>JAFREQ010000035.1:2529446-5058893 GCA_025331565.1 Holacanthus passer | reverse complement strand
GGAAACCATTTCCTTCACCCAAAACCCCCTTTTCCTGTCTTCCCAACATGCCCTGTTTAGTGTCAGGCTCACCATTCTCCTCAGCAAACTGCTTCGCTTCCTCATACGTGACGTCCCTCTGGGCCTCCAGGTCTGCTTTGTTTCCTATGAGAATAATCACCTGAGAATACAGAGACAAAACAGGAAGAATGAGGGAGGGAGAAATGTGCTTTCCAAGCCTCCTGGAGCTAAGAAAGCCGGAGGCAGTATAGGAAGACTGTTCCACTGTGGAGTTGTCTGAAGAGATCGATTGAGAGATGCACACTGAGGAGCTGACACCCCCGCATGAGCCACTAAACAGTGCTCCTAGCAACTGTGATGTAATTAGACCTGTAATATACTGATGTAATGTAATGTAATGAACTACCTTGCTGTAGCTGTGGCAGACTTTCCTAAGACTGTTCTGCAACTACTGATTTTTCAGCATAAATCATTCATGTTTTTTTGTGTATTTTTTACTTCAGAATTTCTCACAGTGATGTACTGCTGATTTGACACCAATGTTAACATAAAATCTATGTCAAATTAAATCTTTTGAATTATTGGCAGTTTCTGGGAAAAGTGAGTTGATTTTTAGAAGCTCTTGCTAAATTACAAGAAGTCTTGCATAACTTGTTTCATTGAGATGATGATAACTGAGTCAGTCAAATGATGAGATAATGTGTTTCTCCATCTCAAACAACAGCAGCCAAATAAGCATCTCTTGAAGAAGGAACACATGTTGACACTTAAGGCAGAAACCATAACTAGATTACAACATTGCCACCACATGGCCGATACAAGATACTTCAACGAAAAACAGCTTAGGCTAAGAGACTTCTGTTGATTTTTATTCTATGAATTCTTTGTAGTTTTAAAGAGGTGACAGAAGGAACGCCACAAAAACTCATTAAAATAAGATTGAAAACAACATAAAAATTAGCAAAAGACAGCATAGGCCCAACATAGTGTATGAAAAAATGGCTTGCTAAAAATACATCTGTTGTTTATACACCAGAACACATTTGTCAGATGACATTTAAAAACTTGGAGCAGAAGTGGCATATTGAAGGAACACAGCTCAGTAAACGAGAGCATTATGATTTAGAGCTAATCATATTTACCAAGAAATCCAATTTAAGAAATGGATAGGGCTCTGTGACTTCAAACAGACTGAGGGGAGGGGAGAATGACACAGGGGGAAAGAGAGGAAATGAAGCAGTGGAAGTGACAACAGGGGTTTACTTGAAAGAACTAGGAAGGATGACACAGGAGGACAGAAAACTATCCCTTAAAAAAAAAAAAAAAAAAAAACAGAGCGAGCTGAGACATTCGGTTTAAGAGATGCAAAAGAAACACACAGAATAATTCCAGAGCACAAAATGAAAGGATGTTAATCTGTGTACTTACAGTATTGGGGTTGGTGAGGTTTCTGGCATCAGTCAGCCAGCTGCTGAGGTGGTTGTACGTGCTTCTCCTGCATGATATCAACAGACGGACAGAGGTTAAGATGACGTCAGGCAAAGATTTAACATCGAAACATGTCTGAGGAGGGATAAGAACAGGCTCTGCAGCTGTTACGTCATTAGGGTGGCCTCACAATGAGAGCAGAAAGGAGAAGCAGAGAGTAAAGAATCAGAGGGTTATGGATATATTTGAAATTGATATTTGTGTTTCTCACAGGTGAAATGTACTAACTCCTGTTCAACCAAGCAGCTCTCTGTCTGTAACTGACAATACCGTAACTATCTCCAATGCCTGGCAATTTCTGTCTTTTGTTTCATGTTAGTCTAATCTACAGTCTCCTACTTCCAATAAATGTAGGATCAAACTATAATGTCTTCAACATTACAGTTCGATCCTAATGACAACCACTGTGTCACCAAGTGAAAGTAACAGAAGAATTAAAAACAGATGAGTTCCACCAAACTGGCTTAAGCAGCTTTAAAGTCTGGTGTTTTTCAGCAAACTATGGCTGGCGCAAAAAAAACACCTGGAGTTTAACAAACTCACACACTGTACCCTCCAAACCGGATTGGACCCTATCTAACATTTATGAAACCTGAAATACAGGGAAGAGAGATTGAACAACCATTTACACTTAGCCTCAGGTGACTCCAACTAATTACTGTCTGCACAACAGCCAGAAGCACCGATGAACAAGGTTGGATTAATGACGCCCACAGAGGTTAAAAACCTGGAACTCCCCGCCCGCCAGTCAGCTACAACTGAAGGATGAGAGGTCAAGCGTTTTCAACCATCTACAAACAAGTCCAGCTGCCCTAGATTCAACCCTCCTTGGATAACCATGACCTGGATGACTGAGAATCTTCACAGACATACAGGGAATTATACAAAAACCGGTTATTAAAGCCACACCATTTAATTACAGGATATGGAACTGTCAGCTGTGTTCACACCAACAACATACATGTCATAACAAACTCATCTTTGTCTCCCATTTCTGTCCGTTAACCTAACAGAAGCATTAGGTGGCCACATTAACGGTGATGTAAACAATTCATGAGTTTTTCCTGTTAAGTATTGCTTCTGGTGCACAGACATTCCACATGTTGAACTGTGTTTGTTTGGCAGACCACTGATACCATCTAACAGTTTGGGTAAGAAGGTCAGACACAAGCTGTAAGACAAATTGTTCATGTTTGTTCAGGAGGGAGCCTGTAGGGCTGAAGGACTGTGCACATATCAGATGCTTTTGCCTCCATTAACCTTCCTCTTACAAACATGCTTTAATATAATGGGCTAAATAGCCTTCACATGAAAGCGTTGTTGTAAAGTTAAAACCGTGTAGTAGCTGCATCTCCCGCACATGTTCACACCCTGTACCTGGTGATGTCGTAGACCATGAGTGCCCCTGCGGCTCCGCGGTAGTAGGAGCGGGTGACGGCCCTGAAGCGCTCTTGTCCCGCTGTGTCCCAAATCTGCAGCTTGATCTTCTGGCCGCTCACCTCGATTATCCTTGTACCAAACTCCACGCCAATTGTATGGGGGCAGTCCGCCATGACTGGGGAGAAGAAGCAAGGTTACTATGAATTCAATTTATTTCTTTGGGTCATTTATTTTAGCTTACAATGATAATAATAGTAATAATAATATATATAGATAATATAGTTTGTGAACACGTGTAGTCTTACACTCAAACACACACACACTCCACTGAAAGGCAGCAGCAGGTGCATCAACAATTAATCACAGACTTTAGTCATTACACTCACTATTGTTTTTAAAGTATCAACAACCAGAAAGCGGAAAATTTCTTTAAAAAAAAAAAACTGAAAACCTTTTCTAAATCACCCCAGTGTATGTATGTGTGTGTGTGTGTATGCAGGATGTGATGGTGGCGAGTGAATGAGGAACACAGCATCTGGCTTGTTAATAGTAGCACTAAACAAAACAGAGCTGAATGGTAATGGGAGGCTGCAGCTGACTCACACACAGAAGAAGAGTCTCTCACTGTTGAGCTCACACTCGACTTCTATGCCACTGACTTCCGCCGGCGTATAAAGAAATCTAAAGCGATTTAGGCACTCCAGTTGAACCTGGCAACCTTATATACACCGAGGCACGAGTAATGATGAAAAGGAGTCAAAAATCAGGGCAGCACTTACATTTCTTTTCTGTGAACTGGTGAAGCAAACATGACTTCCCTACTCCCATGTCCCCTGTGGAGAGAGAGAGAGACAGAAAAGAGTGAGAGGCATAGAGAGAAACTCAGGTCAACCAAGGAAATAACAGAAGAACAACAATTCTCTATTCAAGCCTGCAGTGTTGCCCCTATGCATGATGTAGCAGCCGCTCTGGGATAGTCAGTGATGATACTTAAAATTTGATGCGGAGCGGTAAGAGAGACTAACCCTACAGAGTTTATAATCAATGGTGAAAGCAAAGAAAATCACATTTATCTGTGTTAGGGGTGGTCAATATTGACTGAATACCTTAATACAAAAACCATGATATTACAGGAATGCTTTTGAGGGGGATACTCTCACACAAGAAAATGCTGAAAAACCATCAGTAATTTATATAAGACAGATAACTGAATCTTGATACTGCTTTGTGTTACCTGTTTATTTTCCTCAGCTTGAACAGTCCCACAAAGCTTTGAAAATTGTATGCAACTTCAACAACCAGGATCACAAGATCTTAAAAAACTTAACTTTTCAAAAATGAAACGTGAAAGTTTCTTTCACCGTTCTAGTGAAGGAAAACAAACACATGAGCAAAAAGTATAGTGGCAAGTCACTATCTCTCCAGGCTGACGTATCAACACATTCCTTCAAGATCCAAGCTGAGTGTTAGCTTTGAGGCAGGGTGTTTTAGGTTTCTCAGAAGAGGATGATAAATAGCCCAGGGCTGTCTGTGTGTGTGTGTTTATGCATATGTCTGTCTAAATGCATGCACAAGCAAAAGCAGCAATATGTTCACTTATAGCCCTCAAGTTAAGAAATGTGTCAGCAAAAGTGGAACATTCTAATAGAGGCATTTAAAAATTAATCACACATTTGCAGTGTATGCCAAACTTTTTATTGATAAGCAGCACAGAGAAACAAGACATTTAAGTCTAAGTAATTTCCCTTTTGTGGGACTAATAAAGGAATATCTTATCTTATCTCTTAAGTAATTGATTTTGTAGCTAAAGCAGCTAAGATGATACAACAAGGCATTATAAGCCACTGACAACAGAAAATCTGACTGCTCTAATAGTCTCGCTTTTTTTGACTCATGTATTTATCAGTTTTACTGATTTATCTGTCAAATTGTTTTGTCTGGTATGACTGTGTTTCAGCAGACGAAAGCAAAATTAAAGCATGCTGGATCCATTCAGTGTATGAGGTAGCACACAGTATATAAAAAATTGATTCAGGTGGACCTTCCTTTGGAAGTGGGATATAATCAATGCACTGTGAACTGCTACCATCAGCTCATCAACATGGCTGGCTGGAGACCCTCAAAGCTCATTGGCTTTGCTCACTTACCGATAATGATGTATTTGAAAATGTAGGAGTAGTTGTACGGTGCGGTGGCCATTGTGGCTCTGAAAAAGAGAAAAGACGGGAAAGAAATAATCTGTCAGTAAGAGTAATTTGCTGTGTTCCTAATTAAAGATTTTCAAGTCATGCAAGCAGGAAATGTAATTATTTGTAGATTACAATTATTTTAAGAAAAAAAAATCATTCTTTTATCTTACATACAATGACAACAGTCTCCTGTAGCACTAAAACTCAACACTGACCACATTCATTCTGCATGCTGGGTCACTGAATGATTTATGCTGGTTTAACTAATGTTCTCTCTCCACATTATTAAAATACACATGAGTTTATACACAAATGTCTTATCAGTTTTAATACAAGTCACAAAAAAAGACTATACTAGATAAGGTGCAAAACAACGAATTTGAGCATGTCTGGATTCAAATTAAAAGTACTGTACACACCTGGATTTAAATTGGTGTAAGGGAGAGTGTTATTGCCATAATAAGCCATAATCCTATCAGAGCAAAATTTGAGGCCAAGCAAGGCCAGATCCTTCAAAATGCACACTAAAGTACAGCCACAGAAACAGTACACCTCCATAAAATGTGAATTAACACATCAAAATTTATACACTGTGTAAATAATCCAGTCACATCATGTGAGGAATTACTGTATTACGCAATTTTAAATTACCCAATAAGAAATATGGTGCTCATCAATATCAGCAAGTATGACCTTGATTAAAACTATAAATAACTTCTCTTCCTGTTTCTCATGATCATGAGATAATTCACTTCCTAAATTCCTATGATGCAACAGCTATTAAGATAATGCTCTATTTCTGAGGTCAGTTATCCACTTTTTCAATTGCACATACTAAAAAAAATGCTATGTTTTTTAGTTTATTTTATTTTTAAGTTCCTGCCATGAAAGTATTGAGTTATGGTTTATAATAAGTGTGTTTGCTACAGTTGCGTCTAAAGTCGTTAATTTTCTTTACTGTGTTCCTTTATGTTATTTCATTATCAGAGCCTGCTTTCCTTTTTGCTGCAAACCCTTACATTACTCCTATTAGTTATGCCTTGAATGTGTCCCAAATTAAACCTATTTCTGGCCTGTCCTGAGGGTCCAGCCCATCAACATTGGTTTGCATAAGTAAATCATTATGTCTTTTGTCTTCTTCAGTAGCCATGAAAGATTTCCTTGTTTTGGGGACATGCATGTAACAAATTGCATGAACAAATATCATAATATTAATTTTACTTGATCGTACCCAATCCAGGCCTGTCTTAGATAGAAATAAGTAATCTACTCTACTATAAGCATTTTGAGGGTGTGAATGTGTAATCTATTATAATAAGATGTAAAGTTCTCCTTATATCCTGCAGTTCATTAACAGTTCATTGCACCTTTTCATTGAGCTATCAAAGCTAAATATATTGTTCAGGTCTCCCGCTAACATGATCACTCCTGCTAGTGAGATGTTTAACACAGTTTGAATTTTACTTAAAGACATTTGGTTGGTCAACTAGGAGGTGATATGACTGCTCATCCCACATGCTTCACATTTCTTCTTACATAAACAGATAATGGGGGAAAAAAAAAAACAGCCATAGCTATGTACTTCTAATAGTGTGTTGATCAATGACAAACTGCTTGACATGAAGTCTTTAAAATGTAAACGTATCTTTCCCACTTGTGTCAATCAGTCTCTTCGCCTACAAACTTATCGTACTCCTCAGCAAACGTACATGAAAACAAATGCTCTACTGAATCCTTTCTATCAGTGTACAATCCATAACTAATCAAAAACTGTTTGGATAAAAACTGTAAGGACAGTTAGCCTTTAATAATTCCTTACCCCTTCATATTACTTATATTATGACAAAAGTAATGAAACTAATCCCTGACTTAGTACAAACCAACTCATGCATTGCGATGCCACATTGTTTGAGCTATCAGTGAACCTGAAGTTTGCACGTTTCACATTAGAGTATTACAAATATATCAGAAGACAAAGCTTAGAGACCCTGAAGGGTGTTTCCTACAGTGGATAGTTCACCAGGGTCAAGGTGATGATACTACTCCTGACAAAAATGGAGCCATGTTGATTACAAAGACTGATATCTCAGCAGCACTGAGGTAAGAAGAGTGACTGACATTGACTAGCAACACCAGCCACATTATTAAAATTCATTATAAATATACTGGATGCTGTGCATTTGCTTGCTCTACCCACACTTCAGAGGCAATATTCATAGTTACAATAAGCTAAGTTAGGCATGTATACAAGTGAGGTAATGGATCATTTTTAACACATGGGGTGAAGAAAGCTCCTCTGTGGTCAGTAAGCCAGGATTTCTCTGCTGCTTTAACTGCCTGTCTCTTCTCATAATGATAGAGCACAACAGTGACACTGGCTAATTTTAATGGCACTGGACACAGTCTGTCTACAAGTAAACAGGATGGCGCTTGCATGTACACAAGAACACCTCCAGCTTCATAGGCAGAGCTAGGCTAAAAATAGCATTGACACCTATCTGAGACCCAGTGATGCTTCATTGTTCACACTCCACACACAGCACATAGACAAAGCATGGAGGGGAAAGCCTTCAGATTTACCGCACGAAATCACCACTACTAGTAATTCAAAAAAAGCATTCACACCTTTACACTGGATGAACAGCCAAAGGGAGATGCTTTTTCTGAATGTGCAGATTTGTTCATGAATAAATGATCGGGTCATGTATGACATCAGTGGAGCCGCTTTAGAAAGCAGGCAGTTTTTCTCATGAACCATAAGATTCACTTTGCAATGCCATCTGCTCACATCAAACCATTTTGTTGTTGTGCTGTATAAACGCTGCTTCATAATTCTGTATCAAGGTGCTGCTGTACAGTGTAACTGCTGTAAATAATTCAGGCTTAACAATCAGGAGCATAATCATTCAGCTGTCTGATGGTCTCTATGTCCTGGCAGGGATAGTCTACCTTAAACCAGTGCTTTTCTCTGATGTGCAGCTCAGTGAAAACTGTGCTGCCATTAAAGCAGTTCCTGGAAACTGAAATCACTGTGCCACATCAGAGCTCATACTTCTGCATCTGCAGTTTAGTGACCACAATTAACTGCCCAGATTAATGCTGACAAGACCAGAAGAAATGCAGATAGGGTGTGATTTGGGAATAAGACAGATGCAATGAAAATAGAGCAAGAGAGTAAAAAGAAAAGAACTTTAGAAAGAGGGTTGAAAAAAGAGGCTGATAAAAACAGTAGACTTTCAGTAGCATAAGAACATGGAGTAAGTGGGTGAAATATAGAGATGGGAGACACTAATTTGATAGAAAGGAAATGAAAAAGGCCTGCAGGGCTACTTAGTTCAGGTTAATTCAGGTCAAGGTGTCACCAAAACCTTTGCCTTAATAAAAATGGTCAGATGCCCTCATGTTGGCACAGGCTGACACTCAAATTGACACCAGCTACAACCCTTTGAGGAGAGCACTAAAAATCTGATGCCTGAAAACACAGCAACAGAAGAGTATACTTATTTACATAAATAAATATTAATAGAAAATAAAATTACATAACCAAGACAACACAAAAGTATGTTTCAGTATTTCCTACCTGAGGAAAAATATGCTTAATGTTATTATTTGAAACTATGTAAACAACTGGCAGAGATATCAGAGCAGGCTGTGACGGTGTTTTTGTTGGTGGCCCCAGAAAAGACTTGGCTCACACTCACAATCCCCCACAAACTCTGCAACTTGACCTGACATTTGGTAATACTCAGGCTACCACCATCTAACTAAGTGAGGTGAAAAGCAGTCTGTATGAACTTGTGATCATCATACACTACTACTATTTTGTGAGCACAGTACACTTGCTATCACAAGTTTGTTTACACTACAAATCCATGTGCTGATTTCAACACAACTATACTTTTCCCCACCCACACTTAATGCATTAATTCTAAATCAGATGTTTTGGTTAAGTCTGGCAATGACTTCCATACATTCTGATTGAAGGAGTAAAGGCGTGAGTGAAGGAAGTAAATTGTTCTACTGAACAGGTTTCAAAGTGAAACAGAAAGTCACACAGGTACAGCCTTGCAATACTTTAAAATCCTAGAGTAACATTTGAGGGCCTTTTTCCAGGCAGCCTCCAGTCACATGACCCTCATGTGGGATCTCTATACTGAATGTGATGGCTTGCAGTGCTCTGGAAGGTAGAGCTATGTGGGAGGTTAGAGTGAAAACAAAATGTGTCTCAGTTTGATACCCAATCCCCCTTTTTCAGTTTTTTTCCACTCATTACACAGAAGGAAAACCCCATGAGTGCCCATCAAGGAGAAGGCGAGTCAAGATCATGTGACCAGACTGCAGCCTCAGCATTTTTCTGTTATTCTTTAACATACTGAATCTTTCTCCAGAAAAATACAGTCACTGCCTTTTCCTCCACCCACTTCCCATAGAAGAGAGGATGCACGACTTATGGGCAACTCAAGTTATTGGGTTATCAGGAAATCATGACACATATATAGGCACAGTGCCCCCATGATGTCCAGGCCCACCATTCAAATCATATGACTCCTTTCAAGCCTTAAAAACAATATAATGAGATCATCGCTGCCCTTTACAGGCGTGGCAGATGCGCTATCACAATGCATACAAATCAAATTTAAGATTGACTTAATTTATATGATTACAGAACATCAATACTAAATAATAAGTAATGTTGTTGTTCAGGTTTCAGATGAAGCCTGATAGTAGAGAGAGTGCACAAGAAACAGAAATGATGCAGCATTTTGTGTTAGATAAAGGCACATGTATCTACATTTAAGACATAACGGGTCTACTTTGTTTGTTTTTAAATTACCCACATCTCTTGTTTGAGGAAAGTTAAAGAGGTGGCTAACCACACTGTTGGCTAAGGAATTATAAGATCTTATGTGTAAGGCTGCACTACAAATAACCAGAGTATCGTTTCAATACAAGAACTCGGAGAGGAATAGACTATTTGTAAACACAAAGCCAAACAAACACTTATGTTATTGGAGTGTCTGATCACTCTTTAATATGACACAGTATCGTCATGCCTGTTCCCTGACAATGGTGCCTAGCTTAGCTTAACAACCGGCAAAGTGACAGCGTCGATCCGGGTGTTTCTCTGCTCTTAGTTAGCACACAGAAAACAAGCAATGTTACTAACTAGAAGAGGACATAAAACCCTGGCCCTTACTTAGTTAGTAACGTTAGCTACATGATCGTGTCTGATAAGAACCACGGCCCTAGATTAGCTGTTTTGACAGCTAAATTCGCGTTAGCTAGCTACCTGCTTACTGACAGCTATGGATGTATCTTAAGAAGAAATCGCATAAATCACAACATGTAAGTCGGTTGTCTCTATCAGCACACAGACAGTCGAGTCTTTATATTAGTATAAGTAGGTTAGAAAACTAACTTGGCTTCTGGATCATTTCACCAAAGCCACCATACATCAAACTAACGACAGCTAGCGATAGCTTTGGCATGCTAGTTTGCCAGCTAGATGCAGCGGTTGGATTATGGTACCACTAGATACGTAGCTTAGTTAGCTTGTCAAGCCATGTCTAGTCATCACAGAGCAAGTCATTTCTACCCTACAACAGTATCCTCTAACAGTGTAACCTGTAATATCTCCTATTCTTAGAAGCTAACGACAAACACCAACCCAGCATTAGCCATCTGTTAGCTAGCGTCGTTAGCTTGCCAATTAGCCGACTCCTGGCTAACACAGGCTAGCTGAGCAGTTCCAACTGTTTCATAATTTACACATCAGCGTCTCTACGTTTATCAGACATTATGTATGTGTGTGTGAGTGTGTTCTAGTATATCTCCTTTTCTGTCCTTACCAGGAGTTAAGCCTTTTGAGCTTTGTGTTCTTGAGCTGTTCAGAAGAGGAATGCAGGTTATCCTGGCTCAAGTATGATCTGTTTATCCAAGATGGCTGCTCATGGCACAGGGTTTCCTCCGCTGTGTACAATGGGCTTCTGGGACAAAGAGCATCATATGCGGCGATTTGCCATGTGTGCACCAATAGTGTGCACTGTTTGAAGAGGGCAACCTCACCTGCACAGGTGTATTCAAGGATACAGCACTGGTATACCGCTTAAATACTGTTTCAGATTATGAAAGCATCATTTAGAGATGATGAGACGTAAGATTGAATTTTCAGGGATTTGATTGCACCTGATTGATCTGGGTTCAGGTGCACTTAAGATGCTGTTTCAACATCCATTTTGCCATTAAAGAAGACCTATCAGACTGATTCAGGGATGTGAGGTTTAGCCTAATAGACCAATTTCAATTTCATTATCATTTTATAGCCTAAAAATCATTAATGTTCACTTGGATCCATTAGTCTTTTCCTTCAACAACAACTACTCTTCCTTGGATCCACATTAAAGAAAATATTTACAATAATAAATTATTACATTTTCTCTACATGCTGTAAAAATATAGTTGCAACATCACCATTGCATCTGATTTAAAAGTTGCATCAAAGAACACATGGGCGATAGAAACATTAAAATAGCACAATTTGTAAAGGTAAATAGTGCAAGTGTAAAGGATGTATAGGTAACGTAAAATAACTATCTCTGTTCATTTGAACATCCATATTGCAAAGAAATGAAAGAAAACCAATTTTGCAGGCGTGTATTTTTTCTGTAGCTCATTGATATATAAAGCATCATGACAGTTCCAGTGAGATATGGCTCCATACATTACGTTTTGTTTTTTTTTCATTGCATTGGTCTTTGGTTGGTTTATTTTACATGTGCATGGCCTGGACATTTGAAGCGAGGTTCAAATCTATTAATGAATTAATTAGAAAAATATCTTTTGTATTCAGAGAGAATTAGTCTGCGCACTTGTCACATGTAAATAATCAGCATAAGGAAAGTGGGGCTATGAGCTGTTTATTCAACTTTTGGTGCTGGACAATTCTACCTAAATGTTATTGTGGAAGATGAAGTTTCTGCTTCAGTGGCGCTGCCACTCCCACACAGATTTTATAGTCTGGTGTGGACTAATACACAGCATGTTGTGTATACAATGTAATTATATAAATGTCTACTGGTGAATATTAGCTTACCTTATATGACCATGCTATATCAGCCAATTATGTTTGTTCTATTTTTGTAAAGTCATTTTAGATTGCTCTTATTGTGGGTAGTATATGACATTCATGGTGTGTCTTGTAATAAAACAAACAGACTTTAAAGCATTTTTTCTTTTGAAAAATATGAAACATTTTAATACAGTAATTCACAACATTACATGCTTTCACTGTACAATATTTCTTAAAATCCTACATAGAACCACATGCAGTGTGCTTTCCCAAGCTTAGCCTGGATAACTGAACAGTAAACTAAAGAAATATCTTTAATTTTGCAAAGTAAATATCCTGTGACTTTAAAAGAACATACTGCACACAAAGATTTGATCTTGAGAAAGATAATGAACTCCGTAAAAGAAAAAAATGGATGTATGTCTTACAGTAAAAGCGGATGTAAGCCTTTATAAAACTGAAACTAAAAAGTGTATCTGCATTGCTGATACAAGGTGTCTTTACTGAAAGCTTTTTATGAACTGACATTATGACTCTAACAAAGAGCTTTCTTTTAAGGGCAACAAATGTCCCATAATATCCCGTATACTGTACTTCAAGCTACATTTGAGTAAGTGGATGTGCACAATAAGTTCACTGATTTCACTGAGTTTAGTTTCACCACTATTTTGATCAAACAGTTTCACTGGGTTATTTTGTCATTGGTTTGACTATGTGACAAAAGCTACGATTTCAAGGTGCTTGCCAGTCATACCATTCTGAGTAAAACTCCCATTCAGCCCTAAACATGAGCAGCTAAGAGAGGAAATGGGAGTTACTAATACAAAATGTTTCCCCCGTAGTCCACTGGTGTTATGTTCCTCTCCAGATCGACTCCAAATCACAACCACATCCTCAGCAGCAAGATGCTGAACATGGCACCGATGTAGTGGAGTGTGCTGGGATGCCAGGAGGTGGCGCTGTTACATAGGTCTGAGTCACAGCAGTGGATGCGCACCCCTGGCAGCTCCTGCTGCTGGCAGTGTCTGGATGTGGCACAACCACTGGTCAGGACGATACCCAGGGCCGCTGGAGGGACAGGAGGGGGTGGGGGGGACAGTCAGTCAGAGAAGAGTGACGAGCTGGTGTTTGGCTCAGCAAGAAAAAAAGCAGAAGTAAGCACCAAATACTGCAAGTGTGTAATGAGGAAGACATTTAGAGATCTTAAAGGCACACTCCTCAGGATATGTCTTCACAGCTGAGAAACCAAGCCTCTGAGTACCTTTTGTACTACATGGAGAAGCATGGAATTGAGATCGTTTTGTACAGTCTCTATTTAAAATCCATATTATCTTTATTTAACTGGGAAAATACAAAAAAAAAAACATACTTGTGTGAGATCTGCAAATCCACTGGTCACTTCTGGTTGTCACACAGTCTTGAAATAAAAATGCTGGACTAATAACTGGTCTCCAATAATTACTGTAATGCAGTTGTGTCCCCACCTCACAGCATAGGTACTGAAACTAAAATGCATAAATTGAATCTGAGAGCAGTTTTGCTTTGCATGAGCAATAAATGGCTTGAGCCCTACTTCAGCTTCACTCTGTTTTTCCATTAAAGTAATGTCTATAATGAGATTTTACTGGTGCTTTCTTGCATTGGATTAGCACCTGACAACACCGCTCTCATTTATAAAACCCTAAAAGACAAACAGAGAGCTCAGAACTGTTAGTTGTTTTATTCAAGCTAAAAATGAAGAGTGATCATGTTTTGTAGGTGAGGGCAGGAGGGTCAACTTGACAAGATCAGCCCAGCTTCTTCATTTAAATTAATCCGGCCTATCTCAACACTGTTTTGCCAATGTTCACTTCAGTCACAGGTTTGAGACAGCTGAGAAGTGAGAGGACATGTTTAGGAGACCAGGGCCCTGGACTGGTAATGGACTAAGGACAGATGTCTTGTATCTGAGGACAAAGGGGACTAGAACTCTAAGACTCTTATGGCACTTCACCAGCATCTGTTAGATTTGGGTTTGGTGGGGTCACATGAAGATTAACAGTCTGACTGGCCACAGATTACTACCAAAACACTGCTTCAAGATTTGGACAAACTGCTTGTCGTACTGTGTCTGACGGGCTGTAGTCAGTCTTGCCTGAGCTCTTTGTCTCTCTGAGCCAATGGGAAAGGTGCCTCATCAGCCCTTTCAACATGAGTGAACTGAGTTAGACGTCAAGCAAAGGAACAGCTGGATTGTCCATGCTTCCATGGATATCAGCAGAACTACTCATCTGACCATCACTACCCTGTCGTGGCTGTCCACATCCTCCATTTGACTTCACGTCAAACAATGAATGACTTATAATTTACTCAGCAAAGCACACTAAAGTAGGGTTATGTAACCATCCTCGGTGCAAGGAGCGATAGAATATTCACATCAGCGGACAAAGAACATTTACATGAATCTGTGATTAAAAATGATTATGCCAATGTCCAGTGGCACGCCAGAGTGAATTCATCATGATTTAATAATCTTCTACCTCGCCATAAATATTCTTCAAATAAATATACACAGACGCATTAGCTCGCTGAGTTAGAGGATGAAGAGAAGAGAACAGAAGAGAAGAGAAGAAACTGTGAGAGGAAATTTCAGTTAATTAGTCATTAACAATAGCTCATGGAAGTTTACTCACTGCTCTCTGTCTTGATGCAGAAACGGTGTTTGAAGCCTTTGTGCGAGTGGGCGCAGGTGATGACCTCTGGGTTGGAGCAGCCCACGTCCACGTACCTCTGGCCCTGGATGATGTTGCAGCCATAGCACTGCAGCCCCTTGACTGCAAGAGACACAGAACGGTTCATGATCATTTGTTGGAGTGCAATTTAGAATGATGATTGGTGTAAAACCACATAGGTATATAAGCCACTTTTGGGCTATGGAAGGAATAGCACAGATGTTAAAATGACGGGAACAACATCAAGTGTGATCCTAATTAACACGTATACTTTATCTGCTTATGCACTACAGGCAGGACATCCAGAGAAAAGCTATGGTGACACCTGGGAGCTTCTCATGCCGCCATTATGATTATGAATATAAAGATTTAGAATATAACATTTCATTTTTGCAGAATAAGAGGAAAGGTTTCAAAATGGACACGATTATTCCAAAACTTGTCTACATCCAGGAAAAGACACACACCTACAATGGGGGGCAGGACATTTGAAAATATGGAGTATAGATTAAAAAAAGGTGGGTCATCTTAGGTTGCGTGACAATGACCAGTAGCCTACCTCCTGTATATATACAGCTTGCCTATTGACTCTGATTCAAAGTTAAATCATCATCTTTGAAACAATTGGAGATCTAGACTTAAATAGATTCTTCTGTTCAACTGAAGGCGTATCTTACATGGTATTTCAAATGAAGTACATCTCAAAAGCATTGAGATTCCCCTGAAACATTTTGCTGTTCCAATAGGAACGCTGCTTTGGAGTCTGATATTTGTTCTTATATCATGACTGCTCTCTTCTCTTCTCTTCTCTTCTCTTCTCTTCTCTTCTCTTCTCTTCTCTTCTCCAGCTTGTGCTTAAGGGTGACTCACCCTTACTAGTACACCCCATCCCAGGCTGTCTGCCTGCCAGCTCCAGCTTGTGATCTCAAAGCTGTGTCTCTACCACTCAGCGCCCTGTAAGTGGTGGAAGCTACAGCACAGAAGAGGACTCGAGAGGAACTAAATCAACATGCAGCGAGACTATACTGTTTACTTTTCTTTCTCAACTGAAGACTAAAAAAAAAAATCATAGACTAAATATGAGCATTTTCCAAAATAGGCTCGGTCCCTGTACATCGGATCACGATACAATGGAATTTTTAAGCATCTCTTTTCAAAATGAAATGCTTCAAAGACTTCTTTCATCTTCAGTTCCCTCTTCTCCCGAGCCACTGTCTCACCTCCCAAATGCCTAACTCTCTCAAGAAAGTAAGGCTAAGCCTAAACAGAACAAATCCACCGGCGCTTAAAGGGATTGTCCGTGACTTCAGACCACTCACACACCTGTGCTGACCTCCAAAATCCCGCACACACAAGATGGAAGATCAGCTTTGGCTGAAACCAATCCTCCCTCTTTATCTGTACAAACCTGTGGACTCAGTGTGAGGGCAGAGAGTGGATGCGAGCCTCTCACTGCCTCTGCTCTGTTAAATAGCCCACCAAAAGCTCTGATGGAGCTTTCAGGAGCAAACTAATCCCAGGCAAATGCTCTTACAAAAATCACTTTAGAAATCTGCTGGAATCAATGTAAAGCCTCACAGGGACAGTGAGCACATGCCAGCCTTTAGGGGATGTGTCATATTCCCCCGCTGGTGATACACCATGCAGTGAGCTCTCATGAATATTACAGCATTTCATTACAGCTGGGTAATGGTTGTGGAAATAAAAAAAACATGGAATGGTCATTTACATCTGGCCAACAACCTGATTTATCAATTTACTGCGATGTGATGCTGTTACACACCACACTCATGAAACATTAAAAAAAAGCTGCCCAGTGGGAGCATTTGTCAACATAATGACGACGTAATGGAAAGACATTCAGCTTTCATGGCACAATGCAATTTATCATAACCAGACCCTCTCCCAGCATGCATTGCAAATGTTGATTAACTCTGTATATATCAAGATCTACCGTGACCTAAAACTAATTTAATCAATTATTGGTTTCGAGTTTGTTCAACATGTAAACATGCAAATTTGCTTGGAAAGCTCATCTGTATTTCAACACAGAGTCAAATATTTTCCTCATACTATTATATGCATTACACATTTTTTATGAGAAATATTTTAAGAAGAAGGCAGTTGGAAAAAAAAGCAACATAAGCAGACAAACAAGAAGGATTTTAAGAATTGGGAGCATTTGGATTTAATTTGATTACTGCTTTCCTGTCTCATTATATATTGTTATGTTTTGCTTTTTCAGTGGGACTTAGAAAGAAGTTATGCTCAAAAGAGCTTTAAGGCACCATAACCATGTTAGAAACTAATTAGGGATGCAAGATTATTTCTGTAGTCAAGAATGATGTCATACATAATATATATTAAATGGTGCGCTATTATGATATTGAGCTCAATGCCCTCTGGTGATGTTTGTTTGTTGGCTATGATTCATTATCACCTTTTTGAATTTCTAACATTCATTTAGAAATCGGATAATGTTCATAAAGCGCTGCAATTATATCTGTGTCCAGCTGTTTTGTTGTCTCATCTGCTGCCTCTCATGAATGTTGCCCTATTTATAAACGCCACATCATTAATCGGTCCAGGAGCTCACTTCGCCCTCAGGTCTGGAGTCGGGATCAGAGGTGATCTGAGTCAGACCGAAACACTGAGATACGAATCAAGCAAAGCAACATCTCAGCGCACAACATCACCCCAGATTTCTCTCCTTTGGTCCCTGGTGAAACAAAGGTTGCAGCCAAGCCAAGTCAGGTCAATCGTTATTGCTCTATAGGGAAATTTAGTTTGCCAGCTATGGATATTACCTATTGTTGGGAGGCACAGCTTTGAACTCCCAGGTCAATTACATGCAGAACAAAGGTATATTTATTGGGATCATCCTTTAACATGGTCGTTCTTTTGTATCGATGTGGTTTGCTCAGTTGGTTTCACCAGCCTATTATCTATAATTCTACTCCTGTGTTGTTTTAATAATGTTTAACGTTGATTTTTACAATACTTTTACTTGTATTTATAGTGCAATATATATTATTATATACTGTATTATATATTATATACTTATATTACCTGTATAATTGTACATAATGACATTGATTACTTTGTCTGCAAAAGGCTGTTGCAAGAGAAGATTATTGTATCTTTGATATCATTAGAGCTCAGCACACTTTTTCTTGTCTGTCACATGCAAATCTCCACATGCATGGGCACACACACACACACACACACACACACACACACACACACATGCACGCACAGACTTTTCACATGTCTGCATGCAACGATCAGATCTTCATACATTTCAACACCAAATCAATCCTACTCACCCTGTGTCAAGCAGAGTTCCCAAACCAAGATAATTCCAAGCCCATACACCAGCCAGGTATGTAAAGTCATGGATGCAGCACAGGAGTGATGGTCAGTGGTCAGTGCTGGAGGAGAGAGAGCCAGATATTTCCTCTGCTCTCATCTAATAGTCCGCCAAAACAGACAGAGAGAGAGAAATCTAGCAGAGATCCCACTTCCCAAAGCCTGAGCAGCCCGACTGTCTCTCTCCACCCCAGCCTCAGGAAAGCTCACGCAGTGTGTGAGTGAAGTGCCAGTGAGAGTCCAGTGAGAGAGGGAGCCAACCATCCAGGCAGTCAGTCAGCTCAGCAGCCAGTCAGGCAAAGAGACGACAGGGAGGAAGATGAATGAGTGAAGAAGATAAATAAATGAATGTCGTCCTCAGTGGTCTCCTCACGTCCTGTTGTAGGTGAAGCTGGTGGAACTAGTGGTTTGATCACAAAAAAAAAAAAAAAAAAAAAAAATCCTCTCCTCTCTCATGTCACCAGCTGAAGAAAAACCACCACCTTCTCTCATCACAGAGATGAAAACAAACAGTGTAGCAGTGTGAAAGTAGTGAGGGTGGTCCTTTTCCAGTTCCACATCAATCAGGATTAATTCTTGATTGATAATCCATAGCTTCTAATAATAGCCCTATCACAATGTGTTAAAAGCCCAGGCACTAAATGGGATGGCACACCAGGGGGGGTCAGGTTGGTCTGCATGTGTGCGTCTCAGAGAGGGAGCCTTGCCAAAAGACAAACACACACACACACACACACTTTCCCAATAGGGCAGGTTATCTCTGCTCGGTGTATCACTGTGCTTGCACACTGGGGAGAAAATTCTATCTAATCAAGAATTAAAGAGTAAATCCTTTCTTAGAGACTGTAATGCCAGAGGATAAGGCAGGCTTTGCGGTAAGCCCTCATTCCCTCCCCACCCAAAGCAACATATGGTCCAGCCTGATAGATGGCTGCCAATGATCGCTGTCATTCATATTAAGACATATTTATAGAGGCGGGTGCACATTTTTCCACATATGTTTTGATTACAGTGGAATGCAGATAAGCTATTTGTCCATGCCCTCTCATTTATGAAACAAACAATGCCTGATCATGACTTGCAGTACATCTTTTTTTTCATGTTTCTGCACCCACACACACACACACACACACGTATGCGCCTCTTTTTATTTGTAAGTGTGTGCAGCTGCGTGTGAGTTGTCTCTCCTCTCTGCGCTTTTATTCATGACTCACTGTTTGTGTGTGAGTGTGTGTGAAAGAAAAACAGGGTGAGGGTAGAGAAATGCCAGCAGTGTGTAATATCTGTGTGAAGCATATGGTAGGTAGGAAGGGTGATGTGGACAGTTGTGTGTGTGCGCATGAGGAGGTGAGGGTGGAAAAGATGCTGTTTTAAGCTTAGTTTTAATCAATATTCCTGTGTGTGTGTGTGTGTGTGAGAGAGAGAGAAGATTGATATCACTCTCATATCTGTCTTGTAGCTTCATATTTACTGTACACACATGAGAGTCAAATCAATCTTCTCATATCAACTCTCTGCCAGAAAATAATCATATTTCCCTAAATATGAAACTGTTGCTTTAACATTAACTCTTTCCATAATCTGATACTAATTCTTAAAGTAACTTGGCATCCACACTCACAAGCACACACGCACACGACTCATCATCCTGAGATTCCCATTTGTCATGGACGCGGGTGATGAATCTATAATGTGCACTTTTCATATTGCATCAACACAACCGGTGCTGAGTTGTGTGAAGCATAAAAGAGCAGTCCTAGTGAAAGTCCCAATGCTTATGTGCACTTGCAATTTTTGTCTCAACCTCTTCCCCCATCTTACAGCCCTTATTCATTTATATTCTGCTGAGCTGCTTGAGTGATAAAGCCATGAAAGAGAGAGCGAGAGACGGATGGTTTCGGAGGGGGAAGAGGAGGTCCGGCAGTACCACAATGATGAAAGTGAGTCTTCCCCAAGCTGCTCCTTACTTATCTTATGACACACAATAGCTGCTTTAAATACCCTTGAAGTCCCCTGCGGTGGCTAGTTTAGAGTGACAGTGACAAGAATAGGGAAGGCTACACGGCTTTAAATTCTTGATGAAATTGCAATTAAGACACCAGAAGAAGAAGAAGTGTGCCCGAGGCCGTGCAAGCAACGACCAAAAAGAAACAACAAGGATGTGAGGAGGAAATACATGAAAAGTTAATTTTGCTCTGTGGGCTTTAATTCTGGGCATCTGTCATCGCGTATAACCCTCGCCTAAAAGTGTAGAGGAGATGAGACTGGAAATGGCCATTAAGTCTCGTGCATTAACCACAGCCCAGCGGGTTCTCTGCAGAGTTAATGAGCAGTAATCCAGTAGTGTTTGACCACAATACTCTACAACATGGAAGGAGATTCTGCAGGCTATGTGTAGCTAAATCAAAACAAAAGTATGGAAAGTACAGCGAGGTTTGAGACTTCATTTTCAGGGACGTCGATGCACCACCAATTTGGCTGGCTGGAGAAATCCTCAGGGGTCTCTTTCGCTCCCCTTTAGGGCAAGTTTTTGTGCTTTTGTCACATGTCCCATGATTATCGCCTTAATGCTGGCACTAGCTGGAAGATTAACCGCTGAGGCCTTGAAGGGAAACTGCCTTTTAGCACCCAGAATATCAAGTAATTGAAAGTTTTGACCGGATGTATGTGCCTCTGCAGTTTTGCACTAAAGGGAGCGTAAAGCCGGATTCTCCTTATACAGCGAAGGAGACGTCTCAGCAAAAGGCTTAGCTTCATTTGTGGGAAAGTAAGCACTTCTGAATTTTGCTTCATTGCCCCTTTAAATTATGATGCCCAGCATTTTTTATAGGAATTACAAACAGCATATTCCAGTTTCAATGCACCTTATTTACTACACAAATTCACAAATATTACTCTTTATATTTGAGGAGTTTGTATAATCAAAATAACAAACAATGATTTTCTTTTTGCTTTGCTTAAATTAAGAATACATGGACACATTATAATTGATACATTCCCATAATTTATTAAAATGTCTGCTTGGTTCCTTGCATGTGTGTATAATCATTTTTGCAATGTAGCAGCACAGATTATTCCAGTATTCTCCATATCTTCTGTATCAAAAATCATAAAATTAGTCTTGCTCACACCTCCTGCTAACATTTCTTGTGTGGTTTGCAATCCAGCCAAAGCCCTAGTGAGACTTCCCGTTCACTGACCTAATAAACTACAATGTCTACCATAACGGGCAAGTGGAGGGTCCAGAGAAACTACCGGGTTAACATAATTATACATCTTCTCAACCATGTAAGCGCTGCTCCTCTCAGCCTCTTTATCAGCCTGTGGCATCTTAACAGGCGTGGTCCAATCAGTGGCCTTGTATTTTGTGCATGGCTGCTCTGTCTCTCTGCCCAGGAGCCCTGAGGGTAAAGCCAGGGGCCCATTCACCATCTGCCGCTGTCACTAAGGGTGGCACTATCACGTTCGCAGTGCCATGCCAGCCCAGCGAGCCCAAGACCAGGCTTTGACCCTCTCTTCAACTGCCCTAAGACCTATACTGTCATCCTCCTCTCATGATGCACACTGGTTGCTGATCCAGAGGCATATTCTGCAGAGAGTATTGAAAGCATATGATGGCTTTGATTTGATGCACAACCCAGCTGTCTGACAAAACGTTTGAAGATTTGTTTTTTTTTTTCATTTTTGAGTGTAGATAGTGAATTCTGAATTGTCTCTCAGCAGTTTTCACAGTAAATCTCACACTTCACAATGGATATAATCATTTTATGAGCTGCAACTCCAAAGCTGATATTTCCTCTCTCATGCAGCCATTTCTAACTTTTTGAGGAGCTGTTATCAGATTTCTGAGATTAATTTGCCCCTCAGATGTACAGCGTCTGGCATGGAAAATCAAACCAGCATTTGAAGGCTGGCTGGAGGGACATGCCTGCCTGATATGCTGCAGCACATCACTTGCAATACTAATTGGATGTTTGGACTATTTTTAAAAGGTCCGCTGAACCCATGGCCGGCCCTTTAAAGAGCGGTTGATAAATAATTAAATCGACACAGAGTGGAAGAATATTTAACTGCTACCCCCATTTAAAAGCTTAGCTTTACAAACCATCGGCTAAATAATCTCTTAATTTAAACATTCCCCTAAATCTCCAAGGCTTAGAGGCGGCATCTGCTTCACACATACACACTCTGCTGAAGAGCATCTTTATAAAAATACAACCTGAGACATGTTGACATCTGTTTTCCTAATGACTTTCATTCACTGCCCATTTAGTCACTGACTGCTTCCTGAACCAGTGTATTTGTGTGCTATCTAAAACCATCACTGACTCAACTTACACCACAGAGTTGTGAAAGGTCAGATACTCTACATCCCCTATAGCTCAGGATGCAGCTTCATCTGGCCGACATTAAGTCCACATAAATCTATGTATGTTTGTCATTTAAAGATCTTATCATTACACTTTGTGAAATCGATGACAGGACTCTCAGGGGCTTTGTAAGAGGTGGGGGTGGGGGTGGGGGTTATTAAGCCCCGCTCCCAACAGGAAAATTAAAACATGCTGCTCTATTTTCTTTCATAGGCTATGATACACGTCGGCGGAAACATTAAAAGCCCTGCCTCATGAATAAGAAAGCAACATCAGAAAATAAACTGCCTGAACCACATCATGTGGAGATGAAGCAGTGATTCAGGAGCATGTTTTCAACATGAGGGCTTGACATAGTGAGGAAATTGAGATTTAAGACACTGCCAGGGGCTTTGGAGGCTGACCTGATAGCACACTGATGCCAACACCCGGTTTATATCAATGCCAAGTCGAAACCACTGCAACCTTCCCATTCCTGCCAGCTCCATATCTTAATCCCCTGAGGCTTTATCACTTAAATCACCTTTGAGAACACAAGCGGATCCTATAGGTGGCTTCTTGCACCTATTGCCCGTGCACAAACCCTGCATCTCTCTCAGCTCCCTGAACTGATTTGGCTTCAGGCCACCGCAGCCAGGCTCTGTGAGGGAATATGAATGGCATTAACTCCAGGCTGTTGCCATGGTGTTGACTTATTTACTGTACATCAGCCCACTGACTTCAAACAGCGCAGTACACGTTTTGGCTGCCATATTAGTGTCAGTGTTATCATCCAAAGGACACATTTCCACTGGGTGATTTAAAAAATTCAACTGTGGCTGCTCATAAACAACAGAAAGTTATGAGCAAATGCAAAACGTCCTGTAAGCTGTAGATATATTGACCAATAGAAAATGTGCATTATTATCATCTTTTGCATAAATCAAACCCACACTTGCTATATTGGTTTTCGTAAATGTTCCACATCCTAAAAAATATATGCATTCCGATGAGATCAAAACAGAAACCATGTTTATTAAAAATGGGAAGAGAAACACAGTTGAGATCTTCCCCTGATATTGGTTCCTAATAAATAACATACTGCCCATTTCAGAGTTGATTCGGCCTTTTGATGTCTTGGCCAGCTGTCGAGCAGCAGTTGGCCTCACATCTTAATGAAACCACATGTGGGAAACATCACTGATGTTTAAACTGTCCAATAATCAATGTCCAGAAACAGTGAATGCATGGATTATTGGAGGCCTCCAGTGATACAATCTTGAATTACTTATCTTAAACCGTTTTAGGCAAAATCAAAATGAGAATTCAAGTAAGAGACTCACATTTGATCCCCTTACAGATTCAACTGGTTGTGTAAGATTAATTTTAAGTCAAGGCTGCCAAGAGAGGATATCTGATATAAGCTTTGGCAGGGCATTATTTATGAATGGACGGAGAGCTCTGTTTTGTTATGTCATCAGCAATGACAGGGTATTATTTGACAAGGAATGACAAAATACGGCTTTGTGTTAAATACTAGCGCTATTTCAAACAATGACTTATTCAGTTTAGCGTGTGTCATAAATATGATGTTTAAGGACAGAATCCTAAAATTAGCACAGTCCCATTAATGGCTGCTGAAACGTAAGCTTATATTTATGCAGTGGACTAAAATCTTTTTTTTTTTTTTTTAATCTCGGAGCATATTTCAGGAGTTCAGTAGCATAAGTGTGACAGTCGTTGCATGGATGGGTCGGCTTTGCCTGCCAAAATGTCCTATGGAGTCACTTCATGTAAAGTTATGCAACAAAAAGAAAAGCTCTTATAGTCTGTCTCCCCATGAGTTATATAAATATATAGTCATCACAATAAAGGCATATTAGTGCAACATTTTTACTTTTTACTCTTCTCATACGGGCATGCCTTGATGTTTCGAATGCTTTACTGGCTTCCGTAGACAAAGCTATATCCAACTCTAGATCAACAAGCAGCTTTGTTAATTTTCCTGAGACAGATAAATACAATTATTTTTGCCCTATGACCCTAATATGAGATCAGTGTTACAGAGATTACACCATATTGTGAATGAACGTGAATAAAGGGGTTAATAAAGAAAATAATCCCATTCAAAGTTAATTCAGTTCATTTAATTGGTAAGACAAATAATGCTTATTGTGTTATTTTCTTCAGTTGAATGTTTTTTCAAAGGAAACAAGGCAAAATTATCATGGTGTGTAACAGACGTTATGAATGTATATGTACTGACTGAGGAAGAGAGATAAAGTGCCTACTGTGATTAAATCAATACTGAACTGTATAATACATCTCAGCATCAGAGACATTCCTGCAAAAATTAGGGTGTAATCAAAACTGAAACTCAGACTCTGCTAAGACATGTGTGTGTCAGCACAAGGAAATGCTAACACAATATAGGAGCAGACAGAGCGAGGACCCTCTGTGTGTATTGTCTCTGATAAATCAGGTGAAAAGACATCAACACAAAAACTATGATATGACAATTTCTTCAGAGGTGCCATGTCAACAAAACATTTCTCTCTGATTCTGTTTGTGCAAGAAATTGATGAAGAAATTTAGAGATGGATGTCACTCCACTGTTGCAAAAACTGATTCATTATTAACAGAAATTAAGTAGTTTGACAAGATATTTAAAAAAGCACCTGAGATCTTAAGTGCATGTTTTAAAATATGAACCAAAAGAGCCAGAAATATGCAAATCAGGAGACAGCACGGTGTTCATCTGCTTCCTGTTCACCAAGATTTCTAGATTTCAAACAAAATAATAGTCTTCTCCACTAAATTAATTCTATTAATATGGGGTTTGCAAGACCGTAAAATGCTGTTTTACGGTTAGATTTAGCTGTGGTATTATTGGCTTTGAAGTACAGTTAATCAAATCTGCATCCTCTGTCATTAAAAAAGATATTGTTACATCAGACCCTGGGTTATAAGGTATTGTAATAAGCTAAAGATAATAGAAATTGCACAACCTACACAATAATAGCCTAAGAAGAAGTGGAGGTGTAGTAAAATATGCATATTTGTAGATCATTTGTGAATACTCTGATTGGACTTCTATCTGGAGGCGCTAGATGGCAGCGTCGAGCTTTAAATCACATCTCAGCAGTGCAAACCGGAAGCTGAAAAAGAAGCAGAAGAAGAAGTCACACGTGTGTCCAACATGTCTGCCTACCGTGTTGTTGTGTGTTGAAAAGACGTGAGCTTTGTTGAACACCAGTTTGACTAGTTTTGTTTGTATAATCTGTGCAGTAAAGTTACCAAAGCCCTAAAAAAAAGAGCCGTAAAACTTGAGGATGGCTCAGAGGAAGAAGAAACTGACGAAGAAGAAGAGACACTCAGCCAACAGAGAGCCGGAGGCTGAATCTGACAGCGGAGACTTTGAGCTGGCTGCTGAAGTGAAGGACGATGATTCTGTAAGGAACAACGTTAAAACTGCTTACACAGCCAGAGTTTGATATATTGACATGCCAGCACTGTTTATGCTAAATGACAGTAGCAGCTGTGTTTCACCAGATGTTTTTACACCATGAGTCGTACAGGTGGGGGTATAGCTCAGTGGTAGAGCATTTGACTGCAGATCAAGAGGTCTCCGGTTCAAATCCGGATGCCCCCTCAACTCTTTATACTGGTTAAATATATTCACAGATATGTAATTTACTCAATAAATGTTGGAATATTCATGTGTATAAATAATAACATGACACCCTCTGTTTTGGTTTCACCTCATTTGTTTAATCTCTGTCACTTTGTAATAACTTCTGAGACATTACTGTTGGTGCAATGAAACAAGTAAGCTGTTGCTGTGCATGTGTACATCCATCCATGCATCATCATTTACCATCATATGTTATGTACATTATTTTGGTATTATACCTACTTCTGGATAAATCTGAGTTTAACTTGGCATCACAACTAGTTTGGAGCAGTCCAGTATGCAACTTACGCAGTGTGATGAGGAAACCTCCAGTGCACATAGACTTAACAGTGAAGTAGGAGACCACCTGTGTCATAGGAAAGAATAAAATGATATTCTGACTAGTCAGTATTATCCATGGAAAACACATACTAAATGATAAAGATTTTACTGAAAATTGATATAAGAGTTTTTTTGTTGCTCACAAGAAATTGTTTTCTTTATTGGTCTCACAGCCAGGAAGAAAACTGCCACGGTTCCCCGCCTCTTCAGACTACCTGTCAGATGTGGAGCCTGACACCAGGCAACTGGTCAGAGCCCAAAACAAGAAGAAAAAGAAGTCTGGAGGCTTTCAGTCCATGGGTAAGACCCAGTGAAGAGTGTATAGATAGGGCTGCTTGTCTACAGGATGCTCACTGTAATGGAAATCTACTTTTATATATTAATTTCAGCTGAAAAAAAAAAAAAAAAAACTGTATAAATAAAGTCCAATTCATTTTTCCCCAGAGGCAGTATTGTTTAACTATATTATGTATGATTTCAGGTCTCAGTTACCCTGTATATAAAGGCGTCATGAAGAAGGGTTACAAAGTCCCTACTCCGATCCAAAGAAAGGTAGGTCGGCACCACTTCAGGATCCCCCGAATCAGATATTTGTGACCAGCGCAATATTTAATTCCCAATCCCTTTCTTCACCACTTCAGACTATCCCGGTCATTTTGGATGGCAAAGACATAGTAGCCATGGCTAGGACCGGCAGTGGTAAGACGGCTGCCTTCCTGGTGCCCATGTTTGAGAAGCTGAAGGCCCCTCAAGCGCAAACAGGAGCCAGGGCCCTCATCCTAACCCCCACCAGAGAGTTGGCCCTGCAGACCATGAAGTTCACAAAAGAGGTCAGACTGATGAGCGCTCAAGTTGGCCGATGTCTTCTGGGTTATACAAATCTTTAATTATTGTTTAGTTAATCTGCTGTGTCTTTGGAGATAAGACCCTGTCCCTGATGTTTGTTTTCTCATTGTGTTGTGGTGTTATAGTTGGGAAAGTTCACTGGCCTCAAGACTGCCTTGATCCTTGGTGGAGACAGGTATGTGACATTTCAATATTTCTGCATTTTCTGATATCCGTACAATTTTCCTTTAACTCTGGAATGATTGTAATTGTCTGTGTTCTTTTCCTAGAATGGATGATCAGTTTGCTGCTCTACATGAAAACCCTGACATGTGAGTGTTTTGTTGTAGTGCTCACTGATAATATAGTTTCTCCACATCTGTGTACTGTACATTGTAGTCCTGATCTTTGTGTTTTTCCCCTCAGAATCATCGGTACCCCTGGTCGTCTCATGCACGTTATCAAGGAGATGAACCTGAAGTTGCAAAATGTGGAGTACGTAGTGTTTGATGAGGCTGACAGGTGAGAAACTGACTTGTGCATCTGTGTCATATTTTCGTTTCACAGCTCGGATTTACTCGTATGCATGTATGTGTTTAACGTGCTGGTGCTCTTCCTCCACTCAGGTTGTTTGAAATGGGTTTTGCCGAGCAGCTTCAGGAGATCATCAGGAGGCTTCCAGACACCAGACAGACTCTGCTGTTCTCTGCTACCCTGCCCAAACTGCTGGTGGAGTTTGCCAGAGCTGGTGAGATCAACAAGCAGTTCCGTTTTACATGCATCCATCATAACTGATGATGTTTTAGAAGAGCATCATAATAATATGCATTATACCATATTGCCGTTCAAGATAACTAAATAAGCTATTTGTTTATATTTCCAGGGCTGACTGAACCAGTATTGATTCGTTTGGATGTGGATTCTAAGCTCAGTGACCAGATAAAGGTAAAGAAAGTTCATTACACATAAAATAATTGGCATGAAAGTGTAATAATTTAGTGTTGTTTCTCTCAACTTTTTAAAGAGGAAATCTTATTTTTATTTATTTTTTAATGAATTCATAATCATTATGATAAAACATAAAATATTTGCTCAATAAGAATTTATAATAAATATCTTGTTATTTCAGAAATGCCAGAAACCTCCATCTGAGACCTCTGTTAATTATTTGAACTGAAATGAAAGGTTTGAAGGTAGTGCATCTCCATGTTATGTCCTGATATGGCCTGGAATTGATAGTTTAGACTTGGAAGCACAATGCTGCCTTTAGGTGCTCTTTGCAAGCTCTTACCTACTTGACATGCGCGGAAGTCATAACAATTACTTGTTCATTATTCAGACATGTCTGTTAAAGGTGCACGATGCATCTAAAGCTTGGCGCTAAATACTCAGTTCATGTTTATGTTCTTCTCTCAGCTGGCGTTTTTCCATCTTCGTGTGGATGACAAGTCAGCACTGCTGCTTCATCTGCTTAGGAATGTAGTGAAGCCTCAGGAGCAGACTGTGGTTTTTGCAGCCACCAGACACCATGTAGAGTACCTCAAAGAGGTAAGATACAAACAGCAGTCATGTCTCTTTTTGTGTGAACATTTCCTCATATTTTTAACAAAAAATCAGCTTTGATTTATGGTAAATTTCTGTTTTGCTTTCCAGCTGCTGGCTTCAGAAGGTGTGGAGTGTGCCTACATCTACAGTGCCCTCGATCAGACTGCTAGGAAGATCAACATCGGAAAATTTGTGCATCGGAAAGCCATGGTGCTAATTGTGACTGATGTCGCAGCTCGTGGTATAGACATCCCCCTGCTGGACAATGTCATTAACTACAACTTCCCCTCTAAGGCCAAGCTCTTCTTGCACAGAGTTGGTGAGTGGCTTGTGCACCGAATTAAGATTTGCCCCTAATTAAAGACTTTTAAGAAATTTGATTACATCTTAAAATGGGGTGGAAGTGAAGAGGTTGATATGATAAATGAGAATTATTTAGTCATCACTTGTCTTTTCCCATCAGGTCGTGTGGGCCGTGCTGGGCGCAGCGGCATAGCCTACAGCATGATTTGTCAAGATGAGATGCCTTTTGTCTATGACCTTCACCTCTTCCTTGGAAGGCCTGTCCAGTTTGCCACACCTGAACACACACAAGGTAGGCTTTGCAGAACACCTGCCAGGTCTTCAACTGATGAATGAACCCTTGGAATGATGTGCTTAACATCTGGGGCTGCTGGTAGACTTGTTACTCATCACAATCTTTGCCACTCTGCTGACACTGTTTCCAATCTAAACCTGTCCTCCCTTCCTCCAGATTCAGAGGGCGTCTTTGGTCGGGTCCCTCAGAGTGTCCTGGATGACGAAAGTTCTCATCTGATCACGGCGCATGAAAACTCCCTGGACCTGCAAAACCTGCAACGCGTCGCAGAGAACGCCTACAAGCAGTACCTCAAGTCTCGACCCAACCCCTCACCTGAGTCCATCAGACGGGTCAAAAGCACAGATATGGCCTGCATGGCTGTCCATCCACTACTTGGTCAGTTTGCAGGAGGATGAATAGAATTGAAGAGAACAGTGATGATGATACTCAGACAATAGTTAGTAACAGCATTTGATTCATCTTGTTTCAGGGTTAGGTTTGGAGAAAATGGAACTGGAGCGCCTTCAGATTGTTGATGCCATCAAAGGCTACAAATCCAAATCAGTGAGTTCCAGAAGATAATAATACAGTTATGCCAAAGGGCTGCAATTTCTTGCTAACCTGTGTTGAAACAAACAAAAAAAATTCTCCTTCTGTCTTGTTGTAGACTATCTTCGAAATCAACTCTACCAGTAAGACACAGGCTAGTGAGGTGATGCGGACCAAACGCTCCAAAGACACACGTCTGATGGACAAATTCAGCAAACAGAGAGACAGCCTGGCTGCAGAAAGCCAGCTGCAGGGGCCCATCAACCCCACCACGACTGCTGATGCCGATTTCACACACTTCACAGGCAGAGAGGAGGACGATCTAAAGGCAAGAAACTGTCACGCCTCCGTGGTATTAAGATTTGAAACCAAGCATCTACAGCATGTTTTTTCTTTTGGTCATCTGTAGTTTGTTCAGATGGAGAAAATGTTTGTCATCAATGTCCCACATTCAGCTGAAGTAGGAACAAATAGGATGTTGAAAGAGCTGCAACACATCTCATTATCAATTAATCTGTTGATTATTTTCTTGATTAATTCCTTTTAAAATTTCAGAATATTGAGAAAAATTACAATTTTCAGAATCACATTTTCTTACAGCCAAAATTAATGTCTTCACATGTCTTTTTTTTTTGTCCAATCAAGAGTCCAAAACCCACAGATGTTCAATTGATTATCTCATAAGATAAAGCAAAGTGAATGTTTTGGCATCTTTGCTTGAAAAATTACTTAAAAGATGAATCACTTATTAGAATAGTTGCCAATTAAAACGGTTTTGCACACACTTGACATTGTGTGCAAACTTTAATAAGATAATTTCTCAATTTTCGACACGTGATTCTTCATGTTTCCACCAGGGGGTGTTTTCTGCTGTGGTTGGTGGAAAACGGAGAGGACCGCAGGAAGATGGGGACGGACAGCCAAAGAACAAGAGAGGCAGACAGACGGGCAAAGATGAGGAGTATTACATCCCCTACAGACCCAAAGATTTCAACTCGGAGAGAGGGTGAGAAATGAACCATCTAGACTTTAGGATGTAAAATGTATCTATGTTTTATAACCTGTCACTCATGTTCTGCGTGATGTTAGGTTAAGTCTCAGTGGAGAGGGCACTGCTTTTGAACAACAGGCGTCCTCGGCTGTCCTGGACCTCATGGGAGATGAGGGAGACCGGCTCAACCAGCACAAAAGCATGATGAAATGGTGAAAATCTAATTTGCTCTAAATCTGTCTTTCTTTCTTATGGTTCTGATTTTGCTAATTCATACTACAACTCAGTGTTTCTCTATCATTCATAGGGACCGTAAGAGGAAGCGCTTCGTGAGAGAAACAGGAAAGGAGGACCAGAAGAAGAAGAAGATCCGAACAGATGGCGGTCAAGTCATCGATAACAAGAAGAACAGGAAGAACTTGTATCCTTCCAACAAAATCTCACTTTGTGTTTACTATCACTACTGTTCCTCTTCTCTTACTCTGACAATATTTAGCTGTGTTGTTGAGATGTTGTATCACTTAACGGCGCTTCAGTTACGAGGAGTGGAAGAAAAAATACAGGGTTGATGACGCAGGATCAGGCTCTGATGGAGAAACAGGAGGAGGAGGAGGAGTGCGAGGAGGGAAGAGGCCTGCAGGAGGTATAAAACAGGATAAAACAAAGGAGATATAAACATGTTAATTAGTGCGTTTTACAGGTGTTAGTAGGCCGATTTGTTACCTTTGAACAGAGACCAGACTAGTTGCTTCCCCCTGTTTAGTCTTGTTGCTAAGCTAACCAGCTTTATATTTAATCTATAGCTTTGAAAGAGGTATCGTTATTTCCCAAAATGTTGAACTGTTCCTTTAAGTCTGATTATTATGTTGCCATCTTGAATCTTAACTACCTAACTTTCAAAGCTATTATGAATAGATTGTCTACTTTAATTTCCAGGCAGAAAGATAAGTCACATTGTATGTCTATACTATGTAAACGCTGTTTTTATTTCAGTTCCACATGTGCCCTCAAAACTTTTTTTTCTCCCAGGTCGCGGTCGTGGCCGTGGCCGAGCCAGGGCAGGTCCTAACTTCCAGAGGCCTGCAGGACCACAGCAGACGCCTGGTGGCCGCAGAATTCGCTCCGAGCTGAAGACGAGCGAGCAGATCATAAAGCAGCGCAAGAAACGGCAGAAGCACCAGTTCCTGCAGAGCGGTGGCCTCAAGAATCTTCGCACCAAGAACAAAAAGTGGCTCGGAGAAGTGAATAAGTCAGGGTTTGGACGGGGTGGTCAGAAGAAGGGCAAGATGAGGAAGAGACTCTGAGGAGGACACAGAAGGAGAACTGTCACAGAGGAATGATGGTGTGAGATGGTTGAGATGGAGGGTACCATGGTGGCTGCCATTATCTTCCCAAACCACCTTAAATAATTTGACGCAGTCGTGTGGATTGAAGGAGTTGAGTAAAACATTTCTTGACTGTAGAGATGAACTTTTCCATCATTGCCTATTGAACTCTAAAGTCGATACAGAGTACTTTATGTATAAGAATTATCCAATGTACCAGATTTTCTTCTTTTAAGCTTGTTGGCAGATGAAATGTTTTTGAGTAATGAGATATGTAAACATACACAAACACATTAATAGCTGCTGGTAAAATACAGATATGAATAAGGTGATATTCTTTGTTGTCCTCATTTTTAGTCATTTACATGGAGGGCATTGTCCCTTCGGTTTGCACTTCAGGTCAAGGAAAACCTGCTAGTTTTTGGTTCCAGAAGGGGACCGACTTTTCGGGTTCTGAACCAATTCATTTTTGATTGAAATGCTCCAAGTGGTTTAAAATTAAGTGTGTGCACCAGAACAGAACTGGTTCCGTGTTGGTACCCAAGGGCTATCAGAGGCAGCGTCTGTGTGTGCTCCAGGAAGTGACTGGTGTAAAGTTGGTGTGCTAGAAAGCTGCAATGATGTGGCAGCAGACGGGGGATTCTGAAGTCTCCCCTCTCTGTTTAATGATGGGAATCTTTTCTCTGGAAGAAAATCTTGAAGATCTGAGAATCTCCGGCTACATATGGGATGACAATATAGCTCCATTAAGCAGGGGTCATATGATCAGAGGAACTGTGGTCTGACTTCTTCTATCTGGTGTCCTTCTGTACATTTTATCACTATTTTAATGAAAGCCCAGTCCGGGTAACCACAGGCTGTTTGATGTCACTTTTGTTCCCTTCAGCCTTCATACTTGTCGATATGTTGCTCTTTCTGCTAACTTGCATTTTGTGCCCCAGTGGATGGCGTGAGTGGAAAAATGAGGTACCGGTTGGTGTGAGTGAGATTTCTATCAACCTCAAAACTCACCCACTTCTTTCCTGCACGGTCCAAGATGCTCAGCTCCTCATCAGTCATCTCATTTGTAAAAATAGTGTTATTTTCCACCAAATTCAGGGGAGGCCTTGAAGACACTTGACGCCTGAGGTTTTCTACTTTCCATCACCTATAGTTTTGAAACAGTACTTTGCAGTACTTCATAAGGTACGATGCTACACTCTTTTGGTGGGGAACCAGCACTGCAAGTGTATCAGAGTCCCAGAAGTATTCAAGACTGTTCCACAGTTTACTCAACACCATTTGCAGTAGCTCACTTGAAGATATGGCAAGAGAAGAAAGGCAGGAAAGGGAGTAAGAAAGAGGAAAATTGACATGGCTTATATATGTTAAGGAATTCAATGTCACTGGAACAATAACTGCCTTTAAATATTAGTATCCAGATTCAGTTTGGATGCTTAAACAAGACAAAACAGAATTTCATGCAAGTATAATTATTTTTCACAATGAAACAGGTTTCAATTATACTGTACAGTTATTATAAATATATTTACAATAATAATGTCATATTAGAGTTTAAGAGATTGCTAGACATAGTATTCAGAAAAAATATTTTATGTAAATCTTGTATTATAGTATTAAATTCAGTGCTTGCTTTTTATTATGTCTTATGAGAAATATTTCCCTTAATATTTTCATCATATCAAGGTTTGGTGTGTTGAAAATTCACCATACTAAACCAAACTAAATGATGTTGCAATTGTGCTCTATTAAGAAACAAATGGTCATAGTTTAATTAAAAAAAAAAAATCTTTATATTAATATTATACTAAGCTTGAGTTTTTCTGTCATCAGTGATGGACCCATTGTCTCACATCTGAGAAACATCAAATCCGACTGTTTTTTTCTGGCCACATGTCAAATGATCATGTAATTTATTTCCTGCAGGAGATACAACAGTCGATCATCCGGCAAAGCAGTATTATCTCTCTTTTCTTCAGCTGCCGGGAAGGTGCAAAACATGACCACATGCACAGCAGCCTCAAAGGGAAGAGCAGCACTACACCAATGAAAGTGAGGGAGACGAGTGGCTCGGTCCATCTGGATGTGGTTACACTGCTGGCTGTTTTTTTGATGATATGCGCACATGTTATTATAGGTTATTCATGACTGGGCTGAAGCTCTTCAGTGAAGATTTGTGCCTTCCAGTCGTCTGTGCGAATGCTGCTAAAGATGGAAGAAAATGGGTGGTAGATATAGTAGGTAATGTATTTGGTCCAAACACAGCAGATTCACCATGGAGATTGTCACTGGACACACACCAGAGCACTGTCATATTTCATAGCAGAAGGATCCGGCAAGTAACATCCATTCATAAAACACACCATCTCCTCTGTGGAGTAAAGTAAGAAAAGTTTCAGTTTGCTCTACAGTGTTGGATCAATATTCATTAAAACAAATCCAAAGTATATTTATAACTTATTCACACCAGGATTACTTATATTTTTGTACATTTTTCTGATACTAATAATGTTGTAGTGGTACTCAAGTGTAGAGAAAATAAAGCTGCATTTTATTATGAAGACATATATATATGTACATACAGTATAGTAGTACAAGTACATGACATACACATGCATCTATTATGCAATTCATTTAAATAAAAATGTTGATCCATTTTATTACCATTCCAGGAAATTTAGTAGATTTTTTTTATACAGCATATACTTTGCTTTACTTGAGAAATAGCTTGTCAGTATATATTATTCATGGTATTTGCTGACATTTTCACATCTACGCTTTCATTTCATAGTAGATTTCATATGGGATGGAGGACATTCACTCTTACAAAAAAAGAAGTTCAATGTCTTTTGGTGTTAAAAGAACTGATTATGTGGCATCTTAAAGTTTAAATGAGGCTTATAATATTGCTTTAATTACATTTCATTTAGAGAAGGCAATCACACTGAAAGTAATTAATTCAGCCTGAATATTGGAACGGCTAATTTCCTTACATGTCTGTGGTATTTAGACATCTAATTAGAGTATAAGTATCTAAAAGTTATGTGGATAAATTTGATTTCTGCAGGACATTAATAAAGACACTTTATAATAAATATGAGACAGGAGACAAAAAGAAAGACAAGTTGACAGACAAGTAATTAAAACAAGTGTCTGATTAAAGGAGGTAATGGGGAGCTTGTGCATCAGCTGGTTGATTGAATACACCCATGAGCAAACCTAGCTATAAAAAGTAATTTGTAGAGAACAACATCCAGATAGGGCATTTGTACTGTCTGTCCCTTAACTATCTGGAACCAGAGCAAACTGGAGTGAAGGAGGTTACGTTGCCTGTGATATCAGCTAATCCTCACGCAGAGATACCGAGCTTGACTTTACCTCGTATCCCGTCCCCTGTGAAACCGTCCCTCGCCCCCCCTTGTCTATCTGATGGCCCCTCTCCCCGTCCCAGCTCTCTCCAGTCGTCAGGAACAGCAGCTTTATCTCTGTTTAGGGTTCCCAGGACTGACACAGCATCCACTTGAGATATGCCAAAGAGCCTGAGCATCAGAGTCCTGCTGCTCTCATAAGAGTGGGATAGAAATGCCACACAGTATTTACAGCGTGTGTGTGTTTATAGCTATAGAGGGTAGAGATTTTCAGTTCATTAATTACAAATCTGTGTAAACTTTGCAACTTACCATGTCCAACTGATTCGCCCATTTGTTTCAGTTCATCTCATTGTCTTGTGGAAAAGCACTTCTCTCCCTGTTGATGCATTAAAGGACATTCCGACATCAAAGTTTTCACACATGGCTGCTTTTTTTTCATGCCAGAAACAATCAGATTTTTATTACCCTTCTCAATCATCCATGTTTGCTTTTGTCTTTTACTTTCTGACAATGCGGCTCATGAGCTGACTGAAACTTTGGTTGCTTGTCCTTGAGTGCACTCAAAAGGACGGATTCGAAACAGTGTCTGCTTACAACTACATCAATGAAATTTCAGGTCTCTCTCTGCAAGTTGGTTTTTGGAACATTTTCAAATGAATTATAACTAATGACTGACTGTAGGATAGACAATCAGTGTAAGAAGTTATGGCATTAGGAATCAATCTGCAACCCTGATTCCAAAAAAGTTGGGACACTGTCTAAAACATCAATAAAAAATGAGTGTGATAATTTGCTCATCCTTTAAAACATATACTCATTTGAAAACTGCATGAAGACAATATATTTAGTGTCTGACCAAATCAACTTCATTGATTTTTGTAAATATCTGCTTCTTCTGAATTTGATGGCAGCAACATGTTTCAAACAAGTTGGGACAGGAGCAACAAAAGACTGTGAAAGTTGTGGACTGATGAAAAACACCTGTTTGGATCATTCCACAGGTAAACAGGTTCATTGGTAACAGGTGATAGTATCATGATTGGGTAGGAAAGGTTCATCCTGGAAAGGCTTAGTTGTTCACAAGCAAGGACGGAGAGAGGTTCACCACGTTGTCAAACACATGATTGTATAAAAATGGGCTCAGGAACATTGTGTAAAACTGTTGTCAGTAAACACAGTTTGCAAATGATTGCATTCTGTTTTTATTTACACAGCGTCCAAATTTTTTTGAATCAGGGTCTCAGAATGGACGACTCAGAGCAAAGCTGGATAACACTGTCTGATGCCACATGCACATCCCGATTTTTTTCTCATGTCTCATTAATCTTAACCCATTATCAAAGCAATTGTGTGTTTGCCAGACATGTGAGTGTCTTGCGTCTGTTTCGTTCTTTCCCCAGCTGCCGTCCCCGTCGTCTGGCTCTCCTCTCCGCGTGCTCCCTCCGATGATAAGATTGCTGCCCTTTCTCAGGCCATCGCTTACGAGGCAAAAGGCCACTCGAGGAATGACGGGGCCAACATGACTGACATTAGCCGCTCTCGCCTCAGCAGTTTCGTCCTCCTGTGCGGAAAACTGCTGACAACTCATTAAGGGTTGAATATCTTCAGTGGGATACGCTGTTGTTTTTGTTGTTCCTTTCATAAGGGTCACACAGAGCTACTCCCTCAGACTGGGTGGAGCTGAGATGTTGTTAGGTCAACTGCCGGTTAGCTCGGTTTATCGTCATATTGTAATTACAGCGCTGTGGCTTTGTTTTGGAAACAGGCAGCTCATGAAGATGTTTGGAACAACCTGACGCTTAGAGGGAACCTTAAATTAGCTTGATCACAAGGGAAGAACTGTAGTCAGTGGGACTGTCTCGGGGCCAGAAACGTCCTAATTAGAAATAGAAATGTCTGTTGGGGTTGCGTTGGCTGTAGGCCATTATTACAGTAAGTTTGAATAGGAACCAGATTGGGAAAATGATCACACAGATCTGAAACCCCTTTGAAAATGTGAAATTTCTATGATGAAGTGTGACAAGCTGAGGTTCAGAAATGGCACTAACAGTTATGCTGTGAATGAAAATGCACTTTTGGAGACTCAATCTACTGACTTAACCTTTTCTAATAGTTGTTTACGCTTTAAAATAAACTATGTTCTGCCTTTAAAAAAAAAAAAAACTTTCCTTGTATGTTTTAATGGCTCCTGATAATTGGGATCTCCTAACCAGGCTAAACACATGTGCACTGCTTGACGTGCCTTAAGTGACCTTCTCATTTGTAATATTTATTTAGGGATGTTCAGTAAAAAGTCAAAATGCCAAGAATGATCAACACCACAATAATAATCATTTTAATATATCAGTGACTTACGGCGGGTTTGAAAGCGTCAGGGACAATTTAGGCTGCTTAAGATTTACAGATGTATAACATAAATGCTCCTGCTGTCTCATTATAATCCCCTTCTTAAATTTTCAGGGATTCAACGCTCCAACTCTCCGATAAAACAATGCGTCCCGAAAAACCACCACCTGCCAACTGTAATGTAAAGAACATATTTCACTGCCAGAGAGCTGTGTCTCTGCTATGATCTGTTGCCGCTGTCAAGCTGTAAATCTGGATGCACCCTCTGAGAAAGGAAAGAGGCATTTCAGCGGGGACTATTACGTCTAAAGCAAGCTGCAAGACAGTGTTTCCGCTGCTTGCCTTTGTGCCATGAAAATGAAATACAGTCGGCACGCAAACGGCCTCTTTTTTGGGTTTTTTTGCACCTCTTTTTCTTTTTTTATTACACACAGCATCTTCCCACACTTTCCATATTTTGTGTCGTTGTGGCCGCAAACCCTGAAAATAGGGGTTGTCGGGATTGATGTGTGTATTCTAAAGTGGAAAAATGGACCCATCGCTGGCATTGCACATGAATGTATATGTGGTGAAGTTGCTCAAGGGCCAGAGTTCAACAAAGTCTCTTGAAAGTTTACAATTTGATCCTGCAGTGCTACTAATCTGTTTTTCTAATCCGACGCAATTAATCCACATTTATGAAGATTTGTTTGTGTGACTGACCAAAAGTACAAGCGAGACTACCATGTGTTGTACTGTTAAAGGGGAAACATGTGTTGGATCAGGACTCAGAGAGGGTTATTTTTAGGGATGTTCAGGTGCCTGGGGCCCCATCAGAAAGCCCTTATAAAGAGGTCCTCTCTGGGTGGGTGGAAACTGGGTTATCAGCTTCACTGTCGCTCCTTGATGGGGCCAACTCGTTTGCATCTAGTCAACACCTTCCGCCCCTCTCTGGCACAGATCTGACCCCGGCTCCCTGAAGCGACCTGTGGCTTGACCGAGCACTTTGAGTTTTTCTTCTTATACCAGTCAATTACATTTTCAACCAAATGCAATCCTTGAATTATTTTTTTCTGATTTTGCCATCCACAATATATCTCTTCAACCCTTTCCAAGCCACATCTCCCGTCTCTCATCTGTTTTACATTATTGATAAACAGCATGAGCAGAGGTGAGTCAGGCTTTGACCATATCATGAGAACGTCTTGGGGTTAATGGGATTTCAGTGTAAAGCTGAACTAAAATCGCTGTACTTATTGGGAAGTGCACGTTCAGTGTAAGTGTGATTATGTACAATGTCAAACCTCTGATTGTACAGCAATCAGTTATCTCATGCATTTGCACTACAGCAGCTGTATCAAAAAAACTGGTTTATAAGGTATGAAATTCCATTTATTTATCTTGATACTCAATTTAACTCAAGCAATGCCATCGCATCCTAATCTGGGTTGTAAAATTTTGTTAGATTTTGTGCAAGACTGAGCACATTGAAGAATGTCATTACCACATCTTTCCGTTCTCCTTCTTCCTTTTCTTCCCGTCTCTCCTTTCCTTGTCTTAGGAATGTTTTCCCAGACTCTCTTTTCACCCTCTCTGAGCGCTCTTGTCTCTCTGTGGTTACTCACTTCATTTGTCTTCCCCAGGATCAGAGAAAAAAAAATCAAAATAATCAGTGGACATTGAGGGAGGAGAAAGCTTAAGACAAACCCTGGATAACAAGATGACAAAACTTGTTAAGACGGAGCTCTCGAGAAGCTGGCCACTCCAAAAAATTATTTTATTAGTCACATTTAACCAGTATTTGAAAACATTAAGCACATTTGATTACTTCCACATTATTAATAATTTATGATTGATAATGTGAGACTTTGGAGTGTCTGAATTATGTAGTTGTTGGCTGAAAATGTATGTACGGCATTTTAATTTAATTCACAGTGATGAACACAAATTTAACACACATTAATAAAAAGAGAGTAAAACACATTAATCATGAACGTTTCCATTTCTCTAATTTTGCACATCATAATCAACTTGTAGTAGAAAAAAAGATGATACAGAAGGAATCTCTTAAATATATATTCAATTTTACAAGCTCATATATAAAAATAGCTTTAATCAGCTTATTTCCTCCAGCTGATAAAAGCTTTTGATGAATAACTGTGAGCACATAATCTACTTTTTAACATTAAATACTGCTCCTATTCTTTGCTTTATTTTTGTACAACGTGTTAAGTATGTTTTAATCTCTTCTTTCTTGTATTAAATCTTTTTTTAATATAAGTTTTTTCACTCTTCCTCATTCACTGCACTTAACTTACCGACCAAAAGATGGCGCTATAGCCATTGTCCGAGGTCAGACAGAGAAGGCTGAGAGGCAGTGAGCTTCTCTGGGCCTCCCATCGCTGGTTTGAGTTCTGGATGTTTGTGAGCTGGTTTGAAGGGATCGCAGCTTCGGGGCCGACAAACTGGACCGTGTGGAAAAGTTGACTCATTCGTCATTCAAAGCTAACAATACACAGCATCTTTGAAAAGAGGCCACTGCTTTTCAGTAACTTTGCGCAGGGTTGAGTGGTTGTAGAAGTCCCTTGAATATATATACAGCCAGGTGTGGGGCTAACAGGTTATATACTCTACATCTGGTATGTTGAGTCATATGGATGTGAAAGACAGAATGACCTAAAGTTACAGTTACAATGACTGGAGACGGGGAGGACTGCCGTAACCTTTTCCATAAAGAGAATCGAGGGTTGTGATTGGTTGACGGCTATTTTCCCATCTCTTCCCCCCCTCCATGCTTCCTCTCCTCCCCCTCGCACCAGACCCTGGATGGCACGCAAGGCCCTGACCACCGCCGCAGCTTGGCGCCAAGGGGGTACAGAGTTTGTGTGTGTGCGCGTTGTGTGCTTCAGTCGGCTCGGAGGGCCGAGACCCCGGATATGTTGTGGAAGTGTGTAGTGGACAGGGGCCAGACAGGACGTGACCTTCTGGAGGAAGCTCAGCCGGCCCTATAGGCCAAGTGGCTATCAATCAACACCTTTTGTCCCGCCCCCAGGCCGACCACTTCAAACACATGAGAGGATTAAGACCATTGTGAGAATTTATATAAAAGATAAATGACCAATTTATATTCGTAGATCTCATTGCCGTGAAGACTGTGATAGAGTTTTAAAGAATGATCAGACAAGGTCACAGAAAAAAAAAACATCTTGCCATTGATAGAAAACCTTTAAAAGTCCTGTTTGTTTTTCTGGTTGGATGAAATATGTTTGATGCACAACATTTTTTTTGCTGTCATTGCTGTGATAAATTTAGTATTGATCCAACAGCAATCATCTTTCCTATTTAATTACAGAACGTGACCTAGATCTATGCCCATCACCTGTAGCTGGTGGACACGGTTATTTATTAGTCTTTTGAACCCCACTGTAATTTAGCACGGGGACTTTCATTACTCCCAATCCATGTTAAGAGCAGATCAAAGCTCGGGCTGATGTTCCTCCCCTGCAGGCTGTCCAGGGTCTAACCTGCACTTCGGACAAATGGCCAACAGGTCACGGACTCAGTTCCGCTGAGGGTAGAGGCCAAGGGTCCGGGACTGACCCTGGACTGATGCCACTGTGCTGTGAACTGCGCCTCGTAGATTTTAGTCTCGGACAAAGCAGATCTTTTGTTCAGCGATGGTGTAGAGATGGTGGCGGGTGGCGATGATAATGACGAGATGATGGATTTATAATGACTCAAGTTTTTATTGTCTGAATTGTGTCACTGTTAGTATCCAATTCTTTGTTAATGTTGACAATAAAGAGGTCAAAAATGTTGGAAAAAAAGGAAAAATGTAGCCATGGGTTTGTCAGTTTTTCCTCTATTGTGGTAAATCCAACAAGCATCTGGAGGAAATTGAAAGTCCAGTTCTAGTTTGTTAGATTTGCAAGTGTTGCTATGTGCTGTGGAAGAAAAAAATCCTCTCCTAAAAAGAAGCTAATCATCAGTTTAGTAAGTCTCACTTACCAATTCATACTTAAACTTTTATTGTTGATTTTGCCCATTCAGTTTTGCCTTAAAACAAACATAAAGGTCGTTATATGTGGGAAAAATTGTTGTCATTCTCCACTAATTTGATATCTTTGGATTACACAATATCAAAGAAATGCCAACTGGCCCAACAGGCTAAATATGTGGGAAGAAGACAGGAGTTAATAGACGTATGAATGTCTTAGCGTTGTCCGCGTCTGGGAAAAAAGGGCTAAAGGTGCTAATTAACACAGCTGTCAATGGTTCCTTGAAGTGAAGTGAACTTGCCGATAAGCAGAGTGGCTGGTGGAGGGAAACTGACGGGGCCCCCAAGCCATCTGGAGCTTGTTCTCCCAGAGAGCGGGGCTGTGGCACCAAAGGGGTATCGACAGTAAAGTCTGCAGAATATATAAAGAAAATATGACTCCATTTTGTTTTCAAACCCGAGAAATCTGGCGTCAGGTAACAGTGTTGACGGGTGTTGGAGGTAAACAGGTAGTAAAATTTGGTAAAGCAAAGATTTTGGTCGCATTAACAGTTTCATTCGCATTTATGTGTGGATTCATGAAAAACCACCAGATGAAAATAACATGTTTTGTGAAAGCTTTTGATTTTTGGTCATTTCATTTGCTGTCTTACGTATATACCACATGCGTATTTGTTGTGAACTCTATTCCTTGTTGCACATTTATTTCAGACTTTCCTTTAAAAAAGAAATAACTGTGTCTCAAATGTACACAGAAAATAATGTGAATCAATTTAAAGAAAACAAGAAATTAGACTGATATCAGTTCAATTAAATGCGTGAGGTCTTATTTTCAGGGCAATTTCAGAAAAAAAAAAAAAAATCCAACAAAGACAAAGATAGATTTCCTCCTTCCTTCTTCCTCAGTCATCTTCAGCAGTGCAGCTCTGCAGGGCTGAAGTATCCTGTGACTCTGGAGGGCCGGCGTAGCTCATCTCCTGCAGGTAATCAACCATCATTCTTTCATGAGGCTGTGAGTGTTCAGGAGAGACTCTGGATCTCCCCTGCTGCTTCTGCCAGCAATACATCCTGCTACACGTTAGGGAACATGACAACTGCACTCCCTCCCAGCTCACTGCACCTGAACACACTCCTCTATCTCATGACATGATAGGTCAAATCGGATCTCTCGCTGCTACGCTTTGGTAAGTCAGCCTGCTTCGAGGGAGCTGAGGCAGGAGTTGTATAGATTATTGAGTTCTACCAAATTACACCAAGTGTAGTGTAGGTTTGGTTTTATAGTTTTCCACATGCAACAAACTAACATACCAGCATTTTAATAGTTGAATGAAAAAAGAAATGTCAGTGTAATTTTATATTTGAATGTCAATAGCACAGTCAGCATAAGGTTGTAAAATGTTAAAATGCTTTCTTCATTTTATTATTCAAAATTAAAGACATCTGAACCACCAGAGGGCAACTTGATAACTTTGCTTCCCCCATTAAATGAAAAGAATGTGAGCATTTTCCAAAGTTTCTCAGTGACCTCTGTAAATCCTCACGACATTTGGAGTTTGACGTTCATTATTAGTTTGTAGTACAATTCCTCGAACCATCTTAGCAGAATTATACTGGGCGATGCTCAGGATGCTAACAGCAGGCAAATCACAACCTGGTGCTAACCTAAAACTGGAAACAAAACTGTAGCGGTTGACAAATAATTGAAATGTGAAAAAGAAAAAATTAATTACACTCTACATGCCTCGATAAAAATTATTACTCAGACGTTCAAAATAATTTCAATGTGAATATTGGAGAACTTTATGAATTGTTATATATTTCTGAATGTATTATAAATATCACATTCCACAAAAGCGTTGGCACACTTGATGCTCTACACAACTGCAAATGGAAAAATTACAGTATGATGAACCTCATGAATTAATACTTGTGTTGAATCTCTCCGTCTTTTTTAAAATCACTGACAAGTAGCGGTAAAAATTATATCAACCAAGAAAATTAGAAATAGAATAGTTATTGTGATAATATGGAAAGAAATTCCAGTATTAAAGTGCTCACTCTGCAGTTTCATAGCATTTATTTAAATGAGCATAAAAGTAAAGCAGGTTCATTGCACTGCTTATTGGTGATAACTGAGGAACATGTCCTCCATCAACATTAATTAGACACACAATTTTGCTATTCCTAACAAGAGGCAGGTAGCTACTGTTTATGTTACAGGTTCAGTCTTGTAGGGAAGTGTATTGTCAGCGTTTGTCCTTTCCTTGTTGTTCACTGCTGAGGTGCTCTTGAGCAAGGCACATAACTGACCAACACATAAAACTGTAGTTGGCTTGCACTGTGTGTAGCTACATGAGAACGAAGTTGCTGCAAAATAGCATCCTCCCACAGCCGACCTAATATGGATGAAGTTTTAAGAAGTGCAGGTCTTTGCCAAACCATGACCTTTACCTTCAACATGACACTTTCTTACCACTCCATTAGTTGAGGGGGAAATACATGTCTCTAACTTTTTATAGTTAACCAGTACATGTATTTTCACTTTGCTGAGCTTTCACTGAATTTTTGCGAGATCCTGCTCAAAACCAGAAAAGAGTTATCAAAATAGGAGTTAGAATAAAGACTTGATCCATTGTCAGGAATAATTCATGGTGTGGAACAAGTCAACAACTACTATTTTCAGATATGATGAATGGAGCAATTGATCATTGCGCTCTATGCTTTTCTATGCAAATTTCATACCTTCATCATAAAGTGGATTCACTTTAAGCTTACTTCGCTTATTTTTTTTAAAACTTTGTCTCAAACTGTGAACTCTTGTCTTGTGACACATCGCCTACTGTTTTCAGGCCGTCTGTGTATGAAGACTCATCACAGTCTTTTTTCCCCCACGTTATCCCTCTGTCTCAATATTGTTTTTATTACTAAGTACATATATATTGTGCCTGTGTGTGTGTCAGTATATGTGTGTGTGTGTGTGGGTGCACGCACGCATCATTTGCACGCTTGTGTTCGTGAGACATGGTATTATCAGTGTGGTTCACTGGTTAAACGAAAACGGTTGAAATGATATCCAGAGCTCAGACATCAAACACCAGAGGCCAGTTGAGTTATGGTGCATCGATCGACTGCAAGAACAAAGGGAGCGATGGTTAAAGGGATGGAAATCGTGGAAGAAAGAGATAGATGAAGCAGACAGAAGACAAGCAGCCCGGGGTCTGCAGCAAATTCTGTTTGGGGTCTAAGGCTCTGGGGTTTATGTCAGTCAGGATCTGGAGGAAAAGTTGCTCCCTTGAGAAAAAGAGTGGAGAGCGAAAGAGAGAGAGATGCAAGGGGATGTGTGGGCCACTAAGGGTCTGGATGATAGGTGAAATTAACCAGGTGCCCTCCTGGCCCAGCTGTCAATCCATTGCTTTCCCTTCTGCTCCTTTACAGTATAACTCTGCGAGTGCTTACTTCTTTTAAAAACAGGGCCCAAAGTCAGGTGCTGCTTTCGAGTATGCATGGCTGCTGAGTTTCCGTCTGTCCGTGTCTGTTTTTCTAAGCCGTTACAGTTGTGTACGGGCACATGTCTGGATGGTGATGAATAACCAGACCCTCCTTGGTTATCTCGACTTCCTTTAGAGTTTCAAGTGAGAGCCAGATGTAGCTATTTATCTTAATCTTCCCTCTCATTTAGTCTAGATGTAGTTGGGGGCCATTTCACTTTTCATTACATTATCAAACATTGAAAGGACCTCTTGTTATGAGAAAATAATCTGGATGTGTTGACGATATTGTCAGCGTTGCATTTAAAATAACAAAAATAATAGAAAAATCTTTGCGCTGATAGCTGCAAACTGAAACAATCTAGACACTGTATGACAAAAGATGTTTGACCCGAGGAAGCCTCCTTATGTACACATGAAGATTTCATTTCCTGTAGACATGTTAATGCTAATGCATTTGAGATGTACTGGAATAAAAAGCTTTTGAGACAAAGATTCCCTGAGTGTTGAGTCAGAGGAGATGGGACTCACACCGGTGTAAATGTCATGCTGGGTTTTTCAAAGTGACTGTACATGACACCATCAAATATTCAACACACGGGACTGATCTGTGCTCTTCTCTACTTTTCTGTGACTCCTTAAATATAGATCTAAAATCTGGACCTTTGATAAGTCTGACCAACCTCATCAAAAATGCATGTATTTCTATTAATGAAGGAAAAATGGGTACAAAATGAAGAAGACCAGAAATGTGCAGCATTTCCACACAGGGCATTTAAGGAAAGCAGCAGAAGGCAGGCGCTTCCTGCGAGAAGTTATAAATTTGCCTCTCACACCGCAGATTGACAGGGCGCACACTTGTGTTTACAATTAACAGATTTTAAATTATGTCATCCTCGGCGATGACAGGCCACAAGCACGAGAAACTCCTGTCAAACTGTGGCAAGGAACACACTTCAGATATGGAGATGCACCCTCGTGCCTCATTCTGGCAGTTCCTGTGTTACAAGATGATACAAACCACGCTTTGATTAAAGAGTGGTGGAGGAGTGTCTGGCTGCTGGCGAGAGCGGTGTCATCTCTTACCACGTGGTTTTTACTCCATTCCTAAAGGCTGTTCGGAGGGAGAGGCTCATTCAGAGAAGTGACCCACCACAGAAAACAGTAACACCACAGAAACAAGCACCTACATCTTCTTCGAGGCTGGTTAACGACTAATGACAGTCACTCTTGTTTTGCTGCAGCAGTTTCCACTACATATTGAAACTATCTGCATAAATGTGCAATTATTTTAATGAAAAAATAGATTAAAAACAAAAATACAAGTTTGAGTATATGAACACTTTTTCTTACTAATATTAAAACATAATCATTGTTTATCAATTTTTAGACAAGAATCTTTATTTATAATTTTTACCAAATTTAAAACAACCATAATTTGACTAAGGAATTCAAGCACTTTTTAAAATTCTGTGCTTTTAGGCAACCACTAAAGTTTGGGATTCTGGGCTGGGATATCTCATTCATGTATCCATTTTTCCAAACTTATAATTAAAACGAAGGCATCTTGGACACTGCAGCATTTCGCAGCACATTAAACACCGAGCCATGTAACCGAGAGCTTTGTAGAAAGCAACAGAGGTGTGCTCAGACAGCAGTAATGAACCAGGCGAGAGAAGAAGAGAGGACTCTGTGTGCACCGGGCATGTGCACATGGCATGCAATCCTCGCAGAGAGGCACATGGCTGCAGCACATGTATGTATGTTCACAGTGTGGCCGCATTGTGCTGCAGTAATTGATAATAAACAGGTCTCATAGCGGGGATTTTATAGCTTTTCCAGTCTTGTTAATTCAGAAAAAGAAATGCATTGGTTCTTTCCTCCCTGATTTAAATGAGGCTTTCATTGGCTGGTTCCATGAACATACCTTTGTTATGGGTGCTGGTGGCCAGGCTGCTTTAAACGGCTGTGTCAATACCAGAGACGGAAATCAGGTGGCGGCCATGTCAGGTCCAACACTGGACAGAGTGTTTGATAGGGGATGGTTGGGTGCCTGGTCACAGAACTGAGTAGTTTCCTTTTCCAACAGCCAGTTGGTGTTGTATATTTTATGATATGATATACAGTAATAAAATTATATTTTGCTGCAGGGAGGCAGGGAGTCCTCTGGCGTACAGGTAATAAATGTGTCAGATGACATCATAGGGAAAATGTGCTTTATGTCAGACAATGTGAAATAAACAATATTTCTAATTGAAGATTTTTGTGAACTGCCCCGTTTCATGCAAATAGACAAATGAGTTTTGTCTTCTTTCAATTAAGCATGCAACAGTCATTATAATATACTTTGCAGCTTGAGTGATTTTAGTTGCATGCATGAATAAATTGAAACAATTCAGTGCAATCACACACATTTTCGCACGCTGAATTTTAAAGCCCAGTACGGCTCACCGTGTTGGAGGGGATGTAAAAACACACTAGCTAGTACTTTATGAGACATATGCAGCTCTAGCCAACCAGCAGGGGGCATTTGTTCTTTGCAGTAGCCAACTATTTTGAGTGAAATCAACCATCCAGATTACAGCCTAACCTAGCCCTTTGTGTGGGGGATAGAGGTTGAACGGTGGTGAGTGGGGCGGCAGGAGGAGGGAGGGCTGGGAGCGAATTCTTGTCCAAACATTCTGCACGCGGATTTGTATTCATTGCACCCCTGCTGCTATTGATATCATTACGCGGGGTGCACATGCTGCGAGGAGGGGGCTGGGACTGGCAATGGGGAGGTCATGGAGCCGCAGGCCCTAACGAGAAGTGACACTGGCTCCAGGTCGGCCAAGCATCCACCGGATTTCAATGGGAGCGGCACTTTCCCAGTCAGCGCATTAGATCAAAGATCATTACCTGCTAATCAAAACACATGAACGTAAGGGGCTTCCCTTTTTCCCCTCTCCTCTCTTTTGCTACTCTTTTGCTGAGATGGAAGGGAAGACAAAGGAGGAGGCTGCACCAGCTACCGGACTGGATGGACCTCCAATGGCCCCATGAGAATGGAAGACCCCCACCCTATCACTTCCTGGACTTATTCAGCTGCCTCTGCTGTTCCTGCAGCCTTTAACAGCTACAAGTTAACTAATAAAAACTGCCTAAAACTCTAAAATCAACTTTCAAAACTCACTTCTGTACTAGAAACCGCGTACTCCCATTTGATAAGTCATGCACTAAAAGTTGATACAAAACTCTTTGACCCTGAGCCTGTCAGCTGACTGCATTATCAATACCTTCCACCGTGCTTGAAATAGCTTCCAGGGGATGTGCACCTCTGTGTGTATTTCGCTCTCTATCTTTTCCCAGGCCCTGTTGTCTCATTTGCTGGTGCGTCACTGTTGTTAAGTCACCACCTCCACTTGGGGGCCAAACAGGGCTGAGCTGCTCTTTACCAGAAGACCTCATCACAGGACTCTTGTCTCCTATAGATAGTGGCAGAACTTCTCTGTCTCCGTCTCTTCTCGATATGCAGATAAGTTGGATATTTGCCTATCGTAGGTGTAAAAAGCTCTTTGGTGTCAGGCTTAGAATAATGGCACAGCGGTATATTGAGGACAGTAAATAAACAGGAGTCTGTCTCTCCCACAGCTCAATCACTCTTCTTTGGTGCATGAGGTTCTTCTGATATGTTCGTGATATTGATGTCATGTTGTCCACTTAATTCAGCTCAGGGATCTCAGTAGAATTGGGGTAAGGGGGTGGCAGAAATATGTCGCCTCGGGGTAGAGGCTGGGGTCTTGAAATGTCGAACCCCCTCGGCCAACATGGGACAGAGCGAGAGCGAGGGAGTACAGAGAGGGGGGGGGAGCAGTGGTGGGTATTTTGCTGCTGTACTGAAGGCTCCATGGCCCATTAATCGTTTGTTTGAGTTTCCGCCCCGGCGAGCATGTCATGTCTCCATTAGAGAGGGTTTGTTTCTTCTTCCTGTCCGCCTCTTGGCAGCAGGGGGCTCTCACACATCTCATTTGGCCGTGCTCTGCTGTCTGGTGCCAGGCAGACTGTCCTGCGTTTGTGTGTATGTGTGCACATGCATGTGTGTGTATGCGTGTGTGCAAATGCGCATGGTGAATTTCATGTTTTCGGGCTACTCATTTCCTAGAGGTGAGCGTTAATGCTAATCGAGTTAGGAGGGTGCTGATTCCAATGTGATCTGTTGTGCAAACCAAATCCCTCCTAAAGACTGTTGTCAGTTACTTAAGTCCTCTGACTACTGCAATTCATGGATTACTCATAATTGGATTACTTTAGTTATTTTTGCTTCTAATAATGAAAAATAAAAATCAACAATTTATTTCAAAACATGATCTCTAACTTTAACCTAAAGTCTCACTGGTGCTTTTATTAACTGCAATGCATAAAAGCTACAAAGTGTAATTATATTTACTTCATGCATCCTGCAGAGTAACACTTGTAAATATCGTGTGCTGCATGTGTATTTTGCTGATACGAGCACTGAACATGGATTCATCTTTGCCTACCAGCTAGCAGCTAGTAGATTAATTCTAAAGCAGGCACAATAGGACCAGCGAGGATTAGTCTGTTAAACCTCAGGTTTTAATTACATTTCCATCATATTGAAGGATGATAATGATTTAATCTTTGAATATAAGTTATGTTACTGGCAATGGGCATGCATTTCCTAAAATATTAAAGTTAAAATCTGTAATTTGGCAGTTCCACTATGTCCAAAAGTGCATATTGTCTGAATCTTCCTTCAGAAATCAAAAAGTATGGCTCACAATAAGAGAAGTTTAGAGTTTAGTTTAATACATTAGATGAAATTAATTAAATCTTTGCATGGATGTTCTTAGTAAAACGCTAAGATACGACATTCCAGCCAGTCTGCCGACTTACTTATTGGGCTCTCCGGTGTAGGAGCTGACCCACACTGCCACGGCCTATCTTGATGTTAGTTTGACCTTTGACCTAAGACTACGCTGTAGATCAGCCTGCTGACCTGTCAAATGGGCCCCTTTTATTCCCGTGACCCACGGAGCCTTCCCCTTTAAACTGAAATATGGCCACCAAGCCTACAGAAGCCAGCCAATTAGGAAGTAGAAAGAAAATCGGAGTGGCACAATGAGCCGAGACTAATAGAGTCCTCTTTATCTGCCGCCCGCCCGTCTGCCTGCCTGCTGCCTTAATGCCTTCACTGCTGCTGCTCATGTCTGTGCAGCCCTGAAACACTGACGAGCATATCTGTTGCTTGTGATTGATGACGCCCTCTTTAAAATAAAGCTACTCCTGACATCTTAACGTGCAGGGACTTAATAAAATAATCGAAACACTTCAAGGGGAAAATGAATTTAGCTGAGAAGAAACTAAATCACAGTTGCAACCGCTGCTACATGGGAATGGGCTGAATGCATGCTGTTAAAGAGGTTGAGCAGAAACCAGTTTGACTTTGAGTTTTCAAGGTAAATGAGAGAGCTAACAGATTATTTCAGATGCCAAGATGTCGTACCAAACACAGACAAACCAAACTGAGGAACAGTGGCCACGGATTGATTGTAGTCTGGCTGAAATGGGACATAAAAAAATATTTTTTCCACAGATAAAAATTCCCATTGTTTATGACTTGCGGTCAGTTTCGACATCTGCAACTTTAGGAACTGCTCCCAGTCTCTCTCCTGGTAAACATGCCTCCTCCAATGACTTTCTAATGACAACAAAGCAACATCGAGTCAGAGGTGATCAGATATGAGGAAAAATACTGTCATGACTCTTGATACAAAAAACATCCAGCATAACATAATCATATCAGCTTTATTAATACTACTCATTGTGATAAGTTTTAGGGTGATATTTTATTTTCACGATGCAACCTGTGCATTCATATGTGTCTCGACAACACAATGACTCAAGAACAATAAGTGTTTTAAACCTCACGCTAACTGCCTTGCTGCGTACTCTTGCATGTAAATGAGGAACAACAATTTTATTTTACTATATATATAGAGTACTAACTTGCCGAAGAACTAGTTGAAGAAACTTGTGTGGCTGTTGTGTTGTGACATGTTCACTGCTTCTTGTCGTTCCCTTTGTCCTCCACCCTTAATTCTCTTTGCATGTCACTGACTCTCCCTGACGTGTGTGCGCGGATGTACAAGGTGCACTTACTGCATTTTTCATCTTCCTCACGCCAGTCCTATTTGTTTACAGGTCCTCGTCTCTTTCCCCTTGCACTTGAGCGACTCGAAGCAAGTGTTTGCATCCCTAAGCAGCTTAGGGATGCGGCAGCGAACAAAGAGAACTATTGTCTCAGTTTTAAAAAAAGGACAGCCATCTCTGGAGGTGTTTCCCTGAATGATTCGCCACACATTTGAGTTACTTGTTCACTGGCGGCGTCCTTTCATCCTGCATCCCAGAGGAGAACGCGAGAGTGCCACCAAAAAGGCTGCAGAGTGTCCAGAGCCCGAGAAAAACTGGGGACAAAATCAATAGCTCACTAGAGCAGAACTATTGTGGACTGTGAGCTGCAATTTCTCACCTTGTTGTTCTGAAACACAGCTAATGTTCCCTCTTGTTTCCTCCCTGTGCTGGATTGATATCTGTTGCGCTTCAGAGATGGTTGTTCCTCTTAACCTGTTCACTTTGTCTGTCAGTTATGAAAATAAACTTTAAGTACCTTACCCTTGTTTCATAGTTTGCACCGCACATGGAAGTCGAAAACATCAAGAAAAGATTTTTTAATAATCAGATTTCCTTTTAAAAAGTTACAAATTTTTCAGAAAAGTGTATTTCTATTCTTAATCTTGAGTCAAACAAGATGTCATAGCAAATGGATGACCTTTAAAAGCCAATTTTTAGGCCTTGAGCACAGCGCCTGTAATATTTAGTATCCACTACCACTGATTAGAGATAAAACCCAACATTTAGTGCAAATTTTTCTCCTCTGTCTAAGTTACATCACAAAAAACTTTAGAAATTGTATCTATAATTTTGAAGCAGTTTGAGTGATTATAACAAATCTTTCATGAGATATATTAAGAAAACAATTCGGAAAATGAGACTACAAAAGATTTTTGATATATTCATATATATTATATAAAAATGCAGGGGTCAAATCTCAGGCTCCATACATTATGTGCCTGCTCATCCTGCTGAATGTATTTCAAATGTCAGATAAGAGCATCACACTGATGAGAAGCAGGCTTGGGTATTTTTACCTCGGGATCCACTTCTGTCCATTGACCAAGATAATAAAGATGGACTCGAGCAAAGATTACCAGCGATTCCTGCCAGCCCCTCTCATTTTTCACAGCACTCTCACTGAGCAGAAGGTACTTTGTTAAGTACTTGTTAAGTGTGTTATTCTTTGTACACAAACATCACCCTGGTAATAGCACACCTACACAGCACTTGAGTGAGTGTCATTGTGTATATTTGTGCAAGACTTTTTGGAGACTTTTGCTCAGTGACTGGTGGAAGACACTTCACTTGGATTTGCTTTTACTAAATTAATTTGGGTTTTTATGCATAATAACAACATAACGGTTTAATAACATTTAAATCTCTCCTATTTGTTTTTCCTTTATTCAGTTTATTATTGCACATGCACTTGGATGTCAAATGAATATGCACAGATCCGTGCATTAGTTGATACACCTTTTAAAGATGACTCGTTCTTACTAGTCTAATACAAATGAAATTATTCCAATTTTAATATGAACCTGAAGCAGGAGTAAGGACTCTAAGTGAAAGTCTGACCTTCTGCCCAATTTTTCATTGAATCACAAATGGGAGTAAGGAACAGAGATAATGGTTATTCTTAACGCTGCAGTGTTTTTCTTTCCCTTGCAATGCCTTCAGACAGTTTTGACCTTAATCTGTGGCCATTTATTCAAATCCTGATCTGTTTATTTATGTTGTCATGAACTACTTCTCTCAGTCTTTGAGCGCAAAGCCAAATGTTTGGTTTGCTGTGTTTAAGTGAGGCTTAGAAGAATGATTACGTCCATAACTGCGCAACTGTCCATTTATACTTACCCCAATCTGCGGTTACTGTTTTCTGCTATTTTTGCCTGCTTTGATCTGTACTCCAAATACTAACAACAGTATAATGTAAAGTGTACATGGTTTGTTTTCTAATATAGACATTGTGAACTGTGATGTTCACTCACTAAAAAGAAAGTGGACCAGTCTCACAAAGGAGGTCCCTCATGTGACAGATTTGCATCACAAGCTTCATCTCTATCTTTCTCCGAACGACTCCACAACCCGTTTAAATCATAGCAGTTACATGATGAATTCCCTGTATTTCTTCACTTTACCACATGCACCAGAATACATATTAATTACTAAGCTTCAAAAGCGTGCCTCCCTCTTTCTTTCATGTTTCTAAATGTCCAGCTGTACCACCGTCCTGCAGCACCAGCCCTCTGCACATTCTCACTGTTTCTCTTTTGTCAAGGCGGCCCACGTTTCAGCACCCAAACTCCGGAGCACATCCAACGGCAAGACAGAGGGTCAAGAGGGAAAGTGAGCCTTGAAAGAGTGTGCTGCTTAACCTTGACCTTGGGCTTGCATTTCTCTAAATGTGTGTGTGTGCAACTACAGCTGCCCCGCTCGCCACTTCAGAGAGTGTTTACATTTTAGGAGAGGTCTTTATCTCTCACAGGCCTGGGGTCCCTCTGGGTGAGTTTATATAGCCAGTACGCACGCACACACACACACACACACACACACACACACACACACTGTGGCTCAGTGTGAGCCTCCCATAGAAAGAGTAAAGGGAGGGTGCTGTCATACATTCATCCATCTCAGCTACATTCTGGACCAACGCCGGCGTAGCAGCTCTCTCCTTGAGAGTCCAAACACTGCAGAAGTAGGTTACCTACAGTCTGGATCTTGGAAGGAGAGGAAAAAAAAAGATTGTATAAACAACACCAGCAATGGTATACATAGACATAGCAGCGACTACGATGGGAATTTCTGTAACATCATACCTTCTCACAGACTTTAATGGCACTAACTGACTTCATAAATCACCAGATTCTATATCTACAGCACCTAATTTGTCAAATTTCTTCCAAAAGACTTCATCAGTTACTTCTTTGGTCATGTGCGGTGTGAAAACGAGTGGCTCATGTATCACCAAGACCAGACTTGTATAATCTAAATGACACTTAGAGATTACAGTTGTGTTTGTGTGCAGCATTTAAAGACTAATCATGACTGGTGTCTGTCTGTTGTCCTATCAGTCAGTTTGGCCATTTAGTGTCCTTTAAGACCCGTTCGTCTTGATAGGGCGCTCTGTTAAGATATGGGACTGTGGGGTGTCTTCCATACTGTTACTGTCAACTGTCGAGTGTTAGGTTCACACTGCCAACCTCGAAGCAATGCTTTCAACATGCAAATAACTTCCAGTGACTTTAAAAGGAGGTGGTGGCTTCTTCTGTACCATAGGTTACAAAATCTGCTTTTGTGGCATCTTGATGCTTGAGCTTGAAAAGTGGAAATTAGTCTTTAGCAGATCAAGGATTTTTCTTGTTAAAGGGTCAGTTTGTTTTTCAAGTGTGAGAAAGAAAAAGACCACCAGCATGATATCACAGCCTCTCCCAGACTCTCTCTCTCTCTCTCTCTCACACACACACACACACAAACTTACAAAAGTGTGACCTTTTTCACAAGTGTAGATAATAAGCTGTTACAAAAACCAAACAACCTGTCAGGGATAAGATAAAAGCAGAACAGCTGATTCACAGACACAAAAAGCTTGGTAATCCCCCGTCCTCAGTTATCTTGCAATACACCTTTACCCTCAGCTTTACAGCAGCTTAAACTCTATAAAGCACAAAATTAACAGCTGTTTCTGTTTGTAAATTCTTATTTTGCAGCAACTCCTAGCTCCAATTTTCTTCCATTGTAGTTTTAGCTGTCCTCTCTGCTGCTTGACTTTTCTCTATCATTCATCCACTGCTCACTTTAAACACTTTTCAAACCCACGATGTCTTGATCTGGTGAGTACTGACTAACCCAGAACCCCAAAGAGCTGGAGCACAGAGCAGAAAAAAAGCAGAAACATGAACTGGTATGGATTTGAGAAAACCTACTGGTGAGATATCGAGTGTTTGTCTCCTCGAGGGCCTGCCTCTATCAAGGTGATTCATGGCAGAGGGCCTGACTGACTGTGTGGGGCGCGGTGGAAGTCCATCTCAGATGATGGTTTTATCGATGGCATCAAGTCACACATCGGCCTCGGTGGGGGTGCTATGCTGGCTGCTTAGCCCGGATGGCAGGAGAGAGAGAGAGAGACGGGGAGTGAAAGCAAAGGGCAAAGGGGGTGGGGTGGGTTCTGGGGGTATACTGGCACACAGAGAGGCCACAGTGTCTCTTCAAGAGCAACATGCAGACACCTGCATTTAGGGAGATCAATACCTCGCCACAGACAGCTCAGAGAGCCTCTGGAGAATAGCATTTATTGACTCAGAACTGGTGTTAATAGAAGGAGCCGATATTTCTGATATTCTCCACTCAAGTCAACTCCTTTTATGTTTTTAAAACAAAACTGTAGTAATCCCATAAGAGACTCATCCATTCCTCTAATCTTGTAATGTAATAGTCACACTGTTGACAGTATGAAAGACAGTATAATTATCTTGATGCATGTAAATCAATATTATTTTTTTTTCCATAAAAAGAGATTAAATGTCTTGACAACTAATTAAAGCATATACTCCAGCATGATAATTTGCTCATCATTTTTGACATATACGCAACAAAAAACAGTACAAAGACAATATATTTAATGTCTGACCTCAACATTGATTTTTGTAAATATCTGCTTATTCAGAATTTGATGGCAGCAACATGTTTCAAACCAGTTGGGACAGGAGCAACAAAAGACTGTGAAAGTTGTGGACTGATGAAAAACACCTGTTTGGATCATTCCACAGGTAAACAGGTTTCATTGGTAACAGGTGATAGGATCATGATTGGGTATGAAAGAGGCATCCTGGAAAGACTCAGTTGTTCACAAGCAAGGATGGAGAGAGGTTCACCACTTTGTCAAACACATGATTGTATAAAGGAGATTACTACATGGACTATGGAACACTTTGTAAAACCGTTGCCAGTAAACACAGTTTGTTTGCAAATTTCGCTTTCGTTTAGGTGTTTTTGGAATCGGGGTTGTAGTCTGACTGTGGCACGCTTGATAAGTCAACTTACTGTCCCAAATTGTGATGGCCCCATACTGTTGCTTCTAGACGTATTGACCTGCCGTGTTGGCTCTCTGTCTCTGAAGGCACAGAGGGGTCAGGCTGGGTTGCTGCCTCACTACCCCTGGGTTCAGTTACTCTGTAGGCATGGTATTGATCCCCCCGCAGTTACGGAGCTCCCTGTTGAGTATTCCTCCAGAACCACGGCTGCGGTCACGGCCGAGGTATCCCATAGCTAGATCGTAAAGTGCAGTGGGGCTTTCGCGTGAGGGTGCGGTGCACTCTTGTCACCAGGCTGCTCAATCGACAGCTTTGTGTGACCAGATTATTTCCGCCCTCTGTGTTGCACTGGTATTGGATTAGGTGTGATCGATGTTCACACGACCTTGTTTAACCAAGATTTCGAGAATCGAGAGTCGAGAATTTCCCAGCATGGGACAATAAAGGCTATATCTATCTATCTATCTATCTATCTATCTATCTATCTATCTATCTATCTATCTATCTATCTATCTAACCTGTCTTTATTTGTTTATCTTCTTAATTTCTACTTTTTTGTGGTATATATGGTGGCTTCCACTCATCCACAGAAAAGACATTATACATTTATAAAAAATTGGTTTAACCAAAGAAAACATGGATTATAGCACATTTGGACAATCGGTTAAACTAAGGGATAATTAAATTAAATGTTCTCACCAAAGGAGCTGCTGAGGTCTGGGAACGCAGCAACATTGGACTGTAAACATGATTATTACTGTTGTTTTAACCAAAATGTCGGTCAAAAGTAATAATCCTTCATTGCACAATAAGATTGCACCATCACCAATAGAAATAATGGCCAAACCCACAAAAACAAGCCCTGGGTTGTAACAGACCAGAATGATCATTTAAGGCAATTAAGAGTACTTATATGGCAAATTTAAGCATTTAAGCACACAAATACAACACATTGAGATCTTCCCAGGACAAAGCAGATCGAAATGTTTAGATTGAAACAAACCAGCATGCTCAAGATCTCAAAGGACTAAGTCTAAATGTGTTCCATATGGGGAAACTACGACCCAGGTGGATCAGAGAAAGGGTTGTTTTCTCCTCGCTGGTACCTAAAGTTTGTACCTGTAATTCCCACAGACTTGAGCGAGGAATGGAGGGAGCCTGGCCACCGTGCCTTATCAGCTCAAATGATGAGACAGCTGGAGGCCATTTTCCAGCTGCGCCCAGCTTTGACATTGAAACACTTATGGTCTCCGCTGCCCGGTCTCCCCGTGACAAGGATGGATGAGACTTCTGCAACGTTAACCATCCATTCAAATCTGATATGATGGCTTTAGTGAGCAAGTGCTATAATTTCACTTACTCTTGGTTATCTTCCATGGAGAGCTGAAGTCGAGAGCGGTCTTTTGGTTAAAAATGGTCTGTCACTGCAGGACAGTAAATCCTTTCTGTTTGATGAAAACATAATGTTAAAATCAAATCCTGATTAATGCGGGCTGTGATTAAAAAGAGTCTCCACAAAGATGTCACTGTGTAATTGATGAATAGATGTGTGTTCTTTGCACTAAACCGGATAGCATGGTTGGTACGGCGCAATATTTCACCTCGACTGAGCTGGCTTTTAGGATAAGAAATGTTGCGCATAACTTAGCCGTCATAGAAAAACCTCTCATCATTTACAGTAAATTGATTTGGCCCAGAATCACACAGGGTTTCTTGGTATTCTTTTACATGATAAAAACTATTTTTCTCACCAGCACAAAAATCTCTTTCTTGTCAGATGAAAGTGCATCGAGACTCTTTCCTCTCCTCTTTCCTTTATGTAATCATATCAGTCTATTTTCAAATGTGTGGATCTCCAAACTCTGCCATATAACTAACTTGGTAATTATGCTCATTCTCTTCAGAGGAATGGATGTCTTTAATTTTGTTTTGCAATTCAGTCCAGTAATATGGTGCGTAAAACTGGAAAGTATGTAGAACTTTTAAAGCTAACCTATGATCTGGTGTCATGGTTTTTCACTTTGAAATTGACTAAGGATGTAAAGTATTTAGGCAATAGAAACACAGGAATGCTGATGGCTTCTACATGTCAGTGATGACCATCCAACCTTTTCATATAAGTTGAGTTATCTTGACTAATGAATCAGATGGCATTACAATAAATGGCAGCATCGGTATACAGGCTATCTCCATAATCCATAAAAATGATAAGTGTATGTGTAGAATTGTTTTTCTGTTTTGAAAGACAAAACAAACTTTGTTTTGGTGTAAAAATCCTATTAGAATGAATAAATGGTTGATGCTTTTGTGAAATTAATACATCTTGTCTTTTTGTTGTTTAGAACAAACTTTCAGTTAATAAGAGGGGTAAAAGCATGGATCAAAGAATAAATGGTTGATGCTAGTTTGCACTAGTGCATACAAGATGGTATCGTAAACATAAAGATTAATATTGCAATGTTCTGTTGAATAGAGTTACATAATATAATTTGATATATTTGCATATATAAGTAAATATATTTTTAAATTGATATTTTTAGGTATAGAGTAAATAGCAGGGACTCTGATATTGATCCCTGTGGGACGCCTTTATGGTCCATCTGAGGACTTGCTTTGAAACCATTGGTAACAACACTCTGAACCTGCTGAGCTGAACAGCTTAGATATTGGCCAATGGAAAATTTAATTATTTGCAAAATTGCACAGCCAGAATTTCCAGTTGAAAGTTCCCCGCTACTGTTTGGACAAGACTTAACAGCTTTTACACTGCTTTGTAGCTCTGAGACACTCTCCGGTTCTCACCCTATCAACACAACACCATCCCCATCTGCCTCCCTCAGAGGACGCTCCCCTGCCCTCCCCCATCTCCTCCCACTCTCTCGCCAGGACTCTGGCCAGGAGTGGTGCTGAAAGACTGAATGGTGGGAGATGGAAGGGTCTGCGCTCCCATTTCAGCGCTCCTGTCCCAGGACTTGTCTCGGCCGACTGCGGAGGCAAAAACGGCCCGCTGTGAACAGATGCAGATTTCACATCATGGTGATGCATGTCTCCGTTGATATGCTGGACGTCTTTACATGAACCAGAAAATGTGTTATCTGATGGAGGGCTCTCCTAATTCCAGGCCGACCCCCACTGCCATCTCAGCAGAAACCTCAGGCCAGGCATCAAACATCTGCCCTGGGAGTGTGCCAAGAAAAGTGTGCTAGACTTTATTTTATCTGCCAGCAAGAGCAATATTAGCATTTGCCTCCTTAAGTGGATGGCCCAGATGCTCTGTTGATTGAGGCTCGGGTTGGAGCCTCTTTATTGGAATTGCATGGAGAACCACAACCCTGTTGTTATCCGGAGAACCTACCTCTTCGTCCCTTTTTTCTCTTTGTCTTTTTAAGCATAGAGCCCTCTGACATTGATGTCTTAGCTTGTTGTCCAAAGGTTTCGAAAAGAGGCTCTACTGAAAGACCTAAAGTCGCTACAGTTTGACTCCTCAAACAGATGTTTGTGACTCCTGCACGAGATGGATTTGATTCTCTGAAAAGCCTCTTTGTGCGAGGCGCTCATCCATCTGTGGTGATGTGTGTTTCAGTACATCTTAATAAAGTAATCCCCTCCCTCGTTTTTCTACCCCTAGGAATGCTCTTGTTCTTGCACTCGTCTCCTTTGTCATGCGGGGCACCTAGACTATGATTTGTTTAGGTTTCACATTTAAGGTTGGCTGAGGCCATGACTCATCATTACTCTGAGATGACTTGTTTTAATTTCTCTCTGCTAAAGTAACAAATAGATGTAGGCTTTACTGAAAGATACTTGATGTTGCCATAGGGAATTCAATGCTGTTTCAATGCGCTTTTCCCCATTTAAATGTCAACATATGATAATAAACAGTTCTACCGATATGCACATTTGCCTTACATTTCATCATATTAAATCAATTAGTAGATAAAAGCATTGTTTCTATTAATACTATCTAACCCTATCAGCCCAGGTCAAGCAAAGATATACACTCATAATCCAAATAAACCAGCAATGTACCAGTTTGAAGTTTCATTCATCATCCAGGCGTTCCATTCATTAGACATTTATTTTTTTCCTTCTGACATATCACCAGGCTTTCAACCACTGACCATGATAACTGAAGCAGTGGCCAAAGGTTCCAGCTCCTCCCTTTGAAACGCTGACCCGTTCTTTAAATGTTTAAAGAGCCTATTGCATCATCGGTCCTCGCCCACACATGCATGTTTGGGTGAATCGGCGGGGGGATGCATGGGAGTGGGTGTTGTGATACATCATGTGTTTAAGCAGAGGAGGGGAGGCCCGGGTTGTACGGGGTTAATGACCGGCCCTCTCTGTGGGCTGTGCCGGCTCTCGGAGAGGATAAGACTGGCGGTGTAGGGGCATCTGGAGCGCAGGGGTCACATCGCTCACATCAAAGGAGGCTGGGAGTCTAGGTCACTGTGTTTGGCCATGGGGTGGTGGAGAGAGCGGAGGGGTAGTCGGAGGGATTGGGAAGAGGATCACGGGGAGTAAAAGAGATGAAGAGGCAGAGGGATGGGCAGAGACAGTGAAAGATAAATAGGAGTGAAACCAAGAGACTTCGAGGGTCAAGCGAGTGGGGGAAGGGAAGTGGACAGTGCAGGGTTTGTCATTTTCTAATTTCATGTGGACGTTTCAATTTCATGTGTGCCCTGGTTTCAGATCTGTTCATCTTACTCTTCCACCAGTCAATGTAAACTCCCATAAACAAACATAAGAGGAATTTAAGCTCTTAATTAAATTTAGAATGCATAATATTATGAAAAATTTCATACAGTTTTTTTCAGAGTTCAATTAAGTTCACTTTCAACTAAGAAGTCATCAAAGACAAGAATTTCAAATACTGGGCTATTCATGATGTTGTAAAGAATAGTATTGTTGAGGCCTGACCACATGAGCGTTTCAAATGGTAAAATTTTTTCAGCAAAATCAGTTCATTACAATGGAATCGCTAGACTGACTTGCTGGGACGAAGTAAATCTTTCTTTTTGACTTTATTGTCCAGTTAGATTGGGCTTTTGCTCTGAGAGCTTTTTCCTCTCTTCAATAAAACTCATCTTGATTGAATGAAATGGTGGGCGGGAGTAAACAGCATAGTCCACAGAAAATAGAAAGAAGCTTGGGAAGCTATTGTGACTTACTAGAGCTTACATTTCAGTGGTTAATGGTAGATTTTACAGTAGTTCACCAACTAGTCCTGTGTGTGTGGTTACTGCATCATGTTGCTTCTAGAACCAAAGACATGGATGAATTTCTGTCACTTTCTGGTGTGATGGAGATGTTGTGCGGGAACGCTGCCTACCTTCCACCTGCAACCTGACAGCCTGGCCCTGCATGTTGTAAGTTGGATGTGAAGATGTGGTCCCTGGTCCCTGAAATCTGGTCTGACCACACCTTTAGGCAGAAAACTGCTGCTCTTTGCGGATGATTTTTTTTTCAGTATGTTGCACTTGTGGCCACTAGAGGTGTTCAGGAAGTGTACAAACAAATCTTTACACAGAATCTTCAAACTAAACTTATTATGCTGAATCAGGATGTGATAACTGTCAAAAACAGTTGACTGCTGAATTATTAACCTCATAAACAGGCCCAGTTTTGTACTGAACTAAATAAAATATCTTGAGACAACCAACTGAACTGAAGGCAGAATCAGTGGAAAACATTGTGGGTGTATGAATGGTGACGTGATCGCTTAGAAAGTAAGTTAACAAACTACACAGTCAGTGACTATGAAGCTATGAACTGAATGAAATGACTGAAATCAGCAAAGTGATTTATAATTTCCACCTCTTGTGGTCAAACCTCAGTCAGCAATGTCACAGCAGGTATTTTCCATCAGCTATTACAGTAGCATCACTACTTGGGTTAAGACCAGAAATGACCTCTGCTCAAGATGAAGGTGGGCGGCGCTACAATGAAAATTATATGAGATTACCAGGTACAAACAAGAACGATAAAGATATATTTTGTCCCTCTCTGACAGGTACAGCAAGTTGAGAGCCACTAATATGTCAATCAAACTCAGCAGGACATGCCAACACAAGACAGGAGGTCCAATCAGCCAAAAAATTTAATATATGAAGAACAGACAAAACACTGCTTTATTTATTTTTTTTTTTAATTTATTGCTGGTATTCTGTTATGTACATGTTTATTTACAAAGTTACCCATGTGTTTCAATCTTATCTCGATACTTTTTGACAGCTGTATAGTAATCTCCGTTTTTCTATATAAGTATGATTAGAAAATCCTATAAACAATCATAAAAAAACAGGCTATAAAAAAAAGGAAATGGGACCATCTATCTTTCATACATGCAGGAGCAAGCTGATTTACATAGTTGAAAAATAAATACTATTGACAAATAGCATTTGATCAACTACAAGCATTGAGAAATTAGCCTTTGTCCACATGCAAAACATATCTCTAACATACACTCGCTTGTAAGGTGAAACTGACTTTGCTTCATAATGTCTAAATTTTGTTTGCATTTTCATATGTTCTATGTGGTATCTGACTGTTATGTTATATCTTGATTTAGTTTGATTTTCAGAGAAGTGCCATCTTGGGGATTAAAACAAAATACTTGAGTCTGCATGAAACACACAACTAAAACTTAGACAAAGATTTTTTTTTTTTTTTAAATCGTCAAACTTTGCAGGGCTGTTATGTTAGAGAAAGGCAAAATATTTAGATTGAAAAACTTTTCTCAAACTATCTGAAAGTACAATGTAATACTGCAATGCTGTTTGTCTCTACATGTCAGTATAATTCAGATGTGGATGATCCAGAGTCACCAACATTTCTTCTTCTTAATAGACTTCTCACATCATAAAGCGGCATGGGGCAACACTTGATGGTCGTACACTGAGGACTCCTTTTGAGACCTGTTTTCTCTGATATTCTTGAAAATGGATGGAAAATATGTTTCATCATATAGAGATCATATAAAGGCATTTAGAGTTAAAACCACATTTGTTGCTTCTGCTCCCAACAAAAATGTGTCTTCACTTGTCTTCATTTGTGCCACTTCATTAACTGTTAATGAAATTGTTATGACACATCTTTTATTTTGGTGCCAACGGGAATAGTTATTGGTCTTTCCTCCCAATTTTTAAGGTATATTGGAACAAGAAAATACCTGTTTTCATGTAAATATGCACACTATTGATTTGTTTATTGATGGCACACTGTCACTCTATACTGATTATAACTAATATCAGTTGTTGCTCCACTTCCATAAACTCCTGTTATACTGTTGTGCAAATGTACCAAAAGCTGTAAAGAAAACTGAACTGAGGTTGTACAACTGTAGCTATAGTTTTGATGGTGTTTAGATCCGCACTAATACTTTGATTGCAGTATTAATATTGTTAACCCAAAGCAAAGTGTCAATTAAAACACATGCCCTTTTGACTTAATGACACTCCAACTGCTAATCTTTATATAGCCACCATCCATTAACTACAACAATTAAAGCTGCATTAATGATTTTTTTGGCCACTTGGGGGCAGAAGAGCGCCACACACAAGGTGACAAACCCACAGCCCTGACATATTATCACCTTATAAAGTTAAAATGTGTTTGCAACCCATTGCCTAATTACATCCAGTAGACAAAGAGAGACATTTACATTCTTCTGGTGTGTTTCTGGCCACATGATGACTTGAGGTCTAATATTCACTGTTTCACCTTTGATATAAAAATAGTGATTGGTGGATAGTGATACTGAATATGTATTTCCTGCTTCACTTCATGGCTGCCAGTCTTTGATACTGGGAAATGTTTTGTGTTGTATTTCTTTTTTTCTTTGTCCACATCCAATGCATGTATGCATCAACCTCGAATCAACCAACAACGAAAGGCAGCAAATTATCAATTTTGTAAATAGTCATCATTGTTATTCGTATTCACATATCTGAAAGCTAATAAGGGGCTTGAATGAAGGCAGTTTGAGTGATGTTGCCATGTCTTAACTGGACTACACCTCAGTGCACCTTGCAAACTGAGAAGCATAAAGTAACTGGGAAAATAACGTCCAGGTAAAAAATCTGGTAACTATTGTATTCTTCAATGTCACGACATCTATAGCTCACCTGTGACTGGTTGTAACACTGCTGCAAGTTTGAACATTGAGAAAAGGCGCCTGCCCGAAAAGTCCATGTCTGGATAAACAATTTTGAAGTGCTGTCCTGCTTGTGATTTTTACTGTCATGTTTCTTATAATGGCATTAAGATTAAATTCTTCATGTGCATATAAATGTACCCAGCAACAGGAAAAAAAACCCTCTTGGCAGATTTGAGAGCAAGCAAATTCACCAAAGAGCCACAACAAAAGCTCCCATCTGCTTATTCATTTTTTAACTTATAGCAATTTGACTACAAAGTAAGTTGTTAGCTACAAAAACTTGAAAGAAAACGAGAACTCGGGATAAGACAAACGTCCTTTTTTTACACAAATTTGGGACATGAATACAAAACATGAGTTTTGTACTTTGTTACTTGTTTTTTGACATCCAAAAAAACACCACCGCACAAGAACACGATCAACTTGGGGACTGCTGGCAAAGCATCTGAAGCATTTTGTTCTTCTGTTCAGTGTCTGAATTTCCACTGTGCTCACTTTTTCTCGAGACTGGAGCAGTCTTTGCTTATGTTCAGGTCCAGCTCCTTTTTGTTCATGTTTACGATGTTTCACTTATAAGTGCAGACGCTGTCACGACAAATTAAGTGATAAGATGTATGCTTCCCTACCCAACAAGTATCCACTGCTGCCAGTGAACCAACACTGATCTCGTTAAGATGATCAGCAACATGTCCTCTAAAAATATAAATATAAATTCATCTAAACCCTGCCTTGTTTTGGTCCTTTTTTTGTTGTTTTCCTTTTAATATTTGTATCTGTTGAGTCTGAAAAAGCTCTCTTAGCTGTTCTCGTTCCACTCTGGCATGATGCTGACACTATGCACAGTGTGGTACTGGTGTGGCGATAGTGTGCGTGGTATGCCGTGTGTATAGAGGTACTCGTTTCCCTGCAGGCCGGCTGTTGGCGACTGGATCCCAGCCCCAGGACTGCACTGGCGGCCCAGAGTCTGGTGGGTCATGGAGCTCTGGTACATGGCGGCGTGGTGGCCGTCGCCCAGCTGCGGAGAGGCGTGCCCCCCGACCCCGCCAAGTCTGGACACCAGAGACCCTGAGGTGAAGTGAGCGGAGAAGTGCTGGTAGGGCAGCCGCTCCATTGGCTGCATGGTGGTGACGGAGCAACTCCCATAGGGTGAAACGCTGGCCCAAGTGTTGCAGCTGATGTCCTCCAGACTAGGTACGGGCTCAGCGCCCTGCGAGGCGCTGGCGTACATGCAGGCCTGCCGCTGGCTGGATTCACTGCGGTAGGGCCCGCCAGCCAGGCCGAGGCTCTGGGCATAGCCAACGGGACGGTAGTAATGGTCCTCCTCGCTGGACGAGCTCTCCAGATAGGCCTTCTTATAGCTGTGCTCACCTGAGTGACAGTCATCCTCCACTGCAGGGAGAATTACAGAGTTAGAGATCAGTGTCATTCAAGTGTTATAAAAATGTACTAAAAAAAAATGTAAAACCCTCTTGGAATCATGCAACATTGTCTTTCTGCTTATTAACTAACATCAAAACAAATCAATAATTTCCACTATTTTAGTATTATTAGTAAGCATTTAAGTATAGTAGTAGTAGTAGTAGTAGTAGTATATAAATATTTTTTCCTTGAATGATTATTGTTCCTTTTACGCATAATTTTATATGTTGTATATGCTGGTTTATTACCGTATGTGTTTTGTATTTTACTTGTACATACACAAACATACACATACACAAAACTGTGTGGCAAGAGACTGCAGATGAAAATTTGTCAGTTTGGGCAAATTCAGACATATTTTTATTTTAATTGATTTGGATTAAAATCAATACATAGTATGTCCATATATAAAGGTAAATAGAACATTTACAACATCTGTGACTCTCATTAATCACTGGGTTGTGAGTTGCTAAATTACAGTACACATATTTTTCTTTGTGTGTCATTGAGAGTATGCACGAGAATATGTTGATTAATTAAAAAGGGTCGAATTGCAAAAGCATTAACATCAAGATGAAACCCCTCACTTTCTCATTTCATCCCTTTAAAGTTCACATCAGATAACATCTCCTACCTTTCCTCTTGATGCAGTGGTACTCCTGGCCGTGCTCATGTGGCAGGGGGTAGGAGCCTGACTGGGGCAGCATGTCCTGCGAGGTGCTCGTGACCCCGTTCTCACACTGGGAGTACTGGGAGCTCAGAGTGCTCGGGGTGGCCATGCCCTGGACCTCCCCACTGAACGGGCTCTGGCTGGAGCCCACTCTCTGGCGCACTGTGCTGCGAGGCACTACCGGATACTCCTTGGTACTAAGCACAGACACACAAACACCCGAATACAGTTGTTAGTAATTATCTGCAGTTGAGCTCCTCAAATATTATTGCATGCACAGCACATGCTAAACCGCTGTGAACACTTTCAATACAACAATATTAATCGTTTAATTCTTTACAGTTTGATCAATTGTAAGATCTTGTTCTCGACGACACTCAGCATCAGTGAATCACACCCACTTAGGACACACAGAGAGACACTCCTCCGGGGGAAAATCCCTTCCAGTGAAAAAGCCAGCATGTATTTCACTCCCATTAATCCACAGGATCCGTCAATAGATCATTTTGCTAGTTTTGGTTCTTTGATTTCAGGAATCGCCTCAGTTGAAACAGTGACCTGGTTTTGCAATAAGCTCTCCCTTCAAAAATGTAACCAAGAGCAGACGCGCATAGCTTACTGTAAGCGGCAGGATTGGACAATGGCATGTAAGATTGATGTTGTGGTTTGGACTCTCAACATGCTCCATACATTTGCAAGTTTTGATAGGTGAAATGCATTTCACTCAAAACGTCGTATTAAACTGTGGCACGCACCTACTTAAAGTAACTTAACGTGTGTCTGATACAATCAAGTGCTCAGTTTTTTTAAAAAGTACTTGAAAGTACAGATTCAATCCCCTGATTTCCAGGGATTTTCCTCCACAGCAGAAACCATGACATTAATCCGAAATGCTTAATTACAAAGACCTTCTGTGGCTCAGAATAAAGGTTATGGGAAGGAGGTAGGATTTTAGCACCTTGTGGAAAAGCCAAAACAGCTTTTCCAGTTTTTTTTTCTGATTTGGGATTTCTACATTTGAATACACACAGCGCTTGTATCAGCTGCCCAAAGGGGGAGTGGGGGGGGTGAGTTTCAAAACCAGATTTTCTCCTTTGAAAATGTGTTTTCCACGCAGCATGGACGCATGCTCCATCCCTCATCTGGACTGAATAATAGAGAGAGAGAGAGCAATGTGGTCGTGTTCTGCCTTGGCTGCTGGACCAAGTGATACCACTAGTTCAACAGAAATGCACGCACACACACACACACACACACACACACACACACAAGCAGCAGACACATAAGAAGTTGGAACATCCTGGTAGAAAGAGCTGTGTGGAAGGGAGATGTTGCAGTCGTGTTTCAGAGGTTCTGCCAGATCAGCCATAAAAGTCTTCAGCATGAAAACTGGCCGTGGATCAAGAACTACACTTACATCACCGAAAATTACACTCACTGAAAATAACACTCATAACTGGCTTGCATTTGGATGATTGAAGGATTAAAGTGGGGCTTGTTAAGTGACACTGAGACCAGGATGTCAGTAATCCATACAACATTTATCTGCTCATTTGACATCATTCAGTTTGTGTCAGTGTTTCCATGCATCAGAGCCCGGCATCAATTAAAGAGATAACGAGTCAGATGACAACAAAGTGAACAAAAGTTTAAAAACTTCCTCTGTAACTACCTTTGCATTCTGGACATCCGGTGCAGCTCCATGTCATCACTTCCACGAAAGCCTTTTGCAAACGGATTGTTCTCAATCTTCAGCTGGGTTATCTAAAACAGCAAAAACACTTAATTAGAAACACATTGTGCAATAAAAGCCATTTGTTGCTCTGGCTGTGACACCTCATTAAGAGATCTTCAACTATGTAGTATTTTAAAAAAAAGTCACATGGGCCCAAATAAAAATCAATACACACGTGAATCCATTCTTTTGTCCTGGAGACTTTGTTGAAAATGCAACATTTCAGTATCTGCAATAGTCTCTCAGCAGACCAGTGTTCAGCTCGAGGCTCATATGATGACAGTATTACAACATGTTTTTGGAGAACCAAAGTTTTAAAGTTTTTTTATTTTTATGGATGCATCTAACTTCTCACAAGTTACCCAAGAGAATGAAATAATAAATCACATTTCCAGAAACCTAAGATGCTTTTTGGGATCTGCAGCTAAACAGTTCAATAATAGCACGTCTCTCAATAAGACATGTTTTCATTGCATAATTTATAATGTTACTCTTGATGGTCTCTGGTTTAACAGATAGTTGGCGCGTTGCTTGACAGATGCAAATACTGTGATTTATTGCATGACTATGTTTTGGTAAAAAAAAAAAAAAAAAAGTCTTTGTAAATATCCAACAAAATAAACCCAGAGAACCACCCCAGAAATAGTAAGTTAATCCCAGAGAGGTTAAACACAATCCAGGGATATCCCTCTCATGAGCCGTGGTTTCTGGCAGGTAATTAGTTGGCAGCTCTCGTGTGCTTCCAGCTTTCTGACAAGACTGGAGGTTTGTCTGCACGCTGGCTGACACTTTCACCAAACCTTGTAAAATCTCTCGTGTGACACTTCTCTAGCTTCTTGTTAATACACACAGGCTGGCAGAGCCTTCATATATTGTTTCATCTCTTTTTTTTTAAAGTTTGGAATAAGGAGTTCAGAGTCCTGCTGAACTCTGGTTACCCTCTGCGGGCGTACCAAGGAGAAATGCAGCTAGACAAATAATTACCCTTTTCCAAAGTGATAGCCTGAGTTCAGCTTACAGAGAAATAATATATTTTTCAAAATGTGAGCTCTCTCCTACTGGCTGAGCTCAGAGGGTGGAGACAATAAAAGCATAGTATATGAATATTGTTAAAAAATAATTTGGAGGCTGACTCAAGACAATTGTGCAAAATTCATTCACAACTTCAAAGACGTGCACAGTTTTACTAGACTCTACCCAAACTATGCTCATTAAAATAACTGAGGCCTATGCAAACATATTTCCAGATGCTTTAGGCTATTTTAGTCTAAAGAACTTAAAATGAGATTTAATAATTATAACTTAAATATAAGCAATGGAGGAGCTAATTTTTTTTTGTGCTTGAAGAAAATTTCAGAAAACACAGTTTGGAGACACGTTTTAATTACAGCTGTGACTTGAAACCAGAGACATTCATTAGCTGAGAGTCTAGCAGGTGAATTGGACAGATGCCTGCAGCACATATTGCTCTGGCAGATGTTAAAGAGTGTTTGATTAGACAGTCGTGGTAAAGCGCCTGGAAATCAGAAATGCTTGTTTTTCTGCAGGTCTGGAAAGCCCCAATAATTAGCCCCGGGGTTACGATCTCAGCCCCCAATAAGATGGTTGAAAATAATGAATGGTTTCTACAGCATGTCGGTCATTTTGTGCTTCCTGTTCCCAGAAAGCGCGCAGACTTCTGATTGGCTGCGAGGACATTATGAGCTTTCGCCCCTTTTCTCCCATATATTCCCCAAACTAACAACATATAGACCTGCATGCTTAAATGATGTTAAACAGACGCTGTTTACACATATCTGAACTCACAAGATCCTTTTTTTTTTTTTTACCAAGAAATTTGTGCATCGTCAATACCGAGTTTTTATTTCTGCTTGTTTTAAGTTGAACTAAAGTGATAAACAAACCGTGAGGCCTGAAGAAATCACTGATTATTTATTAACTATAATTCAGTGTTATTAAAGGCTGTATTTGTCTAAATTATTGTGTAAAAAAACAAGAAAATCTTTCAGTTTTTACTTTCAATTAGGCAATAACAGCCAAACCTTTTGATTGATTATTTATTAATACTAAAAGGCAGCAAAACGATTATATAATATATGAAATATATTATTATATGATCACACTCCCGTTTTTTTGGAAATTACAGTTTTATGTTGCGCATCTATCACCAACACACAAAGAACTATTATAATAAATAAAGCAGATAAATAATAATAATAATAATAATAATAATAATAATAATAATAATAATAATAATGCATTAATGCTCATATAGTAGAAGTTCACAAATTAAATTAAATTAAGTTATTATTATTATTTGGAGTAGTAGTAGGCTACTAGTATTAGTAGTATTTCTATTCTTATTTTATATGATATAAGGGAATTTTTGACAGCCTCCTGAGGAACCAGAAAGCGACTGCAGAACTTGTTTTATCCGCTTTATCTGCAGCTTGTCTGTCTCTACAAAGCGCTGCAGGCCTCCGTGTTGCAAGGAGTCTCTTGAGGTCAGACGTCGTCTCGTCGGGTATCTGAAGTTTTCCCTCGTCTGTCAGTGACTCCATGTGATATCAGAGATTTTCAGCTGACAGTGACAAGGCTTCACTTTAACCTCGCACAGAAGCGGCTCTTTCATTTTCTCCCCTGCAGCCAGCACATCAGGAGAAAATGAAATGAAAAACTAAATATATTCTTATCATAAACTATTTTTTTTGTTCAAATTGGAAATTAGAGCTTTATATAATTCCGCATTTTGCGCAACTTTGAACGTGCAAATGCGGCTCTGTTCGCATTTCTGCAGACTTCAAACACTGTTAAAAACAAATCGCCTCATAAAATGGGATTTGCAGATGCTCATTTACCGGCCTGTGTCACAGAATGCAATAAAAACAAAAGAAAGAAAAAACAAAAGCTGCCCATGCAGGACTCACCTTATGGTTCTGATAGGAGGTGACCGCAATGAAGGCTGTCTCCGGGAAGACGTGGGTGCAGAAGGCCGTGTTTTTGGAGCCGAAGCCGTTATTTTCATCTGCCTTCACAATGTGGATCCTCGGCTGATACTTGTGCATTGAGTTTAGGATGATCTGGAGGAAAGGAGAAGTGGAAGCCTGGTGTTAGATTCTTGATTGCATGAAAAGTCTGTTAAATAGAAACTTGCAGAAGAGACTGAATTAGACACTGAATTTTTTGAATTTTTTTTTTTTGGAGCTGCTTGGAGTAAAAAAAAAAAAAAAAAAAAAAAAGTACAGCCCAAGTTGCTTTGACAATGTTTTGGTGTAGTTTGGAGTAGTTTGAGAATATCATGCAAAAACCTCCTAAATTTCCCCATAAATAACCTTTTTGTCATTTTGTTGCTTTGCTGATTCAGATGATGCTCAAGTGTTGCACAATTGCCACATTTTCCAAAAGATACAGTTACATGTTTACATTTCAGGTCTCAGATCCAGCACTTTATCATTATGACATGCACCAAAATGAAATGCAGACACATGCAAGACAAGGATAAACACAATGACACAAACATATAAAAAAGGAGGAGGCATTCAATGCACGAAAATGAGAAATTTTATTGTCATAATTTTAGCATAAATTCAGACATTAGAGGAGAAAAAAAAAAGAAAAGGCTTGGCAGCTATTTGTTCAAAGCAATATACTTTATTAATACCACAGAAGCCAAATAGATCAAATTAAGCTGAACTTTTTCAAGGCAAAAACTGCATAACTATACTTTTTTTTGAGACGAATTACTTCTTTGACTAAAGGTAGAAGTTTTATTACACTGCAAAATCTAATGAAGGTTTTACTGCTTTCATAAATATTTCAAATAAAACTGAGCCACGTGTGCTCTTGTTTTTGTTGAAGGCCTACTCACATGACCTTTTCTTCTCATTTAAACAAATAAACTAGTTCCACAGACAAACCTGAATCAGACCTTTAATTCCAAATTCATTACACTATCTTTGCAGAGGCCTAATTCACTGCATTAATACACAGTCACAGAGTAGATGAGCCGTTCCAGGAGAGGAGCAGGCTGATGTCCTCTCTCTTGTTGCCCCTCTAAACTAGATTGTGCTTAGTATTAACTACGACACAGTGGCTAGCTTGGCGACATTAAGACGAGGTCCACACAGCTGAACTTGAGCCTTGAACTTCTCTTTTGAGGCCCTGTCATCCGTGGCCCTTAAGTCTAATTGCTTTGACGGACCAGGGAGTCACGGTCATCAGCCTGGAGGAAATCTAATGGTTTTTATTTTCATCAGATCCACTTACATAAAAAAAGAAAACAGGGCTTTTTTTAAATCTCCTTTCCCCTCCCTCCTTTTCTCACCCACCCACCCCCACCTTTCTGTCCCATAGGCTTTCCCCTTATCTCTTATCTTAAAGGTTGTTTTTGTACCTGCCTTTCACTGGCAGCATGAGAAGAGACAAGGGATTGCCCTGACCTCCAGTACATGGGGGGCACCCTGTAGCCTTAAACAGACATAACCCCAAGTTCTTTCTCAGAGCCGAGTGAATCATCGAGGCTTACACAGATGATTCAGCCATCATCAATTTCCAGCTGAACTTGATCTCATTATATGGTGAGATTTTTGTAATGGGCAGAAACACATTTGAGATGCAAGATGATTAAAAGAAGTTACTGACCCTGTGCAGAAAATATCAGTTTGGTTAGATGAGCAGGATGGATCCACCAGAGTGGATGCTTTGCAGATGGAAATTCAGCTTTTTACATATTTTACAATCTACCATAAATAAAACTATTTGCAGGAAAGGGTTTCAGGGCTGCATACTTGGATCTGAGTTGAGAATAGTTTTACCCAAAGTCTCAGGTTGAGAAAAATTAAACCCTGCTGCTGTATCCCATTGGAAGGCTGTTTTAAATTCCCATATTGGTTCTTGTATTGTAAAGTGAAAAATAGTCTTAACTACATGTCCCAGCTATCAGGCAGTGCTAGAATTGTGTTGGGATTCATGAGAGCTTTTCAAAACTTGAACACAGTGCAGAGAAAAAAAAAAGTACCAAACAAAACATTTTCCCATGTATGCACTCATTAATAGCTTACTGGAGATCTGCAGAGATAAATTGAGGTTCGACAAAACCACAACAACAAGCCCAGCAGTGCACACATGTCACTCATCACACTACATGGGGTTTAGAAGTTAAAAATGTCTGCCACTGAGACGCGTTACAAGTTGCATGGAAATATCTAAATGCACAGTTCACCCTGGAAAATAACATGGTCCACTGACTGTGGGTTCCCAAAGTCCAGTATGTGTGTTAGTTTGGGGGTGGTGGGGGGGTGTAGCTGCAGACCACCCACTGGGGCCCCAGCACACGCCTCGTCTCCTTGGCCCAGTCGCTGCCCTGCTCAGGTCCCTGTATCTCTACCCCCCCACCTCCCCTCGCCTCTGGATGATAGTATTTAATGATAGTGAGGGATCACTTTGGGTCTCAAGCCGCTGCCCTTTTCTTTCAAGTTCCACCACATCAGAGAGTTTCCCCGAGCCTCGGGATTAACAGGCTTTGTACACCATCATCTATTGCTCATCGCACACTGCCATTCAAATATAAACAGTGCGATCCTCACACTCCACCCTCCTGGCCAAAACATGTGTGGGAAGACGGGGAGACGAGTGCAGGAGCAAATTGCAGGAGATGAATAACACTGAGAAATATTCCGGGAGTTGAGGGGGAGATCAAAGCAAAAAAAAAAAAAAAAGCTTGGTATGAAACCTGAGACAAAAACAAATGATTTTTAGGAATTCAAATAGAGGAACAACACCAGTTTGGTAACTTGAATCTATAACAGTGAGACCAAAGTAGCACCATAGTGCAGTGCTTTGAGAAGTGCACCCTTTACCCCTTTAGTACAGTGCTACAGTACAGAGGAGAGATACTTTATTACAAGTAAAAGTACTGTACGAGAAGTGTTACTTAAGTAAAAGTATTAACAGCAGTACAGTACAGTATACTAATGGATTATTATTGCTGGTGCATTCAGTAAACAGCATTTTAATGTTGCAGATGTGAAGCAAATTATACTCTGTATGTTGTTGGATAGTTTAAGAACAATGCATCATATCTAATAAGCTGATCACTTGTTTTAAAATAAGTAACTTCAGACTGTAACTGTGCAATAAATGTAGTGGAGTAAAAAGTATGTTTCCTTCTGAAATAGTAGAAAATGTAGAGGGGTATAAAATGTAAACACTCATGTACAAATAGCTCCAAATTGTACTTGAGTACTAGAGTTGAATGCAGTCAGTTACTTTGCAAAACTGCAGTAGTGTGTTAATATGCATGTTTACGATAGTAAATGCATTGAAATCATATATAAAAGACACTATCCTCGACTAGACTGCAATTGTCAATGAAATAAACAGTTTGGAAAAATTGACCTTAAGACTAGGTCAAGATCAATATGTAAAATACTGAAATAAACTGGCTACATATTTTATTGAAACACCCCATTGTGCTGTCTTTCTTTCTGCCTGAAAATATTCTAACAAAAATAAAGTTGCATAAAACCAAAGAAACACGCCATCCTGTTCAAAACTACAATTATGTCACTTCAAAAAAACTTCCTGGCAGTTTTTTCTTTTACATCTCTTACATAAAATATTTGCTTTTGCAAGTATCTATTTTATTCAACTCTATTGTATTTGAACATAAAACAAAGCTACACAATTAGCTGCATGCAAACACTCAGGCCCCATAACGCTCAGCTCCCCTTGTTTCCTATCACACTCCTTCACAACAGTCCTGGGCCGGTGAGCTGGGCCCTGCTCGCTCCTCTGACGTCTGTCTAATTACCAGACATTTCTAAAGAAATACGACTGCTTCAGGCCCGTCTCAAATTGGTCCAATCTACATCAGCAACATCGGTCTCATGTCCCACTGCTAGTAATTATAAATCATCCACAAGTTATTTCAACCAGCTGGACCAACAAGCTGATGGAATATGTTTCTGGCCGGCCACCAGAGTTTCATTTATGAATCTCAGGGTGCTGTCTCCCAGCGCGAAAGAGGGCGAGCCAAGAACCACTGCAACCAATCAAAAATGTGCCTTAACCCAAAATTTACAACGCTGCTCACATTCCGACTGAGCTCCAGTTTCATTTCACCAGCTGGGCTTTGGCAAGGCAGCAATCACTATAGGTGCCATGTGGACAGATAGTGGCTTGTGTGTGTAGAAATGCATGTACATTTTTTAAAATTTTGATCAATGTGAATGATTGAAAAGACTCAAACTGGATGCCTGTAGCTTCTAATGTACATGCAGATTGGAATAAATCAAACATTATAACAAGACTATGTGCTGCCATGAAAAACAACCGAAATGCACCTTTTTCTCATCCCTGACTACAGTTTTGACCCTTGAGTTCAACACCTCTGATCAACATTAGCGGAACACTTTTAATCATTTCGACTTAATTCAACTTCTCATGTTTTCCCTCAGTCTTTAACCTTGAAAACAAAAACAGCTTTTGATGTACCTTCTGCCAACCTCGTAATTGTTTTCCCCCCCCCTTTAATGACTGGGCCCTAGTAGGAAAGCTAATTGTGTGACTATTCCGTTTCTACAACAAGACATCTAATTTGGCCTCAGCGTGCCCATCAACTGAATTTTTATGAAAACCTGCCGCCAACAGGCCCATTTGTTGATGAAGTAAGTGATGTTTGTGTTCTCTGTTTTTTTGGGTAAGACAGGAATCACAAAAGCCCCAGGGGCCAGATAGTGAGTGCAGACTAATGAGGAGTTAAAGTTAGGAAATGTGTACCATACAGTCCCTCATTGGTGAGGGGGGTCGGTGGAAAGGGGTGGGGAGCAATTGTCTCTTTCCGTTTTGCTAAAAAGTGCTGTTCCTCTATACTTATGAAAGCAGGCTTCCAGGAGGTCTACAATTTTAGTGCATCAAGGGGGTCCTACAATAAACCTGAACAACGAAAAAGTACCAAAGAGGTTCCAGGACACCAGAACCAAAAGGACCAAACATGTTATTCTACTTTATCATCAACGATAGAACAGTGAAAAGAGTGGAAATTCAATTGACTTTCTGAAAGTTTTCTCCAAACGTCACAGACTCATCAGAACATTGTACATTGTTTTCATTGTGCGGACCAGTGAATTGGATTGTAAGGGGAAAATGACATATTAATAGTATTTAAAATGTTAATTTTACTTTTCAAAGCAATTATTCATCTATTTCTCTTTGAGAGAACAATATGTGCTGCAAAGTCACCTCCATGTTTCTTGTTTTACAAAAGGTCATTTGTCATTATTTGAATTGATTTTTTTTTTTTTTTGCAGAAAAGCATTTAACTCATCAGTATCACATTTAAATGTGTTTCCAATAAAGAATTAAGCTCAAGAAATCACTGAAGTCAGTCCATAGTTGTTACCCTGATTTTAAAAAAAAACTTTTTCGAGACAGCAAAAAGAAAAATGGATGGTATTTTAATAGAATTTTTGGAAGGATAATAAACTGGATCCTTCTTTGGTAAACTACTTAGAGCAAAAATTCTTTCTTTGGCCATGTGCTTTCCAACAACAGAAGTTTCTACATTTTTTTGTATCACAAATAGAAAAGGTTTGAAAGACAAACATTTGAAAGAGCAAAAAATATGTGACTAAACTAAATAGTAACAGCTGAATAGTGTCTGTAATTTGATTTTAGCACATTAATCTCCTACTTTACATACATTCAAAGAGTCTCCAATGAGTAAATGGAACTTTATAGCACAACCAAAACTCCACAAGGTCAGAGAGTTTATGGGGCCTGATGCTGGAGGAGTGACTGAAACTTCGGTCTGTTAAATTTCCTTTAAAGATGCAGCCTTCATGGTGCCTAACCATACAAATCACTGTTTTTACAAGCATGCAGGCGCAGCTGTGTCTTTTTTTCCTTTTTAAAAAAAAAATCTGGCCTTTAAAGTCTAAGGTGCAATAATTATATTTTTAATTAATTCAAATAATAAATCTTAAGAAAAACACTTGTTGAACTTAAGACTTACTTTTAAAAAAGTATAAAAAAAGTATACAACTTTTGCTTTAAATAATGATCATAATAATAATATAATAATAATAATAATAATGGCACCCTGCAACATTTTGGACCTTTTTCAGAATCAGAAACTGTTTTTATCCAGTTTTTCTCGGTGGTTTTCATGCAAATACAAAAAGCATGAAACGAGGACAACAATCATTAGTAAAGGATCATCTGTGGAAACCAGCACATGTGTTGTAAAAGGTGATAAAGTGGCTTATAGACGAATAGAAAGGCTGCCGAAGTGCCATCGAGCAACACAGCAAAAAATGAAAAACCCTGGATTTGAACAGAGCAGCACCAGGTTATGAAAGCATCCACAGACATGGGGTTAAGTAGTAGAGAGGATAGGCCTAGGCACCTACGTGTCCGAACGGGTCCAGGTGGTTGTTGGTCAGTTTCAGCTTCTGGAACGAGACCAGCTGCCTCATCCAGTGCGCGCCCGTGGCCGGAGAGTCCGGGTGAACGTAGAGCCTGCCGGGCATGGCGGGCTCAGCCTTCCCGGTCACAGACCTGGATCACAGCAGCAACAGTCACACTGTTAACACCTGGCACTGACTAACTAACATCTAAGTCAGCTGCAGGCACAAACGTAGGAGAATGTCTTTGGTGCAAAATGTTCATTAGACAACATTTCATCTGTGTTATTTCGTTATCGAAATTTAGAAATTACGCACAGGGATATCAGAATGAATGCAACTTATTTAAAAGGAAAATCTAAAATAAAAATTAATTAAAATCCAAAAACAAAAAAGGAACAATTAGTAGTTCACTGTTGCTGACATCTAAAGCTGTTAAAATTCCCTTTATAAAGAATCTTGAGTTGATCATCCAAGACATTTTACGCACGAAATGTCCAGCTTATTTAAGTCAAATTTTGGCACGTTGGTTTTGGATCGTAAGAGGTGAGATTATAGCTGCTGCGCACACTGTTTTCCAACATCATTAGATCAAGAGGAGAATTAGTTCCAGGACATGCTTTGGGCAGGTCATTATCGGCAGTATTGGCATGTGATTATCCTCTTAGAGTATCTCCTCATTGAAAGGCGCTGACCCAAACAAGCCATGCCTGACCAAGGTTACACAGCTCGACGTAACACTAAACAAATAGCCATGTTTGTTCCCTACCACTGTGAAAGACAGCCTTGTTGCAATTACACACACACACACACACACACACACACACACACACACACACACATATAGGCTGGTGAAGCTGTAGGAAAAGTCATCAGCATTCATTCAACAGCCGAGCAGAAACATTTCTCCCTGCTGACTCCAGTTTCTTGGCAAGCATTAGAAAACACACAGTTCATAATTCTGGGGGAATTAATATGTGCACTTCCGACTCTCGTCCATCAGGACAACAATGTAAAATTTCCTGTTGGAGCAAACTCCTGAGAGAGAAGCTGCGACCCCCCAAAACAATGACCCCCCATTATTGTGAAATGCGTGCGTAAAAAAAAAAAATCTCCGCAAGGAAAAAGTGTTTTATTTTACATACCATTTATTATCAGCGAACTTGTATCGATGATCATCTGCAGGAACAACATCCATCAGGAGGATATATTTAGTTTTGGGGTTTAATCCAGTGACCTTCACTTTGAAGCTGGGGAACATTCGCCTGTAAAAGGACAAACAAGGCTTATGGCGCTATATGCAGACTGTTCCTGCACAAAGGAGGCTACTACACACAGGCAAAAAATAGACTGTGGTGTGTTTTCATGGGTTTGTGCTCTGCAGAAGAAATCACACAAAAAATATCACATCTAATTTTAGTCATTTTCAAGCATCCATCATAAACTTTTTCACAGAGCGAAGAGAATGAAAAATGAAGTTTTTAATGATTCCAGTGTGCAGTTAAATTACAATGCATCCAGTCAGCTCAGGTGTGTTGGTTGAAAATGTCAAATACATGTTTAGTTTGGAGACTATTTTCAGGACAGGGCGTTTTGGTTTGAGAGGAACCTGCGCATTATAAAACTTTTTTTTTTCTCACTATGGGCCAATTTTTTTTCTGGATCCGTTGAGTAAATCATTTGGATATTTGGTAGCTGTCATACAGCAGAAAAAAGCACATAATTTAGTAAGGTTAAGCAGTCTCACGAGTCAAAGGGAAGGGCTGGGGACGAAGGAGGAGGAGGAGGTGGTGGTGGAGGAGGGAGGAGGGGATGCTGTGCAATATCATTTCACGCCAAAAACAGGAGTGAAATGACTGACGGGAATATAATGGAGACTTTATGCAGCTGTGAGAAAACAACTGCCTTCTGGAGAGCACGGTGAAATGGAGCCGTGCTAAACTCCAAATATTCATCATTTATGAGCCCCACACAATGAGCAGACACCAGCGGTCATCATGCATATATGCGTGTTCAGCCTCGGCCGACGAGCCATATTTTGACTGGATGCAGCCTGCAGGCAAACTGTGGAGCTGACACATGCAGGGCCCACAGATCCTGCACAACATGTTGCACCTAGAAGTGTGTGAGTGCCAACACACACACACATGCAGCAGAAAAAAAAATTACACATATGCTCCTAAAATTTGTTTCAACATATTTTTTTGAAATCAAGTTTGAGTAAAACAGACTCGGACTCTGCAGTTTTTTGCACCAGAGGACAGTTGTGTGCGTTTCTCTCTCTCAGACTGATTTGGTCGATGGTATTGCATTTCCCAAAAGGGCCACCCAGGCTAAAAAATGTAGGCTATGCTCTCATGGTGTTGAAGAGCCTCTGAAGCGTCCACCAGATGCTCTGTGTTTTCTCTGTGCTTCCTCACGGTGTATATTTCCAAAATCCCCATGCTAGAAAAAAAAAATCCAGCCATGCATATAGTCTACTTTTAATTCTAGGCCTAGATTACAATCATATAATACAATTGTGTGGATACTTATCAGCCATGCAGCCAATAACCCAACTTGTTTCCAGTCATAATAAATATTTCTATAGTTTTGTCTTCTTACCTTCCAGCTTTAGTGATGATCATCTCCGTCCCCACCTCGTGAAACTTTGTCCAGAGTTCCCTCTCGTGCAGGTAGACTTTTATTCCCTCCATTCCCTTCAAAATAAAACACCTCAGTGTCCAAAAGTGCGCACAGCAATACGCCAACAGAGCTACATTAACTTTTACGCAGAGGTGTCTAAAACATGAGGCCTTCTGAGTTAAATATCCTAGTGTGAAAAACATCTGCCAAAGAGAAAAAATATAAATGCAAGCGGTGTAAAGTCAAACATTGATTTAAAACTTTTGGACCTCTGAGTTATCGTATATTTAAGTGAACATAATAAATAATGTAGGGCATGTAGAGACAATGTAACCCTATGTAACTACTTAATTTAACATGTGTTTGCACTTTGTCATTCTCTAGTTTTTCTGTTGGGCCTGACATATTTAAACTATAAACAATATACAGTATAATAAGGGTTCAGAGTTCATATCTGGCGATTAACATATTCTCCCATTATCAGTCTCATAAAACGGAGTCTGAAAAATAGCTGTGAAAAATAAAACTGCTTTGAAACTTTTCAGAAGTTGTTTCACTTCTCAAAAATAAATAAATAAATAAATAAATAGATAGATAAATAAAAAATGAAGTCAGTTTCTTTGAGTCAGATCAGATCCAACTATTATATTTGTATATAAAAAATACACTGTAAGAAGTAAAATTAGTAGAATTATTCCACCTCATTTGCTGACATTTTCTGCAAGATTTACTTTATATTTTTAACAACCAAAACAACATAGTGCTCCTTCAGATGAATATATAAACATGCATAAACACATTTTTTTTTTTTTTACAGTGACTGTGACCCCAGAGGTGCAGCAGTGAGAGCTGAGGCCTGCGCACTGACCGACACTGACCTGCTGAATGTAAGTTGTCTGAGACGATGGGGATTTGCTCGAGGTCCCGTTCTGTTTCTCTGATTTATTATCGCTCTGTAATTCCCTTGAATCCGAGCCACCGGGAGAGTTTTGAAGGCCAAAAGTCTCCTCTTGGTCCGCCATGACCGGAGCTCCGAAAACTACTGTCCCAGCTGCAAGACACAGAAGTCAACATGTGGGACTGGAACTCCTTATTTACACCAGGATGAGTTTATATATCAGGACAGATTAGTTTTATTTTCTTACTATATGTGACCACAAAGTTAGGAGCTATTTTCTTTGTGCTTTACAGGCTATAATAACTACAACTCATGGATCATAAAAATCAAAAAGGAAAACAACATAATAAAGTATCAACTTGATTGAAAAGAAAATGCTTTCAGAGTAACAACATAATAAACTGAACTCATATTATAATGTTTAAATAAGCTGAAAGTTTGGTGTCTTCTTTCAAGATGCTTGTCACAAATAAATAAAGCTATTATTTCAATAAGAATAATACAGTTTGTAGTTTTCCAAACATTAGAAGTGACTTATTTTGGGAGAATAAGGTTGCACATTGAAACAGCCCTAACTTTTTAAAGGAGACACTATTTCCTATTCACGTCCCCCCCCAAACAAAAGACATGAGCTTTATTCTCACATGCACAATAATTCCTCCCTACAAAAACAACCTCCTGCCCTCACACTGTGTCACTCCTGCAGAGATTCCTGCAGCCTGTGCTACCATGCAAACCGACAACGAGCATACACGTATCCGGATCAGAGCAGGAGCAGCTTACCTACAAAACAAACAATAACAAAAAAACACGTCTCGGGTTAGAGTTGGACACCTCGGTGCGCGACGCAGAAACAGCGCCTTTAAAACGTTGTTCCCCCAAAATCAGATAATCCAGACGTTTAGCTCGATGAGGCTGCACAGAATCTCCATGAATCCTCCTTTCCTCTCCCCCCCTCTTTCCTCTCACAGTTATTCCAGATTTGGCGCAACCCGGACCCGGTTCAGCTACGAGGCGCAGCTCGGTGCGTAATTGCGCATTTTTTGGAGCCGGAGACCGTTTTGAGAGCTGCTGATAGCGCCTAGCAGTGAGCTGCAGCCGAGTCCCAGCGGAGCAGGTCCGTCACCTCCTTCTTCCCTCCTCTCTTTCCCGGTCTCCAGCCTTGTCAAACCTACGTCTCCCCCTCTCTCTCTTACTCCCTCTCCAACCCTCCACTGCGCATCAGTGACCAACCGTGCGAAGCGGAAGCTGAGTCTGCGACGTAGATCAGGAGAGGGGGGGTGGGGGTGGGAGGATGAGGGGGTGTGTGGGGGGTGTGGGGGGGGCAGTGTGTGCAGGAATAGCATTGGTTTATGCCCCAAATAATAATTCCTCCCAGGCCCCCACCCCAGTTTCTGTCCATAATCCCAGTCTGGTAGATGGAATCCATTTGATATTCGCTGCTTTCTGCGCCATTACGCACAACCTCCTCCTCTCCAAAGTCTTACCCTCCGGACAATGTGGACATCAAGTTTATTTAGCACAATCTAAACTTGACATGCATCGTCAGATATTGTAGGACAACATTTTGTCTCCGCTTATGGCCGAAGGAGTGATTATGACTAATTGATTAATCGACCATGTGTTTTTTTTTTAGCCTGTAGTTCTGATAGTGTTTGGACAATTTACAAAATCAACCGAGCCAATTAACGGACTGTGTTTTTTTTTCAAGCACTTCGTCTCTAAATGTTATGAATGACTATCATTTCATCTCATAGAAGAAGGTACAGAACAGTTTCCAGGTCTGAGAGTAGGAGGCCAACAATGCGCAAATAGATGAAGTTGGATATATTTGTCTCCACAGAAATAAGAGACTTGGGGCAGTGAGCTTAGACCATGTTGAGGCCCGTGGATTCACACAGGTTTATTCTGCTCACCCTTTTTAAGGATTTCAGATTCTGGCATTTCAAAGATCACAACAAACCTTCAGATTCGTTTACATGTAACTGTATGGAGTTATGTTTGCATTGGATTTAACTGATCTTGGAGAGACACTAAAGCATGCACTACAAATAGGCACTTTTCAATTTTGCATTAAACGTGTTAAAAAAGTAAAATATGAAATCAGCCTTGACTTTTTGTTTGTTTGACTTTTGATCATCCCAAATATCTTTTTTTTTTATGGATGGAGACTTAAGACTTTTCTTGTTCCTCCTGACACAAACTTTGAAAATAATAATATTTCCACAGTCCATAAGCAGAATATTTGATTTTAGAGAAGCACACAAGCAGCTAAAGTTGGCATTTTTTGCAGTGTGCGCACTAACATGTCTCATTTGCATTTAAAGCTCTTATCTCATTACGCACGCGTCCGCAGAGTTCATTTCCCCTTCGTTCAGGCTGATATAGAGAGAAAACACCAGCTGGATGTTTGTCCATTAACAAACTGCCAGTGTTGACACTATCTGAGCAGGGAGGACAGGTAATTCACAGTTTGTATGTTTCCATTTGTTTGGACTAAAACGCAGCCTAATGATTTAAGCATAGGAGTTAGAATCAGTTCAATTTTTGTGATAGAAATTTTAGTCGAAAATATCAAAATTCATTCCTGAGTATATTTAAGATATTGAGATACAGCTTTTGTCCAACAAGCTTCTCTTGGAAAAAGCAGGAAAACTACACTTTAACACTAAAAATTGTAAATTTGCACACAGTTCCTTAAGTTTGGACATTTGGACAATTCTGTCTGAAGCCAAACTTTAGTTTATGGCAAATGATGAACTTTTTGTTTCTTATAAAAAACAGAAGTTGAAGTTTTGAATATTTTGCTGACTGAAAACTATACCTTCTCTCTCTCTCTCTCTCTCTCTCTCTCTCTCTCTCTCTCTCTCACACACACACACACACACACACACACACACACACACACACACTCTCACACACATGCAGCTGCAGACAGACTTCCGCGTGGCATGCTTCTCCATTACTGTATCAACACATATAAGGTGGACTTTGCAGAACTTGGACAAGCCTGCACATCACTCCTGCTCTGCACTAATATTGAACTCAAATAAGGTTTAAAAATTGACCCAAGATCCTTGAACGGACATGGTTATAGTTTGTAACTAGAATTAGTTTCACATTACAGCGTTATTGTGTTATAATACCTAATAACTAGAAAAAATAATTATATATATATATAAGAGCAATGGTAAATGCATCCCAATAGAAGAGAAAAACAGAGTGAAAAAGAGTGAAAGAAAAAAGAAGGTGTCACATTCAGAGTTTTCCTTGAGAAACAATTAAACAAGGACCAACAGTCAAGTCAATGTTTAAATGAGTTATTAGACTTACATCTCATGAACTGAAAACTTCAGTCAGACGCTTTAAGGTCAATATAATGAAAAGGTCAATATAATAAAGTTGAAAACTTCCTCTCTAAGTCTATTGAAGAAATTGTTTTCCACCAATCAGTTTTTATCATCAATCAATATCGGCAGCTGAATATCTATCGATCCTGCATTTCTATAAGTTTCATTGTTACATTTTGGCCAAATACTAATTGGCATGAAAACCCATTTAAGATAGATCAAATGTTTTCATCTGTATGAGTTTTAGGTGGAAGAATACCAAATTAAAAAAGTTGCCAAATAAGAAAAAAAAACTGGCTTTCATTAAATAAATTGACTTCAACATTGAACCTCATCATTCAGGAGGAACAGACCACGTGGAAATTGACTAAAGGCCTAATGAGCAAGTAAAAGAAGGGGAAAAAAACAGCGGTTCAACAAGCCAACATGCGACGTTTTGATCATTTTAAAGCCTCGCAAACAGAGGACGTGGATGAAGGTGCAGCGTGACGGTTTCACTCAGACTATAATTAACATGCAGCCTCCAACAAGAGACGCGTTCAAGGCGCGTCAGACAATTTAAACCGGAAGAAAAAAAAAACAGCTGCACAAAAGATAATGACGTGAAAAAAAATTACATAAATGCATGCCGTAATTTTGTCCACTAAAATAAACAAAAACACAAGTGTCACACAAGATAGACACATTGGTCGATTGATGAAACTTACTTGCTAAAGATATTATCAGTGATGGTAAAAATAATTTCTGGCCAAACAAGTTAAATAAACCAAGATTTCATTGTGCACAATATTTAATAGACATTGCCATAAAAATCAAACACTTTCAAAAGTATTATACTTCCTTTATGACAATATACTTCCATGCTACAGTTGTGTGATAGCTCACTCCTCTAGCTATTAAATTAAACAAGAAAGTACAAGAGCAATGTGTGTTTAATTACACAAGTGCTTTAAAATAAATCGGGTTGTGCATGATGGGTTAAAGTTCAGCTGCTGCAGCCAGGAATCGATCACTGATCAGCCACCACATTAAAACTTTCTTACACATTTAACAGGATGCAAATTTATTAAAATAAGTTGTTCGAGTAAAATCTAGATAGAATCCAAGAATAAAAGTTTAAAACTAAGTCGTTTTTTGACAGCATTCGTTGCAAATCCCGTAAAACATAATCAATTATCCGCGCATCAGTTTATAGCAGCAACAACTGAATTGATGACTGAAGTATTTGCATGACATTAAACAAGTTTGGTAAAATGCTCAATTTTAAGATCACACGCTGAGAGCCAATTTAAGACTTTAAGACTTAGTGGAAATAACTAAACAAATGAGCTCAAATGCTGCCCAATAAAATAAGTGTAAATAAAATTAAACTGTGAAGTAAAACTGCAGATGAAATAAAATAAAAAAAAATAGCAAGACACAATAATGGCACCATGAAGCTAAAGAGGTCCAGCAGCCACACACATAATTTAAACATAGCCTACACTACATCGAAATAATCATATATCACAACATTATATCCTCTTGTACTCTAAATAAAATATTTCTTATTTGCAGACCCTTCACAAACTGATCATTTAAAATTTTACTTTATGACTGACAAAACTCACAATGTGAAATGGTTAAAAAAGAGCAACATGATTTCCAAGTTTCTACACCAACATAATGACCTTAAAAACAGAAACTGCATATATATAAATGCATTGCTTTCTTCACTTTGTCTGCATAAAAGAGCAGCTGAGTCTGTTGCAGCTAAAGTTCAGCAAGAGCAAAATATTGTGTAAAAATGGCTCTGAGCGTGTTGGAAAGCAAAATGACATAATTGATGAAAATGAAGGACAGAAGATAACTTTCTCTACGTTTAAAAAAAAAACTGAATCACACCCTTTGTGTGGTAGAATGTAGTGAGCCCCTCAAAGAACCTGTTTATGAATACTGTAAAGTACATAAAACCTGTCCTCACTGCTAAAAAAAAAATATAAATCTCAACATATTGCGTGACCGTGCTGGCTAATTAGTATTTACTCTGAATCATAAAATCTAAAAGCAGCCTGGAAGACATACAATGCATCCACCACAGAGGTCAGTGAGCAACAGTATCCTGACCAGTGGCATTTGAACGGTCTGAATCTGCAACATTAAAATCAAATCACTGCATGCAAACAGTGTCAGAAGCCAATGAACGCTACATCTTCAAAAATAATCACATTGAAAGATTCCCGTTGAAGAACTACAAATCCCACTTGAGGTGATAAAAAATTAGAGTGAATGAATGAATGAATGCAGAGAAAACAAGCATAGGAGCAGTTCTTGTGAATAGCATGCTGGAAAAAGTGTGTGCAAGTGCAACACACACATATACTCATGCACGCACACACACACACACACACACACACACACAGAGGGGTTACTCCCTACCTCCTGGCTGTCCAGCACTATTGAGTGTGTGGTCTGATGTTACCGCTTGTTTAGAGCCGCTTAAAGTCTGGTGAGACTTCAGCAGACAGGCAGGTGAAAGCGCTGGTGTGGCTAACCACCAGTCCAGCCAGGACTCCTGGATCAGGGAGGGGAGCCTGCCCAGATGCTCCTCACCAAAGACCAGCTGTGAGGTTTGTGGCTGAAAACCCATCCACAGCTCGGCCCTCAGGAGCCGAGCCAGAGAAGAAGAGGGAGAGAAAGAAAACAAAAGCTGCAGAATTGCATTTTTTGGGGGGCCTAGATCTCTTCCGGGTGTTACTAAGAAGTACCCTAATTTGATAGAACAACTACGAATTTAAAGTATCTTCATTTCAAAGATGTATAAACATATTCATTCCTGCTCGCAATGTGTTTTCATTTGCGCTCTGCAGTATTAATGGGTCTGGAGCAGATTTTACGACCAATTTCTAAAACGTAAACAAAAGAATATCATGACTCACTCTGGATAAAGTTCGGTTGCTTATGAATACTCAGCACTGGGCTGTTTGTATATTCAGCAAACATTCCACTGTCGAACGAGGAGACAAATGTTTCTGGATGATAGTAGAAGCTAAAGTCTCTTGTTCAGACTGCACCTTTAAACCCCCTTGATCTAGAATATCCAGCAGCACGGCAGAAAATCAAATTTGGCATATAGCTTTGTGTTTTAGATTTCCTGCCTTATAGGAACTGGCAGCATTACATGGCTTAACCCTAAAGACTGGAGGCACAGAACTGCACATTGTGACATAAAGCCGCATAACAGAACATTAGAAATAATGCAGGTTAGGTTATTATAATGACTGGAAAGTGATGTCTACCGATTGATGCCTCATTTGTTGGCGAGGAGCACGAACACTCCCACAGCAGCCGCCACCATCCTCCTCTGTCTCTCAGTTTCTCTATATAAAGATGGAGAGTTGTAAACTGCCTCCTAATCCAGTAGGCTATGGTTTCACCCTGCGTGGCCACACATGGGCCTGTGGTCTGCCCCCCGCCCAGAGTCTCTGGCTGTCTTTTTACACCGCCACCCCCTCACCGTCAACCTCGTGAGCGAGTCTACCCTTGTTCCACTAGAAAAAGGCAACGATAAGGTATCTGGGCCTCTGTGGCTGAAGAGGTGTATTGTGTGTACGCAGATGAACACACATCCATGCATATTCACGTACAGAGCTCTGCTTTCACAACCTGAGCACGGCCGTGGGCTCAGGGTTGGTGGTGGTGGTGGTGGTGGGTTGGTGGCGGTGGGCTTGGGGCTGACACGTTTCTGCTAACAATCACATCACACACAGGGACCCACATTCCAACTTCCTGATGAACCCCCTCCCCGCCCTGTTTCCCTGAGCTACCTCACAGTCGTCCTCCTCCCCCAACAGGTCTTGGCGGAACTGTGCAGGCGCGGGGCAGACGTATGTAGTCAAGTATTCTGGGCTCGGAGAAACACAGATTTATTCATGAAAATGTTTACAGAAGTACAAGATGACAGTGATGTTAAAAATATCTGCTAACCTTTAAATATGAAATTCATTAGGTTATGGTTAGTGAGTGAGCTACTACTTGTCCATATTTTGGATTATTGAAGAATAAAGTTATTAGAATTAACACAATTCCATCACATCTGGATCTAGTTCATGTTGACATATTGGCTGCTCAGTTAAATGAAGCACATGTATTTGTGGCTGTGTATTATTCCGCATATCATGTCCTCTGCTGCCCTCTAGTGGCATTTGTCAATATTTCACTAATGGCACAACATCCTGCTGCAAAGATGTCACATTTAGGCACAAAAAATAACAAATGAATACATGGATTACTAAATATTTCATGTATGAATCTTATGTGAGTATATCTTAGTGATTTGTGGCCAAACTGGCAGCACGGTTTACAGATAATTACGAATAATACAATACAAAATATAGCACAAAACAGCAAGTACACAGACCCAAATAAATAATATTGAATTGCCGTTATACATTAAATTTATACATCCAAATGTTTTGCATTGATTACAACAGAGAAGAAAAAGGTGATCAAATATAAATGTGTCTAATAATAGTTAAAGCAGTGTTGAGTCATAGATAAATTTCAGGCTATTCATACTGATACATGATTTTCTAAAGTTTATAATGACAAAGATAAGATTGTTGTTCAATGATGTATTTGTAGACTAAGTACTATATGTATGCTGCAGTACTGTTGGCTATGTTACAGCCTAGCATTGCATCTTTTTTATTTTTTCAATGACCAATTTATGGTTTTTTTTCTATATGTGTGCGTATGTGTGTAATTTTATTTTCACTCTTTTAAAATGTACATAATCACAAATTTTTTTTTCCAGAGACATCGACTCCAGCACAGATGCAGACGGCAGCCACCTACCAAGCTGCTGCCCCGAGCCTGGGAATCGTGTGGTGTGGTCTGCTCCAGCCACGGCCACATTCACAGACCCTGGGGGCCTGCGGGCCATCATGTCTCACTTTGGTGAGGTCAAAGCACCTTCAACTCTGACATGTTCAAATGCACAAATTATGACTCTGTCAAATCCAGAAATTATGAATTAGGTATTTCCTTCACCTCATATGAGTCTTTGGTTTGTCCAGAACAGCCTTGAATCTTCTACAGTTACTTTCAGGCTCATAAACCGGATGAAACACACTGTAGATGAAAACCCTGCTAAACCTTGAAAAGAATAAAATCTGAGAGTGAGAGGTAGTAATCTGTCTTTGGGCTTCCTCAGAATACCTGGGGGAACACTGGGTGGAGAAATGTGCCACCTTTGGCCCTATATAAAGACATTGTCTTGTATGATATAGAAAATGATTTAATAGTGATGTACAAGAATGTACATTTCTTGACAGGAAAAAAAAATTCACCTCATTCACCCGAAATAGTTTTTTGAAAAACTTCTCAAGGTCTTCTGAGATAATCAGTGATGCAGTTTCTTATGGTTCACTCAGCAATATATACTGTATTTTTGTAGTATTGCAAAAATGAAAGAAGTGAAATTTAAACTTGGGCAAAAAGCATAGGAAATAAATCAAGAGTAGTAAGACACAAAGGGAAGACATTTTATATTAACAACAAAGAGACCAGATTGAGAATTGGACACAGTAATGTGGATTAAGAGAACACAACCAACCAAGGAAATAGTTCTTGGTTGGTCATGTTCTCCAGTCCTTCAGGCCTGCGCGTAATAAGCAGGCTATAAATAATCTTCTTTAATCAACACCAACAGGCAAGACAGGGCACAACTTCACTCTCTTGGGGTTCGCAGCAGATCCCTCACTATTGTTGCACTGCTACTTTGAGTCCACTTACAACTGTCCCTCATTAAAAAATGGCAGGTAGGAACTAGCATTAATTTTAAGCAATGGCGACATGAAATATCAAATTTAATGTTACACATATAAATATATGAATAAAATAATCGTGAAAGTATCATACATGATAATGAAATAATTATTGCATATAATAATAAAACTTAATTGTCTAAATCCAGAAGAATAATGTGGAATTATTTGTGTTGATATATATACAACTCACCACAGTATATTGAGCAGTTTAATAAGCAACAGAGTTACAATAACTAGGACACAAGAATAAAAAGTGGACTATCCTGAAGTGTGGAGGTTTGTGAAGGACTCCTTAAAGCAGCTGTAGGGGCTGGACACTGAAGGGGAATATCACCAGAAGATGGCAGTAATGCGACCACAATGATCTGCTGTTAAACCCCAAAGAAGAAGAAGAGGGAACCTGAATTAAAATGGAGTAAACAAGATGGAAACCAACAGCTTCCCAAACTACTGGCTTCCTTGAATGGATGTGTGCCAGCCCTGGAAATCCTCATGTCCAAGTGTCCAAGCAGTAAGAAGTAAGTAAGATGCACACTCATCCTTTGTGATGTGTATTGGCAGATACTTTGTGGAGCTTTTGAAGTGTTGCTTGAAAAAGGTCACACATATTTTGAGTTGCTTCTGAAAATGTGACACAGATTTGGGCTTGATTTCATCAGTTTGTCTGACTCTCTTACCTTCCCTCTCTGCTGCTCATGGTCAAGTCCAGTTTGAGAGCCAGGACCTGCCAAACCACAATAGGCATTTTTTTCTTGTCATTTTGATCTGTTTGAAATGTTTGAGGTTGTAATTTTACATATTTAAGAACATACACAACTTTTGTGACTTGATTGATTTTGTAAGTCGGGGCTGCCAACTCTCACACACATGAGTTAAGACTCATAACTTCCCTTGTATTTGTGTGTGTGTTGAGTTCAAATATCAACAATCTTTCCCTGGAATGACTCACCTTACCTTTAAACTGTTCATGCACACATGTTGAATGTGAAATGTAGTAGTGACGGAGGAATATTGCCTCAAACTTGAAGCTCAGGTCAGTTTCCCTTTGGGGAAGACACAGAAAAAACTGTACATACTTTTTATATTGGAAGATAATATATTGGTAAGATATTGAAATCAGTATTGAATACACCATTATGCAATTATTGAAGTTCAAATCTATGTATGCAAATACATGATTAACATTACTATGTTTCTGTTTCGGAGAGACCATTTCCTTATGCTGAAATCTGCCCTGGTTAGCGAGTCAGCCTTGAGAGTGAATAAATGTTTGTCCACATGACAAAGATACTGACTATTGTTTATCACTTTGAGGCGAGTTCTCTCAGTTTGTTTTACATGGAGACCAGTTTGAATTTGCCTCAAGCTGAAATTAAAGCTGAAATGAAATGGCAGCCGAAGGGAAACCACGTTTGAGTGTTTTGGGAAATACGTCAAGTTTGGTAAAGGGTTTTCTTGCCACTGACATCTAGAGTGTTTTTTCTCAGAAGAGTGTGAACCAAGGTGGTTTTAAAAGGAGTTTGGAAACAGCCTATAGGAAGAGATTGTTGTAGTAATGATGCTCTTAAGTAGGCAAAGACAGTTGTTAGACATGGGGTCAAGGTTACAGATGAAGGCTGAAGAAAAGACTCTGTTTAGCAAATCTGGATAATCTGCAATACAGGAAATGGTGTAATTTGAAGTTTTTTAATAGTGTTGTGGAATAGATAGTACAAGAGAAATGATTTGTTATGCTTTATGTGTAATGTTGAGTACCATTGGTTGCCAGCACCAGATAAATGGTGCTGGTCTTAGATGAACTCCTGTGAGTTTGACTCGTCCCGCTGTGTCGCTTCCCTTGAGCTGGGTGTGTATCCGGACCTGGTGTCCTCTTGTGTGACCAATTGTGCATTGGTGACTCATAGCTTGGCATTGGTTTAAGTTCACTTTGGTCAAAATGTAAATGTGCACAGTGATTAAACCAAAATGCTTATTCTCCCCTCAGCATCTGCCTCTGATGGGTTCATATTGTATAAGACCCACATTTGCAATGTTAAGATAGAAAGGTCATCATGGACATTAGACAATGATTCAAAGATGTGGAGCCTCATTTTTACCAGTGCTTACAATGATCATAATTTCAAATGAGAAAGCAACACATTTGAGTTTGCTCAGTCAGTGGCAATGGCTCTTACTAATTTTGCTTAAAGGGAAACTTTGGTATTTTTCAGCTTGGACCCTATTTTCCCCAAAAGTGACTAATGGGGGCAGCAATTTCTGAAATTGGTCCAGTATTGAGTGAGAGCACTGCAGCTGGTAACCGCAAAACAAGCTGCAATCTTTCGGGGCAATTGTGCGACGTCAGTGTGGGTCCACTCAAAGTGCTTGTGTTTGCCACTGACAGACTCAGAATATCTGACAACATTATGGAGATGATCCCTACAGAGGGAGACCTCAGATCCCTTTTGTTTAACCAGAACCAGCCATTATATTGCTCTCCACAAAGCCACCAGACTCCATTGACAGAAACAAGAATTTTACTGCAGAGATTATCATAAAATACACTTCATTCAAACTCGAATCTAAAGTCAACTTTTCACAAGCTCAGAAAAACAGCCCTGTTTTTAGCTTTGTGACAATAAATTTTCCAGATAGTCCAAGAGAGGTGTTAAAGTGTTTATGTAGTTAAAGAAGTAGGAGAATGTTTCTCAACCAACAAAGGAACATATCATAAAAAAAATTTAATCTCTATAAATAGATATCTGCATATGAATCTGTAGGTAAGGGACAAGATTTTGGTGTGGAAGTGTTATTTGCGGGCCAATCACGATTGAGTGGGCTTTGGCTGCGTGCAGGTGAACAGTCTGTGTGAAGAGCAACAGGGGTAGATTGTTACTTCACTAATCCCATCAGCTGCACAGTCATATTGATGTGACCCAATGTTCTCTGTCAGAACATTCAGCAATTTTATTTGCTAGCGTTTGAAATTGCTTGTGTTTTTCTACGCACGAAATCCTAAATTCTCTACCCAGCTACATCTTGGGAGCTTGGTTTGAAATTAGGGGTGGGGTGACCAATGTTAACATAAATACATTTAACTGTTTTTTCCAGTGTGAGAGAGAGAGAGCAGTGCAAGTACTTCACTACATGAACTATATCTGAAAATTGTGCATGTGTGAGTAGTACTAGTACAAACACTAGTACATACAACAGCCCATGCCATGTGACACACATTTAAATCCAAAGTCTACAGCTAATTATCTCCCTTTCAAATTAATTTTTTTGTTTCTCCCTCAGAAGCCGCAAAAGACTTTATACAACTTTATTTCACATATGCATTGCTCCTTTAGACCTATACACAGACTTTGATGTGTAAATTGGATGCAGTTCCAGTGAGAGCACAAAATAAGTATCAGTAAACAAAATGAATAACAGGACGACAGAAAACGCCGACTGTGAAAAACACATGCACATGTTCTACAGTCATTTCCAGGAATTATTGTAATGTACATTGCATTTTTAGTGGAATAAACAGAAACTGGGACATTGAAACATTAGTGTTATTTCAGCATTGCCTCTTTGTTCCTGTAGTGTGGTATTAATACTCCAAGATTCCTCTTCATCTCAGTGTCACAGGGTGAGACTGGCGCTTCTCACACGCAAACACCGAAACCAAACATATCTTAAACCTGCAATAACTGACTCTTCTGTCCGTTTAGGACAGCGGATACAAACTGTGATCACTTTTGAATTGATAGGTTGAACTTGTTGGCCAACCCTGGATCATTTACACATCCAGCAGTTATGAGGATTGAACCATTATCATTTGTTTGTGTCTGTCTCTGCATGTCCCTTTTAGCTCTGATTTTGGTCTCTAACAACACCTGAAAGATGCATTGTCAATACAAGCAACCCCTTTCACAAAGTCATGTGTTCCTTTGTTTCACAATATTGATTATAGCTGCTATTGTTAATATGGACGACTCCATGTTCTGCTGGATTTGACTGCTGTTTGTTATCGTCCTTCTCTTTCCGTTCTCCTTGTTGATGAGATTTGTAGACCAGTGTTCAAAAACCTCTTCCTGGTCATGCCTGGCTAGGGTTTGGTCCATCATGATTGAGGAGTGCATAGTTGTGTATAACAAGCCATTCTGTCTTCAGTCTCAACCAGTCCAGAGCCTACAAAGGTCTCCTCCTGCGCTCATACAACAAGTATGTTACAAGTGTTACTATGCATCATTTTTGATTTTGCTGCTTTAAGAAGTGGATTTTTCTCTGCCCTTCACTTTCTGCTGCAGATAGATGATGGATGAGTGTGCATGAAGCGACCAGAAAGCTCTTTGAGTAAAAGGAGGCCTTGAAAATGTGATATCAATTTCCAAAGATAAAGTGACTGCGGTGCGACTAAAGCTGCTGTCACACACTGCAGCCAACTCAAAGGAAGTGTGTGTGTGTGTGTGTGTGTGTGTGTGTGTGTGTGTGTGTGTGTGTGTATCGCTGCATTACCCATTAGAAGGTCATCACGTGTGAATGTATTTGTATATATTACAATTTGTGCGTTTCCTCAGCGTACTTTGAATAGAAGCACATGCGCATGACTCGAATCCGCTAGCTCACGATGGTGCGTGCATCTGTCTGTGTTTGTGGTGAGCCTTCCTTCTAATCTGCCAGCCCGTGGTTGTGTATGAAGTGCTGCTGATGGTGGAGACTATTAGGCTTGTGAAGGGGAGAGTTGGCTGTCTTCTCCTATTCCCCACAGCTCGTTTAAACTTCCAGCTGATGGTGGAGATTAAACGTCTTCTCTTAGGAGGGATTCTGTGGCTACGCTCACGCTGCTATTTAAGAAACTTGAATGAGTGAAAAGCATGTAAAGAACCCATTTAGTATAAGACAACAGAGTAGCAGTGGGTTTGCGTGTGCAAACAGTGCATCATGCCTCACACGACACGCCACACATGTGGCCTGCTTTTCTTATGCATCTGGCAAATGTCAAGTTTACATACTATGTTACTGAAGAGATCAGCCTGTATTAAAATTAATCAGGAGAATTTAATCTCAATAGTTCTTAGCCATTTTTTGGAATTCAGCCATTCATTGATTCATTGATCAGTCATTTTATTGGAAATATTCTGCAAAGATCCTCTTTGTATGGTGTCTGGCTTCTTTGAGAGTTTGAGGTGCTTTGTTTTTTAATAGTTACGTACTTTTATTTCTTTCTGTAAATGGAGAAAATGCATTTTAACAATTATCCCTACAACAGGTATATTTGTCAAATATTACAAAGAATATTTCTCTATCAATCAATCTAATCAAAAACTACAGCAGTGATAAGGGAATGTTTTGGAATTTAGAAAGCTCCTCTTCTTCCTCTACGTAAATCCTCACATAATCAACAAAATGTGTCATGCTCAGTATATAGCTCTGAGTCAGATTTGATTAATTGCTTAATTTACACGCATGCATTATGTTTTTAAATTAAGCTAAATGTCTCATTTTAATGTCTGTCTATTTAAGAAGAATACTTTCACAAATACAAAGCACAAATGCACAACCTGAATATTCACAGTAAAGAGGTCATATTGTACAGTGGTGGATGCTAAAGACATGCTGCCTGTATTCAGTTTCACTGTTTTGCTGTTTTGGCACCTCAATGCAATACCTTTTAAGTAGTATCACTCTTCTTCATTACTGTAAGTAATCAATAATGACTTGGGTGGAGGAGTGAAGGATAATTATTCCAAGGAAAGATGACGTGAGAGAGCTGCATGAAGTGCCAGCATGAACATAAAAGCTGAAGATATTCAGCCAAAGCGAATCTACAGACAGGCTACAGACAAATAATTTTGCATCTAATTTCAATTTTAAGTAGAGACGACATGATGTGGCACAGCTGCGGATGTCATCTAAGATTAAAAAAATGTTACCCATTACATTTTGTAATATGATGTGGACTGATGTGAACAACAGATTCTTGCACTATCATGTCCTTGAACAAGCTATAACACACCTCAACAGCCCCGGGCCAGCCCATTAAGACTGTGTAGAAGTAAAGCTGCCAGCAACAGACATGGAGAATTTCATTGACTGACAGGCCGGCATGTCGGTGATCTGCAAATGCATCAGAACAATGTAACTTTATCCTCAGAGGTGATATTTTGAGCTGCACTTTCTCACAACACCAAAGCCAGGTTTACTCCTGCTGGGCTTGTTCTTTTAAGTCAAACAGTCGACACCGGCAGAAATCACGCTTTTCATTCCACAACTTCTTTGAAACCCTTAAGTTTCATTAGCACCTTCTGTTTGATGTCGCTTCAGTCCTGGCACTCTGGCCTCCTTTTTTTCCTTCAGGCAACACCTTAGATAACAAGAACTGAACATCCTGAATATCTTGTAAGCCTCTATTATACTTTTGAGAAGGGCCCTCAAAAAATAAACTTTAAAAAAAAAAATCTGGATATTGTGCTCCAGACTCTTAAATGATTCTCTGTCAAATGCTCAACAAAGGAATTTGTAGATAATCTTTACATGCACATTAAACTATGTACTGAAACTTTTCAAATTAAGTGAAATCACAGTTGATAGATATTGACAATGAAAATAATAATCAGAATAATAATTGTAATATTTACAACTTCAATTTCAGATTCTTACTGTACATTAAAGTAGGCTACATCAAAAACATTCATATTTAAAACCTTTGAAGTTAAATATAGAATGTCTTGAGCTTTGTAAGTTTGATCTTATACATCTTTTCTCAATAAGAAAAGCTCAGTCATGCAAGGTGCTGTCTCACCTTACCTGTAGGTGTTGTGAACTTTAAACGCACTCTCTTTAGCTTTTAAAGTGGTGATACAAAAATAAAGGAAATAAGATAATTTATGTCCCAATACATCCATTGTACCTCTTCTTCAGGGACACACTATTTATCATCTGATCTTGTTCATTCAAACTTGTGAAAAACTTGTTCATTCAGATTTTTTCCTGTAGTAATACTCTTTGGACGCTAGAGTGCGCTGCCACTTCATGTAAGAGTGAACTGCCATAGCAATGAAAATAATTCACCCAGCCTTCACCAGATAGACAAAGCAGACTGGAATAGCAAAAGGAAAAGAAATATAAAAACATAATTTCTCTCGACATGTCTGGCTCTCTGTGTCCTTCAACCTCTCTCTAGTAGTTTTTGGTCATTATGATTTGCAAGATGTTTGTTTTTGATGATATCACATCACAACTAACATCCTTCCTTTTTTTTTCTGCACCATGATTTTAGATAGTGTTTCATAGCCACCTCTAACCACCAGATGGTGAAGGAACATAAACCAATACAAACACCAGATATATACATGTTAATGAAAAATAAATGATATAAATTCAATACTGGGATTTTTTGTGCTGCACGCTGCAGTAACACAGTTTGGCATTTGGGAAAACATCATAAATCTCTGTGGTTTTTGCATCAAAGTATCACTGAGCTGATTATTTATAATATCAGTTTAATTGTTTCTAAAAAAAAAGCCCAGTTGGACACATTAAGTGCATGCCAAAGAGTGATTTGCTGTTGTGTGTGTGTGTGTGTGTGTGTGTGTGTGTGGGAAGTATAAATAATCTACCAGCCATATCATAAACATGCCTTTCCTGCGAGCCAACAGTAGGACTATGTTGAGAACAAAACATTGTTAACAGATTGCTGGTGCTCTTGAAAGAGGCGGACACACCTAGTATTTCATTCATAAAATACAGACCATAATACTGTAATTGCCATTCAACAATGGGAAGTTAAGCTATCATTGTTCTTGAAAAAATATTCTTAGCCAGCAGTTACACTGAGCCGTTCCTTGGTTTTGTCTGTTTACAGCAGATTCACCCACTACGCATAAAGAGAAGTTTCCTGAATGCATCTAAATTCAGTTTTACCACCTTTCTGTTTGTGTAAGTGATAACTGTTGGTGGAGTTATAAACTTTTATGGTACAAAGTCATAACACTGTATATTACAATAATCCTATGTGGCTGGTGAAAGTCACTGTCGAGAAGCTCAAGAGATTTCTGTTAATTCAAAGGCAAGTGAGACGTTTGTCAAGACGTAGTTAAAAGGGTTTTTGAAAAAAAATAAAAATGCCAAAAGAGGCACTGAAAGTGTTATCATACTCAACAACTGGAAAATCTTTGTCATGTAAAGCACAGAAGTTGGAAAGACAACCACGGAGGAATCTCGCTGGAAAATATGCCTGATCTAAAATCTGAGATGTAATGAAAAGATTTGATACAGGACCAAAAACTGAGAATAACTTTGAGAGTAAAACTAATAATTATGCTTAGATACAACTCTAGAAAACGTCCCCCATTCACACACACACACACACACACACACACACACACACACACACACATGGACACACCTTCTACCCCCAATGTAATATATGATCTTCTCAGCAACATCTCATATCAGAGATCATGTTGAAACACATTCATGGAATGTAACTTGATGGTGTAGAAAACATCTACACAACATTAACATTCATTTCAGATTTTAGTTACTCAGTCAAACATTCTCCTCTTGTATATGAGTGACGTATAGTTATGTGAAAAACAGATAATTGGTGATGGACACTGCTACTTCTGCAGGCTTGTCATACAGTTTGCTTTCTACCAACGTTCTGTAACTGTCATCAAGACATAACTTTACGGGGCTTCTTGACTGCAGCTGCTAAATTCAGTAAGTTGAATTTCTTCATGTTGAAACATTTGTAAGCAATGTTAAGGCTTGATTTAGATTTCAAACAGTTGTTGACTATTTAAATATTTTTCTCAGTTGAGTGAAAATATTTTAAAGTTGCAGAGATTTTTTTTTAAGCTGCACATGAACTTTTTCATCGTGTTTAATTGTTTTATTTATTTCATAGATTGTAGTTTCATATTATGATAAGAAACACTGAATCTTTTTGGAGAATGAGTGACACTGCATATGGACACATCATTTAGGTGGGTGAAATGCACTTTATTTACAGAAAACTGCAGAATTGTAGATGCATTAAATCAGCAGAGTTTACATTTTTTTTAATTAAATAATTGCAATGATATCGCAAGAAAATTTCAGACAATAATTAACCCAGTGAGATTTCGCTTCAGCAGCTTGGACATAGTGAAATCAGACATGTAGTGAAGATGAACTGGGTGAAGATGAAAAAGGACCAGCAGCAATCAAAGTGTTTCCGTTCATGATTTACTGCCGCTAGATGGCGCACCTGACCCGTGCCATACATTTGAATGAACGCAACCTGTTGACAGGCCTGTCAGTCCAACATAAAAATCACAGGGCAACACAGGAGACACTTTCTTCCATCATCAAACAGACAAACGTGTCATAAAGTCTATAAAATGTCATAATTCATTTAGTTTGACTCCTTGTTGACTTTTGAAGAAACTGTGAAGCAGCAAATATTCAATAAAATAACTAACATGAGGGGCCACAATAAGCAAATTTCATGAAGGGGCGCAGATCAAAATATACACTTTAACTGATGTTTTTCTTAATATACTTTCTTATAATATTGTTCTAACAATATATTGAAAAATATATGGCATTGTGCTGGGCCGGTTGTCATAACCGAATGTGAGTGAATACACATGTTTGGCCCACGCTTTATTTTCTTTTTAATGACTGACTTGTGTCATTGCGTTTCTTCTTCCTTTCCTCTTCTTTCAAATATTATTTTAGGGCCTTTTGTCATAACTTCCCAGTCATATCTGTGGTCCAGCCTGTGGGATCAGACCATTAAACACACATGGTTGTTGACCAGCCACACTGGTTTTCATTTAAATGTGTTTGAATATTTTTTTTTTTTCAGCTCCAACTTGTATGATTAATAACATTTATTTTCCATTAAGTTCTACACATCAAATGAGTTTACAGTAGCTATCTGAGCAGGTTAGACAATCCTTATCACAAACCACTCAGTCAGATCTCACCCAGGTTTTTCTAGCTTTGTTTTTTTTTTTTTTTGTTATGCTGCGTTAATAAAGCAGCCGCTGGGGGGCGTCGCGTCTTGGTTGGTTTACAGACGCATGGTCGCCTTCCGTGCAATAAAAATGGAAGATATGGCCATCGAAGGCGCCAGGTGAGCAATAAGACAGACCAATTGAGACAGCTTGTGTCGTGTTTGCACCTCCTCTGCAGCGCCAGGCCTGCTACACATTAACCAGACAACACACAAATAAAGATATGCTGTTGATAAACTCGTGACTCGAGCTGCAATAGAGACAGTAATCAGGTTTGTTTTAAATCCAGGTTCCACTCTGTCCTGGTGGCACTTCTTCAGGAGGCAGCTCCATCAGTGTCTCATCCATCTGAGTCCTATCTAAAACCCCCATGTTCTGATTTCAGGTTCTGATCCATGAGTAACCTCAAGTTATGATCAATGGGATAAAACACGTGACCCCAAACAGCTCACCTGAGAAGCAATATTGGCCAAATTCTTGTAGGCTCTTTAGAAAATAGTTGCAATTTTTTATTTCATGAATTCTTTCTAATTATCAAAATAAACTATCAGCTTTACCTCACAATAAAAACTCTGCTTCACCAATAAAAAACTCAATTACAGTGTCCAGGTAGGAATCCCAGGTATGATCTCTGCAGCTGAGAGGATCTTTGCTCGGCCCTCAGTTTTCTTAAATGGACTATTTGAACACAGGCTGGACAGATTTATAGGCAAAGGCAGCTTCCCTCACCTCCCAAAACCAGAACAGAAACATGGAGGCAGCAATTTTTTTTTTTTTTTTTTTTTTTTTTTTTTTTTTTTTTTTTTTTTTTTTTTACAAAATCTAAGATGGTCTCTTGCAAAATCAGCTCATGAAAATGTGCAAAAGGGACAATCTCTGCAGCCTTAATGACTAAAGGACACTTAAAATAAATGGCATTTCAATGTTTTTATTGAAACTTTCAAGAACACGATGTCGATGTTGTAAACTAGACATAACTCCAATACAACATAACCCATTGACAACTTAAGAAAACACAAAAAGAAAAACCTTCATATTTTTCGATTATGCAGCACTTTGACGATCAGGCTCGCAAAGTTATTTTAATAACAGGAGAAAAAAAATGTTTTGTCCACACTGAAACGATACTTCTTTCATTTTTTTTGCTCTTCTCCAAAAAAAAAGAAAAAAATAATGTTTTTTTTTCAAGCCATTGGTGCAGTGCGTTGTCGCTTTTTCATTCGTTTTTTTTTTTTTAAACAGTAGCACTTCACACACGAGGACGACAAATGAAAGTACAATGGCACGTGAGTGTGAGTAACTAGCTCAGTGGATATTTTGGGGGGTGGGTCCATATTTTAAAGAGGGGTATAAATGCTGATGGCAACAAAAGGATAATAGCCCACAAACTATCTTTACACAGGAATATCGACAATAAATTAAGAACAGATCCCTAGAAACAAACTACCCCGTTGTATTTACACGCAATAACAATATGAAATAATTACATAAATATTTTATATATCCCTATGTACACCTTAAATCAATACTACCTTTATTTATTTATTTTTTTCATATTTCAATTTCTGCTTCCCTTTGCATGTTGAATATTTGGACTAAATTCATGCTTGGGCCTTAATGTCCCGGAGCACCAGTCGGATTTCAGAATAAAGGCGTGAAGAAAAATTAGTTTGAAACCTAATTCAGAAGAAACTTAAGCAAAGGGAGTTGATTATATTCAAAACAATATTTTCATACTTTTTGTTTCAGTTTTTTGAGCGTTATTTTTTTTTTCTCAAATGGGGGGCATGCAACGTTTGGCCAATTGATCCATGAATTAATAGTGAACAACAAAATACAGCAGTCTTTATAAGGTAGGTTGAACGGTAGTGAATTAAAAGTCCAATCAGGTCAGAGTGCATATTAAAAGACATCTCTCCTCGTGTACAATAAAGTCAGGAGACAGGACACAGCAGCAACTTCTCCTGAATCTGTAAGTCACACCCATGCCAACTTTTCAGTTTCAATACTTGTACGGTATTCAAATGACAGGATAAAGGTGTTTAATTTAACAACAAAAAAAGAGGAAAAAATATACATATCAGATGTGTATTAACCAAAGTGCATTTCAGAAACTAAAAAGTTCATGTTTTTTTTTTTTTTTTTTTCAATTTTCCTTTTTTAAAACCTGCACGAATCTACGAGGCTGTCCTCCTACTTTTAATGTCTTCATCACCTTTTCATGACAACAACGAAACCAGAAGCAGGTGGTGGGTTTAAGAAAAAAAAGAAAAAAAAAAAAAGAGAGAGAGAGCTTCCTATGGGGACCCGCTCCTGGGCCTGTCCTGGTTTGAGTCCAGTCCGCTGACCAGGCGCTGGATGCTCTGCAGCTCATTGGCCGCGTCTTTCTCCGTGCAAGTCTTTGGGGACATGGACACCGACCCCGAGGACATGGTGGACGAGTGGCTGGTCACCTCCGACGTGGAGTCCAGGGTGACGGCGGACGCGGGGCTGGCCGGGACCATGCCGTCCCCTTTGAGCTCGGCCCCGCCGCCGGCCATGGAGGGCATGGCGGTGGTGAGCAGGGTGCTGTCCGGTACCGTCATGGGCAGGGAGTAAGGGCTGTACCTGAGTCGAGGGCGCACCGCGTTCAGGAAGGGGTGCCGGTGCACCGAGGAGGAGGCGGCGGAGGAGGCGGCCGCGGCTGCTGCCATGTACGTGTACGGATATGGGAACAGACTGCCAAACGGTGACATGGCGATGCCCTGTAGAGAAATGGAGAGCGTGAGCCTCAGGACTGGTGCAGATACAGTTCAAACTGCACCATAATGGCAGAAATGTGCATGGTGATAAACTGTGTTACCAGATTCTCGCATCTGCAAAATGCATGAAAATAATGATTCAAAGTGACCTAATTTCACTGTCCTCAGTTGGATTTTTCATACACACTGTGATTAGTAATGCCTTGTTACAAAGCCAATGACGCAGCCTGACACTTGGCATAAGGACAAACAAAACTTGATCCAAAACTTAGATCTGATTTAGTCTTTCATGCTTCCATTCACACGCTTCTTTCGCAAATCTAAAATATTCTGCAGCAAAGTTTTTGCCACCCAGTGTGGAAACAGTTTGGGAGCTTGAGTTTACTGAGATGTTGCAGCTTTTGCAACAATTGTTTTGACAATGAATGGAAAAACGCATTTGCTGTTAATGAAAGCATAATGGTTTGAGCTAATGAGGCTTTTTAAAACTCATTGTGCTCTCGAAGAAAAAAAGAGAGACAATCTTACACCTTCAGATGTTTCAGCTCTGATCTCAAATCTGTTTTTGTTAATGATAGTGACGCTAAGCTCTATAAATATCTAGAACACTGCCAAGAAAAGGTGATAAAAAAAAGGGGCCTAGTGATTCAAAATCCAGTTGCCCAACTTTCCTTTGAATATTAGCCTATTTGGCAACAAAACAAAACAAACACGAGCAAAAAACACACCCTCTTTCTTCCTCTCAGTTATATGGAAAAACACACATGCACGTGATGACGAGGCATTAAAGATATTTCACTATCTGACATATTAGACGTGGCACATGGGTCTCCCAGGCTGGCCCGTGACCCAACATGTGCTCCTCTCACATCTGCATAGGCCCCCCAAAAAAACTGGTTTTACCTGCGATGCCAAGACATGTTGCTGCAGATGAAAGGGCAGGCCCGGCGCTCCCGTCAAGCTTTGCGTGGGTGATGCCATGCTCGTCGTGTCCATGGTGCTCACCCCTCCCGTGGACACGGCTGCCAACAGTGGCCCCATGCCCGCGGCCATGTTCGAGAACGCGCCCCCCATGTTGAACTGACCGGGGTGCAGGAGGAACGGGTGCGCGCTCCCGAGGTGGTTGAAAAACTGCTGTCCTGTTAGGCCCGTTGGAAATCCGAAATTATGCAAGTGGCTGTGGCCTATGTGCGGGCTGTCAGTCTGAACAGTCAAAGGCATGAAACTGTCTTTGCTTATGGGCCTGCACTCGTCCGTTTTGGGCTGATCCAGACTCGGGCTCTTATGGTCTTCTCCTGAGCGGGTGGTGCTGGAGATGACGGTGATGGGGCTCTGTCGTGAGTCCGCCTGGCTTTTCTCAGTCCTGGCACCGCTGTCCCGGCTCCTGCTGCTGGTGTCACTGTTACCGAAGGGGAGCCCCTTGGCCGGACTCGCCTCGTGGTCCTTCCCGTCCTCCGTGGTGGTGGAGATCTTGCTGGAGTCGGGACCGTCTTTGATGTGTCCATCTTTGCTCTCGTCGTCGCTGTCCTCGTCGCTGTCGCAGAAATCTGTCAAAGCAGGAGGAGGAGATTAGCAGCTGTCTTTCTGCACATGAGTGAATCGCAAAAAAAAAATAAGCCCCATTATCAGCCAGTTGACTAAATCAGAAAAGCAGGACACTTGTTGGCCAACATGATGAGCTGTTCATCAACAGCAAAGCTTTTATTTTGCAGTAATATTTGGATGCATAATACACATTAGTACAATGCATTAGTTCTTTAATAAGTATTTTTATTTTGTAGTTTTGCAGCAAACTGATTTCTTGCTTCTGGACACACAATTGTGTCTTCAATTATTTTTGTTTGTTAATGTTTTCATCACGTTTTTACTGTTTACACTCAATGCAGATGAGTGCTCTTTTAATTTTTTTTCCCACTTTGCAAAATATGAGCTAATATTAAAACTTGCATTACATTCATCAAGTGTATTCTCATTCTCAAAACAACTTGCCACAATAGACATTTTGCGCCTTTTACGCACGAGTCGTGATGGGAGCTGTGGCTGCCTGTGGGGTCCGTCAGCCTACCTTTCAGGTGTGGGGGGCCCACGGTGGACACGGCAGGGGACGAGGCCTGGCCGAAGCACTTAAAGGAGGCCTGCTCTCCGGAGGAGTCGTCTGAAGCCCCGTTCTCCTTTTTCTGCTGCTCCTCGTATGAGCGCATGGACTGCAGAGCCAGCTGTTTCCTGTGCACGAGGACAGGTTGTTATAGGTGCTGGTCCAGCAGATCTCAGGTCAGAAACAATATCACAACACGAGGAATTGGGTCGAAGCCTGTTTATACTAGACACCTGAAGCTCCTGACTGTAGGACTGACTCACCTGTGCGGCAGGTGATAATACAAAATCCACTACAGTACCATTAGCAGTGCAATCACATTTTGGGTTCAAATCATAATTAAAAATAATAATTAGGAAGTGAAATGGCACTTTTTGTTACAACCAGTGCTATAAGACCTAATGGTTATAGAGAACTCAAGCCTGTTTGATTAGGAGCTGTGAAGATCCAGACTCCCTGCGGGTTAATGTGAAAGCTTTGACGCGGATTTAATCCACCGAGATCACCGTCTGTCTCCATACATCTAAAGACGTCTGAAGTTTTTGTTTTTCTTTTTTTCCCACCCCTTCTGTCTTACCTTTTTTCCCGTCTTCCATTGCCAGTGTCACGGAATCCTTTGGCAAATGGATTGTGGTCAATTTTCAGCTGGGTTATCTGAAATGATTAAAATGAAGTGTTAATATAAGCGACTGAAAAGTTCTCAGTCAGTGCGTCTTTTTTTTAATTGCAGGTGAAGCACCAAAGCTTGGGGGGCTCATTTCTGCAAGATTGCAATACATGGAGATTATTGTCCCAACAGGCTAAATCTAGTGCACTAACATATTTTTGGTTGTGCAGAAAAACAAAACAGGCACAAAGAGTACATGCGTGCTCATGTTGGCACGTTTTTTCCATGAGGGTTAAAAAAAAGGCCGCTCTTTTTTTTTTTTTTGCTTGTGTAAAATTTTGCAAAACATTACTCCCACACCACTTCCTCTCTGTTACCGCTGCACATGGGAGGCAGGGGGGGTGCCATCCTTTCCCAAAGATATCAAAGGCTCGAGGAGATGATTCTCATTATTTTTATGTCTAACAGAGAATAAAATGTTGCAACATAGGATCAAATATAATGGTTTGAATGTTACCAGGCAGCAAAATCTGACACAACCAAAACGCCCTCTGCCTCTTTTTTTTTTAACATTCAGCCACACATTGTTGCCCCTCTTCTTTTTCCTCATTTCTCAACTCCCCAACCCTTTTAGTCTCACACACACTCTCTGTCATACACACACATGCAGAGAGTTAGAGAGAGAGAGGGGGGAGAGAGAGAGTCTGCCAAATCCTTTCCACGTGATTAAATATAAGGAAGACAACCTGTATAACATTCCTCAGAATTATTACTTTCCTACCACAGGCTGGTGAATATGGCACCTACTCACAACATCACCCCCTCACCACACACACACACGCACACACGCACGCACACACTATGATACTCCTCTCTCACGGGCTCATACAAATATGATGTCTTTCATATTTTATGACAACAAAATGGTGCAGGGCATGAAAGAGTGACAGGACAGGGGACACACCACAAGCTATAGGGAACCATTCAGGATATATAACATTAAGCCTGCGCGCAATAATGGTGCTCACCTTGTCATTTTGATAAGCAGTCACGGCAATGAAATCCGTCTCAGGGAAAACATAAGTCCTGAAGGTGCTGTAGGGCAGTTTGAGAATATCGTTGGCCCTCACAATGTGAAACCGAGGCTGATATTTGTGCATGGAGTTAAGTATGGTCTGCAACAAACAGAGGCACAAAAAAAAAAAGGGGGAGAGATTAGCACATTTTTCAATTTTGTTGCACTGTTGGAGATTATATCCTCAGGCTGCATTGCTGAAAATGCTTTAAAATATGAGACCATATGTCACATCATTGGGAGGAATTAAATCTTTGTAAACCGTCCTGTAAAAATTGCAATTAAAAAAAAAACATCATGCAAATTATTTTTGGTGCAATATTTAATTATAAGCAGCTATGAGCTGACGTGTCTCGCTTAATTACAACAATTCAGCATATGCATTATGATATTTGCCATTTTTATATTTTTGCATTGATCTTTGTCAGGTCTTCCTCCAAATGATAATGATAATAAATCTCAAATCTCGTGGGACTGCTTGTGCTTCAATAAAATGCAAATCAAAACATCCAAATGCAAAATTGACTGAGACATGAGACTAACTAAAAAGGGTAAGTTGATAAATAGGAAAATTGACATACATTAGTTGAACTTACAAATCCATGCTTGTCGGAGATGTTGTTCGTCAGCTTGAGTTTGTGAAAATTGACGACTTTTGACATCCACTGTTCGCCAGTAGCCGGACTGTCCGGGTGAATGTACATCCTCTTTGGCATTTCGGGGTCGGCCTTCCCCGCCACCATCCAGCGGGAGTTATGAAACTTGTACCTGCAGTCGTCGGCTGCAACTATATCCATCAAGAGAATGTATTTGGCCTTCTTGTCCAGGCCAGTGCACCTCACTTTGAACGGGGGGAACATCCGCCTGTGACACAGGGAAAACACATGATGAGCACTGATGTAGAGGCAACAATAAAATAGGGTTAAAATATTCAACAATATAACTTAAAAGCTGGAATATTTTTTTTTTTGCAACTTTAAAAGTATGTTGCATCAGTTCAAGTTGATGCAGCCTGATTTTAATTTATCTGCTCAAAACAAGTCAGAAAAAAAAATAGTGCATGAGCAAATAAATATATTCTTCCTCTGCTTTTTCCTTGATTAAGTTGTAGACGACACTTCAACGCTGTTTGGATGGTGAGTGGATTTTTAGGCCTACACACACACACACACCGACACAGCAGCCATCTTTGTGTACTGTCACTGCATGATGATGAAAATAATTCAGTCGGAGCTGCACGCCCTCAAACTTGGCATTTCACCGGAGTAATGTAAAGTTTGGACATTGCCAACATTAACAACAACAGTATAAGCAAGACGTTTATTTTATACGAGGATATGAAGTTGAGAGCTGCTGCAACTGGCTCAGTATTAATAACACAGCAGCTGAGGCTGGTGCACTTTTTTTTATTTTATTTTGCAAAATAATCTTAAAGCAAACAAACTGATTTCCCACGATTAAGGACAAGCTTATGAACACATTCAGGTCACCACAGACCTCTGACTTTGCATGCTGTGTGAACACACACTTTATCTCAGTTTTGTCTCAGTCTTTCTATGAGGCTAAAAAAAATTACATATCTATAGATTAGTTTGGAATTTTTATTATATTATCTTGTATTAAATGTCATATATGAGATGATTATGCTGCAATCTATTTTGAATTAAAAGACACACATTACACACACTTTAGACTAAAAGAAAGGGTTGAAAGGGTTGCATGAAATAAAGAAGGATTGGAGAGATATAGGCCACCTCCATAGTGGTATATGTGTAAATTTCTATATCTATTTAATAACAAATCCATCTATAGTGAGTTATCAATATGCACAACAAGCAGCTGCACGTCATATTATATATTACATTTTTGAATACACACACAGACACACACACACACATACACACACGCACACACACATAAAGAATCAGTTTTACCTTCCGGATTTTGTGATCACCATCTCAGTGCCTCTCTTGTGGAAGAGTTCCCAAAGCTCCTTGGCTTCCAGGTGAACTTTGGGGTCGTCCTCCACCTCCTCCTCAGGCTCCAGAGTCTTCAGAGGCCTGAGGTGGGCGGCAGCAGACTGGTGCCCCAGCGAGGAGAAGTGGAGGCCGGTCTCCGCGGCTCCCATCAGCTGGTCCATGATCGGCTTCCCCAGGGCGCCCGGCAGAGAGAGGGAGCCGCTGTGAGGGAGCGCCAGGGCCGGGAAGAAAGGAGGCTGGTGACCCAGCATTGCGCTCATGGCAAATTCCGGACCCCGGTGAGGTATGAACGGATGATATGCCATACTTGATCCCTGTATGACTGGATCTCTCATCAGGAAGTTCATCCAAGAGCAGGCACCAAATGTAGACGACCGGTTGGATGTGGGATAATATTTCTAGAGGAGCAAAAGTGGAGAGAAAATAAAACAAACAAAAAGAGAAAAAAAAAGGGGGAAGAAGCAGATGTTGGCAAAGCTTTGGAAATCCCTCCTTCAACTGGAAATAAGAATCCACTTATTATTTCACAAGTTTGCTGGGAAATCTCTGCAGCCGGTTGTTGGATTTTTGCTCAAAAGTCTGCGAAGAGAAAAAAGCTCTCCATTATTCTTCACAAGTGCTCAGAGGCTCACGCGCATCGGACACCTTTGTGCGTCTCGCTGGCTCGCGGACATTAGTCGAATTAAAGCAACTCGGGTGAGTCACTTAATTGACTGCGGCGCATTCTTTCTCTTCTCTCTCTCGCTGTTTACAATATCGGCATTCCTGTTAAAATGCCTTCCTTCTTATTGGCTTCGGTCCTGCAGCGAGGGCGACGTGTTGAAATATTTCGATAGCGCCGAATAATCCCCCTGCCTTTACTTGCGCACCCTGGCGCGCGCGCACACACTTTATTCCTCCTCTCTCTTTCGCGCACACACACATTTCAGGCAAAGACGTGTGCAGAGAAAAAGGGAGTCCGCTGACGGCCAGAGAGAGAGAGAGAGAGGTGGTAAGGTCCCAGCTCCGTGATTTTCCTAGCGCCTCTGTGGCCCATAGGGCTTCATACTGTATGGATGTGTTGCGTGTTACGAGCGGCAGCGCTCCCGTTGATTGGCTCTTTGACGCTTGCGGAGGCGTGGTTCTGACAGGTCGGGTGGAGGGGACAGACTTCAGACTTATAAAAAGGTGTTTGGAAACTCAAAAGGGCTTTGCCGTGAAACACCACCCTGCCCCGGTCGGTGTTGTGTGAATATGCCAAAGTCGGTATGGAGGTTGCGCTCTCGGCCAGCCAAGGGGAGAGAGAGAGCAAGACAAGCCAAGATCCGGCACTCTCTGTGGGCGAGATGTTGTGATCTGCTGGGCTGTTGACTTCCTCCTCTGTCCCATTGCACAGCACTGTTTTTACGCATTGAATTTTACGCACAGAATTTTAGGCACAGAGTGGTATAAAATATATATTATTATGATTTAATATGTTGCGATCTAACAAGTTTGTACAGCGCAGAAAAAAAACAGGCAGCATGTCCTGTAACATCCACCTTTGAAATCAGGAAAATATGAGCTGGTGACTGGATGATTAATTCATGTATTATTAATGCAAACGCTCAATAATTGTTTATTATGATTTTAGCCCATATTTGTTTATTGAATTTTGTTAGTTTATTTCTTATATTATCATGATTTTCTTTTAGCACACACCCTTCTCTTTGCTCTTACTTTTTTTTAATTTTCAGAATAAATTTGAATCAGAGTGAGTGGAATCACTTCTGCGTGTGGCTATAAAATGTGTATCATCTTACATTGACGAAATATGAAGAGCTGGTGAAGCCTGTCGGATGAGTGGCAGAACGTTTTCAACTCGGGTGGAGATTTTCTCTTTTGTCTCGAAATGGGATTTTTAGACGTTGACCTGACTTTAAGAGACTGATCGAACATCACGAGTTTGTGCGCGCAAACGAGCAGAAGAGCAGCAGAGTCTGTGGGGATGCGTTCACTGGTGCTTGTGTGTCATCACTTCTCGTATCAAAGCCTCATGTTTTGAATCATACCAGTCCATTGTTAAATATAGCACGACTTTATGTGTTATTTTTTTTTTGCCACTTGCAGCAACTCCACCAATTAAACAAGGATATTTTTTTATTCTATTCGAGCAAATGTTTTCAGCCATGTGAAGTTGCCATCATCTTTTTTTTCTTACATCAATTATTATGTAGGTCTTTTTTTTTTTTTTTTTTTTTAACTGTTCAGCTGTGGATAAAGCTTTTATACTCGTTTGGACATATGCAGTGCTTCACTAATATTGCTTCACTGCAAAGCGTCTGCAGAGGTGTGCACCCCCAGACAAAGCTCCCTAAAATGCTATTTAACCACAAATTCGCAAGTAAACTAGAGAGCCGTGGCCGGTCAGCCACCTTGGATAAACATTGACCATCAATTCTCAGTCAATTGTCTGTCTGTGTGGATCCAGGCGGGGACCGAGGCGGTGGTGGATATCAAAGTCCTTGAGGGGGGACCATGCAAAAGAAGCGACAGGCATTTACTGAATCGTGTCAGTGTGTTTCAATAGTTTGCATCAGTCGTTCCAATATTAATGCATCTGCAAAGTATTCTTTTATTCTGCTATATGAAACACTGGCATTTTAATTTCCTGCCCTGCTCCTGCATGCAATTATTACTAAGAAGCCTCTGCTGTCATATTGTACATTTTTTGTTCATTGCAACTCATCAAGTTGTGAGTTATACATGCACAGCTTCGTGTAGATGACAAGCTGTTGCCTTTTGTAAACCGCTCTTTTAATACCTTTGTGTGTGTGTGTGTCTATATGTGCATGTGTGTGTAAAGTGGAGTGCTGTGCATACATTTGCATTATAATCCCTGGGGGAGATACACAAGGATATTCAGCTTATGTGTTGCATGTTATTGATTTGCCAAAGACAAAAGACAAGACATAACAAACGATAGCTGTTGATAAGCCACTGCAGCATCGGAGTGAATGAAAATCTAACACAGTAGCTGAAGACAGTGGCTTAACCTTAACGTGGTGTCAGCCACAAAACGAAGGTGCTGTATCCACCAGCCTACGTGGGGCCTTCCATCCTTCTCTTTGTTTGAGTGAGGTCAGGTCTGTGTCAATTACCGTGGCTTAGTCTTCTTTAAACACTCACCCCCATTAGCAGCACATTTCAATTTAGTGGAAGGTGTCATCAAATAGGAAGCAGTGTTGACACGGCGGCAGCCTTTCAGTCTCTGTGGCCAAGCTGGCTTCATTAGCTAAGCAAGTAGAGAATGGTCAATACACTATATAAACTTTTACAGGGTTAGGGCTCTCAGGGACTCGGAGAGGCTATAAAAAGGTCTGAGCTGACACTACTGATTGATGAAGCCAACTTTGTCAGCGCTTCCCTTTTATACATCTACAGAGATCACGCATATCAAAATCAAAAGGGGCAGTTTATTCGACCGGACAGGCTCTGAAGTCTCTCGCTCCAACGTGGGTGGTTGATATCTGGCAGTACGGGGGGGGGGGACAGCTCGTGTTTTTTTAAAAATTTGTCTGATATGTAAAAGCATCATGCGGTGCTGTCCACACAATTCGCCTGAGCCACCCTCGAAGAATGTGCTATAAGAAGTGCAAAAGCAATTTCTTTCACATGCTTCTGCAGTGCGACCATTATGCATTTTTATTAAATATTCTTATTACTATTTACCCCTTTTGCTAACCTCCCAATATTATCAATGAGGAAAAACTGCATTAAGGTCATGGGTTATGAAGCCTCAAAGCCCTGACTGCACACAACTGCTATACTGTGTAGGTTCATTAAGCAAAGCTTCAAAGTCATTCCTGGAATTGATCACAGAGCTGCAAGTGATGTAATGTATGCTGTCCTGTTTATTTGCAGATTGTTAATGATAAGCAAGGACAGACTTGGTGGCACCGCTCCTGAATGGAGGAGATTGTCTGCTGAGAGTCATCAACCCTAACGCGACATGATAGCCAAAGGAAACATCACAAGATTAGTATATTCAACTACTATAATGACTACAAACTTCATTACGGACATCCCCACACAAAGTGGAGGGGGAGATGTTCAATTGACAGCGTAATGACTTTCTAAATGCAAACCATTTACCTTCAAGATTTAGGTGGGGCTAAAATTGATCCTCTGAAGCTATATTGCCCCAAAAAGGGGTGCAGATTGTAAAATGCACTTTCCAGAATCACACACATGCTTTAATCAATTGGCAGGAGCAATGATAAACTCCTTACCTGCAGATGAATTGTCCCTGTCAGGTATTTTTAGTCAAGTCAACCCTTGCTCTCATCAATTCCTGTGCTGGCCAGTTATAGGTATTGATGAAAAACAATTTTAGTTAATTAGGGGATGTGCTTATTGATGGCTGAGCATTGACTACAGATTGACAAGGAAAATGGTCATGTGCTGGGGAAACATTTGATCCCCTGGTTGAGGTTGTTCGTGTCTCAGGCTCATAACTTTTAAAGTTACTACCGCACAGTTAAAGGAAAAGCAATTGAAAGGTGAAAAATGACCTGTTTAGTTTTTGATCTATTATCTGAATACCGCTATATTGTTGCTAAAAGGCTCCAATCTTCATCTCTATAAACAATAGAAAGACCTAACACAAAGTTTAGGGAACAATCCGATTCATTCTTCATGCAACAAGTAATATAAGATCACAGTCACAGTTATGAATTAATATCATATCATCTTGAAACTGTGACAAATTAGAATAACTTAGACCTGAACTGTGGCTTCAATTGTGACTGGACAATAATTTCACATCTGTGCATTCTAAATATCATGTTTTTAGGTGTTATAATTTAATCTATTTAAGTCAGAATCATAAGAGCTTATGTGTGTGTGTGTGTTTTTGTGTGTGTTTTTTTATATACATAAGTTTGCATGGCATTGTCTCGCCAGAAGCCCATTAAACGCTTGCTTAATGGTTCCTATTCACGTAAAACAAGCTATGCTCATTATCACATGTTGCTATAGAATAGAGTAAGGAGTGAACAGCTGCTTTTTGAAGGTGCATTGTACACAGCACTATTAGAACAAACCAGTCCAGTGGGATGCATCACCTGTAGAGCATAATGCAGGGGATTTGTCTGCTCAACCCCATAAATAGCCGTCGGGCTTTCTCTGCAGCTACAAGCTGTGTGATCAAGATGCTCGTGGTAAATGCCTCAGATGTGGACCATGTGTCAAAAGTCTTTAGCTTTCCTTACGTGCCACCACTCGCCAGCATGGGAGATAAGCATCTTTCCCCCCCCTTATATTCTGCGCACTGAGAATCTTGCTGCAGCCCGTTTTGCATGCTACAAAGCAAACAATAGCAAATGGGAAACAGAAAAATCCTCAGGTTATTTGTCATCAAGTTAGCACAGTGTAAATACGTTCCCGCTATGTTCCTGAGAGGCATCAGTTAGAGACTATTTGGGGTTTGAATCAAAAAGTATTTGGGTTTCCACTGTGCAGCGGGCAGGGAGGTGCCCTAACGTGGATATCTGCTGTCCATTTAGCTTCCCCACCACTGACATCGGCTTCGTGCTGCTTCGAGTTTATGTTCTCACGAAGTTAGAAGGTTTTGCCGTTGAATCCAACCTCAAGAAGAAGTGCTTTTAAGAGGGGAGTAAAGCAGTGCGTTCCTCCACTAAGGGAATCTTGGGCTAAGGGGTTAGGGTGGCTTCTCTCTAGAGGTTAAGTGGGATAAGTGTGTGGCTCATGTCAACCCAACTAACCCCCAATAGTTTCTGGAAAATTTGCAATGGGGTCAGATTGGATTACTGTGTTTTGGTATTTACTTGGAGACATAGGGCTTTGAAATGGAAAACCATAGGGGGAAAAGCAAGTGCCATGCAGTCTGAAAGGCTGGGTAAAAGAAACCAGCACTGATTTCCACTGACGTGACGCTTGAATACATGTCTTTTATGTCTTTCTGCCCCACAATCAGACATTTTGTTACCGAGAATGGTGATTGAGGTAAATGGATCAAGTGCAACACCAATCTTTAAAGTAAATCCATGGTAAGTACGATGAGAGACATTCAATAGGAAATAAGGAGGTTGCAGGCATCGTGCTCACGCTCACAGATGTACCACATCAGAGCAGCGACTGTGGCTTCAAGGGAGCTCTTTAAATGCAGTTAAGGAATTTTGCTGCGCAGTTATGCTACATAAACAGCAGTATCCCCCCATCCCAAAATGACCTCGTAAAAACTCACATAGGTGTCAGTTGCCCTCAAGGTAAGCCGGCTGTTCCTGGATTTGTGCCTCAGGAGGTCTGTCATTTTTACCTGTTCAACCTTGTTGCAGACCTGCTAGGATGAGTTTTCTGGGGGTTATTTTTGAGAAGGATTCTCCAGCCACTCCCTACAGGTGCTGTGTGCAGGACTGAGCCCATAATCCAACCTTTTCAGTGAGGATTTCGCTGCATGTCGTCCCACTAGGATTTGTTGTTGTCTGTTTCGGGTGAAGCTGCAGATAAAGAATTAAGACAGCACAGACTTTTTTATTTCCACTTTTTAATTAAGAGCTAAAACTGTAGTTTCTTAAGAGGTATAAAATGATTTCAGAATATTTTGAGACCTCGGGGAAACGATAACTCTGAAATTTTGCTTTCCACGTAAAATCAGATTGTATCACACATTGAATTAAAAATCCAATTTCTTTTAGACATAGCAAACCTAGTATTTACTTTTGCACTCTTTAATATCTTTAATATAAGTATAAAAAAGTTTTTATCTATGTCAAAAATAGGCTCCTCCAAAAAGGTCAGCTTCCTCCTTCTTGCACTGCTTCTTCTTCTTTCTTTTTTTTTTTTTAACAGAAAAGAGAGATAATTCATGAAATATCACATTTGCCTCATTTGATTTCTTTTTTCCAAGCTTCTCTGATAAATAAAAGCAACAGGTGTCAGACATTTCTGATGCTCTCTGAATATTACTGCTCAGCTCTTCGTGTGTGCACAAACTTTCCTGTAGGTTGTACGCTGGTCCCCCCCCTCTCCTCCTCTCCTCCTCCTCCTGCTGAAACTGACCTCCCCGTTTCTGGGTGAATTAACGGTTTTGTCAGTAGCGAGAACAACAATTTGAAGTGTATGCGGCGAAGCTCAGGCGGCGGCGGAGTTGAATGCGGTCAATTGAGTCTCCCACATGCTTCTCTGAGCGATGCATGGATCCCTGTATGAACTGTAATGCCTTGTAAACGTGTGCGTAAAAACTCCTCTGGGTGCGGAGCCTTGCGTTAAGGTGTTTGGACTTAGATCATAAAAATAAGATTGCTGTGCACATGCATTAATTTTAGAAATACATCATATTTTAAGAGTGGAAATTTGTTGTCTTTGCAAACATTTTTGGAAAAAACAAAACTAAAGCACGATTTTATTTTGCAACTCTGGACTCACTTTTCATCCCTGCAATTCCTGCAAATGCTTCTCTCCTGGCCTGCACTTATAATTTGCTCATTTAAATAATCTCCTGTGTGTTTACTCTGCAGACAGATTAAGTTGTCTCTTTGCTTTGTGCTGCGTAATGTTGCCACTGATGTCGTGCGTCAACAGGTTTATCTGGCTTGGTGCACGGTGACATGAGCTCGTGCTGCGGGCTTGTGTGGGAAATGTGAATTGGAAATCCTGCTGTACTGTGCACACTATAGTCTATTAGGTTTGACATAAAACTAGCAGTTTGCCATCTCATAGCCTGCATCGAGCTTTCTTTCTTTCCTCAGATCTATTATGAGTTTAATGTGATTCAAGTTAGACAGTTTCAGAGCCACCTTTTTGTCTTCCTTTTTTTTTTTTTTTTTTACTAGCTGTTTGCCTTTGCTGCTTTTTCATGTTCAAATTGCAGAGACTTGTGACATTTGAAATACGAGACCGGCCGCATTTGCGAAGTTAGACAATACACGAAAACCACATGAAAATCAAAATAAGTAGGATGCGGTCAGGAGCTGTGCTTTCATTTATTGAAGTCCCTGCAGATGTTTTGCATAAAGACGTTTTTTGGGGTAATGAGGGGGAGTATTTGAACGTAAGCTGAACCTGGTTGGCTTAACTTATAGGATTCTGCAACCTCGAATAGGCGCAGAAGAGGCTGCATGTGGGCAACTGTTGTAAAAAGCAGTTTAGGAAAAATGGGACTGTAAGTGTTGAAATGATGGTCACTTGTGGTTATGGTCACTTTTATAACTTTAATTTAGCCTTTTTTAACTTCGGAAAGTGGACCAAAGAGGCTATTTGAACAAAGTACTAGTTAAAATCCTCGTGCGTAAAATGACAAACCTGCTTTGGAGAAACTCACAATGGATGTAACACCTGTTGATTTTACCTCCGCATATGAAACCGTATATATTGATATACAACTTTATATTATATAAAGTATATTATATTATAGTCCCGAGCATGCATTTAGGTTGTATCACTCCATTTATCAGCAGACTTCTTTGCTTTCCATTTTTGCGGATGCGCGCTGAAATACAAACATTCATCCCCCCTGCACACACCCAGAGGACACAAGCACCAACCAACCAATTAAAATCCGATTAGGAAACATCTTAGTTTTCCAACCGAGGCCAGTGAAAAAGTCTGTAACCTTTCCTCGCCGAGGTCATCCACCTAATAAGATCCATTGCCTATAGTGAAGCCGCAGACCTTCACAAATGTTCCTGGCGACCGGCTGTGGCCCCGGAGACCTTTGGCATACATGGCAGTTTAATTGGTCACTGTATTTAAGAATAAGGTGGGATTCCAGTTAATTAGTGGAGAAGTGAATACGATTGAACATTATATGATTTGCTCCCGGCCCCTGGTTTGTTAGTGCGGATTTGGGGTGGATCAGCTTTTGTGCTCGACAAATGAGAAGTGAGTAGCGTGGTGCCGATGCACAGTGTCGTTTTGTGGACTGGCGACAGTCTCGATTCATGGGAAAAACTTAAAGGAGACCCGCGTTATCACAGGACCTCATTATCTCATGTCTGCAACCATCTTTTGGGAACAAGCCCTAATCAAGAGTGGCACAGACCTACTTTGCACAACATAATAGTCTCCCCCACTCTCTCTCTCACTGCAAACGCATACATGCACACACACACACACACACACACGCGCGCGAGCACATACATGCACACACTTTGCGTGCCGCGTGACAAAGTGATCCCAGAAAACTTTGATCACCTTTTTGGGATCAAAAACCATTTACAATAATTGCGCACTCGAGTACCCGCACACATTCAAACAAATGTGCAATTGGATCCACATAGTTATTTATATTAATATTCACTCTAAATGTCTTATTACTTTCTTTAGTAATTTTATTGCATTTTAAATTGTGTTAAAGTTGTTTGGCTTTTGATACGTTTCTGTGCGTAAAAACCTTAAAATATAAGCACACTCCAATATTTTTTTTTAATTTTGAGGAAAATATTTAAAAGTGTATTTAGGTAAATTGCAGACATAAATAACACAAATATTTACTCATTTTTAAGCATGTGGTTTAATATTCTTTTTCACATATAATAACAAAATTTTATTTCCCAAACTTTAAACATTCACAACTATCACACAGTGACTATGTGGTGTTGTCCCTGTACAACTCAGTGCATGACAATGACAACCACCCCCGGGGGCTGTTCTCTTCCTGTGCACATAAGCCCACGAGACCAGAGAGCTGGTTCATTTACTTGGCCATAAACCATTTATTTACCTTCAGGTGAGTGTCGCAGAGAGTGCAGAGTAAAGATCGCAGGAGAGATTTACACCTGTCTCTCTGCTCAAATAGAGAAGCCCATAGCCTACAGAGATGGCCACTGGAGCCAGCTTGTCTGGGGCTCTGCTAGACAGCCCACCTCCCCTCCCCCCCCTCTCACCACCTCCCTCCATCCACTGTGGATTACAACATCATAAAAAATGACCATCAACGCGCACACTGTAAACAGATTATTCTCCTCGGCGCCTGGCGCACAAACTGCGCGCTGAAGGCTGGACGCGTCCTGCAGCCATGTGTTGCAGCAGCCAGGGGTGGCTCTGCTTGGTCATCCCCCCCTCTTTTTTTTTTTTTTTTTTTTTTTTTTCCACCCATTTACACACACACACACACATCTCTGGACACTTCCCGGTCATGTAAATACTGAGGAGCGTTTGATGTCATGGCTGCAGCTTTGGGAGACTCTTGGGAGGCTGCTTGAGGGACATTTGTTACCAGATGAAGAGTCACATTTCTTCTGAGACCTCCTTGCAGAGCTTGCAACAGGAGAGAGCTTAAGAGGAAGGCTGCTGTAGATATTTATCTATGTAGGGATGTACCTTTAAGCTCTGGTAATTTAGAAAGCTTAATTGGATATAAATTAAATGTCTCTGCATGACCTACATCATAAATAAAGCATCAACACATGGACCTTCTTTTGACCCCTGTTTTACCTGTTGCAGCTCCTTCTCGTAACTAATGGGGGTGGTCCATCTATAAGATTAGACACTGCTCTAATGACTGGGTGTTAGGACATGTTGAAGTATCCTCAAAAAACTCCTTTGCCTCGTTTCCCCGAAATAAGGTGCGTGTGCAGGTCTGCTCTCAACCTGGTGAAATCAATTCATCACATTAGAGCTCAGGCAGCGTTATTATTAGTGCATTGCTTCACGGTAATCAGCCCAGAGATCTCGATTTTCAGTCCTGTCCTCCAGCATTCTCTACAGCGCTTTTAGGCACCGTCCTACAATTTGACATGTCTGTACTTTCTCTAAATATCATCGCTCAAAACACACACACCTGATGGTTGTTCCCATGCAGGTAACAACAGTCATTGAGGGCTGTGTTTCAACAGGTTGCTCTTTTGTCAGCAGGGTTTATTATGCTTGTTGTGGACAGTATCCTATTTAAGGTCACACAGCACGATAATTAACTTTGATTCGAGTGTGAGAATAAAGAGAAGATGTGTGGAAAAAATATGCAGTAGACAAGAACTGGGCCGCACACTTTCTGATTTGGTAAAGGTGACGGGTTGTTTCATGTGTAACGTAGGGTTAAAACGGAAAGCCCTTCTCAGTTGCAAGGACAAACGCACACACGTGAAAATACACAAAAATAACAGCCTCTATTTTTCTCTCCCTCTCTCTCTCACACACACACACACATTGATGCCCAATTTGCATGCACACTCACGGACAATGGCATGTTACTTCAGTGGTCACTTTGTTTGCCTCCGAACAGGCAGGGTGTCCAGTGGTCAGCCAGTGAATTTCATGCCCCTTTGATGGGAATAATCCCCCTCGGTGTGCGAGGCTGCTGGTGTGGAGATTCTGCCTAATTTCTGCAATTAAAATCTTAACATGCAGATTGCTCTAAAACACGCCTGCAATCACTCAAGTCATCAGGCTGTCAGCATCCACATGCTTAGCTCCTCCATGAATATCTCGGATTTTACGCAGAGTTTTCTAGTCCGTTCAGTTGCTCTTCTGTTGCTAATCTGTTCAACTGCTGTGCGCTGCATTCTTTTTCTCTCGAATCTGCTTTTTATTTTTCGCTGAGGATGCTGACTCACTGATAGTTTGTCGAATACTTTATTCTTGAAATATGGGCCAAGACGCAAAATGGGTCACGGGCTCCTTTTTAGTGTCTCTTTGTGTGACAGTGAGAGTGTTTAGATGATCCTGGGTCACAGGGCCACAGTGATTTTAATCAAATTAGGTCTGGTGCTTACAAAAGCGTCCATATGCCATTGGAACCAGCATTATATTGCACAAAATAGTTTATTTCAGATCTGAATATTGCATAATATTGGGCCTAAAAGGTGCCCCTCTATATGTAAGACAATGGCTTGTGGTGATTTTTCAGTAAAATCCTGGTTCAAACACTGTAAATAAGCATGATTGATTATTTGCTGAGTGAGCAGGCATAGATCACCATTATTAGTCCCTTCTGGTAATGGAGCAGCTTTTAGCTCAAACACCAATGTATAGACGTCTCTAGCTGTAAATTATGCTGAGAGATCCCAACTTGTATTTTGTTGTAAAATTTTAAATAGTTTTATCAATATAGATGCATCCTGTTGTTGCAGATTATACTGAAAGTTAATGAATGAATGCAATACGTCCCTAATTATTTTCTAGGTCTCTCACTGACTCCTTCAATCACTCAGCTCAGCCTTTGACATGTGTATGTTATTCTGGGGGTGGGGTTGGTGGCGTATGTGGCGTATGTGCAACTTGGAAATTACAAAAGGAAGCCTTCCATCTAGTGCAGCCATAAGGGAATACAGAGAGGGAGGCAGCAGGAGCGAATCGAGAGCGGTGATTTCCAAAATGGCTCGGCTATTGAATGACAATAGCCAGGCCCCACTGCCTGTCTCTCTTTCTTTCACTGCTGCAGACTACAAAAACTAACATAATAAAGCGGGCAGAGAAAATTACCAAATGTGATTTATTCTGATTTGAACAAATTATTTGCGAGTCAAATCTGACAGGAGAGATATCTATGGCAACTGAATTTTTAGTTGTCCGATTTTGTGTGACTTGTGCCTTTTTTGTGTGTGTGTGCATTTTATCATCACCGAAAACAGGAGTTGGGGGTCCGACAGTATCAGCACATGTTTTGCAACCGCTGCTTTGAGAATGTGGAATCCCTGGCATTCCTGGGAATATATACACTAAGATTTATCATATTTATTCTGGAAGATAGTATTTTTTTAAAAATAAAAATACACCAGTCAAACATTTTAAGGAGGCACTGACAAGCTGATACAGCTTTGGGAGAGTTGAGGAATAATGAGCTGTTTGGAAAGGCACAGAATATAACATATAAGTAGTTTGATAACTTAACAATTTGAATATTTAATGCTTACACATGAAATGAATAATAGTCATTAAAATGTTAAATTCAAATACTAAACAACTGATGGCAGAAGTATTGTCATGTTACTGCAGTTCTACAGCCGCACTTTCACTATCAAGATTTTTGGGATTATTATTATTATCAGCCCCTTTTTTCTCTAAATTTATTGTCGGTGTGCTTAACAATGTTTTCATCATTCCTCTAATATATGGCAGAGTCAGTGAGAAGCCCTACATATTCCCTCATCCGTCAAGGAAGGGGAGATTTTTTTCAATAAATAATTCACCACTGATAGCCAGCCCTAATGCCTACATGAACAAATCTCTCAGTTACAGCCATCTTGGGAGTAAGCCAGTCCAAGAGCATACTTAATAAACAAATACAGGGTCTGACAAGCTCTGGTTTCACCGATGTCTTTCTGAGAGGAAAGTATTTGAAGACAGTCGGTGAAACAACATCCTTTCTGCGGGTGAAGGTTTAGGGGTCAGGTGTGGGTTATTGCTGCGAGAGCGAGTCGCCCCGTTGCACTGTTACTGCTGATCCTCTGGATAGATTTACTGTCTATTTTACACAGGGCATAATTTCAGTTTTTCTTTTGAATGATCTGACATTTATGATCCTAAATTTTATGATCTTGCGCCATTTAGCTGGAATTACATGACAAAGGACATATCAGCAGAAAAATGAAATATACAAATGAACAAATGATTTCACTTATGAACACAGGCATCTCTCGACTGTGCGTAAGAAACAGGCTTTTTTTGAGCATATCTGTGTATGTGTGTCAACTTTTAGGACCAGGGCTGAGTCGGTATCACAGCCTTACATCGACCACATGTTCGCTTGGTCTAGAAACATGATCCAGACACGATTCCCCTAACCCGGCCCTTTGGGTGAAATGGCCATGTGAGTGTGTGTGTCTGTGCAACATCTTCTCACGGAAATGTTCTTGTCATGCACTACAAACGGTAACCGCCTTTTTTTTTTTTTTTTTTTTTTTTTGTAGTATTTCGATGAATTTGTATTGTCATATAAGTAATATTAGAGTAATGATTAAGGCCATTTTGTGGCTCAGTTTGGAGGCTTGACTTTGTGTCCATCCTGGTTGAGCCTGTTCTTTTTGGTATGTTCAAATCAGATAGATGAACAGTTATTTATGTGCAAATAAGAACAAATTTCCAGTGAGATGCAGGTTGTGTGTGTGTGTGCCTATTTGCAACCTGTTCTTATTCCCAGGTCATCAAATGCTGATGATGTTTAGTCATGACCCTCTGTGTCTCATACAGACCCATAAAGTAGACTTTATGTATGCCAGAAAGCTTTTCAAAGACATGGTTAATGTTGTGAAACAGTCGCAGTTTGATTAGGTTTAGGCACCAAAACAACTTGGTTAGGTTTACGAAAAGATTATGGTTTGGCTTAAAATAAATACGTTTGCATAAATGGTGTAAAAAAAGAGGCGTGAAAGTAGTAAGTCAACACTGACCTTTGCTTTCAAACAGGACACAAACCCCAGTCTTCTGGGTGAAAGTCCTATGTTTTACCCATCCACCCACCCCAACCTCCTCCCTACATGGTCTCTCTTGCTCTTCATACTATGTCACCTTCCTCTGAGCGTCTAATATTGCCGTAGATTTACATTGGCGTTAGTTGAAAGCTTGGTGCTTCTCATACAGAAGCTAAAGGGAACCTTGTGTGTCTGCATAAGACAACGAGGGGCGTGACAAAACGTCGGTATTTGATGACCTGGGAATGAGAACGGTCTGGTATTTGTAAGCACGCGCAATCAGATGTATGTGTGTTACTGGACATGGTTGTTGGCCAGTTATTTAGCCCATCTGTGTGTCTGCTGCAAGACTCCTTACATGAAATATTCAAAATCCAGTGAAAATTGATCTGCTGATCTGAAGTCTGTTTCTCCCTCTCTCTCTCTCTCTCTCAGACCAGATCCCCGTGGAGCTGCATCGAAGAAGGATCCTGATATCACATATCAGTTAGATGACCAAGTTCAGGGCCTGCACGGCTGCTGCAGCTCAGCACTGGAGCTCCGATCAATGGAATACTGTTGGGGATTCAATGGACCACACCCACATACTGATCACACCCTCTGATTGGATGTTACATGGATGTCTTGACCACTACCATGGCTTTCATGCAAATTGATGAAGGTAATTTTAGTCCCTTAAGTGAAATTTGATTTGCGTTAAGAGCTCTTGCTTCTTTTTTCTTAATGTAAAATGGTTTTGATTAATAGTCTGGGAGTCCATGGAGAAATATTATCAAGTGTAACAGTCTAATGTATCTCTTCCACTAAATTAGTGGTGCTGCTGTTTGACATCTCAGTTCATTGCCAGTCTTTTAGGCAAGGAAAAGCTCAATCTCCACTCAAAAATACACATTTATAAGACAACTCCCCTTGGCTAGTTTATTACATGCCATGAAACTCTGTCTTGATTAAGTAAATGGTCAAGATCAACGACCACTAACGCCTTCCTGATCACAGGCCTATATTTCATTTAATCCATGCTTTGGAACAGGGAGAAATATACCATAGAGAAAGTCACACACCCAATACACTCACACACAGCCAAAAATACAAACACACACACACTCACTGTCACGCAGAGAAACTAACATGTTATCAACAAACAAGGCCTGCTGTACCATTGTATCCACCTACCCAGACTGTAGCTGTTACGTGCTCCTCTAAATGTCTGCGACACTTCACCTCACCTCCTCAGAGCGGCACAGCGCTGCACCCTGGCTAAATGAAAAACAATCTGAGGAAACAGGGAACAATCCTAGGCAGGCTCCAGCGGGCTGCCATAAAAAGAAGGGGCTGCCTCTCCAGCCTCTCCCTCATGCCTTCAGCTTTAACTCTATGGGCTGATGAAAGATCAATGGGCCGACTGGGCAGCCGCTGCTGTGCCTGCTGTCCGCCACTGCACCAGGAAGCGAGCCAATTACAAAACACTAGAAAAAAAAAAGGAAGAATGGGAAAACCCTCAATCTTTTGCGAATGCGAACTGAGTGATTAGTGAAATAGTTTTGTGTGTGTGTGTGTGTGTGCATGTTTTCCTGTTATCTTGTACATGCTGAGTCCGGTCCTTTGCAGCCAGACTTATTTTCAAGAAATGTTGAACGTTTCCAGCCTGTGGATCATATTCCAAACTCATTTTAACCCCGATCTCTCCCTACATCCCCCACCTTCCCTACCTCACCCTCTTTAACACCCCTTTAACCCTCCGCCCCCACCCGCCTCCAGGAGCCTCACTCCAGATCTGTACCAGCTAACCAGACCTCTGGATCTCCGGCAGGAGTAATGGGGGTTGGCGCTAGGGTTTGGTGCAAACACGCAGCAGCAGACAAACAAATCATGTTAAGTCTCTGCTGCCACGGCTGGCAGCACACTCAAAGGGGAGCCGGTGCCCTGCCAGGGAGGAGGGTGCACCCATTTTCCCAGGGAGGGGGTGAGGGCGAGGGTGAACACGAGGGAGGGTAGCACGGAGGGGAGGCCTGGTCCTTATCGAGCCCGGATCACAGACACCTCCGCCCCTCCTGGCAGGAATGCACACAGCCCCTGTGGGAGGAGAGAGGGAGAAGAAAGGAGGAGGAGGAAACAAGCAGACATTAAGAGGGGAAGTAAAAAGGGAAAGAAAAGAGTGAGTGAGGGAAAGTGAGTGACTGAATGAAGGAGGGAGAAAGACACACACAGAAAAAGACCTGCCCAGCTTAGGAGAGGGAGTGTCTCTGAACATACACACACACACAGACAAAAAACACACCAATCACAGCACTCAACACACTCCGGCTAGATTGAGAGCACCATTGGGAGAGCACATAGGAAAACAAACAGGGCATTAGCCTGCTTAAATACCATTCTAACCATGCAACTGTGGTTATCATTACCTCGGTTCAGTCGCAGTTTTAATGCGATGTGTGTCACTAATGACAGCTGAGGAGAATGCCAACAACGTGGTCCAACACCACAGAGGTGTTAGACTTGAGGCTGTTAGAAGAAATGTTACAACTATGGGGCGTTTCTTAGCTGTGTGTTTCTGGGTCATTAAGTTCAAACTAAGACTGTAAAAAAAAACACTTAATTGTGAGGGATATCCCAAAAGTGTCATTTTTACATCTTTGTTCTTGACTATTTTTATCCTTTCAAAACAAGCACACCCTAATCTCAAATCCTCACCTCCTCCCTTATGAGACCTTCATCTGTGTTTCCGGTATCAATTGTTGCAAATATTCCATCTTTCCTCAAAAACAATCACAGAGAGCAGGATAATAAAATATTTAGCGAATAAAGATTTTCAATTGTATAATATTTCCGCCGCCTCTCCTGGGATGGTATTATTTATTTTTATAGCCTATAGAGAGGTAATTGTGATCTTAGCGTGGAATTCCTGCATGCTGGCTGCAAGCTCTTTGTGGTTGTGTGTCAGGGCAAAGAACAGATTTTGTCAGGTGGAGATTGGGGTTTAGGGGTTCATTTACAGTTCACCCAAGAGCATTCCATGCAATCTTTACATTTCCATTCACCCTCACTGTCCCCCCCTTCGCTTCCCCTCTTCTTCTCCTTTGCTTATTGCGCAGTTCTTTCTTCTGTCTTTTTGAAGTGCTAATATCTACAAACAGCTATTTCTTCACTGTTGACATCGGTCTCTTCAGTTCAAAAAGTGGAGGGCTTTGACATATATTCTGCATGCTTTGATGAATGCCCAGGAGCAGTACTGTCACAACGGAGATGTGAGTCACACTGCAATGTACATACTGTAAAGCCGGTATACTGATCCCTAATTACTCTAAAGTGTCTCTGAAATGCACTGCTAATCAAAACACACATACAAACACACAAGCTCTCACAGAGGATGTAATACTAGTGCAGCTCGATCAACCCCTTCTGAACACTTTAATGAACAAGTCTAACAAAGAAGACAGAGACAAGTATTTTCTTTCTAAGTCCAGAAAGTCAGTAGTTAAGGCACCAAATAATAGTTAGTTTGCAATTAATGCTTACAGCAACATAAATAACATGGGAATTGTTCTTTAATTTGTGGCTAAATATTTATTAATTAACTTTTTTTTACACTCTGAATAACTGTGTCAACCTGATGTGATAACACAGAAAGGTCAGATTATATTAATGTTACAGTAAAAACTAAAATAACATTGGGCTGTCATGATACAAAATCTTTCTTTCGGCTGAAGTGGAACACTTTCTTTGCGGAGACGGCACACTTTTTAGTCAAATAGCATAATGAATTTTAAATTAGCATAATTAATGTCCATAAAATAGCATTATGATTTAATAGGCAGAGCTTTTTAAAGAGATCTAAGTAAGTTAAATATTAACCTAGAAGTACCCATCATTGTAGTCTCCACCAGACAGAGATGATTTGAAATAGTGAGCACTGTGGTAATGAAACACAGTGGCACACAATAACCGTGAATGTACTTTATATCCGAATCATATTAGGATAAATTAATTACTGGACAATTTATAAAAATTCTTTATTAGTCTTTGACATTATTCTACTGTATTAGAATTGTTTTATTGCTAGAAGAAGTTAACATTTTATTTCATGCAACTTTGCAACTGAACTGAGACTTTTTTTATACAATACCATTAATTATTTTAAAACTCTAATTAACAGAATTCACAATGATAATTAATGTAACCCTGCAGTTCAAAGTGCAGTGTTTTTTTTTTTTTTTATCAAAAATATCCTCAGAGCCACAGTGAAACATTTTGCTTTATATTTTCTTAAAAATCTGAGGTAAAACATAATCACAATATTGTGTCACTTCACCAGCTACAACTTTTTGGTATGTTTACTATATTAATATTACCAACAAAAAACAGAGAAGTTCTCTGTTGCTGACAGAATTAGCAGAAGTACCTCAGTATAACCCAACAGCAGCATTTTAGTCAAGTACAACTCTCCTCTCAGGCTTTTCCTTCTCTTTCTTTTTGCTACTCAAATGGGAAATATTCCCGTCTCAGCAACGGAGCCTCAGCCCACTTCCATCTGTTTGTCTGACCAGAGTGGCAGCGAGGCTAACTTATTGCTAGCACATGTGACCGGGTGAGTGTGTGTGTATGTGTCACGGCCTATCACACAGCATCCCCTCGTCTATCAGCCCCCCCTCAGATGGATCTCTACCTTCATTAATGCAGACCCACGGCAAGCGCATGTCTCCACATGTCAGCATGGGACGCAAACATCTGGCTTGTTTTGAATGTTGTGGGTCCCCTTTTCCTCACTTAAACCTTCGCCTGCTCTTTTCTGGTGTCCTAAAATGGGCAACTCACGTTCTGCCTTTCTAGTGGAGAGGAAGTGGTGCTGGTGTTGTTGTGGCGAGGCGACTTCAAAGCGGGTTGGGATGTCAGTCATGAGCAAGCGGAGGGCAGAAGCTGGTCAATCGCAGGGATTTACTGTCTAATAGCCCCTCTGGGGGGACTTTAGGTCTAATTTCAGAGGTGCTGAAAGTAGGATTTTATGGAGTATGCCATGTCCTAAGGTCTTTTTGTTTCACATGTTTTTTTCATAACACAGAAGCTAATTGTAATGATAATGGGGAAGCGAATAGCTGCTTTTTTCCCCCCAAATATGAATTTTGAATAGATTTAGAGAGATAAGCATATTTTAAAAAATACGAGAATTAGTGGATTCTGATATTCAAGTAAACATGAAGTCTTCGAAACATTGTTAAACCACATGTTTCCATTCATAAGTTAAAATTTATAAGTGTGAATTAATCACATATTCTTTATCTTACCTGGGGATGACGTCACCCAGGGGCGGCCTATCACGTAACACAGATGGCAGTAACTCCGGTTCACTTCAATATTGATGTTCCCCTCTCCTTGTCTCTCCATCAGCAATATATTTAATGGTCACATTCTGTGCTTATTCAGCACAAGAAAAACGAGAGCAAGGTAAACATGCCAACTTGAGAGCACAAGACATTAGTCTTGTAGCTTGAAATAACTGGATTGCATTTAATGAGACGTATGTAAGTTGAGAGGGCAGACATTTGTTTTGTTCCTGACCGCATGTGCCGAATTAACTGACAAACAGTGAACTTCTCAGACTTTGGGACTGCAGAGTGTTCCAGCGGCCATCAATATGAGCTCGTGATCTGCAGTCGTTGTCAGTCAGGAGGTCGTTTAGAAGAAATGCACATTTAATGGCTTGATCCATTGTGATTGGAGCGGCTAATTGATGATCTGGTTGTAAATTTCTGTCTCATGCTTGTCACTATCTCTCCTCCCCTTCTTCCATCGTTCTCTCTGTTTATCCTTCTTTGTCTCTTCTCTCCTCTCAACTTTTCGCTCCTCCTGTTCTGTGACTTGTATCCGCGTCTCTCCTGCTGCCCCGATCTGTCCCTTCTCTTATTGATTGGAAAGTTGAACGCAATGGCGCTCTTGAAACATTCGCAGTTGAAATCCATCTAATTGCCCAGATGAAATTCATCTCATAAAATTATTCACAGTTATGCAGTGGGAACTGTTTGTGTTGGCTGCCAACCAACGCCAAAGCTCTGAGCATGCCAGATCTGGAGGTTGAGGGGATGCTGGGGTGCTGCTGCTGGTGCAGATGTGCCGCCTAATTGCAGATCCCACCATGCGGAAACTATTCTTCTCAACCATTTCAAAGCATCTGCAATAGGTGTCACTGCAAGGTTAAACCAACTTCAAAATGCAAGTCCTGTTTCCATTCCTCGCTGCTGAATTGACTGTGTAGTGTTGCGTGCCCTCTGAGAAGTGAAGGAGAAAGGGTATTGAAAGAGAGATTCGCAACCCCGGTCATAGTTGACATTAGTTTGCCAGTGTCTTTGACTTGATATTGAAGGAATGTGGATAGCATTGAGAAAACATGGCTGCATTATAAATCATGAGGTCACTTTTTGTGTGTATCTCAAACATTTCAACCACTGATTCAGGCTCAAGTATATTGCCTGAATCCTTGTAATAGAATTTAATTTTCAAAAAAGTCCCCTCTTTTTATGGTTAACTAATGGCAGAGAACTGAAAACGGAGCTGATTACTCTATCTCGTGCTGATTTGGATGCTTTCTGGGAAGGTATTGATTTAGTCAATTGCAGTAGTTAATGGTGACTTCGGATGCTAATTGAAACCTGGAAAGGAAAGTATAAGGTTTCATGTTCCTGTAGCAATAACGATGTGAACTAAACAGAAGGAAGTTACACACTTATTGATCAATCAAGGTAGTCCATAGCACACATATTTAATCTTACAATTGCTATGAGAGTTGTGAGAATGTCTGAATGAATCCCAAAGGAAGCTAAATAATCGGAGTTCATCAACACATCATGGATGTTCTTAACACACCAGCAGCAGTTTAATGCTGAAATACAGACAAGGTGACTTCACAGAGACACTTAAGCTGTAACTGGTGGACAGCTGACTGAAGAACACAGAGCTCTTATCATCGGACAGACGTGATGGATCAAAGGCTAAAAACATAGAAGGTCATTGGTTCTGGTGGATAGCAACGCATTTGTTTCTGTGTTTGTGATGGTCCTCGTACCTTGAAAACTTGACTAATCTTACACTAACTTTAAGCTTACAGAGGTGATAGCCCCGTCTTGAGTTGTTATGTTCCCAAAACGGAAAGCATGTGGTATATTAAGTTACTAAGGCCAAGTTGTAGTTCTGAAAGTTAGTTACTTCTAAAAGCCACCCGTAATTATGCTGAATGGTCCGTAAGAATGTGTTTACAACTATACTATATGTGGCTTTATCAGCTTGCTTATATGTGCTTGTCCTCTGTGGTTTGAGCTTGTCCATGTTTTGCCAAGTATGTTTGTCTTTCCGTCCTGCCACATGAACAATTCTCTCATAAATATGTTCTCGTAAATCGCAAAGCCAAATCGCATTTTTTCTGCTTTTTGTGCACAGCGAGCTTGAAGTCCATTTTTAGGAAGCTGCGAAAGAGACAGCAAAAGAAGGACGGTATGCGTATTTGTGTATGTGTAGGTGTATTTGTACGCTGTGTGTGTGTGTGTTTGTGTGTTTTTGTGTGTGTGTGAGTGTGCAGCCCTATGTCTGGCCAGCCATGGCCACATCTGTTTGTCATGTTAGCACTTAAGCGCCTGCAGGAGCCACGATACTAAGTGGAGACAGAGTCCTCTCTCCCACTCTCTCCATCCTCCCTTTCTCCTAATTACATTTGTTCATTAATCCATTTTCTGCCCACTTCTCTTTCTTGTTTATGTTCTTGCTCCAGTGGGCTTTTGCCTCCTCGGACCAGCAGACAGTGACCTTTAAGGAGATGCCAAAAGACTCTGTAAGACAATGTTACCCCTTCACCCTTTCACCATGCACTCACACGCACACACACACACACACACACACACACACACACATCCCCTACCCAGTCACATCTTGGCCCCTCAGTATCCCCTCAGGCCATCTCCTTCAGAGAGGCTAATGGAGTTAGCCTAATGTCTGCACAGCGCCAGCCATAAAACTGATTTGAGGCTAAAGGCTTGGTGCCGAGACCACCACTCTGCCTACAAAAAAAGAGAGATGTGAGTGAGATGTTAAAAGAGAGCGAGTGTATCTTTAGAGGAAAAGAGGTTGGGGTGGCAGCGGTGGTGGTGCGGGGCAGGCTGGCGTAACTAAGGCAACTGCAGACAATCTAATTGGTATTGACATCCTTGTCTCGGAGGAAATTTGACATCTAAGGGCAAATCATTCTATTTAGTCGCCTGAATAGTCTCCAAGGCGGGGCCTGAGGAGCACAATCACGCTGTAGCGTTGTTCTGGTCCTCATGTCTGGGCCAGCTCTGCCATGCAGCAATCGATCCTAATCTGATCGGGGGGAGGGGAGGAGGATAAGCGGTATGGGGAGAAAAAAAATGACAATAAAATCAAAAGCTCTGTTGGGGTAATATTTAACAAGCGGGAGTACAATTGGGCCCTGCTGGGGCGGCAGCCTGTAATGCACTTGTGCTGCTGTAGCATGGTTAATGTAAGAAAAACCGGGGAGTAATGGCTCTTCAGCCAAGGTGGCCAGGCTTCAAAGAAATCTGCTTGCTTTAGCTAAAAGACTGCCAGGCCGGGCCGCCAAAGACCTTCATTCTGTTAGAGCATCAAATATGGCCCCAGCTCAGGACACACAGACACCCTGATTTTATTATCCTCACTCCCCTGAGAAACTCATCTCATCCCTCTTTTTGTTTGTGTGATTGACCATCAATGTGGAAGAGTGAAGTGGTGCTGTCCATCAAAAGGCACACGCTGCCTTTTCTTGGGTCAAAGAGGAGTAAAGGGTATCTGTGGTGTCTCCACGCTCTGACAGCTGCAACAGTGGTGGTTGAGGCCACATTTTTCATTAACTGGATGAATCACTTTTACAAGACAAGTTATATTATAGCTGTTTGTGACAAAGAACGTTTTATTTTGAGCCGTTTCTTCTTTTATCTGTCCATATCCCTAAAAGCCAAGCATATTAGAAAATGACATTCATGCAATAAGCTTGTCAGAATTGTGTACAAGATGAAAGTGATCAAAATTCAGACTTGTCTTTATGGACATTCTTATGGCAGCTGTTGCATGATGTCCATTTTCCCCAAATCCATATAATGTCTAGGTTCCTATCTCCCTTTGGATACTAACAGTTACCAGTGTACGACTGCCAGCCTACTATGCATCTGGAAATCCCATCATGTGTGCAGCATCAACAAAGAGGATGCACCTAAAACAAGCTCATACACACATTTCCTCATCTCCTGATCACTCAACTAGGTCGTATGGTGTAATCAAACATGTGGCTGAAACGGTCAGGAAAAAGGTTGTTAAATGTCAACCACATCAAGTTGGAGGCTCAAATGAAGGCTGGCGTAGACTGTCCTGTACCGAGGATAAAAGTGTACAGATTTAACTAGAAACACCTGCAAGGACTTATACTTTACAATTCTTTTCTGAAGAGCCCCAAAAATGTAAGCGTGGAGATTTATTCTTGACCATTCACTGAAGAAGGCCATGGTTGATATTGACTGAAGCTCTTGAAAACGCTAGAAAGTGGACCTTGAGTGTCGAATGTTTTATCCTCCAAAATGTTCTTTCACATTCAATATAGTCCTACTTGATAAAATCAAAGGTGAATAGATACATACTTCAGAATTTCTTATTAGTAAAAGGACAAGCACAATGGTGATTGGTTGTGCTACTGTACTGAAAGTTCTTCAAACACAGTGAATTAAGAACTTAATTATTTGACTGTAATTCAGTGAGCGTGGCTCCTAATCAGGTGGACATAAAGTCAGTTTTATCAGGAGGATCCATGCTGTTTTCCTGTGGGTCTCTCAGTGATATGACTCTGTTACACTCACTTTGAAGTCTATTTGATTTAGACTGGTCATGTTTCATCTTTGCACTGATAATATGAATGAGATGGAGACAGACCTTCTTTGTTTTTTGTTTGTTTGTTTTTTTGGCCTTTACATTAACAAAGTTATTTTTGAATTAAGTTAAGGCGTACTAGGTTTAAATATAGCAATTGGCCTAGTATTACGGTTTGGCATTGGAGTTGATGAGTCGGCTGAATTTAAGTTACGAGGTTAGGCTTAAGTGGTTAGAATTAAGGGTAATTTAAGTTTGTGGCTAATGAAATACAAGTTGACTGAAGATTAAATTTGATCCACAGAATACAGGCGCTCGGTTGTGCATGTGTGTCTGTGCGCACAAAAAAAAAAAATGATGGAGGTAAAATAAATAGTTAGAGCGAGGTTGTGTTTACTGGCAGCCGTTCTGGAGAGTGTGTGCACGCAAGGCATATGTGTTTGTGTGACATCTTTGAGACGGAGAGATTGTCTGAGTGTCTGTGTAAGTATGTGATGAGGGTGTATTGAGCTGATGGCTGCAGATATCAGTCCCAGATACTCAAGTCATAAAAGTGTGTCTCGGAGCCCCGTGGCTGTGCAGGCCCTGGTGCCTGATGTTATCAGAGCGAAACAGTGGCCACTCTATCAGGACAGAAGAGTACAGAGGCATTCCTGTATTGCTGGAGCTGGTGTCGGACCTGTGGCTGCGGCTGGGGGCTGGGACGGAGGCTGCGAGCGTGCTGCAGGAGCGCACATAGACAGTTAGGGAGTGGTGAGAGAGGTTGCCTATTTACAGCAGGGTGTTGTTAGGGCTTTGTTGTGCTGGCTTGTCAATAGCTTAACTGGACTAACAGGGCAACAAAAGGAAACTGACAAGTCCAAATGAAGGTTTGTGTTTCAATATGGCCTCATAAATCTCTTTGACGGAAACAACGGCACCACTCCTTGCCCACTTTAACTTTCATCAATCACTGTGAGCTACCAGGTTTATCAAATTGACACGTTCATTCTTTGATATTTTGGTAAATTAGGCAACACCCCCAGAAGGCTTAACAGTGTATGGCAGTGACCGAGAAACACAATGCACTTTCCCAAATCTTGACAGAACAAACACACACGTTGTTGCCACTGGCTCTTTTTATTCAGAGGCAGCTTGAGGTTGATATTTTTATGGCGAGCGTTTCAGGTGCATAATAGATTGTGACATGTTGTAGCAGCTGTTTATGTGATTTCACGTTCATTCATTTCAAAAATTCTCCGTAAGTAAGTCAGTCAGTTTAGAGTGAGAGTGTTTATTTGTGGTTCATGATGACAGATGCATCAATATGTTGTAGCTGGTTGAGGTGGAGCTTTATCTACTGTTTTGTAGTTTAATATTTACCAGATCATCTTATTTTATAAGCTGATCATATGTTTTTTGTGTAAAATCCAAATTAGCAAAATACCTAATAACCATAGCCTTCAAATGCAGTAAAAAGGTATAAAGTAGTATAAAATAGGAATGCTCAATGATACAATGCTCTCTCTCTCTCTCTTTCAAAGAATGAAACAAGCCTTTTAGCTTTGTAACTTCTCTATTATACCTGACAGAGTGAGAACTGGGTGAGAGGCGTATTTAGAGAAACAGATGCCGACACTGAGAAAAAAGGCGACTTGACAGGTTATGTCTTCATCACCCCCTTTCCCTCGTGTCCTCACTCATTCTCCCCGTCTCTCTGATCTCTGACTGGTAGCACCTCGCAGGCTTGGGTGCAGAAGTCAGAGGTCTCATGACAGAGATGGCGTATCGTCACAGGGGGGTATCAGCACCTCTAATGCCAGCAATTGTCTCTGGCCTGGATTAGTTTTTGTATCCAGTTACGGACTTTTATTCCCGTGGAGTCAAGTTCAGCATGGCACTGAGGGCCAGCAGTGCTGCTGAGAGCCCAGTGATTTATGTATTGCTGAGTGAGAGCAGCAGGTTCAAGTCAGAGGTCTCCGGGCAGGGTAGCGTGCCGTATATGTTTGTGTGTGTCTTTGGATGTGTGTATGAGAAAGTGCGTATGAATCACTGTTGCTCTCTGCAAACACAAATGTGTGTGTGTGTCTGAGAAGCTGCATGAGGGCCAACCCAAACCTCCCGGCAGGGTGCCTCGGTCTGTTTGACTTGGAGAGGGTCCATTCGTTTGACTGCGAGCATGCCTGGAAGAGTTTTCGTGCTATAAAAATAATGACAGGCTCTAAGAGGAGGAGTCTTCTGTTTAAAGCTGCGCTGATTTGTTGAAGTGAGACACTGAATGATGAGTTTGATGATGAGCTAACTTTTAGGTATTTTTGATGTTTTGCAGTTTTTAAAGCAACCAGTTGGCCAAATTTTCTACAACATCAATCATGTGGGTTTGGCTATCATGTGACATGCTCACGCAAATGTGGAAGAATGCCATACACGCACTCCCGGACCATGTGATTTAATTACTTAGGCACACAAGTGAGGTCACTTCCTCCTGGTAAGGTCCCTGTTTTTTTCTGAACACGACTCGTGGTCTACTGCCAACAACAACAAGCTGGTCTAATTAGTCTGTTCGTTTCAACAGTGGTGCAGTATCATAGTGAAAAATGTCCAGCATTTGCGTTCACATTTTTTTTGACTTGCATGTCAAAGGTGAGATTTTTCTCTCCAGCCACATAACATCTAATGATTTGTCACTTGCCCTTCTTTCATTCCTCTTTTTTCTACAACTTTAAATGAATGAAAGTCGAATAGTTAAAACTGAAGAGAGCAAGCTGTTGCAATTGGACCAAGAATCAATTAAGGCATGCTTAACGCAACCTTGGCCTATGCACCCTATATCCACCCGTATCCATATCCATATTCCTTTGAAATATGATGTCCTAAAGATGGAGCCATATTTATTCTCGATGGTGCGTTTTGGATCCCTGAGATATTTTAAAATGGGGCATCTGTCCTGTGGCCTGCTCAGCCATCTGGATAAGACGGGACAGGGAGAAGATGTTAATGCACTTCATGATGAGAAAGGAGGATGACACCTTTGACCTTCCCTAGCCTTTGACCTTTGCAGCCAATATGGAGCCACTGACGCTATGGGTTTCCTATATCTAGCATATGTTGGCCAGTCCGATACGTTAAAAGAAATTCCTCATTTGCCACAGGCTGTTTATATAGCTGCTCTCGTGTGTTGTAAACAGCCGGGCTGTAAGAAAATAGATATTTACTTCACAGGCTTTCTATTTGATTAGAGAGAGAAAAATTGACATGCATATTGGATATGTTGCTGTGCTTATTGGCACAAATGCTAATGGAGAATGGGCTGTAGATACCTGAGCAGGGAATACAACATAGTGTTCGAGTTGAAATTTCTTTGTATGCCATGGTGCCTTCTGTAATCATTCCCTTACATGTGTATGGGTACATGCACACCAGGCAGAGATTGGGTGTGCGCATTTTGCCAACCCAACAGAGTTTCAGTTACATATCACAGAAGCTCAGGTCCACTGCTATGTAAGAAGATCTGACCCTAAATCACTGCTGCATTTCCAGGAACCACCACTAGAGTGACAGAGAGGAGAAAGGCTCCCGCAGAACTCCATGTCCTTCCCCCTTGTATGATGGCTGTGACTCCTTCAGTAACAGTTTCGGAGTACATTGACATTTATATAGTGTTTCCCTTGGGGTGCAGCCAGGGAGTCCAAGGTGGCTGGAGTCCAGGGGCTGTGGTCGGTAGGGGTATTAAGATCGGGGGGAGTTGATCCCTTTACGTGTGAAGCCTTGGTAGCTGAGCCCTTGTCAATAGAAGCCTGTGGGCAATGACAGATCGCTTTTCCACACTGAGATTTAATTAGAAATTAGAGTGCACATCACCTCTGACCTCTAATCCTGCACTGCTCTTGTCATATCTGTGAACTGGGGCCGTCAACTCCCATCTAATTTAAATAATGATGCTCCAGTGAAGCTGTCAGAGCAGCCATGACGATGACGATGTTATGACGAGAAAATCCATGGGAATGCCAAGCATGGTAAGAATCAATCAGTTCTGGGTGCACTTTAGTTTATGCAAAATATCATATTAGTTTAAGTAATAAAAAACTAGATAAATCACGTAATTTTTTATGAGTTATACTGAGTTATACATTATACATACACATTTTTAAATTACACAGCTTGTCAGCTTTTGGAGAAATTCTTATTTTTATCATTGTGCGCTAGTTGAATATTAAAAGTGATTAGACAAAACAACAGAGTCATTTTTGACTGTTAAACACAAAATCAATTAGTTGATTTTGGTTGATAAAGAACTTTGACTGGGCAGATGAAGCCTCTGAAGTGGGTTTTCTTGTAATTCCTCATACTGTTCGCTGAATTCAGATATATAGATCGAGATGAAAGAAACGGTAGCTGTCAATCAACAACAGTAGTTCCTTCACTTCCTGCACACATTTGGTCATATAACTGATAGCTGGCTGTCCAGGGTGCATTTCCAGTCATCTGGCCAGTTCTGTGTGCTAAACATTGACCTTGTGACCTCTGCTCATGACCCCTGACCTGTGATGTTGACCCCTCTTATATATCTCAACTGGCCTTCTCCATTGACTACCTGCCAGGCACCTGCTCTGAGAAATGAAGCCAAGGCGAATGCCTCTCTTGGGAGCCTTTTGGGCTCAGCAGACAACAAGGCCTGGCCTCAGCCCTGCATTTGAATAGGCTTTGAGTGGCCCTGGTAAACCAATCTCCCTAATTATCTATTGAAAGAACATTCTTTTTCCTTGCCCAGTCATTACCTTGATTTCAATTGCTGAAAAGTAACATGGAGGAGCTAAAAAGAAAAGAGAGGGGAGGGAGAGGATGTAGAAAAACATACATGCATGCATGTGCAAGAGCACGCGCACTTAAGAGACATATAGAAACACAAAAGACTGTGTGTCTTCCTGATTTCATTAAAGTTAATTGTAGGTCAGAGGGAGCCGACTTGGGATATAAATCCATGATGCGGGTGCAGGTCAAGGCAATGAAGAGAAATTAAACATAAATATATGGCCTTTAGCTGCATTTTGCTGCAACTATAACTGCTGTTAGGGCAGGTTCGCCCCTAAATCATTGCACCGTGTCAAACTACAATATTAATACAAATGAAATGTGTTTACTGACAACATCTTTACAAAGATGTGCCCATGTACTAATCTCCTTTATACAATCATGTGTTCACAAAATGCCTTCATTCTTGCTTGTGAATGACTGAGTCTTCCCAGGATGAACCTTTTCATATCCAATCATGATACTATCACCTGTTACCAATGAACCTGTTTACCTGTGGACTGATCCAAAAACACCTGTTTGGAACTTTCAGTCTTTTGTTGCTCCTGTCCCAACTTGTTTGAAACATGTTGCTGAATTCAGAATGAGTGCATATTTATAAAAAAACCAATAATGTTTCTCAATGTACTTTTTTTCAATTGATGTCAAAAAGAATTAGTAAATTATCACATTATGTTTTATTTTTGTTTTGCACACAGCTGCCCAACTATAATATAATAGAGTGAAATCCTGCTCACATCTTATAGGGAGAAACAATATGAGGGATTGGACAGAAGAAGATAATATGATGCTGCCTGAGCAAAATGAGTGAATAACTCACATTAATGCAAAAAGGAATGGTAAGAAAAAGTGGGAAATAAATAAAATCGTAAACATAAAAATCAGCCATAGGTGCCAATGCCAATAGTGAAACTGTGGCCGTTTAATAGTGTCCAGTTGTGATGCACTTTGTTTGGCTGTTTGTTTCAGTTTTTTTTGCACATTTTGTAACATATTTTCTGTCTTTTCTTGGGCCGCATATGCACCTTTTTCTTAGCATGATTACGTCAACTGATTAAATCGATCATCATCCAAATCTCAGCATCTCCAAAACCAAAACAAACCTCTTAAAAACCTTTCACTGTGCTTTGTGAAGAGTTTCAACAGGACTTTTTTAAGAGATAAATGTTGCCTCTGTGCATCAGTTACCATAGTTAAGCCTATCTACATGCTGCACCGCTGGGTCAAGAGCATGGAGATAGTCACTCAAGAGTGGGCTCTCGGGGCTCTAGGACTGTTCTCAGAAAGCACTCAGGGCTTGCATGCAGTCACTGTGTAGTAGGGGAGATAAGAGGGGACAGAGTTACCCTTTGAAACTAAATATAGGTCATGCCAAGCAGCGTTTAGGTTGTGTTTCATGCCCATAACGTCTCTGTTTTGTGCCTATTATTCTTCTAGTGATGTGTGAGATACTTGGTATATGACTCTATGTTGGTTGAAGAGTTTTAACATCTGCTGCTGAAAACAAAAAAGATAAAGACAACAACACGTGGGTGGAATCGATCCCATGGCTCCAAATACACCTCGCCGGGAATAGCACGAGATATTTGCGCTCCATAAATCTCCGTCTTTAATCTATCGCTGAGTTCCAAAATCAAAATTTTCTGAACAGACCAGAAAAAGTCTGATGGCAGGTTGAGATTATCCCAGTAAATTAATAAATCTAACTCAGAATGAATCAAACTGATCAATAAAGTTGTATAAAGAAAATGAGCTGTAAAAAATCTTCAGGGTTACCTTAACAGATTTTCAGACAGAAAGGCATGTTGCTCGTTAAGTTCTGCAATCTTCAGACATAATCTCACGAAATTATATTACAGTCTTTGAACTTCTCCGAGTGTCTGTCTATCTTAAGTTCTTTAATCTCCTCCGGTCTGTCTGCTACAGCAGCAGCACCTCCAAATCTCCCCACAGCTTTGGACACTGACTGGAGCCTCAACTGTCCCCACATGCTGTGATCTAAGAACACACACACACACGCACACACACACACACACACACACACACATCAAGTCCACTTTACAAGCTTTCCTGTCTTCTTTCTGATGAATTTCTTTCTGTATGTGATTGCTTGAAGCGATGAACTTGAATTTTTGTTGATACAGTCAGACAAACATACTTCTTCATATTTAATTTATTGTGTTGCTACCATCATCAGACATGTTACAATTCATTACTATAAGAAAATTAATGGCTCAATTCAATCCAGTTTTATTTGTATAGTGCCAAATCACAACAAGAGTTATCCCAGGAATTTCAGATATGGCAGGTCCAGGCCATGCTCTTTATTGTAGTATTAAAGAGACCCAACATTTCCCATCATGACCAAGCGCTTGGTGACCGAGACGAGGAAAAACGACCTTTTAACAAGCAGAAACCTTGAGCAGAACCGAACAGTCGAGACACAAAGAACTTCACTTCCTCCACTCTTTCTCCTCTATGGCATTTAGATCACAGGTTCATTTCAAGAATTTGCATCTCAGGGTTATTTTTGCATCTTTTTTTTTTTTTTTATATATATCATCATGTTTTCAAATTTTCCTGTGATTTGAAGTCATACATATATTCCAGTTCCTCCACAAGGTAACTATCAACAATGAACACATCAAACCATCCCCTTCTCTTTGCAAAGCTGTTCCTGTATTCATAAAGCCACAAGTATTACATGAACGCCCACAGTCATAGTTGATCCACAGTTACCTCTGACGTCTGGTCAAGACCTCTGACCCCCACCAGAAAAAGGCTGCCAGGCTTCACTAGCTGGTTGCAGCGGTCAAAATAACAAAACCATACCGTGATGTGGCGATGTTCTCAGCAGCTGTGACCATACTCACAGCCCCAGTGTGGTTTCTGTCAGGAACAATAAGCGCTGTGGGTTGCAGCTTTTACTCCTCACAGCTATTTCTTGTGAAGCCTCTAGGCTCCTGTCCTGTGTACCAACACCACACAACAACTCTCTGCCGACATCAAACAGCTAAGACCAAGCAAACCGCGCCTGCTGATGCCGCACTGAGAGTCTCGGATCTCATATAGGCGTTATGTACATATTTCCTTACATTTGTACATGCAACGTTCACATGCACACACACGTTTGAGCATGTAGGGTCTCAGGATTAGATCCCATCAGCTCCAATAAGCTCTCTGTAGACAGCGGTTCATCAGTCACATCATTTATCTTCCAGGCCAGGACCACTTCAAGGCCCTTGAAGGTTCATGGTGCTGAGGTCAGTGGTGGGGGTTGGTCTGGGGACATAAGTGTAATCATGTAGAGACATTAGAGGTGGATACAGCACTGTTATTATTAGCGTACTATATAATACCATCAGAGGTCAGCAAAAGTCACATCTGATGGTATTTTTAATTGTTTTGGGGCAGCGAGATGAGAGACTTTCATTTTAACGGCCACACGAACCTGATCATCATCTTAACCTCTTGAAGTTGTCGGTGCTAACCACTTCATTAAACGACACACTGAAAGTTTTTCCATGACCAATATGACGTGGTTATAAAGTATGACCATTGTAATATAACTTATCGCCACTCATTTTGTTTAGATGTTAATCTGATCTTAAAAAAAGTCTGAGAATTGTACAAGTTACAATGACTGCAGTGTACATGCCTGAAGTAGTTCTTTTCACCTTTTCAGTGTTTGAATCAGTGACTTGGATCTTTTATCCACACATGAAACCAATGTCATTCAGAGAGCAAGTATTCGATTCAGCTGGACCCTTTCATTCAAGAAAGGACATTCAGTATTTGCTTCTTCATTCATGAGCTAGATTCCCCTCCTTCATACCAGACTCCTGGAGGAATACAAAAAAGAGCTCAAACTTTTTCATGCTTTGTCAGTGCTGTAATGAAAACCCTTCCTCCTTGGCAATATTTCAAACAGATCCGTGAGCAAAAAAAGCTACAAAAAAATGTACAAATCTAGATTAAGATTAACTTTCATGAAGCAATAAGTCAGTATGCGGTGGCTAAACACTTCCATGTACATCACATACCAGCAGCTGCTTCACAATAAATGCATTCCAGTAGTTTTTTCAAGGAACTGTGTATGTCAGTGTGTGTGTGCTTCTTTTTTCTGGTTTGTTCATGTTCTTGAATTGGTTTGACTGATTCTTTCAAAGGACATGTTCAATTGAGAGATTTGTTCAGGACTCATGGTTCAAGAAATCTTGCATGCTCAATATATTTTCATACAATTCAGTTTGCTCTGCTTCAGCTTGAAATCGGCTAATTTATCCATGGAGCAGTGCATCACATCACTCACTGATGCTCCTCGCTCGCTCTGTAGCCGTATGAACAGTTGAGAGCACTGTGAAACTTTTCTAACCGCCTCTGCATGTGTGTGTGTGTGTGTTTACATGTACTATGACTGTGTATGGATGGAGGTGGGGCTGCGGGGTGAGTGATGACACTGGTGGTGTAATCCCACCGACATCTGCTTCTAATCTGCAACATGAAAAAGACACTCTTGTGACCCCGTACCTGCCCCCAACCATCCTCTACCCCCACCCCGCTCCTTCTGCCCGACGTTGCTCTCTCTCTCTCTCATTTGAACCCAAATCAAACAGCATATCAGGTTACGAAAGGTTTCTACCACAACTTGCAATCAAACATACAAAGGAGGGGGTATTTATTCATTTCTCGTGCTCTCATCCATGCCTCCATTGGTCAGGAATTTCTGTCAGCATGGAAGGGCTGCATGCTTTCCAGTGGCTACTCTTTTTTTTTTTTTAGATTGATTAAACAGAAGAATAGCAGATAACTCTCATTTAAAGAGCAAAGATCAACTCAACATGTTGACTCCCAAGAAAGCTGCAAGCCGACATAAGGCTAAAAACAAAATCAAAAGTGCCACAGTGTCCATTTCCTTTTTACGCCACTCCAGGTCCCAGATTGAGTTGAAATGAGAAGAAAAGAAGGGAGCGGGGAGAGTACGCAGAGCTGTGGAGAGTGTGGGTGTATGTACAGCATGTGGGGACTTTCCAGTGGATGAAGATTTCCCCACTAGAGGAAAGTATTTATTCAGGAGTAATTGAGAGAGAAATAATACAGCAGCCAAAAGCTTGGCCTGAGCGGATGAGCAAGAAGAGGATGTGGGTGATTGAAACATGGCTGCAATTTGTTTTAACTGGCTGTAGAAATAAGCATGGCAGAGCTCTTAGGGCTTGGTAGCTGTAAATCTGGAGCCTTGCAGGAGTATTGTCGGTTCATAACCTTTCTCTGTTTCTTGCGCTCTTTCCCTCCCTTACGCCTCCCAGGGGTACATTTAGCTGGGGAAATGGAGCTTTTCTTCCCTTTATTTGACTTCCTTGTCACTGGCAAACTCTCTCTCTCTCTCTCTCTCTCTCTCTCTCTCTCTCTCTCTCTCTCTCTCTCTCACACACACTCGCCTTGACCCACGTTTTGCAGGACCCCTAACCGTTGGTGTGCAGACCAGTCGTGGGAGGACAAGGACACAACACAGAGATACATTAGAGAAAATCACTTCCCCCTTTCAGCCAACAATGGTTCTGGGAAGCCATGTAATTCTTCCGCGACCTCTGTCTTCCTGTAATTGCATATTTAAATGCATTATGCTATGGTCAGTTTACATGTTTATACTCCATACTTGTGTGTGTGTGTATCCGCTTCTGTGTGTGTGTGAGTGTTTGTGTGCAACAGCATTTTTAAAGATAGGACACTAAACGTGGAAATACATCACATATTAAAATGGAAATTACAACGAAAGAAACAAAAAAAATTCACATGGATAGTTTGGCTTAATTTACTCAGATTTTGAGATATATCTGTTTCACTTTTGCTACTAACACACGGAGGTGAATTTCATTTATGGTGCTTAAAGCATTGGAAAAATCTACAGCAGTGTGTCTTTCCAGAATCAAATCCCTGTTACTCAGGATAATCCATAAAGTCAACAGATCTCATAGGGATTCTGAATTTTTGTGGATGTATTATTATTTTTATTATTGGCTATTTATTATTATGGTTCCACTTCTTGAGCTTAATAAACCTGTCACAAAGCTGGAGACAGGGTTGATTTTTTTTTTTTTTATAATACCGACTATTTCCTCAGTAGAATCCCTTCCCAATGAAAACTGTTTACAGTCGGAGGTTTGGATTATCCAGAGGTACCAGGACATTGTTTTTCTGGAAGGAAGTTGTGGTTACTTAACTGCAAGCAGCACAAACAGAACTCCACTTACCTCAGCTGTGTTGGGTTGGTGGCAGAGGGACGAATGTCTGAAAATGTTTGAACTGTTTGCCTGGCTAAATACCACTGGGAAAAAAGAGATTTTTTTTTTTAAATTTGAGTGACTCTTTAAGGATCTTACTAGGAAAAAACAAATTCTGCCTGCATGTGGCGAAGCCAAAAATAGAGAGAGGCTTCAACAACACTATAAAAGAAAAATTGTGCCAAATGTGTGAGCGGATCTCTCTGTTCACACGTCTGGTTCAAGGCCTTCGCCTCAGCAGCCTCCTGATCTGTTTAGTCAGCCCAAAGAACATACACACAAACACGTACGCATGCACACGTCCACACACTTTCATTTTCTCCATCACCTCCAATATTCCCTTTCCTGATTCCTTCCTTCCTACGGAGCTTTGACTGAAAAGCGCTGCCCTGTGACATTTGCACTCGGGTCTGCAGGTTACACACTGCTGCATCCCAAAGAGCTGTGTGCTTCTCACTCTCCGCTGTGGGTCAGTACTCAGGGTTTACACAGGGGGCAAAGGTGTTAATGCTACATGCTTTAAAGAAGTACAAGATGTCTTCACTTCAGCTCTAACAGGCACGCTGGGTAAAAGCTGGAACTAATCTGAGAGGTGTGTGTGTGTGTGTGTTTGAGTGTGTGTAAAAGAGAGAGGGGTAACAAGGCCAAGTGTATTCAAAGCAGAGAAATGCATCTGTAAGTAGGTGCAGTTCAGAGGTGCTCTCGCAGCTTGACAATAGCAAATATGGCTGACATTATTTCTGTAGTGTTGAGCTTTCTCACTCTGTTTACAAAAGAGAGGGACTTCCACTTCCTTGCTTTCTCCATATTTCTATTTTGTGCCGCTTTAGTACAAACAAGGCCAATTATTCTGCACTCTGAGCATGCAGGGACCCTGAAATAGCACAGATTGCTCTTTAGTTGCCAATTAATGTTTTAATGACTCTCTCAGCAGATATTGCACGAATCTCAAATGTAAATATATTCTTTATATACTATCAGAACTACAGACCTTAATGATTTTGTGTTCACCTAGTGTTTATAGTTTAACATACTTTACATCACACAATGCTCTTGAGCTTACTTTATTTTGCTCTTTGCTCTGCTTCAGTGATCTTTATTACTTTCATGAGTAGAACCGTCTCATTATTTGTTTTTATGCAAGCGGAGTAATATTTTAAAAACCTAATTGCTTATGTGCATATGATCAAGGATATAAGGGCGTGCATAGCGATACAGTATATGGAAAAGAGTTTCATCTTTGGCCTAATGTGACAAAGCATTAATATCAAACACCAAAAATAAGCTGGTTGCACATTTAGTTCGGCGAAAGTTGGCTTAGGTCATAGATGCTGGGAATGAATGAAGCGAGCGAATCAATTTTTACAACCTTTGCGTGTTTATTAGATATTCTCGGGCTAATGCAATAAAGTGGTCAAAGCCGATATTGTATGCTGTGAAGGGTGGTGGAACAATTCCAAACAGTAATGTCACCTCTACAGACCAAGCACAAATATTATATCATGGAAGGAGGTCTGGAATCGAAGTGGTGTGTTTACGAGTGAATATGCTTGATTAAACCCATACAGTACTGGAAATGACAAAATGCCTGTTTTTGTGCAGTGTTTTTTTTTTTTTTTTTTTTTGCAGGGATAGAGCAGACACAGACATGCACCCTCTACTCTAAACATACATGCACACAAACACAGTCACACACACGTCGTCCTCCAATCTACAGCCAAGGGAAGTAATGAAAACAAATGGCAGAGTTCTATTCCCACTGGGACCTGAGGAGGAACTTAGTCATCAAGCTAATTTTATTCTTGTCTGGCCCAGAGACTCCATTTCCTCTGGGTGTTTTTACAAACGCCGGGCTGCACCACGCCATCGGCCAGTGATGGATATGAGGGCCTGATGGCCGGATGGCAGATGCTGGCCCTGTAACTCAAGCTCCAAACACTCGCTGATGACCCCCCTTGCACCCCGTGCGTTCCTCACTCAGTGCAATGTTGCTGCTCGGGTGGACGCATGCAAACTTTTGCTTTCCAAACAAACTATACTTTTATTTTCTAGACTAAAAGATATGTATAGATATTGTTTAATATTACATGACTATGCATTCTTCTGAGGGATATATTCTGTGGCTGCTCTTTATGTATGCTACTTTAGGTTTTACAATTTTCTGTTGATATTTTCTGTCGCTATTTGGGAAAAATAAAGATTAAGATAGCCAATAACATAAACATACCACCCCAATGATAATCTGAAACACTATGTTAGGGCAACAAGTACAGTAGGTGCAGTAAAGCCGGAGCCAAATATCCTAAACAAATCACAGCTATAGTTGAATGTGTAATGCCATTAGTTACAGTAAGTCTGCTAATCATGTAGTTAGGTTATGACCTCTTTCATATTACAAAATTGTAAGTACCTCCGCCTTTTGCTTCTCTTGTGCGTTACGAGCAAGAATCATGTTACAGGCGGTGGCATGTTGTAGGTTAGCAGCTTAAGCGGCGAGAGCTCCCGTTTCTGCTGCAGGCTACCGAGCAGAGATTTCAAAGGGCTGCTTAATCCTGCAACAAATTAATTTATCACGTAATTTGCTGCCAGACTTTCTATCACAATCCTGCATTTTTGAGGCAGACATGTTTTTACAGGAGCTGCTGCTTCTGTCAAAAAGCAGACAACAGTCATGCAACCATTTCAGAATTAAAGAATATACTTTTCTGCTATACTTTTTCAGAAAACTGAAACTTTATTTTTTTGCTGCAACTTTTTTTTTAGCACACAACTGAAACATGTAATAGTGTAAAGCGAAATTTCGTCTTTAAAATGAATTGTTTAACAGCATATGCTTCAATCTTTTTCTCTGAGATTCAAACATAACAGATTGTTACACTTCGTCTAAAAGGCTCTGCAGAACAGGGCGCCTATTCCTCATAACTGCGCAGATTAATAATGAATGCTAAAAACTCTAATTTCGCCCAAAGTTGTGGCTCAAGAGGGAGGGGGCATGTCACAATGCTTTATCGGGTTAGCTGGATTAGTTGGATCAGTATTACATCTTCCCATCCCCGCTCGCACCAACGTCCCATTCTGCGACATGCGCACAGCTGGGAGCAGAGGACACTTGGGACAAAGCAGAAAGAAAGCCAAATGGCCTCCTGTTTCAACTCCTCTGTTACCAGCTTGAAGCCTTCATTCCAACGCACCCCGCATGGATTATTCAGTGACTGTACCCTTTTAGTCTTGGCTGTGGCCCGCAACAGCAAAAAAGAACCTTATTGTTGTTGATTTGTTAGTATGCAACAACTTTCGGGAGAGAAGGGAAACATTAAAAAGCAATTAATATACGGGAGTGCGAAGGAGAAGAGGAGTCGCCCAGGCCTCCAGTGGGACCGGCGTTATCTGCAGCATGACCTGAAAATGCAGAAAACATGGAAAAGATGGCTTTTAGTGTGACTTCTGCTCATCCCTGCAGATGGATGAGTGACGGGAGGGAGCGAGGCTCAAACAAAGGCAGTTTACGATCAGCATAATCAATGTGACATCAGCACAGCAACATAATGTGCGGGGGGTTGGAGTGCAGCAGGGCTTGGAACACAAGATCTTTTTTAATAAAACTACAACTTGTTCCTTTGCAATTATGCCTTCCTGATCTTTGCCTGAAAGAAGTTGTTTTTTTTTTTTCTCAGGCTTTTACCACCCGTCAAAGAAGCCTTAACATCATGGTAGGATATCAGTGGCACCCACTTTAAAAGCAATCAAGTATGCATTTAAATTTCAAGCTGACAGGTTCGGCACTGGCTCTCTGTGCTTTATTGTAAAGAAAGTGCTGCTCCTTCTGTTTTTCCACTTGAGTGTTACCCACAACTCATCATAAAACGAGGAACCCTGGCCGGAGATTAAAGGTATCTCACATTACTTGAATGGACCCGACATGAAACGGCAGATAAAGTAGAATTACGCTTTCTGTAAAAAGCATGTGAGCATCTTCACATTTATTAGTCGTGTTTCTGCATATGGCAAAGCTCTCATCTAGGCAGGCAGAGATTTTTTTGTTCTGTTCAAAAGGGACTTATGGGAAATTTACCAGCATTCAACACATGCACAATCGGTGGGTGTTGTGAGGTACAAAACACTAACACTGTGTTTCCTGAAGTACCTTGTACCCAAAGTAATCCTCAACAGTGTTCAAAGGCATTTATTTCAATACTTCAACATGATGAGGTTTTTCAAGATTTTTTCGTGTTTGTCATTGAAACAGTCTATGACCACTACCACCCCCTCTGACACACACACATTTAGACATAGGTGTTTGCGAAACAAGTTTTTGTTGCCCCTCTCCCTCTCTCACCATTCATTTGGTCCAAGGCTAAGAAGAGGAGGAGGGCGTACTTCTAGTGGGAACCACTCAAACCCTGCATGCTTCTGCCATTACAATAAAGGAAATCAATTTTGGCTGTGTTTCTGTCTGTAGTGGGCATGGACTATTTGAGTACAACCAAGGTAAATGCGCGCCGGCGACAATGCAGGCCTGAAAAAAGACACACAATGTGAGAAACACAGAATGGCTTAACCTTGGTCTGAACACCATGGTAACAGGGCACATAGAGCTGATAGTGATATTTTTAATCCAACCTGGGAACTAAACACCCAAGAAACTGAGTATTACAAAAAATTGATAACAAAACGAGAAAAAAAATCAATGAAAAACCCCACGAAGGTTCACCATTATTGCGTGATTGTGTTGTAAAGTACAGCTATTGTAAACACAAATCCTGCTTGAAATCTAAAACGTGATGATTTAGTACTTCCTGTACACTCACATGCTACATATACACTCAATCATAACATCCATCTACACTCTTTTCTTTTTCTTCTCCTTTAGCTACATGATGTGACATGTGTTGGGCCTGTGCACCAAAGCCCAGGTGTCATGGTAGCTACATGGCTTTTTCCTGCTGCAAAACCTGTTCATCATCCAGGGAGCCTGTTGGGTTTTTATCTCTGCCCGGCTTACTTTGAAGCACTTGATCCTCCGTCATGTCTGCCATTTGGGGCTCATTGTGTCATGGAAGAGGTCACAGGGAGGGCAGCATCGCTGGCTGCTCTTCCTCCTCCAATCCATTCATCTAAGTCTGCCTAGACTCTGTTTTCCCTGTGATATTAGATAGACAGAGAGGTAAAGAAATAGAAAGATGGATAGAAAGGTGGATAGCTTGAGAGAGGAAAAAGGGGGGGGGGGGGCAAGCGAGGGGGCGGGAGGGGGCAGACAGACAGACAGTGCCAGGCAGAGCTGAATCAATTAAGGCACATCAAATCAAGAATTCATGCACGCTGAAAGTGACAAATATTGGCTGAGGCGGTCAAAGCTGTCAGGGCTTTGACATAGCTTACCCCCCATCATCATCACCATCATCAGGATTGTCATCATCATCTCTTGCTTTACAACTCATTCCTTCTCTGTCTTGCTGGTGGTGTGTGTTTTACTTTCCTGATAAAGTGAACACGGATATATAAACGTGTACAGCACATGTGCACAAATACCGTGTGAAGTCTGCTGAGTACAGTTCGGCACGAGCCAAACACCGAGACCTTTAAGACCTGATTCAATTTAACACAACTGGTGCAGCCAAATTTGAGACCTGAACCTAACCCGAGACTTGAAGCCGCGTCTTTGTTTTGTTTTTCCATTACTGACCATTAGCTAATGCAACACATGCACTTGTATTTACTTGCGACTCATGACAGGCATTGATGTAGAAAGAGAGAAATTTCTCAGTCACATAGGACCTGTCAGCTTTGTGTAGGGTAGTAGAGCTCTATACTAAAGGTCTGTCTTGTTACACCCTCACTGTCTTGCACACTTGAAAATCCTGCAGATCAGATCTCTTGTTTTATGAGACAAAATTTGATCTGTGTTTCAATTCGATCTGATATTCCCTTTAGGATTTTACACTCCTTAGTTTGAATTTCAGGACTGACACATTTAAAACATGGGATTTGCTGAAATGGGATATCCTTAAAATATTTTGGACCTTTAATTTACATATTAAAGATCATAACGACCCAACATGTCAAGCTAATAAATGTTTTCTTTACAGCGGCTCCACTAAAAAGTTATCTTCACCCCTTGTTGGAAAGCTCAGCACTGAATCAAAAAAGCATGCGAAAGGAAAATTCTGTGTAAAAAAGGTAGGATACAATAAATCAGTTCAGGCGCGCAGATCCCGGCAAACTGTTGAACTCAAAGTATCGCCCGTTACAACATTTGTGGGAGTTATCACCCCCTTTCTGCCCCCAGTCTCCCCTTACTCCTCCAGGTCATCCTGGTGTCGTCAGCTGGCGTGAGCATATGTCTGACACATCCGTCTGTCTGTCTGTCTGTCTTTCTGTCTGCCTCCCTCTTCCTCGTCCTCCACGTCTGCTCTCCTACCCCCGCCGCTTGTGTCACCGTCCCTGTCACTTCTGTCGGCTGCGGTCCGCGTAAACATGTTGCGACCACTTGATATGTTTGTACCGGGGATTTGGGGATGAACATTACCGTGTTTTGAGAGAGGAACATCTGGCGGGGGAAAAGGTTACAGTATAGGGATACCACCAGAGCCAGAGCCCTGTGCAGAATTCCTTCCATCAGATAAATCAAGCCAGCAAGTCACTGCGAAACAGGAGGGGCAGGGGAGGGATGAGAGGGCGAGAGGGAGGGAAGGGACGTTAACTCAATCCTGCCTGAGAGGAATGGAGTGCTTTGTAAAAGATGGGCCTCTGTAGAATGGCCATCTCTCTTTTAGTGCACCAGTCTCCTTGTCTCGCCTTACTCTCTTTCTTTAAAGGATGAGTTCACCCAAATTACAAAAAAACATATCTTCTCATTTTTATGTACCTGTGTAGTTAGTTTCGGTTTTACTTGGGCAGGTTTTGAGATCTGCCTCATACAATCTGCCTGATATGATGCATGTTAGGTCTTTGTGGCATTAAAAAATGACAAAAAATAATTTAAAAAAAATAAAAAAATCAACATGTCCAGAGTTAGTGTCCCATAATGATGTCACTATCAATGGTTTTCTTTCTACCAAAGAAATAGTCCCCATGAAAACTGTTAACAGCCTGTTCTGTGGATTAGTCAGACTAAAGACTGTTTCTGGGAAGAGACATTGCTATTAAATTTTTTAATGTAACTGTAAACACCACAAACAAAATTCCATTGAGCTTTACCGTATTCAAGTGGAGGCAGAAATGTCAGAGATGTATATCACAACATTTTCTCCTATCTCAAAAATTTTATCCATCAGATACATTGAGCACTTAAAATAAAAACAGAAAACTTAAAACTTAGGAACTTCAGGGATTCAAGCTCTGGATGCGAGTCATGCTATTACAGTTTTCTTTAGAGAACCGCCTGTCAAGCTTAGTTAGCGTTTTATTTAAGACTTCTCTCACCTCCTGTAATAAGAACACAATGTCCCTCAAGGCGAGACCTAAGGCTTTGCCGGCAACTTCATTCTGAATATACTTTGCTTATGTATTTGGCTTTCTGAATAGACTTCAACCTTTTCTAAGACTGCCAGGAAATTTCCTTTATCATCTGACTCCAATGTCTCATCAACCCCTCCACCCCCTTTATATGTTGCCCTCTTCCAATTCCTCAATCCACTGAGCAAATCAAACACACTCTCGCTCTTCGGAGGGCTGAAATTCCTACAAGCATGACAGTCTTTGAATTTTCAAGCCGTGGGTGAATGTTGTTGTACAACACCGACTTGAAGATCTTCCTGTCGTCCCCCATGAGGGTCCTTGGGTTTAATTTCACTAGTGGCTACACAAGTGCATCATCTCTGCATTCAGAAATATCCATGTCATCAGTCATTGTACCAGTATTGTAAATAGCAATGTTCTTTAATGACTTCAAAATATAGACATTTTGAAAAGAGAGAAACATTATTTTTTACAAGGAACAATGACGATACCAAATTTTATCTTTATTAAAATACCCTTTCAAATAATTGTTGAATTGAATGATTATTGAATGATTCATTGTAAGAGCAGGCTTATATCATTCTACCTGCATCCACACCGCTATCTTTTTTCTTTTTCTTTACAAAGGACATCATGTCCTTTCATGGCTTCCTTTGCATCTCTTTGGCCAGACTTAAAGTGGATAAAAATGAAATAAAAACATGTATGCAAAGTGAAATGATATAGCAGCAATTACCATGGTAATTACAGATGAGTAATGTAACTTCACATCACAAATTTTGAAAAAAAAAAAGGTAATGGTTAACATAATGTTAACATACTACAAATATGTTTTCATGATAATTTGTGTCCAAATGTATGTGTGTCTAGTACAACTGTACATTATACCGGGTTCAGTTTTCATGATACTTTTTGGTCCCTGTGTCAGATTACATGATTATAGAGTCATAAATTCTTGACATGACAGACTCCATCTTTCACGACGTGCGAGATGTCCCTGTGAAGGAGGTGCTAGGGACCAACTTACAGGAACAACAAAACAGTTCTAGTGTGTATGATACTGTCTGTCTCATACTCGGAAAAGTCTAAAAAAGTAAGAAAACGCGACGGTGACCTTTCTTGTGTTTCACAATTCCACCTTGTGGCACTGACAACATCATTCCTCTTTCATTTCACAATGTTTACGGTTGTGCCTCGAAGAGCGTTCTGTGCTCCTATTGGTCAACGCATGGAACACATCGTGGAATATGTTGTGGAAAGCAAAAACCTCTAACATGCAAGTCTTTTTGTCAGGACATTGTGAGGTGTCCCAGATCCACTATGGCACACTGAATGGGATAAAATGGTCAATTGCCATGGCCGATGCCTTTGTGTTTCCTGGCCCAACGCGAAGCCCTATGTCTGCTGAATCAGGCTGATATCGTGCAGTCTGAACCGAGCATTATAGGATCAGTCTGGAGTGGCTATTGGGAAAAACCTTGTTTTTTTTCTTCTCTGAATTCTTTTAATGTACTTTTCTTTTGATTCTCTGTTTGCTTTGTCAGCTTCGCTCAAACTATGGATTCTTGTCAGTCCATTATTCTGTTGTACAGGCTTTATTTTATGGAAAATTGAAGCATGCAATAGTATTAACTTTGTAAACATTTCATAAAATGTATATGGCAATTTTATATAATATAGGTAGTTAATTCATTATTGAATTTCATAGCATTCACAAATGTCCTTTCTCAGCCCCACTGCAGGCCAATGACAAGTGTGTCCATGGACTCCTTTTTTGACCGCTGATACCAACAAGCACCGGCCATCACAATATCCCTCCATCCGTCTCCCAGCTCTCCATCCTACCATCCCTTCTTCCCCGTCATGTCGAGTGGAACGGAGAAGCGAGGCAGGGATGAGTAAAGCACATGTCAGGAGACGTAAGGGCTTCTGCGGTGGCCGACGAGATGAAGCTGTCAGAGGAAATGCTGTCAGCGCCGACACCCAAGTATCAAGGGCATCTTTGTGTCTTCTCCTCCTCTGTGCCTGTCCTCTGTTGCCTTGCTTAATTACACTGCACGTACGCTACTACTGCTATTGTCAGGGGCTTGACGTGGCTGCACTGTTGGCATGCACCGAGCCAAGTTTTGACACAGTGCCCTGGAGACTGCGCTGCGTTGTTTTGATGTGCTGTTGAAGGCTTGTGTGCAGAGGCCAGCGAGCTGAGATCAAGAGAAGGGTCGTGTGTGTGTGTGTGTGTGTGTGCTCTTTGTGATTGAAAATTGTTAAAATGTGGTGTTTTATGGGAGCGTGCATGCATGAATTTATGCCACTGTTTGCATGTCAGAGTACATGCACTTCCCAGCATGCTTGTGCACACAGTTGTCACGCTAAAATATAGCTCCTTGGTGTTGACTCGCTCCTAAATCAAGATGTTCTACTCGAGTTTCAGACTGGAAGAGTTGGGCTGGACTCAGGTCATGTAATGTGTGTGTGTGTGTGTGTGTGTGTGTGTGTGTGTGTGTGTGCATGCATAGCATTTTCAAATGTGTGTGTGCCTGTGTACAGATCTGCACTGGCACAAGTGGTACATGAGGGCTGGCAGTGGTTGCATACTTCACACCCCACATTGACCAGGAAGTAGTTGACAGCTCTCAGTGCCCTGGCCTGCTGCTAATTTCTTCACTTCCTTCCTGCTAGCCTAGCTTAGCATCAATCACCTCTCTCCACTCACAGCGCTAGTGCAAACCAATTTCCTTAATGCTGATTGCACTGTAAACCAACTCTCCTCACCCGCTCTGGCTCTTGTTCCGTTTTGCTCATTCATTCTTTCTCTCTTTCCTTCCACAGCTTCCTCTTGACTTGACAAAGCAATGATTCAACCCCTTGAAAGCTGCTTAGCTGGAATAGATGACTGAGAAAGTCTCCCATAGATCTTGCTTCTATTTTTATGATTTCTACCTATTGCTCACAGTATATATCATGTAATGTTCAGCTACAGGCTGTAAACTTAATCTTTTTTTTTAAAAATGTAGACATACAGAATCTCTAAATCAGTTTCTGATTGAGAACATTTTTATTGGGATAACATGACTTCTAAATCTATTTGTGCAGAACGCAGAGGGCTCAGAGAACGAGTGAGAGGGGATCCCTGCTTCCCGCTGAGGCATGAGAAATTCCCTACATGTTTCTCAAGTTTTGGAGTCGTCATCAAGTCAAGAGGCGGCTCGCTATTTCTCACCTTCGCTGAATCTGTGCAACCGGCCCTCATCTGAGGTCAGGAGCTGTGCCAGAGCATGTGTGTTTACATGTGCCTGTGTGTTCTCAGGCTTCCTTTTAACTCTGTCTCCAAGGCAGAGGCAGCGAGGTCCCCCACGCTGCGACAGACAGGATTCCTCTCGCCGTGGCGACATAAGCGATGACAAGTAAATCAGACCGCGTTTTAAATGCCTCTTAATTCTTTTTAATTTATCACGTCAGCATCACGTTGGACATGAACACTAAAATCGTGACAGGGATTTTGTCAGTGCCACAAGAAGACAAAAGCCATGTGTTACCGTGAGAAGAGTTAGGCCCAAACACAGCAGCTATCAGCTCGCACCTCATCAATGTCATTCCAGCCAATTATGGGATCCAGTGCCAGAATCCTCCGCCACCACACCCTTCACATAGCACGGGCCCTCCGACAGACTGAGGGAGAATTAACACCACATCAGCCGACAAAAAAATTAAATGCACAGACAAATTATTATTTTTTGGCTTTTAGTTAAGGGGAATCCCAAAATCTGAACATGTACCTTGGAGCCTGTCAGCTGTCATTTATGATGAGATTACTGACTCTCTTGCCTTAAGGAAGATTTGCGTTTAACAAATTGTTTACTAATTTGTACAAATAATGGCATTTCAATGCAAACCTGCTGGAAGGTTGACTAAAAATACAGAAGTTAGCAAATTTGTAGACAACACACCAATTAAAAAATTTTAAAAAGAAAATGAAAAGTTAATGAAAGGATAAATACCACAAAGTATAATTTTAATAAATTAGCTGTAAGCCTCTCAGGTAACCAATGAATAAATGTTTATAGGATGACATGTTAATGGATGTTGCTCAGAATGACTCTGAATGAAAATGAATGGCGGCTGGAAAATACAAAAACAAATTTCTCCTAAGTGTTTGGCTAAATTTCCTAAACATTCCACCATAGTCCTCTGATTCTGTATACTTTGGTTGGTCTGCTTTTGCTTCCTCTCTCTGGGTGAGCGCAATCGTGTGTGTGTGTGTGTGTGTGAACCTCATGCGATCCAGTGGCAGGCCTTTCCCAGTGGAGAGATTGATGAAGTGCAGTGGCCCGAGGGCCAAGGGAGAAGTAGTCCCCTGCTGGGACTTCTCTCTGGCCCACTGAGCACACCACAGCCACACAGGATACATCACTCAATCTGCTGCTGGCACACACACACACAGACTCTGCACTGGACAACATAAGGGCTGGGTGGCTAGGAAGAAATCGTAGCTGCGTTTACTCTTGTCCTAATGGCTGGTACAGAGCGGTTCATGTTTCAGCCTTGCTCCAGGGCCCACCACTGACATGCTGCTACATTATGTTAGCCTGTGTTTTATTTGGCTCTGTTTGGTATAGTGTAGTGGGTTAGGAAGAGAGGGGGGGGTACGATTGAAGGACCAGCAGGAGGGCCACTCCAACACAAACAGTAGGAGGCAGATGCCTGGTGTGCCCTGCTGCACACAAACTGCTGTGTTATGTGCAGTCCAAGCCACAGATGGAGCGATTTTGTCACTGTGTTTGTGTGTTTTGAGTGTGTGGTGGGATTTGCCGTGTAAATGTCAACAGGTTCAGCTTCCAAAATCATCTGGGATGTATAGTCTCCATTGTATACTGTGTCTGTGCATGTCATGTAGAAGTGTTTAGGGGAGGGGGGCACAAATGCTGCACGGTGTTGGGTGGCATGCACGTCACATTGGGCTGATGGATGGCTCAGATTGCCGTGACCAGGATGCCCCGGCTTCCAATGCGCTGCTACCAGCATGAGCACTGCTTACGCAGCCACTGACACTGACTTGTCTGGGACCGCCTGGACTGGCGACACAGTGTGAGAGATTCCCGGAGAAAGCCCTGGTGCATACACATGCTTGCATGCTGACACACACACAAGCATGAAAAGTGGGGGTTGGGTTGCCCTGACAAATTACCCACATCCCCGGCACTCCGGTGTCTCAGCATGGGGGAAACTCGATGGCCTGGTAGGAGGTGGGCGGATAAGTGGAAGGTCAGGGAATTGAGCAGAGAGGGCACCCGAAGTCCATGCTTTCTCTACATAAGGCATAGAGGAGAAGGAGTTCTCGGGGCCAAGAGGCATGCATTTATTTTAAGTCTCTTTATCCAGTCTATCACCACAACTTGTGCTTGTTGGCGCAAGGGGCACAGAGACTCCGCACAGAGTATGTGAGAGGTGTACGTGTTTATGAGTGTGTGTGGGCATGCATGTGTGGAGCAGCGAAGGCCGGCGTTCCAGACTGCAGGGAGAGGATTAGAAGTCTGGAATGCAAGACACTCCTTGACCCCAGTGCGACCTTTGAGTCTAAATCCCCTGCCCATATCTGTCCCTCATGGGTCATGATCCAATTGGTAGCCCCTTTAGAATGCTGACCTCTTATGCACCTCATCACTCAGTCTGCTTGAAACATCTCCATTCACCGACAGTGGGGCCTGAGCTCGGCTGCTACGATAACAACTGGAGGATTCTGGTTTTGCACAGACCAGCCCCTCAGGATATGAGAATAACATTTCAAGGCTGAAATTCAGGGACATTTTCGTTAATGCAAGCCTACTTAAGGAAATAAAAAAATATATCACTCTTGTTCTGCCTTTCAAGTGTCCATGTACACCTAAAACATAAATGAAGCGTTTCCCCTTTCCCTATTGTTGAGGCCTGTACACCTATCCATTTGCGAGCGTGTCGACCAAGAGTGACGTTAATGGAGGTGGAGAGGAACGAACACATCAGAATGGCGGGTGAGTGGCAGTGACACTGAGCAGCAGCAAAGAGCTGGGTGGCAAGCAATCAGAGAGGCTCTCTTTCTCTTTCACTTCAGTCCCACATGACATGGCTGACTAGAGAGATGAGAGACAGATGGGTGCCCCGCTTGCTTCTGAGGCCCCCCTGAATAAAATATCACACTTCTGATTAATTTATATTTCATCTGCATGGAGAAAAGCATTGTTGTCTTTACATGCTGTTCGGATGGCATATATTGTTGATCCAAGTTAATCCATTCAATTGTCCATTTACACTTTAGATGGTACATTATTGAATCAGTGATTTAATAATTGCTTGGTACAGTGATTTTAATGAATTACTGAACTGATAGTTTTGGTACAAAGATTAGGCAAGTGCAAAAATTTAAAACTTTGCACAATATCATTACACTCTGCACCATAGTACAATGGTTTTCTGTAATGTTCTATTGGTCTTACATGTCGAGGCTTGACAATTAAATTTTTTTTCTTGCTGAGAGTTAGATGAGAAGGTCGACACCACTCACATATCTGTTCACTAAATATGACACTAATTCTTTGCCATAATGCTAAGCTAAGCGAACCGGCTGCTGGCTTCGTATTTAGCTTACACACAAGAGAGTGAGTGTAAATCTTCTCATCTAACACAAGAAAGTCAATGAGCGTATTTCCTACTCTGTCTCATTCTCCAGTAATGCTATAGCTGTAATCTGCTATTTTCATCTATAATATTTTTCAGTGACAAATGCAAATTTTACTTTAACTGCCTTTGTGGCACAATGCTGCAAATGGACTCTCTTTCTATGTTTCCTGTTTTTTCAATCATCAAAAACAAGAAGATCGAGATTTTGCGGAGCCAATGGAAATATTTTATCCACACGGCTTAATGCTCGCGGCATGGCCACCGACAGATGGCTGCGATGGCGCCGCGTTAGTTAGAAGATGGCGAGTATCCACCGCTAATGTTAGGGTTATCTGGAGTTAAATGAAGATAAAATTTAATTAGAGTGGGTGTAGAAGGAGGAGAGGATAGAGATTTAGGAGGGGAGGAGCGAGTGACACGGTCAATGGCTGCATCAGGCACCTGTTATGGAGGGTGGAAGCAAGGAGGGGATAAAAGAATAAAAGAGGTGGTTAGGAATCTAATGCTGAAATATCTTACAGAGTAATGCCTTCATGCAAAAAGACAAGTTTTGCTACAAAGACAGCAACTATATTAGTATATTGAATTGAGAAATTAATAATTCAGTCACTGAAGAACAATCAGGAAAGCTAGAGCCGGACTTGTTCTGTCGCCCTGTGTTGTCTCGACTTTATAAAACTGCACGAGTGTGAGCATGTTTGTGCAAATGAACACACATGATTGCCTTGTCTCCGGTGTAAGGCTGCCTCTCTGTGCACCTGTCTGACAGGAGCAAAGAAACAGCTGTGAGGAGCCTCGAAGGTCCCCAAACTCTGCCCCTCACCTGTGTCACATCTGCCTGCCAGTGCCATCAAGGTGCGTCAATCTTCCGCTCTGGCATCTCTCTACCTGTGGCGCTACGCTGCACCTCGCTGGCTAGCACGCTTCGACCATCCCCCCATCCCTCCCACCTCTTGCTCCTCAAGGCATCTGTCACTCACCTGTCATTTCTTTCATCAACTCCTGGCTTCCTCCTACCTTCTTGCACCGGCCTCAGCGAAGGCGGCAAGGGAACCATCGGAGCGAAAATGGTGACCACTTTGTCCCAGTTCCAGGTTTAGCCGCCGCGAAGGGTGACACATCAGGGACGTGTTGACTGACAGCAGCATCACACGAAAGCAGGTTTCTCTGCGGAGGCACTGGATTTAAACATTCGACACACTTGAAGAATATGTCTTTTTCCATCTGTAACAGAAATTCATAGGTTTGTTTTGCATGATTACATCTAGTCTACACTGGTGTTCCTGAACTGAGATCAGTTGTCACCATGTCTTGAATGCATTTTTTTTTTCAAATTATAGTTAGTGTAGTTTAACTCTTGCACCGGTGTCACCAATACATATAACGCATAACGCGAATAATGCATTTATTTTACTTGTCAAACTGTGATTCTATTTCCGTTACACAATAGATAATTTGATAGTTTGTGAGCTGTGGCTAATAGCTCAAAAAAACCTACACCCTGTTTTTTTCTCACCTCAAACTACTTTTTCCTGTTGTTAATTGTTGTATCAAATAAAAATAAGAACATAAACTGTTCAGATCCATTTCCCCCCACAAATCATTGTATGGTAAAAGCATACACTGGGAAAACTATTTTCTAGTGAAAAGATCTAGTCTGATTTGGAGTGAAGTCTTTCATGATTAGAAAGGTTGGCTAAAAATGTAAAAAAAATTCTTTGGTTTCAGATGGAAACCGAACCCGGACTGTCGGTGTTGAAGATGATGATGCGTCATTCATCACTCCAGCTGTTTCCAGTCATGTCTCTTCCACATAATCCTTTCACAGTGAGAAAACATATTTCTGTCTCTTTCTCCTGAACACAAAGCGGGATATCATGTTCAGTTTGGTGATTTCCCATAATTTCAGGAGGCCAAGCAAAACACACACACACATTTAGTCCTCATAATCCTGTAAACAAACACCTCAGCCTTCTGAAATTTGTTGGTGGCCTGAGGGGTCTCTGTCTTTCCAGTCTGAGGGAAATGATCAAAGCAGTGCGACTCCTTAAGGGTTAAAAACATCACCAGCAACAAATTTGCCTTCACCAAACCCACCACAGGTGAATGTCCATGATTGAGAGGCTCTGCTGAAGACTAACATGTCTTGAGGCAAAGAGAGGGAGTAAATAATGACTTCCTAACATTTTTTCCCTCTGGAAAAAGTGTTGTATTTTCTTGGAGTCTCTTCAGCACGGCAAGTCTCGCATGAGCAGGGGAGAGGCTAGCTATCAGTGGCTTCCACAGACCTATCGTGAGTACTGTCTGAAATATTGCACAAATAACGATCAAAGCAGCTCCCTGCTCTGGCTGGGCCCAGACAGTAAATCCAGCCTGGTGAGGGCCAGACAGTGATTTTGTTTCACATTTCCGCCCAAGACACAGGCACATGCAAGGAAGAAGAGAATAAAATAGATCAAAAAAAGAGCCCTTGGCTGTGGCCCAAACTCCGGCCATATCAGTTAGGCTTTGCTGCCACGTGGCATATGGTACAAGACAAACTGTCAGCCTTTTTCCCTCCTGTCTGTGCTTGCTTAGAGATGACAGGAGCAAGAGCACGTTTGTGTCCCGGCAGCAGGCATCAGGCAGGCTTAGCGGTGATTTGGGGGGAAAAGGGGTGAAAGGCAGAGCATCTTGCTGTGGCGAGCAGTGATGCGTCTGCATGGCTGGGCGTGGGGGGCTACACAGTAGCTGCGGGGGACAGCGCCGTGGCTGCGATTGTGAGGAAACTGCAAATTGATCAAATTGTGGAGGCAAGACTTTAGGCCTATTATCTGGGTCATGTCAATGTCTCTCTGGTCTCCAGTTGGTCACAGGGGCAAGTAGAGTGTGCGTATGTTTGTGTGTAAAGAGTCTAAGCTTTAAGAGCCAAAATTGAATTTTTAGATGCCAGTGTGTGTGTCTAGTCAAACATTCACACACATGTTGTTTGCACCATGCCTCTGCAACAAATAAATCTAACAAACACCAAACACAAACAGTCTCTATTAGCACCAGCGTGATACTTCCCAACACTTTGTGGTGAAGGTGAACCTGAGGTCAAATCCTGCAGATCATCTTAAGCAATTACAGATTTGTATGTATCTATTCTTTGAAGTTTTTGATATGATTTTCCAAGTTTTCATCGCTGGATGCAGAAACTATTCAGGAGACAAGTGAAGTTGCCATTTCCATATATGCAATCTGACATGTACGAGTCACATTGTTCCCCGATCAGCAGTGATCACAGCGCCAGCCCTCTATCGGAGTTGACTTCAGCAGAGCGTATCGTGGCTATTAGCCTAGCATGGTGCGTGATCTCCGTCTTGTCTTGTTGCTGAGGGTGCTGTCCTGTGCAGTGCGGGGACACATGCACGAGGGAGGGCGCCGTCGTCACTTGTCACCACGTTTCTGTCACAGTCCCTGGAGTTTCGATGGCTCCCTCTGGTCCCCTGTCACTCTGCCTGGCTGGAAACAGCTGGTCACCATGTAGGGATGGATGGTACATGCTGGTATGAGGTCCAGTACTGGGAACAGCTTATGCATAACACCCTTTTATTTAATATCTCTTTTTCCATTTTATTATTATTATTTTGTATTATTATGCATATTGTATGCTTATTTATCTCTTCGGGCGTATGCTCATACCAGCTAATGTCAAACAGGTTTGATGAAAGCAGCTCCTGACTCCAGCAACCAAACGGCCCAATTCCTTGTAAATCAGCAGTGCTGATATTAGCTGTTGAAGGCTAAATGGCCATTATGGATCCTCAACACTCTGACACATTGTGACCTGCCTCCTCTGGTGAGGTATGTGGCGCTGTGTGTGGGAAACACGTACACACATATACATGCATAGTCGCTGGCTGCTCTGTGTGTGGGCCATGTTTGCCACCACTTAGTGACAGGTCAGACTCCCATGGTGTGATCAAACAGCAGCCACAACTCTCTAGAGTTCCCACAACACTCCGCCTGGTGGAGAGTGGACAATAAAAACAAGAGTGGTGGGCTTTCATCACAGGCTTTAGCAAAGCCCGGCCTGTTCTTGCTCACTCATTTGGCCTAACTTTGTAAAGGTCAACTCAAATATGTAAACTAAATCTAGCTGTGCGCTGGCAGTGGCTCCAAACAGCATATACAGTAGACATGATAAAGACATTCCAAGGGGACAAAAAGTGTTTCATTAGCCGCCATTTCTATTGTTTATTGCCTTCATGAATATGATTGCTGTGGCCTGACAACGTGCTAATATCACAAAGTCCAACTTGGCAAGACACATGAACGATCACGTGATCAGGCAGACTGTAAACAAGCCAGCACTTGAGCCAGATTATCTAAACTACTTACACCAAAAATGAGGACAACTAAAATAGCATAATTAATCCTTCATTGCACAGAAAACAACTGTGTACACACAGCTACATTCAAAGGAGAACTAGAGGGTCGGTCTGTAAACTGTGATGAATGTTTACAACAGACAGTTTGGGTAATAACTTTCTTTAGATTATGTTTTCAACTTTGTCTTCATTGAGTCATTGTAGAGAGATAGGAAATGTGTGGGGTATAACATGCGACAGAAGTCAACCGAGAAGTTTGTTTGAGGTCTTCTTCGGATAGAGATATATGTAGTGAAAGATTCTCACTGGTGGAATACCACTATAAAAACGACCTTTTGTTCCATGAGGTCTGTTTGACTCTCTGACGAAGGCTCGATGCTGAAACGTGTTGAACATGATTACTGGTCTAACATGACTATTACAATAAAGGCATTTGAAGTGGTTATAAAGAGAGTGTGCTCTTGTGATTTTTATGTCTATCCTGGACGTTTGTTTAAAACCGGTTTGATTTTCTTGCTTCATCAGACTTAGTGACTTTGCCACTTTCCCAGATCTCAGTAATTCACTTTGTGAGTACAGTGTTTTTGTTACCAACAGGGATGAAAAAAATATGGAAATAACTCCTTTTATCAGCTCTCCTGCTGCATTCTCTCCATGATACAAATCTGGAGCAAGATACTTGGATCATGACGACAATACTTTGTTGTGCATCTACCACTCAGGTGCATGGGACAGATTTATTCCGACTTGTGCAAACAGTGGTGATTAGCTCTATAAAACTTCAGGCTGACGGCCAGTCAGCCAAGAGGTATTGGAGTAAGGAGGGGGTCCTATCTGTAGCGCTATCAGCCCCAGCCCCTGTCCTCCACTAATGGAATTGTCCTCCACCCCGGGCTGTGTATTACCATAGATCTGTGGGATAGTCTCACTCCAGGAGGAGAGCCCAGTGATTTAATAAAGGGCCCCTTTCTGACTCACTTACAACACAACGACATCAAGACGGGCAAGTTCAGACATACAGCAAATAAATAAACAGAGGCTTCCTTCGGAAATGGGATGTGCAACTCAATCAGTCTGCGTGTGTCTGTCTATGACCAGGCTGATTATTCAAATGAGCTGTACCTTTCAGTCTATGGAAAAAAACTGAAACAGTAAGTAATTCATACTGTATGAGCCTCGTCAGTCCTCAATCCACACTGAATGTTCTCTTTCATTTAGTGCCTGATCAGACATTACAGATGATATCATAAATTTCAAATTTTCTTTTAGTTTTCATTTTCAAAAGCAAGTTTGCAAGTTTGTTTTGTCATTGCACTAAAGAAGAAATTGAAAAGGAAGAAAAAGGTGTATAAGCACTATATAGAGTCAGAATCAGCTTTATTGCCAAGTGGGTTTTCACATACAAGGAATTTCACTTGGTGTTTTGGTGCATAACAAGAAACATATAATTAGAAAAATATAAAGAAAGATTAAAAGCAAATACTACTACATTTACATTTGTATGCTGCTTATAAAAGCTTAAACCAACCAAAATTACCAACATCTTCATATCCATCTTTGATCTAGTCTGTATTATGTGCTTTGTATTTGTGCCTACGACTTGTGTAAATACATCCCTTGTGTATCGAAGCACTTTCTTCTTTTCTGACTGTGTTCAGCTGGCTGACGGCCAAGGCTGAGTGACAACTAAGAAAACAATGGGTTAGAGACAATGACATAATGCAATTGAATCCTTTCCACTTGGAATCGATTGTTACACCTTTGGGTGCAACATTTTAAGATTATGTTGCTTTATCCAGGAATTTAATATATTATTTTTGAAGAAGCAGCACATTTCTGCTCATTCTCTCATTGACTCCAGGAAAGCAGTAACCACAATCTGGCTGTCAGCAGAATTTGGACTGTGTTTGGACCAGCTTTATTACATCAGTGGTGTGAAAGGTATGGATTGTCTTGGAGTTTTAGAATCAATTGCTTTCTTCTGTCTACATTTGATCTAAGCCGTTGTTCCCGGCTGAATCATATACGTCTAGTGAGAATTAATCTACTTATTTAATCCCCGTGTTGTTTGAAAATTCCACTCACTTCAAGTTATAAGCGCTGTATCATATTAAGTTACGGTGGCTCCTCACTAAACGCTAATTCTGCCCATATAACCGGAGCTTATATAGAGGCATACCAGTGCAGTGTATGTGCGTAGGCTGGGCTGGCGGGCAGCCGACGGGCCTCTGGCTCCATGTTACGAGCTCCTGGACCACGGTGCCATTACCTCCACACACACCTAATGAAGTTATAGCAGGGCTGGGGCTGTAGGGCAACGACTCCCTGTAGATTGCTGGGTCTGGGCCTGCCGTGGCCCACACACACAGAAACACATGCACACATTAGTATACACACAAATACGCACATAGACACACACACATACACACACGTGTTCAGTGGATAGTTATGGTCCGTGCAGCCCCCCCAAAACTGCTGCATGGTGGATGGAGATAATGCCACTCATTCCTCAGACAGTCCCTCCTCTCCTCCCTTCCCTCCTTCCCTTCTTCCCTAAATTGGAGGGGTGGGGTAGATTGATGTCTTATCTGCTGTCTAGTGGGCGGCTAGGTATAGTCTCACTGTCTCTGTGTCACGGTAAACACACACTAAGTCCCCTTGACCACCCTGGAGCACTCGTTGGCTAACTCTTAAAAAGCCCAGGCAACGCAATTATCTTTTATGACCTGCCAGAAAACACTGGCTGTGGGGAGGCTATGGAGGTCCACATTCAGAGGAGGGACACGAGTTGTCACCTGAGTCCCTCTGTCCTGCTGGAACAGGACCAACAAATTCAAAGTCTAAAACTACAAGTACATTTCACTTTGACACCATTGGTTTTTATTGTCTTTCTCTCTCACGTTTTTCAGCATTTGTCTTTGATTAATATTTAATTTACTAGATACTCATGCATCTAATCTTAAAGCTAACCCACCAGCATTGGTAGTAGATCCCCTGCACATACACACACAAGATATTCCTCTCTTTCATTCTATGTTGTACTCCTGTACTCATTCTCAGAATTGATTTTAAAATTTCAGTCCAAACACACTATGCAGTGTATTTGTCACATGCCCTTTAATAAGCTTTATTTTATGTTCTTCTTGGTGGTTTGGAGGTTTGCAATGGAAGGGGACAACAATATGCCGATAATGCATTTCCATGAAGAAGCAGAAGTAGGTCCCATAATGCCATAGTTGTTTCTCTTTGATTTTTATGCCTGTATTAGATAGCAAACAGTGGAGAGATGTCAGAAAATGATGGGAGAGAGAGATGGGGAACGACATGAAACAAGTGTCTTCGGCAAGATGCAAACTGGAGATGTTGCCATTGACAAACGGTGCCTTAAATCCTGTGCAACTTTTTTGTAATTCAGCTTTTTTGACAGATTTTTCATGCATAACAAAAGGTTGGAAACACATTCAGATTAGCATTTGGCCAGTTTCAAGATTTCATTGCTTTAAATTCAGATTTTGGTTCTGCTTTGTTTGTCTTTTTTCAAAAATGTGTTCCAGATATAATTCTTTCTTTCGCTAACTTCATGTGCTCTAATTGGTATTAGGAAAGTAGAGCTGAGTCTGATTATGTTTAATCGAACGCAAATGGTCTGTCTCGCTAACATTTCTTGATGTCTGCATTTTTTCTTATCCGTCGGCCATCTTACAGAAATGGCTGCTACAGTACATTAAGCCAAATGAGGGATGGTGACAGCCAGTCCCTGGGATCTGTTCCCTCATTGCCCCTGTGTAGAGACTATTGTCTCTGCTTTGAGGGCGTACCGAGGGTCAGCGCTGTAAATTAGTACACCGGGGTTGGTCATTATATACGGCCTTTACCTCCCTTAACTGGTGTACAAAGGCAGGAGCAGGAGGGAACCTACAAGAATGTCAGCTATCAATTCCTGAAGCCCTCCCTCCTGCTCATCTCATTAAAGGGCAGATAGATGGACCTGCTGGCTCCGGGACGTCCATCAGAAAAGGACCATCAGGAAACTACACAGACCACAGGAAGTAGGGTTGGTTGAACAACCCACTGGACTGATGAAAAAGATATCGATTTGTGACTTGATGGGGGAGATTTTTTTCGATCGTTTTCAATGTTCCCTTCTGTGATTTCGTGCCATTTTTAGTCATTTTTAAAATCCAACCTGCTCACATCAGCCGCCCCTATTCTTTTATCACTTTCCTCTCTCTCACCCCTCCTCACTGTTTCACTCCCATATGGTTCTTATGTTCATTATGCTTACTGCCTCTTACTGCCTTGACCTCAGTCATCGGTTGTTGGATTGAACTCAGGTCTCTCTAATTAACAGCAGCCTTGATAGGTTGTGACAACCCCAAGCTGAGGCTGCAGAGCTTCCAGTGGTGGAAAGTAACTAAGTACATTTAAGGAACTAAGTACTGTACTTAAGTAAAATTTTTACGTACATTTTTCTACTCCACTACATTTCAAAAGCAAATGTTTTTAATTCTTATTTATAACTTTCACTTCTCTACATTCATTTGATCACTATAGTTACTTTTCAGATTAAGATTTTACACAATAAAAACATATAATAAGCTTATAAAATTCAACACATTGTTACAGATTAAATGAATGGTTCCCAACCTTTTTGGCTTGTGACCCCCAACTAGACAAAGCTAGCTCTTAATTTAACTGAGGATGATTCAAATTAAACAGTGCTTATACCTGTACATGCCACATTTAATTACTGTCAGTGTAGTATTTCATGTTACATCATCATTATTTGTATAAAAAATGGGAAAATTAAATGTGCTCCCTTAAATAATTTAAGACATCAATTTCACACAATTGAAATAATTTTTCAGACTTCTCTGTTTTTGTTAATAATGTTATTCTGGTAATAGGAAAAAAAATATTTTGCCCTAAATTATTATTGATTAATTTCTGAATGAGCTCTTGTCTCACAAAACATTTGGAGGCTATACTTATTATATCCTATACTTTATACAATGTTTTCACTCAGTTTTCTAAAAGGCCCACTAAAGAGTAAACATTAAAAAACAGTCTCCAAGCTTCTGAGGTCACTCAATGCATGTTTTCCACTTCATCATTATAATATATCAAACACTCCTGACAGAAGCCCCCTCAAATGTTTAACCATGTATTTACTTTTATTACTTTACAGAGATTGTCTCACTGTATGACAATGCAGCTCTCAACCCACAAATGCAACTCTCGTATGGTACAGTATTGTGTTTATCATGGTCAAGATCAGCGGATGCTCCTCTGACCTTTTGTTGCTGTCCACTGGCAACAAACTTTCCAGATAATATCCCTGATATCATGAAAGCAGGGGCCTTCACTGAAGGACCCTCATTGTAGTGATGTGCGCATATGGAGGCCGTACGACCGCAGGGGAAGAGCTGGGTGCCTGTGTTGGTGTATCGTATGGGACAGGCGGTGTCACACCAGGGCCTTAACAGGCCTACTGATCGTCCCTGTAGAGAATAAGGATAAGGGGAAGGTCTGACTCCGACGTGTCCCCAGGCCCTGAGTACAACTGGGGAGCCTGCCCGCAGAAGCTGGTGTGCCTGTTTACCATCTTACCAGGGGTCCCCACAGTCGGCGGCAGCGCCTCATCTGCACGGACTAGAAATGTCTTGTGAGTACGGGCAAACACGCTGTGAAGACAAGAATATGGAAGCTGACAGAAATAAACGCGGGTTGGGGGAGAGGCGAGAGGCAGAGAGGGAAAGGGAGATGCAGCGAGCGACGGGGGTCCCGAAGTGCTGAAGAGATTGTGCTGGCATGGTGGCCAGAGGCCTTTCAGTTGAGTGGGCACCACTACCTCTCCTTTCTCCCTCTGAGGAGCTGCATGCTGGTGCTCAGATGCCGGGAAGTGTGTTTGACACACACATACGCAGTCAGACACCACTGTGGCCTCGCTGCCTGCATTCACTCGCCACCATGTTTATCTCCGGCTGTGTGTGTGCCAGTGTCTCCGCGTGTGTTTGATGGTTTGTGGACTTTAAATCATAGGCAAGCGTTTATGTTTTTAGTGGTGTGCTTGCTTGTGTGTATTTTCATTGTTTATTATTTTTCCTCAGATCAGGTCTCAGATCTTGGGACCACAGCATCACTTAACTGATGAGATTTCTTACAGTGCCAGCGGGCAAACTGTTCAGACATGATATATGTGTGTAAAGCTAGACACGGACTTTATGTTGGCAGAAACTAAATACAGTAGCACAGACACAGAGGCAACACAACAAACATTCCAGGTTTGTCTAGGCGACATCTTTTGGCATGCTTCACTATGTAGGATTCTTTTTTGTCAAATTTTTTCAAACTTTAACATTTCTGGATGAATGTGTAAAATTAAAACTATGTTAGAGGAGATCGGCCTTAATTTGCGTCACTGTAAGATGTTTTCAATTATAGGTGGAAATGGAAGTGCTTCAAGCCAAAGAAATGTCAACACATCCTAGATTAACTTTTTTTTTTCCCTCACTGGGGAATGCATCGCAGTAGCGTGTCTCATTCTGGAGGTATTAAGAAATTCGTTCTGTGTCTTGACAGTTTTGTCCTTTTTCTCTCTTTTGTTTACTTTACTCTTGCTCTTTAACTCATTCCTCAACCCTCCTAAATATCTATCTTCGTCCACTCTTTCTATTTCCAAAACAGTCTCAGCTGAACCATCAAAAGTAAAACATGAAAAGAAAAAGTACTTGACAGAGAAAAGGAGAAAAATGAGGAAAGTGCGAGACAAGTGTTGAGTGAAGAGGGGGAGTGCCATTTAGGTGAAAGAGGAGACAGTAATATAGATGATGATGGAGACAGAGTGCTCAGAAGTTACCTAATGATAACTCAAAATCCTTCTTTGCCTCTTGCCACTTGTTTCTTCTTCCTATTCTCACTCCTCTTTCTCACTTAATACTTATATTCAATTTGTTTTCTCTCTCTGCACCCCCTACTCTGTTTCTTCCTCTTCCTTACCATCCTGATTTTTCTACTTCTCACCCTCAGTCTGGGGGGATAGCAGAGCAGAGCAGGGCAGAGGTTTGGGGCTGGGGTTAGGGAGAGCGTAGCGGCGATGCAGTAAAGCGATTCTGATTTGTGCCCACAGCCATCAGCGTCACTCTGCTTGGCTTGTCAGTCTGTAGGAGCATCAAAGCATGCTGTCTGGGACTGCTGTCACTAACAGTAATAGATATCATTTCAAAACCATCGGTCCTGCCCATTGTGTCTGGCTCAAGCCACTGGCTGGGGCCCACCTTGGCCACGGTTGGATGGGCCTACTCCGCGTGCAGCACACAGGGGCCCCGGCGCCGGGCTTAACTGTTGGGTCACGGTCTGATATGTAGACATTCATGGATGGTTAACTCAGTAAATGTGTTGATATGGCCAGAGAGCTGCAGTGAGTGGGTGGCTGAGAATATGGTCAGGCATAAGTACTGTCATGTGAGGTGGGCTTACAAGTGTAGAAAAGATTTAGGAAATTTTGGCAGAAACACATTGATGTCTGATATGGTCCATGTCTGGTTTGGTGGGGTTGCAGATTCAACTAGCCATCACACGGAGGTGTCACTGATGCACACGAACACACATGCACACACACAGGGTCACACTGTCCTCCTTCACCAATCAGAGCCTCTGTACAGCCACTAATGGCCATTAACTACCCAGCCGGTGGTGCAAAGAATCTGACATCACAAATGTCACTCTGCATTAGGCCCACATCATCAAGACTCCCTTCAAGATAGCTAGGCTCTCTGGCACTCTGTGTGTGTGTGTTTGTGTGTGTTTGTGTGTGTGTGTGTGTGTGTGTGTGTGTGTGTGTGTGTGTGTGTGTGTGTGTGTGTGTGTGTGTGCGCACATGCGCGTATGTGAACCTTTGTGCATCCGCATTTTTTAACATGCATGCGTGGTCACGTGCTTGTGAGTACATATATGTGGCATTGAGGATGTATATGTCTGGAAGCAGCGAATACTTTTGTGCATCTGTACCTGTGCATTTTCAACTATATTCATCTATGTGCATGTGTATGTTCACATGTGCATTTGTGTATATCTATGTCATCATACCCGTGTGCCTTTTCCCTCTCATCTGGTCTTTCTAATTCACTGCATTGTTCTGTCATGGACAGCTCATTCAGCTGTCATGCATATACAGGTTACTGTATATTCCATACAGGAGACGCAGAGATGCAACCATCTGACAAGCCCGTTGTGGCAGTTTGTGTTACTAGCCTTGATGAGACCAGGGGTCATAAAGGTGAAGCATCAACATCAGCAGCATCATCCCTGCCATTTGCTCAGTGCATTCACAATAGCTACTGTAGACTACCACCACAACTATGGCATTGAAATAGCACATGCCCATCTGCTTATAGAATTGCCAAGTGACAATATGCCACAAGCAAATAATAATGTCATTCATTACTGGGGCACTTTGTTTTTGCTAAACATTGTAGGATGTACAGAGTATCACACTATGCTAATTCACACAGACTATATACAGTACATCAACCGTGACTCCTAAAAATCACATTCATATATGACTGAAATTCAAATTACTTCTAGGGATCCTAGAAACTGGAATTCAGTTTCAGGTAATTTTGTAAACGTATTTCCTTCAGTTCATCATTGTCAGCTCTCAATATCTTTCTGTTTGGAACAATATTGTAGATTCTGGTTTGCATAGATTAGCACATAAATGTTTGTTGGAGTTATTTTGCTTCTGAAGTAGGATGTTGTAGTGGTAAATTTGATACTCTTCTTCTTTTTATATCTTATCTTCTATCTGATATTATGCAAGTAATAAACAAGTACAATCTTTGCAGTCTAAACATTAAAGTACAACTCATGTCTTGTGTGTGTGATGAAACATGGCTGAATCAAAAACAAAGAATTAACATCAGATTATTTTAGGTTTACCTAAGGCCAAGTTCTTGCGAGGTCTTTGGCATGAGGAATAAGTGTTTCATCGCTGGTCCCCGGAGAGAGATGTGTAAATGAGGTCAGGTGAAGGAGGAAGAAAGAGAGAGAGAGAGTGAGAAATGGATGGATGGACGAGAGAGGGACAGCGAGAGAGAATAGAGATCAACATTAAGTTGACAGAAAGTGCTTACGACGCACTGCCACTTTGCCTCAGCTCCCCCCCGTCCCTCCCCTCCCCCTTCCCTCTTACATGCTCTCGTCAGCTAATTATCCAGAATTAGAATCTTCTTTCACACCAGTGGTGTCAGGGTGCCTTAGCTTGATCTGTCAAGGCCCCTCATGACTGGGTGCTAAACTCACGACAGTTGATGAGTGCGAAGCCCGCCACAGCTAATTGTAAGTGAAAAGCTGGACAGGACTGACAGTGCAGGACGGGAAAAAGAGAGGGAGGGCTCTTTGTTCGAGGACAGATGAAGGAGGGAGGTTTTGTTTGTGTTTTGCAGGTGGGAAGAGGGTGGCATTGTGAGCTGGTGCCCATGTTTGATGACCGGATGGAGGAAGAGGGAAGGAGAGGAGGGGAGAAGAGGGAGGGGAGGTAGGGGGGGGGTTAAGGGTCCTGCGGCACTGAAATATCTGCTCAGCAAGGAGGAAGAAAGATGGAGGGAGGGCTGAAGAGAGGGAGGGAGAGGGAAGAGGAAGCCAAGTGTGAAAAAACAGGTAGGTGTGATGAAGGAGGACAACAAATCCTTTCTTTCGGGGCATGTCGGCCAAGATCTTGCTCATCAGTCCTCATGGCCTGTGACCACCATCAGCATGACAACACAGGGGCCAGTGTGTGTGTCTGTCTGTGTGTGTGTGTGTGTGTGTGTATTTATACATTTCCAGGCAAGCTGTTTTTGTTATTTGTGTGATAGCATGTAGGTGTCACATGCTACAGTATGCTTGAACGTGCACATGTACATATGTGTTTGCTTGCGTGTGCACATGTTTGCAGACTTTCTGTGCAGAAGGAAGGAAACAGTTTGCATTTTAGTGCGTTGGTGTTTGTGTGAGTCTGCATGAATCAATAAATGGATTTATTTGACAATTTCCAAAATTACATATTATGTAAAAATATGTATTATAAAGGTGCATCATGGCAGATAAGGATAATATTTTAACACGTGTGCTTATGTATTTTCTGTCAACGTGTGCTCCTCTATGCAGATGTGACATTTTAAGTCCCTGTATGCCAGTTGGCCTGCTTTGAATGTCTGTTAATGTAATATTAGGTTAAATGCTTACTTGCCAGGCCAAATTAAGTGTGTCACCAGCGCAGGAAAGGCGCGATGTGGCATGATGGGAGGTCGTCACCTGTCTCTTCAGGGCATCTGGGTGTCTAAGGATGGCAGAGTCCACTCACGTCACACAGTCACAGAACAAATGGTCACGTAACATTTCTGAAAAAACACACAGAATTCGTTTTCCAGAATAATTTAAATGTTACAATACAAATTAAAGCACAAAGTAGACACATATTCTGCTGTTTGTCACGTGAAATGTTTTACACTTAGTAACGTTTATTCACTTCAAATCTGCTTAATGGTCAGAAGCAGTTTTTGTTTTTAAAATTGAGTCGTATTAGAAATGTTCTATCAATTGAACTGAAGTTGAGGGCAGATATTTCATTTACTTACTTCCTTGATTTTCTTGGAAAATGTGTTTCTCTCTCATTCTGTATACAGTATTTGAAGATATCTTGCCCCATTTTTTCAAACAATATTATTGGATCAAATTGTTTCTCAAACTCTTTGTTGAGAAGTGTTTTTTTCTTTATTTGAAAATCTGTGTCTTATGCCTCCGCAGAGGAACTGTCCTAATTGTCTATGATAATTCATGGTTGTGTTAATGATTATATCCATTATTTTATAAATCCAGAGGAGCTGTTGACCTTCCATTTATGTGTTTGCTCGAAAGCTAAACAGGCAGCCACCAGGATTCAGCAGTCAGCCAGCAGCCTCCACTCCAATAGTACTTTCACCCACTTGAAGACTGGAAACAGCTTTTCTCCAGCTAGTGTAGATTTGTGTGGATTAGGCCTCAGCTCTACAGCCGAGGGCTTGGAGAGATTTTGTGCAGAATAGGCCAGGAAGCTGTTTGGAATTGGATGTTGTTCCTCCCCTCTCATCATTACCCTCAAACCCTCACAAAGGGCCCAAATCTCCCAGTGCCTTTGAACCTGTGTTTCAAAATGAAAGACATGTCCAATGGAGGGTCTTTTCTTATTCTTCTTTTTAGTGAAAAGAGGAGACGGAGAGGGAGAAATAGAGGGAAAAAAGGAGCTTTAGAGCCTCATTTTCCCTCCTGCTCTACCTCCTTCGTTTTCTTCCGGCCTTGGGCCACTTGTTGGAGGAAAAGGCAAATTTCTGGAAAAATTCCTAGAGTTTTTTTTCTCCAATCAACCAGCACCCTCATCCCCTATTTTTTGGCAGAGGAGGAGAGGGCAAAAGAGCGAGGGAGAAAAAAAAGCAAGGGGAAACATGGTTAAAGGAGAGGACAAGAAAGAGGGGACTCTGGAGACAGCTGTTGGAGAGGTTAGTTAGAGATTTCCAGCCATTAACTTCGGTCCTAGCCAGCTCGCCCACTTGAAGCAGACAAGAGCCCGGGCAGGCCAGAGCCCCAATATGAAAAGGGACGGGACCCAGCTTGATCTTGTGGGGAAATTGTTTACAAGTGGGACCCTCAATTCCACAATAGAGCAGAGCGCAAGAAAGAGGACAGAAAGAGAAATGGAGAGAAAGGACGGAGGAACGAAGGAAATTGTTTATTGAAAGAGTGAAACAAATCTGCCAAAGCACGGGAGCAAAAGTGAAAGAGCACGGAGCAAGAGTGATTAAGGATGGACCAATGAGGGCCTTAGATGGGTGCTGTCAGTGGGGGGGGGGGTAAGCGGCTGCGACACAAAAAGTGGAGGACCTTTGGGGGTGGAGGATAAGGGGGGTCTCTTTCTCTTTTCAAAGGCAGGATAAACAAGGAAATGAGTCTGTAATCATTTCCAGAAATTGCCTTCCTCTTTACCTCTCCTCTCCTGGGCCGTCTACCCACCTCCGTTCATTAGCGGGCCATGGCCTGATTAAAGACTTTAATTGTCCCAAAGAGAGACACAGAGAGAGCATCTTCTCTTCTTCTTCCGATCCGCTGCTGTCAACGTGAGTGATGTACCAGGTATGGTTTGTGTTTTTATCGCCGTCCTAGCCCTGTTACTTTATTTTCACTTCATGTGACAAGTATGTGCAGCCTTAAGCATGTGTCACCCAAGCAATTAGACAGTCCTATTGCACTGTATTGTTGCTTTACTTTTCCATCACCAGACAATAGCTTATATTTTTATTTGTATGCAACATTCAGGTTGAAACCCTTATTTATTCCAAGAGAATAGAAACTGCAAAAAAATACATGTCAACAACACGCACACGTGTAATTGTTTGCTTGAACTAGATGGTGACATCTTAATAGAGATACTGAAATAACCTTGATCTCATCTGATTGCAGAACATTTATTCAATTTAAGCATGACCTGACAGGCCACTGTGGAAACACTGAGCTCATCTGACAGAAGTCTGAACTGTAATCCATTAATGAGCCATCATATCCTTTCCTGCCTCTCTCCGTCCAGCGGTACAAAGCAATAATCTGCAGCTACTCAGGCACACAAGGTACTTTTTTTTGCTATGAAAAAGGATTCCAGTGCCAGTTTAATAAGCTTTTTGCTCAGTCAAATGTCCCAGCGGAGAATCTCTGACGTCAGCCAGAGACCATTTGTTTACGTGTTTACGTTTTTATGACGTATATACATAGAGCAAACATGTCTTTTCAAGTATATGGATGTGCACCACATGTGTGTTCACAGTAAGAGGAGGTGTTGTATTTTTATTGTCTGTCTGCATGCAGTATAATCACATATTTCATTATACAAGATCCTTATGGTGTAAAAATAAAATTGCATCATCTGTAATTCTTGCAGTGTCATTTATTTATAGGGTTTATAGTGAGATTACACATAGTGACCACAATTAGGTGTAAAAATATGATGTTATGATATATGATAATATTCTTGGATGATTTCTCTTAAAAAGAGTAATCTTTTGCTTTTCTTATTGTTAATAATTCAAATAAGTTTAAATTTACAGTAATCTTTACGTGCACCTTTGAAGAGTTATGATGACCTCCTATTGTGACTTCTGTGGTCTGTGCCTGTCATCACAAGTGACCTAACTGACTAACTAATTAATAGACCCAATGAGAAACACTGTTGAGAGCATGAATCTCTAAAATGATTTTTTTTTTCCTGAAGCTGAGCAACAGCATTTTCTTAGCAAACTCATATGTAGACACACACACTGTCTTTGGAATAATGTGTGTGTGTGTGTGTGTGTGTGTGTGTGTGTGTGTTTTGTCCAAAGGGAAGTTGTGATAGGTAACTATACAGGATCAGCACACATGTCTCATTATGGGAACCAGACTCACAGGCCCTCTGATTCTTCCTGTGAGCTCATAATTCTCTGGTAATGGACCAGGTGCTGATCAATGTCATCATCAGAAAAAAATAATTTGTGGAAATAGGGAATGAGAGCTACAGTAGCTTCCACATGATGAGTTTTTGTTTCCCCCTGCATATTGCTTTTGCAGATGTCAGGCTATGTTTGTGTATATGTGTCTATAGATTGTGTGTCTACGCCACAAAGAGGATAATACAGTTTGCACGTAACAAAGTATTCTCTGGTTTCTGCTCCAGTGGTATATTTGTCTGATGTTGTTAGCTTATTAAAACAAATCTCTTTTCTACTTTTGCTCGCCTGTAATTCCTCAAAGGAGCGCTGGCCACTCCTTTTCACCTTAATCCTCTCAAGCCGTGAATCAGCACCCATTTCCTGCCACGAATGTACAGTTTTCTCCTTTGCTCGCATTCACACGAGTTTCAGGCACGGAGAGAAAGTACGAGACGGTATTCAAAGGGAAGGAGAGAGATGAATAAATCAGGGCTGTGGTGAAAATGGCACCAGATAAAAACATTTAGAAACAAAAAGAAATACGGAAGAATGAACATGCCTTAAAAGCAAAAGGGCGGTCTGGCAGGACGGCAGACGGTGAGTTGTGGTAGGTTAGGAGGCCTTTCCCTGCCGGGGAGGAAGTGTTTGGGTTTTATTGGTTTCATATGACACGACAGAACCTTTTTAAGATGTTGTAGACGCGCTGGTAAAAAAGCAGCCTGCCCACCCCTGCATTAAGTGCCTCTGTGATCTCGGCCATATTTATAGGCACTGTCTTGTGTCACATGGCTTCCATTTCTTCACTTGTTGGGACCCCCTGTGGCTGCTTTTACAAGCACAGATATGAAAAGGTCAAGAGCACCCTTGTCAGTGGCCTGGTCAGAGGGAGGCATACTTCTGTATCTTTTATTTAGTAAAAGATCTTTCAATGTTTTTCTGATAATATGATGAAAAAATCTTTATCTGTTTTCTAACCTCCACATTAATCAACACATTACTGAAGTTTACACAACTGCAATGTAGTAACCACGAGGTGCATCTCTGCATTTTCCAGTGGTGAAGAAAAACGTTTTGCTTCAAACTCCAGGAAACTGACCGAAATGACTATGTTTTAAAGTCTAGAAAGCCAAAATATAATCGTATCCTCTCATGTTATTTGTGGTTTTATTTTCAAAAGGGGAAACAGCAACCTTTACTTACTCTTATCAGTGAGGCGAAATATCAATTACGCAAATTTAAATTATACTTTCTTTTAGGTAATGGGAGAAAGCTGAGCTGTGTTCACTAGTTTAGATGGGTTTAAGCTGACCTGCAGGATGGCAGATGTTTTGGTTTTGAGATCAGTTCTTACAGTTAGCTTTACCAATCACATTTAAAAAAGTTAGATGGAATTTCAGGACAATGCAATGGCAAACAAAGACTCTGTGCTGTGGCTCACGCAGACCTGCTGGCAGCCAAAGGGTGACAGTTAAAAGCCATCACAAGGCATCCACTGTCCATCCTCAGCGGGAATGTTGCCAGTGTATCAAAATCGTAAATATTTGCATCTCGACTTTCATTTTCATATCAATGACATCCTGGGTTCGTGATGTCATTAAATAGACAACAGTCACATCATTAAATGCCTCTTTGGTTGTTGTCCAAGAATGTGAAGTTCGTTGGCATCATTACACCGCAAAGTCACCCAGTGATGCAGAGATGAAAATTACTTTTTTGTTTGTTGTTGTTCTTTGTCCATGCATGCCCGGGTCCAATGCTGGAGAAATTAGTGTTTTTTGATTTGATGTTTAATGGAATAATAAAACCAGAAAAAAAAGTATCTAAAATCGCACTGCTTTCTTTACAACCCTTACGTCGGAATTTACTCAGTAAATCAGTAAAAGGCTCAGTGGGGGCACTATGAGAAACATGACGGGATTCATCCCCTGGGGACAACAAACATCCATAGCTTATTTTATGTATAACCTGCAAATAGTTTTCACACATTCTAATGGACCAAAGTGCTGGTTTAGAGGAAATTATGACCGGTGCTAGATAAAATGTCATAGAATCACCAAAATCATACAGTAGGAATCATCATCTGGGGACCATGGATATCAATACAAAATTTTTATAGCATATCTGGCAAGTTGAGAGATATAGCTCTAGACCAGAGTGCTGGACGAACAGATAGACAGACAGATTGACCAATGACCAACCAACATTTCCCTCCTCGGACTTGTGTGCTTGTTCAGTAAAACCAATCCCGTTCGTGATGTTTTGTTGACGACGTCCCTCCTCCTTCGCTCTGTCTCTCTCCCTTCATCTCTCTCCTACTCTTCAGGACGCGGCATCTCTCCATCTTGGCCATGTGGTGCGGTGTGTTGGTTTTAGTGGGTACTAAAAACACACTGTTAAACACAGTTTTAAAAGTTCCTAAAAGCATTTTTCCTCTCTGGGGTTGGCACTTTAATCTACTCTCAGGTTTCACATGCAGCATGGGCACACCTGGGGAGAGGAATGAAATAAGCTTGGTTAGAAAGCTCCCACACATCGTAGACTCCTTGTAAAAATGAAGAAGGAGAGGGATAATCAGATTTATTGTTTTAATCATAGAGGGAGGTGTCTCTTTCTCTTTTGTGCAGATGACTTTATGACCTCTGGACTATTCTGGCTTGAGTGCTTTGTAGCTTGAATCTAAGAGACAGAGATTAAATCCTTAGCTGCCCTGGTTCATCTCAGCGGCTGCTCCTCGCTGTTTAATTCTCAGACTGAACTCCCATTTCTCATTGCATTATGATGATCAATGCCCAAATAGAAAGAGAGAGTCTGTAGCACAGATCATGGAGAAAAAGTTCTCTTGAATCCAACTTTTTTGATAGGTCACATCATGAAATCAGAAGTTTGTTTGACTTCAGCATTATTGACCGGCAACTGTGCATCCTTGCAGACACTTCATACGTGGTTCAGAAAGATGGGGGTACAATAAGGTCAAACCCAAATGTGACAAGGCTCACGGAGAGGGGGCTCTTTCCTCCTTCTACCGTCTCGTAAAAATGATTTTTATTTGCACTTTTTCCACTTTTACAGTCCTCTCTGTGTGTGCAGGCAGACGTTTGAAAGCAGGAGGAAGGAGTAAAAGAAGCTCTATCTCTCTCTCTCTCTCTCTCTCTCACTCTCTCTTTGGGGGATAGGACACAGTGGTTCCAAGAGGAAGGGGTTGCCAGTGAGTTCAAGGGGAGCAGAATTTCCCAGAGGTCAAAGGTCAGGTTCAGAGTGGCTAGAGGTGAGCTGTTTGGAGGTTTAAGGACTTCTTTTTATTTAGTGTTTGAAAGGCAGATACTGGTGAAGTGTTAGGAGAGGCTGCAGTCACTTTTAAATGAAGGGGTCTCATGTGAGTTGTTGGGAAAAAAAACATGCTCATCAGTATTCATGGGAAGGAATGGTTTTAGGGTCAGGATAGTGGGAAGTCTGCTGAAATTAAAGAGGAGAGGACTGAGGCTTTGGACTGCACTTGGCTGTGGAATTTAGCACACTTATAATCCAGTGAATTTTAGTCTTATTCTTGACTTGTTAAATTCAAATACAAATCACCAGCTTCACTTGGCAAAGGGTTGGTGGTAGTGACAGATCATAATGTGCACTAAACACAAAGTAGATATGATGGTTGGTTGTTATTTGATTAGTATTAGTATAAGCAAGTACTGGACAAATCAAAATTTGAACTAGATGATGGCACTAGATGAAAAGTTAAGGAAAGTTAAGGCGAAGTTATAGCAATTCATCCTGAGAGCAACAAGAATGATCTACTGTCATGACAATCCTTCCACTATTTGTCGAGATATTTTACTCAATACCCCAAATGTTGGAAAGTGAGGGAATCAACAAAGTCACTTGAATACATTTTCATTTTCTGCCAATCCATGAAGAAGTTCAGTTATTTCACTGCCCAAGTGAAAACTTTGACCTAATAATACCAGAGTTATTACAATTCATCCTTTGGGGAACATGAATGTCTGCACCAGATTTCAAGGCAATCAATCTTGTTGTTGAGATATTTCATTAAAAACCAAAATGTCAACCTCAAAGTAGTGATAGAGAAAAGTTAAGTGTCTGTAGGCTTCCTCTGGTGACCATGAATGTCTGGACATAATTTCACGGCAATTCATCTAGTAGTAGATATTTCAGTCAGGACCAAAGTGGTGGACTGAGCCACTGATGGACAGATGGACATCCCTGGAACCAGGTCAATAGCATGGCTAAAAATCAAATGCTGCTTTAAAAAAATAGGCACAAACAAACAAAAAAAGGCCAAAAGAGTAAAACGCTCACCATGCAAAATTGCTGAACACTTTAATTTTGGTTGGACAAATCTCCAGACAGGCTTGAATGGATTATAGGTATACCTTGCCTGTCAAGTAAAAGTAGCTTAGTGGTGCTATTCCAGCAAAGTTTTTATTTACTGTTTTGGCATTTGTAATCAGGACCAATCCATTCAAAGCCACAAGCCATACCGCTGCTTTAATTTTGTTTTTTTGGGGGGAGTTGATTGTCTCAGATTTTGGAAGTCAGGTCGATCATCCCTGTGTGGTCCAGAGTGGCTACATCTGTGTGATGAACAGCATCTCGTAACTGCTAAGCTTTTATGATTGGATCTGGGGATCAAAAACTATGGGCACTTCACCAGTGTGCAACAGTGCTACATACTGTACCCTACTAAGTCAACTGGATATGTATGCAAGATGAAAAAAAGGTGGATTAGTGCACAAAGGGGACTGAAAATGATCATTTTCTAATGCAGTATGACATTGACCTCGTAGCTGTTGTTTTTCAATTCAGCAATGTTTGCAGCCACAAATCTCTGGTACTTATAATGTAAATGTGCATTATACTGTATTGCATAAGTAAGAAGACTTTTTATTTTGTATGTTAAGTTCCAAGTCTAAGTCGGAGTGAATGGAAGGCCCAAACGCATAACTTTCATACAAGAGACCTGGTTTCGAATTCTGTGGGAAACCAATAGTCAATGTTGATAGTTTTGAGGAAGTAGTTATCTTAACCCAAACCACGATCTTTTCGGAAAACTAACCAAGTTGTTTTGGTGCCTAAGCCTAACCAAATTGCGACTGTCACCCAAAATGTTTCTCAGGAAGCTTTTTTTTTTCAAAAAACTGGGCATTTCTATTGCCAACTTGACCGCGTAATCAGAACATGATACCCGGTTGGGTGAATTCAACAAACCAAAATGGAAAACACATTTTTCTAACCAAATGGTACAATATTATTGTCTAAATTGTACCCTACGGTTTAATATTCCAAATCTGTTTTTTTGTTTTGACCCCAAACCCCAGCTAAGCAGCAATTACAGAAAAATGTCAAAAATCAGTAAGGGGGCTCAGTGCAGTGTGGAGGGACAGTAGGGTTAGTGTGGGTGGGTGTGTGAGGAGGTGATCCCCTTGTCAGTGATCACTGTGGATGGGATTAGATTAGGCTAGATCAGATTAGGGATTGTTTGGGAATAAACATTCAATATGACTCTGAAAATAATCCTCGTACAAGAACCTATGGCCCTGTAATCTAGTGGCAGGGAAAGGAGAGGAGAGGAGAGGCCATATTCAGATATGAATTCAGATTCCAACCTACCAAGTGTGTCCTATCTACATCATACAGATAGGATGGGATGCCACAAGCAGTTGTGGTGTTTACAATGTTAGTCAAAGTTTCTGAATCTCCCATCGGGCTAAACTGTCACAGTACTATGCTCCAGTGTTTCAGGAGCATTGGGTCCAGTTGCTGGGACAAGTGAAAGACATGAAAGTTTGGTTCCAACGTTTTCCTAAGCCTACAGAGTCTGTTAGAGGTTAAAGCCTGTGCAAAATAGATGAAAGATATGCACTGTAACTTTAGTTCTGCAAGCCCAAATGAAGCCCTCTCACCTTGTCACAATGACCTGAGTTGCTGACTTTGTGGATACTGAGTTAGGGTACAATGGCCTGAACAGGTGAGGGCTGATGGGTCTGTTCTGATTTGAACATTACATGCAAGTTTTAGTGGCCATGTGTGAATAGAGCAGGTCATTGTCCAGAGAATTCACAGCGAGCGAGTGGGTTTTGGGTGAATTTTCTGTCACGCCTCGATCGCCATCTTTGATGTTCTTTAAACAAAACACTGCAATCTCTGCAGCATCATTTTTGTGTCATGTCCTCTACCCAGGCGCCACCACTTGCCTAAACCAAGTATTTCCAGTGAGAATACATCTGACACGGACAATCTCCTGTTGCGTGCTACAGGTGTGAAAGGGTAACTCTGGACAAAGTCTGGTCACTGACCTGCCTGTAAGCTGTCACTGGTGTTTCGGTAATAGGAAATTATGACTATTCCTTTCCTTTATTAAAAAAAATTGGGGCCACGCTACACGTATTTTTTATTATTATTTCGATAGGCTGCAGGGAGAGAGAAACACAAAGTCAAGACAAAGAACAAGAGGACAAAGAACTATTTTTATTTTATAAGATGGCATAAACTCATGGCAGCAGCAGAACTTGTCCTGCATTGTCCTTAACTCCACGTACATTTCCAGTGATTTGTCATCACTTGTTTTTTTTGTTGTGTTTCCTTTTGTCATCGCAAAACAAAAAGTGAAAAAGATTGACAAGCCAATTTGAAAATATGATGTCATTTATGGTCTTTTATGATAACATTTTATAAGCTGGCTGTTTTCCAAGTCTGGCTCAATCAAAAAAGTGTTGGCTCGAAAGCTGTTGCAACCCGTCTCGTTGGCTTCTGTAACTTACACACTCAGAAATGAAATGTGCAACTTGCTGAATTAAAATGGACCGGCCGGCTCACGTTTTGCGGCTGCTGTCACATGCATGCACACAAAACACACACACACACACACTTTGAATCAATTCTTGTCTCCGCTATCAATCCATATCTCGATCGTTGGGTCTGATGTGAATAAACTGGGCTATAGGCCTAACAGCAACCCAATACTTTATATATTTCACCGATGTCAAAGTGTCAGAATGAAGTGCTGCTTGCTGGCACTTGGCAAATTTCTCCTGTCCTTTCTGGCCAAGTGTAGCTCAAGTTTCATTTGCCTGTCGATGTACAAATGTGTGAGGATGAAAAGTTTCATGACCTGTCAGATATTATGCTATTTTCAGTAAGTCAGCGATCATGCATTTTCCGCAAAACAAAATCTCATTGATTTCCCAGAGAGACAACTGAAACAATTTGTTCCCCACAAATCACCTTTTGTTCGACTTTTTATGAAGACTCTTTTGTGACATCCAGGGATTAAAGTGGGATTTGGCAGCTGGGGGAACTTTAAGATCTAATGTAGCGGGGCAGCGGAGAAAAATGACTCACCTCAAAATAACTCCAGGATTGATTTGTTCTGTGAGCTCCAGTGGACGTGTTGTCTTCGTAGACAGGCTTTGTGATCAGCTGATGGTCTTTTAAGCACCTATTTATTGACATATTTTTTCTGGATCCCACTGGTCAGTCTCATAGGGGTGTGGAAGTGGCCCCATGACCAGGGGACACAACTCAAGCAGGGGTTTGGAGGTCAGACACTTCATTTCTTGCATTGTGGTGAGCATTTACTCACCAATTTGTGCTTTTTATGCATCAATTTCAAAGTCCTCTGCTACTCTCAATATGGATGTAAAGAAAATAAAGACTCTATATGAGTCTTTGTAGGTATTGTAAAAATAAATATCATTTTAACCTTTGGTCAAAAACCTCTCATGAAGATTGGGGTAGGTTGGCAACCGTAGGCTTTGAGCTGTACTGCTGCTCTGAGGGTTACTGCTCTTTGTTCATTTAGCCAACTGCATTCTACAATATCTTAGCAGATGTTACACGGGCTATCGTACTGTCATGGTGGCTTTCCAACCCTTAGCCATAGTATAAAGGAATTCACGTCAGCAAAAAGCAACTCCATTTATGCTCGCTTCCCATCTGTATCTAGCTAGATGAGAACAGAAAAAGGATTTGCGTTAATTGCACTTTTTGACTTTTTCATTTGTTGAGTGAGCATCTCGGTGGCATCTGCTGGAAGGATGCCAGGTTGCAGCGCACGAAAAATGAACCCACTTGACATCATTATGTATGAAACCGCCAATCATATTTTTTTTACTTATGAATGCAAGGTGCCAGGATGCCGATTGTTGAGGCCCACTTTAACCCCTGGTGACAGCCATGTGCCTCAATCAGTGGGAAATGGAGCACCAGGGTTCAACATGCAACAGTAAAGGGGTAAGACTCAGGTAACCAGCAAGTGTAATTACAAGTATGCCTGATCCCTGTGAAAGCTCTTCCTGGCCACTTTCTCCCCTGCACTGAAGGCTTTGGCACGAGTGGCGGAGAGGGTCACTGTTTAATAATGAACAGGTCGAGCAGGCTGTAACGGATACATACACCTGCTTTATACATCAGTCAATTACCTAATTAGAACTCTCCCTCAGGGGAAAGCTAATACCTCGTCCTGGAGCGGGAGGACAACCCCTTCCATGTGAACAGAGGCACTCGCAAGACAAACAGATACCTGTATGTGTGTGTATGTGTGTAGTCGTGGTGCATGTGCGTGTGTGTGCATGTGCATCCGCATGTAAGCGTGAGGAACAATAGGAAGGGGGTCGAGTATTTCTTTGCTCAGATCAGGTACCCAAGGACACTCATGGGAAATTGTGCTCTATGCGACTGTGATCCAATAACAGTGCTTCCTCTGCCCACCTCCTCACACACGCTGCCCTCAGCCCCTCGCCATTCATCCTTCCATGAGAAAGTGATCTATGTAAACCCATATGATGGTTCTTTCAGGCTCCTTTTCAGAGGGCCAGGATTACACAGATGGACACAGATGGTTGGTCAACAGTCAACAGTTTTCAGGACTGTTCCCTCTGAAGGAGTTGTCCTCACTGCTAATTCTGTGAATTATCCAGAACAACTGAGACGTTTATGTTGAACTTTTAAATGTAATTTTTCACCTCCATTGTATTGACCTGGCGCATGAATCTCAGGATATCTCAAAACCTGGACGAATAAATCTATCTACATGGCTAGCAGCGTTGGACAACTTGCTTGACAAATGTGATCGGTTACTCATTACATATCACTCATTGAAAATATTGCTTAACTAATTACTCAACAGGGGGAAAAAGGAGTGGCTGAAATGGTTAAACTCCATCAAAAACATTAACACGCTGACCAAAATGCTGAGATAACAGTGTTGCAGAGATTAATAACTTAGAAACTGATATTCTTACACTGCTCATTAGTGCAAAAAGTTTTACGTGTTATTGCCCAACATTGGTGGTTAGATGCCCCTAGAGGGAAGAGGGAACCGACCCTTTAAAGCGAATGTTTTCACCCATAGGTGCGTGCGCCGAGGTGTGGCTGATTGATAATGTGATCAGACAGTCTGCTTGCATGGACACTGTGGGTTTTGCTTAGGCCACCAGCAGCTCTGAGGCAATCAGGGACACTTCAGCTGTGATTAAGTCACATACTTTAGCCTCTGGAGGATGGCAAGGGGGGAGAAAAAGCAAAGAGAGAATGAGTGATGAAGCTCTCACTTCACAAAGAGGGAGTGGACAAGGGTTGAACGTTCAGGATCACTAATGTTAGTCTATACATCCTCATCTAGGTTTCCCTCATGACCTCTGCCCCACCCATTCCTCTCCATCACGCAGATGCAAAAACCCACCCACTTCCCCAACCTATGAGCAGCAAAACCCGGTCACCAACACCACCCTGACTGCTCACATAATGTTTTTGCCACACAGCAAAATCAATTCCTGCTTATTAATAACAGCTACAGTGTAAATATCTGTACTGCAAGGGAGATGGATGGAATTGAAAGAAGAAAAAGAGGACTGAGATTGTGATGGTGGTGGTGGTGGTGAGGGGGTTGGGGTCATGAAACATGCTCCTAAAAATCAATTTTCACAGGAGGACTATTAGGTTATTGAGAAGTGGGATGGCTGATTGGTGCCTGTAGTGAGTGTGTGTATGTGTGTGTGCGCACATGTACTTACTGTAAATTACCTAACAAGTTTCAGACTTTGGACTTCTTCATACCAATGTGCTGCATATGATTATTGTTACCTGGCAAAGAAATTTGTATTCAAGACACCTTGCTTAAAATTCAAGACTCACTGTTTTAAACATAGAATAGGACATTTTTTAAATAAATGATCCTTCCTGTCTTGTTTGATTTTTCCTTCCTTCTTCCCCTCTGTCTTTAAAAAAAAAGTGAGAGCTCATGCCCACTTCTGCAAAGTAACCAGAATGGAAAGAGAGGAATGTGGCCTGCCTCAGCGAGAAATCCCAAAGTGCTTGCCGACTCCTAGCTGCTAATACAACTAATGCAGTAATGTAAGGGCCAAGGCGATTAATGAGAGCGCTCTGCCCCTGACATCTCAGACACCCTAATGTTGCTGCAGCGTCTCCCAAGCCGTGCTTTAATCCATCACCGGTCCATATAACCCAATTATGGCCTGACGCTTTACTTTTAGCTCCTCTACTGGGTCCTTCACACACATCTATAAAAGGGCAAACATGCACACACACACACACTTAGACAAGAATGTTTGAGCATCGTCAAGCACATTTTACAAAAAAAAAAAAAAAAGACTCGATGGGATATTTGCGCACACACATGCTCACACATACACACCCATTGAGAAATACCCAGCAGAGACACTTGCAGAGTCAGGTAAGTTCAGATGAATGACACTCTAAGAGAGAGCTGACTTTTTCAGCCATATAGCAGCAATATAATAATTTAATATACCCCAATTAACATATTTAACCTGCTGTTAAGTCCCATAATGCTGTTTGCATATGCAGAGTTGAGGCCTTTAGATCTGGGCTCACTGTAATGAACTCTGATCACCGTAGTTAACTAACTTCCTGCATGTCTAATGTCATCCCCATAAAGCCCCTTTCTTGTTATGATTGTAATCGTAGCATGATGCTACACTAATATGCTTCATTCCCAGAGGTCCATCAGTCTTCCGTTTTAGCTAAGGGGGCGTATGTATTGCATTTTTCATGAGGTCCCCCGTGCAACATTTATGATTCACCCTGAAGGCTTTAAAACAATACTCGACTGCCTCTCCCTCCAGGATAACCCTAACATCTGGAACATACGTACATGTACATGAGGGCACTTTCATATGATGCAAGAACTAGAAGAGCAGTTGGACCCTCCATCGCTCCCTCTTCCCCTCTGTCTGTCAGTTATGTCACATGCAGAGTAACAGCTCTGTCAATCAAGAGATCTATGTGCTCGCTTCCTCTAAATCAGGTGCATTGACTCCTTAAGAGTTACTGGAGGAGCCTACTTCCATTAGCCACTCCCAACGGCAAATTAACTTAAATGTACCCGCTCAATAAAGTTCAAGACAATCATTTGCATGTCAATGTCCTTTTTCTCTCAAGGCCTTCCCAAACATACAGCTGACTCATGCAAATCCTGACTTGGCTGTGATTCCATTGCACTAATACCAATTAGCCAGAAGAGCTAATTGCTAAAATACGTTGGTTAGTTGGGAGAGAAATGTTGCACTGCGGTGTTAAAAAAAAAGAAATCAACTTCAGAAGATAGGAACCTCTTAACTTTAAAGTGATAAACTCGAATACTAAATGTCTGTTGAGACATTGTTTATTACACAGGAGGCAACGCAATGGCCGACTTATAAAAATATTTGAATATTTAGATATATTTGCAGAATTATAAACTGGGTGTCTGTGGCAACACTTCAGGAAAAACTGCTGTATCAAGTTACAGCAAATGCAAACCGAACATTTCCTACCATGTGCAGGAAAAATCAGATCACAGTTGCTTACATCATGATGGAAATAGGCCAATTATTGCCTGACTTCTTTTCTAATACAACAATAGCTTTTTTGCTGTACTATTAAACCACACTTGCTGTTACCACCAGTAACTCAAATGAGATTGCCGCTTTAAACAGATATATTCCAGGGTCGTGGAAAAGATTTTGGGATATAACTTTTTGTGTTAATTGCCTGACAAGTGACTGTATAAAGCAAGCAAGCAAGTTGTGGACTAAATAAATGTAATGGTGCTTTAGTCAGATCACAGTGATTAATGTTACTTTCCTAATGCAATAACAAATGGATCAGGTCAGGGTGATGATATTCATTGTCAGTGTCCATGCTCCAATCAGAAGATTCTGATGATTATCTGCACTTGCCTTTTGGTACTCTATTACAAAAAATCCCTTCGTAGTTACATCCCATCTCCTGCCAACCATCTGTCATCCTAATCGTGAAGAGTTCCACTTTTGGTCCTCAGAGCCAAAGGCATGTCACTAGTGGACTATCATACATCATCAGTTATTGTGTCCGTACAAATATAGGTAGGAGTGATATGAGAGAGAGCCCTGTAAGGGGGATTACTGTTGTTGAAAATCACCTAGAGGTGGAGGTCACAGTGGTTTACAAGAATTTTAAATCTGAGTGTATCAATGCAGGACCAAGCTGACCAGGCCAGGTGATGAGAACAGGAGGTCTAACCTGTCTGGATTGGGAATTATATCTTTTTGTCTATTTGATCTATTTGCATATCAGATAAAAAGGATTAAAACTGTTCCTGCTCAGTGCTTGCAATCTGCTATTGAAAGATTCAGCTGATCACAGTGACTTTAATTTACTGTCCTCTTCTTTTTTTCCTCTTCTGTCATGTGTTTCTACACAGGATCTCTCCTCTCCTCTCCTCCAGCCCCTGGGCGTCTTCAGCATCAGATGTCATCCTGCCAGAGACAAAGTAAGTCAGACAAACACGCAGGCTGGACCTCTGAGGAGAACCTTGCCGCATGCTCAAGTGCTATAAGTGCCCGGGAGTCGTCTTACAAGAAACACTTATTGCATTTTGTATTGAGCATGATGTTATGAAAAATTAATACTGTGATGGTGTGCCTTCCTCTCCTTAGCCTCTCTCTGCGTGAGTCTCTGTGCCCATTTGTATGCATGTAAATGTGCATGCACCGTCTTACTTTCTGTATTCATGTTTCGGCAAATGCGTGTGCTTGTGTGTAAGAATGTGTGGCTGCATACATGCGATTCTGGTATGAGCTTCAGGGGCTAATTGTCATATGCATATCACAGAGGTTTCCATCTCCAGAGACCCGATGTTTTGGTCAAAGAGCCAATGTCGGATTCCCAGCTGCACTATTGACAATAGTTACTGCACAGGCCTCCTTCCATTTACTACATTAGACTCTTTATTCCCCTAGGTTAGTACATATATTGACTCCATTATTGGCAAAACAGTAGTGAAAAAATACTACCTTAAAGTAAATTGATATGTATACAAAAACAGGAACAGCTGAAAACAACAAATACAATTCACAAAATCGAAGTGCCTTGCAGTAGTTTATGTGAAGCATATTTTTTTATGTTATACATTATAAACTTGCCGGGATATCATGTTACCCATTTTGCAAAAGAACTTTAGCAATAACTAAGAGTCTTTTGATCTGAGCTCACGTCAGTTTTTAGGGGAAAAAAAATAGTCTCCGTGAAGCTCCCACTGGTTCAGTCCCCTTTCCCATCTTTATTTCATTTCATTTTGGAAATTAATGCAGCCAACCTGTACTCTTTAAATTATGATGGATTATTTTGAGGAGATCAAAGCAAATCTTATAAAAAAGGATTCCACATGAAAACAAAGTCCTATGCAATTTTAATAAATATAAGTTTCCAAATCTGTGCTGTGGTATTGGAGGGGATTTAGAGGATTTTTTCCCATTTGCTGCTTAAATTTGTAGTATTAATCCCCTTAAAATACAGTGTTGCTGTTGTGCATGTATTCATACAGGGCAACATGTATTCTTTCACCAGCTTATTGTGGAAACTTGGGTCAAAGCTGGACTTGCTAAAATATATTTCCTTGAATTCCTACCCACTGGAAATTTCACCCTTCTTGAAGGATTGCCTCACCTAGACACTAATATCAAGTTTTACGTGTTGATTTTTGGCATAAAGTGGAAGCCAAGGTAGGTGGGTTCTGCAGTGAGCGGCTGCTGTAGTAAAAAGTCCAAGTGTTAGATCATTAACAGCTGTATTGGAAACGATGTCGGTCTGACCTTGGGGAATCAGTGGTTTGTAACCTCTGAGGTGGGACACCAACACTTAGAAGACAGTACACCCCTGAGTCAGTTGGGTCGAGGAGAAGAAAAGGCCACAATGAGATTTGCAGAAACCAGATCTAGGTGACCAGAGATTGAATAATAACTCTCCCAGATGTTGCTGACAACAGACCTGCTTCATCGCTTCTTTTCTCTTCTCTTCTCTTCTCTTCTCTTCCAACCGCTCTAAAAATAGAAATCAAGCCTCTCTAGACATTGATGGATGGACTGTGAACTCCTGACCCAATGAAATGTAACAAGAAGGACTATCAGAGCGCAGCATGAACTGTGTCAAAGGTCACAATGTCGAGTAACACTGAATATGCCACGAGACACGCACAGCTTTTCATTCTTGTATGTTACATAGTGGTGCAAGTTGTGCTAGAGTGAACACTGACACAACCACATGCACATAACAGAATAGTGAATCACTTATATACATGCACACATATCCATTGCTAGTACATGACAAAGACATGCAAGACAGACAGCAGTCGATCCCCAAACAGGAAGTCAACAGTCCCTCAAGACTTGAGGCTGATACTGAACTTCTGATTGGCTCAGAGAAGGGATCAGCAGATGTTGCACCTGTAAACAGTCTACAAGTATCAGAAGCATCAACCCTCTAGCACACAGTCATCTGTACCTTTGCATAAGCAGGTATCTACTTAACACAATGGTGCTTTGATCTAAAAGCTAGTGTTGCTATGCTAACATGCTCACAATGATAATCAACAGGCTAGCATTTGCTAATTAGCCCTAAATACAAAGTATAGCTAATGGGAATGTCCTTAGTTTAAGTACTGGACAAGTTGACATGGCACTAGATGAAAAATCAGTGGGTCATCAATGTCATTAGGATTCATCTGAATGAAGTTTCATAGATGTCCCTTCAATAGTCTTCAAGACATTTCACTAAAATCCACAAATGTTAACTTCCTGGTGGTGCAAGAACAAAGGTCAGGGGTTTGCAAAAGTCATTAGGATTCATTTTCTGGGCACCATGAATATCTGTACCAACTTCCATGGCAACACATCCAGTAGTTGTGGAGTCTGGACCAAATGGTGGACACGAATAAAAACCTGCAGCATCATAAATAAGGTTGGAAATTTAACTTAAATAAGTAAACTTCAGTCTGGTTAAAGTGACTTGTTGAAATTACATCTATGATTTTGCGGTGACAATGATTTCTGCTGTTGGTGTTGTGTCGTGGTGAAAGCCAGATTGCTTGGTTTTCCCCAGAGGAGGAGGCGAATGAGATGCACTGACATGGAGCTTCTGTGGCGGAGCTGAGTCTGGGTCAGTGGGATGTTCTCGTCACTCTGCCCCTGAGGTAAAATGTAATGAAAATACAACATGTCAAAGACACATAGTTAAACGCTCAGATAAGCCGTTGTCTAACCTCTGTGGTGTGATGCTCTACATTTAATTTCTTATCTGCTGAAAATGAACAAAGGCTTGGGGCACTGGCAGTATCGCCTCCTTGGCCCCTGCCCCTCAGACCCCTGCACACTCTACATAATAATCTTAATGACCCTCTCCTCCATTCTCTTTCCTATTCCCTCGCTTCCTCCACCCCTGACCCCTCCCCTCTGTCTGTCCATTTGCGCAGTCCCCTCTCCCAGGTTACTTCCACCACAACGGACACAGCTAAACACACCCCCTTCCCACTCCCACCACACACACTCATACACACCCTGAGGGTGAACCTAATAGGTCCACAGCGCCTGAGCCGTAGCATCTCCCCTCTCGACTCCGCACCTCGGCGTGTTTCTTCATCCTGCCTCTGGGGCTCGAACACGGACACAGCTCTCTTTCCCTTCTTTATCCGGTCCAGATAACCTTATGTGTTGGACAGAGTGAAGGGAAACCCACAAATAATAAGCATGTTCGCCATCACTGCGAAGACAATGGGCAGCTCGCCTACTGCTGGCATCATCTCAGGGTTTTTCTCTGAGCCAAAGTGATGATGAGGTGTTTGGGCAGTTCATTGGGGCTGGCATCAAGGTACGCTGAGGGTTACACAGAGTTTGAATGTATCATGTCTTCCATCTTGCACTGCGTTCAAGCACTAAAATGCTTCAAGGCAAAACAGAAAAGGGCAGTGTATAAAGAAAACGTGGGACACAGTGCAAACCATGCGTGCTTGTCTTGTTTTCAATGTCTCAATAACAGTGGGAAAAGTGAAGAGTCATTTTCATATTTGTATAATTAAGAGCGTGAAAATCACTCTTGTGATGTGCTGTGTCAAGCCCTTTTCATATTTTCAAAGCGTGTTTTGCCCTCCAAAAGAAAAACGTAAAGGGGGATATATTATGTTTTCTTACACTATTGATTCCATGTCTCTGCCCACTCAAGCCTCTCAAGGCCAACATTAAAATGTCTTGCTTCCTATCTCCATCTTTAATTGATGGTGGATATTGCTCTTATCCACACACACTCAATCCTCTGCTCTTCACTCCTTGATATTAAGTGTGTGTGAATGCCTATGGACTGTAGAGGCTGCTTTTATACCCTTTACTGGTTTCATTCTCGGCCTGACATGAATAAGGCAGTTATGGCCGCCTTAAGAGCTTATGGATTAAAAGGAGGATGTGCTCCATGAGTGCAAGACAAGACATTAGGAGCTCTTTATTAGCTAATCATGCAGACAATGGGCTTAAAGCACTTCTATAAAACAACAATGACAAAAGCAGAGGATTATTTGCAAGATTCAGTGAACGCTTGCTACATTTGCATTAATTAAGTAAGAGGCTGGTGATCTGTATTGCACCAATTAAGACAGCTGTTGTTATATCAGAGGTAGAATTGGGGATTTAAGAGATGAGAAGATAGAACCGATTAGATATGAGTGCATAAGAATGATAATATTGGGACATTACATTCATATTGTATAACATCAGTCCATCATTCCACCACTTTGGTCCAAATTGAAATTCATAGGCAATTATCAGAAGGATTGCTATAAAACCTTTTACAGATATTTACGATCCCCAGACGATGAATCATAATGACTTTGACAACTTTCAGACCTTTTATCTAGTGCCATCATGAGATTGATATTATTGACTTTTAGGTGAAATATCTTGATAACTTCTGGATGGATTGCCATGAAATTTGGTACACATATCCATGGTCCCCAGAGGATGAATCCTCATTGCTTTGCATGCTAACTTTTACAGTATATATAAGTGCATATATAAGTGCTTCTATACAAATAGACAACAGTGCGTTCACTGTTGGTTAAATATATCCTAAATATTTAAATTCTCTGTACATCAGTGTTATTGGTCGATTCTAATAGGCATTTATAGTGTGAGAGTCACCTGTCAATCTTTCAAAATGATCTCTAGCCATCAACTGTCCATCAGCTGTTGACAACGTGTAGATGGGAGGAGATGAGAGGCAAGCAGACAGATGTGTGGCCATTATATGACTTGGGTTTTTATCATCTTTCATCCCCCCTTGCCCAGCAATGATTAGAGAGCTAGGAGGAACTTTAGCACACGTCTGTGATGTGTGAAAGCCTGACAGGGCCTGCCTGTCCACACAGGCCCAGACACCATGTGCAGACCAGCAGCAGAAGTTCAAACATTACTTGACATCTTTATTGAAAGCAGTAGATTTTCTTGCCTAGTATGTGGCCAGAAATAAAAAGAAATTACATAAATTCTGTCTTCTAGCTTTAGTTTTGAGGGTGTTATAGAAAACAATCTCTATTTAGTGTTTTTTCTGCTCCAGGGAATTTAACCACACACCTCTGGTGGGATGTGTCATAATTTTGGCAACGGGATGAAATCAGGTCACCTAACTTGTTAATAAACAGTTAACATCAAGGGTGTGTGTCCGTGTATGGTGAATTTTACACAGTGTGTGTGTGTTCCTCAAGGGCATGGCTGCAGTAATGATTTACTAAATGTCAAATGAACAGTAGTGGGGAGAAAACACCATGCAGGCGCGTTGGCTGGAAGCTCTTTAGCATTTCACGCCCTGATTGTGAGACGGCTCCTTTGGTCAGCACACAGCACCGAGGCAGCAACGTGTCCTGAGAATTAGTGCCCAAGGATTACATGCACACACTCTTGGTCACTTAAAGCACCATACTCTTTCTATGGACACAAATAAATGAACATGCACACACTCTGACAGTGGTGTGACATGATAAGGTCAAGATGAGCCTGACTGGATGTGAACTTGAACAAACATTCTCTGCCTCGTACAATAACTCCCCGAGATTCTTCCCCCTGTTCTCCATTTTCTGCAGAGTTGCCACCAAATGCTGAGTTCTGTCACTGACAGCTTTTGAGTAGAAAAGAGCATAAACCATCTGCGCAATAATAGCTTTTATGAGTTTGTCCCTCTCGTGGAGAGCATACTGCGGTCTCTTGGGTGGGCATCACAGTCGGCGACAGCCTGATGTGGGCTGAGAGGTTGCCATGTCGGCTGTCTACCCCCTCTCAGGCTCATCTCCAGGGTCCGCTGAGACTGTGAAGAGAGGCCTATCACCAGCGCTCCTGTTGCCTAATCACTGTCTTTCTCTCTTCTTTTCTTCCTCTTAGCATCTCAGGCTGCCATTCGCATTTGCACTCTTTCCCCACACCATCATTTATTCATTTTTCCCTTTTCAGTGTTGTTTTCCTCCCAGCACTCTGATTTTTCCCGATTTGTGACGAAAAGGACCCAGATGGCACCAAAGGCGAGGTCTTAGACACGCAAAATGGAAATGCACACACACTCTGAAACAGCACATTCAAGAGCAAACGGAAGCACTGTCTGTAGTTACACCACATCATTGATCATTAATGCTCCTCTTATTATCTCTTCTGACGTGTGTTTGTTGTCCACCAGTCTATGAATAGTGGGTGGATTTGTTGACCAGTCCAATCTGCCAAGAGAGACTTTATGCAAATGTAGGTCATAATGCTTGGCACATGCGATTGGTGTGAAGGGGCAACATTACAAGGACGTGAGCAGCGAGGGGGGGTGCACATGCTATGGAGGCAGAACTAGAGATAGGAGTTGAGTGGTGGGTAATCTGGAGACTATTTACAATGTTGAAGTGACAGTGGCTCTCACTAATGAGAGTGACCTCCTAGAGTACCTTTACTCCTTTCCCTACCCATGGCATGCACACACATACACAGAGACATACGTGTCATTTTGGCCTCATCCTTGATGCATCCTGACAGCTTGTTTGAAGGGTTGTGTTTGGTGGATGGTGGTGCAGGTTGCTGTGTTGGGAGGGTGGTGGAGGGAGCAGAAGGCCCATGAAAGCCTGAGACTGGTAATGTAGGATAAGTCCATTAATAATAAAAGGAGCACATACCTATCTTTTGCTTCTCTTTCACAGTGAAGCATGCTGTCATCTCTAAGTTAACACTCAGGCTCATACATACCCAGATCCCCCCAGGGCACGTGGTGATTGTGTAGCATCAGCAGGTTGACGGCTGGCATGTAAACCACCAGACTGACCCCGCCGCCTCCACCCACCATCCTGGAGCCATCATGCCTCCCAGCATCACTATCACCTTCATAGCAGGACTTCTACCCCTGCAGGCCTCATCAAGCCTACAGTGAATGTTGGTGCCAAAACACAGACTCTGCCAGAATTGCCCAGAGTCTGAGAGTGGCAGTTGTTATAGCTGGAAAAGATGGATTACTCTTCTCATATCCCCACTAATTTTAGTGTTTATGTTGTATATAACCTGTCTGTCTCACTGTTGCTTTTCAGGTTCCTTATCGCAGTTGGCTCACCCAAAATGTTTGCATAGCTGCAAATCTTCAATCAAATCTTTTTCTCTTATCTTTTCTTTACCAAATCAACAACTCCTTTTTTTAGATTTCTGAGGCAGGTTATAAACTGTGCAAGACGATGCACATATCATTTTCCTTTTGAAAGTGAAACTGATAATATCTTCAATGTGTTAATATTTATATCTCAGTATCTGAATAACACAAATGAAGCAAATCTCAACAAATAAACAAATTGTTTCTAGCTTGGAATTTACACGTATTTTTTAAAGGAATATCAGAATGTGTTAATTTTCATGCAGAAGCTGAAACATTCACGATTTCCCAGTGCCAAAATAGCCCTTTCACTAGGGACAGGGGTGGCTGGAATGGAGAAGTATGCTTTTGCTAGAGGGGAAAATAGTGAGAACAGCTGAGCATTTCTTTTCACCACTTGAGCCGAAAGCTTGTGAGGAAAATGGATGTTTCACTTCTGTACTTATCCAGCTGTACTTTCAACTGTGGCTGCTCCAACACGAGATCTATCTATCTTTCTATCTATCTATCTGTCTATGGTTGGCTGGTTCACATCCCTCCAAGGAGATCTTCCACTCCTGTCTTCTTGTGAGGGGGTCGGGGTTGTTCCAGCTCAGCTCCATATGCTGTATGCTGTTCTGCTGCAGGTGTAGGTCCACTGATACCCTCATCTGTTTCCTCCTCAGTGAAATGGGTCTTGTGTCATGGAAACAACAGTTGCAGGACCTACACTTCTGGAAAACATTTAGAAAAAAATATAGGCCATAATAGAGTCATTAAAAAAAAATCTCTGCACACATTGAGAGAGAAAGTAAAATAAATACTTTGGTTGTGTTGCACAGCTGTCTCCTTCAGTCTTTGGAGCACATGAGGCAGAGTTCAGAATCTGTGGTTCCAATGCTCCAATACAAGTAATTGTATTGCAAGTTTTTTTGTCCGAAAGGTTGTTGAGTATAGATTTCTTTATGTGGCTCATGGTGAAGGAGTCTTCTTCGTTGAATACTGTGCTTGATCAATGAGAGACACAGTTAGGTTTTTGTCATTGCACAGCATGACGGTGGCTTCTTTCAGAAGTTTAAGAAGCCTCACTGTGCCCTCAGCATCGCTTATGTCTGAGGAATCCAGAGTATCTATTTCACGGGCATTTTGTTGGACGCCTGTGCTCAGGAGAGCTGCTGCCACAGCTGCTTTCTGTTTGTAATAGTGTTCGATCGTATCCAGATTTGTGCAATGGAAGCTCCAGCAGTTTCTGTTTAGATGCGAACACAAGAAGTGGCTCTTGAGCTTCTTTGGAAGAAGGTCACAACCCACCACACTCGACCCTGCAAAACACCTGATGTGTGGTGCTAGCCTGGCTTCTTTCACTGCAACCTCCATATGCCTTGCATTGTCCGTTACATTAGTAATTCCATGATTATCTCTGAGGGTCTGAACTACCTTTGATTTTGTTGTCTCGTAAAGTGCTGTCATTACAGACTGACTAAAGTGTGGGCGCAGTATTTGGACTCTAATGTGTTAACCAATGGCAGAAATCCTTCATTGTCAACTACAGAAAACGGCCTCATATCTCTTGCCATGAAAACACCACTGCACCTAATCATTTCTTTGGCTCTTGAAGTTGTGGGGTTGCAGCGTGTCAGCCTGGTTTGGACTTTTAGCATTTGTTTTGGTCAGACAGTAGTGACCACAGCTTCTCAGTATGGCACCATTTTACATTCTACGCCATCTGCTATTTGTGTAGTTCATCATTCTCTTGCAATATGTGCATGCTATCTTCTCACCTTTTTCCTTTTCTGACTTACTTGGGGAAGCCAAGGTGCTGCCACACCTCCGATTTGAAGCATGATTGTGCATCCTCAGTTTCAAAATCTTCACCTGCTGCCGCCATGTCTTTGCGGCTTGATATCGATTTTACCTCAGTGATTTCAATCATTACATATTTGTAGTGTGAATTTACTGTCTCTCATAGTATTGTTCATTCCTGGAGGAAACCCTGCAGTGTAAAATGATGGACAATGGGAGTGGGAGGAAGAGGGAAGTGATGAAAGGGGTCAAAGCATAAACTCCCAGGAGGGAAGGCATGGAAGATGGAATTCACATGTTTTCACAGTTTTTGACAAAGATGTGGCTCAAAGCATTAAGATGAATTGAAATGTACCATTCATGGAAGTGTAGTCATCTTTCATCAAAGCAATCAAACACAATGAGAAATTTACAGTATTGGCTCAGCAGCTTGTAAACGAATCTGTGAGCCAGGACTACTTTAGGTTATTTTTATCAACTTATGTCAGGCTCATGTTAAGAAGTTAGCAGATGAAACTGGGTGTGCTCTTTCCATATTTCACCATATACTGAATGTCAGGGAGTAGGCTGGTCATAAATTTTTATGGAAAAATGTCCTCGACAATTCAAGACTGAGACAAACTGAGCAGCCATACCTGACAGAAAGCAGATGCAGCTGAATAAGACTTGCCGCTAAAGTAACATTCGTGTTTTGTTTCTTCCGATTGATAGAATTGGTGTGAACTTGTGACTGCATGTTCAGGACTAATCTCCTGGATTTACTGAATGTAGATTATAAACTGGTATACGGCATATGCCCATGTTTTAAAGAAATTATTTGACAAAGTTGTCCATCAATTTTTGGCCATTACTCTCATTTCCAGTTTTCAGTCTGTTTTAGTCTCTAACACATTTCATTTCTTCTCTTCCGTCACCTCTTGCTTATCTTGATTTCTGTGCACAGAAGCAGACAGGTGTTCCTGATTGGTGTTGCTTTCCAGCGCTGAGAGTGGTAAGGCAACACCTTCAACTCAACTTTTATCCATTTATCCTAAACAACTGTGCTATAGTAACATAACCACTGTCCACTGTGTGTGTGCATGTGTATGTGTGTGTGTCGGTCTGTCTGTCTGTGTAAGTGTGTGTCGTTCTTACGTTTGGGGGCTGGGGGTTAGATTTCATCCTGATAGCAGGGGCAGCCGTGGAGGAGGGCCAAACATATGTTCCGAGGGCCAGGAACAAAAGCACTGACACGTTAGCCTTTTCACGGAGATGACCTTTCCGCCGCTCCCTATCCCAGCCTCTCTGCCTGCCGCTGTCCTTTTGTCTGCCAGCTTGCCCCAGGCCCAGCTCAAGCCGAGCGCTAGAATTTCTCCTCGTCTCCCCAAATCTCCCTTGACTAAATGTCAGGATTACATATTTCTCTGCTCACACTGAGGGCTTTAATTAGCACTACTGTGTGCATATACGTGTGAGTTTGTGTTTGTGTGCAAGTGCGTTTGTGCATGAGAGGGCGAAAATGTGCTTAAGTCTGTGTCAGTTTGCTGACACTTTTGCAACCATGAGCACTTGCCTGTGTTTACCTATGTCCTGAGCAGATTTGTGCGTTCAGTGCCCCTCATAACCCGCCTCACTCCAGGCCAGAGTGGGCTGACAGGATGAGGGAGGAAGAAAAGGTGAGAAAAAGATGGAGAATCACACTTAACAGTGGCAGCAGATCTGCTAATGTGCAAAAAAGCTAATGCACAAACACACACATGCTCATACAGATGTGAACACGCAAAACCTGAGGCCACCGGAAACATACTCATACAGATGTCATCATTAATCCGATTTTTGAAGTTCTTCAAACATATTAACATTTGCATCATGAACTTCTTAATAACCTTTTCAGCTACATTGCACAAGGTTTGCCTCTACGTTTTGTGCATCTGGCCTTCAGGAGAACCTATCTACACGGAAAAATGAATTATTTAAGTTTTAGTGCAGTAATAAGGACACCCTGTATGAACTGCACAATCAGCTGCCAGCCAAGTCGCTAACCTCTTTACTAAAAGCTAAACATGCTGTACCAAAGGGTCATTGCAAACATACATGAAAAGAGCTGTAGCTGAAAAGGTCTAGGGGTCCAGTAGCTGTAGGATAATGTTAACATAAAGTCTTTCTCTCTGTGCAGCTCAGCTGGTGAGTCTTATGACAAATATAACAGAGTAGCCTCCTCTGAGAAAATCTTCCTGGACCAGAAGAGATTTCTTTCTCAATGACTATTAGATATTGTTGCTGTGCTTCCTTTTTTTTTATCATATTGACAGTTATGGGAGTATGTGTTGCTGTTATGTGAGCAAGAGGCCATTGTTTGTTTCCCGTCTTCCAGAATTATTCACAATAATAATAATGGAAAATTTCAATTGTTCTCAGCTCGAGAGGCTATTTTGTGTCTAAGGCCTGATGTTAATTAGGGAACAATGATTTAATAATTCACGCTCTTCTACCCTGCCCACTGACACTGTTCTCAGCAGCCCCGCATCGCCATCTCAGCTTCACGGCATAATAACAAATCAGCAAAACAAATTCACACTACAGCTGCAATACATAACACCACTGTGACAAAGAATTTCCATTGTTCCAGGCTTCTTATAAATATCTAGAGGTTATGCTAATAGATATGGGACATAGCAGAATGATTAGTGTGTGTGTCTGTGTGTGTGTGTATGTGTGTGTGTGTGTGTGTGTGAGAGAGAGAGACTGTGTGAAGGCACGTCACATCACACTGTCAAGACAGGCCCTTCCTCTCCCCTGTGCACTTGGAGAGGCTGGCAGTTACCCAGTCCTCCATGAGCGCACGCCGCGGACTGGTTCTGAACTGGTTCCCTCACTCGGGGCTAGCCTGGGACCAAACCCTGCGTCGCCTCTAATTAGGGGAGGCGCCCAGGCGCAGGCATAACGAGCTGATGAATAATTAGAATTGGAGGAAATTGTGCAGCCAGGGTGGCAAATCTGGAGGGACAAGTGCTGAAAACAAGGCAAGCGGCATTAAGTCCACAGTCAGTCAAATCTGTGAACTTGGCCAGCGGCGTTAACACTAGGCCTGTGTGAAGAGGAATAAAGCTCCAGCACTGGTGGCCAGCCAAGGCCATAGTCAGACCTCCAGGCTCGATTAACAGAAACAAATAAGATGTGGGTGATAAATGAATCCATAAATTACCAGCGATGAATATTAATTCCTTCATGCTCCGGCATTGTGAGAATGCTAAACCATGTGCAAAAGGAGGCAGAGGGTTGAAACTGTGATAGTATGGCAGCATTTTCGAGGCAGGATGTCAGAGTCCCAATAAATGATTGACAGACATGTTTGGCTGCAAGTGCTGTCCTCACTTCCAACACCCATGCTGAGGAGGAATTAGCCTGGCGACTCTGTATGTGTGGAAGAAGTCAAAACTCTGACCATCTAAATTTCCTAAGACATGTAAATATATTTTCTGCTAAATAACATGAATATTGTAGCTCCAGCAGTTTTCAAGGTGTGAGTTTCCAAAAGTAGGACGCTGAATCATTGATGGAGTGGTAGTAAAGTGAGGTGACAGTAATGATGATGGAGTGTTAGCAGGCTAGCATTTGACTGACACAGTTTGGGTCAGTCTTTTCCTCTCACAAACATCCCCCTCATTATCATGCGCAGGGTCGAGGCTGGCGTGAGAGGGGGCGAACAGCCCATCCCGAGGGTCTCGACCGGGCTAGTAGCAGGGGAGTGACGAGGACAACCATGGGGGAGAATCCAAGGACTGTGCCCCTGTGACGAACCCCTGACAGCCAACATGGCTGCCGAGCGTTAATTAGTGCCGGCCTTCCCCAGTCACCAAGGTTATTCACGTCCCTGGGTCATTTAACACGCTGCCTGCTTTCTGCTTGCTCTTTTCTCTGCCAGCTGTGCCACTTTGTCTGGCAGAGTGGAATCACGCCTGGTGATGCAGGGCATTAGACGTGTGACTTTCATGTTTTCACCTAATGTTTGGTGGCCTGTTTGTTTTGTCGAGATGTGAAAGGGTGACATTTTTGCGTTGATCAAAGAGACGTGACTTTTATTTCATGGTTTCAAATGACTTCAGACCTCGTTTGCTGTTATAATAATGACCAAGGTTTTCTTTCATGGGGGTTTTGCCCTTGAAAACACCTCTTTCATACTGGCTGTATAAGGGTTGTAAAGCTGTTGGCAAAGCATTCTCTTATAATAAAACATACCATGAGAAATACATTCCATAATAGAGCAGTGAATTTGTGTCCATGAAGATAAAACAGGATAACAACAACAAAAGGCAAAGCTTTTGAGACTATTAGATGTTTTCAAAAAAGACATGGTGATGAGTGAAAGCACAGGTGATAAAGCAGTGTGTGTGTGTGTGTGTGTGTGTGTGTGTGTGTGTGTGTGTGTGCAAGGTCAAAGAAGGGACAGTATCTGACAAAGTGAAGGCTTATATTCTATATCTTCTTTATCTTTGTAAATCCATTTTTTTCCCTTTCTAAGCTCATCTGCTAAGATCACCATTGTTTCTCTGTTCTCTGTGCATCTCTCTCTCACTAAAATGATTTTTTTCCCTCAATTTCCCAATGCATTCACATAAGGCCAGCCTGTTTTTTTGTGTATTATACTCTTATTACACGATTGCTGCTATCTGAAAACATATGGTTAAAATAATAAGCAGTCTTTGTGCAATGTGGAGCAGAAAACAGAACCAAATCATGCAATGACAAACATGACTTTTCCCCCTTTCCCAATCTTCCAACTCATTTGAACTTAATGCTGCATTCATCATTTTGATAAGCATCAGTATGCAGCCAATATGGTAGCTGAGGAAGGCAGATAGCAGAGCGAGGCCAAAGCTCGTTAGGGCCACCTATTATAACGTTTAGGAGTGTTCTTAATAGAAACATGCCTCAGAGCTGATGGCTTTTAAAAGGAGAGGAGTTTTTGGTTTCCGTGCAGCACGTCATATCATTAACCACGAAAGGAAGAGTGCAGAGTGTCTCACATCCCTGCTTTCCGTCCCTTTTCCACATAAATTAGTGTCCTAATGTCACATTTCATGTGTAGCGGAAGGGAAAACGCGTTGGTTCCCCGGCCGAATGTGGGCTAAGGGGAAAAAAGCTAAGCCTTGGGCAATCAGAGCAGGGGAGAGTCGTGGCATTAATGGTGATGAGTAGTGATCACAGACTCTGGTCATTAGACTAATAAGACTGTATTTAAATTAGCCAGGGATGTTTTTCCTTTCTCTTTTTCCTCTTCCCCTCCTCCAGCCCCCTTCCTGTTATTTTCATGGTCATGCATTGGAAAACACATCCACATATTTCAATCAGAGCTTCTCCCCCTTCATTTCCTTAACGAAAGAACTAATTAAATGAGGCGCTCCTTCCTAATTAATAATTATTTTTCTTCTGTCAAGCGGAAGAATCTGTTGTTTTGGGGGTTTTGTATATAAATTGTGATATTTGTGTGTTATTGATTGTGGACTCCTTTTCATGATGAGGCAGGACTGAAAATGTCTAAAAAAAAAAAAAGAAGAAAATCTGATAGAAGTAAATACACATTACTATCACCAAATGGAACAAATGGCCATGACTTTCTATGAGTATTTTATTTTCATGGTGATTTAACTGAATCTCTTTGATTCATCTTGTGATGAACCATAATGACCCCGACATACACATTATTGTCTCTTGCTTGAATCATCTCTTTCTTTGTATTCTTTGAACAACATCCTGCTAAAAGTGGGTGAAACCTTGTGCATTTAAGCCTCAAGTATTACATGGGTGAACACGTTTACACTTAATCATTAATTTGGTCTAGGCCGAGAGCAGTAATTTAATATTGACTATAAACTGCAGTGGTGATTATTAAATACTCTCCTCAACAACAATTATACACAAAGTTCAATACTCCTATTGCACAAGATTTTACTATCTAACCAAAAAGACTATTTTGGAAATGATCTTTATCTTCTCTGTAAGCCCATCAGTTTCTATTATGGCTTATAATGCCACACATGAGTCGTATTACTGCAGGTAGAAGCAGCGTAAAGGTCTCCGCGGTCTGTCTGCGTTTAAGCCGCGCTCGGCCTGTGTGTACAGTGATCATGGCCGACAGTACCACTGGCTACGGTGTGATCAACAGGGCGCCTCCAGTGATAGTGTGCTGCGTAAGAGGCATATTCTCGCCCAATTTCAGCCAAAAAACCCCTCTCTTTTAGCTTTCAACCTGCTTCGCAGATGAGCAGCCGTTCGGGCAAAGGCACGAGCTGCACCCTGAGCTCACTTGCTGTGTTCCCTGCAGCCTCGTGCTTCAGGGGCTGGTGTGATTTTGCAGGCTGACAGTGACCCTTACAGGGATGGGGTAAGACCTCTCTGGTCCTCTCCTCTCTGGAAATGTCCAGGGGGTGTGTGTGTGTGTGTCGGGGGGTGGGTTTAGCAGAGGGTGGTTGCTGGGGGTCAGTTTATATTGTGCCTCTCTCTGCCCCATTCAGCTCTGTGGTGACCTTGCAGGCCTGCTCTGCCCACTGGGGAGAGCAAGGGAAGGGGAAGTGGAGGGTCATGATCCCTGCGGTGCACGTGTTGGACGCAGATGCTAACGCAGCCTGACGAGGGTCTATTGGAAACATATTCTCCAGGCCCTCGCCACTTTAGCCTGCTCTTTCATTCTCTTTCTGTGTTTTCCTCTGACCTGATGGAGCTGAGCAGCGATAGCTGACCTTTTCCCTGACACTGAATTGTTCCGCCCAGCACCATAGGATCACTGTTTACGCACCCCTGGCTAAGCCCTTAGGGAGGAAAGTGTGCTGCCTACACCACACAAGCACACACACACACACACACACACACACACACAGGTCTCACAGAAGTGCAGTGTCTCAACATGAGTGCTCTCTTCCTCTGTGTAAGTCCTTTGTTTCTGCAAATTGTTATTATGCAAGTTCACCCAGGAGACGACTGCGGAGAAATGTCGGAATACATAAACAACAATGTCTTATTGTGTTGAACCAATTGGGAATCCTCATATATTCACAATCTGACACATGCTCAGGGTTTCATGTGCTGGAATTGTTTCTTGCAAGCTCATATTAGGACCAGATACAGCGTCTGATCCACATAGCGCAAATGTGTTTCATTGTTTGCACCAGACCTCCCCAAACGCCAACGTTTAAATTTTCTTTTGTGCTTTTTGTTTGTTTGTTAGAAAGCTCATAATTTTCACCACCAAGACAAGAGGGATCTCCATCAAAGGGGAGCAGGAGAGTGGATGGATGGAGCAGAGTGTGTGTGATGCTCCAGTGCTTCACCACAGTCCTGTAATCTCCCATCTGGAATGTGTAAATCAAGACTCTGTATATGCTCAACTCTGCAGCCCTGACAGATTTATACAGCGCAAGCTTGTGTTTCGAGGACTCCAGAGGCAAAGAAAATGTAAACTTTTTGAAACAGTTTATCACAGGGACCAGTGTTGTTTCAAAGGCTGAAGATCATAACTGCTTTGGGTGAGAAATTGGTTGTTTTCAGGGTTTAAAATTCAGTCAGTTCGAGTCAGTATCACTTTGTTATGCATGGTAGTAGGCGAACTGCCCAGTATGGATTATAAGCAAGGTGAACTTGAAGCTCCTAAATGTCATAGGCAAGTTTTAGGTTTTGTTTTTTTCCCTTTGCAACAACTTACTTTGCACATGTACAGAGATTCTCAGTTCTAGCTTTCAGCACAGTAGATGGAAATATTTAAATGACTTTTTGGCTCGGCGACCGTTTCCCTTCTCTTCCCCAAGTTCGAGGTCATAACTTTAAACAGTGCATGCGCCGTGTTTGGTGTCAGGGTTGGGGCGATTGAATGGCGGCGGCAGGGGAGCTGACATCTAACATGAAGGTTAAGTGACAGACGGGGCACAATAAGGTCAACATCGGCGTGTCACCCTTCCAGACCTCTCAGGAACAGAGCGGCAGGAAAAGGCCCAGTCAACTGCTTGCAGATGTGTCTGGACGCATGTTTCACTGACAAACACGAGGCAGGCGCCGCTCTCTGATGGTACCACTGGTCACTTCTAATCTGCATCTTGCTGGCAGAGAGAGCTGCAACACTCCAGTCAGGGCTTGTGTGTGAAAACTCAAACGCCCAACTCAACTGACTTTGGCCCTTGACAGAATATTTTGACCAATCTCCTGATAGCTTACATATTTAGCTGAGTTGAGTAGCTCAAGCACTATGGCAGTTTTTGCAAGTGTTATAATTAACAATACTTTCAGAGTTTTTTTTATCCTCTTTTCTTCAAGATTGCAATATTTTATGGCATGTTCTTTGTTGTATTTCCATCTCCTTTTCCTTTTCATGTAGATACATAATTTTTTTCCCCTTACGCTTTGCAGTACATGCACTCTTCAAAGCGCCACTGCATCTCTGACAGCTGTTTTTAATGGATTTTTACAAACACTGGGAACCTACAGCATGACTTCCCTGAGGAAACGCAACCCTGCGAAAGAACAGAACAGTCTCAGCTTCTTACTGTGGCAAATAAAGTGGCGGGTTCAGACAATTCATGGGTGTTAACTATGACAGTAAAATCACACATCTTTTAAACAAGTTATTCAATAAAAACTATATGTTGTAGGGACAATTCAGCAGCACCTTGACATGTCTCTACTGTAAATTTATCTATGCACATGTGTTGTTCTAAACCTGCAGCACAGTACATTTACTCAAGTACTATCCTTAAGAACAATTTTGAGGTACCTCTACTCTTTAAATTTCCATTTCATGGTACTTTGCTGCTCCACTACATTTCAGAGATAAATATAATACTTTTTATTCTAGGGCATTAAAATACAGCATAAAAATGATCCATAATTATAATATACTGTTATAATCCACTTTATATATTCATGAGACACTCTGAAAGGGGCCATTCTGCATAATGAGTGCTTTTGCTTTGGTACTTTTAGGATGAATTGACAATACTTACTAGCTTCTTGATCATCATTTCATCTATGGGTGCCTCTAAAATTTGAGGGCGTGGGCCTGCATTGGTGCCAAAGATTGTGGAAGACAGATATATTTCTGAGCTCAACCTCAGGAGGCAGGAGTAGTAAGATTGAGGCTTTCTTGGCAATTAGACAAAAAGTAGAGCGACACTGGGAATGGCTGAGGACATTAACACAAGCGTAAGTGACATTAATAAACCAGGAGAAACCGACTGAGGCAGACAGGCTAAATGAGCAACAAACACCAGGGGGACCCCCTCCTCTTAGTGATGACTTAATTGAAGGGGGGCACCGAACTGCTCATGGGGAACACACTGAGGGCATCTGGTGGACAGGTAGGACAACACATTGATCTGAAAGAAAGTGAGAAACATGGGGGGAGCACTGGAGAGGGGGAGATGCCGAAAAAGAGAAGGTTTCATCAACCACTGTGACACATGGAGGGAGGTATTCGTTAATTTGGGCTATTAAAGTCTGTCATTCCATACAGACAGGTCCTGGCTTTCAAGAGCGGCATCATCAAACCCTTTGCTACCCCCTCAGATGTCTGGGAGGTGTCAGAGGAGAGGAGAGAAAAGGAGACAGGTCCTTTCCGTCCTGACAAAATGATGCAAGTGTTTGTGAAAGGAGGAGGGAGCACAGTTCTGCTGCAGTTGCTCTCTCTGATATGTGTACACACACACACACACACACACATAATAAGACACATCCAGCAACAGCGGCCTAGAATGGTGAAAGCATTACATCGTGTATTGATGAACCCCCTGCGCACACACACACACAACTCCTCCACCCCACCCCTTCTTGAGGCACTTTAGACAATGAAGACTACAGTCTGTGAGCAGCAACCTTGGCCTGAAAAGAGTAGCAGTGTATGTGTGTGTTTGTGCGGTTTTGTGGTGTGTGAGAAAAGACCCAAAGGTGAATCTTAAGATTGCCTCACCGAAAAGGAAAGAAAAGAATATCTGTCAATATTTTCTGTCCTCTGTCATCGTCTCAATTTTTTTCCACCGTTCCAAGTCTTGTTTTTGCCTGATTGTGTGCACCTATTGATTGACAACTGGCTCCAGAGCCACTCAGGCCTCTTAAAATACCAGGCCGGGGCTTCAGGTTTCAGGCCCCGGCCTCGGGCCCCGCTATTGTCTGCGTCTGGAAGGCTGGCTCCATTAGAGCCCATCCCAGTCAGCCCCATTCAGCCTGCCTGCTTTGTGTACCTCCACCTCAGCCGCCTGCCTGCTACCCACAGGGCCCCGGCTAGGTGGGGCTGACAGGGTGTCAACACTGACAAGAACATGGCAGTTAGGAAGAGAGACAGGTAGACAGCACACAGGCCCAGGCGCCTATCATGGCAGCCATTCTCAAGAGTCTTCCCTTTCTGACGCTGCTCACTCATCTTTTGTCCCCCATGGTGTTGGCATTCTGTTCTGCTTGTTACACCTTCGCAAGTTCCCCAGCTGTTTGCAGAGGGTACGATGGCTATCACTCTGAGCGTTTGAATGGCAAGAGCTCATGTTGCATATATTTCCCACAAGCTGAATGGGTGTTTGGCAGATGCAATTGAATCTCCAGTATTGTTATATAGTCAAAACCACTACAGCTTCTTTTTTACAATTGAAAATCTGAACAATGTTTATGTTTTGACAGAGCTGACATGAAGACTTACTAATCTTGAGATACACTGCTTTTATTGTTTATAGCACAATAATGTGATAGTTTGCGTCTATCAAAAAAAAAAAAAGAAAGAAAGAAAGATTAGGCATGCTTTACTTTCATGAGTTGAACATGTCGTCTCCGCCGTCGGCCCGACCTGACATTTTAATCAGACTGAGTTGTTGCAGTGCCACATCCTCTTAGCCAACAGTCTCATCCGGAGAATGCATGTAATGAAATTTGCCCTAAATCATGGACATCAGGCCGGAGGTCCAAAAGGTTAAGAGGAGCACAGGGTCAGGTCCCATATAACGCTCCCTGGGCAGAATTAAAAGGGAAAGGCTTCCTTTGTCCAAGCCGCCCCGCAGGTCAAGGAGGTCAGGAGGTCAGTGTCAGGGGAAGGCCCGGCTCCTCCGCCCTCGAACGCTGCAACCTCCCCCCGGAAAATCGAAGATACCTCCCCAAAAATTAGCGTTGTTTTTGATGGCCAGGGTTCAGCTGAGGGCACGCTGACATGATTCAGTGTGCCTTAATTGGTAGAAGAGGAAGTCCACCTCTGCAAATACACACACTTGTGAGGTCAGAGGACAGAACAAGCACCTGTGACATTATTGCCAGTGACCGCACGTGTTTGCGTATGAATGCGGATGACACGGGGACAAGAGGGGAGCAAATTGGATTCATGTCAGAACTTCTGCTTATTGATAAAGATGACAGATGTTCGCACAGGCATGGCGGACCAGATTCAGACGTTAACACAGTTAACTGCTATTTGCTCACAGTGCTATTATTCTAAATGGCATTATGGTGGGATGTGTGGCTGCAAGACATGCTAGTGTGCTGTTGATGGTGTGTGTGTTTGAGTGTGTGTGTGCAAGTTTTAATGTCTGAACTAGGAGCTGCTGGTTTCAATATTGAATGGGTATACAGGCCAAATGGAAACAGTGGCAGCTGATTGAGACAAATGGTGTTGAGGCCCGATGTCTCAACTGGGAGAGAGAAAGGGAGCGAAATATGGGCACACTCTGTGTAATGATATCACGCTTGATAAATGCCACATTAGTGCTTTTGTTGCCTGCAAGGACATAGTGAAACACACTTTAAAAAGACAGCTAATACAACATCATAGGAAAAAAAGAGCAGATATTGAATTCATTAAAAATGTTAGACATAAACCTGCGTGTTCACTGATAGAAATCCTCCGACAAACAACAGATCAGATAAAATAGTTTGCGTCTGGTCTCGTGTCTTCGGGGCAGATCAAGAGATGTCTACCATGTTTACGTAGAGTGACCCTCATTCTTCTCGTCCATCCCAAGGGCTCTCCCTATCTGTCTCCCTCTTTGTGTCTGCCTCTGCCTCGCTCTCTCTTATCTGACTGTCTGAGCTTGTTGACCCTACCTGAGTTGGTTAGTCATCCTCTCCAGGCGTCACTAAGGCAATTTCTGGGATGACCATAAATCAACTGACAGGCTCCGCTATCAGTGAGTGACACATTCAACATCTAAGCAAAGTTTAATGGTGAGCTATAAACATTTATGAGCATATACCTTTTGTGTGCAACTCTCTGCTCAAGTATCTCCTCGGACCTCTATCAGTGCCTCCTTATCATGCACTCGGTGTCACTGATACAGTGAATGGAGACAAAATGGGCTATTTTGTTCACCTGAATGCTTGGACCCGCGGAACACGTTGGTTAAGATCAGCGTCTTTCCAGCGAGTATTGATTTTGTCTGCCTAGGTGATTGAATTGTCGTGGGTGAAAAGGCACTGATAAGGAAACAGAGAGGTGTGAAAACATTGCTCTGAAAAGCAGAGACACGCGGGTGCATTTGTTCTGAGCAAGAGAAGTATAAAATAATCCAAGAGATCTGTTTTTACAACACTCCCACTTTGTAAACTCTGTAATCAGATAAGAAAAAATGTTGATTGGTGTGGACTCCTCTACCCACACAACTATTAACGAGAACTGTAAAGGGCACTTCTTATTGTAAGTAGATTGCTGATCAGCTGACAGGTGACGGACTCTAATAAAGGAATAAAAAAGTAAAATAAGTGAAATAAAACAGCAGGGCAAATGTTTGTTTGCAATAATAAAACAGTTTACAAGATATTATATAACTGAATCCTTTGACGCATTTTTTCTATTTTCCTTTTCAGCTGAACAAGACACGTCCAAAACCTTTATTCAGTCTTTCATCTTCACTTGCTTGCTCCTTTTTGAGGGTCAAGAGGCAGGTGATGCAACATGAAACCAAGACTAAAAAAGAAATATATATAAAATTCTCCAATAAAAAAAAACCTTTAAAATAAATTGAATCAAAAATAACTATCCACATCAAAATGCTAAAATACAGCGAACAAACATCTCATTCATTTATAACATTTGACAGAACGGGGGGGGGGGGTCGTCAGTCTAGAAAGGTCCAGACCTGCTGACAAACATATCAACATATTCACACCTTGGGGCCAGTGGACTGTCAGAGGAGAAACCCCACACAGATAGGAACCTTTTTGTTGTGAGACAACACTGACCTAACCACTGATTTGAGAGAACAAACCACTGAACAACCACATTGAGCCATAAAGCAGCTTTTTCCATTTCTTGAACTTTGAATGTTCAAACAACTGTTCCTTTATCTTGTTGTTTTCCTTGCAATTTAATTAAATGCTATTATAGTATGCCTGTCTTTATTTGATTTCATTTATTTCCCTTGCACATGGAGTGATCTATTGTCTTATTGACATTTTGTACACTGCAGTACACCAAATAATATACAATTACAGCGATACACTGCAATTTTGTGTTATCATAAGGCATAAAAGAAAACATTTCCCACTTCTCTTAAAGTGCAAAACTAAATTATAACGTACTGTACAGTGAAGAACTTTCGATGCTATATATCAAAGGTGGTGGCGGGGGGCAGGTGTGACTGCGTGGGTTTAATTAGAGCGTCAACACCACCACGCTGCACCGGCCAGCTGATAAGGAGAGCAGACAGATGACAGGAGGTGTGCGAGGCCGGTTGGAGACAGTGTTATCTCAGGGCGGAGAAAGACTGCAGCCGCCCTGGCTTCCTCACGCGATGGAGGGAGGGGTAGAGGAGGAAGATGGGGGAGAGGTTGCGATAGGCCAAATTACCTGTGAGTCATCAGTCTCTTCTTCCCGTGCTTTGCTGATAGTCGAGGCGAACTGGCACATGTCGTGTCAGTGTCAAAGGTTTACTCGGTTACCTACGAGGTCTCAGTGCCACCTTGTGTTGTGGGAATGTCCTTTATTTGTCGATTGAGGAGCGACTTCAAGTATCGCGTAGCCTTGAATTTTAGGTAAAACCCAGCCTACACCCCACCGAGAATGAGCTCCGTTGCTGTACAAGGTTACCTATTGAAACAGAGCTGATTCAATGAGCATGCTGTGGCCTTAACAAAGAATACATTGAATTCAAAATGTATTTACAGTCCTACAGCTCTATGCAGGATATATTGTAGTAATTACATGTTTGAACCTAATATCCGAAAGGGTTATGACGGGAGTTTAGGGTGGAGAGAGAGACAAAAGTGAGACAGATGTTCAATCTGTTTTTTATCTATTCTGGAAGAAAGGCATCAGATGAAGTGTGGGTAAATGGATGACCATCTATTTCTGTTTGTGTATGCTAACATTTATGGGGATATTAAGTCTGTGAGTGAGATAGCCATAAAAGAGAAAAAAAAAAATCCATATAGCACCGCTGCTATGGCTGAGTGTGTGTGTGTGTGGGTGTGTGTGTGGGTGTGTGAGAGAGAGAGTCTGTGTGTGTGTGTGTGTGTATGTGTGTGTATGTGTGTGTGTGTGTGTGTGTGTGACGCTCTGGCTCCTAGCTGTCTGCGCCTTGCTCCCCACCGCTCACTGCACACCACATTATTTTTAACCCACTGCCTCCGAGAGGAAGCAGGAGACGCTTGGGCCTCTGAAGTCCAGCACAATGAGGAATAAGCTCACACACATACGCAGTCACCAAGTCGCACACGTGTGCTGAAACACCTAGACACACACACCGGCTTTTGTCATCTGCCGACAGACACCGCCAGACACACACCGGTACTTGCCATACACGCACACGCAGACAGACATTACCCACTTACCGTCTTTGCAGACACACGCGACGATACACTCTCACGGGGACGGCATGTCTTACCTTGCGCCCCACCCGTCTCCGCTGTGGCGCTGGCTGTCCCTGTTGACCCAGATCCAGCAGGTCACCCTGGGTCAGTGGGCTGTAAATGAACTGATACTAATTACAGTAAACAGCGCCACATCAGACCGTGTGTTCCTGCATGTGTGTTTGCATGCATGCATGCAAGTGGCGAAACTGGACTGGCGTAATTCACGGAAAAGGGAGGTACGCACGTCAGCCCCGAGCAGCAATCAAGAGTGTTTAATTGTTTGTGTTGATCGTCTGGGGTGGGGGGAGTTTAGCTTTTAGGCTGAGGCCTCTCATCTATTTTCTCACTTCCTCTTCTGAGCACTTAATCATCGGCGTGATGATTGGTGTTTGGATTTTTGTGTCGTGGGCTGAGGAACCGGTAACTTGAATCAATGAAATGGATGTAGTTACAACACTGTATTCTCTCGGTATGCCATCCTGTAAGTGTCATTTTTGGACGATGTCACCTAAAATACTTTGATGAAAGCAACGAGCCACCTGTTGATTCGGCCTGTTATTGCATGATTCCTTCTCTTCCTCACCCGCCGTCTCACATGACTCCACGCTGTCTAATTGACTCCACTCTCGGTAACTCACCCAATCAAACGCTCCCATGATGCCTCACTAGAAAAGCGACTGACTGACTGAGTGGTGCCTTGTAAGTATTTAACCTCCTGCAGTGGAGAGACACACACACGTACACACACTTATACATACACACATCAAGCCAGACACTCAGTCAAGGCAGAAAATCAGATTGACTCAACCTCTAAGGGCAATGCCATTGAAATCAGATTACAGATGAGGTAGCCCACAATTTCCAGAGCACCGCATCCACCACAAACGCTTCGGCCTTGAAAACATACACCTCTTCCTTTCTCTTTCTCTTCCTCTCTCTACACACATTCACCCAAGCGCACACACGTGCACATTCACTCGAAGGGAAAAGTGATCAACAGGGAAAGTGATGGCTGGGGGAAAATTGAAGGTAATTAAGTCCAGCCCTCCTTGTCTGAATCAATGAGATGAGGGGTCGCAGGCCCATCTCACATTGCACTTTCTCGTTACACCCTCGCTCAGCCCAGCTCTCTATTTCTCTACCTTTCTGTAACTCTATAAACTCATATATAAGTATGTTGGTATATCTATTTATGAGTTTGTCAAGGTTTATTATGAGCATAACTCTAAGAATAGAAATGACTCTTCCTTCACTCTTGCTTTATATGTGTTCATGCAGTGGCCCTCAGTTCTCTCCATGAGGGCTGATGTTGACATCCTGCTTCACAGCCTGTCCAGCCGCCACAGTGTGTAGCCAAACGCCCTGAAAGTGTCTGCCGCATTGTTCTCCCACTTGAAAGTCAGCAAAGCTTTGTCAGCGTCCTCTAGTGTAGTCCTTTATCGTATTCACACGCTGTGCTGTATTTTTAGCCCATCCAAGTCCGTTCCCTTTGTTCCGGCAATTCTTGAGCAATCTTTCAGACCCCCACCACCACCACCCACCCACCTCTTCCATTGTATTTTTAGACAAAGGTGAAAAATGGCAGACTTAACTGGGAATTATGAAGGACCTTCCCCTTGATTAGGGCTGGGTCTGTCTGAAGAGAGGGAGGTAGGAGAGGGGGGGGCCTTGAGACTAGACAAGACGTCAGTGTGGCCACTGCAAACTGGACATCACGGATCCAAGTGTAGTGTATAAGATTATTCCACTTATATTTCAAAAAGACTTATATTAGAATATTAGTCACTGGTGAATTCAGAAAAGCATATTTTACTACAATCTTACTTAATAAATTTACAAATGTTATTGTTTAGGAAATTTAATGGAAAACTTTGACATTTTGGGAAATAAGCTTATTAGCTTTCTTGAGATAGATGAGAATATCTCTGCACAAAAAACAAAGCGTAAAAACAACAAATTGTTGTTTTACTTATTGGTTGGGACCAGTGCCTTTCTTTGAGCCGACCAAGAAATAGTCTGGCACCCATAAAACAAATGTGATTTGTTTTCTCTTTACACTTCAGGTTTTGTACAAATTAAACAAAATGCATACAGCATGTTAATTAGTGAGCTTAGAAAATGCTGGAAGGCAGATTTTGTTACCTTTGTGCAGAGCCAGGCTAGCTGTCCAGCTCATTTCCAGTCTTTGTGCTAAGTGAAGTAAGTCAGTGAGTAGCTTCATATTTAGTGTACAAACATGAGAGTGGTATCAATCTTCTCATCTAACTCCCAGCAAGAAAGTGATTAAGCGTATTTACCGAAATGTCAAACTTTTCCTGCAATCACAGACACTGAGTGACCATTGTTAGTGTGGACACTGGCAGCCTTTGCATTCGTATGATACAAATATTCAGTTTAGTAAGTAGACTGTTTTAGAGAGACGTCAGGAAATGTATACAAATTCAATTCACCCTACGGAACCGCTGTTTAATGTTCAAAGGAAATTTAAAGGCTGATGCAGAAAATCCTCGGAGTTGTTGTGTTATGTGCACCCTGCCATGCTGCCAGCAACCGTGACTAGAACCTGCGATTTGGGCCTGGAGCCAGAATACTTCTTCACATTAGGAACAGCATAGTGAAAGACAAATGCTTATCATAATCACATGAGTGGGAGGTATTTGATATCACATTAATTGTGAAGGTGCATCGATAAGTTGGGCACTGACATGTTCGAATCATTGCTAAGATTTCTCTATCATCTTTATCATCTCTATCAGACAATTACAATAGATGTATAATGGAAAAAAAATGGCCCAGTTAGAGAAGATGCATGTGCCGTTTTGAAGCCTTCATTGTATTTTTGTATGTGTATGAAAGCCTGCGTGCACGTGTGTGCTGGTATTTGTCCATGTGGATGGGAGTGTGCTGGTTTGCCTCTTGTGTACACTGTCATGTGTGCCCAAGTTCAGGCCTCAGAGTAATTTTACTCCAAGGCTTAATTAGTTTTTTCTAGTTAGCCGTGGTCCTGACTAGGGCTAAAGATGGAGGGCGGGGGGTGATGGTGGGGTAGGGGTAGGGGGGGTTGTCAAGCCACTACTTCAACAATCCATGTTAAGGCGACCGTGTTTCATTTCCTGGTGCCTGCCTTAGTTCCCCTTAAATAGCATTACCTGTTGAAGCCAGTTAAATCACCGACAGCATGATTAGAAGGCCACTGAGGACCCAGAGTCTGGGCAACAAAGCACGGACTAACCTTTAATTCAATTTATCTTTATAAACATACACATCTGCCTCTGATTTACCACAAAGTTTCGAGATGTCTTTTACTGCTTTGACAAAAAAAAAGTTTGGGCTCAATTTACTTCCTAACCAAAAAACACTCTCTCCTTCCAGAACCACCTACTGTATATCTGGATATTGATCATTTTTCTCATAATAAGGTCTAAGGTAGTGAGTGCTGCATAAAACAGTACATAAAATATCGTCCTAATGGTGCATTAATGACTAGGATCAAAAGACAACTGTAATAGCCAGGATGATATAAATTTCCTGGGTCAGTTCATGGTTAATGAGGATATATGTTTTCTGAATGTATCAGAGCAGATATAGTAAAATATCACTTTGATTAATGAGCGCTTTTGTGCCCTTAGTTCATAACAGTTTGCAGAAAATCATATGAGCAATGGACTTTTATATCATCGTAAGATTATTGCACGCCAGACTTTGTTCCACATGCATGAACACAACAGGTTTGCATCATATTGAAAGTTCATACCTACCTCTTAAATTAGCATTTGAAGCACGGTCCAAATGCTGATTAGTTTTACCTCGTACCTTCATGGGGCTATGACTGAGACAATCCCCAATAAAGCACATGAAATATCACATTCTGACGTTCTGGCCTTGTTGCTCCATCCAACCATCTTCGCCACATGGGATTCACGGAGGTGAAAGAAACAGATGGGTGCTGTAGGACATCAGCTGTGGCCCGTTAGCCAGGTCACCACGCTAGCCATTGTCACAAGCAGACTCAAGCCTCATGTCTACATTCCCAGGTCATGTTCTGGAAGTGCGGGGTCATGGCCCTTCACCTCCACCCCCACCAATGAGTTAGGAGCCAAACACGATGTAATTACACCCATTTGGCCGGGGACCAGTCATAGGACTGGCAAGTGGTCTGCAGTCTCCTGTGCCTGTCTCCCCAGACAAGGCTACTCAAACAAGAGCCATGACCTGCCATTGTCAACCACAGACCTCTGACACTATGGGGCGATCAGTGGAGCAGACAGTGGAGACAACAGAATGGGCTTGTTGGTACAAATGTGATTTATTTATTGTCCCGCACCTTTATATTGTCTCAAATAATTTAAAGGCTGACAAATCAACGTCCTGTCTCACACACCAACTTAAAATGTATTTTTGTAGAAAACAGTTCCCTGATATAACACCATGTCTCACCATGCATGGTAGCCCACAACCATGCCACACATCATTAGGGTTTTATCAGTGGCTGCATCGAAGGATGGGCAGAGGGAGAAGTGTAACAAATCCTTGGTGCTTTGGGTACGATAAGCATCATTTATCACTGAGAGTGCTGCTGGCCCATTAACAACCACGGCTCCATTAGCACTATCTGCGAGGCTTTCATAATGCCTTGTCTGCCCACATCTTTACGTTTGTATGAGGAAATCATTAAACATTGTTTGTGTGAGACGGAAGCATCTAACAGCTAGGCCTCTAGCTCTCTGGGGTCCTGGTAGAGGTGGAGATATGGAAACTCTTTTGATTTCCATTTGGATCAGTAGTGAAACAAGTTTTGAAATTTTTGCAGATTTCCTGTCTTCATATGTTTTTCTACTATACATCCAGAGAGGTGCAAGTCATAACTGTGATTGTACGATGGTTTTATATTGAACAGGTGAAAATACTGGAGCAGAAAACCAAACAATAAAATGTGGCCTGTTGCTGCTTTCACTTTCAATGGATGAACGAAGGTGCATGAACAAAGGTGGACACTGTGATGAATATAACAAAGGGGCTCTGGGATTTGAATCTCAGTGGCGGATGATTGCAGTTACATATATATATATATATATATATACATATTCTGTTTATATTTTATGTGATAATGTTTAATGGACATGGTTTGAGGAAGAATGTGTCAGAATGTGAACGTGTCTAAACCAGGAATTTTTCATTGTTTTACATGTTGAAATCATGGCGTTACTTACTCTATGACTTAGTGTGATGCTGTCTATATTAGCCTGTACACAATAGACTTGCTGTACACAAGATGCACATAACTGCAATAATATATGAATCAAGGAATCAGAATGTTTAAACTTAAATGGTTCTCTCAGCACCATAGCCGGGTTTCAGTTTCAGTGTGTTTCTGTCACTGGTCATGCTGTCTGTGTTTGCAGCGTATATTAGGCTGCATATGTGTGTGATTGTGATTTGTTTATTTGCATGCTTACTCTTAACTTGCAGTGCATTAAGCTCTCAGGGCCACTGTAGGATGGCGCCAAAGTTCAAATCTTTTAAATAAGCAGCTGGTTTAGGCATAATCTTCTACACTTGGCACAAACAAGTATCTATCGCAAAAAAAAAACTAAAATCAAGAGAGATCACACAGAGAAGCTTTTGCACAATGGAAACACCAAAAGCAGAAAAAAAGGATTTAAACATGATGCAGATGTTGCAGTGCATCTTTTGGACGGGCTAATAATACAATGTGCAGCTGGCTATTAAGATAACTTACCCTTATTTTGTTGTAACTTTGTTAGCCCAGTGTGTATAAAATTCAAATAAACTTTATTGGCATGAATATTGAAATTACATAGTTTCAAAAGGTAAACAACAAATAACCACAAAGACCACAAAAACAGATGCAGTTGTGTAATAAAGTCTGTACATTGGATTGGTGCCGGCAAATCTATTTTCAATTTTTCAATCAGTTTTAGACTTTTTTTATTCAAAGTTACTGATTTTACCTGCGAGCTACCTGTAGCCATAAAGCCTATCAGGATTACATTTTTGTTAGATGAGCCCTGTGGTTTGTAATCAGGTCCCGTCCGTGTTCTGAAGGAGTTGAATAGGTTTTAAAGGGAAGGGCTGAACAGTAATTACCATGTGACCCCTGCTCTGGCTGATGGGGGTGATGGGGGGTGGATTTTATAAGTAATGGGTGAGGGTTGGGGATTAAGAATAGGGGAGGGGAGGCCTCTCGCTCAGATAGAAGATGAAGACAGTTATATTTGTATGAACAGACACTGGAGTTCATTGTCCTCCACACTTCCTGCATCCCCCCACCCCTTCCCCACCAAACATAAAATGACCCCCCGCTCAATCTGGTGAGGTATCTTCACCCACCAATATACGCGCAGGCACGCACACACACAGACTGCACTCTGAACACTCGGACACACATACTCGCACACATCCTCCTCTCCTGATCAGATGACATCATTAACAATCATTACTGGGACACCAGGAAGTGCAGAGATCTCCGGCTCAGAGTCTGGCTGCACGGGATCAGGTTAGCCTGCTAGAGATGAGAGATTTGAAGAGGAAAGCACCCACCAAAGCTATTTTACCACTGGATTTCATTAATGCCTCAGTGTTAGCAGAAGCCACAAAGAAGGTAAAATTGAAGAGAAATTCCAACCCACCATCATTTCTTTTCTGCTTTGCCTACATGGATTTCCTTTAAACTTGTTGTTGAAACTTTCTCTTGTGTTTTCTGTGAAAATCAAAAAACATTTTGAAGCTGTTTGTTTCTGATGGTTTTAAAAACGTAAGAAAGTCATCCAGATGGCAGTGTGATTAAATATTAAAGCATATTGGAAGTATAACACAGGCATATAGTTTATATATTACATTTACTGTTCCTCTGATGTTGAATATTTCATTGAAGTTGGATGATCAGTGTTTTCTTACCCTGTCAATTTAAACTGAATACAGTACTTTGCGGTTTCTGTGGCCAGGTTAGTGATTCGGGCTGGGGCTGGTGTGTGCTGGAGCCACGGTTCCTTGGAGTGAAAGGCCTTCCCCTTCGGGCCCAAAGAAAGCTGACACGCCAGGCCTGGGTTTGTCAGTGACAGGCCCCTGGCAGGAAGCTTGTCTGAGTCCATGGGCGTCTCAGTAGCTGTTCTTGTATGACACTAACCACAGCTACCACAAGACAAGCAACACTGCCGTTGCTGTCGGAGGCTATGTTACCCTGATGCGATGCATGCAGACCTTTCCGTGGGACAGGGGAGGACAGCGAGTGTATATTTGAATTCACGTTGGTGGCTGCGAGCACGCATGCATGCATATGTGCGTGCAATGCTGCAAAAACATGAACATGCACGTGTGTGTGATTGAATCTTTTCCTGCCACTTCGTGTGTGTGTGTGTGTCAAGACTGTGATCTAAATGTTCCACTAGGGAGGAGAGAAGAGTGACCCCTACTGTCAAAGAAACTACACACCAGCTCCACACTGTGTAGGTACAGGATAACATCACACTGACACAATGAATTACTCTAAAAATAATCTATTGAATTAAAGGTTATCATGATTAGAGATTATCATCTAACACATACAGTCGAGGTATTAATATAATATATGTAACTATAAGCACAAGTTGAATCACTGTCCAGGATGTCACACAGCATTTTACATGTGGGTTGTCTTCCCAAAAGCCTTCACCTCAGACAACGATCATCAGTAAACATCACAGCCAGAGAAGTACTTTTATATGTTCCATCACCGTCCACTTGAGCTCTCTGTTTTTTCATGAATAGGGGCTATGATTGGAGCAGGGAGTGCTGGAAATCCTTTGAAAAGGGAAAACAAAAGGTCTCCTCTGCTGTGATGAAGCATACCTCTCAAGAGACCGGACCTGGGCCTGACTCAACCTTTCACACAATCGAGGGCCAACAATGCAACAAACCCTGCCCTCGCAAACCTACTATTGTACTGGAGCACGCCACAGCTGTGGAGAATCACATTTAGGTGTCAGAGGCAACAAATGTTTCTTTAATTGGAATAGTGGTATTAGCTCATGTTTCCTCTTCGTGCTTTATGAATCCCCTGTGCCTATTGTTTGGAAGTTCGCGTTGACGTCGCCTTGGCGGCTCCGGCTAATTGAGTGAGTGTGTGTTTGGACCAGGCTCAAGAGGAACTAGCGTGTCTTGGTTGTGTGTGTGCGGGGGTGGGAATAGTAGTGTATGTGTGTGTGGGGGGGGGTTTTTTGTTTTACTTCCGAGGTTGTGTCTGTCTACGTGCAGGATCCTGGTGCTGGGTCTGTGACTCTCTATGTCTCAATTGTTTCTCTCATTGACAGTCAATATTACACATTTTACTTAATCTAAATGAACCTATATACACTGTGACTTTGACCCTGAGCAAAGTAATTTAGCAATTTCAATTCATTTGAAGAGTCACCCCCCTTTTTTCACCTAATCTGGCTTTCAGACAGATTAAATCAACAGATAAACAGTGACCATATTTGTCGGTATTTGAATCCAATTGTTAAAAAAAAACCTGTACAAATAACTGGACAAAGTTATAAGCATTAAATGGATTGCCTGTTTCATATGCTTAATATCCAACATAAATGTTTGAGCTTATTTTGAATATATCACCAAAATATGTTGTTCTTAGATCACTGAGCATGATCATCTTTTGATTTACGACCTAGAGAAAAAGAAAAATACAGTACAGGACATGAAATATTTCTAAAACTACACTTAGTTTATTCTTCCCTGCCAAATTTTGAACAGAAATGTTTATTATTTCACTCTTCACTGAAGGCGATTTCCTATTGGCCCGATAAGTACCCGATTTTTTGCACTCTCCTAATCTTTCCTAATCTGAGGAGATACGATTACTGGTAATCTAGGGCATCAAAGACACACCAATCCCTTTCTTAATATGGGATCTTAACACTGTATCAAGACAACTTGCCACAATCCAGGTCACAAGCACGAATAAGAAAGATTAAGAAAAGGAAGAACTCTTGATTTTCCAACTTTCACTTATTCATTAAATGCATTGTTTACATATAAAGAGGTTTAACTTTTCTAAATCCAACTCTTTATGATATATGATGCATCATATGGATTATTTTCTGAATGTCACAATCACAGAGGGAGTGAATATATTGTTGGTTGATATATTTTATTAGAATTAATATAACACTATAGTAGTCTAACATCCCTCATTATAAAATAAGATATATTCTTAAAACCAGTATTAATTCTATATGAAGAAAGACAGGGTTAAAATAACTCCTGGATATTGAACCCAAATCTAAACAGCAGCTTGTTTTGATTTTAGCCAGAAATAATAATACACACAGAACAACAATATCCCTGATGAAAACATTGTATTTATTTTTTTGATGAAATTACTCATCTTATTTAAAGGTACAAGACATGAGATAAATCATATAATCCAAATATTTATTCCCAACAGTGTGTTTACAGGATGAATCTTTAATCGAGAGCTTCAGACGAATAACAAATCAAAAATCATCCCAAGAAAGTACAGTGTCTTTGCTGTCATCTTGAGAGGGAACAGGTGCTGCTCCGAGATCAGTGTCAGCCGGGGATTAAAGCATGTGTCGCTGAGGGATTGTGAATTTCTGTCATAGGAACTGAGATTACAAATATGGATTAGGAGCGGAATAAGACGCAGATAGTGCTAAATTCACAAGATAATCTGTCGGCGTGCCTTGACGAAAATAGTCCTGATGTGAAAACAGAATTAAGATGGCTTTAAGGGTGTGTGTGTGTGTGTGTGAGGACTTTCTTGCATGCTTGTGTGTGGTTGGGATTATTGCAGAAGCATGATGATGGCTGTGCTTGAAGTGAATGTCTATTATTAAATTATAATATCAAAAGAATGACGGATTTTATACTGATATATATTTACTTGCAGGAAATTAACCTTTAGTTTATTGTTCTTGATCTACAAATTCCAGGTCTGTGTGTGTGTGTGTGTGTGTGTGTGTGTGTGTGTGTGTGTGTTTGACACAATATTTTGACTGTGGCCAGATATCAGAGGTTAGCTTGCCAAAACTAATGTGATCAGAGGATGGGGAGAGTGTGGACCGAGTGTGTGTGCATGCAGCGGTGGGCACAGAAGTGAGTGGTTTGGAGAGAATTCATTAGCGTGTAGACAGGTGGCTAGTATTACACTCCACTAGTGAAAGTCAGCAGCCCGAGCTGTCCTGTACTCAACTCTCTCACTTCCTCTCTCTCTCTCTCTCTCTCTCTCTCTCTCTCTCTCTCTCTTTCTCTGCGAGGAGTAAAGCTACACCGGCCTGGATGACATTTCCAAAGACAGCAGGCCACTGATTAGAAAATGGTCTGCACTGAAACAACAGCCTCCGATCTTTATCAAAGTTTAACATCCCTCTCTCTCTCTCTCTCTCTCTCTCTCTCTCTCTCTCTCTCTGTCCCTCTCTCTCTCTCTCTCTCTCTCTCTCTCTCCCTCTCTCTCAGCCTTGCTATCTATCCGTCTCGAAGGCCTGTCTCTCTTGGGAGCCAACTATAAGTACTCCATCAGGCAAACCGCATTAGTGTAATTTCGTCCCAGGAAATTAGCAGAGCAGAGCGGCGCCAATTAGAAGTCAATAGCTGGCTTTATTAATCGAGCTAGCCATCGCACTTGATTAGATTAAGCTGGGGCTGAGCTCTGTTTGTGTGCGTGTGTGTGTGAGAGTGTCTTTGTGTGTTTATTCATCTGTGTTTGTGCCTGTCAGTGTATTGCTTGTGCACCCTTGGCTGTGTGTGTGTGTGTGTGTGTGTGTGTGGCCTCATGCAGAGAGCGGCAGGTGCTGCTGACTTGCTGATCCTGTCTCATTGTGACTGTCTGCGGCTCTGTCAGAGCTCAGTAATATGTTGATATTGACCCTCTTCGACTGCAGGCTCTTAGAAGACACACTGCAGAGGGGGCTGGAGCTACAGGCATCGGTTCATGCAGAGACAAGCCAGCCAATTGGATAAATTAAACTGACATTATTATATTAACTTTCGTAATCATATAGCTGCAATTAGCGGGGCACATAAGGAGCATAATGTCATACAATCACAGTGTAAACCATAGGAAACAGATGCATAGTGTCATAAATAAAATAGTTTCACAACTTAACTCCATTCTACATCTATACCTGTGTCTACGAGTGTGTTCCTGGGGTGATGTGAAAAGCTGTTTGCAGTCAAATAGATCAACATAGATCAGTGGATTTGACAGCTTAGGTGATGTTACTCGCTGATACGTAATCGCAAACAGAAAAATCTTGAAAATATGGATATATCCCCGAGTATATCCCTTTGGTAGATCCCCTACATGCGGATTAAAGTGTGAATTTCCTGTGTTATCACTGCCCCGGCATATATGTGTAATCTCAAAATCTCAGCCCTTACTGACAATCCTGCACAAACTTGTCTTAATCCATTGGCCGTATCTGCTGGCTAACACCTGTTCCTGAAGGAGTGGAGAGACGCTGCAGAGAAAGGAGGGGAAGCAGAACGTATCGAACATTTCCATCACAAAGCAAAGCCCTTTGTTTCATTTCTGTCAATCTGTGTATAGGTCAGGTTGTACGTGTGTGTTTTTTTCTGTCAGCGTGTTTATGCATCTGTCAGTCTTTTGTCTGTAGGTTTGCCACTTTCTCCCTCGCTCCTAAAATAAATCATTGTAATCCTTATCCTGAAAAATACTGGAGCGGAGCCTAGCTTTACCCAAACACACTTCAGACACATGTGGTGAAGGAGCTTGTATACAAATTATGCATTCAGAAACGGAACGGAAATATACGTTAGAGTGACAACATTGTAATTTTCTTTTAAAACACGAGTCTCTTTACGGAGGTAAAAGATCTAATCACAGTTCACTGCTGCCACTGAGTAGAGAGCTTGGAGTGTTAAATTTCCAGCTGAAAACACATGGAAATCCAAGGCCCCTGTGTGTCTTTAAAACATGGAGTTAGGGAACCACAAAATGGTCAACACAACCAAACCACAGAAACCCCACTCCCTCTACGCACACATACACACCCCAGTGGCACCAGTATCACCACTACCCAGAGTGGCAGCGCTTAAGCCGATCTTTAGATCCAGGCGCCATCAAATTTCAAACACAACTGGCACTTTCAGGTTGGAATCCATTGCAATCTGCGTTGAAGGTGATATTATTTTTTTTACACCAAAACAGCCCATCATCCCACCCAGCTACAGACACACTAGCATAGCAGAGGCCCCAAAACGGCATCGGGCTTCACTGGCCCAGAAAGGACAGCTCCCCCTGGGCCACGTCTGAGAGGCTGGTGGCTAAGTTGCTCTGACAGCTACATGCTTTAACAGATGCAGTCCCCATCCGGTGAAACAGCCTCTTTGGGAGCAGATAAGCTAAAGAGACTTGGTATGGCTATAGCTGCGTGGGTTAGGGGGTAGCAAGAGGTGATGCTAGTTGCTAACTGTAGCTGCTGGACAGAGCTTGTCCACTGCGATCGAGCTCAAGAGAATTATGACCCGGTGAGCTCACAGACAATACAGTGTCAGCAAAGGGGGATGCCGCAAGCTGGATATCAGTAAGTTCAGAAAAGTTCAACTGCTGAGCTGGGAGGACATGAGCAAAGATGTAGGAAACTTTACCATGATCTTATTGCTACTGAACTATTTTATTCTGTTAAATTAGGGAGTTAATTATCATAGTTATCTTTATTAACATTATTCAAGACATAATCTCAGCGCAACCGCTTCGACCCTGCTGTAAATCTCTTTTGCTAAAATGGCCCTGTCAGTATAAATGCCAGCTGGATCCATGGACAACACACGCCAGGAGCTATAAACTCAACTGCAACAGCAATCAATTGTGCATCATGCCAAGGTACTTTCTAAAGGGTGGCAGTCTTACACCCCACCTACAGATCAGCTTACGGGGCACTTCAATCTCAAATCTAATCACAGAAGCTACAATAGCTGTGAAGGGAGACAAAGCAAGAGGCATTTCATTCATCTCCCTTGTGTCAGGTGGACTAAGTGCCAGCTGGACTGAAAGGGCTGGCGAGGAAGCAGGTAATGTTGCTGACTGCAAAACAGTCTTAGGTTACCAAGTAAAACTGAAATCATCGATCAGCGCCGCCACGGGGGGATTGTAACCGTGCCGTCTGAAGACATAGGATTTAAATGTTTCTGACAAGGGGAAGCAAAAGAACGTGAAATGATTTTCAAGAGGGTCTGTAGTGAATAATTAAAATGCTGATATATTACAACAAAGAAACAATTAAACCTGAAATGTTTTCATCTACTCCCTCTTGCAAGTAAACAGTCACATTTCTGCTTCTAAAAGCTAAAGGCTGCCTGTAGAACCAGTCGTGGAGCTGTACACTATATAATTGTTTTGGTGTGCAAAATAGGAATTGAATATATTTAATAGCTAATTGCAGAAATTTTATGGGAAGAACCTCTTACCCACCATTTCTGTGCCTTAAATAATAAACAAACTCTGATGCCCACAGAGAATATCAAATTAAATTCTTGGCCAAACATTACCACAAGTCTGCCTCTGAAAATTGTAAAATTAGGATGGAACATTTAAGCTTGAGTCCTCTTCTCAAAAATCCCCCAAATCTGACAAAGGGCCTATTCCTTCCACTCTCAACAAACAGCACCATTCACATTGGCTAAATCATGTGAAGCATTGCAGAGACATGACCAGCTGCTAACCTCATCTCTATAGACTCAAATGTGCCTCAGGAAAACAATGTGAATGAATAAAGCCCAGCATAAACAAACAAAACCATAATCCGGGGCTTTTTAACACGATACTCACACAGTTGTTGATATTCCCAATTCCTTCCTTTCATTTATGAGATTTGGTGAGGACACGTAAACATGAAATCAAAGAGTGGAATCAAACAAAATAGAAATTATCTGTCAGTGCTGCTGACTGTTGATCATACAAACAAAATGACGAAAACCAAACTATTTCCACGCTACTCAAAACAATGCAATATGGAGGCTTGAGCTCGAGGGAGCGAAACTCTCTGTGGCGCTTTCACTAACGACTACAGTACCTCCCTCTCCTTTTTCATCTCTTGCCACCAAAATGTCTCCTGTCTTTTATTATTTCGAGCGCCTTCGGGGCCCCATGCTCATGAGTGTGTGCGTATGCGTGTTTCTGGGGGAAAAACACCACTTATTAGGTGTCACGTCGTGTTAGAAGCTGTGACCTGTCAGGACTCGTCTCGCTTCTTATCTGTCACCACTAGCCTGTTCAGTGTCTGCGAGTGGCTTGGATCAGCGCACCTCAATACACATATTTGCTGTTCAAGCGTGGCCCAAACAACAGAGAGGTCAGCCATCAAGATGACCCTGATTGTCAAACACAACTAAATACAAAGACATTTTAGAAGCTTTCTTACCCTCGGGCTGGATGACCAGACTTCCATTCTCAACAATTATCACGTAGCTGAAGAGCCAAAGAGACGGGTTTTACAACCCATTGGTTTAGGAAATTGTGATTATTTTAGGAAAGCGGTGCAGTATGAAGTTGCCTGAGCTGTAAAACAACAAGAAAAAAAGTGGAGCCCAAGTTCTGAAGCTTTGCCCCAGTGTTCACCATTTCCGAGCTATAAATCATGCTTGTGATGGGGCCTTGAGAAACTGGAATGTAAGAGCGTGACAGTGATGGAGGTGAGCTGCCAGACAGGGCGTCAGGTAGCTGCCACACAGGGTTGATCAGCCCCGTGACACGCCGAGAGGCCCGGGCCTGTGACATGCTGTGCTGTCCAACAGGTTATGAAGGCAGGCAGGATGGCGTTGGGGTGACAAGAACCAGGGGCTGTCAGGAGGAGAATGCAAGGACAAGTTGTCATGTTCACCATGTCGACCAGGCGCCACCATCTTTGATTTTTCTCCACTGAGACAGCTGTGAATACGGTTTCTGCATGGCGCTGATGGATGTGTGTGTGTGTATATTGCATCTCGTGGATGAGGAGTCTCTGTATGTCCTTTCAGAAATGTTAGCAGAAAGCAGCTGATCTGAAATGTTCTCGCACAAGAAAATACACTTTATGCGCCTCAAGTTTTGAAACTGTTGTGCAAGACAGTAGCTTTGCTGTTCTATACAAACAAGACAGTAAATCTTTAGGTAATGGCAAATCACATTGGTGGCCATAGGTTCATTCATGGGGCAGGTGCAGTGAGCTCGATTAGAGTTTAGAGCTCAGTTGATCCCATCAACTATCCCCGACAAAGCCTGAGGTAACAACTGTCAATGGATTTGGTGGTAACTCTTCTCTGTGGTCTTTCACAGATTATTCAGCGAAGCTGCCGGGAATGAAACAATTGTGTAACAGAAATTAGAAATAGAAATTCAGCAGGGTTGCTCAATGAGCTTCTTGTAAAGGATTCTCATGATGCTGAGAGAGTGAAAAAGATGCCTTTGTTTTGGGCAAGGGTTTTTTGGTAAGCCCCTGGGGATGTCAAAAACAAACTATCATTGTACAAATGATTTCATGTGAGAGTGGCAGGAGAAAGCAAATTGATGTCGCTCTCTGTCTGTTATTGAGGGACCAGGCTGGGTTCAAAAAGTAGTTGGAGTGACAACCAAGTAATGAATTTAAGCTACAGTGTTGTGTTTTTGTAAGCAAATTGAGATAAGCTCTAAGTTACGTTAAATATGGAATTCATGATACTGACAAAGTTGTGTTTTAGAGATGACAAAACAACAATTATTAATTTTTGGCGAAAACTGCGTGTCTTGTAATTTCATTGTCTCAACATAACATAATTATCTCAAGTCAGAAAGCTATTGAAATCTTTTACTCATGATTATGGGATTGTTAAGTCAAGTCTATATGACTTTTTTTAAATTGTGTCTAGAATGTTGTGGCAAGATTGTTAAGTAATGAATCTGATAATTACAATAGAAACAGAAGCAATCGTATGCATGTTTTTTTAAAGAAAAAAAAAAACCTAAATATATGATACTGTCCAAAAGTCAGTTCCAGTAGAAAGTCTGACTCAAAGTTGGCATAGAAGCAGATGTACACGTACATGATGAATGTATTATAATTTCTCTTATGCATTACTAGGTGTAGGTAGCATACTAGTGTAATACAGTGAAATTAAACAAGTGAGTTTAAAGCCCAAAACAATACAATGGCATGTTTGTCTGTCTGGTCTGTCTCTGTCTGCACTGTGCTACACTGGATGATTCATGGGTCCAGTGAGAATTAATTTACACATTTACACTGTCAAAAAGTCGTGTTAGGCATGATGCAGCTACTCCAGGCCTCCAACAAGACAAACCAATGCAGTGCTTGGCAAAAGACAAATGTGTTATCAGGACCATCTGTTGGACATACTCCAGACGCAGCAGAAGTAAAGTCATCAGGGCCCCCAACTGATCACAGCACCTTAGGGCCGTGCTTTAGGCGCTGTGTGAACTTAAGAATGAAGGCGTCCTATTCCAGACATGTTCTTGTGATGCTTTTAAGCACGCACTGGCAAAGACCTCACACAATTCATCTTGAATGGATGAACACTGTACAATGAAACCACGCACAAACAGACAATGCACGCTGAGATTTAGAGACAAATGCTGGCAATGTTCACACACAGACAAAACCCCGCCTTCTCCCAGCCTCTGCCTTTCATGCTCTGTATTAGTGTTTACCTAAAAACCCATCCCTTGTTAAATCGCAGCCTGCTGTTGACTGAAAAGTTTAATGATAGCTGCAGGGCCTTATGCATTAGTATCTGCTATTGGCAGTCATTCATTTCTGTCCTCTCAGTCTTTCCTCATCCTGCCTCTGAAGGATAAGGGTTGAAGTCACGGTCAGGACCTCTAAACAGGCCTGTCGTTGCTGTCTTTCCACCAATCACAAGACCTGCTTTCCAGAAGTACTGGTGCAAGGTCAGATGACAAACAGCAGGAGCATGACAGTGCTCACTGCCAACAGTGCAGCACACACACATGCACACAAACTGTGCTCAATGCATTTGCTTATATGTAAGAGCTACAGCATTGTGTCACGCGCATCACCGTGTCAGATTTCACATTTATCTGCTCACTGACAGTTCCTTGTATCCAAAAAGAGCATAAACACCAGTTAGGCAAGTTCATCCATTAAACTGTCTAAATGATTTAATTGATAAAATAGTAAAATATGCGTGCAGTCTGGGAGCATTCACTTTAACAAAAGAGTCATTTAGTCATTCAGTCAGAGTCTGACACTGCTCATTTATTATTTCAGTAAATAAGGGTTGTAATGGAGCCGCTGTTCCTTGATGCAAAAATTACCTTTAGATCTCGCATAAGGCTCAATACACTGTATGTCTCATCTTGTCATATTTGAACTGTTGTGTCCATGTCAAACAGCCTCTGATGAATAGACAGAGAAAAGCTAGAGGCTGAATTCGTCTGTGGTCGAGTGCTTCATGCAGTAACAGACAGGAGATCAATATTTACAGACACTCCCCTGCTTTAGACAGCATTCATGTCAGGACGAACAAACAGTCCTCACTGCGAAGGTAATGTCCGGCCCACACACCACACAACACACTCAGACAGAGAAAACTATACAGGCTTTCTCTTACCTTGTCCCTCCCCCCCATGCGGAGACACCCTGTCCTGAGACAAAAGTGCAGGGAAAGGTTGACAAAAGGTGTCTATGGATCTTTTGAGTCACACACAGCAACCGCTGTCCACATTCACCCTGCAATTATCTCCTTACAGACCTAATCCCGGCAGTTAAGTGGCTTGCTAAAAGCATGTGTACACAAACAGGGCCGGAGAGCAAGGTGGTGCATGCCATTTATCTGCCGTCTCCATCACACACCTGATATGTGGCCATTGCCGAGCCTGACAGGAAGCTACTCGGTCTGACCTTGCAGGAGTTGAACTGCAACAGCATAATGCATGCATGCATACACACAAAAACAAAAAAGATTAACACATGTTAAACTGGTAAATATGGATCATAACAGAGCATCATGTTGTGATTTTTGGAAGTTGCCATTAGCCAAATTTGTTGATGTGCTGGAACCAACAACCCCTTAAACCTATATGAGTGTTTGTTTCTATACTGTTTCACCCCTGAGCACCACTGGCGGCAACTTGGTGGTTTTGCAGTAAGATTATTCAGTTATTCAAGCTGCTTTTGGAAGGAAAATGCCGGTTTGTTGAGTGTCTGAGCATTTAATGACAAATTGGTGTCAATCATGCAAGTTCATGTAGATTTTCGCCACTTGCTTGTACTGTTGTATGTAATTAATCCGAATATTAAGTGAGTTCAGTGAGTACATCCTAATTCCCTCATTTTACCTGGAAGTCTTTCTGGTCTGTCACCTTGGAGGCCCTTTAATATTTTTGCTCTTTCAGAAAAGAAGCACATGCGGAAAACATGCAACATGCAAGGAAGGGAATTTGGCACTGTGATTGGCTGAAGGAGTTCTTGGCACCTATCCACCAAAAATGTTGAGTTGAAGCTATCAGAAGATACCTATACGTAAACTGAAGACATGATTGAAAATACTATAGACAATTATTCTAAAACAAGCAAGTGTGGAGTTGCAAGTGCTGTTGAAAAGGAATGCATGAGAGGCAGCATAAGACACGTTTTTGTTCACTGATAAGAGGAAGCTGGAAAAATGGCTCCACAACATCCAGCCTCTAATCTGTGCATGAGCCAGTCATTTTACCCCTAAACTGAAATGAGCAAAACCAGCTCTAAAGGGAAGGGTGAGAGCGGTAACTTGAGCCAGTGTGAATGGACTCATTGTTGCTTTGGCTTAATTAGGCGTGACAAGTGAGGCGTGAACAGATTCCCATCATTAGGCCCCCTAAAAAGCCCATTAGAATCAATGGGCCACACTCCGGTCAGACTTTCTGTCTACCCGCCAGCCAGCCTCCTGCCCCTTTAGCAGGACACTGGATACAGTTACAGCCACCCAGCCACGGCTAACTCAAACAAGGCAACTCTATAGCTGTGGCCCTAACACCCGAGGTAATGCAATTGACGCCACGTTCGAGGGGAAAAAGCGGAGGATGATGAGAGAGGTAGGGACAGAGGTGTGTGACCAGTGGTTTGGGGTAAAGTGTCTGCGTACAGGAAAGTGTGTGTGAGAGAGTGAGAGTGTGTGTCCAAAAGCATAAGCCTGTCTGCTCGACAGAGAACCACACCAGACAACAGATCCCGGCAGCCAGTGTGGCTGATAAACTGCAGGGATTAGCAGGCACTTCTGGAGCCCAAGTGGCCCTATCAATACAGGACCGGGCCCATTGATCTGTTGTCTCGGCGGGTGCTGGGGCTAATTCCTGGACCTTGGCTCTGAGTGCTCCTCACCAGGGAGGTGGGAGGAGGGCGGAGGTGGGGGAGAGACTGGCTGGCTACAAGTGGCGCCATCCACAGACCCTACTGGATTTGAGGCTCTGTGCTTACCATACAGTATACCAACTCAGTAGCCCCATTACCACAGCTTGGCTGACTAATGCTCCTGAGAAGGAAACAACAGTCCAACACATTTATAATACAGTTATAGAAGTCAATAATTAGATTACTGATTAATGTTCATACATTTACTGACAAATGACCTCAGGTGGAACACAGAGAAATTGAAGTGAAAATGCAGTTGCCTAATTTTGTGTAATTAAGAAATTATGAGCTCCATTTGTCATGTGATATAGGTGATATTCAAAAAGATTTATGAATGAATATTTAGTATATAAACATTTAGAATGAAGAATGAATAATTTCTGTATTTAGTGTTGGTTTACTGTTATAGTTGAAAGATATCCTCAAAATAAGGTCCAATTACCAGTCCGCTGTGGCCAAACTTCACTTAGCTAAAGAACCATTATCATACTTTAATTAGATTTGACAAATTACTCACTCAGACATTTGTCAGTGTCTGGTATGGAAATTGCAGCGTGTTGACAAATGGAGCTTATCTAGAGTCGAGTAGCCCACATTAGCACCTCCGTGTAATCCCTTTCTGTCGAAGATACGGCCAGTGGAGGAAGGGTAGAAAGAAGTTCGGGGGATAGTATGATAGGAATGGGGAGTCAAAAAGGGTGAGTACCTGGGTAGTGGAAGGAAATGGAAGTTAGAGAAGCACTGAGAATATTAGGGAGGAAATAAACGAGAAAGAGAGAGTGGCAAAAATGAGTGAATAAGCAACAAGCTTTCTCGACTGACCCCGAGGATGTTGTTTTAGCTACATGAAGACAGATATTAAAACTAAATTAAAACACACCGCACATAAATCTGCGAGGCCGTGCCTTGCAGGAGTAAAATGTGGCTTGTTAGAGCAACATAGTGGGGGACATTAGGAAAAAGAGAAGAAACAGTGAAACAGAGAGAGTTGAGGATGGCATTACCACTGTGGAAAAAGAGAACGAGTGATAGACAGGTTTAATACTGCTGCCTCATTCGGTGGTGGTGAAGCCAGAAGATAAGCACTTACTGCTGAATATTTTATGGCTGAAACTGACTGACTGGCTGCCCGTCTGATTCAGTGGCATCCTGCACAGCACCCTGAGATACTGGATCACTCACATATACTGTACACAAGGAGGAATATAGTGTATTGATTAATACCCATGGCACATATCTACAGAAGATGTAAAGGAAAGTAGGATTTTCTTAAATGGAGAACATGAAAAAATACGTATAAGGAAACAAACATAAATGATTATAGAAATTAAGTAAAGCATTGCAGTCCAGTTGACCCTTAGTAAAGTAAGATTACTGAATACTTAAAGTGCATGTATATTTTCACAAAAGGTGTTCAAAGTGTTTTCATTTACTCGACAAGAGTGTGAGTGGATATGTGGGAAGAGTGTGAATTTTGCGGCACATGTGATGACATCACTTTGCACAGGTGACGTTTACCTGTTCCTCTTCAATACCTGTGCATAAAAACGTCACTTTATTTTATGAAGTGCGGATTTACAGCAGTTTTCAAAGGAAAATATTTAGGACACTCAGTCATGGCTTAACAATTAAGTCCTAGAATTTATAACGTGATGTATTGACCCTGTAATTGCCAAAGGTTTCGCCAAATGCGGAAAGGAAATATGTTTGAAAACAGACATCTTTATTAGATCTGACATATAAAATACATTTTTCCTCATTAGTAGAACAGGGTGTGACATGTAGCACTACATATATCCCAGATTAAATATGGTGCATGAAGTCTGTTGAAATAGTTACACAGCACAGAGAAAAAAAGCAACTGACAGTGAATGCAGTGAAGTACACAAACACACACACACACACACGCACACACACACACACACACACACACACACACACACACACAGGATGCTTTATGTGTAATTCTGCATGTTTTACTCTAAATTGTGATATTCAGATATCCTCACTGATTTTTCAGCATACAAAGTAAACAAGGAAACCCTTTGTGACTCGAAATGTGACGAGTGAATTTGAAAGTTAAATTGGTGAAGTATGACAACAGGTGTGATAAAGAGTCCAGAATATAACTGTTGAATGTTACTATATGAATAGCCTATAGTCAGAAGTTAAGTATGTGTTCTCTTATTTCAACCCCCATTCCACCTTGTCACCACTTTCCCTCATTTCCCCCCTCTGCCCTTACTGGGTCATCTCCATCTCTCCATCCACTCTCATCTTTCAGTCGAACCATCCCCCTAAAATCAACTCAAAATATCGTTTCACCTCCAAATTCCTTCCAGAGACATCCGTTACCTCTCTGCGCCCTTCAGAGAGAAAACCCATTCATATTTGATTCACGTCTGAGCAGAAATGGCAGTAATGTCTCCCATAATCATGACAAGTGTAATCAGGCGGGCTTTTGATGGGCTAACGGTTGGACGCGCACGCCACTACTGTGTCAAGAGTGATATTATATTTGGCAGCTGTGTCACATTTTTCTAAAAAGCTTTTCTTTGATTTCCAGACAAAAAGCTCTTGAGATTCCACTGACATTTAGATACATTTTCCTTTGTTTCCATACTTTTCTGTCAGAGAAAAGAAACAGGTTCAGTTCTCTTTTGCAGAGGGTTTTCCCATCTAATTCAATTTTACTGTTTTTATGCAGTATATTGTCTTGGAGAATTTCTTCAAATGTATTTATTTGGATAATTTTTATAAAGCAGGAGGATTATTTTCATATTGTGTATGCATGTGTACATTCAAACTTATTCAGACAAGCATACATAAGAAATAGTTTACAGACCTATTCTGGGGATATATGAAGGTGTTTTGACTAATCTTTCAAGTTGTTGCTCCAAACTGTTTAAATTATTAATTCTTATTTTCCTAATTTTATATCACATCTGAGCCTGTATTTCAAGATTTCCAATGAAAATAATGGTTGCGCCCTTAGATCCCTTTTACGGACGATGCAAAACTGAAATGAAAGGATCAATTGAAGTGCGTCAACAAAAAGTATTTTGCCTGTGATTGTGTGGTAAGATGCTAAAATGCCAGAAGCAGCAACTTCAGACCACAAATAAGCTGCTGCATTTACTCTTTCTAACCAAGTCTAACCATGTTTATTATCTAACATTTTGGAAGGTGTCTTGATGACTTATCCTCACTTGGCCTAGCTGCGGTGGATGGAGCCATACCTTATTTTACCAAAACACACGTGTATATTATTAAAAGGGAGACGTTCCTACAGGTGGAAAAAGGTCCTGCGAAGACCCTCGGGGGAAAAAAGGAGGGGCGGAACGTCGCAGCTGAAATGGCTTTAATGTGTCATGTAATCGCGACAAGTGTGAGATCAAGCGGGTTTTGATGGGCTAACTGTTGAAGTGCTCTCCACTCACATGTCAGGAGTGATATTACATTTGGCAGCCTTGTCACGTTTTTCGTAAAAGCTTTTCACTGATTTGCTGACAAAAAGGTGCTCTTGAGATTTGGGTGACATTTGCTTCCATTGCCTTTACCCTGCTCTGTTAGGGAGGGGAGCCTTCACGGTCTTCAGCCGAGAAAATCTACAACCTGCTTTGATTAAGGATGGGGATCGATGGTGAATCAATGAGAATTCCTTCATTGACTTCCTGTAGACGCATCGTCTTCCTTGGCCTCCTTTAGGTTTGAGCCTTTCCTTTCCAAATAACCAATCTCAACGCTCTGATATTCTTTACAGATTGTTTCTTGGCATCGTGTCCTGTTTACATATATACGTGCATAAGACATCTGCACACACATGTGTACGTTTTTGGTTGCATGCTGTTTGCAGTGTGTCAGGGGCCCAGGATCCTCCTAATCAGGCCTGACACCACACCAGAGGCCCCTCATGCTGCCCCTCGCTAATTTCAACCTGACCAGCAACCTCTCTCCGCTACCCCTCCACCGGGCTGACAGGGGCCAGACTGTGGCTCCAATCAATCCACCCTGATGGCAAATAGCTTCCAGAGCTGTGCCAAGCCTATTATTTCCCACCCAGAACCCGCACAGGCTCAGGTGAAATTGGCCAAGCTGAAAAAGAAGGACGGGGGTCATGCTGGGGCTGACACAATTTACAACCACACACTCCAGAAAAAAAACACACACACACACACATCAGAGCAATCACCATACCATTCACTGAGATTCTGACAGCATAAGTGCAGTCATAACCGTACACGTTAATGCTATCATATGTATTTAAATTTACACACACACAGGGAGGAATTGTGGGTTCTGGCCTAAACAAACTCAGGATGCCAGGGAGTGTGGGTCTTAAAACACACTTCCACAAGGGATCAGGTGACTTCTGATGAGCGCTAGTTATAGTCTTGGATATCCTCCTCAAGTGCATCCACATTGCCCGGATAATCATGCAGGGAAGTTGACCCAGACTCTGAGTGAAATATTACGTCAGTTTTCTGTGATTAATTTAAGCGGAAAAACAAAATTGACTTAGAAATGTGGTTATTTTTTCTGCCCATGAAGGATGAATTCAACATTGCTCGGATGTCATATGAACTGACGGCGTAAGATCGCCATAACTCATCATTAGACACATGACCGGCTCTCCTTTGAAATGTTAGCTACTGAACTCGCTGTGATTCTGAAAGACCACATCCAGCCGTGCTATGATTGACTACTCTGTGTTCCCGTTCCCATCTCTGAAGTGTCAAGGTTCTTGCTTTTTTAGCATGCAGTCCTACTGTATGCCTGCGAGCAACGACCAAATTGACCCAGCTTTGTCTTTTTCTCTAAATCACCATCTCCAAATCTGCTTCCGTGTCAGAACAGAATGACATGTTTACAGAAGGAGGGAATGAGCTTGTTTTTCAGCTTGCATGTGAGCCTTTAAATCACTTCTGTGACTGACGTATAGCTCACACCTGCAATGACCCCCCCCCTTCTTCATCCTCCCTCTCTCCTCTCTGCCTTGTTCAGCTTGTTGATGAAGATGCTGATGAAGGGTTATGCTTTGTTTGTTTTAGTTTGAGGCGAGAACATATTTCACACTGTTGTAGGTCATATGGCAAGTCAAATTCTATGTGGCGAGGGGAGGAAATATGAGCCTTTAAAACTCTTTAAGTGATTCCCTCACTGTCTCGGCCTCGGGCGAGGATGGGCTTGTTTCAACACACCCAAATAGAACAAGGCCCGAAGCTATGCATCGACAGGGAAGTGATTTGTGAGAGGTCGTTGGGGCAACATGTGGTCACAAACCGAAGGGGATCGTGAAATTATCGTAGGATGAGATGATAAGAGACTCAAAGGAGTTTTTTTGTCTTGTTTCTTTTTGTGATGCAAAGTACAAACCCTGTAAAACTAAATCTCACCCACACTCTCACACACCCACAATCACCTGCTCCAGCCTCGATCGCATTATATAAGCACCTATAGGTCACGCCTGCAGATGTCAATTGCCAAACACATGACGATCTTTACCAACCGGAATCTGCTTCTGAATAGCTCTCTTTCTCTCTCTGCTAACACAAAGTTCATTTTAGGGCCGTGACCTTCTGAGTGATAAACCGTCACTATTACCATATGAAGACAACACGTCTGGGAAAGCACAGTCGGGGCTTTCCTGCTGCGGGAATCAGGGTAAGATAAAGACTGCGTCTGATTGGCTGGAGCGGTCAAAAAACAAAAACCATCCTGGGACATGATAAAGAGCGAATAAATGACTGTAGTGTGTGTGCGTGCAGAATCCCTTGTGCCCATCTTGGCCCACCTCCAGCTCAACTCAGCTGAGTTCTTGGACAAGGAGGAGATAATTGCTCCAGTGATCACTGTTTGAGAGAGATTTAGTGTTGCTAAGAACCAACAAATGTCTAAACACCATGATCCTTACAACCCGTCAGTTGTTCCTCTTAGAGAGCCTTGTGGTCAGCTCATTATGGGATTTAACACATGCGATTATACAGTGTGTGTATGAGTGTTTGGAGGCCATGTGAGGGAATCTTTCCTGAGTATGAGCGCGAAGAAGCACAATTACTCTCTCTGTTGCTCTCACCCCCCCCCTCCGCCCCCGTCTCTGCTCTCTGTCTCCCTCACCTCATCACCTCTCAGTGTCTCACCACTGTGAGGGAAGGAAGCCATGAGGAGCATCACAGCCTGATTCGTTTAACGTGCCGACTTCTTCTATGAGGTGTGTGTGTGCGTCTGCGTGCACACGTGGGAGACGGTGAATCAGTCAAAGGAGGAGAGGAGAAGAGAGATGAGACTAGATATCTTTAATAGTGCAGCGTATTTGACATGAGGTCCGGCTGAGGAGGCAGGAAGGCTGGATCAGGTCCATGCAGACATATTGCAGGCATACACAAACACGTATACACACACTTATCCCTGGAGTGTGCCCCTCCTTGTCAGCCAAGTGGTGCTACGCTTTGATCTTGACACTGTGGGTCAACCCAAGCCCCCATCTCTCTTGTTTCTTTTTTTCTCTGTCTCTCATCCACTTTCTCTCTCTCTCTCTCTCTCTCTCTCCTCCGGCCCTGTCTCCCTCCCTCCAGCCGTCTGCTGGCTGGCCCGACAGCCTTGGGGTGTTTAGGCTCTGGAGGGATCCCAATTTCCTCTTCTAATCATGACATCATCCTGCCTCAATAGGTTAAAGATGTGGCCAGGATATTCCCTGCTTCCTTGTTCTGCAGCCTCCCATCAAATTACACACATTACATGTTGCCAGCCGCGCCAACAGACTCTATTAGACTCTATTTTCTAAATAACAGCAGGAGCTGGCACAAATGTGGAAGGAATGCATGCGAATGGTGTTCGGTTGAGGGTTAAAAATCATGTGTAGCCGCCGTCTGTATGTGAACATATTTAGAGTGTTTGTGTATTTTGTTAGTGGTGCAGAGAACATAAGTTTCAGTGCAGCCCATATCCCGGTCATGAGGTAATCCAATAGTGCCGTTCATCAGTAGTTTGGAGATCGAGTCCCAGCCTCGGACATGATTAAAGGCTAAGGCTGATTAGAGGTGAAGAGTAGCCGTGGTCTGCCTGGCCTGTCAATAGCTGTTAACTTCACCTCCACCAGCTCGACTAATCACACCAGTGGCTCATCTGGGCCTCTCTCTGCTGAACTGTGGGTGTAGCTTTTCTCCTCTGTTTTGCTTTGTTTCACCTCTCTGCGACAACACTTCAACTGTGTTAAGTGAGTAATGAGAGAAGCCCAGATTACAATCAAACTTTTCATTTTCTGCCAGGCCGACAGCTGCGCTCAGCCATCAAGCACATAATGAAACAAAGTTGCTGGAACAATTCGGGCCGGTATCGGCATTGCCATCACGAGGGAAGCTCTAGTCATAGCAATTGTTAGAGCGGACAAAAAACTTTTGAAAACCTTCTCACGTGTGTGTCTATGTGTGAGAGATATACAGTTGAAGATAGCACAGCAACCATAGCTCTGTATAAACAGTAAAGTTTTATAGCAGATTTTACAGCACTGACGGAATCAGCTGTGATAAAGATCTTAAGTTATACAACATAAGGATTTCATAAGTTACCTTAAATGTTCTTTTTATGTGTTTGGGGCCTTTATACCTGCCTACCAAGGAAGAATCCTGCCAAATACATATCTTTTGATAGCTTTTGTCTGACAAATGATCTGTGCTGCAGTGATGGACACGCCTATGAATAAAGGTTGACATGCATGTTTGTACCATATTGGATTTTGCATTTTGTATTGCATTCTTGGTATACACATATGTTCTCACATGCCCATATCTATTTGGAGGCAGCAACAGTAAACAGACCCAGACGTTTGACCAGAGGGTCATAAGTATGAATTATTTTATTACTGCATAGGAAATGCTGTTGGGGAAGTGAATTCTTTTCCTTATCGAAACAAATCTCAGGGCACCTAAAGGGTAAATCTGAATTATACTGAGCAAAAAATTGCTGTTGCGCTGTTCTATATTTGTTCTTATATTTTCCAACTTACATGCACATAAACAATAAACAAACAACAAATAAACAACACAGACTGATGAAAACTTTTTTCACATGGCTTGTCATTGCTGAATCCAAATAGAAAGGCTCTGTAGTCTCTTTCTCAAGAACTGTATAAAGATGAAATCAAAGTATATCACAGCATCTCTACCACCTCCTGCTGTTAGATTATAGAGATTCAACGCTGTACCTGCTGCCTCATGTCACCTGCACTCCCTTCACTAGGTCTCTGTGCTCTTGCTGCTATGTAAAAAATGACACACAGGCACGACCAAATGGAGCAACGCCATGAAAAACACCTGCAGACAACACTGATTTGGGTGCGGCCAGAGGTGTGATATGCACGAATGTTTGAAGTCAGTGACAGAACCTACAACAATTGTCTGCCCTCTTTGATTAATTGTAGTTTCTTCCTTTCAAATCCCATGTTTGACAAGTGGCACTGTGGGGAAATGGCATGCATATTAATTATATAATTGAGGGGCCTCGGGGAGCAACAGATGCAACCACTTCTGAAGAAGTGATAGCTGCCAATGCTTCAAAGAGCAGCTGTAATATTCTTTCTGACAGTCCTGCTGTTATGAGCCTTCTAAGTAGGAGTTAAATAGTTGACATAGACTCCTTAATGTGAATCCTTCTGTAATAGCTGGTATACATCACCAATTATAAAGAAAATATCTGTTGACTGATGTCACATCTGCAGCAAAGTTTGTCACAACTCAATTTTCAGTGTCTTGTTTAATGCAACATTTTACTCTTTTATGGCTTTACTCATTTTATCTAAGTATATGCTGACTTTATCCCCCCAAAAGTGGCAGCTTAGTATAGCACTTTGATTTCAGTGAAAGTCCTCCCAGATTTAAACGAAATGTAGTCTGGGAGCTGAATGCACTTCTAGATCGTGCTGACACCACAGTCTCCCTCTGCCTGCCTTTGCTGTTTCAGTACGAATCAAAAGATTGCTGGGATTTGGGGTCACATTTCAATTCTATATTAAATTAAAGAGAATAAACAGCGGCCGCTGCAACCACACAGGCTTCATATGTTCCTGTACCCTGTAACTAACCATCCAGTGGAATGGCTCCGTCACTGAGAGCAGTTAACATTCCCATCCACCTGTTACTGCATCAGCTAATGACAAGGTCTCATGGGCTCAACTTAGAGAAAGGTTCATTCGGCACCCCTTGCCGGGAAACCCGAGCCCTGAATTTTAAGTCCACAGAGGGAGGCTTTCAACCCAAATTGGGCCAAGAAGGATCTACAGCTCTTAAACAGATTTCAAGCTCTGAGGAGGCCCCGACATCCTCACCAACCCTCAACACTTTCACTTCTCAGTGGCTTCTCTTACAGTCAACACGCACAATATATAAGGCGGTTGATAAAACACAGCTAATTCAAATTGCAAACAGCATGCTGGCCGTAAAGATGAAAAGAATATCTATCACACCCTTATTTCAAAATTTTCCCATTTAATGTAATGACACATCTTCTCATCAGTGCTTTAAAGGATGTCATAGTTCCCATAATCACTGGTTTTATTTGGTGATTTATCTTTTCCACATTGTGTTGTGATTTCCACTTGACATAATTCAATATTTCAATCGGCTGTGCAGATGTTGACATTACATCTGCCGCCAAGACTCTCAGAAAGAACTAAACTGTGACAATGTGAGACTCTTTCATTTGTATAGTGGCAATAAAGACTTTACGGCTCTTAATTAGAGGCAATTTGCAAACCATCTTGGAATTATTTTCAGACCATTATCCATAATTTAAATCTAATTAGTTTAGCTTCAGTGGTGACCACTGTGTGAGTGCTGTGGGCCTATGGTGAGAAATGACATGTGATTTAATTCTTATTCGTTGATTGTGTTGTTTTAGATTTAACACTTCTTAAGTTTAATACTTTGTCAACTACAAGAGAAATTCAGATGAAGGCCCCTGACAGTTTTTGAGGATGCCGTGAGAATCCATGGAAAGTCTGCACTGTCCTATTTATTGTAGTAGGCTGGCCAGTACATAGCCAGAGTGTGTTTTACATTAGGGAATAAGAGAGTGATACTGCGCTTGAACCTGGCAAGTAGTAACCTTTATGATGGTAGAGAGGCGGCTGAAGTCACTCACACAGCCGTTTTTCATTCTTTTAACTTTTTCATCTTTCAGTCAGGCTTGCTCTGTGGAAATTAAGCTTTTCTCACCATTGTGATAAAGCAACATCTCTGGGATCTATCAGAAAAATGACTGACTTAGCAAATAAGGTCACCTGACATTTGTAAAAGAGACATTATACTGTCACTTCTCTGAAAGCATTCCAGCGCGGCAAACAACATACTTCGAGTTTGATGACCAGTTAGCATGTGTACTCACGCACTTACGAGCATATCTCCTCTTTTATTTGCAAAATGAGAAAGGTGGGGAATTGGATTCCTCCGACCCTGCTGTTCCTAGTCAGTGCGGCTGTAGACAGCTGGGCGCCCACTACAGTTAAGATCAGAGGCCTTGATAACCTGGGCCCTGATTTATGGAGAGCAAGCGGCCTCTGCAATCACCTAATGAGGTAGAGAACGCAGAGTGTTTACATGTTTATTAGATAGCCAAAACCAGCTGGGGACACTGTTTTCCTCCACCTCTCTTTCTCCCTTGCTCTCTGTCTCAGCATTCAAAAATGTTCTGTCCCCACTGCTTTCAGCTTTGCGCAAGACGATTTTGAAATGTAAATTATCTATCTATCTATCTATCTGAGAGCATCTGTGCCTCATTTCTGATACTCACTTAGATTTTAATATATAACACTGATCGAAAAAAAATGAAGAAAGGTCAGCTGAGGCCAAAATGAAGGGTAAACAAACACCCCGTTTTTAGCTGTTGCCAGTAAATAGTGGCCAGTTAATAGAGATACACCCATGAGCGTGTAACAATGAATATTTGCTTTCTTCCTAATCAGTCTGGCACAGGTATTTTATGATCCCCAGCAGACCCTATTGTCTGCTTCCACAACCAGGCTGCACCACATACTTTGCCTTTCTCATTACAGGAGGTCATGGAAAGTGTCCTCAGTAGGGGCTCGTCTACCTCAGGGCCTTTTCTCAGCTGGAGGAGACTGGAACTGACATGGCGCTGCAGCTTCTTGGCTTCGTGCACTTGCAACTTCATCATTTAACAGTTTTATCTAAGCCTATCTTCGTGCTGGTAATTGAGCCGGTGTGTTTGTGTATGCATGCACATTTGCGTGCATCCATATATAGACATCTTCAGTAACCAGCCCTCACTGGAAATTAGATCTTATAATCCCCGCTGCTGGCTAGTCTCTTAAAACTAAAAGGACGAACAAAAAGGTGGGTACTTGTATCATGCACATTTATTACATGTGCATGCACATACAGATGAGTTACTCTTTCAACAGTGTTGTCTGCGTTGTTATAGGTCTCAGTTATAAATGCTGAAATAACACATGTGTGTACACAAACACAAGCGCAAAATAGCACACTTTCCCATCAGCATCTCTGGAATCTCTCAGCACCTGGGAAAAACTCTTTGCTGTCCAAAAAAGTTAATGCACAACAGACCGCTTTCTCCCTCTCTCTCACCCTCTCTTTCTCCATTTGGCCTTGTAAAACCTTCGCAAATCAAATCCGCTTTCCATCAGGGTTTTGTAATTGGTGTTTTCGTTAGAGGAACAGTGGTTCTGAAGGTTTTCAGGGCTTGTCTTTTAACTAGACAGAATCTTTGCCGCTGCTTGGTTCTTGTTATCCGCTGCTGTGTACAAGTGGTGAGCAGACTGTGTCAGAGTCCCTGCTGGATCCAAAGGAGGTTTATGGGTCCCCTGACTGTTCTTGAAGAATGGGTGACCTGTGAGATTACAGTGTCAAGTTCCTCTGACAGTTCACGGATTAGGCTTTTGTCATACTGGAACTTGTTGTCAGCTTCCTCTCATCATTCGTCTGGTTGCTTGGATGTTCTGACATTTTCCTAGAAAACAGGGGAACATAATCAAACAGTGGCTTGAGAATTAACTTCAGCTCCCCTACCTAAGGCCATGACCCTCTGTTTGGTTTCTCTGGACATGTATTGTACCTGCACGAAAAGTACCAGCACTAAGAAAGATGCATAAATCTAAAACATTCTTGCACAAGCACACACTTCGTTGCTGACGGGTTTGAATTGTGAACCTTCAGCTAACACCTAAGCAGAATTCCTTTAGGGATTCACAAACACACACTTTAAACTGCAACAGATTTACACACCTACCTGTTTTACACAACTACAGTAAAATACGGGTAATGCTGGAGGAGTCTGATCAAAGTCTTCTGTCTCAACTTCTATCTTCCCTCTCCTCCTTTGCCCTTAGATGCCGACCGGCCGGCGCTCCAAACCAGCCCCGACCCCAACAAATCACTCATTTTTTATACAATTACCTCCCGCTCCCTTCCTGCGCATGGCTGGGTGCAAGTGTCGCCCGTCTGCCTGCCATTGTGTGCTAATTTTAGGCCCATTATTCGCTGTAACAAATGTGCAATGGGCAGAGTCACTTTCACATTAATAGTTTGCACCCAGAGGGGAAGTCTTCCCCCTCATCATGGATCAAAGGTCTCCTCTATTGTATCTAACTTCCTGTTTCCCTTTTTAGCCACTGTGTGTTGTTTTTTCTCACTCTTTCGACCTGGACCAAACTACACGGGCAGTACAGGGCTTCAAATTGGACACTGCTGAGAGTGACAAGCATGAGGAGATGCCCTTTGACCCCCTCGGTGATTGCGGCAGAGCCAACAGGTGATTTGTGGAGTTGGGAGGAGATGAGCCGAGATGCGTAAAGTGAAAGCTCACGCTCTTGATATCATGTGTCCACGGAGAAATCTGGATTCTATTGTTGTACTGTCAGCAGAGGTGTCCAAATTTGATAAAATGCCTCGTCACCTTTCTCCGGTTCAACTCCCACAGATGGTAAATGATAGAGGCTGAGCAGCTGAGATTACCGTGACCTCGGTCCTCCCAAAATAAGCCTTTTCAGAGTTGAAGGGGCAACTGTGTGCTCTTGACAGAACATAAAGTTAATGCCAACTGCACTTAATTTTTCACTCAAAAGGTTTCTGCCTTATATATCACCTCCTCTGAGTTACTACTTTGGATGACTGATGTAACTATGTGTCACAGGAAGCTGTACAGTGTAGCAGACTGGGAAGTACCTCATGTCACAAAGCTAAACAAATCTCATCTCACCATTGTACTGTGAACAGCTGACCCAACACATGTCTCCTATGAATCACATGGACACGTTTGAAGGGAAGATAAAAGGCAATAAATAATCTGGCAGGGACATCACCATTAGTGCCAGAGTCAAGAAGCACACTTCGATGTACAGTAATTTCGTCTTTGAGCATATTTTTAGCCGTTGTTCCTGTTGGTAATAATAACAGAACGGGGCAAGAAACAAAGCCAGTCAGGCAGTCATACTGGTTTTAAACAAAACATAAGCCAGTCATGAATCATTTGCTTCAGCGTCAGTGTCATGATACATCTGCACTCAAACCTGAAGTCTTAATGAGACAAAACATTACATCTATGGCAGAAATTATTACATTTAAATGTCTAAAGAGTAACTTCTTCGTGATCTGTTTACGGCACGCTCTTTCAAGTGCTTCTCTTGCGTCCCTTTTTTGTCTGAGGAGTGAGTATACACAGATAAGGATACTGTAAGTTGTTCCATTAAGTCATCGATGCCAGTTTACACTAGTTTCATTAGACTTTATCCTCCAAAAGGCACCCTCCAATAAATGGAAACTATCTCTCTGCAGACACGCACACACAGCCATCTGCATCCATATAAGTTTGCAGATGTGTGTGATTTTGTGATAAACAAATATCAGAATAGGAGCAGGAAGCATTTCTCCGAGCCCAGTGATCCTGTAATTAGGGCCACACAGAAGGTGAAAGGGATTGCTGATTGCTGAGGGGGTGACCTCATGGGTGATGGGGGATGGAGGGATATAGGAGCTGCAGCCAGTACTGCGGCTATGGATGTGTGTCATCCTCCGCCATGTGATGTGTCCAGAATGTCCCCTGTGGGACATCAAAGGGTCTGAGCCCTGCAGACTTACAGAACAAGCGGTTTGCTCATGATACTTTAGGTCAAACATTCTCCTCCCGACGGTCCAGGCTGATGATTTCACAGAAACTGTGTAGAGAGCCACGGCTACCTCTCGGCTAGTGGGAACCTAAAGGATATTACAGATTCATTGTATTAATGTTGTGTACATTAAAAAAAATGATAACAGATTATAAAAGAGTTACATTTCTCCTTTCTGCCTCACCAGTAGCATCTGAAGCGAATAAACAGAACTAAACTAAAAGGACATAAAGCAGCTAATTGCAGAGACGACGAAATTGTTGTTTTGAATTCTTATTTTATATTAAAACCTCGTAATGTCATCATTTTATATTTGAACTGTTAGTTGCTACTCGAGTGCAACTGGTGCCTGGCGATCATTGCAAGATAAAGGAGAGCGAATTCAATGAAATAAAAGGCCAAGAAAGAAAACTGAGAGCAGGAGCCTTGAGAGAGGGAAAAGAAAAGCCAGTAAAACAACAGAACTATATAATGGCAGCCTAATACAGATTATGCCAAACAAACACGGCAGCTTGTTTGTGTTCCCATGATTTTTGATCAGCACCTGTGCAGCTCACACTATGATCTGCAGGTGCAATGTGACTCCTGCACAGCTCTTCACCAGACTCTATGATTTTAATTTAGACATTTCTTTTGGGGAGTGCTTTGTGTGCATGAATAGAAATGATGAACTCCTTTCTTTGCATGCAGACTAAATTACAGACCTTAAACCTCTGGAGCTAAATCCGCTATACTGAATCCACCTTGAACCATTCGTGGGCTATAGTCGTCTCTATGCTGGCAACTGTCTGCCTCATCAGCCTCAGTGCCAAAGCCAGCATGTCTTTTTCTGCTACCCCCAAATTATAAGTTGTTACAACCACACTGGGCTCTGCCTGGAACGAGCACAGACAAATTGACTTTATCCTCTTTTTGTAAAGTTCAGGGGTCTGACAGACGGACAGACGCGCACAGATGGGGAAGAATATCTCTGAGCATCTGTATGTCACGGAGTCATGTGGCATCTCGGGGGGCATGTTTAGAGACTATAGAGCGGGGTTGAGGGGCAGCGGGGGTTCGTGCTGTGTGGAACGGAGCGGACTGAAGGGGGGCAGGTCACTGTGCCTTCAGGCAGGTGGGGGTGGGCTCAGGAGTTAATTGGTAGTTTGGGGTTTGATGCTGAGCGGTGATGACAAGCCTGTGTGGCCAGACCCAGTGAGTCCCTGCTGCATATTCACTGTGTCGCAGGGCATCGCGGCAACTGTCACAGCTCACCAAGCCAGAGAGTAGAAACAGAGAAAGGGGCAGTGAGGGGAGGAGAGAGAAAGATCTTTATTCTCATCTTTTTTTGTCTTTTCAGCTCAGTGGAAACTCAAAAGATCTACCTCCCGTTCCCAGTTTTCCTTTTCTAACCATATGGTGCTGAAAACGCTGTAAGCTGGCATTTGCTTTGTTATGAGTATGAACTGCTCACTTGCCTGGTGAGAAGGGAGAGCTATGCCTGTTAGTAAGTGAAGCGAGGGGGAGAGCTGGGGCCAGAATGAGCCTCCATGGAAGCATGACGCTGGGGTGACTCATTGAAGCCCCGCTCCTAATTGTGGCCCAGGGAAACCATTGTAGCCAGGGTGCAGGTCACCCCGGGCCCCAGGAAGGTTACACTGGCCCTCTTAAACCTGTTGTTGCCTGGCGCTCACATAAAAATTACACCTCGTAAATATGTACAGCTAGGGAGTGTGTGAGGCAGGACGGGGTCAGTTACTTTTCTGAACCCTGCCCTTTAAACTTGCAGTCACCTTGGTCCTGCTGCCGACCGCCTGTTAGGTTGTTCTCTCAGAAGAGCAGAGCGGGAGACAAGCAGCTGTGTGTTTACTGGCTTGTCTTTCACCATTTTTTTGGCACTTCATGCTTAGCTCCTTAGCTGAACAGCACCGAATTACGTCTCCTCTGTGCATATCTGCTTCTTGTACTTGTCTTTAAAGTCAAAAACCCTGTTGCATCCAATGCCATGGTTCTGATACTAATGTCTGCTTCTAAGATTGGTAACTTTTTTTTCCAGTGGCAATGTTATTCTCACGTAGACATGCAAAGCTAATCTTTAAATTGGGAGCGATTATAAACTAAGACCATAATCACCTGCAATTCAGTATCTCCTGAGGCAATAAATATATGTAAGGAGAATGACAAATGACAGGACAGTAACAGGCATTTTAGCAAATTCCCAAAAACAGTATGTGTGTACCTTCAACTGACAAAGACCTCTAGTGGACAAAATAATTGTGACCCTTATCTTTTGGGAGCGAAGAAGGAAATCGATGACAGAAGACAGCTGTTTGTTTCCTACCGACAGTCAGCGTTGCTTTCTTTCAAGTACGACATGATCGTTCCTTAACGTTAACAAAGTCATTATAGTTGTAACCATGATGTAGCTCATAAACAAAATATTAATTGGACCAAAATTTTGGGGGACTTGACACATAATTGTATAATTTATCATATTATATGGTTTTTAAATAGATGAGCTAATCAAATTTGGCTCTAGAGCAAATACCATACTTACCATGTCAGGTCAGGGTGACATTAAAAGAGTACTCTGCCAATTAAGCAATGTGCTCCCATAATATTGTCAGACTTGAGATGGACAGCTTAAAATTGATGCAGCAGAACCAGTGACATTGTCTTTTTATTTCACATATTCTTCTTCCTTTGCTTCGCACCTAAATTACCCACAATGCCCATCTGCCGCCAGCAGCTCTGTTGGAGACTCAGGTGTGTTATGCTGATAGAGGCTGATGTAGCCTCGACCTGCTCGTCTCAAGCAGAGATGAGGAACGAGTTACAGAGGTCTGGTAGGCTCACTCCTTTCTAACAACACACCCCCAGATTTTTTTTCATTTTCAAACTTGGAGTCTGACTCAAGTGACATCACATGAGGTCATTTATCAGACTTTGCACAGCTCCATCTGGAGACAAACAGTTTTATACAGCTTTTTTCACATATACATTAATACTCCCTAAGACCTGTAAACAGATGTGTAAAAATGCCGTTCCCTTTTAAATATTTAAATTATTTTCATTGTGCATTTTTCTTGTGTAGAGATAAAATTAATACAATTTGTCTTTAAAAACAAGAAAAACAAATACACACTCAGCTATGTGACATGATGACATTTCTCCACATGTGAAAGGAAACATGTCAAATCACAACATCTTCCTCTTATGTTTTTTTTCCAGTATAACAAAAAAACATTGTAAGGTTCATTTTGTATTCTGGTCAGAGTTCAGTCACACTCACAAAGCACAGGGCATCTTCACATGAATAGTCTCTGGTCTGGTCTGTCAGGTCGAGCTAGGCCACATACTGTATGCATGACTTTTACCGCACATATGTGTTGAGCATGCCTGTTCTAATAAGGCCTCTTTTGTCATTGAGGTGAGTAATGTGTATACAGGCAATCGAGAGCCCAGGGGAAGGCATCAAAACCTTTGTCAGTCTGATATTGTTTTAGAACATATTTATTCAGCTTCAGCCTCATTACTCTCTCTCTCTCTCTCTCTCTCTCTCTCTCTCTCTCACTTTCTTTGCCAATTTTCTCCTTCTTTGGTTCCCAGGGACCTATGTGGGAACAATAGATGTACAATTAACGTAGGCCAGGCACGGGAGAGTGAGCGTTTGATGTTCCTGTTGAGTGGCCTGCTTGCTGAGGGTAGGAAAAGCAATGTTTGGCCGTGCTCAGGCTTTACTGTGTGTTTTCCTTGTCTCTGAAGCATATTAGCTCCCAGATTATTAAAATTCAGGCCATAAATAAGCTGATGGCAGCTGCAATATGCCAGAAATAATGTTTACAAAGCCAAGGCCCTCATTATCTCCCCAAGGCCTAGAGTAGGAAGACAAGGAGTGGGAGAAAAAAAAAGAAAAATGCTTTTAGCCTCCTTAAGGCTCACTTTTATTCTGCTCTTCTTCACTTTTATTTCCTCAGTGTGGGGAGCAAGACAGAGCAAGATACAGTCATGCTAATACCCGCCTAATGGTAACAGCAGCGATGGAAATGAACTCCACTAGTTACAGTTCTAATGATGAAAACAAAAAGTAAACTTTTTGGGGGGAGGGGGGAGAAACTTGTAAGGAGGAGATTTGACTTTGTCACAGCTGCTTGTCTTTGATATTTTAGGAGGAAAGCCATGACGAGAACATGCAAATGCACTGTGCTAACCACTGAGCCACCAAGTTTCCATCTACATGCACTGTCCATCCATTTCTATCCCTATGCATCCTTTCCAGGGTCACGGTGGGTTGACACCTTGGACAGGAAACCTATTTATCTTATTCACACCAATGGGTGGGAAGAAAACATGCCAACACTGGGAGGGCATGCAAAAATCATATAGGCCCCAGGTAGCTGGGTCAGGTTTGAACCCAGGAACTTTTTGCTGTAAGAGTAACCACCAAGCACAACAGTGTACCAAATTCAGTAAAAATCAAAATCATCATCTGCAAAAATAGAAGATACACAATGGCATAGAGGTTTGCAATATTAAAGCCCAATAAAAGACATAATTTAGACTCAGATGTATTAAAATGATTTAGAAATGACCAGAAATCATTTCATTGTCGACAACAAAACGACCTACATGGCTGCGAGCTGTCCTTGATTTCCCTTATCAGACTTGTCTCTGCTGGGCTCAGATGTTTGCAGGTTCTCCAGAGACATCATCACAATAGAGCAAAGCAGTTCGACAGCAAACAGTGCAACAGGAGGACTCCATCCATTGGAGTGCTGCAGCCAAATAAAACCCATGGACATGGGGAGTACAACCAATTCATCTTCAAATGTAGTCACAAAGAGAAAGGACATTCAATTGCATGCATGCTTTGTGATTGCACATTGACCATTCTGGGAAAAATATTGGGGAGACATGAATTGGTTTGGGTTGGCTGCCCTGGCAACCCGAGAAGTGAGCGGTTGCATTTACATGGCAATGGAGGTCAAGTTCATAGGACCTTTTGCCATGAAAAGCACACAAAAAAACAAACATTTAATTGTTTCATTTATTTAGCTTTACATGATTCAGAATGACAGATAATGGCAATAAGCACTGTCAAATTATTTGTTTATTAACTTGTTTCACACACTGCTATTAAAACCTAGTTTCAGAAATACAAAGTCACATGTAATGAGTAAATGTGAAATCAGTTGAAATCTAGCAGCTCTTCCTTGTTGGTGTGTGCTACGACTTGAGCTGCTGCAACAATGAGAAGATGCAATTTGGGCCTCACAGAAAAGACTGTGTGTATGTGTGTGCTTTGAGTGTCTGTGGTAATAAGCACAAACACACATACAGTGCACACAAACACATGGCAAACACACTCGCATATAGACGAATCAAGAAACGAACAATGCATACGCTTTGGACACAGTGGTGGCAGGTGCTTGTTCTAAATTTCGAAGTGTCAGTGTCTTTGATCAGTGTGGCTGCTGATGGAGGCCGGCGAAGGTCAGAGTGTGTTTTCATAAAAGAAGACAGACAGCGTGTCGCATAAAAGCTTGTTGCTTTGTTGTGAAAGCAGATAGGAGGAAGTGAGTATTGAAGTGTGAAGTAATGAGGAGGGTGTCGAATCTTCTCAGGCAAAGCATAAGCAAATGAGAAACCGCACAGACGCTCACACACAATGTCACTATCTCTATTACAAGCACAGACAGGAACCAATAGTGGGTGGATTGAATATGAAAATATTGGCGAGCCACTGAACAAGCAAGCTTATCTGTATACAAAATATGTTGATTCAGCACTAATTTATTTGGCCAAATATGTTTTGGAAGAAATATAATTCATGCTTTGTTATTTTCCAATTCAGGAAGTGCAAAATATCTTTACCTCTCAGAAGACACAGGAAGGAGGTTTGCATCACCTGTATTGTAAGATTTGGACCACTAGAACAGTTTGTTGTAAAGAAAAGTTTGACATTTTGGGAAATACACTCATTCACTTTCTAGCGAGAGTTAGATGAGAAAATTGATACTTTTGTCAAAGCCGTTCATAAAATATATAGCTACAGCCAGCAGCCGGTTAGCTTAGCTTAGCTTAGCACAAAGGCTGGAAATAGAGGGGAACAGCTAGCCAAGCCCTCCAAGCAGAAACTAAAACTCACTAATTAAAATTTTGTATCCGGTTTAATTAATCAATGCAAAAACTGAAGCATAAAAATGACAAATTTGCCGCGATCAGAAATAGTCTAGCAAATAACCCCCTGAAAAACAATGATAAAAAGCTCAACAACCTCCCTCCGCTTGAGTTCTACAAACTGTACGTACGCCTTGAGGATTTTCTGATTCTGAGGAGACATGCACTGAAGTTTGCATCTCTGTTTGGGACAACCTGCCACTGTGAGCAGTTCTTGTGAAAACTGACTCTTGCATAGACTCGGTTTCACTTAAGACCGACTGACCCAAACCTGGAAAACCAACCTCGAGTATCATCATCATCACTACAATCTAATATCAGATGCTTCACCAAAGAGAACCAGTTCCCACCGTTGCATTAGAAGTTAGTGTGATATATGTGTTCAATAATTTAGTATGGCCCTCGAAAGGATGTTCTAAGAACTCGTCTACCCTCTTGGCAGCTAATGGAAGTGGTGTGGAGGTGTGGCATGAAAATAACATATAGACAGGGTGGCATGGAGGAATACCTTCCTGGCTTTCAGTATCATGGTAAGAGCCCTAAATTAGTCACTGTAGCCATTTAGGTCACAATGTAGTAAAGTTATTGAAGTCTTTGAGTACACAAACAATGACATTTGTGCATCAAATGCCAACCAGCTACAGAATAGTTTAACTCATTTATGTCTGTGCTTTGTGTGGAAGCAGAGATATCAGAGATAAAGCTGTTCTCTCCTGTGAAACAAACTCGATAAACATGTTTCTGATAGAATGACAACAGCGCGGAAGAGTGGTGAAATTTATCGGCGGCTCCTAAACAAATTGGCGAGATGGAAAAACTTCAATATACTCTGCATAGGATTTAATGAAACGGATACTACTCACGCAATTGCTGCCAGCTGCAGAGCTCCATTTGCAGCTGAGAGGGAGCGAGGATAAATCAGAAGTCAAATGCCAATACGCCATCGGCCAAATCTCTCAACCTGATGAAACACAAGAATAATCAGATTTGGAGACGCTTTTTGGGAGTGGAAGTTCTGGGGGAGTGGGAGTGTTGGGTGATGATATGAGCAGAACGGACAGAACAAGGAGCGCTTTTTGCTCACTGACTGACAGTCCCAAACAAGGCTGTTCTCAGGGGGGGGTTTGGGGGCACGGGGTCTCGTCCACAGACGTGATCCCAGCAGCTTGGAGAAAGGAAACACACAGGAGGAGAAGTGTTCTTTGTGGAGGACTGAGGATGCGTTTGTCGATTCGTGGGTCAGATCAGGGTCGAGAAATTGGAAGGTTGACGGATGAATTAGTCTTGGCAAATTTTTGTTATACAATGTTTTAAAGTGCTTCTGTGTTTGTTTTTGTGAACATTTATTTACATGCATTATTATAGAGCTTGCATAGCAGTGTGTCTGGCGGTGCCTTTGTGTGTGTGTGCCTGCAAAAACTCACGTGCAGTATTTCCGTGTCCATGATGACAAACGTATGTATCTGCAGGTATTTCAACTCCTTGTTCATCATAGTTAACACAGACGTGTGACAGGAAAGCCTGAAAACAACAGCAAACGCAGCTACCTCTCTGTCAGGCTGAACATGCGACACCGTGGCTGTCGTTACATTTGCACACTCTTGCGTTTGCACTCTTATCACGCCCTTCCCATCACTTGGTCAGCTGCCGACTGTTTGCACACATTTTACAATGACATGCATTTATCTGTAAAGACTTAATGAAACGTGAGATTCCTCCTGAATGGGGTATGTAATAGTTTCAGACATGATTCATCCATCACAGGCAGAGCATGTTTAGACAGGAGAGTTTGTTACACCAGTCATAATATTCTCTGAATTCAATACAGTCAGAATTTTATGACTGGATAAAAAGAACCTATAAACTAGAGCAAATTACGCAGTAAAAAAAAAAAAAGCAAGCACACACAGAAACCTTTTAACTAAGTCACGCCCAACACGATATGTTCTATTGTATATGTAATTTTAGTGTGTCTTCATGCGATCTTTGCTTCCACCAAACATGTTAGTATTTGCTGGAATAAGCTGGTTGCTCATTTTCAGTGGAAAGAACAAGATTCCCGCCAACTCTACATTACCTGCGGTGAAAATAAATCTCCCAAAAAAAGACCCAATACATTAACCAGATACTAATATAATGACCTAAAATAACATAATTAATGTTTTTCTTAATAAATAATTTTAGAAGTAAAAGCTGCATTAAGCAAATTTAGTGTGTGTCTGCAAACACACCTTTAAATAAAACAGCTGAAACTTACTAGTTTATGATAAACTGCCAAAAGAGATTTTCCACTTTTTTTATTTCAGTACTTTTGGGTCTTTTCTGCAGAATTCTACTTGTTCACATCCATTACAGATTTTCTGGGTCGATTATCAATTATATTCTTGGTAGCATATGACCAATGTCATATCATGACTCTGATATGAAAGCCAGTTATCAAATACTTTTTCTCAACCGACTTTGATATTTTTTCCTTGCACTTTTCCCTGCATTTATTCTGTTTTCTAAAGGTGAATGAAGGCTGCTGAACCTCATGTAATCTTCTGATAGCTTTGCAGTGATTGCACTGTTGTTACTCCTGTGATTGTCCCTCTTGTTATTTCCAGGCACTGGAAACGAGCCATTATAAAACTGTGATAATGCAAACACAGTGTCCATGAGGTGCCACTGTCAAACTGAGGACAGGCTTTCAGCTGTTTGTGGGACTCTTACTGATCCATACTGTTCAGCTCTACATATGGAAAACACTCGTCTGGTGTATTTAAAATAAGCAGCTGAGCTGATTTTCATTGATGTTGAATATTTTTGTTTGAAGCTGCAAAGTGTAAGGCGTGTGTGTGTGTGTGTGTGTGTGTGTGTGTGTGAGCGAGCATGCCAGCCATACAGTGTACAGTATCATGCCGCAGCAGCCAGGTAGGCAGCACTGTGTTTCCGTGGAGCAGAGGCAGAGAGAGACAGCAGGCCTGAATCGAGAGAGTAAGATCATTTAAACTAACGCTTTAGCAACTAAACTTTTGTGCGGGGCTGCAGGAATCTATTTCTTATTTCATTACCGAGACGATTTAATAACCTGCGATCTTAGAGTATGAAGTGATTTGTTGCATGCATGCGACTGAAAACAGGCCATTTTCTTGCATCGACATGCCATAATAATTCATCTTTAAACGCACTCTTAAAAGCAGTAGACGTATTTGTTATATTTAGCACGATTTTAAACAAAACGCGTAGGACAAAAAAAAAAAAAAGTGTTTGATGACTTTGCAAATTAACGTGGAATATTTTTCAAGAAAGTGATCCAAGAAAAGTAGGCTGCATTTACAGAAGTGTTTTTTCTTAATTATTTTTATTTGACTGACCAAAAAAAAAAAAAAAAACAATAATAAAATCAAAAAATTAAAAAATGTTGCATGTAAAGAAAGTTTTGTGCTGAATATAAAGGATGTTAGTGACCTTTTAAATTAAGATAAAAGCACGAGAAGACAGTAAAGACGTTTTTCTTAATTATACACAAATGTCCACATTTATTATTATTATTATTATTATTACTATTATTGTTGTTTTTGTTGTTTCTATTATAGTCAGTGTCCTGTCCACATGTGAGTGACAGTGTATCCTGCAGTTCCCTAGCGCCATACAGTGGCGGAAAGACCTGTTCAATGCGGTTTCTTTCTGGTCTCTTCAATGGCCACGAGTGATTTATGCTCCCCGTGTGTGTCACTTTGTGAGATCCTGTCTTTTACAAGCCGAGGCATGATTCCTTATTTTTTCCCCCCACAAAAATACGAATCCATCAATTTTTGTTTGATACAGAATGTTTTTTTTTTTAATTTCCAAACTCTTCATTTGAATTGTTAGATAATTATAAAATATAAATTATTCTCCGACTTTAAATGAGAAACACGTTGTCGAAACCAAAAATAAACTTTTGTTTGAGTCAACTTTGATGTCAAGAATCAAAAGCGTTTCAGCACAAAATCCGTTTCAGGAGGAAAAGCCTAATAGTCTAATTGGGACTATCAAAGTAAAATTGATACAATAACATCCTCTCGCTCGGTTCAAAGATTGTCCAAAGAAAACTATGACACTTTTTTGGGGGTCTAATGACCCCTGCAATTTTCCTTCACCCGGACTCATTTTGCCGGCGAGGGGAGGAAATATGACATGAGAGCATGTGAGGATGGTTTTTCTTTGAAACAGTTTCTGCAGGTCGCTCCTGAGGGGAGTTTGAAAACATGTCGGCCCTAATTAGCGCCTCAGACATCAAGCACGAGGCCAGGAGATTGTCCTGTTTGAGATATTTGACAACACGATAAAAAAAAAACCCAACTAAATTCTTTAATACAAAATAAATCCGTGATGAAAAGTGAAAAAAAATCTGTGCACGATTTGAACTAATTTTCCTTTTGTTTTTGTTTTCTTTTGAACGCATTCATTTTATTTCTAAATGTCTTAAAAAATAAATAAGCGTCGTTGAACAAATAAGTAATTTTGTTCTAGTTTATTTGTACATTTTAACATTTCAAATCCTTAAATTTCTACTCTTAAACTTTATCTGAATGTATTTTTAATCTCTTACGAAACATAATGTATGTTTAATATTTGACGCAGTTTCACGTGAACGCAACACGGTTAAAAAAACAAAGTAGCGAAATTGAGTGGTCTCCACATAAAATAGTTCCTCCGCTGATCATTTGCAATGAGACAGGCTTTTTTATTTCTGCCTTGTTTGAAAGTATTTCCCTGTTTTTCTTTCTTTCTTTCTTGTAAACAATTTCACACACTATACTCCTCAAATATTATGAAAACCATTCTAAACATTATTATAGATCAAAATTATTTTTAAATAACATCTTTTTAAAAAAGCAGGTCTAGTTATTTATATTAAACCAGTTTTCTGATTAACATGCAGAAACAATCTTTCTCATTTTCAACAAAACACAACATTTCAATATGTCAATACTGAAAATAAATAAAATGATGATTTCTTGCATTTCTTGTTTGTCCTCATGCAAACTCGCATAAGAAGAAGGAATATGCTTATGCGTCATGGTCATTTCAATCACATTACATCAGTGATGATACCAGTATCATAGCAGTCATTTACCCCAGTTGCCTATTAATCACCTTCCATTAGTGTCTTTAACGGGCTTTCAGAAGGGGTTCCAGGATCCTGGTCCATGTTTGAGGATAAATGAGTCATCGTGCCAACCACAAAAAAAAAAAAAACACAATAACTAACTGCCTTTTGTTCCTGTGTGTCACTGCAGCCTACTTTTTCATTTGAGTTCAGAACACGAACACGGGCATCGATTAAAATATGTTTTCCCACCGTCAGGATTGGACGGTGTTGCATGGGATCCCAAAGGTCGGTGACGGGCAGAGGGGAAGGAAAGGAGAGATGGGAGACTCATGTGCAACACTTTAAAAGAGGAGGGTTCTCCATCTTGCTTTGTCTGGGGGCCTGCTGACATGGGGAAACATCTGCTGCGTAGAAATAGAGACTGATGACTCAAATTATATGCAGTCAGAGGGTCTGCCAGCGTAGATGGGGAATGTAATGGCAGAGAATATGGATAGACAGCATCCGCTCGACCCCATGACCTGAAAAGGTATGGCCCGAAAAACACACAAAACATAACCTCTCCTCATTGGGGTAAAACTAATCTGGCACATTGTGGTGTTTGTGTGTGTAAAGATGAAAGTTGAACAGATAAGCTGTTCACCCCGAGTTGATCCACACATGTCGAAGTGTACCTCACCTTGCGTGCTCACTAGGACGACCACAACAAAACACATATCAGCAGGGTTTGTTTGTTGTCTGTCTCTAATAATCAGCCTCTCTGCCATTTGATCTGGCAGCTGAGAAGTCTGTCTCTGCTCTGTTGTGTTGGTCCACTTGAGTGAAAATGGAATTTTTAGGGGCACGTTTCACCTCTTGGTTTACTCTGCAACAGCAGCCCGCTGATGCTTTTATGATTAGGGCGACTAAATTAGAACCAGAGAAAGCAAAGCGGGAGAAAGACAGGAAGAAAGAGAGAAAGCAGCCAAGCGGTGATCACGTCTGCCTGCTACCTTTTCGACTATTTATACACAGAGCCAATAAAGCCTTGTTTCAAAAAGATGAATGTTGTCATTGTTATTGTAATGATAATCGCCGTAAACAGGGCTCGTGGCACGAGGAAGCACACCGTTCCTTGATAGCATGTCAGTTGTTATGATCATCAAGGCAGACAGGCGCAACGTTGGGTCTAAGAATGTTTCATCGCATTTCTCCACCATAATAGTGTTGATTTACGTGCAATTGTGAATCCTCCCTGTGAATAACAAAAGGAAGCTGAAAAGCCGGGAAAGGGGAAGTGTGTGCTTATGTTCTCGGTTTCAGTCATGCCAGTAAGCTGATTTATCTTACCATAAGAGGCAGATCTCGAGAATATGCAAGGAGAGAAAGCTAATGGATCATTATTATGTGTACCTCCTCGCTCCCCTATCTTTCTAATGACCGCGGGGCTTTGCGATTCTGGCTTTGATTTGGAGTCCATTCTCCAATGTGACTTGAGTGGACTAGCTGAGCTAAGACACAATTTTCAGGAGATTGCAGAGTAAGTGCCTCGGGCAAGACCTTTTTATTTATATGGCACTTGACTTTTCTCTATCTCTCTCCTGTTTGAGAGAAAGAGAGCAAGAAGGGGAGAGTTTTTCATAACTGTTAATGACTGGGTTTTAAAATCTTCATGAGATGTAGGTCAAAACAAATATTGATAGTAAAAGCAGTTTGCACTAATTTCTTTAATAATCCTCGAAAAAGAAGACAGTTTATTCTTAGTCTGGTGACTTTTTTGATATGTTCAGTTTCTTCCCCAAAACATATCAGTAAAAACACAATGATCCAATCCAGTTTTTAATGATGTTCAATTGCTTCAAATATGATTATATTTATAGCAGAGGGGCACGGGAGGAAATACATTCTTTCTGTGCATTGAGATTTTTTATAAATAAGGAAAATCAAGAGGAAACACATATGTCAGGAACAACCTTCTGTCTGAATAGCTCAGAGATATTTGATAGATCTTGTCTCAGTGTCATTTTGTTTACATGAGGACACCGGCCTGGTTAAATGGCACTTTGTGTCTTTTGTCCAAAACAGACTGAGGACATTTCCACCAACCACTTCTGTTGTAATTATTTTACAATGTTCTCTCCATTCTAATTTTTATAAATATTACTTCCATAACCATGAACTCCCAGAGCTATTATTTGTCTGTCCATATGTGTCCTTGTGCCTGCTTGTTTATTTGTGTCGTCCTTATGTATGAAAGAGTCCATTCATAGGTTATTGATTTATGATTGAGCTCAAGTTGATTAATAAATGGAAAAGTGGTCAATTGAACGTTATAGTAAACCTACAGTTATAAGTGTAGCTTATGTTTAAACTATTCTAATATGCAAAATACATACATACATAGTTCATCTCTTGACTAACAACTCTCCCTTGTGGGCATGGAGGACATTGCACGAGTCAGGAAAAGAAAAGTTTGAAAATCGACCCTCACCTTTTGTCGCTGCTTCAAACCATGCTGGCTCTCGCTTCCACACAAGTTCCATCACAGCTTTTCTCTTTTTTAAACCTCACAATTTTCAAAGCTTTCACAGTTTTTCACTTACTCCCAAAACTGCTGTTTCAGTTTCTGATCATCTTCCACAGTCTGTATAGTGTAATTCAGGCACACACAGTATGGCCTCATAAGTATCATCTTACAAAGCAACATAAACTGTATAAAAACATTACAGATATATTGATTAAATGTGTCATTTTCAAATACAGTACAATTCAATTCAAAATATATATGATTATGGAATATGTATTTACAGCAGAGTTGAAAAATAGCTGTGTGAAAATCTGTAAGACTCTGCAAGAAGTGCACTGAAAATGATGTCTTTGCACTTTTGTATTTTAATTAAATAAAGTACATTTATAAGCTCTGACCACAAGTAATACAGTCGAACAATAAGCTGTTGCTCAACAAAACACAGCAGTTGCTGGGCGACACAAACAGGAGTGTATAATTACCAGTGTTAGTGGCAGTTTTCCATCAGCGCAACATTGAAATTCACTGTGATTCAGTCACAGGTGTGCCGTTGTTGGGCGTTTTACAGCTGCTTCAAACATGTCTCAGCCAATCACAGCTGCAAACTTGAACCCCGTCTTAATAATTAGGTCAAATAATTAATGAAATAATGAAACAATGAGCCTGGAGAGGCCGTGTTTTACATCTCAGAGGCGTTGATAGGCCTCATCAGGATGCCATGCGTGGGCTGAAGTGTCCGATGGCTTATTGGTTTTAAGAATCAACAGAAACACTCTGTGTGCTTTAGTATTGAAAAAGATATGATAAAAAAATAACAATATTTCATTTCTTCAATCAATTCAAGCATTTCAGCCTGCATGCAGTGATTTTGTTTTAGCATATTAATATTTATGTGTTATTAGTAACAGCAGGGCTTTGATATGTCAGTGATGTGATGATCAATGATAATCAGCTGTTACAAGCTTAGAGTTAAGCATCTTTCACTGGCAGCTTTCTAACAGACAGAAACTGTGACTAAGCCTATAATATGGCAAAATATTCAAAGTCACACCCACGCACGTCAGTTTGGTCATTGTTTAATCTAAGAGCAGGCTTGGCCTACTGCTCAATTAGTTTTAATATAGTAATCAGTATCTAACAGAAATTCCTGCATTGTTCCCCTTGAAAAGTATAATTGGGTCTTTGCTGTAGTAATTACAACCCTGATTCCAAAGAAGTTGGGACACTGTGACAAACATAAATTAAACATAATTTGCTAATCCCTTTTGACATATACTCAGTTGAAAAGACAACATATTTAATGTTTGAACTCATCAACTTGAATCTTGAATCTGAATTTGATGGCAGCAACATGTTTCCAACAAGTTGGGACAGGAGCAAGAAAAGTCTGTGAAAGTTGTGGTTAACAGGTTCATTGGTAACAGGTGATAGTATCATGATTGGGTAGGAAAGGTTCATCCTGGAAAGACTCAGTCGTTCACAAGCGAGGATGGAGAGAGGTTCACCACTTTGTCAAACACATGATTGGATAAAGGAGATTACTACATGGGCTCAGGAACACTTTGTAAAACTGTTGTCAGTAAACACAGTTTGTTAATTGTGTTCTGTTTTTATTTAAGTTTTACACAGCGTCACATTTTTTTTAGAAATTAGGCTTGTAATAAGGTAATCACCACATCTGATCTACTGATCTCCAGCAGACACAAATTATCTTGTATTAGATGCAGTGAAAACTTACTTCTCAAACTGGATTCCATGCTTCCTTTATAATTTACAATTGATCAGTTCCACTTCTTGTCACCTTCACTGACTAAACATCTCTTATCATCCAGTTATTTACAGTAATGCAATCACGTGAATGATTTAAAAACTCCATAATACCTTCAGACTAAGCATACAATATGCAATGTTTTCAGTAGTAGATGTTTTCCTAAATAGGACTTCTTTCAGGTTCAATTTGATCTTTCAACTTAACTAATTAAAGCTCTAATTTGAGCCTTAATTACTGGAGGCAAAGATTCAGTGAATTACTTCAATGAGACAGTGAAGAATCTGTGAGCCTTTCTTTGTATGCAGGCAGATGAAAAGAGACCGTGCAAAAGCAAAATAAACTGAACAAATTAAATTCATTAAGCATTCAGCTACTATGTGACAGGAATATCATTACACACTGAGTTAATCCAGAGCACCTGAAACCAGTAGGCTCCTTAATGCATAACTGTGCCACTGATTACAATTCAATAATGAGCACATAAAGCACATGTTTAGCTGCACTAAGAAACATGAACCTGATTCACAAAATTAGCACAAAATTCCAGTCCCCGTCCTTGGTTTTCTTCGAGGTCTACGTTCCCCACTCAGCCTCCCTGGATTGCCTGTGGCATACAGTCATCAAGGGGATTAATGTCCTTCAAACTTTTATATCCGACATAAATGACAGATTGTTTTCTCTGTTGCGTTTTGATGTGTGCAGGAGAGGGGCGAGCAGGGGCCGCTTTGAAGTCCGCAGAGCTTTTATCTTCCTCTATTTACATTGGCTAAAGTGTTAAGTGGAGTTCTCGTTTGGCTTGAAGGATGTAATGCCCTGCAATGAGAGATTTACAGGAAGGGGAATTGCAAAACTCTGTGTGCTGCTTTCGGGGGCCCCTTCTAACAAAAACTATTTATGCAAATGCAGAGGCTGGAAGATGGAAAGCTCTCCCAGACAAAATCAGATGTTTTCAAAAAAAGGCTGCCGTGCTGAGTTGGCAGATGTTCTGTCGCTTCAGCAGGGACCCTTTAAACAAAAGCTGTTGATGGCTCTCTGCATTGAGTGTGAGTCGCGCCAAGAGCTGCATTTCCTTGGAGCCATCTGGAAGATGGCTGAGGATTTGTTTGGCTGGAGCTGGCCTGTAGCACAGGGACAGTGAGGGCACTAATTGAAACGAATACTGATGGCCTAATAATAGCAACTGACCTCCTCTATTGACGTGAGGGGAAGAGATGTTGATATTTGCACATTTCCTCCCATCATTAAAATGTAGACGGATAGTGGTACTGTTAGACCACATTTAAGATGGGGGAGATTAGTATGTTTTTGAAGGGCCAGATCACCCAATTATTCTAATTGTCTCTGGGAAAGAACCTCTTTGTTGAGGTTTAAAATGTAATTTTTCATTGCTTCGTGCACTCAAACAAAATGTTTTTCATCCTCACTATATATGGCTGGTGATAGAGATCTCAAATCCTCACCAAAAAGAAATAAAATGGATCGTGTATAAATCTATAAATTTACAAGTGTAAGTGGTTAAAATGTGTGTTTTGACAGATGTGAACTGGCTCCTTAAAAAAAGCAGTAATAATGGAGCATAATCAAATAACAGTCTACTGTATGTGGATGAAATCAGTAGGAGCTGTTAAAATGCTGTTACATGAGTGTCAGTTCTTAACGTCACTAAGGATGTTGACTCAAGGATGGAAGCTGCTTCATGTGGAGGACAGCTGGAATGACTCATTTTGCACATGGACAAGAATAAAAGTAAATAAATAGGGATTGTTCAGCCTCTCGAAAACCCCCACATTTCCATTATACAAGTATAACATAACATTTTCTGCAGATGGAAAAACTTTTAAAATTGAGCATATATATCAAATGAACATGAATCATGAGTAATAATGTGTGTACAGATAAAGACACTTAAAATGTAAACGAAAAGGCACGTTGAAACGAGATATAGGCTGTGATGCAAGCGATTCAACATTAATGCCTGTGTTTTTCCACATATAATTATGACGTCAGGTTGAGTAGTCAAACGCGTGACTCAAAGTTCACACCTCACCCCAAACCAGTTTCCTCAATGAATCAATCTCAGCCTGGTTGACATTGTCTATATATCTGCATCGATGAACATTTGCCAAACCTGGTGCCAAAGCCATTTGTAAACTAGTCACATTAGGGTCACATCAAATTCATTACAACAAAGCATGACCCATCAGTCCTATAACCTCCCAAACTCATGGCGATGACCCTGACCTGTACCACCCACAGCTCTTACAGAGCCCTGAACCCTTGCTGACCTGGCTGGCATATCAGGGGTCAGTCCGAGATCGGACCTACCACGTTGTCCACCCCCCCATATGACCAGTGGCTAAAGGCTGCCATGACAGACAACAGACAGACAGCAAGGTATCCAAAGAGTGTGTGTGTGTGTGTGTGTGTGTGTGTGTGTGTGTGTGTGTGTGTGTGTGTGTGTGTGTGTGTGCGTGTATGTCCCTCTCTCTTTAAAGTTCAGAAAAATCTGCAGCGTTACCGCCATCTACAAAGCAGTGTGAAGCTACAGCCCCCAGCTGCCTCCACTTCAGAGGGAGAGAGCATGTCAAAACAGCACATGGCTCTGCCCTGCCAAAGTCACGCCTGCCAGAGGAGCCCTCTCACGGGTCATCTGGAGTGACAGAATGGCGGCGGCCCTGATCCTTCACACACTTCTGCTCCAGTCAGACAGGACGGTCAGTTCTGTATTAGATCTGCATTCACGGAAGTATTCAAATGACACCAACCTTGTTACTGTGTAATGATCAGCCATTTTGGTGAGCTTTGAAGTGATGTTCTCATCGAATGAAATAAATTAGCAGTATTTCCAACTAGTGCAACTGTTGCTTTGAATTCAGCTTTGGTCTATTTGTCCATCTATTACTTACTACATGGACTAAGGTACATAAAACATAACACAATACATGGCACATCAATAATACATCAAGTGAAGAAAGTTAAGTATGTATATGGCGATGGCAAAGGCTAAAGTATGTTTAGCCGTTGCCATTCAACCCATCAAAAAAAAAAAAAAGCATCATCAGCCCCCAGTTGTTATATAGAAAACTGATCATCAGCTGAGTTATCATGAGTATTTCACAGTTTGGTGGCCTGAGAGATAAAAGAATTGTTCATCCTAATCTACTACAGTAATGTAATTGTGACTTAGCTGGTGTGAATTAAAGTTGTGGGCATCATGTTGTGAATATAATAAAGCATCTGTATGAATCTGAAATAAGTTTCCATTGCTTGTTACTATTCAGTTAAAAGATGCATTTTTTTACGTTCCATTTTATGAACAATAAGCCAGAATTTTAGTGTTAAGTCGACCTTTTCGCTTCCCTAAGAGGGCTTTTCTGAACAACCTTGTCGTCGCATGTGGTGCACTGCTGGCAGAAAAGCGACATAAAATGTCATTGACTTCTAATTGTGTTTCCGCTAATGCTATGTCAAGCCAGAGCATGGCCGCCTTTGTCCAGTCTGTAGGCCATTTGGCTGCAGCAATGCACTTGGAAAGCAAGATAACAGGTGAATGGCCATGGTCTAATAGGCCATCTGTGGAAAACACATTGCAGTCAATTAAGAGTCCACTGCCTCCAGTTGTGATGGCCATTAGACAGCCCTACCACGACAAGTGACTCTTCAGTGGCTTTTACTCTTCAGCTACTCGCTCCTTTTCATTCATGGTGTCCTCGAGCTGCCCAGTCCCTCAAAGACTGACGTTTTGTCTAGTTGCGTTGTCCACTAGGCATTTTTAGGTTCTATTAAAATGCAGTTTTCCACTCAAGGATTTTATGTGACCCTGATGGCCAAAAAGAACCTCCTTCACTACCTCTTTTTCCTCTCTTGTCCTCGCATATTCTCCCCCACTACATCACACAAAAGGAGCAAAGCTCTTACCTCCCCTCAAGAGGACATCCTTTAGAATCACTACATACACACAATCAGCTAACTTAACTTTTAATAACTTAAAAGTCCATAACATTTGTTTGACAAATGCGTTTAGTATTTATTCATATCTAGTCCTTCACAATGCCCAGCCCTCTAACACACACACACACACACTAACAGGCAGTATATCTGGTGCTGTCCCTCGCTTTGGACTAATTTCAAAATTGTGCATCAGCTGAGACAGACAGAAGAATTTATGAAATCACAGATCAAACATGCCGCTGTCACCTCTCAGCAGCCGTCAGTGTTGATGTTGGCTTCGTAGTACGAGACTGATTTGACACTCCTTGTCTTGCAGCTCAGTGACATTTCCTTTGCTAGTTCGTTTTTGTTTACACAGGCAGGTGCAGGGAAAGCACCTTTTTAACGTGATTAAAGTTGACTTACTTTGTGTCTCTCAGCTTTCCCTGAGAAATTGATCTAAGCTCTTACTGTGTGTTTGCCCCAGAGAACAGAACGCAGGTTAGAAAACTCAACCATCTTGCTGAACAGGAAGGGCAGCTGGGTGATAGTCACTCAACAGTATCATTCATTATTTTCATTTGTTTCAATTAACCAGGCAGTGAACAGTGTTTTTCTTCAAAGGTCAGGTTATCATCTCATCTCCGCATTCGACCTTATTCGCAATGACGTCAGTAATGCTTAATGTCGTGGAAAAGCCTTAGATGTAATCTCTTGTGGATGTTGTGATGTGGAGGGCAGATGTTGGAAAACAATGATTCACACCTCTTGACAGCGCTGTAATAAAGAGCTTATCTTCCTCTTCACACAGCTTGTTATGTGGTAAATTATGATTGTTCCTGCTGCAAACTGAATTCACACCATTTCAGCTTTGCACTGTTGTGCTCCTAAAAAAAGCAAGAAAGAAGTAACTGTTCAAAACGAAGGTGACAAATATTCAATTGTCATCTGAATTTCTACCCCGATCCAGATATAAGCCCTATATATAAACCTAACACTCAGGGTTTTAAGACTTTTTTGTAGCACAATATACTGTATGTAAGCTAATTATTAGCAGTTGTATAAGTATTTAGGTCCTTAAGTAAAAGTAGCAGTACCACACAGTAAAAATACTCCTTTACAAAGAAATTCAAAATGTAAAATCAGAGGTGTTACAAATTTTAAGTACTTGATATTTTTCTGGGTGCTTTAATGTACAGAAATACATCATATTTTTATAAGATCATCAAATGTTTTAAATGGCATTTTAACTTTTAACATTAACTAGTAACTGTCAGATAAGTAGTGCAGTAAAAAAGTAGATTTGCTCATGAAATTTAGAAGTCTAACTTTTATAACTTTTAAATCAAAATACTAATCAGATGCAAGTACATCAAAATTGTACTTGAGTAAATATTTTTTGTTACGTTCCACTAATTAACAGTCACCAACACGAAACAAGAATACAGTAGAGTCTGTGGTTTACAGTCTTTTAGTTTAAAAGAGAACACTGAACACAACATCATTTTCAAGAGTTTTAATAATTTACTAAAAAAGAGTGTAAAAGTAACAGACCCCTCCCACTAAAGTGGATCTGTTTGATATTCAAAGTGATGACAGATGTAACAAATTTTTGCAAACTTGCCCTTGTCTGTACATTTGTGTACACGTACTTGGCAATTGAACCTCTTGGCTGTAATTAAATGAGTTTTGTACTGTATACCGTATCTGAAAAAAAGCTCACAGCAAAAAAATACTTTGATATGAATCACTTGAAAGTAAACCGACCAGCATGAAATGTACAGCTTTAAGAAATTCCAAAAAACACAGCTGAAAAGTGTATATACAAACATGCTAGGAATCTAACAAAGAGCAGACAGCGAAGCTGAAGAGACAGGCCTTTCTAATGGTTCGCTTGACATCATTTAGGAGAGCCAATGAAATAAAGCATCATTCTTAAATATTTAATAACCTTGCAATGTTCAAACACCACCGTCTTCTATTGCCTAGTTCAAGTTTTTTTTTAGCAGAAGAGGAACACTTTATAAATATAGAGTATACTGTATCTCCTGCATCAATTAGTTTAATTTAAACTCATTAAATAAAAAGGTAAAATGTTCAGTATCTGTAGAAAATAAAAAAAGAAAACAAAATCCATTTTCTTTGATAAATGTTCATACTGTGTCCGCTTCTAAAGAGATGGTTGTGTCCATCACCCTTATCATTAAGTGCCTGCTTGGAAGAGGTAATATATATTTATGTATATACATATATTTATATATATCAAATTCTATGACATGATATAATTTGTATAAATATGGCATCTTTACAATTGCATTAAAATGACAATTTTTATTTCAGATCCCAAGACAATTAACAGTCAATTGGGGAAAAAAAGGCCTTGTTTAAGTTTCTCATTTTCTTGTTTTAAATATTAAAAATAAGTCTCAATTCTTTGCAAATGTATGTCTTACATTATAAACAACACTTCTCTCTTAACTGGTCAAATATTTTCCATTGTGTTCGTATCTACAACACTTTGGAAGGTGAGGAAAAAAGTGCCATTATCAAATGTTCCCCCTTTGGAGTAAATGAGGACGTTTGCCCCTTTCAGAGTAAAGGTACAAGTTTGATCGACCCGGCTGCAAGTCCCAAGAAGCTCAACAGTGCAGTTCTGTACAAAAATGTAAAAGCATCATTGATGTAACAAAGCCGTGTGTTTGTGTTGTCATGCCATTTTGCTGGTTGTACAATATGGAGTTATGTGGCCCTGCACAGAAGTCCCTTTTCACAGGTGAGGGTGTAAAAAGAATCATACAGAGCTTCTCTGTCAGTGTCATCCACAGATACCTCAAATGCCACTAAGAGGTGTAGCCCGGGTGGGACATAATGCTGTTTCGATCAGGAGAAAGTTAGCGTTGTGATATGTCAGTGAAATGGGCATAGTTGGACAGATCCACGTGTTTTCCTCCCCAGAAAGCACCATAACTGGCACAGAACCAGTTGTGAAGGTACAAACTGTACTGGGTTTGCAGGGTGTCGCACTTGACAGGTAAAATTAAAATTGTTCGGAACATTTCACTCTTCTTGTTCATTACATTCCAGGCATGGGAGAGTCTGACTTGCCCCGTCCTTTATTTGGCCATTAGATCCATGTCTACCAGAAACAACAGAAGAGCTCTGGTGCTCTCTGGTGCCCAGAAGGAGGAAGCGTAGGCACGGAGGAAATGAAGGTAACCGTCAGTCCCCTTAGCTTTGTCCTTGAAGTCTCTCACAGCTAAAGCATGTTCAGGATGGCATTGTACATTTGGATCAGTACGGCGAAGTGGACAGGCAGGCAGGACTGGCGGTCTTGGGTGGCGGGGGTGCACGTCAGCCAGGACAGGGCGTTGTACTGCTCCAATACAAACCTGTGTTTGAAAAGTATATAATTTTAGCAATAAAAAAAATGTAATTGTACTTTTAAAAATTATTTAAACTAATTATTTTCTAAAGGTTCATCCAATTAATCCACCTTGATTTGCTTAATCACTGTGCACTAAAATCAGTTGTTCACTCTTAGTACTGAATATTTATTAAGTATTGATTAACTGTGGATCACAGTTTTGCAGCATATAATGGCACTTGAAAATATTTGACTTTTTCTATTAATAATCAATACTTAATGAGATATTTTCATTTAATTAAGACAATGATTACGATAACAAAAAGTTAAGTCTAATGTTATCTGAATGATAAGCAGTTCATTTGTAATAATAATAATAATAATAATAATCTTTATTTTTATAGAACCTTTCATACAAAACATGCACTCCATAAAGATAAAAGTACTTAGTGTAGCAGAGAAAGCTCAAGCATATAAATAAATAAGACAAGGTCATTTAAACAGCATGTGGGACACCATGTTAAAAATGCAGCCCTTACTTATAAAGACCAGACACAGATCTCTATCATCTACTTGATTAAGACCACTGGTCCAGGACTTTGAAGGCTTCTGCCTGTTTCGTACTCACCCTCCAGTATCTGCAGTCACTGGCAGTTCTACACAGCAGATGATAAAGAAATCTGAAGGGACAACATGTGTTTTGTATTTACCTGAGCACATCAGAGGTGGTCTTTGAGTCTAAGGGGTGAGGGGTCCTCTTGGTCTTGTCTGACACCAGCTCATCTGACTGGGCTATGGAGATATGATGGTGGAGGGAGGCCTGGAGTAAAGACACAAAGGGCGTAATGCATCAAAGCATTTCTGCACAAACCAGTTTATTAGTATACCTTTCTTTCTCTATATGTTCCTCTCTCAAATAAAATAAGCTTTACAAGCACTCTCGTTGTCTCTCTCATCCACCCACACACATAGTGTTTTGAGTACCTTGAGGAAGAGTGGACACTGGTTCTCAGCCTGTGGGCAGGAGGCCCAGAACCAGTGAGGAAGTCCATTTGCCTGTGCAGTGGAGACGTAGTAGCCCAGAGCCAGCGGCTGCTGCTTCAGCTCTTCTGGTGGACTGTCCCTGGACAGCAAGCGCTCTCCCTGGCTCTACACGCACAGGAGAAGACCAGCAATTAATTACAAACCTTCATTCGAATACATCAAGGGTCATGGTCCATACCATTTATTCATTCATCTACATCTTTTAATTCTGAGCCTTTTAACTGACATGAGAGGTTTGTGTTCTTTTAAGAATATGTAAACATATAGTTTTCACAGTAAAGCATAGAAGAATGGAAAACTGGATAAAAACAGAATAATTGATATAATATATATTTATGTAATGCTGAAAGAATTGTCCAGTAGGTGCACTGTAGTTCAGCAATGGCCATACAAGATCTGCTCATTAGTTGGTTTCCTGTGTTTTGAGCTGGAGGAAAAATACTGGTTTCAACCACCAGTTTCTCCATCTTTTATTAGGTGATAAGCTATTTTTTTTTCTATTGAGTGAAACATTTTCCTGCTGCAAAAGAACACTACACTTTCTGTATATATTTGCATTTGTTCCCTGTAGGTCAATGCAGTAATAACACAGCACATGGAGCTAACATGCGTAACAGTTGCTTTCACCTATAACTTGTTATTGTACAGCGACACTTTGTCTCGGCTGTTCCCACAGTTTGTCAGCGCTGAATGATGTGCGTTGTAATATAGGCTGTCAACATTTCTTGTCTCCTGTGCCTCCAAGACAAATTCCTCTGCACCTATTATACTTGGCAAAACTATTTCTGATTCATGTTTGATAACGTGAAGTGTTGAGTGTTAGCAAAGGCTGCAGAAAAGGAGCTCCCAGGACAAAATCAAATCTGAATCTGAGGATGTATGTATTTAGTTTCACAGTTGTCCAGAGCAATGAAAATGCTTTTGGTTTTTTATTCTGTTTATTTCAAGGTTGCCTAGCTTCACGTGTACGCCTTGATTTATCATTTGCTACAGCTCAAGCCACCCGTACAATGATTTCTTCCCACCAGCTCACCTTGGCGTGCTGGAAATGTGATCCCATTCCCATCCCGGACGGAGAGCCAGGCGAGGGCACAGGAGAGGTGTTAGGGGAAGGGTGGAGGTTCCCCGTGATCAGCATCATGTCATGGCCAATGTCGTTCTCCAGTTCATCAGGAAAGGGCAGATCGAACATGTCATCTGAGGGAAGAGACACAGATGGAAAAAAAAGAATTTACACTTTGGGAATTAACAAGGGCCAGTTTGTGGCATCTATGTAGTTTAAGGCGCAATGTAGTCAAGATCTGGAACATTAGTTTTTGCACAAGCCATTTGTGACTGTGATGTGAGGAGATATGCTTTGACACAAAGATGCCACCTGCTGGTACAAACTAATATAGCTAAACCATTTTTACACAAGGGTTTAGTTTTATCTATGTCGGGAGCGTGATTGCAGGTTGTTACCGTTATTGTCCTCAGTGGGGTAGGAGCTGGGTGCCAGCTGGGTGGTGGCAGAAGTTGGGAAGACTAGGATGTGTGTACAGGAAGCATCCTGAGGCGTGTTCAGCTGCGACGTCTGCAAGTTCAGAGCAGTGCTTCGACCAAACACTGAGCCCATGGTCACTGCATCTGTACACCCACACACAGAGAAAGAAGCAAAGAAGTCTATTAATATGAGGCCTTGCAAAAAAAAATATGTGTTTAAAATAGCTGTAGAAAAGAAATGGTCCACACACTGTAGAGTGGCATGCAAAAGTTTGGACACCCCTGTTCAAAATTTCTCGTACTGTGAATAACTAAGTGAGTAAAAGTTGACCCAATTTTTCAAAAGTCATAAAGATAAAGATGACACATTCTTTTCAACATTTTAAGCAAGATAAGCATATTATTTTTGCTTTGTACAATTTTGTGAAAAAAGGAAAAGGATACCATGGAAACTTTGGGCACCAAGCAATTTGAGTTCTCATAACTTTTACCAAGTTCTCAGACCTAAATTAGCTTGTTAGAGCTTGGCTTCTTCATCTTTTGAAAAGGCCAAAAGATGCAAATTTCAATGCTTTATAAATGAGTCTGGCTCCTCAAACCTTGTCCCAACGACCAGAAGACATGTGCTCCACTAAGCAGCTGCCTGGCACTGTGTAAATTAAACTAATTGTTGCCCACAAAGCTGGAGAAGGCAATAAGAAGATAGCAAAGCCTTTTCACTTCACAATGTAATTAAGAAATGGCTGTTAACAGGAATGGTGGAGGTCAAATCCAGGTCTAGAAGACCAAGAAAACTTCAAGATCTTTTGACTGTTGCACAAACCTCTGCATGCCGCTGTATATGTAATAACATAATGTCACACAATACTTTATTACGTTAAGCTGTAGTTCGCTCCATTTTTTCTTATCTGCAGATTTATTTAACATGTTTTTGTGTATAATCTGTGTTGTCATTAATATTTCTGTCACTATAATCAATATAATTCCAGTGGATCCAGTGCAAAATCCCCATTATTACCCCCATAACCATAAACATTAACACTGTCACAACAACCGTTATGTTACTGCCATCCTCTAACAGTTTTCACAAAGTGGATGCACTACTAACCAGGCATGACCACAAGGGAGCCCTGTGGCTCCATGGCTACAAGGCAGGCGCTGAGGATAGTGGGGGAGTCAGCAGCGGAGATCCCACACATACGACAAGCCTCCTTCAGCTGGCGTCCTATTGAATGCAGGGAATGCTCCCCGAGGAGTGAGCTCCAGTCTAGTCGAGAGAGAGGATGAGAGAGAAATGTGCGAGAGAAAGAAAAAGATAAGAGAAGATATATTTAGATGGAGAGGGAAGAGCGATATAAAACATCTTTAAGTGAATCATTCTCCAATTTGATCTCAACTATAAAATAAGGAAGAACAAACAAACAACAAAATGATGTCACTCTGTATTTCCTCAAATTTAACACATCAGTAAGTTTTATTCATCAAGATAAGACAGGTTTTCTCTGATATGATGTCACTTACCTTTTAGCTCCCCGTGTCCGAGCCTGCCTAATCGGCCAATCACAATCCTCCATGGCAGTGAGGTCATCTGGATGAGGCCAATACACCATTCCCACAGCTTCTGTAGTCCCATCTTCCTGGCTGAAACTTTGGGCCGTCGTGCTCTGACGTGAAAAAACAATGAAATGTGTAGAGAGATCAGAGCATTATCTCACACTTAACAGCTTCTTAGCGTACAATTAAAAAGGACGACTGTGCACAGAATTACCACCACAAACAACTTTTCCACACCTGTTGGGTACATCAATGTTGATAATGCAGGTCTCCAGGAGCTCCCCCTGCTGGTCGGTGCAGGACACTAGGATCCAGCGCTGGTCATGTGATAGGCAGTATCCAACAAAGAGCACATTGTATTTGGGAGGGAGCTCTGCCCATATCTCCCCTTGTTCTGGCTGTTTGACACGGGTCGGACCGAGAATGAAGGGTGGAGAGTACAGCTGCAGCGGGCTGGGATGCTGGAGGAGGAAGGAAAAATGAATTAACACAGGCAAGAGTGAGTATATTACCATAATTTTATATGATTAATTTTCATGCCCACCTCTGGACTCTTAAGGACAGAATTGATGGTTGACACTGGTCCAAAGCCAGTCAGGGACTTGATGTGTGTTTGTTGGGGCAGCAGACGTCTGCATTGGGAGTAGCAAGAGAAGGCCAGGGATCGCAGGTGTTGCAGGTACAAATGGCTCTCCCCACTGGCTGGCTGGAGAAGGTACTGGCACGGCACCACCTAAGAAACATACATTAAGACGGAAAGAAAAGATCATGATCACAAGAGCGAGAGCGAATTGTGTTTAATTCAGTCTAATGTAAATCTTCCTACCTGTAGCACCAGTGCAGGTCTCATCGTCTCAGGCAAAGTCTGCAGCATCTCTGTGTAGCAACGAAGAAGCCCCAGTAGCCAAATGCTACCTGCCTCCACTTCCTCACCCTCTTCTTCCTCTCCCCCTTCGTTTCTTGCTCCGCTTGAGCTAAGAAAAGCATCCACAATGTAAATAACAACAGCTGGTGGGTTGGCGTGGCTGTCCATCGAGTCGGCCACAGTGGGGATGCCGATTCTAGACTGCTCCGCGGTGCTGAAAGAGAGCAAAAGAGTAAAGAAGTGCTACTATAATTCAGAATTTAAGATGAGATAATTTCCCTAATCATTTGGATCTTACAGTTCAGGGTTTTCTGCTGGTGTGTTGGCTGGTGTCGCGGCACTGGAAGGCCCTTTAGAATCGCTGGTTGCTCCTTGGGTTGTCTCCCCCGTCTGGTTTGAGGTTGCTCCAGTTGGGGTCGAAGCGTTTCCTGAACTGGCGGCCCCTGGAGCTTGTTCGCCATCGGGGCCCCAAGCTTGAGGCTGCCCAGAAGAGGCAGGCTGGGCTGAGGATGTGGGGTTTAAGGGAGGCTGGACTTTGGGAGGCAACAGAAGACTGCTGTCCAAAGGCAGGGCCGACAGCTGGGGACCTGCATTTAAAAGAATTTAAATATAGAACAGACTGCAATAGAAGTGCCTGTATGATTAGCTTAGACCATTTAAATGTGCTCACCGAGTTGCTGCTTGCAGGCATAAGCGTAGAGTTTAAGTTTGCTGAGGTTGTCCGTGTGCTGCTGTCCAGCCCAGGGTCCAGTCAGCCACTGGTCCACATCCAGCTCCTCCAGCTTTTCTGGCTCCACTTCTTCCCCCACACGCACAAGGCCATCCCTGGACACCTTGGCCAGAGGACGGTGCTTCCCGAGGCGGCACGTCTGCAAATAAAGTCGGGGTTACTGTTCATTCTCTCATTAAGATTAGATTAAATTCTACCATGCATCTGATCCAATCTCCTACCTCGTAAACGGCACTGAGCTCCTGGAAGAAGGCCCGGGCTGCAGCCAGCAGAGAGGGGCTGTTGGGACACAGCACCAAATACGCTACATCCCGCTGCCCTCCATAAGGCTCCAGCAGCAACTTCTCCCAGAAAGGTAACGCCAACGGGGACAATGCCAAGAAATCCCTCTCCCGGTCATAGCCCAGCAACACTGTAGGGATGGGCAAGGGCTCTGGTGACTCCTCCGAACCTTCGACAAAAAGAAATTGTAACATTTTTAGATGCAGTCTAATGATGACTTCTCTGTACATCCCTTACAATCACTTTGGATATTTGTAGCATTACAGGTGAAGAACGTATTGACTCACCATAGGAGCCTCTCCCAGCCATCTTATGAAACTGCTGCCAGGTGAGCGGACCCTGAACATGCTGGATGTTTTCCCAGGTCCGTCCTGTTCTCTTCTTCTGGATGGCATCCTGCAGGAAAGGCTGCAGAGACAGCAGCATACGAACCATATCCTGGGACGACAACATGCTCATGTCCAGCACTGTGGAGATAGGCAGACACATGCACACACATACACAAGTACACACGCACACAAAAAGGATACATGAACACATGTTAACATGATTCTGTACACAAAAGAAACAAATAAACACACATAAAACACATCAATATATAGTTTAGATAACACAAAGGCAGCTAGGCAAAGTACATAAAAATAATATATCTCTACCACAAATCTTTCTTAACTATAAAGCAGGATTTTATTTCAGGGACTTTATCACACACAGTCAAAAGGATGCATTGATATATTTTTAAGGTACATATTATTTAGTCCCTTCTTTTGCGGCCAAAACATGCTTACCGTTTGTGTGAGGCCACGAGTGAAGAGCGGTGCTTCTGACAACAGCTGGATCTACTTTCCCTCCTGTGGGGTTATCCACATACTGCAGCCCCTGTTCCAAGGCATTGTAACACTCCACACAGGCATCACTCCCATCTGCCCACTGCTTTTCAGACATCCAGCTTTGGAGCAGCGCCCCCTTGCGGCCATGGCAGGAACAGCTGAGGGGGAGATGTAGTGATGCAAGGGAAGAAATGGGCTGGGAACACTGCTCCTGTAGGAGGACCATGACTAACGGAGAGGCAGGAGCTGCATCCTGCGGCCTCTTGGCTCTGGGGTCTCCCATAGTCGGGTCCCGCCGGCAAAGAGCCAGCCTCCTCTCGGCCGCCCGGCCTACCTCAGAAGTCCGACCGTAAATATCCAGCTCATCCTCCAGAAAGAGGCCTGTGCCGTGGGCCAGCAGCCTGTTCACAATGGCACTGAAGCCACACATGCAGCGGTACTGATCTTCGCAAGTGGAATCAGGAATATACACCCCGACATCTGCTCCTTTCACATTCAAATTACAGGCACAGATACAGCAGCTGTCAAAGTTGCGATCCTTGAAGACGTTGAGGACGGAGTCTGAGAGCAGGAGGACAGAGTACAGGCTGTGGGCCTCAGGCAGAGAGGGTCCCGGCCGAGCTAGAGGCTCTACAGAGCTGAGAGGCAGACTGGTGGAGGGCGTGGAGACCGGCGAGCTGAGCTCAGTACCATCCTGCTTCACCGAACCCTGTCCAGAGCTTGCAGCGTTAATACCCCGCGGTGTACGAGGGGTTCGTGGAGTGGGCACAGAGAAGCGGGGAGTGGCAGGAGACGGGAGGATGCCGACAGTGGTGCTCACGGAGGCGGTGGCGGCACTCATCTGGCCGTACTCCTGGTCTGTAAGGGTGTTTACACTGGGGACGTTTCTGGAAAACACACACATTGAAGGAAACTAATAGTCAGATAGACAAACAAGATTACTCTGTCTGGGCAGCAGCTTTTTAAAGGCCATGCTGCTCCTCACACCCAAGCAGGACAAAATCTTTTGAATCAGCTGACATGACCATCCTGCCATACTGCACTCTTTTGAGTGAGGCTTAAAATCACAACCCACTTCAGAAACCACACACTCCAGCATAACATTTTCAATAAAAGCTTTAAATGTAACAGCATGATAAAATGTTACTGATCTCACAAAAAGCTCGACTACTCACGTGTATCCGTCTTTGATGAAAGCGTTATTCTGGGGATGCATGACCACTGGGAAATGCTCCATTTTGGGCAAGAGGGCCCAGGATGGACGATAGTAGCATTGCTCAGGAATCTTGAGTGGCAGGAGAGTCTGACTGGGTAGGCAGGATAGTGGGGCAAACATGGAGGAGCCTATTTGTGGCTGGATAGAGAAAACATCATGGAATAATATAGTTTAGTAACACAAACACAGATTTCATTGCATTGAATAGTAAAAGTGTTTTAGGGGCAGTATTAGAACAACAGCATATCTAGAACAACAGACTCTTCAAGCGTCCAGTTTTGGTGGCCGTCCCACTGTGCCCACTCCAGTCTCTCAACTTCTAATTGCCAGGTAATCATACTGAAACCTTTAATTCCTGTTCCCTCCTCTGGCGACTCTCATTTAAAAGGTTAGATCGCTGAACACATGATTATAGATCACATCACACTCCATAAACAATAGAGGCTTTAGTACAATGCAATGCAAATCTATTACATCTGCAGCTAACAGTCATCAATTTGCTTAGATCCAATCAATTCTAATGCTAAACTCACCCTTTTAATCCTGTGCACATGTTTTTTACGTATTGACTTGCACTAACAATACTTGTTGTTTGGAGGAGCTTGTTGCTTGTGTTAACAAGCAGATGCATGTAATAGCGGCCACTAAGTGCATTCCACTATAATTAGCACTTCCCAGCTCACAGAGCCTGCGGTCAGTACAGATGTCTGACTCACTACACACACAGAGCTAATTAGCAATCTACAGGTATTAGTGAAACAATTCCAATATGATATGTGAGCCTGACCAGCTGCTCAGGACTGCAAATCACTCAACAGGTCCTTGTATTGACTTCGTCTTGATGAGAGTTTTACATTGATTTGAGTAATTTATGAAAGTAATTAACCAGTCCAAGTCCTCTTCTGATGCTTAAGTGTAATTTTCTCAATTCACACTTTCACGCATTATGCACAAAGCTAAATATGTTGCTATGTGTGCTGATGATTGGAGATCAATTCAGGATCTCAATTGGCCATATTAACTACCAGCTCCCCTCACCTTGATGTCCTCTTGCCGGGGACTGACCATGCCCTCCTCAATCTCCATCCTGTATTCAGTGACATGGGTGGAGGCTAAAGGTGGGAGGTGGTCGGCCGCTCCGCTGGGCACGGGAGGCTCCTGGCTCGGAGTGTCACGATACGTCATGATGGGTGAGAAGGCCGGGTGTTGCTCTAAAGAAGGCGGGGTGGGAAACATGCGCTGAAGGTCTGCGACTGCTGAAAGGAGACAGAAATGAAAGAGATGGAGAAGGGAGGAGGAGAGGGAAAACATCATTTCAAAATCAAAATCATTTCAGCACCTAAAAAACAATGTCACAAATATATTTAAACATTGTAGTTAGATAGAAATATATTTCATCAAGATTATAAAATTAAATACTCACTTGATGGATAAGGTACTGCAACTCTGCCTTCTTTCCCCAGAGGGCGATCTTCTGTTGATACAGGTAGCTTGGTGGAGTGCTGGTTGGGGTAAACAGTCTACAAATTATTACACATAAGATGAGAGGATCAGTTTTGTTTTATTCAATAATTTCTAAAACATAGTGGATAATGAAAGACTTAATATAAGAGTCTGAGTTTCCACTAAAAAACTAAAGAAATATATGTAAGAATATAGTAGGTAAACCATGATGCCTCACCCCCAACTCTTCCTCATCTTCATCAAATATGTTGTCTAGATCAGAGATGTTGACCACAAGATCTTTTTCTCGGGTCAGAGAAGGGTTGGCTTTGGCAGCTCCGTCATCCTGACCTGATTCATCTAAAACAACACCCAAACAGCTTTAGGACAATGGCTCCAACTTACACATGAATAATTGCACTGTGAAATATGGATTGCATTCATAGGCTGTAGAATGCACATAAGATGATGCTGGCAGTGTTTACGTCCCACCTGATTTTGGAGCCGAGTTAAAAATGGACATAGCATCTTTCCCATCAGGCAGTGCTCCATTGCTGGTGATTTCTTCTCCCTGCTGGAAGGATTAGAAGAAAATATTTTCAGCTCAATTTTCCAGTGTAATTTTGACAAAATAAAAAGCCAGGTGCCCCTTTTAAACTAAGATTATGCAATAAAGGCGTGTACATTTTGCATGTGCACAAAATGCTCCTTTACATTTCACATTTTGTGCCTAAATTACAGAGGTGCAATTTTTGCAATTTAGTGCAAAAGTATTTGTATTTAAACCTGTAATAACTGATTTTTTCGGCCACTTGGAGGCAGCAGAAACAAGCTGTGAACAAAACACTGACATGTTATTACCATTTAAGTTGATATGGCTAACATGTTAAGAGTTGTCAGTTTACACATCCAGCAGATGCGGATCAACATTATCATTCATTTGGAGTCATGTTTCTGGCTGTCTGATTAAATTAATCTATAATATTCACTCTCTTTTAGCCCTTTTTTCTGAATCTTTAATATTCCTGTGTAGTGTTTTGAAACTGTGTGTGTTGTCCTACCTTGACCTTCTTGCTGGGTTCTCGCCCTTGACCCTTTAACCTCTTGGATGTGGAGAAAGTGTACTCGATGTCTCCTTCTTTGAAGTCGTAGGGATCATCCCCAGGCTCCCGCAGTGCCTCCACACCTGGCTGCTGGAACAGGCCCAAAGTGTGGATGTGGTCTCTCACCCTCTCCTCCGAGATTTTAAATCTCTTGAGAGTCTGTGTGTACAGTCTGGAGGAGACAAAGAGACAAGTACAATCAAATAATGTGTACTAGTAGTTTGTTCTTTCTGTCTTGCTTGTTTTGTTTTGTCCTCATATCTAATCTCATATCTCAAAATAACTCAGTTGCTTTCACTGGATGTGCCACACACAGTAGCTACAGTGCTCCCCCACTTTTTATTGTTGATGTTTTCTGTCGAGTATATTCTTAACTACTCTTTGCCTTTCCTCTCCCAACTGCACCTAAAATTGCTGTTGTGTCTCTCTCCTACCTCTTTAATGGAGCTCCCTCAGTGGCTGTCTCTGTCTTCACTTCCTCTAATTTATCAGAGGGGAGTTCAGGGGGTCTGAAGTCAGTCTTATCAGTCCTGGGAGTCCTGAAGCCTCTCCACCAGCCAGCCCCATTCTCCCTCTGCCTCAGCAGAGCTGTATACACGGCTGTCTCGCTGGCAATCATCCCCAACCCTGAAGCCCCGTCTGGACAGACAGGCATATCCACGGGCCCATCCAGGACCTCGGGGTCCTGCACTCGGGGATGCGGGCTGAGTGTGGGTGGAAGTGGAGACACGGGCGAGTGGAGAAGGGACTCAGAGGCTTTTCTGCCATTGGAGAGAGGCTTGGGATACTTGCAGCTTGGAAGAGCAGCCAGAGGCTCCAAGGGCGGCTCCAGTGCCACAAGACCCCCAAGCTGGGGCCCTCCCGGTGAGTCCTGTTCCAAAGGGGTCTCTTGTGTGACAGATAGGCGGTGGTGGAAGGGGATTGTGGCTGGCCTCTTGGACTGTTTGTCAGCCTTTTCCGTCTTGTCACTGGTTTTGTGTTTGGGCAGGGAGGGAGGGTATAATGATGGGCCAGAGGACTGAGTGGGGTTGGCACTGGTCTGAGGGTTGGCAGTGGATGTGGTGGTCAGATTTAGTTTCTGCTGCTTCAACCTGCAATAAAGTCAAGTAGGTTAAAAATAAAAGCAAACAAAAACTAATTAAAGAACCTGTTTTTTAAGTACTTACAGTGATGCAGCTTTATGTGTCGCACTTTTTTTACATTTACATTCTTTTTGAGAGTTTGAAAAACTTCCAGGTCCCATTTTTCTTATCCTGAGTCAACCAACAAACCCCTTTCAGACAGCTGTAATGTATTATTTTAGAGACAAAAATTCCCTGAGCAAATATGCAAAACGCTTTTAATATACAACCCCATATAATATCCATTACCATTCAGTTTTATTTATGTTTTACACAGCGTCCCAACTTTTTTGGAATCAGGGTTGTAAATATTGTGTTTTATGATAAACATGAACACAAAGCTCAGATACTGTTGTATCACAAGTATAACACTGATATCAAACAGCTTGCACGCAGCTCTGTTGTACCTGGAGCAGCTGCAGGACACTCTCGCTCCCAGCTCATTGAAGTCCCACGTGGTAACTCCATTTGGCACTTCCTTCTTAGGCGTCACGTCAGTTGGCTGATTTGATCTGCGGGGAACAAACAGATCCATGAGGGCACCAGCTCAACCGCATCACTGCACTTCATTAATAATCACGCCACACAAACTCGAAGCGGCGGTTTAACTTACACGTACTGCGTCTGGTTGAGATAGCACTCCCTCCAGGCCTGATGGACTACCTGACAGGTTAGCTTCTTCCCAGAATGCTTTGGGCTGATGCTTGTAACCCCCATGTTGCTGTCTGGTGTGGGGACGCTGGAGACGGAGGTCACAAAGCCACTGTCCGCTGAAAAAGATGTAGAGTGGAACAGATGTCATGATGCAGGGCTGCGCACAGAATACCGTATTTTTATTTATGGACACATAAATTATAGATGCACAGCTTGAATTTAAAAGAGGTAAAGAAAATGCTTTAAATTCAAATAAGACTTATAAGTGTTGATAAAATGCTAAAATACATTAACTGCTTACAGCTACATCATATGTTATAAGTGATTTATTATTGATATTAATGTACCTATTTTGCAGTATTTTACTTTTTTATTTGCTTTCTGACATTAGTGAGTGTGTGTGTGTTACCTGAGCAGGGCTGCTGCGGTGACGTCGGTGGTGTGAGCGGCACGCTGCAGTGGTTTGGCTCCCTGCTGAGGCCCTGAGCCGCAGGAACAGGTGGAGGCTGCTCCACTGGTAGGTCCCCCTGGGCGATCAGCACCAAAGCAGCTGGGTAGGTCATCCTCACTCCACCTGAGAAGACAAAAAGAACATAATTCACTGTTTGGAAACAACAGGTTGCTTTTTTTCAACTGCAAGGTTTATTTAAAAAAAAAATGGGAACCATTTGTAGGAGTTGGAAAGAAAATGATATATGTCCCATGTGTTCATGATATATATGTGCAATGCACTTGCTCTGTATCCATTAATGAAATCAGTCATTGCTCATATAAAACATATCATCTTAAATCCCTTCACAGTTCTTCTCCATTATCATTTCAGGCAGCAAAGACTAGACAGACTTTCCTCTTTAGATGTAAAAGCCACTGGTATCCATAGGAGTTTTGATTATAATCAGGTCACACTAACGCTGTGGGATCAGACTGATTAGACAGAGCTATTAGAATAACTCCCCGGGGCTTTTACTTCGACTTTCCTATCTTTCCTTTCTGTCTTTTCCTGCTCTCTCCTCCCTTCCAGTCATTTCCCATTTTCTACTCTGAGATGTGCTAAAAGACTGTGAGGAGCCAAAGTACACTTCAATAGCCCCCCATCCACTTATACCTCCAAATACCAAATTATGTGCTATATAGAGCTGATAGATGCAGTAGAGGCGCGATGTAGCTACATATGTTTCATCAGATTTTGTCTCGGAGTTACTTACACCTCGTCGCCTCATGCAGATCTGAAAACACTTTGAGTGTCTATTTGTGATTCTGCACGAGAATAAATATGCAATTGGATACTTGTCTCGCTTCCACATTTTAAAACCTGTTGTTTGTTTCAGTGACCATTCAGTATTGAAGAATCAGATACTGTGTGTGGAAGATAAAAAGACCCAAACCATCCCATGGAATCAGACATAATTATTAATGATTTGATTCCTATTAATGCAGATAGATTCCAATTATTAGCTGATGTCCAAAACACTCTGGATTTTTTTGTACTTCACTAATGTGGTCGACAAAAATGGAGACTTTCAAGAGTTATTGCCAGACATTTACCTTGAATCAACCCTGAACTCGCATCATTTTTAGGCAAATGGATAAAGCATGGACAGACAAGGGAACATGCTGATTTAGACAATTGAAAAATTTCAGCAAGACCCAAGACAGAAATGTTTAATCTAAGAAGGAAGGAATAACTTTTAGAACCATGAAAACCACTATGAAATTCTGGAGCAAGATAAAAAATTGATACATAAGATAAATGAGTTGCCAGTAAATTAAGAGTTAATTAAGATCCTTCACTTATACCTGACATGAGATTGGAATAATTTACTTGTACATGTTTGTTCTCCGTCTTCATTTCGCTTATTTAAAAATGTTTTATTCATTATCTTAAAACAGATTGCACATGTTCACGGACTATAGTTTGACCATTTTTCTTATGATAGCGTCTGTCCTAAGGTTGTCACTCTTTTCTGTTTTAGCTTGTCTTGTTTCCTTTGTATTGTTGTGCTACGTGTTCGAGACCCCCTTGAAGACAAGATGATGCATCTCAAGGGGTTTCTCCTGATACTAATGAAATCTGTTTGATTTAGCAGAGCGACATCACTGTGCTCTAATGTGTTTTTATTGCTGACCTTCTAGAAAATGTCTTAATACTAGAGAGGCTAAATTTTTTTTTACATGAATCTGTAAATTCCCAGACTGTAGATGCATTTCTCCCGTCACACTCTCCTTAATCCAACAAACATGTTGACTTTTTCCATACCTACGATGACCTCCACCGCCACGTGACAGTTGCGATCATAGGCCTGGCCTGCTTCTTCTTTTTCCTTTTCTCCGCTTCCCTCTTTCTGCTGAAGTACCATCGGGTAGAAGTAGCTCCACTCCTCCATCAGCTTCCGCGCTGCTGGGTCACTCATCTTGTAGGCCTGACCGGTCAGTGTGCCGCTCAGCCCGTATGGACTCAGGATCACTGCAGACAAAATTATAATACATAACGAGGAGGTGAGTTTGCAGAAGGTTTCCTCAACTTTGCCCATAATAATTTAATTTCCTTTAATCTTATGATTGGCAGTATTTCTGTTTCAGCCAAAAACAAGTAGATATATCCTTCAAAAGTCTTCATAAAATCATTATTACTTATTTACATTGGTGGAATGTAACTAAGTACTGAACTGAATTTTTGAGCTGCTTGTACTTTGCTTAAATATTTTAATTTCCTGCTATTTTATACTTCTCTGCCACTACAGCTCAGAGGGAAATATTGTCCTCAGTAATAATGATTCAATAATATATTATATAATAGTTGAACACTCACATGGGCTATTTTTCTCCATTAAGTACTTCTTTTGATACTTTAAGTACATTGTCTTATAAATGTTAATAATTCTTACATACTTAAACTGTGCTGGACTTTTACTTGTAATAGAGTACTTACACAGTGTGGTACTTTTACTTTAGTGTCTGAATACATCCTGGCACATTGTATTGTGCGTGTTTATCAGTAATGTAACACATTTCCTTCTGTACTTCATTGCACTGCATGCTTACTGAATGTCATTTATGTTCTGTACATAAGCCATAGACAAAAACACCGTGGTTGTGGTATTACCTTGTACTGGTGTGACGGAAGTCTGTGCGAGGCGGATGTGGTGTTCTGTGATGTGGTATGCAGGCTGGTGCTGGGCGATCTCCACGCTGGTGCACACGTTGCTCTCCCCGTGGAGGAAGAAGGAGAAGGAGCACGATAGGTGTTCGCTGAGGACAGAAGGCGGTAAAGGTTCAGAGGATGTGACCACAGAGAGACAGACACAGTACAGGAACGTGCAGTTGTAAATGTTCTCTGTGTGTGTCTCAGCCTTCTTTGTCCAATCTAATTACACGTACATTTACCTTCAAAACTGTTCGCGTAATTAAATTGAGATTTGAATTGAATTAAAATTACATTCAGCGCGATGTTAAACTCGAGATTAAACAAAACCATAAATCACAGCTATTGAAAAACAAATGTACAACACGAATATGCCGGCCTTTCATGCAGCGGCATGACAGATGATGAGTGCTTTTCTCCAAACAGCAATTTGGAGAACACGCTCAAAATGTGTCTTTGTAAAAGCCTCGCTCGGATCTACCTACATTGATCATCTTCATCGTTTCCCACATAGGCTCCTTATTGCAGGTATAAATCCTCATTTGCTTATGACTGATTGCAGTGACTACATGTTTACATATGCAGCACTCTTTTTATTACGCAGCTCAGGCATAGTTCATCACGCATTGCTCTTTTTTTAATCACAGAGGAGTAATTGTTGGGGCCTTATTGCCATCCATATACCAGTGGGCGGGCTGGACATCATTAACTACCAAGACGGCTTCACTGATGTATATTTTTAATCTATAAAGCTCCTTAACACCTTGGTTTATATATATCAGACTGACAATAAAGACAGCAGGTACTGTAATCTCCTTGTGATTATACTGATGCCTATGCAATATCTCCTTTGCCCTGAGGGAGCTGGACCTCCATTTGAGCTGTAATGGATCATCAAATTCAATAAAATGGCCAGTTCCACAGTCACTCATGGGCAGAGCTGAACACAGTCTTCAGGGAGCTAAATATCTTGCAGCGTTGACCGTGACGGCCTCCAGATGGCGCTGAGTGCACCCAAACAGAGAGAGAACAGGCCAATTTCTCTGCTTCATAAACATGCAGAAAAAAAAAAAACATACCCTCATAACAGGTGGTTTGGACACAGGTCTGCACAATCACAGGGGGAAGAGCAGAGCTGAAGCACATACACATGCATGCTTTCAATGTCACTGCCCTCCAACCTTGTCCTCAGTGCATCATTACACCATATGAAGAGCTATATATAGCTGCATGGGGAAGCTCAGTGGAACAGCTGCAAGTCAAGAGCACCGGTCCGGCTAACTGCCATGCACATATGCACAAACATTCATAATTTACATTAAGGATATTTAGCCGGTCTATTGAAACCCATGAATGCTCCAATTATGTTCTGTGTTTGCACTGATCCTTCATAAAGTAATCTGCCTTTATAGATAGACACCACTAAGAACACTTAAGACAAATAAGTTAGTAAGTCTTTTTTTTCAAAGGCGGACTGACTAATGGGTTGATTGACTGATGAACCGTATGTATTTCACCATGTTATACTTTCTGTTCACAGCCCGGCACAGATTAAATAAGGCTGTGAAATGAAGCAGCCGTTAGAATTTATTTCCCTCTTGTGTTGATAATTCTGTTTATATTGTTGTTGTATAGTTTTATGAGATGTGTGTGTACTGATCGGGACTGATGTGTGTACAAAAAACACGACTCCCTCAAGGCCCCTCATAAAAAGCGCCGCTCTGGCCAAATAGCAGGGAAGCGCTGTTGGAAATGGTCTCCTCTCTCTTTTGGTATTGTTGTCTCTCTTTAATCCAACAGAATTAGTGGCTGGACGCTTTCGATATTTCAGCTGGAATTAGTGTGTGCTAAATAATTGTTCACTTTGGTGTTCTCAATTAAATATATTTATTGTTATGTAGATAAGTTTCAACTGATGATTCTTGTATGGTCGAATGCTGTGTGAAAATATTCTGCCTGCAATTAAGTTGGAAGACAAATTCAGGGCTTTTTCTTCTCTTTCCCACGATGACAAGTTTGTGGCATAATTATCATGCTTGGTTGAAAAATGTCTCTTGGTGTTGTGTTCCCTGAACCCTGCGATGCTCTCCTGGCACATCACACATGCTGCCTTTGAACTGACACTTATGACGAAATATATAGAGGTCCAAAGCAGCTTTTTTGAAGCATTCATCCTAAGTCTTGAGGTGAGCATGACGCATGACATTCTCCTCAAAATTCATTAACATAATGTTGTAAAAATGCAGATGTTTTAGAGGATTTGTTTTTTGTGTGGATGCTGTAGGCCAGATTGAGATGATCCATGGGCCGGCTCCAACCCTGAGGCCATATTTTGTCCATGTGCGGTCAAACCAATAACACATGTGCAACAATAATGACCTAAGCGCTATTATAACTGCAATAAAGTGCGATTAAATGCGAGTCAGGCAAAAGCAGAACTACAAAAAGAGCATCAAACTGTAGGCTGACGCAGCTGGGAGATTGATGCTCCCTGTCCTTTTACAAAGGGCATTTTTCTGCACAGTAAGCGGGTGTGAGTGTGTGGACACACTGGGCTCCTTGCATCCTCGGGGACATTTGTGCAGTCGGCAAAAGCGTGTGTGTGTGTGTGAGAGAGAGAGAGAGAGAGAGCAGTGGACAGAGATGTGAGGCAGCTGTGTGTGCTGGGCTGTATGAGTACAGGTATTAATAAATGAAGAGGAGTGATGGCTGAGACTCGCCTCAGGGCTGACAGTACTGGAGAAAGATAGAGAGAGGAGACGGAGAGGGGGGGGGGGGGTGAGGTTGAGAAAAAGAAGAGTGAGAGGAGGAAGAAAGGAGGAAGAGCAGAGTAGAAAGAAAGACAGCAACAGAAGAAGATGGAGACAGAGTGAGCACCAGAGGTGGAAAAATGAAGGAAACGCATGAATAAGACAGACGAAAAAGGAAAGAGAGAAGGATGGAGAGGAAATTAGGAGGACAAGGAAAGAAAGGATACGGTGTAAAATGAGGAGTGAGAGCAAAAACGAGTGTGAGAGAAAGAGGAGGAGGTGAATAATTCAGTACCACGCACTGCAATTGCTGCACACATATCGATGAGATCAGAGTTTTAATGGGTGGCTACTGAGCACAATTTTATGGTGAAATCAATCAGGGAATGTAGAGAACACACAGACACCTCACCTCACTGTACGTGTGTGTGTGTGTGTGAGTCATATGTATAGTATGTGCCTAAGCTTAACAACATAAATCATATGTGTGCAAATGTATTTATAAATAGTATGCATGTGCACAAATGCATGCATATAAAGCCATCGTTATCCCATGTGAACACACAAAATGTACATGACATGCATGTTTGAATCGCACTAGAAAAAAGAAAAAAAAGACAAAGCAACCGTGTTGGGTCCCTGTGACAACATGTGTCTTTTCACCCCATCACGACGCTACCAGCCAGCCAGCCAGCCAGCAGGGGAGCTGGTTAATGTCCGACATGCATCACGGACTTGACACACACGCATCTGTGTGTACAATCACATGCGTACAAAATAACAACGGTTATCTTGATTGTCGAGACGTTCTCATGTCTGACACAGTGGGGGGGGGAAAAATAAAACAAGATTAGATAAAAGCAGATAGAAAGCAATAAACAGTAAAACTACCACGTGCCAGACACACAAAGCTTCCACTGTTCGAGGCAGCCAAAGCCCATGATGTGATAACTGTGTTTAAATATCATTAACTGCAGTCATATGCACTAAGCAGCCATGATAACATTTTCTTAGATTCTCTCAAATCTGGGGGATTAATCTCCTTAATCTGCACCTTAAATTCTCTGCCTGCCACCACAGCAGCACTATTATGAGTTATCTTCTCCTGCCGGCTGCCTAACCCTTCCTACACAATCTGAACACATCTCTTGGAAACATAAGAGTGTAGACAGTGTAGACAGAGCGCTCTGGTTGTATGTGCATGACCGATGTAGAGGAGGATGTTTACCCTCTTGTAAGCTCTTGTGAGCAGCATGTATACACATTCTCTAAAAGTCCTTCCACTGCACTGACACAATGAGTTTATTCCATACAAACAAATCTGACCAAACCACCAAACATGCATAATACTCTCAGGCTTGTGTGCATATGTTCCTACACACACACACACACACACACACACGCACGCACACGACACACCAGTATTAACACAAGCATAAGGGGGGATGTAGTCAGCTTGATGTATTATTCAGTGGCCCCAAGTGGGTGGCTTTAGCCAGTGTTGCTATCACAATGTTTGTGCTCAAACACCGCTTCGACTATTTAGTATACGGAGGTGCCACGCTCAAGGACACCACTCATTACACTTTTTCTATCAGCACAAGAAGCTCAGGAAAAAAATGTTCTCCCGCAATTGAAATGAGATTTCTTGTTAGGTCCTGAAAGACAGAAGAGAACGACTGGGAATACTCTTGTCAGTGGGCTATTCCCACACAAAATGCTGCCAAGTGGAAAAGCTTAAGTCACTAACTTCAGTGAGGAAATCAGTGCGAGCTACCACAGGCTTTTACCCTCATGTCTGTGGTCCTAATTAAAATAGAGGAAAAGGATCTGTCGGTAGGCTGTAGCTGTGATGTATCACCGTCCTCTCTATTGATCTATATGTTTTTTTTCTCTACTCTCTCTCTCTCTCTCTCTCTCAGGTGTTTCACCCTGTAATATTAGAAATCAAGGTGATAGAGCACCACGTTTTCTTCTTTTTGTCTCTAGAGGCAGAACAACAAGGAGAAAAAGCAAATATTTCAGTAATACAAATATTTAACAAGGGTGCCTATAAATGAAAGGGTGGCACTCCTGAACTTTTATCTTAAAAGCGCAAAAATGGACATTAATAACACTGCAGGTTGTGAAAAACATGACATCACATCAGACGCCGTCTCGTTCCCCTGTAGCACATTAATATTTTTATGGCTCACAGTTTGTGTAGAAAATCAATAAGGCACTGCATAGACCCAAACTGCTGTAGTTAAATACAGTGGCTTCCCTATCAAAGCCTTTTCACTGCTGGTGGACTGACATACAATTATAGTTATAGCCAAATTTATCAATGACTGCAAAAGGCAAGAGTGATGTTTTTTATTGCTATTTCTTCCTACACACACATAAATTTCAGTGTCATTTACATAGTTGTGGCTTTGAGCTGGATCCTTTGAATAAAAAGCCAAGACACTGTGCTTTCTTTTGAAGTGAACTATAAATCTACATTTTTTTTTAAAATTTCTGGAACACCTTAAATAATGCTGAATTTCATTATATGAGCCAGCATGTTTCAGCAGATGAAGCAGTATGGTCATGCTAAGCTGAAGAACTAGGAAGAGAAGTAGTTTTAAATGTTATTTCTGTTGACTTCCATTATAAATTCCAATAAAGGAGCTCAACATCTTGCAGTTTGAATGGAGTTTCAGGCTTTAGTAGTAGAGTAGAAGTAGTTGATTGCAATAACTGGGATGTCTTCTCCTCCTGCTACTAACACGTATTTACTGACTGAAGTACTGAAAAACACAGTGAAAACACTAAATAAACTGGTAAATAACTAAAACCTAATGCTCTAAATCCAAACCCTTTCATTTTTATTAGTCTTTTTCGCAGCTGGTTTTAGAGGCCAGTCACAGAGTATTTTAGTCAGTCCACCATTCATTCAGTCAGCAACACATTTAACCTTATCCATCTGTCTGCCAGTCAGTTCGCAAGGTTCAATCCATCAATCAGCCACTCATGGGGGCATTTTCCTTGCCAGTCACCTTTGTTACTAGTCCAGTAATTTCCTGGCCTCTAAGTCCAAAAAAGAAAAAACGAACGTTGAAAAAATGAACTTTTACCTAAAATCAGATCACTGACAAGTATTTATTTAAGCATTAAAGATCATACCTTTTAATTTAATAGTTTTAAATTTAATTTCTTTTTAAACCCATCAAACTAAGAATGCATTACCATTTCAATGAAGATGAAGAACAATAGCTATGTGAGGTTTCTCTCACTTATCGTAACTGGAAATTCAAGTTTTTTTTAAAGCCTCTGAAAGCACCAGTGGAAAGATTTAACCAAACATACTAATATGAGCTTAATTAGGTCAGTGGGCAATATATTTCATAATTAATCTTGATTGAATTTAAGAATTTTTTTTCATATTTTTTTCATATCCCCTCCTCCTCTGCACATATCAATTTATTACACTATTTTAATAATGCATAAAAATAAACCATTTTGGCATCAGTAAATATATCACACAGGTCTAATAGGAGATGCATGCCCAATAAAATTAATTGCAAAGAACAGAAGAACTGTGGTAGAGAAAAGAGGAAATGTTTTTCTTTTTTCTTTCTTTGTTTTTTTTTTTTTTCTGTGACCTTGTGATGTGGCCTGACACCGAATGTTTGATGGCTAATATCTCAATGTCAGTGGTCCCTGAGGGGAGGAGAGGAGAGGTCAGGTAAGGATTTCTGCAGTTTAAACAGGCGAGGGAAACTTGTTTGTGTTTCATGGTCAAGTACCAGAGGACAGCTCGGTTACACGGTAAAATATGAACATCATTTATGCATGAGTGTACGGCCATTAATGCGAACGAAAGCACCTAAGATTAACAAATATACTGTGTACTGTACTTAGCATGCATAGAGTTGACTGAACTAATGAGAGAGACAGACTCTAATACATTCATTGAGCCGTCTATAGTAATGATTAATTTACGACCCCCCACCTTCCCTGATCCCCACCTCCCCACCACACACACTGAGCCTCCTCCCTGCTCTTCCTCTCCTTCTGTATCCCTGTAACTCTCTCTCTCTCTCTCTCGCTCCCCTCAGCGTCTGATGCAATCCGTTACCAACCCACAGTGCTTTCCTCCCATTCAGACACAAAGAGAGCACGAGTGTTGTGCTGAGAGAGGAGTTGCAGGGGGGGGTTGGCAGAGGAGGAGGGTGGTTTGGATGTGTCCTGGATGTGCCAATCCTCGCCGTGCCCCCTGGGAGACATACGAGATAAACACCAGATAAGCCTGACAAAGGCGGCAGCGCCAAGGCTCAGGAGCTGGCACGGGTGAAGGGGTATGGCATGGATATTAGCACCGAAGCGCCCCCTGTTGGGGATAAACGGCACAGTGTGGGAGTGAAGAAGAGACAAAGGAGCTGGTTACAGCTGAGGCAGGAGGTCAGTGTATGCCTAACTGAGCAATGTTCCCTCATGGCAGGAAAACACTGACGCCGAGGGATCTGCAGGGGTTCTTACGGCTCACACAGCCAAGTGTGGGGCAACACTGCTATTCTGGGAACAAGACATGGTGTGTGTGTGTGTGTGTGTGGGCATTTAGGACAGTATGTGTGTTTGCATGTGTGTGTGGAGACATGTGGAAAGAAAAAAAACGTCATAGTTCATTTACACCGCGTGATACATGCAACAGCCACAGAGTGCAGGCATGAAGAAGTACGACTAGTGCGGACGTCGCCGTAAGATTTCTATTTGTTTTGTGTCTACATGTTCAAGAATGTTTCTCTCCTTCTCCCTCTCTGTCTCTCCTTCCAGGATGTTCAATAATTCACAGACAGAGCGAGTCAGGGCTGGCTCAGCAGGGGGCGTACCAGCTGACAACATATTCATACAGAGCTGTCAAAATGGAGAGGAATTACATGATGCACTAAAGAGACACACACGCATGTAAATCTCTGCACTCTCTCTGAATGTCTAAGCTCAACATATGTTTGTACGCATACAGTATGCACGCACACACGCACACACAAACACACACACACTCAGGACCCAATGTCTTCACACCTTCCTACTTCCCACGCGAACATTATTTACTGATCTTTCAGCGCCTCTCGCCATTTGCTAACTTAACTTGTAATATTTGTCGCAATATATTTTTTTCTACATCTTCTCCTCTCTTTTCTCTTCAAAGCCAAGTCCAAGCCTTTTTTCAAAGAGATAATTAATGAGCAACTTCCGCTTTTCAAACAGGATAATGCATCCAATAAATGCACACAGAGATATGCAGAGAATCTGTAAAAGATGTCACAACCTTTGAAAAGAAAAGAAAAAAAAGAAAAAGACATCCATGGTAATTAGAATTGGGGTCACCTTGTGCAGCCGAGTGAGGGTGTGAGATAAAATGTGAGAAGTTTGGTGCACATGTAGAGTATGAAGTGCTTATGGGACACAAACGTCTGAAGCCAGCGTACAAGCTAGAGAAAGAAAAATGTAATTAAAAAAAAAAACATCAGGCCACCAGAACAGATTTAATTCTTATTGTTGGGATCAGGTGACTGTGAAGGAATATGACTCACATCCTTTCCACTCTAATCAAACCATTCAGTGACCTCGGCCCTTAATGGAAACAGAGAATTAATAAAATGGAGAAAAAAACAAACTTGACAATAATTATAAAAAATAAGATGAGAATAAGGATGAAACTAGAAAACAGAGAAAGCAAAACAAATATCAGATGGAAAATGAATCTCACTGAACAATGATAATAAAGTTAAAATTAGAGTGCACAGAATTCATAAAATCAACGTCAAACATTTTGAAAGAAGTGCAGTCGTGCATAAGTGTAAGACAAAGCGCAAGCGAACGTTTCAGGACTGTATCAGGAAAGTCACACCTAGTTAAAGGCTAAAGTTAAGAGATACGATTTTAGCTTTCTTTTAAAAATATTTAAGTTTCCCTGATATCTTTAGGTAGCGTATTCCATAACTTTGGGGCACAGATGACAAAAGCTGCACCCCCCGATTTTCTTTCGTCTGTTGCTGGGAGCCTCCAATAAACCAGCAGCAGATGATGGCACTGTTCTCGAAGGCAAACAGTGAGCAAGTGACACACACTCTCTTGAGATGTCACGCAGCGTGCATCACGGATGGGACTTCCACCTGCTGCTCTGAACAACCAAGTTTGCTACAGCACATCACAGCAGACTGCACTTGTGTCAGCAACTTTCCAGAGCGAGAGTTTCCTGTGCATGACTTTATATGCACCGCGGTTTGAATGGCAATGCAATTTGCAGCTCTCCAGTTGAAAAACTACAAAGTAAATATAAATAGGAGGACGACTTCTGCGTTCGCCGCCTCGAAGCAAAATGAGCCATTTGACAGCCGAGAGATTTGCTAGGAGCCATTTACTTGGATACTTAGCATTTGAGCACAGCTATGTTAGAGATGCAAGGAATGTTGCATCCTCACCAGCAGGAGAAGCTGAAGTGGGCAGGCTGAGCTGTGAGAGGGAACTATAATGGCTGAAGCAACAAGTTGAGCTACTGTCATCACACCCACCCCTCTTTTTACTCTGTTTCAGTCTGTCTCCCACATTGCCTACACAGTTACACAGCGTGACACTGACACACACACACACACACACACACCACCCACCCACCCACCCACCCAGAGAGAGAAAGAGAGCCGCGAGAACTCGACTCAGCTCGGCTCTCACCTCTCACCGCCACTCACTGTCCTGGTTTTTAATAGTCTCACACCACGAGCCAGCAGCTGGAACATCAAGGAGAGGAGACTCGACAAATACTGAATCACATAAAAGCCATTCACACTGCCTGGCCGTGTCACACTTGCAGGCACATGATCACACACACTGACGTCTGTGGTGTGTATTTCTCACTTTCTAACGTACAAGTGTGATTCCAAAAAAGTTGGGACGCTGCGTGAAATGTAAATAAAAACAGAATGCAATCATTTGCAAACGACCTGTTAACGGTTTTACGAAGTGTTTCCGAGCCAGTGTAGTAATATTCTTTATACAATCATGTGTTGAACCTCTCTCCATCCTTGCTTGTGAACGACTGGGTCTTTCCAGGATGAACCTTTCATACCCAATCATGACACTATCACCTGTTACCAATGAACCTGTTTACCTGTGGAATGATCCAGACAGGTGTTTTTGGATCATTCCACAACTTTCACAGTCTTTTGTTGCTCCTGTCCCAACTTGTTTGAAACATGTTGCTGCCATCAAATTCAGAATAATCAATGAAGATGATGAAGTCAGACATTTGATATTGAACACATAAGCCCGGCTAGCTCAGTCGGTAGAGCATGAGACTCTTAATCTCAGGGTCGTGGGTTCGAGCCCCACGTTGGGCGGATGTTTTCTTAAAATGCCCCTCTGGGACAAATAAAGTTCATTGAATTGAATATATTGTCTTTGTACTGTTTTTAATTCTGTATATGTCAGAAAGGATTAGCAAACACGCTTGTTGAATTGGGGTTGTACATGCAACCTCATGGGAATAGAGAGCTGAAGAAGTCCAATGACAGTATCTCAATGTATATGTGTGTGTGTGTGTGTGTGTGTGTGTAGTGTTGAAAGTTCTACTCACCTGTTGCCCAAAGACTTTTCTTCCACTTCATGTGGCTTGAAGAACCACTTCCCAATCCTCAAAAATCCTTTATCCATCAAACATCTGCAGCAGCAAAGAGAAGCCAACAGAGGAGGAGAGAAAGTCAAGTCAGTTTTATTTACACGGCCCAGAAACACAAAGACAGTTATTCATCACACATCTTATGTACAAGAGGACAATCGATTAAAGAAACACCTGAACAATATGTATTATGCATTTCCATACGGGAGTCATGCAACAAATTGTATTCTTGTGAGGTTTTGATGTATCTTATTTGTGATTTTTGATGCCATAGCTTCGGGCTGGTTTTACAGGATTCCATTACACTGCAGACTGTTTCTCAATTTCTGGCCTTGTTATTGGATCTTGTAGCTTATATGAGTCGAAACTGCTTTATGTATTTTTATATTTAGTTGACCTTGCATCACTTTAGTTAAATCGCTCGAGCAAAAATGAGCCACAAGAGCTGCAAAACAACATCTCCTGCCTGTTCGATCTGTTTTCATTTATTAGACATAAACTGCAGCTGGGACTGTCCCTCTGCTACATCTGACGTGAGTTTATGACTAGTGCACAGAAAAAGAAAAGGTAATCTTCATGCTGATCTCCTTCCCCCGAAGTGGTGCGTACTTTTACACATAGCTTTCCAAAACCTCTTCCTTCATCAGATCCAAATTTGATCACATCAAACAGTTCAGTCATCATGCTCCCTATTTGGCTATCCCACCATCTGTGCACTTCTTCACCTCATTTCAGCCTCCTTTCACAGACAAAACTCAGCGCTCTCGCAACTTTGACTCATCTCTGTGAGCAGGTGCCAGTGAATTCCCTGCTGGATCCTCTGACCCGGGTCAAGGAATTACAAAATGATTTTATGGGCCGCTCTCCACTCAGCCAGGCTGATCTGTCCAAAGCTTTCAGCCTCAAGCTCTACCATTTTTGGTGCATTCTTGTCGTCACGTTTTCTTAGCTGACAGTGTGCTTCTCATTTCACAGAAGATCTCTCTCTTGGAAACAAACTGTATTCAATGTGAATGGGTCATATTGTAGCCAAGAGCCAGTAGACACTCTAATGATCAGTCAATTCATTGATTAGTTGATCAAAATAGAGTAATCACCAACCATTTTGATAATCAATTAATTGTTTCAGTCATTTTTTTTAGTAAAACTATAAAACATTTGCTGGTTCTAGCTTCCTAAATGAACTGTACTTTGTCATTTATGGTAGTAAATGAAGGTTTTGGACTGATGGCTGGACAAAAGATTGCAAATTGCAAATTATAGACTAAATGATTAATCATGAAAATAATCATTAGTCGCATCTCTAATACCCAAACCCCTCGATTAGGTCAGTACTGGCTCCAATACCAACTTGGCGTATCGGATCAGTGCATCCTTAAGCATCGTCACTTCTCTGGAGCCCTTGCAAAGAATAAACTGTGAGGGGGTTAACAGTGCATTACATCCAAGGAGCAGCTACTGTGAGTAAATGCTGAAGCTCGCTGAAAAGCCTCCAGGTGCAGGTCCTTCAATAACTACTAAATTCTGACAAAAAAAAAAAAAAATACTCTTGATGATACTGAAAGCCAATAAGATAAAACTTCTCATTTTGTTATAAACTCAATATTCTTACACAACAAGTTAGGCTCTTAAAATTTTGCTTTCTTCTCCTGCATCGCAACAATTTGCAAACATTTACATGTATTCACCTCATAATGTTGATACAGTCTGACATAGAGCAACATTAACATCCCTTTCTTCTCCTTTGAGCTCTGTTTTGGTTTCCACTGACTCCTAAGGGAAATATGTGGCTGTTGCACAGTGTAGCGGAGAAGCACAGTTGGATGATACCACAACTCCTTTCACTTTACACATAATCTGAGCAGCTTTGAGGAGAAATGAGTTTGGGTGGATGTCTATATAGTTTAGGGTCATTTGTCTAATGTTTCATTTTCTTAAATGTTGCATATATCTTCTGTTTCTGTTCCACATCGGAAACGAGCATGACATTATGCTTTCATATGCAAACCTCAGAGTTGACTAAGGCTTTGAGGATAATTTATGTCAATCGTAAACACTGCTGCAGCGGGCTCCTATAAATCCAGCCCCAGTGGCAGATGTCCCACTTCTTTAACTCAACCAAACATCTGTACAGTCTGATAACCATGAGACTTCAACCATCCACAAAAGCCCTCGTCTCGAAGCTGTTATTCCAGTCGTATGCTCCTTATGAGCCTAAACTGGTACACAGGTATATCATAAAGAAGTCTTGACTCTAGAGCTTCGACTGGCGAATTCAGCAACATCCTACAAAATCCTCGCAATTTGTACATTAAGTACATATTTGACTTTTGTCTGTTTGTTTTAATTAAATAGTCATAATTGGTTTATTTGCAGTTGTTTGACTAACACTTAATCTAATCAATAATAATAATTATAATAATAATAATAACAGTCAGTGGCTGAGGTCAGTTTCATCTGTACGATATGAAAGAGAAAGTGGAAGTGATCCCCCCGTGTTGAAATAGTGAGCTATAAAAGGAGTTAGCTTCAAGGTAATAGGAAGGTTAATTCAGCCTGCCCCCTATGATGATCACTGATGCTTAACTTAATAGAGAGCAAATATGTGCTGCTTCATTTAACAGATGGCTCTGATTCAGAAAGGAGAGCTTTGGGTACTTGAGCAAGTGATTCAGCACTCAGATTATAATTTCATTAAGGTGAAGCGGCGGGAAGAACGCTGATGCTGGCTGTCAATATGACACGAAGTTCCTTTGTTTGGTGATTTTTGTATTTATTTAGAATCTAGATTCAAAGTGCTCATTTCAATTTCTCATGATGTTAGATGCTAAAGATGTATGTTTATTATACGATATACAATATAAAGTTTTTTAAAAAGTTAGTTTAATTAGTTTAGCTTCTAAAGCTTCTTTAAAAGCATGAAAAACTGCTAGACAATTTTAATTGATTTGTCACATTAATAATATTGTATATAATAGTGTATGTGGGAGTATTTTAACTGGGATTTGTCTCATCCAGTAAACTATAAGATCAACCTAGTCGTTTATCAAAAAGCTCACTAAATCAGACCCGCTCTAAAACTACACCCTACTTTCAGCAATTATAATTTTATTCAATAAATAAAAACATATTTCTCTGAATTTAATGAAATTATTTACTTAAGTGTTTTTTTGTTTACTGGTTTATAACATCCTATTATGTAGTAGTTTGCAGATATAAGGACATTTTTAAGTTTTAATGTTCAGTATATGTCAACAATTACAACTTCTGCCATTATGACATGCTTTATATTATTACAATTAGGTTTTATTATATTGTCATTCATTACCTATTTATATAGCAGCCTTCAGGTATGGGTACCCACCATGGACTGTATAAAAGTTACCCACATTTATATCTGCTTACAACTACATTGCAGTGAGTCATAAACCATTTATTATATGTTTATATGCTGCCTATAAATAAATGGGTTAGTTAAAGCATAGAGTGAAAACATTAGTTAAAATTTAAATGAAAAAGTTAATTTTTTTAAGATCACTTTGTAGTAACGCAAATTGTGCAAAAACTCAAACACCAGAAAAGTTATACACTTCATAATGTGTTATACTCTAAGAACAAAGTTTGAAGCATGTTTTCATGTTCTGTGTCTATCATACAGCTGCCAACTGTGCAGATACCGAAGTGCTTCTGGATAATGACGATGGTTTTACCTTTCCAGCAGGTTGTGTATGGCCTTGAACAGGAGGGTCCTGCACTCGTAGGACAGCCCGCACTCCCAGAGCCCCTCCTCAGCCACTGCAAGACAAGGAGAAAATTGTTATCGAATTATACATCTCACTATTTTATTATCTCCCGGCAATAAAAAAAAATAGTTATGACATTTTCCGTGACAGCGAAACATCTGCACACACCAGCTTGAGGATAATAAACAACACATTTAACTACATGTGTTTATGGCTCGCTCTGTCAAAACATGCTGCATGTGCTGATGAGAAAACCTGCACATCACATCAGAAATTACACTGACGATGAGGATGTCTGTACACGTGCATGTGTGTGTGTGTGTGTGTGTGTGTGTGTGTGTGTGTACAGCTGTCTGGTTGGCTGCAGCGACAGCCCAGTCAAACCCTGTGCAGTTGTCAAGCCCAGTTAGCTGGAGAGCGAGAGTGCGGCTGTATCTGTGCAGGCTGACACACATGCTCGCGTGCTCAGGTTTGCACATGAATGCAGAGTTTAAACTCAACCCGTTTTTTCTATTCCTGTGAAATTCAAGCAGCCATAGACAAACACGCTCAAATCGAGCCTCCGACATGTCAGCAGCCGTTTCACAAGTGTCAAATGTGATTTTTTTTTTTTTTAACCCCCGCGACCTACACCGACACCAACCCCCATTGCCATCCTCCCAAAAAGAACACACACAAACAGGAACGTACACACACACACACACACACACACACACACACACACACACAGGGGCCAGTTAACAGTGTTTCTCTTTGTTCTTTGCCATATACCTGCAGGGCTCCTGGAAGAACTGGAGGCTTGTGGGTGGGTGTTGTGTTTGCTTATAGGGTGGTGGCAAACAAACCAAGCATCACAGAAATACACAAGAAAAAAGGAATGAGAGGCAGAGGCAGATCGCCTGGGGGATGGGTGGCATACACCCCAGTAGAGGTTTCCTCTTTCCTCCTCTTTCTCCTCTCCTCTCTCTGATTTTTTTTTCCCTCTCCTTCTCTGTTGCTTTGCTGATATTTCCCTCCTGATTTCTTCTTCTTCTTCTTCTTCTTCTTCTTCATACCAGAGTGAATGAAATTTCCTTACTCGCCAGAATTACCCTGTAACCATGGAAACGCTGGCGGTGAGAACATGGCGCCCTGGCATTCAATTTCAACACTGGTCCCCTCCCGCCCCTCACCCTCCTCCTTCCTCTGTTCTATTGCTTCCAACACCCCTCCACCACCAACTCCCCCCCCTTCCCTGCCTCCCCCCTCCCCACACCCTCATTTACTCCTGCTTCAGGGCTCAGACAGGAAGCTTGCTCTAGCCAGCTCCTCTACAGAGGGGAGAGATAGAGCGAGCACCACAAGCAGAATGCCAAGTCTCCAGCAAATCCAGCTCATTAGCTCTCACTGTCTCTATATCTCTCTCCCTTAAAAAAAAAAATCCCACAACTTCTTCCCCCACTCTGCCAATCCTCCGCAACCCATCTTCGTTTACTCTCGTCACGAGCAGCTCCATCGCAGGCTCTCAACCCCTGTTACTCCAAAACTGTGTCGCCGACTCCTCAACCCCCGACACTCCCACCCAAAAGTCGACGACACACACGCCAGAGAGACGGACTTAAAGGAAACTTTTCCGCATTTGCTCCCCTAATTCCTGCATGTGCCGTCGTCGCTCCTAAAAGAGCAGGTACACGTGTTTTAAAAATCCTAACGGCGGCACATACTTAAATGTCTGGAAAACATGCAATCCACATCAGACGCTCCTGCTGTCAAAGAGCCAGCTCACTGCACCATATCAACACATGGTGTGACAAATCACAATCTTGCAGGCATACAAGGTCAGGCATCGACACGAGCGTGCACACACAACCCCGCACAAACATTATAAATATAGAAAATGGAGTGTGAAATAAAACAATGATCTGATGCATTAAAGCAGCGACGGGGCGTGTGACTTGGAAAAAACACCACGAAGCTGTCATTTCACCGACAGTCAGTCAGTAACCGCCATGTTTTGAGTTTTTACTGCCCGTTAATCAGAGGAGGAACACAAATGGCCCAAGGGAGAAGTGCACTGTAGACACTAAATGCACAGCTAAGTGCAATAGGGCTTGAAAGCATCGCAATCCATCATTCATCACAGCCCGAGCTACAGGGGACTGCATCATGCCTGAGAGATCTTAAAGGAACTGGATGTAATCAGCTCCAATTACATTAAACTGAAACCTCATCATTTTTTGCTTTTTACTGGTTTTCACTAATAATTAGCCAAATTTTCTTTTAAAGAAAGATGTAGCTACACTTTGAAAAAAACGATTTTCACCCAGATGCTAAGTCCCCCATAGAGCCAAAAGTCATGTTTAATTCCAATAAGAGAAAGCGAAGAAATATTTGGAAGAAAACACAAACAGGCACTAGACTCATGTTAAATAAGTAAAAAAAAATATAGATTTCATTAATAATAATAACAGTTAAGCAACAGTCTGTGCTGCAAATATTTTTAAAATTCAATTTTGACCAGAACACTAATAAATACAATTTTTTAAATTATGAGCTAATCAAACAGTAACATTTCCAATATTCACTGATTTGATAATTTGACATTTCTATTGTGCACACTGAATGTGGAACAATCCTAAAATAAAATGCCACAGATAAATGTGTCTGGGGCTGACGTGGCAGAAAATATATTAGTTGTTTATTAACGGTGTGAAACAGTGTGTGCACAGATAGGCATGGCGTGACGTGCGTTTGTGTCTGTGCAGAGTGCGTGAAAGTTAGCTTCTCAACTATGAACATATTAGTGTGAGAGAAACATCAGGCATCACAAATTGCCAGAACCATTATGAATGTGTGTGTTCACCTTCATGCATGCAGTGTGTGTGTGTGTGTGTGTGTGGGTGTGTGTGAGAGAGAGAGCTGGTTCCCAAAGTGCCTCAGTCCACATGCGAGCTCTGGGCCTGACTTTGCATGTGTGAGTGCTGCGTGTGCGTACAGTGAGGTAACGTCCTCACAAATGCGTGTTTATTTCATACAACCTTCCTTCCCCCATCCCCGTGCCTCGATGCTCTTAACTGCCGCGCCACCCCAAACACAAACAAGCAGTGATGGAACTGGGTCGCCACTACCACTCTCTAGATTTCCACCTCTCTTTCTCTCTATCTCATCCTCTGTATCTAACCATATCTTTCCATCTCTCTCTTTTCCCAAGTGTGTTCAACCCTCTCTCTCTCATTTTTACATCCATCTTTCAACTCTCCTCTCTTTCCCGTCCCCTGACCGTGTCGGTCTCACACCACTAGAGGGAGTGACCCTTCGCCACTACAATACTGTGCTAACACACCACAAAGATGGTATTGATCTGAGGGGGAGAGACGGCGGGAGTTGAGGTGTGACAACACTCTGTCTCGCACACGATGACCCCCATCCACACGTTTCCTTCCTCCTCTCTCTCTCTCTCTCTCTCTCTCTCCCCCCTTTCTCTCTCTCTCATTCACTCATTTGTCTTGGATCAATAGCAGCAGCAGTCTTGGCGTCCAGTGGTGTCTCTGCAGTGTGCAGGCTATGTGCTCTCACTGGGCCATGTGTGCGTATGCAACATTGTGTGTAAGCCCACTGCCACTTTACTAATTAGCTGCCCTGCTGCATATCTGAGCAGAGGTTGCTCTCTGATTGCTGTGTGTGTGTGTGTGTCTGTGTGTGTGTGTGAGGGTATGTGGGGCCTGTGGTGCTTGTGCATGGCAACATGTTTTAGTATGCTTGTGTGTTTTTACTAATAAGAGAGAGAGAGAGAAAAGATTTACAAGGCTGCACAGATGGACAGAAAGGGAAACAGAGAAATAGAGGGACACACAGTGAAAGAGGGATGATAATGATGATGATATGCCTCCCGAGTGAAAGTACTAACAAATGAGCCAACTAAATATTTAGATTAACAGATTACATAGGACTGATGGAGCACATGTATGTATGCATGTTTGTTGCTTGGCAAAATTAATATTACAATGAATATTACAACATTGAGAAATCAAAATCTTCCAATATTGACTAAAAATGCTCCTGTGATTATGTTTTCATCATTTCGCAAAATCAAAAGACCTTCATACTTGCATGAACCCCTGACACAGACATCACACACAACCAGGTTTATAAGATAAGATATTCCTTTATTTGTCCCTCATTGGGGAAATTCACTAATGTATATAAATGTAATGTAAGCGCTGTGAGAGAAACTTGACACACATCTGCAAACGTGTTTGTGTCCTGTAAAGTTCACATTACATTTTTATGACACTGACCTGACAGTGAAACTGAGCGTAAGTGGTTGCAGGATGAAGTCTCACGATGCCACCAAAAACAAATTATAAAGGCCATAAAAGCTGACCGTTTCAAAAAGAGAGAGCAGGAACGGGCAGTGAGCTTTAAATCAGCACAAAGAAAAGTAATTGTTAAGTCATCAATATTGATTGACTACACTATCAAACTTTAAACAGACTTATTGATCGGAACATGCAGACAGTATTTTGTGACATTTGAAAGCAGGGGTTCACTCCCTCCTGAGCTGCTTTCTCCACATAACAGGGAAATTCCCACCATGGACATGTATTTGTGTGATATGAGCATGACAGGAGCAGTTTCCAATTTAGCACTCACGTGGACATCAGATGAACAAAAAGAAGAGTATGCACAAAGGACCCCAGGGGGAATTACGTATAGCGTTTAACTGTATAGTAATAGCAGTTCACTGTCTTTGTGCTGGCTGTTAAATGGCAATAATATGCTGTATTACTGTGGCACTGAGCCACAGTTAATGCAGCTAGGCCAGCTGAGCTACACAGGCCTCCATATCAAACAGAAAAATGGGCATAACCGAAATCTGTTCATATAAGAAAGGGAACACACGCTGACAGCACAGCCTGTTTTCCACAGGATGTTATGAGAATCTTTATGATGGAACTTATTATTCAGGAACTCCAGATCTCCACTTGACAAATCTGCTTCCAATTTGGGTTCCTTGGCTGTAGTTCTAGTTTGAGGTGTGGCACAACATTAGCATGTCAAATCTTTGTAGTTCTTGTAGATCCCTTTTTCCATCATCATATCTGGCCCGTCATCTTTTGGCCGATGCTCCTTCAGCTAACTAATTATTGAATTCTTGTTGCAGGAGATTCAATTGAAAGGGTCAATTTTTCTTTTCTTGCTCTACTTGACCAACACCAGCAGACCAGGGGGATCTCCTCTCTGCAGGGGCCTGTGTGTTATGAAAATACCTCATGTTGATGGGGTCTTTTTCTGTTGCTATCTTGAATGAATATTGTTAATATCTCTCCTTATAAAACTGAGCTCATTCCTAAATTGAAATCAGATGGGCATCATGTATTAATGAGGCTTAAAACACATATTTCCAGTATTAAGGCAAAATGTGCTCCACTAAGTTGTGTTGAGGACAGATAATTTTCCAGGAGCTGTCTACATCTACATTTGGCCAACAGACTGAAAAAGACACCTTAAGCATCGTCTTCCAAAAAAAAAAAAACATGTTGGTACAGTCCATCCTGTGCCCGTGCTCCAAACAGCAGAACACTTAGATCATATCATAGTTAAACTTCCACTGTTGATTAAATCCAAACTGTAACAACTCTGTTTATTATCTTCAGGGGTTAAACAAGGTCCCATTACTCAGTAATTGCTACCATAACTCAGAACGAACGCTTCAACATCTGGGTTGAAAAATAAGCTTGTTTGTCATCAGATGGACATTTTCATGGAACAAAGTCTCCATCCATTAGCCACACTAATTCTTCATGATCAAGAGACCGAAGTAGCTTTTACGTACAGCTATCCCATTTGTTCGACTCTGACTGTTTCTCTTCAGCATCAATTTGAAACAGTATGACTGTCTTATGTAACAGCAGTGAGTTTTGAGCTTTTGCTTGAGCCCACTCTTTCTGGTTGGAGCTGTGAAAAATCAGTGAAACCAGCAGCCGAGGAACAGAAAGTTAACCTGCATTGCATTAAATGGGTGAGAAACAAAGCTCGACAAGCCTTTGTGGTTCAACGCTCGTGTTTTTCTTTACTTTTCAGTCACATGAGCATTAGGCTGGCTGATGGGAACGCTTCCTTTATACACAGAACAAGGATCAGGCGAGGTCAATTCAGTAGTGGTAGTGTAAGGACGTGGCATCCAACTACGCTTTTTATCCAGTGGTATGTAAACACTGTGTATTTGTACACACAGTTGAATCATTCTGATGTGGATGCTTGTAATAGTTCAACCATGCATTCAGAGTCTCCACTTGCACACGGCATGCTTTACACATACGGACACATAAATATGTCCTCAATGAAGATGTATGTAATGTGCTTTGAGGAACATAATGTTTTAAATGTAATAGACCCTGAGATGAAGGGTTGCAGTTATATACTGTAAAATCTCATTTTGCACATATTTTCTTCAAACTTCTCACCTCATTTCTATTCTTCTTATCAGACCAGTAAACAGTAAACTAAACACACCAGCACCAACAGGAAACTCTGAGCTTTTGAATTCAACAGATTACAAGTTTTTACTGCATCTCAACTGGAAGCACAAGTGACTCATGTTGCCTTTATTTCCGCCCGGACACAGGTTACATTTACGACTTCTGATTCAAGTCTTGAATGCTGGCAGTCCGTTTATCAAAGTCTTCCTTCGGGTGTAAAAACTGCACGCATCCAAATGTGACTCTCTGATCAAGTCATCTCATCTAATGATGTCAGTCATATTTCGATCAAGATGGAATTTCTGCGTCACACCCGAGGAACACATGGGATATTTACATCACTCGACTACATCATCAAACAGCTACAGAGTCACGCGTATATACGGGATATGTATTAACAAGCAAGTTGAATGCACACATGGCAGGCACTGAGACCCAGAAAGCCCAGAAAGATGGACAGAACGAGGGGCAGCAGTGACAGCCAGGAGGAGGAGGGGGAGGAGGAGGAGGAGGAGGCTCAGAGAGAGTGAAGGGATGACGGGAAAGTCTGGAATCAATTAGGTGACTGAGCTTGGAGTTGCTTGCATAGTTGTGGGAGTGAGTCAGGCAGAGAGGCAAGAGAAGGGACCAGGGTGTGAGTGTTGTGCCATGAGTGTACGTATTCATATAAACACAAGCACACAAAAAGCAATGGCAGTATAAGCCGGCTCACTGAGCCTTTGGTGACATATCTAATTGTCCATGTGAGTATTGTGTTAACCTAAATGTTTGCGGTCGTCTCTTTCGCCCCCCCCCAACAGCACCACTTGGAGCAGAGGAGTCAAGTTGCAGCCAGAAAAAGGCCCACCTCTCTGGAGCTGAGGTCAAAGTGGAGGGTAACGGGCGGCTGGCACCGACCCAGGCCGTGTCAACACGGCAGCTCTCAATACTCCCAAACACGGCTTCCCCTTGTTACCTCTTTGCACACCCAATTCACAGCACTTTGTTTTCCACCTCTGGCTGTGACAACGGGGGTATTTGACTTTAATTTAAAAAAAAAGAAAGAATAAAGCACAAACAGGAACTTTCGGTGTCTTAAATCTTGCTGCGTGCAGCTGAGGTTTGCAGAACAAATCTGAATTTGCAGACTTAACAATATGCACAAAGTATATCATGATGCAGCTTTAAGTAACACAGATTGTGGTTTATTCACATGCTATTATTGCTACGCAGCATGTCACACTGCTGCCGGCGATGGCCTGGTGTGAATACTAGTAGCCTAATGCACCTCTGCTGCTGGCATGCATGAGGCATACTGATGAAAGAGGGAGAGGACAGAGGGAAGTAAATAAGAGGTGAAAAAATATAGTGCAAGTGTGTGAGCGTTACTGTATGTGTGTCAGCTGTAAAATAGCAAGATTAACAGGAGATTCAAATTTATATGTTTTAAAGATTTATAGGTTGCCAAACATATCGATTTTTTTCGATACCACATGTTTAGTTAATTATACTTTAAGCTGCTCCCGTCAAAGCCACCCGACTCCATTTACAGAAACAGTAATTTTATCATCATAAAACACACCTCATTCAAAATCTCACAGAAGCAAATTAAAGCTTCAAAACCATCTTGGTTCGTCTTTCCACAATCACCAACTCCGGTTTGGTCAAGAGAGAGGCAGGCCGGACACCAGGGAAGCAACAGGGGAAAACAGCATGCAGAGCCAAAATACTTTCACATCTATTTTTGCCGTGCATCGTATCGTATGGAATTTTAAAATCATGGCGTCGCGAAAACACTAATTTATTCAGAAAGAAGCAGAAGGATAGAGTGATACAGTAAGTGTAAATCTCAAAGGAGTCAGACTCTCCATGTGCAAACAGGGATCTGTTTCACAGACAAAGCTGCACATTTTACACACTCAAAAGGAGGGGGTGTGGGGGGGGGCAATCATCATGGGCATGCAGGAAATAAGGAGGAAAATAAATAATTGAATACAACAAAGAAGAATCACTAAATGCACAATGCTGCACCACCATGTTAACGCCAGAAAACGCCAGCTGCTTACAGCTCAAATTTTCCCTCATCAAGCCAACAAGACAGGCCGCACATATCACTATGTTCAAATTCAACGGCTGGTGTTACATTTTTTAGAGATTAGAAACTCTCTGCTGTACATTTCAACATCCGTCAGCTTGATGGGAGTTTTTCATTTATTTTTAATTTGGTAAATAGGAATGACACATAAGCTCCTTAATTTATTTAGCATCTCACCAGTAAGCCCAGTCCTGATTTGGAGTGATACTGCGTGTGATTCCAGGGTCTGTCATTACTGTAACAGCATGTTGACAGAGCAATTTATAATTTACAGGATATTTACTGTATTAATGCAGAGTCAATGGTGTAATTAGAGTGACTGGAGAGGATCTAGCTGGGGCTATTATACCAATATCACGAACAAAATGAGATTACTCTCTAATATAACCTGCTATAAAACGGCGTGTGTGTGTATGTGAATGTGTGTTCAGAGGTTTGGGGTGAATGGTGGTCTAGATAGAAGGCATAGAGAGAAGGATACAAGGGGAGAGGAGACAAAAATAGAGAATAAAAAAGAGACAAAATAAGGCTGCATGAAACAGACAGATTGCTGAAAAGTCATGACAGAAAAGGTATGGAAATAAAAATGGGATCTCTGTGATGCTGAAAGTGAAAAAGGAGTGTGTTTTTGTGTGTGTGTGAGCACGTTCGTGTGCGCGTGCTGGCCTCTCGCCAACCCCGACAATCCAAAAAGAGACAACTGTGCAGAGAAAAGCCAACAGAATTATCCCACACCCTTACATAATTTGACAGTCACTTAGCTCATTCAACCCAACACACACACACACACACACAAAGCAACACCACACACACACTCATCTTTTGATGTTCGGGATGCTGTGGATGGAGGGATGCTAAGTGCTAAGTGCCAAGTGTTTTCCCATAAGTCACTGGGAAATGAATAAATGAATGGGACTGTTTTGCACACATTGTCATGAAAACACATTTTGTCTCTGTGGTGTCACATAATCACAACTGGCCTCTTAGATTTCAGCACAGAATTAACAGTAAAAATAAATAATATATTGGGGAATGTCAAAGAAACAAATACAGTACATTCATACTGATCACGACAGAAAAAAAAGCATATTTCCCTAATTATTGGAGTATTCTTTCATATTATGAAATTGGCTTCAGCCTTGTAACCTCGTATTTATAATTTACAGACACTGACTCGATAACATTAAAATGGCTATTACTAAGATCTGTTTGTTCCAGCATTTTTTAGATGACGTCTTTTGCAGTCATTTAGATTGCCAAGTTCCTGAGTCTATTTGATGAATCCGAGAAGATAATTATTAATCAACTGTATTATTATAATCATGTTTTCTCTTCACCTTTTGAGTTCTCAAACTGCAGCACGAAACCATCATCTCCTCCTGTATTCACCATCTACTGTTTCCTCTCAGAATTAATCCTGTTTGTCTGAATTCACAGGAAGCAACAGCAACTGTTTATTTCTGCTTGCGTGGCTGAATGTGGTGAGGATGACTCGTATTTACAGTTGTGCCATTAATGTAAGCAGATGTTCCAGCTGCAGGCAGCTGCAGCGGTGGTCCGTGTGACAGTATCATCCGTGTGTCTCGGGTCCATTTACACCTGGATTTTATGCTTTTTGCGCTTCATCTGGACAAAATCATACTACCCTGGATGGATGTTATTGTCAGTTATAGTGTAAATAAGCCGTAAAGGGATTGCATAAAGTGGTTGGAGGAGAGGATGGAGGAGGTTGGCGATAAGTGTGCGACTCTTTTATGAGTCAATTTGAGCATAAAAAAAAGTGAGAAAAAAAAAGTCAAAATACCACAAATGTTTTTTACGTCTGGCTGAGGTGGAAAAGTTGGCGCATCAATAAAACTGAAATGTAATGAAACAAACATTTGACTAATCATGAATCAATCATGATGTACATGATTCACAGTCACAGTCTGAAGAGATGAAAAATGGCAGCAGACAAAACACCTGTGTGGATGATTGAAAAGACCAAAACCAAAACATTCATCAAATATAGGCCATATTTTCATCATGTGTTCCATTGTTTGTTGTTCATGTCCTGTGGTTTAACGGCATCTGACTGGAGAATCAGCAAGACCAGCTCAATGCACCCAACTGCTAATATTTATTTACTTCATTATTTCATTTATTGAACAGCAGCGGTTGGCAACATGCATTTATTCACATTTTATTTCATTTGCTGATTTTCTGGAAATTCATTTCAAATGTGCTGTAAGTTTGGAAGGAAACTTGACTTATGAGAGAACAATTAACCACAAGACTGAGTCATATAGAAGCACTGAGACATCAACATCCTTCTTCCTTTAGATGTTGACTCAAGATAAGTGTCGAAGACTGACTTAGAGTTAAATATACAGACGAATACACACACAAATACTCCAGCAGTGACTCTAATGTAAAAAAAACTAGAAGTTAGAAAAAATTAAATACTATCGAGAGGAAACAGATCTGAAGCCTTCACTTCTGCAAGACTGACACCTCCTCTTTTCTTCTCACTCTCTCACTCACTCAGCTCTTATGGAGCTGTTTCTTCTTCCTCTAACCAACCATGACATCAACGAGACGCTGAACTCTACCTCATTCACACCATCCATGTAATTAAAGGAAGGTGTACCCGCTATGGGCTCACATTATGCTCAGTGGCAGCGCAACCACACAGCCTGTACTCAGGTCACACCACAGCACCACATCGAGGGAGGTTACTGACAAACGATCAAAAACAACGTGTCTGACACGTCGTTCCAGAGGAAGCGTTTGTGAAGCGGGAGACTGGAGAGTGACTGCAACTAAAGTGGCTTTTGCTTGTTGTCTGCAACACCATCTCAAGTGCACGAGGTCTGTTCTGGGCCTTGATATTTTGAGTGTTGTTCAGGTAGAGTGGAGTGATGCTTCCTTTGACGCCCATTCATTCAGCGTGTACCTGCTGCTGTCAAAACAATGTGTCAAGTGTCAAGCAGCTAATAGCGCTGGGACCCACACGAGCCAAGTTTGTAACGGTAAAAGAACAGAGTTTATCTTTTTGATTTTAAAGTGCCACCTGAGGATTTTCTATGTGTAAATATCCTGAATAATGTAAAGCCAACATCACGTGGGCAGACTACAGAGAAAAAGGAGGAATTTGCCTTGTGCGCGCAAAAAAAAAAAAAAGAAAGTTTGACAAGCGTTTTAACTGACATGCATTAAAATGAAACATTAACAGATTCAAATATAAGAGCATGATATCATTAATCACTTTAGCGTTTTGCCAGAGTGGTGGAGCTAGCGGTGTAAAAGGGCCCATTTCTGTGGTGTTGACCCTCATGTTAAGCCACAGACACTTGAGCACCTCATTAGAAGTGAATGGGCCTCGAGGTGGGAGGCCGGGCAGCTATTGAGAGGCTTAGCGGGACTCCGCAGGGCTTCCTAACTGCCACTAGAGGGGAGAGGAGAAGAGAGGGAGAGAGAGAGAGAGAGATTGACACAACTCTCTCTCTCTCGAGGATGAGCGGGAGATAGAGAGCTCTCCTCTCTCTTCAGGCAGACCAAGCTGCAGTTCATTCACGACAGTGTCTGCGCTGGTCTCCAGTCGGGTCCTTAGAGCACTAATAATACAGTTGGAAATATGCAGCAGGCTGAATTTAATATATCATAGTAGCTACATAGACTCAATTGATGAGGAAGCTGCAGAAATCATTTAAGAACAGAACTGTGCAAAGCGGTGATGCTGCATTTTGTGGCCATAATTCAAATCTTTTAATAGAGCGGAAACAGTTGTTGGAACAAAATGCTTAAATAGCAACACAAAATCGAACAGAACGAGCACATCAGATCAGGTGGAATTGATTGTTGATTCAGTTTTATCCATATTTTCTTTCTCACTTAACCACGCTTGAGTTTTTATATATATATAATTTGGTACATAATATGACTTTGTTTGGAGCATTGTAGCTGAAAATGTGTCTGATCCAAAAGGGAAAAACAAAACAAACCAAAAGTACAGATTCCACAGGGCTGTGTGGGAATCTTGCCTCAAACTCAGAAATGATCATTTCTGCTTTTGGCTTCACAAGGTCTCATTATCCGAGTTTTTATGACAAACTTCTTCAGGCCTCTGTTATTTGAGCGAGAAATGTGGTTATGGAAGATTAAGGATAAACAGATACTGATGATGAAAGAACCGACTGTCGTAAAAAAAGGATGTGGGAATTCATCTCAGTGGCATCACCAAGCAGTGATTTTAATCCCAACCCGCTATACAAGCAGGCCGCTAGAAATGCCAACGTATAAACAGTAACTAAAAATTCTAAAAGTTGAATTTCACTCAGTAAACTCCAAGTTTATTTACTATCTGTCCTGTGTTGAAGTACAGTCTATTAAGAATGTTATAGGAGACTGAACAAATAAGCAAAAAAAGGAAAAGCTACATAATCGAGTCGATGTTAAGTCTCTCGGAATCCAAAAATTAAATTTTCATGATTGCTAATTGTTTAAACAAACAGCTGAAGTCCCTATAGGAGAGTAACTGTCTATTGTGCAGACATTGATTGTGTGGGTACTGCAACAAAATCAGCATTTCTATGCTGGTGATAAAAACGCCAGGGGAAAAAAATCAATTTGGCCGTTGTAGTCCCTTGACGCAGGCTGAGAGGCCTCACACAAACTGCAGATATCAAAGGCAGCTGGCTCATCTTCAGAAAGGAGGATGGAGGGGAAACAACAACAGTATTCATTCCTTTTAATCCTCCAATTATTTATTTAAAAATACATGTATATATAGTGTCATTTTTCAGTCATTTTTTTGTTGTTAAATAAATTTGGCTTTAGTTTGTACATCACAATACTGATGTCCTGCAGCAATATAAACCCAATCTTAAAGTCAGGCTGAAATAAGATGTGGAGGAGTGCTATTCTTATTTATTTATGTAAACAAAAACACTTTGTTTTCATTGTTCTTGTTTTTTTGCTCAAAGTATTTTTTTGGTTTTAGATGTTGTTTCCGTGCACTCTGAAACTGCTGAAAGCCATGTTCAAAACCTACTGCAAACTTCACTAATGCTGCATGGTATCACATTATGATACACTATCAAGTCAAGTTTTTTATGTAGCTCAGACCGAAAAATTTCAACTTTGCCTAAAAGGGATTTACAATCCGTAAAACAGACAGCATGACACAAGCTCGAAAAACAATACCAAACAACTCTTAAACTGTGATATAGCAGACAGACACATATTGCACATAGATTATTGTTGGCCAAGCGTGTCAGATAAGAAAATAAATACAGTACAACCATGATTCCAAAAAAGTTGGGATGCTGTGTAAAACACAAATTAAAACAGAATGTAATCATTTGCAAATGAACTGTTTACCGACAGTTTTACAAAGTGTTCCTGAGTCCATGTAGTAATCTCCTTTATACAATCATATGTTGACAAAGTGTTGAACCTCTCTCCATCCTTGCTTGTCATCGACTGAGTCTTTCCAGGATGAGCCTTTCATAGCCAATCATGATACTATCACCTGTTACCAATGAACCTTTTTACCTGTGGAATGATCCAAACAGGTGTTTTTGGATCAGTCCACAACTTTCAGTCTTTTGTTGCTCCTGTCCCAACTTGTTCATCAAATTCAGAATAAGCAGATATTTACAAAAATCAATGAAGTTGATGAGTTAAATATAGCATCTTTGTACTGTTTTCAATTGAGTCTACGTCAGAAAGGATTAGCACATTATCACATTCTGTTTTATTTATGTTTTACACAGTGGCACAAATTTTTTGGAATCAGGGTCGTAGTTGCACTTGGAATATAAATGTGAAATGAAAGCGTCCAACCTGATGCAACATTAATATATACAGCCTAAGATCTATACAGTATCTCAAACATTAATGCATGCAGACATATCAAAGACAGTTGAGCTGCAGAGGCAAACTACAGACGAAAAACACATAAATGGAGTCTATAAATCTGTATTCTATATCAGCCTTGACTGTTGGTTTTTGAACACAAAATAGAAATGTCATACTCTCGCTCTCATTTCTCCTCCCTTCCTTCTACTCCCCTCCACCCTCCATCTCACAGTTTGCCCCACCCATCAACTCTGTTTCCCACTTTTTCCCACTTACACTGATTCCCTTAACTCCCTAATTCCCTCTTCTTTCTCTATCTACTTCTTCTCCTCCCTCTCTCTCTTTTAGTCTCTCCATCTCTTTTCTTTCTCTTCTAACACACACACACACACACACACACACACACACAAGCTCTCATTCTTTTCAGTTTGTGGCTTTTCTTTCAAAACTGAAAGCTTGCGAAGGAAAAAACGTACACCCCCCCCTCTTCACCGTGCAGCTGGGAAACTTCACCCCTACCATCTCATCTCTCTCTCTCTCTCTCTCACACACACACACACACACACACACACACACACACAAAAACACAGTGCAGGGTCAGGAGGTCACAGGCCACGCCCTGACAACCCACAAGGGGTGGAGAGAAGAAGAGGAGGCGGGAAGGAAATCAGAGATTCTCTGTCCTTCCCCACAAATTTACAGACAAGTAAACATGACTGAGGCAATTTTTCCCTCGGTTCGCAGTCTGCCTCCTTCCCTCCTTGTTTCCTAGCTCACTTTCCCTCCTCTCTCCTGTGGATTTTTTGCCTCCGTCTGTCAAGGAAAAAGTCAGAGAAAAAAAAAGTTTCCATTTTCCTTCTTTCCAGGATGAATTTGCAAGTAAATGTGTGACAGTGCACTCGTGCATCTGTCCATCCTGTCAGAAACAGTCACAGCTAAAGAACAGACTGATCCTTTCTCGCAGATTTGAGATGTGAACAGGAGGTGTGAAGTGACCAATTTTCAAAATAAGTGTATGTTGTTCTTGCTGGCGGGATGGCAAATAAGGAACCAAAAAAAAAAAAAAAATCCAAAAAGAAACATGTGCAGAACAACAAACCAACTGCATATCTAACTGCCCAAAGAGAAATCGCAGATGTTCTTCTTTCCCTCCAAACAAACCACTTCTTTTCTTCTTTTTGAAGCATGAATTCCCGTCATACACACACACACACACCCCCTCCCTTTCTGCCTCTCTCTCACTACATGTATCTCTCCCTTGTCTCACCCCTCCCTCTTCTTCTTCCCACTCTTCACCGCCCCTCCTCCCCTCTTTTTCATGCTCATGTTTTCTTTTTTCTTTTTTTTTTTGCTATCATGGAATCGCCGCTTTCCACATGTGACTCACTTTTTCACCAGCCAAAGCCAGACAGGAAAAAAAAAAAAAAAAAAAGTCAAACGCTTGTGTCTTGTCTTCTCTCTGCCTCTCTGACTCTGTGTCCCTCTCAGTAGGTGAAACAGCATTCCTTCAGGGGGCTCTTATAACCTCCATAGGTTCCCCTCTTTCAGCGAGGTTGTTCCCTATTGAGACATGTGTCAGCCGGCGACCTAGTTCCCGATTCAAGGAAAAATTGGGAGGCTAATTATTCATTCCCTCTGTTTGAGTTTCGCTTCTGAGAGCTGTTCCTAAGACAAACCCTGGAGGAATAAAGAGAAGGAGTAGGCCTTGATTGGCAACCGTACACCCCCACCTTTTATTTGCCAAGAAACCGAGCGTGCTCACAGACATGCGCCACCCTAACATCACAGAGAGCAACCCCAAAAACAAGGGAGGAGAGAAAAAATAAAGCACAACAAAGCCTGAAAAGAGGAGGAGTAGCGGGAGGAGGGGGAGGATGGAGAGAGGGCTGGAAGAGGCGAGCGTCAGAGGAAAGAATGAATGCCAAGTAAAACTTGTTGACACAGAAAAGGGGTTTGGGAGTCATTTTAGATCAGGGCTGGATTTTTTTAAATTAAAACCAGGTTATGAGAAGAAGCTGTTTCTCTATTAAAAAGGGTCATCAAGGTTCAGCTGATCCAATAAAGGTTAAAACCTGAGATGAACTCTGATTCTTTGCTTTTTATTTCAGTGAGGAGATGCATTTCAGTGCAAAACACGGCGCAATCACATTATTGTATCTATGACTATATAAAAAAAAATGTCAGTAGCAGGTTTCTGTTCTTTTAACAATGAATTTTTCTCTTTGAGATGACCCCATGAAAAATACCTTTCCACATTCGCAGAGGTGCTCTCACTTTCATTGACTCTCTTTTATCCACTTCCCACCCGCTTTATTTTACCCTAATTGACCCGCATGCCCCTTGTCTTGTTAATCTTTAACACCTTTCATCCAATTCCTATTCACCGATTTATGACTGCAGGTCGTAACCGTAAAAAAGGCTTCCTAACGAAAACCTGTGCAGAGAGAAACTACCACTTTCACCCGCACTTTCAGGTCAGAAACACACTTTCCTGTCTGCTCGCTGCACCTGTTTTTCCTCCAGCAGCATTCAATGTGCATCATGGGAGGATTGGTTCAACCCCTCATCATTTCTGCTGTGCATGCAGAGATCACATTGGCACAGTGTTGAATAGGGAGAGCAATGCTTTAAAGCTCTTGTAACGTTGACAATCTCCCTTGTTTCTCTCCTTCGCTTGTTAATTCGCCATTGTATGGTATCATTAGGATGATATCAGTAACAATGGCTGGGTAGGTGGTGTGGAGACAGAAGAAGAATAAGGGGAAAAAAATAACAAAGAGAAGTAGGAACAAGGAGAAGGAGGGATCATAAAACACATCGTAACACCCAACTACTTCCCACATATTAAAATTTTATATATTATGATAGAGAATGTGTCGGCCCTGTATGACCTTAAAGGTTAGATTTCACACTATATTCAGCTGCTCATTGTCACGATCAGGATGTTCAGTCAGTCGGTCACAGGTCACAGCAGACGAGTGCATGATGAGCTGGCACTTTAGGATCACCGGTTTGAGTCCTAGGCTGCGATAATCAGCGAGGTGAAATGGACACCGGTCTCCATTCACTTAACAACTGCTGTCGAGATGCACTTCAGCAAAACACTTAATCCGTCACCGATTCAAGGAGGCCCATAAGTAGAAGATTGTGGCAGCACTGCACAGGATATGATAGCGCTATAAGGTGTAAATGTCTGTCACTGCATGAGGAGGCTGCTATAAATTGGACACCTGCTCTGAAAATCTGTGCACATTATAGGAATAGTGTGACATTTTGGAATCTGCTTATTTGCTTTCTTGATGAGAGTTAGAAAAATCACCACTCTCATGTCTGTCTGAAACAGGCTCTGTCTATGGTTAACAAAATCCTACCAACACCTCTAAAACTCACTTATTAACATGTTATATCTGTAGCCCAGCTGATGTTGGATTCCTGAGGACAGGGAGTGTAAAAAAACCAATATTTTTTTTACATAAACACATAACTTTGGCAAGCTATGTTGATATGGATCCTTCATGAATTGTGATCAAGATACATACTAAGGTTGAAAAATTAACTTGTCAGAGTTCTCTGCTAGAAAAACTATGTAATGACGACACCATTTACAACTAACTACAAAGCTTGGCATTCCTGCATTGCAATTTCTTTTCACTCATCTGTCAATATATAGAGCAATACCAATATATCTGCAATGAGCTTATATCAGTCTGCCTCGTATTATAGCTTGATCGTTTAATCCACACAAAAACCTGAGTGAAATAAAATGTCTGACGGTGGGTTAGGTGCCAGACAATTCCTTGGCAGGGCGCAGAGACTTCCTGGAGTTTTGTCATCACCGTGAAGTCGCCAGGAAACCAACGGAGACGAGAAATAGTTCAGCACTTAACCCTCTATAAAACCACAACTTGTCGTGTTTACACTTCGCTAAGTGTATTTCCCGAAATGTCAAACTACTCCTTTAATGAGGAAGACTTTTTAATGCTTTAATTGACGAGGATGTAACTGTTTAAATACGTCTCCTGGATGACATCATTTATCTAATCTGGTGCAGCTCCAGCTGAAGGTGAAATGGTTCACACTCAAGAGAAAAAAATAGTCTTTTGAAGCTCACATTAACTGTATCTTTTCTTCTTTTGTGATGCGGAAAAATAACACTTTGTGTCGAGCGCACATAATTAGAACAAATCAAACATTTATCTTTTGCAGACACTTTCTCAGTAAGATACATGAAATGTGCCTAATGTCAGGAATTAATTCTGCTCTTCCTTGATGTAACTAAAAGCTATGTGCTTCAGGTGTAAATTGTCAAATAACACAAGTTTTTATCCTGTTTTCAATAATAACGAGGGTAGATTCCTAAAATAAACAGGAAATTGTGTACGGCACATTACTAACTGAGCATCCTCGCCAGCGGATCCATAACAGTAATAACCTCAATCTAACCTGTATTTCTGAAGCAGGTGGCAAGTGGTGAAGAGGGTTTGTCTCCACAGGCCAGATTATGAGTTCACAGCCAGACGTGGACAGATGGAGGCAGAGGTTAGCCCTCCCTCCTGTGCTCTGCTACACACACACACATTTGGCAACCATTTTTTCACAGGACAATTACCTTGCGACCTCTGCCAGCTCTTGCTCACACACACACACACATACACACACTCTTGGCCAATTACGGACACACACAAGGAATGATAACAGTCACAGTCTAGCCACACACAGATAGAAACCTGTCATGGTGTGTACATACACACTCCACAACCCCTCCAGCCCCACAAAATATGGCAACCAGCTCTGTTTATGAAGGGCACAGCACCCAGCTGCAGCTCTTCCAACACTGGAGACAGACAGGCTGAGATTCTCTCCTACATATTTGGCAGAGATTTTTTTTTTTTTGTTTGCCTGAAGTCATGTCCAATTCACACCATCTCTCTCTGTTCTGTTAATTCCATTATCTCTGATTATTTTCTCATAAGCATTGCAGCTCTAATCCACTTGTTGGTCACATATCTTTGTTGCACCAGCCAACCACTGAGCTGATAATGGATGTGCACGACCCAGGTTTTTAATTCGGCCCTATCTCGCTCTCATTTTGACTGGTGACTGCGATGGCAGCAGAAAAACGCCGAGTGATGCTGAAAGTCATTTTCAAAGTATGATAATGACAAAGGGGGCTTTACAGGTGAACGCTTTGTCAGTTGTGCAAATGTGAAATGATACATTCAAAGACATGGTGTTTAATTATCTCTGCGCTGGCTTGTATCCCCGTGTTAGTTAGTCGTTTTTTAAGATCATTTTTGAATTAAGTATGCACATAATTTCTCAGAGACAGTGTGGTTAAGACTCCCGTCTCTGGAACAACATTCACCCCCAGCTAGGATTGATTCCAGTCAGAATCTTTTTCTGCTGGATTTCCCCTACTTTGTATTCCTCTCAGCTTTACTACAGTTTCAAGAAAGAAAGGGAAAACTCAGGGTGGTGGAAGGCTGACTCGTGGAGGAAAAAAACATATAGATATTTCATCTGTGGCTGAGGTATGCACACATATATTACATATGATGAAAAATTGTACATTTAATGTGATCATGGATCTGATCGGGATGCACAGGATGTAATTATTCTGATTATACAGCATAGATAAACACGCCAACACCTGCTACACAGTGTTAAGTGAATGGCCCTCTAACTCTTCTTCCTCCTCCTGCATTCACCTTGACCACATGCTGTTTTGGTGGCACACAGGAGCACCGCCTATGGTGTTATCAAAGTCATCAGCCCTTAGTTTTCCACTGTAGAAACTCCTAACTAGATAATGCCCACACACTCCTCAGCAAGTCCACAATCAATCGCATTACAGTTGTCTTGTCTCATTGTGAATTGAACATATTTGTGAGCTGACAAACCAAACTGACATTTCCATTTTAGTGATCTAGCTGTGCTTTTATTCAGAGTCATTTGTGAGGAGTGCGACAGAGGAATAATTTGTAAGTCACCAACTCACTGTAAGGGCTGTATTCAGCTCCTGCACAGCATATGTAACACTTATTACCAAGTCCTTATTTATGATATTTATGATGAAGGGCATCTGCAAATTTAATGAAAGCTTTCAGATTTTTTATCACATTTTTGTACTGATGGAATATAAAACAATAAAACGTGCATATTAAATTTGCATGAAAAAATCTACTTGATGACAAAATATCTCTATGGAGCCTCTCAACATTACAACAGCATATTTCCCTCCATTTGAATCTAAATAGGCTTTCAATTCTGTTAATATGAATCTGACTAGACTAAGCAAATAGGTAAGATAGTGGGTTTATTAAAACAGGACCATTTTGCAAGCAAGTAGATAAATAGAGAATGAGATATGAGTCAGATATAGGTTTTGAAGAAGAGATAATGACTCATGCTCATCTAACTCAGGTGGGAAAGTCATTCCTCCGCAGGAGAGAAAGGAGACAGCAAGGCCACTGCAGAGAGAGGGATAAATAATTGGACAATTGTACCAGAACAGAGAGCATGGACAGGAGTCTAGGTCATGACCTGAAAGTATGAGTTTTGTTTTCAGTATGTACAGCCATGCACACGGTGTAGGAGCAATGTGACAGGAAAAAAATTAAGGGACACTGAGGACGAATCAGGCTGTGGCTTTATGGATGAGATACAAGGACTGAAGAAAAAGAAAAATCTCAGTAATGTTGTTGTGGATAGTCTGATTTGGGAGATGTGGTACGTTCAGATCATGGCTGTGATGTGGGGTTCACACAGCAGTTTGTTATCAAAGTCACTGCACAGTATTGATGGGAAGGTCTTGCACAAGTTTTGAAAAAAGAAAAACAGCAGCACAGTCTTGTCAAGGTTAAGCTTAAGGTGGCGAACATGCATACAACTGGAGATGAAATAGATAAACTCCTCTCGGCTGAGATGAAACTTTATCGGTCCCCGCGTGTCATATTAGCAGCTGTTAGAGGATAGAAAGTGAAGGTGCAGTGTCGCAGGAAAAGCTACGTGATGTCAAGCAAGGGCCAAAGACTAGAGTCTAAAAAGAGATGAGGGGGAGGCCCAGCAGTGAACCCTGGGGAACTCCAGTGGAGGTGATGAGCACTAAAAACAGTCTCTGGAGGCTATCAAGTTCTCATCAATTATTTCTGATAAAACAGAACAAAAATATGAAAGATGTTTTTTTTGATTCATTTTGACTTTTTAAAGTAATTGCTTTTAAATATGCTGCTCATTTTTTACAAAACTAACCTTGAGGTTAAGGTAAATGGTGATACTAATGCACCTCCTATACAACAGATAAGCTTCAAATAGAGATAAAAGACAAATATCCACTGGATTTACCACAAGGAAAGTCATGAGAAAATCAAGACAGTTACAAAAATTGAAATCCTGGACTTCCCTGTAATATTATCCGACAAGATACAAATACTCTTAGGAGTAGGAGTTTTATCCTGACCTCACATGTTTATGTATATTTTAAAAAAGAATAAAAAAAACGGAAATTATATAAAAGCACATCCTACCAGGCTTTTTGGGTACTTTCCCAATACTATAAGATTTGTTAGCACCTCCATTCCTAACTTCAGACTCTCTACATTGCGCTATGTAATCTAGTAGATATAATTGCTGCCACTGTGTCAACACATTTCCATTTGGTTCAACAGATTAACTACACATTACCATCAAACCTAAATGTCGGCCATATGTGTACACCCGACAATTTTCTTTCAAAAGCGATGAATTATATCTGTACTTTGAAGGCCAAGCGGGCTATCATTTGTTCTTTACTGTGCCTGTCTTTGGTTGGTGTGATGTGGCCGCTGACTGCATGTCTGTAAGCAACCAGCTGTGACTAAAGCTTGTTTATACCGGACACGACTCAGACGCATTTTTTAGTCATTCATCTCTCTTTGTTTCAGAAACACCTTAATTTAACCCAACGCTGCCTTCTCCGGCGGCTCTTTACAGGTTCATGGTTCATCGCCCTCATACACACTGACCTAAAGCATCTGTTTACACTTCAGACTCCATGTTTAGATGTGTCATTTAAAACCCACTAACTGGCCCTTTAGACCATTTTAATTGGTCGTCTTTTCACGGTAGATATTTTGACATGTCATAGCAGGAAAAGCACAGGTGTAACTAATAACTAGCAAAGTGTTGTGGTTTTAGTAAAGCTGATAAATAATTCGATAAATGCATCTTTTTACTGAGCCAGATAGTTGCCATGTTAGTGGATCAAAAACCACAGAGCATCATCACTCGTGCAGAGGTCTTACAAACTGCTATTACTGCTAATTTTTTCTAAATGTTTAATCACAAAACTTAAACACACATAATAAGTATAAGTAAAATTAACTTTACTTGGCAATACTGCAGTTTTGACACTTTTCATAATAAGTTCTTTGTACTATAATTGGGGTTTTGTGATATATACAAATAATTGATCCTGTCTTTCAACATATGCAACAATTCCATTTTTACAGATGTGATGACTTATTCATTCTCGTGATGAATCATTTCATCATCACAAACACAGAGAAAGAGGTGTGTGCGTGTACAAACTGTGATGACAGTGCACTACACACCCTTTGTGGTTCTCTGTAAGTGTGCATAAATCTGCTGGACAGTATGTGATGCTTCTGTTGGATAATCACAAGGTCCAGATCGTATGTTTAGTCACACATTAACCCTTTTGTGTGTGTGTGTGTGTGTGTACTGTATGTGTGTCTCTACAATGACAGCCTGCATAAGTACTTGTGTGTGTGCGTATTCGTATTTATGACTCATGTCCAAAATGTGTCACTTTCTTTCTGGCTGTGCTGGCAACAGGCTGACAACTCAGTCATTTCAACACATTAGTCCTGTTTCCTCGCAAACTATACTTAACCCACACACACACACACACACACACACGCACGCACACACACACACACACACACACGCCAATGCCATTTGATTTTAAGAAAGCCAGCTACCGTGAGTTGCATGTGATGTTCAAACACTGAACCAAAGATAATACTGGAGTGAGAGCTGGAGTAAAGTGATAGAGGAGCAGAGAGTTAACACTAGATCATAGCTGCTCATACCGCTGGCACTATCTCAAAGGAATGATTTATTTAGACTTGACTTCTAGTAAAAAGATGCATCACCTTCATACAATATCAAGCCATTCACCATTTGCTTTGCAGTGGAACAGTTTTACTTTCAGGTCACACAATGGCCTCTTCATCACACTCGCCACCATGATCATAACATTTTTGCATTAAACTTGTTTTTTTGTTCATTTCCTCTACTTGCAGCAGCATTTGAGCTCCTCACAAACAACCACAAATTAACTTACGAGGAGTCAGTGAAATCTGCACTGTCACCTTAGATCAGATGGGTCACTTGATGCAAAGTGGGTAATTCGCAGGATAGCCAGAGCAGGAGAGGTCTTTTCCTCCAGAAGACTGAGTTTATAGTGGCAGCAGCAGCCAAGCTATAGCAAATATAAATAGGTGAAACACTTATCTTCCTTTCTAACTTTGCAAACATATTAACCAAACATCTCATGCATCTCATGTTTTCATTTAGCTAGCAGCACTCATAGCAAGTGCAGCATCTACTGAGCTGCCTGACTGTACCCGACTTAAAGTGTGAGCCATTTGTGGCTAATTTAAATAATATCTAAAAAATTGGATGATACTTTCACTTGCAGCACTCTGGTGGGAAAGTTGTTGAAGGTGGTTGCCCAACACCCCAATGTGGTTGGTTGACTGACTATAAAGTTACAGTATGTGTAGCCAGAGGAAAACATCTGCCAGTGCACTTTACCGTCATTCTTGAAAAAATATGCAATGACATCTAAAGCGTTTATGGTTAAAACTTTAAGTATGATGTAAATTTCAAATGCATTATTTCTAAATAATGACCCCAACCGTACAGTATATTCAAGCTGCTGAGATCAACTTTTTTGCACACTCCAGCTGTGAAGAGCTGACTCTGTGTGTTCCTGTTACCTGCCAACAAGTGTCAGCTGGTCCATGTGTCCTCTCACGTCCCTCCACCCGTCTCTGCACCCTCCTCAGCCAGCTGAACTGAATTTACCCCTAATCCCACCTGTTGGAGCGCAGCAGGCTCTGTGTGTAAATGTGTTTGGTGTCACAGGTCGCAACACACTTTATATTGTTTATATCGTTGTAATAGCTGCCGGCGGGTATACTGAAAAATAATTAATGTAGTGTAAATATAATGAGGTTGTATTTTTCTACATTAATTCTACTTAAAACATAAACAACAGTTTAATGAGGTGACTTTTCGGAGCTGGTGTTTGTTTACTCTCCATCCTGGATGCAGTGTAACCTGTCTGTGTATTTTGCCCTTTTTAATATGTATTTAAATGCAATTACTCTTTTTTACCCTGGACTTGTAAAATTGTATAGTCTGTCTCTCTTCTTATTGTTGTGTAAAGGATGTTAGGCAACATCCACATCTTAACCATTACAGGCAGACCTTGTGAAAATTCACCCATTCAGTGCCCTGCTGGCAGACGACACCGTGAGACATCTAGCCAGCTAATTTAAAAACATGCCAATCCACACCGCTGTAATATTTGCTATATGACTAGAAACATAATTATCCCACTGATTATTCACACTAAATGCGCCTGACGAGCCAACAGCTTTGTCTGTTCAGTTGAACGTGTGGAAATCAGCATTTCTGAATGGATGAGGGTCTCAAATATGAGAATGAAAACACACCTACTTCTTTTATGGGTTTTTATTAATGAGCAGTAACAGTGGTTAATTTGTTACCAAGTAACTGATGAAGATTGCTAAAGTCTATATATTGCAGCAGATTGGGACAGACTGTGACTGTGAGTATTTTTTTTTTCAAAGAGGAGGGTGTCAAAGTGAAACTTTCCATTGTGGTCAGCGTACTGCTTTATTTAACTGACTATTTGAATGTAAATTCAGAACCATTTTTAGCTACAACCAAAGAACAGCCAATGGCGGAAGAAGTGCTCAGATCCTCTACTTAAGTAAAAGTACCAATACCACAGTGTAAAAATACTCTATTACAATCCATTACATTAGTTATTATTTATTATATATGATATTACATTTTATAGACATTGTTAATACTGATGCAAGTGGCTTTGTACTGCTGCACCCGGTTGGTGCTCGGTCGGTTAGATTGTTATATTGTTAGTGCTGATACATCAGTGTGTAAGTATGGCATCACATTGTTGTAGATGGAGCTAGTTTTAATTCCTTTAATTACAGTTATTTTAGGTAGCTTAGTCTAATGGTCTTCAAACTGGGGGTTAAGGTCCCACTAAAGGGTTGCAAGATAAATCTAAGAGGTGATTAATAATAATCTAAAAAATAATAATCTGACATATAATCTCATACTTATACTTATACTTAACACTGCATGATTTGAGCTTTTTGACCTCAAACATTTTTTTAAATATAACCATTAGAGGAAGTTTAGAGGGGAAATGTCTCTTTGGTGAAGCTGTTGTAAACTCAGACATCTGAAACTTAACAAAGAGCCGTAAGACACCGCTTTCTGTTCAACAAAACCCCAAATTTTATCTTTAACAATGTGCTGGATTTTATAACATTTTCATACGTCTTTATGTAAAATCTGGGACATATGAGAAGTAACTATAGCTATTAAATAATCTAGCATAAAAAGTACAATATTTCCCTTTGAAATGTAGGGAAGTATAAAGTTGCATAAAATTGAATTACTCAAGTATCTCAAAGTGTACTTAAGTAAAGCACAGTAATGTACTAGAACAAATTTGCTTCTCTCTACTGCCAGATGAAAATATCAGAACTGAGCTGGAGCTAAATTCCCAAGTGAATCTGAACATTATAATACAACCTGAAGTGAGCAATTTGTCCCAAATAGTAGGAAAAAATATTGCACAAATATTTTGTGATGTATAAACAATTTCCAACTTTTTACAAACACTGCATTCAAAATGAAGGTTTTTTGCTCCAATACTGCATGTCTGCTTGTGTATACAGTATCCAAGGTTAGCTCTTGATGTGTTGCGACACTTTCAGAAAACAATTCAGCACATCATGCATCACTTCAATAGATTTTTTTTTTTTTTTTCAAGTAACGACCGGGTCAGCCAGAGAACACGCAGAGCAGACACAGAGCGAGAAATCACACAAGGAACAGACTGACACCGGCAAGAGAGGAGAGAGGAAGGAGTCAAGGCGACACCAGGGGAGAGAGTGAGAGAGAGAGAGAGAGAACGGCAGGAGAGAGAAATCTAACACATAAAACATTCCCACAGTGAGTGGAAACTCAGGTGTGGAGGTCTCTCAAGACTTGGTAAAACACTGATATTCCCCGTGTTACTACCAATTCTAATTTGGAGGAGATCCAGCTTCACTTTAATTAACAATTATCAACTCGCTCTCACACCCCAAGTGCTATTTTCAATGCTTAATAGGAATTATATTGGGAGACCTGAAAGATTTTACAGGAGAGGTAAAGAAGTCTTATTATCATAACTGTATAAAGTATGTGAGAGTTTGGAGAGCCTGTATATCTGTTGTATATTAATCCCTCTGCACCAACACAGACTCTACATAACTGGCCAGCATGATGTTAATGGTAATACATGACAGATAACAAGTGACAGCCTTTAAATGCAAAGACTAGACTGTGCTTTAGTCGAATTTTCAGAATTTATTATCCATAAGTCATCTTTGTCATTTGAGAGCATCTCAAGATGAGAATTTGCTGCATTTCATTAACTTACATTAGAGTACAATTAATATCTTGGATTTTGTACTGACAAAACAAGACATTTTTGATGACATCATCTCAAAAGATTTATGATATTTTATAAAGCCATTCATCAATTAATCAACAAAGCAGATTATGAAAACAGTGAGTAGTTGCGACCCTAAATGGGACACAGAAGAAATCCCAACAGCAGAAATGACAAAATGTCAAAATGCACTTGGGCCTATCATCGAAGCAGCCATATTTAATTTGTTCTTCTTTCTTCCTTCAAATTTTATTCCTCTAAAAATGCTGAGTTGTCTTTGATTAACTCATAATTTTCTCTGTGTAAGTTTGTTAAATTATGACTTGAAGACAAATAGCTCATTTACATCCATTAGAGTCTGCACAGACACTGTATACATGAACAAATAGTAACAAAATCCTTAAACCTGTGACAGAGCTTCCATCCTTAGTAATCAATAGCTGTAAAATGTAATTAAATAGGCCAAGATTATTATTAACTTTATTAGACCTCCATCTGCTACTCAAAGGGCAAGTCATAATTGAGGGATTAGGCTGCCATTAACAGCTTGCAAATTGATGCGGTAATGCTAAAATTTCACACTGCTATATACTTGTTATATGGCTTCAGGTAATAATTTTTTGCTCTGGATGCCAGATTCATGCAACTGCAAGCTCACCACACTGACAAAAGGGGAAATTACCATAAGAATATATATATATAGTACAGTGGTATTTAGGAATTAAGATACTAGAAAATTAGATGACTGGAGACAGTTTTTGGAGAAGTTATCTACTTTTAGTGATGCAGACAAAACTGAACTGAAATGTACAGTGTATCTTTCTTTATTACACACGCCTGTGCAGGCTGAGTAAAGGGCTCTCCCCAATGGCAGTAAGAACATCTGTCAAATATCTACTGCAGTGCCTGAAAGGCCTTTTCACATCAAGTGAGCTTTAATAGGTAACTGAAGACTGAAATTCTTGCTATCGCTTCAACCTCTCCATCCAGTATTCCTCCTTTTTTCCTCCTGACTGTTGTTCTGCTAAACCAAACCCGATATAATCCCGCTCCTGTTTCCTCCTCTCCCTGTCTTCCCCAGGCTTAGTCGATATGTTAGTCCTTCCACACACGTGCGCGGTGAGATAATGAAAATGTTTCTATAAATAGGGACAATAGTGCTGACAGTAGCACTCTCTCAAGTGAGATATCTCAGTGTAATTTTCACTAACACTCTCAACCGCACACATTCACACACACACACACACACACACACACACACTGTAAATACTGGCAAGAAAAATCTCCCCTACTGCCGTGTGCTTCATCATAGTGATAGTCCTGAAGCAGCATATAAACACTTGAGTTGCAAAGCAAACACATTTCAGATATGCGCTATATGAGGCTCAAATATAGGACGACTCCATGCAAAACAGATCAATGGGCCCTACACATCTTGAACAAACAGAACACAGCTTGACTCTGCAGCAGACTAAACAGCTTGAATCTACATAATACTGAACCCGGCTCTGTGTTAGACAATACAGCTCATGAATAACATATAGGCATTATGCTATACCATAAAACTCCAATTTATTTGCCACTCATACAACTCAGATTCGTGTTGTACATCTAGTTGTAACACACAACACATATTTCACCGCTTCTCAGTCATTTTTACATAAAAATCTGCTTAAATCGCAAGACGACAATATTCCGTGTAATTATTCTTCAGGCTATATAATCCAACGCAACATAATAAAAAGCAGCCATAAAAGGATACAGTCTGTACAAGCCTCTAACCTAAACTTTCAGAGCATCAAAGAAAGCTGAAGTGAAGACCAACGGGATGGAAAAATAATTGAGATGGATCGAACAGCGAAGCCTCATCCTTCATCTCTTTCATTCTCCCTCTCACCTTCCAGCTCATGATGAATGACGTCGGAGAGGTTAGGCTCTTCACCCCACCAGAAGATCCACAGCTCCTTGGCGTCGGGCTTGATCTTGCGTCGCCACACGCACAGCAGGTTGGCCTGCACGCAGCGCATGAAGCTGCGCAGAACCGGGTCGTCCTGGGCCGGGGCCGAGATCACCGGCCCGTACTCCCCGCCGCTGCGGAAGCAGTAGCAACGCCATTTAATGCCCGTCAGTTCCGCCTGGGAGAGGAGGAGAGAGAGTAATGATTGAAGCATCAGTCCATTAAACAACCTTAAAATGATTAATGCAGCATTGTTATTATGAGAAGTGACTAATAAAGTAATTCCACTCTTAAGTGTTGAGTCCAAGCTCGGTTAAAAGTAATGCAAGTTAATGCAAATGCTGTGATAATTAGTTGATTCATTGATAATCTATTAATCGTTTAAGTCAAATTTCCTTGTTCCAGTTTTATAACATTGTAAATTGAATATTTTGGGGTTCTGTACTGTTGGTCCCACTTCTAAAGTCTTGTGTTCTGGAAAATAGTGACATGCGTTTTTCTGTTCTGTGACATTTAATAGCCCAACAATTAATTGATTCATCAAGAAAATAATCAGCAGATTAATCAATAAAAAAATATTAGCTGCAACTATAAATGTCATGTGTATGCAATTGTATATTAATCAGGCAAAGTATTGTTATTCAAGAAGCATGTTAAGCATTTGAAACTGTATTTTATCAGCATTTTTGTTGTAGCATAAACATTTGCATATTTTTTTAATAAATTAAAAAAATCAACTAATAAATTATATAAATATATTAAAAATCCACCATGATCAGTGTTGTGTTAACTGAGGATTACTGTACTTCCATGTACATAGATTTCTTTCATGTGACATGACAGACAACATAAGACAATGCTGATATGATCAATGCAATCTGGCCTGTCTAATTCTGTTATATCAACTTCCTGTTTACGCAGCCATGATCCTTGTGTGAATGTTTAACCACATTTAACATCTCCCCGTCGTGTTGTTATAGCCTTACTTAACCGATGCGGTCGCTTGCCGGTGTTGATGCTGTAAAGATACAATAAAAGTGTGTGTAACTATTGCGGCGAGAGGAGGTGGAGAGTGACAGCAACACATAAAGAGTGGCCTTGAGTGAAATCCAGGGAATGAACTACTACAGGAGCGACAGCATTGAAATATGGAGGGAGCTACAAAGAGTGAGAGAGACATGAGAAGAGGCATTGGTGTTGGGGTCAATGGTTGGAGCCTGGCCCAGCAGCTGACATCTTCTCCATTGAATCTAATGGGATGATAGGTGTTTAAGTTACCTATTGCAGACTTGGAGGCCGTGATACATTCAGTGATGAGCCAGTAAATGAGGCAAACTTCAACTTCCACTAGAGAACGAGAGGCAGTAAACGTGCACATAATCCTAAATGTTGAAAATGAACTTATATATGCAAACATCAGGGATGCTCATGCGTGCTTTCTTTTATGGTTGTTTGCGTCCTTCTGCTTGCATTTGTGCATGAATGGGTGCACAAAAAGGCATTGTCGAACAGGACAGAGATTTGGCAGGCAGAGGGGAGGGGGGGGATGTCTCAGTGCGTCGCTCTGCCCTCCTCTCCTGTGTTCACCCAGCTGTGAGGATCATGTATGGCACACTGGCTCAGGTGCCAACACATCCAAGACCAGCTGAGAGAGGTAAAAAAAAAAAAAAAAAAAAAAAAAAAATAGTGACCCATTTTAACACAGAGACAGGTAGAAAAGGAGCAGCTCAAAGAAAATTAAAGCCTGCAGTGTCTTTGAGTGTATGAAGAAAAGGAAGCTCCACAGCTTTGATGATTGTAGAGAGAAGGGCAGAGGAAGCTTGTGTTTTCAGTGTGTGTAGGATGGCACTGATCTATGCAAATCATAGCTAAAATCTAGCCATGCTTTTGAGGAAGTCTATCTACTAAAACCATGTGTTGTGACAAACATATCTTCTCCGCACAGATTGGTTCACAGCACACACAGCAGCATCTTATAAGCGAGCGAACACTGAGGTATGCACATGACCCCCAGGAACATCCTGACTGCAGAATGCACCCATAATTACAAGCATGTCCCTCCTGTAATGACAGTGTGTGTAATGGGAGATATAAACATTGGCGCTGTGATAAGCCAAGCCCTAAAATTAGCCATGACAAGGTCAAGGATGCTGTTTCTCCCAAAGCAAAGAGGAAGACATCTGCTTGCACTGCCTCGTCACTCCCAGTCAATGTCAAAAGTTCCTCCACTGTTTGACACAGCTGTCTGCTGCTACTGAATCGGGAGCGGAGAGGAGGAGAAATGAAATGTCAGAAAATATATTCACAATAAAGACAGACCAGTTGTTTGTTTGTTTTAAAAGGCAGCGTGCTCTCTGGTGAATTGATTGTCAAAGATCCCCTCCAGACATAAAAATACTCTGCTTAGATATCGCAACAAATAAAGAAGCTAAAAATGGGCAAAACACCAGGAGGTGATGGGTGCACCAATGAATTTGACAAAACATTTTAAAAAAACAGGTGACACCTCAACTCCAGCGGGCCTATAGCCTTGGATTACAATCTGGAACATGGGCAACTACTTGGAGGCCAATATCACCATTGAACACAGATCATACAATAATAACTTTAATTATACCTAATAGATGAACGGACATTGTGCCTGATCTATCAGACAATGATCAATGTGGTTACATACCAGAAGGCCAGTATCAGATCATATTATATGGACTATAAATATAATATGCTGTCACAAAAAAATATTTTATTTCTTATGTTTGTGTTTAAGATTCTAAGTAGCTTTGGCTTCCATGAAAGGTTTAGTTTGTGGCTCCAAGGAATGTATAAATATCCAATGTCTAGAGTAAAGGTTAATGGACAAGAAGACCTTCTCTCACCAATTATATTTGTAATCTGCATAAAGGCACTTGCAGAGAGTATAAGGAAAAATAACAACATGTGTAGAAGGGAAACAACATAAATTGGCACTATATTCAGATGATGTGATGATTTATTTTACATCCCATTTTACATCCAGAATACAGAAAGCACTCAGGCTATAAACTAAATGAAAGTAAATGTGAAGCACTAACACTTAAACAGATATTATCTCAATTCATAGACGGATATAAATTGAAATTGGATTGTAGGATTGTCTTACTCAGGAGCAACATCACATCCTTTGGATTTTCCTGGAAAAACCATCCCAAGTCCTTCACATAGAAATCAGTCCACAGGCTGTTATAGGCAACTGAGAAAGTCTGTTATGGTCTAATTATTATTATTCTTTTCATGTTTTTCATTTTTCTCTTACAAGGTCTGCACTGGGGCTAACTGATGTCACGGGCCTTGTCCTTGTTCTTGCCCACTTATGTTCTGTCCTCAGTTTGCATTCTTTCTTAAATTACTTATTTCTATTTCTTCCTTTTATTTTTCCCTTCCTTTTTATCTCTTTTAGTCTGTGGTAAAAATGTTAAAATGTGGGAGGATGAATGAAACAAGTGACAAATGTGATGACCTGTATATAAAAATGTAGGCATAGGTAAGTATAATGTTCACCATCCTTGTTAAATCCTTGTCTTTCGCATTTGCTAATTATTATTAACAGATTAATTTTGCAGTTATTTCATCATAAACCAAAGTCTTGTACAATCTGAGATGATAAAGTGAAAGTATGTCACAGCAATCTATCCTATAGCTGTTGATGTTTCTGTCTGGACCAAAGTTCTAAAAAATGACATGTGCTCTTTCTACCTCCTTGTAAAATCCAGAATCTATAAATACTGTTTGCAAATATGTTTAACTACTCCACTGCTTCAGTGAAAAGTCAATTCTCAGTGTGTATGTGCACTTCAAGTTTCTCAGCTTCCAAACCAGTTCCAAACCAAAATCTACTCATAGGTACACATTTATAACTGAGATTGAAGGTGAGCACAGAGAAACTGTCCTCCTTCACCTGGTGGCCATGAAAACAGCCTTCAAGAGCCAAACTCTACTCACACAGTACATCATTGTACAGAGTGAAGGTCAAACATCCAAGTGCAGCAACAATAACAAAACACATTCTAAGCTTTAAGGCAAAACCAGTTCTTAGTGCAGAAATATGGCTCATGGTATAATATTTCTTCAATAACAAGTTGTATTTTCAGGTGAAATATTGTTCTCAATGGCCAGAGGGTGCACTACGTCTTCACAGAGCCCAAAGCACAGGTGCTGTGTATTTTTTTGGCCATGTGTAAAGCACTAACCTAACACCCTGCTGAACTCCTGAGGAACAGGCCGACAGTCACATGCTCCCAGGCAGATTCAAACACATGCCTGCACACACACACAGACACACGCACGCACAGCAGCTGTGATGATGTGCAGACCACAAGTGCTCAGAAACCATGACATGCATCATGAGGCAGGCGTACTGCATTTTCCGGCTGATGTCCAGTTATTTCTCAGTGACGACAGCTTGGATCTGTGTGTGTTTCAGCAGCTGTTTCTGCATCCACATGTAGTGTGTGTGCTTCAATTTCTCAGCACACGTCACCTTCACGAAATCAGCCCTCTGAAGTCGCAGTAATAGCAGTGCTAACAAACAGCCATTTCTTTATATTCGTATGAATAAATTATCACTTGTAACACATAAGAGAAAGCAGAGGAAACCTGTCAAGCGTGTCAAGCTATTATCTCGGCAACTTTGGTGACAAATCAGTGTTGCGAGTAAAATCCTGTCACGCAAATAAAAACAACCTTTAATCATCGTAGCTGTAGCTCTGCCATCATATGGCATGAAAGATTTGCTGAGGCGCAAGTTTTAAACTAACTCATTGACTATATTGAACACGTGACAGATGCCGACTGTTCGCGGAGCAGCTGCTGTAACACTACACTTCCAACATGTATTCCATATTGTTATAGCCAAAGCATTAAATTACATAGATAGAATAGATTTTGTGTAGATCCAATCAGAGGACAAATTATAACATGTATTAGTATTTTAGTTGGTAAATGAAGCAAAAAAAGATGGTCAGCCAATTGGGAATCTGAGAAGAATCTGAGTCCGGTGATGGTGCTGTGTTTGGTCGGGACAATAAATCTATATGTACGTTCGCCAAACTCGCAGGCAAAGAGCCAAGCAAATATGTATCCAAGGCAGCAAATTCCTCCCGATCCATCGGAGAACGAAAGAGCAAATCAACGATTATTCTAGGCAGCAGCCTCCGTCTCTTTTAAAAACTACCACAGGGGTAAAAAGGTGAGAAAGGTCAAGAAAAAAAGACGGTGGATTTAGTCTCACTGTCAATAGAACCAGCGCTCCTTCAAGTCCCATGTTCTGTAGGTGGGCTGGTTCAATTTCTGATTGAGTGCGGGACCAAAAACAAGAGCTTTTTCCTTCCATTGCTAAGACGGACCAAAGCTTTGACCTTACTCTCACCTCTATTATCTTTCTCGTCTCCACTCTCCCTCTCATCTCTCAGCGCTCTCTCACTGTCACGGATGCCTATTGAATACACCCAGGAGTATCTCACGCTCTCCCTCTCGTCTTTTTTTTTTTTTGTTGTTATTCCTCTTCCCTTTTATGTCTTTTTGTCTAGTAAACAGAGAAAAGATAACAGCTAACCATATGTTTCCAGAATATTTGTGTGTTTGCACAGAGGATGTGGAAGATTACGCTCCATTCGCAGTGCTCTATTAAAATAGCCCTTTTCAGTTTCTTGTGGTGAGATGGATTCTTTATTATTTGACATTGCTTTTGTATTTTGAAACTCCAAACTTTAAACCAGACAGTTCAAAATAATTTCCTGAATGTAAGGTGAACTGAGCCCAGGCTCGGAAAACATAATCTCTATCCCAACCAAGAGGTCAACCTCAGTGCACCAGACATGTGCTTGCAATCAAAAGAAAATATGGAAGTCAGAACTTTAATCTGTAGCATACATTGCTCAAACAGAAAGCACTGGATAAAGAGACCAAAAGAGGATCCCTTTTTTTCAGAGATTCAATTTTCATGCTGCAGGTCTAGAAGACTGACATGCAGTACATACAGTATATATATACCACATATTGTTTAAAGCCCAGGAGCTTTACAATGCAAAGGAAACCCCAGTTGTCTGAGATAGCAGAGCCGAGAGGAAAACACGCTTGACATGCACTTTGCAGGAATGCCTCTGCAAACTGAAAATATTTTGCTCCTTCTGTTCTTTCTCAAAAACTTGAGGGACCTTTTGAATGGACCTCATGAACTGTTGAATGTATGTTTGTGCTTTAGGCTACTTCCACGTAGGAAAGCACACACACTTTTACGTACTCCTTCACGCAGACAGGGCTCTGCAGCTGCCTGGGACAGAGAAAGGAATGTCAAGACGGCATATTTAAACATGACTCATAGAGCATAGAACGCCTTTTAATATCAATGTATACGCAAAGCTAACTAAAGGAGCAGTCATTAAAAATGCATGTGTTTACAAAAGATGTTAAGAAAAAACAATATTCAGTCCGGTTATATGCAGAAGCTTGAGCTTCTCTATGAGAACTGTGGCTGATGTGAACATTTGCATTGAAGTGCAGAAGTGTCTAGCGCTCTATCAAAGCTGACACAACGCGTATGAGAGCGTTGTCTGAGAGAGACGCCACATCTTTAGGAATCTCACAACAGTGTAAGAGCCTCACAGTCCGATAGCCTGACAAAGGAGGCACTTTAGGCAATTGAGAGACAGCTTGTATCAGCAGTTTTTACCTACTCTGGCACAAGTGAAATACTTATTCTGTCAGAGTGGCATAGCTTTCTCATCAACGTCAAATCTGTTTAGACACTTGACAAGCTGCCAATATTTGGGGTGTGTTCAGATCGCCTGTGATGCCTGCGAGTCTTTAGATAAGACTCGATGTCTTTATCAGACACATGCAACACTATCTATCTCCCCGTCTTTCAATGTCAAAGAGCAGGGGAAATTTAATTATTTCTATCAGACACAGTGAGAGAATGAAGCCAATACAACTTATTTGATGTTTCAGCAGAAACACTCTGACTCCTTAGGATTTTAATGAAATCAGATGCCATATTTGATTATATTTATGGTCTGCATTTTTCACCAATGGCCATTCAATATATTTACCTCTCTATATTGTATTCCTATTCCAGTTCTCAATTCAAATTGCCTACCTACACACAAGAAACAATACATCATAATATAATATGTTATCTAGCCTCATTGTTTTTATCTTACTGTTATCAGCCTCACTATTTGTTGTTCAATAAACATTTCCTACTGCTGCTAGTTCACATTAGAAGTATTCAACTAGGGAAGCAGGGGGCAGCTTTTATTGTGAAACAGGAAATCAAATGTATTTGTCACAGAGGTTTGCGCTGACTGTGATCAACAATACGTCTACAAAGCAAGACAGCAGTAATCAAAAGCAGATCAGTTTTGAATAGCCAACCAACTTTGTTCTGTTGTTTTGAAAACTACTCGCACCGTTTGCAGCATAAAATCAGATGGCGGTTGTTCATGGCATGATAGCAAAGGCAAAATATTTACTGACTTCTTTACAAATCAGCATGGGTTTGTTTGGCTGCGCTGTAAATAGATACCACCCTTTGCTCTCATGTTGAAGCTGTTCAAAAGTGTTTGTTATAGTATTAAACTACACTTGCCGTTAGCGATCAGTGTCGTCATCCAGGACTGACATCCTAAGGATTACAACTTTAATGACGCAACTTTTCTTGAACGCATTGACAAGTCAAAGCGGTTTAATGAAAAATCTGGTGCAAAAAAAAACAAAACACAGACAAAGACAATGAAAAGTGGCTGTGCTGCTCAGTCAGCAGTGAGAAGTCACCAGTTAGAGGAGCAAGTGGCAGAAATCAGAACAGGCAACGACTCCCCCTTCATCAATTAACCCACTGAAATCAAATTAACCCACAAGGAGTAGCGCTCCCCTCTGGCATTTTACACCACAAATGAAGAGCGATGCACAATACTGCACTTGTGAGGGAGCGAGAGCGACACAAAAGCACCAAACAGGTGTAGAAAGAAGGCCTCTGGGGCCGCAGACACTAAACAGATGCTTTTCCTCTGCCTTCTGCCGCCACCTTTACAAGTCCCTACAAAACAAGGGACCGTCATTTGATCTGTGTTCTGCTGTAGCATCCAGCCCTGGGAGGTGAGCAAGCCAAGCGACCTAATTAGAGCAGCGAGAGTCCCCAGGGCTGAGTGACGGATAGACCTGCCAATCACGCGGCAGAAAGCGTCTATCAAGCCATGACTTCTCACCTGACACAAAGAGAGGCGGGAGGCAGGAGGCGACAGCAGTGGAAGGCCAATAAGGACAGCGAGACATTGTGTACAGAGGCGCTGCCGCATCTAAAAGGGCTGACAAGATCCCCAGCCATTTGGCAAATAAAACAACACAAAGCTGCAGCGTCAGGCTGCTTTTTAAAGCGTTAAGGGACGGGCTAAAGCAGTGGCCCTGCTTAGCCTAAATTATTAACGTGCAAATAAATAAACCAGTCTCTGCTTTACTAGTGTCTCTGGTGTAACTTAATTAACCGTGACAAGCCACAGGGAGGGAGGAATGAGCGAAAGACGCAGACAAAGACAGGAAAAACTGAGAACCACAAAGAAGAAAAAACAGAAGACAGAGAGAAGAGTAAAAACTGTGGCTAGGCAGCATAAAACATACACTGTTTAGGAATTCAGCAAGATATTCCATTTTTTCTTTCTCCAGGGTTATAGTGGAAATTAGGCCTGGGAGATATAGCAGAAGACTCTATCACGATAAAATGTTTCATTTCAGTCGATACTGATAATTCTGTGGTAATCTATGTGTCACGGCAGACACAACTCCTGGAACTTGTTGCTGTGGTAATGGCGATGGTGCATGATTGGCTACTTGCGTGTCAATCATAGCAAACTCTATATACTCCTATATCGAGGGATATGATAGGCTGTTGATGAGCCAGGGCATATCTTATTGCCATTGATGACGTGTCTATATCAATATCATTTCATCGCCGAGGCCAAGTGGAAATATAACATTTCAAGCACCTCTGTGGTCCCTTACTTGACTCTAAAAATCACAAAGGATGAACATCTCTGGATGTTGTTTCTACTGAGCACAACTACAGAACAATCCCCATTTTCTCCGATACAGCTGGAATTCATAAACTCGAATTTGGCTGGAGATATTATCGAGCACGTCATACATGCGTCAGGAAAGTCCTGGGATTACCAGAAGCAAGAAGTTGCCGTATAGGATTACTGGGTTTCTGTAGTGAGAGAATGAGCAAATTCAGCACAGTAATTGTACAATTAGCACTGCATGGTGGCTTCTGAAATGCCTACAAGTAGTTAATAGTCTGATTGTTCCTGAAATTGGGCAAATGGAGCATAAGCAGTATGAAAAATATCTCATTTGGCTTGTAATTTCCTGCATTGATTCTTTCCACAGGGATGCAATTTCAGATAAAATGACAGCCCTGCATAAGTCAGCATGACTTTTTCTTGTTTCATTACACACCAGATAAACAAAATATAAAGGAGAAAAACTGGAAAGCACAATACCTCTGTGTGTGTGTGCATGTGTGTGTGTGTGTGTGTGTATATGTCTTTCTATGCTTTTGTGGGCCAACCCTTTCTTATGAGGACATTTTGTCTTGTGAGGACATTTTGAGCAGTCCATACATGCTAGGATGGCTTGGTTTTAGGGTTAGGGTTACAATTAGATTAAGGTTAGGGTAAAGGTTAGGCATTCAGTTGTGATGGTTAAGGTTAGCGTAAGGGGCTAGGGAATGCATTATATCAATGGAGTGTCCACATAAGAATAGAAAGACACAACTGTGCACGTGTGTGTGTGTGTGTGTGTGTGTGCAGGACGCAGGCAGGGCCGGGCCATTAACTTCACCATAGATCACACCTGAACAGGTTTCAACCCGCAACTCACCTGGCTGCTGTCTGTAATCTGTAGTTTGCTTACTAAGTGGGAGTGGCAGCCAATCAGAGCTTTAACACTAGAAGTCCTCTGCAATTCTGCTAACACGTTCCACACACACACAGTCTTATGTAATCCCACTCAAGTCCTCCTCTCCTGTCCATTCACTCTTTACAACAGACACAATGGTGCGGTGGCATGTTCGTATCTTTCCTAAACACCACCCTGCCTAAATACTCAGCCCCATGGCTCCATGCTCAGTCAGTCATGTCTGGTAAACACTCTATCAAACCTTTTGTGTCTCACTTTTATACTGCAAAGTCCATTTATTCGACAAGGCAAGCCAGGACTGAAATTGAGCTGTACAAATTTTCATTAGCATCTGAAAAATCATGGGTGTCTGCCTAATTCAAGATGAGAGAGAGTGCCGTTTGGCAACGCCGGGAGAATCAATGCACCACAAATGGCTGTGAATCAACAGTCTGCACATAATGTGTTTGTTCTCATCAAGTACCCGTCTGATTGGTTGCAGATAATCTCTCAATGGAACATGAACACATGATAATTAGAATTTGCAACAGCACAGCAGACATTAATGTTTTCTCTCTCCCCTTGTTTTGCACACCCTTTAACCTAAGTGTGCTCTAACTGCAATTGAATCCCAGCCAACCATGATATTGGCAAAGCTGTCTGGCTTGCAGAAAATATTCGCCCAGTTACAAGCTGGGCAATATCTCCCTTTAAAGAAAAGAAGGTGTCTGCAGTCAGGTGAAGAGACTGCAAACAGATTTCCCCGAGTCAAAGTCAATGACTCCGGTGTGATGGCAAAGAGACCAGCGGCCTCGTCGAACACAAGTTGTATCTACCAATCAGGCAACGGGCCTCAGGATTCGGGTTCAGACCAGAGGCAATAAACATCCAAAATGCAATAGATTGGAGGAAAGTGGTGTTAATCCGTAGGGGAAAACACCAGCGGCTGGAGAGAATGTGTCTGAGCCTAGTGGAGTGTCTCTGCTGAAGACAAGCATATCGCTACCTGAGAAAGTAAATGCTACTACACCTATAGTTATTGTTCAGTAACTTCTTTGCTGCTACCAATCACACCACTGTCATTTTGCCAGAGACGGTACTTCAATATTAGTTTAAGTACAACTATATATACTGCAAATACTCTCTATTTGGATTCTATTATTATTTTTATATACTTTTTATTTCTGTCCCCGTGCTGCTGCGACACCTCGGTTTCCCCTCTGAGGATTAATAAAGGCTTATCTTATCTTACCTTATTAAGTCTTTAAATATTGCACACACTATAAAAGTCTCCAACCCAACCGAGTGACTTTGTCTGTCACTGAGTTCTAAATGTTAAAACAAGTGAAATCGAGTTTGGAGAGATAACTTCAACCTGTTTCTAATCAAAATCATTTGATGAATTCATAAATTTTGAGAGTCAGCAGTATTTATTTTTTTGATTATATTTGATTTCTACTGAAAACAGATTGAAATGACTAAAGACTCATTAACTAATAAATATATTCTTTATAGTACAAAACATATAAATGATCATCACTGAATAGGGATATGTAAAGTGTGTAATTAGTTCCATCTCAACCAGCTATTCAAATGCTTTAATTCACAGGTATAATATTAAAACACACTGAAAGGGGCCATTCCGCATAATGAGCACTTTCACTTTTGATAGTAAAGTATATTTTTGCAATCACATTTATTTACTTTTACTTGAGTAAGATTTTGAATGGCCAACTTTTACATGTAATTGAGTATTTGTACTGTATTGTTACTTTTACTTGAATAAAGACAATGATGAGACAATGATGTGATTAATATCTATCCAGCAGTCTATACGTCAATGTGCCAGCTAACTAGCTAACTTTCCAGCTATCACAAGCACTTGATGGCACCAGCTACTGCCCATTCCTACCAGTCCTCCTTTCCCACTCAGCCTTCTGTCGCCCTGCACATATGCAGAAACAACCAGCGGGCGCCGAGAATAGAACACAGCTGGCACTGCAGGGCTTACATATTTCACACTCAAGCCACCGTGCTCTAAAATACTCCTGCCCATCCCGTCCCACTTCCAGCTCCGGGACCAGCGGTGGTTCCCTCCCTCCCTCTCTCCTTCCTCCCAGTCTGTCTTTGAACCGTTCTTCACCTCTGTGGCAGGGCCCTGACAAGCCTACTGCTCAGATAAGATCCATGACTACACTCGGGAGAATTTAGTAGAAAAGAGATGTGTAGTAAAAACAGACTGAGGAGAAGCCCTGTCTTCCTGCTCCCATACCCTGCCCTTTTTCTGTCAGTGGCCAACCCATAACAAGGCTGGTTCACAAGCCATTTTGTTAGGCAGCAAACTATTTGAGGAAGCTGTATGCCCGTGTCTGACATACAGAATGCCATGTTCACACAGGTGGGCCGCTGCCGGGTTGAGTCCTATTGCGATGACAAGGGATTCCCACAGCAGCGACAGGGGCAGATTAGTGGGAGGCGCCACACACAGACTCAAGGCGAAGCCGGTGCTAGCTGTCAAAATTGCAGGCGAGCAGAGCCAGAAGCACAGGTTGGGCGTAGGGGGTGGACTGTTCAGTGAGAAGCAACCAGATGGAGCTGCTCCATAGGGCACGGCAGCAGAAGACTGGGGGTGATGCCTTGGAAACCTGGACTGATCGTCTCCTTGTGCAAGAGGACGCTGCCATGGCTTCAATGTCATCCTTAAATATCTCAAAATAAACACTTTTATGGCGTTAAAGCTGTCAAGTACCAGCAGTGATGTTTACTTCATCAGATTGTTTCATCAGATATTCCTGCTTTAAAGGATACGTGTGGTGATGATATATATTCTTTTTGTGGTCAACAAATCCCATGAAAAGAGCAAAGACAATATTTGCGTGTGTGGCTTATTCCTCCGTGCCTTAGACCTCCATTTTTGTCCCACATCAATGAGCCATATTGTTGACTTGAGTCAATCCCACATACATCCGCAGCTGAAAATAGTCCCCCCCAAAAAATTCACTGTTCATGTCTGTGTTACCATAAGTTTTGCTTAAAAGTGGAAATAATGACCTTTTTAATAAAAAGTTTCCATTTTTCATTTTTACATTTTCATCTTACGGTTATTACTGAAATTGCTGACAATAACACAAACCTATCAAAATAATCCTGATTGTAAACTATTCTTGTTTGATGTCTTGTGTTTAGGCTACAGATAGTGGATTTTTGAGGCCAACACTAATGTTTAAGGTTTAAAAATATCCAATAATGATACTGTATATTGTCTGAAATTAATGTTTTACTTACAGCTATAACATAAATAAACATTTTCAATAAGAATCTCTTTCACTTGGTTTGTCAAATAATGTGGCCAAGATATTTTACAGTTGAAAAATAAACTGAAAAAATATGTCATGGCAACACTGTTTCTAAACAGTGTTGGTATTTCTGTCGTGTTACTTAGAAACACATGCACCGACCTATATGAAATAAATCAGCCACAATTAGCTGATTTATTGGTCATACTCCAGTTTGACAACGTTTAAGATTTGAGAACTTCTTTTAAGAGCTTTGGTTGTTATTGTTATACATTGACAATAATATTTTGCTGTGGTACCAATACATAGTATCAGTACTAGTGTCGAAAACATTCATGCCAGGTATAAAGTCTCTCCGGCTCAGCAGATCATGACTAGCACTTCATCCAACCGCTGCCTCTTCCTCATCCCTAAGCATCCTTGCAATATCCACCGCCATTAATAACGAGGAGATGCAAACAGTCTATATTAAAAAGGCACCATCCCTGATTACCTGCTTCTTCTTACAAGGCAGGCCACTCACCTGCCATAAATCAAGACGCTGCTGTTAATGGTATTCCCTCCGCCTCATCTCTTAGCACTTTATTTCCATGCCAGACAGTAGCATCATTATTATACATGCAAGATCTCTATTGGAATACAGTTTGGCTAATGAGCACCTCTTAGTTGATCACATTAGACCTGCACTTGAGGACACTTAATTACCAGTGTTGCACTCTCTGTCGAGGGGACAGAGGAAGTCCTTTAATTAAGGTCTCTGCATTCTACCTATGTTAGTACAACTGTGCGTCCTTGGGATATAGGATACATTCACAAATAAAAGTGATAAAACATGTGGTGTGTGTGTGTGAGTGTGCATGCGAGTGGGGGTGGAAGATTTAACGTGTGCATGTGTGTTGCATTTGAGATACATATGTTTGTGTGAGCATGTGGGTGTTTATTTTTTTCCCCCCCTCTCTCTCCATGTTGGTGCTCGCGTTTGTGAATGTGTGTGTATAATATGATAGGTGTTTGAAGTTTGTCTCCTGAGTCTGAGATGGTTTACAGTGTTTACAATACACACACGCGCGCGCATGCAAACACGCTGCCGCACACACTGAGGCTTCCTGTGTCGTGAGGCTCTTAACTGTCTCTCCCCCAGCATTTCATATTCAGGCTCAGGGACTCTGGCTCCAGTCAGTGTCAGAAGAAAGCTGCCCAGTCCACAGAAAGATGACTGTTTCTCTCTCTCTCTCCCTCTCTCTCATTACGTTCCTCCCTCTTTAATTTACTCCCCTGCTCTGTCTCACTCTTTCACTCTCAGCCTCTCTTCTGAGGCTGAGTCAGGAAATGCACATCAGTCATAATACTTTCCTAAAATGAAAACAGATTCCGCTGCAGTCCTTCAGTCTCTCTCTCTCTCTCTCTCTCTCTCTCACTCCTTCAGCTGAAAACATTCCTCTGTTTTCTCCTCTCGTCCTCCGCCCTTCCCTCCTTCCGTCGCCACTTCAACTTAGCTCACCAGCTCGGATCTTTTCCTCTCTGCTTTACAAGGGTCTCGTTTGCTCCCTGTCACAGACGGATGATCGCCAGCAGACGAGACAGTTGTTTTGTGGGTTGTGTGATCGCTGCGATCTCAAGTATGTGACACAGCATGACAGTGATCTGCTGCACGCCCGTAAAGTCCTACAGTATAGGGCGCCCATGCTTTCTGAGGTACTTTTTTTATTGATGCAGGTTGCAATAACAGCCAGTAAATCAGTGTGAGGGACAAGGTTAGTGCATGTTGGAATGCTGTTTAACAGGCTGTCAGACCAGAGCACTCACTGGTTAGTCACAAGACCTCCCTGTAAGCCAATAAGACCTGGAGGAAAAGGTTAAGAGATCGAGGTTGTATTCTGGTCACTTTTGGAACTCTACATAACCAAATTAGACTTGTAACTAATGCATATTATCATTACTGTATTTGCTTGACTGATTGATTCATTTTGATTATATAAATTGGAAGAAAATAGTCAAAAATGCCAATGATGGTTTCCTGGAAACAAAGCTGACGTCCAAATTGTTAGAACAACAATCAAAAACCCAAGAAAGTATTCCATTAAAATGACAACACAGACAAAGGAAGGATATCCTCATACTAAGCTATAAATCTCCAATTATTAATAGATTATCAAAATTGCTGTCTATTAATTCTCTGTCAACTGACTAAACAATTCATCAACTACTTGTTTCGGTGCTAAATCAAATAATATGTGGCAAAATCCAAGCAGGAAATCAAAAGTGAACAACTGTTCCTAGAAAAATTTCTTTTAATGTTTTCTGTCTTCTTCTGCAGGATCGATACTCACACGCTTCCATTCGTACTAGCTGTCCTTCAGCCTCCACTTCTTCAGCTTGTCGTGCATGCGTGTCTCGGTTTCAACATCAGGATGCAATCTGCATCCCTCTGCCTGTCTCTTTGTCTCAGTCGTACCCTCTAACCAGGACGCTTGGTGTGTCATTAGCGTTTTGTTATGTCTTGGACTTCCCTGTAGGAGCCTCTGCCAGTGAGCAACCGCTGTGGCACCAGCCAGTCATAAATATTCTCAACAAGCCAGCTGATGGATGGTCTCTTTGCCCCTCAGTTTGAAAGGGATGTTCACAGGGCCCGCACACTAGCCAACAACACCACGGCGAGTGAATGAAGGCTTTTTCCACGAGGGAATAACCTCGACTGAGGAGCTGACAGGGACGTAATCACTGTTTTCGACTGTTAGGTGTCAGACTGAGTGAATTTAAGACGTGTGATACTGGAGCGCTGGTGCATTTATTTCAGCGTGAGTGCACACAAATTCATACAAGACGCTTCTGAACGGCTTAAGATATTATTTTGAATCTCCCTGCTTTCTCCCTGTACGCTCACAAAAAAATACATGAGAATGAAGAACTGCCAGGGCTTTGTTTCAAATTTTTGAGATTTCTGCAAGATTTGTGACAGCTGCAAAGTTTGTTTCACTTCTCTAGCCAGCAAAAAAACAATCAGAATCCATAGCATGTGACATGTGTTTCTTCAGTTTGGCATGTGTAGCGTAACAGAGGCCGGCTGCCGTTGCTGGTAGACAACCTGCATGATCACCTAAAAAGCCCTCAGGACCCCTATGTTGTTGTGGTTCACAGAAGCCTGCGCCTGAGCTCAGGCTGCCGCATGCCTTTCCACTTGGCTGCCTGTTGTAGTAGGACAGTTAACTCGCTGATTGCAGGATGAAAACTGTGAAAACACACAGCTCGATCTCCTCCACCCTCAAAACCAGCGAGTTCTGCAGAAATGACACCGCCTGTGGAGCCAAAAACCCCTTTTTTTTCACATAAACTTGAGTGTGAAAGTGCTGTTTCCGCTGCCTGCTTGATTCATACTGTCTGTCAAAATCTTAATCTAACACTCACAACTACAACAACAAAAAATGCTCCCTAATTTTCCAACTTAGAACCTGATAGACCGAGACATGAAACCATGATCTGAGGAGATCTCTGGCTTTAGAAATATTAACAGAGGCAGCTGTACGCCTTCTTTCCAAGTTAGTTGCTTGGCAATGTAACACAGTTCCAGCTACATTTCCAGAGAAATGATTACTTAAAAAGGGGGAGGAGGATAATGCCAGGAGCACACTGCACTCTTGATGAGGAAAAAATGAGTGTTTGTGTATTGTTTATGTGCTAGAACCAGGACAAAACTGCAACTGCATGCAAAATAAGTGGCAGGATTTAAAATGAAGCTTTGCAATCAGACAATAAAGTGGAGTTATTTTTTAAATTTTTTTACCCCCTCTGGGCTGAAATGTCTTATGGTGAGATTTTTTTTTTTCCCTGCACCACTAACCCGTGATAATGATTACCCAATAACAACATCAGCAATTGGTTCACCTTTGTACAGGCGCATATAAGCAGTGCCTCCTACTGTCTTATGACTTGTCGATCACAACTGGCCATGAGCATGATTTATTGATACTGTACCAGAGAGAAGATGTTGGAGTGGCAGTCCTCAAGGCTTGCCCCGTTAGCCACCCAATTCGCTGTGGTAGTCATAATCGTGCGCCTTTGGGCTCGTGAGCGCTGGGCATGTCGAAATCCTACATCGGTATCAAAACACCGAGCAGGGCTGACAATACGGGTTCCCTTTATGGAGCAAAGCAAGCAGGCTTATAACCCTCACAAGAGGTCCAGATAATAGAGTCGGGATGGTGTGTGGCACAGGGATGGGCGTTTTCAGAAAGAAGTGCAGGATGCATCCATAAATACAGATATAATGTTGCAGTGTAAATCCAATGTAGATCAAAACATTGTTGCAATCCGGATCCGAAACGCGATCATGTATCCATTTCAACCCAGAGGGAGATCAGCCCGTTTTCCATACCAGTCTCTCCTCTGATAGTTTCATCGTCAAACGAGCATAATCCACGAAAAAAAAAAATCACGAGTCCAAACTTCTTTTTTCCCCCTCTCTCTCTCTCTCTCTCTGCACTCAGGAGCGGAGATATTGCACGCAGGGGTGTCTGATTCCGTCTGCTCCACAAGCTGATGCACCACTTGTGATAGTTTTCGAGAATTGCATGAGCTATTTATAGCCGTCTTTCTTACCACAACCGTTCCTCTCACAATGTAACCCAGCCTCAATCTCGCAAACAGGAATCTTTAATCCCTCTGTTGCTCTTCATTTAAACAGAGCAGAGAGGGAGGGAGGGGAGGGGAGGGGGGTTAAAAAAAAGCCTCCAGTGCTTCTCTGTGGCAAAAAAAAGTCCCGAATCATGAGTCCAGCCGATTCAGACGAGAAAAACTATTCTCACACTCCGCCACCAGGAAAACGACCAGCAGGCTTCAGTAGAAAAAACCCTTCCTTCCTCTCAGTTTTCTATCATTGCGAAACGTCCTCTCGCGGCCACAGCAGCGATCTTGCACAAAAAAAAAAAATCTGATTACAATTTTTTTTTTTTTCAATGCACACCTCGAGCCAAAGTGTCAGTCCTTGTCTGGCGCCGATCACTGACATAAAGAATATGTTGCATGCTGCAGAAATCCTCCTCCTCTTCCTCCTGCTCGAGCAATGATCTGGTTATTGGATCAGATCCCCGAACATGTGCACGCTCTCCTCAGCCCCCTTTCCTCGTTGTTTATCCGCTATTATATTGGTAAATAAGTGCGCCTGTGTCATTCTCTGCCTCTGTGTCTGTTTGCTTTAACGTTACGCGCAGCGCCTCTGTGGCATTTTTTTTTTCTCTCCCCCTTTTGCGCACGATCGTCCAGCCCACCACGCATTGTAATGTAATGGCGGTCGGAAGCGTACTACAGAGACTCGCCTTCCCATTTGGCCAAGTTTGTGCTCATGTGATCAAAGTCTGGGATTACAGTACTGTTTGGTATCTGTGATAAGAGACTGGATGGAGGCTGAACTGCACTGAGCTGATCTTTTTTTTTATTGTTGTTAAAATGGATCTCGTGTTTTTTTGTGGTTTGTCAAAGATTATTTTGCATGTTGTTTTTGGTTTTTTTGCATGGCTGTGTCGTGTCTTTCTGTGATGCATTTGTTACATAATGTAACTGTGTTCTCACAACAGAGGATGTGACAGAATAGAGGTCAGAGTGACTTACTGAGCTCATGCTGGGTTTCATAAGAGCCATCTATGTAGGTTAGTCTTACACTCACCAAATTCATTACATCACTGCTCTTGGACCACTTGGGGGTCTTTATTATTTTAAAATAGATGGCAAATCAATAGGAAGCAAAATTTAAATCATGCATTGTTTGCAGTTATCCAAGTTGGTTATATGCAGGGCCGTAGCCAGGAATTTAAACATACTGAGGTCTTGATGATCCCCCCCGGGCACCGAAAAAAAAATCTCTATTTTAATTATTTGCTTTTTAAATATTAATTCAAATTCATATTATCCCAATCATATTATTATATATTTCATTTATTAGCTTACCTGTTCAGTTTGTTTAAAGCTGCACAAATCAAAATTTTAAATTTACTGTGTGCATTGTGAAAGGCATCACTCGTAGTGACAAACCCATCTTTGCACTTCGTGTCACCTCTGCAAAGCATTGTGGTGGGTTTTTTTAGTTTGCTATTTTTGATTTATGAATCATAGTTTTACTACAATAAAGCTCTAAAAACTCACTTTATGCTAGCTTCCCAGCACCTAACACAAGACAAACAAAGTTAAAAACTCACTGGTGAATATTGTGGAGCTTTTAGCAGCTAAAGAGTCAGATATTCTTCATGTTTCTTGTTGAGTTGGTAGAGACCAAAAACAGAGCTAAAAGGAGAGTGAATATTGGACCTACATTCATCAGGTGGCCAGAAATATGACACCAAATGAATGTTAACTGTTAGCCATCACATTTGTCATATCAACTTTGTAAGGTGGAAATATTTCAAGAATGTGTTTACAGCCTTTTGTGCTGCCCCCAAGTGGCCAAAAATGTATGTAATTCAGGTTTAAATGGAGCAGCTCTTTCAAAGTTCCTCTCAAAATTAACAATTGCTCTAAACTCAACAAACTAAAGTCTAACTCACCTGTGCTAAAACTTATCTGTAACTGTATCATAAAATTATAGCCAGGAAATTTTATAACATAAACCACAGAAGTTATTTCGCAACATAAAATTCAGGTGAAGAAATGTTGAATTCTTTATTTATTTGTTATGTTGGCCTAAAAGTGGGGAAATCTAAATGTACAGGGTCTTAAAAAACTGCCGTATAAAAACATTATTTGTCAGGTCTCAAATATGGAAATTAAACCCAAGGTTGCTCAATTCTTAGAAAAACATAATGGAGACCTGACCATAGACGCCTCAATGCTGTGGCGACTGATTTGAATTTTACAGAACAAACATATTATTTTATCCTTCCTTCTATTCAGTCATGTGTGATGCATTGTTATATTTACATAGACATATTGTTGGAGGTTTTGTTTACACCGTCTATAAAAGGGCGCTTCAGTTGTTCTTTCTGTTCGCTAAGACTGCAGGTGGTGCCCTTTGAGGCTGAAGAACAAAAGATTATTAAAATAGCCACAGTTTCCTGAAGATTGAAGAGGCCATCCAGGAGTCACTGCATCAAATATTTGTGCTATTATTAATAATGTATTGGATATTATATGCTATATATATATATGCACTTCATATGCTTGGATTTTCTTTACTGATTTCAAACTTACTGTACATGTCCTTATATTTGTTCTCTATTGATCAATAAAATGCTTTCCTGGACTCGTCTTGTAAACCAAGCTACGCCATGATACCACAGTGCAGGCTGGTTTATCTCAAGTATAATTTTGGTCATGAATAAACAGGAAAATGAACAGTCAATAGCTACAGACCTTTGCACATGGATCCCACTGGAGGTCTTTAAAAAGATTCAATCATCAGTTTATTCCATCAATAAGCTTTTTATCCCTCAATCACATTGTCCCTCGCCGGAAAATAAAAACGTATCACATTGAATTGAATGGCTTTTTTCATTTGCAGTCATAAATGTGCAATGATTTTTAAATGCCCACACTGTGTAAAAAATTACCTAACCCTTTTATCCTATTATCGGGCTCTCTTTCCAGGGATTTATTTTGCATGTCAGGGTGACTGCGTGAAGATTCAGCTGAGACTATGTTTAAGGCTGAATTAGTTACAGACAGTGACAGGAGAAGTTATCCTCTCCCCGCCAGGTTCGCAATTGAGTCTGTACAAATAATAACGGTGCTCTCTTGAAGTGAGACGTGGTCTTTAGAGCAGAGGAGGTAAGAAGTGTCATCGCTGTGTCGGAGCTCTTGTATGATCTGAGGATGCAGAATACAACTCAGGAGAGGAAATAAATAATGTAAAAAACAGCTCTGGACTACATTATTTATAATATGCAAGTAGTTACTGACAACAAAGACGATGAGCTATTTGACTATGTCTAATAATCCACTGGCATTTGAGAAATCATGTAAGCACAACGACTATAATAGGTAAATACATGACACAGGATGGATATTTTTATGTTGCAGCACTGGGAGTTTTACATTTTCTCTGAGAGACATTTATTTGAACATCAACCCAACATCATGTGAAATGTATAAACGGATACACAGTGGCAGTAGTTTGATTTCTGTTTTATAATTTATAGACTGTTCCAGGCTGAATTTCTACATGGAAGAGATGTTACCTCAAAGTGTAAATCCAACAGAGCTATTTATAGACAGCTCTATATTCCTTTTGCTGCCACACATCTCTAGAAAACATCATCATATCCTGACATATCCAATCCATTACGATATAAGTACACTGACATTAATCACTTCATACAGCTTTATGTATTGGAGAAAACAGCTTGCAGCTTGTACATGTTGCCACAGAGAGGGAGCCTTTCGTCCAGTGATCTCTTATATCTGAAAAGCGGGGGGGGGAGATATGAATCAGATGGATGAGCGAGGGCTTAGCCTGGCGGTTATTGATCCCTTTGCTCCAAGAAAGATCCAGGACTCATTTGGAGACTTTTTTTTCTCCCCCTTTTGTTCAATACATCCTTAAAGGCTTTCAAAAGACTCTCGCACACAGTTTGGCACACTTGGTGTGGACCTGATGGGATGAGATGCTATCAGTTTGAATAAATCTATTTCAATATGCCTAGTATTTCCCCTCATCAGGCTCCCACTGACTTGATCTGTGTGCTGTGTGTGTGGGAGAAAAGATGCATCGCTGCTCTGATTAAAGATAATGTGTTTGTCTAGACAATGTGTTTAGACGTCTTTGGGTTGGACTGGAGAGGCATTTGTATGTGTGTTTAGTGTGTGGCTCTGTGAAAGTATACGTGAATTTTTCATTTAGTCTCCTGTCATATAAACTGACAAGTTGCAGTAAACTCACTTGAATATATGCAGACGTTTTTGTGACAGCATACATTATGTTATTCACTATTTTAAAAGTAAACATTTTCAGTTTGTTAAAGTGATGTTTTTTGTCCTTTAAAACACAGTCAGAATTGAAATTTGAGCCTAAAAAAAGTGACTGTGAACTGTCAATTTTGCTGGTTCATTAAAGCCCATTATAGCCATAGTACTTGTAAATGCACAGTGTGGTATTTAATGTTATGTTATTCAATGTAATATTTGCTGTATCCACTTCATATTGTAGCTGCTGTAACAGCAATTTCCCTTTTTGTTATGAATACAGTATATCTGCCTATTGATCCAGGTTACAATTAACCTGGTTACAACTAAAGATTATTTCTCTTTATTACAAAATATTCATGATTAAAGCAACAATTAAAATTTTGAAAGGTATTATTTAGTCTTTACTAGCTAAGACATGACTTAAATTTTAATGTTGCAAACTGATTAACTAAAGCACAAGTCTAAAAGTAGCTAGAAGCTGAAGCAGGACCCGCCCGGTGTGGTTTGACCAGATTTGATTGACAACTGTCATCATTTTGATTCAAACATTGTCTAATCCTGATTTGTGCACGAACATATAACATCACCTTTGTCTAAGAAAAGCAAAACCATAAAAATCTTTAATGTGAAATAAACAAAACTGTTGTGTCCACAAATTGTATTGTCTTGTCGGGTCCCATCTTTCATCAGCTAAGAAGCTGATTGAAAAAATAGGCTTTCAGGGCCTATAAAAATTATAAATAGGTCATGATGACAACCACTTTCCAAATGTTTTGCATACAGCTAACTGTTGAGGTGCTCATTATTAATTTAGAGCGAGCATATTGAGAGGGATTCTGCTTGCACGGACATCGAAGGTTGTTTATCATTCATACCCAGAGAGGAATGTGTTTCTTTGAAGAACAAGCAGTAGCCTCGCAGTATCTTCATTAGTGATTGATGGATCACCGTGCACTATGTTAACACACACCTAGCAGCAAATTCTCTCCATAAAATCAGATGAGAGTTTCTCCTCTCACCGCGGCTCCAATACCTCTCTGGCATTTCCTGGAGCGCGGAGAGTCTGGCTGAGAAGAATAGATGGTGTGCATTATAATGAACATGGGCTGACACCGCCTCATCCATCATTCCACCCAGGAAAATTATAGCAGTGCCAGAGAGAGAGAGAGAGAGAGAGAGAGAGAGAGAGAGAGACTTTAAATCACAGAGCGTCTACAGGTCTGACTCTTTTTAGACATCAGCTCGTTGTTGTTTTGTTAACTGCCTGGTCCACTTCTGATTTCGCTCTCAGAAAGAAGTTGAATAATTGTTTGTCTCCCCGTCAGTTTACTGTACACTCACTGTAACTCTCCTCACATATGTTACCTTGAATATGCTCACATCTGTTTCTTCTTCTTCGGTTGTTTTGTGTCTATCTACTAGACTTAGCGATACTGGGGTGGCAGCTATGGATTACTTTGATTATCAGTTAGTCTGCTGATTATTTTAAGATTAATCAGTTAGTCTATAAAATTGTGTTCACAAACAGCAAATCCTCATATTTAACAAGCTGGGATCAGTGTATATTTGGCATTTTGACATTCATTTTCCCCAGAGGATGAATCCTACATACTTGAGGTCAGGGGAGGTCATCCCCTCACTTTTTCTTATGAGGTTGACATTTTTGTTTTTTATTTAAATACCTTGACAACTACTGGATGGACTTTCGTACAATTTGGTGCAGTCATGGTCTCCAGAGGATTGACCTTGTGACCTTTCATGTTGCGCCATCATCAGGTCAACGTTTCATTTTGTCTAATGCCTTTTATGACAAAATACCTGCAAAATTAATGATTGAAAAATCTAATTACTGCAACATTAAATTCAGGGTAGCTCACTTGCTCTGAAATCTTGTGTCACATATTAATAATCTTTTGCTGTTTTCTTTTGCCTGTCCTGCCCTTGTGATGCTAATTCCCTCCCTTTGCACTTTGCTACTAATGACTGTAGTGTACTGTCTGTCTGCTGGCAAAGGATACACTCCACTGGCCATGATCCTCTGTCCCCTGTGAGCCCACTAAACCCAGTATAATTCATCCTGATACTGGTTCCGCTCTTTTGTGTGTTTATGCACATTCCTCAATGTGCCAAAAAATTTCTTCCTGGGCACTGACACACAATTAAATTACGCTGAGCACTCTTAGTCTTTTTATATCAAAGGACACAGTGGAGGTGACAGCGTGTTTGTTTACCTGCTCCTGTGTGCGTGTGTGTGTGTGTGCGTCCGCCTGTGTGTGCATGCTCATCTGTGATCTCGAGTGATTCACTCAAGCACTGTGAAGACAGTTGTAATGGTGTTTCCGCAGCATATTGATTTCACGATGAGCAGACGATGTCTTTGTGAGATTACTCGAGAGATGGGAAATTAGATGTTATCTCATAACAACAGAAGATGAGGAATCATATGGTATGTTATCTGATTCTGAAACTACGTCAAGCTGTCAGACCCACTGATACACAGATGACATGTGTGCTGCAAGCCTCCTCTTACACTGCAGACAAGGATGATTACCACAGATATACTGTTACTAGTAAATCAAGTGCATGATGGGAAACAAAATATAGATTTTAATTTAAATTGCAAATAGTAGCTTAAAGTTATGCAGCGTAGGAGATAGCCTGAAGGTCAGAGCAAGGCCTTTAATCCCCTGTTGCCCCAGTAAACCTTCTCTGTGACCACTATAGAAACCTGGTTGTATTGCATATTTCAGCTGCGAGTAGAAGAATATAGCCCAGCCGCGTGCTGCGCTTTCATGTAGAAATATTACCACAGATAGTGTGCTTTAAGTGACCAGCCAGCATTTCCACTTGGCTGCACCCTCTGATGCCACCTGAACAGAATTCAGTAGGAGCCTTCAAGCTCCTCATACATAATGTATTGCTGAAGGTCTGCTCAGTTTTCATGTTCTCCTAATTCATTTCACAAAGAGAGAGAGGTGTGCCAGCATACAGAGCTCACAGTCTGATACACACACACACACATGGTACGCTGTCAAATCAGGAATCACCTCTTCACTGCGGACAGTTTGTTTGTTGAAACAAGTGCTGTCGTTTTGCTTATTGTTTGGCTTGAATCTTACATATTGATCCACATGAATCAGAATCACATGAATCAATATCATTCTGCCAAAATAAAAGCACTGCTAAAGGTACAGTACTGGTCATTATGATATAAATAATTTTTATTTACCTATTTGTTTGTGTCGTTTGTGCAGATTATTATATTGTTTGATGCAGCATTTTTATCTTATCTTTTGTATTTATCGTATCTGGAATTGTTTCATTTGATTGCATTGCAGCATTGATGTGATACTATTTGAAAATGAATCACTCACTACAATACCAATAATATGCTCATTTTACCCCCTTCCAGAGTAAAGAACTTGATCAAATCAGCATAACAGCACAATCCAGCAGAATTCTCCATGCTCTTTGTCTTCACGTTTCAGAGACAGAAACTGATATTTATTAGTTTAATGCTCAGTGACACGGCTCTGGCCTTGGCCCTCATTTTTTATGTTGCTTTCCCTTATCCCTTTTGTCGTGTGATTTGATGTGCCGTGATTGTCTTTTGTTTCTCTTTTGCTCACAGCATAAAATCATTCATGAAAATCAATCTGAACATTGCCCGCTCTTCTGTTTCTCAAAACGTAGCCTTCTGCTGACCTCAATAAATCGAGCAGTGAGCGTCAAACGTTTCAGTTAGTGCCCTTAAAGTGGCCTTTCCACAAACATAGTCCTTCACTAAAGGGGGGCACTGAAAGCTGTGTGTGTGAGAGAGAAAGAGAAAGAGAAAGAGAAAGAGAGAGAAGAGCATTGTAGTAACCACCATTGCAGCATAAGGAAATTATGGCCCATTTCCCATTACTAATGATTGTGTCTGATCATTTTAGTTTATGTTATTTGGAGGGGGGATACTGTTCAGTCTGCCCTTTATCTGGGTGTCAAATCAAGGAACAAAGTCAGGAAGTCAAATTAAATGATATCTTGCTACTGATGTTTCTACATTTGTGAGATGTTGCTGGTGATGCTGGTGGCATTGCCGCAGGCATGGTAAGTTGGTCTGTTGGTCAATTCGCCGCTTTGGACCAGACTGAAATTGCAACTATTGGATAGATTGACCTGAACTCTCATACAGATTTTCATGGTATGACTTTGGCCTCTAACTTTTCCTCTCGCACCAAATTTTGTACACACATTTGTGGTTCCCAGAGGATGAATCCTGCTAACTTCGGTAGGACATTCAATTCTACTCTAGGGCCGCCATGCGAGTGAGATATTGCAACAACTAGTAAGGATTGCCATGAAATTTGGTTCACACATTCATGTCCCCCTCAGGATAAATTCTAAGAACTTTGGTCCTTAATTTTTCTAGCACCACCATCAGGTCAGACCTTCAATTTGTCATGTGCTTAGTTTATAATCAAGCTTCAGCTGGAGTTTTTGTTCATTATTAATTTCTAACATGCTAAATTGAGTAAGTGAGCATGAACATTAGACCTGCTAAACATCAGCATGTTAGCATTGTCATTGTGAACATGTTTGCCTGCTGATGCATTTATTCCCTTGCCTAAGTACAACCTCACAGAGCAGGTAGCATGGATGTAAATGCTAAAGAGAGATTGTCCTCTTTCCAAACATGCATGCATTTCTTTTATGCCTGGTTATCCTGTCCGGTTCAGGGTTGGTTCGGTTCGGCCCTCCCGTGACCATGATGGGATAGTCCTGTAGGCTGGAACCTGTCCCAGTCATGCACCAGGCAAGGGGCCTCTGCATTCCCCAGTATCCCATTGTAACGTCTGCCATTGCCAGTTTTTCTTCTGGCGAAGGACCTCTGTACCCAGAGCCGCATTTGTCTGGTGGCACCGTTAACCTGCAGTATTCATTTTACGACAGCTACTGCTTTACCTCCTATTCAACTGCTGCAGTTCTACATAGTCCTCTCCATTATCCTCTGCTCTCAGGCTGCAGATATTATCTGATCTCAATTTGTAATCCACACACAGCACAAAAGCAGGGAAGAAATCAGAGCTCTGTATCTCTATTGAATCACCTTTTAGCACCTGTTCCTTTCGAGGGCAGGTGCCTTTGAAGGGGCAGGTGCTCGGGAGAAACAATGGAGGCCGAAAGACTCCGAGCCAAGAAGTTTCCCAAAGCTTCATATGTTAATCTGTTAGTCTGATCTCACAGGGTTAAATGAATCACAATATTATCTGGGGTCAAAACATTCTCTTTTTTTAAAGTCTGGAAAACCAAAGAAGGCAACTCAAATGAGAGCTCCGGTTAAAAGCCGAGCTCCTCAACTTTGTACTTATATGGACCTTCCAGTTAAAGCAAGAAAAGAGGATTACAGCTGACATTATGAAAATAAATGAAGGCATGACATGACTTTTTCTGTGTTCAAGACATGTGGTTAATGGAACAGAATAATGCATATTAGCTCAGACAACAAATTCCAAGGAAAATAATTTTAACATAACCTCGTAGCAAAAGCAAATATGCATACAGACAACAAAATATGTACTTTTCAAAGCAGCCTTTGTCTATTTAACTTTTTTCTTTTTATTGGACTCATGTGTAGTTTATTTTCAATAATCAACATAATCCAGTTTTGTCAGCTTTCAGAAAGAAAGCGTAATTGCATTTAATTGTATTGTGGCAAAAATATGTCTTATTTTTAATTTTTCATATGATATTATGCTTCCTGATTTAATTACACATCTTTTATTTCTAAATTGTGACTTATCTGTGCACAGTAGTTTAGGGATTTTGTGTAAATGCACAACCCCTCCAACTGTATGTAAAATAAAGCAAGAGTGACAGATATTTATGTTTGCTTGTCCTGAGTGAAGGCTTGTTTTTCTGCATCTGGCTGTATGGATATCAGTGTGGCTTGTGGGGGTGGAGGCAATTGAAAGCCTGGGAATTCCTGAAAAAAAAAAAAGCAGCGAGACGAGTGAGAAGGAGAGAGGGAGGTCTTTTGGCCACTTGTGGCCTTCACAACCGAGGCACAAATCATAGAGGGACATGGCAATCTGAGTGACAGATGAACAATGCTCCCATTTTCCAACCCCCTGTGAACAGGCCCATCCATCACGGGAGGGGAGATTAATTCAATTCATCAGCTTTTTGTCTCCTTGGGCCCCCTAATACCACCTGATATTGCTCAAGGGGGGCTTATAAATGTTTGTGGACTTGATCTGAGCCCGCTTGCTTGACACTGAATTAAAACATTACTCTTTACTCTTAGCAGTACACTGGTTTTGCCAACAGCGTGCCTGCCAATTCTGCCATAATTCTGACCAAGATTAATTCTTATGAGGAGGAAAATGCTTGCCAAAGGGGGCGAACAATAACACAAAGTGGAGTTTACAAAGTGAGAAGAGCTTGGTTATAGGAGGGCTGGTGACTGCGGAGGGAAATACAAGCCCTGTAAGTGTTTCATAGAAAAAGCTTAAAATGATAAAGCTGAATCATCACAGTAAGAATTCAACTTTTATTCAAATTTTATGAAGGCAAAGAACACATAGACACCATTAGGCCTATTGCGTGACACCTTCAAAGGCTGTTCACATGTCTAAATAACTTTGTTCAACAAGTTTGGCCAGTTTAAATATCCACTCAAACATAGAACTATTAATGTTGTGGTAACTGGCCTGAGATCCACTGACTATCTTAGTTAATGAATTTAAAAAAAAAAAAAAAAAAAAAAAAATCACATTCCAATATCTTCTGCATTTTCAAAGTTTTGTTCTCAAATTCATAAATGAAAGGACCTCAAGTTTAACTAAAGTTTGAGTCATTTATGCTGATAATCCCAGATTGAATCAACAAAGTGTGTCATATTACTAAAAGGTATAAACTTAATGCATAGTGAAATACAGGGCTTACAAGTGTGTATAGATGCAGTTCTGCGAAATGGAGCATGGCACAAATACAATGTTAGTGGTGACCTCTAGTGGCCATTACAATAACTGAATAAAGGATTTGCCTACAATCAATGTTGACTCAAGCTGTTTACAGAAAATCAAACTAAAGCAATATTCAACTTCATCTCTAGTTTTAAAACAATCCAGTTTTTAAAGGGTAACAGGTCTTTAGAGGCAGCTTATTTGTGAATATTGGGAACCACTGCCATTGTTAAGAGGATAAACTTCCTGATGTGCTCCCTTGTCAAAGATCATTGGTAGGAAAGAGAACAGGTATAAGGAAATGATCCACAGATAAGATTTCCATGTGCCTCAACATTCAGTGCAAAGGAAATTACAAAATGAGACTGCTGGAGAGTTGTTTCAGCACAAAGCTCACTTTATTTTAAGCATAAACCTGCTTTTGAGGCTGGTAGTAAAACCTGCCTCCCCTCCAGACGCACATGTAATACGCCATGCTCAGAGATCCCACAACTGACACCAGCAGGATGGCTGCGACCAGGACGATTTTCCACACTGCCGATTCTCCTTCATCTGAATCTAACAGGAAACAATAAAAGAGTTCAGTGAATATAGTCTAGTCATGTTATGGCGATACTCTAGATGCACTACTGTCACCAGCCCACCTTGTTCCTTCATAACATTTGGCTCTGGAGTGGTCAGCAAGTTCTTGTCCACCGTCACCAGTTCGGCAATGCCCGGTGGACTTGCAGGCCATATTTTCTCCTCTACTACTACTCCATCGATGTCTTCATACTGTAGAGACTCATCAGGGATAATCCACTGGCCCTGGACGTATCGAGGAATGCCTGTAAATGTTAATGTGTCAGGAGCGTGGGAGACAGGATCCTTCACAAGTTTACCCAAAGTCAACAGAAGAGACGGAAATATTTTCTTCTTACCTGACTGACCCGCGGCCAAAAGAGCCACAAAACCAAGATAAAGAGCAAACATGACTGTGCCTACCAGCGCTTGTATTTCCTCAGCCTTTTATGTTGGCCCTTCAACTATAGAATTGGCATCAGCTGCAGCCTCTTGACTCAATCAAGATAAATTACTACAAGCGGGCTCCTGAATCGCCTGCTCTGATGCTTCCTTTTCATTGGTTAAACTGTCCCTTGAATTACACCTCTTTCATCTGAAAGTTATTCTAGGTAAGTCAGGAAGTGGAAACTCTGCCTGCACAAAGAGCAAAACTGAGCTGTTGATCATTATTTCCTAAAGCTACAAAGTGGTTGTGCCTCACTTGCAGCCAGTATTTGTATCATAAAAGATAACTGCAGGAATGATAAACAAAAGACTTTATAAGGACTTGCCATGTATTACAATTCATTAATGAAACATACAAATGGTATTTTATACATCATTTGTGATGTTTGAAAGAACAGCAATCACACATGATCTCATTCCATAATTTATTTCACTACAAGTTTTTTTTCTCCAGTGTTCGAGAAGTTGTTACAGAATAGGAGGACTGCTGAATATTAGGTGTCCATTGTAATGAATGGAGCCTCAGCTTTCAGCAGTTGCTTTCACATTTGGAAAAAAATATAATCTCTACCTTGTGAAGGACATCACACAGAACAAAGTTTGAGGTTTGACCATTTTTTCCCCAGTTAAGGCCGAAAATGTGAGTCATAAAGCCCACTTTCGAACATACTGCCATATGAGAAAAAAATGTTTTTAAAAAAAGTAAACCGTTCTTTTACATTTGCAGCATGCAACAATAAAAATACATTGAAGTTCTGTGTACTATCTGAAATGTTAAAATCGAATATGAATATATAGATTTTCGCCATGGATGCACCAGTACGCTTTTTTTTTTTTTAAATTGCAGACAATTTGACATGTGACAGGAGGAAAAACACAGGTATAATTAATAATATAAATTATGTGTGCAATACATTTAAGAGTCCCAGTTCAAGGGCCAGGTTCCTATTCACCATTAATCACTGTCACATCTCACTGGGACATTGGTGTCTTTGACACCTTACACCTGCCTTTTTATCTGCTATATAATAAGATTGTGTGAAAAAGGTCTGTAACCTTACACCCACACAAGGCAAAGCTAAGCTCTGTGCTTCAGTGAATGAAAACATCAAATACTGCACACAATGGAGCCTCCAACACGTGTGTTTCAACTGTTTAAAAAGCCAATAAAAAAGGCCTCTGTGACCTGATCTGGTCATTAAATACTATTGAAAAAGTTGCATCACTCCTCAGTAAAGCAAGTAAAACCACAATAGTTGGTGCATCCAAAGCTTTCACAATCTTTTCTTTCAGCATGACAAAGTGAACCACATCCTTCACAGCAAAGAGAATATGGTGTGACACAAACACGTTAAACAAAGGTTATTGCTAAAATGGTACACTGGTGTATACTGACACAATAATCAGCACTGATAACCATTCCCAATACAGTATATTCCTCTTTGTCTCAGTGACAGCTCATCCCAAATTTCAAGCTACATTCTGTATCACATTTCCCTTCTTATTTGACAACATTTTGATATTATGTAACCGCATACTTTAAACTGAAAGTGGGAGAACAATCCCTGTAGTTTGTGAAGCTCACAAATGTACACAATGACTAGCTTCCCTTGCATAGTTCAGCATGAGATTTTACTAGGATCCTCAAAGATAATAGAATTGTTAGATGAAAATCTCTACTCTTCTGCCACAAGGTGGAAAAACATTGTGCACCAAAAGTTTAAAGCTTGCTTGGAGGAGTGTGATATTTCAAAGTCTGATCATACCATACAGTCTCAGATTCATCTGGAACCAGTCATAACAGCTTGACTCCAGATGCTGGAAAGACAGTTTGAAGGTGGCGTCGCTAACATTTTCAGACTGAAGAAGTTACAGTATTGCGCATTAATATTGTTTGACTACAAACTTATTGGCCAACAGTTAATATATTGGTGAGGAAGAATTCAAATGCTTGTGCATTTCAACTTGTTGCTACTGCAAGTATACTTTGTTTAAAAGGACCTTATAATATATCATATCATAAAGAAAAATACAGATTGTAACTATGGCTTAAAAAATGCTCCTAGTGCAAACATTGGCTCCCATCACCAACAATAATGTAGAATGAAACAAGACGACTTGAAACATCTATTCCAAGTAACAAAATAACAGACACTTGTTTTCAGAAAGAAAGAAAAAAAAAACAGGCAAATTATAAGTAATGAATAAGAGGGTCATCATGGCAAACTGGCTTTTTGGCCTGTCATTACAGTACCACTGAGTATGGCTAATAAACACAGAAAGTGTAGATTGACATCTGGAGGTGAGCCATAGCCCACAACTCTAAACCATGAGGGCAACCTCGGAGGCTTTCTCTGTGAGATCACAGGAATATGACAGCACACTGCATCCCTGCCGAAGAATACTTTAACAAGCAGGATTTCACTGTGATGAGTGGAATATTTATACATTTTCTGTTAGAATCCTCTTTAAACATTTTTTTGTGTCAATACCCAGATTGCCCTGAGAAGTTAAAGTTAAGGATCCCCAGGGGGATAACTCAGGAAGAAGGATTTCACTTCCAACAACTTAACTTATTTCTTATAATTCAGAAATAAAATCAATTTTATTATATGTATCTAGTCTTGCATGAAATCCTTCTTCACACTTCTTTATTGCTTCACAGTGGTGTACAGACAGCACAGGTCTACACAGACTGGGCTGGTCTGTACCCAGTTTGTCTTGCACGATGCCTCCTTATTTGTGCTTCTCTTCCTCATTGTAGACCTTCCGAAGGCTCGAGTCCAGCAGGAAATCCACCGACCTGCAGGGTACAGAAAGGGGAAACATTGTGGCATTTGACACATAATGCAGCATTTCTAAATTCATAAAAGCAGAGGTGAGAGCTGTGTAATAAATGAGGAGCTAAAAAAATCCCAAAACAGTTGTGAAACGTTTTTAGCTGATATTATTCAAACAGCTCTAGTGGGTATTTCCAGCAGAAGGACGGTGTATTGGCAACAGTGATCTTGTTCATAATGATGAATGAACATGTCACCCAGTGCAACAGTGAGGCTCTTTTTCTGTGTTTTTAATCATTTTTGGACAAGAATGAAGGTCTATGGCACAGAGGGACAAGCTATATTGGGGTTTGGATACACAGACAAAACTGGTTAGTTAATCTCTATAAACAGAGTGCAATGACTTCATGCTCATGTGAGGAGCCTAACCCTTAAAATGAAATCTTATATCATTAATAATCCACATGCATACAAAGAAACGAATACACCAACCTGTCTATAGGAGTAATGATGAAGGGGATTGTAGAGAGGCCTATAGCAGTCGTGGTCCACTTGCGGACAGGCAGGGGCCACTTGGTGGTTCTGCCCAGCAGGTACAGTGACGCAGCACACACACGGTTAATGGTGAAGCCCGGGATGATCACAGAGGCGAGGGCTTGCCACACAAACGTGTCCACCACTGCCACCGCTACCCGTGTTGTCTTCCCTGGGTTGTCCCCATGGGCCTTGAGGAACAGATGGAGAGTCAGTAAATGAAGATAGTTACACAGAATAATAAAATAATTTATTCATAATTTAGAATTTAATTTCTAGTTCCTGTGTTCTAGCTTCTTCAGGGATGCAATTATTATTTCATCATCTAAGACAGTGTCTCACAGGTTTTTTGGCTTGTGACTCGGGCTACAACAATGTGAGATTTTCACAGTATGATAATTTTCTCAGAAAACACAATTATTATTATAATTATTGGTTACAATGACTCATAAAGGAATGAAAACCAAAAGGCTATAAAAACATTTTATTATAATTTCACAAAATATTATGTCTATATTATTTAATAACAGTAATAAGGTAGAATTCAATATTTTTTCTGAACACTAACATGGCAGAATTCAGTATGTTAGAAAAGCAAATGTACATGTTACGATAATTGTCAATTTTCAAAACACAGCATACCGTGACACATATAACTTCTGACCCCTTGAAACTGAACTGTCTACTTGCAACTGTTTGTCACCAGTTGCATAAGCCGACCAAAGTGTATTTTCCAATTTTAATTGAATAATTTCTACAGACCTGAAGCACTATCAGAAGCAGAATCAGAAAAAAGAAGCAACTTTATGAAGCACAAATATCTTGTCTGCTTTCTGTTAATGCATTTTATGACCCCTTATCTTTCTCATAATACAATAATGAAAATTTTGCCAATATGATTATTAATGAAGATAACACATACAAATGGTAACATCTTACCACAGCTGCTTTCTTCCCTTTGTCCACAGCATCAGCAGTAACGTAGGCAGTGGCCACAGCATAGCTGCCCCACACCAAACTCACCGGCACCAGAGCACGAAAGGCCTCCCCGACCTCATTGGCATAGCCTGTGGACATACATACAGAAAAGCAGGTAACACTTTAGTCTCCTCTAAATGCACCATAACCTCAGTTGACCACCCTGCTGACATGAATACTAAAATCTTAAAAATGACTGAAGTTTAGTGCCATTCTGAGGGGCGGTGCATTAAATATTCAAAAGCTCAGTTTTTCTGTGATTACACATTTGAGAGCACTCCCAGGATGACAATTTTTTTCGATGTGAAATTGTACTGCATCCAAATTTCAGTTCATACTGTATATCCTGAAACATACAAGAGGCTAATAAACCTCAGCTTTATCTCTGACCCTGTGAAAATGGACAGCGGCATTTGCAAAATTATGCAATACCCATTCCACAGGGCGTTGAATGTCTCAAACGCCCTTGATCCCCTATTAAGAAGTCACCTGTGCCACACGCCACAGTACGTGTAAATCACCGGTAAAATTAACTTGTCACACAGGGAGTATTATCTTTGGTTCAATGACAACAGAGCTATCAGAGTGTGGTGAAGTCATATTCTGCTGTTTGTCTCTATCTCTGCTATTGCTGGCAAAACTGAGGCTACTACACAAAGACTACACTTTACTGAGCTGATTGTGCAGAAGAAAGCATTTTCTCAAAAAATGGTCTTTGGCTAAATAAAGATGAACAATAAACAATGAACAATCAGTAGAAGTCACTGTAGTACACACTTATCAATTTTGAGGATTCTTAAGTCTTTATTTTCCACTTAAGGCAATGAAATCAGGATTTAGTGAGGAAACTGATAAGATTCAGATCCAGATTATAGATTTCTATTTAAATTCAATTAATCCTCAAATCGACTCAGTAGATTATCAAAGCACCAGATTTTTATCTTGTGCATCGACTAAAATAATCACCGTATTCTTTCATGTTCAATCATATTCTTCAGTTTGTCAAAATCTCCTGCAGCAGCATCATTAGGTGCTTGAAACAAACAACTGGTGCTGTTGTAGTTTGGCCTCACACAATATGTTACAATACAAATCGAAAACAGACTCATATAATGGTCACATAATAGTTATTACTTCTCTTGTAGTCAGTCTGTGGAGATGTGAGTTATGCTGGAGTCTTGGTCTGAAATACTGTCCCAATCCTGCCCTGCTCTCCAATAAATCTTGCATTGAGGGAAAGGTGCATCGATCTATTACACCAGACCAGCATCAGTGCCGATACTGACCTAATTAAGAGGATCAAGTATCGGCCATGACGTGACTGATCCACATTAAACACAGTTTCTTCCTCTGTGCAGTTTTTTTCTGTGTATTCTGTGTTTCTTTGTCAGTTATATTCACTCACTCACAACAGCCACCACAATCCCTGCCCTGATTTTACCTTACATAAAAATGATGCCAAAGAATTCCACGCAACCTCTACAGATTTTAACTTTGGGGGAAAGAGAACACTGATATTTGCAGATGCCATGAGTTGAGGTGTCAGTATAAGGAGATAAAAGATGCATACCGGTATTTAATATGCTCAAAATGTTTCAAATACTGTCCAAAATTTGCAGTATTTAAAGAGTACTATGGAGTCCCCTTTTCGCAGAATTGTCTAGGATCTCACAGGAAACAGGACAGTTTTTCCTTCCAAGAACTTCATTGGAATTTAGTCATTAGTAAAGACACGCAGAAGTGAATCATGCTTCCACAACTTCCGTAACAGAGCATATCACATGACAGCTTTTTTTTTTTTTAATTGTCTCTAAGCAGTAACCAAGGAGCACGTCAAACCCTTTACACACAAGCTTTCAGCCATGTTTAGGACTGAGCAATACCCCAACAATGATTCTGAACTCCAAACTCAACACTGCCTAGAACCACAAGAACATAGTACAGGTGTGAATGCGCAAGTACACATGAAATACGCTGTCTGATTTCCATTTGATTCACTGTAATGCAAATGATGGGTTTGGCTCTCTTACTTGCCAAGATAAGCAGCAGATGCTTGTGAACACTGTTTCAAGTGATTTTACCATTGAACTAGTAACTGCAATATCCCCAGACTGACTAGAAAAATCATGCAATTTTGAGACTTGTTGAGTGAGGAGAAACCCTAATAAACTTTGGGAAAAGGCCATGGCAAATACCTAATCATCCATGCATTCTTGTAAATTAGTGATTAAATTCAATACATTAAGTTAACATTTATTGACAGTAAACATGTCGAATTTTAGAAATACCGTAAACAGTGACCAATATAAGCAGGTAAAGCTCCCTTATAAAACCATTATATTATTAAATTAGGAGAAACTTCATAAACTTTGTGAAACGCTGTCTACAGCAAATTCTAAATCATTTGGGCCTTCTTCTAAATCCAGGAAATGTTATACATGAAGTTATTTCTTTCTTTGTGTAAAAACCATTGTGTCTTCTTATGCCAAATTGTTGGCTACTGTTGTTGAGACCGCCAGTTAAAAACAACAATGCACTTGGTCTTTGCAAACGGAAAAGATGTACTTGTTAACTTGCATACAGAGCGGGGAAGTGAGATACGAACACAAGTGGTCACTTGAGACAAATGTGGAAACGCATTGTAATGCCAGACATGAACGGACGTCCTTAGAGCTGGCCACTTGTGATCAGATCACCCTGACACACCTTAATGCCAGGTGCAAACAGGGCTTATGTCTCAGGAAAAAGAGAGAGGCAAATTCTGCAGATCACAACAAAAATGCTTTTTGCAGCAAACCCAACATCCCAGTCAAGAAAATGTGTGTGTGTCATATGGAGGCACCAAAACAAAGACTAGAAGTTGGATTAAAGTTTACACTGTGCAAAGTCCTGAAAACTGTAAAAATGAAGTGGTACAGTAAAAATATCCATGTGCACTCTTTATGTTTTCATAAAACAATGAAAACCTTCCCTCTATGACAAAACAAAATGTCTGTTGGGAAAAAGGCTGGCAAAGAGAACAAGACAACTTTATGGAAGTCGGTCTTAGCTCCTGGCTGCTTGGTTTAATACTGTGGCAATGAAAATGAGTACTTGTGAGCACAAGGTGATAAGGAGCTGTACTAGTATAATAAAACATGATAACAAGAGAGAGCCTTGATAAGATTATCTTTCAGCAAGGTACTTCGTTAATAATAAAATAAGCCATGCCTTGGCATAAAAAGCTGACCCATGAGCACAGGCTTCAGATTACCCTTTTTGATTCACTATTTGCCCTGAGCCTGCCAAGGCATGAAAAGTGTGCCATAGAGACAGAGTGTGTGATCACAAGATGTTGAAGGCAGAAGAGATAAGGAATGAAAGCGAGAGCAGGGTGAGGCCAAGGTGTCAGTGATTGGATGGTGGGTGATAAAGGAGAGGGGTAGAGATCTCCAATAACAATGACTGGCAGCCAGAAAAGGAGGAAAATAAAGATGAACTCTCTGCTCAACAATCACATCCAGGCTCTGATCTAGTGCTCTCACTGCTGCTGTATTATTTACCATTAGTGGATTTTAAAAAATGACCTGGGATACTACATCAGCTCCAAAGAAGTCATCTACAAGGACATCACTCAATCCTATCTCTGCTCTAATGTTATCCGCCCACAATTAGCCTGCTACATACTTCCACAAAAGAGCTTGTGGGCCCATTAATACTTTATGTTAGGGTGTTCAAAATGACTCTGTAAGTGAGTATGTGATCTGTGGCCAAACGTGAGGGGTCGTAAAACTCCTCAGGACAGACATCTGATGGCTGCCGTGACATCAAAATTTTATGAAAAGACGGGATTTTTCTGCTCATTTGCTTGGATTAAAACAGCCACATGTCAGGTTAAATCCAGTCTTTGTTGCATCACCACTATCACAGTTTCTGAGTGATAAAAATAATCTTTTCCAGACATGCTAGAGTGTTTCTGAGGAATTCAATACCGGGAATTCCCTCCTGGTAAAAACTTGCAGAGACTTGGCATGTAAATAACCATTTCAAGGGAGACAAAACAAAATGCATAGTATCATATTATACAATTATGTCTAAAAATGACATGTATAAGAAGAAATGCTAAGTAAAAAGGAGCTTTCATTTGAACTTTTATCCACAAGTTGCACTATTCTTTTTAAAGTTTAAAATCAGATCAAAATCATAAAAACAGTAGAAACAGGAGATGTCATTAAATTTCTGTTTACACACTTGTCCTGGTTGAGACAGACATGTGACTGCACAAGCAGGATTAAAGATGTGAGCAAACAGATTGTGATTTTATGAAGGGGATAAACTGATTCACATGACATGACATGGTCACTATTGGTCAATGGAAGAGGAGCAGCAGATTAAAGCATGATCAGCCTGCACAGAGGAAAGTGCTGCAGTGTGGATGCCCTTCAGCTGATTACTGCACATGTGCTTCTCTGCTAACAGCTCAATGGGTGATAATAGGAATGACCCTGTTGTTTGACTTAGAGGATGCAAACCAAGCACTGATACTAAGTTGTGTCTGCCACAGTGTTTTTTTGAATTCAGTCTGATCTATGGGCGTTTCTTTGTGGTTGTGTGAGTCACTGCCTCAACTTGTTAAACAACCTTTATTGAGACATGACTGAGCTACAGAGACAACTAACGCAATAGGTAGCAGTTCAATTCGTTTCAGAAACAAAAGCACAAACAAATATATTCTTGTCCAGTTTTTGGTTTTTCGTCCTTTACGTCCTCTTATGACAAAACGTCCTTCAACAGCCGAGTTTGCTATAAATAGATTTTTTAAGAGTAGTTAGCCAGCTATGCTAACCTTTAGCTCGCTAGCACACAGCTCCAGGGTCATGATAGCTTCAGTGTAACGTTAGACTTAAGGTTTTTTGTTCCGGTCTCTTCATGACTCAGGCAACATTAATGGAAAATAAAATACCAATACATACCTAGAAAACGGACCCATGTGTCGCGATAAATGTCGACCGTTTTGCTTGTTTTTTCTTCAATGGGATCCATACCTTGCGTCCTTTACTCCATCCCCCTGTGCTATGCTACATAAGCTCTGTGTGAGGAGTGTAAGAAACCCGACAGTCAGCAGGGGCAGTGAAGGGGGCGTGATCTTCACTACAGCATCCAACCATGGATGGATTTTAAGTGTCAGCTGGATCTTATAAAAACTCTCTGCAGAAACATCCAGCTCTGCAGTTCGACACAGGGAGGCAGCAAAACTACTGCTCTACTTCCCTTCATATAGTGTGTGTGGCTTTCTTTTCCTTTTCACTATTCAAAGATTTTACACACACTCCTGTAATCATTCTTTGTGGAGAAATATACACAAATTCAATAATCAACTGATTGAAGATTTGTATTTTAGAAATTACACTTAGATATTTTAGTGAGTATTTATCATTTATTAAATAATTGTTTGGATACATTAATCTATTAACAAAAGGAAGTAAAATATTTTTTTTAAAGAATCACCTTTACAAAACCACCAATGTGGACCCTAGACCCCCAACGATCTCATGTTTTGAGGTAACAGGATTAATTGCAAAATTTTGGATTGACTATGCAACACAACAGAGTTTAAACAGCATTTATGCCTCTTTGTGGAGGCATCTCGTTTTGATATTGCGCTTTCGTGGTGCTTATTCCTAAATAATGTTGTGTTTAATCAAATTACCACCAACAAACCGATACGCTAGAACCTCGGGTGGGGTAGTATTACAGCAACAGGAGTACTGGTTGTTTTTTTAATGAAGCTACTATCTGTAGTCTGTGTGCTTGTACTTGATGAGAACTTAAACAATACAATGCATGCACAATGCAAAGCGTGTGGGAGGAACCAGGGGTCAATATGTGCCCACAATTCAATTTTGCCCTAGGGCTGTGCATACGGGTGTTATCGAGCCATGTTGCAGTAGGTGTAGGGCAAGCTTGGTAGCTGGCAGAGCTCTTAGTAGAAATACAGGTCACAGAAAGAGGCTGGAAGCGGACTGTTGCTTGGAGGCACAGTATTTTATTTCACAGATCTGACTGACCTATACAAAATTAACAACTGATCATAGTAAAACCTGGGCCTCTGTAACTACACAGAGTCTTGTTTTCTTAGTTGGCAACACACTATCTTGCAGATTTCACACTATTATTATTCTGTGGCTTCCCACAGTTTTTCTGCAACATACAAACTGTATATACCAATCTGCTGTCAGGGGCACGCAGAGAAAATCATAACAGATCAGTTGGTAAAGTTTGAATAATGAAACATGGAAAAAGAAGGTGGAACTTCAAGGGTGAAAATCAGGCAACATGAAAAAAAAGACATGCTGACAATGCCAAAGCAAACATACTGCTTGACTGCTTTAGTTTCAAAATTACAACGATTAGGCTGATGGATTATTAATGTGTGACAGAAGAGATATAATAAGGGCCAACGGTTGTTGTTTTTCCAAAGTATGGATTTAAAAACAGATAGTTATCCTGACAAGCTATCACCCTTTCAGTCATATAATGAAAGTAGGCTACTTCAAAGAAGGTGCAGTGTAAATGAAAGGAATTTAAGTAGAGAACTTAGCTGGAATGGCTGCATTAATATCAGGATTAGGATGATTAATATGCCATATTTTATGTCAATACAGCTTTGCTACAGTTGCACACTTGCAATTTAATAAGTTAATTGATTCATTCTCGCCCTAAAACATGAGCTAAAACGAGAGTGCAGCGCATCCAATTAAAAGCGTGCATTCTGATTGACGCTCAAACGGACCAATTGCGACGAGCCATGCAACCGCGCGAACCAATGGGAAGGAAGCTGTCGATTCAGTGGGATGAGTTTTGACCTACGATGGCCACCGTCAGCAGGAATCATCTTTACAGGGAGTCCAAAACACCATTCAAACGGAAAATAATGCCTTTAAAACCACACTGGACTTTCGCTTTTCTTGTTTTTACAGCAAGTCGGTGTTTTGCCGACGATGATCCGACGATGGAGGAGTTTTTGAAGCGGGAATATTCCCTTTCCAAGCCTTACCAAGGTACCCGTTTTACACTGAGTGCTACAGTGGTACTGATTTACAGGCGGCAGATGTTTCCAGAATCATTCATGTAGCGATCAAATTATTTCCATGTTTGAGCTCCTTTATTCCTAACATGTCTTGATTTGTCTGCTATTATTTAGATGCTGCTTTAGCATTAAGCCAATCCCTTATACTGTTATTTATATGCGATATTTAAAACCTTACATCGTCCTTCGTTGAAGAGCTTTAAATGCTTTTTCTTTTTCACTCATTCAAACACATGTTTTTGTTCAATGACCGCTTTTCGTCAGGCTCGATAAAATTGTGCTGTGTCAGCTTTTCTCTCGATGATGGTGCCGTTTGTGTGCTCAGGTGTGGGATCTTTAGGCTCCTCCCACTGGGAGCTGATGGGGGATGCCATGGTAACCACCGACCAGGTGCGACTCACACCTGACATGCAGAGCAGGCAGGGGGCAGTGTGGAGCCGCATGGTAAGTATACCCACATGTTGGTGCTGATAAACTGTAGCATTACTGTCTTGTTTCATGTTAAAAGCAGGTGTTTTAGCTAAGATATTCACAGTAGTAACCAGGAGACGCGAGATGAGAGACTGGGTCTGGCCAGAGGCTTCCAAAGTGGGAGGTGGCTCCAAGTAGTTTCAAGGGAGACTAAGTGAATGGAAGTGAAAAATATTATATTAGTTATCAAAAGTAGATCACGTCAAATAGCCTAAATGTGTGTGATCTGGTTCAAAGAGAGTTCAGAGACATGGTAGTTTTGGAGAACTAATACATACCTTATTACAAACCTTTATTTTAATGTATTTGGTGTAGTCTGAAGAAATGGTGGTTGCACTGACCTTTAATGATGGTAAGTAGGTATTTACTGTATATTTAGTCAGTAACATTAAGATCGTTATGTGTGCGTTTGGTGTGGTTAAAGTCAGCGTGAGGATGTTTTATCAACTGACTTCTGTTTTGAGACAGCGCTTGGCTGCCGTTCAGCAGTTCAGCTATCTGTCTGTCATCTTCACTGCTGGATCTTATCTCGCACCAAACATAATAAACTCCCTCTTCATCTACTGCTCATGATTGTGTGACTGGGTGAAAACCACATGCCTCAAATATGACAACCCAACTCCTTGGAAGACTTGAATGTTTCTACTTCATTTGGCAACTGAGTGCCTAAGTGGATCAGTTGACTAACATTAAGTTTCGATCTTAATGGATTAAACTATGTGGCCATGACATCTGTACTTGTGTTGACATCTGTTTCCACTCTTGCCTTGACCTTAACCCAACCATAGATCTAATGCCAACCAGCCATATCTGCAACACCTTACCATAAACAATACTGAGCGGCTAAGTCTTAGTCAACAGTGGGCAGCACTACAGAAACAAACAAACACAAACTCTATTGAAAGCGAAACCAGACTTCAGTAAAAGACTGTTGGTCAGGTCCTCAGGTTTTTAATGGGCTTGGGTCTGGCCCACAGATATTTACATCCCCCAAATCCAAAATCTCTTATTTCCTCATTTTTTTGGAGTAAATGTAGGGAATGGCTTTATTGGCTGTGTTTCAGTGGCTTTATTTATATTATGTGTGTGTTTTTTAGCCTTGCCATCTGAAGGACTGGGAGATGCAGGTGCACTTTAAGATTCACGGGCAAGGAAAGAAGAACCTGAATGGTGATGGGTTGGCCATTTGGTACACAAAGGAACGTATGCAGAAAGGTAAACGCTATAAGACATATTATTTACCTATTGCATGAAAAAAACATTTATATATTATTAACACTGTGTCTTTTCATTCTTTTACAGGTCCTGTATTTGGAAATATGGACAACTTCACTGGCTTGGGCGTGTTTGTGGACACGTATCCAAATGAGGAAAAACACCTGGAGGTAGGCAGGAGCAGCACTGCTGTGATGGGAACGTAGTGGTTAAGGGCAAGTGCAAGCTGTGGACAAATGCTCTTGTAAATTTGTGTAAAAGGGGTGTCCTTGTGTTCTTTTGTGCAACCATTTGGAGACAGGCACAGAAGAAAAGATATACTCCTCGCACACAGGTAACTGGAACGTTTGAACCCAAACCTATGTCTAACCTCATAATAGAGCCTCCACTGGTCTTTAAGCATGCTTCTCTGACTGCAAACATCTTTTTCTTTGAAACAATACTATTTTATTTTGTCCTTGCATTCTTGCTGTGTGGTCTTAATCAGTGTAACATACATTTGGTGGAATGGTTATAAAAGTAGAAAATAATATATACAACTCTGATTCCAAAAAAGTTTGGACGCTGTATACAAGCAAATAACTTGCTGATCTTTTTGACATATACTCAGTTGAAAACAGCATGAAGGCAATATATTTAACGTTTGACCTCATCGACTTCCTTGATTTTTGTAAATATCTGCTTATTCTGAATTTGACGGCAGCAATATGTTTCTAACAAGTTGAGCAACAAAAGACTGTGAAAGTTGTGGACTGGGTTAGGCGAATAAAGGCATATCTTATCTTATCTTAGATAGGCATCTCCACTGCTTGCATGGCAACATTGACTGTGAAAATAGATTCTTGGTGAAGTGTTTTTTGCATGAGTCTAGACTTGGCTGCAAAAATGTGAGCAACAGAATATGATGAGGAACTAATTAAAACTATTTCCTCATGTCTCTCTTTTCCTCCTGTGACCACAAGAGGATCTTCCCCTTCGTTCTGGCCATGGTGGGGAACGGCACCGTCAGCTACGACCACGAGCGGGACGGTCGGCCCACGGAGCTGGGCGGCTGCAACGCCATGGTGCGCAACCTCAAACACGACACCTTCCTCTTCATCCGATACGTCCGCCGCAGGCTAACGGTGAGAGACACACGCAGTGATCTCTGTCTTCAATTATCCACAGTAATGACACTGCTCAGGGCATGCAGACACTTCCTCATCTCTCCAACTGTCCAACCTGTTATTAGCGTACACTGGGTGAACTGCGTGCTGTTTTCACAGCAACGCCCTGTTTACTGTTACACTAAAAAATGAAATAATGTGACAAGGACAGACAGAAAAGAATAATAAACAAACAGTTGAAAGGACTGTTAAAGCAGGTACAGGCAGGTATGGGGCAATTATTGATAAATGAATAGTACAGATTATGCAAAAGTGAAAGCAGTCATTCTCGAAGACCAAATATCAAATTTAATATGGCTTTTTTCAACTTTATATAATCTGTAATAATATATATAATAATATAAAATGCAGCTCTGTGTTGTGTAATAATTTGTGGGATAATTTGGAGGCACATATTTGTGAATTACTCTACATCCCCATTGTTCAGGGTTTTTACCAGATGGTTGAGTAAAAGTCAGAATGATTGTTTCTGCCTGAGTCTATGTCCAAGATTTGAGGTGATTCTAGGTTTTACTCACCGATTGCCTCCGCTCTTCAGGTGATGATAGACATCGACGGGCAGCATGAGTGGAGGGACTGCCTCGACATACCCGGGGTGCGGCTTCCTCAAGGCTATTATTTTGGAGCTACAGCCATCACTGGAGACCTCTCAGGTGAAAAGCCTTTTACCAGCTCAGTGATGGTGATTGACCACTTCAAGTATGAAGTTTGTCATCAGAGGTTGAGCAGATTTTATGAACATTCAAAAGACAATTAAAAAATATTTCTATATTTTACTTCTCGGATATTTCAACCACATTTACATTTCACTGGCACCACTGTTTTTATTTTTTTTTTTAATAATTGACAAGTCATGTATTTTTTCCAAATGTAATTCTCTGATTCTTCATTTATAGATAACCATGACATCATTTCCCTGAAACTCTACCAACTGACGGTGTTGCAGAGTCAAGATGAAGAGGAGGAAGAGGAGATAACCATCCCCAGTGTAGATAACTTTGAACTACTCAGATGTAAGACACACGTTATTGTGGAATTACATTACTGTCAGGTGTCACTCTTTCCTTCATCTTTTATCATCTTTGCAGTCACTCTTTAACTCTCTGTCGTTCTTTCTTCCAGTGGGTGAGACTGAAGAAGGAATGAGTGGAATAGCTATTTTCTTCACCGTGCTCTTCTCCATGCTGGGTTGTATCTTCCTCATCGTCATTGGCCTGGTGGTCTACAGCCACTGGAACGAGAGCCGACGCAAGCGCTTCTACTGAGGAGGAGAAGAGGAAAATAAAGACGGAGATGGCGGTCGTGATAACTACTGTGGTCCATGGACCTGGCTGCACTGAGACGAAAGTGAGACGCTGCTGTCGGCCAGTAGGGCGCAGCAGATTGTTTCTTGAGGACAACACTAGTTTGACAGGAGATGGAGTGGATGCGTCACCTGCTACAAAAAAGCCCTTCTCTAACTTTGCCCTTGGTAGTCGTGAAGCAGTAGGAGGATTTTATTCCACACTTTGCCCTCAGCCCCTGCCTGACACACACCAACTCGGCCTTACCATCTCCACCTCTGCAGACGTGCAGTGTGTCACATGACCTCTTATGAGCAGCTATGTTATTTTTTGTTACAGTTTGCTGCATTTGACAACTATAAAAATTTTTTTTTTTTTTTTTTTTTTTTTTTTTACTAATTTTCATTTCACAGATATTGATATTATGGCTTTGAGACATATAAACATTTAAGTATTTAATGTGTTCCTGCTTGTGATCCACCTGCCGTATGACTTGAAGTGCTAAACAAATAGCACAAAAAGCAAGGATGCCATCTTCACTGTAGCTGCTTGCTAACTAAAGATTCTTCTTTGCATTAGAAAAAACATCAGAGTGCTTTGAAATAATTTTGACTGAATAGTGTACTGTATATTCTCATCCTGTAGCTGTAGTATGCATGACATTCGTAGAGGTTATTTTTTATGAATCAATGTGTATGAATTAGGTGTTTAGGTAAAGCATATGAAAAGCCAACCTGTCTCATTGGTCCACATGGCAAGGATCAGGGTGTTTTCAGGGAAATCTGTAATTTGAATTTTTGTTTTTAACGACCTCACAAAATGTTTATATTTATTACTGTTCCCTTCCCCAGATTTTATGCATGTATTTGTTTTTGATCAGTTTGGAGCAAATTCTAATTCTAATTAAAAATATTTAAAACAGATCCATGTAACTGTCAGAAATAGACTTTGCACTGAAAGGAGTGGCAAAAGAGAATTTAATGACTACTAGTTCACTGACACTTTTTCTTTGCACATTTAATGCTAAACTGACCTTTTTGTGTTTCTTCTGTGTTATATGTAAAACAGAACCTCTGTGTGTGTATGAACTGAACCGACATGCTGGTTTGGCCTCAGGCTGCCTCCTCTGGATCAGGGTGTTGGCCAGCTGTTGTTGACTCAATCCCATCTTCTATAAGTACTGGGAAATGGTTCCAGGCCTCGTGTCGACATCATATCTTTTATGTGGTGCTTTGTTTTCCATTGTGCAATGTGTGAGGATTTCCTCATTTCCTGGAGCCACTTTTGACAAACGCCCTACCTTCTATTGTTTGTTGTTATGTATGAAAACCGTGTGCCTCATGCATCCATTCAGTGACCCACAACTTACATTTTGCAACCATTTTTATTGTTTCTTTGTCCTGAATTATTTGGATTGCATCATTAAAGACCAAACACAACCTACATTTATACTGTTTATGACCAGGTTGGGTTATATGTATGGAAACAAGGCCATCTTTATGTTTCTATCCGGAGCACAGAAAGAATAAATCTATCAAAATCAAACTTTTTGAGCTTTCTGTGTGTGTGTGTTTTTGGATGACACAACATCCCATCAATAATGTAGGCTAACTGCCTGAGGTGCCTCTTAAATAGCCGTGTGATCCACCAGATCAATATCTCAGCTTTGTCACATGTCTGGGTAAAGCAGTAATTCAGTCTCATGTGCTCAAGGTTAATTTCTCTTCACGCACCCAATGAAGCTTTTTTCCACAGGCTTTAAAAATATGAGGCTACTTGAGGTCACAAGGATGAAAAGGATGTTAAGTCAAGAACTGGCAGGAGTCAGAGTTGGTTGAGTGCCAATGTTTGTTTTATTAAAAAAATAAAATACAAATGATGACCCAACGAGTACACAGCAGACTTTTTACTAAAACCAAAGCATTTTATCTATCATTCAGTGCTTTTTTTTTTCTTTTTTTTTTTACACTTTACTCATTTTGGCTTGTTTAAAGTTATTAGGAAAAAAATGTAGAAAGGGTCTGGTCTGCTTTTGTAGAAGTCAGGACATTTCTCATTTTGGCAAAAAAAAAAAAAAAAAAGATCCACATAGTTCAACCATGGCACCTCCATCTGTTTGGTTTTATCTATGGTTGAGGGAAAAAAAGTACAGTTTACAAGTTGTTTGACAGAAACAATCACACTGATATTGGGAATATTGTTTAAGTGTTGAGGGGTCCACAAACTGTTCCTGCATCACCCTGATGTTACCTGATCTAACGTAAGCTGACTGTGTTCCATGTTGAGGTCTTTCATGTGTATAATATATAAAAATTTCGAAATTGTTGGAGTAATAACTGAGGGTTAAAAGGCAACCGTTAAATATTCAGTCAGTGAAAATTCATCAGTATGGAAAAAGAAGAAAGCTGTTGCTTAAACCGAGACAACCAACACATCAAATTAGTGCAACAAAAAATGAGGGCAAACAGACCAAAGATATCAAATATGAATGAATCCAACAAAAACAATATATTCAACCTTTTCCTTCGGCCTACACAACTTAATAACGTGGTTTATCCGTAAGTCAGGAGTAGAAAGTGTTAGTGGTTGAGGAGGCAGGCAGGAAAATGCACCCCCCCCAAAAAAGGGGGGGGATTACATAAACTAGAATGGCTTTTTAACTCAAGCCCCACTGAAGCATACACACTCACATCATTGTAGTAGCATTACAAGTATTTTTTTTTACAAGTTTTCTTAAACAAATACATGTACACAGACCAACCAAAGTAGATTACAGTACAGTGCAGTGCCACACGTACTGAGAGTTATATTGCTTGTACTGGTGCCCACAGACAAATGACAGAGAATGTGAGTAAGGGGTCGCAGCATATAACAGTAGGTTTATGTTTTTGCATAGCCTAGTTGAGTAAAGTACAATGCACGACAGAGATGCGTGATGCAGAAAGAACATCAGACAACAATGGGGAGACAGTTATGAAACGACTGCTTTGGCTTTATGAGACTGGTGGGTCAAAAGTGTGTTAGAGTCTAGCACTGCTTGTTAAAGATAACCCTGAGAGTGGGCAACCAAACAGACCATCGCCATGACACACACCAGTAAAAACAGTGATGATCTGTGTAGCCTGGAGATGGCAGCGCCTTTGGTTGATTATTCTGTCGACACTTCTGCATGGATGGATGTGCCCTCCTGTTTCCAAGGGTCCACACGCAGCTGAGAAAAACAAACAGCTACAACGCTGGCTACAGTTTCTGTTAGCAAGACAGAGCTTGATGGAGGGTGGAGTTGCGGCCCACAAAAGAGCCAACTCCTGTCACAACCACACATGCAGCTGGTTACATAAGAAAGAATGATTCTCGTCGGGTGGGTTGTGTGTGTTTGGGGGGGGGGGGAGGAGGGATGTCGCATCACGCACCTCCATTGAGGTTGACAAAACAAAAAGGCAAAGTTAAAGCCTATAAAACAAACATACATGGTCATATACAATCAGCTATTGTTAAATATGAGCTCCGCCACAACATTAAAAAAAGGACACCTGAATCCAAACACTGAGCATGTTCACATTGCAGACATGTTCAGATAGTGGACCTCGGCAACTGTGGCTTGTAAATGAACAGTACAGAGCAGACAAATCACTCAATAAGAAAACGGATGGATGGATGTTCTTCCACAACGGATGACTGATATAGCCCTTAATCTCAGTAAACATGTGAAAACCAGGGAGGCATAGTCGTTGTTTGGCAATGGGAAAACTATGGACCTCCAGTTCACTCATGCACAACAGTACCCCTATCCTTCCCTCAGTCCTCAGCCCCCCCCCCCTCCATTATATTGTCTACATATGTATACAAATAAGCAAAAATGCACCTTAGCCAGGTTACAAAGCAATCTCTTGTTGGAGTTACATCTTGTCCTCCAAACACAGACAGAATGAACCACAACAAAACCAGAGAACACTACTCATTTTCCTCATGCTTTTCCTCATGAGTCAGTTCATTTCATAAACTAATTGCGACCAGATTCGCAAAAACAAAAAAAAACAAAAAAAAGAATGAGCACAAACTCAAAATCTGGTCTTGACAAATTCCATCAGTGCCACAGCTCACTCGACACACAGTATTTTAAATTCAACTCAGCCTCTCCTCAGACGCAAAGCCAATGCAAGCAAAACTCTACAGAACACGTGACGGTTTAAATGTTGCGACTTTAAGATGTTTTTAAACCACATCCTCTTCCCACAAAGCAAGCGAAACAAGCTCAGGTGCCATTTTTCTATTGATACAAAAGCGCTCCTCTGCTCTGAAGCAATCATGCATGATACAACTCAAATATTACCATTCAAAAGAAATTCAGAATAGAGCCATGTGACTACATCTACACTAATAAGGCAGTAGCACATCTGTTTCAGCAGAGAGGCCATATTTTATTGTGCAGCTCCACAATCAAGACATTTGCTCTCTAGAGATGCAGCAAGGCAGCTTGAGGTGTGTTGGTCAAAAAATGTCTTATATTACTTGTGCTAATGGATGTGCATTCATGCTCACAGTGTAACAGCTCCTCTTAAAAGGTCATTGTCATGTTAGTTTGGCTTCATGTTTAAGCACCTGCTCAGCACAAGGACTGCAGCCTTCACTGCTGCCACAAAACTGGCTGACAGCATGTTTGATTAGGCCTGTTTAATGAACATGAAACGAAATATGGTGCACAGGTCCTCTTGTACTGTTTTCCTACACCCTCGCCACAACAGTATGTTGCGCAGCTCAAAAAGATCACACACACAAGAGACACAACCACAGTCAGTACAGAGATCTGGGCTGCTGCTTGTTAAGAGGGAAGAGGAAACACTTTGTTGGGTCACTGAGCTGAATGGGTCCTAAAATTATACACATTCGTTTGCAGAGAACCCAGTGTCATGGCTTTTTAAGGCGGCAAGAATTTACTAAATGTGTCATTTTCAGAGTTCAATCCGTGCTGAAATAAAAAGACATACCCATTACTTTAAATGCCTGAATAAATATATCCAGCAAAAATGAAATGTTAGCCTTTACTCCCCACTTTGCCAGCTGGAAATTTTGAAAAAAAAGAAGAAAAAAACTAATTCGGCCAAGATACTGTATTTAGGACATGGTTACCTTGATGGATTTATCTAGAACAGAATATTGCACCATGGAGATTCACATCATGATAATGATACAGGCCAATCAGGAGCAGTACTTTGTGAGCGTGTGTGAAGCAGAATGACCTGAGTCTTACACTGTGCCCATTTTGACACAAAGTATCAGAGCCGACAAATAAAAAGTTGTTTTTTTTGTTCCAAACAAAATCATCAATGAAACACTTACTGACATATCAGTTACTGCTGGTCTTGCACAGACTAATCTTGCAACAACTAATTTTGTTTTTCTGTGGTTTTCCTATCTGACAACACCCAGTTCAGCTACTATGCCTTGAATACATATTGTACAGTATATTGGCCAAGCAATATGACATGCAGAGAAGCATGCAGTTAATCACAACAGATTCTGCAGCTGTGCCAACACTGACGAGACTGCAGAGTAGAGCCTGCATCCACCTCAAGTTGCTAATGCACCCGCCCTCCGCTGCCAATGGAAAATACCACTGCAAATCCCTCACACTGCCAAGAGCTACGGGGGCCACAGAGAGCCGAGACAGCACTGGCTAACTCACTGCCAGCCCTGCATAACAGCATAGCATGGCTGACAGTCAAAACAACACAATGAAACTACATCCAGGGTATCTAAACCTAAAACTCAGTCCATGTCTTTACCCAAACATCTGGGTTGTGTAGCCGCTGGAGCCCACTATCACTTTTACAAATCAGATGAGCAAAGCAAGTAGCACAACTGCTAGAAAATGCTAATGAACTCAAATATAATCACAGAAATTCATGCCTCATGCAAAATACCAGTGCTTTTAATAGTTCATCCACCTCAGTGCTGAGTAAGTATTTCAACCAGATACTACAGCACTTTAAAGATATACACACACGACTCAACCCTTCCCTACTGCACAATAACATCCACTCACTAGTACACACTCTAGCAGCCCCCATCAGGAGCTTTGTTGCAATTAATAGTGACACCTGTGGCATTTACTGAAGCGTAGCTGGTTATGAATTTTTTTAAAAAAAAAGCAAGTACATCCTTTGTTATGAACATCCAAACTATATACTTATGTGTAGAATGAGTCAAATGCTGCCACTACTCACTCTGACATTACACAGTAAGTAAAACACGCTAACACAGAGCCACCACAAGGCTTTTTATTGATTAAAAAAAATGGTGGCATAGCCCTCTTGGCTATTACTATGAAACCGAAGTGGGGAGATCACGTGCACACAATCAATAAATCATTAAAAGCTGGTCACTTCCTTACCTACAGTCATGCTGACTGGTGACCACAGAGCTGTGGTCACCACAATATGGATATCAAAAAGGAAAAAAAGGAGCTGGGGGAGGGGGGATGACATTTAAAACCCAGAGACAGAACAACTCCTTCCTGTCTCTCTCCTCTGCTATTTGTGGGTGTATAGTCTCCACCACTCTAGATGCAAAGTCTCCCACAGACTTCACACCAGAAGACACCAGAACCATGACCTCAGAGGTGACATCACCATGCAGCTGTGCCCTAGATTTCACAGCACACACAGAAAATCTCACGCACAAACACACAGCTTTGGGTCAAAATGACATGTGTGCTCGTGTTGATTCATCCAGTATCGTCCTAAGTGTTCAAGAGGTTTGTTTTTGACTCCTCGGCTTCGTCATAGCGAGAACAGGGGAGAAATGCTGTTGACCGTGTTGGTATGCTCCTAGCTGACCATCCCACCGGAGGTAAAATGTCAGATGGAAGGATGGCCGTAAAATGTTCTGACCAAAGGAGAGTGGCGAGACAGAAACGGAAACATGACGGCAGTGCTCGAGGAGAGGGTAGGAGCAAAGGGAAACAGTCTGGTTTCATTCACAATCAATTGCTGCCTTCTCACTACCCAGTGATGTTCTCTCACTTAATGCTAAGAAAAAAAATGGAGCATCAACATGTTTGCTGGTTTCCCCGCAAAAAAAAAAGAAAAAAAAAAGAAAGAAAGAAGGGCAGTTTTGTCCAAACAATGTGTTATTCATCTTTCCTAATTAGGAACCAGTAAGAATTACAGTAAGAATTAGTCATCATCATCATCTTGACGTCATGCCTGTGTGTTAGTTCAAAGAAATAAAACACAGACAGTCCCTGTGCTGATGATGATGGCAATAGCTATCTCGTATCACCCTGTGTGAAGCAGAAAGCCGCACTGGTTGGCTGGTTAGTTAAGCTGCGGATCACACCATGTGGTCCCCAGTGCTGGTGCTGGCGGTCTGGCTGGGCAGCTCAGAGGTGTGCTCCTTCTGTCTGAAGCTCTGCTGCTGGTGCCCGGAGCAGCAGTCCCCACCGGTGACCTTGCACATCCGGTGCTCCTCGTCGCTTTCCTCCTCGAGTCCTGAGCCCTCGTCCACATCCAGCTGGCACACGCACACCTCGATCCCCGAGTCTCCGGTCACATGGCGACGGCGAGTGATGAGTTCTTCATCCTCCTCGTCCTCCTCCACCGCTGCTGCCGCCATCAATGGAGCCTCCACATTCTCTTCTGCCAGACACTGCGCTTGGATGGGCATCGACACTGCTTCCTGGTCTGATGATGAGACTAAGGCCTGACCGTCCACCCTCGGGTCTGCCTCAGCCAGAGGTTGTGGCACAGTGGCAGCATCTGGCTGGTTAACTTGTGGAGGGAGTGCTGGAGTAGCCTCAGGAGGGTTTTCAGAGTAAGGAGGAGGTGGCGTTGGAGGGTGACCCACCACCTCTTCATAGTCAGGAAGCTTGCAGTCGTTCCAGAACCCTGAAAGTCAGAACATACAAAAGCTTTAGCTTTAAAACATAAAATATAAAATGTGATTCACTGGTTCCAGCTTCTCAGGTATTAATATTTGCTATGATACCAAACTAAATACCAAACTTTCACTTTTGCCAGCAGATTGGACAAAACAAACAATCTGAATATGTCAGACAATTTATAGACCAAGCAATGAATTAACAAATCAACAATCAACAGATTAATGGATAATGATAGTAATGGTTAGTTGCAGCACTATATCCATGATTCATTATTCCAATATGGTGTTATATAGGCCAGCCCATTTCACTGATGTTCCCTGAAACATGTGTTTTATGTTATGATGTGAGGATCTCTGGCAAGTTGTAACTGAATCTCTGAAACATGCACTTGTTATTGTTCCATAAAAACAATATTAATAAAATATTTTTATGGGTTAATAAACATTCAAAATAGTTCTGATTCAGGCACATCTGGTTTCAAACAACAAAGTCCTGGCGATTTATGAGAAGACTATGTCAGGCCCTTCTGTAGTCCACATGCGACAACTAATCATTTTGTTTTGCAGTAAAGTATGATTAAATGTCTTAATGGAGGCTGTGCAACCACTTTGATATGGATAATCTAAAATACCACAGGCTACATTTTTGTATACCTACTAAGGATCAGCTTTCCCAAAGGTCAAAACCTAATCTAACCACTCCTGATTGCCCCCATTGGAAGTCCAAGTCTGATAGCATTTCCAGAATGGTGGCATCTTATGTTAATGCCAATCCCACAGATGATAACACAGTGATTTATTGATTAATTTCTGTCCTAAAGCTAAAAGCTAAAATAGAGCCTGTGTATTTGAAAATGGCTTATCAGTCCATTCCCCATGATATCCTGTGGAAGATAGCAATAAGACTACACATTAGCCAGGAGTCACCCTCTGTGTACGTTCACGGTTAAAGTTGTGTTCACATTCTTGGCATTAAGTCAAGCATGTTCAATGTGGGCCTCAGGCTCTGACAAGTGTGCACCTTGTCCTACCTCCTGTTTGTGATATTAGTGGACAAGAGATCACGTTTCAGCCAGGGTCCAGAGTGACCACTGAAATTAGGGGGGCATCTATGCTGGCTGCGGTCCTTCTGGCAAAATCAGACCATGATTTCCAATATACACTCAGGCAATTTGCAGCTGAGTATGACAAGATGGGGATGAGGATCAGCACCTCCATTTCTAAGCTTGTGACTCTCTCAATAAGGGGGCTGTTTCCTTCAAGAAGAGGGGAGAACAGTCGTTCCAAGGAGAGTTCAGGTATTTTGTGGAACTGAGTGACAAACATTGTGAGATTTGCTGCTGTAATATTGTACCTTGGTGATGGATGGAGTTCAATGTCATAACCCTTACCTGTGGACATGAAGTCTGAGCAGTACCCAAAAGTATAATGCACATAACAACTGGACATTAAGCCTGTAGAATGGCTGGTCTCAATTTAAAGGTTATAGAAGTTATCTAAGACCAGTCTGATATAGAGCTGCAGCTCTGCACTGAATCAGGGGAGACCTAAGGGCAGACCCAGTAAAGAGGGAATCTCCCAGCAGGTCCATGAGCACACAAGGGTCCCATAGGAGGTGGTGGAGGAAGTTGCAGTAGAAAAGATTATCTGGGCTTCTATGCTTACACCACCACAACCCTGTTTGGAGCCCCTCATCTGTATTCAAACTGAGAGTGTGCTCTCCATCTGACAACTGTCAAAGAGTTTGAGAAACTCACAGCCTACACATAAAGGTGCAAGATGACATAGAATAGGTGATTGCGGGGAAGAGAAAATTCAAATAAACACTATATTCAGCACCAAAATAAAACAATAAAATTCAAATTAGTCAGTCAGTAAAACTTAAATTTTGGAAGGCATCTTCAACATCCCCATGGCAAAGACAAAGACTACTCACTTAGATTGAGAGGTGGAGGGGAAATGAAGGAGCTGGAGGCTCCCTGGTAGGCCATGAGGCTGATCTCACGTTGACGTTGCTCCTGCTGAAGACGCATCTTGACCCTCCGGTGTCGGTAGGCACAGCAGCAGCTAAGCATGATGATCAGGGTCCATACCAACCAGAACCCTATGAGAGGTGACAGACTCAATGTAACCTTATCATCATCTACAGGTAACCGATGAAAATGGCCTTTCCCTGACACTAAACAAGGCAAAGACAGTTAATCCACGGGCATTAGAACTCCAAAATGAAGGTTTAAATTAAAATTGCAGGCTAGTCATTTTGCCTTCAGTATATTTTTAGTGAAAGTGAAACTGATTTGACAAGGAAATAACATACATTAAACAAAATTGTAAATCTTGAGATTGTTAATTCTCCAAAATAGAGAATTAGCAGGACAACAGAAATGAGATAAAGAAACACAGTAATTTACGTGAATAAAGAAATGGGAAATGACAAAAAAACAAAGAAATCAATCATTTGGAACTTACACCAGAGCTCGTAGTAGTAGGTGCAGCACTCAGTCTCTCCACAGCAGTACCCCATCTCACAGCGGTACTGTTCATTGTTTACCCCAAAACAGAACTCCTTGCCCTTAAATACACACAAGAGGTAAATAAAGTGAATGTCTGAGTCAACACTCAATCACACAGGATGTTTAGCAAGCTCTTGGTAGAATGACCTATTTCTTGGGTCTATTTAGTCTTTGTCATTTGTCACTTCACTGTCATTTACTGTGCTTCCACATTTTTGTGTTAGTCCCATAGTGCAATGACACCTATATTAATACAGGAAAAACACACAGATATTTAAAATCAGATTTTAAAATGCTACAGAGACAATGTCAGCAATCACTGTTACATGTTTTCCAGAGGCACGGCACAGTTATAAATCACTACAATAAAACTGAAAGTAAAATTAAGTAGGTTTTTAGGGCAACTTGAAGCAATAAAATAATGATGCTAACGTTGCTGCTACACTGCTAAAGGATGTCAGTAACTTTGATCAATAAAATACTAAACTGCTTTAGCACCATTGTGGGAATTCATATCGTTATCAACATATTTTCACGGAAAGATAAAGTAGAGATTGTATCAGGAAATCAAACTGGACACACTGGGTCTGACTGCTCTGTCCTGCTAGCTCATATCAACAACTGTGAATAAACACGTCAATTTGCCGGGTACCAGTTAGCAACGGCTAACGTTAATCTGCTTGATACCCTTGATTCAAACTGTGAAATCGACCTAATAAAACACATCCGTGTAGCTTTTACAGTTACAACCTGATTTTTCTGTCAAGTGAACTGTCGAAATATAAATGAAAACTTTGCCCAACTGACGTCATCCTCAGTTTACAGTAGCGAACCGAGCCCAGTTTCCTTTGTGGAGGAGACAAAAAGGATCGACAGGCGGCCTCCATCCGCCCCAGGCGCCGCGGCCTCGCCTGGAAGCCTCAGCCGACCCAGAGAGCGCTGGCGGCGGCTTACCTGCACCAGACAGGTCCCGGTACAAAGAAGACCTACAATGGATCCCAGTGCTTTCTGCGGCATCTTTCTGGGTTGTCGGCCGGTAACACGACGGGAATCATATAGCAGTCGGTGGACTCGACGGTGCTCGTTAGCGGTTCAGCCCGTCGGCCTCCGACATGTTTTTGTTGTTTCCTTCACTCAGAAACAGCCTTAACAGTAATATGAACCGGGGGCGGCCGCTGAGCTCCAGGGGGCGCTGTTGACGCGTGTGTGAAAACATGTCATTTCACATAGTTCAAATTCAACCTTCCGTCTCTTCCTCTTTAAACAACGAATTTTAACCAGGTAGAGCTTCATCAAGTTCAATGTAGATGACTATGACTTAAAAATATAATTTGCATACTTTCAATGACTTATGTATTCTCAGGGTAAAGCTTGGAGCAGCAATTCTCAAAACTCAAAATTTTCTTTTTCAATTCATTATTATTTTTGCTTAAGTGATGTTGATTTTTCAGTGATAAAAATTAAATGTTAAACACAAAAAAATGGGCAGTGTAGTTTATAACATATTGTGGCAACTAAATTTGAAGCAATCTGCCTACAAAATACAGTAATTTATTGTAACACTTTTAATATTTATTTTGTCATTTGCACTTTACTTTTTTGTTCCAGTGCACTTCCATATTCTAATAATAAAGTTTGTTCACAGCACCTATAACAATCTGCTATTAAATTGCTTTAAAAGGCAGAAAGAATAATAAATTCAACAATAAAAATTTAAATCAAGTTCAAAGTAAAATTTTCTGTTTTTCTTAAGAAGTGATTCAGAGAATTATCTCATCAATGGTGCACATTCAGTGCTCTCGCGTTGTTTAGGCTGACGTCACTGTTTCTGTGGCCACAGAACCTGACAGCTGTTCTCCAGAGAGGCCTAAAGATGTTAATCCACTCAGTGTAAACAGGGGCCACAGCACGTACACCTGAGGAAAACATGGTGAGTTATCATGATTCACAGTCATGACTACTTTGGAACATTTGAATCAATTAAAATGTTCTAATTTTCATTGAGTGATAGACTAATTGTTGTTTCATGATGTGTGTGTTACGGAAAACTGTTGGATAACTTTGCACGCCAGGTAAGGGGCACCTAGTTAGGACACATAGTGCCAACAATAGGTTAATACTGATGCTGATGATGATAATATAACGGCAATTTTATTTCTGTATTTCAATGCTCATATGTATGGCTTAGCAAGTTGTAATAGTTTTCATGTATACATTGTTTTATTCTCATTTTGGGATTATTCAGTCTCAACAGTTCAGGCTTCCTTTTAGTGTGGGCAAGAAAGCAAATTTTATTTTAACGGCACCTTTCAAAACAGTAGTTTTACAGGAGAAAGGAAAGAGAAATGAAGGGAGACAGAGGAGACAATATATGAAAACAAGAAGAGGTGGACTAACCATAAATTATAAAGTTACAAAATCAAGAAAACAAGTGACTTTTAACATGGTTTTTAATGATGTGAACTCAAATTATTGCTTAAAGTATTGAATTGTAATTTGACAGTCATTTGTTTCTATATTTGACACAGTAAACACATGCCACAGGTCGCAGAGTTCAGTGCCAGTATTTTCATCTTAACCGAACACACTGCAAGGTAAATAGCTTGAGCCAAAGCCTTCCTTATCACTTTCTGGACGCAAGCCACTCGCTGTGCACATGCCTAATCTTGGCCAATGAGAACTCTTGGCCCGCTACGTTTGTAGGTCACTGCAAGCGGCTAACAGCTAAATCCTCGTGCTCTAGATGATTCTTGCTGTGGGGGGTGAGCGTTAAGCCTCCTGTTCAGGCTGCGTCAGGTTCCTCTGCCAGCCCCTGACACCATGCTGACCTCTGATGACTGGTGCTTTACCTGACCCTGCTGAGGCCACGATTCTGTAACAATATAGTGAAAAAGTGCTTTTAGGTTTCCCTATGAAATGCCATCTCTAAACCTGCTGTCCCATTGAAACTCATAGCGTGTCCTCTGGTCCACCTGCAGGGCCTGTTGTCCATCCTTCGGAGGCTGAAGCAGTCTCCAGAACAGGAGGTGCGTTTACTGTTGCTTGGCTTGGACAATGCTGGCAAGACCACTCTGCTGAAACAGCTGGCAGCCGAAGATATCAGCCACATCACCCCCACACAAGTACAAATATGCACACGCTCGCACACACATCCAGTAGCTCACTCACACACTGCGGGAGTACATTTCTTCATTTTCCAGTCAAATAGATTTCACAATCATGCTTTAATTCTCCTGCTGCGAGTTTCAAATGAAGCATCAATCATCTATGTTGTCTTTCAACAGGGCTTCAATATAAAGAGCGTTCAATCATCTGGCTTCAAGTTGAACGTTTGGGACATTGGAGGTCAGCGCAAGATCCGCCCCTACTGGAGGAATTATTTTGAGAACACAGATGTACTGGTAGGTTCTCTTTGATGTTCTTGTCAAAGTGAATATCTACAGATAATAGTCCATCAAATACTGTAGTATTTTATGTATGCTATGAAGCATTTTGGGAATATCGTGACTTTGTTTTTTGCAGATCTATGTGATTGACAGCTCAGACAGGAAAAGGTTTGAAGAGACAAGTCTGGTGAGATGCAGTTTACATTTTCTTTAAATAACTGCAAAAATAAGATTAGTGTGATCACTGGTCGTATACAGTTACTAGAGAACATGCTGAGGATTAGAATACATTTTCATTGTAGCAGAGCAATCCCATCACAAACAACAGGAATTAAAAGTTGATCATAGTTGATTACAGATAATGATCACAACATCTACAGTCTAATTATAATTCTGATTTCTGACGTTGAGAGCCAAAAGTCAATATTATCTGGTGTCTGACTCAGCCAGCACATATTATGTCACTGGCGCCCCTCATGTGTCTGTTCCTCCAGGAGCTGGCTGAGTTGCTGGAGGAGGAAAAGCTTGCTGCTGTGCCACTGCTAATCTTTGCCAACAAGCAGGACCTGATGACAGCCACCCCAGCATCTGAGCTGGCAGAAAGTCTCAATCTGCACACTATCCGGGATCGCATGTGGCAAGTCCAGGCCTGCTCAGCAGTCACTGCTGAGGGAGTGCAGGTAAATAGACAGTCTGCAAACATGAATACACAGCGAGGGTTGAGACAGGGTGGGCTGTAGAGTGACAACTCACAGAATAATGGCATTGACTACTACAAATGACTAATCACTACAGACTAAACTTAAAACATGCAGTGAAACATGTCATACACGTCACATTGAAACCAAATTGCTGGCTTCTTCTTGGCAAATATTTCCTGATTTACTTGTGTTCATGTTAACTAACAAGCCAGCAGCAACCACGCAGTTGATTTCTGTTCAATCCAGCTGGGTGTTTAATCCTTCCTGCTCAAACTATACATACTATTTATAAGATTGCCCAGATTAGATGACCAAAGTTAAGCACGTTATCATCTTTGTAAAGTCCAAAGAGGCTTTGCTGTTATGTTTCCACCATATGCCTTCAAATCACCAGCCACAGTAAGACAATGTTTTCAAAACCACATTATCTCTTCTGTCTGTCAACATATTATACAGAGATAACAGTCCACTCCACTAGGATTTCATATTTATTTGTCTTGATTTCCTAGTTTTACTGATCAGAAACTGCAGCTTGTAAACAACCTCATATCAATTTCACCTCACTAATTTTCACAGCACATTCGCATTGTCTGCTTTGTTTTTCCAGGATGGCATGACCTGGGTTTGCAGAAATATAACGTTTCGGAAGAAATAATTCTAGAAGCAAAAGATCTGTGAAGAACTGCAGTTGCACTTTACACTTGACTCAGTCACTTTATGTCCAGGACAAGGAGGTGACAGAATGTATTATTATTTTATATGGAACTGTCATTGTTATATGCAATTGTCATTCTGTCTTCACTTGGCAGTATTGAAACATTTTACAAGTAGAAGTTGTCAGTACAGTGATTCTCTACATGTAAACTTCTTAACCCTGTCAAGTCATATCTTGAAATGTATATACTGTATATAAGAGGCTGTTTATTCAAATTGCTGGTTCTGCACATTTGTAATGTGGTACTTTTAATGCAGAGGTATGTAAGCATTGACTGTCTAAATAAAAATTCAATATTTTGTGTGGTGGATTCATGACTGATAAGTGTTGCATGCCCCTCTAGTGAAAGCTAGAGGGCGGCCTTGCGTTAGTGTTGTCTCCCACAGCCTAATGTCCAATTATTAAATCCATGAATGATGTGGCATCCTGTGCCATATTTGATTTGCTCATTTCATAATCACCATTTATTTCTTCAGTTATTATCATATGCTCTATTTCCAACCATAGTCTTTCTTTGAAATATTGTCAAATGAATTCAAGGCTGAAAGCAAGGCAGGCATTAATCAGCAGCAATTCACTTAGTGAAGCATCAATATTTTGCTCATTTACATTTGTGCAGAGCTGCTTATGGCCACCCTGTGTTCTGCTCACCTGCAGAAAAAAAATCTGTATCATGAACACATAAAACATGAACACTTGCACATGCACACGGTGAATTGACCTCAGTACATCTCTCTTGCATACGCAATAAACCATACAGAAACACCTTGGCCATTCAATTACTCAGCTGCTCACCTTGTTCACCATGATTTACCACAAGGCAATTGCATTTTCTGTCTATTTTTCTATTTTGTCTTTTGCAGCACATTTGCCACAAACCCCACTAATCTGAACTGGCCGAGTGCTCCGCTGTGGTCCTATAGGGCATTTACATACAAACCTTTTCCAGGACTAATAGCTCTCCAATACAATTTGCATTTATATAGCCCCCTTCATACCAACATGATTTGGCGCCTTTGCCCATGATAAAAATAAACCTCCTCCTTTGGCCTTGAGTTACTGCCCTGCTGCTGCTGGTGTGCGTGTTCGTGTGTGTCCCTCTATGTATGTAAGGTTGGTTGATTTTAATATGTCAGAGCTGCTTGATCCTTCGATCGAGACTGAAACAAGTGCAGAGAGCCTCAAAATGGACCTCATAATGATCCAGCCCTCAGTGTGGGCTTTGGTCTTATGTGGTGGTATGTTTTCCCCTATACAGTACATTTGAATATTGTTGATACAGCAGTGCGGGACGCTTGACCAGGGAAAAGAGTCACAAGGTAAATATTAAGCCACAACAGATTTTCTTGGACCAACTGAAAAAAGACGATCTACCATTATTCAGTTAAAGCTGTTCTCAATTTGCTCCTGCAAACACATTCAACACTTTTACAAGGCTCTATGGAACATACATGAAGAAAGGGAAAAAAAGTAATGAATAAGGAAATGAAAGTCTACCATGTGAGACAGAAAATAAAATGCCCTCTCTCACCCTTTGGAGTGCTTAATCATTAACATCTAATCCATGTGATTATCACCCAACCTGTAAAGAATATACCCAATTACACATAGAAGTACTCTGATAAATCTTTCCAATTGTATCCACAAATAGCATCAGATGGCAGAGGCTCGGAAGTGACTTTAAATCCCAAATGAATAAAATTGGATTTACCAAATAGGAGAGTGGATTGGAGCAACCCGTCCTCGTTACCTCTGGCTCTATCATCAGCGAGGTGAGAGGCAGTCAGGCCTGCAAAGGGCCATAAATCATGGGACTTTCCCAGCTACTCAGGCCAGCACGCCGGCCTCCCACACAGGGGAAACGAAGGGCAGAGAGTCTGATTGACTCGCAGGGCTGGAGAAGGAAAAAAAAGGGAGAGGGTGAGATCCTGTGACTTAATTAAAGTGTTGTGTATCTCACACACTGTAACTACAGCTCAGTCACTTTGCCGTTACAGCGGCGATGTGGGATGCACCAGTGCTGAGACTCAGATGGTGGTTTGGCTTAGTAGAATATATAACCACCTCAAGCAGGCTTCTATAAGGAAGTACAGATTTTGAGACCAAAAACCTAAACATTCAACACCTGTCATATAGCTGATCATATTGACAGCAGATTTGTCTGTCTCTGCTTTCAACAGTAGGACAAGGCCGATGATGACAACAGTATTGCAACACATGTGATTCTGCAATATGATATATTACAAGGCAAACATCCACAATACACTAATATATCTGTGTAACCAAGGAGGAAAACACACCCTGAACATGAAATGGTTCAAAAACAGGAATAGGTACATTGTGCATTAACACTGCTTTGAGTTGTGAAACAGTTTTGTGCATCAGGTCTGAGTGTGTGTGTAGTAACAGTGGAAAAGTGACAAAGGGCCGAAGTGCAAGAAAACAAAACAGTTCCAGAAATAATGTGCATGTAATAAAAGGAACAATATCTATTTCCTGCTAATTAAATATGTGGAGGGTTTTCTGTCTTTTATCTCATTGTTAATTGAGCATGTTTTCGACCATACGAGCAATGTGAAGACATCAGCTGAGGCTCTGAGAAACTGTGAGTGAACTATTAGTCAAGAAAATAACTGGCAGATTAGTCAGTGATGAAAATCAGTAGTAGCTGATGATGTATCATAATGCCATAAAGAGTGTATCAATAATGTCTTGCAAGAGAACATAAGTAATGTCTAAGCTGTAATTTTAAGGAGCATAAATAGTGGACTGGCTGTAGCTGAATCACTCGGCTGCATCTTTTCCATGACAGTAACAGTTTGCCAGGACTTGTAATGTTAAAGTAAACTATTCTTTTGCTCTCTCTTCAAATAAAACTCCCATGTACCTTGTAAGCTGCTATAACCAAAACTAGCCTGGCTCATCCCTCCACTAACAATTACAGCGTTCAGGATAGTTTGTTTCTTCAGCACAGTCTCCCTCCGGCCTCATTCCCAGGCCAATCCTTTATGATTAAGCAGATAAGTGCTGGTACTGGATGATAAAACAAACAACAAATGTCCACATTCCTCTCATAGCTCCTTTGATGCGTGTGTCTGTGTGTGTGTGTGTATGTAACTCTCTTACTGCTCCAAGCCCCCTTTGCTATAATCAAACTGCAGAGTCATAAACAGCGAGGGATGAGGACTATAAAAATGATCAGGAGGCTCTATCAGCTGGGGGGACAGAAGTTCACACCTCGGAGCAGGTCAGTCTCGGAGCGTGGAGGGGGGTCAGCGTGGGGGTCGGCCTGGTAGGGGGTCCGTGGCTCTGTTTGATGCTCCTGAGACAGAAAGCAGAAAGGTTGAGACGGTGTCAGGACGAACCAAGAGGTTGTGTGATAATAGAGAGATGCTACCAGAAACTTTGACTGAGGAGGATATTAGTGATTTAGCTGGATCAAAAGGCGCTTGAGCAAGGTCAAACAATGTAAGGATCAGAGATAAAAGTTGTGTGTGTCTTCTTTCAGATTAAGTTTCCGGCCTTTGGAGATTTTGTACACGAGTTTCTGCCATGTTGTGATGGGAACCTTCAAGCGTTTCAATTTGGAACAAACTTGTGAATTTGCCTGAACAGCTGCTCACTAAATAGATCTTTAACTGGGATATTTTGCAAGCACACATCTGTATTAATGAAGTGAAATCTTCATTTTATAGTATTCATTCATTTTTTTATTTTTCAAAATTGGGTACGAGCCTAAATTCACCAAAAACAACCAGGCCTTATATGAAGAGTTTAACTAAAATTGTATGCACTAAAATCACGATAAAAAACAAAACTAACTGAATATTTTGATGGTGCAATTAAGTGAGTTGGTGTGTGTGGTTGTGTTTCTTTCCCATGTTTTCATTGCTTCATTGCAAGTTTTCCTTCTCCTTAAAAAACAATAAAACAAAACAGGAACTTGGGGCCCTTTCCTCAAAATCAACAAATGTTGAGTGCATGTCTATACAGGGGATGAAGATTTCAAATTTGAGTATATTTATTTTTACAGAACAATGATTTTTACTTGCTAATCAAGTCCTTATCACTCCTTTGTGTTAAAGTACTTTGACTGCAAATCACTGCAATTGAAAACTAATCATGTACAATGGATAATAACATGGGTAAACTGTGAAGACCATGAATCAATAACTCGTCACTAGCATGAGGTCAGGGGTCGTACTCTTGACCCTTCCCCGACCCTTGACTCCAAACTGCACTGGGAGGAAATAACACTTTCCATCGTCCGAAACGTTCCCAGATTGACTGATTGCCCTTATCATTTGACGGATCTGGTCCAATTCTCCCTTCTCTGTCTTTGCTCCCCCACGCTCTCATGTCCCTCCCTGGCACTCATAATTTGACTTTTTATCACCTCTCAGTGAAACAGAGACCCGGCACCATCCGTCATTACAGCACGCGCTGACAGCTCCTCACACATGCATGGATTTTTACATTTGACTCAATCCAGGGGCTTACTTTACTGTAACCGATTCAATATTCCTCAAATGAGCCGACCGATCTATATGCACGCCACAGTGGATGGGATCTATAGCACAGCCTTAATAGATTATCCAGGCCTCAGAGCCTGACTAGTTTAAGGGAAAGGGCATAATTTGTGTAATAAAAACATAATTATTCATTCGACTTGCTTGCTAATTTATGTTACTCAGACATTACGGCTAAAATTAGTAAATTTTGTGTGTGTCTCCATGCTGGTTTTTGTGTGAGTTTTTTTTAAAATAATGGGCTGCACCATCTACAATATTCATGAATCCATGACTAAGTTAGGGTCTTAACTACTAGATACTAGCTATTGAGTTGCACGATTAAAAGTTTAGAAGTGTCTTAGCAAGTAATTCAGGCAATCAGTTGCTTACCTTTTTTTAGATTGTCATTAGGTTGAATTATTTGTTATACTCTCTGAGGTCTCAGAGAGTTTAACAACAAATGAGCAATGTGAATAAGTGAAGTCTGCTGAACCACTTGTAACTAGCTGGTATAAATTCATGTGGGTAGTTTAGTCAATGTCTGATTATGCTAACTGACCTTATTTGGTCATTTAGGGATATGTCACTTAAGCAAATGTTGGTATAAGATTTTCTACTTTGAGGTCTTTGTAAGTTTCCATCAATATCAAAGAGCAGTCAGATCAGATATGTCGATCATAGACGCATTTTGCATGTCAGGCTAAATGGGTCATTTATTGGCAATCTAATGTCAACATTATAACTATATTAGATTAACTTATGAACAGCTGCTGCAACCAGCTCCTGGGCAAGATGAAGTTTAACAAACTGAGAACAAATTGAGATATATCACAGTATGCACAAACACAAAGATCTTTGTTGTTTCCAAGTAGCAAAGGTACTTTGTCTTTAAATAAAAATCTATATTTCCTGCAGCAGTATGAATAAAATGTTAGTGTTTATGATGTTGCTTTCATATTATGAATAAATGGCAGCAGAATGCATACGGGTGATGTGTGTTTGTGCACAAGTCTCGCTGATCTGTCTGACAAACAGAGAGGGTGTGTGCCAGAGAGGCAAAGGGAAATATTGTTTGTGTTTTTATTTTGTTTATATCTCCCTGCCTTTTATGGCTCAAGCTTTGCCGGCGCCAGAGAGGGTAAAAGAGAGGGAGAGAACGAGAGTATTCTCAATTTCCTTCTAAAAAGAAAATTCATTTGCAGTTGCTAATGTAATGTCACCGTTGTGTTTACTGAGCGTGGATGATGTATAGGGGATGTTGCATTGAGTGAGACTGCTTAATGATGCATAGAATTAAGTCTGTGGCTTTCAGCTGAGCTCCCCTCTCTCTTCCATACTCTCCTCTCCCTCTTCCTCCCTCCCCTTCTCTCTTTCACACACACACACACACACACACACACACACTCACTCCAGCTCCCCTTTCCCTTCCTCTTCCCTTCCCTCCCTTTTACCTCTCTCTTCATTTAATCCCCACCCTCCTCTTCCTCCTCACCACAACCACACCAGCCTCTCTCTTTCTCCCTCAGATGCAGGCTGTCTTGGACTGTTGGCCACACGTTGCTCTGTGCTCCGTTGCCTAACTCCATCAATCACTGCGAAGGGAAAGAAGAGAGTGTGGAAGGAGGGGGGGTGATAAAAAGAATAGAAATAAGATATGGTTGGAAAAAATGAGGATGAAAACACACTCTGGGTATAGACATCGTACAGGGTCGGTTTTAGAAACCTGGAGGGAAGAACACCTCTTACATTTAATGATTCACTGTGCACGATGGCAGTCCAAATAATTCCCTCGAATACTGTGTGAATATACGGATGCAATTGTGTTATGACTATGACTCTAGCTATGATTGTAAATGCGTTGGGGACCAGGGGCGATGATGATAATGATGATGATGATGATTATGATGATGTGATTTAGTGTTAACGGTTATTACCTGAGCGAGATGACTACCTGAGCGGGATGGGAGCTGAGTGGGAGGATTGTACTCGTGCACGAGTTGCAAGTGAAAGAACTACATTTTTGAGATTAATAGGAAAATATATTCCTTAATTCACACATCAGGGAGTGATGTAAATTCGAATTACTGTTGTGCATAATATTGCTATCTTGGAAATAGCCATGGTTGATTCTGTGTTCACTCTTCTGTTTAACAAGCATTAAAAGCCAAACCGCCTCTTATGTTAAAGCAGGAGTGTGAGTATTTTTATTCCGTTTTAATTAATCATATTTTTCTTTTTGATTGATCAAAATCTATATACATAATACTATTCCTTAAATAGTCCAGTCTCATAATAGAGTAGTCTCATGATGATTTTCACGAGGCATAAATCTAGCCAACAGACAAGACAAATATGAGATTTAATATTTGAAAGGACAATTTGTTTGCAGTTCATCTGTCATTAAATATATTATTGGTTGTGTTTTTGGTGGTATTTCCACATATTTTGCATTTTATGTTTTAAAATCTGGATTTATTTAGCTGCCTATGTTTTGGTGCTCAAGTAGTAGTGTGGGAGAGCAGGGAGGACAGAAAAACCAATAAAGGGTAAGTGAAGTCTCCTGAAATTGTCGGTGGACAAGCTCATTGACAAACTTTCTGCAAACTAAATGCATGATTATAAAGACAGCTTCTTCAGTGTAATGAGGACTAATTTATATTGATGGGTTCTTTAAAAATAAATCTGGAAAAGGAGGCTATAATGATGTTACATTAAATTTAACCAGATAATTTCCACACGTATACATCAATGTGAGATGCTTGTGGAGAAGCTATATTTGGTATTTCTTATATTTGGTAAAATTACAACTCTAAAAGTTTCAAAGAAGTATATATTCTGAATCATTTCCTTTATATCTTTCATTACTTTTGCTGAACTAACTGTGGCACACTGTTGTTTACTGAATATACGCTATGTTGACATCCCTGTCTTCATACTTTTATGTACTTTTGATTTTGGGCTGGACTTGGCTTTTTAGTCCCAATTATGGGATCTTAATTCTACATCATCTACAGCATACAATATGTTAGACAATAGTGTGCGTCCAACTTTCCCTTCTCTGAATGCTGTGCAAAAAGCCAGATCCACAAGAAATGTTTATTCCAGTTTGGAGTAGAAGAACCTGGTGGCCTGACCTCGACCTCATCCAACACCTCTGGGATGAATTTGTGGCTCAATGGGAAAATCTTGCCAGCCTTCACAGTATAGAAAATGATGTTATAGCAGGACATGAATGCCCATGTTTTTTGTATGAGATGTCCAAAACATGACATACAGGTGTAATGTTCAGGTGTGCTGACCAAATTTTGCTTTGGTCAATTGAGACAGGGATCAGACTTGTCCGCCCGGAGTTAGCCTGTTACAAAACATACAAAACCATTTCAGCTGCCTGACAGTGTTTTGTTTGCGTGTTGATTTTACAGTTTCTCTCCCACATCCTACTCCTTCATCTCTCTCTCTCTCTCTCTCTCTCACTCACTCACTCCATTGCTCCGTTGTGATCCAGCTGTCCACCCCATTCATCATCCCGCCACTCTCCCCCGCACAGAATTATTATTTCTTTGATGTGTTACTAGTTGAAAACAAATCCATTTTTCTGGCCATCAATTTATCATTTGGAATGGGGAGTCACACTTGAGTTGTAAGGGGCAACCACATTTTCCCAACTTGCACTGTGTGTGTGTGTGTGTGTGTGTGTGTGTTTGTGTGCCCGTGTTTGTGCACTTACTGTACGTGTGTGAGTGCTGATCTGCACACGTGAAATACTGTACATGTATGCTGTCTTGATGAGAGCTTCCTGTAAATGTGAGATGCAGGATGAGAGAAATCAGAGGTAAATAGAAATGATAGGGGGAAGTAGAGGGAGGAGTAGTTTGGGAAAGAGAGTGAGGATGAGAGAAAGGAGTGTGTGTATGTGTGTGTGTGTGTGTGAGAAAGAGAGAGAGAAAGAGAGAGAGAGGGCTTCCCTCTTCCTCCAGTCACCCTCCTTCACCTAACGTCTGTGATAATTTATCACTCCTCCTAGCTTGGCTGACAAACTATTTGCAGGAAAATGAGTTTTTCCGCCACGGATTTGTCCTCTGGGAATAGAAAGGGGAGCTGCTGTGTTTTTATTCCATCACACGCACACACACACACACACACACACACATCCAGATATACGGTTGTGCACATGCACGCAAACACACACACAGTGACACACACACACACACACATGGATTGAGGTCTCCAGTATTTATTGGGGGGAGGGGGAGGTGGTTAAGATAAATGAGGTAAATTAATAGAGTCACTGAGGGAAAAGATCTGCTTCCGCACCAGCAGATCTGCAACTGACACACAAGAGATGAGCACATACACCACCACCCCACCACCCCACCTTACCCACCATTCACTCTCTCTATTCCTCCCTCCTTCACCTGCCAGGCCATCCCTCCCACCCTCTCTCACTTTGCTCTCCAGTCCTCCTGATCCCTTGTTTGCCCTCCCACAGATGACAAATGTAACACTCAGACAAACAGCGATCAGGGCCATACAGCATAATGTCAGCTTAGATCAACACCGGGACAAAAGCAAATATCACAGCATCAACACTGCATTACAAGCACTCTGCCTGTGTGTGTGTGTGCGTGTGTGAATGTGTGTGTGCCATTATTACGACGGCTGGCCCGGGTCACTGGATCCCAATCTCACTTTCAACCTCATCAGCCAAGCTATTGACAATGTGCTTGACGGAGAATTACACAACAGTAAAGGCCTAATTACATTGCTATTACCCTGGGCTGTCCATAATCGTCAAACACGACGCACATCACAGTAGTAAATCTGCAGGCGCTCTCGCTGTCTCTCTTAATGCCTGTTACCATTACAGTGTTAACATTTCTTTCCACTTTATCGTCTGTTGACAGCGGAGACAGCCGAATATACTGAAGTCAGTCACACTTTTATTATAACGGTCTAATGAATATAAAATTGACTGTATGAAAATATATGGTTTGCAGGGGAAGCTGCAGAGCCTCTTTCATTCTTACCCACCTCCCTGCGAGTAGCTTGACAGTAAAAAGTGTCCATCAAAACATGACAGACAATACAACTATGCTGCCAATACACTGATAAACCTCTCACTTTGGCTCGTTTAGATTTATAGGTTTGCCTTCATTTTTTGCTTGTCAGATGTTTCCATGTGAAATTTCAACTATAGTGTAAATAACTGACTCTATCTGGGGTATGATGAGTAAAAAGTTATCATTGCGTCTCACATGTAAATGACCCCATTTTAGTTTAAAAACTGTGTTGTAGTCTGGTGGAAACAGAGACTTTTGGAATCAATGACGCAGACACCCATGTTTGTTTCTCGACTGGGTCTTATCATTATCATGCCCTTAGTTTTGCAGGTATTTAGTCATAAAGTATTGGACAAATTTTGACCTGATGTTGGTGCTAGATGAAAAATCAGATGACCACCAAAGTTATTATGATTCATCCTGATGGGGACATGAACGTCTGTACCAAATTTCATGGCAATCCATTTGATAGTTGTTAAGACATTTCACTTAAAAACACAAATGTCAACCTCATAGAGGAAAAGTCAGGAGCTCACCAAAGTAGTTAGGGTTTGTCATCTGGGGACCATGAATGTCTGTACAAAATTTCATAGCAATTTATCAAATAGTTGTTGAGATATTTTAATCTGGACAAAAGTGGTGGCCAAGGTTTTTGTAACTTGTTTGAATTGACCCTTTGAGTTCAGTCAATTATAAATCTAGAGCTTTTCTCGAAGACACTTGCGCATAACAGAATCTCGCTCTTGTGTAAAGTGGCCCTGTCGTCTTCTGTGTCTCTTTAGCAAGTTAATTGGAAGCTGAGAGTAACAAGACTTTAATCCGGAAGATGACACAACGTGTTTTGGTTTCCTCGCTCACATTCGCTCAGCCTGCTAACAGAGTTGATATTTTCTACATTACAGCCACGGCTCTATGGATAATGAGGCTCTTTTACTATCCGTTTGATTAACTCTGCGGCCCGTCTCCATTTGTAGCACCTGAGTTCTCATGAGGACACACACCCCTAAAAACATTACAGCCAACTTTCTGATACCCCTCTCCATAGAGACCGACTCTGACGGACAGGCATGAAGACGAGGTCCACTCTGATGGACCTCTCTGATCTTCAAAGTCTGCTGCAATTACTAGTGTGTGTCGATGGGGGTGCGTGTGTGGGTGTGTGTGTGTGTGTGTGTGTGTTACTGGCCTGTATCACCCACAGTGAACTCATTCATACAAAACATGAATGTAATGAATGCACATTTTAGTCACTTCTTTTTTAGAAGTTAAATCAAAAATAAAGTGACAAGGAGAGTCAGTGACAGACCGACAGGAGCAGAGATTAAAAATGTGTGGCTGACCGATTAAAGATTATCTGACCACCAGTCCGAATTGGATGTGGGCTAAACACAACTAAAGACTGCTCACAGGCCAAACCCCTCTGCTGCTAATGGCCATTACTGCCTGTATGCCATTGTAGGCCTCACAATAGCAATCACGCTGGGATTTTGTGTGGAGCTTGCTGGCAACAGTTATTAGCCCCCCAAAAAAAACTTAAAGGGGGAGCAGTCAAGAGAAGAACAAGAAGATTTGGGGTCCCCGTCAGCAGGAGGGACGGGGGGAGGACGGGGTGCGGGGTCAGAGGGCAACACCAAAGCGGAAATGGGAGGCGCTGGGGGAACAATGGACGGGGGCTGGACCAGGACAGGCGAGGCTGGAGGGAGGGTGGACAGTGCACAAAACACAGGAAGATGAGGAGAAAAAGATGACGGGACAGAATGGAGGGGAGCCAAAACAGATGGTGAAGGCTGGTCGGAGAGAAAGGGGCGGCACTGAAAGGATGAAGAGGGAGGGGGGGCTGAAAAGCTATTGGCAACACATGCATCATGACAGTATCAGCGAGGAAGACGGAAACATGACTGAATCCCATATGGCAACAAATGGGCAACATGTAGAGCACTTATATGCAGATGTTTGCAGCTTTGTGCACAAACATAACTCCTCATATTAACTATATCTGTACCATTATGGACTTCACCATCTCTTAAGGAAAGAATGAAATGTGATCCATTGACTTTTATATTATTATTTTTAAGCTACACTATAATACTGCCATTAGATTCCAAATCAGTTTGAATAAGGAAAAAATTTTTGTAAAATAAATGTGACTGTGCCAAAAGAAACAGTCACCTGACTTGAGGTTTAGTTATTTCATGATTCCAGGTGTTTTGAGCAAAAGACCCACAAATAAAGTGGCAAGATAGAAAAAAGGGAATTTGAGTGATTAAATGTATATTATAACATGTATTATCTTTATATATTGCAAAAAAATATTTTCCCTTCATGTCAGTGTGGGCACCCCTCATAACCAAGACCAGGGAGGAAAATACACCTTTCAGCAGTTGTGAGCCTGGAAAATCACCCCCCCTCCTAATGGGATCATCAATAGTGAGGTGTTTCTCCAGCTATTATGACCTAATTATGTGGCTCATCTCGACTCGCTGACCACAAAGAGACATGCGCCCGCAACGCTAGATTTATAAAAGTTGTCATTAAGCGGGTGCATTCATCTTCGCGGGAGCGCGCGGAGGAGGCAGGAGGAGATGGATGTCTGTGCGCGGGAGCGCGCACCGCGAGTTGCACCTCTGCTTAGTCGAAGTGAAAGATGGAAGATGGTTATAATGACTTTATTCAAACTATATTCTTTATGCACTTTTCATCTTATTATCCCACTTGTTTGATAGTGTTTTATTTGTACCTATAAAGCTTTTTCCATAATATCCCTAATAAAATATATTAAACGTGCAGAATTATTGCCTGTAAATCAAAATACAGATTAAATTGAAGATTTCTGATTTGTGACTTGAAATTACTGGATTTTAGACCTGGAAAATTTCCCATTTCTTTTGAGCTTGCATTAGGTTGCAAATATTCCAGAAACTATGAACAGTAAAATGGTTGTGCATGTTTTCTTATCTCTGCAGTCGGAAGTGTTTGCCCTGACCTTTTACCCTCACCTGTTGTCACCTGTCGCCGCAGGTTACTCTGCTTTTTTTTTTTTTTTTTTTGCGGAGACACAAACTTTGCTCGGGGAAGTAAATCCGGAGATACACCCGTCAACAAGACACACCCGCACACAAGAAAGGGAAGGAAATAATAAACATATGTAATCATGCTTATGACTCAACTTTGTCCCGTGTGAGTAATACAAAATCTGCAGCAGGTTCAGGAGGGAAAAACATGATGGTGCTGCAGATTTTAGGATGCATTTAAATTGAAAGAGGACCAATGAGTGTGTTGAAGGTTTTCTAAAGGTCTGGCAAAGTGTCTTTTATGAGTCTTTCTCAGACGTAATTCAGCTATAGTGGGATTTTTAAAAATAATTTTACTGACAAATTCAGAATTCTGCATCACATGTAGGTTTAGTTTGGATAGTTGTGGAATTACAGCCTTCATTTTGCATCACATTTAAACATGTTAAATTGAATGTGCCAGTCTGTATGCATGCAAAAGATATTTTAGCAAAGCATTTTTTTCTACTTTAGTTACTTTAATTTTTGCACCTTTTCAGCATTTTCTTGCAGCACTTGTTCCTTTTTTCTTTTCATCTCTCAGCAGTAGGCCTATAAAAACAAGTATAGAAAAACATTTTAAAATCACCTGTTTATGAAGACAAACAGCCTCATGGACGAGTTCATATTTACTTTTTTTGTTAACTATGCATTGTCTTTTTACTACATCAGTTTTAAATCAGGACACGACAGGATTGCAGAGATGTCGTGCTTCGTTTGAAAAGAAATATCTTCATTCCTATGGAGCCAAGAAAAATAATTTTAAGGAACATGTATTTCTTTGTGTGTGAGTCTTTTTGGCTTTAAATCTATCTTATGATCAACTCTTTATTTCTCATATGTCACAGCAGGTGTCAGCAGTGAATTTGTGGTATTTAAGTTGTTGTTTTTTGGAGCCTAATAATAAATAATATTTAACAGCATCCTGTGGAGCTCATATGAAAACGGCTTAAAGATGCTTCTAAATATCGATATGAGGGTCCGGATTTTGGGCGTGTGTGTCTCCTGCCCCTTGGCAAAGTGGACCCATATAATTAAGCTCTATTTTGATTCACTGTATCATCGTTATAGATACCAATCTGTGACTTTTAATCCCTTGTTAAACTCTCTGTCACCCCTCTCTCCTTCTTCTCCCTGCAGGCACTCGTCATTTTTCTCTGCGCCCTGCTCTCTTTACAGAGGACAGTCTCTGTTTCCAGCTCGTGTTATGATTCCCTTCAGTCCCTTTAGTTTTATTTATTCAAAAACAGTCGTCCCATTGTCCTGCAGCTGCACTGATGTCGAGGAATGAAGGACTTCAATCACAAGCTGGAGAGATAAGGACTGGGTGTCTTCACCAGCATTTTGGTTCCCTTTTCTTGTTGGTAAAAAAAAAAAAAAAAGAAAAATCCTCGCAGATCAATTGTTTTTACAAAAATTAATAATCTTAAAATTCCCATTTTCTCTCCTGAGATCAATTCTCCCTAAAAGAAATAGGCTAAAAAAACAATAAAGATGAGGCAGACGACACGGTGCCATGGATGTCTGTCATTAGAGGTGTTGTGTTTGCTTTACAGGCTTGTGAGAACAACATTAACAGTGTTTTAACTCAGGGGGATCCTGACACCCTGGTGTGACATCACGCTTATACGAGCCCTGTTTCACGCAGGCTGCAGAAAGTCAAAACAAGAGGCTGTGAGTCGTTTGCATGATGCAAGAAAGCTGCGCAGAAATCTTCTATAGTGCAGTGACACACACTTCATTTTTATTTGTTGCACTGTTGCATATGCTTTCAAACTAGTTTGCTTTCATTTTATTATTTTGGTTTTTCTTCTAGAGGCAAAAAGACTCATCCTTTATCGTCCCTTCACCTCATTTAACTTTTAAAATCAATTTCAGGAAACACAGCAAGATGAACTATGAAACAGCTCCAATCAAATATGATCCACCATGTTTTATATTATTATATTTTAGGCTGCACTATTATGTTGATATATATGTATATGATATATATCAGTCTAATAGGAAAAGAATTAAGTCCAAACTTTGCACACAAAAAACAAAAAACAAAACAAGATGTGCAACTAGAAACAGTCACGTGACTTGAGATGTAGTTATTGACTTGTATGATTCGAGAGAAAATATATTTGCATACATTTTTTTTCTTGCACGATCGATTCATAAGGGAAATGCCTCCCAGTGTTTGCAAAGTTTGCAGTGATTCACCTTTTTCCTGCTCAACTTCCGGTCTGCTCCTCACTCAGGTGTGCAGTCTACCTGGAGGAATCAGGCACCAAATCGGAATCAGAGTCCTGATGCTTGTACACAGTCTCATTAAAGCTGAATGGAAACAAGCCTTGACAAGCGTTTCCTTACAGTCACTCAGTGGGTGTAATGCCATCAAAACACAGGGTCAGCTATCCTGCTTTTTTTTTTTTTTTTTTTTAGTGTTCCTTCCCTTCTCCATCCAACCACACCTCCTCCTTCCTCTCCCCTCCTCCTCCTCCTCCTCCTCCAATGGCTGCAGGGCTTCATCCTCTGCGCAGCCCCGGTTGGATAAAACCTGGCTGGAGTGTCTGCGGCTCACAACACAACACAACACAGGACAGGAGACACCAGCAGGCTCCCATCATTTGGATAATATCACAATATCTGCTCGGGGAGCTTTGGGCATTTTGAGCTGCGTCGTTGAAAGGTAAGCTCTCATTTCAGTTTCTCACTATCTGAGCTGTGTTATGTGGTGAATATGTGGAGCAAATGATCCGCAGTCCCGACAACACAAGAGAGCTGGAGAAGCAAACAGAGACTTAAATCATCCAAAAAAAATAAAATAATAAAACACTCTCCGAGAAGATTCTCCTGCAAGATTCACGATGGCAGATTAATGAGAGTAGTTTATTGCATGTGAGGAGGTGAAGATGTGACCCTGGTCCAGATAAGAGGAAAGTTTTTTCTTTTTTTTCGAATCATCCAGTTTTACCTTAAAGGCACAAAGAGAGCTGAACAATTGTGGTGAAATTTTCACGAGTGAGTCGCAGGTTGTGTTTTCATTTTCTCTGCCGCAGATTCATGTGTGATCATAAAGATGAATCTTTCTGTTTGGGCCCAAATTAGAAGCTATTATATGCAGTACAAATCTTATTTGCTGTCAACTGTTGCAGGATAAATAAACTCTAAAATAACAAGATGTAAAAGAATAATAATCTTTCTCTCATGTGAAAATCAGAACATGTTGTTAAAATAATCATTAGTCTTTTTGTCTAAGAGAAACTGAGGGTCGACTGTTAACAACATAATTAATAGAAGCGAGATTGAATAATTTACCTTTAGAATAAAACTGTTGATCTATTTGAAACTGTCAAATAGTAAAGGCTAAAAAACAAGGCAAGACATCAACTAGGATCTTAAAAATGATTTTTAAAAAGAGACAAAAATGACAGACGGTGAATATGAGAGGTTAAGTGTTGGAAATAAACTCCAAATGTGTGCAAAAATCCAGTAGAATATTAATTGTCATTATTAATATGAACAAGTAAAAACAGTTGTTATATACTAGCATTAACATTTTAAAGAGTTACACTACTGATCAAGAGCCACATAGTTTTAAATCATGGAAATGTCAAAAGTTCCTGCCTTGTTTTTAATGTCCCAAAAATCAAACTTCATTGCAATAAATAGTGATTTGTTAATTATTGAGAATTATATTGTTTTGCAATTATAATAACAAAATATATATAATAAAAACAACTTTTTTATTTGAGCCATTTAAGAATATGATAGAAAATAAAATGTGGTTCTAAGCAGCTATTTTCATTTTTGTTTGGAATTAATATATTTTCGGAGACAACCTGCAAACAGTCATGCTGAATTCAAACAAAAAAAATACATGCATATATTCGACATAAAGTTTATATTAGATTTAACAATTCATTTTCAAATATATGTTCTAATGTCAATTATGTGAATCTACACACAGATCTCAAAAGCTAATGAAACCTGATGATGCACTGTGGGCTTCAGCAGCAGTGTAAACGCTAATAAACCAACATAAGTTTGGGTCAAACACTTCGCCTTAACTTATGTCGTCAATCATCACATCAAGAGATATCTAACAGTGTGTGACAGTGTGACAGTGTGCTAATTATCTGGTTAATTTTCAAGTGTTCACACAGCAGGACATGACAACACCTGACAGCTTAAATGACAGTTTGCACTTAAACAGTCAAATTAATCACTTTTGGTTCTTTTTCCACTTGTGTCCTTTAAAAACCAAACATCATCTTATCTCAATAATTAGAGTCTATATCTGAGTATGATGGTGCTGCCGTTTCATTTAACATACTACATACACATAATGTTTTGCTCTTATTACTGTGAAGTTGATGCAGCAGCTGAGCAGATGGAGCCTGTAAACAAGGCCAACGTGTGGACAACAACAAACTGGCAGCTCACACATTTAAGACAGATTCAGCATCTTTTAGTTAAGAGCTGAGATCCTAATAATTTGTCACATCTCTTAACTCCATCTGTGTCTTTTTTTTTCATTTCATTTCTGTTCAACAAATCAACCATTTGATATCTCCTTTAAGTCCTTTAATGTAAGTTCACATGGTGTGATTGTGGCGCTCATGATGTTTGATTCAGGTTTATTCATTTTTGTTTAATTTTTGCTCAAATGGCAAAATAAGTATTTTAAACACAATCCTGAATCCTCAAACTTGTCCCACTTACATCAAATCTATTTTACATCATAACTCATAAATCACTTCTGTCTCATTTGTTGAAGACCCAAAATGAAATTTCTGGTTCTAATAATTATAATGATTAATGAGACCAGTCAATCCTAATTACAAAACAGTGAATGAAGGCAAATTTTATGTATAACAGGAGCAGCCATCTGGGTTAACCAAGGGAGGAGAAGATCTTTCATGTCTTAATACTAAATTATACTATTTTTTACACAAATACAAACACATAGGTCTGTTCTTTATAGTCTCAAAGTTAGATGATGTCCACAGCCAGAGAGAAAGACGGACATGTACAGGTGATGTAAAGACAATATCTACACACACTGCCACTGTGAACACCAGCTGAGTGTTTGTCCTGTACGAGCTCGGAGGCGTCACAAATGACAAACAGCCGGTTTCCTGACCCACTGTTCTCCTGCAGCGTGCGGCCCTCAGTGCGCTCAGGAGCACACACTCATGCCAGACGAGGCAGGACGGGGAATAAAAGCACTGTAACGTGGACAGCGTGGAGGTGGAGAGCGTCGCATTCAGCTGGTGGAGCGAGGGCCAACAACTCAGGGATATGTCCAGCAACACTGGAAGAGGTAAATACACAACACAAGCTGGTGTCTCAGACTCTTCTTCTGCTGCTCACTGAACACTTTAGAACATAATTCCTGTCATTAACAGGATGTAGAAATAAAAGTCTGACTCTTAACATCCATTTCCCCTTTTATTTTCCCTCAGCTTGAACTTTGGAAAAAAAGTCCACTATTTATTTGTATTATTATAAGTATAGGAACATTTAATGAATGGTTTATAACACACACACATAATGGAGTTGTAAGCAGTTATAAGTGTTAATTAATGTATTTGTCAACAACTATAATTCCCATAAATTAAGCCTAGTATATAAACATATAAGAAATGCCAATGGCATAGTTGTGATAATATAAATTGTGTCTTCACAAGAGAAGTTATTGACTAATTCTGTAGATTAATAAACACTTAGACAAAATGTCCTTCTCTGCTTAAAACTACATTCTAGTGTGTCTGTGAAAGGTCTCCAGGTCATGGTATTCACTTAAGGGTTGAGTCGACGGCAACTGGACTAGATGCTTGAACATGTTTCACTTCTCATCCAAGAAGCTTCTTCAGTTTTCTGATGAGAAGTGAAACATCAATTCAACCCTTATTTGAACACATTATAGTTTGTTATAAAGCTTTTATTAGCTGCTTGCGAAACCGGGGGACTTAAAGTTAAATGTTGAGTATCAGCTTGTTACACTTTTTTATTTAACCTTTATGGTGTTTGCATGTAGGTTGAATATTCAAACTCATGTCTCCATGTTTGTTACGGCTGCACCGTCATCATCATTGTTGGCCTGACATATTTGGTATCTTTGGAAACTTTGGGATCTTCAGTAGAATTTAAAACAAAGTTCAGTGGCGTTGAACAATGTTTGGCCCTTGAAGGCACGTCTACCAAATGTGATCTTGCAAGTGTTGTTGGAGGCCTACAGAGAGATGGTTTCTTGTCTGCTCATTGTGATTCTTGGAAGGAATTTTCCCTCTGGTTGTTGTGCAGGATATTAAAGGGGTGTTAATTGGATGACACTTAAAGCTGTCAAATATAAAATTAGAACAATCCTCCTCTGGTCAGAGCCACTTTCAGCTGCATCTATCTATCTATCTATTGATGAATGCGCACTTTGTTTTTGGGTGTGCAACATAGACTGTGTGCACGCTCTCTGTGCGCGTGCGCGTGCTCGCCGCCACCCGGGTCTGCTCCGCTTTAATATCCTGCAGGTTGATGAAGCTTGGCGGGGAGATTTTTTTCCACACTCCGCTGGCAGCGTTAATAGAGGCTCCCCCCCCCCCTCCTCCCTCCCTCCCTCCTTCGGCCTCGTCCGGCTGTTTGATGTGGAAATGAAAGCCGGGAAAAGGCTGAGAAAGAGACGCGTCTCAATGGGTTAAATTAAAAGCAATGGTGTTCTTGCAGAGTCACCACCGTGCAGCCCATAGAGAAGATAGAGGAGGCTCCTGCTCCGCTTTGTCTGCTGCTGTTTACAGGGAGGAAAAAACTGGGTTTGTGCAGGTTTATTTTTTTTGCAGGAGCAACCTTTGACACGTAAGGATTTTCATATAGATCAATGCACGTTCAATATATTACAACTATAATATGTTTATATCACATACAATGACATCATTTTTTGCTATTCACAATATCTTTAGTATGTGCACAAATGCACTAATATCAAGCATGACGGAAGCAATAATGAATGATCACCTTCATAAAATGTAATTAATAATATGGATATGTCTAAAATTGTATTAGCAGTAGATATGTTGCTTCTTATATTGTAAAAAGCATGTGTGCAAATAAATAAATAAATGAATAAATAAGGAAAGTGCCATAAATCATAATTCTTATATAAATAGAAAGTCAGTTTAATAATAATAATTATTATTATAATAATAATTGTCTCTAATCTCATACAAAAATATGCATTAAAAAGTGCTTCACAAAAGATAAAAAATGACATATAAAAAGACAGATGGTGCAAAATATTTGTGGATTTGTCATTTCATGTTTTTTTCCCCCATATTTAAATTGATCATTACTGTGTATGATAGTGTTCAAATGAAGAGTATCGCAGACTGTTTTCTTTACCAAATAACATGTTCCCTTATAGTTTCCCAACACAAAATATCAACAGTCACCTTCACTGAAGCCCACAGCGACTCGTGTTACAAATTAGTGGCCTTTAAATGAGAAATGTGAGAATAAGTCTGCAGGAATTATTCATTAGGAACTGATGAGCCTGGAAGTGATCAATCATCAATTGAATATATGAGCTTTGTAAAATTCTGAAAGTTTAATATATGTTTCCAAAACACGGTGAGTATTTGTAATCTTTCAGAAAATTGGAATCTATTGAACAGATTTGACCCCAATTTAGATGTAAATTGAAGTATGATAAAAAAAAAAAAAAAGTGACAGAAAGAAAAAGAGTGGAAGAAAAACAGACTTGAGCTAAAACAACCTTTGCTGGTCATTTCCCCTTGAATCTCTGCTTTTTAAATAAATGTAAATAAGTCCATTACTCACAACCTTTTTGTTTGTTTCTTCTCTCTGCTGTCATCGTCTTCCGTGTCCTCGGCTGCCTTAATGTAAAACTTCATCACGCTCCTGACAAACCAGCACTACTACGTTTTATCATTGTGACTTGTCAGTTTTCAGGGACAACGTAATATTCTGTTATGAATGGAAAATGAATTAATTTTCTTCTGTATACTTAAATTACTGTTTATGATCCCCGAGGCTACAACACGTAACACTGTAATGCTTCCTAAACTTTTTTTTCTCTCTTTTTGACAGCTACTTTTTCATCATCACTTGCAACATTAAATGAGTTAATGACTTAAACCTGCATTTCATACAGACAGAAACTCTGCGCTTATGTGGACGTCCGTGCATCAGAGAGTGTGTGTCAATGATTTGTCAATGAAATTATTTTCAGCGTGGGTGGTGTGATTTGTTAAACTGGTCTCAGGTTCCATGACATTTATGAGTGTTCATCCCCCCTCCTCCCCCAGGTCATGGGGGTCTTAACCAACTAGGTGGAATGTTTGTTAATGGACGCCCGCTTCCGGAGGTGATCCGGCAACGCATCGTGGACATGGCCCACCAGGGGATCCGGCCCTGCGACATCTCCCGGCAGCTCCGAGTCAGCCACGGCTGCGTCAGCAAGATCCTGGGACGGTAAGGACGTCAACGAGCACCTTACTCAACTTCTTCTCACTGTGACTCAGCCTGCTCTTTGACCTCTGAAAGTCTGTTTACTTATCTGGGACACTGATGTTTGTCTCACAGCCAAGCCTGAACCTTTACTCACTTTACTCCTTTATACACAATCATCCTTAACACCCTCCTCCTCTTCCAGTTACTACGAGACAGGCAGCATCAAGCCTGGGGTGATCGGGGGCTCCAAGCCCAAAGTGGCCACCCCGAAGGTCGTGGATAAAATCGCAGAGTACAAGAGACAGAATCCCACCATGTTCGCCTGGGAGATCAGGGACAGGCTGCTGGCGGAGGGAGTGTGCGACAGCGACACGGTGCCCAGCGTGAGCTCCATTAACAGGTGACAAACTGAATTATGAATGAAATCGTGTTAGAGCTCAGCGGCCCGTAGATTCTCTGGAGTTAGAAGATTGAGCGTGAATCCCTTAACTTTCCCCTCTGCAAATCCCTTAACTTTCCCCTCTGCTTATTCCCACCAAACAACATTTAAAGAGTGTTAAATGTAAAATTATTATTTGTTTCAGAATAATTCGAACAAAGGTGCAACAGCCGTTCAATCTGCCTCTGGATGGAAAAGGCCTGAGTCCGGGACAAACTTAAGTAAGTCTTGCAAACTATATCACCATCCATATCACCAAGCATTAACATGTGAAGGATTAAGGTTAAAGATTAAAGAACATGCTCGTTGCAGGATTAAGCTTGGGGTACCAGGACCAGTGAGATGTACAGTAACACTTCCGCTCTGTGTCTCAAATCTGTCCGTCTTTGTCTGTCTCTCTTTCTCAGTCCCCAGTTCAGCTGTCACCCCTCCTGAGTCTCCACAGTCGGACTCTTTGGGCTCCACCTACTCCATCAGTGGCTTGTTGGGTATCCCCCAACCCAGCGCCGAGGGCAAGAGGAGCCACGATGACAGTAAGAATTAGATCAAACGCACGCTGGCATCATTTTGTTTTATTGTGGTGGTGCATGAAAGGAAGTCATTTCCAAGCACATACATTCAGCAACTTTTCTCAGGTTAATGTTCAGTTTCCGACAAGATCTGTTGCACGCAGAATATTGGCGTCCTGCCTGAACTCATTGAACCTAAAATATCACGCCTTGAAAAGCTAAAACACACATCAAATTGGTTAATTTAATGACTTATTTGACCTTTATTTTACTTGAAATTCATCAAGAACAGGTTTTTCAGTGAGAAGGCAGAATGAGCCAAGAGGCATCGAACAAAGAGCATTGAAGTGTTTAATAAAAAGTCTGTTCAGTTGAATTCAAAATGCTTAATTCATCCCTTAAAGGGCAGTTTTAGGCATGTCTCCAAAAACAACACATAAGCAATTCATTCACACACTTAAAAAATAAAGCTTAGCCACAAAAACATGGCACCTTACACGAAAGTGAACCTCATTATCTTTTGATAGATGTTAAACGGTTGACAGTATTTTTAGCATTTTTAACATTTAATTTCTTTGTGTGTTTTGCCTGAGGAATTTCAGTAGCACAACCTTCAAAAAATAAAACGATGCGCAGCTTCACCACACACTGTTTTCCCTGCTCTCCCTCCTCCGTCGTCCTCAGGTGATCAGGAGAGTTGTCGGCACAGCGTGGACTCTCAGGGCAGCGGAGGCGTCCCAAGGAAACAGATGAGGCTGGATCACTTCTCCGCAGCCACGCAACAGCTGGACTGCGGGTTTGATCGCCACCACTATCCCCCGGACTCATTTGGCTCTGCCTCCAGCAGCAAGACGGAGCAGGTAAAGACAAGTTGGATATGCTCAGAAAGTATTTATGAAGAGCTTAAATACACCTCCAAAGTGAACGCAGTGATTTCTAGATGTACTTTCTTTCCATTTCAAATTTCTTTCTTCACAATTTAGGATCATGAATTGAAAAAAACAAGATTCTCCCTTTGTTTTTTTGCTCCTTCTCATGCATATGTAAGAACACTTTACACTAATAGCTAATCCCTGTTCATCGTCCCCAGACTTTGTACCCGCTGTCCCTCATCAATGGCAGCCTAGACGAGGCCAAGACCAGCCTCTCAACATCCGGCTCCGCCATTGGACGGAATCTGACGGCGCACCAGAGCTACACCATGGTGACTGGTGAGACTCCTTTACGTTAGATTATTTGACCCATGTGCCGACTCTCGCCACACATAACAGTGCACCGGTGTCCTGAATCCACTCACTCTTTATTTCTGTTTGACATTTCACTCATTCCAAGTTTATCGCTCCGCTCACGTTCACCACTTGTTTTCATTTTCCTCACCCGCCTGCACACTGGCTGTCACCACCTCAGAGCCCCTACAGCCCCTGCCGCTCTGTCTAAAACAGGAAATGTCCCCAGAAGTGACCAGCACGAGCCCCTCCCCAAACATGGCGGCGTCCAACCTGGCGTTCGTGGAGCTGCAGGCGCTGCAGAAGCCCGTTTCTGTCAGCAGCAGCTGTGGCAATTCCGGCCATTTTCCCAACGCCTTCAACTCATTCTCCCATAATGCACCAGTGTACGGGCAGTTCAGCAGTCAGTCTATCATCTCAGGTAACACAGGCATCCATCTCATTCATGTTCACACTTGCATTTGTGGAACTTCTTGCAAGGGGCAACTCGTGTGAGGCTGCAACTAAAGTTTACTTTTGTTGTGGATTAATTTGCCTTTTATTTGATTTATTTTTCAGTTAAAAGTTTGGTCTATGAATGTCTTGCTTGTCTAGAACTCTAAAACTCTCAATTTACTATCAAGCAAGACAAAGAAAACCAGCAAATACTTACTCCTGAGTTGCTGAAACGAATGAACTTCTGGCATTTTTCAATTAATAGTTCATTAAAATTGTTACAATTAATCTTCTGACAAGCTTCTAATTGTTTTGTATTTTCTCTGTAGCAGAAACAAACCTTAACCCAGAACATCTTGTAGCTGCAGCAAAAGTAAAACAGTAACTTAAACTTCCATGTTGATGTTAAAGGTGTGTGTTTGGTGTGTGTTTTTAGGGCGTGACATGGTGAGCTCCACCCTGCCGGGTTACCCACCTCACATCCCCTCCCCTGCCCAGACGGGATACTCCTCCTCTGCCATCACGGGCATGGTCGCAGGTAACTTTTCTTTTTTTCACCAGAATTTAAAAGTCAAATGGAGGATTTGGTCGGAAAAAAAGAGCAAATGTCGCCAAATGAGACCGACAGGTAGAAAGAAGGGAGGGCGACGATGGCGGGAGGAGAAGGAGTAAAGAGAAAGAGAGGCTTGTCGATTAACAGGAAGACAGGGCTGAGTCAATGAGTAGTCCTGCCAGGGTGGTGAACTGTGCTGTGTGTGCGTGGGTGCACATGGGCCCAGGGGGTACGGGGAGCAGGCTGGGGGTTCCGCCCTGCTGCCCACACCCCCCACCCAGACACCTCTGACCACACATTGCCATGGGAACCAGGGGGCCCAGGAGGGAGATGCAGGGTGGGTGTAGGGGGTGTAAAGTCTGGGTATGAGCGAAGAGGAGGAGGTCTTTGTAGTGTGTGTGTGTGTGTGTGTACATTTGTGTGTGTGTCTATGTTAGGATGCCTGCATACGACCGGAGAGAGAGTGTGTGCATGTGTGTGTGTGTGATGTGCCTTTTTTTATTTGAAGTCTGCCCTCCGAAGCGCGAAATGAGAGGGTCTGATTTATTATTTTTCTGGTGGGCTCGCTGTGAAGGAAGCGTTGCTACACAATTACTGAGTGAAAGGGGGGGTTGGGGTGGAGGGGTGAGGGTGGTGGTGGGGGGTAGGACAGGAGGAGGAGGTGGGGAGCTCAGGGATTCATTCCAGCCAACATAATTACCAATTAGATATTGGAATGTTAAAAAAAAGAGAAAAGAAAGAAAGAGGAGTGCCAGAGAGGCTCAAGCAGGAAGTGCAGGACGGAGAGGGGAGGTAGAGGAGGTGGTGGAGGAGGGTATTTCGGAGGGCAGAGGCTGAACCGTGCGAGGGGCCGAGCGCTGAGCAGAGAGGGCGTAGAGGCTAGCTGCATGCACGCACCACTGGGCCGAGGGATTTTACCCTCAGCCATCCACCTGCACCACAGATTAATGGTTTACAGGCTGCACTAACTGTTGGTGAATTATGAGCTAAGGCCGAGCAGATGCTGGCACACGCACAAACAACGCTGCTCTGCAGAGCTCTCGCCGACGTCTAAGCTTTGACTTTTAATAAAGAGCGTTTTCGTCGTATTGATGCGTCTTATCTGGATGTGAGTGTTTGATCAAGTTTTTTTTTTTCTTTCCTGCAGCAGGTGCAGACTACTCGGGTCAGACCTACAGCCATTCGCCCTACACCTCCTACAGTGAAGCCTGGAGGTTCACCAACTCCAGCATACTGGGTGAGTGAGGACACATTACCATGCACTACCTCTGAATATACTTGGTTTTTCTCTAAATTAATAATTGTGACCTCCACAATAAAAGACAACTTATTCAGATGTTGGAATGATTTGCCCAATCATATGATTCACAAACAGTTCATCATGATTAGAATTTAAATAAACGTCTCAACAGGAAGTGGCCTCAGTCACATGACATACAATGACATTACTAACTAGGATTTACTCACAGCAAGACTTTGGGCTACACATTATTTCAATTATTGTTTCATTCATTTACTTTTCACTCGTTTTGTTTTAATCGGGACAGTCTCATTAAAATTGAAAACCTCTTTTGCAGCATAAAAAGCTGCAGGCAAAACAATCTAAAATCAGAAAACAGATAAAACAGTAAAAGAAGATTATGATACTGTAGAGACTATGATAAATGAAGAGTCATTTACCAAATTTACAACCGAATACATCAATTTAAATTCTTTTTACACATTATTCCAGAAAATAGGGCCTTCTTTCCCATCTGTGTTCATACATGAGTATATTTACATCCATTTCTTTGGCAACATACTAGAGAGGCACAGTCCAAGTTACAGTGGATCAAGAAGAAATCTTCAAAAATAACTGTAACAACAATCAGTTCGACGTCCCACCTGACACTGGGGACAGACAGCAGATGTATGTGTCTTGTATTACTGCAAGATCACCACTTTGTTTCATCAGAAATAAAAAATGCAAAAATGCGTGTTAAAAAAACTTTGCTTTTTTCTCTGATGATGTAAACTATAAATTGACATCAGTACATCAGGCTAGAAGCTCTTTTTCAGAGTCATGTCAAACAAGATTTTGGGGGATATCTCTTCCACAGACGCTGGTTAGAAAAGGAAAAGTCCTGCATTTCTCTTATCTTTTTCATTATTCCTCAAGAGTCATGAGAGGGTTTAAAACTCAATCCACTCGCAGGACAAACAGTCCAAGCTGCTCAGACTTTCAGCTCAGCCATCTGCTGTAAAACCGTGGATAAGATGGATAAAGAAAAGTCTGATCCACCACCTTCCACTTCTGAACACCCTCCATCTGTGTCTCCCCCCGCAGGTTCACCCTATTACTACAGCTCGGCCTCCCGCACCGCCCCACCGTCTGCAGCCGCCTACGACCACCTCTAGTCCCCCGCCGGGCCTGACTCGAGCCGGACAGAGAGACTTTGCATCAGCTGACACATCTGATCACGGACCAAGGCATGAAAGTCACAACTGGATGTGAACTTGAGACTCTGCTGATGAACCAGCAACACATTTTCTTCCTTACATCCCACCACACCCACTCATATTTATTTGTCACCACTGATACCATCATCCAGGGTAGCTCTGACTCATGCACGTTTACACATTGCTAACACGGGGCCTGTTTCCAGAGACTCAGCCTGACGTCTCACATCAAGGTGCATATTTTCAGTATCCAGAGCTCTTTAACGCTGTTTTTTGGCCAAAGACTTTCTTTCTCGCACATCTGCAACTTGACACCACTGATCCAGATATGCAACCCCTTTATACTGAACTATGCCTGCTTTTGTTTACAATGCTACTTGTCCTGTCATCACAAATGAATTCCTTTTCCTGATCTGTGTCTGCTTGCAAATTCATTTTTGTGACTTGTTTTCACTGTAAATTCAGATTTTAACAGCTTTCCTGTAGTGAAAATAGACTGAAAGGTTGAATCACAATTACAACAAAAATGGCCACCTATGCCCCTCAAGGACAATTAATGTATTTGTCTAGCAATATGTACATATTGTAAATGATGAATTACTTACGGGGAAGTGATGCAATTTTACTCAGAGAATGACTGATGAGGGAGGGGGATGATGGTGATTTGGCTACTAAAACCAACAAGGCTTGAAATACATTTGTTTTGCGTCAAATAAATTTAGTTTGTTGTCATGCTGATGTTCTGATGTTTGGTAAGAATTGTGACTATTTTTTCTTATACTGTTATTAATATTATTGCAAATGTAAATAATGAATTTCTAAAGAATTATTTTAATTAAAGCATGACAAATTTACCTTTGGTTTTTGCTTGTTGTCTTTTCAAAGGATGGCTCTGATTTCACAAACTATGAGATAATAATAAACAAATTATGCATTCTGTAAATAATTGTTTGTGTAGGTGTCGAGTTCACAGGACTAATACTTTGACTTGTTGGTGAGTGTTTAAAGTAGTGTAGATGTCACAAAAAGGCAGCTTTACTTTTGAGGGTTTTGATTTGAAATATCTACTTTTATGATGATGATGATTATAATTATTGTTATTCCTCCACCTCTTCATATTATTATTATTATTATTAACATTATTGTTGTTCTCCTCCTCCTTCTTCTTCTTCATATATTTACTTATTGTTCTTCTTCTTCTTCATATATTTAATTATTGTTATTCTTCTTCCTCCTCCTCTTCATATTATTATTATTATTATTGTTGTTGTTCTCCTCCTCGTCCTTCTTCTTCTTCATATATTTAATTATTGTTCTTCTTCTTCTTCTTCTTCTTCTTCATATATTTAAATATTGCTGTTCTTCTTCTTCATCATCATACATTTAATTCTTCTTCTTCTTCTTCGTCTTCTTCTTCATATATTTAATTATTGTTCTTTTTTTTCTTCTTCATCATCATCATACATTTAATTCTTCTTCTTCGTCTTCTTCTTCATATATTTAATTGTTGTTCTTCTTCATATATTATATTATTATTATTATTCATATATTTAATTCTTCTTCTTTTCTTCATATATTTAATTCTTCTTGTTCTTATATTATTGTCTTTTCTTTCTTCATATTATTATTCTCATTGTCATTATTATTATCATCATTATTATTATCATTATTATCATTATTTGTTGGTCTACTTCCACCTAAAACTCCGCTGTTCATCCTGAAATGGTGCATATACATTTTTTCCGTAACTCTCAGCATTTTTGAAAGGACGAAAGCAATGATCCGGCAAACACGCGCATCTGTTTAATTTCTTTTTTTTTATTTTCTGCATCATGTAGTTTTATTCGCAATTATTTGGTCCCACTTTGCGGCCTCATAATTGCGGCGCGTTAACGACGCCACGGTTCGCCGGTGCCGCGGCCACCTGGTGCCGCCGCGCGGGGCCGCGGCAGGAAGATGGAGGCGCCGGTGGTGGAGCTGCTGCAGTCAGACGAGCGAGGGATCATCAGACTGGAGCCTCCACTGGTATCTTATATAGGTAAAATGAGGCAAAATGACTTGGAGGTGAGGGTGAGAGTTAATGTGCAGGGGGAGGAAAAACCAGCCACCAAGATGGTTTATTACCTCTAAATAATATAAAGCACACGTATATAGATTTTACTGTCATTTAGTTTATCAATGAGTACTTGGTCTATAAATGTAATAACATGCTATATATAAAAGTCCATTCTTTAGCTGTTCTGGAGCTTTCAATCAGAGCACATCATCTTCCTCACATGCTCGAAATTACATATGTAATGTATTAATAATATATGTGTCATGAATGTATAAATGTAAGTGATATAAAACCTATTCATAAAAGTAACAGGCAAATATTACACAGGTATTTATTTACTCTCTGTTTTGTTTTTGCTTACTTGCTTTTTTACATATTGAGTATCTTTGTTGGATTGGCTGAAATTTTATAGTTTTTATTTCTGCATATTTATTAATATCAGGCGTCATGAAGAAGCTTCAGGATTTCCAGCAGTGCGCTTGAACTTGCTTCAGTTTCAGTGCTGGGTTTTTATCCTCTTTTGTGCAGGCAGCTGTTTAGTCTCATTAGGCCACTGCAACCTCTGCGGTGATTCTCAGTTCACGAACTTCTGTGTGGTTCGTGGCCTAATTCGACAGTAAGAAACCCTCAAACCTAATTACATAACCCTTGAATCAGACTGTATGAAGGCTTTTGTCTTGACTTCTGAGACAATCACTTAAAGTCCTCAATATCAGTTCGGTCAGAGCGGTGTCTGTCTGCTGATGAAGATCGGCCCTGACGGCTTTCTGTTTACAGTATGCACTCGTCTTTCTCCCTGTCTCTCCAAGCCTTCACCCTCCTCACATTTCACCATCTTCCTGACTCACCTCTTTACACCCCTCTCTTTGTATCCCTCTCCTGCAGCCGCACCACTGTACACACCGCGTACCGCCCTGTAAACTTTAAACAATAGCTGCACTTCATCCCATTGTTGTCCAAGTGGTCTGGCCCACTCCAGACAGCCCATCAAGCGACTGGACACTCATTCATTCCAGTTCCCTGCTCAGGCATGCAGAAACACACACATCCATATACACTCATACATACAGAGGAGCTTTCAAGTTAATGTGCTTCGCAGGGACGAGGCAAACCTTTTTCACTGAAGCCGGTTTCAGATTCCTTGGGCCAGCTGATGGCCGGCCAGAGGAATAACAGCGGCAAATGTTAAACATTAACAGTCTCGCTGCCAAAAAACTAAACATTATACTGCTACACACAAGCCGCAGCAGAAATAACTCCTCTCTGTCTCTCTCTGGGCCTATTAGCGAGGAGGTTTTGGGCCACGGTGCTTCTGGTCTGGTAATGAGCCCGGCAGCACAATACAGGCACCGGGCCGGAACAGCTGAGGGCAGACAAAGCTGGCAGGACGGGGCGACTGGGACTTACTACATTTAACACAGAGCTATACTAACACTGTGTCCCTGTGTGTGTGTGTGTGTGTGTGGTGGAGAGACAGCAAGAATGTGTATCTGTGTGTGTGTTTGTGTGATATAACAGCGTGTGTGTGTGTGGAGGAGAAGGCATGTGTCCCATTACCATTATGGGGACAAACTCAAAGACAGAACAGGGGCCCCTGGAGAAATTGCTGCCAAAAAGGCAGCAGAGGAGTGTGTGGCAATCAGTGGGGATGACGGGTCGGGGTTGTCCTGCGCCAGTCATCTGGAAAGTTCTCCACTTATCTCTGGGCCCGAGACACTGGCCAACCAATTCAGCCCGGCAAATAAGCATTATGTAGGCTGACAGAATTTGTCCGTCCAAATGAGCTGCAGAACACGCTGTTGTTTTAAACTGTGAATGGCGGCGCTGCTGTGTGGGCCCTGCCCGGCTCAGGCTTTTTGGGGCCCTCGAGAAAACCCAAATTGTGTGAGTGAACCAATCGCCTTGTTTATTAATTGTTTTTGGACGGACCCCAGCTGATGATTGTGAACCATCCTCCTTTTCTCATTCTGCTTTGGCTTCATAACAAGACCAAAGGGGTCAGTATGTTTCAACGATTGTCGGGTCATTGAGCAGCGTTTAAAACCCCCTCATCACACACCTTTCTGACGTTTGAATTGTGGAGCTGCATTCAGCAATTTTTGTAGCTTTCTGAAACAGCTAATCCGTCAATCGTGGCCACTTTACACAGCGATGGCCAGATGTGCTGACATGAGAAAGTAGGCAGGATTACAACCACCTTGTTCATATGAAAAGCCATAAAGACAAGTATAGTTGAAGCTGATAAAACAAACAACAACAAAGTATAAGGCACAAAATAATTTGACCTGATGACGGCACTTGATAAAACATTAAGGGATCCCCAAAGTTGTTACAAGTAATCTTCAGGGGAACATGAATATCTGTACCAAGTGTCATGGCGAAAAAGTCTAACCAAAAAAAATTCCCATACAAGGTCCAACTTTTAAACTTTTAACCACATCTTGTGACCTTCCTTGGCAGAAAATCTTGGAAAGCCGCCAGATGTGGTTGAAAGCCCTGGTAACAACCAGGTCCTGGGGTAAAAAATGAATGTCCAAGCTAAACATCCAATAGCTGTCAAGACATTAAACTGAAAACCACAAGTGTCGATCTCATGGCGGCCCTAGAGGAAAAATCAGGGGATCATGAAAGTCAGTAGGATTTGTCCTCTGGGAACCATGAAAGACCAAGCAAATGTTTGTGCCAATCCATCCAGTAAATGTTGAGATATTTCACTGGGTAACATTTGACCTGTTGGTGGTGCTAGATGAAAAGTCATAGGATCAAGAAACTAATTAGGATTCATCTTCTGGGCTCCTTGAATGTCTGTACGAAACTACAGAGAAATCCATTAAATAGTTGTTGAGATATTTCAGTCTGAACCAAAGTGGTGGACTGAACGATGGATGACCAGCCACATTTTATAAAAGACATTTTGGCTAGAAAAAATTCCTCAAAACTCCTGACTTCAAATAACAACACCTTTCTCAAATTTCAAGAAGCTATCTATTCTCCTCCACCTTTAACCATAATGCACCTGGAACAAATGTGCCAGTCAAACAGAGCAAAGTGGTCAAACAGAGGGTGTTTCTGTGTGGGAGCAGGCGAAGGGAGGAAACACAGGTGCCCTGTGTCCAACCAGCCTATTAAACAACACACAGGCCCTGGAGGCAGGAAGCTACTATTGACTGGAAGACATCAAGAAAAACGCACCCTTCAAAGCACACACAGCACACACACATTCAACACTACACTCACACACACAGAGGTGGATAAAATCTGCCAGGTATCAGGTACTGCCCTGAGGGAGAAGGTTGACCTGTGGAGGCCGAGGGAGTCAAACACACAGCTGACAAACAGCTCATTCAACATCACATACACATCTGGATAAAGATGTTTTATCCTTGAATTGCACCATAGATTAAAGATTATCAATCAGAGATGCAAACATTGATCGATCTGGATTTATAGCTGAAACTGGTTCCTGCATGAGTCAAAAGATGAAATAAGATAAGATGGAGGCGATCAGTTCGCAAACATTCTCGCTCCGCTCTATACGTCGCACTGACCCATGGACTTTAAGATCATGTTTGTCCTGCATCTTAAAGGCCGCCGAGTCTGTGCCCGAGGAGTGTTATCAGACGCAGGAGTGTGTGTGGAAGAGGAGAGGGCAAAGAGAGGTCATGCGTTGAAATGCCCTTAAGCAAGGCACTTGCTTTAACTCCCTCGATGAGAGGCTCCTTTGCTACAAAAGCCTTCCTTTGTAAATATATGAAGGGTCGGCTGTGATGAAGAGCGATTCATGTTTGGACTGGGTCTGATTGGCAAATAAAATGAAAACGTCTGGCCATGAGAAAAGCAACACTAATGAGTGCAGTCTGGGAAAATAAAAAAAATGCAGGGAAGATGTTTTTTCTTCAGTGCCTCAATTTCTTTTAAATCAAGTTACAGCAATAAAAGAATATCACTTTCTGCTGAAAATTACACTCATATGAAAACTGAATATTTTGACTGGTTCTTTGTAGTCAGTGCTGGAAAGTACAGGAGATCATGTCTGGTACAAGTGGATGCAGGATAAAGTGGGTTTATGACTTAACGTCTCGGTGAAAGACATGAAAAACAAAACCCCTGAAAGGGCCGCAGAGAGACTTCGAGGGCCCTGGACGGAGGAAGCCAGATCACAACAGCAGCACTCAAGAGCGAAGGATGGAGAGAAAGAGAGGAGGGGGAGGACACCGAGAGGGGGACAAAAAAAATGTTTTTCCAATCGCCCGAGTGGGAGAAATTGAGTGTTAGTGCGGTTAAGAGATAAAAAGTAACAAGTAGAGCGTGCGAGGCGTCAGCAGCAGATGGAGAATGTGCATCAGGAGGAGCATCGAGGGCAGAAAAAAAAAACAGGGATGAATGTGAGTGTTTACAGTACAGTTTATGTTTGTTGGCAGCGTTTGCAGGTGTTTGTGGATTATATTTACCGAGCATTTCAGAGCTATTGTGGATGTTGAGCAATGTTCAAAGCAACATTGTGTGCGAGGAAGAAGCAGAAAAAAAGGGAGGGGGGGTGCAGAAGTGACCTTACGTGTCGGGGTCTTTTTTTGCAGCCCATGCTGGACAAGCCCCTAATGATCACAACTTGAGCTCTTGCCTTTTTAATTACCCACCCAGGCCTGACTGAGTCGCACAAAGCTTGAGAATGGAGTGGCGCAGATGGAACAAAAACAGGCCAACTCCTTGGGAAGGATGCCCTCTGAACCCAGCAGCTAAAGCAGCCCCTGCTGCTCCAGCCGGTCATTATTGTTGTTGGAGAGGAGGAGAGAGATGGCACTCCAAAACAAGGCCACCACCGCCGCTGAAGTCATGGTCCACAGGCCATGTGAGGAGAGCTTTTGGTCGAGAGCTCCTCTGTGACGCCAGCGCACAAACGGGCACCTTAAGCACAGATTAAACATTTCAATTTGATCTGAAAAACAAGAGGCGCTAATGGCTGCCTCTCGCTGTAGCATTTCGTCACAGGCCCGAGAGCATGTAGGTTAGCCGAGATGGCGTCGCCTTTCGGCCCCTCCCGCCCCTCTCAAGGTGCTATGATGGCCCCGGGGCCCCTGTCACTCATGTGGCTCATCAGTCAACCTCATCTGCAGAATCTGACTTTATCTTAATGAGCTGCTGTTATTCCTGTGAATGAATGGAGACTGCTTCCATTCACAGGACAAGGAGTTGAGCATTATCACGTTAATTAGGCAGCACAGACGATCAGTCAGCGGCTCCTGAGTTTCACCTGATGTCCATCCAGGACGGACGAGACAAAAATCCACCAGGCCAACAAGGGGCTTCAGCTTTAACGGAAAAGTCTGCTGGTCCAGATCCTTGATCCGATTCGGACACCCAAACAGGACGGTGTGTCCCTGTCTGTATTGTCTGTGCTCTTCATTGTGTTTCCTATTGTCACATCACATTCCTGTGGGAGAAATGTATGTGTGTGTGTTAGGAGTTGGGGGGGGGGCGTTTGATTCCAGACATCCTGCTCTTATTGTTGACCGCCCCAGGTCGACCGCCGCTCAACATGTCAGGCTGAAAGAGAACAAAATGGGACCCGTGCCACTGAGAGCGATCGCACACACAAACACACACACACACACACAGGAACACACACAAACAGACTCTCAGGTCTGCTCAACCTAATTTTTTTGTAGTTGAGGTGACGTGTACGAAGAATTCCGCGTCTTCTACATGAAGACATGCAGTATTTGAAAAAAATGAATGTAAAGTAACCCCAATATTTAAATTAACAATTTTACAAACCACTGATTCTTCAGATCATTTAAATCCATCAGTTAATCCATCAGTTTGATCAGTCTGCAACACTTGTGTGATTAATATTTTAACAGCCTTCTTTCTTGAGTTTATAGTTCTGTGGGAAATATTGAAAATTTTAAAGAAAAATAACCATCACTTATGTAACTGCAACACACACAAACTAACCTTACTGCGTTGGGATGTTAATAATTAAGCAGATTTCATGTTTTTTCTGAAAAATGTTACAAAACCAGATGAAAAAAATAAACAAAAGACATTAAAGACTGTATATGTTAAAAATGTTTAACTGTTATTTCACGTACTTTGTTGATACATTAAGCTTCTGTACCCTTTATTAAGTTGCCCATATGTGACCGCTTCTCTAGCAGATATTCTTATTCCTGCATCTTTTACAGCATCACCTTGTTGTAGCAGGAAAAGTGTTTATGTGTCATTACAGCTCAAAAAATGTTGGAATTACTACTATCTATTGTACCTAAATTTAAAGACAACAACTGAATTACAGACCCTAAAACCAAAACTTCCTTAAACATTCTCACCCTGAAATAGAAACAGAAGTAACATTTATTTTTTTTTCCCCAGAGAAAAACAATACATAATATTTTGAAAATGAATCCTTCATATACAAAAAAATATGTGACACAACCTTCATGAATACTGACAGAAAACAAATCAACATTTTTTTTTTTTACACAATATTAAAAAAAATAAAAGTGCAATTAGGTTTCTTTAAAAACGAGTTTAAAACTACCTGACAGCACATCCTGTCCCTCGCCTTTCACTCCGACATGTGCTGTACTACAGTACCCTCTAGTGGTTTACATTTTAAAGGCACATTTCTGCCCAAAGTAAAATAACAAATGAAAGCCAGGTTTCACTGACTTTGTGCTACTTTGGGTACTACTAGAGACAAAAGGCAGCACAATAAAACTAAATAAATTAGGTCCAGGCATTTTGAGTCCCTCAAGAAATGAATCAGCACCCCACTCATGAGAGAGATTGAGGGTTAGGGATTCCCTGAGGTTTATTTTTCTAAAAGTGCACAAGACAAAACTGCAGAAAAACAAAAAATAACTTGCTGAGGCAGATTTCAAATATATGCTTCCACAAACTCTGAGTAATTCTCTGAGTAATACAACTTTCAGGCCTCTTTGTTCCACCGGGGAATGATGGGTCTGCGATATGTCCGTCTTTCTGAGATGTTGCGTCTGACTTTGATCACTGTCGGAGCAGGCACCTCCAGCTCCAGAGAGGGGCTGGAGTGGGACCTTTTCAGCCCATCTTCCTCCTCTTCCTCCCCCGCAGACTCTGCACACATGGCTTTATCAAACATGGTCACTTCTGCGATGCTAAAGATGCTGTCGTCTGTTTTTTTCACATTCTTCCAGGCCTCCAGCACCTGCATGTAGATCTCATAACGGCACATCTGCAGGGTTTCAACAAGACACACATAAGACACACATAAGACTCACATACGGGTCTTTTCACACTCATATACGCACACTTTGACTCACAGCACTTTAATTACCTCATGCTGCAGATACTCTCCTCTGACACGATGCTCCTCCAGCTCCTTGGCTTTGGCCTTTTTGCCCTCTGGTGGGTTTTGCTGCAGGTACGACAGGTCTGCCTTGAAGGAGTCCAGCATTCCTGAATGAGACTGCAGCTGCCGGTCCTGCACAGGGAGTCAGACAGAGGAACAGATTCAGAAATCTATTGTATGCAAATCCTGCTAAAGAACAAACAGAAAGGATGGGTGGAATATATTAGTCCTGTCTTACTCCTGCAAGCATTAGAGGAAAGTTTACATTGCACATATGAATCATGGGAAATGTGCATCATGTAATTAAATTTTTGTATTACTGTATTATCTGTTATCAAAGATGCAATAAAGCTCCATTTTAAGAGAATTTTTCCTCCTTAATTTCATATGCCATGTTTCCACTGCATGGTACAATTCTTCTCGACTCAACATGCTTTTGGTACCAGATACTTTTATTGATTTTGTTCTCCACACCAACCAACATTTGTACCTCTTCAGTTGACCAAGGCCTGTATTTTTTTTTTTTTAAATCTGGGTCGAGTGAATAAAAAAAAATTGCAGTCACAATTTGCAGTCGGTGTACAGGAAGTCTGTGTCACACAAGTGAGCCAAAACATTTGTTAAATGAGAAGCAAATTAAACATAAAAATGACTTGGGAGTGTGTACCAGAGTGTGAGCGGACTGTGAGGCGGGGAGGATTGGCCTGAAGAACCTCCTCTGAGAGCCGACCGCGGCGGGGAACGGAGGCGACGAGTGAAGAGCCGAAACCAGGTTGATGCGGCTGATCCATGAATTCATTTCCACTTTGGATCTGAGAGGAAAACAAACCATGTTTTGACACTGACTGTTTGACACGAACACATAAACACACTCGCATTCCATCTGTGCTGTGACTTACGAGGCCTGAAAGAGGAAAACCCTCCAGTCAGCCGTCTGCAAACGGAAGACGTGCGGCCTCTTGGTGTAGTCGGCCGCCTGCTCAGCCAGAGAGTGATGTACGCTCACCACCTCCTCGTTAGTCAGCTGAAGCCTCCTATAATCATCCTGACACGCACACACACGAAGAGGGGAAATTACAGTATTTCTAATCGTAAAAGACACCACATTCTATTCATATATATTGTGGGAAAACAAATTACTTGTAGCATTGACTGTTGCTGAGAATCCTGTGGGATAAGTTACTGACCTTCTGTAAGTAAAGGACCATTCCTCTCAGAACTCCATAAAATGTCTTCCAGCCTCTTTTCCCCCAAGGAGCTGCCACACAGAAACATTCAGCAGGTACATGAAGATTAGAGAGCAGTGATATCAAAAACCTTCATGTTATAAATGAGAATTAACAGCCTTTTACAGCCTTGTTAGAACACAAATCTTCCGTTTCAGACACCGTAGCAAAGCCAAACTATCAAAAATCCTCAGTTCACAATAATGTTATGTTGCTCTACACTAAGTGCTCTACACCCCACACCAAACCCCGTCTGACTTTGGATGTAGTGTTGGTGTTGATCTTTTAATGTGAAATTACAACCCCTATTCCCAAGGTTGGCACACTGTAAAACAATAAAACAGAATGTGATCATTTGCTAATCCTTCCTGACATATACTCAGTTAAAACAGTACAAAGACAATATATTTCATGTTTGACCTCATCAACTTCATTGATTTTTCTAAATATCTGCTTATTCTGGATTTGATGACAGTAACATGTTTCAAACAAGACAGGAGCAACAAAAGACTGTGAAAGTTGTGGACTGATCCAAAAACACCTGTTTGGATCATTCCACAGGTAAACGGGTTCATTGGTAACAGCTGATAGTATCATGATTGGGTATGAAAGGTTCATCCTGGAAAGACTCAGTCGTTCACAAGCAAGAATGGAGAGAGGTTCAACACTTTGTCAACACATGATTGTATAAATAAATAAAAAAATACTACTACATAGGCAAAACCATTGTTGGTAAACACAGTAAATTTGCAAATGATTGCATTCTGTTTTTATTTTACACAGGGTCCCAACTCTTTTGGAATTGGGGGTGTAACTAAATTGTGGACTGCTCCTTTAATTCCTGATCACTCAAAGGCAAAATAAATTAGACAGATGTCGGTGACACTCCATTTAAGTATGCGTCTCACTCACTGCGTTTGCCATCAATGTCAGCATGGAGCTTCCTCTGGAGGAATCCCTCTTTGACCACAGACGCCCTTTTGTCATGAGGAACATCCTGGAAGGGGTTGGATTTTGAACGCAGCGGTGCATCATCGCCTGCATCTTCATCCACCAACACAGAGCTCTTCAATTCCTCCTCATCGCTGTAACACGCAAACACAGATTCTTACGCGTGAGACTATATATGTGAAAAATATAAAAATGTTTTATGGCAGTGTTTTTATTGGTCCACTTACACAGCCCACTCCAGTGGTTCAGTCTTTATTGAATTATAAAGACTCTGAAATAAAGATAGAGAGAAAAAGTTTAAATGATTTTCACCAACAACGATTTGATATTGCTTTCTGAAAGAATAATCAATGACAGTATTACTTTCAAGAGATCCTTGCTGAAGTTTTCTCCTTCATTCATCCCATCCAGGTTGGACACAAACTTAGATGAAGACATGGATTTTCCCACATTCTGTTAACACAGAGAAAACATACAATTGACTAAATTTCCCACAGAGATCGTCTGGTAGCACATTGCCATGTCAAAACAAAATTTGTGACGTTATCATATCTTTTACAGTCATAGTTTCCCACCTGTCCATGTAAGTCAGTGTTGAGAAGCATCAAAGCACAGGTAAGAGCCAACACAGACCCTGAGGATATAAAAAAGAGGGAAAATGACACACGCATCTGTCACCTGTGAGGCCTCGCTGCTGTGTCTGTGAGCAGAAAACAAAAAACCATGACAGAGACTAACCTGAGGAGGAGAAGGAGTCAGGGTTGCACTGATGGAAGCGGCCGGCAAAATGCTGCAGCACCCGCTCTCTCTCCTGGGTCTCTCCTATCAGCACCACCACTTTCAGGAAAGATCTGAGCGAGAGAAACCCAAAGGAAAATAAAACAGATTACCAGACGTTTTATGAGACTGTTTAGTGAGAGATGTCAATGGATGCAGTCCAAGCTCCACCTCAGTAATTCTCACCTCAGGGCATGATCGAGAGTTTGCCCGGTGAAGTCAAAGAATTTCAGGTATTCCTCGCCAACAGCACGACTTAAGTCATTACTAAACAAAAACAAAACACATTTTGCGTCAGTGTTATCACAACTTTATGTCTAGAAAACAAAAGTATGTATCAATATCCTTTACTAAATGTCTTGATATGAATAATGGGGCAATATTTGGGGCATTTTTACTGCTTTAATGTGGCATTGAATGTAAACGGGTGGAAAAGGAGGTTGATGTGGTCTAGATTAAAAAAAAAATAATAATCATGTGACTTCTTGAATATGGTCACCAAGCTTAAAGTGGAACTTGTATGTTCATTTCACTCAACCCACACTGTCAAAAAAAGTCCATAAAATTCTAATAACTAACTGTAATGTTACCAGGAAATGATTTTATTTTAGCCAAATCTTAATATTATAACTTAAACACTTGATCCTACACTTCCCATAATAACACAGCTTTAGTTAGACACTCCACATCTAGTAAATGCCAGATACCCCTGATAACATTAACAGGGTTATTTTTTTAGACTTTCGAAAACTCCTCCAAAGCCACAGAAAACATTTACACGACTGTTTTCAACAACTGAGCAGCCCTTCCTACACAATGTTAACCAATGCTGTGTGCCCCCTTAATGTAATATGTCATAGAATAGAGTAAATACGAAGGTGTTTATGTGGAATAAGTCACACAGATCTCTGTGGGCTTCAACCAGTCTTTGAAGAGGCGGATATGCTGTATATCTACAGGAATGATCCCTGCTGTGATGGAACTCTATTAAAAGTCTAAATGTTTTGTCAAAGTGTAAATTAAAGTCATACAGTACATCAAACAAAAGGTGTATTGTTAATCTAGAAGCCAAATCTCTTTAGTTGTACAATTAAGAACTGGTTATTCTTCCTTTGGTGACTGAGGTCAGGAGTTACAAAAACATAAGATAAGCTTTATTGATCCCCCTCGGGGGAAATTGACTTGTTACAGCAGATCGCAGAACAGGCAAATTGAAATACAGTACTCAAAATAAAGTGGCAGTTTTAAAAAAGTTGTGTCGAAGTTGAAAAGCATGGGATAAAAAAGTATTTGACATCCTATATTAACAGAATGAGAAAAGGAAATCATCCAGGAGGAAAACAGAGCACTGTGATTTGGGTGCTCTGCACAAATTGTGACGATTTCAGATTGTTGTTGATTGGTTGTTAATTTGCTAATGTGTTTTAGTGTGCTAATTTTGTAAAAGCCTGGTGAAGAAGGCAAAGTGAACTATTTCCACCTTACGTAATATATAGTGAATGTTTTTGTCAAATGTTAATGAATGTTAGCCAATAAAGGTCTGAAGATTTGACGATGAAAGTTGTTGAAGTTGACGATGACAGTTAAGTTGTTGAAGTTGGTCCTCTATTTTTGCAAATTGTGAATTGTTTGAAAATGTATATGCAACACTCTCTGAATAAATTATGTCTTGTAAACAGTAAGTTGTATGCATTATCATGTTATATCAACACCCAGTATCCATAGCCACAACTGCTGCCGCAGTTCCACTGATCACTTGTGGGTTTCGCTGCAGTGCTCATAACATCATCACTCTTCAGTTATAAAGGATGGAAGATATGTGCTTACTCTTTGTCAAAGTGCTTCACCACGTCCATTCGCTGGATCCCATCCAACTTATACAGTCGTTCAGCAAGGCGGGTGGCCGACTCTCTGTCCACCTCACCTCCATTCATAAGAGGCACTGCTGTCTCAGGGGGTTTGGTTTGCTCTCCATTGGCTACAACTGTTTGTACAGATCCATCCTCACTACCTCCCACTTCTTCAGCTTGATGTGATGTCTCAGTCTGTTTGTCCACCTGACTGAACTCAGTCTCTGCTGTCTGCTGCATGACCTCAGTCCCAGCAGACAGCTGCTCAGTTATTTCGGACTCATCTGTCTTCTCTGGTTGCACGAGCTGCTCAGAGAGCACTGGCTGCGACGAGTCGGCCATTTGCTCATTCTGTTCTGATGGCTCCGTCTGTTCTTGCTGCTCTGTCACTCCGGGGTCTTCAGCTTCGACACAAACTGTCTGCTCTGACGGAGTAGACTCCTCTGGCAGGTCTGCGTTTTCAGGTTGGGTTGACTCCTCTGTCAACTCCATCTGCTGTGACTCTTCCAGATGTTGCGGCTCTCCTAACTGGTCTTCAGAGTGTTGCTCCTCTTCTTGATGTGACACCTCTGCTTGTATCTGCTCTGGCTCTTCGGTCATCTCAAGCTGCTCAGACTCAGGGTGTTCAGGCTGCAGTGACAGCTCCTGTGAAGTCGGTTGGTCACAGTCTTGATGGGGTAAACAACTCAGCTCTTCCAGTTTTTCAGTCAGCTCCAGTATTTCCTGTGAGTTTTCTATCCTCTCGGCATTATCTGCCCCCTGTATCAACGATTCTACGTTGTCGTATGCAGGCTCTGACTGTTCAGGGTCCACATTCTGACCTACATCTTTGTACATTTCTGGCTCCTCAGTCTGTCCTGTGGGATCTTCATGTAACCGTTCTGGTACCTCTGTGTCCTCTTCACTCCCTGAGTGCTGCCTTTCCTCCAAAAGCTCTGACTGTTGCAGATCAATTAGCTTATCTGGGTTTACTGTTGGTCCAGTATCATCAGTCTGTAGTGGCTCTGCAGGAACCTCCCTGCAAAGTGTGAATAAAATATGCAACATAGTCAGTGTTGTAATAGCACTTCATACTGTGACATAATTCATATAATGAAAGGATTTAACGTCAATACACACTTCCTGTTCCCCTTTCTTAAATTAAGTCCATGATACTCACACATCACTCAGACAACTGACAGTTTTGGCTTCTTCACTTTCTTCTGTACAGGACACATTTGTCACACTCTGCTCCTCTTCTACCTGGCCTTCCTCCTTGTTCTCCTCTTCAGTCTCGACACTGTTCGTTGAAGTTCGCTCTTCCTCCGAGTCTCCCTGTCCAGTCAGCAGAATGTCGTGCTCCTCCTGTTCCTCTTCTATTTTTAAATCTACAAAATTGTCCGCCTCACTTTCTGAAACTTCAATATCGTCAAGGACATCGATTAAGTCCACAGTTTCGACAGGATCTGAGGTTACTGAGTGTCCCTCCTCTTCTTCTGACTCTGTCCTTATTAGGATTTCTGGAAGATTTATTAGAAGCCAGTAAACATCATCGTTTTGACACTAATCACTAATAATAAAAAATGAGCAGGCTACAAGCATTACACAAACAAAGAGCAACAACAGAGCAACAAATGGAAAAAAAATCTTGCTATTTCACACATAATTAAAAGTGTTGCTCCGAGTACTACGTACCGTTATTACTGTTTAACAGCTCATGAGTTGAATCTTCCTTTTCCTGTGCCGTCGGCTCTTGCACATCTGCAGCATCACATGGCTGGAAATTGCAACACAGGCCATCGATCATGAACATGAGTTGTGCGAGAAAGCTTGTGATTGCCAGTGGGTACATGTGTAGTCTGAGCCTCATCTGACCAATATTACATCCACTGTATTCCTCTGTTCAACCTACTACATTAACCCAAACAAGTGTCTCTAAAGAAATAAAGACTGAGGTGGTGAGGTAAGTCAGCACTCAGTGAAGGAAGGGTTAATGACACAGGAAACTGTATCTGTTCAAAGAAAATGTACAGAAATACAAAAAAAACCCAAATAATGACAGCCTGACAACATCACAACTACCTTTGTATCTCTGCACATACACTACATACCTCAGAGTCGCTTCCTGTTCTCTCTGGATTCAAGTTCAGAAGCTGTGAATCAAACCCATCTTCTTCCTCTCTGACCTCCTGTGTGAATAGCTCAGCATTAACATCTTGAGATTGTTGAAGTGATGAGGGCGTGGCGTCTAGACTCGTCACGCCATTGGAGTCCAGCTCATGGGCCATGCTGCTATCAGTCATGAGTGAAGACGTCCCTGCCGTGGGATCAGGCATGTCCCACTGCACTGTGGCAAAGGAAATCGGGGGACTGGTGCAGGTCATGGGGTGCACCGGCCATATTATTGGCTCCCACTGTTCTGCCTCCTCAGGAGTGTCTTGTCCTGCCTTTGGGGAGAGACTGAGCTGCTCTGTCCCGTGTGCCTGGGTTATCTGCACCTCTGTCTCGCCCCACACAATGGCTTGCTGTTCTCCATTGATGTACTGTTGGTCTATAGAGGTCCATGAGTCTAGCTGAGGCTGCTGAAGGACTGAATCTGTGATATCTGGCAGAGAGGAGCACACGTTTTCCTCCTCCATTAGCATGTATCTCAGTCAGTTCGGTTGTTGGAGTGTTGGAGGTTTTGATGAATGATGTTGTAGCTGAAAATAATGTCTTGCTACAAAATGTCCTCAATCACTTTGTAAGATCCCATAAATGTGAAATCCTGAAGCATGTTACAACCTCCAACAATGCCATTCATAGATCTGTGACAAGAGAAAAAAAATCATTAATGCTCAAAAATATTCTCATTCTCAATCATCTGAATACAGGCGATATTGTGTAAAACAAATGCAAAATTGTTCTGGTAAACTGATTCTTCATGAACTTTTTAAATGCCACATGTAAAAAAAAAAAACCCAACATTTTGGGGATCCACCAGGAGGAGCATCTGATTATCTGATAGACAAAAAGGCCATTCATAAGACTATACTATATTTGGTTGTAGTGTAATAGTGATGTCTTAACAGTGGCTCCACATTTTTTCTATTCATCTGTGAGAAAGAGTCCATTCAGAACTACTGAGCACAGCATTTTAAATCATACATGAAAGCCCAAGCACAAACAAAACGGAAATAAAATCATTTAGAGAGAGAGAGCACTGATGAATTTGCTGAGAGCACAAAAATACTCCACACTCACCACTTGTATGTAAAAATAATCCAGTTTGGAGAAGCCTTTTGTCTGTTTTTTGAGCCCGTGCTGCTCATTTGTCAATTTTTTTAAACTTCTTGGTGTGGCACTGCAGATGTGCAGTGCAAGAGACTTTCGGTGAAACGTCACAAAAGCATGCTTATACTTCCTGACCACAGACACAGAAAATCAGCCGAGCAAGTGAGCAAAGGAGAAAGAGAGACAGAGGTGTCTGATGAGGATTAAGACAGAGGCCGAGGGTGGGGTTGTTTCTTGTGAGCAGTTTAACAGTCTGTGTCCTGTGTTTATCATTTTATCACCACCCTGCACTGTGACGCTGGGCAAAGGATAAAACCAAAGAGTCAAAATGTGAACTGTATGTTGCCAACACAAACCAAGGACATCTCTCCCAGCAAGGCCAGCAACAGAACATCAACAATAAAATATACAGCAACAACAAAAAATATATATTGGGATGACCAGTCAAAATCTCACACCTTATATCTCATTGTTTTCCACCTATTTCATTTATCTTCATTTACTTTACTCTGTACTTCTCTGTCTATCTTCATCATTCTATTCACGTCATGCAACCAACATCCGGGACAGACCTTGACCACATTTCCTGTGTGGGTGCTCACTTCTCAGTTCCTGTCAGGGTGCAACAAGTGCTACGGTGCACTTACGAATGTTAATGAAGATTAACAAAGAGGATCATCTATAAATGAATCATACTGTGTTTGAAAAAAAAATGTGGTGTTAACAAAACTTAAATAAAAAAATACAAAAGCAGCATTGCCTCTCTCAAGTTCATAGGAGAGAATCTGAATTTAATAAGCTGAATTTTAAAATTATTAGGACCCTTCCAATATTACACAGTGCTGATTACAATCGCTGGCGGCTCCATAAGAAAATATTGAGTGTTCCACATGATAATACAGTTAATTCTCCGTGTGTGTTGTTATCTTTGGAAGCATTGTTGATTATAAAGAACTGTAAAGGAAATGCTCAAATGACAGAAAGAAACACTGTCTCACCCTTATCAAAGAGAAAACAAGAATAAATCAGGGTACTTTCAGCCAACGTAATATTATTCAGAGAGCCTGCAGCTTGCTCAAAGTGGAGAATACCAGGAGAAGTTGCTTATGCATGGGAAGTTTATACAGCACATCACAGGCTTGAGAGGATGATTAACACATTGAAGGAGAAGTACAAATATAAGGGGAAAAAAACATGCCAGAGAGGACAAAACAAAAAGAGGAACACAGCCACACAGGGTAAAATGAAAGTTGTGAAATGACTTATAAATATGTGTATGTATAATAATAGATTTTACCTAAAGAGGATAAAGACTTCATACCTTGTATGTCATTCATTACCACCGGTGAACATGGCACAGACATACATTTGAACATTTTCAAACCTCAAAGAACTAAAAAAAAATCTCATTATGAGGAATCTTTTCAACTGTGAAGCATGACTTACCCCCTCCAGGCTCTTTAAAGCAGCATCATATGATCAGCCGGCTTGTGAGGTTTTAAGTCAAGTCTTGTGGGAGGGAAAGACACTCCACTGTGTTATACTGGGTTTAGAGTGCTGTCAAAGAGCTGCGCCTTCACAGACATATTCACCCACACACACACTTGCACACAAGCATACAAATAACCCTCAGTTGATTAGGTCTGAACCTGCTGCGCAGAACAAACAAGCCTCACATCCGCTCCCTTTAAGACGAGGAGAGTTTTAGTCTGTGGTGTCGCATAAAGATGCATGCAAGTCACAAGTCCTAGTCTGGACTGGGTCTTCCTCCTTCTTCTTCGTGCTTCCTGTCCATTTTGGGTAGATCGAGATCAGACTTCCATATCCCTCTGTCCTGTCAATCTCGCAGCAAATATGTCTGGGGGTAAAAAAGGGGAGAATTTAGAGGACAGATAGAAGGAGAAAGCTGCTGAGTGGCAACAAAGAGGAAGAAAAGGCACATTGTGATTGGCAGATGACGCAAAGAGCTCAGAGACACCTGAGAGGCCTGACCCACGCCCACAGGCCTGAAGGCATGCAAGCAAACACATACTAGGACAGATGAGAGGAGTGGCTCAGCTTCATTCCTGCAACTGACACCAGGAACGATGTGGTAAAACCAGAAGGTATCCAGATTCAATATACACAAGTCATTAGCTGCAATGGAATTAATTGTGCCTCTTCCTTATGGTTTCCTGGCTTGGTGTTTGTCTGTGGCCAGAAAAGCCTGTTTAACACAGACATGAAAGGGTTTTTAAGGGTTTACCTTTAAGAGCAAGACTAAATAACTAAATAACTAACAAATTTTAATAGACTTTTACATACTATTTTTCAATTTTATTTGCATTCACATTTTTCCTAGTAATACATTTGCATTTATATAACAGCTGTAACCAAATTAAAAATAATTAAAAAATACTTTTAGCATTAAGTTACTGTTTGCATTATTGGCAGTTTTCATGATTAGCACCAATTGCAAAATCATTATATATTTATGGCATTTAGCACAAGTATAATCAGCAATTTTAGCTTGTTTGCTAGCATTTTCAGTTCATTAAAATTATTAGCACTTTTGTTAGCTTTAGTGAGCTAGACTAGCTAAATTATTGCACACTAAGCATTTTAGCTAGTAGAAGAAGCCTAGCTAGTTTAACTACAATTAGTTAACCTAGGTAAGTTAGTAATATTATCTTAACGTTTTTATTCGTTATTATCCACGTTTTTTATGTTTAGCATTATTAGCACAGCCGTCATTAGCTTAACTCCTGACATGAAACATTGTGAACAGCAGAATTGGCATCAAGATGGTATTAAAATATTAGCATTACCTAGCATTTATGTGAGCATCCTTGCAGTTGTAGGGAGTTAGTTGTTAGCTAGTGGTTGTAGCTGATTAAGTAGTACTGATACTAGTAGAATTAGTAGCAGAGTGCTGTTATAGTTTTGTAGGTCTTCTTGCTGTCATTTAAAACACCGTTTTATCATCGTGTTTTTTCTGTAAACTGTGTCACAGTAACGTCTCCTGCTAATCCGACTGTTCCACTCCACACCGACAGGGGCGCTGCAGACATGTGAGGAAAACAAAACCAGCTTCTCTTCGGCGTCACATTCCTGCGACCGTCTCCGCTTTGTTTGTTCCGCACACGGCAGCAAACGACGCACACACCCACTTTCCCCCCCTACATATACTTTCAATAAAACCGTGTACAAGCCAACCTGGTGAGCTGTCTCCAGCCGCAGCCGCTCGGTCTAACATGGCCAAGTCGAGTGATCTGAAAATCTTCCTGGAGTCGTCGCTGAATGAGATCTTTAAAGCGACGGTGAGCGACATCCTGGACTCCGTGGACCGGACCCTGTCCGAGTACCAGGGCACCATACAGAGGATCGAGTCTGAAAACGAGGGCCTGAAGCGGCTGCTGTTTGCGCAGAATAACACAGAGTCTGCAGGCAGAGGTGAGGTCGTCTAATGTTACACTCAGTTAATAATGGAGGATGTTTGTCAGCACAGACAGAGGAGCTTCATGCAGCCACACACCTTTTGTTCAAGCATCACCTGCACTGTCAGCAAATTGTGCCTGCGTGTATTTGCCTGAACGTAAATAAAAGGCAGCAGCCAGATGTAAACAATGCAGGTTTCAATGCACTCAAAACAGATCTGTACAAATATTTATGAGATAGGAAATATTCTTGAAGATCACTGTGTAATACAATGCTTATTACACTGTATACACACAGTAACGGAGCTACTACAATATCCTGCCCACACTAATGATGGCACCACTACAATATACAGTAAATCACAATAACTGAAGTTGCAAATGTGTCACTTTAAATGTCAGAATAATTTTTCAAAATGCAGGAATCAGTCAGACTTTCTTATGTACTGTAGACTATATTTTTTACATATTCAAATATCTGTACTGTCCCCTTCTATAAAATGCAATCAGTATGTTTAGTTTGGGGTGCCTTTTATCCTGTGGTTAAAGCAGCGGTAATCAGTACCTTAATGTTGAATATGCATCAAGTTACTATGTTGGGGTTTGTAGCTGCAGAGGACTTTCAAACAACCCTGCAGTCTTAATCAACTCTTTGTGGAGTTCTGGTGTCTTTCAGCCCATTGTTTTTGTTTACCAGCCCCAGCTCCACTCAGTTCAATTTAATTTCCTGTTGTAATAGGCAGCTATTTTAGCCAAAAAACTCCCAACACAAACCAACAGTCAGATGAATTTAATGCCTAGCCAGTGAACACTGAAGACCAAATAAAAAGACCAAAAATTCCCTCAGGCATGCTGGACAAAAGCAGCTAAATGGAGAAGTGAATATTGGACTTACATTTATCAGGCATCCAGAAACATGCCTGCAAATTAAATTGAAAGTGTCTTGAAATTGCAGCTTGTTCTGCTGCCTGCAAGTGTCCAACAAATCAATTAATGCAGCTTTAAACTATAATGCACCAACACTTAAGTCAGTTGAGTTTGAGCAGACTGTTTTGTTGCTCCCACAAAGCCATCCACTTTTTTCTCTAGTGTTAAAGTACTACTGCCAGCTAATCAAGTATTTTACCTACAGTCTAGACTGTTTTGTTCATTATTTTGTTTTTGTTTTTTTTCCCCCAGATATTCGTGAACAAGATGCCACTGAAAAGTTTTCAACTTCCGAATGGAACAATGCTTCCATCCCCTCCACCCAGGGCATGTTCAAGATGTCCATATGCAGCAGTGACAAGAAGAGTTGCAGGAGAAAGCAAAAAGACAAGATGAGGGAAAGCAGATCCTCCGCTTCCTTTTTACTACAGACTGAACATTTGACAGAAAGATCATGTGTACCAGAGGCAGGTATTTCCACAGAAAACTTGATATCTGTAAAAACAGAGCCTGGACTCGATGAAAGCGGTGCCATTGACCTCTCGCAGCCTTCATCCCTTCTCAATCTGGCAACGGCGCCAATAAAAAACGAGAGTACAGAGGTCAGTTTTGACGGTCATGACGCATATGCGCCTCTGCCGCCATCTGCAGGCCTCGAACAAGACTCCAGAGGTGGTGACAGTGAAGTTAAAGTCACCATTGTTTCTGACACTTACTTGCAGGATGGACAGTTCATCAAGACAGAGGAAGAGGAGCAGAATGGGGTGTTGCAGTATGGTGACGAGTTGAAGCATACGTTGAAATATTACCCTGAATCAGAAATGGATCCTGAGGGAGCGAGCAGACAGGCTGAACTAGTGACACATGAGCAAAATGATTCACCCGCTGTTCCCGCAGATGAGTTTTTGGAGATTCGTGACAATTTTTTACGCTGTCCCACCTGTCCAAAAACATTTAGTCGAGCGACCTCGCTCAACAACCACATCAAGACTCACAGCGGTGAGAAGGCACACAGCTGCAGCTACTGTGGTAAACGCTTTGGCCGGGCAGATCTCCTTAAATCCCACAAGCGCACCCACACGGGAGAAAGACCTTATAGCTGCAACATCTGTAGTAAAACTTATGCTCATCCCAGCCAGCTCAGGATACACAAACGCGTCCACACTGGAGAGAAGCCGTATTCTTGCTCGCACTGCGGGAAGCGCTTTAACGAGCACAACCAGCTCAAAGTCCACTTACGGACTCACACTGGGGAGAGGCCTTACAGCTGCCAGGAGTGCGGCAAAACTTTTAGCAACGCAGGCAATCTGCGTATACACGAGAGGATCCACACTGGTGAGAAGCCATACTGCTGTGCTCAGTGTGGGAAAAGGTTCAACGGCTTGGGTGACCTCAAAACACATTACAGGATTCACACTGGAGAGAGGCCCTACAGCTGTGAGCTCTGCAAGAAGACCTTCAGCCAGGCGGGTCACCTCACCATCCACATGCGGATGCACACAGGAGAAAGACCTTACAGCTGCAATGAGTGCGGCAAGAAATTTACGGTGGCCAGCAGCCTCAAACTGCACCAGAGGACTCACACGGGCGAGAAGGAGTATAGCTGCTCGTACTGCAGCAAGAGCTTCAGCAGGTCCGGTCACCTGAAGAGACATGAACTGGTCCACACCAAAGAGAAGGTCTTCCTCTGCAGCCAGTGTGGAAAGACCTACACTGACCAGTCCTCCCTTAAAAAGCACCTGAAGATGCACGCAGCCAAGGAGCAGAAGGCTCAGAGCGAGGGGAGCACCAGCGAGGCTGAGACAAACCCAGCCAGGCCTTCAGCTCCTGACACACCTTAAGACACTGAGAGAAAATTAGGACCAAATTCTTGCAGATAACTAATATAAAAGTTGAGAATGAGCATTGTGTGTGACTTTACACAATCATTTTAAATTAAGGCCCACTTATCAGCCTTTTTGCCACGTTGAAACACATTGATAGCACACTGATCAGCAGAATATTGGAAAGTGTTGTGCAGTGTTTTTAAACACTTTAAAGTTCCTCTCCTGGCGTTGATTTAACCCCCCCCCCGTTAAACAAAATTACATAGGTACAAATTTCTTCCATGAAAAACATTCCTTCATGCCTTAAAATGGCTTAGGTGTGACTGTTCACCTTTGCCTTCATTTAGTAAGCACACTCTGCTCATCAAAACACCCAAGCTGTCCTTCCTTGCAAAACTGGCCACGTGCCAGATGCACTTGAATTTCTTAACCTCATACTAGCAGCTTATGAGGGCAACCTTTATCATGACATTGTTTCTGTGTGAACAACCCCAATATCATGTTTTTCTGTCAGAATTATCATAATGAACTTTGCCATCATCTAATTCAGCAGCATAGGTATCTGACATGGTGTCTGAGCGTATAAAATACCATATGAACACATACTTGATTTTCTTTACAGGGTGTCTTTAATCTGTTTTTTAAGCTGCACATTGTTTTTTGTCTGAATCATAGCTACGGTTGTGTTCTGTAATTGAAAGCTCAAGAAAAGGCTAGTAAGTGGACCTTGACTTAAGATGATTTTGTCCAACTGCTGTTCACATGGTCAAAAATAAAGGTTTGCGCTCAAAATTGTATGTGATGTTTGTGGTACAGTGCAATACACTGTTGTCTAATCTTTGCTGTGATTTTAGTAGGTCCAAATATTTAGCAATACCGTATGATTGATTATTTCATGTTGATTGATAAACTCTAACTGTAGTCTTCTCTCTCACAACAAAGTGTAAAGACTTACAGACAGAAAATTGGACCTTGAAAGAACAGTCGTTCTTTTATACATGCTGTATGTTTTTGAAATGCTTTAAAGGAAAAGAAGAATTACTGAATGCAGTGACACTGACCTTTGACCTCCCTGTGAAGAAAATAAAATTTCCCCACGAGGGTCAGTAGAATATAACAAAGTAATGTTTTTAGAATTAAGATGCTTACACACATTTATACACTTTGTAGTAGCCGGAGGGTTAGAAATGTGTGCTGCATCAGTGATTTAAAGTGAAGATCATTAATATATTGCTGTATATAGCTTTAACTATTCAGTCAGCAGTCTGATCCATTGAACTGACAAGAATGTATTTATGTAATAATTGTTGCTGAAAATGATGTTACTGCAAATATTCAGTATTGATCGACCAACTTTCAATAGTAAATTAATAATCATTTTGTAAGCCATGCTGATCTAAAAGAATGTCAAGTTTCTAGAGGATTTGTTATAGGCTGTTCACTGTTCTACCAAGAAAGGTATCATGAATTATGTGCAACTGACACACACAGGAGTAAAATGTCATGTAAATGTCATGATGATAGGGCTACTGTTTGTTGTGGCAACTGGTTGATATACCTGCGCAGCAATGGATATTAATCTGAGTGTTTGCTACTAGGAACTTATTGTGACTCACTTTTGTGTGATTTGTGTCTAAATTAAAGAGAAAAGTTAACCAAAAGATTTTGTATGTCTCATTTACACGTTAGAGGTGTATTTTTATTTGTAATGAAAAGCATTGTGGAAAAAAATCTTTTACTCTGTTCACTAAAATACAAATACATTCAAATATATTCTGCCTTTTTGAAACATTTAGTGCAACCAGCATGTACAACACAGTACATAGATAAGTGTCATAATGCAGTGGTTCCCAGAATTTATTTCATGTTTAAGCAATTCACACACATGTGGGGACAAAGGCTTAGTTTTTTGGTAGACAGCAGAAGTCATGGTTCCATTCACATCACAGCAAGTCTTCCAGGTCCTGAAGCAGCAAAACAGCCCCAGACCATCACACTGCCACCACCATATTTTACTGTTGGTATGATGTTCTTTTTCTGAAATGCGGTGTTACTTTTATGCCAGATGTAATGAACCACACACCTTCCAAAAAGCTTTTGTCTCATCAGTCCACAGAGTATTTTCCCAAAAGTCTTGGGGATCATCAAGATTTTTTTCTGGCAAAATTGAGATGAGCCTTAATGTTCTTTTTGCTCAGCAGTGGTTTTCATCTTGGAACTCTGCCATGCAGGCCATTTCTGCCCAGTCTCTTTCTTATGGTGGACTTTAGAAATGGCTTTATAACCTTTTCCAGACTGATAGATCTCAATTACTTTCGTTCTCATTTGTTCCTGAATTTCTTTAAATCTTGGCATGACGTCTAGCTTTTGAGGATCTTTTGGTCTACTTCCCTTTGTCAGGCAGGTCCTATTTAAGGGATTTCTTGACTGGGAACAGGTGTGGCAGTAATCAGGCCTGGGTGTGGCTAGAGAAATTGAACTCAGGTGTGATAAACGACAGTTAAGTTATGTTTTAATGGGGGGGGGGCAATCACATTTTCACACAGGGCCATGTAGGTTTGGAATAATATTTAAATTTGTTTGATGATCTGAAACATTTAAGTGTGACAAACATGCAAAAAAATGAGAAATCAGGAAGGGGGCAAACACTTTTTCACACCACTGTACATACCTCTGATGGTATCTAGCAGGCCATGCAGACAAATTGGTTTTGAGATTTTCCCAATACAGTAGAGGTGAATGGAATTTTTTTTGGAAAAATTACTCATTAATTTGGTGCATATTCTTTTTCTGCCTTTTTCTTAACTTCACTGATCCATGCTCCAGGTTGGGAACCACCGCACAATGCATCTTTTTAAACATTTTTAAACATCAGCAACAACATGATATATTCGCCTATATTTCACAACAGCAGGACATTCATATGAAAACATTTGCAGCATATAAAAAAAACCATGTTTCCCTATTGGGATCCCGCTCAACTTTTGCCAGAACAGCAGTTGAGGCCACATAGCAGCTTCTCCTTGGACAGATAGAGCATAGGCTGAATGCTGCTGCTGAAGTCCATCAAGCCAAATGCGACATAGTGAATGTAGCAACGAAACACGTCAGGAGAGAAGTAGTGCTGGAAGGGGAACAGTGCGACAGGTGGGAAGTAGTTGAACACGATGATGGCCAGGATGATGAGGACCAGCTTGAAGGCTCTCTTCTTCACAGGATGCATCTCGTCTCTGCCGGGCCCGGATTGCCTCAGCGCCCACAGGATGGCAATGTTGCAGAAGACCATGAAGGCGAACGCTGCGAGGATCATCGCCGTGAAGACCTTCTCGAAGTTGACAATGTTGCCTACGCATTTGGCTGCAGCGTAGGCCAGAGTGATCAGCCAGACCACGCAGGCCAGGACTGCTCTGTGTTGACGGTCCTTGAGCTCGGTGAAGGTGATGGGGTGGACCACGGCCATGTAGCGGTCCAGGCAGATGCAGGAGAGGAAGAGGGGTGAGGAGTCTTTCATGCCATAGAAGAAGCGCAGGACGTACCAGGGGCTGCTGGTGTTGAGGAAGACTATGTTGGCCAGCTCAAGGGGAGGGATGAGACAGAAGAGTACATCTAAAACAGCCAGGTGAAGGATGAAGATATCCGAGGTGGAGGAGTCGCCCTTGTTCTTATGGATGAGCCACAGCACCATGAGGTTGGCCGGGATGCCCAGGAACATGTTGATGAACTGCAGGCCGAGGTACCAAATGAGAACAGCGGGCATGAGTACGCAACGCTCATACACTGTCCTCTCAACACCGGTGTAGTTGAGAGGTCTGTTAGAGACGAAGAGCACAGAGGAGTTCACGTATGAAACCTCCATGATGGCCGGATCAGACAGGGAAGGACATCAGAGGAACAAAGATCTGTCAGATAAACAGAACAGATTATGTTCGATTGTTACTATATTAAATTGGCACAGAAATGAAACTGAACAGAGTCAGACAAGGTTTGTAAGTAGATGTGATAAAGATATTGTAATTTGGAGATTATTTTGCTCTGTCATATTATAGAAAGCCTTTATATATCAACGCTGTTCCTGTGTAGATAATGGTTGTTTTAAACTAGCCTTGGCAGTTTAACCTGAGTGAGATGAACATGATCTATGTGCTTGATCATCATAGTTTTTTTTACTGCAGACCAATAGTAATTTTTATCTCAGAGTTCCGATGAAATACTGTATAAAAAAACCAGTCTCACTAGGAAAGAGGAAGTACTTCATCACAAATAGAAACTCTCTACCTTTTGCACCTTTTCTACACAATGGAAATTTGAGTATCAGTGGTGGACTGGATACCATAGACCACAGTGAAACAATAGCACGTCTGCTCACTTGTAAAAAGTATTAAAGAAAAATGTGTATTTTAATGGGAAAAAATATGGAATCAAAAAGGGAAAAAAATCTTATCATGCTGTGATCTTATATATTACATAACATATATATATTTCAGTTTGTCTGTCTTATGTTTTCACTCATGTAGCACTTGACTACCACACAGCACATATTACAGTATAACGAGTCATTTTTTTTAATACACAATGCACAATTAGTTAAAAAAATAAAGTGGGCTCATGCATAAGAATTTACAGAATTTAGATTTTTTTTCTATTCAGTTTTGCACAGCAAGTGAAGCCTCTTACCTTTAATTGGCACTTAGTGGTCTAATGAACTGATCCCTCTGCCCTCAATTGTCCCTACAGCAGTGTCACACTGAATCAAGTCTTCAAGCCATATCCTCTTAACACGCTCATGTAGAGTCCTTGTGGGCCACACAATATCGCAGTATGTCAAATGTGGCTTTATGCAAGGGCAGAATTGTATGCATGTGTTCCTACATGTCTCCACCATGTCAACAAGTGACCTCGTCCACTATCTCCGTATCTAAGGGTGACATGTAAATGTGCAACCTAACTGTAAAGAGACCCTCATCTCCTGCACAACATGTAATAAAGAAGAAATCAGTGGCAGAAGATTGGCACTGTAAAAGACATTTATGTAAAATTGCAGTGTTTCTATTTGAATTCAGAGGTTAGGAGATACCTTTCTATGCCAAAATGACACTCACCTTCCTAAACGTGACTGGTGTCCCCACTCTCCGTCTAATTCTTGTGACTCCTGTGTGCGTCTGTCCCAGTGTGAGCAAATACTGAGCCCTCACCTCAAAATTAATGGGAAACATCTTTTGGAAGATGACCCAACACTTCAGGGATCCTGCTCCAGTCTGATCATCCAATCACAGCGTTGAGTCGTGGGTGTGGAAGCTGAGGATGTCCCTCTGGGCGCCGCAACGTCTTGTTAGGCCCCTCGTACATCCATCACATCTTTAAATTGAACAAATTAAATAATCATAAAAACAAAGATAAGGATGAATGACATGGAAAAAATGTAAAAGTGATTTTTTTGGGGTGGGGGGGCACTGAAATATAAAACAGGTTTTTGTGGAGGACGTGTTGTGGCAAGCCATCATCCATTCACACCGATCGGCAATGATGCAACAAACCAATGGTGCCTGACGGAAAAAATGGGCAGTAAACAACTGATGCAACAGTCCAGAAAATCACTTCTGATTCAATTCAGTGTAAGGATGTGTAAGATGTTACGTGAGGCTGACTTGGTTCAAGGTGTGATGTCCATCATGCAGAACATGCACATCATGTATCTCTACTAAAAACTGCAGATCACCTCACACCGTGATTCACACTTACAGTATGCAACTGCGTTTTTTCGGTGTTAGATTCTTCATGGCATCGATGGATAGTGTCATTTTTGAGGACCTCTCAGGTGACCTTTGACCTTTTACTCCGATTTTATTAAATGTTAATTGCATGCTAACATAGTCAATAAATTATACTGTACAAACTATTTTACCATCCATCATTTCATTCATGTACCACAGGTGATGTTGTATTTGTGGTGTTAGTGTCTGTGTGTGTCTGTCTCTTGCTTGTATTGGTGTCAGGTTCACAGGAGACGTATCTCCTATAGGTGGAAGATTCTCAAAGGTTTGCTAAATTCTGCATCGTAGTAGAAACAAACACTGCTGCACACCGCTGCTTTTGTCCACGCAGACAAATTTCAGAGATCATTGGAGATTCTTGAAGTGGTAATTTCATATCACTGAATGTATTAAATGAACATATATTTGCAGATTAGTGTAATCATATGTATTTATTTTCCTGACACAAACAGTATTACAGTAGATTCACTCTGCTGTGCAAACATCCCAATTAGAGATACACAAATATAATTAGCAGCTACTTTTTGAGATTTGGTCAAATCTTATTTTTGAAAATAAACAGGCCAACATGTTAAGTTGGGTTTATGTTTGTGCATGTTAGAAATTAGCAAATCACCGGCTCAGTAAGATTATGATCGACTTAAATTTTAAGAATGAGAACGATCACAACTGATGTATCATCTACAAAAACAACTCTGCAAAAACCTATGAAAAAACCCTGAAAATGCTTTTCCATTGTTGTTGTCTCCAGGTTAGAATACATTTTAAAAAGCCTTAAAAAAAATGTACAAAAACAAATTAAATAATTCCTATAATGTACGTTTGATACAAGAACTGACTCAGTTTAAAGGGATTCATATATTCAAATATATTAAAATATGGTGTTTAGACTAAAGATCATCAGACAACCACATTGCAAGGAACCACAGAACCAGTCAGCGTTTGTTTGGTCGTATTTATTATTTTACATTTCATCTGAAGTTTGAGTACTCTCGATAGAAAGCAGAAGGAAAAGAGTTTCACTCACACATAATGTAGTTTGAGCAGCAAGGAACAATACAATCAAACAAGTGGGAAACGGACATCAACAATATGTTAAGTGCGGTCATCCCAGCAGTACCATTATAAAACTACAATATTTTTCCTACTGCCACCCACTAACTAAATATTTCTCTTGTAAACTTGTGGATGGCTGAATGTTTTTACAGTTTTAGTCTAGAGCCAACCTGGCAAAGACACTTACGAGGACAAAATGGGTTTGTTTGTTTTTTTTTACATCTGTGCTAACGTTTAATCTCCAGGTTTCAAACAGAAATCTCTTCAGAAGATAAATACTTTTGAGCTCAAAACGTGACCCATGCAAACAATCCACTGTGAAGACATATAAGGGATGTAGCACTAAATAGCCAAAGTGATGATTTTTTTTATTTGTTTCTGACATGACATCAGAAGATCTCCCAACCAAGGAGCCCGAGCTCCGACACATTCACCGTCTACCATGTTTATCCTCCTCTGCTCTCTTCTACGTGCAAACTTCCAAACTTCTCTCATCCGTCTCTGCCTCTACGTCTCGATGGCTTGTAGGCTGTCCTCCCATCTCTTTTTCCAACCTCAGAAAAAAAACATCTCAAAATTCATGAAACATCTTAACATTAAACATGCGACAATAATATAAAAACTGCTCTTTTCGGTAATTCCTGTCTCTCAGTGTTTGATATTAAACACTCTAAAACCCAGAAAAGCCAAATGTCAGGTAAACTTATTATTAAGGAAGGAAATACTGAAAAACATGGGTAAAGTGTATCTTATTATTATTTTGATAGAAGTACCAAGCTTAAAAAATTTAAACAAAAATGTAATTGATAGGTCACAGCAAGCAGATGCAGCTGATGATTTTTTTCGTATTAAACTGTAAGAATATGGCATTTTATTCCAACAGAAACCATCCCCCCTATTATCCTTTTTGGACCACTAAGTTAAAGTTCATGTTTCTCTGTTGCTTGTGCAGTCGGGCAGCAGAAATCAAAAGCAGAAGTCTTTTGGGACTGGGAGTGGAGATCTTGCAGATGCTGTAATCCTGCAAGGAATGGAGTGATGGGGTCTCATGAGACCGGGCTGGTTTCTTCAAAGTGTTCCAGTCTTCTTAGCTTGAGTGTTTATGCAGGAAACGTGAAGGCAGCAAGGAAAAGAGTCTTTGGACTCTCGGGTCAAGTCATAGGGGTCAAGTATTCCTTGGAGTGTTCACATCTAGGTAGTGCATGGTTTGGTTTGGGGGTGGAGTGGTCACATGCTGCTGCAGTCGACGGTGTTGGCGTGTCATGGCTAAAGGTGCATCACTGCTACAGGTGTGGGTAAACAACAGTCAGCTTCAGTCTTATAAAAGCTTCGCTCCACCAGCGTCATGATGATTCCCAGCTGAAACGCGGTGATGTTATGGTGTTGCGTGGAGTGGAATTGTTCTCAGATAAAGGTGGAATCCATGGTGCTGGTGTCTTGTGCACTGCGGGCTCGAGCCTCAAATAGCTGTTTTATCAAGGCTGACTTCTCCTGTTCCAGCTGGGTGATCCGCTCGCTCCTCTCTGTCACCTCCTTAATGAGAAAGAAGAAAATGAAGTGAGTAACAGTCACTGAAACAGTGCTGACATGGTAACTATTAGTGACTTGTATCTATTAGCTGCATGTTAAACCTGTGTGAGAAGTCGGTTCTGGTCCTTCAGTCTCTGGATGGCTTGTGGAGGAGCTGGACCCGGAGGCGGGGGGTTAGCTGAGAGTGCTGCTGACTGAGCAGCGCTGGAAGGAAATGACTGCTGAAAGAACAAAGAGGGACCCATGTTAAAGTAAAAATCCACCTCATATACAGTCTTACATACCATCAATAGCTTTTTCCAGTAGTTACTTTATCATGAAGTGTCATAATTTACATACTTCATCTAATATACATCTTACATCCTGCTTGGTGCGTTCAGTTTCAGACATGGAATCCCTTGTACAATATTTTGGGTTTAAATATTTACTGTGTTCAGCTGTGAGTCACATACATTTCCCAGAAACAACTGTTTGGTTTATGGCTAAGCGATATCATTTACAGCCATGTTAGAGGCTCTGAAGTTATACCTTGGCACAGTGGTGTCTTAAGCTAAATGCAAACATTAGACAACTGTGTGACTGAGCAACTGACACCGGCACCCCCAGAGTCACGCCGCTAGGATGTCTAGAAATCATCAGTTATAATTTAATCCTTCCTAATTATCTTAAAGAAAATTATGAAACGGACCTCTGATAAAACTGGCAGCCATGAAAATCGCTTGATATTTAATACAATCACATGAATCGTGAGCACACTGATGTATATTTTTGGTGGCATTTTTAAAAAACGCTAGCCACTCAATTCTATTTACATTATACTCAAATTATTGTCAGTCTCAGTTCCTGGGTGTTACTGAGAATCACACGAAAATGCAAAAAGTCAATGGGCAGGCAACACTCACCATCCCAGTGCAGGAGATAAGGTCATTAAGGCAGCGGTTGACTTCTTGCAGTTTGGGTATTAGAACATTCATGCGGCTCTGATTAGCTTCTGTGAAGAAATCCTGAGAGGATAGAACAGAAAAGGCAATTAGAAATTCCAGAAAATAGCGAGAGGTCTGAAAAATGTCATGACAAGGAGGATCTTAACAAACCAAGGACTGTGGTAAACTGTGGTAAAAGAAGATGAACATAAAATAGTAAATAAGGATGCATTTGAGAAAAAGTTGCATGACTGAGACATAAACACTCGCTGCTACTTTACTTTGTACTTTGTACCCAAGTTCCCATTAACCTGCCTCATCTGGTTCTCCAGTGAGCAGTTTACTACATTTCCCAGAATGTCTTTCTCAGAATGACACTGCACCAAATGCATTTTAAAAAGCATGGACAGTCAATGGGAAGAGTGGGGCCTAAACAACTCCATATTTGTTAAAATATTATTTCCATGACAGGACACAAACTTATTCTTTTTAATATTGTTTTCTATGTATCGAACAAGCCAAGTTAAATCTTTTCAGGCTTTCAGTCTAAATCAAGCAATAATATTAAACACTTGAGAACATTTTCTTCTGCAGCTGCCAGTTCATACTGAAAACAAAACCATGACAGATTACTGAGGGAGAACGGCTGGGAGAACAAAAATGTCTGTCTCTTCCTCTACCACAAAGTATTTTACCCTGTTTGACTTTTGAACATGAATAAAGAAAAAAGAAGGCCTTGAATTTCCATCCTGAGGGACTGAGACCAAAATCTGATACTTTAAGTTTAGATCAAACTATAAAATCTCTCCCAACAGATTCATAGTTTATATATTTTGTTTTTGTTGTTTATTGTCTATGTTCTAATCATGTTCTTGTTTTATATGGAAAAATAAAGAGATGACATTCAACAGTTATGAATTTGCATTATACACTGTATATATTTGCTGCACTTTTAGACCAGCGTCTGAACTGACCGTGCAGTGGGAGCTCTGGCCGACCTGTCGCTGTCTCTCCGTGACATTGTGGATTTGGCCCTGGTACCAGTCGCGGGCCCGCTCCACCACTTCCAGACCCGCCAGCAGCGAGTCCTTCTCCTGCTCCAGCTCTTTCATTTGCTTCAGCTGTGTGAGTTGAAAGGAGGAGGGTGAAAATGTGAAAACAAAACCCGCCTCAAGTCACTTTCCTCACATAAAGACCCCATGCAAAGAAAACATTTAATTTTCATATTTCCCATGCCGCCACGAAGACAGCCTTCAGATCGCTGCCAAGATTAAATCTAATGATTGATTCTGGGCTGCCAGCAGCCTGCGTGGTAGACAAGCTCCCATCTTTTCACAAGGGGCATCTGCAGCAAACTCTTTTGTGCTGGCGGAGACAATGGCGCCATAGCAATTGTGCCGGACTTTCTCCCATCCTGAACAATGTTGAGAGGAGCAATCAGCCCAGCGTCATGGCAACTGTGCAGCAACCTAAGAATGGGGTAAACAGCAGCGGACCCACTTCAACTATGGCTGCCCCAGTGTGTGTGTGTGTGTGTGTGTGTGAAAGTGAAAGAGAGAAGCGTGTGTGTGTGTGTGTGTGTGTGCATCCCAGCAAGCCTGCATTGAGTTGTGCTGACCAGGCTGTCCATGCGGCACACAGCCACAGTCCAGGCCTCATTGCTGGCATTCAGCCACCTGGTGTGTCATCTTTCTATCCACACATCGCTCCATCCCTCCGTCCCCCTGTGGAGCTCAGTACATTCCACTGATCATCGCTCATCAGTGCTGTTTAAAACACAGCCATAGCTCATGCACAGAGAGACACGTTTGTGAAAGTAAACTAAAAGAGGACAAATAATTTAAGAATGTAAAATCAAACATTTAACATATTTGTTCTCTTTCCCAAAGAGCCTGAAGGGAGAGTACACACAGAGAAAGATAGGAAAAGGGGAGTTTAGGGGAAGAGGAGGCGGGGTCGGAGGGTCCGTGTCTAGAATGAAGCATGACCCAGTGTCAGGCTGCATGAATGTGTGGTTGTCCACAGGCAGGAAAGCTCACCGTTTAAAAAAAAGGGGGGAGCAAAGAAGAGGAAACACACACAGAGAGGGAGCAGAGCCTGCGAATGGCTGAAAGGTTATGGAAAAGTCTGTGCATGTATGTTTGTGTGCTGACTGAATGAGCACGTGTGAATACACATAATAACATGACACTCGTTGCACAAGCTGTTTAGCTAGAAACACAAAGGACAGAACAGCCTTTCAAAGTACATCTACAAAGCACAGTGAAACAGTGTCTCCTGAACCTTGATGCTCTACAATACAACAGCAGCTCAGAGCCAATATGTATGTCCAAAAGTCCCTGAACCAACGACAGTTTCAGTTTGCAACTATTTACAAAAAGTCATCTGTCACCTCCTTTGCTGATTATTCAATTAATTGCTTAGTCTAAAAAATGTCAGAAAAGAGTGAGAAATGCTGCCCAAAAGCTTCCAGAGTCCGAGCAGATGTCTTGAAATTGCTTGTTTTGTCCTATAAAACAAAACCCAAAGATATTTAATTAATTTTATATTAAAGCGAGAAAAGCAGCCAATCCACACAAAAAACAGAACAAGCACATTTTTGGCATTTTGGCTTCATACATGACTTGAAATGTCAAATGCTTTCAGCACTATCCAAAACCTGAAGCCCTGAAATACCACAGCAGGTCAGAGACAACAAAGAGTTTGCAAAGTTTCTACAGCAGGTTAGAGCCAACAAACAAGCCCCCAAAACCAACACAAATAAAAATAAAATAAATACGTTTTTAGTAACCTATTCAACAACTTTTCATCTCCTGTTTGTTATCTCCTGTTTGTTTCAACTGTCATTGTTAAATATCAAAACAACCTTATGGACATGTCCAAATCCTGAAATACACTCATTGAAAACCATCTGAAAGGCAAAGCTTAATTTCCTAAGTTACCTACAACCATCTGTCCCTTTCCTTCTGTCCCTCTCGTCCTACTCACCCAGAGGAAAAAGTGCAGGGCCTTGCTGCTGTAGAGGCTACTGCTGAGGGGGATGAAGACGGTAGTGTAGGCAGCCCACACAGCTGTCCAGGCTGGGCCGGGCCGGCCAAAAGAGTCTTCCACTTCTACCAGGCCCCTGGGCCCGACCCGGCTCACTACCATCAGGGCAGCAGCGGGCCAAGTCGGCCTGGGTGGGAGGGCCACAGGGATGGGGGAGGAGGAGAGGGGCAGGGAGGGAGGGAGAAGGAGGGGAGTCGGTCAGTCAGCCTCTCCAGACACAGGAGGCCGAGGGGGGGAAAAGAGACGGAGACGGCGACACAAAGAGGGAGAGAAAGAGGGAGAGGAGAAGAGCTAAAGAGCGTGAGGAATGGTGAGGCAGGGTGAGAGACGGAGAGTGAAGGGAGGCATGAGCTCCTGACTGGAGGGTGGGAGGGGCAGAGTGAGGGGGAGGCAGCAGGCAGAGGGATGGGAGGGGAATGGTGGGGCCAATAGAAAGTGAAATGGAGAAGAGTCTGTACTAGTAGACCCTTTTTTTATATTTTCCTGGAATTTTCAGGCTTCAACTATTGACTTTTTAAATAGAATATTTTCTGACATACTTCTTTAAAAGTCGCTGTTATATCCAATCACACTTCAAATCACCAAAGTGATGCCTATCTGAAAGTCTTTTACTGCTGATCCTCTACTCTGAGCCCATTCATTAGCGGCGGCTGAAAAAAAATCTTATCTTCTAAGATTCAGAATCAATTCACAAATGAGAATAATCGATTTTCTAAATGTTGGTTAATGATGCAATGTTGATGGAGAAGAAAAGGCAACTCTGAAGAAAGTGCATCACCCAGACAATCAACAGCACACACACAGGCCAGAGTTATCTTGTAATTCATTACCTTTGTGAGATAAACAAACAGTTTATTATGGACTTACACTGTCACTTAAACTAATACAAGACCAATGATCAGCAGGAACAAATGAGACCGACACAGAATGCAGCATTAAAAAACTTAAACCAACTCTCAAGGGAAGAACTTAATTAGGTGCTCACTTATGTTTCAGCACGTGAACCAACAGTTCAAAAAGACAAAGATTTTATATTTACCATCATAAAAGACAAATAAAAGCAGCAGATCTTTGAGAACCAGCCATTTTATTGCCATTTGTGCTTGAAAAATGATTCACCTATTAATCCGATAGCAAAATTGTTGTGTATTTTCTGTCAGTCAACCATGCGATGATTAATCTCTATCTTGTAGAAAACAAAAACAAAATCCAGAATATTCTCTCCATCTGAACAACCACCAATTGCCTTATTTGATTGAAGACAAAATGAATTTGAATCCAGTGGCTACCATATTTGAAACTTGTTTGTGCTGTAATGTAAACCAAAAGTTAAAAGACATGTTTCCAAGCTGCAGAAGCGTCTTTTATATTAAAATCACATTGGTCTGAGTTTGGTTTCTAATGATCAAATTATGAGCTTCACTGGGTTATTCCAACAGGTGTATGATGTTTACGTATGTCAGCTAGAGAGGTGCTGTGGTTTTACCTGTGAAGACCAGAGGTTTTCACATGAAGTGACATTTGAAATAGAAACTAGGTGGATCCACAACAGACCTATGAATCACTAATGTTGACCCATAACCTGGTTTGTGCATTAACCAGTTATTAATGAAATGAATCATCATTTCTGACACCCAGAAAGGTTTTCTGGGCTGTGGCACCTTTAGCAAGACACTTTGTAGTGTGTGTGTGTGTGTGCATGCGTGTGCATGTACCAACCATTCCATAATCCACTCCGTTGGATATGGTATGCCTCCTCTGCTCATCCCGACTCCGCCCATGTCGCCTGGATCCTCCAGTAAATCCTGTTGCCGATTCACTCTGAGATCTTGGTAAACCTGATTTCACAACACCTAGACAAACATGAAACACATTGAATCAATTTCAACACAACACTCTAGTCTGGAATGTACTCTGTAATTACTGTGGTTTTACTGGTTGCAGGGAAAAAAAACTTTGTACAATCCTTTATGAAAATATTTGAAAATACTGATTGAAGCGTTTGTTGACTACAACATACTTATGACCACTATGTACACCTTTAATACCTAAGAAGCAGTAGTGGTAAAGAAAGTCTTAAAGAGTGTTTTGACAGTGGGCATGCAGTGACATAGATCACATATTTAGAATTATGTAATCTCTGCCCCATATTCAAAGCTCGAACAATCAAACTGCAAAACAGGCGAGTACCAAATTTGCATTTAAGGTATTTAATCCAGGTGAGTTTGAAAACACACATATACTGCACATGTTCAAAGTCAATATGCAACAGTAAAGAAAAAAAACATCTCAAGACATTTATCAGTTTAAAATTTAAAAAAAATGCATTGTATTGGACGCTTGCTAATTCTTCAGCCGTGCATTCTAAATCAGTCCCTGATGTAGATTGTGTGAGGTTAAATGTCATTGTGCAAAATACCTCCACATGTGGAGACAGGGATGAACAAGAATAAGAAAACTACAGAGTAAACATTAGTTTGACCTAATAATGCATTTGGGTTGCCAGCGTACACCACAGGAGGGAGCTGTACCCTGCAAATGTGTCTGGCATCAACAAGGCAGGGTGGCTTTTTTTACATGGTTTACACTGAACTCAACACAGAGTGATAATAAATGTAACAATAGGCTTTATCAAATACTGAGTGTTTAATGTGCAACCAATCATGGGCTCCTGTTTGATCACTTGAGTTCAGTGGAGCAGGAAATATATGAAGTATCTGAGCTAAAACACAGTGTAGAGAGAACAGCTGAAATACAGAACAACTGCCTTGAATTTGACTTTCAAACTAAAGCAAGTCCTCAGACAATCACTGATGATCTTCAGTACTGAGGTAATATGGATGAACAGTGAATAACAGTGTGATAGACATTTAGAAATGACAGTGGGCAGCAAATCCCACAGAGAAAGACAGAGAAACGGGAGTGTTTTTATTTTCTGAAGCTTCAAACTATCTTTAACACAAGTAGAGTTGCCACGATTAGTCAATTAGTTGATTAGAAGAAAATTAATCACAACTATTTTGCTAATTGATTAACAGCTTCAGTCATTTTTCAAGCTAAATGTCAAACATTTGCTGTTTTTCTTTGTCATTTATGACAGTAAAAGAAGAGTTGGTTTCACAAAAGAAGCAATCTCAAGATGTCATTTTGGGTTGGAAACTGTGATGAGCATTTTTTTTACATTTTTTTGACACTTTATAGACTAAAGATTAATCGATTAATCATTTGGCAAATTCATCAATAATGAATGTCATCATTCGTCAACATCCACAATCCCATAACAACCAAGAAAACCCCTTCTGCCAAAGAAGATCATGTGATATGACCAAAAGCTTCAAGCAGCTACTAAATAGACCTTCTGGTGTGATTGTCTTGTCAGCAGCTGATTCTAAGATCAGTACAAACTTCTGAAGCTCAACTTTAACACAGTTTTCAGTTCTTTAAAAAAAACATATAAAAAGATTTCAGTCTCTGCTATTTGCCTTTTTGTATTTGTATGTTTTCCTAAAAGACACGCAGGTCTGATAAAGTGGAGGCCGCCTCCAAGCTCTCCGAATTGAGTGCTCAAACTTGGCAAAGCATCTCAGTGGTGTTTTTCTACGGTATCTCCTTCATATCAGCAAAGGTATTTTATCATTATCAGATTTTTAGACCTGAGTGCACACCACTACAGTTTTCCCAGGAGAGAGTCACAGAGAGTGAGGGAGAGTGGTGTGACTTTGTGGTGATGTCCAGGGTGGTGTGGAGGATTTCACCACTGCCGTGATTCAGTGGGTCCTGGCCTGTCTGCTGTAATCTGGCCTAATCCAACAGGGTTTGGCTGCATGTGAGAGATTACAGTGCGGTCACTGGTGGTTCGTCTGTCTGTCCACATTATATGGCCAAAAAGTATGTGGACGCCCGGACAAAGTAAGCTGACATAATATTACACGCATGTGTGAGTTCTGGATACACCATCTCATTCTAAAGCTATGGGCATTAATATGCTGCCTCCTCTGGGGAAACTTTCCACATGATTTTAGAAACTGGCTGCAGAGATTCACTCCCATTCAGTCATAAGAGCAACTGACTGCTGGGCGATTCGTTCCAAAGGTGTCAGATGGGGTTGAGGTGCAGGCCAGTCAAGTTCTTCCCCACCAAACTCAGAAAATCACTTCTCCATGGGCCTAGTTTTGTGCATGAGGGGAACTGTCATTGTACCACTGTATATTGTAAGATTTCCTTTCATTAAATCAAACAAAAAACTGACAAAAGTGCACAAAAGCATGCAAACCTTTGGCCATAAAATCTCTCTGTCCATTTATCTATCTCTCTGAACAGAAACACTCTACTAAGTGCAAGTGGTATGAGCAATAAAAGCCCAGAGGGCTCAATAAAGACTGTCACTCTTATCGTTCCAGACAGGCCTGGCTGTACAGAGATCAGGCAAACTCGGACAGACTATGGTTGAGTGTGTGTGTGTATGCACGTGTGTGTGTATGCACGTGTGTGAGCATGTTAGCGTGTGTGAGACAGAGCAAGCGAGCATGTGAAAGAACTCTCATATGATTGTGAGAGGAAGATGAACAAGAGTGAGTTTGTATGAGAGCGAGAGCCGGTATATATGAACGAGATAATGAGCAGACAAACTGGGGACTTTTCAGCAGCAGCTCTTGCAACCTACATCCAGCTCACCAGGGAAAGAACAAATGAGCATGCGTACAATTGACCATCAGCCGTTCCCAGTCAGAGGGGCCGTGACCGTGCTCCCTCCACGAGGCAAACCCTCAAGATAGATAAATTTGTGCAGGAATTTCCGACACGACCTCTAACCTGACCTGGGGTTAACAACAGCAATTATTCAACTAAGCATCCATCACTGCAGCAGAGGTCCTTAAACAGGGCCTGTTGAAGCTGTGACATAATACTGGTACCTGAGAAGTGTTTTGTTAAACCCCAACAATGTTGTGACCCCCTGTGAGAGTCAGGCAAAAACTCCCTTTTTGACATTAACATTTTTACCTTTGTAATATTCTCTCTGGATGACAAATACTGACATGCAAGCACTCTGCAGACATTGTGCATATGTGTGTACATGAATCACTGCATCCAGGTAACCTAGAATATGAGACTGAAGGTGGCAAAACTGCCACCTATCCACTCAGTTATACATGTAATCAAAACCCTTGCTCTTGGGAATTCCATCTCAAGTGTTCTGCGTTCAGGTCGGATATTCAAGTAGACAGTAGCTTTACTTCTAACTCCTCCTCATGCACATTTGTGGTGTCCGGATAGGATTTGGTCTTTGCAAATGAAAACAGCAGCAAGTCGTACAAAAAGAGATGGAGATGCACAACAGTACAACCTGGCATGAATTTTTGATAGACAGTAGTGCTGAAATGCTTATAATCGATTATCGATATTTCAATGAACAAAAAAATTATTTCACAGCAATGTTTCTAATTGATGAATCGCTTGAGCCTTTTAAATGTCAAAACAATTGCTGGTTCAAGCATCTCAAAAGTGTAGTTTTTTGGTTTTATATCACTAAATTGAATATGACTTTTATGACTGTTGATCAGACAAAGCAAACTATTTAAAGACTGAGACACATCAACTCAGTCATGCATGCAATCAAAAGGCTTGCTCTTGGAAATTCAGTCTCAATTGTTCTGGTAGGTATTCAGGGACACGATAGCTTTACTTGTAATTCATACTCATGCACTTCTTTTGATAAGATTTTGTCTTTGTTTTAAGACAACAACGAAGGCAGCAAATAACACAAAATGAGATGCAACTGCTCAATAGTAGAATCTTGCATGAATTTTTGACAGACAGTATTTCAATCAACAAACTATTATGTGACAAAGTGATTATCATTTAAGTTTTTAAGATAATTGTTTAAGTATTTTATGTCAAAACCACTGCAACAACATTTGCAGTTTTACATCACTAAACTGTCTTTGACTTTTATGACTGTTGATTAGACAAAACAAACAATTTGGGAGATTGTGATGGAGGTTTTTCACTATTTATTTAAGTCATAACCTTAATAGAAATAATAGATAAAACAGACAGACATCAACAAAGGGGGTGGAGGTATTGAGGTGCAGATGCAGCTGCATGATGGGAGATGAGACCAGATGATGACGAGGTTTGTTATTGTGTCAGTGTGAGTGTGAGTTTTTGACTGACAGGGTTTGATCTTATCATCCATGAACTCTCCGAACTGTCTCCAACGTGCACACAGATCTGACGAACATCTGTTTGCACCTGGTTTTCACGACACCACTCACCTGGTCCGTGGAGCTGCGGTGACTCCAGAGCCAGAGACTCAATGGACCTGACCCGGCTCTGCTGAGGCTGCGCCGGCTTGGCTGCATGGCTCGGATCGGCCCGGTAACACCCTGCTCCGGGAGCGACCGGGTTCCGCTCCAGACTCCGCCCGGACCTCTCGAAGCCGTACGGGGCCGGTGCACACAGCGGGTACGCCTCCTCCGGCCTGCCGCGGCTCTGCAGGGAGGACGCCCGGTGCTGCTGGATGTTGGTCCCGTTGCTCGGCCCCAGCGGGCGGACCTTGTTCTCCACCCGGGTCCCGGCGCCGCACGCGGACAGCGGGGCCGGTTTGTGCTTGGCCGCCTGCTGCGGGTGCACGGCAGCCTGGGCCTTGAAGCTGTTCTCCGGGTTCAGCATGGAGTACCGGAGCCCGGCCACGAAGCGCTCGAAGGTAAGGCAGCCGTGTGGCGGGGTGACCCTCCGCAGGCAGCCCAGCACGCCGCCGGGCAGGTCGCGGGTGTCGGCGCCCTGCCAGCGGCTCTCGATCTCCGAGATGTGCACGTAGCCGCGACCGGAGTCATCCAAAATGTCAAACAGGGTCCTGAGGCTGTGCAGGAAGGCTTTGGGGAGACCATCTGTTGAATACTCCGTGTCTTTCGGCTGCATTTTGGCTGTTTTGAAAGCCTCAGATTTGCCGTGAAACGCCTCTTTCCTCGCTCCGTAAATCGTCCCGCTCAGCTTGCAGCCCTGCTCGGTCGCTATCAGAGCCATGAGTGCGCTGATTATCGCCGCTCACTAATCAATCAAAAACACGCCAAAACAAGTTGGCAAACCTTAAATAAAACACACGGCTAAACACGCGAAATAACACGAAAAATATCGGCTTAGTGAACGACGCAATACATATCCTTATAAAGATGTTTAACCTGAAACAAGCCCGGTACTTTACGGTCTTATTTGTCCACCTTCCCACCGAAACTCCGCCGCTCTCTCATCCATACTTTCCTTCTTCCGCCGGGGACCGCCCTTCAAACTCCGGCCCGGGACCTGCCATTGGCCGCGGTGAGCGCGAGCCCTCCGCTCATTGGTGCAGAGCTGAGGTGGGCTCCAGTTTGAGTTGTGCTTTTGTTATTACCAATGCTGAGACGTTATTCATAAAGCCTGAATATGACCCCCCCCCCATATAATCAGAAAGAGCTGTGTAAACTATCACCTTACACACACACACACACACACACATCCTTTTGTTTCATCATTAAATAAACTTTTACTCTCTGATCAAGTTGCAATGTTATATGCACTTTCAATAAGTATAAGTGTTGTTTATGTGTCTCATGAACCATTATTGTTCAATGAGAGATTGTGAAGCTTATAAAACATGTTTAATACAATAATATAATGCAATGCAAGAAAACAGTGTTCAACACCTTTCTGCTATTCTCTGGCAAAAAACCCCTGAACAACAAGGTCCACAAATGCAGAAAACTGTTGAAGGGTTATTGTGTCCACTTCATGTATTGTGTATGTGCTTTGTCCAACTATTCACTGCAGCTAAATCAAGCACAGTAGCACCTTAAACAAACAGAGATGCAGGATGCACAACAGTCTTGCATCAATGTTTGCAGTACTGAAAATGCTAATAATTGGCTGATTGATGTTTCAATCAACAAAAAAACCAACCATTTTTCTAATAGATTAGTCTTTAAAATGTCAAAACAACTGCTGGCTCAAGCTTCTCATATTTACAGTTTTTTCCATTTTCTATCACTAAATTGAATATCTTTGACTTTTGGGTTGTGCAATATTTTATACACATCCTTGCTTTTAACCCTGATATCTTTCACAATCTTATACTAGAATTTAATTACTTTGTTGCGTTTTCGGTAAATGCTGATTTGCACCAAATACAAAATTGAACTAATCATTTTTTTATCTTAATACAACAGCCCTAATCCTCAATTTAGCTACTATCAACAATAGCAACAAATAATCCCATCTCATCAAAGTGTTAACTTTCTTCCTCCCTTTCATCATGCATCAGCTTTGATATTACGTAATGTGATGTATATCAATGTTTCCCTGAATCCAACTTTAACAGAGTCAACCATTCCTGGCACTTCAGGGGCACTTCTAGTGTCTCTCTGTCTTTAGTGATGAGTCAGAGAAACTCTCCCCGTCCATGCACAGACCCATGTTTATCTCTGACCTGCCCAGACTTGAGCTCTTATCCCATACAAAAGCTTAAGCAGTGATTAAAGTTGAAGATACTGTCACACTGTCACAAAGGACTCCCTGTAATTTACTGACTTCCTCATGCATGCAGCAATTTTTCCTGTCAGACCAGATATTGACTCACGTATTTTCTCCCATTATGTTTATCAAATGCACTGTACATTTTTGTTTATGAGAAGAGAGGCTGAAAGAGAGGACACGCAATCCATAAATCCCCTCACAGCAAACGTATGTGACAGTCAATCGCACACCAGTTGTTCTTGTTAACACATTAATTTGAGGGAATTGATTGTGGCTCCAGGCAAGAGAGAAGGGTCAAATAGATCAGATAGTCAAATACCCAATAACTGTTTCAGAGTAGAGATTCAGATAAAGATTATTTTGCTTTTTCCATAGTGAGGCTGCTATAAAACTGTTGTAAATTGCTTTAATTTTGCAGCTTTTGTGAACTTGCATTCCAGGCTCAATTGTTAGATAACTAAAGAAAGGTCAGGAAGAGAAAGAAAGAGGAGACAGAGACCCATAAGCTGTCCGGTTGCAGCTCAGTTCAGTGCGATCACTCGACTCACAGGGTCAGACAAATGGGCACTCGCTCCTGCTCTCCTCATCTCTCTTCACTCGTGTTGTCATGCATCGCTGCCGCTGCCGCTCAGCCAAATACTCACACACGCACTTTAGGCTTTATAAATCATGCCAGTGGTTGCCAAGCATGCCAAAAGGCCAGTCCATACTGCTGTTTGTTTTAGTTATTGGACATGTACAGATCCTCAGCCCCCACTGGCAGGTCAGTCCTCTCATGTAACACACTCACACACACACAGTCCTTACCCTCATTATCTCCTGTTTGCTCTCTGTTTCTCTAAGTCTTTTCCTTCAGCAGCATCAGTGTGCATGTGACAAAGGATTTGAGAGCTTAGTCAATTCGTGAACCTTTTTTCTTTTTGGGATGGAGAGAGACACAGACAGAGAATTCAAAACCGTCAAATCTTGGAGGTGTTAAATCAGATTTGAATTACAGTGGGAGGAAGAAAGCGAGAGGGAGCAAGAGTGGGGGTGGATTTGGAATAAACCAGAGTGAGAATCTTCCCTTGTTCAGGTCGGCTTTACTATAAGGATCACCAATCCAGATGTTTTTCTTTTACAAATGCTGTGAAAATGTCTCTTGCTGTGCTGGTGTGAGCTTGTGTTTTCAGCTCTCAGAATAAGTGAAATTTCTTTGGTTTGTTCTCCATGAATCAGTGGCCTGGACTTTGGTCACTTCATTCACTTAAGGTGGTAAAGCATGATTGAAAGGCTCTATTGTTTCACTGGCCTGCACTGCATGGTGCAGAATTTATGTTAATAACACCTGATTGTACAAACTAGTTCAGCTATGCAAATAAACTGGAGTCACAGTGTGATTTACAAAAGCAACAAACACAAGATGATTCCCTGTCAGTAATGCTAAAATGTTGTAATGTTATTCTAGACTTTGAAATGAAGGATCTCGTTTACATGCATTTTGAACCATTTCTCACTGGCAGCAGTTGTAGATTTGAGACAGAATAAAGAGCAAGTGTCTGCAGCTTTTCAGGAGCTGGACAGATTTTAAAGGAACTTGGCTATAGACAACATTCAACAATTTGAAATCACATTCAGTTGATAACATCTGTCTGTGTGAAGGGGACACAATATGGGGACGGCAGGTTTAAATTCAGCATGGTAGTACCTTTGAATCTGGGTCCTTGCCAGGCCAGGATTAGCAGTATTCCTCTCTGTGCCATGTATGACGATGGGTATTATATCTGTCTATGGAGCAGCATTTAAACACATTGCTATGCTCATATTATCATGTATTTATCTCTGGTGTGTGTATACAGCATATTATAGGCTTTACGATGTACAGAATTAGACATCATTGTATGCATATATAGACATGTAGAGTCTGGTCCTAGATTTTCAGTTTTGGCAGTTAAGATTTTATTTTTGTTTTTACCATTACTCGTCTACCTGAGAGTGCCCTTATGATAGTTGTTTTGTGATTCTTATCAGAGATTTGATTAAAATGCAAATTCCCCTTGAGATTAGTGAAGTACTGTATCTATCTATTTATCTATGTATCATTGTATTTTAATCATGTGTTCATGTTAATGCTCAGTCAAAACCAAAGTAAAAGGCATCCAGTGTATTATTGGACAGGTTGTGTAGAGTATGTAATTTTAAAGTAGTGACAACCCTCATTTTAACCTGTGAAATATAACGTACTTTATTACTGCATCTGGTCCAGACAATATAACAATGATGTTGAGATATCTTTGCTTTCTTTTTTTGATATTTTTACACTACATTTGGTTTTGGGTTAAAGGCTCAGGCACCTGATCCCCTCTGACAGCTGCACAATACCACTTCTCTTTCATGGTACATTGTCGTATATTCCCCTTTTTGTTTTGTTATAAACATGAACATGTGGGCGTCTTTTTGTCTGTGCATGAGGGGAGGATGGATAAGTGCTCTGATTTTTTACTCACTTTTATTATATTGTATATGTTTTACTTGTAGATAATAAAATGTACTATACAGCAAAGAGTTAGTTTGTGAGGTTCTTGTGTTCACCTAAACTCAGAGACATTTCCTTTATAAAAAAATGCAAATACTAAATTGTAATGACTTCTACATTTATGTTCATCTTCCAAAACTGCTGTTAATGCTATCATTATGATTTAGCACCTAACCTCATGGAATTTCTGTTTTTAGCACAGATGCCAAATTGATATAAATCCAAACCAGATAAATATTAAGTCATCCTGAGATATGGCAGGGTTCATTACAGAATCACAGAACTAAAGACAGATGAATGAACATGCAGCGGCTTAAAGCAGCAACAGTAAATGGTTTCATGTGGATTACACTGCTGTCCTGAGCATCTTATTAAATAGCTGAGAGAGAACATTTATTTATTTAAAGGGCTGAATCATTCCACCACGATCATTAAAATTATCAGTGTGTAATTTAGGTCATGCTTGAAAACTGGTAATTTACCACAAGTGACAACATAGAGCTGCAAATCCCATGAGGTATACAGTGACAACTAGTGTCTGGTTTTGGCAATGCAGTGTTAATTCGGTTGCATGTCAAACAAACACATCCAAATAATAATACTGCCTGAGATTAACAACGGATTCCTCTTAAAAACCCAAACTAATTCCTAACCTCTGATTCAGGAAACTCATCTGTTTATCCACACAGTAATGCTGTTATGAAATTCAAGCTCCACAAACTCTGAAACACTCCACAAAGACACTTCATTCAAGTATATGTATTACATAAGTAAAGGGGCAAAAAAAAAAAACTGGGTTGCAGTTAAATACAGTACATAATATCTCATGCCATTGTACATTTTCTGAAAAGGTGTAGTTTTATACAGCAGGTTATTCCATAATGTCGCCATATTTTGTCTTCTCAGGTCCTTTTGATTCTTCTGGTTTAGACACTGAGAGACAAACACAGACACCAGTAAACATACCGTATAAATGTCTACAAAGTGTTTTCATTTAATTAATCTTGACTGAAGAACAGAGGTGGCACAGATAAATCAGTTTCTTGTGAATATCGAGCCCAGCCCCAAATTTTATTTACTTCCATTATAAAGATAATCTAACAAGACAAACACCACAAACACATCCACATTTCATATTTTTCCACCAAGAGAAAGTGAGGGCTGGTGAGCGACTTGCAGCCACACACTGTACTCACCCTGTGGTGGCGATCTGTCCGGGACTTTGCCTGTTTCTAGAAACAACCAAAGATCTGAGCATTTCTGTGATTCCCAGCGAGTCACAGCATAACTTCCCACTGATGACCCCACTGAGAGAGAAGAGAGAGGTGAGGTTAGAAAGCCGGTGGTAAAAAGAGCAAGTAATTGTTGATTTCTTATGTATTCAAACCATGGACTGTATAAAACAAACCCATTTGAAGCCCATGATTCATTTCTTACCTACTGAAATGAGTAGGTTCCACTGAAGAGCATAAGGAAGCTTCCTCTGGAGAACCTTCTGAATGGCAAATAAACTGGCAACACCTGTAAAAGCATCACAGGACATATCTCAATGGCACATCTAGCAGTAATGGTGAACATTCAAATATCCATAACAAATTTTTATTACAACAACAACACAAGTCATTTGTAACAATGTTGTCCTCTTGCACCTACAGTTTTTTTTTTTTAACAATTGGTTTCCAGTTGGTATTTGAAAAGGGAAGCTATACACAGGTTGTTCATCAAGTTTATGTTTGACCAGTCAGGGAGGTTTAGTCCTGTAGTCTAATTTGTGGTGTGTCAAAGGACACTAAACCAGAGGCAGGAAGTTTCACTCCCAATTTTTTGTCTATTGTGGTTTGGAGTCTGTCTTCAGGTATAACTCCTCTCTGGCATGTATATACACTCCTTCTAGGGTAGAAACTACAGCTAAAAAACAAAGTTTGAGGTCTTGGGAGAGATGGGTGTAAATGTATTTAGATTTCTTAATGTCTTTCTTCATATGTCATTATACTGTATTTACGAATAACTGCTGTGATATGTGAAATCACAGATCACTGTCTGAAGTTCATTATGTTAAATTCCATTGTACGCTGTAATAGAAGTCAAACTGAACTCTAATTTTCTACTGGCAGTTTCTTGTATTTTAAAAATGATTTGCAACTATTACATATTAAAAGCTTGTATTATAATGAAACTATTAAGATTATACAACCATCGGAGTGCACCTTATAAAGAAAAGGATCCTGCTTTATTGATATCAGAAACATTTGCAGAATACAGCTCCCTCCTGTGGTACACACTGGTCAAACTAATGTTTTGTCTATAGCTTTGTTGATGTTTTTACTTCTCACTTATTGTTTGTTTATTGCCATATAAGAACACAGCTCAATAATGCAATAATAGATGGTTACTTCAGGGACTGATTAAAAAGTACTGAAAGAGTGTAAAAATCCAATATAATGTTTTATGTTAAACTTTGATGATTCAGTGATGATGATACAATACAAAATACAAAATGACTATAAACTGTATTTTCTAGTGGAGGAAATTACACATCACTTACCAAGTATAAAGCTTCCAGTCCCCTTCATGAAGGCATGAGACTGACAGGCAGCATAACTCCCCAAACCCTGAAAGCAAACAGCTTTCACTACAAGATTCAGACATTTCTATCCAAGTTTCTAGTATAAATACAGGGGTTTCTATCTTTGCAGCAGCAGGTTCATTTGACTGTCAGTGTCCTCCAGAGATCAACACAATGCAGAGATGGAAAAAAGTTAGAAATAAAAACTCACCGGATGTTTTGCTGCCAGCGCATCGTCCACTTTAGTGAGACCGATATTCACCATTTTATTAGTATTTTATAAGTATTGGTTAAAGTCTTAGATGAAAAATAGCATCAGCTCATGCTAGGACTGAATACATAACTGTACTGTTACAAAACTTCCGTGTTGCAAACCAAGAAATACAGAGAAGAAAGACGAGCAGGGGTTTGTTAAAAAAAACACTAGCGACGCCCGATGGGGAGGAGGTGGTACTGCAGCTTCTCGCCAATGAAAATTAGAGTTTTGGATTTTAACAACACACAACATAAAAAAGTCTAATAAAAAAACAAAACAAACAAGACATTGTGCGTGCTTGCCACAGCACCATTAAGGGCCCAGTAAACAGATCAGCACATGAAAGTTGGTGCTCAAATAAAGTCATCATGATAACCTGTTTTTGTGCCTGTTGCATGCCATGCATGACTCTAGGCCTGCTACAACAGGATAGCCTGCTGACCTCTGACCTCTGACCCTCTCTGTTGAACCACAGTGACCTCAATGAGGCAAAGAGTCCTGCAGAAACAGCCTGGAAACGAGCGGGAAGGAGAAGAAGAAGAAGAGGCAGATGGAGAGAATCCAACTACTGCTGAGACACAAGTAACAACACAGAGGCTTAAGTTACCAGACAGCCACAGCCGAGCAGCTGGACATCTGTTACTTGTTACACAGGACACACAAGAAAGAACACATCAGAAATACAAGTGATAAAGCCACAGAGTTAAAGAAAGGCTCAGTGTGTTTTAGTATGATCTGGAGTTTAGTCAAATCTACTCCAACCAGGAACCATGATCGGAGACTGGCCTCAGCGCTGCAAGGTACATCCCCAAAGTTCCTGCACTTTTGGAAAGTACCACCTCCTGAGTGGGGACTTTTTGGGGGGCAAAACAAAGTCTTAATTTAGACCCTGGTCCCTGCGGTGGAAACAAACCAAGTTCCTTCAAAGGTTCCTAATCCCAGGGGAACGTTCCTGCAGTGGAAACGCAGCTATAGATGCCCTGTTTGGCTGCATCTCTCAGTCCAAACCTCATCTATGCAAAGAAACGTGTTAAGGAATGTAAAATCACTTCACATAGAAATACGGGGACATAACTATAGGGCTGCAACCACCTGAAATTTTTGTCTTTTAAAAATGTATTTCCAACAATTGATTGTTCACTTGATAAAATGCCTAACCTACCTAAAAAACAAATTCAACCAAATTCAGACATTTAAAACACAAATTACATAAAACAGAAACTTCAAGATTGAAGTTTGTAAACGTATTTAATGACTCCTCCTCCTTATGGACACCTATTAGTGGAGGCTGGTGTATAAACAGATAAATACCATATAGTAAAATGGAATTGTAAAAATTAAAAATGTTATAATTGTTCTAAACCACTTATTAAATAAACTCATATTGAACAGGAGTGATAGTAAAGTGTTACCAGCTGTTGCACAGGTCACAATGGCATTCATTCATCTATTCACATACAAAGGCAACCTTGAATGAAAACAGTTTGTAACTTTGTGTTAACACTCTACTCCCACATTTATCACCATCATTTACACTTTAACAACTCCACAAGCCAACTCCAACAAATGAGGTTCATTTTATTTATTATCATTTTACATTGGAAAAGCAACCGTCAGTTATCCCCCCCAACTGTACTTCCATTCACATATTGTAGCTCTTTATTTCTAGGTGATTAATGTTTATATTCTTACAAAACAAAAAAGATTTCAGACACAATCTGTACACTCCAAATCCAAATCACACCCCTCCCTTCAACCCATCTATGACAAATACGCTAACATGGGAGCCAAATTTTAGTGCAGTGTTGAAAACCTGTTCACACACACGTACAAAATAAACAATCAACGAGTCGCATGTACATCTGTGAATTACATGCTTACTAAGTGTCTGGACTCCTTACCTAAGACACAAGAGGACACAATAAGCAGGTGTGCATTGTAGGTAATACAAGGAAGGCAGGCGATTGAGGATAGAGTTGACACAGAACAATTTCACGTGGACTGTCGTGTCTTAGAAAACAGAAACAGGAAGTGGTTCAGTTCAGAAAACCACTCTCCATAATAAAATTTACCAAAGGTTTGTAAAGGGGGGAATTCAAGTTTTACTCTCCCAGACGTCTCTCACTTGGAAGATTTTAGTGACAATGATGGTGTGCAGTGTTTTCATGGAAAATCAGTAAGGGCAACACCGAGGACGACTCACTCACTCATTCATTCAGGATCAGGAAAGGGAAAGGGAAAAAAAAAAAAATCAAGTAACAGGGTTGAAATGTTCAGTCCCCCTCCCTGCCCAGAACAACGTGACATAAAAGGTCATATTGTTCACTTTTTAGAACGTTTGCCTTCAAATATCACCAGGACAAAAACATGTTTCACAATCAAACGTTTTAAATAAATATAGCTCCATTAATAGAATTTCTTCAAAAAAATAACCCTTAGAGCAAACTCTCACACAAGAAACTGAGCACTACCCCCCCCCCGCCCTCCCCGAGCCCAACACACACATACCATAACCCTGCAGATGCAAAAATACAGTTGAAAAGACAGGTGTCTGTTAAAAACTACATCTGACTGGAGGGATTTAAACCAGTTGATACAGGAGTGCTCAACTACAGGTCATAGTAGACTTTGGTAGAGATAATTTCTTCCATTTTGTTTCCTTGTGATCATCAGAAACTTTGACAGATACTTGTGTCTTGAGCAGATGAAAATTATTTTGTGATCACAAGAAAAGAAACGTTATTCTGTGATCGACAACAAGCTTTGTTTCAGAGGGATCAAGAAAAAGCCTGTCAAAAGTACCAATAACACCCGGTCCGGCTTTTTAAATAGTAACTGGAGAATTTTGAATGGGCTGATTTTTAAAAATTTAATAAATCCAGTTACTTCAGGTGATTAAAAGTTTGTACCTTGCTCTAAACAACAAAAGTGTGATCAAACTGAAGAAAAACAATAACTCATGGGTCAAGAAAACTTCTAGAAAAAAATTAAAGCCTTTATTTGGCAGCTACTTTATTATAGAACAGTGAAAATATTTTTAACCCACCAATTTATGACTAAATACGAAATTTAAAACGGTGTAATATGGCCCCTTTAAGAAGAGAAAAGACATACATTAACCCTGCCCATTACCCATGTTGACCAATGTCCTTCAGTACTTATTGGCAGCACATACACATACATACTCAAGCATACACACACATACACACTCCCACACTCAATACTGGTAGTGTGATTCAATCAGTGAAATCTATCTGATGTGTGCGGTGGTTGGCTGCGGGTGGGGGGGGTGGGGGAGGAGTACGACAAGACAGGGAGGCGGCTAAGGTGTCGATGACCATGAAGACAGCAGCCATGTGCACCAGAGAGGTCAGAAAGGGAGCGATACAGTGAAAAGGTCCATGTCCCATTGTACCAGCTGAACGACGGGTACTGCAGCCCCTGGGTCCCCTGTTTGCACAGACGTCACCACACCCGGCGGCTGGGTGGAGGAACAAAAGTGGATGACGACAACTGTCCGTATTGTGGTCCAAAGAAGCTTGTCCAGTTCATCAACAAGACAACTTTTTCCCCCTCACATACAAAACCATAGCAGCAGGTAGAGCTCGAGGGTCTCCCTCCTCGAGAAAAAACAAAAACAAATAATACCTTTCCCCCCGTCATCCACATGAATAGCAAGCTATGGAGAATTACCAGTTCTGGGAAGTGGCAGATGTCTTTTTGCTTTATTCTCCTTCCCCTCCTCCATCTTCTTACCCCCAAACAATCAAGCAACCAACATTGTCCTCAGTCGTTAGTCTCTTGTCAGCAATTTTCCCCATTTTGCACTTCATCCCTGCTCCCTTCCCGCAAGTCTAACCCTGCCCCCCCACCCCCGTTCTCCCTCCTCCTCTCCCAGGTGAGGATGGTGGCAGATCATCGTTCGGGCTCTGACTCCAAGGCCAGCACCCGCTTGCGCTCGCGACACTGCTTCTTGTGGGCGGGCCAGTCCCTCTGCTGGCACTGGGAGCCACAGTAGCGCGCCACCTGGCAGCGACCGCAGATGTTGAACTCTCGGAGCTGTGGAAAGACAAGGAACAAGATTAACTTTGGCTCTGGACCTGTCTGGCTAATGCTTTGGTACTGTGATCCTTGGTGACAATTTTGCTGGACGAATCATGTGACTGGATTCATAAGGGGGGAAAAAAAAGGCTTTCATCTCCCAATTATAAAATAAATGAAAGCACTCTGATTTCACTACACATTGAATTGATTAAAATACTTGAAAATCATGCGAATTTCACCGGAATAAGAGTTGCACTACATACCCTCCTCTCAATGAGTGAACAAGGAGGATAATGACACTCATAGTAGGTGCAGGAGCACTCCTCTTCCTCCACCAGCTCCCCGTTAGCGTTGTAGTAGCGTGTGCGGCTCAGCTCCAGATACTGCTCCTCCACAGGATCGGCTGGTACCTGCTGGATGGCAAGCCAGTACAGAGACTGCTCTCTGGACAAGTAGGAAAATACAGGAGAAATATTAGGCGTGGGTGACATGTTTCCACTCATATTCAAAAAACAAACTCCTAAATGTAAGCATAGCTTAATGTGATGCTAATACAATACTCATTTTGAGGAACAGACAAAAACCCTCATTTTTTTGATGTCAGGATATAAAAATAATGAAGGAAATATTCTGTTTCTTTTTCTGAGCATATGACCATATCTGTTATGGGGTTGTAAGGCCCAGGTTAAGCTAGGGCCTCAGTGTATCAGACTGGCATTGCCTATAGACAAAACATCCGGCTCACTCAGTACTCTACATTCCTAAAGGGCTTCAGCACTGGCATTGCTCTAGTCCTACCTCTGTTTGCTAGAAATCTCCTCCGGCTTGGGACTCCAGCCCACTGGCACCAGTCGCAGGTTGTCTAGCCGGTTGTCCACTGTCACAGAGTTGATGTGGATGACTTGAAAACTGGGGGCAATGCCTCCTCTGTGCTTCTCCCTGGGTCAAGACATGTATACACATCAGAAGTCAGTTACCAGGTACAATATAACAACAGCTCATTAAGAGGAGGACATAATTAACTGATGTGGACAGCAGGGTCTGCATGTTGGCTACTAGGGCTACAACTAACGCTTCTTTTCGTTATTGATTGATCTGACGATTATTGTCACATTTAATCGTTTAGTCTATAAAATGCTCATCACAATTCCCCAGAGGCCAAAGTGATGTTTTCAAATCACTTCTTTTGTCTAACCAACAGTCCAAAACCTTCATTATGACAAAAGAATAAATGACAAAAGGAAAGCAGCAAATCCTTACATTTAAGAAGCTGGAACCAGCAAATGTTTGACATTTTTGCTTGAAAAGACTGAAACAACAATCAATTAACAAAACAGTTGGTGATTAATTTCCTTTCAAGCAACTAATTGTTGCAGCTCTTCTGGCTACTTCCTTGTTTAGTTCAGTCTCATGTTAAAAGAGCATGAAGCCTAAAGGCTCCCAGCAAAGCCTTTAGACAGACACAAGGCTCACTTTATACCATGATAAATATGGGATACTAAACCATTAAAAGAGAGCTCAGATGTGGATGCATTTGGTGCATCACCTAAGTTGTCTACGGTTTAACTGACTGCTGCAAAGCTTCTACAGCATTCATCTAGCAACTTTGAATGCTTTTTGATTAGACTACTCAACCAACACTGATTTGTATCTAACCCTAATGAGAACTTTTAGGCCATGATCAGAGAACCCCATCAAGGACACTTCCACAATAATAATGCTAGCCAACACAGAGTCTTGACCCCAGAAGATCCAACAGGAATAAAGTATTTATACTACACCTGATAAAATGGATTACTTACCAGAGCAGCTCATGTAGCGGCCGTCCTGCCCAGCGACCTTTGCCGATGTCAAAAGCGTAGGCAAAGATCTTGGCTCCATTCCCATCTGCATCTACCTCCATGCGTGCCTGGAGATGGATAATGTAATCCTTTAATATTGGCATTATCAGAAATGTGGTAACAGTGATGCATGCCCTGAACATTATTTGCAACTGAGTCCTTCTAGTTTACCTCAAACGCATAGTTTTCCACAAGCGGTATGTCCTGCTCATCGATCAGTGTGTATTTTGTCTGGAATGAGAGAGTGAAGAGATGTTAACACCCAAAACTGTAACAACCACAACAACTCTTACAGGAGCAGCCATCATTTCATGGTCTGCTTTAGCAAGACGCCAACACATGAACACCAACATTTTGGGAACATTTATGAGAAATTAAGGGGGAAAACAGTGCCGTATAAGCTCATAGCTGACTATATGCATTTGAAACCCATCTTCAAGCACTCACAAATAGCTGCTTGAGTAGAAAGTTTCAAACTACACACATAATTACACATTAAATAAATACAACGTCCAGTGCATGAACAGAATTTGGTTTAAGGCCTGTAGTTGGCAAATATTTTTCCCCATGGAGGATGCATGTCTAATGCAGAACCGTCTGCAGTTATTTAGCAGGGATTACCCAGAACTTTTAAGATTAGTTACCATGGAGGAGGGCAATTTACTGACAACATACCCCCCAAAAAATTGATTAAGTCCAAATGTGGTTTTGGTGCATATTTGTGCACAACTGATTTGTACGAGCTTGGCAGAGTCAAGTCAAACAACGCTACTTATTAAAAGTGGCATGCTTGCGGAGGCCACAACAATCACAAATGATAAGCAGTTGATGATATGTTCATAACTCTTATTTAGGAATTTGCCTGCACCTGTGTGTGTGGCAGCTTCACACATAAACAGGATGTGCCTCTTGTAGGCATAAATATTCACACCATCAAACTCTTTCATGTCAGATTTATTTTGCTATTGGGCTCAAAATGCAAAATAGACTCGTGTTAAGCATACCTGAGCTCACTGTCAGTAGATGGGACTTAAAAATGCACCTGACAGGAGCCCCATGCTGCACTGAGCCTGGTACAACTCAGCATGGGTGGTGTTGTCCACATGCCAAAAGGTCGAAACATGCAATGTGACACTTTGTCTCCACTGCCAGACTATTGTGCGGATCTTAACAGGAGTGACAGCATGTAAATTAGTGACATGACTGTTGACTGGAGCAGCTGATTCCTCACAGCTCAAACACAACTGGATGCACCGTTTGTCCTGAGTGAGAGCAGACAGGGACGTTTCCTCACCAACGTTTAGCCACAGTTTCACATCGAAAAAAAAACAATGCAAGTTTAGGCTACAGCTGTTGAGAAAGTGTGTGTCCTGCCGGTGCTTTGTCACGTTGCACAATAGACATCAGTTGATGGAGCATGGCGATGGCTTCCTCATTAGCAGACACCGTCTAATCCAAATAAAACAGCTAGCGTGGTACTGCTAACTCCACCACCAACCATTACCATCATATGACCCACCGTTAAAATAGAAAAACAACCGTCTTCTCCATCTCTTCTCTACCCGACACCGGTTACGACTAAATAAGACCCCCATGTTTACCTCTGTGGCTCTGCTCCGCCGTTTAACGTTAGCTAGCAGCTAGCACCGTAAACCGCTACATGCTAGTTAGCATTAGCTTCATAGCGAGCCTGTGTGGTGGCGGCGGAGGCTCAGAAAACCAGTCTGGCTCGGCACGGCCGGCGTCTCTAATCCGTTCAAATACGGCTAAAGTCGGTGAAGATGAACGACCCCACATCGGCAAACATACAAACAACATTAAAGCAACCAACTAGCACCCAATCATGGCGGCGAAACCTGTTTTTTCAACCGTCTTTTGTGGTCCCAGCGGGCCCTTTCCCGGCCGCACATGGCAGCCCTGGGATCCAGCTCACCTTCCCGGCCACACGGCCGAGCCGCACGATCCCGAGCTTGAAGTCCGACATGAGGAGGTCGGGCGGTGGAGACGCAGAGAGGCGGAGGATCCAACCGAAGCGGTGTTCGGGTCTAAAACTCGCCGGGGCAGCCCCTCAGCCCCGTTGCGATGCCAGTCTGGGTGAACTGGTCGTGTGTTCGCCCTGACTCCGGGTCTCTCCGGCAGCAGCCTCGGTGACACACCGCCGCTGGCGCAGAAAGCCGAGCGAGCTGCTGGGGGCGGGACGGGACGAGCCACCGAGCAGATCGGCCAATCACACGCCACGTTACGGTTTTTAACACGCGACGTCCGAGCGTGTTGTCCAATAGAAAACGTGCATTTAAAGGACCTCCCGTTTTAGCTATTACGTCATTACACTCTCGTGACCACTTCCAGCCATTTTCGCGCGAAATGTTTGATGGCTGGGTGTGATTATATGGAGCCAGAACAGTGACTTTAAAATGTGGCATTGAAAACAAAATCTGAAGTGAAATAGGAAACATTGGCATTGAAAAACACCTGTATTGGAAAAAAAGTTGTTTAGGCTCTGAAAAAAGAAAAAAAAAACTTCCCTTGAAAAATATAACACAGGTATTAAAATTGTTTCACTATATCAATGCCAAATTTTATTTTCAACGCCAAAATTAAAAGTCACTGTTGTAGCTCCATAACATTATCACTTTTACCTTGGATTATCGTGGAATTTATCCCAGTGGCCCCTTGTGGTATAGCAACAAAAAAAAATTCCCTGTAGCCCAAAGAAACATTTTGATCATGTAAAGCATTTTTTAACTGTGTTTTGTTTTTGTTCCTCAATGAGGGCAGTATGAATTCAGTTTATTATTCTGTACAAGTTATAGCTAAGTAAGGAAACCTCAGAATCATGTACACTCTGTTAAAGTCAGATTTCCTTCAGTACCAGGATATTGGAGTCAGCCTGTCATACAACAATTTTCAGGTGATGTAATTTAAATTGAGGGCTTACTCATAAATTACAGCAATTGAACCAGAAATAGGCCGGCGGTGTTTACGATGGCCATTAGTGATCAGCACAGCAGAGGCTGAGAGTGGAGGACAAGGTGTGTTCTGAATGTCATACCTTAATGCAATAAATGCTTTGCAGGAATATAGGTGAGTTCAAAGTTCATAGATAAAAGCCGACATCCGGTGCAATTTGATGTTTGCCATGAAATTGATGCAGGACCATTGAGTATGTTTCTTTGTAAGGCAATGCAAAGTTTTTTAAATATCAGATGCAGAACTCACACCTTTTTTGAATGTGTATTAGATGGGGTTTTTTTTTTTTACTTTACTTTTTCATTTTGACTATTGTACAGCAAGTGACAATTGTCTTGTTGAACAGACATTTTATTTGTAGGCCTACAATTTGTAAAAGTAAACCTGCTACTAACAAAATTTAAACACACTCTGATAACAATAAGAAATTCAATCAGCATCTGGACTCTGAGACATTGAAAGGTAAAGACCTTGCTGGTGAAAGACAACTTGCAAATAACAACTTTTGAATCCCAATTAGCAGCAGTCAATGAAATGGGAATGTCAATCTAAACAATCTTCAAAAAGAGATTATTATTCGAGAGAAATAATAATCTCTTTTGTGCAGACACAATTTTTTGAACCTATGAGGAGCTTCTACTGTCCTGTGATAAAGTTCACTGTCAGTTCAGTTAGTAAAGCGAGTGAGCGCCATCTGGAGATCAGAACCTGCATTACATAAACTTTGAAACTGGGAAAAACATGTTTCAGGAGCATTTAAGAAGAATTAAGAATTTTAGAAAATAAATGTAGACATGAAATATCTTTAATTCAACTCTCCAACAGCCACACAGTTTTTATTGTGCTGTTTGTTGTTAAAGTTGTAAAAGTTCCTAAGGTTTTGAATGTGATGTTGCTGTCAGGTGAAAATCTTGTAAACCTTCCCTTTTTTTTTTCCTTTTTCAAGACATAGTTTTCACACAACAGCAATGTTTTGATTCATCGATCAAGTTTTGATGAAGGCACAACAAATTTTATTCCGATGTGGTAATAAGTGAAAAACATCCCATCATGTCCTCTGATACTTTCTTACCATTTACTTTTATTTAATGAGTTTAAGTGGATTGAAATGGTAAAGATGAATCTTAGTGTCAGTGTATAAGAAGCGTATGAAATGTTCCAGTTAAAGAAGCCTTCTTTAATGTGAGAGTAGGCCTTTCTTGCATTTTTTCAAAAACCAAAAAAACCCAAATTTACATATTTATTATTACATGCTGTGAGAATTTGCTTCTTTTTTTTTCAAAACTCAACAGAGTGTATAAAGGGAGAAAAGTAGTAAAGACCTCTTGCATTATTCAATATTTCTGTTCACTGTTGTTTTCCACTTTTTACAGTACACATTCAAGTTTTCTGCTCTTTCTTCCACAACAAACTTAGCGCACAGGGAATCCTTGTTTGTTTCGTGATGTGAACACCTGTATATCTTGTGTTTACTAGTTTTACCCTGTAGAAAACAGCTTCTCATGCTGTAAACAATGGCAGCCCTGTGCCTCTGCTGTTCTCATTTCAAAGTGAAATGTGTATAGACCCACCTCGTCTCAGCCAGAAGGCACGACTCTCTTGTGTCAATCACTCCTCTCCAGTTACTCACAGACATGGAGCTGGGAGGAGTGGGAGGTGTGTCGTTCCTCATGCTGGTTTCAGTTTCTTGAGATTTGATCTGTTTCCTCCCAAATGCACCGAGTGCCTTTAACAAAAAGTCTTTCATTTGAGCCCAGTTTAAAAATTGATAGGATAGACAGGGATGTAAAGAGGATACAAAGCATTTTACTCTTGTTTGTTTTAAACCTCTTGCCCCAATTTTCCTCTCTGACAGGACACTTTTAATACTGGCATCCATTGGTGGGTAGAAAAGGTCACAAATATGCTAGAAAATACAAAGATAAATGGTTAAAACAATATGTCACAAAGGCCCATTAAAAGAATGAAATGATCTTCCAATGACAAAAGAACAAGAGCAAATTAAATTATATTTCCAGTTTCTCATCGATCACATGAGAGACTGTCAAACAAACATCTTTTGAAATGTATGTTTGGTGTTCCTCGAGGGTATTTCCTCTGGAATCTGGAAGAACCTTTGGAGACAATTGCCGTTGCTCAATCACTTTATTAATAGTTGTATTTGCTAAATAGAGCTGTCTCCGTGAGGCGTGGCTGTATCTCTGATCCCTGGGCTACAACTCATATGATGAAACTTATCTATCACAACTATCCACCCTGGAAGGATTAAGTATACCCTTACATAGTTTTCTCAGTATCTAACACAAGTGCCTTGATAGAACAATTTTGAGTATGAGACTACCATAATGAAACTGTAAAAATAGTCCTAATGTCACCTTTCAGTGGAATCACGTTGTAATAAATATCAGGTTATCTTTTTTTTTTAAATCAAGAAAACTGTGATCATAAACCGACAAAGTAAGTAATTAAAGTTTTTGTTCTACATATGAAGAGTTGTGTCTGATACAGTTTGATTATTTTTTGTGTGGTTTTGCATACAGGTGCCTTGTATTGATATATATTGATGTCTTGGGGGAAAAAAACATTCCTATTATTGTCTGGTGAGCGACTGAGCCATATTGCCAAGACTTTCGCATTAAAAGCCCAGCAGGTACATTTGTAACTGAGGAGTTATAGATGAAAAAACAACAAACCTTAAACTATATCATTAAAAAAATTAATAAGATGTTGATTTTTGTCTTGTGTTAATCCTTTAATAAAAGGCCTGTTGAAAATTAGATTGTACCTTGAATTATTTGATGTGTGCAGCATGTTTTTAACACTGCTTTGTTTGGGAGTTTAAAATATAACAAATAACCAAATTTATGTCCTCATCATACGTTTTCCATGTATAATCTTTACCTACAATGTATCCTCCGTATAATAGTAGTAGAGTAACATATAGTAGAGTTATATATAAGTCAGGTACAAATTATACATCAAAATACTTATTGTTTCACTTTGGGCTGGACATTTGAGAAGTGGACAAGACAAAAACTTAAGAAGAAGAAGAAAAAACATTATAACCTGATACTTTCACCTGTATAAGACCTGAACATACCTGCTTGTGTCTGAACCATGATTTAAACCTCAAAGTCAGTTATCAGCTGACGCCCAAATCAAACAAGAGAAAACCAGCAGAGCAGAAACCTTTTTCTTTTTTTTTTTACCTCTCAGCTTGACCTCTGATGTCCGCGTGACTTCCGTGTTCCGCTCACCTGTTCCACCTGTATTACTGCTGTATGAGCCGAGTGCACCTGCTGCCATGACGGAGCAGCTCTTCACGCGCGCTTCACCGTCTCCACCTGATGAAGGATCGAAGGTGAAAACCGGGGACATGGATGTTTGCGAGCAGCCGATTTTCACGGTGTCGAGTGGCCAGGTGAAGAAACAACAGGTGGCGGCGCCCTTACCTGCTGCCGCCGCTGGGACCACCGCCGACACCGAGTCCGGGATCTTCTCCGGGGAGGGGGAGCTCTGCGTGGATCACGAGTCCGAGCTCGACTGGTTCTGTGGCACCGAGCAGAAGCTCATCTGCTCCCACTGCGCCATCGTGGGCCCCTGTCACGGACACACTGTGGCCCCTCTGGCCGCCAGGGTCACCACAGTCAGGGTGAGTGTGTGGGGCAGGTTATATAGTGAATTTACATGCAACAGCTGTTTGCTTTTAATTTAATGTGTTGACTCATCTGTGACATGATGTTGGTTGTATTGTAAATATTCTAAAAGATAAATCTGGATTTCATTATTGAAGACACCTGCAGGGTTAGAAATAGAAGGTTACTTTCACTTTATGTAAATTCATCATTTGCCCTGTACTTTACTATTAGACATGTTTTACTCATCAACATAAAAGCTATCCTTCTTCTTCTTAGTGTCTTTTATGAGAGATTATATGTATTTTTCCTGTTTCAATCAGTCACTTAATTGAGGTTGGTAGCTGAAAATGTGTTCATATATTTGACAAATCACCAAATCTTTGTCCTCATCATATGTTAAGTCAAGTACAGCAAATACTTCAACTTGAAGCTATGTTAACCTTGTTAGTCATTTTAGGTCACAGCTGGGTTTTAAGGGGCCAAAAAGAGGAAAAATAGGGGGAGAGATTATACATGTTTTTCCTATTTCAACCAGTCACTTTATTGAGGATGGTAGATTAGGAAATTGTGCTCATATTTGACAGCGTAATAGTGTATGATTCTTTCGTGGGTGTGCCACAGTTTGAATGAGGTATTTCTTGCTGAACCTTCTTCATGGCATTTGAAAAGACAGGATTTTCTTGTTGCCTCTCCAGCTAATGATGTTCAGGTGTTGTGATGTGCCTATCCAGAAACCACAGTGTTAGTGTGTGTGTGTGCTGTTTCCCCAGAACCAATTGGTGGATGTGTGTGAGAAAATACAGCTGCAGGCACTGAGGATTCAGAGGTTTATCGACCAGACGCTCACAGCCAAAGAACAAAAGCTTCAGGTGAGAAATATCACTGATCCCCACCCACTCAGCCACACACTAATGATCACACAAGTAAAGGGTTTTAACATTGGCTGGCTGCCTTTGTTGGAAAAGTCACATGTACTTTGCAGATATGTCAGTTTAAGTCTCTTTGCATTAGGGCTGTGACTAAGGAAGTAAACAATGAATCTGTCAACTGTTTATTCAGTTATATTCAGAACAAAATGCCTTCACAGTTTAGAAGAGCGCAAAGAGACGTGTTTCTTTCTTGGCCCGGCCAGCTGTACCCACAGATTGTTCAGTTTACAATGAGTTTATGAAGTGAGAAAACCTGCACATTTAAGAAGCTGGAAGCAGTACATGATTGGTATTTCTGCCTGATCGACTAATCATATCAGTGCTTATTTGCATGTAAAACATTTGTTGTCCTCAGGAAGGAGAGGGAATTGTGAAAGATATCATTCATGTTTGGTAAAAAAACATCACATATTCAGTGTAAATTTGTGTGATTTTACATTCATATTCTTTTACATGGTTTCACGTGTTAATTCATTAAAATACTTAGAATACAGCATATTTTCTCAACTGTATCTTTTTTAAAATTCTCTGATTATGACAGTTAAGTGATTTCAGATCTTTCCCTTCTTAACAAATTTCTTGTAATGAGCTACTTTGTTGTTGTAAATGTATGACTAAGAGACAAAAAACACAACATGTAAACTAGTCAAGCATACCTTCAGATAGAGATTATGTTTGCTGATTAACATCATTTATCGCCACCATGCCATGAAGCAAAGGTTGCCTCCTTCAGTGCACCCGTGTTTATTAACCTTCCTGAACACAGTGGGTGTCTTAAGAGTCCAGAGGTACATTCATGTATGTGTAGCTTTCTGGGTAACAAGTTTAACAAGCAAACAACAAAAGCAGGTGAGACAATTACATAGATATCTTATGTAAACAAGAGACAAATACAACAAGTGTTTCTGTGATAATCTCTGGGACTGTTGGTGTGTTTATGGTCAGATATGGAAGGTCAAGCTGTAATGTTTGATATACAGGATACTTTGCACAAAATTTGTGGCTTGAGAAAATACAGGAAATAAAGTCTTACTTCACACATTCAGCAGTTACAGAGCAACGTTCATTTGGAGTCGTGTTTCTGGCAGCTGGTGAATTGTCCATTGTCTTTTAGCTGTGTGTTTGCTGTAGGTTCATCACCACCAGCGACCGCTTCACATTGTCATGTTGTAATTTGATAGGTTGTTGTTATAAAATATCAGTTATAGCTGCTTTAAAAAGCCATTGTGTTTTATTTTCTAAGGGCGTTGTCAGTTATAACTGAACACAGCATTGTTTTAATAAAAATGAAGTGTATGAGTTGATGGGGATAAAACAAATGTCAGATGTGAGCAGATGCCATCAATTAACTTTGAATAGTTTTTAAATGCAAACGTTCATCACAGCAGACATTTTGACTTGTCATAAAAGGGAAAGTGCAGGTGTTATTAACATTAGCAATGTCTCTTTATCATTCAAATGTCCCAGTGTGATAGTCAGGGAGCCAGCATGCACAATATCAGGACCCTGAAACTGAAGCATCATTTATTTTATTGTTTGGTTATATTGCTGTGACATGTCAAAATGTCTGTCTTCTGTGAAAAAGGCCTATCAGTCAATTAATCAGCCACCATGGGCGAAAGCTGGCTCGCTTTGTGAAAGTGCTTTGAGTGATCTTATAAGATAGAAAAGGGCTGTATAAATGCAGTCCATTTACCAATATTGATGAATTGTGGTATTGTACATTTTCTGGAAAACATAAACAAGAACGATGGAAAGTTTTGGTTCATCCCAAAAATTAACTTAATTAATTATGATTTACAACACATTATGATTTACAACACACACCCAGAGAAATTAATGAGATACCTACCACTGTATTAACGGTGGGCAAAATGCAAAATGGTTGACAAATTTATATTATCTCATGTTATATGTATTATCCTAATTTGGAGAGCTCATTTTGGGCTCTGGGAAGTTCCCTAATTCCTTAGTTGCAGCCCTACTTATTATATCAAAAGCAGTGTTACATGAAAGGTATTTTCCGTCTTTCACACATATTCACATATTCACATATTATTTTTTACTTTGCCACTGAAATGTGTAGTGCAAAGGTTTTTTAGTGCACAATTTAAAGCATATCCGTTTCTGACCTTTGCATTGCATAAAAGTAATAATTAACCTGTTGTCATAATGATACAGAATTGATTATGCAATTGGATTCAGCACCATGTAATTTCTCCTCCTAAACCACACGGTGTCAATATTTCTCCTTCCTGGTGCAGACAGCGGCGAGCAGGGCGAGGGAGCAGGTGCTGGCTCAGGTCAGCGCAGCGCGCGAAGCCCTGGAGGAGGAGGAGCAGCGTCTCCTGGAGGAGGTGCAGAGAGAGGAGGAGCGGGTGGAGCAGTGTCTCCTCACCCAGAGAGCCCACTGGAGCCAGGCTCTGGAGAGTCTGTCGCAGACACGCTCCGGCCTGGTTCACGCGCTGACGCACACTCCTGACGCACAGCTGGCGGTGAGAGGCGTTTCTGCCAGGGAGAGGGAGGAAGGCGGGACCGGGATCAGTGTGGGAAGATTTTTGGAGAATAGAGGAACTTGTGCTGGAATACATGATAATGGTCATGAATCACTAAATTACACTTTCTCCCTGTCTTGTCTTTCAGACTAGTGTCCAGGAGATAGCTGAAAGGTAATTTGTTATCACATGACATACTCGTGAATGTATTTTTTCTTGCTCAGGACAAACCAGAGAGGTAATATCTCTTCTCTTCTTCTGTGTATTTGTGTCAGGGTGGAGGAAGCAGAGGGGGTCGGCGAGCCCTGTGACACAGAGCAGCTCAACCTGAACCCAGACTGCAATGACAGCAAACTGCTCAGAGGTCTGTGGGCCACTGCAGTGCTGCTGGGGCCGAACGGTCAGTAGAGGGAAATGTACTGTAGAAGTATAAAGTACCTTAAAATCGTACCTGAGTAAATGTACTTCCTTTTTTTTTTTTTTTTTTTTTTTTTTTACAAGTCACTACTGCATCAATTTCTTTCTTTGAACTTTCATTTCTTCACAGATGCTGGTGTTTGCATTAGAGATAACTGTGCAGATACTTTAACTTATTTTGATTTTCTTTATTTTTGGCACCCAGAACCTTACATTTCATCCTGATGTATTTTGCTCCCAGCAGTGATTGCACAGGGTCTGAATGTTTTTGTGCTACTGTTTTAGCAAATGACTGGAGCAAATGAATGAATGAATGAATTGAAATGAATCTAAACATGGCAGATAAATTAGAGAACTGACACGATAATAAATAATAAAAATATAAAAAATAAAAATAATAAATTTGCAAGAGATAAGATAAGATAAGATAAGATAAACCTTTATTCGTCCCACAGTGGGGAAATTTGCAGTGCACAGCAGCAAGGTGATAGAAAGAGAGTGGCGCAAACATCAAGAGTCACTCATGGAAATCTGGAAGGTGGACGTGCTTGATATTGTGTGTCTGCTTACAATAATGCAGGAGTATGTGACATTCAATCCACTTTTTTCTTCTTCACAGCTTATGGATCAGCTTATTTAAAGTTCGATGAGCGCACGGTGAGCCCTCTCCTGTCTCTGTCTGAGGACCTCTGCACTTTGACCTTCCTCCACAAAAAATCTCGCCAGTCCCCGCCCTACGACCCAGCGCGATTCGACTGCTGGCCCAATGCGCTCGGTTCACTGTCTATGTCCTCCGGCACGCACAGCTGGGTGGTGGATGTAGGCCAGAGTGCTGCCTTCAAAGTCGGAGTGTGCTACGCCTCTCTGGAGAGAAAAGGCTCTGGGAATGAGGCCCGGCTGGGCCACAACACTCAGTCATGGGTGCTGTCCCACTATGATGGGGACTACTCCTTCTGCCACGCGGGGAAGAAGGTGCCCCTGCAGGTGGTGAGGAGACCCCAGAGGATCGGCCTGCTGCTGGACTGGCAGAGTCAGACGCTGGTGTTTTATGAGCCGGACTCTAGTGTTGTGCTGCACTCTAGCACACAACACTTCAGTGCCCCGCTGCTGCCGGCGTGTGCCGTGACCGACCGCAGCATCACCATAGTGCACTGACGAACCACAAAAAATAAATGACCTTAAACATGTGAAGAAAAGCCAGAGGGAGACGACTTTCTCTAATGTAAATACAGTGATCAGCACCTTAAGATCCTCCATCTGTTCAACATGACAGGCCTCAATTTCTATTTATTACTATTATTGTAATGCAAGAAATTCTTATTCCTCTTCCTAACTGTAATGTATTGCATTTTTGATGGCGAAAATGTATATATTTCTTTGGGTGTTGTGTGTGAATGTGGCAAAATGACTCCTATAAAATTTTGAAGTAGCCCTCACCATATGTTTCACCAAGATGTACAAAATTTTGGGTTCACATGTTACATCCCAAGATTTTTAAATAAGCCATTTGGTGCCAGGAACTAAACCTAACAGGAAGTCAGCCATTTTGAATTTACTTTTAAGTTTTAGTGTATTTGTTTGTCATTTACAGGGGTCATACTTTAACCAACTCCTCTGCTGTGAGCTTGTGTGCTATGAGGTTGACCCAATCCACCTCAGACTTGGCCAGTATATATAAAAGACCTTAACGATGAGAAGTTGTTAAGCTTTCGAGTTTTTGTCAAACAGTGTAATGTCTTCTCCAGCGCCTTGTCCTCCACACAGGAAATAATATTCCTCATTCCTCATTGATATAGACAGTCCTGAAAATTCAGAGTCACGTCAGCCAACCCCCGACGTGTGTGGGGGTGTGAGGGCCCATTCAATGCTGCTTACGTCTTTAATATCTATTTCCTTTTCTGTTAGCAGTTGCTGATTCATTTTTACTGTTTTTAGTGATTTAATAAATTTTCTTTATCTGTTGATCATATTATGCAGGAGTTCTATCTATAACAGTATTTTTTGTTGACTGACGGTGATTGTTTTTTTAAAAAATGAAATTAGTTGTTGGTTTTTATAATGATACCATCATGTTATCATCAGTCACTGGTTGATCCAGGACTATTTTGAATGTATAAAAGGAACATAATAATTTTGCATTGTTGTATGTTCAGTAAACGTCTTATTGCAGTCTGACGGCAATACTTTCTGACTCTCTCTCCTTTCCTATAATATTTTGTCCGAGATGAGGGTGTCCTTTTATGCCACATCAGGGTTTTGTTGTGTTTGTATTTGGTAATGTAAGTCATTACAGTATCAGCAGGGAGATAAGATACGTATGTCAACAGAATGAGTGTAACTCAAAAACACAAATCATTCTTACTCAGAGTTTTGTGTTAAACTGTAAGACAGATGTTGTTTCCTGTTTCCATTAGAAAAAAATCTTTAGAAAGAGCATGAAGGTCCATTTAGTGTTTACATTTGTAACTGTGGTTTATATCTCTCAAAGGACTCACAACAGCCCGTCCGTTATCTGCTCCTTTTAAAACCTCTTCTTTATTACAGTAGAAAAAAGGGGGGCGTGGTTTTGAGCCCAAATCTGACAAAGAACTAGTTTGGGAATCAAGGTCTTAATATGAAGCAGAATAGATGTACATGCTTCTGATTCTTCTCAGAGGTTTTGACAAAAACCACTAGAGGGCAGCAAAGTCAAGTCAAAGTCACAACCTTCAGGGCCACAATCATGAGTCATGCAAGTGTGAGCTTGATGATTCATGTTAGTAAAGTAAGAAAGTGAAAATGTTACTCCAGGACCATGGACAGCTACAGGTATTGACTCAGGAAGCTTAAAGTGAACATATGTACACTATATGATACCTGATGAAGGAATGGTTATCAATTTAAATAACACCAAAGGGAATTAACATTTGGCTTTAACATCAGTGAGAGACAAAGACTGGATGAACTTATATTTCATTTTAGGATTGGGATTAGAGAACTAACGAACAATGAGCCCATAATAATAAGTGAGAGGTGACCTGAAACACTGTTCCTCTGATACCAGACACAACGTGTGAGTAGGCAATGAGACAAAACCGAACGAAACAGGATAAACTGTGACTCAAGTAAAGACTTCACTGACTCATCATCAGTGCTTTTTTTTTATATCCAAACAAGGTACTTTTTGTGGCACAAATCACCATTAACCTCCTTTGTAAATTAATAATTTTAAGACAAAACATTGTTATCACATCCAAGAAATGCCATGTCACTATTAGGAGAATTAGTTTGTGGTTGTGGATATCCCAGTATGTAGTAATCCTAGATATTTTCTTTTTGGTTTCAGTACCATGTGGTGTAACATTGTAAGAGCCCATTCGTGTTTTTTCAAGACATGTTGAAACATCTTACTATAAATACCATCATTTGAACTGTATGAGTTTTGGTTGAACATGTCCCAACCGCTCCATTATTAAGTCTTTTAACCCGCTCAGACTTAAAAAAAACTTCATTTGCATTCTAACTCACTGAACTGAAAATATCCAAAATACAGTGTGTGAAAAAACAGTGAGTCAAAAGATAAGAGAAGCAGCTGCTTATGTTTTTCATGAGTGTTAGTGCAACTGCAGGTGCACATGATACTATTTCTCAATAATTTGGCAGCTGAAATAAAGTGGTTTTAAAAAATCTCCCCAGTATATTGGTGAGTTTTTGATAACAATTCGGTTTTTTTTTTTTTATTATTTTTGTCCTTGATATAAATACACATGGTCTCCCATATTCTCAACAACAGATGGCAACTGAGCGTGACCTGTTGAGCACAAGAACTTGAAGATTTCATCAGCTGAAATGACTTCTCTCAAAATGATTCACAATCCAAAATAAAAGTTGGCTAAACAAGAAAGACACATTCAGGATGTAAGAAGGGACAAGCCAGTTTGCCAAGTGTGAAACTTCCCCATTTTCTCAGCAATTAATAACATCTTTTTCCACAGTAAAACACTTGAATTTTTTTCTGGTTTGTCCGCTTTTAGAAGTCCTATGTCAAGTGATTCCTGAGTCAGGGTACAGTCACACATGCAGGAATGCGGACAAATGACCAATGCCTGCTGAGTGCTGAATCTGGGCAGTGCAGGATGTGACAAATACAGCCAAGTGGGGCCAACTTTAATTCGCATGTGTAGAATGGAAATAAATGAAAGTCAAATATTCTCCAATGTTAATTTCGCGCATGTGCGACCGTGCCCTCGTGAATCTAATCCTCATCTTTCTCAGGCCCTCCTCTTGTTGGCAGCACCGAGTATGACAGGAGGCGGCTCTATGTTGAGCTCTTGTCGGAGGTCTTCGAGGTTCTGCTCCCATCGTCTTTCGTAGAAGACGCTGAGGATACAGTGGGACCGCCGACCGTTCTGCAGAGCCCAAGGACCCAAGGAAGTGAACAGTGACTGCAAACGGCTAGGAGAAGGTGATAAAGGGAACACCTCAGCATGATGCAACAATGAAGAGATCATTTTTCTCTTTTCTGATGAACAGGACACAGACCAATTCCCCATAAAACACAGGGAAAGTCGGTTATTGAATGAGGAAGGTTTAATGATTTACAGGTAAACGGTTTACAGATATTGTTACAATGGCAGCAATGATATATAGTTGTCAGAGTATTTCTCCTTACCCTCTGTAGTACCTCACAATAGAGCTAGACAAGAGCCGAATGAATGTTTAAAACATGTTAATAGAGATAGTCGATAGAAAACTTGACAGGTCAGATTGTTTTCAGAGTTGGGGTATTGCTTTTAAACTTTCATTTATGTACAGATGAAAGGTGGAAACGTGTAGGCTTATGCAGCCTAAGAGGCAAAATTCAGGACATAAAAGATCACAAAGTATAGCTGAAACGATTAGCTGATTAATCGTCGACGTAAAATGAATTGGCAAGGTGGTTTAAAGAATTATTTTCAGCAAAATGCAAAAAACTTTCAGCTTATGATAAATAATATTTGCTAGTTTTCTATAATATTAAACTGGCATTTGAATATGTCTATTTGAGATGGTCATTCTTTCCAAATTTATGACATTTTTATAAAAACAAACTCAGCTCTGTTCTTTGCCGTGAGTGCACAGAAAAAAGTCAAACCGATTCTATGAGTATATCAGAGATTTTAGTGAGTCATTTAAGCTGTAACTAACTCATACTATAATATGCTACAGATAATTCTAAATGTCTTGGTGGTCCAGTATGGTGCTGTATTTGAAACTCTAAAACACTGGTGTTGTACCTTGCATTCAGCCGAAGCGGCCCCAACACAGCTCCAAGAGCACACATGGGAAGCCCAGTCTGAGCCGCTTCGAACCATTTCACCGCCACCTCACCTGAAAGTAGCGGGAAGGGTCACAGAATGAAAGAACTATCCAGATTATTCAAGGTGAAAGGAGAAGAGAAAGACCAAAGTCAGTCAACAGTCAAATGCTTCTTTTTCTTTTTTTTCTTGCCAGTTCATAGTGAAACAGAATCAATCCACGAGTATGTTATCAGCAAAACAGAAAGCCCACTTCAACAATTTGAAAAGCTGGAAAAGTGTAAAGACAACAGAAAACAGGAAAAAAGAAAACGTGGACGAGACACAATGAAGCTTTGGTGAGAATTTCATTGTTCTGTCAGCAGTCAAACATCTCTGCTTTAGCTGTTCCCTTCAGCTGGTCTTGTCTGCCATGCATGCAATATTCCCAATAACTCTTAGCTACATCATAAACTATTCATTGTACTATTAAAAAGCTTGGCGATAAAGCTCCTATAATTGATATGATTTGCAGAATCTTTGCAGAAGCCACATTTGAGGGGGACAGTGATGGTCTGAAATGTAATGCCGACTCACCCAGCATGTTGGTGGGCATGCCCAGGAGGGTGTGCAGCAAATCATGGACCTCTCTATATCTCTGCATGACGTAAGCCAGCTCCTCATTGTCCACAAATTTCACGTCTGCCCTTGAGTCGGGGGTCACGTGCTGAGATAAGGAAAGTGAATGCATGAGTGAAGATGAAAGAGAAACATAAAAAGAGGGGATTCAGGGGAAATGTGTTTCTCTTGATGAGATCAATGTTGAGAAATGTAAAACAAGTACAAAACTTTCTTGGTATAGAATTTATCAACTCATGAGCAGATACTCACGTTGTCCTCCAGAAAACGGAGGTATTCTCTCCCAAAAGAGCCGTCAGGCAGGGAGGCCATCTTGCTCAGATCAAGCGTAGACAGCCGGATCCTGGGCCTTTCTCTGCAATAACCGGTCAGCAGCAAGTAAGATAAAATCAAATTTCATTCACAGCAGAGAAAAAGTTATTCAACAGCACCTAAATCTGAATACTAGTGTTACAGGGACTCACGTTAGGACAGTGTAGCCTTCAGGATCGTTTCTCATCCTGTCCCTGAGATTGATCAGCGCTAGGTGTCCTGTCGTCTCCCCGAGCACCGCAACCATGTCTGCATGAGAATTTCATGCAATTAATATGAAACAATAAAATGTACAAGAAAGACATTTTCAAGATTATCTGTTAAACCTACAATCTGATTATGGATTGTATCATGAATTGTTTGACTTTAAAACTCTGAAATTGATAATATGCACATGGCTCATCAAATTTGCGCAGGTAAAACAGATTGAGTAAAATAACTTGAATGCACCTGGACACTTTAAAGGGGCAGGAGGATTAATTTAGTCATCACAGGGAGTGCTACTCAAGACTGGGAAAACAGCTGTTTATCATCTTCTGTGGTTTTAAAAATTCTTTAAGTCTGAGAAAATGTCTGAAAATCTCAGTCTGGTGATGTCAACAGTTATCTCGGTTTGGAGACAAACCAGGCAGGAAGGGGCAAAGGTTATTAAATTATGCTACCGTAATGGTTTTTATGAAGGAAACGGCATTTTCAGAGATTAACCGATGCCAACTGCAAATCAGGAGTCGCCCTTTAAGACACCTGTGGTCTCATAAGTTAATGGCACATGACAGGTGTTAGTGCTCTCTTCCTCCCTGAAAGTTTCAGGGTATTTATTCTCATTTGTTTCCAATGCATTTTTGAAGCATGTACAGGAACAGAGGTCTCCTGAGAATAAAAGCCTGAGAGAGAATAACATGAGAAAGAGCACATGAGAAAAGAACACCAGGTACAGTCCCCCACAGTTGGTATCACTTTCATGAAAAATGAGGATGACACATTCTTTCATGTTCCTATGACCTGAAATGTTGGAGGCATGCTAAGAATACAAGGTTACTAATACACAATCACAGTTGCAGACTGGGTAATCAACATGCATTGTTGAATGTTGTAAAGCAAAAAAGGCCAAAAATGTCCCTTGCTTCTTTTTCAGTCTTGCATGTCCTGGGCTACTTTGTTCCCAATTTGGGGCATCTTTAAACAAAAAAATCTGTGATGAAAGTTTTGACGTATTAAAATAAAATGCCAGAGAGATAATGTGACACAATTAATTTAAAAATCAATCAGTCAATTTACAAACCAAATAACTGAAGAACTTATACAGTTCTGAAAAAGTTATGGAGAAATGTTGTTGAATTAGGCTTGAAGGATCATTCTTGCCCACGGAAATATCAGTTTCACCAGATATTCTAATCACGAGATTCTCTTACTTGTTGTTTTTTAAGCTTTAAGTCACATTTTGTGGCATTCATTGGCAAACTCCATCTGCTTATAAGGCTGAAACCTCAGAAAAAACAAGTAAAATTTCCCAAATTTCCCCTATGGGGGATCAATAAAGAATTATCTTATCATAAAAGGACCTTGTGATACATGTTTTTAGGAGTTAGGCTTTTTTCCTGAAGAAGAAAAAGCTGTAGAACACTTGAAAGTTTCAATTATTGTTATCGTTTTTCATTAAATCAGGGTGACTGACTTCATAATTTCCATTAGGCTGCAACGTATGAAAGATTCTCCTCAAAGATAGATAGATAGATAGATAGATAGATGTACTTTATTTGTCCCAAACTGGGAAATTCTTCAGTCAAACAGGTACAATTGATTTTTCATGAATTTCTTCAGTTTGGAGCATTAGGGGTTTTCTATTGCACCGTCTATCTCCATATCTGACTTTACAGTGCAGTCGTTCGTGACCGGGCTGCTCCGGTACTTTTCTGTTCATGGGAAAGCTTTTTGTTTTTTTTGGCAAAGATTATTTTTGATCATTTTGTCATATTTTGAGAGCAGAGGCACAAGGAGGAAATGGATGGAAAGGGGTGAGACTGACATGGAATAAATGGCATGGCATGGACTCCGGCCTGAGTCAAATTATGACACTGCAGTTAAATGGTATGCGTCATAATCACTTGGCTGCTTGATGCTCTATGTGAAGGCATTTTTTTAATAAAGAAAGAAGACAGGGAGATGAAAAAGGAAAGAAAGACCAGCACAAACAATAACAAGGAATACAGCCGGAGCCCCATGTCGAGGTGTGCGAGTCTCACCATGTCTGTAGGGATTGTGTAGTGCAGCCACACCTGACCCAACAGCCAACAGGGCTTTCTGGATGGGAGTGGTGTGAATGTGTCCAGGATACAAACCATCATAGCAGCTGTCTGTAAACCCAGTGCTACCACTGTGCAGCTGCTGGACACACACTGCTGAGACAAAGGTGAAGCAACATGACACTTTACTGCACAACTGGACCAAGACTATCTAATAATGCAGTTGATATTTGTTTTATTGCCCTCACAACAAATAATGATGTATATCAAAGCAAAAATCTATGGTATGTTTTACAGAAGCCAGTAAAAACCCTTATACACTTAAACTCACTTATTGTGGATAAAGTCATTATTCTGAAATAACTTTACTATCTGACATCTATATTATTGATATAAGCTCCAACCCAATTACTGACATTTATCTCATTTTAGCTCACTAAGCTAGCTACACATGTTAGCTAAAGAATCTGTTTACTGTTTGTGTAGCTAAATGATACTGGCAGCTCGGCTCAAACACGCTTTTATTTCTACATTAAAAGACATAATTTACATTTACAGTGATTTTTCAAATAACAGAACATAAAGTTACCTTTGGAGATCAAAACGCATTGACGCTTTTTGAACCGTTGCAGACGTTTACCTAAGTTCAACATTTTTGAACGCTAATGCGCATGCTCACATTAGGAGCAACTAGATTTTCCACTCCGGGGTAGCCCTGACGGAGGGGCGGGGTCATCCGGTTGAACCGAATACCCTGCAGATTGTTGCGAGTAACACCGTTCCCCCTAGCTGCCTTTTAAAAAAAAATAAACGCAACTGAAATAGTAAACACAGCTAAAGGTTGAGCCGTCCTTCTCACGAAATAGTTTCCGTTTCTGTGACACAAACAAGACGCAAAAGGTTAGTTGGCTCAACTACTTATGGCTACTTGCCAAATGCTTAGCATAGCATTTAGCTGACTGAGCATTTAGTTCGCTAGTAGCAGTAATATGTTAACCAATCGCTAACTTTAGCTTCAACGAACTGCCTAAAGTTGTTTAGCTAGCAAGAAGTAAAGAGTAGCTTCAGCGCTTGGTTGTACCTTTATTCGTTTTTAGCTGATAACACAAATGCAAACATACGTAAAAATGACCCTTATAGAAGTTCTCTTTTTCCTACATATATATATACTGACTAACTAACCACAAGATAATGTCTAAGCTAGTGAGTTCACTAGTCACCCTCTACTGGCTGTTTATTGTGCTGCTGACGTGTTGAGAGGGCGTGTTAGTGAACTAACCATGAAATACTACGGTAGGTTTCCTGTGCTCTTATAACCAGAAAAGGCAGTTCTGCAACCCCGGTGAGTAAAGATTTCAGTGTCGTTTTAGTACAGGGAGGTCTAGAAACCCCTAGTTGGAGTGAGATATACTGACCATACGTAACATGGCGAACAGAGAGGGGCAGCAGGCAGGCAGGCAGGGCACAGGCTGTCTTTCTGGCTGCCAGCTTTAAAAAGCAGCTTGTTTGAGCCAGTAAAGTCATACTGTTGGAGGCTGTTTGGTTGGACTTTGGTTGTGCTTTATTTATGCAGCTGTTGCTGTTGGTGACTTGTCTTTCACAGGCATGATTGTGAACTTTGTCAGTTGTACAGCCCAGATGACTTTATGGAAACAGTTCAAGATCATTTGCTATCACAGTTCAGTGTGCAAAGTTTAATTATGTTTGTGCTTAGTGTATTGCTGCTTTCATGCTTGTTTCTCAGTCACAGTGTACAAAGATTCAAGCCTGTTTGTGTGTTGTATGACAAAGAAAACCAGCATGTGCTTTCTACAGTGATATGTATTTGTAATTGCCGTCCTCTCAAGATTTCCCTGGACTGACTGAAAAACCAGTTTGGGTGTTTTCTTATAATTATCAAGACTAATTTTCATGCCACTCAAATGTATTTTATTACTTATAATAGTTGCTTTATTAAGAGCAAAATGATAAAACAGACAATATATACAAAAATACAGTAACTATGATTATTGAATCATATACCCCTACTTTTCCATATGGACAGTTTTGAACAAGTGAAACTCACGAAATGATTGTGAAATAACAAAAAGGTTTACTACTGCATGTTTCACAACAGTGTAAATATGTTAGTCATGCAATTTGAAATAGGCATTTGCTGAATTTAACAGGAAAACTTGGTGTGACTTGCAGCACTGGGTTTTTCTAAGAAATTGCATATGACACATTTCCCGCCTTGAACAAGCTTCTTCTGAAGGCTGATATGAAGTAATCAAGGGTGTAGCAAGACAACTGAATGACTACTAATCATGATTCTAGAAAATTCACTGTAAGATAACCAGTATTGCTGTTTCACTCTCCAAGGTGACCAGGTTTAGGATTTGGAAATAATTTAAAATGGTAAATTTTGACAAACCCATACAAAATGATGCATCAATATTATTAAGTCTCATGAGAAAAGTTTCAAACACAGTTAATATGCTTTGTACTGTCATCTTAAAAGTTATGATTGAGCTGGTAACCTTATTTTGGCACAACTGCTTTTAAATGTTTATTGAATGAAACAGAAAACATGCCAGCAAGTATGAATGTTCCTGGAAAGATTAGTGCTTGTAGCTTAAATGTTCACTGTTATTACTGCTACTACATTACTGGTCCCATGTTCACTTGTGACAGTTTAAGTCTCATGATGAGCATGATGATCTTTTTCAAGTCCTCTTGCTATTAGTCTTTTGATCATGAGATTTACTTCCCAACTCATTCTGTGAAGAATGAACATGAGATGAAAAGGTGCTCATGTGTTTTGTCAGGTTCAGTTTTTATACAGTTACTGAGATGAATTTGTGGGGCACAGTAACCTTTAAATTTTCTTGTTTCTTTTCACTTCCAGTCACTCTTAATCTCACTTCCCTGCATAGACGTTTCAGCAGATTTCCTGTCTGGCTTAAACCGAGTTCCTACGAGTTTCCTACTTTTAAGTCACGTCAACAAAAAGTCCACTAAGCTCTCATGATTAGCAAAAACACAATGAGAAAGCCTATCCAAGCCTTATCCCAGACTGTTAAAGTTTGCATGACTATCTTTTTGTAGAGGCACAGTTGCATACTCTCTCTGCAGTCAGCAAATGCAAAGATAAAGAGTGTGTTTTGTAACCAAGCACAATGCAATGTGGGTTGAAAATATGGTATTTACCCCCACCTAGTGTAAGCAGGTAGGTGGTTTTGTCAGTGGCATTTTAATGGACACTGAATTTTGATTTAAGTTTCTGAAATAGTCTTTGTTCATGTTCTTTTCAGACATGCTTTGACTCCACAAAATTAATAGGTGGAAACAGCACCTCCCAACACTGTTTGGCTTTTGTTAGACTTCAAACCAGACAGACTACATATTATCACATGATCCGTGGCCAACTACAGACAAACAGAAACATATCAAAGGTTATATTTTCCCGTCATGACATGCAAAGCAGCAGTCTGTTCATATTCTTTGTAGAGTTCCCTGAGATACGTTACCTATATTTTGACATTCACACACTTATATACCCTATACCATTTTCTACCACGCTAAGTAAAACTAAAACTACTTCGGCACCATGACAGGCTGTGTACATATTTACTAATGGAACATTTGCTGTGGGTGTGTGGGGATATTTCAATATATGATGACATCTCATGCGGGAAAAACACTCCCTACTCATTTTCCCTTATGGGATTTTTCAAATAATAAATCATGTACTACTAACATATTAAACATTCATAGAGCAGAAATTTCTAAACGGAAGTATTGTTTGTAAAGACATCTACCACAACCTTGGCACTGTGTTCAACCACGGGGGGGTGAAACTATTACTACAACAGACTTTTTTGTTTCCAGCTTAATCTAATTCATACTAGTGCTATTGTTTGTGAGTAGGAAGCTCATGAGACATATCCTGCCTCCCCATTTTGTCTGTTGTTGATATGGATCTCCAATGTCTCCAGCCGCTATGGTGGCTGGTGTCTTCCAACAACAACAGAAAACGGTAGACTTTAGCATCAGTTGTGAAACTTTCTAACTGTAGAGGTTAGCGTAACAAGGCGTTTCTACCAAGAGGTGGTAAAGACTGCCTCCTGGCACTTAGCGTTACTAGTGCAATGTATCATTAATTGGAAGGGAAAAATCTGGACACTCCTGGGACCTCATTAAATCTGTCAGCAGACTCCACACCTGCACTGACATGTAAAAAACAATGAGCGACTGCCACTGTGTCATTCTTGATTCTTCCACCAGATGCCACTAAAGGATGGAATATTGAAATTGTAAACATCGTACCTTTAAGTTGTTTCATTATAAATTGTGCATCATGTAAATTACAAAGAGCATACAAGTAAAGCTTATTATTAAAATATTGTGACACCCACCTTTGATCCATTGTGCTTTGTGTTATACTCTATATATTGTGGGTAGAGCATGCAGCAAAGTGTGTGCAAATGAAACAACGTTTGAAAAGCTGGACATTTTTAAATCGATCAAGAAAAAGACAGACTGACACATGGTGGTGCTGTTACCAGCAGCTTTATGTTTTGGCCAGTGTCTCCTGAGGAGTAACAATGGGTGGCCATGGTGATCTGTTGTGTTTGTGATAGCTTGCATGATTATTAATTCATTTTTACTGAGACTTGAATGTCGCCCCAACTGGAATTTCGATTTTCAACTCCGCCAGATTTCAATTCTTTTTGGTGGACTCAAAGTTAACCGTTAAACCCTTCTGGATGGGGGGATTTTAGAAGTATTCGTAAGTTTACAGAGGTAAACGCTAGACTAGACTGGTGCAACGCAGATATTGGGAAAGCTCTATTGGCATCATTGGTTTGTCTGTACTATACTTCCGCTCTACCCACCATGTTTACATTCTAGAGTAACTAATCAGACAAATCTGTCACCCGTATGTCTGTTATCTGACCAATCAGCATTTCTCTCACAGATATGTTTCCTTGGTACAAGATATTGCTGATCACAACTCAAAAGAATGCGCATGTTTCTCATATAGCTTTCATAGATACGGAAAGCGTTTTGGAAAGGCACGCCATTTGACCCTGTTTTGTAGGACACAGGTTCCATTGTAGCCTCAATGGTTTTACATGTTTTTGAATTTCATGCAAAACCATTATTTGCACATGTAATGTTGTATTACGACCATTGCTTATCATTTTAACATGCCTACATCATTTGGCTGGGAAATACAAACCATGTTGTGTGCCGTAGCAGCCAAACGTAACATGGTTAAGATGGTAGACTCAGTCAGATTCACAATGATGACTCAACCTTACCTGTCTGCAATTATATGCTTAAGGGCTTGGATGCTGCTCAAATTGCACTTTCAGTATAGTCACTGCATTTCACAAGTGCTGACACTTCCAGTAGGTATAACTAGGTATGACATACCGGTAAGTAATTACAAGTATGTCTGGGGAAACACAACACATTGTTATCTCACTGGTGCCTCAATACCTTTTTGCAAATTTCCCCATTGTGGAACTATTAAAGGAATATCTTATCTTAAAGTGCTGTATGGTCCTCTTGCACAAGGCTGCATTTGTTTACTTGTACAAGTCTTGTTTGGTTGACTTACAGCATTTGTTGTGTATTCATTCACAGGATATAGCACCAGGTTGATGGAGAAGAATGGCCCGAATTTCGTTGGACTGTTCCAACTCTTTACCAGGGATCCCCCTCAGTGTGCTGTCAGTGCCCATGGAGAATAAATACAAATGTCAGCAGTGTCTCCAGGTCCTGAGGAAGCCTGTCCAGGCTCAGTGTGGACACCGCTTCTGTGTACACTGCTTCAAGCAGCTGACCAGGTAGACCGGAGGTCCTCAGACCACCTACAACCGTGTGAAATGCAAACCCCTCCCCCCAAATGCTTACCCTCTTATCGGACATGCTTCAGCACATCCTGTGTTCTTATCTCTGCTCGCCTCTGGGGATTTTTTGCACCCAAGATCAATTACTTTATGCAAACTCATCCCTGACATGGCTGGACTCTAATACTGAGGTCACACTGTGAATCACAAGGACCATGCTGACTCATTCTGAAGGTGTCCATTGGTTTCTTTTCCTCTTTTTCACGGACTCACTGTTTGTTCATGAATGCATTGTGAATGCATTACAAATAAATCGATGTATCGCCTTATGTTTGACGATGCTTTGCCAGTATCGTCAAACATAAGGAGACAATACAGGAAATTAAATCATTTTAACAACTATACAACAAAATATATCAAACTAAACCTATATTATATGTATGTACTGGAGTGTCATTTTGCTAATCTTCCACCATTCACACAACAGCAAAAAGCACTTGTGAAGTTTGTATTATCACATGTCACAGGGACATGGTGTGAAAACCACCGGTGAAATGTGAATTTCCATACATGTGGGCTGCTGTTTCACATGTTGTTAACTTTAACCTTGTGGTATAAAACCACACATCAAATTGATTTTTTGAAAGGTCATTTCAAACCACAACTGCCAAAAGTAAGAATTGATCGAGTTATACTGATAGTTTCACGTGTTCTTTTTGTTTGTGTGTGTGTTATTTATTTATTTGTCCTCAACCTTGCAGAAGCTAATACATTTCTTTGTCATGAATTTTCCCCACCTGGGTTGCAAATTGCAGCATTTGTACAGCGCTACAAGCTTCTTTCACTGCTGTTGTATTGATTAATGATTCATCTACTTGAGCTATGGTCCGTACTTGTCAGCAGGAAATTGCTGCTGACGGTTAGCGCCAACCAGCTGTTTTTTTGGACTATGAAGTAAAAACCTGTTTTATTTGTCAGTTCTGGGCCAAAACCATGTGAAGCCTGCCGCCAAGAGGAAATATATGAGGAACCTATTTCCATTCTAAATAGTAATGAGGTAAGTTATGAAGTATGTTGTTTTTTGCCAACATTGTTATTTTATGAGCCATCTTCCTTGTAATCTGTATCCTCTTCCTCATTCACTCCTTTTTAACGGAAAATATATGACTATGTGGCAGTCAGACGGGAGTTTCCTTCACTGCTGACTTACACAATGCAACATGTCATAAATGGTGGCTTTATGAGTTCACTAAACTCTGCTCTTTTCTTCCCACCAGGTATTTCCAGACAATGCCGCAGGTCGAGAAATAGCTAGTCTGCCTGCCAGATGTTTGAACCAGGGCTGCAATTGGTCAGGCTCGATAAAAGAATATGAGGTAAAGTTCAACTTGTGGGTGTCCTTACTGCTTTCTACTTGAATGTACAACAGCATGTATGTTTCTTTCTAAACCACCAGTAGTAGTAGCATCACACACAGAGCAGACTCATATATTCTGCATTGCCGCGTGTGCCCCCCCCCCCACCGAGCCCTCAGCTCACATTGCAGCTGAACAATGTGCACGTATTGTATGCACTGCAGCCACAGCAGCAGAGAAACAGGAAGTGAAACTAAACACGTGGCCTGGAAAGTCCCTGCGTTACCAGCACAGCTATCAACAACAAATCAGCGGGAAAGTACCAGAGGACATAAAAGGCCATTTAAATCAAGATTAGCTTGACTGCTAGTGAAAGGTTAGTTGACTTTTTACATGATAATGAAACTGCTTTTTTTAGGTTTAGGTTTCACCAGTTCACAAGGGAACAGCTGAAGTTAAACAGGCCATGAAAAAATAAAAGGGAAACATAAGTAGACAGTAAACCACATCCCTCAGACAGACTGGATTCTTTCTTTGTAATCATGTAAAAACCCCCACCAGAAACATGAAAGCTGTTTGTGTTTGAATGAGCGTCATCTGTCTGGTAGTTTTGTTCCTACTGTAAATATTGCTGTGAGGGGAGAGTTAGTTTTGTTTATTAAAGAGGCTTCCTGATGCTAATTCTGTGCAAAGGATGCTGGTGGTGCTTTTTGTCTGTTTGTGGTTTTATACTATTTTATATCTAACAGATAGATCAGATAGATCAACAGGAAATGTTAAAATGATGTGATGACAGGAAATATTCAAAAGAACTGGAGGCTGCTGCTGCTGGACATTATTTTGCATGCTTTGTGGCTCTGACTGGTTAGTTTGCTGATGAAGCTTCCTCTACTTGAGTAACATGTGCTTGCTTTCTACAACCATGTGATCATAGTCTACTATAGTTTTATTGCAGCGCTCAAGAAATGATCGTTATGTTGTGTGATACACCCACGTTTGTGTGAACAGTTGTGGGTTGCCGTCTTAGTCATTGTGTCGAAAGATCCGCGTTGCCGTTAGCTAGCCATACACACCCAAAACTAGGTCTTACGAAGCTGGAAAAACAGACTGAACATGGTGTCTTAGTGGCATGGTAATGTCAGGGATTTGGCTGGTTAAGATGATTCATATTTTAGTTTGGTTATGTGGTGTAAGATTTGCTGGTGTAGCGTGTCTGAAAAGCGACCAGTCAAAGCGAAAATCAGGCTAACATACCTGCTGTTCTTGCTCTGTGGCTCCATGCGTGCTGTTGATAGTCATCGGGGAAGTGAACAACTTCCAGGTCAGTAAACTCCGCCTCGCGATCGAGCCACGCCCGTTTCATTTCCCGGTATTTTTCAAAAAGTTGAAACTCAGCGAGTTTTTTCTTAAGATCATTTTTACAGCTTTAAATCAAAAATGACCTTTTTTCCTGTAATGTATTGTTGTGCTTCCACTTTTTTATTTCTGTTTTTTTGGACTTTTATTTCCTCATTTTTCAATGACTTCCTATTTTTGTTGGTATTCTTTTTCGTTTGTGTTAAAGTCACACGTTTTAACGATCATGTCGTGCAAATATTTAAATCGTAAGTCTCATCTTTCCTGTAATCAGGTTACGGGAAAAGAAGCATCATAATCACATCAATAATCCGAATTGCTTAATGTCACTTTCGTACTTAAGTAAGTGTACAGTGTTGTTATCTTTGTTGTCACCTGCTTTTTGTATGTACTGGACATAAGCCTGATAAATGGCTGTGTAGCAAAAAACAGCCTGTTTTTCCACATTTCAACTGTCATTACCTCCTGGTACCACACCTTCATACAAGCACAGATCTGCCTGCTGTCTGCTGGTTTAGCAACTTTTGCAGACATTTGTTTTGCAGTAAACAAGGGTGTGTCATCTTTATATAAAAACTGCCTAGAGGTCAGAAGCTTTTATATGACCCACTTTGATCATCTACCATGTTACTTCCACTCTGTTAACACAAATACAATACAGCTGTCTTTCTTTGATATTATCTTTGAAAAAAAAACAATGAATACAAGACAAACCTGCTCTAACTGTATGAATGTGCTTAGAATAATAAATCTGTCCTCTATTTTTAGGCTCAGCACGAAGGTCGCTGTGAATTCGAGCGGATACAGTGCGAGGCCTGCCAGACCTTAATCCTTCTTACAGAGAAGGACAGACATAATGAGAGGGAATGTGAAGCAAGAACGCTCAACTGTAAATACTGCAAAATGACCTTCAACTTCAAAGACATCAAGGTGGGATATAGGAATCATCTAATGTAAACTGCTTGTTGTTTTCTGTATAAATGGACCCAAAATAATGTTCTCATACTCCTTCGTGGTGTATTTTAGGCCCATGATGAGATCTGTCTCAAGTTTCCATTGCAATGCAAGGACTGCGGCAAGAAGAAGATCCCAAGAGAAAAGGTTGGAGCTCTTCCTCATATTACCCTTTAATTTTCCATATTAATATCTAAGCTAAGTGGTTTTAAATGACTGCTCCATAGTAATGCTTGACAGTATCCCCTCTGAACAAAGGCCCTTAGATGTTTTACTCTACTTTTAATAAAGCTATAAAGGTGCTCTCTTTTACTGTATATAAACCTATAATATTCACCGAATAGGCTAAGAGAGCAACACCTGTCCCTGAATGGTCCAAAATACATGCACAATACAATAAAAATACATATTATACAAAGAACATACAAGTTAAATGAACAATAAATACAAATAAGTAAATGCACCATTAAACTAGATGCAGTTCCACAAATCGATTATCGAAACAGCGAAAGGCCTCTTTCTCATAGAGGTTGCAGGAAATATCACCTTACAATTCACTTTGTGACCACTTAGTTTCTGTCTGACTGAATCCTGTGCTTCACTTTCACTTCTCTGTTGGCGTTGATGCTCTTTTGGAGCTGCTCCACTAACCCTTACCTTTTCTTTGTCCATTCTACTTTCAGTTCAGTGACCACAGCAGGTCCTGCAAGTCAAAGAGTGCCTGTCCATTCAGTGAAGTGGGCTGTAAATATGTGGTATGTATGGTAATTTAATCAAATACAATCCTTTCATTGTGTTATTTTGCATTGAGGCGGGTCAACAAAAATATTGATGCAAATATTATTTTGGAGGATGTCTTGTTTTTAAGGAATTTCAACGGACGTTTGACATTTTAGATACACATATTTACTTTCTTGCCAAAAGTTAGATGAGAAGATTGATACCACTCAAATATCTATACACTAAATATGAAGCTGGAGATGGTTAGCTTAGCTTAGCCTAGCATTAAAACAAGAGTCAGGGGCGAACAGCCAGCAAACAAACCAAGGTAACAAAACCTTTCTACCATCTCCTCTAAAGCTAGTGATAGTTTCCATCATATAAGAAATGACAAATATATGTTCTGTTTTTATTTATGTTTTACACAGCGTCCCAACTTTTTTGGAATCAGAGTTGTAAAAATAAGCTCTGTTGTGTTTCTCAGATAGACAACGGGAAGCTGAGCGACCATGAGCACAGCAGCACCATGGAGCACCTGCGTCTGCTGCTGCCCATTGTGCTGTCCATGGCTCGGCCACGCGCTGATGCTCCTGGTCCCGGAGAGTGGCAGGAGGACTCTGGTCTGGGCCTGTACAGGGCTCCAGATGAGGGAGTAAATATGAGCACCGGAGCCGCAGCCTCTGTGCAGTCAGTGGACTTGGAAAAAAAGGTGAGTTTCAAAATAGATTTAAAGCTTTGTTAACCACTGATGTTTATAGGTTTTGAATGAGGATCTAAGTGTGTTTGTCGCTGTTTTTGGACAGGTCAACGCTTTAGAAAACATTGTGTGCGTCCTGAACCGAGAGGTGGAGCGCAGTTCAGTTACATTGGAAGCTTTCTCACATCAACATCGTTTAGACCAGGAAAAAATCGAAAACCTCTCCAATAAAGTGCGCCAGCTAGAGCGGACAGTCGCAGCGAGAGACTTGCAGCTTTCGAAAACTGAACAGCAGGTGCGGGAACTCCAATTCTGCACCTACGATGGGATATTTGTCTGGAAAATCTCAGACTTCTCGCGCCGCAGACAGGATGCTGTGGCCGGTCGAGCACCTGCAATGTTTTCTCCAGGTGAGATGAAAGACACAACCATCACTATCATCCATTTCAAAGGTCCTATATATCTGAAAGTTAGTTTTTGAATTTGAGTGAGCTAGGATCATGTGGTTTGTATTATCTTAACTCTTGGCGTGTGATCGAGGGAAATTCCAGTTCACTACACTACACCCTCGTCCTTTAGGGAGTGGACGTCCTTTTCTCACATGGCGCTGTTTTCAGGCTGTGTTTACATTCTGGGTTCTTCTTGTTTTTCCTATGCAGCATTTTACTCCAGCAAATACGGATACAAAATGTGTCTAAGGCTGTATTTGAACGGCGATGGGACAGGGCGAGGAACACACCTTTCACTGTTCTTTGTGGTCATGAGGGGAAAGTGCGATGCGCTGCTCAAATGGCCATTCAGTCAGAAGGTAGGAACAATCTTTCCACCCATGTTTTAATCCACAATTGCCACAATAAATAGCACAAAAAACAAACTGGTGTTCCCCTGTACTTCTCTTTCCCAAGGTGACTCTAATGCTCTTGGATCAAAACAACAGGGAGCACATTATTGATGCTTTCCGCCCTGATGTCACCTCCACCTCCTTTCAGCAGCCGATCAGTGAGATGAACATCGCCAGTGGCTGCCCACTCTTCTGCCCACTGGCTAAACTGGCTGGCAAGAGTCCGTATCTGAGAGATGATACGATCTTCATCAAAGCCATTGTAGACCTCACAGGCTTATAGGGTGTGGACTGTGGAAGCTGCACCAAAGCACCGAAAAATGTTAAAAGAAAACTTAATAATAATGATAATAGTAATAATATATCTATATAGGAATATGTATGAAAATATCTAAAATATACACTAAGAATGTCCTCAAGATTTTCTTGGGAGTGTCACATTACGACTGATACAGAGGGTGTGTAAAATACCAATCATGGTGGTGGATCTATAATGGATATGGGCATCCATCCATCTCTGAATAAATTAATCTGCCTTATAAGAGCCAGTGGATGGAGGCACTGTCATGTCAGCAGGTGTGAAGGAGAACCAGCTCTGGGTTTAGGTAACATTAAGAGCTGCTGAGTTAAATCTCTCTCTTGATAAAAAAAATTCTTAAATCATCTGTCATCCTAATGTGACCCTCTTGGCATTCAAATGAAATGTTATAGCTTATAACTAAACTAAATCTTATAACAAATATTTGTGTGTGTCTATATACACATACAGTATATTAGCTATATACTGTATTGGTTAACTTATCAATCAATTATCACCTCTAGTTTAGTGTAGCACATAGCATACGTTTGCGTATTTGAGTCATTTTTTGCTCACTGAGTATGGATTTAAGCAGCTGTGACCCTTTCAGTCCAGACTTTCTGAGCAAGTTGGAGAATGAAACTGCTGAAAAAACACACCTATACTTTCTACTCAACTCAGTCCTACTAGTAACTAGAAATCTTGGTACCTGATAATCTATATTATATGCACTTCGCTATATTATATTAATTATACATTATCTACATAGTTATAGTTTCCTTTTTACTAAAAGTACTTTGGTATACTTTGATTATATGTGTATAACATCCTTCTATCATAATCATCCTAATTCTTTTTTTCTTTTTAAACATTCATTTTACGTGAAATTCAGAATTAAAATCAAACCAATAGTTTGAAATCGTTGAATATATTTTAAGGCATCTTGAGACAACTTTGTGAAATGAGAATACTGGGCTATGTAAATAAAATGTATTTGACTTTGGTCATGTAACAGGTTTTCTCCACTTTCATGAGCTACAACATTAAAATGTTCAGTCATTTAAGCCTGTCCAAGTAGTTATTACTTTTAGTGTTATGATGACATCTGGATTGACTTTTGTGCATTTTCATTATATTAAAGAATTGCAGCATATTTCATGAATTTTATTCTCACTGTTTTTGCTTTTGTCTGAGATTTTATCATTACAATTACAATGTGTCCATTATGAAGGAATACATATATAACTACATCGGGTTTTTAATTAATGTAATTGTTGCATGTTGTCATGAGAAGAGAGCTGAAAAGGGTTTATTGTTTAATCGATCAACAGAAAATTAAATTGTGACTCCTTTGATATTTGATTAATTGTTTCATCGCTTTTTCAAACATTTCTTATTTCTGGCTTCTCGGTTGTGACAATTTGCTGCTTCTTTTGCTCTAATGTGATAGAAAACTGGAAAAGTTTGGGGGTTTTGGCTTGTTGGTCATGCAAAACAATACATTTTAAGATTAAAGTTAAATGTGCTTTTGTGTAAACAACTATTAAGTGAAATCTACACTACACATTGATTATGTTATTATGTGAGGATCAGCATCACAAAAGTATCCTAAGAACTGGATTATCTTTTCCATCTATCTTATGTTCTTAACTAGTACTGTGAATATGACAACTTTCTTCTGTGAGCCACCGTAGATGATTTTATGTGGTTTTATGATGTGACACTTTTGGGTGCTTTCCCCTACGGCGTAGGAATCAGCCAGTAACAGCCCAGTTCATCAACCGCCTGCTCAACTAAACCTGCAACATCGGTGAGTTGCAACAACAACCACCAACCAAACCGCTGTGTCATGAAACAGTTTGTCAGCCTGTTTACCCAGTTAGAAGTGTTATGCTGTTGACACAAATTTGGAAATGATGTACTTTTCTTTCCCGTCATACTGTTGCAGAGGTAGTTCCAAAACATTTAAAAAATATGTAACGGGGAACTCCTCTGATTTTACACATAAAGGTCAGTCTGGTCATGAGAAGTAACCAGACAAGACTAATTATCCGATCTTGTGCTTTGGGCTTTGAGACATTTACGAACAGAAAATCTATTTTACAAACTTGGGACATGGAGTTTAAATATGTGGCCACTTACTAGAAATGAATGCTATTGGTTACATTATGGGAAACGTAGGATCCAGAGTTTTCTGATTTTGACATAACCATGTGAGCATAATCAATTATAACAGAGCTTACTGGGGGGAAGGAATTACTGTAATATTGATAAGCTTGGTTATGCATAACTGGGTGGAGGAGCAAGAGGCACCTGTGGAGGAGGATGAGGAGGGGATAATGCTGGAAGCACTTGTTGGGGGGGGTACGTGCTGGGGGCCACAGAAATTGAGGGGGTGCTGTGAGTACTGGAGGTACAGGGACCTGGAGTAGAGGATTTGGTGGCAGGGAGGTGCAAGGGGTGCCTGGAGTGGAAGAGGCACCTGAGGGCCTCTAATCAGATCAGGTGTGGCCTGACAGATTGAGGATAAGTGTTTTCCCAAACAGGCAACACACGACACTAGCGTTACCTTTTAAAACTGTTGACTTTAACCATCATATTACACCCATTTTGAAGTTTCGACTTCTAATTAATTGGGCAGGATGTGGCATGCGGGTTATCATCACACAGAACATATTTCAAGAAAATAAGACAAGACCCGACATCTTTATGACTAAAACCTAAAACGAGACGATGACTCAAAATGGAAACGTTGCAGCGAAGCAACAGTTCTATAAATTATTCTTTTAACCACAACATTACCCACAAGCCTCATCACATTTTACATCCATCGCCCGCCTCAGACTACTGCTGTAGGCTGTTGGAGATAACACAGCGTGGCTCGGTAGCAGACCGATGGAAAAACCCTGCTTGAGGGAGAGTAGCTGTGAGTTTCAGTCCACACGCTGTTACACGGCTGAATTTATTTATTTACAAAAGCCCATTCTCTTGTGTGGCCTGATATCTTGGTTGCACAATCGAATGCGTGTGAGAAATTTATAAGCGGACCTTGATTTAAATTCTTATTAACTATGCAGCAGCACGGCTCTATGGATGGTAAAGTCAGTCTGTTGGTCTGCCACTTGGGTCCAGACTAAAATATTTCAACAACGAATAGTTTGGTTTTTCATAGAATTTAGTACAAACATTCATGGTCCCCAGAGGATGAATCCCTCTGACTTTGATGATCCTCTTCCTCTAGAGACACCACGAGGTTGACACTAAGTGAAACGCTATTAAATGGATTGAAACTAAATTTGGTACAGACATTCATTCTCCCCTGAGGAGGAACTGTAATCACTATGATGATGTCTTACATTTTCCTCGAGCACATCCTCAGGCGTATCATCAGCAACTTTGCCAAATGTGTTTTAGAACTGCAAAAACATATCAATAGACAGAAAGGTAATTGGCAATAATCAATTAATTGTTTGACTCATTTTAAAACAAAAAATGATAAACATTACCTCGTTGCTGTTCTGTTTTAGAGCAGTAATCCGAATATGTTTGGATTTATGTCTGTTGGTTGGACAAAATATGGCATTTGAAGATGTCTTGCTGCTCTTAGGACATTTTTTTTGAGATTTTATTGACAAAATGATTGATCAATAAAATAATCTGCATATTAATTGATAAAGAAAATAATCATAAATTGTAACCCTTCTTTGGTTTAATACCTGCAGAACCACAGTAATGACATTCCAATCATCCTCAGATCTACTTTGTATTTCGTGCTATGTACCAAATGCTGGCCAACTAACATGCTAAACATGCATCTAGCTCAAAGTACCTGTATCTAAGTGCAGCCTCAAGAAGCTGTCAGCATGGCCCTGTAGTTTGCATGATAACCTGTCTTGACCCTTTCATACCAGTGACAAACAAAAAGTAATGAGAAAGATCTTGCAAGTGTCCAGCTCTCTGGTTCTTGGTCTGTTCTTCAGCAAAGGTTTTGGAAAAAGTTTATTAGCAGAAAAGAATATTAATGTGACACTTTTGCAGACTTCTGGCCTTTCAGGGCATGCTTTTTATTTCAGGGGAGTATGAAAATAACATTAGAGGACAGGAAACGAGGAAAAAGACGGAGCTACAGTGAAAATAACAGTTCAGAAAATTGTCAAAGGGGACTAAGCAGAAAGTTCAGGACTTATTACACACATTTCAAAACATGGAAAATCCTGTTCAATGGGTGACAAGAGTCAGCTGATGAACTGACTAATTCACACAGGCCTCTCTGAAAAAATAACATGCACACACAACCACAGTTCAGGCAACGAGACAACCCAAATTTTAAATTAAAGGGTTTTATAATCATCTCGAGCAGGGAATCTCCGAGGAAATTTAAATATCTACCAGGTAAAGTACCTGAAGCTTGCGTTGGTTAAACTGCAACTGAAATGCAAATGTCAAGGTCCATTTCTTAGGTAGAGTATTACTTTTTGTTTTGCTTTTTTTTTTTTTTTTTTGAGACTGGCGCTAGAATGATAAAACTGAAGGACCTTTAAGTGGACTACAGGTATGATGGGAAGTGTACAGACAAACATGTAAAGACTGTTGGGGCAAATAGAATAGAATGAAATCTGAATAGAGGCGACAGGAGGTTTGCTCCACTTTCACTGCCCTTTGTATGTTTTATAAGGTGATATTGGTCTTTATGAGCATTTGAAATTGTCCTTTCAAATTAATCGAATTTCAGCCAAGGAATCTTATGATACATTTAAGATGCACAACACACATATATTAGGTCTGAATTAAAGAACTAGTTGATGTTTCTGTGAGTTGAAATGTCCATGAAATTTATGTTTTTCTTTATTGTAGTTTTTTTGTAAAATGCCAATTCAATTCATGTATTTATTGAATATTATATTTTATGTCTGTATCTTGGTGAACGTAATAATTTAGGCCATATTAAAATAATAATTATCTCTTCAACATAACATAACATAACATGCAGGATGTGCACTATTTGATAGGAAATAATACGTCTCGGGTCGATTGTTGGAGGATGGTGAGGTGATACTTCTGTTTTGAATCAATTGGTTAGCGGTGCACTCAAATGTGTCCTTATATAGTTATAGTTGCATTCCAAAGAGCTCGAGGTTGTTAGTATGTTGGTGGCTTAGAATTTAAGTGGAGAAGTTTTGCTTGGAGACTAAACAAACTTTCTGTCACATGTAAGGATGAAGAAAGAAACTCTTTTTTTTATTTAAAAAAAGACTCTAGGAGACATACATTTCTGAGATTCATCCTGGTGTCAGAAAGTCTTTTGACAAAATTAAAGGGTGCAGCTTTGTGCTACAAATGATTAAAGGTGTTTAAATACATTTCTACATAATATAGGCCCAAATAAAAATGTGCTACACAAACAGCTCACTCAATACTCAATAATGCTACGTTGAATAGGGGCAGAAAAACAATGGGATGGGATGTAATTAAAAACCAAGGCAGACTGCAGCAAATGCAGTGAAATGTCATCTTCCCTTTTGGTTTTAAATTGTTTTATAATTCTCTGAAAACAGGGGTTATGAGGTGTTTACACTCAAGACATCAATTGGATATATCCATTAATAAGAAAAGACATTTTCTGAAATAATTTTCAGGTACAGCACTTTGCCTCTGACGAGCAGAACACGACAGCCACAATCATAAGGTGCCATCTCTGCAGTACATTTACAGACATTTACACCTCAGGTCCAGGAGTCCTGTGTCCGACCTGTTCACACGCAACATTACAGATAAAAACAGACAAAAAACATCTCTTGGGGATCATGTTTGGACGTCTGTCTTGTGCATTTCTGTCTGTGATAACATTTCATATCACTCCTGTTAACAGAGTCTGTGGTGATTTCTGCAACAGCAGCGCAACAGCGCTCTCTTGTGTCTAACCCTGAGTCACATCACGTCCTGTCTCCTGTTAGCTGAAGACACCGAGCACTGCTTTGTGTCATAACACCGTGAGCTCAATCAAAACCACTGACTGTAACCACACTGAACATATACATGGAGTGTATATATATATTCACACCACAGAGGAAAAAGGTCAAACTTTCCTCTCCCACTCCCTCCCGCTGCAAGTGTTTCCCAACCTGACTCATGGTTTTCCGTTGACACTGCTGGCAGACATTGAGTTCTTGTTGCGGCTCAGCCAGGATGACAGGAGGCTGCGGGGCCTCTGCGGCCGGGTGGGGGCCTGCGCCAGGCGGACCATGCGTGGTGAGCGCCACACCTTAATGGTAGAGTCATCGCTGGCCGACAGCAGCAGCTCCTGGTCGGCGGGACTGAACGCCACTGAGTTCACCACGTCGTCATGCGCTAGACGCGCCAGACAGATGTTGTAGTGACGGTCCCAGATGTAGCCGTGCTTGTCCTCTGCTCCACTAGTGGGAGGAGAGAAGAGAGATAAGTCAGTGAAGCCTTCACAATAAAATAATTTCAGCAGAGTTATCAAAGCATGTGCTTCAATCTGATATTACTATTACTGCAACAATTGGCCAAATCATAAGAACAAGTGGATATTTAGCATTTCTGCACAAAAATATATAAAAAATAAAAATGGTATATCATTGTTTCTGATGCATTTTCTCCGCCTTTCAATCAACTAATAGATTAAACAACTCTTCATTTTAGCTGATTTGAATTCGCTACAAAGAACCAGATTTTGTAAAATGAGGCTCACCACAATATCTCAATAGATCATTTTTTCATCACGTCCATATTTACATTTTTTTGAAAAAAAAAGTGTTGGTGCTTTCACATTTAGTACCATTGAGTAAATAAATTACATGAGGCACTGCATTGATGATGGCAGCTTCTGTCATTCACACACACGGTGGGCTTAGATTATTTTAAAACCATGTGAATGCAAATGTTCTGCAATTGCAGTATCGCTTCCCTTTTCATACATAACCATTAAATGGCAAAATGCAAGCAAATTAAAAGCGAGGGTTGCAAGTGTGAAAGCTGCATCTATTCTTGGACAAAAAGATGGTCTTCAATCAGGCACCTGGCGACAAAGTCCCTGCTGACGTCGAGGAAGATGAAGAAGCACTCGTCGTTCGGCGTGAAGGCTCGGTGGGCGCGCAGACTCCTTCTCTCCTCCCTCAAACTCTTTAAATCGATCACATGCAGGTCTATCTCCTCGGCAATGGGCGGAGGAGACATGGGGTCGGAGATCACACACCCGGCTGGCCAAGCCCGGCTATTCACATAAAGGTACCTTATTGATGAAAAGAAAGGAGTAAATTTAGAGTCATGATGGCAAATGTTGAAAGGTTGATGCATGTCTTGCATTAGCATACTGACACAGATATATGCTCATTTTTTTAATAAGCCAGTGTGAAGATCTATTTACAAAACGTTTTAGGTTCTGAAAATACAGTGTAAACATAATGTGACGCTACACTACAAACAGCAAAGGCTCTTCTGTTGCCACAAAGTTGGAAGCACACGATTGCCTTAAATTAAAAAAACTGCTTATCACAAGTACACAAAAGTATGTGGATGGAGCTTTATACATAAGAGGCCTTACAGTTTATTTTCTACATTAAAACACAGTGAATCTTGACAACATTTACTTACCTGTGGTCTGGAGAAAGGCCCATACCAATGATGTGTCCATGGATATCAATGACATGGTCCAGGGAATCAAAAAACTCATCTGAACTCCGCTCTTCCCCCAGTACAGGACCACAAGTGGTCATCTGGTCCGGCTTGATCCGCTTAATACCTGCAAGGGACAAAGACTGCCACATGACACAACCACATCTTGCATTATATTTGGATAAAATCTGCATGCTTTGGAAGCAATCTTACCTATCTGGTGAGGTGAGTATGTAAGGCTGCCTGTAGTGAAGAGTAAGTAAGTTTTGTCCTCTCCCTCACCAGGCTCAGAGGGTTCAATTAGGCTGGAGTCAGGGGCCTTTGTGTGGGCTCTGCCCATCATCTTAGCCACCTGAGTCTCAATCTCCAGCTCTCTGGGTCCTACGTTTTTACGACTCTAACAGGAAGGAAGAAAAGCACAAAAAATAGCAAAATGAAGAACAATATTATTTAAAAAAATTATGGATTAAAATTACAGAGTTTCACACCATTCACCTGCATAACATGCTCCAGGCCTGAGATGGTGGGCTGAGGGAGGCGGCTGGGGGGGAGGCCGTGACACCTGGCTTCCCTCTGGTGCTCCTCGTGCTCCACTTCCTCATCTTCTTCCTCACTGCCGGAGGTTCCCAGGTCAAAGAGGAGGGGCTGGTGATGCTGCGGCCCTTTCTGCCTTCGAGCCTGAGATTGGGCCTCATAGTCCAGCAACAAGTCTGGGTTGTCATGTCGACGGCAGTGGGCCACCATCACTGTGCGGATGGTGCTGGCATTGATGTTCTGGATCTTGAAAAGGCGCTTGACTACGTTGACGTTCTCTGATTCAACATCCTGTCGGAGAAAAGAAAAGGATGAGGAGGAAAGACACTGTGGAGGATTGCGTATTACTATTATTTTCAGTCAATACATTTGTTTTGATGAGCATTTAAATATGGTGTTTTTCAGTGTTCATTGCAATAATTGAACAAAGAAACTGTCAAGACTGGGATGAAGAAAAATACTTCTAAGATGTTCCAAATGTTGTACAATAATATAACCCCATGACACAGTATAAAAAGATTCTTCATTTGCACTTGTAAAAGAAAGATTTTGAATGACCTGGAAGGCTTTGTTGAGCCACAGCACAGAGCAGGAGGTCATGTTGCCTATCCAGTGCAGGTTCCCAGAGATCAGGTGGGTCTCATTCAGCCAGCAGCCAAACACATCGTACGGCTTGTTCCTCACACGCGACAACAGCGTGTAATTTTCTGTCGCGCATTAAGACACGGGGAGAATCAGTTGGAAACACACATTAATGAAGGAAAAATGTACTCACACAAACTTATATTTAATAAACTGGAAACCTAGTGTAAAAAGGTTGAGCCTATGCTACTTTGAGCATATAGACAATTTAGGAGTTTGTTTGTTTAAATCCTGATTTAACATAAATGATAATTCTGGAAATCACTGCATATTCACAGATGCTATGCAAACATGTTATTTCTCACATACATCATTCATATCAACCAACCAATCTTCTTCACACATAACTGCTGTTTGTACGGTCTGATCTCAAAAGGATGTCACACATACTGCCCACACCTTGGAATGTGGGAAGGAAGACGCCCACACAAGATTATTGCGAAAACTAAAAAGAAGTAATTATCAAGAAACATCAATAGGAGATGATGACACATGGCTGTTTTTGTGGGTTTTTTCTGGTTCTTACCCAGACTGATGACAGCAATTTCCCCAGAGGAGGAGTGGTGTGGGCCCAAGTAGACACCAGACACGAGCAGCAGGGTGTCATCAGCGTTAAACTGGGAGAACTGGGTGTAGCCCCAGTTAAACTGCCGCATGCTGGAGCTGTGCACCAGCGAGATATTACCATCTGGCCGCTCCGTGTCCCATAGCTGCACACAAAAAGGCAGAAGACGTGAGTGGAATAAGGAAAACGAGAGCTGCGGCTGGTGGTTACATATTTCTGGGATTGGAGAAGAAAATGATATGAAAACTACCAAACAATGCAAAAAAAATAATTAAAAATGAGGGCACAAAGAAGGCCGTGCTGATGATGCCTATCATCTGAGACCTGATTCTGGCAGCAGACATTTGTTTCCATCTTTCTTGCAAAGTTCAGTATCAATAAATGTTAAAAATGATACAAAAATCTTTCTAAAAAAATTATTATAACTTGTTACAAAAACCTATTGCCCAAAAGTAAGATGTTGTGTTTGTTTTTAATAAAAAATATGCAGTATGTTATTGATTTAAGGAAAAATGAGTAGAGAGTGTGATCAGCATTCATATGATTGGCTGAATTCTGATCACATGATTGCAGTTACATGAGGTAGGTGTGTTGTGAAGTCTTTTTAAGTGTTCATTCTTTTATTTTGTTGTGTATTTTATCATGTATAGGTAACGCTTTTATATGGATATTACATGATGATAATTACACCAACAGATAGTAATGCTTTCTCAATAGTCTGTGTGTTATCTTGTATAATCATGTATATTAACATTCCTTCATTATAAATTAGGAAAATTAGTTCTGAAAAATAATGGGGTTCACCCTAAAATGTCTTGGTCAGGATCCTGCTAACTGTCAATGAGCTGCACTTTTGCAGGTTCCAGATTTATTTTAAGCATCTTGGAAAAAAACAAAAAATCCAGACTCATTATGTCTCATGTTAAACTATTTGGGCTTGGGACTGGGTTTAAAATTTTATCACCTGCTTCATGTATCACAATCAAACGCCAAAGCAAGCTCCAACAATTAAACCAAAAATATGTTTGAAAGAATCAATTCTTTAAACACAAATCCGACAGCAGTATGGGTGGTGCTGTGCTGAAAGGATAATCTATATTTAGGTTCACCCATTGGAGCTTGTTTTGACCCTGAAGTGTGCACTTTAGTGCCAGTAAACCAGAGAAAAGAAAAGCCCTACATTTAGGTACGTAACCAAATGCTGAACACAATCTACTGAAACGCTGACAGAAAGTAAGAAAATAAGGTCCAGGATGAAAGTAATCTCAATAATCTTTTAATCCCTACCTTAACAGTGCAGTCTTTGGAGCAGGAGGAGAACCGGTGACCCCTGTGAGAAAAAGCCAGGTGGAGGACTTGGTCCGTGTGCTCTCTCAGCGTCTGAACCTCCACACAGGGGATACAGTCAAACAGACGCCTGAACTCCCTGTACCACGACACAGCCGCTGCACAAAAGAAGATCAGGAGTTATCAAAGCTGCAAACAGTCTATACACAAAGCTGTTATCAATGTGTTAATTTGCAATAGATAACAGTAACAGGATACTTCTTCTGTTAACATATGATTATAATTGTTATTCACCTGGGTGTCGGGGTACAGAGCGTGGTATGCGGTAGTAGCTGTAGAACAGCTCCCTCCAAAGGAACTCATCTCTGGAGACAGCCAGCCACTGTCTGCAGGTCAGACCAGCTCTCAGCACGGCATCATGGGGCAGACGCAGGAAGATCTCCAACACCAGGCTATCTGGCAGAACTGGGCCACACTCCATCCTAACATCCTGTGTACTATACACACATATATTAGGGACATGGGTGTGGGATGTGAAAGCAACCTCAACCCTTTAACATAAAGTTTTCCCTTTTTTCTTTCCCTTAAGTGGCTTTAAGGTTGTTAAACCCCAAACTGAAGATTTCATATCTTTATGGCTGCTGCATTTTCTAGATGTTTGTACTTCATTTTATACACATTTCCCCAAAAACTCAGACTGATATATTTGACATTTTTAAAAGCTGTGGGATTGCCACTAAAATGTAAAATAAAGTTCTGTGGGTTTAAACAAAACAGCATAGCATGAGTTTGCAGTAACTGAACACTGGTCCAACCAACAGTCTAAAACTCCCAAATACACATCCTCACATTTGAGAAGCTGGAGAAAATGACTGAAACTGTAAATTGATTATCAAAATGGTCATATGACATATATTAGCTAAGAAGATACATTATAATTTAGAAGGAAAAGACCTTGAAATCAGTCACATTATTTTGCCCTGTGCACCCACAAATAACTTGAGGCTCCACCTTTACTGGGACTAATCTGAGCCTGACAGCTGAGAGCTGTTATACTGGTGTGTGTTACACTGGACAGGCAGCACTGAGCTGTGTTCAGTCGTCCAGGTCTCCTCCTGTCAAAGCAGCTCATTAAAGCCATCATCGTTACATTTGACATGTCACTGCATTCACATGTATCTCCATTATGGACACTGAGTTTAATGGCTCGACGTGTTTGTCAGAGCTGTCAAATAAATGATTTTTATTGGTGCAAAAGCAAAGTCGCTGCTGCATCAGAGCAATGTTAGCATTGCACTTCCTCAATTACAAGCTAACACAGCCGTATAACATTAGGAATTTCACGTGAACTTTACTTCATAGAAATCAATCAGCACCATTATCTGACTCTGAGTAAATCTATGCAGCTCTTCTTTGCAGAACCAGCCCGTCGGTTGAAGATGACCTAACATGGACATTTTTGTCCCTGTGCGCAAAACTCACTACAAGTTTCTGTGTTTACACTGAAAACAGAGACTCCAGCCCTCACAGTGACCCACGAAACATTAACTAGCTAAAGACCTGATAACTAGCGGACGTCTGTGTGTGTTTGGTACACAAAATCAGTTAACAGCTTACTTTAAAGCTATGCTAACCAGATATATCTGTCAAGCTAACGTTAAGCTAGCTAACTTGTTAACCAGCCAGCTAGCCGTTGGCTGACGTTTGTTTTCAACTTTTAGCGACTCTGACGACATTTATATCTGACAACAAGCGGTCGCTTTTATAACCCGATACTTTCGTTGCATGAGTTCATCAGCTTGGCTCAGTATAAAGTTGCTGACATTGACTGTGACCCACCTGCTGGATCAAAGTATGTTGGGAAGAAAATCAAACGGCTAGCTAGCGCTGACGGCTAGCTACAGAAAAATGACAACAATCCTCCAGCAGCGGTGAACCGACCAGACTCTACTAACAGATAACAAGATCCTCGCTCCCGCAAGGGCAACTCAATCGATGTCATATTTATAAGCATGGAGAAAGATATATATCTATGATTTAGTGTAAGATATGTTTTAGATAAGATATGAAAGCATCTTAATTGAGGTTAGTTTCTGATTTGTCATTTAACCAGCTTTTCCCCCTTTTCTTTTCTTAAAGGGAGCAAATTTTTCAAAAAACATTTTTCTGTCTTTTCAGATCCCAAAACAACTCTGTCAAAGTTATTCTAATTTTTTTTTATTGTAGCACCAAGAGACACCATCCAATGATATATTACAAGTGTGCAAACACAATTAAATATGTTTAATGATCATGTTAATTTTGGTAACCTCTCTCTTGCAAAATAGCAGTAAAAACATTTCTTATTTTTTAAATTAGGGAAAAAAAATGTTAAGTTGATGATTTTCTTTTTTTGCTTCAACTTCATTTCAACTCTGTGCTTTATGCCGAGATGGTGAAAATTGCAGATTGAGAAGAAATGTGCAATTGTTTTGTTACTATATTTCACTGATTAAATATTTCCTAAGAAAAACTGCACATTCAAGTCTTTGCACATATGATTATTTAGTTTTTTATTGATATACATTGGGTGAAAAGATCCCTTACCATATATTTATACTCTTTAGACTTTTTATCTTAAATTGCTCTCAGTGGCAATATCTTTTTTTCCCCCACTGTTTTCATGTTAATTAAATGAACATGCAATGGAAAAATTAATGAAAAACACACAACAGTAATATTATTCTTCCTGTGTCTTTGTGGTGGCTCTCGCTGTTTACTGACATCACAGTGAGCACTAGAGTCTCTGTGACTGAGAGATGCTGTGTCATTGGCTTCTAGTGTCATTGCACACACATCATTACACTGAGCACATGGGAACAGATGAGCTGGACTTCAAGTTTAACTCCTCAAGAAAACATTAAAGTGGAACTATGCTGTGACTGCTCTTCTCTGGTAAGTGTTCAGACTTTCTGAGACAAATGTATAGCAAGTTTTTAAAAGATAGAATTACATAGCAAATTTCTCAATCATTAAAGTGATGTTATTGTGAACAATAACACCCTTTCCCCCATAGACAGCTTCATTCTTTTCACCATGTTGGGATAAAAATTTTAAACATAAGCCAGGAAAATGTTTAGTACAGTAGGATTGTGTGTATAATGGAGCATGTTAAACCTGATATGGGTGGGATCAGGTTACCTGCCACAGGATTACCTCAGCAGAAAAAGACCCGTGGCTGATACTACAAACAGATAAAAGAAGAAATCCTGTCTGTTTCACACTGTCTCCCTTCAGTGCTACGCAATGCTGCTGAGTGGATAGTTTCCTGCTGCGGCTCCTCGAGGAAAGACAGGACAGCAGCAGGATGACTGTACCAGTGTAAAGGTGCTGATTGCTTGGGTGAAATGGCACCATATTGAATTAATGATGTAAGTAGTTCTGATGCTTAAACTGTCTTGTTTTCCTCACTGTGCAGGGCAGAATGTGTGGACAGTCTCTAATGATGGAACAACATCCAGTCAAAATCCCTAATTCCTCCCTGTGGAGTGGACAGAAGAGGTGCCCACATTTCCCCAACATCTTATTTATCTCTTAACTTTATTTACTTGCAGTATGTTGATCTGCAGTTGCTCTGTATTTGTTTCAATGATGGCTTGTCCGAAAACTCCTTGCTGGGAAGTTGGATAAGTTCTGACAGCTGACAAGTGCAGCAGTGGCTCTGGTGACTTACAATCTACTGCATGTACCAGTCATTTGAATGGTGGACATGCAATATGGTCAGAACAGCAAATTTATTGAATTAAATAAATGGTTGTTAAGATCATGTCATTGTCTGTGTCATTAAAGTGTCTTTACACTGTTTCTCCAGGAGAGGCCCACTTTTCTCTTATGAGACTCTCTTTTCCTGAGTGTGTGGCGTCATCGTGTGGAGGAAAAAATAACTGCATTTAGAGACATTTACTTGTGGACGAATGACAAGAAAATTGGTTGCCTAATTACTAAGATGAAACAATATTGAATGATAAGAGATTTTTCAAATGAGGGTACACATTATAGATGGTCAGTCATTCACAACACAGCGCACAAATGAAAGATGAAAGCACATCCTCCTTCTTTGACATGCATAAAACCCCTGTTGGTGTCTTTATTTACTAACTATGAACAGCTGCTTTTATGTGCATGGAAATGTTTAATGAAGATGGAATATGATATAATAGAATAGAGTACAACTTAACTGTCCACAGAGAAAACTGGGAAATGACTTTGGCCCATCCAGCAGGTTTGAATACTCCAAGAAATAAAATACACAAAATGTAGGAAAAGCTCTTTAGAAAAAAGATTAAAATTAAGCCTCTGTATATTAACTTATATACAGAGGTTTATAAGTTGAACAAGTTGCTATCACAGGACAAACACACACAGACAGAAAAACACATTCGTACCTGCAACACGTTAGAGTTTCCAATGCACTTAATGCACCTTCTCAAAGCACCTGCTGTCTGTAAACTGCGAGGGGAAACCAAAGGAAATCACTGCAGAAACATTGATAAAAAACTAACTCCTCACAGACTCTTTAAACTCCACTCATGCTGGCAGGTTCAAACCCTGGACACTGTACCTGCAGCTAATGTTCAGTCTCTTTACCCTGCCACTTGACTAGTGTGCACTGGTGTACTGGGTCTCAAGCCCATGTGATGTTAAACAGGAGAGGCAGGTAAAGCATCACCAATAAAACCTCCTCTCTAAACTGACTCTCTACTGATAAGGCCTGAAAACCATTCATCTTGAATGGCTGTCAATCTCATTGCATGATTGTTGCTCGTTAAAAACTTTTCACTACTTTTTTGAAACTCTTTTTTATGTCAAAAAGTAAATTTATCTGTATTATTTTTTAGCCCAGTTGCCTAATGTGTGCTGGGATAATCAAAATCCCTCATGATGAAGACCGGGTTAGACAGTTTTCCAAGTGTCTTTTTTGGATTTCACCTCTATAAAACTGGCACTGATACTACCAATAAAAACAAGCCACTTAATAATGTGGCAAAGTGTGTGCTTATTAATCATGATTTTTTTCTTAATAAAAGAAGTGTTTAAGTGATAGACTCTAAGGCAGGTTTTCTATTTTTTATCTAATTTCATCTTTATGAAAAAATCTTCAGATTCCTATTTTCATTTTGAGTACAGTCAAATAAACTAGGCTAGATTATCAGAGTGAATTGTTTTGGAGCGGAAAAGCTAGCAGTCTCAGTCTTTGGTCTCGATTTCACTCTCTTTTAAGAGCAGGTTTAAATGCATGAACTCTAGACCTCTGCACGTGAACAGCACATAAAACAACTAAATTCTCTTTTGCATGTGATAGATCGAAACAGTCAGCCACTGTCAGACTGTCTATGCTCAAGTTATAAGTGTGTCTTTAAAGAACAGCTGTTCCAACAATAATCACCACCATAATGTGATATCATATCATATTTATTTAGAATAGAAGAAAGCACAAATGTATTTACATTCACATGTACAGTAGCATACAATACAATTTTACAATTACACAATAGTATAGTACACAGTCTGTGCAAGGTTAAAGTGACAATTTCAGTTTACAGTGTGGGACGATGCAGCTGAGACGATGTACACTGGTGGCTACATCCCTTAGTTTCTACTGACTGTACACAAACTGACTGTGACTCTGCTGAAAGTACTTTTCACCTGAGCTGGTGAGGATGTGATACCAAATTTAAAATATGTAGAAAAAAAACTTTGATATATGACACTTATACAGAAGTTTACACAAAATCATGAGCTGGTTTTCAGCATATTTTCCCCCCAAAAAATACAATCATTGAAACATCTTTCTGATGGAAATTTGGATCACAGGAAAACAAGGAATTCAAATAAGGCAGGAAATTGAAAATTGTGAGATGGTTTTCTATCACATCACCTCTGTCTCATCTGGATCTTCTTCCTACACAGCTGGAATCTAAAGTGCACTGTTGCTCTGCCTGACTGTCCCTCCGCGTGTCTGTCATCATAGCACCATGGTGGGGATGTGGTGCACCAGGGGCATCTGGTGCTGGTGGGGCATGCTCATCTGTGGAGGAGGAGGGGGAGGGGGAGGATGTGGAGCGGGGGACACCTGGGATGACGCGTCGCCGGCGTGCGCCACCGGTTTGTGTCGCGCGCTCTTCTGGTGCGCCCTCAGGCCGGCCAGCTGCGAGTACGCGCTCTGGCACACGTGGCACTTGTAGGGCCGCTCGCCGGTGTGCAGGCGCACGTGGTTCCGGAGCGTGGACGACTGGCTGAAGCGACGGTTGCAGAAGCGGCACACGAAGGGCTTGTCCAGGGTGTGGATGCGCATGTGCGAGCGCAGGTTGCTGCGGGAGTTGAAGCCGCGGTGGCAGATGACGCAGCGCATCCGGCCGGCCGTGATGGAGGAAGGTGGGGAGCAGGAGGTAGAGCCGTCACAGGAGTGGGAGTCATCTGGGAGAGAGAGGAGACAGACACGTGATGAAGCTTCACAGTGGAGGTTTGTCTCAGATGCTTTAGGACGTGAGAGCTGTGATTCTGATCCATAAAGTTACTCACCATTCCTGCTTTTCTTCTGCTGCTCCTCATCTGTTCCTGGAACTCCAGGGATTCCCAGGAATGTGTTGTGAGTGTTTCCATACCAGACGAGAAGCTCCTGGTCCGGAGGGATGGTCTGAGGAAATGATGCAAAGGTCAGCTTATCAGTATCATTTTCAGGTTTGCTTTGATCCATAGCAATCACGTGTTTAAATCTCCCTTTTGGTCAGCAGGTGGCGCTAATCTAATGGACACATGCATCCATAGTGGTCGTCAATACAACCCCGTAAAAACCACCAAAGGCCCAGTCCATGCATACACACCCACAGTGTTATATTTTGCAGGCTGCAGAGCAGGATCAAACTCTGGCTTCATGCTCACCTCCACCGCCTTGTAGAAGATGCTGCTGCCGATTTGCACCACCTCCAGGTTCTGCTCCTGCTCGTTCCGGGCGCACTTGATGTAGGTCATCCAGCTGCGTTGGTCCTCCTGGCTGGCATCGATGAAGTAGCGCACAGTGCCGTCTTCATTGAACACCTGAGCAAGCAAACCAGCAAGGAAACACACATCAGCACAGAGAAGGACGCTACAAAACACTGATCCAGGTGTCAGGTTTTTGGATAACAGGGGCCACACGGAGCTGCATCCTCCAGGTCTCAGCTCACCTCCCACATCAGGTTGTTGTTCTTGAGCAGGTCCACGTGCTCAGGTGACAGCACCCTCCCGGTGAAAGGACCCATCTCGGTTCCTGCTTTGATCCAGGTCTTTGAGAAGATGCCCAGACCTTCTCCAGGGATGGAGCTCTGGGCGATGATCACCTCACTGGGCAGCACCAGGCTGGACAGCTTCTGCACCTCTGCAGAAAGAGAAAAGAAGAAGTGTGAGCATGAAAAAAATTAAATGAATAAATAAATAAAAATAAACAGTGACAAGGCCTTGATGTTAGAAATAGAGACTGTGCATCAGTGCATTCAAATGGATTTTTAAAACTGTGCGTAAAAGTGCGCAAAATATAATTCAGACAAAGCAGAAATGTTGTAAAAGTCCTGAAAACAGCAAATGGACTGGATCTTATTTTAGTCACGAAATATTAAGCTACACCTGATCCCCCGTTTAATTCGATTATCTGGATGAATTGAAAGTTTTTGTTGTGCACAGAAAACCCCTTTTTTGCGCATTTTCATCCGCATCAAAAAGGGGGAAAAGAAAAAAAAACTTGCGCTTCTTTAATGTCAAAATCAAAGATTTTTTTTTATTTCAAGCTGCAAAAAAAGGAGGGGGTTAAATGGTCCTCTATTGCTCAGGGTCCAGCAATTTGTCATGCTTCAGATGTGATATTCATTAAAGTTTGCTGCAAAAGCAAACGGCTAATTCCAAATTCATTATCCTTTTAAGAACTTTGTAGCAATAAATTTGCGCTGAATGAAACGAGGGCTTGTTTAAAAAGACTCGGGAATTTCTGCAACAAAAAAATGGAAAGGCGATTAGATGGTTGACATGCAATGAATAGCATTAGATTTAGCCTTCACGGCGCATTATGCGAGGAACAGCAAATCTTTTAAGGAGAGAGAAAAGAGAAAAGCTCCGGAGCCCCATAGCTGCCAAGAGAGGAAAAGAGACCGTCCGGAGATTGATGAATGCGGGATAAAAAAAAACCCGGGGACATCTCAAAGAAAAGAGGGAACCTTTCTCTCCTCGAGGTTTAAGTGGAAACTTTCCCAGGTCAAGCGCAAAGTTAACCAAATGAATTTAATGCCCTGCGTCTTTCAATCAGCCTCCAAACGTGAGGCTCTGAGGGGGTTAATGCGTTAAATGGGTCGAAATAAAAGCAGCACAGAAAATAAAATGAGGGGGGGAAAAAATGCAGAAAAGCAGCAACAAGTTGAAGAACTTTTTGAAAATAATGCACGAGGAAAAAGTTGTTTTTTGTGCACAATGGAGAAAATACATGTGATGGTGTTATTGCGCAAATTGAAGGATTTTAATAAGAGGCCTGCACTTTTGTAAGAAGCTGCACATTTCTCATATAAAGATATTCAATCACAACTATCATCACTAATAAACTCTCAAAATCATTAGTAACAAACCTGCAATTAAAAACGTGCAAACATGCATGATACTAAATAAAAATCAGGATTAAAGTGAGATCAAATAGTCCCGTGATGAACCAGCGTGTGAACCTACCTCCGGCGAAGGACTGAGCCAGCACCTCGGCGGTGAAGGCGGTCTTGGGGCTGCCGCTCTGCCGCTCCTCCGCCAGGTGTTCGCCCAGCACGTTCCTCCACCTGCCGTACAGGAAGCTGTGCAGGATGTCCGAGGTGATCACGTCCGACAGCGAGCCCCTCGGACACTTAAATCCAGACTTGAGAGCCAGAGCGTCTGCGGGTAGGACGGAGCCCATGATGCCGCGGAGACCCCGAGGAAAAAAGCGAAGCAGAGTGAAGACACCGAGAGCCGCTCCTCAGTCCGTCCCTCCGCTCCAGACTGCGTGCGTGAAGCTGCCCTGCCTGTCTCCGAGGGTCTCCTTATATAAGTGGCTGGTGTGACCCCTGTCTAATTACTTATTAATGACACACCCCTCGCCATGTGGACCTGCCCGCTGCGCCGCCGCCACCAGCCTGCAGAGCCGTGAAAACACAGCGGAGAGGGGGAGAAGAGTGAGAAAAGTTTATTTTACTAATCATCTGCTCGTAAAGCTGCGCTGCACTGATCAGGAACGTGCAAAAAAGCTGCATGCATGCAGATTTTTGAATCCCTATAAATGCATTTTTGCAGATTTTTGAATTCCTATAAATGCATTTTTGCAGATTTTTGAATTTCAATGAAAGCATTTTTGCAGATTTTTGAATTTGAGTGAAAGCATTTTTTTGGGAAAACCTGCAAAATTGACAGATAAAGGTGCAAATAATGAACAGACTGCACATATGTGGATGAAAGCAACACAGAGATGAAAAAAAAACCATGCAAAATATAAAATGTAAAATGTGAGTTGAAGTTTTGTGAGTTTTCCCTCTGCAGAAGTGGGTCAGCGAGTCTGGGAGTCTCTCGCACATTTTTTTCTCATGCATGCTGATATTAATTTTTTTTTGTGTGCGCACTTTAACGCGGGAATAACAAGAATGGCAACAAGCTGGACGTGGCTGTTTTTTTTCTTCTGCTTTTATTTTTTTGCAGCATTGTTCGCATGCAAAAAATGCAAAGCTGCTTTCACTTTTTTTTTTTTTCAAGCCCTTGTCGAGGTAAGCGGTTTAATATTCATGGATGTTCGGAGCCCCTCTCTGCATTGTGGCACCGTTTAGATGAGTATATATGGGCCCCTGTGAGTCTTTTCTTCTCTATAGTCGCAGTCCTCTGTGTTTTTTCCTCTCCTGCCTATTTTGCAGCCTTGATGGACTGGGGGGCTAAATGGGCAGTTTTCCTTCTTTTTCCAGCAGAGAGGACATCTTTATTCCATCCCAGGCTCACAGGTTTCCTATTCAGCTCCCCTCCAAGTAATGTCAGGCCCCTGAAAAGTGCTGCAAATCAATCTTTCATGGTGTTTTGAGGGCAATTTGACATCCATGCACTCCTCTTTTCTCTGCAACAACTACAAGGGGATTGTCCAAAAAAAAAAAAAGCTGCTCTCTCTCTCTCTCTTTCTCTCTCTCTTTCTGCACGAATATGGCAATGTAATGGGAAAAGAAGATATGGCAACTAAATACAATGGAGGATTTTTTTTTTTGGTGGGGTGCTGCAGAGATAGTGAAAAGGCAAGGTGAGTGACAGGGCACGAAAAAAGATTACTGTGAAACAGCTGCTTTTTATGAGAGGGCCCCTCCTACATTTGTCTCCTTTTTCCCAGATGAAATTTCTCTGCTCTTTCAATGGGATTCTTTCTCATCTAGATTGATTTACATTTATAGCATTCATGGCACAAATCCGGGGTAAATGGCCGGGACAGGGGGGTGGGGCCGCTTCTTTATTAAAGAGGAATTAAATGAATTGAATTGGGGTAACGCATGGATTTGATTTGCTTATTTATGCATTAACCTGTGGCTTTATGTGGGGCTGGTAAAGCCCCTGGGCATGTCAGCAATGGCAAATCATCCTGCTTAGCTGTGCCATTGTAAAACAATTTGAGCCATTATTCTGTCCATTTAAAGCTTATCAATTTAATGTGGATGATTGACAATTATTGCACAAAGAATGAGGTAATTGTTTTATTTCAAAGAGCTGCTGGGGGACCTATCAAAGAGAAGCGTTTGTTTGTGGGTAAATAGGAGAGTTTACGCCTATCAACAGGGCCTGCAGGAAAGAAGAAAAAAAAACCTGGAGAAAATGGACTCGATCATGTTAAAATAATGCATGTGAACATTTCAGCTTTAATGGCAGAATAACTGAGAGTAAACGAGGAATTGTGAGACAGAATGACAACATTGCATTTCGCATGGAAAGCTGCATTTCTTTAAATGTGTCTCAAAAAGAATTTATCAATAAGCAAAGTGAGTTATCCTGCTAAAAAAATATATATAATTTCAATTAAAACAGTCAATGAGTCAGATTTCAGGCCTGCTGCAGGGAAACACACACACACACACACACACTCCAAGCAGCTGGAGAAAAGAGTGGAGGCTCTCCAGGGATCCTCTGCAGGGTCATTAAAAACAGATTAAGGTAGCTGCCACAGTGTGGAGGACACTGAAGATCAGCTCATCTGTTGCAAAGGTGAGAGAGGTGCAGTCCCTCCTCACACCCTCCCCTTAAAAGAGCCCCCCCCCCCCCTTCCCTCTCTTGTTGGACTGGACAGGGGGAGTCAGGACACCTGCTTGATGGAGCTGGAAGTGTGTGTGTGTGTGTACATTAACTGTGCTGTTCAGCTTGTTCATGCATGGCTGCAAAATTAAATTAGAAAAGTCCTCAAACATTAAAGCAATTAAAACATTATGATCCAATTAAATGCAAAAACAACACTGTATTTGCTTTAGATTCACTGTGTTTTCTTCCTCTCTACCAGTGATGGAAGGCAACTAAGTACATTTACTCAAGTACTGTGCTCGTATACAAATTTTGAGGTAGTCTACTTGGGCAATTCCATTTTTATGCATCTTTACACTTTACTACATCTTAGAGGCAGATATTTCAGTTTTCACTTCACTACATTTTCTGACAGCTTTAGTTACTGTGTCAATTCAAATTCTTAGTACAAAATATAATCTTCAAAATACATGCTCCACCTTTACCAGCTGCAACATTAAAGTCATGTACACGTTAAAGCATGTGTATAAAAATACAATAATATGATATATATAATTCTTAAATGGGCCATTATGCATAATGAGCAATTTTCCTTTTGATACTTTAAGTATATTTTCATGCTAATGTTTTCTGTATTTTTACTGAAGTAAAATTTTGAATGCATCACTTGTAGCAGAGTATTTCTACACTCTGGTGTTGTTACTTTTACTAAGACATGTGATTATTTCTCTTTCATGTTCAGATAATCACAACAGATCAATAAGGGTCAATGAGAAAATCTGTTCACTGCTATAAAAAGGAGTGATGCAGTGAATGGGCCTTTAGTGCTGGAAGAACTACTCAGATATTTTCCTGTGGCAGAAACACCACAACGTAAAATATGATCCTTTACAACCGAAAGTCCTGCAATTAAAATTTTTATTTTGATATATAGATATATTAGAAGATAAATGTATTTTAAGTGTCAAAAGTAAAGACACTCATTGTGCAAAATGGCTCTTTTCATTATGTTTTACTGTTTCTGGATCCTTAAAGTATAAATGGTACTTTGATGATGGTCAAGCTCATTTTATCTGCTTCCTGCTGGTGGACAATTTAATCTATTTAATTTAACAATGCGTCATATTTTCTAAGCCAATCATATATTTTATAAGAAACATTTCAAGGCAGCTACTAACTAACAGTACAATATTTGCTTCAGATTTGTTGCAAGTATAAATGCAAATAAATTATGAGTACAGTATTGGATTAAATGTACTTTCTACTACCAGACACAACACACACCTATAAAAACGTTTTACACATTTAAAAGAATCAGAGTTTGAATATTACATTTACAAAATAATAAAATCAGATAATCAAATGTGTATTATTCCCCAGAAACAACTTTTTAAGGTGTCTAATATTTTTTGATTGTTTTGATACATTTGGTCATTTTTGAAGTCATAGATTGTCGATATTGTATTTGACTGCGTTATATTGTAGGTGAAGCAGTCAAGACAATTTAGCATGAAAGGGCTTTACAATCTGTACAACTTTGCCCTGGAAGTGAAGGTTCAAATGCTGCAGCCTAATGTCATCCCTGAAGGAGAAAAAGTTGTCCAAGAAAGGCCTTTATCAATGATAATCGTGCCTCTCATCCTCAGTCTGCAAATGATCCGGGAACAACTACATTATTAGACAACCACAAAGGAGCGCCAGGTCAGAAGTGTCCTCTGGGACAAAAAAGGAAGAGGATCAAAATCAAGGGCTGGATTTGGAAACAGCTGCACCGCATCAATGCAGGGGCCGGTATGGGGCCGCGCAGGGTCCACTGTGGCAGGAGTCCCCCCCTGCTGAGTGCAAAGATGTGCAGTGACAAAGCTGGAGGGGGTGGAGAGGGACATCTCACTGGACTGGAGCCTGAGGGCTGACGTGCTGCTGCTGGTGGACAGTTGAGAGAGAGGATGTTAGGTGGATTGTTTAGGGAGCAATGAGACGTGGAAGAGAAGGAAATCTGCAGGGACTGAATTTTGTCATGAAGCACAGTTCTGAATCGACCAAACATAAAACACCAGTCTGTCAGAGCAAAGTGATTCGGCTTTGACTTTTGATTGGGGCAATCAAATTGCAAATTTCCCCACTGTGGGACGAATAAAGGTTTATCTTATCTTATCATCACACCTGAAACCACAGGAAAGGGGTCCAGATATGGATGCTGAGATCAGACAGACAAACAAATGTGAGTCTGTGATATTAAAAATATTGAAGATTGTGCTCATAGAACAAGTCATAATCAGGTGTGAAAATAAGAAAAATTAATTTGGGGTAAGAGTAAGGGTTGCCTGACTTTGACATTTTCTTTTACTTCTCAGAAAAATTCCTTTAGAATATTGCAAACTGCTCATAAGATTTGGACTAAAGCTTTCCCAAGAAAATGAAGCACTTCTGAAGAACTTCTCTACCCATTTTAATCTGAAAACCAGGAATAATTGTGTGCCATTTCTTTAAAATCCATCTTCTACATCTCTCAACATGCAGCCATAATTTGCAATAAGATGAATTAGCCAGCATATGCATCTTTGTGTTCACTCCAAAGTTAAACCTACATTAACCTGATTGTGTCACAGTGGAAAAGTGTTGCAGTTAACATTAAGAACTTGTAACGATAGTATAACTCAACCACAAGAGAGGCTTGCGGAAAATTTATTTGAGTTTGAGAACTGGCAATAGACTAGAAAATATAGATTTTCTGCTTATAAAACATGAAAACATACAGTTGGCCTATATATCCTCCATGTATCACCTGTTAGTATATATACACAGACAATAGAGCTCTCAAGAAGTTTCATAGTATCAGAATACAACAAAAGACATTTAAATGTTTATAACGATGTCATCAAATAGAAAATCAGCTTAACAAGTACACAATAAAGGTAGTCTGGATCTTTTTAATACATGGTTAACTGTACACATAAGGAAAAAAAAACAAACACCATAATTAGACATTTTGAAATTATATCCCTTTTCATTAAGAAATGACGTTAATACCAGAATCATTTTTCCATAATGATGCATCATTTATACCATTTATATTAGATCACACAAAGAAATAAAAAATTAATTAAAAAGTTATTAGCATTGGACTGAGTCCAACGGCCCACTGAGTCCACAGCGAGGGCTCAGTGGGCCGTTAGTGAACTGGGAGGTACCAAATAAGACAAGTTTTTGATCATAATACTTAAAACATAAAAATACTACATTAATTATTACACAGGTAGAAGTACAGAGGCTTAGCAGTCTTGAATAGTTCAGGTACAGAACATACACAAAAATCTACCACTTCTTATTTTTCTTCATAACAAGATGCAACATCAAATTTCAAATCACATTCACAATCTTTGAACATTTTCAGTATGAAAACAGAACAGAAAAAGAGGGACAATTTTCCTGCAACACTGATTACAGGAAAAAAAATATTTTTTTTATATAAGTATATATATATGAAACATATATATTTTAAATTAACAGTCAAATATATGAGCATATATACATAGTTTTACAAGGTAGCAAAGGCAAAAAAGCTATTTGCAACATCCCCCTAAATCCTATCATATCAGATAATGGTAATAAATTATCCATGACATTTTCCATTTGAAAAAAAGAAAAAAAACATCTTAAAACTACAAGTTAAAAGTCTGTCAAAACATTAGAGAACCCATCTTTGTTTCAAAAGTGAAATAAGATATTGCACCTTTTTTTTTTTTTTAAACCAGAGTACAATAAAATGACAATGAAAAACAGCATACAATGCACAACAGGAATTAAATTAGAACTATTGCCACTGGCTGACATTAATCCTTATTTTTAAGCCTTGTAACAAAAATACATTTCCTGTAACAAAACATCACAGTTTCATTTCACTGAATTATGTAAAAGGAAAACATTTTAACACACTCTTTTTTTTAAACATCTTATGACATATGACAAACGGTATTCAAGACTGCTAAGCACATAACCATGGTTTCATTTCAACATAACTAGAAAAAATAGATCATATTGCCATTTGAAATGTTACAACTTTTGGGTTCATTTTGGCGGTACAATCTGAGTCAAAGACAGGAAAATATAGAAAAACGAAACAGCTCTCTCAAGTCCAAAAAGGGATCCCAGATACTGTCTATCCAAAATAACAGTGTACACAAGCATTTAGTAACAAATAAATGTTCCTGATTTTAGAAATATTACTTTATCATATAAGTCATTCTACAGCTAGTGTTTCTCACTAAGAAAAAAGTCTTCAAGGCGTTGCAAATCTAGAACACCCCTCTGTTAAAAAAGGGTTGTTTTCATCCTCAGTGATTCAAGTCTTTCACCTGGGCATCTTCTCTAATGATCCTGTAGAATAAAACCAGATTGTTAATTATTTCTCACAATATTCAGCCACATTAAAAGCTCATCCCAGTGGTGCCTTAAATTTAAAAAGCTGACATTCGTTTCGAGTTTGAAGAAAAAGTCTGCATTTTCTTTTTGTCAACAAAATCACATAACAAAAAGACCAAAACCAACAGTGAATTGATTCTACTATTAAAAATCATAAGATATCAAAAAAATGTCCACTACAATTTCCCTGAGCTGAAAGTCACATTTCTTGTTTTGTCCAACCAACAATCCAAAAACCCAAAGATGATCCATTTACTACAAGACAAAGATAAACAGCAAATCCTCACTTTTGAGAAACTGGAACTAGCAAATGTTTCAAACGATCATCAAAGTAGTTGCAGATTAATTTTCTGTCGATCGACTATTTGATTCAGCTCTACTCTTTAACATTTGGTAATAATTACAGCTCAAAAGCTGTTTTAGATGATGACTGAGCCACTTTTCAAATGAAACTGTATTCGTGACCTGTTCAGAAGTTTAGAAATATTGAGAAAGAGACTAATAGACTGTTGGTTCTGGTTCTTTTTATGGGATTTGTTGACAATAAGAAAAACAAAAGACACCAGCCTCATGCCGACTGATCTGTACTGTGAAACACTGTTGCTCCTCACCTGAAGGCCCGGGGCTTGTGTCTGCTGTGCGCCCTGGTTGAAGTAGGCCATCGGCTGTCTGTAGAAGTCAACCCAGGCGTTGTAGTCAGGATTAGAGGTCTGCTGAGATCCAGGACCAGCTGTCTGGCCTGAAGAGGAGAGGGTGGGGGACAACAGTGAGGAAAGTCACATTTGCAGGTTTGAGCTCAAACTCCTCGTTTCATCCGTTTGTGTTGTGATCATCATAAAATACTTTTACATACAAGTACTCACCCCAAGCTTTGTTGTATTCAGGAGCAGTGCTCTGGGCTTGGTTTTGCTGACCTGTAAACAAACAGAAGGCTTCTTTTTAAAAATTTTCCATTTTCCTTATTTTTAATACAAATCTTAAGCACGGCTTTTCCACTCTGACAGTTTTAATTGACCAGGGTTTTAGACTAAAGATACAAGCAGGATTTGTGCTTATAATCTTTCCGACATGTTGAGTGAATGCATTATAAAATTATAAAGTGGGCGTTCAGATGGTTGTTAAAACACAATATCCTCTTCCCTCTGAGTGACACTTGCCTATCTTTTTATAATACTGCTCCCAGTCCATCTGGCCCGTCTGGGATCCATTGTGACCTGAAACCAGACACAGATAACACCACCAGAGTTACTGAGCTTTGCTTTTTCACTTTTCACCTTCTGCTCTCATCTGCAATTCTGTTTCCTAATGATTTCCATCGACGGCGAATTTAAAAATCTGCCTGTACAGGAAAGAGGCGGTTAGCCACAGGGAACCATCTCACCCCAGCCGGCATAAGACTTAGAAAGCACAGTCTAGCTAGTTTTATCACCAATTCAGAGTAAAATTTATGGGCAACGATATGGATTCAGAGGTGAAAACTTTAAATATTCTTTTGTTCCACTGACCACAATCATCCAGCTGGGGAGGGATCAGGTTTCTGGATATGTTGTGTTTTTAACTGTTAAATCTGGTCATGCATTTACTTACTGTGCTCCTGTTGGCCTTGAGGCTGCCATATCTGAAAAGTTGTCCCCCATCCTCCGGTCATGAACGTCTGAGGCCCACTTAGGCAAAACAAACAATTTAATGTGAGTAATTAACTTGACAATCAATTTCTTACTGAAGACACGGTGTTGCACTTCATCAGCACCAATTTTACATGGAAATTATGTCAAAATGTGACATGTTGCGGAGAGAAATTGGACCTTACTGTTGGGGAGGAGTGGTTGGTCCTTGGTTGTAGGGATTCATAGCGAAGTTGCTGTTGCCCCCCATTCCTGGGCCCTAGAGCAGAGAAAGGGAAGAGGAGGCGAGTGAGAGACCACACTTGTGCTTAAAAGGGAGCCAACAGGCAAGGTCAGAGGGCACGGCCGGGCGCTGATGCACTCCATTAAGTCCATTTGATGGATTCTTCATGTTTAACCTCTGGTGACATCCTGCTGGCCACCAGGACCACAGCAGCCCGGCTCACCCCAGCAGCTCTCCGCATTGACATGTGCGCTCATGAATATCAGGCCAGACAATAGCGTTTTGGGCGAGTACCGGGGGGGCCAGAGGCAGACCACCTACCCCAATTCTCTCATCGATCAGCTGGCGGGCCTTTTCCAACTGCTGAGGGGTGCCTCGGATGGAGAAGATGCGCACGTTGGGGTCGGTGTTGGGCGGCGGGTTTCTCTGTAGCTCCACGTGGGCACGAGACTGCTCTTTGATGTTCTTGATGGTTTCTCCACCTGCAAAGGAAAAGGGAATATTTAACTAAGGCTGCAACTAACTATAAATTTCCTTGCTGATCAATCTGCTTATTATTCTCTCAATTCATCATTTGGTCTTAAATGTGTCAGAAAAAAAACAGAAAAAGTACACTAGAGTCCAAGGTGGTGTCCTGAAATTTATTCTCACTAAGATGCAAAGACATCTGAAAGCAGGAACTGTTTGATTAGATGATTATGAAAATAGTTGCCTTCTCTGATGTCAGGATTTGGAGAAGCTGCTTCCTCCAGTTTTTGTAAATTTCCAAAACCAACAATCATTATGTAAAAGTGACAAAGTAAGTAAGTAACCATTAAACCTTTTAATTTTCACTGTGGTTGGACCATAGAGCTGCAATGATTAATCAATTGGTTGATCGAAAGAAAATTAATCACCAACTATTTTGATAACAGATTAATTGTTTCAGTCAAGGATTTTCTGCTAACCTTTGTTATTTATGATAGTAAATGAAAATTCTGAACTGCATAAAAGAAGCAACTTGAAGATGTCACTTGAGGCTCTGGGATATGGTATTTTTCAACATTTCTCGACATTTTATAGATTGAACCGGAAAATAATTAGTCGCAGTCCTATTGGACAACATGTCGTTAAGTACTAGTTCTTCTGAAGCATAATCTGACCCTGAAAGTGCCTAAAAATCAAGCAAATACTGACGCCTCACATTAGCCAAACTCCCACTGTTTGACTGAATTAAACCTAAATGCATTGCAAACAGTTATATTGTCAATGCACAGTATTTTTAACCCTAACTTGACCAAGTTCATCATGATCATACAACCATCTAATGTTGTTTGAAGATATAAGCCATTAATTTGGAAGCCTTTCCCATCTCAGACTCTCTCGCCTAAAGTGGTGTGATAGTGCTACCTTATGAAGACACTGGCATGTGTGTCACCACTGATCTACCATTCTGTGGTAACATCCATGCAAATCAGGAAACAAAAGCAGACATCTCCTGCACACCTCCCCCTCCTCGGCATCAGATGCCAGCTTCCCGACGTGTGGGGAGAGCAATTACACCAGCAGGGAGAAATGAAACATAGCTGGCAGGAGAAAAGGGCCAAAATTGAAGCGTATCCTCCTTCTGGGATATCGTTTGTCTCTTTTAGCCTTTACATTCTTGACTCTGTGTTGTCCTCTGTGATGAGAGGAGGGAGTGAACGGGGGGCATATAGCCGCCCCCCCCCACCCTCCACAATGCCCATCTGAACGAAAAAGGCTGAGGGTGCTTCCCGGGGGGACACCAGGGCTGTCCCAACATCAATTACACATTTGTTCACTTGTGGCTGACATTCGGATGACCCTGGCTGACCTCCGAATGAAAACGCTCATCAAAAACCTCTCCCCTCCCGTAGCCTATTCCTCGCTGCCAACAGACTGCACATGGGCCATTAACCCATTGTCAACCAAATGAAACTTCTGCCTTAATGAAGCCATTATGAGCTCTTCTAGTCAGACAGCAGAGAGCAATGAAGACCCTGACTATTCATTTCATGGACTGGGCTGTAGTGAGGACAGATAATACGGGCCTTATTAATGAGACTGGTTTAGTGAGCTGGAGAAAAGGAGGGGATACAAAAGTGCAACTGGTGACGGCATTCAAGGCAAAGCCAAGGGACTGGTTAGCTGCTGGTGGGGAAAACACTCTCGGGCCTCAAGGGAAAATAAAATGAACAGAACTAAAACATGGAAATTTTTACTAAAACAGCAGTTTCACATTAAACTGGGCAGTAGAAATCACTATAACACCGAAAAGAGTATTTTTAAAATAATATTAGTAAAGACATGTTTAGTACCATCTCCCAATTTAAATTTGGTTCCTCTTCATAGTCTTTCTGGATCAACTCCACCAGCATTACGGTGTTAATTAAGTGCTCTCATAAGTTTGCTCTAGAGCTGAAATGATCGGCTGATTTGTTGAAGATTAATCGTCAATCCATCCATTAGCTATACCCATGAATCCTTTGGAGGGTCATGGGAGTACACCCTGGACAGGTTGCCAGTCAATTACAGAGCTGACATGTAGAGATCACAATCAACCTAACTCTTTCAATCTGATGTAATAGTGAACTGATTATTTGCAGACTTTTGACAGAATACAAAGAAATTTTTAGATGCCACAAATGGGATAGAAAAATTTTCATGTGGCATTTTCCACCATTTTTAAAAAAAATCTAATTGACAAAATCAAAATGGTTACAGCAAATCAAGGCTATCCAAGTTATAGTAACAAAACTTAAAAAAATAATAAAATTAAATGACTGAATTTATACAGCACACTGGACCTGCTGCATCTAGAACTATGGAGGATCTCCGTCTCTGCAGGTCGGTGATATTCATCAAGAAATCTGCCTGCTCCAAAAAGGCACATTTTTAACAGACACTACACTAGTTTACATTAATGTGACGACATATTTTTGTAGCCCTACACTGAAGAAATGAAAATTAACTTGCAGCTTATTCTCTTTCTGATAAACATTGTAAGATCATTTAGTCACATTTAGTTCTCATTTTTCAGGGGCAGTGACAAAAAAACTGCAGTACAGACGCATAAAAGTGAAATGTGAGAAACCAAATTCAGCTAATGTTAGAGTTAAGTTAGAGCCCACTTAACAGTCACCACCCAGACAGGAAAATATATTCTTAAAGCAGTTGTTAAAAGCTAGTAAGTGGAAGTAAGTGAAAATTCAACTTTCGACTGAGCAAACTCAATGCAATCAAAAGCGCTGGAAAACCTTGTAAGTGAACCTTTGAGGTTAGATTTTTTTTTTTTATGTCAAAAAACATTAAATTTGTTGGATGCTTGTTATGACTCTTGCACTGAATTCACGTCTGTAAAAAAGTCTGAGCAGGTTGGTGGGTGGTTTGATTCATCAAGCTGTGTGTGTGTGTGTGTGTGTGTGTGTGTGTGTGTGTGTGTAGGGGGTCAAAACAGAGGGGCAATGCGCTGCATATGGCATCGTAAAGATATTAATCACTGCACCCTTTAAGGGACGGCTGACAGCACCCAGACCCACCGCCATCTCCACCATATTGGCCCACTTCATATGCTAATGCACAGAGAGGGGGACGCAACGCCCAGGTTTATTTGTTTCCCTCGGCCCACTACATGCACAAAAGCCACTTGACATTTCTATTGCCATGTTTTTATCTTAGGTAAAGAGGCCCCCTTCGACCCCGCCCACCACTGCACGCACGCACACACACACACACACAGACAGCAAGGCGACATGCATGCACACATACTACACACACACTCACAGCTTCTTCCAATGCAATGGTCAATGACTTTTAAATAGCTGGCAATAGAGTGGGCATGAATAGCCAATAAGCTAATTCCTCCTATTCATTCCCTCGCTGCACTCTATTGGGCTGAAAGACCCTCATTAGATGCCAGGCAGCCTTCCACATGATTGAGGGCTGTTATTATGCACCTTTAACAATTAATGTCACATTACACGCATTATCCCCGTCATTAAGCCCTTAGTGAAGCCAATGAATGCCACTTGTGCTGTATACATGAGCCCTGGAGGGAGAATAGGAGGGTGGTCACTCACCCCCTCTTCTCATCAGTTTCACGCAGTGGCAGAACACCAAACGGCATTCAGTTATTAAAAGGGAAAAGGCAATCTGGTGAGTTGGATATACTCTTATTAAGACTGTTCATATTGATGAACTCTGTATTATTTTTGAGACAGCAAGTTGGGGGAGATGACCTCACAGCGAGAAACCGATCAAAAACCAGGCACACACACTTTCAGCAACTTTTAAACACAAGCTAGTAACAAAAAAAGTTGCTACATATACAATGTGTGACCAAAACAGTTCACTGGGGTAATACAGCATCAACAGGTCTTTAAAAATCAACTAAGAAAGACTTAATAAAAATATGTTCTTTACCTTTGCCAATCACCAGTCCGCACTTGTCAGCAGGTACTGCATATGTCACCTCCTGCAGTCCTCCCATGTTGCAGTCGCCTCGCCCTCGGCGTCCCATTATACCTCCAAACCCATCGCGCTCCTACAGGAAGGGAACAGGCAGAAATAGAATAATTGAATCTAAGCTAACTGTATTTGGTTCTATGTTTTGCCTCTCATCCAAGGGGTTTCTTCAGTTCTTTAGAAGAAACCCCTTGGATGAGAGGAAAAACCCTTTTTAAGCATCTACAACTAAGTTCATTTGCCTTAGATTCAACCCTCCTTCAACTGGATGACTGAGAATCTTGACAGATAAAAGAAGGAATTTGGACACAAAAAAATGTAAAAGAAATTAGCTCCCTAAATTTCGTGAAAACAAACAAACAAACAAAAAACTGGATGTAAACAGAAAAGACAAAGGAGAAGCACATACCTGAGCAGTTTGAACCAGTTCATTAATGAGGTGGACCGCATGGTGGCAGTGGTCGGGCTGGCCCATCACCTGAGCAACTCTGTCAGGACTGACTCCATCATCTGACAAATACAAGGGACACAAAATGTCTAACTCCATACATATTTACTTTCGCGAGTTTTAAATACAAGTCTTTGAGGAGCAAAAGCCTGGCGATATTTTCAAACTTTAGCTGCTTGCTGGTTTGGATTTCACAGCTTCATTGAGAAGTGAATAAGTAGGAAAAAATGCTGAACTTTTGGATGACCTGACTGGAATAAATATCACTCTGTCCATGAATTCTGATGATTGTGAAGCTCTGGATTTTCTATCAGCCATCAAGTACTCAGATTTCCACCAAGACAGGTCAGATGACAAAGTCTACGTCAAACTTGTTCCCAAACTGACAACACAATGTCCATCTTTTGTGCATTGACACATGCTGTACTTCAAGAAACAGGATGACTTGCAGGTGTGCTGTCAGTACAAACTGAGCACTCAATTCTAGTTAATGATACGTTTGAAATGTATGATACAGATTAAAATTTATACTTTATGCAAGGGGTTAATGGGCATCCCATCATACCCACAGTGTATGTTTTTATTATAGTTCTACATCTGATTTCACCTGTTGATATCAACACTACAACACTAGATGGACGTACTATGAAAGTAGGCCTCATCATGCTTTTAAATGCCCATGTTTACGTTCACTCATTCACTGATCTTTCTTCGACTTCCTTAATGTTATCTTGACTTAATCTTTATTGGCATCAGAAACTTTCAACAATCACAGTTCTTGATGTCCCCACGTGGGGCCACAGTGTAGATAGATTTTTTTTTTTTTTTTTTTAGAAGTCGTAACCTCTCAATGCACATCTTTAAAACCAGCTTTAGAGGTTACACATTTCTATTTGACTTCACTGTCAACATAAGTTCTTGTTTTATCTTTTTACCTTGTTTGAACTGGATCCTGACCCCCGCATCATTCTGAATCTTCTTGATCATCTCTCCGTTCCTGCCGATGATGATGCCGACGGCAAATCTGGGCACAACCACCTGGAGGATGAGGACAGAGCGAAGAATTCAGAAAAGTTTACAAGAATTCTCTCATGTGAATAAATAAAATCACATTAGCTTTAGAAAAAAAAGCTCTTACATCCAGACTGCTTCCTCCCATTTTGGATCCAAAGTCTGCCCTGCCAACCCTGAAGTCTCCTTGGTCCTTGTCTCGGATCAGCTTGACCACAAGTTCACGGGCTTGCTACAAAAGACCCCAAAAATAACATTTTAACTTTAATTTTAAGAATGCTTCATGGTAAGCGTAACAAAAGTGCAGCTGAAAATTTCTCAAAAAGAAAAAAAAAGAAGAGGTTTTTCAAATGTTTGAGTGGAAGACTGAAGGCATAAAATGTGTAAAATTGAGTGTAAACTGGAAAGATAGCACCACACACTGAGCTCTTCTGAGACGGACCTGCACTTTGTGGGGATCCCCAGTGATTCTCAGGGGCTTGTCTGCTCCAGTGGGCATGGGGTCATCCTGAATCATTATCATCTGCACTCCTGTTCTCTCCTGCAGGGGTACAATCAGACGGGAGCAGAAACATATCAAAGAGTTAGCTGGGACCCAAAACACTATTCACTCTGAAAGGTGGAAATTTTGCCACATCTCAAAGAACAGGTTTTATTGTTGATGTAATCTTGGCAACTTATACCAGCAGGTGAATGAATACCTATAGAGAATGTGAAATGATATCTATCAAATTTTTATGTAGTCATGCAATTTGAGTAGACTAAGTGTAGAAAAGGCCAGCAATAATCAAGTCATCAGTTTTTATGCAAATGCTCAAAACTATTTAATGATCATTGTGACAATTACACCAAACTTTTTAGGTCATTTTCCTATGTGCATTCATACCTTGTTTATCATCATTACTGCACAAGTTCTACTTTTATGTATTATTCATTTGGCAATTTTACTTTTTAACTAGTTTTTGAAAGGTGCTACATAAATAAAGTTAATATTTTGTTTTGGGTGCTGTTGGTGTAGTAATACTCAGGAAGGTACTATGAGATTGTCCATGTTTCCTTTATGTACCTTTACTGTAAACTATCTAAGACAAGGCAGAGGAACAAAAAACGATAACCCATCAGTATCCACAGTACTGCATAGTTAAATCTTGGTCTTGACCATATGTTTGATGAGTTTGTTTTGTAGGGGTGGTTTTGTTATTGATTGGATCAATACTGTTAATCTTATCCGTACTCTTTATTTGTCAGGTTCTTAACTGATAATGTAATTGTTACTTTGTATAAATTATTTACAGAGTAGCAACAGCAATGCAAGGTGTTCACTTCTATATGCGGCGTCCTTGGTTCGGTAGGCCCTGTGACCCAAACAAGTACTGCCAAAGTAGTCTATTATGTCTACAAACTCACATGCATAACAAAAATTCTATAGCACGAGTCATGCCTCAGCAGACACAATTGTAGAGAAGTCATGTCCACAATCTATACAATAAAAATGTTCAACGGTAAGACTGAAAAGTAAAGTTGTCAAGTTGTTAAATGCACAATTTTACTCTAACTGCTATACGTTCAGTGCTGTCTGCTACCAGACCTGCAGCTGTTTGATGGTCTCTCCTCCTTTGCCGATGACCAGGCCGACTTTGTTGGCAGGGATAAGGATCTGTTGGATGGAGCTGTTGCCATCCATGTCACTGTGGAAGCCTGGACCATACCGGCACTGCTCCACAATCTCACTCAACAGCCTCTTGGCCTGCCTGTGGGGGCGGAGCGGGGACCAAGAAACACATTAGTCACCACAGTTTCAGGCTCGACAAAAAAACGTTTTTCTTTGTCGAATGTGAAAGAGGTGCTCAGGTGATTCAGTGACTGATTAAGAGGAGATGTGAAAAGGGATTTGAGTTCGTGCCCTCTGTGTCACGACAATGGGGCACACTTTCCGAATGCTCCGAGCAGCTTCAGTTAATCTGTCAAAGTTGAGAGATGAGACTTACTCAATGTTCTCTGGGCTCCCAGTCAGTGTGCAGGGCCTGTCCAACATGCCTCCACTGTCTGTAAGAAAAAAAAGCATTACAATCAAAGACACATTTTCACAAACATAAGAATGACTAGTATAACAGTATAACTTAAATTGTTTAACACACAAACTTAACATGAGTGATGTTGGTATCAAAAGGGAAAATATGTTAACAGTTTTATGTAAAAGGTTACAAATGTTAATCTAAACTAAAAGACAACTCCAACAGCTTTAATGCAAACTGTTCTTCTGGCTTCTAATTATATAAACTGCTCATTTAAATGTAATTCTTTAATGTACAGAACAAAACCAAGTACTGCTTCATGGTCCCAACAATTTTCACATTTCCACATCACACTTGTGTAAGTTGCATATCGGAACAAGACTGGCAACAAACGACCTATGAGGTTGTAAAATCATGCTTAATCATGTCCTAATCTCAAAAATAAGGTGAGCAAATGGATGTGAAAACTGCTTTTGAGTGCCAAACTCTGCATGTACATGATTCTGCACAGTGAAAGTCAAACATCAAAGTGAAGGAACAATTACCAAAACCTGTTTTTCATTGGAGGTGGACATTTAAAGCTCTTATTAAAAGAACCAACAGTAGAGTCCACCTAACCAAAACCACCCCTCAAAAGTTCTTCTGTTAAAGAAATAGGATTGATCCTCTTTCAAAGTCAATTATAACATTTATTCAAAACTAAGACTCATAGTGCTTTGACCTTCAGACAACAGATAAGGCTGATGAAGGTGGCAAGACCAAAACTTTGCAACTTCACTGTCGGAAACATGCTGGTGTCAAGTTCTAAAATTCAAGATTTTTAAGAATTCTAAAGAGTATTCAACACAACCAACAGGACACATTTTACAGGAAATATTCAGCTGTTGCCCAACCTGTTTGCTTGTGCAACACAGTTAATAGACTGGTGCAACGCCATGTCTCATCTACAAGACTGTACAGGTAAGTATGCCAACACTATACCAAAAGGCTACATCGAGAAAGTGCAGTACAAAACTAAAACCCTTTTCATTTTAGCATTGTTTTGTCAATTTTGTTTTCAATGTGGTCATTTATTTTTAAAAGGCTGTGTATGTTGAAAATACTGCCTGACCCCAGTTACCATTTGTCATATTGAAGTTGTGATCTGGAATTTTCTGTAGTTCTGAGTTTCACATGCACTATGTGCTTGTAAGTACCTGCATATTAAGACATGTATTGCTTAGGAACCTGATTAGTTGGTTCAAGGGCGTTGTAAAATATAAGGCTGTTACTTTACACTTCACTTTAAGCCATCCTACTTAGCATTTATGCTGAAGCCTATGCCAGCTGACATAGTCATATGCACACCCCACACATGAGGCACCATTACAAAAAAGTTTAAATTTTAATCTATTGCTTCTAAATTAGAGCTGAATAATATGAAAAAAATTTGTGATTATTTTGATAGATATTGTACCAAACAAGCATTTTCCCATTTGTCTGGAGAAAATGATTTGTAGGTCGGCGCATCTCTGTAGCGCCACAATGCTTAATTAAAATGGTATGTGATGTATTTTACTATTATAAAACTTTACAGCTCCTGCATTTGGACATTAGACATTGCACTTGGCCACATTGCGATTTTGATAATATTTTGATTAATTATTCAGCCCTATTGTAAAGGCTGACTCAGGAGACTTAAAGTAAAGTGTTGCCAATATAACATACGGGTCCTTGTCCTGAACCTGAGATTTGGTAAGTCAAATCTATCAATGAAATGTCATGGGTATTACTTTTGAAAGGGGAAAGAGTAAAAAGTCATTCTGATCATTTATCAGTGCTAAATATTTCCAACACCAGTGCACATGAGGAGACATAATGTTCAGTCAGAACTTACCTGAAGCAATCTGGATCTTACAACCTGATTCCAGCTGAATTCTTGAGATCTGCTCTCCTCCTTTTCCAATGACTATGGAGGAGGGGGAGAGAAAAGGCCAGTTTGAAGTCTTTTTGAATTTAGACAGGGGCCTTGAGCAGTGACCCAAAAACTGAGTGGAATATCAATACTGATGATTACATGTCAAACATTAATACTGACTATAATGAGCTGAAGGGCTACTTACTGAATCCCACCATCTTATCAGGCACTTTGAAGTCTTCTGTTGCAAGAGCCCTGGGAGAGATTAGGACATGATCAATAACTACTGGCAGACCAAAGAAAGTAAAATCAAAGAGCCATCTGAAACTGGACTACCTATTCCTCAACATGTACAAAAAAAGAGCTGAAATTATTTTAATGATTAATCACTTTGGTCTATAAAATGACCAACACGATTTCCCAGAGCCCAGGTTGGCATATTCAGATCGTTTCTTTTATCTGACCAATATCCATATTCAGTTTACAATCGAGGAGGACAGAAGAAAACCTGCAAATAGTCACATTTGAGAAGGTGGAACCACATTTTTGCTTAAAAATGATGTAAACAATTAACAGATTATCAAAATTGTTGCTGATTAATTTCCTGTTGATCAACTAATTAATTAATTGACTGACTGTTTCAGCTCTAGAAATTATTAGTTGATTGGGAGAAAAATATTTAGAAACAATTTTGATAACTGATTCCTTGTCAACAACTGCTGGTTCCAGCTTCTGAAATGTGAAAATTTGTGCCTTTTTTCCCCTATCATAGTGAAATAAATATCTATATCTATTAGATTGTGATTTAAAAAAGGTCAACTTGTACTCTGTTAAACATTTTTTCTGATATTTCAGAGACCTAATAATTAGGTGATGGATCATATGCAAAATAAATCGTTAGTTGCAGCCTGATTTAAAAAACTTACAGCTTAAACTGAATCCAAATTCACCAAGAGTGAGAACATAGTTTTATATCTGATGCCTATAATAAAGTAATAAGTAATAATTAATCTCAAAACTACGTAACTGTGGCACAGAGGAAATACTAGGAATGTCTCCATAGTGCATTAAAATGAAAAGACACAGAAATGTGAGTATGCTCTGCTCACCTTTGATGTACCATTGCACCAAGGTGGTTCCCTACTGAGAGAAGTGAGAGGAAAGCAAACCAATTAACAACTGAGAAATAAATCTGAGAACATGGTTAAAAATAAATACTTTAAATTGTCTGTTAAAGCTGACAAAGCAGCAAAATGAAGAATGAGTCGGAGCTGGAGGTGACGGGAGCAGATGGATATGGTCCTGCCAATCCTTCGTGTTTGTGTCTGACCCACAGTGGGGGACTTTCACCAGCATGGTAATCAGGTCTGTGAGTGTTTGAGTGAGTGTTTCAATCAGAGCCGTTCAGAAAGAGAGAGGCAGCAGTCGGGTCAGTGGCTGCTGGTCATGAATTGAATTTTGACAGGTAGCACCGAGCAAGGGTCCTGCAGGGTCACTGGAGGATGTGCTGCCATGGACGTGAACACCTGAGTTGATATCTAGCAGCTTCAATCAATTTTCTGGTTGTTTTGCTCCGATTTCACTTCTTCTGGAAATGCACCGGGGTTAACGCTTGAGAATGGAACAGCTATGAATATAAAACAGGAGGTGAATTCATACAAGGACAAGACTGAAAGATAAAATCTGAATGCCTTGAGTCCATTTGGATACTTGTACAATTGAAAATTAAATGCAGAGAGCTAACTGCAGTGCTACACAGATACCATTTCTGTTATTTCCCCCAAACTGTGGGACAACCTTGACTATGAAAAACTGAGGACAAATTGTTGCGAACAATAACAGTGCGTCAAACAAAGCTAAACCAGAATTGCATTCAATTTATCTATCCATGCATTCAGGGCTGAACGATCATACAAAACAACTGTGACAAGATAAGAGGAGGACAGGATAAATGACTAGTGTTTCCACTTCACGGATATGAAATGAATCAAATCTTTGTCATGTGTGCATGGCACAGTGAGATAGAATGACACTTTTCACTACACACCAGTATCAGATACTTAACACAAAATACAAACATGAATATACAAAACCACGGCCCTCTGGTGTACAACAAGTTTTGCAACAACTACACAAAATCCTAAAAAGTGTAATCAACACATAAGGTAGCAAACAAGTGGAGAAATACAGCAGTTATCCCCAATATTGGTGAAGAGGAGTTTGACAGGAAATAAAGGTAATTTTTCAGCTTGGTCTGGTTTATTATCCCTCCCTAGTGTTATGTTAAGCTTAAAATGTACCATGTGGAGTTGTTGACCACAAGTAGTACTATCGATCAATGTTTTTATGAGTGAGCTGAGTGGGTTTGAAATTGCGTGAATGGACGCACATGCACACGGACAAGGATGTGGACGACACCTGCCAATGATTTCATTCTATTCCACTGATCAGTGCAACTCTTCCTCAGGTGGCTGAGAATGTCAGTGCAGGACATGATCAGACTGTCAGGAAGAACAGTGGGTAAACAATTATATATGCATGAACCCCTCATTACATAGATGAATGCACATTTGAGAGTTCAGAGGTGCAAAAACCAGATGCACTGGTTTGCAGAGATGTGGAAAAAAAGTGATCTGGTCAGATGAGTCATCCTTCACCATGTTCTCAACAGGTGGGCGAGTGCATGCACACAAAGAGAACAGGCCTGTATGCTTGACTCCTACATAGAGGGGATCCAGTGGCTCTGGTAAGTTGTGGGGGGCAATTTGCTGCCACTTGTTCCCTTACAAGTCCACCCATGAGAGATTTTGGACCAATGTGTTAGACAGCGCTCCCCACCACCATTATCAAAACACCAAATGAGGGAATATCTGTGAGATAGTGTTCATCCCTCCAGTAGAGTTCCAGAAACGTGTAGAATCAATGCCAAGGTGCATTGAAGCTCTTCTGGCAGCACGTGATGGCCAAACACCTGACTAAGACACATTATGTTGACTTTTCCATCTATATGTGTGTATAACTGAAGGTTTACCTCCATTGTCTAGTGAACGTTTTTGGCCTCCAAAGCCGTAGAGGGAGGGGTCTATGACCGGAGAGGAGCTGTTCATGTTGGGCATCTGGTCTCCTCCCATCTTGGCTGCCATCTGGAGACACAATAGTGAGACAGAGGGAATAAAGGTGAAAAATGGATATGTGATGAGATTCTCTTTGAACACACACTTCCTTTCAACCCTTCATGAGCTGTGACACATTTCGCTTTTCTTCTTGTGTTCTTAAAAGCACCAAGTTTGCTGTGAAGTTGGGCCTTGACAAACTGTTGTGCAGAGTGTTATCTTTTTGACAGCAGCTGAAAACTACACTTTGCACAATATCACAGCAGCTTGAAGCAGCCTGCTACAGTTCTTGTTGAGACTACTGATGGTTGGTGCTTTCCTTGAAACATCCATCATGCGCCAGCTCTCTCTGACTAACATAACCTTTTTATGCTTTCACTGACAAATGACACAGATCATCACAGCACACAGCAATACCTCAACAGACTGGATTTGCCAGGAGATGAGTTGCCTGGAAGTAACAGACATGACAGCTAAAACTATCACACACAAAAAATACTTTTCCAGCTCAGTATTCAAACCTGAAGTGTAGGCTGTTGAGTCTGTTTGCAGAGGCAGTCAGCGGTATGTAGATGTGCAAAGGTAGACAAAGGAAAAAAGAAAAAGGACAGCCACATCACACATTTACCATCATAATTATCCCACATTGATATTTATGCTATTTTAATTGCCTCTTTGAATTGTTTAATCTGGAAAACTGATGAAGGAATTCTGTTCAAATAGATGCTTATTTAAATCTGTCATTTTACAAACTGTAGTTTGTGTTTTTCTGTCATTTAACTGTATCATACTGTAAATTTTCTTGAAGTTTCTGAATATTCTTAACATCCTAGTCTGAAAAGACACCCAGGGTTCTGTACGATGCTTAAATTGACACATTACTTTGTACTTTTAACTCAGATGTTAAATGTCACGCAAGTAGTGGTACAAGATCTTTGCCTACAATACATAAAATAGTCTAAAATAGGCACTAGAGTCATTTAAATCAAGAGCTAGCTAATCAAAGAATTTGATTGATGCACATTTGATACTAGCGTTCCCATTCATAGCCATGTCCTGTAAGAACACAGTACTATTAAACATTTAGTAAGCGTTTACTTTTGTGGATCAAAATCAATACGTGACTGGACCATGGAATAATCACTATACATTTCAGGCCACCCCAGACGTACGTTTCTCTACACATTTCCTCAGTAGTGATGGAAATTGTCCAAGCCCTGCATACAACTTCAAGAAGAGTGCACTTATTTGCATTAAAGCTTAGCTAAAAACCAATCTATGTCAACTACAACCTAAAGTAGAAGCTCGTGTTCTGCAGTGATGGACATTTTAATCTTCGGTTACGCTGCATGAGAGCGCCAACAGCATTTTCCACTCCCCGTTAATCTGCCACCTCTCGTTCCATACAAAAGTATAGCATTTCAGAAAATTACACTAAATTGACATCTGTGCCTGACTGGAATTTTTTTTCACAATATGAAAATATAGTGATGGCAATTAGAGTCTTCCATCACCTTCAGGGATGATTATCTACTTCAGAGCCCACCAGTGGAAGTGAGAGGGCTGCAATGGAAATAAGGAGGCAGAAAAGGAAGCAGGTGTGGGGTTGCTGTTTTCCATGACATTGCTATAGCTATGTATGTCAAGCAGCCTGAAAAGCTTTGAGATGAAATGCTTAAACTCTGTGTGAAATTAGTATTTCTTTGAGTTTTGTCTTACAACAGCTGGGCAGATACCTGAGAAGTATCTCCCCAAACACCTGCCTATTTTATCAGCTGTGTCCATAGCTGTATGGGTGTAGGTTGTCATGGTCTGAACAGTATTGCTACTGAAATATTGAGTTTAGTTCCCCAGCTTTGTTCATAACATAAATTATCTAATTTTATTAATAACAAATCAGAGAGACTACTGTTGATTGAATTTCTGCTGCAATATAAATATCACATTTACACTTATTGATTGTTCAGAGAGATGCAAATATTATGAAAGCAGTACGTTACTTAGTTTATCATGAGCGTGACTTGAACGCATGCATCTGTCCAGTATTTGGTGTGTGTGGCCACAAACGCAGCTCGGTGTGATGGAGCATGGACTACTGAGAAGCACTCCGTCCATATTAAATCTTTTTCTCTCTGTTTCAGTTCTCTGTCCTCACTAAGCCTGTGTTTTTTTCCCCTCACCCAAAAACTGAGCTTCCCTTGAACAATCTCTGCAGTGGATAATTCTTAAAATGCCAGCTTTGTGTTTTAGTAGGAAGAAAACAGAGCTTTTGGAAAACGATGACAAGTCAGCGCAGTCACTGATGGGGGGCTGGACTCTGTCGCCTCTAATTTTCACTGATTAATCATTTCAAATGTCAATACGGCCAAACACACAGCACAGCTTTTGTCATTGACCTGCAGTTATGTTGATTTTGTTAGACAACGTTGCGGCTGTAAAATAACGATTTTATCAACACCATAGCACAGCCGCTTGGGAACAGGTTCAGGTGTTTCACTATGGGCAAAGGTCTATGAAAATGACCAGGAAATGTTAGTGTGGACGCAAGTTATTTTCATCATTTTAAATGGTTTGGTGTAGACAACGTAGGTGTAATGAATTATGGTTGTTTTGAGTCACTAAGACGTAACAGAAATCTTTTTTTTTTTTTTTTACTACTGACTACACTGACTATTAATATAAATTAAGTCAATTTAGAGAATCAAAGCACCTAAAATAATGAAAAAACCAAATTTACTTTTTCATATGATGATTTACCTGAGGTTACCATATATAATCACAGATGAATGAGCATGCACATAAACACATTTGCTACAGAGGTGTCCTGCAGCAGTAGGTCTGATTTATAGTCATGCAGTCTGGTGGATTTTGTGGCAAACTATCTGGCACAATCTGTCCTACAGTAGAAATCCTTCCATGTCCACTGAGGCCTCTGGGTAAACACCACCATGGACAGGACTATGCTTCAGGACCAGGTCAATTTTTGAAAGCAATCTATGCTGCATGAAAACGTAAAAACAAAAAAGAAGATCTTTAATGGTAACTACAGTCAGCATGTTTCTTACTTCAAGCCTTAAAATATGTACATAAAAGCCTGATTTGTCCAAAAATAAGACAAATGAAATTATGTGACATGTGGTCACATGGGACTGAAAGTATGTATAGTTTATATTTAGGGTCTAAGAACACCTCATTCAGTAGGCACTGTGGTACAACTCTTTCAGCAGTGATCTACACTATTCAAGACTGACTTCCACTCAATAAGGTCTTTATATTTTACAAGAAATGGTGTTTTTGTTTTTATCATTTTGCAGAGGGTTAATGTTAATTGTTATGTTTAGGATCAAGATGGGTACATTTAATAACATTGAGACACTGGCAATTTGAAAAAGAGACTAGAAGCAGCAAGCACAAGGAGGCAAAATGAAATAATTAGCAAATGGGGGGTCAACATCTGGTGATTTAGGCTAATGAGTTAATGGACTTTTACACAATTGTGTGCTTTTCTCTTGATTGCTCTGAAAATTGTTTAATAAAAAAAAAGAGTAGTTAACCTGAAATGTATTGCAAAGTAATTTCAGCCCATGCAGCTTCATGATTTAAATGTCAGTCACTTTCACTGTCTGCTCTCTGAGTACAGAGAAACAGGTGACTGCAATGACTGCTGCATCTGTGGGATATAACACCACACACACCAAGTGTGAAGACGCAATTGAACAAGGCCTCCACTTCCCATCTCTCAGACTTATGCCACACCAGTGTCATATGATAATGCAAAAAAAACAACAGGATTACTTCCCTTTTCTTTAAAGTACATACGGGCACTCACATGCTAACTCACTGCAATTAAACAGGCGCAAACAAAATATGGCAGCCATAAATAGCATTTTATGGAGGATAATATGTGATTAATTCTGCTGTTTATCTGACTATGAACACCAGTGTCTTTGGCCTTCTGATGACACAAGAGTGAGGTTGAGGCCTACAATTGAATCCCTTATGTTCTACTTGTTGTTACTGCTAAGAGACCAATGTGAAATGTTCCTCCTCCGCTGGTGGTTTTTTGTTTCCGGTGAATCTGCGATCTTGTGAGCAAGGTTTGAGCAAACATATGAGAAAGTGGAGGGGGGTTATGGAGGACTTTAAAAGCATCGTGACATTTATGGACAGTAACATGGCATGTTTTAGCTGGGTGTATTCAAAATGTAACTGAATGTACTTAGATCTGAAAACTTACTGATAATGCACATTAAACTCTGTTATGCAAAATATTATTTCTTATCTTTTTATTGTGATGCATGTTAAGAGATTAAGACATGCACACTATTTGTTCATACCTAGGCTATAATCTCTAGAGGGGAAAGCTCAAGTGGTAGCTGTATGTCTAAAGTCCAATTTACACACTATAAACTGCAGCCAGTGCTACACTAATCTTCTGTAACAGCAAAAAGACAGATCTACTTTTGACCAACTTAATGGCAGCAAGCTACAGTTAAAATCTCTTCAAGAGTCACTATTGGAAACTGGGCAATATCAGCTAATGCAGAATGTATAGTAAATGATATTTTTCAGGTATTTTCCAGGCAGCAATGGAAAAAACCAAGTGTGCTGACCAGGAGGAGTGAAGGGGGGCTTATTTGAACAGATGACGTTACATTACATGGCCTCACTCCAACGCTGCCTGTTAGGACACATAGTACCACACACATGCTAGCTAGCTAGCTAGCATCAGCTCTGCTAGCTTACTCTGCTACGCTACAAGCTGTATATACATGATTATTATTAAGTTAAAGAAGGAGAATGGGGGAGTTTAAACGTTAGTATTGGATGTGGTTAATGACTGGGCTCTCGGTGTGTCTGTCAAAGTGGTGCAATAAGCAGTTCTACTTAAGCTAACTTGGGACTTCAAAACTAGCAAGCTAACTTTGTGACAGCGTGTCAGAGCGTCCAGTTGTTCGGGCTTCGTGTCCAAACTAAATATTAGCTTTGGTCACGTTGCGGGTCGAGCTGCTGGGTATCAAACTTGTGATAGTGAGTTAGCAAGCTAAGCTAACTGCAACTTCTGTGACTTGACAACAGGTTGCAGTTTGTCGGCTTAACTTACTAAAGTTGCACAAACTTCGACATTTTAAGAGGCCTTCGTGTTTTGCATGAGACACGACTTGTCTGGTCTTTTGGACAGTTTTGACGCTGTTTGTTAAAGCGTCTTCTGTCCCGTGTAAACTCTAATCTGTCCTCTCGGCTATCTCCCGTTAGCTTGTTAGCTTGCTGGGTGCATGAGGACTGTTTGTAGTAGGGGGTCCGGGTGCCCCGACCGAAGTCCTGCCCAGTCCTCCGCATGCAAACACGCTGTTTGTGCTCCCAAAGCGCTACACTCGTGTTCGCTGAAGAGCATTTTACCTGTCGGACCCGGCGTATCGTGTCTGCGAAGTCATCTTTCGTTCCGGGCTGAGCCACCGAGGCCTGTCCCTGAACCAGCTCCGCCATCATCATCCTCCGCCTCGGCAGCAGCTGAGAGACACACTTAAAAAAAAAAAAAAAAAAAAAAAAAAAAAAAAAGAGCAGCACACGTGCCAGGCCGAAGCTCCGCGAGCCGCGTGATCTCGCGAGTTGATCGAAAACCACATTAGACACATTTTAGTTACATCTAACATATATAAATAACATAATATATCATATAAGATAATGTTGTTTTTTTATCCTTTGTGACAGATTATTCTGATAGATATTTGATATATCGTTACATTACATCATTTTATGTTTGTTATACATATTGATTTTTTTCAGTCAATTCGTTTTTGCAAAATGCCTGTGAGACTTTCCCAGAGTTCAAGGTGATATTTCAAAATAATAATAAATTAATAAATAATTAATTTTGTTCAACTGTCCAAACTGCAAATATGTGCAATTTACAATGTTGCTGTAAAAATCAATTAATTCTCACATTGGAGAAGCTGGGACCAGATAATGTTTGACATTTTACTTGATAAAGGACTTAAATGATAAATTGATTATTAAATCCATCTATTGAAATATACTGACTGGGGTCCCGTATCTTTGTATGTGTAAACATACCGGACCAGTTAAGTTGATTCTGATATAATCAGACCTACTATATTTGCTAAACCTCCCATGCATTGAAATATTGTCACAAAGGTACTGTTGAAACAAGATGACTGTTGAAATAAGAGAAAATAAATCACTGGAAAACATCATTAAACTTCAATTTCAGCTACCAGAGACCTCTGCACTGGGCCACATTCTTCCCTGTGTTCCCTAATGTTTTCTGCAATGTAATCTGTTCATCTTCACACTTACTTTATTTCTGGATTTACTGATGGTCCATACAAAAAGTGTTAGTTAAACACGAAAAAATCCTAGCTTACAGTATATGTTACAGCTCACTCTACAGAGCCACACAGATGCAATAGATTGACTTTTGCTATTTATAGTCCTATAACATTGCAAGCTGTCTTGACAGAATAAAAAAAATCCCATCTGACACAACAAAATGAACATAGAGGAATATTGGTTTTCTCCCTTGCAGCACATGTGGAAACATCTATTGTTGCACATCTGGAAAATGCCAGCAGCCAGACAGAAGAAAGTAAAATTGCTGCGAATTTCCAAACTGTTTATGCAAAACAGTTCCTGCTCCATAAATTGTATCCAAACCTCAATGAGCAAAGTCGACCAGTAAGGACAAAAATGAATGTGTGGTCCAGCAGAGTTAGAAAGAGTTCAGATTTATTAAAGAGTTTGTTTCTGAGTGTCTGATAAAGCTTTTCTTCATTACATATGCATTAGTTAAATTTTCCTAATGATGTGCATTGGTGCTCAGTATCTAGTGATATTTAGTGTCTCAAATCTGTCAGATCTCTAATATCCAAAAATGTGATTTCAGGACATGAAAGTTAATAGTATAAGTAGTAAGAGGAAATGTACTAGTCTGAAGTTTATAATAAATATGATAAAAAGTGCTGTTTCTTAATCCTTAAATAACTGTTTCCCACTATGGTTTCTCATATGCAACATGCTCATGCAGCTGCTCGAACAGGCATGATTGACCTCGAATTTGAGACAAGCGGATTGGCGTGCTGTGTCTTACAGACGTCCGTGCAGATATCAGTTTCCCTTCCTTGTCAGCCCCTGGGCATGTTATCACCTCCAAAAAAGAAGCACAGAAATTAAGCGGGAGCTGAAGGCTGTTCCCAGACCAGCACCTCTAAATGAAGACCTCCAATTTAGCATGACTGAAGTATGATCCTGGCCCGAACATATTGCTACCATGTGCTGTCCAATGTATTCAGGGAGGCTGGGAAATGAATTCAGAGGTCTGGTATCAAAGGGTAAGTCAGGTGGTGGTCGTCATATGCAGATGATGCATACATGAGCATGGACATAAGAACACACACACACACACATACAGATAGTTATTATGAATTCAATCCCCATCTGGTCAAACAGCCTAGAAAGTAAAGGCAGTTAAAGCAGGTGTGTGTCTCTGGAGTCTTGCCAGTCAAGCAGTGGGAACTGAGTTAGTATGTGTATGTGTGTGTGGAGCTGTGGTTATCGTAGCAGGCTGATCAAGTGTCACACACAAACACAGCTTCCTCCCTGTCATTGTCTTGCTGAGAATAGACTCTTGTTCCCAAGGTTCGCCGTCGTAAAAACTGTAGGGCCACTCGTCAGCAGAGTGCATGTGAGCATGCGAAGCATTTTGAAGAATATAAAGTTCATCAACCATTTTTCTTTTCAATTTCATTTCAATAGAGTGAAAATGTGATGCCTTTGTGGTCGGGCAAGCGGAATGCATGCTTAACTGGACAACAGAGCATTTAGAAGAAAGGAGCATCAATATTGGCACACTTATTCTTTTTAACTACCGAGCTTTTACCTCCTCCTTTCTCCTCCTCAATCTCAAAAGAAGCGGCCATATGAAACTGTAATTGCTTTATAATTGCCACGGTTCTGCCATGGGCGCACATTTCTAAAGACAGGATGCGAGAAACAGATAGTGTTTCATCGAGAGACTTCTGAGGTATCCCAGCGCAGCTTTCATTCAGGAGCACATTGTTCATGCAGAGGGAACAAGTGAATAAAAAGATAGAGGCTCAGGCATATTAATACTTGTCTTATTTGAAAAGCATTAAACCGAAGCACAAGTCAAACCTTAGCCTCTTTTAAATCATTTCTAAAATCTCATTCTGGAGCCCTTGATTTAACTGTCTTTAATCTGTCTGGTTCTTCTTTTTTGTGTTGTTTTATTCTGTGATCCATTTAAAAAATTCTGATAGTCTCACTATTTCAGCATGTTTCATAATTTACTCCACTTGTTTTATTGTTAAAAAGGACTAGTATTGCAATCACTTTTATTCTACACACACTCCTTCCTTGTCAAAACCTACATTACCCACAATGCAACTCAAGTGCAAGGCTTTATACAACCTCTTTGACATGTGCACTTGTACTCCCAAAGATCAGTAAACAGACTTTAGTGTGTAAAATTGGTGGAGTTCTTTAAGCACTTTGTAATGCTGTTTAGAGAAGTTCTATATAAATAAATTTGGACAAGTCTTAAACTAAATCATGTGCACAACCACTTGCCATTATACACATGGTTGGTACACTCCCATAATGTAATTTTATGTCTGTCTCTGTTGTATAAATACACACACACACACACACACACACACACACACACATAAGGTTGTAACTGGCATGCATTTTTCCTGCATATATGATTATGCCTTTTTTCTATAAACGGTTCTATGTATACTTAAATTATGTTTGTTTTTCTTTACATTTGTGGTCAGAGCATTTGCACCAATTCAGGAAAATACACATAAAACTGCTCTCTGTTGGCAGAATAAAATATATGAAATATAAATAACAGACAGAATGTGAAAAAGGACAAGAGAGGAAAAATAAAAAGTGCATTTACCTCAAGAAAAAAAAAAAAAAAGAATTGAGAGCACGTGAACAAAGAGAATGGGAACCAGGAGTATCATGGGGGGCGACAGAGGAACATAAAGGACAAACAAACAAGCAAAAATCTCTGACAGGTAACATCCTGTCTTGAAAGAGAAGATTGACAGATGAAAAGGATAAACAGACCAGCTTTGTCCAATAATGGGAGACACACACTACCTCCTTGTTTTTACCTCTCTTCCATTTTACTTTGCAGCCTCCTCCTCCTCCTCCACAAGCCACTTTGCTTTGATTCAGCTCTGTATCTGTATTTTAAATGACTCAATTACATGGGATCCCGCGGTGAAAATTACGGATGTTTTCCACTATTTCTCTCCACTGGGACACCATGACCCCTCCCTGGCTCCAATAACCCCCTCCCCCCTTCCTCCATCCCTCTCTCCTAGTCTCTCTCTCCACCTGTCCTATTTTCCTCCTCTCCCATCGTCGCCCATTTTTCCCGATAAACGTCGCCTTTGCTGTGGGTATCTGCGACTGAGAGGAAATAATAGCTAAATGGTCTTGTTTGTGAGCTCTCTGCACAGTGAGCCGACAAAGAGTGTTTTGCAGGTAATTCTTCTGCTGTGACCACACAACAAGCCACCGAAAAGACTTTCTTAAGGATGACACAAGGCGCTGTTCAAATCCAAACACCAGGCATGACAGAAATAAAAGCATATCAGCAGGCAGAGTTTCAGAGATGGACAGAATGTTGTTGTTTTTTTTTTTATTCATCCAAAGAAAAGCGGAGTTGTGATTCTTTTCAGCACTTTAAACCCACAGCTTATGGGGGTCTGAGGCATTTTAAAAGTGGAATCTATCTTTGATGTACTCTGCTGGTGTCGAATCTACTTTCAAAATAAAACCCTGACCTACTGCTGTGTCGCTCAGACTCACCGAGGTGCAAAGCGGCAAGTAATGCTCAGCCGAAGTCGACGGCCTGGATCAGCTTTAAGGTGGCAATACAACCACATGAAGCAAAACATGCCTTTCTCATTTCGTGCAAACAAAGGAGCACAGATCTTGGAGGGATGTCCAACAGACACCTGGTGAGCTTCAAGTCAGTTCCACAGTCAGTGTGGTACATTAAAGGCACTTTTGTTAAATGACTTAAAATGAAAAATCCTTAAGCTTTTATCTTCGTCAAAGTCAGGCTTCATGAATTACTGAAATATCAGGGGTATTCAAATTCTAACACCAATGTGCGCATATGTACTGGAGGTGTTCTGGTGTTGCACAGTTTTGTAGACAAGTAACTCCCACTTTATCTCATTTATTTACCATAGAAATACTTTGTTGCTCCAAATCATTACTGTTTAATAATGACTCTTTTGTGCCGTTATCAACCCAATAACAACAACGAATAATATATTGCTGGTACGATGGGAATTTCAACTTTACCACATTCAATGTCATAGGCATATTTTTCTTGATTTACTTTGTATGTGAATATGAATAAGACAAAAACATACAATATACTGTCAATATGTGGACTTCTGTGTCTGATAAGGCGAATAATTGAAGTGTGAGTCTGTGTCTGCATCTGGGTCTCAGTTTCACCACTTTCACACACAGCTGTCTTCACTGACTAATTTATCTATTTATTATGTAATTTCTACTTTTGTCTCTCATCTCCTGGTAATTTTTGTATTTTAATTTTGAGGTCATAGTATGGGGGGTGGCAGTCGATGGTGTAAGATGGTTATGGCAGGAATGGTGTTGAGAAAATTGGGTGGTAGTTTGTGGTTATCCTATATAATCTTGCTGCACCTACAAAGTGTGTGTGTTTAAATGATGTAGTAAAAGCAAGAAAATTGATCACCAAAAAGAAAATCATTTAGCTTTAACTATAGGTTTAGAACATATTTGCTATAGGCTCATGAATGAAGACCAGTTAAACACCCAACCCAAACAGCCTGCATACCCTGTGGTGTAATTCAGGCACCATCGGAAAGAACCTACACTGCATTACCATCCATCATAACACACGCCATAACAACCAAATAACCAGCGCTATTAAACATTTAGATCGTCCAAGGGATTCACTGAGAGTGGGGCAGACAAAGCTACCAGGACAGCCACCTTGAACCTGATAGGCCTCTCAACCATTCATCACCTCCTGGACCAACAGATCGAAGAACATAAAGAGTGTGTGCCAGCAAACAAACCCCAACAGTAGACCCCCGGGAGAGGAGGGGAAGGGGAGAGGCACGAGCCAAGTCCCTTTCAAATGAGGGAGGTAAATCTATTGATTTGAGATCAGCATGCTGCATTACTGCTGCTGCCCTGGGGGATCTGGGAAGTGGAGGAGGGTGTAATGGTGAAGGTGGTTTGTAGGCCATGCTCGGGGCACGGATCTGGAGATGGCAGTTCCAGACAGTTTGTTGGTCGATTGGTCCAACACTCTGGTCCAGACTGAAGTATCTTCAACTACTGGATGGACTGTGATGAAGTTTTGCACAGACATTTTGACTTTAGGATCCTCTGACTTTTGGCATTTAGTGAAATGTATTGACAACAGTTGGATCTATTGCCATGGCACAGTTGTTCACATTGTCCTGAAGGTGAGTTGTCATAACTTTGGTGATCCCTTAACTTTTCATATAGCACAATCATCTGGTCATAGTTTTCATTTGTCCAATACCAGCAAAGCATACCATACATGCATAATATACATTAACATTATACCTGCTTGACATAAGTGTGTTGGCATTGTCATTGTGAGCTTGCAAGCATGCTCACGTTAGCATTTAGCTCAAAGCACCACTGTGCACACAAGTACAGCCTCACAGTGCTTCTTGCATGTCTTCTTTTATATCACCTGGAAAATAAAGAGACACCCTGCATGCTGAAATCTGACTTTGATTTATAATGTGCAGATGGGCTCCTGGCCTTAAGTTGGTCCATATGTACAAAGCAGGAGCAGGCAGTTCAGTGCCAACAGGCTCAACAGGTCTGAACTGCTGGAGAAGGATCTCCCTGCAGACAAGTGTCAGACTGACAGTGCTGTTTAACCCGCCACATGAATCTGGATCACAGCCAAGTATACTCTTTTTTTTTACTGAAGCGCACAGAGCTGCTGCTGACGACCAAATAATGAAAAGCACTTTCATTACATTAGGCTTTGTATTTTGTGGTGAGCCCATTAAAAAAGTTACCTTTCAGGAGAATAGGAGTTGTGCAAGGATGAAGAAACAAGGTGAGCTCACAGCATTATATATTTATCTGATTCTCTAAGCTATGATATGATGTAGAAATAAATACAGCTTGATGAATGTATTTGCTACACATTCATTTATTTTATTATTATGTATTTGCAGAGTGGTATCAATCTTCTCATCAAACTCTCAGCAAGAAAGCAAATGAGCACTTTTCCAAAAATATAGAACTATTCTGTTAAGCATTCCCATTAAAGATGGAAAACGCCTAAAAAGTTAGCAACCTACAACTCATAACAACCTAACCACAAATTCAGAAACTAGAGCAATTATAAAGGGGTAACTTAATCCGCCATTGAAAAGGTTATCGATTCTTGTTAGAGCCTGCAGACTCCAGTCTCGTCGATGTTCGTGGGTAGTTGAGCTACATTTTGTTGTAACAGGAGACAGGGAAGTCCTCACACTCATTAACCCTTTTAGATGGGCAACATTGAGCAGCAGGCAAAATATTTCTATTTTTCCATCAATATTTCATCACCGGCTCAGGCCAAACAAAGCCAGGGGCTTTGACCGTAATGGTCCCATCTGTCTATAGATCTTAAGGACATCAGTGTATGGGTGTCCTTTGACACCAGAAAATAGGCTTCGACATCAAGGAAAAACACTGCACTCACACTCACAGGATCCACGGATGTTAGCCAGCCTGGAAGGCAAAGTGTGTCCTGCTTTATTTGGTTCCTCACAGATGGTCTCTTGATGTTGTAGCAGGAGATCAAGTTTCAAGAGCATGAATGAAGTGGACATTTCAGCTATTAGGACAAATCAGCTCTATTAGAGCACATCAATGACATTTATACCCAATGAGTGATCTGACAGCCACAGTATTAATTAACTAATTAATATAACTCACAACTGCTGGAAATTTCTATTCCCCTCTCAGCTGACACAAAGTCCCCAATTGCCTGAGTTTCCTCAGAATCACTTTCACAATCCTAATTTAGTCAAATTCAGCCACATTAAGAAAAGATTGCTTAATCAGACTCACATCCTTCACACAATAGAAGCTGCTCACCCTCGATGATTATTTCTCCTGCTTCACCTATGAATATAAAAAGTATAAATATAAATAATATATCACATTAATCCAACAGTCCTGGCACGGTATCCTGGTCTGTAAATTGCTCATTGTTTCTTAGCAATAAGAGAGTGACCTCATCATCTTTGCCAGGCCCATTAGCTTTCTGCACAAACCTCAGAGGACCTGTCCATTAACCCCTTACCTGCTAAGTAAAGTAGCATTAAGTGAAATGTTTAGAAACAAGGAGCCATGGACAGTTCAATGAGATATGTTTATTGAGTGTTCTTAGTACATTTGCAAATAAAATATGTGACAGCTGTAATAGCAAAACTGAAAAGTAACTCAAATGAAAGAAGGAAGTCCAGTCACTTGAGGTGCTTAAGTGAAATGTAGAATAAGTTAAAGTAGCAAATTCTCAGATAAGATGAATTAAATGTGGAAATCTGGAATGTGGAAAAGAAGCTGAGACAGGGGGACTGACATTACAATAGAGCCTCAATGTGGCTCCCTGGACTTAAGTTACACAAACCATAGTGAAGGAGAACCACTCCGGCCTCTAATTGGTGGTAATTAACCCCCTGTGGTCATTGTTCCTGTCTTATTGTGTTTTAAGAGGAGAGGTCAGAGAACATGGGAGCCTCTTCCACGCAGACAGGTAGATGAGGAACACAGAATGAATGACCACAAAATATTCTGATGGGTAAAAGATGTTCTGATGTGCTCTGTTAATTCTTTCTTTTAGTCCCCACAAATTAACATCATGGCCCTACCAACTTGTTGAGTAAACATTCGGTGACTTCTGAGTTTGAAGAAAGTTAAAAAAGCTCTATTATCCTCTTGATTAAGATACATTAAAAAAAAATCTCATTTCAAAGAAGAAGCCAAGTCAATGAAATACGAAGATAATAAATGGTGCAGGCAAATCTGATTCCAAAATTGAAAGAAATTAAACAACTTCCCGCAGAGCTGTGTTTAAAAGTGATTTAAAAGCAGATATTGAACTGACGAGCCAGAAAGGGAATAGTAGGGATAAGAGGTATTCGCTCAACCACTGAGATTCAATTTCCACCTAAGCAGCAGTGGAGTCACACATAACAACAGCTGAGTTAAAGAGAAACAAGCTGAAGAGTCTACAGTCCTGCTGGAGGCTCTATGAGACTGTACTAATGCACAAAGTACAGCTGATACTGTTGGACCCTAAAGCAACGTGTTAGACAGAGGTTTTGATCTGAGTATGATGCTCGATGAAAAGTCAGGAGATCAGTGGTTTTTATAGTTCATCCCCCAGGGACCATAAACCATGTGTCACAGCAGTTCATCCAAGAGTTGTCAAGATATTTTGAATTTAAAAAGTCAGTGTTATTGGGGAACTGATGAAAAATCAGCAGATCACCAAAGTCATTATGATTCATCCTCTGGAGACAGAGCATCAATAGCAAATATCACAGCAATCCATTCAGTAAATGTTGACATATTTCAGTCTAGACTGAGGGATTGCTGAAGGTCTGGTACTACTTTATAATAAGGGGTTCATAGGTTGTATAATTTACCAATGCTTTACGGATCAAATATTAGCATTAAGAAGAGCAAATGTTGGATTGCCAGTTTGGCTTATTTTCTGGAAAAGGCCTGTGAAGAATCCAGACCACAGTTTATGTAATGACCACTTTTTAACATCTACAGCTGGTGCCTGGGTGAAATCCTACGCAAACCCTTTATCAATGACTTATTATTATTTATGACTGCAGACTTGATGACTTATGAAAAAGTGTGAAAACCCAGGTCCACTTATTAATGGCTTAGCAACAATTTTCAAGTGTCTCTCCACTTTCTTGTTCTCCCAAACGTTCGATCGTCCATTTCCAGGATGGCTGCCCTCTCATCGCCAGCGGCTCTCTTCACTTCATCTCAAGAGGTCACAGACCCTGATCATGAACAATAGCCTCCTTTGTACGCGTGCTGTTGGAGAGTGACAAGGACTTGAAGGTTAGTCGACCTGGACTCCTGAGGAGACGCGGTCGGGCAGGAACGTCCATTAGGGCTCGGTCCTGTGACGCCGCCGACTTTCATGTCGTGCTATTGTTACGCAGCTCTCCCCTGAGAGGTGGACACAGAGCGAGTAATGAGGGGTAATTGGTCTAGGGTCAAGGATGATTAATTCCCTCGGTCAGGTGTCAGCCAGTTTTCATACCTGGCTGGCTGGGTAGACAGGTAGGAGGGTGGGGAAGATGGGTGGAATATGAGATGTGGTAGATGAGTGGGTAAGTAGATGTGGATTCAGGCGCGCACATACATGCACAGACAGTTGATTAGAGAAGTTTGTGATTAAATAAAACTAAGCCCAGAGTGGACTTCACATACAGAAACCTATTCCTAAACCAAACCCATGCATTGTGTAAGACATCTATCACATCGGTAAAAATTTCCCGGGATCATATCTTTCCAGAAATAAAGTTGAAAGGTCACCACGATCCTCCCCCTCCAACCACTGAAGCCAGATTGAGATTGATAGCTGTCCCCATCCCTCCTACCTCCCCTTCAGCTTGACTGACTAATCTGAATACCTCTCCATCCATCCCTTCATTCTAACCGAGCAATTTTGGACACTGATTATCTTGCAACCTGTGTGTGCACGACAGTAAATGCAGGGGCTGGTTGGTAATTGACCAGGCAAAGACTGAGACGCCTGCCGTGTAATTGAGCAGGGGCTGAGGGGCTCTTTAAGGACTGAAAGGGTCCGAGGATCCCTCATTGCCCATTAGACCTGGCAGGGGGTCTCCTGTGCCTGTGGACTCCACCTTGAGGCCCACACCATACCCAGCTCTTCAATGCTGACTGCAATGCTTCAATGCAGGGCTGACATCTTTCAGCGGTGGGGATTGGGGAGAGGTGTGCACACAAGTAGCTGCTATAACAGGAGCCTACTGGAGTGTACAGAGGACAGGGAAAACAATTCAAGCACCTAACAAGATCTCAAACACATTCTGCTTTAAAAAAGTTCTTTTAAAAGTTCAGGAAAAGTAGCTCTTTACATTTAATGCACAAGGACTCATGACTCTCACAACATGGCAATTAATATGATTGTAAATTAAAGGAATGGTTGGCTTTTTTTGGTAGGGCTAGGGGGTCCATTAGTCTGGCTTATTTTACAGACGGCAGGTAACAAAATCTGCCTACCAGCACTCAGTAACTGGCTTGATGACTCGATAACAAGCTCACTAATTAACGTTATGTCTTGTTTGTTGAATCTCATTTTTAAGACAGGTGGCATCAGTTTTTCGCTGAAACTTTTTCAGGGGTGATCAAATTTGTGGCTCAATTCAATTTAATGATTAGGTTTGTACATCTTCTGGTGTAATTAATGTGTTGTCATGATGATTGAGGCTGTAGTTTGGGCACATAGTATCTGACATATTTCTATTTTTTCATTAGTAGGTATTTCATCACATATCTGTGTAGCTGATTTTGTAACTTTCAATTTAAAATCCAAGAAATAAACAACTTGCTTGACGTTAGTGTACATTAAAGTGCATCTTAATAGTCAAATATTTTGTTGTATTGACAAATCCAGGGACAATATGTGAGATTGAGAAAACAGAGCACCGTGCTTACCTATATCAGGTTTATCTATTTATCAAAAAAAGGTAATGATTGAAAATATAAAATGCTATGAAATGCTTCTCCCTTGTTCCTTGTTCTCTCACCCTGGAGACCCCATGCAGAGCAGGGAAATATACATAGGTGGCCAATTGGTTTTCCTTCCATATGACTTGTGCCATTTGAGCTCAGAGATGGCTTCATTACTTCTGCTCCAGCAGCTATCAGCGAGCCACCATGTCGACTTTCGCCTGTGCCAAACCTGTGCACCGCTACCGCTTCATCTACATATTGTAAATATGATACGGTGTCCTCGCTGCCCTGAAGTCTTTACGGGGCAGTGACTGTAAAGCCCCAAGAGTTAAACAGGCAGGCATTAATGAAACAGGCTGTCTGCCAAAGACATGAACTATTAATCACAAACACATTCAAACTGACAGGGGATGATTTGTATCGCCACGGTGTTTGGACGTAAATTGATGATAAATGCTTCTGTAATGATTTAAGAAAAGAGCTATGGAAGAAAAAAACACAATTCACTTGATTTTATTTCTGAAACAAGAAACTTCGAGTGTTAATATTTGTGTTCAACTACTGCAATGATGACAAATTCAGGAAATAAAATACTAAGAAACACACATTACTAAATTCTCATCCTCAAAAAATTTACAATCACAGACAATTTTCCTAGTGTGTTAGACACCCTGATGCTAATACTACTAACAGTCTCCAATAAGGTAAAAGGTGGACAATAAGGTCACAAAGTTGAAACCTACTACTGCTTAAGACACGGTGGAGAGAAGAAAGGTGTTTCACAGGACTACAGCAGTTACTGCTTGGTGCTGGAGAAACCCTGCAAACGATGGTATTCCCTTAACCTGTGGAGGAAAAACAAAAAGACTTAAAGTGTGGGTATAGGGTTATGCATGTTTTCTACAGCTATTCCTCTCAAGGTTCAAGGTATACGAACCTGACGGCATTAATCCTGATAAATCCAGAGGCATCACATGGGTCGTAGTCTCCCTGAACATCCATGCTGGAGTGAAAAGAAGTCAAGAAAGTGGCAGGTGAGACTGGTCTTCAGGTTTGAGCTTGAAGCAAAACGTAGCTCAAGAGAAACCAAAAACTAAAGGATTTCCTGGTAACAAAATGATGTCTGGTATCATTGCAGTAAACATAAGAGACATGGAGCCTCATCAACTACTGGGATAACTGGATCATTGATAATCTGCTCTTTTGAAATAATGTTCTGATGGATTTTCCTCTGAATGCTCCTCTTTAGCATTGTTTGTGCTGAATAACGGAGAATCAATATCACAGAATGAAAACACGCTCGCATTCACAAGCGCACAAAAGGAGCACATAATCCATTTTAAAACAATCCCATCATATCAACTCTGAGCTAAGTGTCGAGACCATTTTGTAATCTGATGTTTCTGTCTTCCAGTTTATCCACTTCTTCTAAAAAGATATGAATCTATAACTTGTGCCACTGCGTGTTCTATGTTGTTTAGGCTGCTTGTTGTAAAGTCATCTCTTCTTAGTGTGTGTGTGTGAGTGTCTCACAAAGAGTGTCAGTGTGCTGTGTAATTACAGCAGTTTCTACCTGCAGTGCTTAATACACTCCCTCACTGAGTCCTCTCCTCCCTTCGACACCTCCAACTCCCAATGTACAGCTTGCACTCATTCTTCAAAAGCACTTAGCAAAAGAGGAAATTGCCAACAAATGATAGGATAAACACTATAAAAAGAAAGACAGACAACTAAATCATCAACTCTCAATACAAGGCTCCCTACCCGGCACCTGAACACCATTATGAGTGAGTGGCTTAAAAGAATACTGCACTGTGTGTGTGTGTGTGTGTGTGTGTGTGTGTGTGTAGGTGTGTGTGCAAGCATGTGATATTTTGTGTATTCCTTTAAGAAACCCTGCAGTCTAATTGAGAGTGGAGCCAGCGGACAGTGAGGAGGGTGACATTTCTGTCTCAGATGGGTGCGGTGACGGGCTGTATTACCACTGCGTTAATGACGCCGTTTACTGTGGCCCGTGGAGAGCCAACAGGATGTCAGCGGGGGTTTCATGCCTAATCTGGTCTGTGTGTGTATGCGTGTGATTGTGGCAGGTCGTCATGTAGTGGCAAATAAGGGTGTGCGTGTGTGTGTGTGTGTGTGTGTGTGTGTGTGTGAGTCTGCTGCTTCCAGGTCTATAGCTGTCAGGTACATGTATATAGAAATCTGAATAACCCACAATAACTCCTTTATCAAAAATAAAAAAAATATCCAACAGTGGATTATACCACTTATATGGCCACCTATTAATATATATGTACTATATATGTATCATTCATACATATTTTGTGACGGAGCAATTACTGCAGCACTACAGCCTGACTGATCAAGTCAAAGGCTGTAATGTAATTTTCTGACAATTCGGTGTATCACAGATATATTGATAGTGACGTACATGCTGGCAGACATGAACAAGAAATTGCAGTGGAGCAAACTGCAGCAATAACTCTTACAAATGTTGCATTTTTATGTACATTTTTTTTGTCATTTTATGCCTATATTGGGCAATAATTATTTTTCAAGCAAAAATGTCGAGGGAGCAAAAAGATCTGTTGGTTCCAGCTTCTCAAATGTGAGGATTTGATGCATTTCTTTGAATACCTTTTGGGTTTGGACTGTTGAAAGGTTTAAAGAAGCAGTTTAAAGTGTCAAGTTGGTTCTACTAAATTTTAAACAGACTTGTCACTATTTTCTGTAAAGCTAAAGTAAGTGTCTGACCACATTTGAGACTGATTTGTGATGTGCTCCCTTGTGAAGAACCACTGCGCCCATCTGTCAGCGGCCTTGAGGTCTTTGTGATGTTGCAACACAACACCTCTGTCACACTCATGTGTCATCCCAGCTAAGAAATGTGTCCCTACAAGGTCATATGATGAACTGAGCGCATGAGTCTTTATCAGTGACAGTTTCTTTGCCACTGACTGGTTGAAAGATTGATGAGCCATAATTCATCTTGAGTGTGACTCAGCAGTTAGTGATTCAGTGTTTAATTGAAGACAGATTACTCACAAAAACTGAGACAAAGTAACAGGCCAATACAATGTGGACTAAAAAAAGCTGAATGAAGACACGGTCTGAGGACTGTATAATCTCTATTCATCCCTCTCGTTCACACAGCACAAAATATACACTCAGCGTATTGATTTTTTCCCCCTGGCTTTTTCACTTGCCAAACCGGTCTATGAAATTGAATGGCTGACAGTGTGAGACCTGGTCCTGGTCCCCCTCTTTCTGACCTGCTTAACTAGCATGACACCCATGTACTTTCCTCCTAAAAGCCCAGTGAAATCACCTCTCTCCTCTGGCTGAAAACACCATTAGCTCTGTGACTCTAGGGTACAACTGGAGTGTGTGTGACTGAAGTGGGGATGGAGAGGCATATGGAGGGGTTTTACTTTGGTCAGTGCTGAGCCTGCCCAGAGGGCATCAGGGGTCAGCCTCCTGAAGAAACCCACTGTTAGCACGGCTAAGAGGCCACGGGGGTGCAGTAGGAGGGGTTGGAGTTGAGGTCTGCCCTCCAGGAACTGAGTTTGACACTTCTGTGATGTCTTTGTGAGGCAGGGTCGGTTTAGTATGTTGATGCGGAGGTCATAAGAGAACTTGGCCAAGCGGACCTAACTACAGGCTGCCTGGTGAACATGTGGAATAGTTGCACTGTTCCCAGAGCAGCCAAACACAGCTGTCGAGTCAGAACAAGCACACATTTAAATTCACTGACACATGGCTGCTTGTATAAACACAGCCACACATACACATCACACACACACTCACACGCTTTTATTCAATCCTCGCTTACCTGACCAACTCCTCATTGTAAAGGGACTTGGGTGACTCTCGTCCCAGGATGTAGACTTGACCCTTGCAGACAGACAACTGTACTTTGCCCTCCACATTCTCCTGGGATTTGGTTATGCAGTGGCGCACAAATTCACACTCCGGACTGTACCAGAAACCTGAGTAGAGAAAGGAAACAGTGACATATTGACATTTATAACCAAAAAGTATGCCTGTAAAGGTTTGTTCAAAAACAACTGTCTCAGATTTTTTTGTGTTGATATATACATATTTACATTTATTATTATTATAAATTATGAATTGGCAATGCAAAAAATATAAAGGATGGCTAAGTTGAGAAAGAGGCTCCTCCTCCGCAAATCCCCCATTAGCAGCAGAGTCTACGAGGGTGTGTGTGATGCCCACAGTTTCCTCTTTCATGAGCTAAAACTCTTTCTGTGCTTTAGTCTCATTTCTGTTCCAGGTGAAGTTCATACACCCCTTTCCTTTGTCCCCTTTGCCCGTCAGTCTCTGAGACAGATGGGCGAGGGACGCGCCTGTATACGTTCAGAGGTCAGGCACGCCCCACTCAGCAGGGGTCCTCCTCTCATCAGCGGCCGACCTCCACCTCATCGTCTGGCCATGTTCAAAGACACAAGCCTTCTCTGCTTTCATTGCCACCGAATTGGCACGAGGTGTCGGACATGACAACTGCACAGTGGAGTTTAGTTTTGAGTCAACTCTGTTTTATCTAATCTTCATATTGTTTTTTCCTACATATCACGTCAATAAACCATTAATTAGTTATCAAAATTTACTGCATTTTCTTTTAATTGACTAAGCAATTAATTGACCTCTAATACGGATGTAACTGTCATTTACTTTCCACTTGTCAAGTGCTTGCTGCATCGACAGTGCACTACCCTTAATTGCTGCATATTCATGAAAAATTGTTTGGCTAAATAGTGCGTATTAATGCAAAACAGATGCAGGACAGGTGGATTGTTAACATAAGCCCTACAGCCAGCTGTCTGCTATCTATCTGCAGAGTTATTAATGATTTAAACCCACAATGGGTTTAATCTCTGCCCTGCTTCTGAAGGTAGCACCTCTGTGTGTGTGTCTGTTTGCTTCCTGTCTCTGGAGGGTATAACTGAAGTGGCCTAGTAGTCAGTCTCTAATGGCGCTGATCCTATTATGTGGATGAAGGTGCAGGGGACTGGCGACTGAGCAGAAGGGATGATTAAGACACCTGAGCCAAGAAAAGCTCACACACACACACATGCAAACACACCGAACGCACAGGGATGTAGGCACACATTTAACATGTTCACTTCTCTCTTATATAAACTCCAAAGGGACGTTGAGCCTTCTGCCTATAGCCAGACTGATACTGGGTTCTTGAGACATATAGTGATATTCATCGAGCCTGACTGATTTATCAGTCTCGCGCTACTTCTGATACAAACACTTACCAGTGATCACCCATACAATTTTGCAAATGCTAGAACTTAAATAAAAAATATCTGACATTTTTATCAACAGTAACTCTGGACTTGTCAGTATGTAACAATTAAGATTCTATGTGTAAGTCTTGAGTGAGGAATGTCAATACATATAACAGAATAAGTGAAACCATCTAATTAAAGTTATGTATTGTGGGGACATACCATTGTAGACGAGTTCAGAGAACTTGATACCTAGTCCCTGTTTGATCCGGCGTACTTCTTTGTCCATGGTAAAGGTCTCGATGTCTAAATGGGCTTTCAACAGAATTGTGCCTCCTGGGGTTTCATATATCCCTGACAAACACCGAAAAAAAGAAAAATCAACAAAATGAATATTTGCACAAAACAGAGCAGCAGTTAAGTGAACATGAATTAACAGATCAGTAAAGACATGCACTCACGTTTACCAGCCTGTATAATGTTGCTATCTTAAATATTCAGCATTAATACCATTTTATTTTCATGGTTTTTATATCGTCTACCACCTTTTTGAGACCAACATGACAAAAATAGTGGCAGAAATAGTGAGATAGTAGACATAATTTCCTCTTATAAATCACTTATTTTTTCACAACCAGGAGCAGCACAATCACCATCATCATCATCAGAGGCCAATCATAGGAGCATAAACTACAAGCCCTGCTCTGAACTAACTACAAGCAAAGAGCTCTATTAGCCATCAGCTGTCTGACAGACAGGCCTTCACAGTGCTCACAAAACATGGATGAGTCTGTCCTGGGTAAATGACAGGGTAGGAGGCCCCTGCCAGCCTAGAGCCTGGACCAGGGCTCTGCCTACCCTGCAATTTACCCCCTCTGGACAGGGAGGGAGGGGTGAGAGGAGAAAAGATGAGGTAGATGACAGGAGAAATGAAGCTGTCACTCAAATGTCAGCTAAAACAAAAGGAGGGCCGGGAAAATGCTACCAGACAGATTTGACAACAGGAATAGGAGCTTTATCAATGACATCCATTTTTATGAAACCTGAAAAACTGATTGCCGTTTCCCCATCCAATACATGGTTCCTCACATCATCTGTCAATTTGAATGATAGTCACTCTTTTTTGATTTAAGCTTTGCTGCCAAAGCTTTATTTCATCATGGCCAACGTCGGGCTGCCAAATTTCACAATTTGTATGGTGTTCTCATGACTCCAAAAACTTTTTCCAGTGATTTAACAGATGAACGCTTTTTAATCTCTTCCAATCTGGTGAGCAGTGGAGCTCAAATGTGTACGACCCTAAATGCCACAGCGGCGGCCCTGATCTGAAAATGGAGAAGCACTTACTTTGTGCTGGCAGCCAAAATCACAGCTTAGCAATGCTGCTAATTGTCTAAAGCCTCAAAAGGTTGCCACCTGAGCTAGAACGGCTTGTGGCTTTTTGGTGATCCAGGGCCGCAGAGGGCACGTAGGGACATTTCCGCTGGCTCGATCAGATAAATAAGTTAAAACTGCCCTCCAACACAACTTGGCTTAAGCACTCCAAAAGAGAGGTAGCTTAACAGAGAGGAGCAAACAATGAAACGCTATCTGGGTAAGCTCCAACAGTGGCAGTTTAGTTAAGCTTAAAGAGACAACACCCCCAGTGGTTTTTGAGGTTTTAATCTTTAATACGGTTACTGCAGGTATGCTAACCGTGCTGCAGGCCTGAAGGGGCTCAGGTCAGGAATTAATTCTTCCTGAGCTGATCCTCTCTGACCCTTTGGGCAAACTGTTGCAGCATAAACAGGCAACACATGTAAATAAAAGCAAATAATTACCTTAAGATAAATAGAAAATCAGAGTATATTTTTAAACTGAAACAGTTTGCCATTTAATGTTCGAACATTTCTCTAAATTAATTCAATATATGAAAACTGATAAAAAAAAAAAAAAAAAAATAAACACGTAAATACATTAAAAATGTTTTTGAAGATTGGACAACAATTTTTTTTGTGTCGCCATCTGGGCTGAAGACTGGACATGAGGCAGCCTGTTAATAATCAAAAGATAGAGCCATTTCCTGCTTTTGATGGGTGCACCTCAGCTAACGCCATCACCGGTGCACAGGTCAGAGGCCTGACAGCACTGTGACAGGTGGGAAATGTTAGTCTGGCTCACAGGCCGCTGAATGTTTTGTAGCACAGTGACAACATTCTTGACGAACCATTTCAAGCCCCTCCGCCTCCCTGACCCCGCACAAATAAATATGACCCAACACAAATAGGTATGACATGTCCCCATTCAATCCCTCCCATCATCTATTGTGCTAACACGACTGCCATTCCAGAGGAGACCAACATGTACACTCGATGGTAGTTATTCAACCACTTGGACACCTTGTGCTCCACCTCTTCCTATTGCTTCAGTGGAGGAAAAAGCTTTGATCTTTTGTTCAGCCGAGGGGAGAGAAAAGTGGGCTTCCCATTTTCCAATTTCTACCTGCCAAGTCGCGCCACAGCCACAGTCTGTTGGCCAGTCAATTTGCCAATCATAGCACATAGTGTCGTGGGGGAAGAGGAGTGTGTGTCTGCGTGTGTGCCTGTGTGTGTGTGTGCGGCATACAAGGCCAGGACAGCTCACTGCCCTTGTATATTAGCTGCTGTAACACATGTACAGACCTAACAAAGGAGCTGTTCTAGTTGCCTGCCGATACTAAAAATAAAGAGACAAAAACATCCCAGTGCAACTGCATGTGCACATATGTGATCGACTGTGTGTTTGTTAGTATCCAGTGAAGCGTGTGTGTTGCTATCTTGTTCACAGTGTGTGTGTGTTTTCTGTACGAGTGTGCATGCATAAACGAATGGAAGTAACTTCAGTGTCTATGATTCCAGGTGAACCAGAGTAAAACATTTCCTTAGAGGAGAGTGTGTTTGCCATCCAGCCCACTTTTATGGAAGTGGAATAGCAAGTGTGACACTTAAAGCACTCATGTAAAATAACTGCAAATTGCATGAAAGCCCTGGATAGTGAAAGGAAAGCTTTTGAACGGATGTAAAATTAAAATATTGAGACCTATTTCTGAGTAAGCGCAAATGTGTCCATCTCGCTGCATTTACAGTGTATATCACTGTTTGTGTAGGTGAAGAAGCCTGTTAGGCTAATTTGACACAAATAGAAAAATGTCATAAACAAGACAGATGAAAATAAATATAATTTTCAATGCCTTACCTCGAGACTTCATGCCAATGAAACGGTTCTCTACAATGTCAATCCGACCCACGCCATGCTTTCCGCTAAGAGAAAGACAGGGACAACTTTCAGTGGACATATATTCAAAGATTAATTTCACCTTGAACCAGTTTTTGATGCATTTAATAAAGAAGCAGCAACTAAAACATAATAGATATAACTTAGATGCCAAAAAAACCTAAGACAAATCCTCACTGGTGACATCATCCTCAAAGCGCAAAAGCAGTACTGGAAACAGATTTTTATTTGGATTCAGTAGACTCACCTTTAGTAATTTCATTTATTCTGACAGTTGGAAAGCAAAAAGGGAGACAGAGTGGAGGAGACACGGGAGGGAATTCGATCCCAGGCCAGCAGCGACAGACCCACATCATTCCAGAGGTGGTGAACTTAACCACTGCTCTACCTCTGGGGACACTTATGTACTATTTTGATAGAGGGGCTTCCTTATACAGGACATTTTAACAAAATAATACAGGGAGTGTAAAACTGCTTTTCAGCAAATGCTATGTAGTCATCAGGATAAGCCACAGCAAAATGCTTACCCAACTTCATTGAGGTATGAGAAGATATCCAGTGGTGAGTCCTTGGATTTGCCTTCTTTCAAATTGGTCACCTTGACAGGTACTCCTAAAAGGGGAAAAAAGGTAGATCTCGTAAATGATATCACATCAATATACAAATAATAAAAAACAAAGTTTATATATATATAAATAAGAGTTGATGGAATGATTCAGATTGGTAGCACTCAGAAATGTGTTTTTGCTCTCATTCAGTTCCTCCATCATTAAGTTTTATGATGTCTCTGGTTTTTGATTATCTTTGTCTTTTGTTATATTGCATAAATACAGCCTTTACACTTGAATGTTTATGGGATAAGAAACTGCAGATATGTGATTTTTTTTTTTTTATGGTAACATCCACTACTAGAAGATAAGATATTCCTTTATTAGTCTCACAATGGGGAAATTTGCAGAACAAAGGCAAATGTGCCTAAACAAAATGTAAATAGCAATGGAAAAGGAAATGTAATAAATAACAGTCTGACATCACCTGCCAGACTGGTCTTTGCTATTTGAGAAGGGTAAAAGTGATTTTCATTGAGATCAAAGACCAATGGGTAAAAAATGTAACCTTTACACAGCTTAATTAATCAAGAGTTTTGGGAAATGACTTTTCAAAAACTAATGGAAAAAACAATTTCAACTGACTAAAATGTCAAAAAAAAGTGTCGATAAAATCTGCTGACAAGTGCTCATTATCTTAGTCACTGAAATCAATAGTCGTCAGCTAAAAGTGAAAACCATTCTAAAAGGAGATGGTGAGAAAGGCTAATAAATTCAAAGGCCCTGCTCATTTGAAAGCTGTGAAATTGTGGGCAGGCCTTTACCTAATTCAATTACTCACGCAGCTTTGTTACCCATACTCTCTTTAGCGCTGAGATTTTTTGCGCCACTGAGTGTTTGTGTGTTCATGCGCATGTGCAGGAGACAAAACCACTTGCAGAATCATCACCCGTCTTCCTATTACTACGTCTCTAACACACACACACACACACACACACACACACACACACACACACAAACTCAAAGACACCCACGTTCATTACACACACTTCCTCTCCAAAGCCACTTAAATCAAGCACACATCAATCACTGTCATGGACCTGCTTATTCATGGCCTTCAATGAGCAACACGGGCCAAAGGTGGAGGCGAGGAAACAAACATGACACGGGTGTGTGTTGAGAAGAGAATATAAGCATTTGAGGACTTCACAAGGAGAGGAAATGAGAAAAAAAAATCTGCTGATATTATATTCACTCTCCATCAATCCATCCAGTGTTCAGTCCTATTAATACTTTAGCATGCCTGCAGTTGTCAGTCAAACAGCTTTGAAGAAAAGAGCAGCACTTCTGGTCGCCTTTCAGCCAGCGTTTACAAAGCCCTCACAGGAATGACACGTGAAGGACTTGACAAATTTTTTTAGACAAGGGCTTTGTTGACGGCCCATTCTCATATCGCGGGAATTGTGGTGGCTCCCATGGAAGAAGAAAAAGTACCTCCCGGTGCAGGAGAGGGCAGTATGGATGATGCATTACTAAAACTGCGCCCCCTCCCAGATACCTAATAATTAGATTAAAAGTTCAAATAAATTAAGTGTCTGAACGTGGGAGTATAGGGGCTGGCCCTTTCCTCCCTGTGCTCTCTTTTTACCTCGCTCTCTCCATCATGCGGGTTCTATCATTCACTGAGGGGTCTTTTTCTCCCCGTGATCCCTTTCTTCAGTTTTTCGCAGCCTAACAGTGCAGACAATGGGAGCGCAGACACAGTTGTAGGAAAAATTACTGCTTTACATTTTTCCTCTCTGTCTCTTTTTCCTCTCCACTTCTTTGGCATGAAAGGAGGGAGGGATGAAATTTTTTTTCTTAAAAAGGGGAGAGGACTGGGGAATGGAGTGTTTGACGGGGGAAAAGGTTCCTGTCGTTAAATATTCTTTTTTAATCAGTGAGAAAACTTTGGTGAGAAAGGCAGGGATGAAAAGGTGGGAGGGGGAATGAAATGAAACATTCTTGTGCTGATCTTGTGCTCAGAGGGAGGAGTAGGCTCGGGCCTTTGTGTGGACAACTAAAACAGCTTTTGTCATAGGGTGCTCAATAAAGGCACAGGGAATATGTGTGAAAACAGAGCGCAGGCCTGCAAAGAACCCGCGAAACCAGATGAGGCTTTACTACTGCATCACTGTTTTACAAAAACATAGCTCATCTCCAGCTGAACTGAGACCGACCTACTTGTTTTAAAGTTAAACATTTTCTTTGGGAAACTGGTAAAGTAAGATCTGAACACCATTTCTGCCCAGATACATATTTACTTCTGACTGGGCATTGTAATTTGCACCTTTGGCTGCTTTAGTGATCCCAAGGTTTCCCACCAAATCCTGCCAACCTTCTGAACTTCCCTTCAATTACTATTATAGATCATAAAACTACCCATCAAGCCCATGTGATCAGAGGAGCTAGTGTCTCTCAGTCGATTGATGTTAGTGCTCTGCAGCCTCCACTAGTGACCAGGGATGAAGGGACATCTGTGCCATTTGCCCCAGGCTTGGATGTTTCTTGCCATTTTCTCTTTGCGCAAACATGTGACACTTTCCACTATTCAGCCCTGCCCTCGTGGCAATATATCTAATGAGTGTTCCTCTGGCCCCTCAGGGCTTGGTGTATTAGCTGGACTTAATGCTTCCGGCCCGTGTGTGCCCTCGGGCCAAACATGGCAGCTTTGGACCGAGTAATGCTGTGAGGGCTTAAGGATAAGTCTGGGTGGTCAGGAATGGTGATAAAGTGCAACCGGGTCAGCGTGAGAGCTGTAGCCCTGCGGCGATAACAATCAATGTTAAGTAACATGAAGAGACATGGAAGGGAGTGGACACCAAGTGAGGGTGGACACTATCCCTTACTGACGCATTAAGTTTAGAACTGATATCATTAAATCACAGAAACTTTTTTTTCCAGTGTGTGTGAAAATACAATAAAATCTAATGCATCAAACTGGTTTTGAGGCGTGACTTCAGAAATCAAGCCTGGACAAGTCCTGCTATTTTTTCAAATTTTGTTTGCCCTAAAATCTGACATAATTCAGGATCAAAGGCAAAGACCAGGCTGCTTTAAAAAAAAAAAAAATAGTCAAATACAGGTAAGATCAATTATAAACCAGATGTTGCCAATTGAATTACATTTTTTCAGTCCAAATGAAAAAGAAGAGTATTAATGATTTTAAATTTTGTTGATTATCATGCACACATGTAAGGCAAATGAAAAATGAAAAATCTGATGGAATTTTCATTAAATAAAACAAATAGTTATTATTCTTTTGAAGAATAAGCTCAAATGAATGATGTCAGTTCTGAGATTTTGTGACATATATTTGACATTTTTGCGATATTGTAAGTTTTTAGTTTAGGTTGAAAAAAATGAGATAAAATAAAACCAGACTAATAAGAGAATCAACAGGTGACACATGTTGCAAGCACAAACCGTTTCTAAACTCTATCTCCAGTACATCAGGGTTGCTGGGAGAATCTTCTAGGTTCTTGGTCATCAGGTACAGGTCAGTTGGAGCATGGGTCTGAAAAAAACAAAAACACACACACTCACTCTCTCGGTTTCACACGCTTTATTCCCCTTGATGAATACCCAGGACCTTCTGAGACCTCATCAAAGAGCGGCACGGCGGATGGAGAGACTATTGTGTGAGGCGATAACGGACAACAACTCGAGGCATGGCGGGGAGAAGAAAAGAGAGGATGATGCATGGAAAAGAAGAAACCTGAAAATACCATCAGGAGTTGAGTGAAGACAAAAAAAAAAAAAAAAAAATCAATGTTCCATTTTTCTCCTCTATTTTGTTTCATTTTCCCTGCGTGGCCCTTCACTGCAGGGGAAGGTGGGGAAAAGTGGGATGCAGCAAGGAGGAGAGTGGGAAAGGGCAAAAGAAAGAAATGACTCACATCCCCAAGAACAGTGAACACTTGACAAGACAAAACACACCTGATACTATGACAGAACCTATTTGAGCAACACTACATCCTCAATAATATTCTGCCTTTCTGTAAAAATCTCAGATCTGCCGATTCTATCATGTGTCTGAGATTCTTCCCTACCTGTCTTCACCTCCTCTAATCTTCCAGTTTTCCAGTTCTGATTTTCTGAGTGACGGTTGCCTTCTATTTTATTTTCAAATGAAGAATTTCACTGAAATGGGCATCGCACAACAAAGTCCACACCCTGAATCCACTAAAGTTGTCCTGGGTGACAGACGTTTGTCGTTTTTCCAGTTGGTGGGAGCCGGAGCGATTTCAGTAAGTCATGGTTGGGACCTAAAAGAGCGTGGCAGTCTGACGTGTCTGCCCAGCGATGTGGCCCTCCAACAATTACACAGCATTAGGACAAGACGATGGCCAATGTGTCCTGAGCTGAGGCAAATTGCAGGGGGACTATGCAAAATAACTACTGGGTGCATTTAAATGGAAAGCTTTACCAGACACTAAATCATCATACAATAACTAATCGGCATCTGCTCGTCGGCTGTCAGTGAGGAGAAAACGAGCAGCGCAATCACTTTCCTTCCTTTTAACTAAACACCAAAATTGACTGGGAAGGCGCCCGTCTTCCTCTCTTTTATTTTCTGCCTCAGTGCCCTGAAAGATGCCAAATGAGAGCAAACAGGAGAGGGGCGAAATGACTACTCTAAAAAGCCTTTTGATGCATACTGTTTGAGGGGGGAAAGACAGACTGAATTTTAAATACCATAGAATGAGAATGTCTACGGTTCCTGTGGTGTTATATTCTGGTTGTAAACAAATGGTTGTCTTATTCAACCTTCAAATAAAACACAGCATAGCACATAAGGTGGCGGGTTGCTAATTTATGGCAAACTTAAAACAATGTTCATATAATAACCTTTATAATTTTTGACATGTTATGCATTAACTAAACGAGAAGCTCCAGATTTAGTCTCTCTGCCAAAACAGATGAAGTACAGCTTTTTAATTGCAGCTCTAGAGAAATAAATTGTTTGATTTCTGGTTTGGGATGACTTCAAAGTACATTCCTGAGTTTAAAATGATCATTTTGTTGCCTGTGCGAGTGGCTATATTGCCTTAAAAATGGCTTTGAGAAAGACCTCATGTAAAACAATTTCCCCCTGATCGATTAAAAAAACACCACATTTTAAAGTGTATACAAATTCATGCCTCTGGCTGAGTAATGCTTGAAAACTCATGCATGTTCCAACAATGAGAGCTCAAACTTAATAGGTTATTGGATACAAAGAAGGAAGGAAAAATAAGGGGAATAGGCTTGTTTCCAGTGAGCGAGAGATCAATGCATTTCAATTCAAACCCCCTGCAGGTGGACCTGTCCCAAAGCCATGGCCCTGAAAGAGAGGAAAAGGTAGAGACCGTGAAGGCGGGGGGCAGGGGGTATTGGTGGGAAATGGGGCATGAAGCGCACCATCATGTAGCACAGAGCAGCTCCTTTGGCAGTCTTTGCTTCTGCCATATTGTTGTGCTAAACGTGGCCCATACAGCAAAGAAGAAGGCTGACGCATGAACTTAAAGCAAGTAAATTTCTATCTTTCCACATATTAGTTGCCTCATTGGTTTTCAATCGAAGCCAACAGAGCCAAAAGAGGCAGAGGTGGCAGGAGGGAGAGGGGGAGGAAGGGAAGGGAGAGTTGAGAGGGAGATAGAAGAGAAGAGGATGGTAAAAACATCGTTGGCGCAATGGGTTGGAAATGACGCTTAAATCACCACGTTTCAACTCTGTCCTCCTCTTTAAAATGCAAACATGGCAAATTGAGACAAAAATAAAACAATATACACATGATGTGCTGGAGAGATATTTATATTAACACCCAGGATGTTTTAGTTAATGTTTGGGCCTCAGTTGAATTTAATGAGGACAACAGGCACTTCTATGTGAAAGCAAAGCGACAGTGATGCCGAGGTGGACACGGGGAGCAGTCGCTAAGTATTACAGGTCAGACCAATCAGACCTGAGGGCAGCGAAGGCACATGACAAACGCTGACCTCTTTGCTTCAAAGCACACATTCACATGCATACATACACCTACAAGCCTACTTCCTTTCCCTACAGGCAGTCTCCTGTCCATCCATCTTTCCAGCCAGCCATGCGACCAGCAGAAAACAAGTTTTCATTTCCTCTAGGTGGGCAGGGGCTTGGCGTTACGCTCCTTTATTCCTGGTCAACACGAGCAGTGGCCCATCAGCTCCCTGATCAAAGAGCAGAGTGGGCCCAGGGAAACTCACTGACAGAGGCTATAATTAAGACTGAGGTGATGTTTTAATGACTCAGGACAAGTGTTGGGCTGCCTCAGGCTGGGCCCTGACTGCTCATGTGTGGAGGGACAGAGGGAGGAGATAGAGAGGAAACTGCGGGGTACTGAGCCATCTAACAATTGGCACATTGCTGCTAATCAAATCTGATAAATACCACAGCATAAGAGATTAAGAGTAATAAAAATCTTAATCCCAACTAGGGGTGGATGATATAGTTAAAATCTTCTATGACAGTATATACATTTTTTTCATCACATCAGCTCAGTTGAGCAAAATTTACAGGTAAAATAACAGAACAGTTTTTTTATGGCTAATCCTGTGAATTAAATACCAAACAAATGACAAATCAAAATCCTGTAAATCCAATATTGCCACAAAGCAGCATTCAGAAGTCTAATATGACTGAATAAACGTGATAACAGACAGCTGAGGTTGCCCTGGGCGCATGTCTTCACATAGGTTAACGCTGCCAGATGGAGGTGAGTAAATAAAAAAAGTCATTGTGCTACAGGCAAGATGGTTTAGGGTTATCAGGAAGGATACAGTGTTAATCATAGAGTAACCTGAACTCCGGTGACTCTTATCTACAGGAGAACATATGAGCGACCATTTGGACATTTCCTAATCTGACTGTGTTGAGCAGAGAGGGGCCTTTGTACCACAGGTGGGGGGCATTGGGGGGTTCGAATAGTTGAGGTCTGCCCTGAGCCTTTAGGGCTGTAACTGGAGGAGAGAGAGAGGCTGATACAGAGAGGACATACTTAGAACAAGATGACCTCTTTCAGATGACCTTTGAGGTCGATCAGAATCTGTCATGTTGGTTTGAGCTTTTGGGTGAGAAATTCACTTAGTTGTTGTTATTTTGTTGTCTAAGTTCAATTTGTTTTTGAGTTAATTTCCTGCTTTAAATAGCATTCAAAATCAAATTCAACCTCAGAATTGCACTTAAATATTTTGATGATGTTGTTGTGATGTTTACCCTGACCATAAATAACAAACATACTTGGAAAAGGTCAAATTGCCAGGCAGGCCAGGGGTTGTGGCAACTGAAAATTACTCAATTATTACAGCTCGTTCATAGTTCAAAATATCATTTCGTGCCCTGGGTAATGTATTCAAATCCTTTTACCACTCTGGACCCCTGCACCATAAATATTTCATTGTATTTAATGCCATTAATCGATTCAATATTGGAGTAAATGGCCCAACACAAAACCCCTGAATGAAATCAGTTACACAATACTGTCATCATGCATCGCTATGCTATTGAGTCGGTTCGTCTCATTCTTTTCAAAACATTTCTCCACAGGCCGACCACTAAAGAGGCAGCGGAGGGGTGGGAAAGGGACAGAGAAAGAGTGAGAGAGATAGAGGTCTGTGAGTTACAGTGGCCCTGCCCCTGCATCTCCACTTCAGCAGCGCGGGACCCCTCGCCTCCCTGTGACACCCCGTCCATTGGGGACTCATCTGTCTGGCGCGCAGTCTTTGTACTTTACTGTTACTGGTGACATTTTGGTGTCACGGTGTCACGATGAAATGGCTCCCCTCCCACGTTGCAGCCCGCGGCGGCGCAACTAGTGGAACAATGAGGTCCCGAGGAGTTGGGGCTGGAACTCAGGAGGCCCCAGCTGGGCGCAACGCCCTAACCCTTCCCCCTCCCCGGCTCCCATGAAATCGGGAATTAGTCGAAGCGTTGCTGACGACAAGTCAGTGTCTGTGTGTCCCAGGCTCTTCCCAGGGCCTGGCGAGGACCCGGGGTGAGGAGATACAGAGACACAGACACAGCGACTAAGGGATGGGAGCTTTAGGGGTCATGGGGGGCAACCTGTATGTACTGCTTTGACCTCTGACCCCAGCAGAGATCAAACTCTGTCTCAGACATGGCACTGTGGGAGAGTGAGTCGTGTTTGTCTGTGGTGGGGCTGGCATGGGTCAGCAGAAGGGAGAGAAGCCTCACTGCTATGTTATCTTTACAGTCACTCCAAGTGGAGGGTGCACTTTAACTGTACAAAAAACATGAAACATTGTGTCTTTCTGCTCTTGTGGAAATTACAGTGAACATTGTTTGCGCATGAGAGGTGGACAAAGGAAATTATTTACTGTACAAATATTAAAATCTACCTCGGTGTGGACAGACTAATGTACTGTGTAATTTGTCTCTAATCGTTTTGTTGGTTTTAGCACTAGATGACAACATGATGAATCAGAAGTACAAAACATTTTAAGGTACTGATCTGAAGATGACATCAACTGTCCACATGTTTATATAGAATCATTCATCAAGAAGACATCATTTTATCTAAAACTCTTAAGGTGTTTTATTTTCAACTGCACAAATAGTACTAATGTCTCCAGTTCAGTTATTACAGATTCCTGAACAATGGTGTCAGTGGTTAAAATTATAAATAAATGACTAAGTCAATATTGTCAGTTTAACCTACATTTGTGCTGAAGTAGTTAAAGGTCAATTTAAGATAATTGACCTTTATGATGTTTAACCAGTGCTAAGTCATAACAGTGTTCAGTGTATGTGTAAAGAAATTTCATTTTTGCTGTAAACACATCACACTCCAGAGGGTAAAGGGGCCAAAAGGAGGACAAATAAATAATTTACAGTAGGATTTTTTTCCCCAAGAACTTATAGATATGTCACTGGGAACTGGTCTTACCTTAGGATTCTCCAGGATGCCAGACTCATAGCTATAAAGTAACATTCAGAAAATTAGTGTTTTAATTCTGACTGAAAAATAAGACTAAAAAAGGAATTAAAGAAGGTGTATCACACGAGTCCTACCTACCTGATATGCATGAGGTTGGCGTCCATGCTCCAGGGTGCTCGAGGAGTGACAGGCACAGGGATGCCATGTTTCTACAGTTTGACAGAGAAAGCTGTTATGTTACATACAGTTTGCCTGTATGCTAACTGCACCTGAAGGTTAGAGTACAGACTTTAAATCAGAGCTATGCTTGTCTGTCCAGAAAGTTCTGAATACAAAGAACCAAGCAAACTATTTCCAGTGGCTGGTTTTTGGCATGCTGTGTAACCAAAATACTTCTGTTTTCCCACACTGCTTTACTCTTTAAAGTCTGCAGTGAAAAGAACAAAAACAATCAAGAAAGAAAGACATTTTCAGTATGTTCAAAGAAAAAGTCAACAATTCAGTGTTTTAAGATTGTGTGATTTCACAAGTGCTCCACATGCCAGCGAGAGAGTGGTGTTGACTAAAACATCATGACCACCCTCTAGTGGGAAAAACTGGTCAAAGCATCTGTGATCTAAATAATGTCAATATAAGAATAGTTAAGTGAACTCTAAATGTAATTATATGTGAAATTAAATTATAGGTGGAGAGCAGAAATGACAGCACCGGAGACAGACCAGATACACATACAAAAAGGATTAAACGCAGGGAGAGCTCTACCATAAAATTAAAGATGTAGATGGATACAAAATAAGTACAGGAGAGAAAAAGGTGAGTAGAAAAAAAAATTTCCACTATAATGCAATCACTGCCTTTCTTATTTGTTATGATGCTACAGAGAAATCATCCTAAATGCTTCAGAAATAAACACATTTTTTCATGCCAAATTTCAAATTTTATATTTTCGACACATTGTGAAAAAGTCTAACATCACTGTTAAGTAAATGCACTACTTTTGGACTGTTTGTCAAACAAACAAGTAAATTTAAGACATTACTTTGGACCCTGGTTACCTCTGATGGGATATTTTATAGACCAAATGGTGAATCAGTAACTCCAAATGACTAATATTAATAATGAAAGTAACCTTTGGTTGGCGCACAAACTGGACTATGAAATTTGTAACTTTGATTCTTACATGCTGTTGGAGTTACCTGAGCATACTCCATCAGGTCTGTTCTCCCCCGGAAGCGGTTGTAGAACTCGGGGATCCTCCATGGGGCAATGATCTGAACAGCACAAACAGAGAGAGTTAGAGTGTCGGCCCAGCATGATGAACAGATGCTGTGTCAAACCATACAAGCCATAAGCTCCATACAGTGAAACAGCAAACTTACCTTAACTTTAGGGTAGAGGGCATAGCACGTGAGCTCAAACCGTATCTGGTCATTGCCCTGAAAAACACAAAAACAATGGTTCAGCTTTGGTTCAGCTCTATATACCACATGTGAGGTGTGTCAAAGTTCACTTGTATTTAGGTTAACTGTTTAAACTCAGCAACAGGAATTGAAATACATTTCACAGTGGTGCTCCAACCGGCAATTATTTTCATTACTGATTAATCCTTGGATTATTTCCTTGATTAATTTAATAATGTTTTGGTCTATAAAGTGTTTAGAAAACAGAGAAAAATGCCCCTTGCTATTTCACAAAGCCCAAGTTAATGTATTCAAATAGCTAGTTTTGTGCAATCAACAGACTAAAACCCAAAGATCTTCAATTTACTATCATAGAAGATTGGGAAAACCAGATAAATCCACATCTGAGAAACCACAACCAGTAAAAAAAATCTCAAATCAATAATTCTAAAAGTTGCAGATTATTTTTCAGTCAATCGACTAATCCATTCATTTCCTAACAATTCTTGTTGGTTGAGCCGAGATGTTTCCCACATCTGACATGTGTGGTGGTGACGTATGCCAGGATCACAGTCTGCTTGTGTTTTCATTCCTATATTTTCCTGTACAGTGCTTTTTCACTTTCTTTATTATCATTTTTGAAATAAACACAAAAATAAAGAAGAGGCCAAGCTGCAGTACCACTAATTATCACAAAAACAAAAAAAAAACAGCTGAAAAATGTTCAGACACAGCTGGAGATGTTTCAAGATGAGGTCTAGATTGTCACTTTATGATGTGGTATCTGTCTCCACCTATAGGCGGAACATGGAAACTGCATTTTAACCGATGAGCCTCAATAAATTTGAAGTGGAATTACATAAGAAAAAAGTAAGGTATTGTAAAATATTTCATGAAAAACCATATCAAAGAAATATAAAAATATACCCATGATTTCCTATGAATTCAATCACAATGGATTCTACTACTTTTAATTCAATTATAATTTCTCATCTCAATTCAATGTCTTGTCCATAGTGTGTGTGTGTGTATATATATATATATATATATATATAAATATATATACACACACACTATATACTATTTGTAAATACTTTTTTAAAGCTTGTTTATATTGTTCATTTTTTACTATTTAGCTTGCTCCATCCTCTTTGCTGTTGTGCAATGCAAATTTTCTCACTGAGGGACGAAAAAAAGTTTTTCTTATCTTAAATATAATCCTACCTAATCTATGAGAAATTTTGATAGCACACAGGCAGGTTTGTTTCTCCAACAAGCACAGCTGCAGCTTAAACAGCATTTTCTGTTACTACTTTTAAGTTCATTCAGTTTGTACATAAATATATTTTTACTGCAGTGGTAACACCCTGGACTTGATTCTTTCCCATGGGATAGCGGTACCTGCCCGTTACAAAATTAGTTCTTACTAACTAACTAGCTAACTCTGCAAGTCCCAGCTAGTCTCAGTTCTCATACATATTAAAAGCACCATTACTCTTGAGATACTGTATGAACTGGTTTTAGCTTGACATGAACTACCTCCTGTCAACAACCCCGTTTTTAACGATCTCTGGCCATCTCTGAGACATACAGGGCTGAATATTGTTAATGTATTACTTACAACTGGCACTGTCCCTACTAGCTTTAAGGCTGCTGTTAAACCTCTACTTCAGAAAATCCCATCTTGATCCAGGATGAACTGAGTAATCCACCAGTCTCTCACCTCCCATTCTTTTCAAAAGTAGCAACCTTTCCATACACATTAACAGTTATCTTTTTGAAACTTTTCAATCGGCTTTCATGTCCCGTCATTCCACTGAAACTGCACTCACAGAACACTCATTCAACCTCTGCTTCTACTATTAAATGGCAGTGTGCCCTGATTGATTTGATGTTTCCGGCATGGCTCTGGGATGGTTAAAATTTAACCCATCCAATTGAACACTGTATAATAATATCACATAAATATTTTCAGATGTGAAATATGAAGTACCTCAGGCCTCTGTTCTTGGCCCTTTTCTATACTAATGACTTAAAATTGTACATGGTCTCGCTCCTTCATATCGGTCCGATCTCATTATACCATATATCCCATCCCATGCTCTCCAGTTTCAGAATACAGGGCCCCGGCCTGTCCCAGGACTTAAAAAAAAGGTCAGCAGGTTGCAGGGTCTTTTCCCATCATGTCCATTTTCTCTGGAAAAACCTCCCCGTTACTATCAGACAGTCTGATTCTTTTGAGGCTTTTAAATCGAAGCTAAAAATTCATCTTTTCGCCGTAACTTTGAATTAGTGCTCATCCTTCGATACCTCAGGCCTTGTACATGTTATCATTATCCTTAAAGTGGCTCTGTCTCAGTCTCTATGAATCTATCAACTTTATGAAGTTGTGGTCCATATTTTTCCTGCCAATGAGGAATGAACAAGAAAATTTTAAACTTTCTGATAACCACAGCATTTCTCAAAAACACAGCCAATGTGTCATGAGGGGATACAGATCTTTGAAACGAGGTAATTACGTGTAATGCTTTCACAGTCATTTTAGCAAATTTAGTGGATAAAGATGTCAGATTTTTCAGTCACTGTTCACTTATACCAATCAGACAAAAAACATTTGACAGGCGTCCAAAGCACAAAAACATATTTGCATTTTCCTTTGAACTGCAGTGACTCATTTCATTTAGCTGACGGTTCAGAGCAGTGTGAGGAAATGTGCAGGCAACAGCGATGATAACATCTGTTTCAGATTCGCAGGAAATATATAATTCCCTTCAATGAATAAATGACTAAAGAGAAGAAGAAAAATATAGTTTCTGAATGAAAGGGGGCAGAAAAGGCTCTAGGAAGGGTTGGGGAAGGTTGCTGTTTGATTTAAAAAAAGTTAATGTTTAACCCTGCAATCAAATGGACTATGTATCTAATAATTTAGGTAGGACTCTGTACAGTGACCTTGTTAACTAGTTTTAACTTGAAAGGAAAGGTACAATTTAACATTGTTGAGAATGTGTAAAGCTCTCAAAGCTAAAAAGGTGAAAGTATGTGACAGTGATGCCATCAGACAGGCATTATTTTCAGTGCCTGATTGTATAAGGATGTGAGCTATCCAAACTGTAGATGGTAATGCCTGAGCTCATATTGTCATACAAAAAGTGAGAAAAAAATGAATACATAAATAACTAGGCTGCCTGAGTGGGTATGTAGTCTCGTTTCCCTAACTTACTCTTTTCTGTCTCAGTTGTAGAAGGCAAGAAAATGTTAATAGCTTTACATTTACATGTATTTAATTTGGGTGCCTCAGTCATATTAGCACATTTTTGCACATTCTTTCTTTTCATTCCTTAGTGTTGTCTCTTGTCCTGTTTCTGGTTTACCTTTCCTGTTGCACCATGGGAGACAAAATGTGCACCCTCGCTGCGTGCGATCTCGACCTGCCGGCGGGCAATGCAGGGCCGTGCTACAGCAGTGCCCAGCAAGTATCTGTCCTCATAGACAGCATTGGCCTGAACTGTGGGCCAGATGAATTCCTTCACAAACTCTGCACGCAGGTCTTCAATAAAAACCTAGACAGGAACAGAGGTCAGGACACAGAACAGGGCTTTGTGTTAACTCTTTGATTCTATTCATCTATGGGCCATTTTTATGTGAGAAATATTGAATTATTTACAATGTTGTTCCCTTCTAGTAAAGGAAATAACTGGTGATTAGTTACCACAAAAGACCTTTGTCTCATAATGTAAAATTTAAATGCTCTTTTATTGGTGTGTCAGATGGTTTGGGGGAGCTCTGACATCTGAGATTTGACCATCAGCTGACAAAAACTACTACATTCATGAGCTTTGTTTCTGGGAAATCAAACCCAGAGATAAATAATAAATAGAGATAAACAGGATCAAGTAAATTTGGCATAATTTATTTTATATAAGACATATATAATGATATTCAGCTTCTTGAATGTCAGCGTTTCCCCTTAGTACATAAATGCTCTATATAGTATTATACAAAAAAAAAAAAAATATATACCAGCATTATGTGAAACCATCTGCTCCCTGACAGTTAGGAAATCAATCAGAAATCTTTTGGCATTTTTGGAAAAATGTAAGGTAGGAATATGCAAAATTACTGAAGATGTCCTCCAAACAACATATTTCATTCTCTTACCTTCTTTGCACCGAGGCTTTCTGCCTTTTTCCGTGCAGCTTCGAAATCTTCATCTTGCCCAATGTTGGCCTAGAAAAACATATGTTTAATTGCACATCACAGTGACAGTGTGGAATAACATGTCAGCACTCCATATATAAGCATGCAGACTCATGACTGTGCAAGTGGTAATTCTGACAATCCAGATCACGTATGTTGAGGACATGTTCCAACCTCCTCACAGTGGAGACAAAGCATGAATACCACCACTTAAGGGCCTACAGAAGCTGCCTGATCTTGTGAGCTGAACACTAGACAAGGGAATACTTTCCTACAAAGATATGATACTGGTCTAGTAAACAAAGCAAATCTGCCGTAAAAACACCTCAGTATGCTTTTATTACAAATTCACTGTAGATTAAGGTGGGGTCATATTGAATGCTACAATTCAAGAGATCTCATAAAACCTGTTATTATGACATTACAGCGGCATACTGTCAACTCATTTCCATTACTTTTGAATTACATAGCAGATTTAATGTACAGATATTAACACTCCTAATAAAACACATCATCATGGAACACATTCCAGTGCAAGCCACAAGTAGACATTTCTGTATAATTATCCAGTTCTTCCTGACAGTCTGTTGACACAATTTTCTTTGACAAGTTGACATGAATACGCAGTTTTGTAATTTGATCAAAAACAATCGATTACGCATCGGATCAGTGCCAGGCTATTCTTCTTCTGCAGCCATCCAGTTTGGAGAGAAGTTTGGAGGGCTGTACCTGGTGTGCAACAGCAGTGAACTATAGGCCATTCACCATCCCCCACACCAATTCACAAAACGACTGAATGAATAGTTACACAACAAGGGAAACTGCCTGCTGTGCACTTCTAAACTGCCAAAGGGCAAAAATGTAAATCCAGCCAGATTTGCACTGACATTATGGAACCAAATCCAGAGTTCGGGGGTTAATGGTACTGTAGCTCTGACAGGTTTTTTGGGATAGCCAATGGAAAACTTCTACATGTCTGCAGGACAAATTCCATCAGGCGTCTGAAAACAAAAAAGAATTGTAGAACTCCATAGATGCATGACATGCAAAAGCAGCTGGTTGGAAAGACAAACTAATACAGCTGTTGCACACAGTCTGGTTTCTAAACCTTACCAAGTATGTGATTACATCGTAGCCTTGTTCCTTCAGCCAAACCAGAATACAGGATGTGTCCAGTCCACCGCTGTAAGCCAGAACCACTGTACCTTTAGACATGATAAGGGTTGTTCAGTCCAACAGGCAGAGAATCTATGGAATGGCAGCAGAGAAGATACAGCAGGAAACAATAAGATCAGTCACAGGTGGGGAGGAAATGTTAATATATCACCCAAGTGTATTGGACAGTTAAATAACAACATATGTGGCAAAGTCTGATATGGGTCCTTGGTTTTAAAATAACAGTTTTATTCATCTTAAAAGAAGCACAGCTCTGGGACAGGACCTGAGGCAGAAGATAATTAATAGGTCAGTTGATCAAGAGAAAAATGAAATCTAATTTTTTAAATTAATTTTTACATTTGCTGCAGACTGACAAAACAAGCACTTTGACGACGTCACCTTGGGCTCTGGGAACTAGTGATTGACATTTTTCACTATTTAACATTTTAGAGAATAAGTGATTCGACGACTGGAAGACAGTTTAATCAATGTAGCAGATAATCACTTATTACGATTACTGGATGTAACTCCAGCTCAATGAATGAACGAAGACACATTAAACTATGAACAGATTTATTTCCAAACGTCACCGATCATTGACAGTTTTAACTTCATGTTTGTGCCTGTCCTGTACGTTCTTTTTCTCGTGGAAACAAGATGGATAATATTTAGTTGGACTTATGCACATTAATGTCTGTTTCTGGTACAACTAGCTTAACTTTTGTAGCATTCATGTCAGTTAAAAAACACCGACGACAAACCGCTACTCAAAATAGCATCACGACGGCGGCTGTGACTGACAATAAAACCTTATATTGAAGTATAACGACGTTAAAGTGGGTCGTACTCACGATAAAGCGGGTTTTAAATGAGGTAAATAAACGTTTTCTGGAGACGTTGTTGCTGTTTGTTGGTCGAGGAGAAATGAAAAAGGGACACGGCCGCGGCGGCTACTTGACTCGCCGCTCCTGAAATCTGATTGGTTCACACTCGCATTGCATCATCGATCTGAGCAACCTGCTTGCATCATTAAATCTTGATCAATGACGAAAGATGCTCTTCAGTTGCATTATGGAAGGTGGATTTAATAGGATTTAACGTGTTTGGAGCTTGAAACTAAAACCAGAATATGTTGAATTTTACAATTAAAATATTCAGATTCTTTGCTTAATAGAATCCTGCATTCAAAAGTAAAAGTACGTAAGTATTATCAGCAGAATTAATTTGAAGTATCCCAAGTATTTATTCTGCTGAAATTGGTTCCTGTAACTTATATACAGAATGTAACTAAGTACATTTACTCAAGTACTATAAGTGCAATTTTGAGGCACTTGTACTTGAGTATTTCTATTTTCTGATAGTTTATACTTCTACTCCATTATAATTGAGAGTTTTGTCTTTGGAAAAACTGGCTGAGATATCCTTGTGGATCAGGTACATATAGCATGTAACCACTATTGGAAACTGGTCTTAAGTTCTGTATAATTCCCCTTACTTATTCTTTTTCCATAATAAAGGCAAGAAAATGTACATATGCTTGAATAAACTTCATTTTGGTGCTGATTTAACTTTCCATTGTTATTGTATTTTTTACTCAATTAAATTTAAATGATAACTGTAGTTACTTGTTACTTTGCAGATTCAGATTGTGAATACAAAATAAAAATCAACCAGTACAAGCCCAATTCCAAAAAAGTTGGGATGCTCTCTGAAATGTCAATAAAAACAGAATTTGATGGTTTGCAAATCATTTAAACCTTATATTTAATTGGAAATAGTGCAAAGACAACATATCAAATTTTGAAAGTGAAAACTTTTATTGTTTTATGAAAAATATATGCTCATTTCAAATTTGATGCCAGCAACATGTTTCAAAAAAGTTGGGACAGGGGCAGGGGGTGAAATGTTGTCCCATTCTTGCCTGATATAGGAGTTCAGCTGCTCAACAGTGGACAGTCTCCTTTGTCATATTTTTCATGATGCGCCAAATATTTTTAATGGCTTGCACACATATTGGGACTGCATTAGTGCCAATAGTTTCTACTATAATACTACTACAATATACTGTTTTTTGATAGCAGTTATCCAAAATAGTGACACATAGAGTCACACATTTTGATGGCTGTGACAGCAGAAACTGGTGGCCAGTAGTGTACAGATCTGTATGTAGATCACTAACACATCATCTGCCATCTGTTTGTTAGTCTTTCTGTCAAAGTCACAGAAACTGACAGGACAAATATTTCTGCTCAACACCTTTTCCTTTTTGATAATAGATAAGTCTATTTATGTCATATTGGTATCACAATAAAAAGATTGATATTACTAAATGGCATATAAGCAGTAAACAATGACTTATATTAATAAATCTCTGTTATGGCTTGCAGAGTTTGAGTTGCCAAATATGTTACCTATAGAATGTATATGCTAAAAAAAAGCCCCAAACCACCTCTTGAGAGTCGGTTCAGTTTAGTAAGTTAAGTAAAGTTAATGGTATCTTTTATAAAGTTCTGTGGTTAAATAGTTCTGTTTGTCAGAAATTTTCCCAGCAGGTATGAAGCAACACACACAAAACAATTTTTCGTTTTTACATGCCCACTGCAACATGACAGCAACATTCATCTTCAGGTGTTATGTAGTTATCATACTCATATTGTATTTTATCAATGCGGCTGAAAAAGATGAATGAATGGTCCAATGCAGTAAATCTTTACCACCACAGTCCATTAGAGGTCAGTCTTTCACCTTACAACAAACTGCTCTCAGTGCAGGCTGATTTCAACACCTGTGTGTAACTTAGGTCGTGTTTACTTTCATTCTTATGTAGGTTTCATTCAATATGGCAAAACACAGTTTTTTTCAACCTTTCATTACCATTTTCTGGGGAGATGTCCAACAGGTCCTCCTTTACTGTACTGCAAGTTCATACTCTGTTGCTTGCTTCATTGGTACAGCAGTTATTTGATTATCCACCAACGTCCTTCAATCTGTGGGGACCTCATAAGAGCTAAAAACCTTGACTGAGACAGTGACTTTATATTTTTGAAATTTTATTTCTTCGCCACGAACTTCCAAGATCAAAAAAAAAGAAAAAGAAAAACAAATGATCAAAAATACAATATAAACTTCTGAAAATCAATACACTGAATATTTTTTTTAAGTTTTACACTGGGCAAAAAACACTGAGCAAAGACAAAGTCCAGGTGGCTACTGACTCTGCTTAGTCCTCTTTGCTTTTCTAGATCGCAGAATATGGTATTTCACAAACGTTGAGCCTCCCCCACTATTATCCCCCATCATATACAGTTCACTAGTTAGGCATTTGCCAAAGACGTACAGTACAAAGTGCCCAAAAACAAGTCCTGGAACTAACAATTGTGTTGAAATTTTCAATCAAGCACGACTGCAATCTGCCACTTTGTATATAATGTACACGTCCCCTCCCCGGATTCGACTGCCCATGAACAAGAGTCAGTTGAGATTGAAGGTGTACAGAGGTACTGAAAGGCTACAGTGTCAGCGAAAAAAAACAGAGGGGAGATGAAACCTGAAGAGTCAAGACAAGTTGATGTCAAATCAGTGCCCAAGGTCTGAAGGATGATATGATGAGTAAGTCTCAGACAAGCCGAGATCCGATTGGCAGAAAAAGATCGGCATCCAATGGGGGGAACCCAAACTGCTGCGCTCAATCTAATTTGCCGGTTTTATTCAGTAAACATGAACATTAATCTATTATAACTTATGGCATAACACCCATAAAACACAATAAATTCTTTTCATTCCTCCTACACAGAGAATAAAGAAATCTTTTCTTCCTAGCTATGATCGAAATACACTGGCGTTTTTTTATCCTTGTTGTCATGGAAAAAGGACATACAAGAAGGATTTAGAAGAAAATCTGCATTATAGATGTTCAACTAAAGTCCATAGATGTGTGAGGTGGTGTCTGTCAATTTGGCCAAATAAAAAATAAACTACAAAAAAATGGTGTACCCTGGCAGGGGGACCTGGAGGAGAGGGAGGGTCTTTGTGTCCCGGTCTGTGGGGGAAGTCAGTGGTGCTGTGCAATCCTCTTATCTTACCCCCCCCCTCTGCCTACCACTCTTTCTTCTTCTCATCCATGGACACTCCACCAGGTCCAAGTGCCACCACCAACAGCAGACCGCCGATGACCGAGGTGGTCTGGAAGAAGTCGTACTTGAGGAAGTCGTGCATGGGCTTGTAGGCGGGGATGGTCCAGAAAGCGTTGAAGTAGACGTTGATGGCCAGGAGCCACACGACGAGGGTCAACGCCGCTAGCTTGGTTTTGAAGCCGATGGCCACCAGGATGATGAGGGCAGTCCCAACCATGTTCTGCAGGATCTGTGGAATAACAGACAAGTTAAAGTAGGTAGGTGGAGATTTGCTCTTTACAATATGTGATCATCACCTCACAGACTGACACGCAAGTTTTAGGTCTGCCTTCTGAGGCAATGATTGAGATATGATTTTAGGTAATATCCATTTGTGTTAAACGGTGGGTTGCTGTAATCAGTACTCACAGAGAAGAAGCTGGAGTCAAAGTGCAGCAGAGTCATGAACATGAGCACTAGCAGTACTCGACCACCCAGCTGCATGTACTGCTTTGGCGAACTCTCTCCCATGGAGGGGACTCCAGCAAACATGCTCTTTCCTTCCGAACGTGACTCGGCCAGCAGCAGAAGCAGACCACCTCCGAGGGCGAGGTTTCTGGGAGAGGAGAGAGGAGGGTTATTTTTGGACGGTGCCTGTGAGACCTGCAGCCAGTCCTGCACAGTAATGTCTGGAATACAGTGGGCATACAGTACAATCGAGCTTGTGAGGCACATCTCAACTGCCAAATCAGCTGATCGTGATCTCATTGCTGATTGAAATGAGGCTGTTGCAACTACATATGTGTTCTTTTCAATATATTATTCCATAAACCACTTACTCATTTAGTCTATTGAATGGCATAAAATGACAGATGCCAAACAAACACTGCGGATTTTGTGTTCGGAATTTTAGATCTGGTATTCTAAATTAAAAATAAAATTATTGGCATCCTTGGAGCACCTGGCTTTGATTGCAGCCAGCAACCACTGTTTAATGTCACATCCCTCTCTCTTCCTATTTCCTCTCTGCTTCTTCATCGGTCACTATCAAATAAAGGCAAAAATGCCCCCCAAAATCCTGCATCCTTTATCTTCCTGTCAATCAACTCAATTATTATTACTTTCAGCGATACAGTTCACCCTGACTTTATACTAACAACCACCTCAAATGTCTCACTGTATTTAACAAATTTCTCTGATGGCCGGTGACTCATGTGGCCTCTCGCTGTTTAAACAAATCACAGGTCTTGTCCACAGTGATTACAGTTATTGCTACTGTTTGCTTGACAACTGTGATGTTTTCTCATCTGTGACCACGACAAGCAAATCAAAGTTTCCATCACTGCAGCAAAAGCACTACGTGCTGTCCAACTGATTAAGCTGGTTCTAATCTATAATAATAAACAGTGAAATTCAAAACTGCATACCGCACACCTTTTCTGCCACATATTTGTACGTATATTTGAATCAGGCAGAAACAATGAATTGGCCAATTAGGCGTGGAAGTTGATAAGTGGATACAAATATTCCAATAAACTGTGTTGTGAATTTGTTTCTTTTAAGAACTCATTAAAACTACAGTGCAACTACAGTGACACTTACCTCATCAAAAATTTAAGGTCCCATAAAATGCTGTATGCAACAGTCTGGTGGGAAAAAAAGACATTCCAGATCAGATACAGACATATTGCTCGTGTACAGTAAGAATGTAATTACAATGTAATTGCTCTCACCTGTAGAGCTATGATGCCAAATAGTCCAAAGCAGGCATACTGTACAAAATTTCTACTGAGGATGAGGACACAACCACCTGTGAGGACACACACAAGACAAAGACATTAAAGAAAAGTTAGTCATTTCCATTTTCCTCTTTACAATGATGAATGCTACCATGAGCTATAATTGGCTGTGTTATGGGAATTAATCATAATTATTATTACCATTATTTCTGTTGACTTTGTTAGGCAAATCATGTGGTAGATTCATATTGTTTGTGTTAAACTCTGACTGTTCACTTCAGTATGACTCAGCAGAAACTATAATCACTCCGGGGACAAATTTTCCAACTGTCATGCCATTCTTTGGTCATTACAGCGTGTGGTCATTTTGGCTCCATATTCTGGTTCTCTGACATCTACTTGACACGTCCTCTGTCTTCTGCTACATTTTGAGTGATGCCTTCATCAGTGTGCAATGTGCAGACCTGCTCTTACAGCCCATCTGCTACAAAGTTCAAGGAGCTCAGTCATGCATCCAATGCAATAATTTATTGATTTATGTCTCTTGGCTTCCTTCAACAGGTCCTGTCAGTTTCCTCTGACTTCTCTAATAAGCAAGATGATTCATGACCCAGAAGTGAAGTTTGCTTTCTGCAAACTGTAGACATATTAGGGCTGAAATACATTGAGCACTTTTTATACATTTAAACATTTTTTTCCAGACTGATGCAAATTAATTTCATTATTCAGTACTGATGTCATTATCATCTCATAATGTTAGCATTTTAAAAAAGCCCTATCCTTTGCTTAGCAATTTAACTAACTCATCTTCCTGTTGTTACCACAACTTGTGTCACAAACCACCCAGTAACAGTAAAAAAAAAAAGTAACTTCCTACAATGGTAAAACCTAAGTTGCCTCATCTCATGTCCTGACCCGGCACTGCCTAACATTCACTTACCCAGCTGTCCTATGAGGTTAAGCAACACAAAGCACGTAGCCAGGAAGTAGCCACAGCTCCAGGTAGCCTCGATGTAGTCTCTCTGCTCATTCCACTGGAACCACATGCGGATGCCGTCTTCCAGGAAGGTGCTGATGAGACACAAACGTGCCAGGTGGGGCAGGTACTGTTTGGTTACCCGCAGGAACTGGGCAACAGAGGGAAAGAAGAGGACAAATGATTGACAAGTAAAAGGAGGACTTGAAGTGCAGAAAGAGAACAATCAAAGGATGCGGTTTCTGAGGTGTTGCTGAACTTGCTTACAACAGCAAAACTGTGGAAAAGCATTACTAGGTCATCAAGATGTAACACATCATATCATATTTCAACCAAAGTTCCCTAAAGACTCCCTTTTAAAAGCTGAGTGATATTCAAACCTCAGCAGATCTAAGAGTCTAAACAGTGAAGGACAGAAAGTCATGAGGACTGCTACTAATTATTATTTACATTTATCCCTATTCCTATTCAATTATATGGATACGAATTAACCCACTAGCAATTTGAATGCAATTGTCAAGGTAAGTGAATGTTGAAACAGTAGTCATTTAAAGCAGAATTGCTGCCTTGGATAGACTTGCTTGAAGGAAAGAAGTCCTATTGCCAAATAGTGTAGATCCCACTGTAGACTGCATGCCTGTAAATTAAGCTATGGTAGTTTTTACTTTTCTTTAGTAAGTAAATGCAATGAATGAAGTAAGTACAAAATCTAGTTGAGTTTTGGTTGCTTTTTGCTCAGTTTTCTATTCATATTTTATCCATTTATAGACTAGTAAGCTAGACTCTTGCATAGCTGCCATTTAAACATCAATACTGTATATAGCACAACTACAGAAGCTTTTCTCTATAAAATTTGTAAAAATAAAAGAAGAGGTTATACAGATTACTCATGTTGAATATTCAATCAGAAAAAGACAAAAGCAACTGAACAGGACAGAATAAATTGCAATTGATTTCAAAGGTGCAACGAGGCAAAACGTGCATGATGGAAGTTCTGTTGTTTTCCACAAGTCTCAAGACTATAACATGGGCTGTACCTCTCTATTACAACCCCAAATAGTCTGTTGTGTTATCTGAAGTTGAAGTATACGGAGTGTTTAAACAAAAAAGGAGAAAGAAACGAGCCAACTTCATTCGCTCAAACAGGATTCATGAAAAGCTCCTCAGACACTACAGTTACACAGTGGAGGAGCAGTGACCTGCCCCCTTCTCCGCCTCCTCGGCAGTCCACATCAGCACTGTCAGACCTCAGCAGCCTATCAGCATCCACCAACTCCCACTACGACTGCTATGCGGGACATGAATGGATGGACTGGGAGCCAATCCAAACAAGCCCAAGGTTGCTGCAACAGCCTAGAAATAGACCATTTTTTAGAGTAACATGTAAGTAACATGTTAGCTCAAGACCCATTTGTGAGCGATGTGTCCTTAAAAACGGGCTCAGCAGAGTTCTCACAAAGCATTTCAAGACATTTCAGGTTCCCTTTTCCTTGTGTTTTTTTTTTTAACAATAAACAGCATTCGTGACAGGAGAGTATAAATCAATCAGCTGTAATTTGATTAGGGAAGTAGTGCAGTTGTGGCATGTGGGGGTTGAGTTCAGTCAGCAGAGCTGCCATAAACACACACAGAACTGACTCCAGGACTTGATGTTCAAACTGACAGTAGTTGGTCCAAGGAGACAGCTGACATTAAAATCTGGCCTGTCCTGCAAAAACACAAGGCCATGAATCGATCAACACAAAACTGCAGCACACATGAAGACTACTTTTCCAAGCACAGGACAGGACACAAACCCCAAATCTCTGGGGATCTTTCTCTGGGTCTACATGGCAAAAATGGGTCACAGGCTGAGCTGAAATCTGATATTGACATGTCAGCTCACCTCTTAGATCAGTGCCACACCAGTGCAGCGAGAATCCCTCCAAAAAGACAGGAATAACACAGAAAGGCAGCTGTTGCATTTGTAATTAAGTGAAAGTTCACATCCAGTTTTTGCTTGAGCTGACTGGTGGATCAACTCTATCAAGGCCATGTACATTTTAGGAAAAGTGCTTCTCCAACTCAGACATAATCTGTAACATTAACCACAAGTAATGCCTTGCAATTAGGTTGCAAAAACACAATATGACAAATAAGTGTTAACCAATAACATGAAGGCTAAGTGATTTCACAATGCTGGCTGGCACTGACTCGCCTTTGATATCTGTTAATAAACCAGACAAGCTAACTAGTTGACATTATAAGGCACCTATCTGAAATAATACCTGTTAGCATTTGCTAGTTTGCCAAACAGATGTCAGCGTGAGTTAATAAAGCTATTTGATCCACCTGACAGGAGCAGACACCTCAACCATTTATCATGCAAATAAGTTGTAAAACAAACATGATGAAATTAGCTATCGTGTACAACCAAAATCGTGCTAATACCATCAGCTAGCTACTCTGAACTTATTAATGACAGTATATGAAAGCGACACGATGATGGAGGAAAACAGTGAGGAGCTTAACGTTACTTCATTCTCAGATAAACTAGTTAGCAGCTAGCATGCTAACAGCGGCTAACAACTGTCGTGCTAAAAATTGAAGTTACCTGATCCGCCACGTCTTCGGCTGTGTTCATGAGATCCTCCTGCCCCATGTTCGTCTAATATTACGGCTTCCCTTCTAATATTTAAGGCTAACGGCGACACAGTTTTGGGATGATTTTCCTTCCTCGGCTGCCTCGCACTGTTCCTCCCCCCTGTTAACGTTATTTACTTGAAGATTTCCTCGATCGGCCCGTACGCAGAGAAAAGGCCGCCTCCGCCCCACAATGCCCCGCGGTTCGACGGCGGAGACAGAGCCCCCCCACATGGAGCTGCAACCGCTGCATGCCACGTAGACTGATCCGTGCAGAGGCTTTGACACGGCTGTCCGGTGTTGTTTACCGATTTTACACATGTAAACAAACACGCTATTGTACCTTCACACCACCTGAATTCATTGTGATCATAAACTGTGATGCACGTTTGTGTTTAACCCTCCTCATGTCACCCATGTGGCTTTTAAAGATGTGACAGATGTGCATTAGTCTTTTCTATTGAAATGTCTTTGTTTAGTATATTAATCCTATAAGAAATATTAAACCCACATCTACTATTATGCTCTACTGAAAGTGCATTAACATATGATTATAATAATGATGCACTTTAAAAATGAAATTAATGAATGAAGAAATAATGTAGGAGCTTTGGTGAAGTTTCAATATCACAACTTTCAGCCTGCAAATTTACCGCAGGACAATACTCTACTACTCTACTCAAGTGCATTCAAGTGATTGTGATGATGCACTTTGAGTTAAAAATTTAAAAAAATTAAATGAATGAAAAAATGAATGTTGGAGCTGTACTGTTCAAACAACATTCAGCCTGCAAAACTATGACAGGACGATTTTGCTTTTTTCTTGGACAACTTAATCATCACACCACAATCTCTTGCTGAGAAACAAAATACTTGACAAGAACGGGTTCAAAAAACAACAGTGCAGACACAGATGAGAGATAGTAAAGGAGAACCAGTCTCCATAAAAGTGTTATTTCTGCTTGTCATGAATTCTACAAGGCTCTGAAAAGCTATATCATCTTCCATAACTATTCAGTTGGGTTGAATGTGAAAGTTACATGATCTGCTTCATGCCTCATCAAACCATTTAGTGACCCCTTGTGCCCTGTGGATGGAGGCATCATCATCCCAGTAGAGACATCTCCTTCATTAGTCACCCATATGTCTCCAAAGGTCAAATCACTTCATCAGTCTCTGCACTGATATTTCTTGACTGTTTGCCCACAGCAAACTGTTAATAGAGATTTTGTATTTACACACAGCTCGGGAGCTTGGTTATGTACTCCTGACCACAAGCAGCAGGTCAGCCACACCTTCTTTAAAAAGATACACACATATGATTGTGGCCAAAGAAGTAAACAGAGGCCCTGCCCAGCAACCTGAAGGGACACCATGTAATAGTGTTTGTGGAAGCTGGTTGTCAACACATGTGAGTTGCTCATAGTGGTGCTGGTGTTCAGATAAGTTTCTGTTGGTGACTGAGATGATGGTGGTGAGAGGATGAAGAACTTAACAGCCATGAGAGGGCAGAGCTACATGAAAGGAAACAGGGTGGAGGTGTAAAAAGGGCCAGGGCTTGTTAACTGTAAAGACCAATGACTGAGGCTGAAACATGTCCACTTCCTGTTAGTTAAGTAGAAAAAAAGCATGGTATTTTTACAAGCGGTGGTCTAGCGTACACCATGCCAACTACTAATAGTTTAAATTCACAGCAACAACCATGATCAAGCATCAATTATTACATGTTCTGCACAAAAAAACATCCATATTTTTACACAGAGGCAAAGGGAAAAGGAAATAAATGCTGATTGCTGATTGCAAACAAGAACAATTCTGACATGAAGTTTCAGTTACACAAGATAGACAAGTTTAAATTGCATATTTAAGTTGTTGCAGTGACCAGCAGACGCATTTAGTCACAAAGTCATGCTACTCCTTGACTGGACATTTTTTGCAGACACATTGTAAAAGTTTGACACACAGGAAGAGCTGTTATCTACAGCATCAAAGCTTCTTGACAGTCATAAGAAAAACTGTTTGCCCGCAACATCAGAATAACCATAAGTGGATGTGTGTTAGGCTACAATGTTTTAAATTTTTTTCCATTTTTCTATTAAATGATTTCTGTTTATGGTCTGCAACAGTTGGTGTCTGCAAAGGACCCTCCTAATTTGGATCTGTTTTATAGACAATGATTGGTAATTAAAAAAAAAAACGCAGACAATGTTTGCAAATCCAAACTGGGTTGTATTTTATACCATCACACTTGGTTGCAAACCAGAAAATACAACTTATCCAGTCATAATGATGTGTTCACTGCCACTAACATTTTCCATGTCACATAAACCCGCCTCGACGCAACATCACAACTTGGAAAACAACCTTTCATATGCAGATAATATGAAAAATCCAATGGATGTTCACTTATACAAAGATCAGGCTGGCCCAGACACAATTATACTTCTCCAAACGGGAAGTGCAGTGTGGTTCCCTGACAAATAACCAGGTATAAAAATACTATACATATATGGTCTTGCATTTTACTTCCCACTTAGCGCTTTTCCACGTTTCTTACGCCCTGATTTCCAGTGATTATTTCTGAATTTCTTCTGAAAACCACCACCCTGGACCTGAAAGACATAAATATGAGAGCATTAGCGTCTCAAAACTCAGCCTGCAAAACATTTTTTTTTTTAGTGCAACCAGTTAATGTTAATACACACAAAATATGTTATTCAGGTTTCTACAGACCTTCTTGCGTTTCTGCAGCACCTGCTTATCCACCTCCATTTCCTCATCTTCATCTGTTTGAAAGTCATCCTCCTCTTCATCCCTGTCACCCTCCATACTTTCTTCTGTTTTTTTTAAAGTGAACATGGTGGCTGAGGGAACATGACACATTGTTACAACAAAGTAAAACTGCAATCTTTCAAGCCACTCTTCTGATAGACAGTGTGTTTGTTAAAGAGTAAATCCACTGGCTTTTGCCTGGAAAGAAATCCTGCAGACTCTTGCATCTCCACAGTTGGACATAACAAGCATAATACAAGTGGACAAAGATGTCTGCAGTGTGTACTGACAAGGGTAGAGGTCACTCATGCTGTCTTCTGAGTCGCTGTGATCCTCGCCACTGGATGAGGGTTCCCACACGCTGTTCCCGTGTTTTGAGGCCCTCCCTCGATTGACCTCTTCTCCAATGTCTTTTGGCTTCTTCTGTAGGAGTCTGGCTGGAATATATTCAATCCCTTGCTGCACACACTCTTCATCTAGAGCAGGACCAAGAAAAATCATGTCAGTAATCAAGTGGAACTTGTCCGACAACTCATACCTGCAGTGTATTACATGGAGCATTCAGCATTCATTCATGTATTACATTCAGCTCATAAATGAAGACTGCTTCATAATTTCAGAGAAGAATATACGATAATACTGATAGAAAACTGTAATGGTTTCACCCCAATTTGTAAAAAACTGGGAGTTTAAATTTGACCAGCTAAAGAAAGACATACAAAAAGTTATGTAATATTATCAAGGAGTTTTGAAAGCTCAAGGTACAATGGTAAAATGATAAGAACTGAAGCAATACAACAGTGTCAATCTGTAACAGATGTTGAAGTCTATTGTACGAAATGAAAACTTAATGTAAATATTGTGACAAGGTGACTGCCTGGATGATGTCGGGATGCAGTGTTATTGGGTAATGGCTTACTTTTTAAAATAAAAACAGAACATGATGTTATTTCTGGTTTTTCTAATTCACTGCATTCTGTACATTTCTGACTCACCTCAGAACAAAATACGAAATGTTTAAAAATGTTTGTCAAGAAGATTTAGAACAATTACGTTCAGCAGAAAAACAATGTCGCAGAAATATGTTTTCATCAACAGATAACCCAGATGACTTAAATTCTTAAAGTCTATGTGACTTGGGCTTTTGGGTTGCAGAGTGTCTTCACTGCTAAAAAGGCATATTATTCCACTAGTTAATAACCTGCATCATGCATGCAGATAAGAAATGCACTGACATTTGGAGAGGGCTTTCTTGAAGCGTTTCCCATTAACATGTCTGAGGACATGATGTGGCTGCCGGTTGAGGTGTCTGAGGGTCAGCTTGCAGAAGAGCTGATTCCTGGAAAACAGACAGGAGACATCAGACAACACATTAGAAAGTAGATTACAAATTATGGCACTTGCATTTTTTTCAATTACTGCCACTGATGTAAGTAAGATAAGGAAGGTGTTGATGCTTTTTCTTGCAAAATGACCAAATGTCAAGCAAGAAGTCTCCTTACGGTTGTTTGGTGCTTGGCACAATGTGAGGTTCATACTGGCTGTAGTTGAACTCTGCTGCAGCACTCAGTTTCTCATATTTCTTCCCTTGGGTGAACTTCTGCAGCTCAGTCAGGTTGCATGGTAACTCATGGCCGTTCAGAGTGCATTTAATCTGAAAACAACAAATTAGGAGACACACGCGGTTCATTTACTTCTGTTACTTATGCAATTTAGCTCGGTGCAGCAATAAACCTGGTAATCATTGACAGGGGTTTTCAGTCTTGGTCAACACATGTGGCCATCACAACACTTCACAGTGCATGGATCATGACAGAGGTTAGCATCACGGCTAGCATCGCATTGTCAGGACAGTGTATTATTGGTGTTTGAGGTGTAATTTGCTCGCTAACCTTTTTGCCATCTGTGAGCTCAAGAAAAGGCTGGTTGAGAAGAAAAGCTCTGAGGTCCTCAGGTAATTCCTCCATAGCTCCAAAACACTTGAAAACAGGTCTTATAGCGTCACTCAGGCCGCCCCCTTACAGGAAGTGTCCACACGTGGGTTCACTGCGCCGACTCTGTTGCATGATATCTAAGCGCCACCCTCTGGTCAAAGTAAGGAAGGTCAGCTTAGAAGACAAGATAAAACATTTGGCTATCAGTAAAGTTTTTTTTAAATCAAATGTTAACCTTTGATTAAATCAGTTTGAATGAACAGAGTAGAGGTTTTCAGTCATGGTAGCAAGAAAACTGACCAAAGCTAGTCACGATTAACACTATTTAAATGTTTACAGTAAGTCTGCTGCTAAGACTTAGACCCATCGCTGTATTTTATATCTGTAACAAGTTAAACTGACTATAATTTTCTGCCATAGTACAAAAATAGACGTTGATTGGCTTAAGTCAGGTGTTAGCAGTGAATCCGGTCAGCTGACTGATCTGACAGCTTGGAATCAAAGAGCATCATAATTGAAGATATCTCACTCTGCTCTTAATTTCAGAAACCACAAGAATAGTCGACAAGAAAGCTGTGGTGAAATAGGAGAAACTTTAAATGAATAAACTGAATATTGCTCAAACGCTGGCAACAGTGATAGTAACGTAAACATATTTTACAGGTTTTCTCCGGTGTATGATTGAAGATATTTCCACTCAACTATCAATCAGGTTATCGGTACAGAGGGAGTTCTTTTTACGATAAAAACGATCTTTGCTGAGACGCTATAATCTCCGCCCACATTTCTCCCATCATGCATCGGCTCAGTAAACAAAAGTCTGTCATTTAGATATGCAGATGTCAAGCTAGCAAACGAACTCTACTGGAGATTTCCTGTTGGATTATTATTCAAATCGTCTCAAAATAACTTTAAACTAGACATTTGATTGCGCACTTTGTCAGTTTGACGAGTTTGACTTGTCGCTCGTTAGGTTGCTAATGCTAGTTAGCTGTCAACCTAGCTAACTTAACAGTATCGGCAGCTAGCATAACTCTTTTTGTCTTTCGGTAATAAACGTGAATATTTCAATAATGTCTGGACCAAATGGAGATCCAAACATGTCCATTGACGATGGTATTATTAACGACGACGATGATTTCGGCGATGAAGAAGGTAACGTGCTCATTGTAGTCGATGCTAGTAACGTTAATGCAGCAAAGTGAAATTCGTTATTGCTCCAAAAATGAAAATTCAGTCAATCAAGTCAAAATCCACAAATTCAAAAAACTTTCTCTCGAAGCAGTAATGTTAAATTTGAGTACTTGATGTCAGGTGACTCTGAATCAGCTTGGTTGATTCATGGGATTTCTGTTTGAGATGTTACATCCAAGCAACTTTATTTTAATGTCTGACCAGTAATATCATTAAATGTACTATCATAAACTCATTGACATCGATTTACAGCACTTGTGTTGTTCACTGCCTGTGGAGCATATTCAAGATTTATTTCCAGACGTCATCAGTAAGTCTGTTTACTGTGTGATAGAAGCTTTTTACTTTGCCTGACAGAAAAGACTAATTTCTCTCTCGTGTATCCACAGAGTATGCAGCCATCAACTCCATGCTTGATCAGATCAACTCCTATCTTGATGACCTGGAAGAACGGAACGACTCACTTAATGGCAAACTGCATGAACTAATGGAGTCAAACCGACAAGCCCGGCAGGAGTTCAGGGCCCAGCTGATTGGCCCCTCAAACGAGGAGGAGGATTGTCCTGCAGAAGGAGACTCCTCCTTTCCCAGCAAGGAAGACCTGAATGAGGACAGTGGGGCTGGCAAATGAGTGACAAGAGCGGGTAGATGAGGGGGGATTGAGTTTGGCAAAATGCGGGGATAGAAATAATTATGAAAATTGACTCCACTCCTAAACCTGTCTGCTGGACCACTGACCCCTGATCTGCATCGTCCGTGAATTTACACCCTCCAACAGCAGATATGTGAACATCAGTGCTTCTCCTCTATCACTGAACTCAATCTATTTTCCTTTTGTTGAACTGTGGTGCGCTGAGCCAGGTCTAAGTGGGACATCATGAGAATAAATTCTACAACTTCTAGTGGGATTTTCCAGGATTCCTGTCATAAAAATCTAACATGCTGCTGTTAACCTGCCCTATATTGAACATATTACTCCAGACTCTCCCTTTATCTTCAGAACTTACCCTAATGGCCAAATCAGGGTCACAGTTGAACTTCAGTGTAGTGTGTTAACATTCAGCTTTGTAATAGCTGTTCAGTCTCTGTTCCTGCTTGTATTATCAAAAAAAGTGAATATGCAACATTCCAGATGTCCAACAGTGTATTGTGTTTGGTCTGCAGCATGACTGTAAATTAATGCTGTGCTGTCCTGTTTGTTTTCATTAACCTGTTTAGGATAAGTAATGCAGTATGAGAAGTGTCTGTATGTTAAGTGCTTGCTAATAATAAAAAAAAAGGCAAAATTAAAACACAAAGTGTGGGAATTGTCAAACATTTTAATATAAATTAAAATGACCCCCAAACAGAAAACAAACATCCAAAAATACATTAAATTTCCAGCAGTTAGAAAACATCACCTGTTTGTTCACCTCAATTTGTCAGTAGCTGAATAAAAATACAATAAGAAACATACAGCTTTGTTTGAAATTATACTGTACATGTTCTCGTCCCTCTCCCGCTCCCTTCTTCCTCAGATCAAACAAGTACAGTTTCCATCATGTTTGGTTCCTTCAGACAGAACATGATGTGATACTCATGTGACAGTTGCCATTGTGACTACAAGAGTTGCTACATGTGTCAGTCAGTCTTCTCTGATATGATGAAATGTTTCCAGAGCAGCACACTACTCATGAAGAACAGAAGTAATGCATCCTTATTTTATGCCTTGTGGCAGCTGAAATGCTGAAACCAAAGTTCTACATTTGTATAATCTATAACTGGGATCATCTGCTGTAACTGGAGTTTAAACGTTCACAAGGATAATTTGCTGCATTAAATACTGAGACGCATCATGATTCCATCTGTCCAGTGTCATGTCACTCTGTTGCGCCAACACGATCCATTCAAACTTTATGAATTCTGAGCTAAAAGACTGATTTGTGTGTCCTTGTAGATGTAGCTCCTCAGCTACTACAAACTGTGCAGAGATTTTTTTTAAACTCATCATATATATATTTTAAAAAATCCTGTGTGCTAATAATGTGTTTCAGTGACAAGGCCACAGCTGCTGACAAGTTTATCCAGACATCGACTTGAACCCAAAATATATTAAAATAAAATAAAAAAAAGATGATAAAATGCCCCAAACAAAAGCTATGATCGGATTCAAGATTCAGCATTTCTCAACACTCAAGCCAAAAGTACCATTTTAATACTTTTTTAAACAAAAGTTGTCACTTGCCCAAACACTTAATTTGGTTACATTCTACATTTCAGATTGCTAAAAGCGTGTGCTACGTGGTTAGCAATGTTGAAAAGATCTCCAACTTGTAGGTTTCATTAAGTTAACAATCATTCATCACAGCTAGCTAGAGAATTAGCAACAATCACAATCTCATCGACCTCCTGATCCTTGCAGATGGCAGGATGGGAAATCAACGTTTCAGTTAGACAGTCTCAGAGACCAGTGGATGGAGGAGCTACCAGCCTCCATCTTTTCTTAAACCCAGCCTTATTTAAAAAGCTTGGACACTGTTTGTTTAGGAGTCAGAAGCAATTACGGTGATTGTAATACTTAAAATAATAAAATAAAAAAAATAATAAAAATCAGATTTTCAATTGCAGATGGGATTTTTCCATATTTTTTCTCCTGTTTTGAAAATTTTAATATATGTATGTAATTAAAAGGTGTAGTATGACGTTAATATTCATATATAAAATTCTATGAATGATGAATGATTCTATGAATTTAAATCTGTGTGTCCCAATTGCATTCTACTTGTAACAACTTGTAACTTCTAACAAGTATAGAGGAATTTGATGGGTATGTTTTTAGTTGTGCAGGTTGTTTATTCATCAACGAAAGTATTGGACAAATTCTAATTCTGACCTGATGATGGCGCTAGATGGGAAGTTAAGGGATCCTCAAAGTTATTAAAATTCCTCCTGAGGGGGCCACTGTTGAGATCTCACTCAAACCACAAATGCCACCCTCACTAAAGTCAGTAGGATTCATCCTCTGGGGACCATTTTGTTTTTTATCCACAATCTATTTTAATGTTCTGCAGCTGTGAGCAGCTCCTCCATTTCCTGTTTCCATTGCATTGTGGCAGAACCATGTTTGCAGCTTCTCTGAGTATATTTTATTTTGTCACTTTACTCAGAGCCTGCTTAGGTTTTATTTTAGCAAGTAGTATAGAATTGGGACACATCAGGTAAAAAATATAAGGAGCTTCTCCTTGTTTAAAAAAAAGATATTCTTAATTTAGACAACATAAATGCAGGTTGGTTTTTTTACACATTTGTAAAAACAGAGGCAAAATGGTTTGTTCTGAGCTACATGCACATACTTTATAATGATATGATCTTGATTGATGTAAAAGATGTGTGAGACTGGAGATTAGCCGACTTAAGAACATCATTCTCTAACTGGGAGCCAATATTAAGAAACTTACTCACCAATCAGTGATTCAACCTGTATTTGGCAGCTGTGTTAATTTCCCACCCTGGATAACATTCAGATAAGAAGTCATGTTCCTCTGTGATCACCATTATTCGGTCTTCCTATTTGTTGGTGTGTGTTTAATTCAGACTTTCCAACATGGAGAGAGGCAGGGCTGGTTATGTCTTGGTCTCTGTTTCGTGAAATCACCTCTTCACATACTGACACATCCTGTCCTATGGTTTCCTCTCTTTCAACATTGACTCAGCGTCTGTTTGTGGCCCTGCCTGACCTGCGTTTGGGTGTGGTTTTTGCCTTCCCTGTGCTGCTCTTTCTCCCTGGGACAATGGGAGCTTCCTTCTCCTCCCCCTCTTCATCAGCATCAGCTGGCTCTGAGACTGGCTCCTCTCTGCTGCCAGCAGGCAGCTCAGCAGGTCTCTCCTGAACTACTGAGGCTTTGGATGTGGTCTCTTCCTCCTTGCTGTCGAGGTCTTGGTCTGTGCTGCAAGTGCTGGTGGCTGAGGTGGTGGTAAAGTCCTGTGAGGTTGGGTTGGGTTCTGCTTGTTCCTCCAGTTGCTGGTTTTCTGCCTGCATGCTCATTCGTGTGAGCGTAATGACAGGCTGCATGGATTTTAGGTTCTTCACTAAACCAGAGTCATCAGAGTGGGAATTTTCATCCGAACAGTCTGTGGTGGTTTCTGTTGGAGGCCTGAGGCTGTCTGCAACTTGGAGAGATTCTCTGGAAGAGGCAACAGCTTCACCCTTTTGACTCAGCAGCTCTCTGTACCTCTGGGAGGAGAAATGATAAAAATACTGCAAATTTGTGGAAATTCCCATCAAGAGCTTACACATGCTTGGACTGAAGCTGGGGTGATACAATCAATAAACCAAAAATGCATAGATCTCAAATGCCAAACAAAATGACCACAAATATTAATAATATACAACACAGACTACAAAAAGTTGGGATGCTGTGTAAAACCTAAATAAAAACAGAATGCAATCATTTGCAAAAGAACTGTGTTTACTGACAACCCAACTTCAACCCAAATCTGGGTTGTAGTTAACATGGTAGCTAACCACACCCCTATCTTGCAGTGGAAGGTGAAGTGAGTGAAGTCATCAAAAACTAACCTTGAGGTTCTCGAAGTGCTTCAGTGATTTGCAGTGCGTGTGTAGGGCAGAAGATTCAAAGTGGTAAAACTTGTTGCAGAGTCTGCAGATAAAACCTGCTACTGGAACAAAAAAACTGGACCCTGCGGTAAAAGAAATCCAAGAATAATCAAATGTGATAATACACAGTAGTTCTGAATGTAATCTGTAAATCCAAACAACAACACACACAGGGAAATATATGATGCGGCAATCAGTGAAGAATCAGGCGTTAGTTGTCACTCACCGTAGACTGTGTCGGGGTCATACTGCTCATCACTGGCCATGTCCTTTAGAGTCACTTCATTCAGGGGGGACCAGCCATCCTGTACCAGATCAACGGAGACACAGTAAACAACTACAATATAACAAAGGCACCAACTATGCAGTAATAATAGTGTTATTTCAGAACTGATCTCAAAGTGATGATAAAAGTTTGCTAAACACTGTGATGTGAAGCTTGCTAGTTATTTAAATACAAATACTGCCAAGTGTCTAATTGGAGGAAATTACAACAAACAAGCACAAATTATATACAAATCACCTGTTTCTCGGTACAATCTTGGTCTCCTTCACTCCTCTGTCTTTCCTCTCCCTCCTCCGCCTCGCTGCCCTCCACCTCTTCCAACGAAAACCCGTCAGTGTCCATGGCAGTCAGCTTGCCCAAGGCCTCACAGCCCTCCTTCTCTTGGAGCTGGTAAACAAAAGCAAGCATGAATATTTCATTTGATCTTAATTTACGGGTTTGCTTGTTGTCTAATGGTTCTAAATCAAAAATATAAACACAGATACCTTCCCCACCTTCTGTCTGTGCTCCTGGGATTGCAAGTGCTCCACAAAAATCTGGGAGGTCCTGAAGTGTTTCTTGCAAACTGTGCAAGAGGAGATGGCTGTTCTACTGGCAAGCTGAGGAGAGATGGAGGGACATCAGGACAGGACAGGGACGTTAAGCTAGCAGAAAAGCGGTTTCAAACCATTTTCAAAATATTGAAACCTTCTTGCACTCAGCATTTAAATGTGCTTGTCTATAAAGTGAGTCGCTAATTACTTTGTGCTCCTCAGTGCGACGGTGGTCTGTGATGCTGCTGGTGAAGTGGGTGTGACAGGTGGCACACCAATGCTTCTTATCTTCTTTCTTCTCTCTGCAGAAAACACAGGCGAACATTATTAAAGACTAAATAATCATTTTCTCTTCTTAAAAACTCTTCTCTGTTAAACTGGCCGGGAGATAAGAATTGATCCTGTTCAAGGTTAAAATAAAAAGGTGTGTAATTATCTCCCACTGCTCAAACTTGATAATGGTTTAAAAAATGAAGAAGAAAACACAGATGTATATTTGTGTGTTTTTAAACTGACCCATCTTTGTTTGCTCCCTGTAGAGACTCCTGTACTCGTGGCAGCAAGGTGACCAGGCATGCGTTGCTCATGTGTTGGATTTCCATCATCCTCTGCTGGTGGGAAATACTATTCATATGACTCCTGAAGTTCTGCAAGGAGAGAAAATTGAAAAGATAAAATAGTTAAAAATCCTTCTTCTTTCCATTATGGCCTATGTATATGAATGTGTGTGTATGTTCAACCTACTTGCTGGTTGTGGCAGGTAATGCTGCAGAGGTAGCAGTAGAACTTGTTGGTGCCCTCCACTACACCTTCCTCTCCTTCCTCCTGGTTCTCTGGTGAAGCCAAAGGTGCATCTTTGCCCTGCAGCATCTCTTCCAGGGGTAAATTAACCTGCTGGCCTTCTTCACTCAGCCTGCCAGACGGGGATGGGGCTGACGAACAGCTGTGCAGCTGCAAAGAGGACGCAAACTAGATGTAAACCCATAGTCATGCATTTATCTAACTGAGATATGTGTTTGCATTATTTTGTATATGCGCTGACCATCTCTACTAAAAGCTCCACTCACCTCAGCAGCTCTGCTCTCCTCCAGCGCTTCAACAACATCCGATCCCCCAGTGGAGCCTCCTTCTTCCAGAATCATGCAGTCTGGAAAAACACATGAAGTTTTCATCTCAATGGGCCTAAACTACACCACATTTAGTTGAAATTAGTGCTTAGTGGGAAGTATTTGAAGCAACCAACTCCTTTACCTTCAGGCTGGCTTTCCTCTATGTTGCTGTTACACTCTGAAGAAAGAACTTCCCCATCTGTATCTGCAATAGTGACAGTCTCAACAACACATGGTTCTTTGAGTTCCTCCAACCTGAGAGAAAAACAACAACAACAACAAAGGAAGGAAGGAAAGAGGATGAGGAATAAGACGAGGGCTTTTCTATTTAGCAAGGTTTTCACTCTCCTTATTTGTTTAAAAAATCCACAGTAAAACACTGTGTACCCTGTATTTTCACACTTTGTTTTTGCTACCATTCACAGCAATAAAAAAATGTTTACCCTACCCCTCTCTTCTCTGCTTCTTAACTACAGGTTCTTCAAGTTGTTCCTCAGAGGGCTGTGTGGGTCCATCAACTCCTACCACGGCACCATCTGTGGGTAGAAAAGGCCAAACCAAAGTTGGAGACTAAGAAGAAACAAACAAATGTTTACCACTAATTTCCTCAAAGTACTCTTAATTACTTTTCTACACCAGTGGAAAATCACATATGACACTGAACGCACGCTATATACTGTATCAGGCTCCCACCATTAACAACTGGCATGTTTCAGTGCTGGTTGGATTGCAGCTCTACCTGTTTCAGTCTTGTCAGTGACTTCATTGGTACTGCTAGCTGCTGGTTGGTCGTCTGTGCTCCCTGCTGCCATCTGCTCGCTGTCCCTCTTCCTGTCTGGCTGGCGAGCTGTGGCGTCCTACACAAAGAAAACAGGATTACAAATATACTACATAGTTTAGTCATTAATCTATTAAAAACACATAGACGAGTCATGTTGTTGTCCATGGGTGATCTGTTGTGTAAGCTGCAAACTAAAGATCTAATGGTTGTCCCTGTTGCTCTTGTGTCAAGCACAGTTGGAAACCCTGATTTGCTTTGAATGGACTGCATTCAAATTACCTTCCTAGTAGTGTGGTATATTAGCTAGACTGAAAACCTAGACTGAAAACCTATTTCTAGTCATTATAATGCTGTTGTAATTACTGTGTTAGTGATGGAGGAGGAGGAGGAGGATGAAGAGGCTGTGGTTGTGGCGGTGGCGGTGGAGGCGTTGTTGTAGTAGCGAGCATGCGGGTGGAACGATCGAGCGGCTGGGAAACCCATGATGTGGGACTTGAGGGCCATCCCCATGGGAACTGGTCCGAGCAGAGATGACCTGGCTCCAGCTGTGAAGAACTGGCGGAACTGCTGTCCACCCATGCCAAAGCCCCGCATGTTACCTGGATAAAAGCAAAGCATGATGGATACGCAAACACACACACAAGGAAGGAGACAAAAAGTACATTTTGAAAACTTTACTGAGTTATATATTTGGGGCTTTGTGCTTTTCCAAATGCTGCTGTCTTTACACTATAATCCAAACTGTACCCTGCATCTGCTGCATCAGCAGGGCCCCCTGCAGCATGGGATTGGGGGCAATGATTGTGGTCTGGGTCGCCTGGCACAGGTTGACCATCCTGGGAGGAGGGGCTGTCTGGGGTGGAACAGGAAGGGCTCTGGGCAACAAATAAAGAAGGGAGAAAAAAACCCATTCAGCATTAATTCAAAAGGCATAACCTCACTGTAATATGTTGCTAAAAACTATCGAAATTATCTGTCAACCAGTCTGCTTTCTTACAAACCTGGAAATATATTGAATACACATCTGTAACTTTGTCTGGATTGGTGTCCAGTGCCAGAAGGACAGGACAGGATGTTTTGATCTGGAGCCAGTAGTCTTGCAACATTGTTTAATATAACAGTGCATGGCAAGAGTCCAGCTTTTAATACAGGCATAATATAAAATAAGTATCTGATCCAGACAGACCATGTAGTTTTGACTGGAGTGAACAGTCACAAAACTTTGTATAAGGTATGCCAGTGCTGCAAGATTTGTAAGGGCATATAACTGTATAGCTGCAGGATCTAGGTCATAGCTTTATTTCAATGAGATCATAACAAATCAGAGTCTGGGCTGGATGCACTGCACCAATTGACTAATACACAGCCAAGATGTACAATTATTGCATTTAAATTAAAAATTACTGCACATCTATCTATTGGCATGTGTCGTGAGATACCGGAGGGCCCTGCCTCATCCCCGGGCTCGAGTTAACGGGCTTACCGCGGTGTCTGGTGGTGGTGATGGGCGACATGGTGGCCCGGAGGCGGCTGCGGTGGTGGAGGAGGTGGAGGCTGCTGCTGGAAAATCTGCTGTAGCTGCCGCAGGTGCTGGTGAAACTGCTGCTGCTGCTGCTGTTGCTGCTGATGGATGTGAGGGTTGAACATTACGAGCTAAAATTTCCTCCGTTAGACTGTTGAGTTGACAGATCAGCAGCTGGTTTGACAGCCCTGAAAATTAACTATCTGCGGATCAGACAGAAAAAAACCTGGTGTGATTATGTGCCAGAACAAGTCTTTTCTTTGTAAAGACAATTTTTAATAACAGTGTGAAATGACAACAGGTCGCTCTCATATTTCGTGATGACAGCTAGCTAGTGTTAGCAAGTAAGCTAACCATATTTACTTTTATGTTTGCTCAGTTTATCTTAATTTCTTCACTCTGTTAGCCGACTTTATGAAGAGGACACCATGTTTTTGGAAGAGAGCGGCACGTTATTCAGAAACTAGCGCAAAGTAGAAATCTGTAATCAATAAACCCCTGCCTTGAAATGAGCGAAGCTAACAGCAACTGAAGCCAACAAGTTAGCTTAGCTTAGCACTGAAGTAACGTTAGCTAGCTGCGACTCCTCGCTTACTTTCTACATTTGTACCTTCCTGCAATCGTTGCGACTTACTTCTCAAAGAGGAGAGCAGCGATGGTGGTTGATTATCCGACTAAAATCATATCACAGGGTTGAATATTTGCTCTCAGTCTCAGTGTAACTAGCATGAAGCAGAAAACCAAACACAGCCTCCACAGTGTAGGGAAATGAATGTGCCCTGTCGCCCTCTAGTGGCCGTCTGGAGAACTGAGGATGTTTCATGTCTGGCATAATAAATGAAGCTTTGGATAATTTAGTATTTTTAATTAAGTCTGTCACATTTAATTCTCAAACCCCACTGCCCTTGTAGATGCAATCAAAGTTTAGATTCCAAGGCTCTACATTTTCCACTTATAACACTAGCTAATATATAAAATATATATAATAATAAAAGTGGCACATAGTTTTAAACTAAGCTACAGTGGATGTTAGATACTGAAATAGAAATCAATATATGATATATATTTAGATTATATACAGTCAATATATGTCATATACATATTATATACTATAATATATTAAAATTGTATAGTTTGTCTATTGTATATGTTGCACCTATATATGTATAAAACACATAATTCTTACACATAATAGAAATATGCAATTTTTTTTATGCTGATATTTCATTGGCTACCTGTCAAGAACACAAGTGTTCTGGATGCTGACCTGGATGAAAAATCATCAAAATCATTACTAATATGTTTTGTATTGGCAAATGTATATAATAATAATATATATAATATATAATCATTTTATGGATCAAAATGTTTGATCACACTGTGGCTTAAAACATATTCTGCATCATAATAACAAATATAGAAAAAGTTGTAGAGCGCCCCCTGGCTTCTGTCCACGGTGCTGTCAGATTCAGCACCATGGACAGATCAGCACATCCCCCACAAATCTGTTTATGCATTAACATTAAAAACCAAAATTTTTCATCTACATATTTGCAAATGCACTGAAACAAGATCTGATTTTTAAAAAAAATCACCCCTGCAGTGTAAACAGTAACAATTTGACAGGCAACACAGTGAAAGTACACCAGAGTCGCCACCGAGTGGTGTGTGTGCAGAAGTGCAGGGATCTCTCCTGAGAAAATACAAGAGATCATCCTCCCCCTCCTCCTCCTCTTCCTCCCCCTGCGGTGCTCGGTGGAGAGGAGTCCGGGCTGAGGAGATCCGAGGAGGCGCAGTCAATGAGGGAGCACACCGAGGAGTGAACCGCGTGTGTGTGTGTGTGTGTGTGTGTGTGTGCAAAACACACCTCCAACCGGGTGGAGAGGAGAGAAAAAACAAGAAGTAAATCCCTCCCTGATCTGAGCAGAAGCACAGGCTGCACGGTGCATTGCAAAGATGGGGAACCGGGGGATGGAGGATCTGATTCCTCTGGTGAACCGCATGCAGGATGCCTTCTCCGCCATCGGCCAGAACGCAAACCTGGACCTGCCCCAGATCGCGGTGGTGGGCGGCCAGAGTGCGGGGAAGAGCTCGGTGCTGGAGAACTTCGTCGGGAAGTAAGTAGCTTTTCCAGGCTGCGGTGCGTGTTGGTGCATCGCTTTCATTTGACACTTTGCACAGCCCAGTCCCCATCCCCCTTCACATGCAGGTTTAAACCCATCACACAGGCTTCATCAGATCTCAATGTTCATGAAGGGTCCAAATGGTTGCACCAGTTTTATCCCCCTCTCTTCTTCCACTAAGGAGAGATTATTTAGTTAGGCCTGCATAAATCCCCAGTGAAGTTTATCTGGTAACTGCTGCATGATGCATTCACTGGATATCTGTTAAATAACTTTGCATTTGATATAAGAAACCATCTATGATTATGATATAAAGAATAATTTTTCATAAAGTTGCACATGTTTCACATCATGAACCTGTCAGACCTGCAGGGTCAGATTGGATGCTGACTTCCTGTTCAGCAGATACAGTTACAGGCAGCTTGCTTGGTTGGTGGTTGTGTTGTAGTTCCTGTGGCAGTGCTACCATTTTGTTGTCCTCAGGCTGTTTAATCCTGAGCGTGCACGGTGATGCCTGCTGCGTGCGCGTGGAGAGGTTTCAGTCCTGCAAATGTGCACAGTTTTATTTCTGTCAGGGCTGATGATGGTACTAGGGGGAACAAATCTGATCTGTTATGCTGCAGTATGACCTTGCAGAGAGAGAAAGAGAGAGAGAGAGAGAGAGAGAGAGAGAGTCCACCTGAGCTTTGAGCCCTTCCAGCTCAGCTCATCCATCTGTCTGCCAGTGCCTGTGCTGTAAGTGAAGCTTACTGCATGCAGGCAACAACATGGTCAGCCCTTGCTTTCTTGTATTTCACCTGATCTGAGAGATTTTTCTACTTCCTTAGTCAGACTGTGTGATTCAGCAGTATTTCTTGTTTAAGCAAGGTCAGACTGTATGCATACTGTGGCCCCAAGCCAGCTCACCCCCACTCTGAACGAGGCCTGGGTATTCTGTGACAAGATGAGATATGTCACACCAGACAGAGAGGGATCCATCTGTGCAAAGACTGATTTGAGATCTGTTATTGATTCATCACTCTCTGGTAGATCTGATTAGACGTGAACACATCACTCGTCTCCTTTCTTGCATTTGTTTGTCAAATAGTCCACCACATGGTCAGGGTGCAAATCCCCATCTTAGCAGGTTGTAGGTGAGGCACGACTTTTGTTTACATGTCAGGATAATCTCATGCAGCTTGAGACATAAAGTGGTTAACTAGCCATTTAGGTGGTTTAAAAGAGTGCTCCACTGAGTTAACATTGCAGCTCTCTATGCATTCTTCCTCTATGTCAAAACCTGGTGCCTACATTACCCACAATGCAACTCCAAACGCAGACAGAGTTTTGGTTGTTATGCTAGTAGCAGCTAACGTCTCCTCAAGCTGCTCGAGGTCTGCTGTCATCTTCAGCTTCCACGGACAACATCACTTGAGATAAGTGAGACAAGTTATCAGATATTGCAAAGCTAGACAATTTGAGGGGGAACGAGGGGAGACGCCATCCCCCTCGTTAGTAAAATGACAAAAATTCATCCCCCTTTTTAACCTGCCATCCCTCTCCGTCCCCCCCAGGGTCACTAATAAGCATTTCTATTTTAACTGACTCAGCATTTGTAGCCTTTCCAGCACAGGTTTAGCAGCCTGGGAACCTCACAGGCCAATTGTATACGTTGTAAAATCATCTCACATGATGCTGCTAAGCCAATCAAATCTGTGCATTCTGATAAGCACACAGCGGCGAGGCGAGATGAGGGGGGTGGTGCTCCCATTGGGACGATCCTCCCTGGTAAAACTTAACATCACCTTCTGCTAACAGACTGAATAATCTTCAATGTGTGATACACTGAATTTATAAAACTATCATTCTTATAATTCATAGCCACTGTGTGTTATTTTATACGTTATATATGTTTTTGACAGCATCTTAAAATTTCTTTTGTCACTTATCTTAAGGCTCTTTTTGGGAGAATTTGCTCTCTCTTGGCTAAAACCACAAGAGGTTTTTTGAGTTATTAGTGCTATTAAAAAAAACCTCTTAATGCTCATTAGGAGGAGCAGGTTTTGCTGTACTCACTCAGCAGTAGTCATAGAAACAGCTTGTGCCTCTAATTACGCCGCCTCTCCTGAGGGACCGGTGGTTTAGTTGATCACGACAGGAGGCAGTTGATAAGGAAAAGACGAGATATTATTGCAAGGAAATGCTCGATCGCGACGGAGCCGACCTTTAATAAACATGTCAAATGATTTGCTCATACATGTCAGTAAAAGCTGTGCCATCTCATTACAGTGGACAGATTGCAGAGGAGCATCCTGTCATGCAGCGTTTGTGTGTGTTAATGTATGCGCTCCCCCGGTCCAGCTGCAGTGACGTCGCTCATCCATCCTCCAGTCCTCCACCCACTCGTGGCCCTTTGTGTTTATCTGCCTGAACCAACACACACTTACAACACTTACGTATTGTGTGTTTATATGTCACTTCTTCTCCATCTTTATTTTCACCTTCCCTGTCTCTTATTCAGAAATTCACTTGCTTTTTAATCATTTTCACGTTTAATAGAAAAGCATTTTTGTGCACTGCAAATTTTGGCAGTAACATAGGAGGGATTATTTCTGCTTTCTTCTCCCTCTCTTTGCTTTCGCTGCTTATGGTTTGCACAGACAATCGATACCAAAGCACAATTATAAACGGCAGAGACACATTAACATGAATTATTTCACAGGGTATATGAGCTGTTTAAAGCATGTTTGTTTTCACCTGCGACAGCACACAGGTGAAATGGAAAGAAAGTGAGTGTTTTCTTTTGAGACTTCTTTTGAGACCAAATTAAAATGTGTCTGCATGGGTTGATAAGGGATTTGTGCAAAAACTAGCAGCTGCAGGATTTATATAAACCCTGTTGAAAGGCGTTTACAGTACTGTTGCTCCTGATAGTTCGCCCTGACACCTCTCCTCTCAGGTGGATTAGATTTTTGACGCATGCCTGCCAGGTGTGACTCAGGGACAAGGACAGCCAACCTCTTAGTGGGAGACAAGCTGTTGAGATATGCTGCGTTAATGGCACGAGAGAATATCTGAGGGCGCTAATCAAATTTATCCATTCCCCTTTATCGCCCGTCCTTCGGTGTCTTTTTGATCTTGCTCTCATAATTTGTCCTCAGGGAGAGTCTACAATCGTCTCCCTCGCTTTCATTGCTAACGTTTGTCGCCTCAGTTTAACACTTCCCAGCTTTTTCTGCCTCATTCTGTTTGAAGTCAATTCAGGCGCTTTGTTGCCATCAAATACAAAAGTGCTCGACTCCAAAGCGAAGGCAGCAAAGTTAAGCAAAAGTTACAGGGATCCACCAGACGTAATAGTATAAAAGATACAAGTTGAGATGCATTTAGCTGTGTTTGAGGACTCTTCTTTTTTCTTTTCTTCCTGAACGAATAGCAGATTTTTTAAAAGTAAAGTATCTTATTATTGTGTTTTTTAGACTTTATACATCTTTTTAGGGCTGTAACTAAGGATTGTTTTCAGTATTGTTGAGTCTTTTCATTATTTTTTCAATACATCAATTCATCATTTAGCCGATAAAATGTTCAAGGACAAAAGCAGAGAAATTGGGATTTCAGGATAATGACCTAAAGTAACAATCTCTCATCAAAATTGTTGCTGATTATTATTTTTTATTTGCTTCTCTATTAATTAACTAATTGTTTCAGGGTGATATCTGTTATACCTGCACATGCTGAGCAGCTGAGTCCCATTGGTTTCCTTGTGTTTTGACAGTAAAAAAGACATTTCACAAATCTGAATCCGAGCTCAATCTCCGTTTCATTTCTGCACCTGTCACCCAGTCTGTATTTTAGTCTCCCATGAGTCTAATTAGCAGAGACAAAGCAGGGAGCTTTACTGGTCTCCAGTGCCCGACTCATGCGGTGCCAGCTGGGTGAAACCTCCTTATGTGCACAGTCATTCAGGTGGAGGTGGGGATGTTTGGTCGCATGTTGACATTTGACTAAACTGAGCATTATTATTACATGAGCAGTGTGACATTTTATCTTTAAAGCAGGCAAAAATGTCGATCACTGTGAAAGGAAGAGATGCATCAAATTGCAGGTAAAAAGGAGGAAATCGCTCAGAAAGTCAGTGTGTGGCAGTTTTGTCTTAAGCAAAACACTGTGTTGTCGATTGGTTAGTAATTAATTAGTTTGATTTTTGGGGGATTTGCAGTTCAAAGAGCAAATATTCTGGGTAGTTTTTAGCTTTTGCAATAGCTTTTGAATATCTTCATGCTTGATTTATACTATGTTGTTACATCAAGCAACATTTACCCACATGTTACACTATTCTGACTCAGACTCACAGCACATTCAGTGTGGATAATGTTTACAGAAGTATAGTTTGTGGTCTTGACTTTTTTTTGTTCAGGACCCACTTTCAGCACCAGGGACAGCTCTTTTAAACCAGCTGATACTGAATCAACCACAGCTGCTTCCTTTAAAACACAACACATACTGAATCCACTGTTGCCAATCACTTTCCAGTGAGAATTGCTTTTCATGTACAATATTCATATCATGATGATAGATAAAAGCAAACCCCAGTGCACGGTGGAATATAGAAACAATAGTGCAAATTAGACTTTACTAAATGTGTTCCTGCTGTGTTGTTGATTGGAGGTTGATGATGTTTTTAGCACAAAGTCATTTATGGTTGTCCAGAAAGGCCCCGGTGAGGCTCCTAAGAAGAACTATTTTAAGTGGTGTGGAGTCAATTTTATATGTAATAGTTTCATGCAAAATCAGAATGAGAATCTGACTCAGACAAATGTGCAAGCTTATCAAGAACGTGTCTTGGCATTTTATCCGCATGTACAACATAGAAGAATAGATACAATACAAACAGAGCCAAAGTAAGATAAAAATAGAATCTAAAATCTATTTACAGACAGAAATGAGATATAGACATTTGAAATGAGATATGGGCTGTGCTATAGAGGAAGAAGTGAGATGTAAGAAAGTGCAAAATTTGGATGAAATGTTCAACCTATTAAATTGAACAACAGTGGAGGAGAAACATTAAGTACTGTTAGATGACATATGCAAAAATGCTGTTTCTGGAAAGAAGCTGTTCCTGTGGAGGAGAAATCAGTAAAAACTGACACACGCTGCATGATGTTTTCCTGGGATGTGCTCAAACCCAGGAGGACGTTGCTGTTGCACAGTATAAATCTCAGCCGACTGAAGCACTTTGTTATAACCAAGAAACATAAAACTACAACACAGACGGTTTTCCTCTCCCTGCTCTCATCACTCTTTCAACCCCCACACAGAGATTAAGTTGGTGATATACTATAGCTGGTTTCATGTATTACATAACAGAGAAGGCTGGAGGCATTATGACAAGTAGCAGCAGCTTCACTCATGTGAAAGAGGAGACTGTAAAGTGCTCCGTTAATTCTGTGTTCATTCTTTTCAAACAGAAACGCATGGAGGTGGAAGTAGAAACAGAGAAGAGTCCATTAATGACAGGATGATAAGATAAACCACTAAGTATACAAATTAAATGCTGGTTTTCTGGTTCCACTGTTCAGCTCAATTAGGTTTTTGAGGGTTTTTCTTTTAAGGCGACTGGTCAACTCGACCTCTTGTGGTAACATTTTATTTTCCCATAGCTTCCTTTTAATTTCCTAGAAAGATACTCACATTTAATTGTTAATTCTTAGCAAGATTCCTGGAAAGGACCGTGTAGTCATATAGCAAAAATGTCTAACCCAGTTAATTAATCCTAATTAATTAGCTCCAATTTGTTCTTGAATGAATTAAGTATCTATTTCAAAGAGTGGTGTAAACTATAAAAACAGAACACAGTAAGAGTGAGAAAGCAGTCAGTGATAGACAGAGGAAGAGAGGAGACCATTTGTCCTGATACCGCTCCAGAGGATTACCGCTAATCTCGGTTTGGGCCACAGTTTACCTGCAATGCATTCACCCATTGGCTCTGGTCTAATCTGGATATTCACCATCCACCAACCAGCCCTTTCATTGGCTCCATCTACCACTGTGGCTGACAGCAATATGTACGTGTTTGTGTGTGTAAAATTCATCACCAAAAAAGCAGCCTCGTCTTTCTAAGACCCAAACACAGCAGGGCAGGCCGGGGAATTGCCTGGTTATGCAGGACTGCCAGGGTTGTTATTGCAGCAGGCATTAAAGCTGGATTAGATGAGGCTCAGTGTCTGACTGCGTGTGGGAATCGGAAGTGATGTGACGCACACGGGGAGGCCAAACAGAGCGGCGTGCCGAGTTAGAAATATTGCAGTGTCTGAGAGAAGGCATGTAACATTTATACACATTTTCAGAGGAAAAAACAACGATTGACAGAAGAGATGTTTTTGAGAGAGTAGAGCAAACAGTTTACATCTTGTTCTTACATTGGCCATTCTCTCTTTTTCTTTTTAAACCAAACTAACCAAAAACAAAAAAAATTAAAATGAAGGGGAAGGTTGTACGAAAAGTTCATTTTTAAAACTTTGTTTTCCGGGGAAATGTGTGATACAATGCAATTTATTGTTTTGACATCAGTTCATCATTTTTACAGACAATATCTTCCCAGGGAACAATCACAAAATGAATTATGTGAAAAACAATAATTTTTCTTCCAAAAGGTATGCAAGGCTTGAAAACACGTTCTGAAAGATAAATGTTTTATACATGAAGAAAGCTGTGAAGTCTACTCGAGTGAATAGTTCATCTGTGTGTGTGTGTGTCCTTGCATCTGTATGTACTGTTTGTACACCACTGAATGTGTACAGTTTATAACAAAGAAGTAATGAGTCACTACTCCACAGCTGCTGGCGCCCGTTAGTGTGTGTGTGTGTGTGTGTGTGAGTGTGTGTGTGTGCACTGCAGCAAAAGACTGCATGAAAGAGTGAATGAATAATGAATGATTCAGTGGATGAAAGTTTATTCTATAATATAATTTAGCTTGAAACGGACCTCCCCCGACCAACCTACATGCATGCACACACACACACACACACACACACACACACATAGGCAATATAGTCTAAAACAAGCAAAAGTGTCTATTTTTGGTATATTTACTGAATAAAAAATCTGACAGATCAAGGTACTGTATCACACTGATGCAAAAATCACATAAAAAAATGTATTGCTGTACAATAGTCCTGTTTATTGATTTTCAAAACAAGCCAAAATGGGCTAAAATATCCAGAGATATTAAAGGATAGCTGACATGATTTAAACACTGTGGCAGAATATGTCAAGGTAGATAGATGGATAGATAGATAGATAGATAGATAGATAGATAGATAGATAGATAGGTTATTTTTTAAATTCCAACCATCTCCTCTGGGGGAGTGTGTCAGTGCTTTCACATGAGGATGAGTGTTTTCATACTGTCGCCTCAATGAGGGGAGTTAAGACAGAGGAAGGTGTAGGTGCGGGGACTCTCACCCTCTCAGCAGGATGAGTAAATGATGAGCGAACAGAGAGACAGAGAGAGTCACACTAAAGTCACGTCATCCTCGCTGTGGTCAAACGTGATGGGGATTCTTATCTGTGGCGTCTCCTCTCGTTTGGAGGATCCTTGTGGTGGCAGTTTGAGGGGAGGACGAGGAGGAGTGGAGCGTGAGGAAGACCTGCAGTTAAGGCCATCTGTCTTCTCTAAACGGCGTCCAAGTGGGAGAGAGGGACAGCCTCATACACACACACACACACACACAGACACTGGCAGGCAGGTAGCCCAGCAGATGGACAAACACACATGAAGGCCCACTGAGAGAAGGGTTTCCTTTGTCGTAAAAGGCTGCATGAGAACAACAAACACTGAAACAATGCTCAAAAACGAAGCTCCATATTGCTGCTATATTCGAAGTAGCAGGTGTGGAGGATTGGCAAACATGATGTCTTTTCAGACCTGTTTCAACAATCGCACAGTCAAAGCTTGATATTGTCCTCTATGTATTCAGGGACACGCTGCAGGATTAAGGAATTTAGAAAAACTGGTGTGCAGAACTCAGCAACCTGCAGGTTTATGATTTTATAACACCTCCATTGGGGAATGCTTTGATGGAAGTTAGCAGTGTGTGACTTTTTTGATTTGATCATGACTAATACACTTAGGTCACATTGTGTTTTAAAAACTAAGACAAGTGAGGATGTTTATATGTTAATATCTATATTTGGGCAGATACAGATTTGGTCAGTACTGGTCAAAGTGAGTCAATAACAACCAGGAAGCTATTAAACAGAAAACCTTACTTTCTTTTTTTCCTTGTGTCAATACAGCTGCTTTCTCACATGATCAAATCATGCAGCTCACCATCGCCCACACCTATTTTATGATTTGCATAACTACAGGAAGGAGGGGACTGCAAACAACAATGGCCGAATAGTTGATTAAAAATAAGCAGTGTGTTTGCAACAGTTGATACTATGGGATATAGTGTGTTCGTTTGTGATCGATCTTCTCATGTAACCTTTTGCAGGAAAGCAAATATTTCTCAAAAATGTTGAACTACTCCTTTAAAGCTACTCCCTGATGTTCACCATATCCACTCAGAAAAACATTAGTATGCAGCATAGAGACACAGTGACAGTTAAACATTATCTCCACGTTTAACGTCTAATTGCTGAATTAGCTTTTTCTGTCTAAGTTACAGTTTCGAGCAAAAGCAGTTGAGCTGTGATTAACTCTCAGCTCATGACTCTTGTATCCAAACTGCCTCAGGCTTTGCTTCAGCTTCAAACAGAGGCCTCATCTATTTCTTATTCATGTTGTTCAGTTGATTACACTGAGGATTGTCCCTTTTATCTGAGTGTTTATGATGTTAATACTTTTTAAACTTTGTCACCGAGCCGTTAGATGATGAATATGAGATGTCTTGCGTGACCTTTTCCAACTGAAAGCGAGTCAAGCTAATAAATTGCTCTTGTGCAATGTTAGACTGAAAACGACAGTATGTGTCTCCCTTGTTATTGTTGTGAACACACACGCACACACACACACACACACACACACACACACACACACACACACATGCATCACTGAATGATAACTGTCCAGTCAGCTGGGCGAGGAGCACACAGTGCCAGTGGTGAGTCGACGCTGATGTTGCATAAGCAGCTGCAAACACCCGCAAAGAAAACAGTGTTTTGTGCATTAAAAAAAAAACATGTCGGCAGGCGGTCGTCTGCATTGGCACGTCAGGAAAACACACCTCAGACACAGCAGGACAGTGTTTCAGTCGAGAATAGATGCAAAACACTTTAATTTGCATGGACACAAAGAAAGAAAATGCTTCAGTGTTTTGAAAGAACTGAAGAGAATCACAAATTTCTTCTTCTTTTGTTGGTTTTGTTTGCAGTAATTTTCAGTGGCTCAGTTATCAGAAATTAGAATAAACACTTGAAATTGCTAGGAGAAGATTATAAACTCTACAACACTCACACATAAATTCATATGTTGTACATAGTTGTATGAACTCCGTCAATGTCAATATCAGTGTTTAGAAAATGTCAACTTTGTATTACCTTTATTTATGTAGTTTTGTTCCCACTCATAGTGTAATTATTTTATCTGCGATATCCTGATGCAAAAACATTGAAATTATCTGCACGATTGTCATATAATTATAACACAGTCTCATTTGTATTCATAGAGCAAACAAAAGCTTGTTATAATAATAGTGATATACTGTATTAGTAAAAAAAAGTTTATCTTTTCATAGCGTTTGTTTGAATCAGGATTAATTCAGGACAAATTCAGAAAACTTTAACATTGTTTCCATTATTTTCAACTGTTTTCTTACTCATAAAGATGATTCGTGTGGGAAAAGCACTGCAGTAAATCAAATGGATATTTAGCCTGGTGGGACCGCAGCTGTTGTGTGAGGATGAGTTGTTATTCAGCTTTGCACTGCACACACACACACACACACACACACACACACACACACACACATTTACACTTACACATGGTTTCTGTACTTTGCACAGATTTCCAGAGGGAACAGTACTCAGATTGCTGATTCATTATCACTGACTCATGTTCTTTTGTCTTTTGCCATTTGTAAGATAGTGTTTCAGTTTCTAATTTCTTGAATTGGTTTATTTGTTTTTGCAGTATCTCAACAGATTTAGATCCTGTGCATCGTTGTTAGCTTTGCTGACCATCTGACCTTCTTCTTGCTGTCTGTCCATTGTGTTACAGGGATTTCCTTCCCCGTGGTTCTGGCATTGTGACTCGTCGTCCTTTGGTTCTGCAGCTGATGAACTGTCCCACAGGTACAACAAACATCTTATCCATAAAAATCTATGGAGGTTCTTGTCTTCCAGATCATATTCTGAGATATTGGGTCAACACTGAACATCACTCAACTAAGAGGCTTCGCCTGCTGACTGGTGCAGCGATCCCTGTGTTCAGAATCTGTCCACATGCTGTCCAAGATTTGATAGTGAGAAATATTTCAAAGCCTGTAGTTTGCAAAAATTCTTTTAAATATTTTCCTTTCAATCTCCCTGAAAGAAGACAGGACTTAAGAGGTCGACTCAGCTTTTAGATCTCCCTCTGTAGTCTAAACGTTCCTCCGCCGCGTTCCTCGAGGGAAAACCTTCTTTCAGCATCTTTTCCACTCCATTTATCTCTACAGACCTGGAGACGATGACAACATCCACATCTTACAGTGGTTCATCAGGTGGTTGCAGGGACTGCTAACAAGCCTTTTCTCACGGCTTACTCATGCTGTGAATCAGAAATTAATTCAGCCTAATTTCATTTTAATACACAGTCATGGCTGCTGGATTACAGTATGGCAGAGGATTTTAAACTGTGAGGCGGCTCACAGAGGCATGTAAGGGTCTCTAAAACCTTCAGAGTCCAATTACTACAATTTGTGTCGGAGATTCTGTGTGACTTACAGTTACAGAGGACACGATTTTGAATAAATGTCTGTAAATCGGCTTAGGAATCATAGAAAATTCATTGACCATGTAACACCAGAACTTGCCTGAGAATAATCGCATTTTAAACTTTTATTTAGTGCCAAAGTAATCCAGTGATAGTTGTCTGTAGGTCTGTGGGTGGATTACAAACAGGAACTGCTAATTGATAATTTGGCATACTTTTAGTGCCAAATTTAGTCCCAAAGACTAGAAAAGAAAACGAGGCCCACTGCACATAACTGGCTCCATGGTAATATTGTACTTCCCATTTACATCTCCAAAAGCCACAAAAAATAGGAACTGTAGTTTCAAACATGGAGATGATTCGTCCCCAAATCAAGGTCAGGCAAAGAATAGTAATGGGTGTTACAAAATCCATTTATATGAACATTTTTCATGTTGCACTATCGATATATTTTTACACGACTAATTCTCAGAATGTCACATGAACATGGTTCTTTTTTTAGAGCCTGACTCTGTAATGTACTGTTGTGATCATTTTGCACACTTTTTTTCTTTTTTAAATTACATTATGTATTCAATCTTTTACCAGCAAAAGTTAATTTATGATGAGGTTTGTTGTCTATGTAGAGTTTCATTAGCCTTGAATATTTTATGTTAACAGGGAATCTATTAGTTTGCTACAACTCAACATTAAGTGTTCTCACAAATTTCCTTAGTGAAAAGGGTTAAAGTTCAGCATGTCTTCTTTTCCTCTATTCTGCTTCTTCCTTTTCATCTAAAATTTCACTGTTATTCATCTGTCTCTTTTTACCGTCTCTTCCAGAATATGCTGAGTTCCTCCACTGTAAGGGCAAAAAGTTCACAGATTTTGATGAGGTCCGGCAGGAGATCGAGGCCGAGACCGACCGCATCACTGGGGCCAACAAGGGTATCTCCCCTGTGCCCATCAACCTGCGGGTCTATTCTCCTCATGGTGAGGCTCTATTTCTACACACATACTACTTTTCTGGCTTGTTGTTTTAAAGTTGTCTGACTAACAATATAAGATAAATATATCCAGTATGATGCTTTTCATTTGACAACAATGCATCTGAAGAAACTCTCTTAGTTTGCTTTGCTTTCTCTAAGTTCTCCTGCTCCCTTTTCTTCTCACAGTGCTGAACCTGACCCTGGTGGATCTGCCGGGGATGACCAAGGTGCCGGTGGGCGACCAACCCGCCGACATCGAGGCCCAGATCAGAGACATGCTGATGCAGTTTGTCACCAAGGAGAACTGCCTGATGCTGGCCGTGTCCCCGGCTAACTCTGATCTGGCCAACTCTGACGCTTTAAAGATTGCCAAAGAGGTCGACCCTCAGGGTGAGTGTATGCGCACACACACACACACACACACACACACATATGCACACAAACTGTAATTTTACGGAAGATTACAGAATATTATATCTGTTATTTAATGCTACTCCACTACATTTCAATGGGAAATTGTACTTTTTATCCCACTACTTTTCTACATTTTTTTAACCAAAACATATATGGTTTTAAGGTTTTACTCGTTGCTTTTAAAGCACTAAATTTGCTTCCTGTTAAATCTCTATTTAAAAAATACATTTCTACATTGATTGGTCTTTCTGTGCCATCAGAAATGATTTTCTGTTTAGTTTTCTTTTACATTTTTAGGAATCATGGTGGTGTGTATGTTTGCGTGTGTGCGTGCAGGTCAGAGGACCATCGGTGTGATCACCAAGCTGGACCTGATGGACGAGGGGACGGATGCGAAGGAAATCCTGGAGAATAAACTGCTTCCACTCAGGAGGGGTGAGCACACACACACACACACACACACACACACACACACTCACACAAACAGTACTTGTTCTCTGCACTTCAGGGCCTCTTCACAATGACACACTGTTTCCCTCTTGTGGTAATAAGGCAGTCATACGCAAAGACGGCCAACGCTCCGACCACTGACAAAAAACAGAAAAAGGATGGATGGAGGGAAGAAGGAGGGTGTGATAAAACAGCGCTGAGAGAGAAAGACAGACAGAAAGAAGAAAGGAGAAGCAGGGAAGGAGGCAAAGAGAAAAACAGTGTCTTGGAAAGGAGCTTGCTTGTATCTTGTGAGCTGCCCTTTATTGCAATGTGCTGATGTGGTGATTTTCTTTTCCATTTGCACTTGGTTAGAACCCAGGCATGTGCTTTTGAATATTTTCCATGTCCTTTGTTTTTTCTATGTTTCTCCCTCCCCTTTTCTTTTTTTCCCCGTCTCTCTCTCTCTCTCGCTGTCTAAAGCTGCGGATGCTCACATTTACAAGGCTGCTGGCTCACAGTTGCATTAGTTATAGAGCATGAAACAGCCTTTAACCGAGTGATGCATGAGGAAACTTAACTGGAGGTGAAATGGGATCCGCGTGACCTGAACTCCTCCCGGTTGTTTTTCTTTTTCTCTTTCTGTCTTAAAAACTTGGACACACACATACACAGACATTTATTCATGTAATTCCTCCTTCCTTCCTTTCTCTCCTATTCATCCTTCATCTTCTCTTTAACCCCAGTGTCTCCAAAAATGTGGTTTCTGTCAGCTAAACATTATTAAACACAGTTTTAAGCGGTTTGTCCCTGGAGGGGTTGTTCATTTTGGGCTTGGCTTCATGTGTAGAAAATAAGAGCCCAACACAAGATTGCTTTAATGCAAGACCATATTATCTTCCAGTCAAATTACCCATCAGGCCTCAAGCATTGAATCTGTTCCAGTCTGCTCTCAGAAATTCCAGGAAGTGATAAAAAGAGTTGTATCTGGTTTTCTGCAAATCCCACAGTGTTTTCAGACTGCATCATAAATGTGTGTCTGTTTTTGTCCAGGTTATATCGGTGTGGTGAACAGGAGCCAGAAGGACATAGACGGCAAGAAGGACATCAATGCTGCTATGGCTGCTGAGAGGAAGTTCTTTCTCTCCCACCCGGCATACAGACACCTGGCTGACCGCATGGGCACTCCCTACCTCCAGAAAGTCCTCAATCAGGTTTGCCAGCTCAGCAATATCACTTATCCAATCAGGTGTTTGTGTTTGACAAAGTGTTGAACCTCTCTCCATCCTTGCTTGTGAACGACTGAGCCTTTCCAGGATGAACCTTTCACACCCATTCATGATACTATCACCTGTTACCAATGAACCTGTGCAAATTCAGAATAAGCAGATATTTACAAAAATCAATGAAGTTGATGAGGTCAAACATTAAATATATTGTCTCTGTACTGTTTTCATTGAGTATGGATCAAAAAGTATCAGCAAATTATCTCACTGTGTTTTTTTTTTTTTTTTTTGCACAACCTTTCTAAAATCCGGGTTTTCTAATTCCAACATTTCCCCATATTCCCAGTGATCTAACTCTGACCTTTGACCTCCACAGCAACTGACCAACCACATCCGGGACACCCTGCCGGGCCTGCGGGCCAAGCTGCAGAGTCAGCTCCTCTCCATAGAGAAGGAGGTGGAGGAGTACAAGAACTTCAGGCCCGACGATCCGTCTCGCAAGACCAAGGCTCTGCTCCAGTGAGTCGATGCGGCAGAAAGATAAAAAACTAGACACATACAGGCTGCTAGATTCATTGACAACCTGTGTCTCTGCCTCCCTGCAGGATGGTGCAGCAGTTCTCTGTGGACTTTGAGAAGTGTATAGAGGGCTCTGGGGACCAGATTGACACGGCTGAGCTATCAGGTGGTGCCAGGATCAATCGTATCTTTCACGAACGCTTCCCCTTTGAACTGGTCAAGGTGTGTGAATTTGCGTTTACTTGTGTGTGATTTGGTTTAATGACTTGTAACTCTTCCCAGCTTTATCAATATTTTCAATATCAATCAATAGTCTCCCATTGATTGACACCCTCCACCTATTATCTCAAAATATAGCACTGAGTCTTAAGAGTTTAATATAGTGTAATCTAATCAAACCTTAACATAATGATGGATACATATTTTTGCAAGAGCCACTGATGATAAATGAATAATAATAATAATAATAGAAAAACTTTGTTACTGAAAACGTTTAACCCTTTAGACCTCACAAGTTAATGGGTGGGATTGTTCTACATGTTTTACTCAAGCCGTTCCAGTTTGTTGCAGCTATTTGCAATAAAAGAACATCTGATTTTACAGACTTTGGCACAAACCACCAAACCTCAAACGTCTGTTCAACAGATGTAAATATTAAGGCACAAGAGAGTCTGTGGAGCATTTGTCAGACATTTTTTTGTTTTCTATTTATTTGTGTAATTATGACTCTGCAGAAAAGACATTTTTGAGTGTTTATTTGACATTAATCATGTTCATATTGCAGTCAAAAATTCATTCACAGTGACTGAAGAAGGAAAATTCTGTATATTGATAAGGAAGAAATGAATATATGCCACGTGAAAGTCTATCTTGCTTTATGACAAACATGTCGCTGTGTCTCTTTACATCATTACTTCTCTCCCGTCTGCGTTTCCCAGCCTCAGACAGACAGACGACCTCCCTCAGGACTCTGGGCTTTTCTGACCCAAACATTCCTTGCCACCCCCCTCGGTTTAACGACTTCCCCCGCCTCACCTTCTTCCTTCTGTTTCTCTCACTCTGTCATCATCTTCATCCACATTTTATCCCTCCCCCACATCCTCTCTGTTCACCTTTCACATCTTCTTTACCTCGAGCACGTCCTCCCTTCACCCAACTGCACCCAACCCCTCTGCCTCTCCAAGCCTTTTACCTCACCCCGACTTTCTCATGTTCGAAATTGTTTCACTTTCTCCCTCACCCTTCGTCCCCCCCCTCTGTTCATCCATCCCTCTCCTTCGTCCTCTCTTGCCCTCCCTCTGAGGATATAAAACTTACTGTCTGTGACTGAGGCCTCAGAAAAATGCCGGATTCCCACTGAGAGGACAGAGCAGGTTGCTTAACCAGAAGCTTGACTGATATCACAGAACAAAATGTTTTATATCTTTATAATAAAAGCTGCAGAAAAAATATGAAACTTTTTTGAGGGACACTGACATGAATGAAAGTGAGGTACTTTAAATTAAAAACAGATTGTACAGAAATATAGTAAATCAGCTTATATAACCTTAACTTATATAAGTTGTTCACAAATCTTATATGAGCTTACGGGTGAATAGTTGAGAAGATGATATGAATAAAGAAATGTTTATGCAAAGTATAATATAAAATACAAAATATAATTTTATGTAGCATAAATGTTTTCATTCTTCCATATCATTTTAACATTATGGGAAAATAATATCTTATTTTGGCAAAACACAGATGAGAAGATTGATACCTCAAATCTATCTAATCTAACATTTTGTTTTTAAATTTTAGCCTTTCAACAGATTAAATAAGTGAGATACATGAGGTGCTGTTAGGTGGACTATTCCTTTAATAGTCTCGCAGTACTTCAGGTTAAGTGATTCTCAACCTGGTAACCCACAGGCTGCGTCTAATCAAAAAATAATTTATGCAATTGTGCAACAAAATTGTGCAACATGTGGATCATACTGACATGAACAGTTTGACAGAGGATGTGTATGTTTTGTGTTCTCTAAAAAAACACACTCTAAATCCTAATTTACAGGAATTTGATAAGCCAAGAAAGTCACTTTGTTTGCTGACATGTATTTGGAAAACTGTAGAGAAAATAAGGAAGAGAGAGAGAAGTTGATCTATGAATCTGTGAGAGTATGACTGCTTAATCCTCCCTGTCTCTCTTGCAGATGGAGTTTGACGAGAAAGAGCTCCGCAAGGAGATCAGCTACGCCATCAAGAACATTCACGGCATCAGGCACGTCCGCCCTCCAACTCTCCCCTGCGTCCCTGCTTCCCTCCCTCTTTTACTTCACCTCCCTCTTCCTTCTCTCTCCATCTCAGTCACCTCTGCTGGCCAGGCTGCATCTAACTGACTTTGCTTATCTAATGGCCAAGACCTCCATAATAGATTGAGTGCGCTGTTGAATACTAATGGCAGCAGTAGACTCAGAGATCGGATAGATGACTTCTGGGTGTACGATACTTGTTTTTGTGGCCTTTTCATTTGTTGCTTGTTTGTCCATACATGCTGGTGTGTGGCCTGTCAGTCAGTCATTTGTCTAGTTGGTGAAATCCTCCACCTTTTATCAGGGATATGTGGTATCTCTGTTTGCATATGGACGATGTGTACTGTATTATTTAATGAGGCTGAAAACATCATAAAAGTTTATATTTGGTACCAAAATGCATTTAAAATGTGTCTGTCTAAATATATACATAGTGAGAAGGAAGAGATATGGGCCTCTTGGATGGATGTACAAAGAAATGACATTTAATTTAATTACATGATGGACAGAATATTGTTAATTTCTACTTTGGTTTGTATTTCATTTGGCTTATTTCAGTATCAGGTTGCTCAAATACCAGATGACTGGCAGGATGCTGCAGCTAGATAAATAGTAATGTTGTCATAATCGGGTGTTAATCAGGGAGTCATTTCACCTTAATTAGGCTTCTTGAGGGAAAATTACTGGATATTTGCTGTAGAAATTTCCACCTTAAGTACAGATTACTTAAAAATACTAGAAAATGCTGCTTTTAAACCTTTATAGATCTATTCTCTTCCCCCCTCTCTGTCTAATTTGTGCCTGTCTGTGTTTGGGGGAAAGCTCAGAAATGCAGGGTAATTCTTCACAATTAACACTCTTCTCTTTACCCAACCCTCCTCCCTCCCTCCTTCTCTCTTTCTCTCCACCATCCTTCTCTTTTTTTTTTGGCCCTGTGGCTGGTTCTCTCTCTGTCGGGCAGAACTGGCCTCTTCACCCCGGACATGGCCTTTGAGACCATTGTGAAAAGGCAGATTGGGAAGATTAAAGAGCCTTGCACCAAATGTGTGGACATGGTCATTACAGAGCTAGTCAATACGGTTAGGCAGTGTACCAAGAAGGTAAAAAAAAACCCTGGGAAACAGTGGCTAGCACTTTTTTGTTTTGTTTTCAACCCTCATCTGCAAAGTCCCTCTGCTGTTCACTCCCTGTTACTGTGACCGCCTGTGCTCTCTCCAGCCCTCGTTGTTCTCTGGACAGCGAGGGGACACCTGGAGTGGCGGGGTGGGCTGCGGTATACCTGCCTGCCTACCTGCTGTGCCGCTTCGGACGGGTTTGGCTGGACAGGCTGGCCGTGGTAGAAAGCTGTGCTGAAGAAAAGCAGTGTGGAGGCTGAGCAGTCATCAAAATATGGTTGCCAGTAAAAGATTCAGATCAGAACTTTTATGACTGATTAAAATGCTTTCTGTCTATATGTCAAGTTGGAAAGTAGTTGCCCATATTCTTTTGATTGAATTGAGTATCTTTTTAATCCTCTTGTTCCCTTTTCAGTTAAAGTCAGAAATTACATTATAAGCACATTTGTGATGAGTTATTGTAATTACATACACTTTCAAAAACAAGAATTACAGACTAGCCTAAGTGAGACTGTTATTGCAAAGTAAAGAGGAGAATTTTGCGCTGTGTCCCATTTCCACACTATGTACTAACTGTATGTACTGTTCATGAAATAATGCAATATGTGCACTGACATACATCAAACTTATACGTTACTTTCAAATGTGAACTGCCATTTCAGTTTAAACAATGAAAAAGTTAATATTTTCTTTATCTTGTGCACACAAATTATTGTCTTGCTCGCACAAAATGTTATCTTGTTTGTGCAAAGTGCTGTCTAGTTTGCACAAGATATTATCTTGTTTGCACAAGATGTTATCTCATTATCATCTTATTATTACATGTATATTGTTGGCACAAGTTATTATCATATTAGCAGAAGATAATATCTTGTTTACACAATATATTATCTTGTTTGCACATTTCTCTTGTAATGTGCTGTGTGCACAACTGAGAGTTGGTGTTTAATGTGGAACTGAGTCTCTTATCCCTCTTGATGCAGTCTCTGAGGCAAACCATGTTGTAAAAGATTATCGCCAGATAAGATTATTTAATGGCTTTGGAATTGGTTTTATTCACTCTGTTTTTTACCTTGAACCTCACCCTGAGTAGGGCTCTTGAATGACCACCTTTGTTTGCATACAAAGACATACTCATATTTAGGGACTCACGTGTCAAGTCATTTAAACCTGGCAGCCATATTGGATGACCTCAGCTTCCAGACTTTCTTGTGTGTGAGACTGAAGCTGTGCACCTGCAGCAGACAGGAGCCATGGTGATTATGTTTAACTGCTCTTCAACAGGCCTCGGGGGCCGGAGTCCCAGCTACAGAGACTTGCGAGCGTGGCCAAAAGAAAGATCAGTAGTCTGTATCCAAATTGATCCACTGTGACCAAACAATTTGAACAGCGGTTGGACTGCAACAACCTGAAGGCCTCGGGATAATAAATGTTATGATTACGGTCTCTCTGGAAGTCAGAGGAGAAGGAGGGATGGGTGGAGGAAGGGTCAACACCAGGAGGGATCAGGGCATTTTGGCTGAGTGGGTGCACAGCTGCGGTCTCGCGGTGCGTTGCTTGGAGTTTTTTGGCTGGTGGAGTTGTGCAGGCTGGGAGCTCTCTCTATTTCTTCCTCTTTCTCTCATCTTCTCTCTCTGGTCTTTACTGCGCTTCATTGATAGAGAGAGACTCCAGCACTGTCCTGTTTTAGGGGGAACCAAATGTCTCACTTGCATTTTCTTCCTTCTGTGCTGTTTATCCCCCCCCCAACCTCCACACCTCTCCTTGTCTTTTTTATCTTCAATCTGTCGTTTCTTCTGTTCCATCTCCAATTTTTTACCTTCCTCATCTGTGTATTGTCCTTTTCCCTCGCCATCTGTTTTCACTCCTTTTGTTTTGATCTGTTTCACTTTCTCACTTCTCTCTGCCTGTTCCTTTATGTCTTCATTTCACTTCTCTTTCTCCACCTTTTTTTGTCTTCTTTTTTTTTTCTTTTACTCCTCTCTCCCGTGCCGCCTGCCTATCCCTACAGGACGGGGCTGTTCACCCCTGACCTGGCATTTGAGGCCATAGTGAAAAAGCAGATCCAAAAGCTGAAGGAGCCCACACTGAAGTGTATAGATATGGTAGTGAGCGAACTCACCTTCACCATACAAAAGTGTAGTCAAAAGGTAAAATGCCAGAGAGAACCGAGCCACTTTCATGATCTCTGTTAATCGCACAGGTCGGGGTAGACCGATGGCTGGGCATTTTTTTCCTTAAGTATTGAATTCAGGAGATGCATGACAGAAAAAAAACAGGCCTGCTTTCTTATAGTATGTAGTATTTTTAAAAGTGCCATTATATGCTAATGAATGACTGAGTTAAATTATTATTTATACTTATTTTATGTCTTTCTACAATTTCTTTACAACTGGGAAAATAAGACTTCTCTTCTATTAATGTGGAACTACATTTTGTTGATTTACACGTTTTGAGAATGATTTATTCAGTCTTCAGTCTTTGAATATCCCTCGTAGACACTATGTCTATAGCATACAAATGTGTCTGATGAGACTTTTGACTCAAAACCAGAAATGTTAACCTGATGTTGAGGCTGAAGGAAAAGTCAAGGACTCGCCAAAATCAATATCCTGCGGCAAACATAAATGTCTGAACAATTAATAGATTTCATTTGGACTAAAGTGGGCTGATCAACCAACATCACAATCCCTATAGAGCCACAAGCTGTTGGTGTGGCCAGCATCAGCCTGCCAATGTTCGATGTATTTAAATTAATTAATGTATGTAAACTGACTCAGAATAAATACCCACCCTGAATATTTGTGGAGAAATATCATGATTAGAAACTGCTGTAGGTTACATGCCTGTCAGAGCAGGTCTGACGTTTGCAGATTAAAGCATATACACGATATCTTTTCCTCAGATTTATGTTACTTCAGCCGGCAGATATCGGTCTATCCTCACTCCAGATCTTACCGGTGTACACATTTAACCTGCATTTGAATTAAGCTTTATTTACTTTAACCTTATATTGATAATTTAACAAATTCTCAGCCTGCATGTTAGATAATTTTCTTTCATATTTGACCACATGATGTCTAAAAATCCTTTGAGTTGGTTAAAATCTTTTTCCTGTCTTTGTCAGTATGGTGACTGGTGATTGTGTAGTTCCACTCACTGACTAATTGATGTACTTCCAGCATCTTCTTTATTTCTCTTTTTATTTCTCTTTCGTCTTCTCCATCCTGTCGTCCTCTAACCCTTTGAACCGGCTGCTTCCTCGCAAAGCAAATGACCCAAAAAGAAAAAGCGTGACCTCCTTTGGATTTCTCTTCTCTGTCGCACCTCTATCCTAATTTCACTTCCAGAGACATACTGTATTTAAAGATACTGTATTATAATATACAGTGTTTGGGAAAATCCACAAAGGGGTCAGTTTGAAGTCTTCCTCCATCACCCTCTCTCCCATCCCTGCCTCCCTGCTCCTTTGCATTGCATGTCAGTCTGAATCAATTTGAGTGCCTCTGCCTGCTGCCTTGTTTGTTAAAAAAAAAAAAAAATCTCTCCACTGTCAATTTTGTGTTTCTGTGTCACTTTTTAAGACGCTGAACACTTGCAGCCTCAGTCTGTCTTCAAGTTACAATGCGCCTTTCCACTTGTACAAATTACGTTATGCTTTCAGTTGCTTGGACATCGAATGCATCCATAGTTTTATTTGTAAATGTTTTATTTTCATGGTTTTCACAGTTTTCAAGGATTCGAGTGAAATCGAGAGATGTGAAAACCATCAAGTGCTCCTCATCAAATCAGTATTAATAATGGGACAATGATGACACTGTTAATTATAGTTATCATCTACGACCAAGCTGAAAACTTCACATATTTCCTCAAATTCAAAAGATTGATTTGACTATACTGTCAGCAGATTTGGATTTGTTTGGGTGTGCTTCAGTGTGCTCGAGCTTTTCTGATCCGATATAGACGATAACATTTTAAAAATTGAGAATATGCAGAGCTAACATGCATGTGAACAGTTAGACAATTTCAAACAAAGAAATATTTGAATTACCCAATAATGTATTATTGCTAGTTGCAAGTACCAAAAAGTGACTTCAATTTAAGTTGTATGTTAACTGTAAATTGGGACAATCAACCCTTTGCTAAGCCTTTTTTTTAACCACTCAAAATGTAAACTAATTTTTTTAAACCATGTGTTTACTAAAATAAAGAGAGAGAACAAGAGAGACGCTGCCATTACTCTAAATTAGCTTTTCAATAAACTCTGATATAATTGCATCCAGGTTTCCATGCCGTGGATATTTCCTTTGAAACAGAGATTTTTCTGACCTGTATTCCAAGAAAATAATGACATTATTCAATGAATTCCTGGGCTTTGGAAATAGATGGATAATGAAGGCGATAAGCTGTTTGAACCATTTGTTAAACTTTTGCACTTGTGTTTCTGGAAATTAAAAAAAAAGGCCTGACTCCTACTACAATTTGCAATATTGCCAGCAAAGACTCACACATTGACAATACTAATGTTTAATGTTGGTAATTAGACTCTGAACATTGTGTCCCATTATTATAAAGCATCTATTCTTTATGGGTGTTCTCGGCTTTGTAATTGGACCAAACCCAGGGCGCAGTAAAGCAACCCGGGAACCAGAGAGAGGTCTTTTGATATCCGCTCACCCGCCATCTGACAGACGTGAAAGATGCATTGTAACTTGCAAGAATACAGCGTGTATTTTTCTTTCTGGCGCTGTGATTTTCGGTTATGATTTTTCTTCTTTCCTCACACTTCTCCAAATGTGTTTGTGTCACATTGGAGGCCCACCAATGTCTGCGTTCGTGGGTTTGCAATGAGCTCATGGAAAAAGACCCACAGTGTGCTGGGAAAAAGAAGCTTTTCTGCCAGGAACATTGTTTATTCTGTGTTTGTGTGGTAATATCGCAGACTTTCCACTATTCTTCTGCATTTGTTTCCATATTGGCAACAAATATACATTTTGCACATAAAATCCACCCACCGCTCAGGGTGCGCAGAGACTAGAGCGGAGTCTGCGATAAACTCCTCAAAACATAACCTGTTAAATTATGTTTCTGTAACGTGTTTTGTTGGTGGAACTGTGTGTTGTGGTTCAGTGAAGCTTTACTGAAGCTTGTATGTAGATTTGAAAGTGTGTGTGTGTGTGTGTGTTTTTGATTTTTTTTTTTTGCTACCTACCTACTGTGTTCTGTGCTCACAGCTGGCTCAGTATCCCATGTTGAGAGAGGAGATGGAGAGAATCGTCACCCAGCACATCAGAGACAGAGAAAGTCGCACTAAGGGACAGGTAACACACACAAAAAAATACACACACAGAAAGAAAGGAGAAAATATGTTTATGGTGGTGCAGGAAATGTTTTACATAAAATAATGATAAACTTATTGTTGTTTTATTCATTTTTACATCTGTTTGCTTTACAGCATATACTTTAATTTGTAATATTATATTTAATGATCATTTGATTTAGAGAGTAAAACGCCTGAGGCCACACAGCAATGCTACTTTTTCTACAAGCTTATGCCACCAGTAATTTAATAGATGAGTAAAATGTATAAAAAGTTTTGCACATAGTGGTATAAAAAAATAAAATAAATATTTTGTCTTAAGTGAAATGAATTTTGGTCATTTTCCAGCTTTGAATTAAAACATTAAGCTGATATGATGATGTAGGTTTGAATGTCAGTTTCGTGTACACAGTAAATCTAAAACCCAAAACAAGATATTTCTTGGGAAGCTATGAATAAATCAATAAATAATCTCTCTGTTCAGGTGCTGCTGTTGATAGACATCGAGTTGTCCTACATGAACACCAACCATGAGGACTTCATTGGTTTTGCCAAGTGAGCGTCTGCTTATTTTTTCCATTATACTCTATAGTATATGCATCCACTAGTGTTTTGTGCTTAAAGATTTATCAGCTCACGTACAGTTTAAGGTCTAAATGTCCTGATGTGTTTTATTGTGCAGCGCTCAGCAGAGGATCAACCAAATGAGCAAGAAGAAGGCAGCTGGCAACCAGGTACTTCGACCACACCGAACACACTGCCATGTCCAGTGTAGACGTCACTTTTATTTGACAGGTCATGCTTCATTTTACAGACTCAGCTCTCTCTAAGCTGCAGTAACATGATTCCAAACTGAACTCATCCAGTGCTTTTCATCTGCTGGCCAGCAACATGACATCTGAATTTCATACACTCTCTCCCCAAGGCTTTATTCTGTTAGCACTCAGCTCTCTGTTTGGCCCATGCTAAATGTGGCACAGCTATACAGCGTCTTGTGTCCTGGGCAATCATCCATATCCTACACAATGCAGCCCTGTACAGCTCTTGTACGTGTTGCACACTAATGCACAACAGTTGTCAAATCTTGAAACAACTCTGCCCTTTCGGTGAGAGTCGCGGTGACGTCAGTACGATCTGAGTTGCAAAATATCAGACCTCGGTTTTATTGAGGATACGAGAACGGCCTTAACAGTTTATGGTTTTCACAACACGATCATTATATTAATATTAAATAGAAAGCACTCAAATGCCTTTGACAGGGTTGTGCAATCCTCAAAATCATCACTTTAATAACGGGATGATTTAAAATTTGAAATCACCATCTGGATCTCGAGCTGCATCAAAATACACACAGGCAATTATGTAATACATGTGACTGCTTTTTTTAATTTAAGTAAGTGCAGTAGTTTATGTGAAAAATGGAAAAATGAAAAAAAAGTCACAATGTTAAGAAGCCTAGGATATGCAATTTAATGTGGATTAAAAAAAAACTAAATGGTGTCTTTTTCTTGACTTTACTTTAAATTTGTGGACTAAATAACAGACAAACACACCAATAACACTGACAAACCAAACTTATAATAACTGGCTACTGTAGATATGTCACAATATCTGATCAATGACAACACAGTGAATTTAAAATAAACCCAGATTTTGCATGATTTACATTCTTTTTTCCTCTGAAAGCAAGTAGATCCTCTTCTTCTCTTCCAACACTTTCTTCTTTAATCTTCTTCTCTTCAGCTCTTGGTTATCGGTGTCTATCTTTTTGTTCTCCTCTTGTTTCCTCTGAGTGATTTCTCCTTTTTGCTGTGTCTCGTTTCTCTTTTTGCTGTGTTGTCCTCCTCTCTGTGGCTTTTCTGCTTCAGGATGAGATCATGGTGAGTAGTGTATGTGTGTGTTTGAAGAGTGTGTGTGTGTGTGCATGTCTGCAGGTGGCCTTTCATGCGTATGTGCTCATGTTTTTACGCTCTGCATATTTCACGATACGTGTATCTATATCTGTTTCAACTTGTATGTCTTTTCTATGTGCTCGATTGTAGTCGATAGTTGATTGACGAGTGTGTGTGTGTGTTTGAGTGTGTGTGTATATGAAATGAAGCTTCATACTAACTACCAGTAGATGGGCAGGTGGCTGTCGTGGGGGAATGCTTGGCTGCTTCCCTTTCCTCTCTTTTTCAGCTGCGTCCTCCCTGCAGGCACACACACACTTACAATAACAACACACACACTTACAGGAGGACAGAGATCTTAACAGAGCTCAATCAAGACTCGCTTCTCTGTTATGTAATTTTCTTGTCACAGGCATCTTTCAGTGTTGTTGAAAGGCTCAGTTTAGAGATGGTCGTTCTGACTCTGGCAGCGATGAGACGCCCCCCAGCAGCAGTTTGAACTAGATAAGGAGAAAGTCACTTGTGTTCCTGAATCGCAAAGACAGGGAGAAAGAGAGATTTTCATTTCGAGACTTCTTCCCTCCATCTGCTTCTTTTATGCACAGTCTCTCTCCAATTCACCCAAAGTAGCAGAAGGTCCAGGGAAACGAAGACCTGCAGTGTTATAACATGTCATAACAACCACCCAGGCTGGGGTCAAAGGTCAGGGGCACATTGTAAACAAAGTGGTGATATTCACTTCCTGTTTACAGATGGATGTAGTTGGCCCCCCAGCTTCTGTTCTAAACAACCCCCTGACCTCCACACTGACAATTTTAGGACCCCTTAAAATTCAAATTTACAGATCAATTATGCCGATAGAAAGATGTTTATTATATAAATTTAATGATACTGAAGATACTCGTGCTGGACGACAGAGGAATCTGTAAAAATGATGCACAGGAGTACGGCTGTGCAGACGTGCACATGTAGAATTTAATCATTTAATGTAAAGTTGTTTTTTGTGTGTGAAGTTTTTTTCAAATGGAGGATCTAAGGATAGAGAAGGTTGTATGTGAAATTTGTGATATTTGGTTATTGATGAGAAGTTAGAGAGTTAAATCTGTAAACAGACTCCAAATCCAAATTCATTTTATGTAATATGTAAATATAACGTCTTCGTCATCAAAATGTCAATTCAAATAAATCCTTGGTTCGGAGTCTGTGTGCAGGCCAATCTTAAATGAAACATCAGGTATAGAATATTTATGTGACATTGTTGTGCAGTGTGGGAAAAAAATTCTTTTAAGTGATGCATGTTCAAAAAAGCGGTATAGATAGATAGACAGTGACTAGGAAATGAAAGGGATCTATTTTAATCACTCCACCACTTCGACTGAAGAACCACATATAGGATAAAAGTCAGGCTCCTGCAATCCACTGCATGGCCTCCAAAAAGTTTGACATGGGCCATTCTTGTTGTAGCCTCCTTACTTCCCCGGCCCCCTCCACCCATCCTGCTTGCTGTCCCCTTGCTGCCGTCCCAGCAGCCAGCTGTAATGTGCTGGTACTTGACCAACCTTGTGTATTTGGCCTTTTACTAAATGCCCTTGCGTTGGCGTAGCTTTGTAACCTTCTCTCCACATTCTCATTCAGCCGGAGAGAGGAGTTAACGATCGGTTCAAGGTAAATAACACCATGTACTGTGTGTGTGCGTGTGTGTGTGTGTAGTTGCTATATGGTGGAGACGAGAAAAAAAGAGTGTGAGGACTGTGTTTTAGTCATGTAGGTGAGCGTCACCCTGCTGTTGTTTGTGCCACATACATGTGAGTGTAGGTACAATATGTGAGTTACATACACAGGCTGACAAATGTAGTGTTGAATTTATCTGCTGTATGTTATTTATAATCACTTCCCTTTTCGTCTGTGCGTCTGTCTGTGTCTCAGGTGATCAGGAAGGGCTGGCTGACCATCAACAACATCGGCATCATGAAGGGAGGAGCCAAGGAGTACTGGTTCGTCCTCACCGCCGAGTCCCTGTCCTGGTACAAAGATGACGAGGTGAGGCGCCGTTCACACATGGTCACACTTAAAGACTTTTTGATTCAGTTCCTGTTTGCACTCATCATCACTCATCGAAGTCTTAAATGCATCAGGCACATTACCCACTGGCATTTGTGCATGTTGTCCAACAAAGCAGCATAAGTAGTGAAAGTATCACTGAGATGAAAAACAGTAGTCTCAAAATGAGCCTAAAGTTTGGATCAAGTCAGGAGCTTTTTGAAACGTTTTTGAGCTTGATGTATTCAGGATTTTGAAAGTAGCAAAAACATATTAATTATTAAAAAAATATGGCATTTTTAGAAAAACAATCCAAGTTGATTTCACAATCATGCCTGCAACCCAGTGATTTTTAAAAGCTGAATTGTCATTTGAACGTCAATAAGCCCAAATGACTGTTGCGTAATGTTGTGATCAGACTGTGTAAAATACTGGGACATTACATTTTATTGTGAGAGCTGCCTCCATCTTTAACCTGAAACCAAAGCCTATGCATTTTCAACAGCAGCATTTTTAGAATATTTTCCAACAAATTACAATACCAGGAGAATTATGTCAGTTTGGAACTGGGTGCTTCTTCTCCACGAGCTTCCACCAGCAGAGAGTTTCTTTTCCACTTTCTGGTCCAAAAATTAATTCCAGCTCATCCCACTGGCAAAACTGACTGTTGGTCCTCTGCACGCTGAGGCGATTTGACCCGGCATGCTTTGTTACTGGACCGACTGGTCAAAGCGGTGTCCCATGATCCTTTGCAGAACTATTAGGAGCTAGCCACAGTCTCGCTGTCTCCAGGCCTTAGCCACAGCCGCTCTGCTTGCTGACATAAGTGTGTGTGTGTGTGTGTGTGTGTGTGTGTGTGTGTGTGTGTGTGTGTGTGCAGCATTGAGAAGGCCCTTTACAAAGAGTCAGGACCCCCCAGTATGTCAGACACCGAAGCTGGCACACACATGTGCATACCAGAGCCCCCCTGCCCTGCCCTGTTCCCACACATACACACACACATACACACACACACACACACACACACACAAGCTGCTTCTAATAAACTTACTTCATTTCAAAGAAGGGGCACAGAGCAAGCGAGGGACTGGATTGTAGGGGAGGAGAGGGGAGGAGGCAGGAGTGTCTCTTGTTAGCTGGTTAGCAGCAGGAGTAACAAGGACCATGTGAAGAGAAAGTGGGGGGGAGGTTGGGGTGGGGGCACAGAGGAGGGAGACAGGGTGGAGGAGAAAGAGGGGAAAGGGCTGGGGGTTTTTGCTTTTGTATCCTCTCTTCCTACCTTTTTCCTCCTCTCATTTCCCATCGCTCCCTTCTGCATCCTCCAAGGTTTACCCCCAAAACCAAGGGAAACTCTTCCTCACTCTCTCCTCCCCCTCGTCCGTCTCTCCATTCTTTTTCTGTCTCAATCTTTCCTCGTCACCCTCTCCTTCTCCTCCATCCCCTCCCTCCGTCCTTCCCTTGCCTCTTGTACTGTATATTTATTTGAGCATGGAGCAGCCAGGGTGCGGGGAGACCCAAAACCAACACACGGCGCTGGTGTTAAAGCTCAGCGTGGAGGCCGAAGGGCACTGCAAATTATATTTTTTAAAAAAAAAAAAGAAGAAACAAGAAACGAGAAAAAAAGAAAGAAATAAGAGAAACTTTCCATTTTGTTTTCTATCCAAGCTGAACATTTTTACACAGTCCGTTCACACACACACACACACACTCGTACTCATGAGGGCTTATACTCACATGTGCACCTGGCTGGACGCTTGCCAAAATACACACAGTTGATAAAAAGTTGGACACAGTTTTATGTTTAGATTTAAAAAAAGCACGACAGCCTGCAGAGAAAAACAGTTTCCGTGCATCTTTTTGCGCAGTTTTTTGCATTTGCATACAGACGCATGTCTCTTTGCACCAACTCGCAAAACAGCGCAGCGCCGTTTTATTGACTGCCTCTCGTCATGGGGAAAACCCTTCCCGCAGCCTGGTAACACACACACACACACACTCACAGAAACACACATGCACACACCACCCCCAGACACTAATAATAACTTTCAACCCAACTAGTGGTGCCAGGATGTTTTGGTTAGTGTTCATGTGTGTGTATGCCTAGAAACCTTCTGGTCTGTATTACCACAGGACATGCCAATTCTTTGAATCAGGCTTGCTCTGTAGCTTAAAGCTTCCCAAAGCAGAGAGAGAGAGAGAGCGAAGGAGGGAGGGAGATGTGAATGGAGGAAAAATGGTTGAAAAGAAAACAAAAATGTGCAGAAAAAAAAAGACGCACACGACTGTGATTTTATAGACCGTCAGCACATGTGATGTCCATGTATCCTGATAGTCAAATTCATGTATGGGCTCGGAGACATTTTCACTTTGTCACACTCAGATAAGAGCCTCCAGTGGTTGGAGGATGTGTTTTCTTTGGGTGCCCCTTTTGGCTCTTCATGTGTGTGTGCATGTGTGCGTGCGTGTGTGTGTGTGTGTGTGTGTGTGTGCGTCTGCCTCGGGTTTCCCTGCTCCTGCTGTAAAGCTGCCAGAAAGCCAGACTCGCCTGGTGATCCCAGCTGTAAACATCCTGGGGAGAAACAGCAGACTGCTGCTTTCAACGCACTCACCAGAAGCATGTCTGCTGCACCGTGTGTGTGTGTGTGTGTGTGTGTGTGTGTGTGTGTGTGTGTGTGCATGTTCCTAGGGCTGCGACATGGTGGCAGGGCTCTAAATGGAAACAGGTTGGTTTGCGGTTTTCATTCCTGCAGACGATGCTCTGTGATGGGACACCGTGTGAATGTTTCTGCCCTCTACTTTGCTTTTGTGTACTCGAGAGGGAGAGGGAGTTCAAAATGCCACGCTGCGGCTTCGCTTTATCAAAGACAGGCGGGCTGGAAGACAAACTGCGGCCCCGCTGAAGGTAGAAAAGAAAACAGAATGGAAAACGAGACAGGGGGTCTCGTTAAACTTGTAACGTTTCACATGACGTCACCTACAAACACTAAAAGCCACAAACAATTTTCTGTCTTTTTTTGGGCGAGCTATACAAAGACTCATAAAAATGGCAAATAGACAATGACAGGCTGGCTGCTCTTTCAACATTTTTGTATGGTGGCTTCCTGCCTCTCTGCACATTACATGGTCATTTGAGGTAAAGCAGCCACAAGTCGATGCAGAGAATGCAGACGCGTAATTGTACATTTTGGCTGATAGCGCGGCGCGATGCTGGGGGTTTACTGTGAGTCTTTGGGTAAGTGTTCATTTATTTCTGTGCGGTTGAACTTTTTCTGGCTTCAGTTCTCGGGTTGGATCTTTGGGTTTTGCTGAAAAAATAAACAGCATGTTGAGAATGTCATGCAACCATCACTTATATTTATATGAGTGTGATTCTTTACGTCAACATGGGATTCCCCATTTTTTGGATGAGATTTTAATCTCTGTGCAACTTGCATGAGAAAAGAAAAATAGAAACGACGTTAAATATACATCCAAGCATCTTTATTTCAACTATTTCAAGCTATTTTTTTTTTTTTACAATTTTACCTTCATCAAATTTCAATCTTGGTTCAATGAATCAAACAATACAAAGATCTACACACAGCAAGATTTCTCTTAACAGTTTGGGACTCATGTATCCGTCACTCCTAAATCCAGGATCAGCAAGAGCCAGGCCTCTGTGGTGGAGCCTTTGGGTGCTTTATTTAGGCCTGTGTCTGGGTTTGTCCAGATGGACGAGGGGTGGTGCTGCGTGTTCCCGCAGCCTGAAGTGCTTGTGTCTGCCGGATGCCCCTCTGGAGCTCTCTCCAAGAACGCCACGAGTCGTCCCGTGCTTCCCCGGCCAGCCTAACCAATGTGCAGACTACTGTACAACCACTACTTCCTGAACAGGTAGTCTGAACACTGGGCAGGCGGGCTGGGTGGCTGGAGGATGCTGCGGAGAAGCTTTTCCCGATGTCGCCACGGGTGAGCTCAGTGTGAACTATGAACTATACTCACTGTGATTCCACTGTCCCGGCTCCTTCTGCTCTCATAGTCTGACGGCCGCAAAGTGCTGATCAGGCTGGAGGAGAAACAGCGTGTGAGGGATGGATGGAGGGAGGGTGAAGGGGGAGGAGGAGGAGGAGGAGGAGGAGGAGAGGTTAGACAGATGTGATAGCCACCGATTGGCAGATTCGATGACATTCCCTCCTGTTTCCCGCTGTGGGAAGCAGCATTCCAGACGGAGCTTCACAGGAGAAACACCAGACGTAGAAATAGAGATGGTGAAGAGTCGTACACCCGTTTCATAAATCTGATGAATTATTCAGTGAGTTCTGTGTATTGTTTGGGAAATTACTGGTCAAATTATTCATTCATTTTTTTTAACCTGAGATTTATTTTGTGAAAAACGTCAAAAAAAGTGGGAAAAAAAGTGCCATTTTCTTCCTTTCTAGGTCTGTTTGCTGTTATAGAGAAAGATGAGCACAGATGTATAAACACATGCTGGGGGTCATAACCTGTTTAGAGCAAATTTGTCCAACCTAAACTTGGTTTGCCCCCGCTGACCCCCAGGCCGAGAATAAATAAATAAAAACGAGGAACATTTCACGAGGTGTTTAAAAAACTAGTCGTCATCAAGAGATAGAAACACCCGAAAGCCAGCTCTCTTCCCTCTGAATCTCTCTTGGTTAGGAACTTATCAGAGAATAGTTGTGGTCAGCTGAGCTCATACTAAGTCTGACTCAACACCTCCAACTAAAACACAGGAAAACCTCTCGCCTCCTGGACGCAAATAGAAAAGAAATACCTACGATTTGAGATTTCTCCTCTTTGCATCTTGCTCTTCTTCTTCTTGGGCCAATGTTTGTTTTGTCTCCTTCTCGACTGGTTACCCCAGACTCATCTCCTGACATCCTTTCATTCAACCCTGCTGCAGCGTCGTGGCGAAAACCGGGCGGGATTGAGTTTGAAAAGCTACGTCTGCGTCGTTTTGATTCGTCTACTGAAAGCTTCCCCGGAGCTTAAAAGCCGCTCCGGTGGCGAGCAAGGTGGACCGGCTGGAGGCTCGACGTGGCAAAGGACTGGCCGTCAAGTTTCCCCTTCGAGAGCCAGAAGGAGAAAAAGGAAGGAGAGAGAGAGAGGAGATATGGAGAGAGAAGGAGGAGGAGCTCGCCGGCCCCCCATTTTTCCTCTCCTCTCTTCTTCCTCTCTCCCCCTCCCTCTGTCTGGCTTTCTTTCTCCCCCCCCCTCCTCCTTTCTTTCTTTCTTCTCTGGCTTTTGGAGAGAAAGTGGAAGGTCAAAGGTGAACAGGAAGTGAGACGCATTCATTTGGCGTGCGCGCTGTAAAAGTTTGGAAAGGGAGTGAAGGATTGGCTGCCGAGGGAGGGAGCTTTTTAGTGGAAGCGTATGTGGGCAGATGGGAGGACGTCTGTGTTTGTGCGCTCACGTGGAGGCGTATATGCGTTCTGCATGTCCTTCCCATCCATCTCAGTATATGTGCACATCTCTACTTATGGTACATGTGAGTGTATATGCGGTTTTTGAGTGATGGGTGTAGGAGTGGGTCTGGATGAGAGTAGAGGCTCCATGGTCTTTGTAGCGAGGGCAGGAATGTCGGCGTTTTCTTGGCAAGCAGGAGGAAGCCTTGTAATAACTCCAGATGTGCAGCCCTGTGGTCTCCATCTCTCTCTTGCTCCCTCTGTTTTTACTTCTAAAGCTGATTTCCTCTCCCTGTCCGACTCGAATAAAGAGCCCTTTATGCAGCTCTGCAGCCTTCCCAACACACACACACACACACACACACACACACACACAGGGGGGTGCTGGTGAAGGGTGACACACTACTGGTAAATCAGAACCAGAGCAAAAGAGGTTGTGTGTGTGCAGACGAGGAGGAAAAGTCAGTGTGATCCACAGTTGAGACATAAGTAGACAAAGTTTGCCTCCTTCACCTTCTTCGTTTCACACACCCACACACACACTCACATTTAGGTTTCTTACCTCTAGCAGACTGGAGTAATCAATGCTAGTGTTTCCAGGTGTATATGTGTGTGTGTGTGTGTGTGCAGAGGTGGCCAAGGCCGCGTGTTTGTTTTAGCTATGGTTTCTGAGCTCCGACCTGAGCTCCGAATCAAAGCAGGCACCGTCCCAGGAGAGACGAGTCAGCAGTACTGGGAGCGACGGAGGGGAAAGTGAGAGAAACAGAGAGCAAAATGGAGATGAAAGAAGGAAGTGACTTAAAAAACGCGGGGCCGAAAAAAGCTTCAACGTAAATGAAAAACGCAGCTTCGAAACGAGGCAGAAAAGAGAATGATGGAGATCATTATTGTTGCAGTCAAGTTTCGGGACTGGAAGGAGTGAATTTTAATGGGTGGGTGGGGGGAGCGCTGCGGTCACACCAACATTGTTTCCACTGTTTGGATGACCAGGCAAGCAGCTTCCTTTTCAAACTCTTAGTCAGTAAAGCCAGGAATATAGTATGCACACACACACACACACACACATCCAGTGTAATCTGTGATTCTGCGTTATTCTGTCTCGTCATGAAATAGTGCGAGTTAATATTTGTCATGAGAAACCTCAAGTTTCTGGCTTCGCCTTTCCCGTCTTTGTGTTCTGATATTGCATAAAGCGAAGGGCTCCTTCAGTTTATGTGGGTGTAATTGTATCTCTGGAGTGTTTGCATCAGTGCGGCGAGCCTGAGCGTGTGAACGCCATACTGTCGATTTATTTGAGAGTGTGTGTAACACGCCAGCCAAACCAATAAAGGCAGCCCCAGAATGTGATCCCCTGTATTTCATGCGAGTGTCATCCGTCAGCTGAGTCACACTGAAAGCTCGCGGAGAGTTTTCAGACTGGAGTTAGCATGTGAAATCACCGTTAGTCATGTTGGGTAACAGCCACATAATAGCTCGGTCTTATTTTCTTTCTCCCTCATGATATCGCATCGTTATTATTTCTTTCCTGAAATGAAAAGCCGTCTGACATATTTCAGATATTGTCCAAAAGGGTAGTCTGGTGTCAAAGGATAGTAGTAGAAGTATTCAGATCCTTTACTTAAGTAACAGTAGCAATAGATTAATGTAAAAAAAACCCCTCTATTACAAGTAAAAGTCCTGCATTCAAAAGCTACCTAAGTAAAAGTACAGTATTAAATATTATCACCAAAGTGTACTTAAGCCTTGTTGGGGTCACGAGATGATTGGTAAGAGAGGAAAGAAGAAAACACATAATTCTGCTCCACAAATTTATTTATTTTTGACTTTTCTCTAATATTTGACCTTTTGGGAAATATTGGATACTTTCAGCTCTTTGGACCTTGAACAGTTATTTAAACGAAACCATCCAAGAATTTTCTAACAACAACTATAGCTGTAAAATAAATGTTAAAAAAGTACAGTATTTGCCCAAATGTAGTGGAGTAGAAGTAAAAAGTAGCATAAAATGGAAATATTGAAGTAAAGCTTGCTTTTTTGAGTTTGAATAGTTCAAGTATCAGCACAGTCGACTGTCTCACAAACGCTGGTGATAAGACACATAAAGATAAACAGAAATGGTCGAGTTGCCTTTGCTGCCTTTTAGATACAAAGAATATAAAAGTCACAGCCGACAGGAAGGCAGAAAAAAAGCTGGAAACCAAAGTTCATTAAAGTGAGCACAAAAAAAAAAATGGATGTAACTGAAGGACGTAATAGACAAAATGATGGAAAAAATGGTAACAATGGTACCGAAAACCCGTAATGAACAAATTGCTGTGTCTCATTGTAAAAGAAAACATTAGAAAAGAGGGTTCGAGGTTGTAAAAGAGAAACAAGAGATGAGTGACGACCGCAGCCTGTCAGAGGGAGCCGAGGAGGTACACAGGGCGGTTTGTGGATAATTCAAAGTTTATCCTGCCGCCCTGATGAGATAAATGAGTAATGTATGTTTGTCTTTGTGTAAATTATAAGTTTTTTTCCTCTTGATTGTTCCCCGAATATCCAGAACATAATGTCAATACAAGAATCATTAGAGAAACAAAGGCTGGGATTAGACCCAAACAGATACAGGATGGATAAAAAGAAACCACACTGGTGTGCACTTAATGTCTTTTGGCAATGCTGTATACACCCTGTGTGTGTGTGTGTGTGTGTGTGTGTGTGTGTGTGTGTGTGTAGTTTTGTCATGTGTATGTGAGGCTCTGCAGGCTCGCTGCTTCCTTTGAAGGAGGATTGACGGACATTTAAAGATTACTGCATATGTTTAATAGCACATGACATGAACTTTAGTATATATGTGGGCGTTTTATAGCTTTTAAAGAACATATTCTCATGTTGCGTGTACATATATATAGATACTGTAATGTATAATGAATAATATTTTGTCTCAATGACTGACTTTTCCATGATTCCATGAATGAGATAAAATGTTAAATCTTGACATCAGTGACTTATTTTTATGCACACGAATATCAAGTTTTACAAGACTAGATTTACTGTAAATGTGTAAAGTAAAAAAAAAAGGAAAAAAGCTCTCCACCCTTGGAACTGCCCACCACTGGCACAATCATGTCATAAAAATACTCAGTCCAAACACACCCTCTGTGTAGGATGCAGGATTTAGAAGTGCAAATTTTATATTCTGGCAGGTCATTGTACTATAAAAAGTACTTGAGCACTTAATTTAGATCTTACTGTATTTGGATCGTGCACTTTTCTGATGATGAAACGACTGTGATGTGTTAGTCAAACAAGATTCGGCCAACTCTCTCCCTTGTCTTCCCCTAATTTTACACCTATTACAGCGAAGCCACAAATACATGTTAGGACTCTATATAATATACATTTACCGTCATGTAAACTTCACCAATACGTTGCACATGAAGCCCTGTGTGTGGCTTCGTCTTGGTTTACATATGTGAGCGTTTTACCTCACGTGTACCTCAGATGTGGCTATTTCAGTTTGTCGTGGCACTGTTTTTTGTTTTTTTTTTCCTTTTTTGCACTCGCCATTAACAAATTTTGTCTCACATGTGAAAACTAAAGAGACTATTTATAGGCTTTAAAGTTCACATGCGCACACGTGAATATAAATATATAAATTCACAACTGTGGGTTCATTTTATAAGGGAGCTTTTCTCGGGTTTCATGCCACCGTGTAGCTGTGATTGGATTTCACTGAGACACTAAACACACAGGTTGACCAGAGCTTTTGCCCTCCATCGGACACCAGTCGCTAGACGTGTGGGGATTTTCACGTGTTTATGTGGTTAGCGGGTTGGGTGCCCCCCTTCTCTTACACTTTGGTGGTCACCAGTGATTGATCACATGTCCCGGCGAGCCCCTTGTTACGCTGACCCTCTGCAGAGGCAAACTTGGAGCAGATCATTAACTGCCTGGCAATTAGCTGCTAAACAGGAAGGTATCACTGACCTGCCAGCCTGCTCTCAGCCGGACTGCCGACTGAATGTGTCATTGTCATGTGGACACCACGTTTCCTCCCCCCCTCCCCAGAAGACATTTATTTGTGTTTGTGCTCGTTCCCACAGGAAGCAGAACACAAAGGCTGTCACTTTATTAGAGTCAGCAAAGTCAACCGAGATTCAACGTTTGAAAAAGATGACATGCGACAGCCAAACAAAACATGTCATACATTACAGATTTTCTCATCATAAGAAAATGTGTGAATTTATGTTTTTGTCCCTGGACATTTCAGATGTGTTTTTCCTGGAATGTTTGTCCGTAGCTGACAGACGAGCTTGAAAAAAATCATCGTGTCCGCGCCGTTATCAAGTAGCACTTTGCATGATATATGAAGTATTAGAGAGCGCGGACGCTGGCGGGCCGCCCGAGGTGATTTGTTATGAGCATTGCTGCGCAACCTTGTAGCTCGGTGAGTCATCAACAGCTGTGTGTTTTTACACATCGTCCCAGAATAGCTCCAATCGAGCTGTTCCCGATCGTAATTTTCTTGGCTAAATTGTTTGCTGTTCCTGATTTAAATGCTGGCAGCACACGGACTTTAGATTAAGGCCAAGCAGCATTAAGTCAAATTACGTTCCTTCAGATGCTGTTTCTTAAAAGGCATTTCACTTGCAGACTAAACACAGATTTTACTTGCATTAGTGGGATTTTTGATTATATGTAGAATCAGCATTTTTTTTTTTTTAGAAAAAATTTTCTTCTGATAAAAGTCTGATTTTATTTGAGCCATTTCATAACAAACCTATTTACCAAAAGCTCTTATAAATGAATTTAACTGGACTCAGCTCTCTTCTAATTTGACATTGAGCGCCGAAGCTGAACAAGCTTCAAACCCAACGAGTCCCATCCATCTTATGTCTTTCCCCATCTCTGTCGTGTAAGACTCGCAGAAATGCTCTCTGTGTTTAATTTTTTTTTTTTTAAAGACAGAACTCAATAGGGGAATGGTAGAAGAATGGAGGGAAAGAAAAACGGAGGGAGGTGAGGAGGAGGGTTGTGAAAATTGCCGTTGGCTGCCACCCAGGGCCCAGTCTTTGTGGTAATGAAGGGTTAGAAGCAGCGTTATTGCTCCCAGATGCCGTGCGGCTTCTCCGCAGCCCTTTGATGCATGGCCCAAGTCACCAGGACTTTTCTATCAGAGTCCCATCAACACACACACACACACACACATACACACACACACTAAGACATGTAGCCTCTTAAAACAACATGGATGCCGTAAACGACTATCTTCTTGGTTTTTGCCCACCAAACTACTCAGATTTGTTTCGGAGTGTTAATTGGATACGGTTTGTGCAAGGTCCCCACGTGTGTGTCGGTGTTTATACACGCTGTAGCATTTCTGTGTGTGTGTGTGAAGAGAGAGAGAGAGAGAGAGAGAGAGAGAGGCCATATTTCATCCATATTTTGAAATAGTGTTTGAGTCCCCGAGACATTTCTTGGACGGTGTGCAGAGCGGTGAAGTGCCTTTATGAATCCAGAAGTGAACTTCCTTTGGCTTCGCATAATGAGCCTGCTATTACTCACAAGCAAAACAAAACCATGGAAAGTACTTTGCTCACACACTGATCCAAACACCACAGGTTAAATACCAAGTGCACTGCCTGGGCTGCTTGATGTGTGTGTGGGTAAAAAAAAAAAAAAGTTGCATGTGTAGAGGTTTAGACAAAAACAAGACGCAAGACACATGTGGTTCAGGTGTAAATAAAAGGGAGTTTAGGGAATTTAAGTATTTACAAGTTGGATTGGGTTTGAAAATCAGTAATGTGTGTGAATGAGTGAAGTGAAGTGTGATGTTGTGTGCTGAAAGGGAAAGACTGAGCGAGCCAGCTTTGTAAGGTTCCAAACCTATTATCCCAGGTTAAAGGGTCATGTCACTCAAATTATACAAGACATAATTTCTCAGCTAACTCAGGTGGCGTTCAGAAAATTGGAGAAAATGTGAATAACCCATTTCAGCTTCAAAGGGACTATTTCTTTGGTCGAAAGCACTTTTGATCAATTCTTCACAGTGCGGACATTAATCTCCTCTCACATGTGGCCGTTGTAGTTAGACAAAGCAGATTGATTGAGTATGAATTTATGAGGCCTCCTCGCTAATGTTGCATCCACATTTGAGGCAGCTGGCTGACACAGTATACCTCGTAATAAGTAAGTGGGCTTGGCTGGTGGTGGGTACACTGTAACCTCAAGGACAGCCACACCCAGAGCATCTTTTGCTACTGTGTTGGTGCATGTTTAACTTATGGCAATGTGACATAAGTAGAGTCACATTAGCATGCACTCAGTTGGCAGTTTATTAGATAAACAGTCCTGGAATAAATCTCACCTTCAATGTTCATTTTGGGATTGGGACTTAATGCAGGACTGTTGCATTGACTGCATTAGTTTCATCTTGGTGTACCTAAAAAACTGCTAACTGAGTGAGACCTATATGCATGTGTGTGTCTATAGAAAAGGAGCCACATCATTATAATGCAAACATTATATTATAATTATGATCACTTTGCCACTCTGAATACAGAAAACTGTTTTACTTCAGCAACTACTAAAAGTTATTTCAAGTATCTTTCTATCAATATTAACAATGGATTATTAAGAGAAACATGAAAACTTGCATCATTTCTGGAAAGACTGGAGAAATATGGTCTTTCATGAAAAGTGAGGCTTGCTCATCTCATGCATGAAGCCTACAAGGTGGCAGATCTGATCACCAGAGAGTCAGGTAATCAGAGGAGTTCTAAGTACAAGAGGGACCAGGTGACTACATGGATGGATCCATGCTCATCTGAGACAGGAAGCCAAAAGGTGGCTGAGATCATCACCAGAGACAGAGGGTCCAGGACAGTCTCAGCAGAAAGTCCTGCTGCCGTATCCATCCCTCGGCGTAACCTTTGACCTCGACTCCCCATCCTCCTTCTACCACAGCCGAACCATGTCAACCCTCCCAGGTGAGACAGTCTTCTCCAAAGACTGATGAGGAGTTGTCCAGTTGTCCAGTTCTGAAAAAAGTCTGGATCATATCTGTTAACTGCTCAGCTCTGATTACTGATGGCTTAAGATCCATTCAAGACCTGGCAAGAACCCTTCCACAGGTATTGTTGGCCACACTTCATAAGGTCTGTGTGAGCTTTGTGGTGTCCTGCGCTCCCCTGGGTGAGATGTATGCTCACTTCCAGAGGGCCATGGATGTCATGTTGGGGGAAACAGGCTGTGAAAGTGTCTGACTCAACACTTTCATCCAGCAGCAGACAGGTCTCGCATCAGACGCCGCGGTTCGAAACTGCAGCCCGGTCACACCACTGATGTTACAGCAACGGCGCCACACGGACCCTTACAGGTGACACCAAACATTTCCTTACTTTAGCAAAATATGTGTGGGTGCCGCAGCGGACGTGAGGCGCCGCGGACATGACATCGTCCAAAACATTTCCACACACAGCGCCTTCCAGGAGCAGTGGAAAGAAGCTGTCCCAGAAATGGATTCAGGAAGAAGCTGAAAACAGCAAAAATGACCTGCGGCAAAGGACTGTAATTATATTACTGTTGATTAATCATAATTGACATGAATGAATTATATAAACAAAAGAGGCCTTGAGTTTGTCAGTCAAAGCACAAGATGTTAATGCAATCCAAAAATAAGAAAAAAACTTAACGGTGACATTTCCTTTGAGAATTAACCAACAAACTTGAACATTGTTGGCAGGTTCATTTTGAGTGTGTGACACTAGGTCACAGTTAACTAAACCAGATCTCGGATCCCATCTGAAAAATTGTTAGAATTACATGCATTGTGAATTTGTGAATGCAAACTGACGTATGCATATTATGATGATGTGATGATTATTTAAAAAAATATTCTGTTTTTATCCCTTTTCTTTCTTATCTGTAAAGATTCTTTTTTTTTTTTTTTTTTACATCAACCTGATTTTTTCTTCTACACCCATATTATTCAGGTTTACAATGGATTTAATAATATTAACCACTAGTAGTTAGTCTTATACTGGGGCCTTATGCCAAAATCAAGTTTTAATACCTTTATTACTACATTTCAATCAATATGGTTATGTGGTGCATAAAGAAATGTAAATTAAGTTCAAAGACCACTAATTGACACACACCAAACCAAAGGCAGGCAGGATCCCAGCACAGGATTACTGGTTTGTTTCCACAGTTTGCTCCTGACGTGTTGTCAAAATCTTGTTCTGCATTATATGAATCTGGACTCCCCAAATTTTCTCATGAACATGCACACACACAAAACTTTGTATTCACTGGTGATTATTGCAAACAGAAGGGAAGTCTCCTGACAGCCCGGTCGTGGTTTAGCCATCACAAATCCATACCTCACTGGCAGTGTTTGTGTCTTTCTGTCTCCTGGACGCTGATTCACAGAGGTTGGGTCTCATGCAAGTAAAATGCTGCGGATAAAGGTCAAATAAAGTGTGTGCGTGTGTGTGTGTGTGTGTGTGTGTGCGCCTGTGTGCATTTCATAGAGCTCATGCATGTCATGTGTGCATCTATACGTGTGTGCATGAGCGTCCTTGTGTGTGTGTGCTTAATGTCTGGAATTTGTACATTTGCCCACTATTGCTGCCTGGCTTTTATGGGAGCATATGGGAAAGCACTCAAGCCCTGACTCCTCTACACACACATAAAAACACATATGCAAGTTGGGCTGATTGACAGAGAGAAACCCTCCAGAATCTAGCAATGTGTGTGAGATATTATGATAATACTAATACGTCTTGCCTTAATATTTTCTTTGCTTTCATGACATTTCTTGTTTGTAGGTGCGCTAAATTCTTCCATCCTCACACACATCCTCCCTAGTTTTTCTCCATAAATAACCAGTAGATAGTGACTCTTCTTGTCTTAATATTATCATCATTACTTTGCCTTTTTGTCCCTGCTTCAGTTACGTACCTCTGTACTTTCCCCACATCATGCGCACACTCACACTCTGGTCCCCCCTCCTTCTCCTCCTCCCTTTCCAACTCTCCTGACTGGATTTACTGGCCAGAGGAGAGGAAAATGTATGAATCAGTCCAAGGTTGCTCAGTCCCAGGGAGAGGGAAAGCCAGAGAGCGAGGGAACAAGGGAGGAAAGAGGGGGGGAAAAAAGAAAGAAAGATGAAGAGAGAGCGAGAAAAAGGAGGAAAGATGGAGAAATACCGAACAAACTGGAGACGGAGGACGGGGACCTCTTCGCCCTCGCCGCCACAATAAATGATGATGTCAGCATCCAGCAGTCTGGGGCGACTGCTTGTTTAGTTTTTTTTTGTGCAGCACCTGGGTGGATGGGTGCTGCCAAATGTGTGTGTGTGTGTGTGTGTGTGTGTGTGAGAGAGAGTTTTTACATGCATTTAGGGGATATGACCATTTGGCTGCACAGGTCATAAATCCTTTGATGAAGGAGTTTGGTCACACACACACACACCCCCGTCTCACTCTCTCTCTCTCACACACACACACACACACACACACACACACACTGGGTTGGGCAGGGCAGGCCCGTGGTTAGCTATCCAGATGGTTTTAAGGTTAGTTAGAGACTACGCTCAAAGGTGCTGTTTGCAACCAAAGCAGTGTGTGTGTGCATGTGTGTGTATTTCTATGCATGTGTGTGTGCATGTTGAGTGTATGTTTATAGAAACTCACTCACCCTGTGCTATATTTGGCTCCCTTTTTTTTAAAAATGCTAATTTTACTGTTGATAGTAAAAGATTCACATGCAAATGCAGAAATTTTTTGTAACAATAGACTTTGAGAAGTTTAACCACAGCATGTGTGTGTGTGTTTATGTGTATGTGTGTGTGTGTGTGAGTGAGAGACATTGAGATATAGAAGGAGAGAGAGTGCTGGCATGTGTCAGACTGAGCTGACTGACTTTGAGGTTTCCTGATTCATAAATGTCTGGAGATCATATGTTGTGTGCAGATTTACAAGTACAAGAGATTTTTTACACTGGAAGGTTGTTTCTCTCTCTCTCTCTCTCTCTCTCTCTCTCTCTCTGTCTCTATGTGTGTGTGTTTCTCATTTGTTGCTAACCCCCCCCCCTTTTTTTTTTACTCTGCACAACTGTAATCAAAACCACAGACTCGGGGGCTGTGTACGACTTTCCCATTCGTCTTTCTTGCCTTTTTTTTTGGTCTGCTGTTAAATTTAATATGTGAGCATTTACTTCTGATTTAGTTCTTTCATCTGCTTTCTCTTTGTCTCTTACAATCTTATCTATTAGTGTTTTAGTGTTTCTCTACAATTGATTCTCAAGTTGATTCTGCAAAATCTTAAATATTAAGTATTTGCATTAAAGAGGAAATTGATCATACAATGATTATAATGCAGCATAGATTTTGCAGTGTTTTTTATTTTGGTCTAATACACAATGTCATGGCAAATACTTAAATACTGTAAATCTCTATGACCATTTTCACTCTTGAGCCAAATTCCTCACTCACACAGCAAAGTCAGCCTCTTTCTTTCTCTCCCTCAAATGTACAACCGGCGTGTTTCTCTTTCGCCCCCTGCAGGAGAAGGAGAAGAAGTACATGCTGCAGGTGGACAACCTGAAGCTGCGCGACGTGGAGAAGGGCTTCATGTCCAGCAAGCATATCTTTGCCCTCTTCAACACTGAGCAGAGGTGCTATTATACACACACACACACACACACACACACAAACATCTATATAAATACACACAGCAGATGCACATTATTGAACCCATCCCATTCTTTGGTTCGACAAATGAATCAATTATGCAAAAAAATGCAATATAAATAAATTATAGATAAAAACTATTACCATTAGCATTAGTTCTGTAACACACTGAAACATTTCATGATTCATTCAGAATCGAGCCTAGAAGTATTCAGAGAATTTACTTTAGTAAAAGTACTGATAACAACATGTACTTAAAGTAATAAAAGTAAGATTACTAATTGTGCAGCATTTAGATGTAAGAAGGACTTAAATGTTGTAGTTTGCCGTGGTAAAGAAATTTTAACAGCTTTATATTTTACGTGATTTAATCTAGAGAATGATCGTATGTCTCATATATCAAATCTGGAAAAATGGAAAAAAATGGAGTGAAAAGAACTACCTAAAAACTGTGCTTAAGTAAATGTATTCAGTTACTTTCCACCACTGATACAGCTGCTCAGGTGACAAATTTTAAGTCTAATAAAGTAATGTACAAAGACATGAAGATCAGCATTTATGTTTGATCTCTGTGCGTCCACAGGAATGTGTATAAGGACTACCGTCAGCTGGAGCTGGCCTGTGAGAGTCAGGAGGATGTCGATGCTTGGAAGGCCTCCTTCCTCAGGGCCGGAGTTTATCCTGAACGGGTCACAGTAAGATTTTTTATGCATTCATATGTATAAGGGCAGGAAATTTATATAGAGCGTTAATATTTCTATCTTCACGAGAAATATCAAAACTATATGCAAAACACAACACATGATTAGGCTAAAAATTGACATGAATGTTGTTGTGATGTTTATTTGGAGTCTATTTTAATGTTGTCAAGTCTCTCATGTGTATCTGTCCTCTTTCAATGTCTGCCTTCTTCACTGTTCGACCTGATAGGAGAAGGAAGGAAAGGTACGTTACTTTTGTCTTACTTTTGTCTTTTGTCATCATTTTTGTGTCCTCTATGTAACGTTGCACCCTAAAATTATTATTATGGAAGATTTTATTTGACATTAGCTCTGAAGATTTATGTGTTTAACGTCATACATTACTGACTTGATTTATCAGGCAACAGCAGAACCAGGAATTTCCATTTTCTATTTGTCAGACTGTTGCTGTGTAGTTTGAACTGTCAGTCACATTTGCATCCAACAGACTATTACAAACAATTCTTATAATATTATTAAAATATAAAAAACTTGATAACATAAAAATGGAAATGAAAAACAGAAAGAACTAGAATTAGACACTTATGGTTATGTTGTCTCACTTTTATCTTGCATCTTGTATCTACAGTCTCTGTTTCTCCAACTCTTTCTTACTGAAGCTAAACTGAAGTTAAACTCTGTGTCCTCTGTCCAACCTCCCTCATCCGTCTCCACAGAGCGATGGCGGGGATGAAAACGGCTCTGACAACTTGATGCACAGCATGGACCCTCAGCTGGAGCGGCAGGTGGAGACCATCCGTAACCTGGTCGACTCCTACATGGCCATCGTCAACAAGACCGTCCGCGACTTGATGCCGAAGACCATCATGCACCTCATGATTAACAATGTGAGTCAACTTTCAGCTCTATCATATTTATATACGCGTCCAAACCTAGAAACTTTCATCACAAAACATCCCTCTCTCTCCTTTTGTCCAGACTAAGGAGTTCATCAACGCAGAGCTGCTGGCTCAGCTGTACTCGTGCGGCGACCAGAACACGCTGATGGAGGAGTCTCAGGAGCAGGCCCAGCACCGCGACGAGATGCTGAGGATGTACCACGCCCTGCGGGAGGCCCTCAGCATCATCGGTGACATCAGCACATCCACCGTCAGCACCTCCATGCCGCCTCCCGTGGACGACTCCTGGTTGCAGGTGCAGCGGGGCGGCTCGGGAGGAAGGTGAGGCACGATGGGAAAAGACAGAAGAAGATGGTTATCCCTATTTATTTCGATCCTCAGTGAAATGTATGATGAAATATTTCAAGGTATAATCAAGTGATCAGACCTTAGAGTTGAAGACAACATTGAGACAATAGAGGAACCATCACCAACCGACTGACCTCATGCTTGTTGCTGCTCCTAATGTATTTCACACTTCATTAGCGTTTAATCTTTTTTTCTGTTCCTCCCTTCTCCCCCAGGTCTCCAGCCACCAGTCCAACTCCGAACCGCAGGGCTCCACCTGGACCTCCGGCTCGCCCGGGCTCTCGCGGGCCTCCACCCGGGCCTCCTCCCGCCGGGGGACCCCCGGTCCCGTCTCGCCCGGGGGCTTCTCCGGACCCTTACAGCGGGCCGCCACCCACCGTGCCCTCCCGGCCTAACCGCGCACCCCCAAGTGTGCCCAGGTGAGTGAAGACACGCGCGGTCTCTCAAACAAACAACCCTTCTTCACAGTGTGTTTCAGTAGGTTTTACAAGGACTTTAACACCAAAGCCATAGCTCATATTCCTATGACAAGCTAGTCAACCTGAAGTGTGGATACTCTCTGTTACTAAGGGGGATGTGAAGACACCTGGATGAGGGGATAAAGGAGGTAAATGGCAGTGAGAGACATCTGGTTGTGATATAGGATAGATGAATAGACGAATAGATCCCTGAATAGATGGATAGACCGTGATACAGCTCATGATCAGTGGACTCATCGTGGAACATTTGACCGCTTCCTTTGACTTGTACTCGTTGCCACCTCTCTGCCACCACTTTGAACTTACAACACGCTGTCGAGCATCACCACTGATAGCTCATCGCTCACACCCACCTCACCACTGCCCGGACTAATCGAGATGTGTTTGCTTTAAGTCGAGTCAGAGAATGAAATGAGCGTCAGAGGGGACTGAAAAAAGTGTGGGTTTGCTTTTCCATTATCTTTATGTGCCTTTGCACCTGTAAAACTGCCTTGTGCTTGCCTGTGTTTGTGAGCTAGCTAATGTTTTTTTTTTTTTTTTAAATCCTGGACCTATTTGTCGTCAGAGTAGCAGCTTGATACTAACGTTGCTGAGCAAAGCTCTCACTGGTGAATGCAGGCTCAAAATCAGGCAGATCTCAAAACCCTTGCTCAAAAATCCTAAATGAACTTTTTCCATCCTGTATTCTGGTGTGTCCAGAGTGAGAGCTGAGCACATGTGACATTGGTCATTTCCTGCACTGTAACTGTTTGCACTCCTTTTCTCTCTTCCTCCTCTTCATCCCTGTTTTCCTCACCACACCTCTGTCCCACACATGACTATGGTTCCTTCTACAGAATCACTATCACTGACCAATGAGGACTAGCGTTTCTGGTACGTTGGGTACTGTCCGCCACCATCCTCCTCCTCCTCATCATCATCATCGTCACTTTACTTCTTTCTCTTCCTCTCAGAAGGCATCCTCTCACTGCATGCCATTTTCTTTTTTTCTCACTTTTCTTTTCTCTTCTCAGAGCGCTGCATGGGCAAACACACACCCAGCTCAGATGGTGTGTGTGTGTGTGTGTTTGCATTAGTGTTTGAGCCCTTTGGAGTTGATGCTGATTTTTTATCAAAGGGAGTATCAGTGTGTCAGAATGTGTCTTGTGAAGGTGGAGTTTTCTCAGACTACAGCAGCAGCGGGCTACACAGGAATCAACTCAAATGTCCAATACTTGAGGATTATTGTTGTTTTTGTGTCGACGTTGTATGTGATGTATGTACTGTATGTATGACATCACACCATCCCTGACCTTGTCTCTGAGCGTCTGATGTTGTCCTCTGTGGTTATGAAATCTGTCAATATCAGGCACCTTTTTCTAGGAAAATACCAGATAGTTTTAACTTTTAAGGCATCGAAAAACAATATATATAAAACAATCTGAAGGGGCAACATCACTTTTTTGCACTGTTTGCAACTTATAGACATCCTGTAAAAAGTGGTAGACATTTAAAGGGTAAGAAGCAAAAAAGGAGAAACATCAGAAAAAAGTTTTTCTAGTTTAATTTTCGGAAATATTTGCTAGAGTTAGATGAGTAGATCAATACCGCTCAAGACGAAGTCATCACCAAACTATATGTCAAACTGTTCTTTTAAATTTTTTTAGATTCTTAAACTTGTGACCCCTCAGATTTATAGTGTGACCCCTTAGGCTGGGAGCTACTGTTTGGAAGGGTGTTTTAAATTTATGTCCTTTGAATAATGTATTAGCCTATAAATAATGAATATATGACATATAATAAATATATATAATTAGCATATAAAATATTAACATAGCCTGTTTGTAGCGCACCATATGATTATTTACAGAGATTATAGTGACAGATATTCAAATATAATGTGTACAAGTGCATGCTAGTGTATTTAGACAGCACTCAGAGTATTACTGCCTGCGTTTGGCCTCGACTGCAAACATACATTACCTGCATCGTGGCCATGTTAACTCAGCCTGATATCCTTGTGATGTTGTTTTCGGGTTTCCATGTGTTATCTCATGACAGAGGTGGTTGTCTGTGTGAGTGAAGGTTTTTCTGTGTACGTGCATGAATTTACACATGGGGGCCCTGAAATGTCAATGAGTAAGTATGAAACTTGAAGTTTAAATGAACTTGCAAACAGATTGAAAATGCTAATCCAACCTGTCCCCTTCCTCTTCTTCTTTGTATTGTATGTGTGTCCACGGCAGTCGGAGACCCCCACCTTCTCCAACCCACTAGACCTCTGAGCTCCTCCCTCCCTCCTCCGTCCGTCTGTCCCACCTCTGGACGAGAGGCCGCGGACAACAGTGCCACCTTCCTGTCGTTCTCTGCCACACCCGACCCGGGCCGGCTCCCTTCTTCTGCTCCCTTTCAACAAGCCACGTCTCTCTTTATCTCCCCCTCCCTCTCTCCCCCCACGCACCACTCTGTTTCACACAGAGATGCAGAATACTTGAAACACACCTGCATGACTGACATATGAACACGCTGCACCCTCAGAATTTAAGTACTACGTAGAGAAAATGAGAATTTGTGGGTGTATGCACACATGTGCATGCACACCTGCTTACATGAATACACACATGCAGTATATATACAAGCAAATACATACAGAATATCTGTTCCTGCTGTCAAAGGTGGCAGACGTTTGCAGATTTAGCATGACAATTTGCCTGAGTATTACTTTATACTCAAGCCTTTCTAATGGATATTCTGGCTGCTGACTGACTTATTCTTTTCCTGTGTTAACATTTGTTTTATCTTGTGTTGTTTTTATTTTGTTTCTTCTTTTGTTTTCTATAAAGGAAATCTTCACCAAAAATGTTAAAAATGCTTATTTTCCTCACAGTATTTCAGGCTATGAGGTGATATGTTTTTGAAGTGTGTCTGTTCATCTTTATGATTTCTCTTTTCATTTTCTGTTCATCCTGTCATATAGGGCCTCCTTTTATTTTCTCTCATTTATACTCTTTTCACCGAACAGCCGGCCAAACAGGGGCAGGTCCTCTCGCCCTGAGAGCCCCCTCCTGCCATTCGACTCCACCCTCCCTTTCACCTTCTCTCTTCTAAAACTCATCCTGGTTTATGAAACAGACTGCAACATCCTTTCTTTCCCTCCTCCTCCTCCTCTTTCTCCCCTTGCACTAGGACTGGAGGAGCGATCATCTGAGGGACCTTCTGGACTTTCATAGCTCTTGTAGACTCCAGAAGGCCTCACGGTCACCTGTAATATAACGTTCTTGCGTAAAATTGAGCGAACAGTCAGATAAGTTCACTCTAACTGTAAGCTCACACACTCACAACCACCTCTCCAAAACGCTGTTGTCTGTGCTTCCACAGAACCTATGCAACAAAGAAAATGGTTTCCCCAAATTCTTTTCGGCTTCAAGAGGCGCCTCCCATGGCACTTTTCCCGCTTTCCTCCCTCACAGAAATCTTGTTACTGCGTTATCTTATCGAGGCGGGATCTAAATAGAAAGTGCAATATATAGGAAGTTCTGCAGACGGCTGCATGACACCAGTCACACAAGAATCAGTGCATTTTTAATCAAGAGGAAGGGGATCTGTGGCCTGGGTCGCACCCTGAGACTGTTAGATAGCTCCGTAAAAGTCCTTTTTATTCAGAGGGAATGAGGTCCCTAATGGGAAAGGTGTTAAATATTTGAAGTGTGTTTCTAAGTCACATTATGCACAAATGTTCTGATATACTGACAGGAAAACTTTCAGCATTTTTAACCAGGTTTGAGATCTGTCATTCATTGTCTGTTTTTTTTTTTCCCCCCTCTTTTCTTTCTTCTCTCAGTGGTCACGGGGGTGAGTGAGAGCATGAAAACAGCCACAGTCTATGCATAAAACTATCAAACGCTCCTCCTGTTTCACCCTCACACCGCTGTCTTGAGAGCCTGTGAGTCCAGCCCATCTTTTCACGGCCTGTTTTGCCACTGATCTCAGTGTGACGTGTCGTATTTGGACCCCCCAATAAAACCATCCAACCCACCAGCTGCAAAAACCCACCTCTGTACCTCAATCGATGTCTTTTAAAAACCACTTCAGTGACCCCTTGTGCATCTTAGTACTCAAATCACAGCAAAGCATATTCTACTCATTATTTAACAGTAAATAGTTTATTATGGACATATCTTGACGTGTTATTATGTATATGTGTGGTGCATCTTATGGGACTTGTACTTTCACTGTCTAGAGATTTTAGTCTGCTATGTATGAAATTTCTGAATATTTAAATTATTATGAATAAATGAGTACGTGTATAAGGAAATACTATTTGAAAAACGTATACAAATGTGTAATGCAGTGATGTATATGGACACTGGCAGGTTGTTTGATACTTTAGCTGGTAGCAGAGAGGTTTTTTTTTTTTCTTTTTCTTGTCCCTCTCTGTGTCGTGTAGACGAGCAGGGAGGGGACAGTGTGAATGTGTGAACAACCAGGTCCTGCATCTTGTTCGAACTGCTGTGGATGGAACGATGGCGTTAACCTGAAGGACTGCTGTGCTTTGTCGACACATTAAAAACCTCAGTGTACTGAATCAAGTTTCCTCTCTATCTTTTTTTTGTCTTTTTATGGTGGTAAACATGAGCAGAGCAGCTGCACAGGATCTGGTGACATTGTTAATATTAACCTCAATGATAATGCCAACATGATTTAGAAGGTATAGTGTTTACCATGTTCACTCTCTTAGTTTGTTTGTATGATTTATTAATTAGCACTAAACACAATATCCAGCTAAGGCTGATGGGAAGTTTTGCAGGTTTTTAGTCAGAAATTAAAATATTGGACACTGGAATTTTGGCCTGATGATGGCGCAAGAGGAAAAGTTAATTATGGTTCATCCTGTAGGTGACATGAACATGGTTAAGACATTTAATAGATTAAAGAATTAAATAATCAAATAATCAGCAGCATCTAATGTAAATCAGTTTCATCAAGTCATGAAGGGACTTGTTAGTATTTTTTTTCCCCTAAGCCACAATAAAGTATCCAGAGGCAAAAAGACAAAAACTCAAAATTAATTTCCATCAGAAACATGAATTTGAAATTCGGATTTACTAAATTCAGCAGAAGATGCTAATGTGCAAGAGGGTTTGAGAATTGTACAGCCAAAATGTGAGATGATTACTTGAGACAGTTTCACTTATGACGGTACAAAAACATGTAGTAAACAAAACAGACAAAGGCTGAATTCCATTAGCTCCTTCCATTGTGTTTGCTGACTGTCACATGGAGCCATCGTTAATGTTATTGGCAACACTTGTGCTTTTCCTATGACGACATCAAACTGTCTGCTGTATCTTTACTACTCAAGTCATGTGTGTGTCACAGCAGAACAGTTTCAAAATAATAAAGAACTCAAGACACAATCTGTTTTAAGTTGCTCAATCAGTTTTATTCAGGAGAAGGGGAGAAAATATTACTCAAGGAAAAGAAAAAATCAGTAAGCTTCTGTCAGAAGCAGCTCACGAACAAATCAGTTCTCTGAATGATCCTTCATTTCCATCCAACACTCACTTCTATTTTACATTAAAACTGATTAGTTGAGACACTAACTTATTCCAAATAAATAGAATATTTTCTTTTTTTAAGTCAATCTTTGTATTAAATCACAGCCAGTCAGTAACTGCCGACGCTCCGACTCTGAACTAACAGACATACACACAGTCCGCGCTGCCAGTGAACGTGGCAGAGCAGCTTTTCCCCCACACACCAGGCATAATGAATATACAATATGTTACACAGTTACAGTATATACACCACCTCTTGTACAGTAAAGACAATAAATGCTTTCTCATTGCTATTTGTTTCAATCACGCATAACATATTTAACAGTGGATTAGAAAGCGTGGGAAGTCCTTTTATCCACATTGTTCTATTTTACAAGCCCCCAAACAACACTAAAGGGATTTATCTTATTGTATATTTATCTCTTGGTCTGCCCACTCCCAAAGACAAAATGAAGGGAAAAAAGAAAATCATACTTTGTGGCATGTTTCAAAAGGAAACCAAAAAGTGACAGAATGCTACGAAGCGGGGAATTTTTAAAAATCAAGAATGAGAGGGTAGATGCAGTGCTGCTTACTTTCCCTGGAAAAATTACATATGGCCTCCACATACCTTATATTTTAATTACATTTGCTTCCTATCATACGCTTAAAATAGCAGAATTTGCACTAATGCTTTCTGTCCTGTCGCTTTAAGTGATAAATATCAAGTGTGCAATTTAATAATTGAGCAAATGTGTCCTCTACCTCAAAATAAACACATCAGAGAGGATCTTAAAATTCAACGACATCCAAATAAGAGTGTACAAATACCTTCAAAAGTAGTCTGTGTTTTTTTTTTTTTTTGTACGACTTATAGTGAGTCCCTCATGTCCTTGCATATTAAAATCATGGAAAGACTCTCACAAAACAGAGGCCTCTGCCACAATTTTGAAAAAAGTGAGCTCTGATAGCGTAGCTCTCAGATGCCAATCAACTCATCCTCCAATCTACATTTGTGAATATGAGCATCTCTCTCTTAAAGCCTGTGATGTCTTCATAAAAAAGGTATGAAGTCAGTCCAGATGTTGAGATCCCACCAAATTTCTTGATTTCAATTGCCTAAATATACTCAAGTGTTGTTGGCCGACACACAATTTACAAAATTGACTCGTTTTGTTCTCCAGTTTTGGAAAGAGTTGTTCATTTTCTCAAATTCTGATTGCTCCCTCTCTTTTGGGAACATTACAACATCTTGAAGTGAGCAACCTCATCAATTTCACCTTCTACTCTTATTTTCACACCTTCCTCCTTCATCCTCCGAGTGCAACACTGCACACACACACCAACACGCTTTCGATCAAATTTTGCTTCGATTAGAACCCTCAGCGTAAGAAAATGGCTTCATAAGATTCTACTTTTTCTCCACAGAAACTATTAAGCCCAGCTAAGAGGCTCTATGGTAGAAATGTCTCTTCAGAGCTGAATGAGAAGCTTTGTACAGTTTTAGTGCAATCATACTTATATAATCTGATAGAACTCTACAAAAAAGTACAACAGATGCAACTTCGGCTGAAGAGGAAACCGTTTGGATTACACACACACGCATCACAAACACACACACAGTCCAGTTGTAAAGGATGTGCAATCATTCATCTTTTGATATGTAGAACTACAAGCAAACGTAACAGAACAGAACAGGCTTCTTATTAATAGTGTCAATTTGTTTAGAAACCTAAAGACCCCATGAAATAGAAGTTAGCTCAGATATGGATGAGCAGCTCTGATGAGAAAATATAAATATTATCATGACTTGAGTGATGAGATGAGTCAAATGCCTTAGAAGAACAAAGATAAATTATAAGTGCAGATAAAGAGATATTAACAGCATATTTCCTGTAACTTCCTCAAGTTGGCTGCACCTTGGTATCTATCATGTTAACGGCAAAAATAAAGTAGAACAACTTGCAGAAAACAATAAAGTGGAAAGCAGATCTAGGCTGCTTAGTTATCAGAAATAGAAGATGCCCTTTGCCACTGTTTCACAAACTCATGAGAAAATAATGCCTTAATAACTTTGACTAAAAACTGTTTTTTCTTCATGAGGTCTTTAAATTGCATCTATCCCCCCCAACGACTTAGAAACCACCTTTTTGTAACGGTGGTGACTTCTCTCATTCTCAAAAGATGTTTGACATCACAACACGTTTCACATATATTAACAATTCACACTGTACAAACATACGACTTCAGTGTTTGGAGGAAAACGACGGTGTAGAGAAAAGGTAGTTTTGGGAACAGTACCAATCTGCGACATCTGCCTCCACCTTCCTGAACCTGATCATGTAACTAGCGAGCTCTTGACTTCTGAAACAGAACAGCGCCTACGGTTCAAAAGCTACTATGTGCACTAAGTTTTGTTACTGACTTTAACTCACCTCACTCTTTCATCTCTTCTCTCTTTCACCTTTATCAGTTCTCCTCGCATTTCATCATTACACAAACATATAGGTAAATATTCGGGTTATTACATTCAAATGTGATGCTCGTTTTTTTTGGCATTTGTACAGTGAATTGTGTAAAACTGAGATTTGCACTAAAATAAAGTTGCACACAAACAGGCTGCTAATTCAGTTCTTCAGTTCTTTAAGTACTTTATCAGCCAGGGGGCAGAATATACGGCCCCTTTATTGCACTTATGTGTAAGACGGGAGACGAGAGGAAGGATGGGAATTAAAAAAACGTGTTAAGGACAATAATCAGATTGTGTTATGGAATACTGATGATCTCTTCTCTGGGAAGAGCATCATGGACAAAAAACAAAAAACACAAAACACTACCATGCACACATTAGTGCCAACAACAGAACAGAGTGGGGGCATTTTAAATTAATTGGGTCAAAGACATTCCCATATCTGACCAGTTTGCAGGTTTTTGTGAATGGTGACTTCAAGACATGTTCAATATCTCACACACAGACATACACACACACACACTAGCCTCCGTCACACCCACACCTCACACCACAAGGATCTTGACTTCGTCCTGTTCGTCAGGCCGGTAGAAGAAGGGGATGCAGGGGTTCTCCCCAAGGAAGGGGGGTGATCTTAGCGCTCCCTGGGGGTTCTGGATCTCCTGGAGCAGCTGCATGATCTGCTGGGCTGTGCCGTCCTCTTTGGGCCCCAGGGGTTTGGAGTCAGTCTGGGCCGACCCGGTCAGAAGCATCTGGGACGAGGGGGCTTCCAGGCCTGTGGTGGGCTCTGACAGAGGAATGACCTCCATGGCTTCTGCAGCAGAGACAGAGAGGGAGAATATTGAATATACAAAAAAGGCTAATTCATAAAAACAAAGAACAGTAGATACATATCATTTAAAGACTGCTCTTATCCGACTTTAGTCTAAATAAGACATTTGCATTAAGCTGTGCATTTATATATCAGTTGATAGACTAAACAGAGAAGCCCAATTAATGACTATGTTTGCAGAGACCACATTGTGCCACAATGCCAGTTAACTTCCAGCATTCTCCCTCAAACTCTGTCTTTCTGTGTTGTTACTGTGGTATTTCCTTTTGCTATCTTCCTGCAAAAGTTTGCAAAAGCACCAGGTTTCCTGCCTTTCTTATCACGGCTACTGCAGATACAATGAATCACCATTTTGTTAGCTGCTTCACAAAAACCTGTAAACATGACAAAAATTACTTCCAATAACATGTCTATAACCAGAATATATCTTAATCTGATTATTCTTATGGTGCATGTCAGACAGTATTTTGCCCCCTATGAATTTCAATGAACAACAGGGCGAGACACAGTCACTTCTGTTTGTGAAGTGACATGAATTCAATCTAATTGAATGTCTCCAATGTCCAGACTGTTTGAGAAGCAGGGGTTGCCCTTTCATCTATTTAATATGACTGTTTTTATTCTTCTTTTATAACTGCATGGCGAAATAATATAAGCTGCAACAGAACAGTGACAGAGATTAATGACAAGTATGGGATGAAGAAGCTGCGTAATCTTTGTGGAATACTGTTGTTAGCCCACTAAGCCATGCTAGCTTCTGCAGTTTATGTTTACAACCCAACTCACAGCAAATTTCGCCTGATGAAATTCGGCGTGACTGCATCTTCACTTTGATTATGACATTACCCTGATTAAGGTTATTGTGGCTTGAGAGAGAGGACACACTTAACCACCCGACCATCCTCTGGACACAAGATTTGTGTGTAATTGTTTTTGCATTGATTTATGATGCACAGTAGCAAGGGCAGTACCACTGGTTGTGCCTACCTGCTCCGCTGACAGCATTAAGCTCCGTGTGTGTATGTGCTTGGTGCTCTGGGTGAGCGTGGTCCTGCCCAACAGGAAGTAGGTCGGGGTTGACTGTGCCCACGCCAGCCACAGCTCCGGTATAGCGGCTGTACCAGTCGTTCCTCTCGGCCACCAGCCTCATTACAAGATCCTGTAGCTCTGCCAGCTTCGCCTAATGGACAGTGGAGACATAGAAACATGCATCAAACATCTTATGCCACTACACTGGACTGAAGCGATGGTTATTTTCAATTAAAAAAAGGTTGCTATACAGTACCTTCATCTCCTCTTTGTCCTGGGCCAGCATGCTGATGTACTGCTCCTTCTCATGGTGTTTCTGCTTCATGATGGCCCGCTGTTTCTGGTACAGGGCTATGTACTCGCCTGGAAAGACATACAGAAAAAACAGTAACAAAAATGATTAATTAAATTGGTGATGAGGAGTTTTTCTTTCTTACTAAGTATTACGATATTGCTCTCAACCAAAACATTATTTGCAATCAAACTAATATTCACAACAAAAAAATCCTATTGTCTCACCTATAGTGTCTGTCTCTCCAGACAGCTGGATGCACCGATGCTCCAGCTCCTCCACCCTCTCCTTCAGGTCAGCTTTCTCTTGCATGAGGGAGGTGAAACGTTGCTGAAGCTTCTCCATGGCAGCCTGTAGGGCCTGATGAACTTCCACTGGTACTCCTCCTTCTGGGAAGAAGATAGCAAAGTAGCTGGTTTACATACAGCATACCATATGTTTTTTTTTAATGTATATGATCAGAAGTAATTAAAGAATACAATCAGGCTTAACTGTAATTAAAAGAACTTATACCCATTGTCCTACTGTAGAGAGGTGTCATCTTTGCTTTTTCATTTTATAAAACATTTGCAGGATTCGTCTTCCTCACCTGAGTGCTCGTGACTGTGTTCACAGTGACTATGTTGGCCCTGAGTGTGATCGTGCTCGTGATGGTTGTGATGGTGGTCGTGAACAGCTTCGTGGCTGTGGTGTTGGTGCCCCAGACTGAGGGCCACAGCCGTCTGGTGCCGGGCTGCCATGTGGAGCCTGTGCTCTTCCTCCAGTAGCCTTCTGGCCTCATCCCTCTCCGCCTCCAACTGAGCTAAAGCTCCTCGGATAAACTCCTCCTGGGGGGAGGATATGTAGTTGTAAACCATTTCTGTATTTTCATTGATTGTTTTTTTCTGTATAAAAATAAATCATTCACACAGTCAAAGCATGGACGTATCAAGTAAATCAACTTTAAACTAGATTTAGGCATCTTAGAAGGCAAAGCAAAGTACAATGAGAAATCCTTAAAACATATTTCCATCAGTAGTTTTTGGGGAAGATCATTCATCAGCCTCCTCACCATCTCCTTCTGGCTCTCAAAGTCTTCTGGAATAACTATGGAGGGGGACTTCTTTGGGCTCTCTTGCAGGGACTGGCTTTCCACTCCATCGCCTAAGTGACATAATTACAAATGAAAACTATTTACAGACTTTGACATTTTTTCCCCCATTTTCTTAAGTGAGTGATCTTTGACTGTAACACTGTTATGAAACTGCTGGTGCTGTAGCTCTGAGATTAGAAGGTTGTTTCTTGTGAAAGACAGCTTTTAGTCTATGTTTCATTTTCAAGATTCAAGATGTTATCAATCTGATTGTACAAGTACAGCAATTTCCGTCAAAATACACAAAATACACAGTGCAAAACAAGAAAAGCCATTTTTCAAAGTACATTTCTTGGCGCTGAATTTAAAAGGAAGAGGGCACACAAAGAAATATAACATGAAGAAGCTTTGAAAATGTCAGTAAAAAACAAAGGGCCAAAAAGTGCTACTGTACCAGTAATAGATGAATCTTACCTTGGTCCCTGGATGACGGGGCAAGAGCTGAGCTGTTGAGCAGGTCCTTCACTTCTGCCTTCAGCTGCTCGTTGTCTCTGACCAACAGCTCCAAATGCTCCTGTAGGGGGAGACAGAGAGTCAATCAAAACAATGATGGAAAAATAGTTTGTGTGTTTGAGGGTGCTAGAGAGATAAAGAAAGGACAATGGCAAAAGGTGAGGTCACACAGTATACTATGAAAATAAATATACTGTATAATGAACTGACTAGACCCTTTAAAACTGTATCAACATATTCATATTTAATACACAAAATTTACTATATTTGCATACATCATCAATGGCCATGTCAACATTCCTGAAATACACACCTGTGCTTGTTTGAGTTGATTCTGACTGATCTCCAGTTGCACGCGGCCCTGGCTTTCATCGTGCTGCAGTCGGTCCATGAGCTGGATCTGCTGCAGATACTGGTGGTGGAGCTGTTCCCTCTCTGAGGCAAGGGTCTGGTAGCCAGCACAGTACTGCTGCAGGTGGGCCACAGCCTGGTCTCTCTGCTCCATCACACCCTGAGTCTCCTTACTTTTTAGTTCCAGCTGGAGCCAAGGGAACAAAGAGGGATATTAATACCAAGAGGAAAAAGAAAATGACTGTGTTGTCTCTTTCTGGATGATATTATATATTTCTCTATTGTGTTAAAGCACTATTATGTGTGTGGCAGACACATAAAGAAAGACATGTAAGATTGCACAAGACAGCATAGTGAAGACAGAAATAGAGCAAAAACTGGCAAATCCCACCAAATGAAAAAGCATTAACAGACCTTCAATTGTTTTTGTCATGGACAGTGTTGTGTGTGTGTGTGTGTGTGTGTGTAGTTGTGTGTCCATACCTGCTCCTTGAAGTTGTGCAGTTCCTCTTGCAGTTCGCCCATTCTGCGAGCCAGCTCTTTTTTCACATGCTGCTCTGATTGGATGGCAGTGGTCAGCTCCATGTTCTCATTAGTCTGCACAATTGAAGGAATTTTGGCTCAAAGTCAGCAGCCTCCCACCCTCTGAGGTAATAGTTGTTATGAATGCACTTTCCTAATTTGTAAAATCTTTGTCAACTTATTGTTATAGAGACATGAATGACCTTTGTACAATAACTACCATATAACTAATAACTAGAAAATAATAACTAAAAACATGAAAAAGGTACAAGAAGATAAATTCAGACACAAAATGAATAGAAGAAATTATAAAAATGAAATTTAAAGCGAGGTAGGACGGAGACCAAAGAAATATCAAGTATATAAATGACACCACTTTCAAAATGCGTCATTAAAAAAAATGACAGATGGGACAGCAAGATTTTCAGCCTCACCAGTTTGACAAAACCATTCTGTAGCTCAGCCAGCTGGTCTTTCAGTGTACGGTTCTGGGTGAGAGCACGGCTAATAGTGGCCTTGTCTGACTGAACATCCTCCAACATGCGCCGGCGGTCCTCTTCCTCCTGGACGTGGCTCTCCACCTGCCGCTCCAGCTCCCCCAGGCGTGTCTCCTGCTCTGCACACAGGCGGCTCAGCTGCTCGTTATCTCGCAGCTGTAGGAAAAATTACAGAGGCTGATTACAGAAACTTTAAACCTAAGAGGACTAATGATCTTTGAAATATTATATAACAACAGATTGATTGGTGTAAACTTCTAATGTTATGGATAAATGACCATTATAATACTCAAAACACATAAAAATGTCATTATAATTCAAGATATTTGTGATTATGTAAAACAGGCCTGTGTCAGTGTAATGCATACCTGTGCCTGGTACTGTGCAGTGAGAGCATCTTTCTCCTGTTGAAAAGTGTTGAGGGCCTCCTGCAGAGCCACCTCACTCTCTGATGGCCCTGAGGACTGCGGCTCTGCATCATCCTGAGCCTCTCTCTCCTGGGACAATAATGCTGGAGGAGAAGAAAGAAGACAGTTTTAAAGTTTAATAAATATGCTACAAAGAAATACACCAGACTACGGTAGTCAGAATAAAGTTCATATACTAGAGCTGTTAATATTATACTGAACTGAATATTACTATAAACAAAAAATATAATGTGTTAAGTTTATTACTACAACTTGACAATAAAATCAAAATCTTGCACTGACGTGAATTCTACTATGGATGGAAAAAAGATGGATATACTCTGATCGATTTACAGTCTTGAAGAGACAAATGTTTGGGGAGTTTAACATCTCGCACTGTTATGGCTTCACATCAATCAGACCAGAGGCGTTCTTCACATCATGAAAGGAGCAGCAGAAAATCCAGGAAAAAGAGGAAGCCCTTGATAAGGGCAGCGTTAAACTCTTACCTGCAGCATTTTTTAGCTCTGTGATGCTGGCCTCCAGTTCTTGGACTCGGCTGATGTTTCTGTCCCTTTCCTCTGCAACCAAAGACACCTGCACGGACAGAAAAATTGACACAGATCAATTAGGCATTTTCTTGACACCAAAATAAAAAATAAAATAAACATTAAAAATCAATGTTACCACATAGTTTACCTGTGTTAGCAACTGTTCTGTTTTGTCCTTCCATACACGGCCCTCCTCCTGGATCTGCTCTGCATAGCAGTCCCTTTCTGTCTGCAGCTGGGCAATCGACTCCAACAGCTGTAACATCAAAAACATGAGAGAAAAAATTGGAAAAGTAGATGTCATTTCATGGGTCATTTGATGCAAATGTGGACAGGAAAGTTGCAACGACTGTGGATGAGGCACAGGCTTTAGTATAAATATCAAACTGAACTAAAACACATGCAGATAATTGTAAGAGAGAGGTCCTTGTATACCGACCTGGTGATTGTGTGCCTCCAGTTGCTGCTTCTCTTCCAGTAGTAACTGAACCTGCTGGTTGGCACTAGTGGGATCTGACTGACTGGAGCACTGGAGAGATATAAAAAGTCAAATCATTGGAGCAAAATGCAGCTAACACATGAAAAAACTGACATGTGGCTACATTGTTTAGCAAACATTTAGGGCTCTAGATCTAAAACTAATCATAGCTTGGCTGCAGAGTTGATCCACCACTTCCAATTATTGGCAAGAGAAAGATGGGTTTAAATGTGTTTGTTCTGTAAAATGTTATGCCTGTGTCTTAGTGCACCTGTTGCAACATGAGGTCAGCAATCTCAAGTCTCTTGCGAAGATCTTCCACCTCCAGCCTCATTGCTCCGTTCTCCTGTGTACTCAACTTTAGCTGCTCTGACAGCTCTGAGTTCTGCTGCTTCGACTCCTCACTCAAATTGCTGCAAACACACACACGCAGAGATTTTTCATCATCTCTAACCTGCCAGGATTTAGAAGACATGATCATGCCATCTGTTTGCATTTCATACAGTTTGATGGACTCTAAATACCATCATTAATGTCAAAGCTTCTGTTGTGGTAATGTTTTGAAATACATCTCCTTGTGTATGCGAGGCTGAAGTCACTTACTTTAGTCTAAACATCTCTAGCCTCAGGTTGTCTCTCTCCTTTTCAAGCTCTTTGTTGTGCTGCAGACAAAAAGGATAACATTTATTAAAAAATAATAAAAACACTTGGCCAACATGATAAAAACCTCTCAAAATAAGTCAAATGAAATGAAGAATAAAGGTGTATGCTTTTGTGTGTGACTGCCCTTCCACATTACACTCATGCATCTCACTAAGATTTAAGTAAGTTTGACATATAGCTTATATATTGCATCTGCATTACTCATTTCAGTTTACAAAGATTGATTACTGCAGTGTTGGTTACCTTTTCAAAATGTTTCTGCTGTGTTGAGACAGACGAGAGAGTTCTCTCCAACTCTGACACTCTCTGCTTTGTTGCCTGCAGACGGTTATTCAACTCCTCTGTCTCAGCTACACACGAACACAAACACAGACACACACACAAACTGTTAACTCAGTGCTGCAGGGGTAAGGTCTTGCCAAGATGAACATTTTTCTTTCCAGTACATGTACGGCTGATTATAAAACACACACACACCTGTTTTCTGCCGTGCAGCCTGTTGTGTGTACTGTAGTGCAGTTTGTAGCTCTGATTTCTCTGATACCAGTATACCAATGGTCTGAATGTGAACCTTGGGAGAGGACAGACGAGCAGAGAGCACCACTTTTCATGAGACTAGATGTCAGCTGGCTTTACACTAAGTCCCTCATTAAATCACAACATGAACTAAATACAACTGTTTACAGAGTAATTAGGCTCAATGTTTCAGCCTTGCTGTTGCAGACTACAGAATTTATTCTGGTCAGAGTGAGCAATCAGGGAAAGGAGGGTTGGAATGGGGAGGGTGTGTTCTAGGATCACATTTCTATCCAGTTTATAACAGGGTGACACTGTGGACCCGGACATTATACACTGATACATTACACGGCAGCACAATGAGGCTTTTTAAATAGTTTTTTATTGCTATGATACAGTTTCAGAAATTCTAAAAATGCATCATCAGATAAATTCAATCCATGTGTTTGGGTGATGATAAGTTACCTGTAACTGCTCACGCATGGCTGCCTGCTCTTTTGTAAATCTCTGCTCAAATTCTTTTCGCTCCTGAAGGAAGAAAAATACAGCAATGACCAGGAAGGAAGTGCAAATTCAGTAGACTGGAAAAACTGAAAAGACAGTCCAGCAGACAAGACAAAAAAACGATTTACCTTTTGTAGCTGATCTGAGAGCCCCTGAGATTGCTGTGCCTGCCAGACCAACAGGACATAAATTTAAGTTTGGGAAAGATCAACATTTCTTTCATCACCCCCAGCAGCGTTACACAATTCTAGTTGTGTAACAACGTAAGCAAAATTCTGGCACAAAAGATTATCTGCATGCCAGACAGGAAAGGGTTAGCGCAGTATTGACATCATGAACCTGTTCTATTATCGATGTTATGCTAAGCCTTTGTGTTTATTTGAAGCATTGAGTTTATTGCTGTTAGTGTGCTAAACTGGAGAGAAAATGCATTACAATTAGGCATCTATCATCAGGTTATGACAGCTCTGATCGAAGTGGGCACCCAAATGCTCCTTAAGCAGCAGTTATACTTGTAGAAATGTATTTTAGTCAATCTAAATGAAAAATAAATAACATGACAACCGTGCATGACTTCTTCTTGTGCGTGGTCAAGATGACGTGCAGAATGCATACAGAACATGCACTAATGTGGTAATTGTAGGATGGCTGGAAAGGGGTTTCTCTTCAGTCATACAAACGAGCACACACAAATGTGCATACACGCACAGCTTCTTACCAGCTGGTCTAGCTTGGTATTGAGCTGAGAGTTTGTTAGGTTGCTGGACTCCAGGGCGGCTGCCAGCTCCTGGTTCCGACTCTATCACGTGCACACATGCATCCGGGAAAGGGGGGGAAAAAAAGAAGAGAGGGATAAAGTGCAGTTGTAAAAGTCAAATAAAAAACACATGGGAGGAGGAGAAAAATTCAAATGTGAATTATTAACATGGAGGCAAACAATAGCACCTTCACAAGTGGTACAAAATGTGTTTTCAACAATGAGATGAAAAACAAATAATTAAAATAAATGATGGTTTTTTAACTGATTAATGTAGTCGGTTGAAAGTTAGTGGAGCCTTCATTAAAATCTATTTAAGTATCATTAGCAAGATGTGGATGGGATCCACATGACCTCAATTTCTCCAGACTTCCAGATGAAGTCCTTTACTGGATTAATCTAAGAGTTGTCGCAAATTGTGTTCGTTGAGATGTTACATGGTCCAGAGGTGTACAATGAAAGTTTTAGTGTGTTTCTGTACTTTTTCCATAGCCCTCAACACAGTTATATAAAGGATTATACTCAAGTATAAACTGCAATTATTTTAGAGAATGTCACTTAATTTGCAAATGTTTTGTTGCCTTGTGATATTTTCTTCTTTTTAGGACTGATCTGCCATATATTAACATATCAATTATTCATCAATCCAGCTAGACATTAATTCCATTTACAATACTTTTGTAATAACTGAGGCTTCACTTTCAGCTTCAGCTTTTGCTTAAACTGACAATCAACTACCTGAAATGTTGTAGAATGCATTTATACTTATAATGCATTTTAAAAACACCTCCATTGGTAACTTGCACTGTCGTATCAGTTTGCAAGTTTAAGCTCAAGGCTCACTTGGGGGAGCAGACGTGGTGTACTGTGTGTGGTTAATTAAATTACACAAAGCCAGAAAGGTCAACCTCAGACAATAACAGTGAATTTTGGGTAGATTTCACTGCCAATGCTGCAAACATGAAGCTTATCATTTCAGACAGCTACAGTTAACTAGCAAGCATACTATCCAATAACAAATAATAAAGTGCTGCCAGAGAAAATCCATTCTGGGCACATTATGTAGATACTGAATTGAGTTTCATTTTATATGAAGGTATTGTGTGATAACACAATTCCATGCTCAAAAGAAGTCCTGGTTATACTGTCAATCTACTTGACATCTAAAGCGGGTTTCAAATTTCAACAAGTTTTGCTATCATTTATACATTAGCTTTCCATCTTACCTCCAGTTCTCTCTCACTGCCAGAAGATACACTGTCCCCATTCACATATGCAGCAGATGACTGAAATGACAGACATACACATTAATGCACATAGAAAATTCATTGTGCATTTTAAGTGAAGTTTCTGTGCAGACCCTTTGGGCAGCCTCGAGTCCTCGACAGTGAATATCCCAAACACATTTTTGTTATTTATAACACTGTCTCTATGAGCTCCAAGCAAAACTTACTGGACGCATTGCAGATGGGCAATTTGTTCAGTCAGCAGTGTAACACCTGCATTTAACCACCATGTGGGGCAACAATACCTTAACATGTATTAGATCAGCAAGCTACTTGTCTGTATTCATCTCATTAATCCTTTTATTCAGTAGATAAAAGGTCAACGTTAACTGTGTCTCAGAAACCTAGTGAATTGCTGCTGTTGACTGCGCAAAACCTAACTAAGCTCAGAGTAAATATATCAAGCTAGTTTGGTGCATCAGTTGGATGCTGTGAGTGTGCTTGAGGCCATTGGGAACAACAGGCAAATTTGAAAATGCTTCCAGTGCATTCCTGCCAAGAATAGATGCAACACACCCCAGATGAAGTGCACATCAGTGGTGGTGTGTTATTGTTAAAAGCCTTACACTGCATGACAAAGAAATGTGTGTGTGTGTGTGTGTGTGAGATAGAGACAAGATGACATTGGCTGTGCTAAAATCGTACCTCAGAGACCAGGCCGTTCAGTTGCTGTGAGAGCTGTCGCAGGCTCTCTGTGGAAGACAGTGGTCTGCAGGAAAACACACATAAATGAATAATCACACACATTAACTAAGTCATTTACTAGGTTCCATTAGTAATCATAGACTAGAGTAGCAGGATATATTGGAACCACAGTAGTATTGCTTATCTAATGTATGATGTTTAACTGAAAAAAAACCCATTGCAACAGTTTGGCAGGCATATTTTGCATTAGCTTTGTTACAGGGGTTTACCTGCTTATCTAACTCAAAGGTGGGCCGCCTTTGCATTATTCAGCACTACCTCTTGATATCTGTTCACGAGTCACATTGGAAATTCCCTTATCATCATTCTAGCGTTCAGTCCTGGTTCTGTGTACGGTGTGCATTTCAATAAAAACATACAAGGGTGTCACAGGCACTGAGGAATCAGATAACCCACCTATTTTCCTCTGTTAAACTTTCATTGCCGTTGGTATCAGGATAGTCCTGCAAAAGAGAGTAAAATTGAAAGAGGAAGTGGGAGTGAGAGAGACAGAAGGAACACAGAAGATAAAGCGATAACATTTGATAAGAAGAAATGCATGATGACAATGCACATCACAAACAAACAAAGCAGGGGATCTGTTGTTTTCATCACACACATATATTTGTAAAAATGCAGTGACTGGCAGTAGACTTTTAAGAGTCTTTATGCAATGGCATATAATCTTATATGTGACTGACATACAGGAGTAAGAATGACAAGAGACAAGATATTGATAGCTTTTAGAGAGAGAGAGAGAGAGACAGAGAGAGAGAGAGACAGAGAGAGAGAGAGAGAGAGAGAGAGAGAGAGAGAGAGAGAGAGAAACACACCTGCAGGTCAGTGTTGTGAACGACAGACTCAGGGTTAGTAGTAGTGTTAGCGCTAGCAGGGTTAGACACGGGTGAGCCGCGACCAGGCTGTCCCTTTGGGTCCTCCAGCAGCTGGGGAACTGAAGACCCCATGGCCTCCATGTCAGCAAAGGTCTGAGATGACACATACACAAAAAATGCGAAGAAGCGCAATTATGATGAAAGAGCCGCAGAAAAGCCACAAAGATGTTGCAAACTTTACATGTGTTTACATGCATATAACTTGATTACTGTATTGACACTCTGAAACAATTGCTGAATGAAAGCACTGAAAGAACTCAAACCATGCTGTATAAATTCCAAGATTAATTTGAATGGCTGACAAATAACCTTTCTCTGTTACTTGAGCTACACTTACTCTGACTTTGAAGCTAATGCGAGCAAGACTTTGTAATAATCTGTAATAACACTTTTAAGAAACAAACACAAAAACATAGCAATGAGAGTAAAACTGAAAGTTGAAACACAAAGAAATTTCTTGTTTTCCCGGACACATGCCTGCATGATACACCCAGGTGCAGGTATCACAGCCATGCAACTACTGAGACTCATGCCACCATTGTGCATACCCACTGTCCACATTCAACATCTACATAAGCTGGTGAAATCTAGAAGATCACCAACAACACTGGGATGAACTCAGAGGAATGACTGTGCACTCTCCACATTTCTTAATCATGAATGCACTCTCTTGACATGGACTTAAAAAGCATATCATCAATGCCAGAATTTGCACTCAAGTTTGTCCAATGCTTTCTGGTATGTGTGACAAAAATGTGCACTTGGCGTGAGAACAGGGTAATAATGAGAAAGCATGGTACAATATTGAATACCACATGAGAAGCAGCTATTTAGAGCAGAGGGATGCAGAGGCAGAAAAAAAACAGGCAGGACAGAAACAAAGAACAGAAAGAGAGAGACAGAGGCTCACCTGACTGTTGCCATAAGGAGGTAGGACTACTCCATTGCTTTGACTAAGTGCTTTCAGAATACTGTCAAACTACAGGAAAGAAGAAACAAGGGAGGAGGATGAAAGAGATGTGAAAGGGGAGAGAACGATTTAGAAAGTGAGAAAGATATAGTCAAACAGGAAAAGAGAAGGAGCTGCTACGAGAAATCTCAGAAGGAGGAGGTCTAGAAGTGACTAGGGTGTGTAATGAGGAGAAAATGAGGCTAGTGTGTTTGATCCAAGAAGTCGGCAAATATTGCCTGCATTTTTATGGAGCCCTTTTTACCACTACTGATCAGTGTAACCCAATCAGAATAAAAATGACTCATGTAAACCTGCAGTGCTGGACTTTTACATATAACTGAACGTCGGTTGCATTTAAGACCTTAACAAACAAGTTCACACAATGCTGATTAAGTCCATCACCTCCAGGTAAATATGTGTATTTTTTCAGTATACCATAGTTTGTAAATCCGGAGTCTATGGCGAGTTACTGTGCTGTTGCACCAGTAGTGATGCATTTATTATCAACCAGCAAAGATTGGATTGCCAGAGCTGAGGAGGGGAGCAAACCTATCGATGGAGAATGCAACAGTAACTAGGAGTATGTTGCCTTTGTGGAGAGGCATAATCCCTGACTACAAATCCCCAGCTACTCCTGCTTCTCTATTAGCTCTATAAACTAACACTACTTACTCACCTTTGCATATAAAGTCGATTTAGAGAGTGTTGTCTTTCTTAAAGACTAAAGAACCGTGTTTGAATAAGAAGCAGTCTGAATTTTTATAAGATGAATTATCATCATGCATGCCAATCATTGTATAATTTCTCATCTGCTCTGACCCCTTGGTTACTGCCAGCATCCAACTCAGATTTTCTGTTTTTTCCTGCTTCAGACTACATGAGTCAATCCAGTCTTGGCCAACCAAAATCAAATATGTTGGGGAAAAATATTGCATCAGACCAAACAACTAGACTCTGCAGCAAGCTCTGACAGGCCCAGATTCCATATAGGCTTAGAAAACTACTGACCGACTGGGTCTGCGTAAAACTGACATCTGACCTGCAAGTCAACCCCTGTGTGTGAAAGACATGTGCTGGAGTCACATGCCTTACTGTCTAATTTGTTCAATTCAATTCAGTTATGTCTGTAACTGTCTCATTGGTGCTCTCAAATTGCTTATAAGACATTTAAAACAGACCACAGAGAAGGATATGGTACCTGATATTTGAATGTAACAGGAGTGACTAATAAGCAAATTATAAATAATAAGCAAATTAAGAGCACCAATGAGCTCAAACAGATAGGCCTGTGACTTTTTTTTTCAAAATCACCAGCCAAAACACACCAGACAGCTATGATTTCAAGTCTAAATTCTAATTGTGACATGTTAAAACATCTGAGAGTGATTCACTGCTTCCATGATTATTTAATTATTATTAATCAGATACAGACATTGCCATTTTGACAAGGATCAGTCCCTGTACATCTGTCCACATTCTGTCCCTTATATCAGAGCAGCACACAGAACAAGATACTATTAATAGAGAGCAGACTACTACTCATGATGCCAACACTTTAAAAGCATTTAAAATATATATAACATGAACGTGGTTTTCTAACATATCGTCCAGTGTCCTTGTCTTACTTAGACAAACATTATTCTCACCCTGGCACCTGACTGGTGGATAGGTGACAATACTGCTACTGTGTTGTTGGCACTATGTGTGTTTGATGGCAAGGAGGATAGCATTTCCCAACTTGACAGTAATTCAGTTGTGTCATTTTACAACTGGCAAAATATTTTGTGATCAATTACAAATCATCCCACTTGGACAAAACAAACAATAAAAGGACTTTATCTACAAGCGTGTGGATCTCTTTTATCATGTATATTGCTCTGCCAGCCCACATTCACTATAAAACTTTTCTTACTGAAATGCTGCATGACTGTAAGTGCTACGCTTGGGGTCTCTAATGCTGTAGCAGTGGCTCAAATACAAATAGAGAAACCAGATAAAAAGAATACAGACAGACTGTCAAGCACAAAGACCAGTTGTTATTTGACCAAGGGCAAGAGGACGAGCAGGCAAACAAAAGGAAAGACTGGGGCTGACTTACATTGTCCGGAGAGTTTCTGTCTGTTGAAGGTGCATCATGTTGGCTCAGTCCCTTCACCTTCCTCTTCTTCTTGGCCCCTGCTCCACCACCTCCTCCTCCTCCACCCTTTTCTCCTCCCACACTGGCAGGGGAGCTCTTCTGCTGAAACTCCTTCAGCTGAGCAGCACATAAGAAAAGGAAACAAGAGATGTGTGAGAAGTGCAGCGAGCAGAAAGAAAGCTCCTCTGCTGCCTATTTTTCAAAATTACATTTTGTTTTTATTACTTCCAGCAGCAGGCCTCTGGAATTGTTCCCAACTTTCAAGCAACTAGATACAGTGCTTGAAACAAATAATCTCTAACTACTGGAGGATCCTGCCAAGCTAACTGAGTTTGAGGATGTGGATTTGGTCTGAGATGAAGCATTCTCCCTCCCTGACAATACACCAGCTACTTTAAAGATAGAATTTCCAAATGCATAACCACTACCAACATGTTTTTGACTGTCACTTTGAATTGCTTGTTCAACAGCTTGCTATTCTAACCCAAACAAGATGAATTTGATATCTTGTGGCAAGCTATGATCATCCATGTGTGCAAACTCTGATCATCCATGTGTGGTTTATCCATGTGGGCATTTAAACACACTCCCCTCGGTCTGCGTGTGTTTGGGGTTTGGGGCCTGTGACAGCTGTCGTAGGGGACCAGAGGGAAACATAGGGGAACTCCTGGAGCTGCCATTTCTAAAACACTGGGGTTGAATCGAAGCGAAATGTCAAATGTTATCACCACGACCACTCATCCAGGAGAGATTGCAGGGCAGCAAGAAATGCTGACGAGTCATTTCCTGAAGCTAACATTTTACAGGCCATCTTTCTGACTAGTCAAACAGCACACCTTGCTAAAGCACACAGCAGGACAGAAGAAGGGTGTCAACTGTCAAAACAGTCCCCGTCATTCTGTCCTGCTAACTATGCTACATTGCTAGCTCAGTGTTTGTTTTAAAAATGCTCTTTGTTAGCCATGTCCTTAGATAACTGATCCATACTGCAGACAAGGCAGAAAGCTATCCGATTGCAGTGTGACATTCTTTACATTCACACACAGTCAACTATTCATCAGTTAGCTAGCTGGCTAACGCTAACTTGCCTGAGTTAGCATGTTAAGGTTTGCTACATTTAACGTTAGCTACAAAGACACATGAAATCGTTGGGCAAAGAGAGCAAGGAAAGTTAATCACTGACTAACTAAACGGCGCGGGATGCTGTAAACACCTCTAAGGACTAAAAATAGTCTACATAATCTGGGAAAGTTAATGCTATCAATACAGGCCAGGAAGAAGCACCGGGCTCTCCTGCGCATTCAAGCCTCGGGAGGAGCGGGAGAGGCGGGGCAAGCGACAGCGCAGAGGTCGGCCGACGTGTACTGACAACACCCCTGCTCCGTGAAGAAATGTACAACAAAACGAAAAAACAACACAATCCCGCAAAAAGAGAGACAGGAGCAGTACTTTCTGTGATATTAAACCGCTCAATAGTGAAATATTTTTTACCTTTTTCTTAGCTGCAGCGAGTTTGATCTGCCTGCTCTGGTCCGCCATACCGCTGCTCTGCTCACTCAGTGCCCACCACGTCAGCAGCCTGCTGTCTGTGTGTGGCCCTGCCGACAGGGGGCGCACTGCTCAGGCTGTGATCTTCAGGTAAAAAAACAAACAAACCCAAAACTCCAGACGTTGTTTATTGTTTTATGGCTACAAATTCCTGTTTTCTTTATTCTGTTAGTTTGTCTTAAGTAGTCAGATACAATGTTTAAAGTAAATATACCGATTATGAGTTGATTAGAAGTGTGATATTTTATGTTCTGTGATATGTATGTTAATGTGATATTTGTGGTTTCCACCATCTATCTATCTATCTATCTATCTCTATCAATTCATTGTCTTCTCTCACTCACGTTTGTGCTCTTATGGGCTTCTTTACTTGTTCAACAAATATAGACATGCAAGAAACAGGAAAATGTTAATAAAGAATGAAATGCATTTTTTTCATATTGCTTGTGATATGTTTATTTGTGCAGTTCTAAACATAATGCAGAGACTTTGTCATTCATACAGGGTGATTTTAGTCTCTTATCAGCCTTATCGACATGCAACCTTACAAACATTTAATTACACGTCATTGAAGAGTGACGTCTGCAGAGCACTTGTGTGAAATCTAACAATAGGAAGAACACAACACAAGAAGTGACAACACAAAAATGAAATCAAATTATTGAACTTAAATGATGTTAGACAACAATGAACTACAGATCAATGAACAAAAGTCAATAAAGTGGTCATTTTTAGCTACATACGTCACACAATCACAGTTATCAGTTGCCAACTACATGTCTAACATATGTATTCTATCAGCGAACCAGAGGGAAAAATAAACACATCTGTGTCAATTATGAGCAAAATCTCATGCAAAATATTTTTTATGTTACACAGTTGCAATAGTTACAACTGTGTAAGGAAGGCAAAGAATTCAAAAGTGAAAGTACAGGTTGTGCAGTCTGAACATGAAATGAATTTGAAAAATATTTGTGAATGAATATCCACAATTTAAAACAGGATCAGGACAAAGCAGAGAGAAAAAAACAATACTTGTGATTTATAAGAAAAAAAGAATGCAGTCACTTTATGGCTAATGTTGATTGTAATTATTATGTGGATTAATAAGTGTCTTTCTTGCTGGAGATCAATTATTCTGGCATCTGATCTGTCTCCTTCCTCCAGCTGAGTCATAATTCTGCCTTCTAGTTTAGGGCAAAAGGAAAAAAGAAAAAAAGAAAGGCTTGCTTGTGTCCCACATTTGTAGCTCTTCAATTGTTTCCCCCCATGATTCTGGGAGGAGACTCTGGAGAAGGAAATGCTATTTGATGCTCATGAATCTCTCTGGGAACACATCAAATAAAATAATGCTGTGTTCTACTTTATTCTGTCAAAACAAGGAACATTTTCAAAAACAATAAAGAACAGGGAAATCTATCTTTAAAAATTCTAGAAATTATGCCTGTTACTCCCCATGCAATCCCTCAAAAATACATACATACATAAATAAAAAAGTTAATTTCTAGATGTTGCCAGAAACCAAAAAAAATGTACTTGTTTCAGAAAAGTTCTAAAAATTAGGGTGCAAGTCAGGACAATAAAGCAGATCACTGCAATAATGTCAACAAATGATCCCTGATACTAGAAAATTGAACTGATTTTTTTTATTATAAGACTATTTTCCCACTGTGTTCCTCATATTCAACCTGACATACCACAATGATGACTAGGCCTGCAACTACAACAGAAGAAAGCTGTGTGTTTGTTAAAAATACACAGAACAGCAGAACTTTATAATTAGGACAAACACATCACAAGTAACGCAAGCATCAGATTCTATATTTACTTTTAGAACTTTTCTAAATATCGCATTTACAGTCTGGCTGGTGTAAAATTGAAAGGGTTCATACTGACCATAGTGTAGCGTTGGCACTCTTACCTAACCTTGACCTATTTATACAATTTAGACTTATGTCACAGGGGACTGTACAAGAGTACAGTATATTTTGTTTGATTGAGGCTGTAACCTGCTTAACCTAGAGTGTACAAAATAATTAAGTACATCTGTGATCAATATGTGAGTAGATTAAAGAATGTTCATATGAAAACTTGATAGTGAAATGATGACAGGTTTCTTGTTTTTCTAGTTGGATGTCTTGACCCAGGTGTGGGTGAAACACCCAGACAATCCAATTCACCTGATGTAACGTTTACTTTTAGGCTCTTAACTCATATGCATATCACACAGGGTTTGTACATTTCTGACTCATTGTAGTGAGTCATCATTACTTCTCTTGATACCAACACATTATTCACACTGTTGCACTCCTTGAATCTACAGCAACATGAGAATGAATTTCAATTAAACACATGTGAGGCCTTTATTACAGTAAACTAACTTCAAATGTACAAAATGTGAAATTGCACCCTTCCTTAGTCTTTTGAGTGGCGTGTCCCTCCTCCAATGGCGCTCACGAATCCGCTTGCCAGACAACCAATCGGCATCGGCGCAGTGGGCAAAAGCCGTGACGTCGCCCAGACTCGATGTGTGCAAATCAGCAGCGGCCAGCGTGCCGGAAGAAACCAATCAGCGCGTTCCAACGAACAGCGGCTCAGCCAATCGCGGGCCTCCACGACGGGGAAGAAGTGACGGCTTATAAATGGAGAGAAGACGATTCATTCAACATCATTTCACAGAGGAAAGATACAGAAAAGGCAAATAAGAGAGCGAGAGACAGTTTGCAGGAATAGACTAGTTGAACTTGACACAACATCAAGGCCGTTAATTTACAAGAATACTGCTTTAAGGTATGTATAAACATTATTGTGAATATGCTAATGCGACATGTATTTTCTACAATATTGGATTGTTGCATTACGATGAAGCCAGCTAAGCTAACATTTTACCATAGATGTGTATTTAAGCGAAGTTTACAATAGCCGTTTAAATCAAAAGAGTAGTTACTGTGATTTCAATATATTATGCTAAAAGAAGATGCTTTTAACTGATCATTATAGCAAAGGTATTTTCCCTCGCATGTCTGCTAGACACGCTAACGTGGTTAGCTAGCTACCGGCGGATGGAAAAAAAACTAGTCAGTGGCGTGAACAGTCGGAAGAGGCAATGATGCTCCACCCAGTTTACCCATAATCTTTCAATGCTTAATCGTTTGACATTTTCTAGAGGTTTCTATTTCTACCATGGGTTTGAGTGTCAATAAATGACATCAAGCACCATTAGCTAGTGGCTGCGTGAACTAGGTAGGCATAGTCCACATCATGAGCGCAAGGCCACGTTTTTTTACGCTGGATTTCTTGTCCGCAGATTTCTTCGTAGATCTGAGTTCAACCGAGCAAAGATGAAGCTGTTGTGGGTTGTAATGCTGGTGACCGGCACCGTTCTTGCCGACGACGACGACAAGAAGGAGAGTGTGGGGACTGTGGTTGGAATCGACTTGGGGACCACCTACTCATGGTAAGAAAGAAAAGTGACTTCTGGTTTGATTGTTTTAGAAGACATGTAATGAAAACTATAGAACATTCAGACATCTTTTGAGTAATCATTTATAAAATATTTTCCTTCAGTGTTGGAGTGTTCAAGAATGGCCGTGTGGAGATCATCGCCAACGACCAGGGTAACCGCATCACCCCATCATATGTGGCCTTCACCAGTGAGGGTGAGCGTCTGATTGGTGATGCTGCCAAGAACCAGCTGACCTCTAACCCTGAGAACACCGTCTTTGATGCCAAGAGATTGATTGGACGCACTTGGGGTGATTCCTCTGTGCAGCAGGACATCAAGTACCTGCCCTTCAAGGTAAGTTTCTACTCTTGATAGTTTGAAGTTATGGTTTTAGGGTCTAAAGGTCTTCAGGTAGTGTTTGAGTGACATACTTGGTATACTAATATTGATGTATGTTCCTTTTTAGGTAACTGAGAAGAAGAGCAAGCCTCATATTCAGGTTGACATTGGTGGTGGCCAGATGAAGACCTTTGCTCCAGAGGAGATTTCTGCCATGGTGCTGACTAAGATGAAGGAGACTGCTGAGGCTTACCTGGGCAAGAAGGTACAAAAAAGTCAAAGAATATATATCAATGAATATACCCCTCCTAAATAAATGGTGTGTAAATGGTTCTAATGTTTTCATCTTTTCCTCAGGTCACTCATGCTGTTGTCACTGTCCCTGCCTACTTCAATGATGCCCAGCGCCAGGCCACTAAGGACGCTGGCACCATTGCTGGTCTGAATGTTATGAGGATCATCAATGAGCCGTAAGTGTCAGATAAAAATAATTTACTAATGTGTTGTTCCTTTTGAAATGGTGGAAAACTTGTCCTCCCTTTCTCTCTAATAACACATTCCTATAATTTTATTCTTTAGAACTGCTGCTGCCATTGCTTATGGTCTGGACAAGAAGGATGGCGAGAAGAACATTCTCGTGTTCGATCTGGGTGGTGGCACCTTCGATGTCTCCCTTCTGACCATTGACAATGGTGTGTTTGAAGTGGTGGCCACCAATGGTGACACTCATCTGGGTGGTGAAGACTTCGACCAGCGCGTCATGGAGCACTTCATCAAGCTGTACAAGAAGAAGACTGGCAAGGACGTGCGTAAAGACAACCGTGCTGTGCAGAAGCTGCGTCGTGAGGTTGAGAAGGCAAAGAGGGCGCTGTCTGCCCAGCACCAGGCCCGCATTGAGATTGAGTCCTTCTTTGAGGGAGAAGACTTCTCTGAGACCCTGACCCGTGCCAAGTTTGAAGAGCTGAACATGGTAATTACTACAACTCATCAGTGTAGTAAAAACAATGTCTAAATTACAACTGAAACAGATGTTGTTTTACAAGCCTTTTAACCTTGTCTTTTACTTTGACAGGACCTGTTCCGTTCCACCATGAAGCCTGTACAGAAGGTGCTGGAAGACTCTGACCTGAAGAAGACTGACATTGATGAGATTGTCCTGGTTGGAGGCTCCACTCGTATCCCTAAAATCCAGCAGTTGGTGAAGGAGTTCTTCAATGGCAAAGAGCCCTCAAGGGGTATCAACCCTGATGAGGCTGTTGCATACGGAGCTGCTGTGCAGGCTGGAGTGCTTTCTGGAGAGGAGGACACTGGTAAGTCATCTTCCTCGTACATTGAAGTATCTGTTCCACTTAACTGAATTTGCCAACTTTGTTCTATTTACTAAACATTTCCTCTCTTGTAGGTGATGTGGTTCTTCTGGATGTGTGCCCCCTGACCCTTGGTATTGAGACTGTTGGAGGAGTAATGACCAAGCTGATCCCCAGGAACACTGTGGTGCCCACAAAGAAATCCCAGATCTTCTCCACAGCCTCTGATAACCAGCCTACTGTCACCATTAAGGTTTATGAAGGTAAGAATTGGACACATTTTCACACATTTCTGATTAGCATTTCCCTTGTATGTTGACAGAAGTTTATTACATAAGCTTAATTATTGATTTCCTTTTTTTTTTTTTTTTTAAGGTGAGCGTCCTCTGACAAAAGACAACCATCTGCTGGGCACCTTCGATCTGACTGGCATTCCTCCTGCCCCTCGTGGTGTTCCACAGATTGAGGTAACCTTTGAGATTGATGTCAACGGTATTCTGCGTGTCACAGCTGAGGACAAAGGCACTGGCAACAAGAATAAGATCACAATCACAAACGACCAGAACCGCCTGACCCCCGAGGATATTGAGCGCATGGTGAACGACGCTGAGCGCTTTGCCGATGAGGACAAGAAGCTGAAGGAGAGGATTGACGCCCGTAACGAGCTGGAGAGCTACGCCTACTCTCTGAAGAACCAGATTGGGGACAAGGAGAAACTTGGCGGCAAGCTGTCAGATGAAGATAAGGAAGCCATTGAGAAGGCAGTGGAGGAGAAGATTGAGTGGATGGAGTCTCATCAGGATGCTGAGCTGGAAGACTTCCAGGCCAAGAAGAAGGAGCTGGAGGAGGTGGTTCAACCCATTATCAGCAAGCTCTATGGCAGTGCGGGTGGCCCCCCACCTGAGGGAGCTGAGAGTGAGCAGGATGAGAAGGATGAGTTGTAGGCAGGTTTCAAATCTGCTCCTGTCACCCCTTGCCTCTCTGGTAGTGGCATTTAGATGTACATATTGGACTGATGGGACTCAATAGTGAGAGGAATGGTTGGGAAGGGGTGGCGATAACAAGCAACCATACTGAATCTTCTGAAAGACTTTAAAATAAAGTTTCAGTGTGTGAGAGGTGTTCTCTTCGCTGGAAGGCGGAGATATTCGTCAGCCCAGATATGAGGCTTGCTGCTGCTGTTCTCAGGCAGTCCTGATGGGGTTCTGTAGTGTGGGGTGGGTGGGTGGGTGGGATGGGGAGGGCAGGGCAGGTGTTTGTGGGTCCATTGGGGATAAAGGGCTCAATATGTTCACGGGCAACGCTAAAAGTTATTTATTGAATCTGGTCATCGTACTTCTGGAAAGACATTGAAATAAATGTTTGATACAAAATGTTACTTGATTGTCTCTTATGCATTCATTTACATTTTCACTGACTCACATGATAAATATTTTAGCCCTTTCTTACCACCCAGATTTGTGCTTCATGTTCATTTCAGTATTTACAGTACAGACTTGTCCTTCACAAGTTTTATCATGTTTTCAATTTAAAAAATTCAAGTACTTGATAAACATTTTATTACAAATTTGGTAAATGAATATTACAACACCAAGGCACATCAAGTCAGCACAGTCACGACACAGTCATTGTGAATGACACCCTGGGTGTCCATCCCTCCAAACACAAAAGCCAGATGTATTGTCTCTGAGGCTGACAGGCTGCTGGCTTGCTCCTCACCTCCATTCCCTTCACCACACACTTTCCATGGCAATATACACATGGAGTGGTCAAGGCGGTTGGGTGGCAAATCCCCTTCAAACTTCATGAGGATCCATCTACATTTGTCTGCAAACAGGAAGTATAACATTGTTACACTGGGTGAAATTAATTCAACTCTTTCAATGAATTAAGTTTAAGTTATAGCATTTATATATGCAGTGATGAACACTGTGTAAGACACAATGAAGTACAAAATTCTGAATTGTGTACCAGTGTTGAATCTGTACATGGAGTTGCTGGCTCCATCTGCAGTCATCCCCCCAAAAATGTAGATGGTCTTGCCCAGCGCCACAGCTGAGTGGGCTGCTACTCCTGGTGGGATGTCTCCTTTGGTTTGCACTTTTTCCCACATCATGCTCCCTGTAAACAGACACATGGTTTTATTTTTATTTTTTAAATTAAAGTTCCCAAGTTCTGAGGCAGCATGAAATGAAAGACAGCTGGGATTAAGATAAGCTTTGATCCTCTCATTATGATGCAGCAGAGTTCAGGCTTACTTGTGTCAAGCGAGTACATATCGTTGTGGAATTTGTCTCCAGCCATGCCTCCATGAATGTAGATCTTTGAACCCACTGCTATGATAATGTGGCCATGTCTGGCTGGTGGGTGTCTGCCTTTTGTTTCTGGCTGGGACCAGGTAGAAGATGCTGGGAACATCAAAAGATAATAGCTATCACATATTTGCTCATTTTGTCTTCACATGTAAAAATAAACTGAACATAAACACGTCTTAGCATCTGTTAACATTGAAACAATTATTATTCAGAATAAGACAGTCCTGCCTTCAATGGCAAGAATGGTCACCGTACCAATGCCTACTCAGTCCTGAGAAGAGATCTAATCAGCCAAAATAAGTGAAAACACCTGTAGGGGTGTTCTACTGGGGACACTTAACATTTGCACAGTTTGCAATCTGTTTCCTTCTATATCTCTAAAAAAGCACATTAAGACTTTCTCCTAAAAAGTCCCAATTAGTGACTTATCACATTTAACAAAACAAAGGAACTATGACTATATTGTGTGTCCAAATTGAAACATTAGGTCCTTTGATGCTGAAGTAGCTGGTTAATTCAAAACTAACCTGTATCAAAGACATGAAGTTTGGGGTCTAAGACAGGTGCAGCTCCTGCTTCCCCACCAGAGAAGACATACAGTCTGTCCCCTAGGCAGGCTGAGTTGGTGTGGTACGTCCTGGGACTGGGGGGTGTGCCATTCACCGCTATATTCTTCCAGTGAGACTCACAGTCTGGACACACATGTACAGGATGGGTCATATTCAGTGTACAGAAATCTATGGTCTATGGCATTGTTTAAATCCAGATTTACCTGTTAGCTGTAAATTCTGGATACAATTGCGATTCCCGCTCTGCTGTGCGCCTCCAAACACCCACAAGCTCTCAGGGCAGCTCTCTGGTACAAAGCTGCAGTGTTCATACCGTGAGTCCAAACCCTCCCACTCTGGGATGTCCCACTCATGATTATCTGGTGGAGTCAGAAAAGACTTAAATTTAGCTCATCTCATCTTCATAATTATTTATAATTACTTATACATAAAGGCTGAAAAATACTATGATGAACAAATTCATCACCAAAACATTAACATTTTCACAGCCTCCTGTCCCTTCACTTTTTGTAAATTACACATTTGTCAGTTGTGACTGTCATTTCACAACAAATTATGGGTTAGAAACTGATCTAGTCTAGGTCAGTTTAGGTTCATTTGCTATGTTTGGAATAAGTCAGCTGATGGCATCTACAAAAATTGAACTACAGTCAAAACAATGCAAACTCATTTTAAGATTTTTGTTTGTTTGAGTGGTTTATGAAACACAATTATGCAGATGTCATATCCCTGGACAGATTTTGGCGTTTTTTACCTAAATTTATGCTATTTGAATGTGAGAAACTGCTGCTGGGGTTGGCTCCTCCAACAATAAGGATTCTTCCTTTTCCTCCATCTCCAGATGGAATAAAGGTGCAGGTGTGACCCACACTAACACCTGGAGCACTTCCTCTGGGTATCAAAGAATACCTATTAAGAGAAGAATAATTTCAGCAAGATCAAAAGTTAGCTCCTTACAGTGCAATAACTGATCTGATTTACTTACCATATTCTTTCTTTGGGTTTATCTAGAGGGTCAAGCACTGGGAGAAACTCCATGTCTGTAAAAGATACTGTATATGAATAAACTTGGTATTATTGTTTTTTCATACTTCTCTTGCCAGAGATCAACGTGTTACAATAACAAAATAGCTGATACTCGACTCGCCTTGGTCAAGATAATTGTTGATTTGACTTATGATCGTAATAAGTCTCTATAAGCTCATGGTAACAGTAGCTCTTACATGAAATCAAGCTACAACCGAACCAACATAAATATTGATGGCTTGTTTTTATGGTTCTTCTTGTAAACGGCTGGTGAAAGGTTGCTTGTAAAACACAGTCGTAAACATCATCAGTGAAATATAACTCAATTTACCGACAGTGTCACTGAGTTGTGAACACACTGTGCGCTACGCAGCCGCTAACATTACATGCTAACTCAAATTAGCATGTGGACACTCAGCTTCCGCCTCACTTACCCGATCTTCCGGGTGGAATAAGGACAGAATAATTATCCGAGAAGGGTCCAACTTCTTCAATTAACCGTGCAATTTAACTGAAGTTGGCATTCTTTAGCACGAATTTCTAACGCCCATACAATAACAGCTGTGATTATGGCTAAACTGTAAAGTTAGCTTAAATAGTCAACTGCCAACCACGTTGAAAATGTACGCAAATTATTACGCTGGCAACGCTGGTTGGTAAGTTTTACACGTAGTTGCCATGGTGGCCAGGAGCGCATGCGCAGTTTGCTTATCCATCCCCATGGTGAATGTAGCAACGAGCTACTACAAAGTACCAGTTTTATCTTGTATAAAATGTTCATGTGAATCGCTCTCATGATCCGCAAAGAGTTTTCTGATATTTAAGAAACTTAAAATAGTGTCTTCAGTTCCAGTTTGACCTAAAAACTCCTTTCTTCCACTTCAAATAAAAAGGTAGGATATGGGTAATAGTTCGTTAATTGTTTGCTAATTATTCTTTTCAACCTAAACATAAGTAAAAGTTTAAAAAGGGCAGAAGAACATTCGATAAACATTTATGGCTATTTTAAGATGTTTTCAGGATGCAAATAAGTCTTAGCTAGAACAAAAATAATCCCCTGGCTGCTTGGTAACGATTTGAACTCCTCACCCAAGCTGCTGTAAATTAAATCAATCAAACAAAGATGGCGGCAGAAAGTGACCCAGGTTTGTAATCATTTCGCTTTATAAATCTTATTTAGCATTACTTCATATTTCAACATAACAGTTATAAAGATAGATAGTTATATTTTACTGGAGAGGTTATATTATTTAATTCCAGCTGAATATGAGCAGCTTGAAGCATCAGGAAATGGCTTTAAAATTGAGGTAATATTTGTCGGATCACCTGTACCTTGTTTAAAGTTTTGCAGGTAATTAGCTGAGTCTGTGATTTGAATGACTCAAAAGTTCAAGAGTCTCAGCTTGGGAATTAAGATAAAAATATTCTTTACTGTGCAACAGATCAGTTTCCACCCAAAGGATCCACATCATGATACAAACACACACTTTGGCCTCCAAAATAATCAAAAACTGCAGTCAAACTGAAAAGTATAATTTAATGTTGCAGGCTTCATTTGAGTTTTTTGGTACATTGTCATTGCCAAATATTATTAAATATTACAGGTGTGTCTGTTACGATATCCCTTGTAAGAGTAAAAGCCACCTGCCTGTATCTTTTCTCCCAGCATGATTGATGGTTTATAAGATGTAGTATTGTTTGCAGTACTGTACAATTCTCTATGTTGTGTGAAAGATTTAGTACAGCAGCACCTTTAGATGCACATGCCAGATAACAGGATTAACACAGTCCTTTTGTGGGGTTATTTAGGGCAGATGGATCTTCTTTCTAAATGAAAATTGTGAGTTACCCCATCCCCCACATTACTAGTAAAATGTGTGCTTAAGGTAAAATAGTGTTTGAATTTGGCTTTCAGTTGCAGAGTAGAATTACGACATCTTGTGGTTACATGTAGGAACTATTTTCTGGATGTACTTTCCAGAAAAGCCTCATGTGCCTTTAATGCATTAGTAAGAAACTTGAGGTATATGTTTAGCAGTTTTATAATACATTTGAAATATAAAAAGTATATTACATCTATATAATGCATCATAAATACATTTGCATTAATTTTGCCACATTTCAAATAATTCAACATTTAAAGTACATGCATTGGAGGCATTTTATATGCACTTTTAATCTACGGTAGATGTAATATTTTATCTCTGCTATTAGGAGGTATATTTCACCACATAGGCACAGTATGCTCATTTGCTCTAACTTGTGCTGACAGTATGCACTTAAAAATTGCATTTCATAGCATGTCCAGTAGGCTGCACCATTGCCTTTTTGTTAAAAAAATTCAAATGATGTACAAATGTTATTTGGACTGCCTGGGAGCAGGAGCATTGCAAAGGGTCAGTCTGTACCAAATGTCAAATTCAAAACCAAAGTCAGGGTGCCAAAAACCTACACAGCCACATTAGCATTTTATTAATAATATCCTGGCTTAATGTTGAAGTCAGTCGCAGTTATAGTGCAATAATGTCTCTCTGATGGTTTGATTTTGTTTAAATAAACTCTATTGATCAACATTATCTAGTTACAGCATTCTTACAGTAATTGCAGTTTGTTCATTTAGCCAAAATTGAATCGATACTTTCATCAGTAATCAGTTCTGCCCTCTTCATGCAGATGCAGCTCCAGCAAACACACAGTCTCCCTCGTCCTACCCAACTCTCAGCTGAAGGAGAAGAAGGTGAGCAGTACTCACAGGAAGGCATTAAATTGAACACTGATATTATATATTACTATATTATCGTGTGCCATGTACAAAATGATAATTAGTATACATAAGCAATGTGTGCAGAACAGCTCTGTGTTCTAAGTCAGTCAGAAAATATTGGTAGTTGAAAGTATGATTGTAGGATACACTTTATATCTTATATATGTATACTACAAGCTTACATGGGTGATCTATGGATGCCCAATATTATGTTCTTTCATGGGGTCCAAAATCTCCTGCCTGGGAGTGTTAATGGTATTAACCTGTGCAACCTGTTTTTAGAGTGAGGAGCTGCTTTTTCTATTAGGATAAATAAAAAAGGTATTCTCTAAAAACAGCACAAATGTATATAATTTTCTCTCAGTAAGGTTTCTCTGATTTGCTGCATTCACAAAAAAAGAGAAAGGAATAAAGTAATATTAGTAAAAGAGAGCTACATTCAGTGTGATGCTGTACCTGAATCAGATATACTAAATGAAACTTGGGACGATAAAGACTTCATCTCTAATAGGAATATGCTGTACATTGACAAAGATGCATACTGATATAAGTACAAAGCTTCCTGCACAGACAGCAACATTGCAGATACAGTGGGAGCTGAGTGAACAAATCTACATCAGTTAGGTCCTCTGTATCGCACCTCCTTCACAAATGAATGAATGAATGAATGAATGAATGAGCAAAAGAAGTGCGAGTCATTTTCTGACTGTGTGGGATGTTTCATGTCTAAGAACAGCAAAACACAAACATCTTTCAGGGTGATTTGTCCCTGGGACTGTTTGTATTGGCTGCAATAATACTCATCTTGCACAGATGTCCGAATAGGCGTGTTATTCCACACTTCATGGAAAGTTCTTTAGTGCACCTGTAAAGAGCAAAATTTAAATACAAAATCAGTAAGAAACTTTGGTTCTCAGAAAATTGATTTAACATCTCGGCAAGGATAAGTGTTAAATATGCCCTCTTTTTCTTTCACTGAAGGAGCAGGATAAAGATCCTCTAAAAGGGCTTTCTGGTAACTAGGTACAGAATAGGAGAAAGATAATTTGTCCTTTTGAGTGTGTTAATGCTTCAGAACTATTTGTACTTGGTCTTTGTACTTAGTGAAACACATTTTGTTGATAGCTGTGGTCATGAGCACAAGCAACCTCTGGTTTAAGAAGTGATGCTCATCTCTTAGATGTTTGTATTTTCTTTGATTAGCGAGCAACAAGCAACACAGCTTTGAATAAGGAGTGCAGTTAAGTAATATTTCTGTATTTCACAGTTTCTTTATTCCCTTTTAAAGCACCATGGATTTTTTTATGTTAATTTTCATAAAGTGTTTCTGTCTGGAAATCTGAGATGAATTCAGTCTGCTGTACTGTGTCATCAGTGGTGGAAGAAGGCATTTTATATGCTGATGAGTTGGTGTCAATGACAACTGAATTCTGAGTTGAGACTTCCTGTTGATTTTTTTGCTTTTGGGGCGTCACTTGAATAACCGTAATTCACAAATAACAAGTTATTGTCTTTTGTAAACTTGGCAACTGATGATTATTTGAATTATTGATTATTTTTTTGATTAACGATTTAGTCTACATAGTGTCAGAAAATACCTGTCAGAAGGAGCTCAAGGTCATGTCTTTGCTTTACCAAAACCCAAAGATCTATTTTACAGTTATGTACAGTAAAACAGAGACAAACTGCAGTTCCTAATATTTGAATGTTTCACATTTTTGTTTGATAACAGACTTAAACAATGAATTGATTATCAAACTTTTCTGTCAATCAATTAATCAACAAACATTTCAGCTGCAAAACCTTTTCCTTTCTTCACAGCGTCCGCCAAAATATTTTGTGACTTGGATTAATTAAATCTTCTTTTCATCCTGCAATTGCCTTATTGCCTTATTTCAAAGTCTGTTTAATCTGTAACCTTATTTGCTTTTATTTGATGCACCTAGTCTGTCAGTGCATCACATCCTGATCTTTCATGACTGTTACGACTTGTGCATTTAGTCAACTTCACTCACTTAATTGATTAAGCAGCCATATGCTCCAGTCTGCTACCACCAGGAGCACAGCCGTCCCCTGTGGCAATCTGGACATCTCTGCAGACAGCCTTCTCTTTTCTCCTGCCACAATTCACCCCCAGTCAGAACTTCACAGTCATCCTCAATCTTCCAGCGCAAATTGAAAATTCATCTCTTCGAGGAACATGTCCCGCTCTTTCTACTTATCTCTGCCATCTTAATTAAGTCTCCCTCGCCTCTACCTTCCTCTTACAGTTGCACCTGATATTGCTCCTTCCTCATACAAACTGTGTCTTAAGTTGCACTATAAGGACATAACAATATTTTCTATATATAAATATATGTCTTCGGGACACTTTGACTCAAAACTTGTTGCTTAGCCATCTAGTAGCTAAAACTTTTAGTTTATTTATTTTATATTTAATGTTATGTTTTACGTTGTATATATTGAGATAACAATGGACTATGAAGAGGGCAATGTCACCTTTACCCTTAATCAGGGGAAATGATAGTGGTGGTATTGGAAACATATTCTGATAGTGAGAAAGCACACAGCAAGGTGCAGACCAGTGCAAGTTTCAATACATGTCCATTAAAATGAAACTAAACTTGTCCAATTTATTTTATTACCTGGCCAACTGAAGACGAGATAGATGAAACACTGGGGATTATATAACAGTATATTGGAGAGGAGTTGTGCAACTTGTTTTGTTTTGCTAGACTGTGTTGGAAACATTATATATTGGGCAGAGTTTGAATTGTCTAGTATTTATGTCTGTTGAAAAATGTCCTAAAAAGTGTGTGCATTTTGCCAATCTGTGTGTGGGACTGACATGGAAGTCTTGTCCTGTCCACTAACACAGACCATGCCATGGCACAGTAACATTATCTGCCCAGCTTCCCCTTCAGGGAAGGGGAGTATGAGTTTCAGAGAACTCCTTTGTTTTCCCTTCACTGTTACTGATAAGGACCAAATGAATCAGGGGCTTTTTGTGGAGGGACAAAATGAGAGGAAAAAGGAAAATGATTATGACTTTTCAAAGTCCTGAGGAAGGGATACGAGGCAAGATAGAGAGAGATTATTGGAGATATATTTTTGACAGCCCAGAATAGTTTCTCTGAGTGCATGCTATTGTTTTGAGGATGCTTGTGTGTACAATACTTGCTGATTTGAATTTGGGCACTGTGTGTGGTAAGAGGTAGGCGACTCAACAGATTTTTTCCTTCTCCCTTAAATATAGCTTGATTGGGTGCCTTGTCGGTGGGTGGGCAGTGTGGTAATCAGGATTAGCACAGAAGTTCATCTCTGGGTTACTGGTACACTGCCACTGGGCAAGATGTCAAAATAATGCTGCAGCTATTGCTGTTGTGTCACATTTCACCCAGAGGTGTGTTAAGTCATGCTGTAAAGTAATCTGGATTATTGCCACACAACCACAACACTGGCTTAGTTCTATCTATTCTACTGCTCACAGTCACAGATGATTTAATCTGTGTATTAAAAACATGTTTTTGTCTTTCATCTTTGTTGTTTGCTCTGGAGGCAGCTGTATGCTATTCCTCATTGGATTAAATTCACACCACATTTTTGTGCTGAAAATTTCTTTAATGTTTGATTTTAAAAAATGTTACATGTTAATTTATGAATAGCCGTTATGGTAAAGGGTGATCTGGGAAACACCAAATCAATTCTTGAAAACTGAGCAGGTATTGCTAAGTTAACCTTGGGCTCTCACATGCTATAAATACTCTTGCCAGTGTACATTTGTCAAATGACTGCAAATCCATCTGACAGCTGCCAAGTGTGGTTGTAAACAGTACAGTGAAGGTAGCCCACATTGTCTTTGGCTGGCTCCAAGTAGTGCTGAACCAGCCAGCCCGTAGAAACCCAGGAAGTTGCTGTATTCTAGAGGCAAGCAGTCTTTTCTGTATCAGTATTGTTTGACCTCAAATTCAAAGCCATCTCTTACCAGCAGGTGTCTCATTAGTGACAACAAATGACAGGTGGATTAAACAGAATTAATCAAAATAGCTGGTGCACCCTGCAAAAACAGGCTTGTATGTGATACTTTTGCATGTTCATTTAATAGCTGCTCATTTTATAAATGACTTAAAGTGCAAACTTAACTGAGTAATTTGCTTCTCTATATGTCATTTGCAAGCTACATTTGGTCCACTTTTAGGGCAGATAATTATAAAATCCTGGCTAGAGGCTACACCACTTGTGTAAATTAGGAAGCTGTACAGTGAGAGTCTCAGTAATACAGGCTACAGACACAAAGTGTTTGAACTTAATGAATTTACGGCTAATAAAATATATCTGTTCATATATCTATTGTGCAGGTTAAATACACTGTTGTTTCTAGATAAAGATTAAACACTGTGATCTGGCCTTGACCGCTAGATCTGAATAGGATGCTTGGAAAACAAAACATAGATAGATACTTTATCGATCCTTTACAGGAAATTACTTTGCTACAGTTGAGCTCTGTAATTGCCAGCAATGACAACAGGTTACATCCTAACTGAAGCATGTTGTGTAATTGTAAAAAAAACCCTATAGATTTAGTCAGTTCTGGACATTTTAAACATGTTTTAATCTCTTATCTGTGTGCTTCTTCTCTCTGCCTTTAACTACACGCATACACAGACACCCCCACGCAAACACGCATCAAGTTTCTTCTCTTCTCTATAGTTGCTGCAACCATCTCGTCTACAGTAGCACCGAACATGCTCAGTCCAACATGACCTGCCTCAGAGCCTACCTGCGGAAGCCCCCTGCCAACTCCCCTGAGACATCGTCCTTCCTCCTCAGTACTCATGGTGAGGTTAAATCTTTTTCACTTTTGTTGAGGGAAATAGATTGTAGTTTTAGACTCTTACATTTTATAGTTTGAGTTTTTTTTTTACAAGCATCCACAATAGCATTGACAAAAAAGGACAAAAGAGTGTCTGTCTGTCTTAATCTATCATAGTGACAGTAAAGGAATGTGCCCATGTTATATACTGTGCAGCATCGTGTCACATCGATCTGCCAGCGCAGACACTTGATTCCGCAGTGTGTCTAACAAGAGAAGCACATTACTCGCAGCAACAAGTGGGCTCAGGTGTAGCAACAAGTCCTTTGGTCTGGTAATGAGGCTGCCCCTCCTTATGTGGTGACACCCTGAATCATTTATGGAGGGTGTCAGCCAGACTGGAGCAGGGTGCACCTGCACTGTTAACTGAAAGACTAAAGTCTCATTCATTATCCAGTATTTTCTTGTCCACACAAATGGATATGGATAAGATAATACTGGGGTGCGGTTACAGTTAAGGGGGTGGCTTTTGTATTTTATGCCTGTGATACTTGTGTGGGTGTGTCAGCAGGAGATCTGTGACTTTAAAAAGCCTATTTGGAAGATTAATTTCCACACAGCTTTGTACTAAAACATCAGAGAAATTTATATTTTTATTGTGAGATTGTAGCTACAGTAAGAACAATAATTGTTTTTGTATGCAAGAGAAGTGTGGATAGTTCAAATGAATGGAGGATAATAACAAGCTATTCCATTTCGTTTCTGTTGATAACTTGAGCATCATAATCAGATGGCTTCTCCACATATCCCATCACTTTGTGGAAACAGATAACAGGGGTTCTCTGAGTCTTGGGAGCTTTTTGCTGCAGTGGCTACGTCTCATCTGACCCATGTGGCACAAATATGCCTCTTGGGTTCAACTCCAAAATTAGCTTGGACACCCTTCTTCCCTCTCATTTTGGCACCACAGTTATATGCTTGATCTCTGCAGTTTTCAAATGTGATATTTAAAACAAGTCAAAATGAGAGATCACAAACCATCCTCTGCGGACAATTCGGAATGATTTGTGGCATCTGTGTGGGGTTCAGTTTTAACAAGCCTTGGCTCGGCTTGACATCTGGCATTCAATCTAAAACAATAAAGTTAATGCTTTCATTTCTGATAGCTGTTATTTTATGCATGATCTTCCCAGTTGGGGACTCACTGAGTTCATTCTGAGAGTCTGCCCTTTGAGAACTGGGTCAAAATTTGCCATGAGCTTGATTCCTTCCAGAAAGCTTCTGCTGTTTGGTTGAGTGTGTCTGACTGCCAAGAGTGAATTACAGCCACCAAGCTGGTCTGAACATAATGTTTTCACATCCCCTGCAGGCATTTGTTGCTTATCTTTTGTATAGGTTTCCCTTCTACAAATCAAGCCTGCAGTTCTTTGCATGTTTGGTATGTGTAGAGTGTTGTCAATTGTTCATGTGTTTAGTATTTGAGTGTTTGACTGCAGCTTTTTCATTATTTCCTTCAATGGTAATTTTATACACATGTTGCAGCAGAAAAAATGTGCAACTCCTGTCCCCCTTTTCCAAACATTATTCTGGTCACTTAGAGACTATTCTGTAACACAAAAACAACAAACAAACCAATCAAGACAAAAGAGACATCTGAACAACTTTACAGACCCACACATGCACCCACTGAGGATAGTAACATCTAGGCCAAAAGTGTTTTTTATGCCTAATAGTAACAGAAAATGGCCCAGTTTGCTGCAAGGAAATTTAAAGTGACTTGACAAGTTTGATGTGTAACTACTGACTTAAGTGGTTTGAGCTAAGTTTCCTCTTCATTCAGCCTCTGCATATTTTGCTACCTTTTGCTTGACAGTCAGACTCGCACAGCGAGTTGATTACTGCACCACTTACTGGGGTTTGAGGCAATGCCTGAGTCAGGCAGAGACAGGAGGAGGGAGAGGAAAGTTAAAGATGAAGGGTGGAAGGGAAGAGAAGAGACGAATGAGAGAAGAAACATTGGAGAATAGATAAAGATTGGAGATGTTTTGCCAGATTTAAAGATAAACTTTCAAGCTTTAAATGGATATTAATTAAAGGTTAACGTCAGTTAAGGGATTACTGTGCTTTCAAACCCAGAAATGGAAAGAGAAATCGGAATAGAAATAGAGAAATAGGTCTCAAATTTGGAAAGAAGACCAGAAATGCTTCTACAGAAAATTGCCTGACAAATATGGTAAATCTGACCTCTTTTAAGATTAAAATCGTTAGCCTTGAGACAGAAGTAATAATGTTTCCAGACAAAAGATAATTTGTCTATAGAGTATCAAACATTTTGTGGCTCCCAAAGGCTGTTCAAAATGTTATTGCTCCAGACTTTACATTTTCAGAGGCAATTTTATGTTATTTAATGTTATTCCAATTGAATGGAGGGAAATGAAAAATATGCTAAATGGCAGGTTTAGTTTAGTTAGTAGTAATAAACAAGTGGATACTAGTTTACAAATCAAGGGTTTGTTAGTCTTCAAGACAGAAGTTTACTTTTTTACGTGCTCGTTATTGGGCAGATATGGACATTCTTAATACTATCATAAGGAACTTCTTTAACTATTCTACTTGGTGTCTGATCCTCAATTAACCCTTCAGATAAACATTTTACTAAGAAAATAGATGTGTTTTTTGTGGTGATTATTTTTATATTTCCATTCCATATTTTTCCCAGTGTATAGAGCATTTATCTCTCTTCCCCTCTAGGAATGGATAAGCCTGCCAATGATTATGTGTAATTGATGGAAGTTCCTTGTCTTCATGATTAAAGTGCACAGAGCGTTTCAGATGATTAAATATTAAATACAGGCCAAGGCCTTTTAGAAATACGAAATGTGCAGTCTTGCAGAGACTGAATTCCCCCGGACCTTTCTCCTTGAAGCCATCAAATAATGCTCTACTGTTCTGTCTGTCAAGGCATATTGGCATCTGACATATAGGTGTCTGCCTTTATGAATTCAATGGACACAATAAATTTGATTGACTCCTCCAATTAGAGCTCCATCTCATTGGTTTTGGCAGCTATCACGGAAGAAGATGAGTTTTGGGAAGTTATATAACAAGCCCGTTAAAGGAAATTCAGCAAGGAAACGAGAGGACACCTTGTGTGGCTCTCATCAAATCTGCTCTTTGTTCCCCCTTGGATCAAATAGGATGAATTGGCGCTCGCCCCAGATGAAAACTTTGAATCCTATACACAGCAGTTTCCCAACTTTTCAAAACCCTCCCGTTCTCACAGAAAATGTTACAGAACACAGATTAACTCCAGTCTCTTTTCTTGCTCCTTTTTGCCCGATAATGGCTATTTTAACTGTCACATAAAGACCAACAGTGTCCCCTGGCTTGGCCTTATTGGATGCTGGTGGGGCACAGGTTTTCAAATGTAAATGTGACAAATAAGCAGCAAAGCCTATTAAAGCAGAGCGAGAGAGGGAGTGGGAGGTTCAGGATAACCGAGAGCCACACACACACAGATACACTACATAACCTTCTCAACAGCGAGAATATGGCCTTTTCTTCCTATTTTTCTGCTTTAATTGAAGATGTGTTTGGGGGTTATGTTCTGTATTTTCAAGAAATATTTTTCATTCCACTCCTGAATTGAATGTGTCCTTTATTGAGAAAAAAATTCAAGGAAAGAAGAGGACCTGATGTGGGTGTCCTCTTCTTTGGTTTTTATCAGCATTGAATCAGCCTCAGAGGAGCATGGCAGTGTAGCATCGTCTTGAATGACAGGGCCACTGCTGCAGAAGGACAACAGATCAAACATTTTGTTGTCTCACAGAATGTGGCAAAATGGATGCTGCTGTTTTTTTTTTTTTTTTTTTAATGCCTGGTTACGGAAAAGCAATAACAGATCATCCTTGGTGTCTGACACATGGCTGGATGACATTTTTGAATTCCCTTTGGCTGTGCAAGGGGAGTTTTTTGAATGTAGTTTTTGTCTCTGCCGGTCTGTGTGCGTTGATGTGTATCAAGTTTACATGAAAAAATCACATTAGTCAGTACCTTGGTCACAGGTTGGGGATGTTATCTGAACCTATACAAAATTCATGGTAGGGTAGTGCTGACTCGGCTGTAGTCATGCCCTGTTACTGGACAGGCAACAGGGCTTTGTGGCCTAATTGAGCTGGCACATAAACAAGGACAGCTCCACAGGGGAGAGGTCAGATAGGGTGTCACCCACTGTCAATATCTATGTTAGCGCCTTGCATCTTTTTTGTGTGACTACAGGCTTTTTAAAATCTCCCTCTTTCTTCAAATCTTACCAATTAAACATGCCTTTGAATAGTTTGCCAGCCTGGTATAGCCTTGCATAACGTGTTTCTTTGTTTTTGCAGCATAATTTCACAGGTTTCTCACAATTTAAAAAGGTGTAGTTGTCAGGTGAGACAGGATTTAATGGCAGGTGATTTCACTGCCAATGAAAGAAATCTGTTTACTTCAGACTTCTTTGTAGGACAAGATCCAAAACTAAATAGAAAAGGAAAATTGCTCAAACATACAAAGAAGGATCGACAAAAATGGGACTCACCCATTCAACTTGGATCATCCTGGGAAATAGACAGATATAAACAACACTGAGCAAAGAAAGTAAAATAAGTATGTTGAAAAATAACATGATGAACATGGATTTTCGCTTTATCCATTCACAGAAAACCTCAATAAAACATGAAATATCAGTGCTGTTTTTTAAGATATCGATATGAAATGTCAGAGGCGTTTCTCACTTTAGTGCAAGAAACCATTCACAGCCTTATCCCAAAGTGGAGAGCAATTATGTTTGTAATTTGATAGTAGAGGTTAGTGTTTTTCATAGTATAAGAGGAAGTGGAGCAAATAATTAAAGTTACAGAAGGAAAGTTATCTTTTAATTTCAATGTCCATAAAAGGTGTTTGCAGCTTGAGACTTGTGATGTTAAAAGCAAACACTAGAAAATTAAATTGAGTCTGTGTCCTTCAGACTATTAAATAAATTCTTGAGCACAAAAGTTGAGTTTATCCTTTTTATGTTTTTTTAGTCTAGTTTTCTTTCAGTATAACCTGTTCTCCAAAGTGTTTATTACATTTTAATTGTTGAGGGGATTCATTATTTTTTACTGCTGCTATAAAAAGTCTCATTCTAGACCTTTTATTATGCTGCATTATTTTAATTATAGACTCTCTCTCTCTCTCTCTGTAAAGGTTCTAAGTTTTTCAGCTCCTTAACACTGAAAGCTTGTTTCGCCTTGACCTTACTTCACCTGGACAAGCCTGGCATTTTAAATTCCCCCCTGCTCTAAATTCTGCCATGCACATCAGCACATCAGCTCTGTCGCTGAGGATGGCGTCTCTGCCACCCGAGGGTGCGTTCAGTGCGTTTCTAAAGAGACAAAGCAGTGACTGCAGGATGAGGAAGTGTACATTTGCTTAAGATTTTCAATAGATTGGCAGCCTATTCAAAATAAAGTCAGTTTTATTTATACAGAACCAAATTACAAATTTGCCTCGGAGGGCATCAGGATTTGTTGAACTCCAGAAACATTTAACAATTTTTGAAGTTCTTGTGGCAGCTGAACTTTACTCCTTGATGCAAATGTCTCTGATTAGAGTAGATTGGGTAGCCATGCATAAATCCTGGTAATTTATTCAGAGGTAGAGCATTTCAGAGCAAGAGTTTCTGCAAATTCAGCAGTGGAAACAGTGTCTGAAGGTATTTCTTTAAGTAAGACAAGTGAGTGAGATAATTGCTGCAGCTTGTGTTGCAAAATTAGGTTGAAAAATAGTTTTTCTATTTGGGATAGAGACTTCAGTATGTGTGTTTATGTGTATACAAAGTGCAACTGCTGAAATTTGTCACCCATGAGTTATGCTGCACTGATTTGTATTAGTATTTGTATTAGGAATAATAGTTGCTGACATTAGCATTTAGCTCAAAGCTGTGCCTCAGTACAGCCTCACAGAGCTGCTAGCATGGCTGGAGACTCTTAGTCTTGTTAAAGGCAGAATGAGTAGGACTGTCCTAATAAACAATGTATAGACTCATACAAAAATAATCCCTCTCCCACTCCAAGGAGGTGTTGAGAGAAGGGGCCAACTTTAAATGTTGTGTTTACAAACTGCATCCTACAAATCCCACTCATTCTGCCTTTAAATAATTAAGATGAAAACCGTGATCTTTTCCAAACCTCAACCTGCGTTCACTCCAAACTAATAAAATACAATATATTTGTACATGAACAGAATTTGTAGGAGACGGGCTTAGTGTGATGGATGAGCCATATATCCATACTGTAAGTGTGCTGGAGTGTATTTGCATTGTGTGTTCTCATTTGTGCATGTATTGACCCACAGTGCTGTCTCATCTGCCATGTCCTATTAATTCACTCCTACTCTCGCAGGCTGTAACCTCTGCTTCCACAATGCTGCTCCACTCTTACAGGCCATCTGCTTTCTAAAAAGACAGCTCTCTCTCTTTTCTGCCTGCTTATTCTCTCCATTCTCCCTTGTTTTAAATGTTTATCTCCCATCGTTAACACCCCAAATGACTGATATTTACCCTGTGGTAATGTTTTTCTTTCTTTGTCTGGGCTGATGTTGCATATAAGGCTCATGCATTCTATCTGTTGGAACAATGTATTGACTGTAAGTTCTGTGTTTCATGTTATCACCTGAAGTGTTTTAAGAATGAAGGGAAATCCCATTATAGGATCAATACAACTCCCGTTCCTGCTGCCTGTTTACTACAAACATGAATACCTTTTAGCCATTTAAACAACATTGTAAGCATGTTTTTTGTCCACTTAAAGAAGATGAATTTCCCCGTAGTGCAGGACAAGAAGCAGGAAGGGATTTGACTTAATGTGACCCTACATTTAAGTCCTGTTGAATCAGTCTGCAGCTTCTTTACGCATTCTCTGTGTTTCATCCATGTAGGTTGGAAAAAGGGATGTTTTTTTCTGAAAGGAATAGCCTCTTACAGTACTTTGTTGCATTGATATTCTATCGTTTGTAGAGAGCAGAAATGGTGTTTGTGTAAATGAACAAATGGCAAAACCAGAAAAAGCAACAATGATCTATATGACACTTTCTCAGTCGACCACCTTAAAGTGTTTAATTGCATACATGAGTTTCGAATGATGAGATCTGCTTTTACTGATCAAATGTACCACAGTGTATGTCAGAATTAGATGTTATTTTCTTGCCTTGGACTTACAGTGTTCAGTATTCACTTGTGTTGTCTTTATAGCTGTTCTGAAACTGTTTTGTCAGTCTGCATTTAGTTTGTCTTATGCAGTGTGGTACAGATTCTGTTTGGTATTTTTGAGACTGCTTCATAATTACCTTCAGGTTCAGATGTACCGGGAAGATATTTCAAACAGTGTTTTCACTTTGTTCTTCTACCACGGCCAGCAGCACAAAGCCATGCCAAGTTCAGTGTGGGAACGACAAACATCCCTTGTACCCAAGCTCTGAGGTGCCAGCAGCGTTATCACACAACGAGGCTCCCACATTTTAGCTTTAGACTGTGCTCTTATGAGCAGGATTAATTTAGAATAGCACAAAGCCAATGTTAGCAGTGGCCATGTCAACATGGCTAACAAGTCTCCAAGAGCTGTTAGCAGCGCTAGGAGACTTACAGGAAAGGAGAGGAAGAGAGACACTGGCAAGGAGAGAGCGAGTGAAGGAGAGAAAAAGTGACAGATGATAGACAGTTGTCACGCAACACACACACACACACACACACACACACACACACACACACACACACACACACCTTAACCCCAAAGACAAGTGAAAAACCAAAAATAAATAGTTAAACTTGTGGTGACAGAGTCTTTGGTTCACAGTGTTACAGTGTGAACAGATTTCTGCAACCACAATGTGCTGAACACACAAACACACACAAAGACAACTGGCCCCTAGAGGCTATTTGACCTTTTTTGGTTTGTGGGTTGCACGTTCAAAACTGTCTGCTCGTGTTTCCTCTGCTGCCACTTCTCTAATGTCGTCAAGTTCAACATTGTGTGAGGATCCACGTGGTATTGTTTTGATTTTTGTAAATGAAATGAAATGTAGTCATGATAATCTGAAACCTGATTTTACATTAATGCCAAAACCATGCCCTGTCACTAAATGTGACAAAGGAATAGTTTGACATTTTGAGAAATACAATTACTGGCTTTCTTATTGAAAGTTAGATGAGACAATTAATACAGTACCGCTCTTTACAGCCTGGAAGCAAGGTGAAACAGCTGGCCTGGCCTGGTTTTACACGAGCTATATGGTGTACTATTTCTTGTCCAGTTGCACAGATTACCTGGAGTTGAAGACTCCAGGCAGTCAAGCTGGCCAGGAAAAAAACAGTCTTATTGCTAAGATAATTTATTTCCTGGATATAGCTTCATATTTCATGTACAGACACAAGAGTGATATCATGCTACACAAGAAAGCGGAAGAGTATATTTCCCAAAATGTCAAGTCATTCCTTAATATAAACCATTATGTTTAACAATGATTCCTGATGGCTCATCATAACCTTCCTCTTCCTGTTTTCAATAGGTCAGCTGAAGCTGTCAATCATCCAAGAACATGAAGTACTTGTTGTTAGTGGTAAGTCCTATTAAAGGCTGTTCATACAGAGAATCCCTTTCTACCCTGTTCATTTTAATGCAAGTGCTATTCAGTGTGCGCCTGCTGAAGGCTTGTGAAATATTGATTAAATAATATGCCCAATATTTAAAAAATATATGTTAAGGCAACTTTATTTCTATAACACACATGATTTGCACCATGTGAATTAAAATATTGAATGTCAGACCATGACAGGCGACCATTACTGAGAAAAGGCGTAGGTAGGTGGGGAGGTAGCTGGGTACATTAATCCAACAAAAGTGGTTGTTTATTTTAGTCTCCCAGCAACCGCAGCCATGCGCCCTCCTACTTTTGTTTGTCAGTCTCCATCTCTCCTCTCAAAGTCTTTTGTGCCCCTGTCATTTCTCTGAGTGAATGGCCATTTACTCATCAGATGCCAAGCTAGGTTTTTTCCCTTCTTTATTACTGTCCACTCTTGTCTGTTGCATGACACATTTGATGAAATATCTATTTTTTCCACTCCAATTAACATATAATAGGGGAACAGAATATTAAAAGCACCTCTCAGGATAATGCATTCAACACCATCACTAACTATATTGCTAAAAATTATTATAAAGTGCACCACCTCTAACAACATTTTTTTCAGGGACAGTAGCTGATGATTGCTCACACAAAAATCAGCATGTAAAACCATCAATCAATATATCATTTATGTTTCATCCATGTCTTGTCTCCATGGAAAATAACCCTCTCTCACAGACTTAGATCAAAGTGGACTTGAAGTTTTGGATGTGTACTGCATGTAGTTTCTGACATTTGTTATCAAGTGTTATAGAAGAAGAGTCTGAGGTCAGAAATGGCAGTCAGCTGTAGTCAAAAGCTACCCTGCAGATCAGCAACCTCATGGTGTAAAGATGCCCTTAAATATTATCTTACTGATAATAAGGAATTTTTTCATCTGGACAAAATTGCATAATATAACTTGCAAAACATGGCGCAAACACAAAGCATAAAGTGCTTTAGTTTCCCAAACAATATGAGAAGTCAGTCTACAGTCTAAGTCATATAAGTTTAAGTAATTAACACAAAGCCTATATTGCAAGTCCAGTTTTTAATTTAACAGCCCAACTTGTTCTATATACTTTCAGCTATACCTTTCATGACCCAATCGTTCTATGTAGTATGCTTAGTTATATAATTTAAAATGTGTAAATAACGTGACTGTATTTCTGCTACAGTCAGCGGTTTGAACCACGAGGGAACAACACGTAAACAAGATGAGAAGGCGACTGGGACATTTTGATCTTGTATCTTATCTTGTAATATCCTGAGAAAGGTCTGGAGATCAGCACGTTGGACTTGATATACTGTAGCTTCCTCTCTCGAAGTTCATGTGGTTTTTGAGCCCCATGTTGAAGGCCTGCTATGTATTCTGATTTTCCTCAAGTAAACACCAGTGGAATGGAATCTCATTTGATTGCTGTGCTCTGGCACAGGATTAAGTACCCCCAGTAAAATGACTTTACTGGCAGTGATGAAGGCAGAGAAAAAAGTGCATCACATATTGACTTACTCACACAACTTGAGCAGCTGTTTCTATAAAGTATGCAGATTTCCCTTTTGGGTACTCAGTCATTGGAAATACTTGGTGGCAGATAATTTTCACAGCTTGTTATTTCAGCTGTCAGACATCCTCTTACTTTTCCTCCACATACTACAGCAAGAAACAAAAAAATGGGAGTAGGGATGTGCGTCATTAGTCATAAATGTTGCTGCCCTGTGGGTACCAGAAATACTAGTCGGTTAAATGTATTATTATTATTTCATTAATGTATACATTTAAATTACATATTGACACAATTTGCTCTGAAATGTCTTCCTAGTCAAATATAACTATATAAAACAAGCATCTGTTACTAATGTTAACATCACTGGTAAACTGTTGTGTCTAAGATGTTATGCCATTAATCTAATATCACATACCGTATTTGCTGTGCTATTGCATTCACCCAATGAAAATGCACTTGTAATAATCAGCCTGTAAAAATTAGGATTTCTTGTTACGCTGAATATTGTTTTCAATAAATGTTAACTTTTATTTAGTGAGTTGTTATGTTTTGTAGGGTAATGTGCAGTGTTCATAATCCATGGTGCAGAGTTCCACACATTTCAGCAGCATTTAAAATATAGATTGGTTTTTTTTTTTTTGAAGAATGTGATTAATGGTTTCAAATGGCTCTTACAATATATGCAAATTTCTTTAAACCCTATTGATTAACTTGTGCCCAACTTTAACTTTGTTTTCTGAGTGTTTTCTTACTTCTAGACTAGTTGGAGTTAATGGGAAGCAGGCAAGCTGTATTAAACATGGCAGTTCATTTTTTTTCCATCCAAAGCAGCTTGCAGTGCATATGCCAGATATGCTTCTACATTTTATACGCTCCAGACTCATAACACATGCACACATGGTCTACACAAGCAAACCTGATCGTGTTTTTGTAGCAACAGTGTGTTCATTCAGAAATATTGTACATCATGCAGGAGCTGAGCCATGCTAAGCTGTGTGGTTGAGCTCAGCATTTGCGGGTCCAGTGTTTGTTCTGGAGACATTTTGACCCTGCACCCAGATGTACATGTACATAATTAATTTGACTACAAAGTCATAATTTATTCAGATCTATTTCTATGTGTTTGCAGTTTTGGAGGCTAGAGGCATGGTGAAAGAGTGCCAGGGGCCATGTGACTCTTATGTTAAGGTATGTATTATTTTACAGACTGACACAAAAAGCCCTTGTGGGGACTATGAGATAATGTTGGACACTAGATTATCTGTACTTTTGCTGTCCTCCTCAGGTTGGAATGTTCCCAGACAGCGATCCTAGAGACAGATATAAGACTCGTATGGTGCCTCATTGCAGGAACCCCATCTTCTTACAGACCTTTTCCTTGTAAGCATCCAGTCAGTGTCCTCCCCAGTCTGACATGTACAGATGAGATAACTAGATGTGACAAATACGCAAATAAAAGCACATCCACCTTTGCATTATACATATGCAGCTTTTGGCTCTCAGTTGTGGGCTTTTCAAATGTTGGTGCAAAGTTTCAGTGGGAACAGCTCATCTAGTTGGCTAGTCACAAACAAACTTAAAATTTGAGACCAGTTGACTTATTTTTGTTCCTTTGTTTTCAGTGTTGTCAATGAGGGGGACCTTCACAAGAGACTGCTTTTCACAATGTGGAACTCCGACTCCACAACAAGGTACGTGTTCCTGCTGGGAATGTTAATGATGTGGTTTTTTCATTGAAACTCGTACTTAAAATGTTTGTTTTGAAGAAGCTGTAACACTAAAGCGAACCAAATGTGCACAGGAACAAAGCCTCCTACGAGGGCAGTAAAATACCATTTTATAATTGATGCTGCTGCATTCTTCTGTGTGTTTGTGTGTGAGTGTGTTTCTTTGTATGGCTGTTTCTGAATCTGGCAGAGTGAATATGTTACTCTCGCCTCCCTGCCTCACCAGACTTAAGCTGAAACAGGGTCACTGCTGGGGATGGAGGACATATGGTCGAATGAGTCACACATTTCTTGAGCTGTGCTGTATTGAGAGGACAGATGAGGCATTGCTATGTGCAAGAACTACTGAAGAACACTACTTTTGACATGTTTCACAAAGTTAAAGACTCTTTGCCACACAGAACACTGTGATGCGCTTTATTTTCTTTAAATGATTATTCTCAGCTGAATAGGAACAAAATACCACATACAGCAGCCATTTGAAAGGATGTATACAGACGTACTGTATACAGGGACAGGCTTACATGATTGATTGAGTTGCGATCGTGGAATGATTATAAAGATAAAGACCTTTTCAGGGCAGTTTCTGGGACACAGATTAAGAGCGATTTACTCATCTTTGGTAAGCCTCATTCACACCAAATGTCCCCTGGTATTAATTGGGAAAAGCCAGTGGGAACAAATGTTTCCAACAGTAAATACACATTTAATAAAGCTAAATTATTCTCCATTGCTAGATACGAGATTTATTACGCTGATAAGATTCCAAGTGTAGCTTGCCAAATAACTTGATTTATTAAAATTTGGGGGCACTCTGCCCTTTTCCTGGCACTAGGTATAAATTACCTACACAATGAAAGATGTGAACTCTTATGTGCTCCATTTTCTTTGTGCCGAATGTCTCAGAACCAAGGTGACAGTACATACGGTTGTATTTACCAGGATTTGTTTACATACTTCAAATCCACACAGAGGCATTTAACACATAACCATGGATTCTCCAGATGCTCTGTCAAGCAAAGACGCTATTATGGTTTTTTATGATATACAAGGGCAGCATCTGTTGAGAGCCAGCAGTCTGTCAACAGAGATCTGACTCCATCCACAGCTATGATCTGGAGTTACTCAAGGAAAAGAGATCACAACCTGTTGAACATGTCCACTCTCATACACCCACTGACAGCACACATTCTTGTCCAACAAGGACAAGAATCCTTGTTGGATTCTACAACCTGTAGGTCTCTGCAGGGTTAATCTTTACCCCCATGTGTTCCTCAGAAGCAGTTTTAAATACAGTCCAGCCTGAAATGTCATGAAAATGTGCTTATTCAACTCTGCCTTCTGCCGTGCTGCTGCGAAGAAATTGTGGGCTGCAGTGCCTCCTCAGCAAATCCTCTTAAACACCACAGAACATTGGCCAAGGTGCTGCTGTAGCCAAACCCAGCTGATCCTTACATGAATGTGAGCAGTCCTGTAATGTGTGGACACAATGACACAGTGTGAGGCTAAAAAATAGACCTTCACTGAATGACAACTCCAGCCAGATGCTGGGCTTCCCTAGCAGTGTTCAGCCAGATACAAAGCATTGCTCAAGTTGTGAGTTAAAGTTGATGATCGGAAAACTAAATTTAGATGAACTAGGCAGGCTCAAGACCTCACAGTGTTTGATCAGTGTTTGACTATGCAGCTTTGAAAAGAAAACAAAACAATTTATACAGAATTGTTTGTAACAACGAATTTTTTGGATAAGACATTTCCATTATGCTCTATTTATTCTGTTATTTTATTTCTTTTGGGCAAATGATTTGACAAATATTCATGGTGCACAGAGGTTGAATCCCCCTGACTTTTTATCTAGCTGCATCTCAAGGTTCACATTTGTTTTGAATGAAACACATTCATGTCCCTCTCAGCATGAATTATGATCACTTTGATGATCCTTTAACTTGTAATCTAGCATCATCATCAGATAATGATCAGACGTCACAACCAATGGTCTTCTCCTGTGGTGACCCATGTATACACAACATAGTGTTATGTACATGTAAAGCACATCTATACTCTTGGCTGACTATACTGGTGAAAAACTTTCACAGAGCTGAGTCTGCATTCACTGGAAGTTTTGGTAGAACAGGCTGTTATAAACTCAACATTGCCTTCACAATATTCTGTCAATGCAGCTGAGCTTTTTTGGACACTAGCTCATTCTACTGAGTGGAGCCAAGACACATTTCAGGTGTTCATTTGTGCTGACGGCCAATTTGCCCTCAGAACAGCATCAGCAGCTGCATTAGTCCTGTCCAGCTGGGACGATGTCGAGAACTGTTTTTCTCATGTATGCATAATCAAACACCACTAGCCCCCTCCACCACCACCACACACAGACTTCCATAAATCTGATAATATATTTGTTTAATGTCAGTATGTTCATGAAAAATGTTTCCCAAGTATGACATCCTTACTGCTTTAAACTTTTTTATGATTGTTTTGTATATCTTCATCGTTTTTTATTGTCCCTCTAATGGCACAGATTTCACCCAAGGGATCAACCTTGTCCTATCATTTTCATAATAAATCATTCTGTGTGGCACTGTGGGACAAAATTATGCTTGACAAAATCTGACACCAAGATGAAAAGTACTATAAAATTGTCAACAACATCATATTGATTAGTTTGTGTTTGTAGTTAGGTCTGCTGGATGATACAAAGCACATTTCAGGCTTGAGTTAGAGGACACATCAGATTTACTCAGGGGTTTTAATTGATTTTTATCCTACTTATTTATTCTCTCTGTCTCTCTCTCTGTCTCTGTATCAACAGGATGAGTGTGCTGCTGGGTTGCATGAGCTTTGGTGTGTGCTCCCTTATACACCTGGAAAAGGTACGTTTAAACTAGTTTAAACTATGAGTATTAAGGCATTCTGTAAACAGTGTCCTTAGCACACTTTCACTCTTTCTGTGTGTGTCCATCCATTAGACCATGAACCTAAGAGTTTAGTTCAGTGTGAATGAATTCTAAACCTCAATATGTTGAGAGGAAACACTTTGGGGTTACCAGTGTTACAGCGCAGCAATGTTGCCTCCAGATACTGGAGTACAACACAGTTTGAGTCACTCTCTCTACTGAAATGTTATAGGTCACGTACACAAACACATGCAATCCTTATTCAAGTGTCACTGAATCTCATGTATTTACTGAACTAAGACCAGATTTTTTAAAATAACAATCTAAGTGCACAGATGCTGTGGGTTGATGATGTTGCACATAGACATTTGTAATCAAAGGTTAAATACTGTAAATCTTTAACCAAATTAAAGTAAATCTGTTTCTAAAGGCAGTGTACCATATGGCCAAAATATGAGCAAGTTGTACATCTTAATAGAAAATGTAATCTTAGGGGACATTCGCTATCACTGGCACTGCAGAGACCCACTTTGTTGTTTTCTGCCACAAGACAACAAAGCCCAAAGTTGATTCCTTTTGTCAGCCTGTGTTTGAGCTGTCAAAAACGCAGCACATCCTGTTCTCATCACACGTACCGTACATTTCCTAGCTTTTGTTCTGCCCTCTGTGGTTGTCTAGCTGGTGTGAACACTGAAAACTACACAATACTATCTTCATACAAAAGGTAAAACAAGAGTAAGAGTCTACAGCTATTTGCCATTGCCATTACAGCTAAATGCCATTGTCAGCTTGGTAACATGCTAATGATGACGGTGCTAATTTGCTGATGTTGTGCTTTCTAACATTTGCTAATAGGCACTAAAAACAAAGTACATCTGAGGCTTCTGGGAATGCCATTAGTTTTTCAAGTATTTGGTCATAAACCAAATAAAAAGTTTGACTGATGGTGGCCCTAGATTACAAGTGAGGGATCATCAAAGTAAGTATAATTCATCCTTAGGCGTACATGAATGTCTGTACAGAATTTCCATCCAATTATTGTTAAGACCTGTCACTCAATTCCACAAATATGAACCTCTTGATCGTGCTAGATAAAATGTCAGGGGATCTCCAAAGTCAGTATGATTCATCCTCTGGGCCCTATGAATATCTGCACCAAATTCAATGGCAATCCATTTAGTAGTTATCGAGATATTTCGGTCTGGACCAAAGTGGTGGACAGACTGTAGAGTCTGCTAGCTGGGCTAAAAATCACCTTACACAGTGAAACTAACTGAACACTGGGAGTAAACATTCTTGGTGAGTTCAAACATTTCAAATTCAGCCTGACTGCATGCCAGGCAATGTGGGGAGGACAACCACTTAAAGACACACAACGACAGACACACAAAGGGTGACACCACTTCATCCCACACACCTACATCATTATATAGAAGAACACTGTCCCTTAGCCCTTCTTCCCAAACTGTCCCAGGTGATAGCAGATAAATGTGACGTGCAAGACTTGCTCTTTGGCTGAGTTAGAATAAATTCTCCTCCACTGTACATTATATCCCCATAACTGCTTTTCATAGCTATTTCCCTTAACTGTTTAATTATTCAACTCTAATTTATCCAACTGTCTTTCCTCTGCCTTTGCAGATGTGCATATTTTCTTTCGGCAGCATACCGCATATTCACATTTGAAAAAGAAAGTCCATGTTTTAGTGGTTAGTGCAGGAACCACTTCTAAATGTTTGCTATGTAGTTCCTCAGCACATCATCATCATTATCATTTATGTATGTTATTGCATCATTTAGCATGCATTCGTGTGTATTTTTAAAGCCACATAAGGTCATTAGGTACTTTTCCAGTTTACAGAAAGTATATATTTTTTCTCACTGTCTTATTAAAGTAAAGCAAATATACTGTCAAACTAACCAGATTCTGCGTTGGATTTAGAGAAAGCAGGAAACCGGTGTGCTCATTATGGTTGCAGCATAGTTCAGAAAACCTCTCAGAGAAACAGCAAAAACTTTCATCCAATTGTCTGTTTCTGAAATTGCATATTCTGCTGAAACGAACCCTACAATTAGGACTCTTTGTGAAGCAGAATATACGAGTGTCCTGGTGATGAAGTGGTTTAAGACACTTGAGAGTCTAGGCTTGAAATCACTGCAGAAAAAAAGAATCTACTGTGAAAGCACAGAAAAATCTTCTCTTTTGGCCTCTGATTTTTGACTATGAGAGACAAAAAAATCTATCTTTTTGTGTTAGAAATCATCAGCATTTGACCCGAACTTTCAGATGACGCTGAAAGAAATCAAAGCTTAATTCACCAGTTTGAATGACACGAAAAACGGTCTCTGCATTCATTGAAAGGGCCTTTTAGTTAGTTGGCATTTAATTATTACCATAATTGTTGTTGTTTTTTTCTCAGACTGGCTGAGAAGTTGACATAAAACCCTTAATTTGCTGTTTAGAAACAAAATGAAGAAAGCTTTTTGTAGTTTTAATTAACATCCACATCAGTGAGGACACAAACAACGGAAAGAAATTATATTTTAGTCAGGCTTGTGTCTTCCTTCCTCTCACATTTATCCCGATGAATATTTAATTGGCTTAATATGCTAATGAGTGAGATTTAGCTTTGAGTCACACGAAGTTATGTCTCTTCACCCCCCCCAACAAATCCGTCATTCTCTTCTGTTATTTTTCTGTTCATTTAACCCTTCCGTCAAACTCATTCCTTTCTGTTTCCCTCCACTGTGTTCTTGTTTTATTTCTGAAGCATTAGCTCATGAGTGCTGGCTGTTATTTTTGTTACCTCCTTTGCTTGCCTGTCACATCTTGTCATTTGTTTACACACTTTTGCCACTTTGTGCTTTTTACTTCTCGCCATCTCCTGCGTTCTCTCTTCTCGTCTCTCTCATCCATCTCCCTCTTGGCTAACAGCTCTCTTTGCCCTGCTCTTTCCCCCTTTGTCACATGTGCAGGGTAATATTGAACGATGGCGTAAATCCCTCTCTGACTTTCAGGACATATGCCCTCCCCTCCCCCATCTTCTATACAAGTCCCCTGCCCATCCTCCCCCCTTGTCCCACAGCCGGCAGGAATCTGTCCACTCAGATAAGATGCTTTTAAAATGGAGATTATTGTCACTGTCCATGGCATCACATTATTTAGTACAAAAGAGGAGGCTGACAGTGTGTGTACGTGCGTGCGTGCGTGTGTGTGCTGTAATAATTGTGTGACACAGACTAAAGTAATGTCATGTTGTCATGTCCTTGTTTGCAAGACTGTGTCCACATCGCCAGGATTACAGATCAGACCCCCTCTGCCACAGCCCACATGATTTTATGTAACACACATACAGTAGCAGCAAACACATAACAAACGTGCACACCATCTGGCACACAGTGCAGACGTGGGGGCATCAGCTGCTGGAATAAGCTAAAGCATTGTGAATGTGTGTGTGTATTCAGTGTTTGCAGCCCTGCAGGAGGAAGCAAATTGAGTCTGTGTGTGTGTGTGTGTGTTTGTGTATTTCTGTGCAACGTGTTTATGCTTTCACATAGACAATTCATTTTAAATTTCGCTCTCATTAGTTTGAAGCTTGAAGTCATACATACACATGCATGCGCCTGACACACACACTGACACACACACACACACACAAACACAGTCACTCTTTGTGTATTGTAGGAGGTTCAGGGATGGTACTACCTACTGGGAGAAGAACTGGGGAGGAAGAAGCATCTTAAAGTGCCAACACAACACAACTATCACTCCACTGGTAAGTTAACTTGATAACCATTGTCAGTGCTGTGTTTATGTGTTAATGTGTTTAAAATGTGTGACGTATTAAAAGTTGGTATTGAATGCTTGGTCCGATTCAGAGGCCTGTTCACTTATTTTTGATTTGATATTTCCTCATTTAAATCAGGAAACCTTTCTATCTACAAGTCATATTTATTTTAGTTCTTTATTTAGCATGTTGGCTTTTTCCATGCATGAAAATTCCCTGAATTAAGGAATTTGAAAATGTACATTGTCGTTAATATCACAGATTTTTTTTCAGCCCTATTGAAGTTAGGTAGACATGGGAAAAGGGGATGAACACAAAAGTTGCAAATGACACATAACCGCGTATAAAAGAATGAAATTAAAAATTGCATAAAACACCACCGGCATTGTGTGAGGGTCATAATGAGAACACAGCTCAACTTAAGGTGCTGTAAATGCATGCCGGATACATATTCTCACATGTTTGCCTGGAGTGTGCCAGCCTCGCAGCTCTTAAGTCTTTATCAGTCTTTGGGTCGGGAGGTGGGGCGACTGGGGAAGCAAGGGATTAAGAGAGGGAAAGAGAGAGGGATTGGGAGAGCGAATGAGGGAAAGACAGAGAGTGGGGAGGGAGGGAGGGGTCTGGATGAAACCCTGACGCATCACAGTTGCCAGAGAGAGAGAGAGAGACGGAGCTCTCCCATACCGCTCGCTGCTGGAGTGGATCTCCCCCCCCTCACGCACAGACACACACCCACCCAAACTCACACACGCACGCACACATGCACACACACACACATATACACACGCACATGCACAACCTCACACACACTCAGACACCTTTGTTTGGAAATCTATTTTTCCTTCTTACCTTCGAGTGCTCCTTTTCTTCCTACTTATGTTTGCACTCACTGGTAGTTTCACGTTGGTGGTGGTGGTGCGTGTGTGTTGGAGTTATGCTACTTTGTGCCGGCCATAAGGGCAGCCTAGACTAGGTGAGTACTATGTTTGTGTTATCATACTTGACTGTACTCGCTGTGCAAGAGAATATTTGTGGAAGTTGCATGTTGCACTGCAAAGCAACGCTGCAGTGTGAAGTGGTTTGTTTTCTTTAGAGGATGCTGCTTCAATGCTTTCTCTTGACTCCTTTCTGTCTGTTGCACTCTCTCCCTCCGCTTCTTCGCCGTTTCACCTTTTTTCCTCTCGTTGCTCGTTCCTTCTCTCCTGTCTTCTCCCGCCTTTATATCTCTCTTCTGCGTGCTTTCATTGTTGCTGACATTACTTTTAATCTCTCTTTGTTACTCTGTGCGTGCGCTGCTAATCTGCCAATTCTCATCTAATTTTCTCTTGCTGAGCTAAATTGGTCACTAATGCTTTCCATGGAAGACCCCTGAAGGAGCTTATCTTAGCCATTCAGTGAATTACTCACAGTATGACACCAACTTTTTATGCACACATATGCACAAACCTTTCACATCAGCACATATTGACATACACATACTCCCAGAGACACTTTTTTTCCAACATCCCCAACCCTTCCCATTCTCAGTACCATGGACTTTGCTTATTCACATTCTTCCATTCTGGGTTATGAGAGTGACGGCAATATCACAAGACGTTAGCTAACCCATCCCAATTTACACTGCTTGGCTGAACTAGGCTAATCTGCCTCATGCAACTTTAAAATTAGTTTTATGCTTCTGTGGATGGAACTGGGACAGGAGTATCAGATTGGACTCAGCCAGCAGGAAACCATTACAAGGCTCGCATGAGGGGATCCTGACTTCGACTCAAGACTTACATGGACAAGTAGTTCGTTTAGCTGTGAGCTGATGGCTTTAACTTGTTTAACTATGACACAGATTTAGTGATTGTAGTCACAGTTGCTGAGAAAGTGCAATAAAGGAAGATTTAAGCAGATTAATTGCAAATTATTTTTCCATTATTTTCATGGCAAAAAAATGGAAAAACAGGATGTGATGAATGTAGAGTGTTTTTGTCTTTCCCAGTAGCAATACTGCCCCACTACTGTCTCATCTGATCCATGAGTGTGTGTTTGTGTGTGTGTGTGAGAGTGGGAGGTGCACATTCATGCATGCACTTGTGTGTTGCCAGCTGGCAGAATGTAGGCCATGGAGGCAGTGCTGCAACATGACATGCACTAACATGGAAATGACCAAAATCCCATTCATTACAATCTCACTGTGTGTGTGTGTCCGTCCTCTCTGTCTCTCTCCCTCTCTCTCTCCCTGTATCTCTGTCAGTCCCTTTATATTTATTTTGCGTGCCTCTTTCATTCTGATGATCCATGTGTTTGTTAATATCCTTGAGCCTTTTCCCTGTCTTTTCCATTCCACGCTTCTCACCTGCAGTTTTATTTTCATATTTCATTATATTTTCATTTTTTATTGACTCCTCTCTCTCAGTTTTCTCGGACATCTCTGTTACTTTTTTGACTCTGGCATTTTTGTCATTTGTCTGTTAGTCCACAGTCCATCTTTTATGTAACCTAGCACTGTAGCAGAATACAAAAAGGCTTTCAGCAAACAAATAATTTGATGAAACACAAGCTGCCAGTTGATAGGATGATAGGATCAGAGGAGTGCATGATTTACAATATATCCCTGATATCAATGGTGCCCAGACTTTTTCCCTTGGAGGGCTAAAACTAAAACTTTATGGTGGGCCATGGACCTAAAACAAACACCTATTGTATTTTATTGTATTGCATGGTTAAGATGCGAAATGGTACGTGCTCAGGTTATGAAAAATTATTAATAATTTGGCATTTTCTCCATGTTTAAAGAGCTTTTTATCTCACAAAAAATAAAACTGCATTAACAGTGATTGATAGAATATTTTTTAATTCATGAAAAAAAAATTGCTGGAAACATCTGGCGAGTCAAATCAAATGTTATGGTGGGCCAACTTTGGCCCGTGGACCCCGCTTTGGGCAGCCCTGCTTTATATCATTAAGGGAAATCCTGTAATTGCAGGAATGAGTCGGAGCATACTGGGAGCTTGGCAGGCTCACCATGTTCCTGTTCTTGCTTTGGAGAAATTAGCTTTGGATTCAAAGCTAATTTATCATTTTTGCCGCTTGCCTCTCCTCTATGTAACTCTCAATGCAATGGTACCATAGAAACAATCTTTAAAAAATGAAAACAACAATGAATTGTTTACTGTATTTTTAGTGCTTTAACACTAGTTTGTTAGAATGTGCTCTAACAAGCATATGAATAGTTCATTTTCAAGAGCTCTTAAGTGAGTTGAAGGTTAGTTTAAGTGTTCATTTGTAATTGTATTTGTAACTAAAAGCTGAAAAGTTTCTTTTTCCCTAAAAGTACCATGAGTTATGTAATCTTTTGCTGCCCGTGAGCACAACACTAGGTGACTATCAGAGGTGTATATCTTATTTTTCAGAAACAAATTTTTATTAGTTTTCATGTCAAAGTAGTAAAACTAAGTGTTTTTTGCCTCATAGCTGTAGTTTGTTGTGTGTATTTGTTGGGAGGTGTGTTTGTTTGTGTGTTTTGTGTTTGTGCAACGCTTAGGGGAATTATGCACTGTTTTTAGGCAGAACCTCAGAGCCCCGGGTGATGGAGATGCAGCCTGCACTCTTTCACCAAGCAGCACAGTAGAAGTTACACAAGGGTGAGACATCTGAGATGAAATGAACCAAAAATTATCACTGTTAACATGTTGTAGATGCAAATTAGGGCTACTATATTCTAACTATATTCACTATTCATCAGGAGAAAACATTACTTGAAGTTAAGTTTAAGCAAGTATCATATTCAAGTAGTCACCTTGCCAATAAGTTGAGTTCAAAATTCAACCATCTCCATGCTTACTTTCCACTTTCCAACAAACAGCTACAGTACCCGTTTGTAGTCAGCTGTTGTTGACCTCAAAGAAGCTGAATGTCAACAGCTAAATGGTTTTAATCCCATGATGCCACATTCACTTTGAAAGAAAGTCTAACTTTACAAGCAAACATCATCTGTTGAAACAAGTCTTTTACTGGTCTGCTAGATTAATCCATGTTAATGTGCACAGACTCTCACCAGAGGTGTACTATTTGGATCAGTGTGTTTGACTAATCCCTCACACAGAGACCTGTGCCAGTTCAGAGCCAGGACAGTGCCAGGCCAGAAATCCTCGGGGGGCAGAATTATGTTGGACGCGGAAACTAGCAGCACATCTGCATACGATGTAGCACCATCCTGACCTAATGGTTGGCTCGGACATTCAGTATTTAGAAAGACATCAGCCTGAATGAAATTTGAATGTAGAAACATCAGCCGGCCCTTTTTGTAACAAATGATTCAAAATGCATGCAGCTAAATCATACATGCAGAACACACAGAGAGGAATGAACTTTCCATCAGGTTGCTACAAGTCGTGCTTGTCTTATTCTCTAGTACTATTCTGGTTCAGACAGACTTCCCTCTTGCATGGTTCAGACTCTCTGCTTCCATAACAAAACCAATATTCTACGCGTTGACAGCTAATTACTCTGCCGGGCTACAATAAAAAGGCTGCCATCTCAACTTTTCTTAAAACAAGTTGAGAGACAGAAAAGGAGAGGCTGTGCATGAGTGGCAGCCAAACAACATTTCTGAAATACAGAGTGACAGGGCAATTAGTGTTGATTTTCAGGACACGTGGCGGAAACCTCTTTTAAGATATAGTAGGGTTGTACACAGCTCTTTAAATGCTCTTTTACCAGTAGTAATACTGTAATACTTTCACCAGTAGTAATGCTAACGATGCAGGATAGAAGGATATTAGATTTAAATTGGAGTGGAAATGAAACATAAAAATGGTTGTTTGTGTTACTGTGAGTTTTCAAATTGCCCTAAATGCTTAAAGCAGCAGACGAAATCTGTTAAACAGTGCTTAGTCTTGCAATTAATTAATTACATATCAGTGGATTAATAAAGGACTCACGATAAATTCTCTTTATTAGTCTGGGTGGTCACTGAGTTGGTAGGATATTTTTGGAGATTCTGTTGTTGCCCGTCTGTGCATGTTTGTGTGTTTTGTTACTGATGAAAGACAAAAACATGCATTTGAGAAACTCCCTCAGCTTGGCTTTTTCGGTTTTGCGCAGTTTGTCAATGGAGACAACTGACCCACAGTGACATATAAGTGTGTGTGTTTTTGACCATGGTTAATGCATTTCCCTCCAACAAGCTTACGATGTGGGTCAGGTGGTCTGTATATGCGTGCATGTAAAAATAGCAGAACAGCCATTGGGCTCGTGCCTAAAAAGTGTGTCATCTTCATCGTACACACACTTTTCACTTCTAATAGATGAATATAGTCCAGACCTACTGTACACACACACACACACACACACACACACACACACACACACACACAGACAAACAAACTGCTTTTCCAGATGGCCTTTAAGTCAGCAGATTAAAATGTACACTATGTGATTAACTTATATGGAATGGTGGGTTGGACATGGACATGGGGGAGGGAGGGGGTTGTTTTTATATTGTTAAAATGTTCTGCTAAATACTGGCTGTGAATTTGTGTGAGTATATGTCTGGCATGCCATGCAGCTGATGCTTTGACCCCAGACTTATATCCACTTGACCTGAGGTGAAGCATTTGACCCATTTGCTGACACTCAGCTCTGTGCTACTGTGTTGCACTTTCTCTCTTTCTTTACTCCTTTGATGCTGTGAGCCATGCAAATTTGAAAATTTCCTGTCGCAAAAAGACACAAAATGTTTAAACAGTATTTTCAGTATTTGAAAAGATAGCAGGATATCAGTTATTTTAAATTGTGCTCTGTCATAAACAACTTACGTTACTGATTTCTACATAGAAAAACACTAAAGCCTGTCTGACTGCAACAAAAAACTATGACCTCTGTTTATCTGGAGCTTAAATATACTAATTTATAGTATAATATTTAGCATAATATAGTAAGTATATTTTAAGGCCCTTGTAGTTGAAATCAGGTTGAAGTTGGCTGGAGCTATTTATTAGCTCACCAAACTTCATGAACCAGTAACAAGAGCATGGAAGACATTTTCACATGTCAATACAGGAAAAGTGTACAATGTGTAATTAGTAAAGTTAATGATGGCTGAATTTCACATTCTTCATTTTCAAGATTCTGGTATTGTTCATGCCGGTCATCTTGTTACACCCTCTTCTTCTGTGATGGCATAATCACACCTGACTGAAAATTGTGTTAAAACTTGCTCTACATTTGGATGGAAACTTAGCGACTGTCACACTGTCATGAACTTTCCTGGGACACATGAATGGAACTGAGCTGTTGTTAATGTTATTAGTAATTACTCATTATAATCTTTACAACCCTGATGGGCACCTCAAAACTAATAGGAGGGTCAGACAGATGTTAATCAAGTGCGGTCTGACCACTTCTACACAGTTCTCGGAGGATCACACCAACAATTAAGTACAGGTTATCTTTTGCACCAGATGTGTCTAAATTAAGAAATGAACCAGATAGCTGAGATCAGAACCAGCACAAGGAGCTGAAACCTGAGACTCATGCAGAAAAAGATCAGACTCACCCACATCAGACTTTGGGGTGAAATCTTGAAGGCACAAATAGATGTGTTTTGAGATATTGTGGCTCATTAGGCCTGATTTCACCAATGTTTTATATGGTCTTAGTAAATGTTAACACCTGTGTGAGTGTATTATGGGTGTGTACGGCCTTTAAAGAGCTGCTCAGTGAACCTCATGTTTCTTGTCGTTTAGAGAGTAAAACTGCAACTGAATGATGTGCAGTCTGAGACCAAGGTCAGCTTATTATTATTACAATCTCAGAGAATGTGATGCATTATTAGTATTGTAAATGCATGTTTTGATGGTTTCTGTAGTAAAATGAAAGATAAGAAGAAAGGACATATGAAACATGATGGACGTACCACAACATGGCTCTTTAGTTGACAGAAACTGATGTATCAATGTTGTGAATGCCCAATATAGACAAGATATGCTTCAGTGATCAGAGGTGATGACCTGAATAAAAAGGTGGTTTCAGAGAGCAGTGACATTTTTACCACTAGAGGAGTGATCGGTGAAGGGGAGGTAGACATTCACCAGCCAGTCTCAGACAGCCACAGAGAATGCTGCCACTTCTACAATCCAAACTGTGTTTATCACAAGCATGAATCTGTGCAGACTGCAAACCTCCTGACAGCACAGTCTTTAATCTCCAGAGGGCGGACACTTCCATGTGTTGGGGTCAGAGGCAGTGAACCCAGACGGCTGAAAGTCGTCATGGACACGAAGTAAATTAGAATTGATTTCCTGATGGGCAGACATATTGAGCCTGCAGAAGGTAGGCGGAACTAAGTGGGCATGACTTGAAGGAGTGTGACTACCAATAAGGAGTGCACTCATGGAGAACAAACATGTTCCCACCCTGCCCATTTCAGGCACGTATATTCTCATCATGTATCGCAGCACATACTGACAGTTCTGTGTTAAATGACGCATCTTTTTCAGGCTGAGAACAAAGACTCAGACTGGTTGTATTTTTTCATACTTGAGAGCACTTTACAATAGTAAAGTTCTCAAAATTGTGTGACGTTAACAAAAATAAATAGGTAATATGTCATTAATAAATTACATACTCAAGTTAGAATTGAAATATTGCTTTTCTTTCTTTTCTTTTCTTCACAGTTGCAATGTACTCCAGTGTTATAATTGTTGGTAAATTGGTTAGAGTTAGTTAGAATAGCCACCTCCTCTTTTTGTTGCATCCTCACCATGCCACTCTTTAAAAAAAAGCATTAATGAGGTCAGGTAAGATAAATTCTTCTTCCCAGTGACAACTTGGTTTTCTTGCACAACGAGGATGCTGGGGAAGTAGCAACTGTTTATGCTCACAAATCAGTCAGTGCTACCACAGACATTTAGCACAGCTTGATGTGTGTAAAACACTACTGTGCTTGTTAATAATATTGATGATCTTGTTGATGATTTCTTCCTTAGTTTAGAATAACAAAGCTGCGCCAGAGGAAATGCATAATATTGAGACTATTTCTGTTGTTATAATCAAATGAGGAACCTGATGTAGTGGTGGCGGTTGAAGATGATTATTTGATGAATTTGGAGGAACTATTCAGGCTGGATATGAAATCCCATCCCAGTCTCTGAATATTTCTCTGTTTGTTCTCTTCAAATCCCTTTTGCAAATCTCTATCAGGGACAATCATTCAACACTTTGAGTCATCAGACAACAGACATAATCCTTTCTGGCTGTCCTGCATTACTCAGGACAGAAACAGGAAATGAAATGCGTCAATCACTACTGTCCGGCAATCCAGAATAGCCAAAAGTCATCACATTGTCTCGTTCCATGCGGCATCATGTAATAAATGAGGCAGTTGCTCAGTGGCTGCTGAGGTCAGGCACAGACCAGGGCACAAACATGTCTCATACTCGCTCTGTATTTTAAAATTGAATGTTATTCTTGTGTCATGTTTGGAAAGTATTCAGCTTTGGGCTGATAGTGTGCCGTTAACTCATGCATAACCAAAATGCCTTCCTCTCAGGCATCTAATTGTAAGTGGTGAACATGTACAGCACATTACCTGTACCTCCATTTACAAGCTGGATGTTTGTATTACAATATGCATGTACAGTATGGCCTACTTTTGTGCTCTCTTTTTCATGGCATGAAAGGGGTGGACAAAAAAACAGGAACATCTTATAATATACACAGTAAACTACCTAATTTTAAGGTTATTTTATTATATTCTGTTTTTCTTGAGACGGTGTCAGAACTTGGCATCGGTGTCATTGGTGGGAAACAGATTCCTTTTAGAATTTTGTTGTGGTCATTTCCTTTTTGTGGTCAACAGGAAAAGGAATACTGACTACTGAATACACTGAATACTCACAGATAGTAAAACAAGAGTACAGGGAGTCTACAGCTGTTTTAGCTCTGAGAGGCTGTACTTATGCACAGCAGTGCTTTGAGCTAAATACTATTAGCACGCTAACAATGCCAATGCTAACATTGTGATGTTATGCAGGTATAATGTTTGCCATGTTCACTATCTTAGTTTAGTGTGTTAGCACAGTAACATTTACTAATTACCACTAAACACAAAGAGTACAGTTGAAGCTGTGGGAATGTCAAGAGTTTTGCAGGTATTAGCTCATAAAGCACTCAACAAAATGACATTTTGACCTGATGATGCAAGATGAAAAGTCATGAGATTACCGTTATTACAATTCATCCTCTGGGGACAATGAATGTATCAACTTTCACAATAAAGAACTAAAAAGTCAAACTGATGGTGGAGTTTGAGGAAAAGGCAGAGGGTCAAGAAAGTCAGCAGAATAAATTGTCTGGGCAAATTTTCCAAATTTTGTGCTAATCCATGTAGTTGATGTTGAGATAATTGACAAAATAAATGAAAACTTTGATCTCATGGTGGATGGATCTCTGTATAAAATGTCATAGTAATTGAATCAATAGTGGTTGAACTATTAGAGTGTGAAACAAAGTGATGTACCGACCAACAGACCGACTTTTCCATCCCTCAGTCCATACCGCTAGCACAGCTAAAAATCCTTCAAAAACCCATCATCTACACATCTACAATACTATCTCATTTTACAAGCAATGCTATTAAATAATGCAGTTGTCCTTCCTCAGTCTTAGGCAAAACCCAGCATAGTTAAGTATCACAGCATCCAAACGCTGTTCTGTAAAGTTGATTCTGAAAAAGGAAGACGTAGCTCTCTGTTAGCTTTTAAATGAAATCTCTTGTATGCATGTCACCCTGCTCTCAGCGGGTGACATGTTTGCCAGTGACTCAGTGTTCATAGTGTAAAGAATATCATCCCCAGTATTTAGTGCATGACTTGTGTCCCAGAGATGGAACAACAAAGGATTTAATAAACATGTCAGCAAATCTTGAAAAAGGCTCATTGAGTTTTATTGCCACTAATGAGGCCTGGTGGAGTTTATTGGATTATTCTGAAGCCCTGGTGTCATCTTCATCCTCCAGTATTCCCATAAAGTAAATAAATAAAGATGTGGAGTATTTGACCTCTGAAAATTGATTTTTAGGAAAAGAAAAAAAAAAAAAGGCTAAACACTTTCATCTAGACACATTTGGGAGATGATCCCTGTAGGCAGTGGGATAAATAATTCTCTGAATGTGAGGCAGTGTTAAAAAGCTCCCCCTGGAAAAGAAAAGTACAGATGTCACTGTGCAACCTTGTTAAATGTTAAAGAAAATACAATTAAAAAATTCAAATGAGGTGATGACAGCACAGGATGTGTGTGCAAATTGGTGAAATAACCTACAACACAAGTATAACATTCATTTTCTGCAGTCCGCCTAACAGTTAGGACACAAACTATAACACAGAGCACAGTAACTACCAACACAATCAAAGAGAACATATAAAAGGACCGAGCTCGGTACATTTTAGGCTGCAGAACCCATTTCTTATCTTTTTCTTTTCTCTCAGATCAATTTGTTCATCGACCAACAAAAACACCCTCAGGCTAAAGACTGCATTCACTCTTTCAAGCTTTTTGAGCCATCTTTTTACCAAAAACACAAACAAGGCTCATGATTTTGCGAACTGTAAATTAACACGTGTTGTGCAGACCAAAGTGTGAATGTGTTTGATACATAGACATAGGAAGAACAAAATTCAGATTTAAAGATGGTCAAGAGGAAGGAGATTTTGGGAGTTTATCCAGCCAATATACAGTTGCCAGATACATACAGAATAAACATATCTATATCAAATGTGCAGTATAGGCCTATATGTCTGCACTGTTACTCTGGCATTATTACTGTTATCTATCATGTAGCCTGTCATTTTCCATTAATTTGTTCAATCAAGTCAGTTTTCAAAAATCCTGTACTTCTGTTTACTGCCTCACCAAGCTTCAGTCTTGCTGCATTATTCAGACCTGCAGCGGTTTGTGTGTGTGTAGTTGTTTTGCTTTCATGATTTTCTCCCTATTACTCTGATTTCTGTATCAACTCTTCCGCTGTGTTCGTCTCTGTGTAGAAATTGACCTGTGCAGAAAGTTCACTTGTAAACCGAACCCTGTTTTAAAACAGTCGATTCTAGCTGTTCAATAAATTGAAGCCCTTGTCCAGCCGCTGCCAAAAGGCTCTCCAATTGACTGTATCGCTTTCTAAACTAAACAGTGTTTGGTCAAAAGGGACGCGACTGCAACAAGAGTAGTAGGAGGAATGCTTTCAACTCATACTGCATATCTAGAATTTCATTTTCATTTTCTTTACATATTTGCTGTATTTTTAAACTTACTCTCATGTGGTTAAGTGGAATTTTCAGTCTTTATAGAATATCTTTGAGTTTGTTAGATCTTTCATTAAGTTTTTGATACGTCCATATTGTACACAATTCTATATAAATTAATTTGAACAACATTTCAACAGCTGTATTTTACATGGTTAAAGTGACAGAATACACTTGAACATGAACTTGAAGTAATTACTTACATTTACTGTCACTAAGTATACAGGAGCTTTTACTGTACTTGTAATTTTTGCAATGTTTTAACTGGGAGACTTTACCAAAGTACTTGTTATACTCTAGTAATATATTTAAAATCTCATTCATTACTAAGTACTAACGTTCTAAACTCAACTGTAGCATAAAAAACTGTGGGCAAGAGTAATCTGGTTTTATTGTGTGCACTTAAACTAGTTTGAATTCAGCCTCTTGCAGTTAAGATCACATCTTTTGTTAAAAAGGATTGCATGTCACTATAATTCAATATAGTTAGTGAAAGAATTTTTTTTTTATTATTATAGTCAGTCAGTCAGATAGTGTACTCCTCCAAGCACTGTGACATTAACCATGCCACACTGAAATGTGCAGTTTGAAGCATAACAACCTGTCATTCAGTTGTCATTGTGTTGGTTCCACAATGCCTTGAATGCTGCCCTTTGCAAGTCCACATCAGTTAATTTCTTTATAGACTGTTAGTTCTTGGTGTTCCCAATTAAAACAGTAAATTCTCGACGCTTTGAGGTGACCTTAAGAGACCCGAACAGTGAAGTGGAGGCAATCCTTCTTCCATCTTGGCTTTTCCACTCTCTTCATCAAGTGTTTATTTGTTTGTGGACGAAAGGAAGTGAAAAGAAGGACCGGGTGTCAAGCGAGTGAGTGGTTCAATGAGGGACTTGGGCAGAGTCAAGGGCTTTTTATGTTCTGGCAGATCTGAGACAGAGGCTGATTCAACTGCAGAAGACTGCCAACACCTTTTGATTTCTTTTCTTTTGTCTTGCCTTTTGCACGTCTTCATTTCCCACCTCTTTTTGTTTTTCCTGTCTGTCTGTCTTTAATCTCAGTCTCTTCCTCCCTTCCTCGAACATCATTCTTTTTTCCCTGAATTTCTCTTGTGTAGACTTTTCCCACTATCCACTATTTCCGTCTTATATTGTCCCTCTTTTCTTTACCCCCTTTTTATGTCAGTCATGCTGGATGTTTCTTGTTGCCAGCTGCTCCATGTCTCCCCTCATATGCCCTGTGTTACTGATGTCTTACCCACACAAAAGGCTGCTCTTCTGGGCTTGACGCCAGCCAGGTTAGCCCCTCTCTTTTTGCCGGACCCCTGGAGGTTTCAGATTCACAAGTGACAGAATCCCTTTTTTTTTTTTTTTTTTTTTTTTTTTTTTGAAAAGCCTCCATGTTAGCATGGCAACTGAAACTATTGAATTGGGCTCTTAACTCTGAGGTTAAACTACAGGGTTACAGAGGAAAACTCTTGGGTTAAACTGTAGGGCTACAGAGGAAACTAGAAACTGTGTCCAAAGTGATAAGAGATGCTTAATTGTCTTTATGTCTTCAGTAGACTACAGATACATTTTAAAGTCCCCCTCTTCTCAAAAATGGATTTTGCTTATTTTTACTTCCATTGGATGTTTGAGCTTCACTGTACAGGATGATCTAAGTGCATGTGATCTATTTGACACTAGAAGGCTGTTTTCATCTGCTGAAGCAAAATTTCTCTGTGCTCACCTTAAATCTGAGGTGTGTCCGCAAACATGAATTTGTGACATCACAACTAGTTTGGAATTATCAAATATGCAACTTGTTTAAATCCGATGTGGAAACTTGAAACCTCTAGTGCACATATGTTAGTGAGAAAGAAATTTTAGTGTAGTAGTAGTATTTTAGGAGTAATAGGATTAAAATTGCATGTCTGCTAATGAGAAATTTAACATAAGTTATTGATGGATTGGCATTTTTATGTTTTAAAACATGTTTAAAGGGAATCTACGTTTTTTTTAATCTGATGTGTGAGGTGGCTTTTACCCATACTTTGGAAGAATGACAGCCTTGTATTCTTATGAACACATTGGCCTTGTGAGGACATTTTGGATGATATGCAAATGATGCTAGGTTACTAATTAAAATTAGACAGGTAAGGGTTAGCTCTTGATTGACCTTTTTAACCCTGAGGATCCATCATTACAAATAAACAAATCCTCCAAATCAAAGAACAAAACACATTGTAACAGCCACCCTGAATGACACATTTGAGCTTTCTGATCTGTCGTTTGACTTCCACAGCTGTTACAAATGACTTTTTGAAACATAAATCCATTTTATGACTTTGCTATGGTTAAGGTTTGTGTAGGTTCAGGCACAACATAACTTGGTAAATGTTAGGAAAAAAATCACGATTTGGGTCAAACAAAAAATACTTTGTTGTGGTTAAAGGACCTTTGTTTTAATGTTTACAATGATAACCACATGGTTAAGTTTGGAGAATGATTGTGGTTCTGGTTTAAAGAAACTAATGTTGACTGTTGGTACGAAGCAGGAAACGGAACAACAGTCCCCTATGACAAAGTCCTACATTTCTTTGACCCGCCCATCCACACTGACCGCCTCCCTGTTCGGACTTTTAGTCTCTATTATAACATCACCCAACTTCCCCCTTTGCTCCCAATGGACAAGAGTCTTAATTACTGTGACCGCTAGAGAACGTAAACACGTGGTTTTTTTTTAGACATTTGCAAAATGACTGATACTGTCGCTGGGAGGACAGTCTGTTATAAGTGCACATTTTCCTGTCAAGCTTTGTGTGGTCTCATACTTTTATTTCAACTTCTTGTCGAAAGATTAAAATGATTTACAAGACATGTTGAAGCTCCCATTTCAGCAGCAGTAAAGGCATGATAGATAGTTTCATGGATTGAATGCTTTATTCAGAATCAGGGTGACATAGTTTCAGTGAAATGTTACTAAGCAAATTATATATATATATATATATATGTGATACTGTAATGCAGCATTAAAATGCTTTTTCTCACTTTAAAGCTTCTTAAGCGGACATTTCAAGGTATGTGTTTGTACATAATGTGATTATTCCAACTTTTCATGAGGTTAACAGAAGGGTACTTATCCACTTACACTCTTTGACTCGTGTTGGGGCTGTTTCAACTTGGTTGGCAGAGTTTGGAAAATAACATTTCACAGTCTGGGTTAGGATAATTTCTCTCCTGTGGTGATGGAGGTAGGGGTGTGATGGAAGAGTATAGAAAAGTGTGGGATGAAAGGAAGGACAGAAACAGCAAACAGATGATGGAGGTAGTGGTTGGGGGGGGTGCTGTGTGTGAAGTTTGTGAAACGCTGAGGGAAAGGCAGAAAAATGAGAAGGAAAGATCTGTGTTAAGCAAAAGATGTAGACCAGTGATCACTTTTTTGTGAAATTACACTTAATGAACAAACATTAATAGTATTTTTCAGGTAAAATGAATAGTCTTTGAAGTTCTTCATTTTTTAAATAACTCACTTATTAACTTAACCTGTTAACTAAATTAACTTGCTACAATAATTGACCTGATGTGACAGATAAATCAGATATTTTACTGCATCTAATAGCTGCAACTGCATTTTAGTGGTAAATGCTTTGGTTACACATGAACCTTTATACAACATTAAACATCAAATGTCAAACGTCAAATGTTGGAATGATTCATAAACATAAACTGCTCCTACCAGGGAGAGAATGAGTAACATATTTAAGCTCCTTTAGTGTGAAACACACATTTATGAGATCAGAATCATCCTCATTTCTGAATAACTTTTGCTCCTCTTCAGCTAATAGTTGTCTTTGCCTCCACGGCTCACTGTCTGATCCTGCTGCACTTTGCAAAGCCTAAACGGTCATCACGCAAACATCAGCCTTCTCTCTGTTGCTAGCAGCCCAATTTATCCTGTTATGTAAAACTGGCATATCTGTCCCTCACTACAGCTCTGACTAATTGGTATAAACAAACAAAAAAACTCCCAGCGTGACTCAATTTAATTTCATTGTGAATAAGAAAATGCTCGACGACTTATGGTGGGTGCCACCTGGCACCCACCATAAGTTGTGTATCATTGATGTACAACCCTGATTCCATAAATGATGGGACGCTGTGTAAAACATACATAAGAACAGAATGCGATCATTTGCAAGCAAACTGTGTTTACTGACAATGGTTTAATAAAGTGTTCCAGAGCAAATGTGGTAATATTCTTTGTACAATAATGTGTTTGACAAAGTGGTGAACCTCGCTCCATCCTTGCTTGTGAACGACTGAGTCTTTCCAGGATGAACCTTTCATACCCAATCATGATGCTGTCACCTGTCACCAATGAACCTGTTTACCTGTGGAATGATCCAAACAGGTGTTTTTGGATCAGTCCACAACTTTCACAGTCTTTTGATGCTCCTGTCCCAACTTGTTTGAAACATATTGCTTCCATCAAATTCAGAATAAGCAGAAATTTATGAAAATCAATGAAGTTGATGTGGTAAAACATTAAATGTATTGTCTTTGTACTGTTTTTAATTGAGTATATTTCAAAGAGGATTAGCAACTTATCACATTCAGTTTTGTTTATGTTTTACACAGCGTCCCAACTTTTTTGGAATCAGGGTTGCAGACAGATGTAAACAGAAGGAAATGTAGAAAGAATGATACCAAGAGAGAAAGAGAGAGAGAGAGGGAGATGGGCATTGTGGCCCAAAGCTGAATGCCGCCTTTATGAGCAATAGTTAAAAGGACACTGAGGCGTGAGTCCCTGTAACCATAGCAACTTCCCAGGAGCCCTGCGACGGACGGATAATAGAGAGAGAGAGGAGTTCCTTTTCTCTTCTTCACCCCTCCCTCCTTCCCTCCCTCTCACTTGTTCTCACTTCCACTCCTCTCTTGGGCAGTTTGTTGGATCCTCGCATCTTACGGGATTTTCCTTGACTCGGCTGGCCTGTTTTTTTTTTGCCTTTTATGTGCGCTCTGAAGTTTGAATCCCAGCCCGGCGAAAGGCTGCTCCAGACAACTGTTGCCATAATTGCTTGTTGTTATCTTTCTGAGTCACTTTTATGGACTGTCAGAACTATTTGAGGACTTTATTTTTGTGCATCCAGAAGGCTGTTTTGCGTTGGCACAGGGAGAAATGTGCTCCAAAGGCACTGTCTCAGCTCGTGATTCCTTTGTCTACATTTCAGAGGCTGTGCTGTCAAACCATGGTGCTGCCCCCGAGACCAATCGCCCCGAGAATATGCAATGCTTAACAGTAAGTATAATCAAGGCTTTTCTAACTTCCTGTGTGTGTGTGCATTTAAGCTTAAACATGCTTCTTGACTTTTTCTGCCCTGTGTGGATGCATGTGAATGTGAGCCACGGAAATATTTTGGAATGCTGTAAATATCTATTAACTTGTAATTGTTGAGAGTTTTTCTGAGTATTTCTTTGTAAAGGTGCATAACTTTGATTGTTGGCAGGTGCTATGCTCTTATGTGTTTTTATTTGTCGCGTTTGCATTGCGTGCACACTGAAGGGATAGGCCCGTGTTTAATACATACGAAGTAGTTGACCCGTGACATTGCACCATGTCCAACAAACTCATCATGCATAAACATGCCTTCAGTAAGATATTTACTGCCTGGATTCCATGCTACACATTCTCAGTAACCACAGCAACTAATTGAATCATGCGTTTGAGCTTTGAGCGGTGAATGGAGCAAGATGTCGTTTCTCGAAAGACAGTGTCTGTCAAAAAGCTCACTTGCGTGTGGAGCTGAATGATGGTTTGTCATGAGAACGGGGAAAAGAGAGTTGTGTAGTCGGGTGTGAAGCCAGTTTTTCTTATCTGTTTACTGACATCACAAAGCCCTCCTTCCGCTCTTATCCTTACATCTTATGGCTGTTCCAAGTTTGAAGTGTCTTCAAGGTCCTTTTCCGCATTGTTGACTGTATGGTAGCCACAAATTAATTAAAAATGAAATGAGGAAGACCACTTAAACTGTTTACAGAGACACTGGAATGTGACTGATGATACTTTTACCCATTTTACAGCCGGGAATAGAAAACAGTGATTATTTAAGTTATTATTTGCAGAAATAAAGACAGCAACAACAGGAACAGAAACATTTTTATATGAAAGCTGTATTACAATATTGTTTGGGAACAACAAAAGACCTGTAAGTGGTAAAAGTAATGGCTTGCGTCCACTGGGCACGGCTCTATGACGTTGGGTCTGCAAGGCGGTTTTGTTCCATCCGACTCGTTCTGCCTTCGAACTCAGCGGGAGTGTTTCAGAAGCTGAGCATTTTGCCTGCCCAGTTTTGTTGACTTGCTCAAGTTTTGCTGATTTTTCCTTGATCATTTGCTTCTACTGTTGGTAAGTAGGCTATGTAGTTAAATTGTTTTTTTGTTTGTTTTATTATTGGGCATCTGCACAGGGGATTTTATTTTGAAAATGAACCAGAAGCTCTTTGCTGTTCCTGTGTCTGACTTCCTGCCTGGCTTGATCTGCTCTGTGCAGCTTGATGCACATGGTATTTTTGTCTTTTTTGGATTTTCCCTGTTTGAAGTGCTCGGTCCCCTGTGAACTCCTTATCTCTGCCTACTCTGCTGTTGGTCTCGGGAGGGGTGAAGACAACCTCCTTAATATGTGGTTCTGCCAGAAGCTTCTTTGCTCTAGCCAGTGTTGAACTTCTCTAAGAGGCAAAAGTATCATCCAGCCAGTTCCATGGGGATTTTTGGGGGGATTAATCCAGTCAAAACAATTCATTTTTACAGCCTACAAAAAAAGGCAAAATGCAAATCAGTCCTGTCATTATACTGTTTGTCCCGTAGCCTTTAAGCTAACAGAGCATGATGCCTACAATCATGTGTCCCTCTGCCAGCTCAGTGACCAGTCAAAGACCATGCAAAGCAGCGTAGGGGCCTGTTGCCCATGTCCCCCCAGAGGCTTGAAAGCTAAAGTAGCCTTTCTGATACATGTCTAAAACCTTTTCTGTTTCTCAATTTTGGAAGTGGTGCTTAAATGCAAAGTGGCACTACCACAAGTTGTTCGTGTCATACAGAGAAACAAACACATATAATCACATATTACTGCTGGCAGAGGAGTGCCTCTGTCTTTATTCCCTGAGTCATTTGACCCATCAGAGACAGGATTCTTGGCTGTGACTCTTGCACGCTTTTGTTCACAGTACAGCTGAGGGGGAAGATTTATTCCTCCATGCCATGCGAAACTTACTGGGACCCTAGTTGGCAAATGTCCAGAGTGACTTTCATGGAAAATTGACTCCGGTTTCTGTTCCCACACGATGGCAACATTGATAGTACTTGAACAAATTCACTTTTACAGGTTATGATGCATGTGTGACAGTGGCTATATTTATATAGGGCCAGCTTTTATTGAAAATCAGAGGGGTCAGCTGTCACATATGACGCATATAGGATATTAAAAGACATTATACACCTTGTTCACCCTGCTGCCATCTGGTAAGCGATACAGAAGTATCCGCTGCCAGTATCCGCTGTGAGATTTCGCAACTCACACTTTTGTAGCATAAAGGGTCTACAGCTTACATTTCACCTTGATGTAATAGTTCCTTCATGGATATGTCTGTGATGCAATACTCGTATGCAATGCCTGGTACTTGTTATAGATGGTACTTCAGATGGTAATTTAGTGGATCGAGCATGCTCAGTGTATAGAGCGTGAATGTCAACAAAACAACCGCTTCAGAGGAAGTATAGTAAACAGCTTTCAATCTGACTCCACACTTTTGGCTGATTTTTCTACAGCAAAAGCAGTAGCCTAATAAAACATACTGACAGACCATAAGCACAGAGTGGAGAGTGGAAACCACAACCACACATGGCCTGGACGTCCGCTGCAAGACAAATGCTTGAGCCTGCTACGTATACTGTGCACTCGCCACAAACAAGAAAGAATTTACATTTACACTCAAACCTCCCACTTCCAACCATACCAACTGATTACAGGGCAAAAATCCAGAAGAACAGCTACAATCACAAGTGACAGAATAGCTACAATCATGGCACTAACCACATAAGCAAAGTTGAGAGCCAAGCTTAACTTTAGTGTCTTGTTAGTAGTGCAATTTGTTTCACAATAACAGTTTGTTGCCCTCTTGGAGCGAGTTAAATATGATCACCTGCAGGGTCATGTCATGTCACCTTCTTACACTAGGAATTTATTTCATTTGTTCGTATTGACACATAATGTGATCAATTGCTGGATTATGAAGCTCTTCTTTTACGCACTGCACAGAAGGTGTAGGGTGCAAAGCTCAAGACTTTGCAGTAGTCTGAGTTTCACATCCTCAGTCTCGTCTGTGCTTAGCTTTAGGCAACAAAAACACTTTGGTCAAGGTCTAAAAGGTTTAATAATGGTGTAGTTGCTGCGACTTGTAGAGCAAGAATGGATATTTGGTGGAAAACAAATACAATAAGTTCTCTGAACATTTGACTCATATGCTCAGTTGCTTTTCTGTGATACATTAGTTATCAACATGTTGTCCTTATGTTAATAGAAAGCATAATCTGACCATTTCCTCCAAAATGTAGTTGCTGTTTCATTAATTGTATATACACATAGTTTCAAGCACTGATGTTATACGATTAAGATCCTTTTTTCAAAACATTATTACCTATTTTAGAATCACTCAACCAATCAAATTATGGATGTTTTTGTAGTTTTTTCTTTTGGTGGTACAATACAGTAAAAGGGAAAGTAATTAGTTACTTTTGGTTAATTTTAAAATTCTTGTGATATGTGTTGTTATAATTTAATTTAAAAACCATCATGATGGCTGGAGTCACTGCAGTGACTGATAGCCAGGCTTGTTTAACAGATCAGCAAACAAATATCCGTGTTGCTATTGAAACTATTCAGGATGTAAACTCTGTGGAAAGCAGTGGTCATAGGGACTTACTGTAACTAAGAAGCTTGACTGGACGGGATTAGACAGGAGGGGCTTGCTTTACTTTCACCTTTCACACACTCTTCGTCTCTTTATACTTAATGCAGGCCGTATACACACACAGTAACATAAGCCATTGATTACTTATCTCATGTTGTAGTGCTATGGCATTTGACCCTGTGCCTTTTTTTTTTTTATTGATTTGTGTTCTTGATACACTGTATTCGACATGGTGTATGACAAGCAAAATGTTTAATTTCTGTGTTTCTTGCACCAGAGGCATTTCACTCCTTTCATTGCTTACAGAATAACAATCCTGCATCCAGTCTGTCAAGCAGCTTTTGAACTCATATGGAAGGTGAGGAGGGCAGTAATGATGTGGCGCCGCATTGAGATGGAAAAGTTTTTGCATCCGTATTTGTGAATGCTCCTTTCCTCTCTCCTTCCTCTCCCCTCCCTCCCCTCTCCTTCTTGTTCTCTCTCTTCCTCTTTATCTCCGGGTGAATCAAAGTAACAGATGATTGTGCGGTTTGTGTGGGACAGTCTCAGGGGAGAGTTAAGGGAGGGGGGGGGAAGCACATTCACAGACTAAATTAGTGGAGAATGGAAAACCTTTTAGACTTTCTCTTCTTTTCTACCCGTTTTCTGTTGCCTTGTCTTCGCTCCCTTCCAGACCGCTGCGTATTTCCTCCCTACTGTTGTAGCCTCCACCTCCTCCTCTTTTCCCCTCTCTTTTCTCCTTCTGTCACCCCATGGCCATCACCCCCCCCCTACACAAAGAGCTCTTTGGTATCATTAACCGCCCACTCTTTACCTACTCAAACATTTTCAGTGTTTGATGATAGCCTTGCACATGAATATTTTCAGTGATTTAGACAGAGCTCACTGAAGGCTTTTGCACACTTGAGATGTTGGTGAAGGTAATACTTGATATCCACAAAGGAATGTCCCTCACAAAACCACAAGACTATTTCAGAAACATTTTCCTATCCACTGACCACACTTTTGCAGCCTTCCCTAGCATTTATGTTCAAAATTATTGTTCTTATGTATTAATTACAGCAGGTTAGGGAGAAATTATGCTTTAGAAAATGTCACACCAATCAGTTTCTGCTATTTTACTTCTGCTGACTCACTGTGAGCTGAACGACTTCTCAGTTCATTAGGAATGTGATGTTATCTGAGGTTTTCTTTTAAGATAATGGAGCCAGGAATCATTTGTATTTGGAATAAATAATGGTCAAAGGAGTGATATTTTGTGACGTTTTCAATCTGTGTGATATTTAGAGAAACTTTCACTTTCTCAAGTACAACGCCTTTTTAATAGAATCAATTAAAAGACTTCCTTCTTAAACAAGGCGTGTATTGTCTTGAAATATAGCTATTTAGTTAAAGTTAACACGGAATATGTTGGCCTGTGAGAAAGCATCATTGAGGTCAAGTATGAGAAAATTACCGTTTCCCTCACTTCATAACAATCATCATCTGAACCAAAACTGAACATTAAAAGACTTGACATGCAGCAGGACAAGAATTCGTCTCCTCAGTTGCCATGTCAGCATTTATCAATTATGTTTACAGACAAAAAAAAAAACTTTCTGCTCATGTCATTGGTAGGGAGCAGAGAGTTCATGAATATGAACAATAGCTACGCCCTGGACAGCGTGTCCCCCCCCGCATCACTTTGCTTGTCAGCTGGCATTAGCACCGAAACCATCTCTGTGAAAATGGGTCTGACACTTCTGTCTGATGGGAAAGATGGGAAGGAAGGGTGAGGTGAGCTGAAAAGAGGACGGGGAGGTTAGATTTTCTGGCTGGCGTCTCAGAATGAATGAAGAATAGTTAGTTTTATTGCCAGAACATATCTCTTTGTGAGTATTTCAGGCCCAGGGTCCTGGCTGCTCCTCACCCTTGTATGTCCTCTGTTAGATGGAGGATGTACGTATTAGTGCTTTTCCTTGCCCCAAGCTTTGTGATAATTTGAAAGAAGATACAGCCGGAACCGCAGACAGTAGAAGAGATGCACATAACTACAGTGTTTATCCCATTGTACGAACTGCTGTGGCTCAGGTGGGAGAGTGAGTCGCCCATTAACAGGGTGGTTCTATCCCTGCCAGCTCCTGTCCACATGTTGTGTCCTTGAGCAAGACCCTCAACCCCAAATTGCCAGTGGCTTGTTTTGTGGGTCCACCGCCATTGTGTGTTTGTGTGTGTATACATGAGTGAATAAGAGGTTTTGTAAAGATCTTTGTAGTATTAAATTGCTAGAAGCATGGCTCTATAGATGGTAATGTTGGTCTGTTAGTTGGTGGGTTCATCACTTTGGTCCAGACTGAAATATGTTACTAATGAATGGATTGCCATGAAATTTTTTATAGACTTTGATTTTCCCCATAGGATGAATCCTAATGACTTTGATGGCTTCTCTTCAAGCACCACCATGAGGCTGAAATTTGTGGTTCAGAGTGAAGTGTCTGCATGACTATTTGATGGATTGCCATGAAATTTAACACAGACATTCATGCCCCCTTCAGGATGAATTGCAATCACTTTAATAGTCTCCTTGCTTTTCCTCTAGTGCCATCAAGTTCAACATATTTATCCAATACTTTATGACCAAATACCTGCAAAACTAATTACATCCCCAACACCTTCAACTATACTTTGTGTTCAGTGCCAATTAGCAAATGGTAGCATGCTAACATGTGATACCAAGATGGTGAACATTGAATATGTGCTAATGTTTAGCAGATGAGAGCATTGTCTCTGTGAGCATGTTAGCATCACTGTGTCTAAGTGATCTTCACAGAGCTGCTATCTTGGCTGTTTTCTTTGTCTTGTACTTCATTTTATTTCACTTTTATTGTTTTTATTCACATTTGCATCAACCTTTATTTCAACTTGCCGAGTAAAAAAGAAGATCAAAGAAGAAATACAAGAAATGCTATAAGAACATTTTCATTTTACCTTTATATTTTGACAATTTTGTGTGCATTAGTCTGTTGTACTGTTTATATTGTAGTCTCTTGTTAGTTTTACTAGTTTGTCATTGACCTGTTAAGTACTTTGAAGTGCACTAATCTGTGCATTTGAATTGTTTTTGACTTGAGATTTATGAAGCACTAAAATTAATTTGAATTGGTAGAAGTGTGACTTAAGTAGTCTGAGGTTGAAAACATGAGGCCGCTCTGTCAGGTTTGTAATCTTCTCACTCTGTCTCAAATGATTCTCAGTGTCACCTTCGAAATGTTGTCACTGTTGTGCAGTTATGAATCCATATGCCGAGCATACACAGTTTGGATTTTAAATACAGCCAGAGCTGTGACCCTGAACTTGGCCTTAGACCCATCTTGTGTGTTCACTGGCTTGGAAGATGCCTCCTCCTTTGATAGCTGTTTATTCAGGTCAGAACGAGAGAGAGAGAGACAGAGGGAGAGAGAGAGAGATCCCACACTACTAAACAGCAGATTGGGCTCGTCTGGCTCCCAGACAAGCTTTTCAAACTCTTCTTTCACTCCTCTCCCTAAGACATGCTTTCTTCTCTCCCTTTCTTCTCTCCCTCTAATCCGTCCTTCTGCCTATTTAGAGGTGAACAGCGCAGCATGAAAGAGAGAGAAAGTGTTTTTTGTGTGCTTGACGGGTAACCCTCGCCCTTTTGAAAAGGCAAACAGGGAAAAGCTGCCATTACTATTGGCATGAAGGGATCTTAAGACAACGGCCTTTTCTGCCACTTTATTAGCATTGTAGAGACTAGTGCAGCATCGCTCCTCTTTCACCCCTCTTCTTTCTCTGTCACTTCTCTGTCCATGTTTCAATACATGAGCCAGACATCCAAACGGTAAAAAGGAAAAGAGGCAAGTCGGAATTAATGAGGTTGCTAGGGGTTAGATTGGCCACTGTTTTAGCCGTAATTTAACAGGATCTTTCTTGCACTGCCACTGAGCTGTTTGTTGTTATTTTTTTTTGCAGATTACCACCTCTTTCCCAGGCCTACGGATATTGAAAACAAAAATAAAAGTGATGTTTGGATAACTGGAAGAGGAGGGGAGATTGTCAGAGAGTCGCAGACTTGTGAATTTCCGTACTGTGCGCTTGGGGTCGAGGGGGAGCAGCTGAAAGGAAAAGCAGAGGAAATATGGAAGTTGAAAACATAATAAACAAGCATAATGTCTGGACGGAGAGTTGGGAGTATGGTAGCTAAGGTGGAAAGAGTCAGATGAGGTGTGAAGTCTGACTGAGGTATATGTGCCCAAACAATACTGCTGTCACTCTTTTCTTGGGAAATGTGGTCATTAAAAGTTGTTAGAGCCAGAAGTCGTAAGTAATCAGAAACATTTCCGTTTACGGTACAAACATGGCCTTGAGTTAAAGTCTGCTGTTTGAAGTTTGCATACTCAGACCTGCCCAACAACACCAATTAAAAATCCTGCCTTTGACCCTCTGATTCATGCATGTCTCCCTTTTGCCACCTACATTAGTCACTACAGTGTATATTTGCAAATGACTGAGAGCTATAGCACCTCTCACAGCTTCATAGTGTGGACTCAGGAAGCAAAGTGGCCTTATCGGGGGCAGACACACAAAGCTGTCCTGGCTGTGGGGTGGCGAGGTATGCGTAAGTGCATGTGTATGTGTATGTGTGTGAAGGGGGGGGCGGCGGTGGGAGGCACTTCCTCCTATTCTTCTGCTGTTGAAGAGTTCCCATGAGCGCCCCTGCCAGGAGCTACAGTGTGGCCTGAGCAGGCCGAGCCAGCGCCAGTCTCGCCTACATGACGCCGCCACACACTCTCACACAGCTGATCTCAGGAGCTACTGCAACTGCTGCTGTTCAGGCCACGGAGCAAGGAGCTGCACGGAGCGTTACAGGATAGAACAAATGCAGGAAGATAAGAGTGCAAAGAAAGTAGAAGGAAAGAAAACGGGAAGATTGTAATGAAGTTTTTAAAGAGCCAAGAGGAAGACGTGAAGCTGTGGATGAAATGACAGGTACAGACTCATAAAAACTTGCACACAGGAATGTGCATCGATGACTGGAGTTGTTACTTACAAACGTTGAATGGATAACAGTGCAGTTGGAGGTCAGTGGCAGAGTGACGCCAATTTTGCAGAAAGGAACCAAGAAACTTGAATCTAGACTCATTCGGGGAAAGTTGATGCAGAGCGACGACCAGTTTGGCTGAAAAAAAGTCTCCAAGGGCACGTTTTTATTATACTTGACAGATCCCCATCTGTTTCCAGCAAGGTGAAAAACAATATTATTATCAAGAGCCACCTCAACTGGACTGTCACCTGGAAATCGGACATTTTGAACGCGGCGAGACTGGGCAGCTGCCACTGTCGAGATGATTCATAACACACTTAAGTCCACCCAGCCATCGGAGCACAGCCCCAGGAGCACACACTCAGCCGCACAAAGGAGGCTGTGGAGATACTCGGGCTGCAGAAGGCCCGGCCAGGTGGAAAGTCACCGTCGCAGTGTGTGTGTGCTGGCTGCAGACTTGAACGGTGGAGAGGGAGGAGGAGGAGGAGGAGGAGGAGGTGGGGGTGTGGTGCACACTATCCACGGGCTCTGCCACCTCTGCATCGGATGTAGGCTGCCTCAGGTGTGTTTGTGTTACAGAGAGTTAAGGCCAGGGGAGGAAGGAAGAGAGTGAGGGGAAATGAAAAAAGAGTGCATCTAGGGTACAGTATCAACCTGTGATTGTGACCCGGAGAGACTGGGAGGATAAGCAGTTACAATCGTTTATAATTAATTTGCAAAATTTCTATCATTAATAAAGCTGCAACAATGTAGTTAGATGTCAAACAGTAATACAAAAGCCGTATATAAAAAATTGACGTGGCCATATCTTTGAGATCCTGTTATTTTGATATTATGGTACAGAAGAGGATGCATTTTCAAATACATGTCCAACACATCTGGAATAATTGTCTGCGAACAAGTGCAGGATATTTAAGGGACGTGTGTTTCTTGAGGGGGGAGAACGAGCTTTGTGTCCTCTACATTATTCATCCTTCACGTAGTGAGAGAAGGATGGCGGGAGAGGAAGAGAGGAGAAAAATATTTGCTATGATATGAACCGATGCCACCAACCTTACATAAGTCACTTTGTGCACTGAATGTGAATATCACATCAGAACGAATTCGAAAATCAAATGGGATCAAACAGAATAGAAAACGGTTAACTGAGATGGAACAAAATATGAAGAAACAAATAGATGTGTATATGTTGAAGGAACTATAAAAACAGCAGGAGTTCAGCTCCTGGCTTCATGTAGTCATGTCAGAAAGGACTGTGGAGCACTGAGGCATGAATGTGAAAAGGCAAAAGCTCCGTCACACATGCATGAACACATACTTTACACACATGGGCCACAGGGTTTTCTCCCTTTGGGTACGTCTAAATTCATTACAAGAAAGTTAACGTCTTAGTCTAGTCAGTTCTTCCACAGTAACTTTGATTGTATTATTAATTCATCAAAAAGGCCCTGCTCATACAATTTGAATAATTAATGCACGCAGGGAACTTTTTCCCATGCATCTTTCTTCTTTCATTTTCAGTAATCTGTCTTGTGATGGATGCACTGAAAAAAATACTCACTTAAAAGAAACATTAATGCTGATTTCTTACATTATTCTCTCCCCTGATCTCCTCTTTTTCTGTTCCAGTTTGAAAATAATCCCTCTGCTTTCATTTACAAGTGGAAAAGGGGGCATGGGACTGCTTCTCCCAGGCAGACCAGAGGAGTCCAAGTGGTTGGACTCAACTATGCTTACAAATTGAATTAACGCTGCAAAGTCTCTGGAGTTTGGATGAATCGGCCCCATTTAAGCAGCTCTGAGAGTTCCCTTAAAAAGGACACAATGTCTGAAACAGCTTTTGATAAGAAGACATAGAAAGATGAGGCGTTACAGATAGACGTCTCTCTCTTCTCTCTTAATTTTGAGTCTTTGCTTTTCAACATTTTCTTTCATATTCAATTTCAAGCTGATCCCTCAAAATGTTCTTTGACTGTTTGTTGTCCTTCTTAATTCCATTTTTTTTTCATGCCATCTGTTCCTCTGTCTCCGTCATCTGCTCTGTCTCCGTCACTTTTCAAAGTCCCACTGCCCTCTTTTATCACTGTTTAATCTTTTATCCCTGTTTAGCATATTTTCATCTCTCTCCACCTCCAGTTTCTGTATATCTCAATCTTTACTTTCTCAGATTTTTGCCAGATTTTCTCCAGTTTCTGTTGCGCAGCCAGACTTGAGGATTATTTGATGATATACATCTGTCTTCAAATACACACACAGTGCAGGGCAACAATTGTAGCGTATGTGGCACAGCCTGTACTTGTTTGTCACAGTCATGAATGAAAATGGGGAGCTGTATTTGTACCCATATATATGTGTATGTTAGTGACTATTCAGCTTCAGAGGAACAAGGTCAACCTCCTTATCATAAAGACAGACTGTGTATCCTTTCTACTTATAAAGTATATGGGACACAGACTGTGTTAGAATGAAATGACTTATATTGTTCTCAGCAACAAGAATTATAAAGACAGCAACACATCGACTTTATCTAGTGAGACGGTTAAACAACTTTGAGACACATGGAAGAGGGAAACAGATCCTAATGTCTTTTGTAGACCAGGTAACAAAGTAAGCTATTATTTTTTTTTTTTAGCAGTGTCAGTTTGAAGGTCGACTAAAACAGAGAGACATTCAAAGCACTAAGGGTAGAGAAATATGGTAAAAGAATTGTGGCCCCAAACAGTGTGACACAGGGCACATAAAATCAGTGGACTATAAGAAACTGCTATCATACCCGACATTTTAGGGTCATCACAGGCTTCGGGCCCCTGAATAATCACCATATTTCTCCAAGTCGCTGCGCCTTGCTCGTGGGTAGGCTGTAATTTAGCTGCACATACGTGCTTCTGCCAGAGACAGACAGAGAGAGGGACGGGGAGGGGGGTGTCTGTGTGTTTTGGGCCCCTGGTTGTCAGCAGATGAGATGGAAAGTGAGATGTTTTGGATGGAACTATGTTGACTTTGGCTGAGACTACCGGGCACAGGTACCGAATGTTTGACGACGCAGGGTCAAAGAGAAAGAGAGACAATGGGAAAGGGCCACCAACATTGTCTGTGCGTGTGGATCTAGTGTATTTGAGTCTTCATGTTGTATTTTAAAACAATGTGTCATAACATCGAGATTCGAGTGTGCATCCGTGATTGCACACTGGATTAGTCTCCACACCCACTCGAATATATATTTTTTTCTTTTTACATAAAACTGGATTTAAACTTGATTCATGGTGCTTACATGTTGTCAAGAAATATGGGATGCACTAGTCACAACAGAGATTCGGTAGAGAGGATTTACAGTCCTTCCTTCCTCGTGTGTGAAGCTGTGTACTTACATTAAGAAAACATTCTGTCAATGTAATATACATTCACTTTTTAGCAACCTTGTGACAGATCACATATTACTTAATTTGAAATTATTTTTTATTGATGTTGAAGTTACTTGCTGCATGTAATTGTGCTGTTTTCGAATTATACGACAAATTCTTACTATTAGTGGGAAAAACACTTTAACACTTAGTATCATTTGTACTTAAAGAAGCAGTCGTGTCCTGAAGAACTATTCTTTTTGCTTACCGACTGTGCACTATTAAAGAAGTATAGGTGTGATTTAATAGGCTATATTTTTTTTTGGTAGATTTAGCATATTCAAGTCTTCGGCAGCTACTGGACAAAGAAGGTCCTACTTCATCTCTCTGACTTGTTTTCACCACTAACTCAGCTAATTGGGTTCACCGGGAAACTGCAGTCGAGACAGTTTTAATAGGAAGTAGAGGCAGAATACAAATCTACTTAATCGTCCTGTAGGAAGGAAGTTGATTATTTTGCCAGCATGCTACTTTTGGTTCCTCAGGTAGTGGAGAGAGAGTTTTATCTTCCTATCACAAAATGACTCTGTGTGTGTGTGTGTTTTTGTGTGTGTTCTGCAGGTGACCATCCTTCGAGGAAAGGATGGATATGGCTTCACCATCTGCTCGGATTCCCCTGTGAGGGTGCAGGCTGTTGATCCAGGCAAGTTGTTCATGCACGTCTGTGTAAATGAAACTCAACTTTCCAGAAAGAGGCTGTTGTTTAAATTTTGATGTCCTTACTGCACTGTCATTAGACCTTTGGACCTAAATTGTTTGAAAACAGGGCAATTTTTCTTTCAATTAACTTTTTTTTGCTTTTGCAATTACAAAATCACACATTTATAAAAGCATAAAAAGCAGCCATGAGTGCAGTAACTGAAATAGATTTGATTGCAATACTATGTGCCTATAAGTAAGGTTTTTCACTTTCACTCACAGGACTGCCAAGAGTAGATTTCTAGTCCTAAGAATATTTATGACATGAACTTGGCTTAAAGTATATAAAGTCTATGGTGACAAATCAGGTGGCTAATCTGTTTTTTAAGCCTGGAGATATTGATTTTTTCCCCTGTATTCCAATTTAAAAGCACTAGACTATGTAAACAATATGGTAATGGATTATTTTCCTGTAAAAGTTGCTTTCGCTTCACATTGATTTACCTGAGTTTGGCATCTCATGAATGCACTTTAGATCATGAAAGTTTCATGTGACCTGTGGGCTATTATTTTTTTGTATTTCACTTGCGTTCGTAGCTTGGAAAATCACCATTAGCATCGGCTCAGTCAGCAGGGTGTTGCAGTTAATAGGGAGCCTGTCTGTCAAAGGGACAATTCGGAGTCAAGCCCCCATGTTGGCAGGCGTCCACCCTGCTGCCACATCCTTGAGCAAGATGCTGAATATTGAGCTGACCACATTGTTACTGTGGAGCATTGAGAGGGAATTTAATCCGAGTTTTGACAGCATTTCCGAGCATAATTTAATATGCCATTCTCTACCTCTAATACTGAAGGAAGAAGCTTAATACATAAAGAAGCTACAGCCCTGAATATCATGAATAGCAGCTGACAGGGTGCAATGTAACTTTCTCTGTCTCTTCACGGTGGCAGGGGGTCCAGCGGATCAGGCAGGTCTGCAGCAGTTGGACACTCTCCTGCAGCTAAATGGTCAGCCAGTGGAGCAGTGGAAGTGTGTGGACCTGGCCCACGCTATCAGGTAATGAGACCAGAGGATTATGGGCGGATTTACACCAAAATATTGGAGAATCCTTTTCACAGGCTTATTCACGACTCAGGACCAGTAATTTGTATGGATTATCTGAGAGACTGAGAGGTTTTTGGAGTTAATTTTGTCATTGTGACTGACCTACAGACCAATCTGAGCCATTCTGATTTCTATGGCTGCCTGAAGGTTTATAAAGAGATTGCCTGTAGCCAATAAGAATTCAGTTTACAGTGAGATGAGGTGGGAGTTACTGTACGATCCGACATTGTGACGTCAGTGATTTATCACAAGTCAATGACCTAACCTTATATGTTTGATACCCTGCTCATTCCTCTTTTCTCGTATATACATTTATGATTCAGTAAATTTTCAACAACATAATCGATTTACATAGATTTCTTTCTGTATTGTGATTTTATATAATTCTTAGAATATAGACACGGAAATATAAATGAAATAATTTTTGCAAATACAGTTATTTACAGATACAGATATGCAGTTGATTCACAAAATATATCATTTGAATTTACAATCCTCCTCATTAGCTTTCATTCTCATTGCAGAAACAGCGCCAATGAAATCACAGTGGTGGTGTGGCGCACAGGCCCCTCAGCTAAGCCTAATTTTGAGGGCCTCATTCACCGGCCCTCCTACAAGCCCTCCACCTCAAACTACGATGCCCCCTCACCCCCTACTCGCAGGCGTGCACCAGATGTCGGCACCAGCAAAACGCCACCAGCTGTGCCGCCTCTCCCAGCCCACCACCGTCCCACCGCTGCCCGCAGGCTGCTGGTCAACGGCTCCGAAGCTGGAAATAGCAGTGGCATAGGTGTAGGGACCCTGGCGTGGGGGGCCCAGGGAGGATCGGCAGAAGAGCTGGATGGGAAACCGCGACACCTCCACCACCCTCACACTGCCACGCTGAAGGGTACCAGGGTGAAGGCATCCAACGGGGACAACTACATCATCCTGGCCCCCATCAATCCTGGAAGCCAGGTACCGCAATCTGGTGGTGGGCTGCATCTTCATCATCTGCTTCGTCCTCCCCATCCTCACCACGGTCATATGGTGGCTCATCCTAGATATGTCTCCTTACCTTACATCCCTGGTGCTGATAGATAGAAGGACTGTAGATACAGTATGTCTGCGCCATTTGGGTTACTGCCGTCTCACTGATTTGTGCTTTAAGACATGTTTTGAACACGCTGCATACACTACATCCAGGTCAGTGTAATGTAGATATGGAGTAATAGTCTGAAAGAGGACACAATAACATATAATCTGTAGCTGTGAATAATATTTTGTATGCCTGTACTATGTGAAGCTTTGGCAATATTTCTTTCATTACATTCTACCAACTAAGCACAGCTCATATTCATATTAAGAAACAATGATTATGTATCTGACATAATTTACCTTAAAGATATCATATGGAATACATAAATCATCTGTGTGCCATGGATTATACATCAGTATTTTAAAAACATATAACATTTCATAATGAGGAAGAATTCAACAAAAATAGTACTTTAATGCAAACTTTATGAAAATCCACCTATTCAAAGACTGGTCCATTGCAGTTTCAGTATAATATTCATGTACATGCACAGTATGACATGTACTGTTTATGACATTTTATACAGCATGTACGTATTTTTTCATCCAGTGACATCATGTATAAGAGGAAAAGCTTTGATCATAAGAAACAAAATAAAGCAAACTCATTAAATCAAAAAGACTGAACTGAATTCCTCAGCTAACACAACTATAACAACACGATACTAACCCATTAACCACCTCTAGGCTAACAAACATGAACCAAAAGATTCAAGGTGTGTTTGAGAATTTCTCCCTGCGGCAGCGTCTTTATTTGATCATTCAGCCATCAGTGTCTAAATAGTTGTTCAAGACTTCCAAAACATTTCTAACTAAATCATTTTGTTGTCATATGTAAAATCGATTTTTTAATTGTCCTCATTTCCTCATCTCTTCCTCGTGTGTGGGTGCTAGTAAGTCTGTCTGTAGCCTGGGGCTGTGTGTGTGTGTATTATATATGTGTATCTTCCATCTATGAAGGTTGAAGTTCAGCTGAGATGAGATTGATTTTAGAAGGAAGAACAGAAGTAGATTCAGAGGAATAACAGACAAAAAAAACCACTGAAAGAAAAAGAGTGTAGTGTTCTGGTTTGCCCCTGGACAAAGATTAGAGGTACATGCCGACATAGTGAACAAACATTCCCCTTCAAACGGCCACCATTTCTGTTCCAAACAAAAGAGAAGGCGGGGATTTGGTGAGATTTTGTGGTGGCCATCACAGGCTAAATATACCGAGAGCCCTCTGGAAATGGGTCATGTTGGTGACATATCACACCGACACAATACTCTAGTTCACAAACAAAGGGCTCTGAAAGCCCACACTACAGAAAATATTTATCATAGGCTGGCAGACAGGCATGCTGATGATATGCTTTAAACATTTTCTGACTTTCCAAATCCCTGGTTCACCTACTGTACTAATGTGAACAACATGTGCAGCGGTGGCAGCTTTACTCCCTCGGTTGATCGTAATTTGTTATGACACGTAGAAACCATCAGTGCCTCGCAGAGTCCAGCTCAAGTCAAACGGGCTCAGCTGAATCCTGGACACTGAATTCAATGTCAGGCAAGAACCTACAAATTATATTGTCCAGCTTGACTCGTGACATAGCAGTACAGAAAAAGAAAGTGAATGCTGCATACAGTATATTCTCTCCTTCATTATAAGAATATACATCACATCATATGCTATATCAATATAGTAAATAAACATTGACATACTGTATCTTATGTCATTGTTTGAATGTGGCTTTATTCCATTCTAGACATAAATTAGGTGTCAGTCCTCATTGTGCTGAAACAAGCTTATTTCATATTAACGTCATTTGATATTATTCTGCTTTCAGATATTGAGGCCTGTTTACCAAGACAACCAGGGAACATTAGGTAAGACATGTACAGTATTTTATGTTCATACTAATACATTGTTTTTTTAAAGGCCACAGTGTTGGGTGTTTTGGCTGAAAGCCTTTGTTTAAGTTGGCTTTGGTGCCTTTATTATTCTGGATCAATGTTAATTTAATTTTTGACTTCACATTTCAGGTTATTGTTTTTTAATCAATATAATTAAAATCACTTAACATTTGGCAACCTGACATGATCTCAAATGAAACTGACGTAGACATACAGTGAATCCAAAATATATATGATGCTCACAATTTAAATCCTGTTATGTTCACTGAGTGTTGTTTTTTCTGGATCCTGGCCAATATAACAGCTTAAAATATCAAATATGGATCCTCTGTCTCCGACATGATACAGCTTTGTAAGGCAAACACACACAGAGCAAAGGATTCTACTTTGGTGACACTTTTTTTTAGCAGCACTTGTAGCTTAAACACAGCTGGAGCTGCTGAGGTCTCTGGCTTTTTCATGGTGAGCCAGCATTGGAACATCTATAATCAAAGTAACAGTTAGTCATGTGGTTCGCTTAGCTTAGTGTAAACCTTGCATAATGGGAGAAACAGCCAGCCTGGCTCATTCCTAAGGTAGTAAAAGCCTCAGTTTGTCTTTATTCCACTTCGTTTTTTTGTACAGATTAAACAGACAACCTATCCTGGATCCATCTTCACATTAGAGTAAAGATTTGAGGGTGGTGTTGATCTTCTCTTCTAGTGCCTCTGTGAGCTTAAGGAAAGCTAATACTGACACCAGAAATGTCTCCAGGAATGATATGTAAACTTCTTCTTTTTGTTCCACAGCTGCCAGGTTATACCCCACACGGCAGGCCTCCGGTCCACAGCCCCAGGGTGGAGGTGGGGGTGGGGGTGCTTTTTCTGGTGGCGGAGGTGGTGGGGGTCTCTCCAGCCGTACCGGCTTCCTGCGTCGGTCTAACAACTCCAAGTCAACGAAGACGGCGTCCACCTCGACCAATGCCGGCGTACCAAACTACCAACAGCAGAACGCCAACTTTGCCAATTACCAGAACTGTACCATCGTCCGCTCACACACGCCACACGCCAACTACGGATACGTCAAAGTAGCCCCCAAGATCCTCATCTTCCCCATCTTTGTTCACGTAAGCCAGTCTGTGTAAATATGTGTGTGTTTGTAATTGTGATTGTAGGTGGTTTAAAGTCAATTTTTATTCACACTTTAGGTGAAAACCGGTGCACTGCAGTATTTTCCTCTTGATGTCTAGTTCTTGGCCATTGTTACAAAATACATGCTGATACTTTTTTATACTTTGGTTTTTGGCCAATGTTTTGGGACTTCCGGTTTAGCCAGCGGATAGCCAGAAAATGGATAATGGATATTTGGGCCAAGACTTCCTCTTTCTCTGACTGGTCATTGTTAACAGTCCGATTAGCAGATGAGATGTGAGAATGGAGTTGGAGTTGAGAGACGACAAATCTCTATAAACAGATATCTGCATGTGAATATAGACTTTAAAAAAAAACGAATAACAAACTAAATTGGCATCAGATGATAGCTGATGGGTTCCAAGATTGCATTTCAGCCAGTTCTGCCTCTTTTGCTCTCCACATGGATTATTTACCTGCAAGTAACCAAAGCCCACTCAAACATGATTGGTCAATACCACTCGAATGACAAACGGACTACAAATTGAAACCAACTCTACCAATTCCAATAATCGTGGAGCAGACTGAGAGATTCATTTGTTGATATCTGCTGAGATTAAACAACATATAGCGTTCTTTAGAGGTGCTGGTATGCAAATTTTGTTACCTTTGGACAGAGCCAGACAGAAAGGTTTCCCCCTGTTCCCTGTTGCTAAGCTAAGCTAACAGGCTGCTGGCTCAAGCTTCATATTTAACCGACAGATACAAGAGTGTTATTGATCTACTCATCCAATCTTTGTCTAAAAGGAAAAATAGCACATCTCCCAAAATTCTTTTAAATTTTCTAATCTCAAGCTGATCTCAACACTGAAATCTTATGTAAAAAATATAAATATTGTCTGTATGCACCAAAAAGACAGACAGGATGTGTAGTGAGAGAGAGGGTGACGGCCCGGCTGGCTTTTAACTGTGCAGCAGCATAGAGGTTATGTGGTGTGAATCTAAGACCACTAGGTCACTGTGATGCTGTGAAAACCAGCCTTCAGTGGTCAAACAGGAAATCCATATATAATGTTACAAACAATAGTATCACTCTCGATATGATGGTTTTCCCCAGCACATTTGGGTCAAAAGGAAATCGACATTTGAGGTTTGCCTTTACAAAATGCGCTGGCCCTTCTGTCTGAGCATTTCGTGTTGTGCAGGTCGTGAAGGCTCATATTTAACACATTTTAGATACGCAGATGTTTCTTTGACTTTCTGCCTTTAGGTTGCAGCACTTGACTGTCTGTCTGTCTGTGAAGGAAGACAGGAAATTATGGGGGTGTTAAAGTGAACTGAGGAGATCAGTGTTACAAACTGACCAACCAGGATGATTATTTTCTTTACTTATCTTTTAGATACAGCAGGAGAAATTGAGGAACTGTATGAATGGAAAGGGCTTATTTATGTTTTTATGAATTTTCTGTATGATCTGTCCATGTTGTATCTGTAGCTGTGCGCAGTAAAATATCTTGTTACAAACTGTATATATTCTTTATAGTATGATAATTGGAAAGACTATTTTGACTAGTGAAAATTAGGAAGCAGAGGCAAGTTATGTTAATTCATGTGTCATTGCAAAATCGATGCGGTCATTTCTCCATATGCACAGGCAACATACAGTTGTTATAATGAATATCTCATAGAAGAAGAAGAAGAGAAGATACGGGACAGTCATGGTGCTCATATAGAAATGTGCGACCCTGACCGTGCTTCACACAGTATGCCAATGTCACACATACACACATGCTGAATTGGCCCTCTGTGACTTGCTGGACTTGAGAGGAAGTCTCCTCCTCCCACGCTGCAGCACTAGTTCATTTTAAGTGTCAGTGTCTTGTCATACACAGACCACACATAGCACCTCACAGTTGCAGCTTGCATTTCTGTCTTCAGAGAGTCAGTTTCAGTTGTGTTTCCCACAGTAAAGAAAAGGTTTGCTGTTCACGGTTCTGCAGAGTGTTTGGATTTGGAGGCCAAAATGGATTTGGTACTGCAGTGTCTTATATTTTGCTTTACTAATTTACTAATTTATAACAAATGCAATTTTATTTTCCTGATTTATATCATGAGAAACGCTTAATATATGTTCAAGATTTTGGCAGTGATGCTAAGAGTAATTATATGAACAACATGTGCTTGTGGTCAGTGATAAATATCTCACTAAAAATATCAGCTATCAATGAACATCAATCAATGAGTCCAAAAACACTGTGTCCTAAACTGTGTGCTATGCTTCTGTGCAGCCTCTTGACCTGTGCAGCCGAGCGCTCATCATATCTGAGGAGATGATACTACACGAAAGCAAGCACCACTCACTCAAGGTAAGTGGCAAATAATATAATCATTCTCATACGTGTCATTTTAATACAACTTAAAAATGTCTGTGTGTACGTTTGCTTCAGTTACTTCAGTTCACTTTAGTTACATCGACTTTAGTATTCTGCACAGGGACTTCTTGACCGTGGAACATCCAAAACTTTACAGAGGATATGATCTAAAACGAATCAAAAGAAAACCCCAAAAACTGCGAATTGATACATAGAAGATGCAGGATTTGATCTTGTTGATCTGAGGGAAGAGGAAAGGCGATTTTCGCTCTGCTCTTTCGAATAGTTTTATAATTTGATAGATGCGGAAAGACTGAGGCCCTCTCCTCTCCTCTCCAGCCTCTTAAGATTGCAGACAAACATTTTGTTGGTTTGTCACAACCAGTTATGTGGTTTGTTTTTCAGGCCAAACTGAAAGTGACAGTCTGTTGCCCCCATGTGCATCTTAAGTCAGAACGTATGTGTGTTTTAGAGTTATGCATGTATATAGAAAGGGGGAACTTAGGGGAGCGCTACATCCCGGGAGGAGAAGTGGGAGAGGAGATGTCTGAACATCTCCCAGGAATTTGTATCTACTCTGAACTATCAGGCCCACATCAGTGGAGGAAAATGAATAATTGATAAAGGAGGAGAGTGCCAAAAATCTGACTGACAGAGAAATTCTCTTTTATCTATCAAAGAAAACTGTAGCTCCTTCAGTGTATATTAATGATTCTTTCACAGTACGTTAAGCTCACCTTGCAATAATCTTCTGTATTATAAAGGTATCTTATACAGTATATTGATGAAGTGAAAGTGGAAATATGAAATACTTTTATACCAAAAGTAAAGTTACTCATTCTTTCAGAAGTTTCAGAAGTTTCAAATATAGATTCTTACTTTTCAACAAGTACTTTAATGTTGTAGGTGTCTGACACACAAAAAGTAGTAGCAATGTTTTATGCACTGGTTGGGTTTCACATTGTTCTGCAAAGACACTAAGTATTGTACAACAGAACCAGGTCTGGTAATGCAGTCCGTAATAACTGAAATTAATGATCTGATAAAGGTCTGTAAGCCAAGGTCACTCAGAAAAGCTGACTGTGTGGTGTATTGGAGACGGATAGCCACATGAATCTACTGACATTTACTACACAAATATTTGCATTACCTTATAAGCGTCCGGGTATGTTTTCCCAAAAAGAAAAAATTATGATGCTCGTCAGGTTTTTCTGTTTTGGCAGAGAGACTAATTGTAACCAACATCACAGATGCAATGTCCTGCAAAAACTTTCAAAAAACTCTAGATGTATGTAGATGTTTCTGAAATTGTCTCTTAGTCCGAGGTTTTGGGGGAATCAGACGAAGGAATCCTTTCTGACATGTCATTGTTATAATGTTTTTCAGAAGAAACATGTTGAGCCTATGTGTATGTGGAAAGGGAAAATAAGGAGCATTGTTTTATTGAATCAAGCTCTCACCACTTTAATTTGCCCTGTCAGATAATCTTTGCTGTGCGGTGCAGTGAAATGCAGTGACTGCTGGCATGGAAGGTAATTCTGGCCTCTCTCTCTGGGGTCAGTCATAAAACAAATATTTAACAGCCAGTGTTTGTCAGGAGGGAGTTTCTCTCCGCTGGGTCACTTTATACAGACTGTTTTTAATGATCCGTCAATGTTGTTCCAGCTTTTACTCTTTACTCGCCAGAGTTTTGTCAGTCTGCCCCGGAGGCAAACACGCAAACTCCGTTGTTCACACAAACATGTACTGCTTTAATTGTAATATCTGAACACAAATCATAAGCACAACAAATTTGATTTAGTCCAAAGAGACAGTTGGACAAACTGGACTTTTAGTGGATGAAATCATAGTAATACTACAAAGTGACATTTTGACCAAACAGATTTAAGTGGATTAAATGATCTGAATAATTAATAAAGAATAAAACATGTTTTTAATAATTTCACTTCCAGTTATCAAGTAATTTTGCAAATAATTAAATCAGTTTATATATATATATAAAGCTTTATTATTATACTTACAGATTTTAGCACATGTTGGTGCTTTAAAAACCTGCTCTCTGTTCGCTTAGTGCAGATTTATTATGAAATAATTGTTCTATATTATATATTATGTACGTATGTTCAAATATTAGATTTGTTTCTTGCCAGATGTAAAACAAGAGTAAGTAAGAGTAAGAGTAACTTGTGACTTATTATTATTTAGCATTAATTAGTCTCAGTAAGACGAATTGTTGATTGTATGACTTGACAAGCTTAGTATTTATTTTAGGACGGACATAAAGTTGTTGAAATGCAGAAAGAGAAAATCACTGAGAGAGAGAGAGAGAGAGAGAGTGTTTGAGAACTAAAACACCTTTGAACAACCTTTTGTGCACATTTGAACAGTGTGTATTTATGTGTGCATACATATAAAGTGTGTGTGTGTGTGTGTGTTTCTCTGTATGAAAACTGCTGCTTGTATCTAATTTGTCCTTTTTCTTTACTCTGACTTACATCCTCTTCCACCCACTCAAACCTACCGCGCACATTTTCACACACGCTCTAACCACATACTGGCTACATCTGAAATACCCTGTCTGCTATCTCACCCTTCAGTGGAAGCCACCAAAGCAAAAGCATTGTCTTGGAACAGTGCCCATCTACATGAATTACACTATATGCGATGTTGCATGAAAGCACAAACTCTCATGCATGCATCCAAGCTCTTTTTTCTTTTTTGCCATTTACGTCTCTTCATTCTTTGTTCCTGTCTTCACTAATTTTCATTACTTCACTGGCCTGACTTTTCTCACTTAGCTGCTGCAGAAGCATAATGCCAGTCATGGACTGTCATGACATGTTGCAAAACTCTTTGTGAAATCCCCAAAGTAACAACCTAAAGTTTGTGTGTGATGAGTTTGGGAGTTTGATGTAATTAGGCTGCTGCGCCACCTCTTCTGCACACATCGACAGCAACTCCTCACATCAAGCATCTAAAATTCAAGTTTTATTATGTAACAGACAGTTATTGTAACATAATGAATTGTAAGCTAAAAAGTATTGTCAGGCCATCTTGGAAGCAAAGTGAGTTTGAGTTGTTACTGCCTATAAACTTTTTGTGTGCTGTAATTGTCTGAAAGCAGCTTTGTCCGAGGGAATCACAGTATAATGGACTGAGTTTGCTGCTTGTTAAAAAGCTGTTGAATACCATAAGCAATTAACATGGCAGAAGTGGATGATAATTATTTTTTCAGCCGGTCATATTACGGACATGACTTAATTAGAAACTTACAGTAATACAATAATGTGAATGTTTATGACTTAGAGAATTTCAAATAAAAAAATACAGTACGAACATTGAAACGAAGGGGACATTTCAGGCTGAAAAGCAAAACGTGGGTGGATGTATTTTATGGTCAATTATATAAGTGTGAACTGCTTTTCCTGTGCTAGGACATGAGGTGTGGAGGAAAGCTTTTCTAGAGGTGAGACTTGTTGAGTGTTAGGTGGTGTATGTGCAGCTCACTCGATTTCTGAGATGTGTTTGTGAGATGTGTTTGCATTAAGGTGTAAAGTCCTGGTGACACTATGTGACACTGACGTATCAAATGTTCCTCTGATCTTGCAGGTTACAGTGTTTGTCTACAGCGACCTGATGCTGGTGACAAGAGAAGATGAGCCGGGCAGGTGTAACGTCCTTCAGAGTCCCCTGTACCTCCGACAGCTGAGGCTCCAGGACGGTAAGTCAGCGCTAACACGCCTATCACCACATGTAAAATCCTGGATTTCTCAAAGTATATTTAAATATAAAACTGGCAGGACAAGGCAGGATTCATCATTAGCTTTGTAACTTTTCAGACATTAGTGCGGTTTCATCAAACGGTCACATATTTGATTTAATCCGGGCCGATAATCCAGGCCAGTAATAATTTCTTCTGCTGAAGATAATGAATTCTTAGTCACTGTCAATTAAAGGAGCTGTAATTCTGAGAAGTGAGAGATGTTGAGGTGATTATAGAGTCTTAATCATCATGGTGTGTTTGTCACTCAGCACAGTAGAGAGATCAAAATTGAAGAGTAAATCCGTGTTACTAGATCAGCAAATTTCTTCAAGTCCAAAAAGAACAATACAGCAGCCAAAAATGCGATTTGTAAATATATCTACAAACAATCTTATCTGTGTGTCACCACATTAAACCAAACTTGACCTTTTATAGTCAAGCGCAAAGTAAAAAGGGAAATTCCACACTTAAACACACAAATTGCACAACTAGAAATAAACACACAATACTATGATTACAGTGATATTTTCAGTTGAGCTTAACCAGAGGATATTTAGGGAAAGGCTGCCCGAGTTCCTGTTGCTTTGTCTTTTTATTTCACCTTGGTGTAAACAGCCATCTCCTCTAGCAGTATGGAGAGAATGGTTTGGCCATCAGGGCTGCACAGAGCCCGGGCAAGTCAAACAAATAGGGCTCACTGTAAATAAGTGTGTTCAGAGTGGTGATGGTAGAAGGGGTCATGCTTGGGACAAGGCCAGGGGAGAGGAGAGGGCCTACACTGAGACCCATAATGCTGAAAACTCATAAGTGCGTGGGTGAGAAACTGTAATAAGTGACTCTCTCCTTTTAAGAGATAACAGGTTTTAAAAGGATCTTGTTGTTACTGATTGGAAATTAAGGTCTTCACTCAGAGCAAGTGAAGGCTGCTTTGAGTGATTAATACAACCCTGATTCCAAAATGGTTCCAAAATTCCAAGTTCCAAAAAAAACATCCTTTTGGACATATACTCAATTGAAAACAGTACAAAGATGATATATTTAATTTGACCTCAACAACTTCATTGATTTTTGTAAATATCTGCTTATTCTGAATTTGATGCCATCAACATGTTTCAACACCTGTTTGGATCAGTCCACAGGTAAACAGGTTCATTGGTAACAGGTGATAGTATCATGATTGGGTATGAAAGGTTCATCCTGGAAAGGCTCAGTCGTTCACAAGCAAGGATGGAGAGAGGTTCATCCATAAACACTCCAGCACAAGCCTTTCTGAATTGAAAGTACAACACTCTGATACAGGGTGGCCTGAGCTGCTCCGTCCTCCCCGCAGACATCGCTGCTCTCCTCTGGGCTACTTCTGACCTCCACCCTTCACCCAAACAATTGGAGATCACCAGGGAGGGGATTCGGTAGCATTAGCTTGTCTGTATGTGTGTTTAATGAGAGGACACACACACACACACAGACATACATCTCCACCCTGCTGCCTGTCATTGTTATTTTGCTTCGGCAGCGTCACTCAGGAAAGAGGGGCCGGGGGATTGTGTTTGTTTCAGCTAGGGTGTGTTTGACGTGTGTGTGTGTGTGCATGTGCATGTAATGACACTGTACAAGTTCAATACAGGGGCTTTCCTGTGTTCCTGTCACTCCAATACTTGCCTGAGGAGCGTGGGAAACACTGAGAGTGGTATTAAACACTCATAAAACCAAAATTATCTTGCATCAATTAAAACATTATCATTGTTATAAACAAAGTAAGAAGACCAAGACAACATTACAGGAAGAATGACTTAACTAAAAAACTGTCATGCAAAGTGTTAGTGTAGTTAAATCTGTCGTTCAGCAGCAGAAAGAAATGCAAATTACTGAAGTGATTGCACCTTTGACATAACAGTAGTTCAGTTATCAGGTGAAACTACTTACATTTAAGATTGTAACTTTTCAGAACGAAATGTGTCTTTTTAAAAGTATGGAAAGGATTTTGATGATTTCCTCAAGCTATAGAGAGTAGCACTATACTTTATTTTAAGGTACAAACGTAGACATTGCGAAATATGTCATTTATCAGGTTTTCACTTCATCATCAAGGCCCTCATGCAGTGGTGTATGACAGATCTCTGCTGGGTTTTGAAAACAGAAAGATATCCAACAGTGACCTCTGCTGTTGGTTGTAAAAAATGCGGCACTTCATTACAGGCCCTGCTGTTCCTACATCACACACAGATCATGACCACTGCTAAGGCGGTGTTAGTCTCCTCTGTTCAACGCTGTGGGCTGCGTTAGTTTACAGACCTCACGTTGATAAAACACAGCAACAGAAAGCAGTTAAAGAGCTGCCTGTGGACGTCTGCTGTCTGCTGTCAGTGTGAAGAGGCAGAGGTTAGATTCATACACTTTCCTGGGAGCGCAATAAACACATAGACTCCTGAAGAGATCTTTCAGTGAGTGCAAGTGTTTTCTTGGTTCCTATATATTCTTCTCTGCTATGCTGGTGACGCTTACATGCTGGGCAAGAAAGTGTCAGCTCTGTTGTGAGACTGAGCCTGGAGAGTCTGGATTTAGCAACGAATAAAAATAATTAGGAAGGATGACGGTCAGAATTTAAAGATCCCCTCAGGACATGTTTCAAGCCTTATGAATTACTCTGCCTTGAATCATAAATTATTCAAACACATTCATATGAGCTAGTTTTCTTTTAGCATAAGTGAAAGAAGAGAACTTGAGAAAGATGTAAAATCCACATCACCACTGCCGGCCCATCACGGCGTGAAGAAGGTGATAGATATAGATATCTAGAAAGATAGAGGCAGAATTGCCAGTCAGTCAGCATTTTGGCTTGTGTTTGCACTTACTTCAAATAAAGTAGTAAGCATCGCCACAACATGTATAGATTGTGTGTGAGTGTGTGTGTATGAGAGTGAGTGTGTGTCGGGGGGGTCACTCGATTAAAACCATTTATCTTGAGTCCAGACCCACAGGCCTGTCTCACAGAACGCTCCTTCAGTGAATTATGGGTGGATATCTATGAGGCTGACCTAAAGTAAAAGCCTTCCATCAATAGAAATATTTTGGCAAAATCATAATCTAAAATCAATGATGCTGCTTTGTGTGTACGAGAAGGAAAGAAGGTACTGAGTGAAAATGAAACCGAGGGAAGATGGCGAAGTAGCTGGCCAATAGGAAAAAGATGATATGAAGAAGGAATTAAAATGAATCTCTTTATTGTCGCTTTGTTTTACAGATTATGCCGAAGAACTGAAATTCTACCTGATTCACATGACCGAGGTAAGAGAGACGACCGTGTGTGTTTTGAAAGAGAAAGAGGAAAAAGGAGGGTCTAATGCGAACAGCCTATTTTGTCTGTGAGCCAGAGGGGCAATTGACTCTGGTGGAAATCACATTACAGGGAAGACACAAGGATTAGCAGAAAGCTCTAATGAAAATGTCTTCTCTCTGTGACTCCATCTCAGGGTCTGTCTCTGTCACACAAACATCATGCATTTGCTTTTGATATTTTCACATGTGTATATCAGAACAGGAAATGCTGACACACACACTGTAAAGATTTCTGACCTAGTTGCACCAACAAGCTATTTTTTGGCTTCCAACTGTTGGTTTGGTGCTTAATTTTTTATTATTTTTGTGTTGAAAAGTACTTTTTTAAATCCTCATTTTAAATAAGGCTGTGGAATATAAGTTGATACATGTCCACACAAGTAAAAACTAAACTCTCTGGCCCAAGAACAGTAGTATTAAGTAAAATATATATATGTTTTTTTGATTTGTTTTGCTGTTTAGACAGTCATAGCTATTATGAAAATCTTCTTCCATCTGCTGTAACAGCTCATAAGCTGTCATTTTAGGATGAAAAGAAAGACCTATTTATTTACATTGCTCTGTTCACCAATTATTCAACACTGGGTAATGGCACGTTAAAGGTTTTCCATTGTTGCAGTAGTATGAAAAGTATACGGCCACTACAGAACTTTTAGAGCCAAGTTCACAGAAAGCAACAGGGAAACATTTTCTACAAATATGTTATTTGAAATGTAAAACGCACATTAACTCCAACTGCATGTATTAAAACAAGAGCTTTCTCAGTTGCAAAATCACAATCCTCTCTTTTTTGGGGGAACTGAAAATTAGGTGAATTTCTTTAGTGCAGCTCTACATACTGCATTTTAAAATCACTCAAAATATCAGTGGGAGTCTGCATGTGTTTTCCCAGGAGTCCTCACCATGTTTAGACAGTAGTTTGCAGATTAAAAAAAATTCAAATCATTTGCGCTCGAACAGAGCAGGAGGGAGGAGACTGAAAGCACGAAGGCAAGCTGCTGGGAAGGAGGCAGAAACAAGGAAGATGCCATAGTTATCTGACAGATATGATTTGATAGTTTTTTGGAGCTTGTTTGTATCTGCAGTTAATGAGCATGTTTGCAGGTGCACCATCTTCTCCCCATCTCCTAAACTGCCCCTCCCTTTCCACCGCTGCTCTCCATGCCCATTTGATTGCACTTTTTCATCAGTGGGAATCAATAAAGAATCCCACTGATGAGCAGAATCAATAATGACATTGGAATCCATAAAATCTTACCAATTCTCTGCCCTACTCTTGGAATATTTTGATCACAGTTTTACTTTAACTGATACTGATCTATGAAAAAATGGCCTTGATATCTGGACATCCCCAGTTTTGCTCAAGACAAATGCGAGTCTGTAGCCTCCTTCATCCTTGACAATGGAAGCTATGATCATGAACTCCGAACTCAAAATACATATCTTGTTAATCTTTCTTTTTGTTTTTTTGGAAACCGCATTATGAAACTGTAGCCTTTCAGCACTCCTCACATATACTGAGGCTTGAACGTCTCAGAAGAACCAGTATTCTGCAGAGACTTTATAACTGAAAGATCTATTTTCCTTTTTTGTTTTTTATCCATCCAGCCACCGTGACTCGTCTGCAATTTGTTGCGGCTGCATATGACTCCTCATTTGGATAATCTTTTCACTGAGTAACTATATAAAAACCCAACCCTTCCTGCCGCAGACACACAAACACACTATTTTTTTGCTTTGAAATGTGCTGCATAACCTCATTAGCAGCTTATGAATCTTTAAAAGGTCCCTTTTTTCAGCAATTCCAGATAGAACGAGAGGGGCCTGATATCTGTCCCACAGGCTGGAAAAGAGGAAGGAAAGGCTCTGATATTATTCAGTCTATCCAATTAGGAAACATATATAAATAGAAACTCTTACGTAAGACAGCATGGGAGGGAAAGAGAGAGAGAGTTTGAGTGAGTTAAAGACATATTTTGGATTTTATACCACACATAAAAAAGATCTGCTAGAATGGTTGTCTGAGCTCTTGTGCAGAAGCTTTTATTATTTTATCATATTCCTCCAATGTTGTACTGTTTCATACTAAATTGTTTATATTATTATTTCTGTTTTTTGGCCACCTCTTTGTTTCTCGTAGCTTAAAAGATCTCATATAAAGCCATATACAAAGAAATAAATCTCACATTTGCTGATCACACTCGTAGCAGTAGGGACCACTGACAGTTTGACACCTTGGGCTTGAAAAGACCTATTGATTCACCAGCAAAACAGTCAGCTCAGGCAGCCTTGCAGTGGTGCTCCCACAATGCCACACAAGTATAAAGCAAAAATATGACCGAGGACAGACAAGAAGACAGACAGAGAAGCAGCAAAGAGATTGTGTGTGTTCCAGTTCATATTGACTTGGGCCAGCCTCCTCTCTCTCGTGTCTCAGACTCATGCCTCCATCCGTCCTGACGGATTGCCTACATGCAATCACACACACACACACACACATGAAATGCACAGTCATCTATTATAGTTGATACACCTGTCAGCAGTTCATTTCATACCTCAGGGAGCAAACAGTAGCCACAATGAAACCCCACATACAGTTTGCTCTGTCTGTAACTCTTATCTTTCACAGGTTCCTTAAGAGATACTGTAAAAAACATACTTTTAGATATTACTCATTTGTCATAAACCACTTTCCTTTATGGTATGTAGTTTAAAAATGCTGATAAATGATCAAATAATCAATTAAGGTACTCCCTTCTTGTCTTTCTGTAATTGAGGCTTATTTAGCATGAACAGCTGCTACTGTGGCGCTCATTTATCTCAAGGTGATGACAGAGTCTTGTCAGAGTGATTGACCTTCTGGTCCCGCTGGTCGGGCACACTGGCGTGTGAAGTGGAGGAACATGCAAGGTGGATGAAAGAGGAGGCGCAGGGGAAAAGATATCAAAAGAGACTGGTAGAGAACGTCTACAAAGGTCTTGAATAGCTGGATTATTGAGGCCTGTTGATCAGAGAAGATGAAGACACGTTTGAAGTGTTTGAGTGACCCTGACCCTCGCTGCTGCTGCGTGTGTGTGTGTTTATTTGTGTTTACTCAAGCAAGAGATGTGTGTTATGTGATAGACTCTAATTGAATTGCTCTTTCTGGCCTGTCTGAGCAAAGGTCACACACATAAACACACACAAACAGAGAGAGAGAGAGAGAGATTTAGAACGCCATCCATGTTGTGAATTTCCCCAATGTGGGACGAATAAAGGTTTATCTTATCTTATCTTTTTATCTTTTATGTTAAACATTGCATTTGCCTGGAAGACTTCGATCCCATATGATGAAAAATAAATGAACTAGTGTAATGAGGAGCAACATTTTTTCTTATTCTTATTTTAAATATTATTTTAGATGTGATTTTTCTTGCTGATTACAAACCAGTTTATCTTTGATTTGATTTGTTATTTTCTTTTCTGTGTGCACATACGTTGTTATGACTGAGTCTATGTTTGTGTCTGAGATCATACCTGACCAAGGACCTGTGTTACAGAAAATGCTGGACATGCCTAAAAGTATTATATTTATTCATTTATAAATAACTAAACATGTGGTGGTTTACTATACACTCTAAAGAAAATGCTTGGAAACCCACACTTGCACATCCACACAAGTCATGTACTGTACGTGAATAAACACATTAACAGTACAAATTTGCTCCGATTTCACAAGGGACCACACAGCAACATATGTGGCTCCTACATATCATCACATACAGCTTTTCCCAGCTGACTCAGTCATTATGCCACAGGCCTCTCTGCTAGATCTCCTAATCACAGGGAAGCATTTTATCTCCTACGCCATCAAATTCATGGACAGTATATCGCCATGTCAGTTTATTAGGATTTTCCGCTGTCCACTGTTTGTACCATTCATTTTGAAGGAGACGTCTACCTTTGATTTTTTCTTGAGTTATGTAAAGACATTAACATAGATTAAGGTAAAATAGCACTTTGATTGTAGTTCTTGTTTCTCCTCAAACTGTGAGCAATTATAAAATTCCCATCTCCTCCTCCAGCTCCTCTGTCACAGTCCGCTCTCCTCCTTTTGTCTGCTCCTGCCCTTCTCCTCCATCACTGGAGGTCATCCTATTTTAGCACTTGCTCAAAACGGAACTGATCTAACCCAGATTTAAGGAAAGTCAAGTGTGTGTGTGTAAGTGTGTCAGTGACGCAGGAGGAGAGGAGGCGAGAGAGCGTTGTGTAGGTAAACGAAAAACACAGACAGCGAGGAGAGACGCCGTTTGAGATTGTTGACTGGCCGACCGCATCAGGGTCATCACAGAGTCGTCATGGGCAACTTGGCCGACCGAGTCGGGCCTAAGAAAAGGTTCGTCAGGGAGGCGAGCTCTCTTCAGAAGCACCTGCTATCTGACTCTGGAGATGTAAGTGCCACTGATTGATGGTTCTGCTCACATTCAAAGGTTTAGAGAAGGAGACTTGCGTTGGTCTCACTGTGAGGCTCAGCAGCATGAAACAGAACAGAAATCATAGTGTCATTTTGTAAGAGCAGTAGTTGTAGTTTGATGGAAAAAAACTGTGTGGAAAAGTTATTAAAGTTAAAGTTATTAAAAAGAAGATGACTTCTGTTTAATGCAACTCTTTCTGATGTAAACAGCTTTTGAGAGTCTTGAGCGAGTTATAATCGTTTCCATGAAGGTGGTGTTATAACTTTTGGGCTATGTGGCACTGAGGTGACCATGATGACAAATACATTACCTTTATGTCATACTGTGCTGTTCCTGGTGTGAAACTCCACCAAAACTGTATAAACGTGGGTCTGGTATTCTGGTAATGGCTGCTGACGTGTGTGAGGTGGAAGCTTAGATTTCCATTAAGTGCATCGTCACTCATTCACCACTGTTTTCCCTACATTACCACTGTGTCCATTAGTGTCTAATTGGCACAATGCAGTCGCCAGTCATATCCATGAAATTATGAATAGTCTGCACTTACTGAAGCACAGCAGTAACAATGACTGAATTGACTTACCTCATCTCACTGTAGTCTGCATACGTTTATATCACCATATTATCAGATTTGTAATTCTTCATTGGTCAGTTGTTGCAAACAGTTTCACTTTTTGAGGCATGCATGCGAATCATATTTCATGGAGTTAGCAGCTGCTTGCTTTGAAATATTAATCATGTTTTGTGCACTCGTGGTGGTTGAAGATGACGTGAGATAAGATGCACCAAATGCGGAGAGATGTTGCCAAACTAGGTGAAATCACAGTGTGATGGCTTGTGTGGAGGCCGTGGAACGGCATGGGAGCCCTGTGATCAGTCCAACAAAGCAGCGTTGTGCATACAAATAGTCTTTTTTTTCCACAAGAGGTCTGTACCATAAAAGGTCGGAGGGTTCTTGGTGCATTATGCACGGGGTGACGTTTATGTGACGTTTGTGGACTCGGTAAATAATGGTACAATTTAGATTTGATTACTTCAAGTGACGACTCAGTGTTGATGCTTTTTCCAGGACTAAGAACACATCTTAATCATATCTACAAGGTTGTACACATATGGGTGCTTGTTTGCTATATGTGTATGCATATACAGAACAGTATGCCTTTTAATGCATCTCTGTATGTACAATATGTATTTTTCTTTACCTTCAGGCGGATCATTGACTGCGTGACATACAGCCTGTCGCTTGTCGTCTGAAGGCGGGGTGTGAATGATATGCACCCAGGGGCTCTTGTCAGCAAAATACCTATTTTATGGTAGCCATCCATAAGATGGCCAGGGCAGGACCAGTCTCTCAAGGGTCTGATTGAACTGAGATATCCCCTCTTCTTTCCAGTTAAGCCACAACTTAGAGTGTACTTTGCTTTTTCTCTGATTTAATATGCCAGCACAGATTGGCAGGACCGCAGCGACAGTGGCAATACATCTAAATATAATCACTTAAAGACCTCCATCTTGGCCATATGATTGCATCCTGATCATGATCTACGACCACCAACAACTTACCCGGGAACATTGGTTTCAGTGATGAAAATATTTTCCTGTGCTGCACTAAACTGTGGTTTATCTCCCTGCTCCATCGGTTGCAGAGCAAATGGCAATCAGCCTCTGAATTATTCACTGACTTTTATGACTTTCATTTTCAAAGGTACACTATGTGCTGTATGTACTAACAGTGTTTAACAATGGCTTATCATTAAAGGCTTTCACAACAGCTATCAAATTTAGTGCCATTAAATTCACATGCTGATCACTTATGTAATTATCATATTATCATATCCCCAGTCAAATGTCAGAATCACTAATTGAGAAACACTATGAGCATTGACCTGAATGCTGATCTTATCTAAGGCTCGAAATAGTGCACACATGCTTACGCAAATAAAAGCAAAATCATGTGAGAGGGCAAAAAAAGCCAAACGATCAATGAACTCCCAGACCGAGTAATCATCGTGACGAAAGAAACCACGCAAAAATATTGCTGCTAAAAAAAGAGGCAAACTTCAAAAAGAGGCATGACTTCAGAGAACTTCCTCTGGCCCTGTCATGTGCGTACCATCCTACCCAGTGGCTACTGGAAGGGCCTCAGGCCATAGACTCCAGTTTGCGTGCTCCTTTCATGGCTGATTTGCAAACCACAGAAGAGCTCTGAGCTGGAAACCAAAGAAACAACCTAGAAATGATGAAAGAGCGTGGGGAAGGTCACGGAGTTGAGAGGAAATTACATTTTATGCTTTCTTTTTGTGGAATATAAAACATACATTTGTTTATGCTTAGTGTAATTCATTGAAAGTTACTGTAGTTATGTCATCAGTGGTTGCCTTTGAGACCACATATAGTGTCAAGCTTGACGCCAGAACTTTTACCTAGGAGCGTTCCAGGGACTTGGTCAGCTCCAGCATAATCTGAACATGTTTTGAATTCGATTGCATAATACTGTACAGGTGTTGTTACACCCTCAGTGTAAAGACTCTAATGCCATTACCCAGTCTGACTTCCTGGTTCAGGAATGAATTTTATAACCATCCTTCAATGCAAACTTGAGACAGTCATGCATGGGAGCCAGAGTCCATTCCCTACCCCGACCTCACCAGAACTTCTGATGTACTTTGATGTAGCCTCTTGCTTCACAAAAGGAAACAATTGAAATCGTAAAAAAAGAACAACTACTGCTCTGCTAGCAGCTGTGTGAGGCTTTACCCAGGCATGGCGATGCTTTGAGCTAAATGCTAACATCAGCATGCTAGCATCATAGACATTGTTACCAAATTTCATGCCAATACAGCAAATAGTTGACTGGACGTTTCATTAAAAAACAAAAATGTTAACTTCATGGATGTGCAAGAGTGAAAATCTGAGGATCACCAAAATCTGTAGGCTTCACCCTGTGGGGACCATGAAAATAGATCTTGAGATATTTCAGTCTGGACCAAAAATCCTCACTGCTTAGAAGTGAAACCCTGTAGCTTGCTGCAGAGAAGGTGAAGGTTGAAGACATAAGATTAATGGTTATAGTAGTGTGGTCTTGATTAAGTAGGACTGTGAGATAACAGGACAATGATGTGCTGAGGTTTTCTCTGCAACCAACTCACTTGTGATGGTCATGATACCATGTTCAGTATATGGGCTGTGACTAACAGGGTATGACGCTGCTCGGTGTTACGGTGTGCAGGGACTTGCTATGGAAAAACCCCTTTGATCTCTGAGGAGCATGAGGAGCCGGATATGATATGAGCACTTGATATAACAGGCACTTTACATTTTAACTTTCCTGCCACAGAGTCTGGCAAATGTCTGAAAAGCTATTTTAAATATTTACAACATTACAAAAAGAAAACATACAATATTCTCACTATCATCATGATGATCCTGTAATAGCAAGTGCAGTTGGCGGCATTATGCCTTCATTTAGACCTATTTCACTGCTTTATAGAGATGACCTCTGCAACACTGAGGATGTATGTTCTCATTTTAGTGCGCTGATCTGCAGCCGTGTGCACATTAGACCGAGCAGATTCCACTTTCTTCTGTGTGTTTGTCGTTGACTCAGCCTCCTGCTATGTGCTTTTTAACTGTTTGTTTACAATCTGCTTTTAAAAATGAGCCATATCAGCCTCCGGTGTGTACACTCGAAACGCTCTCATGTGTACCCGAATAAACTTCACACATCCCGAGAGCAGAGCTAATTTTACAACTGCAGTTGGTGCAAATAAGACTATGACAAATTTGTATTTTTTAAAACAAATCTATTTGCATCGTCACATAGCGGTTTGAAATGCGGCCCAAAAAAGAATCCATGAGATTCTCTGCAATGGTTTGACAGTTTGGAAAATACTCTTATTGACTTTCTTGCCGATAGTTAGCTGAGAGGATTGATTCCATTTTCATATCTGTACACATCTGTACATGAAGCTGCAGCCAGTAGCTGATTAGCTTAGCTTAGCATAAAGGCTGGAAGCAGCAGGAAACAACTAACCTGGCTCTGTCCAATGGTAAAAAAAAGTCCCCCTACTAACTTAACTATGTATTTAAGATAAGATATTCCTTTATTAGTCCCACAACGGGGAAATATGCAGTGTTACAGCAGCAAAAATAAATAGTAGGTAAACAAGAAGTATAAAAAAGTATCAACAATTTAACTAGAATAAAAAGTATTAATTTAACTAGAGTAGAAACACTTTAACTATAATAAAAGTAATGACAATTTAACTACAGAAATATACAAGTATTAACAGTGCAAACCAGGCTAGATGGTATTAAAACATTAACAAGAGAATATGAAATATGAGAATATGAAAACACTATATACACTATAGACAAGATGAATTGAGATGAAATGAAATGCAATGCAGTGAAACGAGACTATTGTACAGAATGAAGTATTGCACATAATCAGATATTGCACGGATTAAGACCAAAGTGACAAGTTTTGTTTGTAAGGTGGGTTGTTGGCTGGAATATTTCTTTGGTGGGAGCAGTGAATAGAGAAATATTCCAGCACGTATCTCGCACACAGCACCTATCTTCACATCTTAATGCTAAGCTAAGCTCATAAACTGCAAACTGCTCCATATGCAGCACATACAGTGTTTTCTCATAACTGTTTTCCCCAAAGCGTCAAAGATTCATATACAAAATAGCCACATAAGAGTTAAACACTAGCCTCAGGTCATTATTACCAGGCAATGTGAAAAAAATGACAGCTGAATATGCGCCCATTCAAAAGCTGTATGTACATTAGCTGTCATTGAAATCACGCTAACCTGTATTGAAGCAGCTTAGGTGAGCTGTGTTGACAGCAGTCTAGTAACACAGTGAAAACTCATCTGCCAGATGGCTCAGGGGGAGGGCTTCAACCAGGGAGCACTTTAATCAATCTGATTAAGGGGAAATGCAGCCTGTATTTTTAGCCACTCCATGGCAGGCCAGTGGCCATTCATTGAATTTTGTTTCATTAGCTCTCATGTTTATCTCTGAGACGGGTGGATTTATAAAAGGAGGGTGAGCTAAAAGAGGAGCTGGAGTAAGGAATCCATTTGCTATTTTAGCTAATACAGTTCTTTGGGTAATTATTTTATGAATAAGATAAATGGTCAGTCCATTATTCAAATATTAAGGGCTTCATTTGTGACCTGACACTGCTGCTCAATATGATAAATTACAATTTGCCCTTGAAAAGGGTAACTTATTGTTTCTGGAGCTGCAGCCTGGGTTACTGACCGGATGCTGTTTAATGGCAAGAGGCAACATGACCTTAACATGAAAATCCCCAAAGACCTACTTCTTCAGAGTCGGGGAGATTCCAGTGAACTCCCTTCAGACTCAAAACAGTCCAGATGTAGACGGTGATTTGGTCCCAAAATGAGTATGATGCTAGTTTTTTCAGTTGGATTATGATTTTAAATTAAACCCTAAAAGGAAAACAAAGATTCTGCGTACATCTCAAAACTAGTAGCACTGAGATCTGGTTCAAACTAAGAGACAGCTGTTCTGTGAAATAGATGGCAGTGCCAACATTATAGAAAGCTTCCAGGTGGCTGCAGAAGATTCCTGCCTACAACATGTGGTCTGTGACCAGCTGTCAACAGTTTACTCATTTAAACCGAGAGACTGATTATTTTAACGATGTAATAGTACGATGTGCAAGTCACTGTCAAGAACACCATCCCAGATAGATGCAATTATGCACAGTTACTCAGCACAGCGCAAAAAAGTATAATGATGAATAAAAATAAACAGGAGAAATTAAAATTGATTACTGGAATTAATAGCTGGAGACAAATACATCATCATTAGTCGTCCCCCAGCAGAGCATAGTTCATTTTCAGGACATGATGCAAAAGGAAATGCACTACTGATGCATTACTCATAATAACAGTGACCTCTATGTTATTCTGCATCTGTCAACATCTGTTATTTCCCCTCCTCTTCTCTCTTTACCCAAGACAAAATGTGCATGATGTCACTAAGTGCTTTACAGTATAGTATGCACGGCCTCATATTTACACACCAAGACTGTGTAAACATACGCTCTTCCTCTCTTTGACAGATCAGGATGTAAGCCCTCATGCAGCTCTGAGACCTGTGACTCATGGAGCAGAGAGTCGCAGCCGGTTACGCTTTTGTTTTTGAATCTTTACGTGTTGCTAATTTGTCGCTACAATAAGACTGTATAGTAAGAGTTTAAACTGGTGCTGTGTGCAGATTTTAAAGTGTATCTGTGGATGCAGGTGCATGAATGCCTCTGGGACCCTGAAGTGCTCCATCGCAGATGTGTTTTCCCTGATGTGGGACAGTGGGGAGTTGCCTGGAAAAACCTGGCCATATGAGGCAATGTTCTCTGGAAAGCCTGAGCCTTTGTATTATTGTTACAGTATTACTCCTCCCATAATAATTATTAACCAGGACTCGAAGGATATGTAAGACGGAGAAACAATCAAATCTTATCTTAATCAGACTTGTGCATCACATCAGATCTGTGAACATTCAAAATGCATTATTGGCAAACATCTGTGTGTGTGTGTGTGTCTTTTGGGAGGTGTTGGATTGCATGTGTGTTACATTTCTGGCATTAACAGGTGTCATTAGCATTGAATGATCGAACATTAGTTGGCTTAGGGTGTGACCGTGTGTCATTTTGGAGAAATTCATACAGCACACTGCTCCATCTTAATTTTGTGCATGCACAAGAAGTGTCGCTTTTCTGTCTCTAGACAACCATGAAATCAAGCTGTGTCAATTAGTCAGCTGGTTAATGCCATTAGCTAAGTCAAGAGGAAAAACTCCTTTCATTTCAGTCTTCATATTCCAACCCTCGACATGCTATTTAATGATGTTCTCTAGTAAAGAAAAAAGCTAGACACAAACAACTACAAAGGTTTTCATCTGATTGGACAACAGATCAAAATCTATGATGATGGAGCGGTTGAAATACTTTCAACTTTTTGAACTTAATATCGGCATGCTAACGTACTCACAATAACAAAGCTAACATGCTTAAGCAGATAAACATATCATATAATCATTCATCATTGTCGCCATTGAAGTTTATCAATGCTAATATTAACTAAACAGTACTTAACAGTACAACTGAGGGTGATAGGAATGTCAAGTATTGCAGGTATTTGGCCATAAACTGAAGTGCTGGACAAATTTAAACTTTGACCTGATGATGGAGCTACAGCAAAAGTCAGGGTATTAACAGGTCTTTAGGATAGATCATCTTGGAACCATCAATGTCTTTAACACATTTTCTGCTAATCCATCCAGAAATGTTATAGATATTTCAGTGGATAATTGAAAACTTTGACCTGCTGGTGATCATACAGGAAAAATTAGAGGTCATCAGGATTCATCCTCTAGGGACCATGAATGAATGTACAAGTTTAATTACAAAGATTTTATTTGCAATCCCTCCAGTAATTGCTGAGATATCTCAATTTGCCATTAAGCTTCACATCCTTTGTGATCACAGCCTTAGATTTCACTAAGCAATAGTCTGTCCACAAAAAGAAAACTTTTGAGGATCCAAGGGATGCAGGATTAGTTCCAGCTTGATGACTGTGCATTCTCCATTTTACCCACTGGGTTTTGAGGCATTTTTTTCCTGACCTTTCCCGACCTGTAGAATATCATGTAATCCTCCACGTGAGAGCTCAAAAATAACCTTAGATTGAATTATGAGATTTTCCACTGACAGCAATATTATAAGGGTTTGCCCAGGGGCTAGTTGTTTACATTGAAGTGTTCAGCAGCGTGTGTGCGCATGTGTTCGCATCATTATGGCCTCTGCTGCACCCTTATAGACTCGGATTCAGTCCAAATGATGGATATCAAAGAACATCAACATTGATTTCTGTCCGCTCTGAAAAAGCCCCTATTTCATCATCTCGTGGCACAATTGGAAACAGTCAGGCTCAATTTCATAAATGCTTTTGTTAGCTAGCCTGCTTCTCTGTCTTGTTTCTGTCTCTTTATTTCTCCACTTTGGACTTGAAAATGTGTCTTTGTTTTTTCTGTCTCTTACAGTATCTCATGTGTCTTTCCTCTGTGCCTCTGTTTCTTGTTTTTTTCTGGGTGAGTTAGCAACAAAATATTCTGCTCCCCTTCTCCTGAATATGTAACACTTTACATCGCATGCAGTACATTTTATACTACATCAAGGCAAAATGGTCTTGGCATCACTACCATTAACGCAGGCTTTAAATGCCTTTTTATCCTACATTAGTGTCACTAGCAATGACAAGGCCTTAACCACCAACACTTTGTGCCATTAGACCCTCCAACAGCAGCATCCTCATCTTCAGCAGGACATTGAGTGACATTGAAAGAGACAGATAGTCCACAAGATAGCTACGCACCAGGTCATGCAGCAGCCCGAGCAGCCAGGAAACAGGCAAATAAACTAGCATCATGATTCACCACTGACCGGGGCAGCGAGCGTCAAGAAAAGCCCCGAGGACTTCAGTCAATCTCTGAAGACTTGCACAAAATGGAAAAATCCTATTTATAGCCTGACTCGTGCCCAAAAATGTCAGGACACAAATGTTTTTTCCCTGACACCGCCAGAAGCCGATTGAGCAGATTGAAATGATCAAATTGGAAAGAAGGGAAATAGAAAAAAAAAGTACTTGGGCACAATAGGTTTCTTTCATGTTGGAGTTTAATCAGAAAAAGGAAGGAATAATGGAAACTATTCTTAAACTGAATATAGTAATATAACAGCAGAGGTGGATAAGAGGAGCTGATGTGAGTGTGTACGGCTGTTTGAGTGTGCAAATGACTGCACAGGGATCTCGTAGATGGCGCCCTGAGAAGCATGTGTTTTGTGTTTCAATAGAAAAATGCAATTAGGTGATCCTCTAATCCTGATCCATGGATTGTCATATCTCAAGTGCGCTGTGCCCGTGTGCACTGAATTATACGAGTCCATATGTGTGAGGAGATGAAACAAGGAGGCATTTGTCACATTCAGTATTTCCACTGAAGCCCAAATGATGCTTTGTTGCCATTATATAAGTAAGTATTCTCAAGAATGTGAGTTTGTCACACTGCATCCCAGAAACAACTCCAGTCTTTATATGACACTAGTTGGCACAGAGTGAATGAGTTTCTTCTTCTTTTTGTCTTTTATGAAAAGTACATTGCTGGAATCATGACCAGAAAACAAATGGGGCCATTAACCTATTAGAGATTTAATGTGGACGTCAGTGAGATCAAACACAGATTCTGGATGTCCTGAAGAGTCAGCCGAGGGGTTTTAATGTCCTTTTGAGTGAAAAGCTCTTTCTTTGACCGAGATCTGCCAAGTCTAACTTTGCCACTGCTTGTCAAATACTTGTTTTCATGTATTGCCCAGCGGGGGTGTATTGATTTGTCCTCTTCTAGGAGTACCATCTTGCCATTTGGTCACGTAATCATTTTGTCAGCATATCAAATTCTGCCTAAAGTGGATACTGGCCATTATCTAATTTCACTAATGCCAGCATTTTGCTGCTCAGAGGGCTTTGCCACTTTACAGCCTGTGGTGTCATGAAAACAAAGATGACGACTGAATGTGCGAAGAGAAAAGTCCGAGGTGACACATGCAGACAATGACTGGACGGGAAGGGCTGGTGTGCTGGACACACACAAACACACATTAGCACAACACTTCTGATAATGTACTTGTGATGGATTATGCTCTTTTGTTAGTCATTATCCTATTTGAGAGGAGTCACTGCTCTCTCACCATTGCACACTCTGGTAGCTTTAGTCTTAAGGTCTCATTAATGAGGGCCCAGAAAAAAAACACTTGATTTGCCTTTTACATTCATACTTTCTATTGCAGTCCTCTAATTTGTTCCCTCTTCCCATCTTGAACCCTTTCACTGTCCAAGGATCAGGAGACACTTCTTCTCTGACAGTAGATGCCTAATTGCCCGCTGTCTTTTCCTCCACCCCTCTCCTCCTCTCTCTCTCTCTCTCTCTCTCTCTCTCTCTCTCTCTCTCTCTGTGTCTCTAGAAGTGTGACTGCCTGCTCAGCCTGGAAGCCTATTCAGCAGACCAGAAGCGCCGCGTGTGTCAGTGCCTGAAGGACAACATTGACAAGCAGCTTCAGCTTCACAGGAGGGAGCCTCACGTTCCGCATTTTGAACAGGTATGGCACACGGACACATACGCACACACATCGGGGAGAATATCCTATTTCAATTGAGGCCAAAGATGAATCACTAAACACATGGACACATGGGAATGCATATATTTGTGCATACCCCCGTCACAGATACCCCGTGAACATCACACACTCCCAAGCATGCACACTCAGTAACATATAACACTTTCCTGCAGCTCGCATTACCATCATGATGATTTTCCACTTAGTTCTGAAATTTCTTTGGGCAAGTTTAATGCCGCCTTTTATCTGGCTGGATTTGAATAGTTGCACAGCTTTAGTAGAGTGTCAACTCAGTGCAATTTCAGCCCAGTCTAGCTCTGTTCAGTCATGAAAAATAGAGATATTTGCTTGCAAATGCAGGTTTATGTTATTGCACTTCATATATATTCACTGAGCTTTGCCTTGAAAAAATTACACACAGCTGTGTTCCCAGCTGTGCGATCATTTGAAGCACTAACCACACTCGAGTCCTTAGCACTGGGAATACTGATTGTTTGCTCAGTGTGCCCGTTTACCTGTGGTGATGTGGCAGTGATGCATAAAAACAAAATATTAACATAGTAACTCTTAAATTCTTCAGTGTGATTTCAGATTGGAAAACCACTGCAGTTGTTTTTTACAGAGCAGAGAGTTTAACAAGTGCTTTGGGATCTATTTTTGACCATATAACTTACCTGTAATAAATATTCTTTTCACCACTTACAACAAAAACAAGTTGTTATAATATAACAGAATTAATGTCTTCTTTTGAGTTGATGTGGCTAATGTGTTAGCAATAGCAGTTGCTTAGATATGAGGTAACATTAGCATTTAGCTAGAGCCATGTTTCTGTTTACCTGATCAATCTAAGTCCAATATTCACTCTCCTTTTAGCTCTGTCTCTGGTCTCTAACAACTCCAAAGGGAAATCTGTGGCTCTTTAGCTGCTAAATGCTCCACTGTGTTCGCAAGCTATCTGCTCACTTTGCCTGTTGTTTGGTGCTGGGTGGATCTTTTTGCTGAAAAAGCTGCCTGCTGCTCTGAAAACAACACTATGAGAGCAAACCATAACAGTACATTTCTGGGGCAGCAAATCAAAACAATGAGCTGAAAGACGCTAAAAGCTCCATCAATCAAAGGGAAACTGCAGAGCTGGGTAATAAATCTCTGTGGACCCCTTTCACATAATCATTTGATCCTTTGTTAATCTAAAAATATTGATTATACCCACTTTACGTCCCTTCTGACACATTTGCAGATGTGTTATTCTTTTAGAAGCACTGAAATGGATCAAATCAAAGTTGAATCCAATCATGTGCAGAATGTGAAAAAAACAAACTCAAACAGCATCATTGTTGAATTAAGTCATTATACCCCGACTTGTAATAAAGCGCAGTGATAGGGTGCATTGTAGCTGGTCTTCAAAGTGCTCACTGGGCTTCAACCGCCCTGATTAAGAGAGTGGCTGCTGGGGAGCTGGTAATGCGATTACTGTGGCCCAATTCGGTCATTTCAAGCATTACCTTGGGAAATCTACTCAAAATGCTTTTTTTTTTCTTGTCAGCTTCTCCAACTGCTATTAGGGGACGTTTTTGTGAAAGCTCTGTGATTGAGTGTCAATCTGACAAAAACCAAATAGAGACATTCATGTCATCTGGAACAGTATTCAGATGTGCGTGAAGGTGTAATATAATCTTAATCTGTATTTAATCCCTAGATAGATTTCAGCAGATGATTTTTTTTTCACCTCATAAATTTGAAAGCAGCCCAACATTTGAGTTCATTTGAGTTTTTGCTGAAATGTGATTAAAGCGATAAATAGCCTCGTGTGTAGATGCCACACCTGTTGGACATTAGAGCTTCATTTCATCAGCACATGAAAGAAAGCGAGAGGGACAAGCTGACAGTCTTTCATCCCTTTCTCTCTCTGCGTGCGTGTGTGTTCATGTGTGTCCTTGTATATGAATGTGTATTTTTGTCCATATGGTTCATCTGAAAAGATTGAGGATGGGACCTGATTACCCAGAAGTGTAAATGACCCAGAACTTGGCCCGTATTTGAATATTCTCCAATATATGAACTACTTTAGGTTCAACTTTATGAACCCAATATTTCAACAGATTAAAACATTTAAACAATGTTTCAATCATCACTTAACAGTGTTTTCCTGTAGGAACATGTGTGTACATATTGTTGCATTCCACAGCAATACAATGTGCGTTTCACTTGTTGCTGTCCTTGCCTTTCTTCTCCAATGCTCGGTGTCAATAAGGTGCACCCACACATTTGCACACACTGCATTGTTCAATACATTCAATAAGGAAACACAGCTTAGGAGGCATGCTATGTCACGTGCAGTAAATCAATGCCATTTACCCAAACTCTATTGATCAAGCCAGAGTATTGATCAGTATGCATGGTAAAGAAACTGCCTGGGTTTTACTACTTTTCCAATTTGCAGTAATAAATTAGTATTTAGGTTGTGCAATGATCCTTGTAGGACATTTAATTGGCCCACATAATAAAGCCGTTTGAAAGTGGTAACTAAATGTGCTTCTTAAAGTTTCAGCTGTTTTCTTTTTAAAGAAAGCAACAGAAGTGTGTGGATCTTATGTGGATGCACGTCATTTTCATGCATGCATTCAAACAGTGGTGGACGTGGTTTCATACACGCATACAATCACATATAGTCCTATAGGAATGGAAAATTCATAACTGCTCCTTATTGTACAGCCTCAGTGAAATTATACATGCAAGTGCGCATGCGTGTCCTGCCCTGTGGAATTGTTCTTGTATACCTTCTTTGTGTAGTTATTAGAACCTTTTACTGTAATCTCATTTTAAATGGAAATCTGAACGGTGTCCTGAAGGCAAGGGGATACACGCTTAATCATAACATTTTCCATCTTGACAAATTAGTTCACTTTTGATTGCATTTCTCCAGAGTACCTTAGAGGCAAATAGTTTGTATTCAGTCAACTCCAAATGTGTTTAATGCTATGCAAATCAGCTTTGTGTAGTGCGGGAGATATAAGGAGGATGCTCTTGTAGTGTCTGCCGCATGGGAGCCTTTAAAACAAAGTGTATTTTGCTTGACATCTTGAGACGTACGTTTGGGTAATTTCATATTGGCAAAAGAAAGGAGGACACATTAAAAAGAACTTTAAAACGTAAATCACACTGAACATATGAAAATCCATAATGTCCCCTTAGATAGATATAAAGATAAACATGTGCACCTTGATTCGGCACCGACCAAACACAAAAACTGTCCTTCCACTTGTCTCAGAATAGCAAGTTAGTAAAATGTACAGTTCAAAAAACATCTCAGAGAATGTTCCAGTAATTCGACACGGAAGAATATTCCTCTGATGGTGCTTGAATAACTTCATTACTGCCCCCATTGTTTACTGCTGAGTCAACACTGGAACTTATTTAGAAAACTGAACAGAGTGTATCTTTGATGCAATGTGTGTTTTCCTGCCGGTGAGTAAGAATTGCAGCAAAGGAGCTTTAGAAATACACCCATTGACTCAGACGCTCCTCTTGTGTCAGAAACTGCGTTTGTCCTCTCATACACAAAGCAGAGTAAATCCACACTTAGCTGAAGCGTGCACTTTACTCAAGAGTTATGCTCAAGTGTGCAGAGAGAGCAGAATCCACATCAGAAGGAAAACACTCGCGCTGTTGAAGTCGCGCTCGTTCTGTCTATTTATGTTACTTTGTTCATTCATGGTTTTCCAGCAAATGGGGTTACTCCGTCACAGTGTTGGTGTCAGCAGCCGCCTTAGTTCCTCCAGCCCCTGAACGCTTTGAATGCTTCCCTTTGGAAAAATTTGGACGTGAGCCGTTTTCACTTGGAGATTCTCTAATCCTCCAGTCCCTCTGCGAGTGAGTGAGGCATGATGAGAGTTTGCCAGTTTCTATTTTGTGCAAAGCTTCATTTAAAGTCGCAGGATTTGGGGCCAATGTTTATGATGACTTACCTCAACTTGAATAACTGATGCCTCTCTTTCTCTCTGGCTTAGATGGGAGGAGGTCAAGGGGATGGAAGAGAGAGTATTATGCAGTATGTTACACAAGCTGGGTTTCCTTCCAAATGTAGCACAAATTTTAACCAAATTTTGAGAGAATAAGCAAAAGAAAATGCGAATTATTGTGCGTTTCCTTCAGCTACCGATATGCAGTTATTAGGTTTGATAATAAACAGCAGGGGGTGCTAATTCTCCAGTAGCATTGTAGAAGGAGAGGGCACAGCAAGATAGTGTAATTAAATGAATGTCTCAAATCTCAAACCAATCACCAATATTAGGTTACCTCACTGCTTTCATACACCGATCACAGTTTGTGATCACTTTCTTCAAAATGTATTTACTTCACATCTCGTATGTCACGCTCTGTCATCGCATCCTTTACAAGGGATGAGTGCAGGGCAATTTAGTTTAGATTAATGTGACCTATATGACCTAATGTGATCTGTAAAAACTATGTAATAAGCCCAAGAAATATTTTCGTGATCTGAAGGATTGAAACTCAGACTCACTAATAATTTGTAATGTAGTTTTAAAGTGTTTTTATTGTTTCAGTACAGAAGCAAACACGATTGTGGTCTGGTATCCCACAGCCATTATAAGTCTGAGTGTCCTTCCTTGGAAAGCTTCCGTACATTCTTGTCTGGGCAGCATTAGCCTCTAAGCTCCTGGACAAATACATTTCTTCAGCTGCACACACAAACACACACAAACACACAACACACACACACACACACACACACACACACACACGTCTTCAAATGGGAATTAAAGCAGGACTGGCCAGTTTGAAAATGACAGCCGCACTTCATCACACGCAGCATTTGATGAGCAATGCTGGCACTCCCTCTGTGAGTCAGAAGAGAAAAAGCAAACTATTTGCAGAAAAAGTGGCATAAATTTTCTACATGAGAGCATGGGCTCACATGAACAGCGAAAAAAGATGGCTGCTGCTGATGAATAAAGTGTGTCTGTTGAGGCAGCTTGTTCTGTTCTCTTTCTCTGGCTGTGTCATTTCGCATTTATGAGAATCTGTTTTAGCTGCTGAAGTGGTTATAATACAGCATTTATGTTAGAGGAAGCAGTGACACAAGGACAAGGACCCTCTCTCATTCCCTCTCTGTCTCACTCTTTCTCTCAACTCCACAAACTGTCCCTTCATAATGAAATTCAAGAAAGTCATGGTCTCTGCACTCGATCAACGACACATGAAGCTCCGGACGGACAGAAAGTGTCAGCGAATGTGCATTTTGAGAAGCATATCTCACTACGAGGGCACGCTGAATCTTAAGCAGCAACACGAAATAACAAACAGAAAATAAGCCGATGGCTCCAGTTCAGTTCAGGATTTATCAGAAAACTGAATAATTCATTCTCCCCCCATTTTTTCCCATTTTGTCTATAAAGATTTTCAAGGGCGACACAAGCTTGGCAGCATCTTGACATGTGCCAGCTTGTCACTATCCTACTGTGTTTCCCAGCTTTGCTTGCCAACTCTTCCCAAAAGCATGAATTTTACCACATTTACTCCCCTGATTAGCAAATGCTGCCTAATGCATGTAGACAGCTCTGCAGTCTGTGTGACGCATTCTGCATGAGCTACAGGCATCGATTGAAGTTTGAGATTCCCTGCCGGTGTCTGTTACGTTTCAGTCATCGATATTTAGCAGCAGTACTGTAAGTCAGCGGTCAGAAGCCTCACAGGGAGATCGAAGATGTAGATTTAAACTGAATTATCTGTTTCTCCTCATTGTATATTAAAGTTAACAAGCATAAAAGAAATTGCTTAAAAATCCAACAACCCCTCTGTGCTGAGTAAAGTGATAACTATAAAATGTAACAACTAAGTGCTTGCAAATTCCCCTTTAAACACATGCTTTTATTGTTTTGCTCAAGTACAAAATGACACATAACTATAAAGTAGTTCTGTAGCATAAAGAACATTTAATGTGCACTTTTGACAAATACACTTCTATAAACTAAAAAGTATTAAACAATAACAAGTATGGAAATTATTTATTCAACTGTATATTAACAAAAGTATACTTATTGGTGTATTTACCAATTACTCAATTACGTTTGTTGCCCCAAATTGGACATCTGGTTTGCAACGGAGCACAAGCTACAAATCTAGAAAAAAATGCAAATGAAATATGACAAAGGCCAAAACAAAGAGGTCAATACTGGACAAGAAATGGTCTGATTTGGATGATGCTGATTGAATCTGTGCTGGATCGGAATGAGATGCGGCGGAGGACATGTGTGCCTGATACGATGGCGGCTAATAAACTGATCGAATGATGGTCATTTTGGCAGGACTCAGAAAGATGGGATTGTCAGGACGACAGTGACGGTAGAAGAGGGAGCGTATTAGAAGTGATTCTCCAGTGATGGATAGTGTGTTGAGACAGTGACGGGTACAGTCAAGCTTAGAGAGTTGAGTGACACAGGAGAATGTGAGGAGGAAGCTAACAAGAAAGTGTGTTTGTCCTTTTTGGCACTTGATTCTCACTGGATGTCCAATGAGGGAAGGAGAGTCTGCTACACACCTGTCATCTTATAATACAAGCACAAATACAAATATTTGCAGTGTGCATGTCAGATATACTAAGTAACTTCTTGAAAGATCACGACTGAGTTTAAACATCAAGTCTGAAGACGAGAATGTAAATGCAAAGTATCTAATTATGAAATAAAAATATGGGCAACATCTGCACTGGCACATGTTCACATGATTAGCATTCCTCTTGCTCCCTTTGTTTCCCTGCAACAGACACACACTTTCCCCTTCATTGTCTCTAATTAGACACGGATGAATTCCATTTGTCTTGTCTTTTGCTCGTCTCTTTTTTTTTTCCACACATACACACGTGTTTTCCCACACACACAAACAGCACACTGCATGCTATTCTGGGGATGTGTTGTCAAAGTGTGACACCCAAATTTAGAACTCGTCCAAATGGAGCACATCTGAGGAACCGAGCTGAAACACTTCCTGTGTATTCATATCATCGTGTCGTCACGGCTTGTTTTCTTTCTCCAGTGGTGTTTTCTGGGCTTTCTGCTTCTGAAACATGCCTCTAAAAGGATTTAATGGTGACAGAGTAGTCTGCTGGTTACAGAGATCATGCCTCCACAAGCTTAAATGCAGCATTTATACCCCGCTGAACTGTCAGTAAGTGGGTGGTGCCATTTTCTTCAGGTGGGACGGTGGCAACCTTTCATGCTAACATTTTGTTTTTTTTTATGCAAAATGTATCAGGATTGCTCACCACAGTTAGTTGCAGAGATTGTCAGAGATTTTGATTTAAGTACTGAGTTTTTGTTATGTTGTCATGAAGTTATTGTGTGTGTGTGAGTGACAGAGGATAACGTAACAGCACTAGCTCAAACATTTCATTGGTGGCAGAAATCTAGAGACTACTTAGATTATAATGAGAAACTCTGGTGTCCTCTAAATTAAACAGCCCTGATTCCAAAAGTGTTGGGACACTGTATAAAACATAAATTAAACAGTATGTAATAATTTGCTAATCCTTTTTGACATAGACTCATTTGAAAACAAAGACAATATCTGAATTTGATGGCAGCAACATGTTTCAAACAAATTGGGACAGGAGCAACAAAAGACTGTGAAAGTTGTGGACTGATGAAAAACACCTGTTTGGATCATTCCACAGGTAAACAGGTTCATTGGTAACAGGTGATAGTATCATGATTGGGTATGAAAGGTTCATCTTGGAAAGATTCAGTTGTTCACAAGCAAGGATGGAAAGAGGTTTGTTTTTATTGACGTCTTACACAGCGACCCAACTTTTTTGAAATTGGCGTTGTACTAATCCTAGTAATATTGATGCATATTTGTTATTTCTGATGCACTTTCCTCACTTTACAGTACATTAATATAGAAGTTGTCGATAAGAACTTCCAGTCATCTGCTCCTGTGTCATTTGCCCCCTTTCTCTCTTTTTTTAATCTTTTTTCCTCCTCTAACTTTCATTTCTTTACCCTTTCTAATTTTATCCCAGCTTAAGTGCAAATATGCAATCTTTCACTCTCACTCTCTCTATCATACTGTCTTTGTTTCCCTCTGCTACCAGCCTCTCCTTCTCCGTCAGTCACACACACACACACACACACACACACACACACACACACTCACAGCTCAGCGATGTTATTCATTGTGGCCTGTAGTGTAGGATTAATTCCCTCGTCTCTCTTTAAACATTAATGATTTCCCTTTGATGGAGTGGTGTTTGGCTTTATTTTAGCTCACCTTTAACTATTCATAACTCTGTTACATAATGGCAATTATGCATCAGCACAGGAGCCGGTAAAGATAAGAGCCTCGCGGACTCAGTCCTAAGACGGTACAGCAGAGCATGAAATTCATTCACTGTCAGTTTTAATTATGCACATTCTTTACTCGGAAAAATGCTGTTGCTCCACTGAGCATGCAATGGAGCTGGGATAATAGTTTAATTTGCAAATAAGAGGGCTCTTTGTGATGCAAGGGCAGTTTTGATTAGTACTAGTAAGTGTTTGATGACAGTCCCTAAAAAATATTCTGCCACCAATTAACAAGAGGAAGCAGAAAAAGAGCAAAGTGCTGGAAGCAGACCACGCCGGCAAAATCTAGTTTGGCTTAAGTTGATATTCTACTTTTTCAAATGTCAATCATTACTATATGCGTCGTCCGGAGATGAATACCTTTAGCCGGAGACGGTGAGGGAGACGGCGGTCTGCGCAGTGTAATTGACAGTGTTTAAAATAGCTATTTGAAAAGCCCATTATTTATTATTACATGATACGATTAGATAGAGCCTGATGAATAGTTTACATGGCTCCCTTCAGGTCTGATGTAGACATTGTAACAGACAGGCATGCGTGTGTGTGTGTGTGTGTGTTTGAGAGATCACATGTGTGTGTGTGTGTGTGTGTGTGTGTGTGTGTGCGTGCATGTGTGTGTGTCTTATTAGGTGTGAAAGACATGGCCCTTAACATCCTGCTCTTTGATAGGTTTTGATTCAGTGCTTTGATTTGCGACAGAGCAACTTCTAAAAATAGCATGTAGGGGAAGAGAGGGAGAGAGAGAGAATGAAGGAAGGAGGACACTGACTGCTTTGGTCTCCAGAGAGTCACTTCCATTTGATCTTTTCATAACCATCACCCCCTCTAAGTTTTTAATACATCACATTTTTTACAATTCCTCTTATCACTCACACCTCTGTCTCTCCCTAGTTCCATCTGTCTTCATTTCCCCTCCTTCAAATCCCTCTTTACCCCCTCTCTCTGTCTCTCTCCCTCTCTCTCTCCCCTCTCTCTTTTGCACGCACGTTGGCACGCACGTTATTACCGAGCTGGGGGGGGAAGAGAAAAGCTGGGACTGCAGCAACAACACAGACAAGAAACAGAACAAGGAGGAGAAAGAGGAGCTCTGACACATCCAGAGAAACGGACAGGAAAAATAATCGCATATGGTCACATTGGATTAGTAGCCTCTATCTATTCTCGCTGCACACGTGCTCTCTCAGTGTATGTGTGTGTGAACTGTCTTTGCTGTACTCTGGGACACCGATAACAACACACTTACACACTCATACAAAACAAGTCAGCACACCACGCGTCCAAATGCCTGTGTCTAAGGTAATGTATGTTATCTTTTGTACTGGTATGAAGGTCAAACTGAGAGCTCTCTCTGTCCGGACACTGCTGCTGGTGTCTCTGTAGTGAAGATTAGGATTATTGTACTTATGTATGTTTATGACTGTAAATCTTGTGTAAATATCTTGAGTGTATGTGAATTTGACTGTTTGTAAGCAGCACTATTTGCACGCTGTGATCACAACTGTTGTGCAAATGCTCTCTGAGGTGAAGTCATAACTATTTTTTTGTCACATTTTCATTATCAATATTTAGTTTTTTGGCTCTTTTACTCTTTCTCAATTAAACATTCAAGTGCCAGACATTTAAATTTTGTGTAAAAAATTTGGACTGCATTGTTTCTATTATCATATGTGTGCAACGATCGATGAGTTTTTCCTAATTAATGCCACCTTGATAATGAGAAAACAGAGCACAGGAGAAATCTGGCAAATGGTGCCATTGTGATTCATTGCAGGGGATTTAAACACTTCACTCTCTCTGGGTGCCTTATTTTTACTAGTCACTCAGAATCAGTTTAATTGAGACAAACATTTTTAAGGTCATGTTTTTTTCTTGCAGAAATCAGTTACCTGTTGTATATGATCTTGTTTTTGTGTTGGACATTTACCTCTTGAAATGCATTGTCAGCCACGGATAGTTGTCCGAGCGGCTGTGCAGAGAGGCAGCAGGTGTGTGTGTCTTTTACCTTTCAATGTCAATTGTTGCTTGTCACACTGAGGAGATAAAAAAAGCCTTTCTCCTGAGGAGCATCGAGAGGCTCTTGAGATAACAGAGGGAGGGAAAGGTGAGAGACGAGCGAGAGAGTGTGTGTGAATGAATGAGTGAGTAAGAGAGAGAGAGAGAGAGAGACAGAGATGAAGAGAGCACCGTGTGGTTCAATTAGCCACTCAGGTACAGCATTTGTTTGCCTAACATATAGGTGAGTTTCCAACCAAAAATAGTTTTAACAAAAACTAAAGAAAATACTGTTATGGGAATCCTAGGAGTTGGTTCATTGTTATAAACAGCTAGTGGTGCTAATTCTCAGGTTTGGTTATTAGTCATTAAAGTCATAGTCATTAAACTGTGGAAAACGATGTATAAAACATGATGGAAATATGGCATTTGTTTCAATTTGTTGTATTAATTTAACTCTGTAGGAACTCTACAGTCTTCTCCTGTCTCCACACAAATTTTAGGAATCGTACAACCCTGATTCCAAAAAAGCTTCAAGGCTGTGTAAAACATAAATAAAATACAATGTGATCATTGCAAATCCTGTTTGACACATACTTAATTTAGAACAGTACAAAGACATTATATTTAGTGTTTGACCTCATCAACTTGAGTCTTGAATCTGAATTTGATGGCAGCAACACGTTTCAAACAAGTTTCAAAGACAGGAGCAACAAACAACTGTGAAAGTTGTGGACTGATGAAAAACACCTGTTTGGATCAGTCCACAGGTAAACAGATTCATTGGTAACAGGTGATAGTATCATGATTGGGTATGAAAGGTTCATCCTGGAACAAGCAAGGATGGAGTGAGGTTCACCACTTTGTCAAACACATGATTGTATAAAGGAGATTACTACATGAGCTCTGGAACACTTTATAAAACTGTTGTCTGTGGCAGGCTATGACTCAGTGCAGTTATAGAGTACAAACGTGTATATACTCCACATATAGCCATAGAATACATATCTACAGTGACCTAGACAAAGCAATAAAAAATGAAAGAGCTATTGCTGTCAGTTGCAGTTGGACAACATGAAACATATGAGGCAGATTAAGTTGGATTGTTACATCTAGAAATTTAAGAAGAGCTGAATTTAGAAATGTGGCTTCAAAACCAGGAAGTGTAGTGATGTTGCTCACATTGTCGCCTTTGACGCACAGATGACCTCTCAGTGTTATGGCTGCTATTGAACAGCTTTAATGTGTTTCCTCCTAAGATATGAAGTTTTTGCAACATGGCATTGTTCCTGCTTCATATATATGATCGCCATAGGGCTTTATAGCTGCATTGTGTGTGTCCGAAACATGTATGTGTGTCTAAACTTTGCGCGTGTTTACAATGGATATGTGCCCATTGTGTGCTCTGTGCATCCTGTGGGACCTAGCTATAGTGCCTTAATGTCCTCGCAAAGAAATGAAGGGCGGGGATGATGTGTGTGACCACAAACGGACACAATATACAGTACGTGCACATGTGTTAGACAATATTTGCACACGCACCTGCAATCACGGAGAACGGTTTGCATACACACCACACACATGCATGCATATGGTTCTCTCTGAGCTCTCGCTGCTCATTTGTCTCTTCTCGTTAGCTCTATCTCCTCCCTCTCCTTCTTTCCTTCTCACTTGTTTGTGCAGCTTGGGAGTCTACCTTCTTAGCCTCTTGGGCATTCTCTCTCTCTCTCTTTATTTATCTCTCTCTCTCTCTCTCTCTCTCTCTCTCTCTCTGTGTGTGTATGCACAGTTCAGTTGGCCTAGCCCACACCGACAGAATCACACACACCAGCCCCAGCTAACCAGCCACAAACACTCACACACCAGTTTAACGGAGGAAGTAGGCCACTTTAATGGGGATGTGTGGAGTGCCTGCATCTGCCTCAAGTGGATTGTAACCTGGAACTGCTTTCTCTTGCCAGGTAGGGTTTATATACCATCAGTGTATTTCTCATCTTATTTTGTGACTAATCTGAAAGGTTTCACGCAAATGGATTTTTATGGTGCTTTCCTTCGGCTGTAGAGGGAATAAGATTTTTGAGAGTGTTCATGCGGTTAGTTTGAGTTGCTGATGTTGTGCTGCTGGGGGGCAGGGAGTGGTTTGGTCATAGGAGGAGATAGAAACAAAAGGGAGAGATGGGAGGAAAGATAGGAAAAGCAATAAAGGGGTTATTTATCACTGGGCATCTTTATGACAGGCTCATATGAGGAGACGGGTGTCAGTGTTGTGCGCTATTTTGATTCAGTTAACGTCACTGTTTCTGCCTGCATTTGTTTTTTGGCTTGTTTTTTGTCTGCTTTTCGTTTTCTTTCTTACTTTCTCATAGCTTTAATAGCTCTCTTTAATACAGTTGCACCTGTGATATCACCTGCCTTTTGATATACAAGAGTTGTGGGCAGCATTTTCTGAACAACGGACTGTTTACATCCTCTGTTTGGCGCTTTAATTTCAGTCGTTTCTGCTCTGGCTGCGTGCCAATGACACGATCCGGCCCTCCACATGTCTGGGGGAGTCGTGGGGTGAGAAACAAGGGGACCGAGGGAGAGGAACGGTAGGGGGATAGCCATTAAGAAGGCATACTCTAAATCGAGTCAGAGCCAAGCTGATAGAGACAAGAGGAGAGAGCAAACAGAGGGACCAGAGGGGAAAAAACAACAGGAAACACACTGGGGAAAATTGCTTCTCTCTTTTCCTCATTAGGGGAATTATTCTCTATTTAGAAGGAGAAAGCGAAAAAGGGAGGATTTGTGTTGTTTGCAGGAGTTTGTGTTGGTGCCTGTTGACACACAAATAGGGAGATGATCGATGATACACTGAGCAAATGGTGGCTTGTGTTTGAGTGAATTTTTACAGGACAGTGGTGTAAAGACATGAGTGTCCTCCCCTCAATCTTCCCCTTGTTTTTGGTCAATAGTAGACAGTGTCAATGACCCATCCCTCTGCACTACAACACACACACAAGACTAAATGTGATTTATCAGCTGGTCTTACACAGCCGGTCCCAGCTTGAACAAATGAGATATTTGTTATAACCTGGGAAAAAAAAAAAAAGAAAGGCGCACAGAAACCGAAACAAAAGATAAATGCATCTTCTCTCACTATCCTCTTTCTCTCTCTCTCTCTCTCTCTCTCACACACACACACACACACACATAGAGTACATATATAACCCCTCCACCACCACCACCACACACACCCAGACTCACACAAACATCTTTCTTTCTGTGAAGGCCTTTTGCAGTCTTTTTCAGTGGTCACATTGTCTTCAGCTGCCTGGCGTCACGGGGCAAGTTACGTCAATGACATTTTCTCTCTGAACCCTCGGCTTCTATCAATAATGCCTTTGCATCTTTGGATGAGACACTCGCACACACATCCCCCCCAAGAAAAACCTCCCAACCCATTTCTCCCCTCTCCCGCTGTCATGGACTGTGCCTGGTTTCTAAGGGAGAACTTGATTCCTCCAAAGGTTTTGTAAGAGTCGGACTGCGCAGTTTTATTTCTCAGAGTGAGTTTGATTGTGATGTAATGACTGAAATATAAACACACACGGACACATACAGGAAGGCTACATTACGGGCTGAAATATTAATGAGATGGGACATCATGCTAATAAATTGCAGTTGACATCTCCAAGGTTTAACCTAATGCAAAGTATCCCTGTGCGATATCGAACTGCAGTATTTCTTATGCTGTTCTGCTTCAATTAGTGTTGCTGACATACAGAATATCCTGCCTCCCTGCAGTACTGGTACCTGAGATGAATGACAGTATTGTTATGGACGTATGAGTGTGTGAAACTTAATTATGTGATGACAATGCTGCAGTTGTGAGGTGAAAACCTGTGAAAAAGTAAAAATGTAGACTTGCATAAATACTAGAATATTATTAGAGCATAAAACATTTTTATGACTCTTTTGTTGATTCTGTTGAAAAGATTTACTTTTATCTTCCAGTTGTTTGACGTCTCGTCCTCGTGGGTTTCTTGGATCTGCAGACCCCCTTTTTTCACTTGTTCACTTGCTCCCTTTTTCCATTTCTGTTTCCTCCTTCCCTCTGGCCTGATCGCGACGGAGGACAGATAAACGACTATTACCGTCTCATCGCTCTTCTCTCAGTGAAATCAACGGTAAAATAGGCCGGTGCATTGCGGTTCATATAATGAGGCCATTCAGAGATTGATCATCTGTATGATTTGGTCCCTTGACGAGTTATTGGTATTACACGAAGCAATAAAGGTTCTTAAATCTCCAGACCACAGATTGTTCTGCACAGGACATGTCAAGACATGCCTAATATATATTTAGTTGCCGCAGACATGCACACCAACCTGCAGGCTGTCTTCCCTTCACTCATTTTTTTTCAAAGAAGCAACAAACATCAGGATGATTATCATGTCAGATATCGCATGACAAGCTACATATACACCTTGTCTAAATGAGACTGAACATGTGTGAGCCTTCTTTAATGTATGACCTGTGATTGCAGGAATGCAGAAAATGAGCCGTGTGAGTTTACGTAACGACCTGTGACGTGGGTCAGAGCAAATGATTTCACTTAAGGCAAATAAACAACTTGCGCTATGTGTGTATGAAAAGGAGTTAGTAGAAAATAATGTGGTTCACTTCACAAATACTGTAGAAAACAAGTTTGCTATTAGTGACGAGGGAGATAGCAAGCAGCATCGCACCTCCAAGGATGCTTATGGTGGACTTCAAATGACAGTTTCACACAGTAACACACACTGATTTTTGTTTGAATGTCCTATTTGTCCTTTTTGTTCCCTCTTTGTAAAGATAGAATTCAATTTTTTGTCTCTAATCTGTTCCCCTCGTTCTCGCTTTCTAATATCTTGAGCTCTTCTTCTAATGAAATTGTGTTATCTACCTGAGATTTAAATTATTGAACTTTCACATTCTGAGATATTAATATGAGGGACTTAAATGCCAGTGTTGGAAAGTTACACATAAAGTACTTAGTGTTACTTAAGTACTGTACTTTAAGAACAGTTTAAGTACAATTTTACTACTAGACGTTATGTGCATAAATTATAATGATCCCATAATGTAATAATATAATAATATAACTCATACAGGGGTCATTCTCCTCTGTAATGAGTACGTTTATTTTTGATACTTTAACTACATTTTGTTGCTAATACTAACATACTTTTACTTGAGTAAAATATGTTTTACTTGAGTTGAGTGTTTTTTACAGTATGGTATGGCTGCATCTACTTTTAGCAAAGGATCTGCAAAAGATAAAGATGTTGTCAATTTCAGGTAATTAACTTTTTTTTTCTAAAATCTGCCATTTCACCACATAATTAGAAGTTAGGTAGGCAGGAAAAATGCATTAAAAAAAAATCTAAACCAGAGGGACCTGTGGCTCATTAGACACAGTTTTGGGTTGGTGTGTGGAAGCTCTTGAGGGATCGCGTGCTTTATCCAGGGAGGACCTCCATACGAGGTAGCCCCACTCTTTGGCAAGCAACTTGTTTGCGAGTAAAAAGCGTAAAACTCCTAAAATGGTTCCTAACATGTAAGAGGGCTGATGTAAGAGAGGAGATGGAAACACTTTTCTCGGTGTAAGTAAAAGGAGAACAAGGCCGAAAGTGCACAGCTTGAATAAGTTTGTTCCTATTTCTTGTTCTCACTCTGTCCATTTGATGTTTTCTCTCTGGGCTGTGTGCTTTAAGCAGGAGGTCTCGTCTAGACTTCGCTGACCTTGCAGGCCCTTGGAAGAAATCAGTGAGCAGAGAAAACTGAAGGGTAAACAGGAGTAATGCAGACTTAATGTGTGGAGTTAGATCACTGAAAGATCCCACCAGCCAACGTGCTGTCATACAGAGTTAGTGGGAGAGTGGAGACAGAGGGAGTGGCAAAGAAAAAGCAAAAAACTATCTTTTGTTTGGCAGCGTTCAGTATTTTTTAACAGCGCTGCTAATTGAGTTGAGCTGGATTTATCGAGGTTGGAGGTGGATTTGGCAAGTGTAACGGTGGAAACATTAAACCATCAATATTAGGCTAAGTAGAGTGAGGCAGGGGAAGACTTTTAATGCTCTTTAATGTCTTACTTAAAAACAACTGGGACACAGGAAATTAAATGCAGGAAAGGGAAAGGAGGAAAGCGAAGGAAAGAGATAAAGATGAAAGATGGCACCTTGAAATTGAGACGCGGGAGGGGTTGGGGGAAACTACGATGACAGGGTTCAAAGGTACATCTTTAGCTTTTGGAGAACGCACAGCACAGCTGCTCCCCTGGGATGGATCTGGCTTTGCCATGGTAACTGTGGGGCAGAGTTCACATGATTGTCCCTGGATGACTGTCCACCAGCGTGTATGTGTGTTTTTTCCTGTAATTCTATCTTTATGAGAAGATTTTGACCTTCAGAATAAGACAATTTGTTTGAGGTCATTTTTGTAATTTCTTCTGGAAGATATTTTGGAAATAGGGAGGTATTCACTGCTCTCACCTGGTTTTTCTTCTGGGTTTCTTTTCCGCCCATTCGACGCAGTTACACCAAGCATGAGTCATGAATGAGTAATTTGGCAGGTGTCACTGGAAGGTGTAACTTCTTAGCAGATAGTGTTAAGAAGAGGGGGTATGATTTGTGTAAAATATGCCAGTTGGAGTAGGATCATTAGACAGTTGAGTGCATGTTCAACATCATTTCTATCCCTCTTACGTCAGCACTGGCTGCAGCTAAACACATTAATACAACTCAAGGTTCAATGTGTGTAGAATTTTATGTTCAGATTAAATTCATTGCGTGTAAGTTGTGAACTAGAGCAGCATGTGGTATTCTGCATATCTGGACACAGTTTCTGAACTCTGTCTGTAGTTATGCATTAACAGTCAACAGAGTGCAGGAAACAAGGTCATGGGTAACTTCCCTCCATGGCCCATTTTGACTTTAAAAATCCAGATTTCCTATTTTGGGACTCCCAAGGCGGACAAGCATGCATATGTATTTGGCATACACTGTTATTGGCATATGATTTGTCTGTGTGCAAAAACTTGTTCAGTGTTCAGCCATTAGACCCCTTTCCCAAAAAAAAAAAAAAACTCCCTTTCTTTGGCTTTTTAGTGATTTCTTTTCTTTTTTCCAGTCTTTTAAATTTTGGACCTCAGCCCAAATGTGCTCTAAGGAAATGGGACTTAACAGAGCCATATCTAAGAAATGTGATAAAGCTCACCATCTGCTGATGTATTGCCTCCAGCTTGTTTTAAGCCCACATAGCGCTTGTGTCTGTTGCCTTAACCAGCTCTTCACTGATACATTACCAAGACTACCTAGCTGTTTTGTAATGTTCACTGTACAGAAAACAATCAGTCAGGGGGATCAAAATTTTTGTTTTGATCATTAGTGATACATTTTAATAATTGACCAGAGGGTAACGTTAGATAAAGGCCTTTGATTAAAGCCTCAGATGGGTTTATCATGATGTGAGGATTTGTTTAAAGATGTTTGTTTGTTTGTGTGAGGTGCACTTTTATGTGCTTTTATGTGTTTTTATGATGATGTGTAATGATGGGATATATATATATATATATATATATATATATATATATTTATATTTGTGGTACTGGGTGTCATTTCTGTCCAGTTCAAACATCATCAGTGTTTTCATCAATGCAAAGTAGCACTAAAAAATGTATGGTTAAGGATGAGGAGAATGTCATTATTTGGTCATAAAACAAAGTAGTGAACAAACTGAAATTTGACTTCATAAATGGCACCATAAATGAATAGTTAGGGGGATCATCAAAGACCATGAAAGTCCATCCAACAGCTGTTGAGACAGTCCACTCAGAACCACAAACGTTAACCTGCTGGTGCTGCTAGTGGAAAAGTCCGGGATCACCAAATTTAGGAGGATTCATCCTCTGGGGATCATGAAGGTCATGAACATACATGCCAATTCATCTAATAGTTGTTGAGATGTTTCAGCCTGTACTGACCAGCTGCTTGTGTGACTAAAAAACGTACATTTCCCAGTTCACTTCAATATTACAGGAGTCGAATGTTTCTCTCATGGAACAATAACATTTTCTGTCTTGATTCAGTAGAGAGCTGAAAGGAAAGGAGGGGGGAGAGATCTTTTCTGCACAATGCACATAAAGAATTGTATAAAATGTGTAAAATGACCTAAAGTGAAATTCATTGGGGCTCCTGAACTCATGGTGGAACAATGTCAGAGCAACCAGGCTGCCCCTGGACCTTGAACACAAGTAGTCTCTAACGTAATGAAGCATAGTTTTAGCTCATGGAACGCATGGAGCGAGCTGGCCAACAAAGCATTAAATCACATCTTCTCAGTGAGCTGAATCCAATCTTTTACTGTTTGACCTTTCACCACTGAGACGAACAAAACACTTTCACTTTCAAAATTATGTTTAGAAATTCATATTCACACAATCCATTCATCATTTTTTGGAAGCTTATTTTAATGTGTTTTGTCTTTTTGGAATTATGGGAAGTGTCGCCTCTAAGGGTTAGCATTAAGTGGCCATTCTCTAGTTATACCAGTAATACTGCTCATTGTCCATCTACATTAAAAAAACCCAAGATAGACATTTTCCAATTTAGTTTCTCTCCTCTCCTGCTTTATGTCTTTCTCTGCCCTCTTCCACTTACTCATCTCATTTCTGTTTCATTACCATTCACTGACTCCCCTCCTCCCTTCTGCTTGTCTTATCCACTGTGTCCTCCATCTATTCACTCTCTTACCCTGCATCCCACTCTCCCTGCCTTTTAGTGCTGGTTTTGTTCCCCCCCTTAATTGAGGCAATGCCAGAGATTGTATTGTGTTGAATCATTGATGACTTTGAGACGCATTTGCGTACACGTGTCTTGTACTTGCACGTATACACGGACATAAACACGAGCACATTAGCTTGCATCTTTTCATTTCGGTTTTGAAGCTGGCTCATTGAAGAGAGGATGGGAAACAGTGTATGTAGTGTGGTAAATGTTATAATTGGAAAATGCATGGATGCATGAGATGAAGAAGACATGAGGACAGGCTTGAAAGACACAAAGGGGTTAGCTTGGCTTTGTGTGTGTTTCTGTGTGTGTCCACTGTGGAGAGTGTGAGAAGGAACAAGTGTATCTGACAGGACAGGTGGCTCCATTGTGTCTCAGGCCATATCTTCAGCAGTCAGGGGTTTATGTATGTAAGACAGGGAAAGAGAGATGGGGGGGTCAGCAAGGTTGAGCGAGGGAAAGAGAAACTGTCTGTATAAATCTCAGGTCTAAATGTATGATGCATAGAAGAATAAATGTTTCTCCTGTGATGTTACAAAATGTTCACACTGGCTTCATAAAACAATCAGAAGTCATAATTTTTCTGACAGCGGCCTACTCTTCTGACTTGGACCACCATGAACAAAGAAAGAATGGGAAAAGGAGGGGCAGAAAGGGATAAAGATAGAGGCTTTACTTCCACTTTCCTTCACGGGTGCTTTATGAGAGTGCATTTTATTCTAAAAATACCCCTCATTCACCCAGTGCATCAGCAAGAAGCCTCGATGCCTTGGTTGTAACACTACTGTGAACCATCTAGATGGGATCACAGGGAGGTTAAGAGGGAGTTAGAAGGGAAAGTGGGAGGTCTGGTTCACCTTTTGGCAGTTGTGCAGTTTATATTCATAAATATAAAAATAAGTCAAGTTTATATTTATAGCCCTGAGTCACTGTCTAGTCTCAAAGGGCTTCACAATGGCCACATTGGGAAAATGGTAAATGAAACCGACACCACCCAAACAAACAAGCAAGCAAAAGGTCTGATGAATCTTGGGTTGTGAGAAGGCATCCTTAAAGATAAAATGGAGCAGGGGTGGACAAGGACCAGTTTTTCAGTACTGCACTTTGGGCGATTGGAAATTGCTAGAATAGAATAGAAATGAATTTTTTTTAATGTTCGAATCCCTCCTCCATCCATCCATTTACACTCATGCAATATAATCCCATCAACATGTTGTGGTCTACCCCAAGGTCCCCTACCAGTTGGATGTGCCTGGAAAACTTCCAAAGGGACACATCCGTCCATCCATATCAGATGCCCAAAGCACCTCAGCTGTCTCCTTTTAATGCAAAGCAGCAGCACCTCTTTGAGCTCCCTCCAGATGTCTGAGCTCTTTACCTTGTCTCTAAAGATCAGCCCAGTCACCCTACGGAGGAAACTCATTTCGGATGCTTGTATCCACGGTCTCATTCTGTCAGTCCCTATCAAAAGGTTGTCACCCTGTTCACTGCAGCGGTCTGGTACAATGCCTGCACTACTGCTGGCCAGTCCGCCGTTGACCATACGCTCAATTTTAAGCCTCATTCTTGAACAAGACCACAAGATACTTGATCTCCTCCGCTTGGGGCAGTAACTCACTCCCAACCCAGAGGGAGCAATCCACCATTTTTTGGCAGAGAACCATGACCTCAGACTTGGAGCTGCTGACTGTGCTCCTGACAGCTTCACGCTCGGCTGCAAACCGCCTCAGTGTGTGCTGGAGGTCACGGTCTGATGGACCCAACAGAACCACACCATCTTCAAAGAGAAGAGAAGCGATTCTGAGATCCCTAAACTGGACACTAGCGGCATCTGCATCTTGAGATTATCGTGAAGGTCACAAACAGAATCTGTGACAAGAGACAACCCTGGCAGAGCCCAACGCCCATTGATGCAGTGCTTTATTGCAAGCTAGACCTTTAGCTAGTGTATTATTACTTCATGACTGTTGTGGACCAATCAGATATGTATTTGACAGATTAAGAGATTTCGAGGAAAATGCTCATTGAAGAGTGTGTTTTGTCTTACTGTTAATGGCTAATGCTGAAAACTGTAACTAATGGGAATCAGAAATCAAATTTGTTTGAAGTAGGTTCATTTTTCATCTGTTCATCTAAAGATAGTATACATAATCCACACAACAAGCACATACAAGCCTTGGTGTAATATCTGAGTCTGGTACAAGACATTGGAGGTAAAACCTTGCAAGGGAGTATTTGCATGTGTACACAAAGAAATGAAACTGGTTCAGAACAGAGTCTTGAGTTTCTCCACAGCCTCCAGTACAAAAATATGAAGTCATACTGTTGCAGGAGACACAGTGACCCTAATTTTCAGACCTCAGTGTCCTGCATCTAGACACGCTGTGCAGATTGTGCCTATATACATACAGATCATAGTTCACAGCATTCAGTATGCAAATATCCACATATATTACTTCTGCTTCTCGTCCAGTTTCTACAGTAAAACAGAAAAATAATATATATAGATTTTTTTTTCTTACACATACATACATACACTATTTGTATGAGCTACAATTTCAAAAAGTATGGATAACATTAGCTGAATGATTGTTTTTCTGAGTTGAAGGCCCTAAAAGCCCTTTGCAGAGTTCATGAATACAGGTCAAAAGTTTTGAGGCGAGCATAACCAGGGCAAGAGTATCTGGGGGAAACTAATTTGAGCTGAAAGAGTACACAAACAGCTTATGAAATAGCATGAGAGCTGTCTAAGAGGAGGCAGCATTATCTCCAATTAGAGCAGAGCATCTTGTGACTGCAGCTTGTCATCATGGGTTAGCTTGACCAGCACAATGAGGCCCTTCACAAGACTTGCTGCAGACTTAAAGAAGGTAGAGTTGATTTTACTTGTCGTAATACTTCATTAAATTTATAATCAGGCCTTTATGTTGGGGGACAAAAACCTCAGTTGCCGGCGTCATTACTTCAAGTTGAAAAAAGTTGTGTGCATAACTTTATAAACATTTCCTTAAACGGAAAATTTTGTGATGTTCCGTGAAATTTAAAATACAATTCTGTGGGTTTGAATGATGTTGGCCCACTCAAAATGCATTTGTAATAATCCTCCCACTGAGGGCTCTGTGAGCTGGAAGAGGTTACAGTAGCATTTAAAATCAGCAGATTTTGGGAAGGAGGTAATGCAGATAGCTTGCCAAAGGCAGGGGGTGAGGACCGACAGTGTGCTGCGTGTGTATACACACTAAACGCACATGCACGTTAGTGTGTGATAGGGATATTGTGTGTGTCCCTGCTAAGTTGTTGAGAGCAGTGGAGGGCTTGTGTGTGTGTGGTAATTTGGGCCAGAGAGAAATTTACAGTTTGTTGAAATGATAGAAATGTATCCGTGAGATAGGTGGTAACGCTGTAGCAGTAATCACATGAATTTCTGCAAGAGGTTCGACTTGTTTTTTATTCAAAGGGTGTCTCAGGGCACAGTAGAAGTTAGTTTGACTGAATCAGTGCAGTGCAGCAAAAAAGCAGTATATCACAATTTGATCTCACTGGCACTGATATGACAATGTGGTCTCTAGCAGCCTTCTGTCAGTCTTATTAGCAAAAATTAGCATTGAGCACAACAATTTGTTGTTTTATCCCTTGTAGTAAAATGCAGACCATCGTGCATCTACAACCCTGATTCCAAAACAGTTGGGACACTGTGTAAAACATAAAAAAACAGAATGTGATAATTTGCTAATCCTTTTTTGACATAGACTCAATTGAGAGCAGTACAAAGACAATATATTAAATGTTTGACCTCATCAACTTGAATCTTGAATCTGCCAGCAACACTTTTCAAGCAAGTTGGGACAGGAGCAACAAAAGACTGAAAGTTGTGGACTGATCCAAAAACACCTGTTTGGATCATTCCACAGGTAAACAGGTTGATTGGAAACAGGTGATAGTACTTTGTCAAACACATGATTGTGAGGAGATTACTACATGGGCTCAGGAACACTTAAAACTGTTGTTGGTTAACACAGTTTGTTTGTAAATCATTGCATTCTGTTTTTATTGACGTTTTACAGTGTGCCAACTTTTTTGGATTGGGTTTGAAGGATGCCTGATGAGGCTCTGATTGAAAGACTAGTATGTCATAACTCTAATGCTGTCATTCCCCTAGTTTGACAGCATCCATGACATGCATTGCTGACCCAGGAGCTAGATCCAGTCTAGCTCGGGCCCCTGCTGTCCGAGTTCACAGGTCATGAAAGACTGTATGCTATGATAGTCAGGGTTCAGTATGTAGTCCCTCACTTGGCCAAGTCACGGCAGGACTGCCATCATTTACTCTGACGTAGTCTGATCCTGGCATTCTGGCTCAGTCACAACATAGAGCGTGACAGAGATATTTCAAGACCAAATTCAATAACTGGTAATGAGATAGTTGTGATAAGTGGATTTGCTCATGGAAGCAAAGTAAATCTCAATCATGCTGAGTTAAACTTGTTAGATTTACGTATATAGACAGTGCATTAATAGTCCAAACAGATTTGACTAACGATTCTCCCCCTCTGTCTTTCTCTGTTCCTTTTTCCAGATGTTGGAGCCTAAGGTGGATGCCCCTTCATGTGAGCTGGGCGGAGTAGGAGGAGATCGAGGAGGTGTGTGCCTCCACCTGCCCCCCCGCAACTCGGAAGGTGAGGAAAGCAGCCTGTACCCCTCCAGTCCCTCAGAGCCCCCAACCCTGGGTAGTCCTCACCCCTCAGAGCCTCTCACCCCTTTGGATGAGATCTACATGCCCCTCGGGGGGCTGGTGGGATCTGAGGAGCGACATAAGGTCCCTCCAACACCACCTCCTTCCACCGAGGGTGAGGATTGCAAGAGTATGGAGGAGATGGAGATCTGGAAGGATGTGAAGGATGGGGAGAGCAGGAGAGAGGAAGAGGAGGATGAGGAGGAGTATGGGGCCAGCAGAAAGAGTCCAGGGAGTGAGGGGGAAGAGAAAGAAGAAGGAGAAGAGGATGAGGGAGAGAGAAATGAAGAGGAAGTCAACCTAAACCTGGTGGTGTCTAACACAGATGAAGACAACGCCTCGGAACCACCTGACACCAACGCTCCCCCCTCCTCCTCCTCATCCTCATTTGTCATCCCCGAGTTGCGCCTCGATCGATCCTTCAGTGCCGACGCCCTCTCCTCACCCAACACGGACGAAGAAGAGTATGATGAAGAAGAAGACGAGGAGTCCGAGGAGGAAGATGATGAAGACGACAGCGACGATGCCTACCTGCAGCGCACTGACAGCAAGCGCCGCAGCATGGTGGAGGGAGCCACCTGTGAGAAGCACGGAGGGGGCGGGCTCAGCGTGCAGAACTCCCTCCGCAGGCGCACCCACAGCGAAGGGAGCCTCCTGCAGGACCCCCGCACGCCATGCTTCACCTCCGACAACGCCATCAACTGCCTGGAGGCGGGGGGAGCGCACCACAAGGGCGGCTGGACACTCCCATCGCCTAAAACCCTGAAGAAAGAGCTGACCAAGAATGGAGGCTCCATGCATCAGCTGTGTATGCTGTTCTCTGGGAGGAAGGTAAGCAGCTTCACACTGAAATGATAAAATAATGCACAGTCATGAAGGAATAAAGTTATAGAAATACAGTACGGTTCAATGGTTAAAACAATTTCTATATTTGGACAACACTGATTATGTTACAACAGAGGAAGAGAGTAAGGGTTTTGAAGGAGCAAAACATATTAAACCACACGCACACCAACACAAACACGCAACTGAATATTGGATTTGGTCTGTAATCGTGCTCAGAGTATTTCAGTTTTTCTTTCTGACCTCATTTCCTGAGTAAAATACATAATACAGCTCTATCCCCTTGTGTCTTCTAACTATTGCATCAGCAGTGCCTGAGTGATGCAGGCCAAAGTTTCAGCTCACTGGTTTCTGTAAGAAGGGCGACATCAAGTGGTAAAATTGAGAAAGTACATAAGAATCCTGCAGCCATGAGGGTGTTTTTTTTTTTTTATTTTTTTTAAATCTATCCAGACTTTTCTGTGTGAAATGTTTAATGTCAAGTTTATATATAGAGTGACTTCCAAAGCAGTCGACTTATACATATAGATAAACAGTAAACATCTTGGCTGTGGGACTGTCTTGTGTCTGAATATACACTATATTTATAGCACAAAAATATTGAGTATTTTTCCTGCCTAACTGGAGTTTGACAAATATGTTTAATATGCATCCAAGTCTCAAAACATTGTAGGTAGGTTAATTGATTTTAAAATATTAACTGCACAAGAAAAGGCACTCAGCCTCATTTGCATTTATATAAACCCTGTGCTGAAGTTTAACATAAGCAATTTTCTGCCTCTAACTATGCTTCCACTACATAGTTCAAATACCCTGTAGGAAATGTTACATAAGCCTAAAACACACATGGTTTAAATGGTCAACATAAAGATTTGCAGTTTTTCACGCTCTCTTATCGACTGATGCTATTAACGAGACATCATGGATAAGAAAAATGGATGGTTACATACAGTCAGCACTGTCATTTAGTGTACAGACTGCTGATCATGAAACTAAATTCACAACATAAAAACTGACACTTGGTATTGTTTTAGTTGCACACTTATATCATTATGTTCGTACATCAGCATCTGTAGCAGGGTGCAAATTGAGATCATCATGACATTCTGGCTGTGAATTGATTGATAAGTTTGATGTGTATTGTTTTGCTGTAGCATCTTAACGCTGGGAGTCAGATGGAAAAGAGATTGCTGTCATACAAAATTGAATATATTCTTTCAAATTTTGGATCACAAAATACTTTAAAAACATCCATTTGAGAAGGTGGTAGTTGTTCCAGTTGTCCAACAGAGGGAAGCATGCATCACAACCTGGCAGCCCAGCAGCCTCACATCATATCTTTTCTCACTCCACTTAGGCTGAGGTTGCATAAGGAGCAATAAATCTCAATGTGACCTTGATGTGTTTTCCTGTTAACTATGAAGAAATGCGTTTTATAATGCCTCTAGAATTATTACGCTTTACCTGGAATGCAGACAGGTCATCATGTCTGCCTCTCCCAACGAGACTATTTATAGCAGTTTTGAACACCTGCACACCTGTTCCCTCAGTGTGCGTTTGACAATGACCGTTTCTCAAAAATGAGTTCAGACAAATGAGGGGAAAAATAGAAGACAGTGACACATGACAGAGCTGTATAAACTTAATGATACACAACTGACAGAGGTGATGAAGTGCTCACTTTGTCGTCGCAGAATATCAGAAGCACTGCTCCTTTTTATCTCTCCCTCCTTCCACAAGTCTGTCAGCACACTCAGTAGCCTTAAATGGCAGTGTGTGTGAGCTGTGCAGAGGAGGAATGCAGCGCACAGAGCTGGAGCCTATTTGTCTTGGCAGATTCAAGTGCAATTGTGCTACCTTATGGCGTCATGGACACAGTTTCTTTAAGGCTTGTGTTTCCATTATTTAAAATGATCTGCCAACCCCCCCTCGATTCATAAATCTTGTGTCATCTGTAGGTGCAGAAATTGAGTGTGTGTGTTGGTGCGTTTGTGTGTCCGACCTCTGACCAAGAGAGCATTTTGGGATCACTTCAGATTGGTGCAACAATTTTTGAGCCTGCTTGCACATACTGGCTTTATTTTTGGTATTTGGTATTTTGGCATTTTCAGTATTGCAGTGTTTCAGTAGTGAGAATCCTGCATGTAATGTGAATCATTTTCACAAATATTTGTAAAGGCTAAATGACAGTTAGTTGTAAATGCCTTGATGTGCATTCTTAAAGTTGGTTTTGGGAAAATATGAAACTAAACTAAATAACTAAAAATTCTTTAGTTATTGTGTTTTGATATGATATTTTAATCATTATTTGATATCAATAACATCAAGTAAACCTTAGCTTACCTGCTAACATACTGTATTCCAGTTTTGATCAGATGTGCAGAAACAATGTTTGCAATGTCAAAACTCTTCAAAGAGTTGCAGCACTATATATGGTGCATATATTTATATGTTGTGCATTATATAGAGACACAGTGCGACTCTACTGTCTTTCATTCCTTAATGTGAAGCTCCACTCCACCGCTTCTCTGTCTTTTCTGTCTGTCACCTCTTTTCTCTTGTCAGACAGTGTTTACTTGCCCTTTAACAAGCTCCGACTCTGGTCCTGTCTTTCTTTCCGTTCTGCACCTTTTCCTCTCACTTGATGTCTTTAGTGGCCCATCATGAATGCGAGGAGAGCCAGAGACAGACAGAGAGCAGTTTAAGAGAAATAATGTCAGATTGTTTGACTAAGAGATTTTTCTCGACTACCGCTTAAAAGAAGCTGTGTTATTCCTGCTACTGACTGGTGAAAAAAAAGTTGTCCCCCAACCTGCTAAATCAAACCTGGTTTATGTAATTTTGTAAAACAAAGTCATAAAGTGTTTTTACTTTGTTTAATTGGGCATTTTTAAGAACAACACCCTAACAAAGCAAAAAGATAAAAGACACACACAAGCTACATATCAGAAGCTATGCAAAGGAAATGAGAGAAAAAAACGATTTAGATCACACTAAATACACAACCGTGACCCTCTCAAATCTGTAGCTCACTGTGAGGGAATTTGAACTTTTTGACATATTGAAAGAAAGGACCCCAAATTTAATCAAATTTGTTAGATAAAACACTAATTGAAAGCTGAATCTTTTCTAATCTACAGCTCTAATCAGCAGTGATGGAAACATAATTTTTGCACCTGGACATTATTTTTTATTTATTACAGTCTGGGAACAGCGTGCAATGCAACATCATTCAGTCTGCACTGATAGTGAAAGAGAGATTGAAGTAAAAGATATAAAAACAACAACAGCCGTAACATTATCACCTCTATGCTGCTTTCTACTGTTTTCCATTTCCAGAGTGTTCATGATCTTGAACGTTACACTACACGTCTATTTTTAGCAGGTTTACTCACGTTGCATACATGCACTGATATTGGTGTAAAAATATAAGTATACATAATAATTATAAGTCAACTTTGATAAGATACGTTTTTGAGTTCCAACAATTGGCTCAATCGAATGATAAAAAACACAGAACTCTCAGCTGCACTGACATTCAGCAGGATATCATTTGCCACCTTGCTGAGGGGATGCTGTTAATGGTCAGTGTAAAACATCTTCCAAATGACACAGGGACCATCATTGGTTAAAGAAGAAATGAGGTATGAATTATAAATGTCAACACAGAACTTTTTGCTTCCACAGGCGCCATAATAGCACCATTAAAACGCTTAGGTAGTAAAGCAACAACAATGGAAATTTAAAGGAATGAGAGAAGTATTTCCACTCATCTGTTTTACAGTTTGTAGCCACTTTGGAACTTCAGAGACTGAAAAATCCTCATTTCCATCACAGGGCGACGAGAGGCACGCCATAAATAGCCATATAAGACTAAACCACTGCATGCTCTTTCCAATAAGACCATTAGACTCTCATCTCTCTGTCCAACCCTGAAATCTCCCCCTCTTTTTCCAGACATCACACCATCCATCATCTCGTTACAGTTTGTGAATGTGTTGAATCCGCACCGACGCTGTTGCGAGGCACACGTGCAGATCTGACCCCCGTGCTTTTGGCTGAAGCGGGCCAAACATTTTGTTTATGGGCTCTGAATGTTTGTTTGAAATCAGGATAAATATCGTCTATCTTTCCAGACGTTGGGGGGCAGAGAAACTATTTAAATGTGTTTACTGATGGTTGTGTGATGTGCGTACTTTCTTATGTTGTGTCAGGGATACACACGAGAATTAAAATAGGTTCGCATACAGTAATACTTGAAAACAGGTGTGATAACGGGCATTGCTACCTCTCCACACACACACACACACATGCAGGAAGATAAATAGAGTTGGTATGTTGGAATGGACACCTACAGGATGAATCAGAGTGGTTGCAAAAATTGGCTGGAGGAACAGTCAGGTATGTTACCACAGAACTGACTTGCAATTCTCAGGAGGGGAGTTTTGTTGCAGACAGTGAGGTAGAACAAGAAATAAACTATCATTTGTACGTTATCCCTCCTCTATCCTTTATGATACATTCTAGACATAAAACCGTATAAGGAACAGTTCATATATAATGTTTTTATATTTAACACTGGCAACAGGAGGGAGGTGAAATATCTTGTTTGGCTTGAACAACATTCAAAATTCATCGCACAAGCTGGCAATTTCCATTTCATGTTGGTGCACCACGCACACAATCAGCCCATCTATTACATCTGTCTGAAACAGACCTGTAGGCTACTGCACAGTTACGTTAATGTTCTCATATAAATTAAGTATTGCTGCTCTAGCCCGGTCATAAACGAAGAGTGAAACAGGAAAAATCGAATTGAATGATTTAGACTTCTACAGGAAACTCTGCAGGCTAAAACAAGCAGGCTGAACACTACAGGGTGATCTAACAGGCGAAAAGTTAACATGGCTTCATCTAATCTGAGTGCCTTACCTTTGTCCTTGGGGCTGAATCCAAAAGATCAAATATCAGAACCTATATAAATAGTATGTTGTCATGTGTGTACAAGACTGGAGTGTTTTTGTAAAAATGTGTCAGTTCTGTGGGCTCCAATAAAGTTGAAAAGCCACTAATAAGAGTACAGTCAATTTTCTGTGACAATACAGAAATGGACGCTGTAAAACATAAATAAAACAGAATGTGATCATTTGCTAATCCTTTGACATATACTCAAACAAAAGACAATATATTTTGTGTTTGACCTCTTGTAAATATCTGCTTATTCTGAATTTGATGGCAGCAACACGTTTCAAACAAGTTGGGACAGGAGCAACAAAAGACTGTGAAAGTTGTGGACTGATCCAAAACACCTGTTTGGATCCTTCCACAGGTAAACAGGTTCATTGGTAACAGGTGATAGTATCATGATTGGGTATGAAAGGTTCATCCTGGAAAGACTCAGCCACTCACCACTTTGTGAACACATAATTGTATAAAGGATATTACTACATGGGCTCGGGAACACTTTGTAAAACTGAAAACACAGATTGTTTGCAAATGATTGCATTTTGACGTAACTCATAATATTTATATTTTGTATTACCTCATAAAGATACCTTTCAGATGGCCATACATACACAGGTCCAGAAAACTGAGTTTAGACTAACATGTTTGGAATACTGTAACTTTGGAGTGTCTTCAATTTCCTGGACTCCACTAAAAGTCTGCTGCTCTGCGATAAACAATTACAGGAACCAAAACATGCTATTTTAGGCCCAAAGTTTAGGCCCGAGAACTATTAGTAAACTTCATGTACTGTTAAGTCATCTTCAAGTACCTCAGCTACATGTCTGGAGTCTCAGTGGTCTTCCAATACAAAGTTATTAGTACTGACCTCTCATCATTCCCCAAGCCCTAATGTGCATGTTCCTTGTGCATGGCCCTTGTTGTTTAGCTAATATTAGCTCAAAGGTTATAGTATAAGAGAGGCACAGCACTTGTTGATACCAGGACTCTGTTGCGTACCTCACATGGGTCAGTGCCCTCAACCAGAGCTAATAATAGTATGTTTTTACTGAATGAACTGCATAAGAGATTCGTGGAAACTGTTTAAAAATACCAAGCATCAGTCTGAGCCAGTCTCTTGTTTTGTCCAAATATGAAACAAAATACATTACACAGTTCATTTTCCAATAGGCCAAGGTGTTCATCAGAATCAGCACGTATTCCGCAACACCGCTGTGACACACTGAACGAATAGTACTGTAAGCAAACAAGAGGGTTTTCTTCTGTTTGACTGTATAGTAGGTGGCCTGGAATGAACAAAAGGTCTCCCGGGGTACAGATCCACGTGAGCCGCAGACAGGCTCGAGATGTCCAGCGAAACGCTAAATGAGTAACATGTAAATATTTACTGAGCAGACTGGATGGGCTTTCAGGACAGTCAACAAAGTGTCCAGTCACAGAGTCTCTAATGACAGAAATGTTAATGAACTGAACGTGATGTTGTTTCGTTTTAAACAGTTTACAACAGAACTTCAGTGACTTTACTTGCAGATGTCCGCCCATGTTGTGGAAGCCAGTATACTGCATGTGAGATGGTAGTGATTCCTTTGCAAGTTCAGTGATCAGACACTCAGACAATTACATTACACTTTCCATTATTGCACACAACTCTCTCCATTCTTGTTATTGACAACCCCGTTCTCAACGCATTATAAGATGTTATGGCACTTTCAAACACACAGAAACATGCACACAATGGCTATGAGCATTTAAGATAAGATATTCCTTTATTAGTCCCACAACAGCAGCAAAGGTAGATAGATAAATAGTAGGTAAACAAGAAGTATAAAAAAGTGTTAACAATTCAACTCTGGTAAAAAAAAGTATCCACAATTTAACTAGAATAAAAAGCATCCACAATTTAACTAGAGTAGAAGTATTAACTATAATAAAAGTAATGACAATTTAACTATAGAAATATACAAGTATACAAGTATTAACCAGGCTAGACAGTATTAATAAATTAACAAGAGAATATGAAATATGAGAACATGAAAACACTATATACACTATAGACAGGATGAAAAAGATTAATTGAGATGAAAAGAAATGTGATGTAATGAAATGAAACTATTGCACAGAATGAAGTGTTGCACATAATCAAATATTGCACAGAATAAGAATATTGCACAGAAATGAAATATTGCACAGTAATGAACTAAAAGTAGTGTAGTGACCTAATTAGGAGTGTGCATTTGCATTAGCTCTGCTCATTTCATTATATGTGTCATGACATAAATCAAAGGAACTGATCCTTTGCAGAGGTCGGCCCTCCTTAGTTACTCTTGCAACACCTTTCAGTTAAATCAGAGCACATATGCAGTTTATTGGCAGTTTGATGAAAGCAGGCTGCTCATTTCTCGCCATCGACATCAAATTTGTCGGCTCAGATTTCAAAGGTTGCTGTAGCTAATTGGCTTGTGCCAACACCGTGAATTGGTGGGATATGCCATCTTGAGCTTAAATTTACTTATTACTTATTGATCTTTACTTACTGATCTGACGTAGCCCTGTTTGGATGATTACTACAGAGAAACATACTTGGAGGAAGCAGAACATAGATTACAAATTATGCTTTATTTTTTCACATTTACAAAGAAAAGCTTCTAGGAGGATGACTAACTGATGAGTGCGACAAATGTAACGCTGTCTCAGGTTATAATGACCAACTTCCACACAGAGATTTTTCTCATCTAATGTGTAATCCAACAAACAGATGTAGTTATAATATTCTCCTTGGTCCTTGGTCACATTAGAGCAGATAAACACACCGTTCGATCAATTTCTTACTCTTTTGCACTTTATGTTTGTGGTTTTGGAGAGGCTTAAAAAGACCCAAGCCTCCAAATTCTTTAGATACCAAGTATGTCTCTTACTAGAGCTGAACGCACGATGCTTCAAGATGTGGTGAAAACTTGACAGTCCTCTTGTGCCTTATTACAACTGTAAATCTATTATTGGACAGTTGCTGTTCAGGGGAGGGGTTTGGCAAAAGTTGATTGTTTTAGTCTTTTGTTTGCAGCTTGGTTACTAAATATACACATCTTTCTGGGATGATATCTTCTGACAGACTGAGGGGAAACACAAGATATTCTGGCTCTGTAGATAGCCAGGCCACGCTGACAAGAGGGGAAAATCCATTGGCAGTTGAGCAACTGTGATAACGAGTAAGAGTCTTCTGGGAGAAGCTATCACTTTCACTCAGTCCTGATCGGGACATTTTATTATGACTTTGACTGTCAAATGAGATTACCTCTTATTATTATATAAATTCTTCACATCTGCTTATCGCATTTCTTTCTTCCCTGCCAAAAGACAGGATGAAGTTAAATGTGGGAGATTTTCAAAATATGTGCACCTAAATATGTCACAGATAAATGGATAGTAGATAGCTGTTATATTGCTATGCTTTCACTTCATATTTCAATATAATTTGAAACATACATAGAAAGAAGCATCAACCTTTAATTGTACATCTGAAAGAAACTTTAAACCATAGTTTAATGAAAGGGTCTAAAACTCAAAGTGCCCATACGGGAGTCAAACTCTTTGCACAACACCTGCAGGATTATTTGAGAACATTTCCACACTTCTGCTATTTTCCCCCTCAAATAAAATGTGTCTTGCCGAACTTTGCAACTCCTTGTGACCTCATGAGACTTCAAAGCTTCCCACGCTAATCCTTCTTTGCCCAGGAAGCTCCCACTTGGCCAAAAACTCAGCCTGTAGCTGTCTCGCTTTCTCTTCCCCTGTACCACAACTAAAACACTCAGCAGGCTCCACATGGACTTACACCCTGTCACAAATCCTCACCACAAAGGCTGAGCCCACATTCATCTTTTTTATTTGTTAAGCAATTGTTTGTGATTAATGGGCGGTTTAATGAGCTACCTGGATAGATACTGCCGTGAACTGTGCGTGAAGGAGTGTGGGAACATGCTGTCTCCATCCATTAACTCTGATATTGCTGTAATACAATGTGAAGCAGGGATATAATAAAATCCTTTGAAGCTGATTCTAAAAGATTATTTGTTCCTGGTTATCTCCCATTTGAACAGAGGACCAAGAGCAAAATAGAACAAGTCAAACATTGAATGTCAGCACACAGAGGTCTCTGGCTCGGTGCTTGTAACTCTACCCACATGGCAACAGATCGCTTGTATGTGTGACACTTGCTAACAGTACTGACAAAATTAGCAACAAGGCAACAACAGGGGTATTGTTCCTCATGAATGATGTACAACCCTGATTCCAAAAAAAGTTGGGATGCTGTGTAAAACAGAAATAGAACTGAATGTGCTAATGTGCTAATCCTTTTTGACACATGCTCAGTAGAAAACAGTGCGAAGACAATGCATTTAATGTTTAACATTAAAACATCTGGAACATTCCACAGGTAAACAGGTTCATTGGTGACAGGTGATAGTATCATGATTGGGTATGAAAGGTTCATCCTGGAAAGACTCAGTCGTTCACAAGCAAGGATGGAGAGAGGTTCACCACTTTGAACACATGGTTGTATAAAGGAGATTACTACATGGGCTCAGGAACACAATTTGTTTGCAAATGATTGCATTCTGTTTTTATTAAAGAATTATTAAAGAATTTCCCAGTTTGGGACAAATAAAGTACATCTATCTAAAGTACATCTATCTATCTATCTATTGACATTTTACATAGCGTCACAACTTTTTTTTTAGCATTGGAGTTGTACATATAGGAGGACAATACAGCATAAACACCTTACAATACAATCCTGCCGAAGCCTAGAGATGGTGAGACAGCATTGTTTCGCTTAGCATCAGCTTGTTTGTTTGAGCAAGCAAAGATGATGACAATGACCATGACTAATATAATAACACAATGTAGGATTATGGGAAAGCTAATTTAGACAAACGGAACAGTTACTATCAGCAGTCTACGTTTCCTCAGTGACCTTTTATTTAAAATGTTATTCAGGGCTTTGACGATGTCTCTTTCATAAGACGTGATGGCCTGATGTCATGCCACTTAGTCACTGGACCTGTGTGAGCAGACCCACGCTTTCCACCCGCCTTAGTGCCCTGCAGTGTATGCAGTCGGGTCATTAAGTGGCAGGACTTTGGATGCTGTCACTAGTACAACAGTACAACAAAGCCCTCTTGTGACGTTCAGCTAATCCAAGAAATGATCCAGAAGGCCCCTTGTTTTATAGTTGTGTTCTGTGTGTGTTTGAATGGAGATGCTTACAGCACCTGTTGCCATAGTAGTATTTTGGGAATTGGTTACATAAATGTTGATGGTTTCTTGCATATACATACACACGCACAAACGCACATAAACTCACACTCTGTCGTCTTTGGATGACAAATGTTCAAAAATACTAAGTGCAGTTGGCAGTAGATGATGCACTTAGAGCTGCATGCTTTGGTTTTTGCAAATGAGCATGAAATCTGGACATGGAAATTAATGATCTTTGTGCAAATAACAGAACAGAAAGTCAATTTTATTTATATAGCCCAATATCACAAATCACAATTTGCCTCAGGGGGCTTTACAATCTGTACAGCATATGACACCCTCAACCCTTTGATCCTTCATTTGGATCCGAACAACTCCCCCAAGTATCTCTTTAACAAGCAAAAAAATAGAAGCAACATCAGGAAGAGCAGCAAATCAGATGGATGGATAGACATGCCAGAGACAAGCAATACTTAACATTAACATAGTGCAGTGGAAAGTGCTTCAATCGTAATAATGATCTTTAACATTGTGTTATTAAGTCTCAATATTAATCATGGCCAAAGCCTTTAATTAACCTCAAATGTGTTATTTTACCATGACCCAAACCTTGCTCTCTCAAAAATTTTGCCCCAAATTAACAACAGTTAGTGTGTTCACTCTCTAGTTTTCTTCCACAACATTAAATTATTTGATATAGCAACATAGTTGAGAGAAAGTTCTTTACAATAATTATAAGTGCAGTTCTGAGTTCTTCACTCAAGTCACTCAAGATGGAAATTTGATGCACATATCTCAAAAAATGTTTGATAACAGTGTTTAAATGAATGCCTGCAGAACCTGAAATCAGCACCTTTAAATGTGCATCCATGGCCATTTTAGGAAGCCTTTTGCAAATTGTTCAGTGTTGCCATGTTTGCAGGACACACAGCTTTTTGTTCGAGTCCCAGTGCATTCTGTCCCTTCCATAAAAAAAAAGTACACACAGTGAGATAACAAGAACGTGGTGTACTTTATCCGCATGCTGCAGCTATGTGATCCACATCAGCACGTAACCCGGACGAGGTTTGAATTTTAGACACGCGAAACTGTGTAGCAGCACATGAAGAGAGAAGAGAGACACACAATCACTCGCACTCCCCAGGAGGCAGGCAGTCAGGGCGAACAATGCTGGTGGGATGATGGGAGCACACATGTTGTCCTCACTGGAGGGGAACAGGGTCAAGGGAACAATCAGTCCTGGAGGTAGAGGAAAGGAAATCAGAGTTCACTCCTTGATGTTATAATGGGACGTGCATCATTAAATCAAACATGTCATTGAGTGCAATAACCTTTTTGGGCCTGATACTGAAGTTTGTGGCAGTCACCAAACCCTTTCTGCCGATGGCTTCTTCCTGCTATATCAACAAACTGTAGTGTGTCACTGGTCCTCAGGTTATCAACTATAAAACCTGTTAACTTTGTAGACAAGACAGTGTCTATTTATCTGTTCTTGCCTGCATTCATTTGAATTTCTCACAAGTTATACCATAAACAGCAATAGCAGGATAGAACTACTACATATACCGTGTAAAAATAATTCATTGGATGTTTTTTGGCTCTAGTCTGAGTAAACTGTCTTCATTTTCAAAATCGAATTTCTGAAGCTATTTGATCCAGTGTGAACCACTGAACTTTTTAATGTCTCTGTTTGGGACATTTTGTGCACTGAACAACCGATAATACACAAGCACATGCTCTGTTTTGGAAGAAAGCTGAAATAATATACTGCAAACCATAAAAATACGCTAGGAGCTTGACTTTTTTGTCTTTTCCTTTTTCACAGTACATGCAATTGTTTCTTTTAGTGCTGCGTGGAGTCTGTTTTTTAGAAGGTCATGATGAGCACCACAACGGTTCAGAATTTATAACCACTGATGTGTGTAATTTGCTTTCAGCCTTCTTTTCATTTATGCATCAGTTTACTGTTTTATGGATCCTTTCAAATGGAAATGAATGATGCTATGACATCAGAATGTACCTTTTTAAAGACTCCGCGGCTAATGGTTTTACATTATATAACAAACTCGATGAGGCTTATAACTTGGACTCCTGCTTCGAGTAAAAAAGCACAGGGAACAGATGCTTTAATCTTGTCTGTCAATCCACAAATAGGCAAGTCACATATTCCATGACTGCTATGTGTTGTTTACTTCCACTGGAAGGTGAAGCTTGGCCTTTACATGAGCGCGTGTGCGACCCACATCATTCCCTGGCTGACACAATTGGAATCTCATTCGCAACGTTCCTCCCTTCCCTCCCACCTGCCATACATCTAATCCCGACAAGCTGCTTTCCAAGAAATCTTTTTCCTTGTGTGGAAACCAGACCTTCGTTTTGGCTGTGAACAGAATTCCCACAGCTAATAATTAGCACCTAGTAGCACCAGCACGTCACAACACCTTAACTCTTGAAGTGGATATTATAACGTTGACCTCCGTGCTGCAGACCTGTCGGCAGGAGCTGAATGGGAATGGAATTTGTAGGCGGACTGGCAACCAACCGCATGTTGCAACATCAAGACAGTGTGACAATGTGGACGTCACTCACATAAATGTTCAAAAACAGCGCTGCAATCAAGCACGAGGAATGCATTTGCAGTGATCCATTAACAGGACTTCAGCTTAGTAATACACGAATGAGAATAATGACCACGAATGCTATTATTAAGTAATTAAACAAGAGACCTGTTGATAGACAGTTGTGAAGTGTAGCCACAAAATTACAATAAACACACTTTAAATCCATCTTGACAACTGTAATATTTAGCTTTCTATGACGGTGACACATTACAGTAATTATTGTATGAACAATGGCTGTGCAGCTTTAATATTGAAGAGATTCAGATTCTGCAATGAACCTTATCTTTTAAACACAGTGAAACAAATAATGCTCAGAACAGCCTGTGTGAACGTACAAGAGCAGCATATTATTTTTCTTTATTATCTTTTCAGCTGTTGAACACAATAGCAAGATAGATGGGGGCGTTATAAGACGAGTCCTTAGACGCTTTCATGAATTCATAAAGCGGATTTGATATCCACGCATAACGACTTTTGTCTAGCAATTGACCTGAGGAGCATGTGCCACTAATATTTTCTTACTGCTGCTGCCTCATTACAAGTGACAAATCCAATCCATCATCTTTGCTAATGGCTTTATCAGAGTGCCTGCCAGCAGGGAGGCCTCAGAGTCTGGCTGCAACAGATTGCAGGCTTTGGATAAAAATTCATAACTGTCATTAAGAAAAACAAATAATGTCGCCAATGTAGCGCAATACGGAAATAGATATTCATGGATTGCCCCGTCGTGGTCGCAGGGTTGTGAATCATTGGCCCATTGGTGCTCCTGATGACCAGGCTGTGCCAGCTTTGGAAAGAATCGTGAGGCTGCGGCTATTAAAATTCTAAGCAGAAAGGTCATCCGCTGGTTAGAAAATGTCAATAACATTTTAATAGATAGCACCAGTTCCAGGACTGAGTAACCTGACAGCTTGTCAGGGCAGTTCGGAGAAGTGACGTTTGTAATGAGCATTGTTCATTAACATCCTGTGACATGGGAAGTACTTATGCAGGAAGCGGCCGTCTCCTGAGGGCTGCTGAATAACAGGAGGCAGAAGAGAGTCAGATCAAGAACAAAACACACACGTACGAGTGTGTGTGTGTGTGTGTGCTAAAATCTCACAAACACACACAAAAGCATGCAGACAATGCACCTTTTGTATCTGCTTTCATTATGTCGTTTGAGTAGGAATGAGTCAGTATCCTGTCTGTAGGTCACAGAGTTCAGATATTACTGAATATTGTGGTTGTGCCATTGCTCTATGTGTGTGTTTTGCATGTGAGTGTGTGTTAGCAGATGCCATCCAATCACGCAAGCTCACACGCTCTCACATATACACAATCACACTCCCTCAGCTACAACCGCAAGTTTACTTTACATCCAAATTTCCTTTTATTTATAAAGTGGAAAAATATTTCCTGTGACATAAATTGAAACACTGAAAAAAAAAAGCCCACAACAGAACGTTAAAGCAGTTATGTAATAACACATCAAAGAGAATTATAAAAACACATCAGGAATGTTTTCTCAAGGCTTTTATAAAACAGAAAGAAGTATGAGAAAAATACTAAGTATTTTTTGTGATCCCTTATCATCTCCTCATCAAAATTTTAGCTCCATATATGGATTAGATTGCGTGATAATCATTCAAAGCCTCCCACTGTTTCCAGCATTTACTTTTGTGATCTCTCTCCCCCCTGTTTCTGTGTTCAAACATCACTATGTTCCTTTATTAAATCTTTTTTCCTCCATATTTTGTTGTATTTTCTGGCTCTGATAAAGCCTCCATTGTTCCTCCAATACCCCTCGGAGAGAGAGACCCCACTCTTCTGTTTTTTTGTCTCCTTTTTCTTATTTTCTTTCAACTCTCTGGCCAAGATCTACGAGGAAGTGCAGTATCAAGCGCCAGAAATGGCTGAGATTATCATCAGAAAAGCAATCTGTGTCCACTTATTTGCTTGGTTTACTAATACCTGCTTTGCAAGTAAATTAAATTAAAAAATGACATGTTTTTGCCCAGATAGCAGAATTATAATTGTGTGATAAAGATCCTCATTTATGGAACAATGTGTCCTGTAGGGCCTGTATTTATCAGGGATCTCTGAGTCGCTCCTGGGAATAAGACAAGGACTAAAAATACTTGAGAGTATTCGCTTGAGAATTCACTTTCGTCATGAAGTAAAGGTTCAGATTTTAATGATTGACAGCCCTCAGTGCTGTAAAATTAAATCAATTATATCTTGTCATTTCTCTCTGTAGTTACAGCGACTGATAAGCTAATCTAAAAAGAACTGAACCAATGATATTTGTGCACCACAGGATTTTAATGCACACCATGTTGCACTTTTCAACCAGGGGTCTGTCATTGGTCTCTTCTTGCAGTTTCAGGTGCAACAATTTGGCTTTGGCAAGAATTATTCATGCATAACCAATAAGTGCAGGCACAGTTGTTATGTCCAGAACCATCAATGTTGTAGCTGTGTTTTCTTTCTGCACCGAGTGAAAAAAGTGTTTGTGATACAGTGTTTCATAAGAGCAATTTTCTAGTTCATGAAATCATGAAATGCTTAAACCTGCTCAGACCAAAAATGTGTCACTCTGACATCCTCTGAGAAGCATTATAAACCCAGGCCGAAAAACGGATTTGCCTTCATCTCTTAGCTCTTATAGCCTAATAAGTTGTTAACACGTCTCACAGTCTCACGCAAAAGAGCAAGTGATGACTGGCTGTGATTCACGTCTCATCTTGTGCCAAGCTAACCTTCTGTTGTCTGTTGCCTCATTCATTGTCAGACCGCTGAAGATAGAGCAGGAGGTTGATGGTGAACAGATACAAACACAGAATGACCCATTTTCCTGTATACTGAATATCAGATGCATCCAGTGAATTAACACGGTGCTGTCTGGTTTGGTAAGTCACATGGAGACAATCATGGGAATAATTTCCTCTTCTGTTTGTGCACTCTATAGTTCCCACATCCTGATAAACATATGACTTTGGTTAATTCTGTCATGCCCTCTTTTTCCTTTCTTTAATCGTAGAAAGTGAAAGTCAAAAGAGACACATGTGTCTCTCTGTTTTCTCAAAAATATTAGCTTCAACATAACATAAGGTTTAAATCACATTCAACCACATTAATCCCAGTTGTCACAGTTCCCAGGTCTGCAAGCTCGATGCACATCACTGCCAAAGAATTATGCCAGACCCTGTGTAAATATATGACATTTCACTTGAGGATTACATTAAAAGACGTAGTTAAAACATTTACTTGAAATTCAACATAACGATGGGAAAAGTGGGAAAACTTTACAGCATTTATTTTCTTTAATTAATCACCTGATGAAAAGTAAATGCAACCAGTCTCACTAAGTATCCACTGGGATTGAGATGAGCAATATTTATTGATGAGAAGCCAATAACAAGCTATTAATACTGTAATATTTCAGTAGCTGTTTACTAATCCTGTCTTCATATCAAAGCTTATCAGCATCAGAGCTACTTTGAACCAAGTGCAGGAAGAGGGTCACGATGCCAGGTTGGATGACGTTACTGCGTCAGCCTAAATGGAGTATGACACACACACACACACACACACTCACACACACAGAGCAGAGCCACACAATGTCAGGAAACTGGGGTTTTAACGTAGCACCACTCCAAGGCTGCACTAAATGGAGTGGGAGATTGTCTGGGTCCCCATAACATTGCTCAGACGCCAGCTTGTCAATTTGTTTTCGAATCAAAGAACAAAACGGGAGGAATGAAAAGGAAGGAAGCAGCCTGAGGGAGGTCTGATGAAGAAAAGCAGCAGGGGTTGAACTGGTGGGAAGAGGTTTAAACACACAAAGGCCAAGATTCATTTCTCCACCTCTGGGGTTTTAGGTTGTTGGAGGATTTGCAAGTCTGGGTTGACTGGGTCAAGAATGTTTCAGAGCCGTGTTGAGAATATTGTTCCTACAATGTGTTTGTTAGTGCAGAGCACAGCTGAAGAATGTCAAGTTTGTTGAGACAAAGACGGACAGTTTTGCCCTGACCTATCAGCGAATCAGTGTTCCAAACTTTCTCCCTTCACAAACAGTCATATTCCCAGGCCGTGTGCACGTGTGTCTACAAATGTTTTCATTAATGCTTTGAACTTACTTCAAACACAGAAATGTGTTTGCCCATACGATTGTCCTCACACGTGCATGCATGTATAGGCACATAGGACTATAGAACTTGCTGCAGAGACACGTGTGCGACGCACATGCAGCCAGGTTAAACCTTTATCTGTGCATCTGCACAGCCATCCTGCATCCCTGAACAGCATCACAACATCTGTATCCCATGCCTCAGGGGGCGAGATTGCCTTGTGGTTTAAGACAGATTCTGTGTTTTCTTACTGCCTTCAGTGAGTCCTGTGCGCAGTCTACACACATAAGCTTGCACACACACACACACACACACACACACACACACACACACACACACACACACACACACACACACCAGGGCTATTTTTAGAAAAGACTCAGACTTTTTTATGCTCCACTGGCCATTGCCTGGCAGTCTGGGTGTGTGTGCATGTGTGTGTGTGTGTGTGAGAGAGATGTGAAAGAACAGAGAAACATAGAAACCTGAGAATAAACTTTTAATGCTCTAAGATTTTGTAATGTTAACACAGAACTGCACTCAGAACTAACAGTGCTGACACCAATCTAAGACACTTAGATTAAGACTATTGCATCTTGCCCTTAAAGTCCTGAATCTACGGCCTGTTGGAGGCTCGTCATTCAGTGTCAGGAAGGAAGTGATTTGTTGCAGCCCATAATGACCCGTCTCACATAGCATTTAATCAAACTGTTCCTATAGATTTGACCCTCGCTACAAATGGGAATTTAAAGGAAGGTGGAAAGCCATTCTGATTCTGTATGAAATCGTGGTGCTGTAATTTGAAGACACTTCTTCCTTTTAACTGATTCCCACCGACAAGTTGAAGTCATGTATCTTGATTTGTGGTTCTGCTGTCAGATGTAGACAAGATATTGGCACCGTGTGTGTGTGTGTGTGTGTGTGTGTGTGTGTGTTCATGTATGACAGGGAGACAAGATGGTAGGAGTAAAGGCCTGTCATAGGTCCTTCAGGTCTCAGAAAATATTCTCTTTTATGATCTTTGGCCCACGGTTCCTCACTGCTCCAACTTGGAGGCCATCCATATTGTACTTTGAATACCTCTGCTGATGCGATCAGTAGTGTGTGTGTGTGTGTGTGTGTGTGTGTGTGTGTGTGTGTGTGTGTGTGCTGCATGCTTTCTAGCCAATTAGCCACTTGCTAATGCTAGCTGAAGCAAGAAGACATTTCACCGTGTGCGCATCAATGTGAATCTCAGCCAGCTGGAACATAGCAGGCTGGTGTGAAGAGCATCCAGTCCTTACACACAGGCCGACAACCCACCTCTGATCTGCAGTGGTGACACAGCATCATTTTTTCTCTGGAGAGGGTGAAGTTTGTGTCATTTTCCAGTTGTTTTCTGTGGTTTTGGGGGGAAGGTCTGGCTGATGGCTCCACAGGGACTGGGGCTCCCCTGTTGTGCTGTTCCCTCCGAGATTACTGATTAGATTTTTAGTCCCTCGTGAGCCTCGATATGATAATCCCCACTCATGCAGCTTAATATGACCTGTGTTTGTAGCCACTTTCGTAAGGCTGATTTAGATACTTTTAAAGAATATATCGTCTGGATTTTGGTTAAGAACTGATGCACCAAAAGTCTATATCATCTATATCATCGCATCACTAACCTTGGTTAAAAATATCAAGCATTTCATACAATCCACTATCTTGCAAACATACACCAAATCTTTTCACAGGCGTGCAAATAGACAGGGATTAAAAAAAAACTACACACTGTACAGTTTGACAGGTCATTGTACCCATCCAACCGCAGCTCTAAAAATATTTCCTTCCTGCTCTTTGCTTGCACTTATTTTTAGACGGCTCCTACATAACATACACTCATTCACCTTTCACAGTCAACCGTGACATTAGTCAGAAAGTGTTGAGTGCATCAGGGCACACTTCCTGTAATGACAATCTGAGTCTCAGTCGGAGGGAGGAGTTATGAAAGAGAAGGAGAGATGGCCGACTGTCATCCACGATTGAGTCAGGCAAGTCCATTCATGAGGAATCAGTAGATAGTTAACTCATTATCACAGAGGAACCAGTAAATCTCTCAATGAGGATGCTGCATTATCAAAAGCTGCTCTGAGGTCAAGGAGCACTTACGCAATGTGCTCGCCCACATCAGCTCTGAACAAGGCCTAATTTACAACCCTGACATGAGGATTTTCAGCTCTGTGCTGCCGACAGAAACCAGGAGGGAACTGTTTTAAAAAATCTGCTTCTCTATTATCGTCTTTAAGAGTTGTAATGAGACGGCCTTGTCTAAAATGTAATAATGAAAGGTCATTTCATAATCGGTTTATATTTGCTGGGGTCAAATGATGACCGTGAGGTTTTTCTTTTAGTAAGAAGACAGTTTCCACAAGTCAAATAGTATCGATCAGGCCCTTCGCCCTCCAGTGACTTGAAAAGTATGTTAACCTTGGTCAGCATTTGAGAAGGCGCCAGGTGAAGCAGGGTCATTAACACGATCAATATTTTATTTTATACTAATTCTGAATTACACTGAATAAATAATGAAACAGAATGAATCTTTTATCATTCAAGTCTCATAGAGCAGTTTCGTCTAATGGCTTTTGTGTGTTCTTTGTGATTGTCAGTCACTTAAGTAGCATAATTTGGGTGATGAGTTGACAACAAAACAGAAGCACAACAGGATATTTTACTTTGGGCAGCTGGTTTATGTAGGGTGGCTCAACATAGATGAATGAATGATGCCGGAAGTGTTTGCTCATGGGGCTGAGCGTTATTGTTTAAATACAATAAGAGTCCCACAGACACAATGTGCGTGCACACATGTTCGCTGAATACATGCAAATACACATGAATATGTGTGTAGTATTGTACTAGTGAGGACCCTCATTGCTGTGATGCATTTTAGCCTCTAACTTTAACTCTAACCTCTAACCTATAAGGACCTTCGCCCTGGAACTTTGTCATCACATGGTTAATGTGAAACAGCTGTAGTTTCATTAGGTTTAGGCAACAAACTATTTGGTTAGATTTAGGAAAAGATCATGCTTTTGGTTCAAATAAGTATGTTAGACTTAACTTATATTACGTTATGTGCATAGTTAAAGTGGGTCTGATTTTTGGTTTAACATGGGATGCAAAGGACGTCTGTGACTGAATGTAATGTAATAAAACTTGAATACATACTCATCTGTGAACATTTCTACTTCAGTCACATCAGATAGATTTTCATCTGCAACGGTGGTTGTTTAACAATGAAGACAACAACTTCCACACTACTTCACCACAACATCAAACAATGTCTTTATTTTCCCTTAGTTGCTTCATTGTCAAGAGTTAGATGAGAGTCATATGTGTCTGTTAAATATGTGTAGCTTACCATAAAGACAGGAAGCACTTGGTATTGATCTTCATCTAACTTTTGGCACAAAGGCAAGTATTTCTCAAAATGTCAAGCTATTCACGCCAAAATCTGTCCTTTCACTCAACACTCATCCGCTGACTGTAGAAAATTTGTTCCTCACTGATGGAGCACAACAGCTGCGGTCAGCTTGAATTCAGGCAGTCAAATGGAAAAACAGTGTTTATGGCACAAAAAAATGTGTGAAGAAAGTAAACATGGATTATGTTACCACTGGGAGACGTTGGGACCTTTGGGGTTTCAGGCCTTTTCTAAAGATACTAGATATGAATAACTGAATTCAATCTGCTGTTCTCCCTCAATGACAAAACTACAAACTTCACAGCCAACTTTAAAGGCCACAGGGGGGAGAGTTTCAGGGTTTTAACCTCAAAACAGCACCTTGAGGAAGTGAAGGCCAGCCAAGACTGTCCTCAATTTGCCAAAAATGTCCTCACTCTGAAGGTTGAGACTCAAATTGGGTCCCACGAAGATAGAAAACACACACCATGTGTTACCAGCTGTGGCCGGTATCTAGCTCAGATTCAACTGTGTGTTCCTGTAACACAATGGCTCATTATTTAGAGCCACACACACACACACACACACACACACACACACACACACACACAATGGGGCAGCTTCAAGCCATCAGATTAGTGGAGATTGACCCCTTCCCCACCCTGAGGCAACTTCCCCTTTTCTCTTAACCAATCAAAGTGGTGGGTTGGCAGAAAGTGTAATGTGAAACCGGGGGTCTTGGCTCAACACTTCAAACCTAGGGCACAGTTGGAGGCCGACAGAAACAACAGCCGCGGTCTTTCACGCTCTCTCACTCTCGCAGAATCCCCTTACTTTGTTATAGCCAGACATACTGTTTGCAAACACCATCTGCTGCGTCCACACGGTCACACACATTCAGCTTGATTCTGCAAGACACAGGCACACACCTCTGAGAGCCTTGAGGGATTTACACTGTGGACTGCTGCTATGGATTAATCATTTTTGGTGGCTGGCTGCGTGTGTTACGGACTAGCCTAACCGGACACGCCGAGGACTCACTACCGGTTGTCATTGCCTGCCGGGGCCCAGTTAAAGCCAGCCACAGTATCTGCATGAGGCTACAGGGCCCTCTTTCTGTGTAGAGGGTGGATGATGCAGTGTGTCCTCTCCTTCATCTCCCCTCAGCTGAGCTCCGGATCCCCCTGTAGCTGCGAGGTCGGCCCCGAAGGGACAAAGAAGAAGAAGTCCAAGAACCTGTGAGTAACTTCAAATTAATCTGTTTGTTGTGTGTCTGCTTTCTGTGGCTGGTTTCAGTTTCACCGTCTTTTTTTTAATTAGGAGAACAAAGTTTGACTTTTAGATTGAAAATAAAGGGATAATGTCTGTCCTGACAACTACAACAACCACTTTTGTTTTCATTGTTCAATCATCAGCCTTTTATTTTCATGCTAATTCAATCAACATGTGTATCCAGTCAAGGGGTAACATTTTCACACCCTGCTTTAACAGCCATTATTTTTAAGGTCTTTACTTGTGTCCAAACTAATGGTGAAAGATAATGACCTCTTGCAGCACACGGGGGGTTAATTGAGACATCAGCACTTATTTTGACAATGTGTTAATATGGGTGTGATTGCATTAGAGGATGTTAGGACATATATTTAAAACCAGTCCTCTCTATTTATATGTATTTGGGGGATTCAGTTTCAATGTTACATACGACTGTTTTGGGCCATTTTTGCAGTCTGCACATGTTGACAGACAGCTTCGTGGCTAAATGTTGACAGTTAACATTAAAGCTAATCATTTGACGCTGATCATCATCTTCTTAATTAAGTGATAAATGATGTGTGTGCTGATGAGGAGTGTGTCGCCATATGTGTGTCTCGGCGGCGCGAGGAGCAAGGTGTGTGTTGAGAGCGACGAGCGTTTGTTGGGCCGTGTTTGTGTGTGTCAGATGTGTTGCGTCGACGCCTCAGTGATTCATCAGCTGTTCAATGAGCTCTGTTCACGCTCCCGTTCATCAAGATGAGAGCACATTTCACGCCGCGAGGACAATAAAAGCACTCACTCTGGCTGTCCTTGGGCCTGATAGCTGCCCATTCTTCTGCACAAGCTGTGTTTTTATGTTGTTTAGTTAACCGGCAGATTAAGTGATTAAGATTCCACAGCCTTTTTCTAGAGGCCAGAGTGTGTTTCCTTCTTGACAGCTGTTGCAAACAGCTTCAGACCGGCTTCAATAAAACAGACATTTCTTGTAATACAGCATTGATTTTTAGGGATAGGAATTGTGTTATTTTTTCCCCAAATTAGTGATTGATTTGTGATCAGTTTTGGACATGGAATTGCAATAAATTAAGTTTAAACACTTTGTCATTATAAACAACAAACAGGTTTTATTGAGTTTATTCATTACACATTGATTCTTTTTAACTTAAAGCGTGATACACTGAATAGAAAGTGACTCACTGTGTAATGTGTACCTGACATTTTCATTCACCGCCACACGTAGTAGCTCAGCTGGACAGCATTTGTTGACAGAGGTCATGGCTGGCAAACAGCAACTTGCCTTCTAACAGTAGGTAAATAAATGTGCATTATGATGCTGGCTCTTCTAATATTACACATCACTCTGTCATCAGGATTCTTGTTTTAAGATAAGATAAGATATGCTTTTATTGATCCCCAGAGGAGAGAAGATCAGGTGTTGCAGCAGCACATGGACAGAAATAAGTCAAGGTAAATAGAGAAAGATGAAAAACAAATAGATTATTAGAAGAATATAAAATAAGATTGGAAACCATACAAGAGCAATTAAGTGTATTAGCAGTAGTCATACAGTACCCGTGACTGCTTGAAACTAATGAGTGGTGTGATTAGTAGCACTGCTGTATATAATATGTAGTAATATGATGCCATCAACACCACAATAGTATATCATATGATTAAGTAATTATAGAGTTCTCTGTAGATGTAGATTTGTCCTTGCTACCACATCTTCACTTGCTTCCGATATTTGAGAGAGATTCTATGAACTAGTGAGTCTGTACATGTTATTATAGTGGACCAGTCTCTTTTTTTCCCTGTTCCAGTGCTTGATGTGAATATCTGATGCTACTTACCTTAAATGAGCCCACCTGTTTCTTAAAGAGGCATCTGTACTGCGTTTTTCTGTCATCCTATATATAACGAGGAGAAGTCACAAAGCTTGCGGTGGAAACATGTTTGCACACTAGTCCTTCTGTCTCCTGTATTTCCAGCCTTTGCTCCCATTAAATTCTCAATGTCATGAGCCACTTATTAAGATTTTTTTTTCATCGTCCGGTATTTGAGACCCATTTTTAGCCACTTTTTATTATGCTACATTGTAAACCAGCACCAGAGGCAATAATCCGCTCAATCATATTAAGTCCCACCAATAAACATACCCTCAATACAATATCTTTATTTGTAACTCAGGGGAATACAAATGCAATATGTTGCTGCTATATATAACCAAGTATGACAGAAATTAAATTATTTTCTCCAGTTGTTGGAGACTGATATATAACATCAAGAAAGAGCCAATGAAATCGACGTATGTCAGTGGCCAACAAATCATGCTGAGATGCAGCAATGTATAGTTTGAAGAAGGTGCTCTGTCATTTTTCTGTCTCTGTCTGGCAATTACTGACAGTATCGCCCTTCATCTTGCCTTGATCACCATAATCATCATTAGTGGCAGGAAGATTAAACAAAACCAACCTCAATACACAACGTAAATATCCATAGAATAAGAAAATAGGTGGCATTTTAGAGGCCGGATGGTATTTACATATAAGAGGCCATTACATCTGTCCTCTTTGAAACTTCCTCTCTCCACTCCCACAAAGCACTTGGCCACTCATGCATCGTTTACAACAAAGAACCATTCTGCTCATCGACTCCTTAAGCCTCTACTTCCTTCCCCTCATACTCTTCCTCCTTCTTACATTTTCTTACTTCCTACATGTCCACACGTTTTGCTCCCCGTGTCTGGTATTCTGGATCCAGCACAGCTGTTTTCCTGAAATTGTCCACATTATCTCCGCCTCTCCCCCCCTCCATTATCACCTTTTGTTTTTACTCAGTCCAGGTGTTCTGCTTCCCCAAGCAATGGATTGCTGACACAGCTACACTCCCTTTTTTTCCCATCAGCTGGCTTCCAGCAGGTAGCAATAAAGCCATAAACACACAGCACAATAACAAGAGTGAGTGAATGTGAGCTTGATCAGTTTATAAAAATGATGCAAGCAAAATAAATGAAATACATACAGACATACAAATATGGACTGAATCCCAGACAGCCCTGGCCCAGTTTAACCCCTGACTAGACATGATGTGCACTGACCTTGTTGTAGAATAAATGTTGAGATTACGTGAACCACTTAAACCTATTATGTCTACAAAGAGTCTCGGCCATCCAGGTTATATATATACATCTAGAAGTACTAAAGTTAACTGGGATTTTTAAATCTCCTGATAAAAAGTATGTAACAAAAAAACAAGAAAATACAACTGGACCTTGAAGTGTGGACATGCCATGGAGGTTTTTATGGCTGTGACTCCCTACCAGTCCAAAAAACCACTGGACCCACTGGTGCACTTTATGGAGAGCTTAAAGAAGTCAATGCAGCAGAACCAGAGATATTGCCTTTTTTATTCCGTGCGAATCCGTCAAAACTCTGACCAGTTCATTTGTAGTTGTGTGTAATGTAACCTCAGTCTGCCGGCTTCACGCCGACATGAGGAGATACAGAGGTCTGGTAACCTCACTTCTTTTCCAGCTCCACACACCCAAAGTTGTAGTCTTCAGCCCCAACTCACATTACCTCAAGTGACATCACATGAGGCAGTTTATCAGACAGACACGCAAAAGGCTCTATACTACTTACTTTAAAAGAAAAGGAGCTATATTAAAAAGTTCTTGATTGTGGATATTGGATTGTATTCTTACTTATAAGGAGTTGACAAATCAAAGACACGGCTAGAAACTTAACCTGTTTAGTCATCTTCAGTCACATTAGGTTTAACCCTAACAAGCATCCAGTGCAGATAAACTTCATAAGACATATTTTGATGTATGTTAAGTCTTATGGGCTAGCAGCAGATTACAGATGGATAACACAGGGCTCTACAACTGCTTATCATCTGGGACAGATAAACAGATCATTACAGTCGTTTAGTCACCTCTTTTGCTAAAAAAGACAAATGTCATCTCAACTTACTAACCCATAAAACTAAAAACCTGTCCAGGCCCCAGTGGAAGGAATCTGTCCTTTCTAAACACTGCGCACTGATTGGGTGAGCCCAGGGTCCGCCTTCTCCAGACCCCCTGGACTATATAAAGCTCCACCAGAGCCTCTCAGGGGTTAGAGGAATGTGATTGTCAAACAAACCCCTGGACCCCGAGCACCGGCACGCCTGACACACGCTTACATGCAGTCAAATTTCCACACACAGCAAGAGAAGCGACGTACAGGCTGGCACCCATGTTTCACACTATGGTTGATTTCTCAGAGAAGTACCTTGAAAGGTAAGAGCAAGGCAATGGATATGAGTGTGTGTGTGTCATCGGCACATTGATTGACGTTATCAAGAATTAGAAACATCAGAAGGGGAGGGTGAGGAAGGCGTGGATGTGGGGCTGCTTTGCCTCCCACAGGAGTCGTCTCTCTCAAGCTGGTAGGAAGCTATCTGACCTCTACATGGATCTCATTTGACAGTCGCAGTGAGGGAGAAGAATCCCCCCGTGTGGGTGAAGCGCTCAAACTATTTTGGAGGAAGCAGCTTTAAGTTCTAACTTGAGGCTGCCCCTTTTTCTTATTATACGCAGCCTGGATTTCAAGAATAGGATTGCTCATGTGGTCTTTGTGGCTAGGAAGGTGAGTTTGCTCAGAAATAGAGCTCCTTTTTTTGGTCTTGATTGACGGTCAATGAGCTAATGTTATATCAATGGTCAAAATTTAGGACAATTCCCTTTTTTTTCGTTGTTCAAGGAATATTGCAGTGTGACCTTCTTTTCGTTATGATTTCTCTTTCTATTTTTGTGTTGCTGGCTGTGTTTTATCTCCAGACTGTTTTGCCTTCGACGAAAGTACAGGACAGAACGCTCACAACTTGTTCCCATATCTTTTTTAGACAGAACCCAAATAGTATAAATGTTATTTAAAGTGTCCCAGACACACTGACACAACCCTTGGCCCGTTATACTTGCACAGACCCAGATGCACAAACACACACTTGCACAGAGTTATTTGTGTGTTGTGTCCTGTATTCACTTCACAGGCACACGGCCTTCTGTAAATAGAAAGTGGCAGGGGGAATGAAAACATGTGAGAACGTTGCTCACCCTGGGCTGCTGTTCTCACCATCTGTATTTCAATCCCTCCTCTGTGCTCAGTGCTGTAGCCCAGATCTCACAGGTCAGGCATTACAAAGGGTGACCTCCAATCATTGTGGGAAAGAAAACCTCATGTAGCCAACAAATAAAAAAGTGGGATGAAGTGGGGCAGTGGACTTGGCTTGCGCTTGTATAGTGCGTGGTGATCTGCAGTATGTCTGTCTGCAGCTCTCCCCCATGTGCTCCCAGAGCCTTTCCCTGGGAGTGCGGCCTACTTTTCAGAACACCAGGAATAGCCAGCGGGGTGCTATTAGTACGTCTAATGTGAGCCAAGCAAAGAGGGAATAAAGAGTACGGAAACCTGCAGATAATTGCGGAGCTGAAGACCTCTCGCTCCTTCACTCAAGCATGTAAAGCGCTCTCTCTCTCTCTGGCACAGACACAAACAGACACTTGGGTGCGTGTCCACGTGACGCCCGTGCTGCAAAACACAGGCGTGCTGTATTTAGTGCGCTCGAGGGGCAGTGGAGTGTACATTTCAGGGTGGCAGCATGTTAGATCAAAGATCATCCTAATTTGATAATCCCCAACAGAGCATGTGTCAGTGTTTTAGCAGATTAAGTTAAGTGTAGGGGTCATGGGATGTAATAAATCCAATGGAGAGCGATGTGGTACGTTGCTAAATGCATTAGTGCTGGGAGCTATTAGCAGACTCAGCTGGAGAGATTCAGTAAAACATCAACTTTAAATACAGGGGTACTTAAAGTGAGAGACTGAGAAGTGCCATTAGCACATAAAGAGCAGAGGTGCAAAGAGCACTGGGTAAATAAAATTTCAAGCATAAGTAGAGTATCATTATTAAGGGATAATACTTAAGGGATAATACACATAAAAAATATGTGTACCCAAGTTTTTTTGTTTGCTTTATTATGTCAGTCTTGTTAGCTTTGTCCTGTTCTAAGTCTTAGTTAAAGGTTTAGTGTTTCACCCAAGGTAGTTTCACTTGACATGCCAATAGTGTATTTACCTTTTTTTTGAGGTGATAGTTACGTAGCTGATTTTGCAAATGTCTGCTGTTATAATAATGCATATCTTAACACGTGCAGGATGGAGACATGTCTGCAGCTCCCTGCATGACACTGTTCACAGGATGAAAAATACGTCCGTCCTCATTGAGGGAGCTGTTGACTCCCATTGAGCTAATAATCACACATTTATTTCTGATTTAGTTGTGTGCAGGAAGAAACTGTATCTCAGCTAAGCTCCAGAAACCTCACACCGCAAAACGCATTGACTACATTCAGCGTGAATGTTTTAAATGAGGCAGCTGCAAAATATAATATTTATTACACGTTTTTAATAATAGTGTCTCTTCTGTGTATTTGTGTCTCTGAAAATAAGTGGAGAGATAAATCATGATGATCTAAGCTCAAGTTGTTGACACCAGCTATTGTTAGTAAAAGAACGCCTAACAAGCAATCTGTGCCGTTAGAGAGCTGAAAATGATTGTGTTTGCAGTATCCATTGTCACCCACATGGTGGCAGGATAGAAACACACATTTGCCTTAAAATGACTGTTTTTATGACATCATTGTCACATCGTTCCCATGCATGCTCAGCTTGTATAAAACCCAGACGTGAATAAAGTCGTCTTTTGTCAGGCCAACAAAATACATTCCTGCCCTTGTAAAAGCCAAGTTTCTCCTCTTCCTCTCATGCGCCAGCAGCACAGAGGCTCTCTTTCAGCGAACACATGCACGGCTCAAGACCTAATTGCCTTGAGCACAACCTAAAAATAGACCAATCTAATGAATCCTGCTCTGATGTTATGAGTTTATTTAACAGCAAGTTTTTATTTGGGTAAAAATGTCCTTCGGGCTGTGAGCTGTTCACAGGAAAACTGTGTTAGAGCACCCTGTTGTTTCCATGAAAAGAGGCCTAAATTTTGTTCAGCATCTGGTTTCAGCCTGCTTCACGCAGGGCAAGTACATTATTTCAATCAATGGATGAGTCATCTCTTCGCCGGTGATGCTGTCGGGATGTTTAGGTGTTTCTCAGGTTTTAAAGTGAATTTTCTTTTCTACTTTGCCTGAGAGAAGAAAAAGGCTTTCACATAGCCTTTTTTGAGGTGACGCACCAATTCATGCTTTTACTTTCTTCACATATTGGTCGTACATTCATTTTCTAAGCTGCTCATTTGGCAGTTCAACTCCCCTGAACCTCGCTTTTATAGAAGAAAGGCCTCTTGTGGTTCTGAGTCGGCTAAAGTAATCTGCACCAGCTCAACCCCCCCGAAACCCAAACACACCGAAATCAATACAGCCACAAAGTCACACTCATCCTGATTTTAAAGGAGCTATTCAGCTGCTGCTTCCAACAGCTCACGCAGTCGTGTCGTATCATGCGTACGGGCATGTTTCTACCTTTCCTCTCCTGCAGCGGAAAAAAACGCTCTCTGTTCTCTGTTCAGTTCGGCGGTGGGCACAGGACGTGGCCGCGCATTTATGCATAAATTAAACTTACCTTCACAGACACATGCACAGGCTGGCGGAGACAGGGAGTTTTCCAACACCTGTGACTGGCATGAAAGCGCCAGTGAAGTGGGCATGAGTTGGCACAGGTGCAGAGGGGGGTTTTCTTTGAAATATTTGTGTGGGTGTTCTTTCATTCCCCGTCTGAGTGTATTCACGTACAGTATTTGTGGCTCCTCTGCAGTTGTGTCTTCTCCCACCCCCTGATGTGTGCGCATATTTGAATGATAAGTGTCTATAACTGGAAGCCCTGTTTCTTAATTTGGGGTGTACATGCTCTCCTGGGGGGGCTGTGGGTTGGCAGTGGGACAGCTTGCAGTGATTAGGGCCGGCGAGCGCACAAGCATTATTAGCGGGCCAGCCAATCCACAGTGGAAATCAAAAGCAGGGACTCAGGAAATGGGTGTTGAGTGAGGTCACATCCCAACGAGGCAGCACGTGCTCCAGGTCGGGAAAAGCCAGGACACGCACCGTGGGATTATGGGATTGCGCAGAATTCTGAGGGATCCCATGGGGTCTGATGGTTGGTGTATCACCTTGTGCGAGAGTTGAGGTGGCGCATGTGCGGCGGGCAGGCGGGCGGGGGGGGCATCTGTGTATGTGTGTGCGGGGTTTATTCGAGGAAGGTGAAACATCTGAGGTGGGCAGTCAGGAGGATTTTGGATGCTGCTGCTGCAGGAGGGAAGAGGCTGAGGGGTGAAGAGGTCACTGTGCCCTGTTGCCTCGGCCCTGGGTCAGCTCCCTCTCAGCAACCCCTCTAGGCACATGGAGAATGGCGTGATGAAAGAGAGGAGTGAGGATTGAGTCTCTCTCCTCCTTCTCTGCCACATTCGCTCAGTCCCTGCCGAGGAACCTGCCAGGGACGCATCTACAGGAAAGACTGTTAGAGATATTAGATTGACAGGAGAGACACTGACGCGAAGCGAGGGGAAGGGAGCTTGACAATCCGCCTTTTGGAACAATTCTGCGCCACCATACTATCATACCTGGCTGAAGACTAAAATGTACACGACATGATATTTGTTTTCAACTTTTTTTGGCATTTGTGGGTTTTAATTTCATGTGGATTGGATTTACAGTGCTGAAGAACTTAATTGGTGATTCCCATGCTTTGGATTGTTTTAATTGTGGACTTTGGACTCGGACTCAACACACTTTCTTCCCATGTCTCTTTTTGTCCTCTTTCTACTTTATCATTCTTTTCACCCATATTCCATTTTCCTCCTCATCCTGCCTTGACTTTTCCCCCCTCTTTCACCTCCTTCTGAATACATAAATCCTTCTTTTACTTCTTCTTTCCCTCTTCCTTCTCTCGCCAACTCTCTCCTACTTCCTCTCGTCTGTCTTTCTTTCACTCAGGGCCAAAGACATGAAGAACCGGCTGGCTTTCCTGCGGAGGAGGAATGAATCCCCAGGAAGCAACCCAGCCAGCAAGTTAGACAAATCTATGAAGTCAGTCAAGTAAGTGGCCACTTCCTGACACCATGTGCATGGGGGTGTGTGCGAGGCTGTTTTCCGGGTCTCGCCACAACTGGTGATGACCTGGCCTTGAAAGACAGACATGTGGGCAGCGATGGGAGTGTTCTTTGTAGCGTGTGGCATCAATAAAACGAATGAGAGAATGTTTGTACAAGAGCGGAAATGAATGAATTGTCTGGATGCTGGGTTTTTTCATTATCTGGAAAATATGTTAACAAAACAAAATGTATTCATGTCAAATACTACAAAAGGGAAATGTGAGGGATCGATGTGATATTTAAGGCTGATATTGTCTCCATTCTTGTGCTTTGTTGATTGCAATAGACAGGAAGCAAACAAAAAGTGTGCAACATCCATTTGGGTCCCGAACAACTAGATTAAATGCCCTTTGTGGAATTACATGAAAATATCACTGTTATAGATTATTATATTAACATTTGGCTTATTTTATAAAAGTAAACTTGATTACTTTACCAAGTACCTGCTTTAACACATGAATGCAATATTTCTATGTACATGTTCTGAAGAGAGGGGGGAATAAAGTAAATGTCAAATTGTGAGAGCAAATGCAGGTTTTGGAGATTTGTCAGAATAGATGTCACAATGTCTAAACTAAAAACTCAAATCCATTATCAAAAGGCACATGTCTGAAATTGACTATGTTTTTTTCATCAAACAAGGCCTCACACGTGGATTACAGCGAGTGTGAGATGAGCTCTGTGAGGAGGCACGCTTTATAACAGAGTACAGAAAGGATGAGACACAGCAGGGGGCAGACAGACTCTGGTGTGGGGGGGGGAAGGAGGTCTCTAAACCTGACAGCGCAACCCCATTGGCCGGCCGGAGCTCCTCCCCTCCCGCCTTCCAAGTTGCATTCAGTGGGAATATAAAAGCCTACCTCCACCAGGCTGGAGCAGATAGACTCTCAGTGTTGTGGGCATTCACAGGGAAGAGAAGCCAATGTGAGGGAAAGAACAGTAGACTCAGACCAGAGTGGAAGGAAGCAACGGAGGGAGAGGATTTACCCACTTCCACGTTTCCACTCATCTACCCAGCATAGTCAAAGTTCTGCGGATGGGTCACACAATGAGAAACCTGGCTGAGATGGGCTTGTTAAAGAATCGCTCTGCTTTTATCTGCAGGCCCACCCCAGAGGAAGCACTGAAATGGGGGGACTCACTTGACAAGCTGCTGGCACACAAATGTAAGTTACTTTGAAATCATTTCTTTTGTTTCTCATCTCCTCCTTTACACACACAGGAGTCATCTGTGTTTTGTTTGGATATTTTTGTGATGTGATTTATTCCAGTGTGGTTTTAGACAGTGGGTGATTACAGCTCTTGCATGAGGTGGTGGGGGAGGGTGGTGGAGCACAGGAAATATGCAGGTACTAATATATGGATTATACACACACACACACACACACAGACACACTGCCACGGTGCATTGCAGCAAGTTTCCCTAATCCCCACGGACATGCGTTACATAGAGAAACAGACAACCCTGTATGTGTGCTGCTATTTTTGCTTTTCCACAATTCATCTTCAGTTTTAAAAAGCAGCAAGGGGACACAAAGCCAGCGCTACATCTGTTCCCCATTCAGCTTCGTTGGCCTCTTTATTCTCCCTCTTCTAATTTCCTCTCTTCCACCTCTTACCTCACTCCTGCTTACCAGAATGAGGTAAGAGATGACCGCCTGCATTGGCTCCGCTTATCAGCGTGGGTGATTCATGGGAACGGAAAGGTGCAGACGGGAGCTGTGGGTGGACGCCGCTTCCTGCTATTCTTTCTTCTGGATGCATTCTTCCTCAAATCATTAACCCGGACTGAAGCTTAAAAAGCCCAAAGTGCCTGAATTAGTCGCTTTCCCCCCCTCGCGCTAAAACAGCCGTCTCTTTGTTCATTCACAGCATGCACAGGGGGGGGATGCATAGATGCCATGCTGAATAGTAAAGGAAGGAATGGGTCAGCAGGGTGATGTCACTTAAAGGACATGAATATGTGTTGCGGTGTTGTTTTTTCTTTCTTTCTTTATTCCAACCACATGACTCAAAAAGGCTGTCAGAAAGCTATTTTAGGAGCTGAAACTCCGAGGAGCGCTTCAGCTGTGAGGTTGCTATGGCACTCAAGTCAACTCTCCTCTTGTTTATCCTCCTCCTCCTCCTCCCCTCCGCTCTCCCTCAGATGGCCTGGCAGCGTTCAGAGCTTTCCTGCGCACAGAGTTCAGCGAGGAGAATCTGGAATTCTGGCTAGCGTGTGAGGAATACAAGAAGATCAAGTCGCAGTCCAAGATGGCCTCAAAAGCCAAGAAAATCTTTGCAGAATACATCGCTATCCAGTCTTGTAAAGAGGTGGGTGAGAGTGCACGCAACTCATATGGATAGCGGCCTCCTGCAGAAACATGCATTCTCCCTCCTACTAAAATACCATTGTAATCTTGCACTTGTCTAACTTGTCTCTTTGTTTTCTCCTGCAGGTAAATCTGGATTCGTACACCAGAGATCACACGAAGGACAACCTGCAGAATGTGACACGCTCCTGCTTTGACCTAGCGCAGAGGCGGATATACGGGCTGATGGAGAAGGACTCATACCCCCGCTTCCTGCGCTCAGAACTCTACTCGGACTTAATCAACCAAAAAAAGCCCAGCTCCACTCCAACTTCATCTTCATCATAAGAGACCAGAAAAAAGATAAATGATGAGAGAGGAAAAAAAAAGGGGTCAGACTTGAAAAAGTAGAGTGGGCGGGCGGGATGTGAGGGTCTTTGTTTGCCTTTTTTTAAATTTTTTGTGTCTGTCATCCTGTCCACTATGATTTTTTTGTTGTTGTTGTGTGTGAGAGGACGCGGCAAAGCAATGGCACTGCAAAGGAATGTAGTTTACACAGTTACCAGGTGGATGGATGAATGAATGGACTGATGAGTGGATGGATGGATGTTACTTAAAAATACAGAAGCCCGCGAGTGAGGGCTGGAGCAGGAGCTGGACGCTCGTCTGATCACTGTCTCTCTTTTTGTTTTGTTTTCGGTGTCAGTCTTTTTTGGTCGTGTTTTGAAGTTTTTGTCCAGTTGTACTGGAGAAAAGGAAGGGTTGCTCAGAAAACTCTGCAGACATGAAGACAGTCCGGTACTGTTTTGTCACTTTTTTCCTTAATTTCCCCTTTTAAAAACTCCCACTTCATCTCCCCTCCTTTCCTCCACCTCGTTCTCTGTGAAGCCACTTCAAAGCTGTTGGTACGACACAAAGTCCTTTTTCTTCGTCTTTTTTTTTTCTATCAGGCTCTAAACTGTATGACCGAGGGGGAAAAAAAAAAACAAGATGTCTGAATGAAAGCTAGTGCAATGGCTCTGTTTCACACGCATCTCTGTTATAAACCTCCCATCTTCTCAAAGCTTCTATAAACAGCTTTCACCTTATTCAGTTCATCCCAAGACTGTGGAAAGATATTGTGAGCGTTCGACGGGGACAGAGACGGGGACAACGGCGGGCAAAGAACACAAAATGTATAAATAATGGACGGACTGGAGCTGTGATGAAACACAGATGTGTGTCACTCTCACATTAAAAGACGTTTAAAGTCACATTCAAAGCCAGTAATGGAAAAAAAAAAAAAAAAGACGACTTGCTTCCTGTCTCCAAAGACTGTTTACAACAAGGAAAGAAAACTCAAGAAGAAACAGAAGAAAATGTTCCGCGCAGCCAAAACGACATTTCCTTAACATTGTAGCTCATTCTGGACTAATGGAGGAAGCATTCTCAGGACATTGCTATGACAGGTTCCGGCTTGGTTTATCTTCTCAGCTCTTTCTGTTTTTCTACACACTCACTGTTTTTATATGCTTTAGGGTTCCAACCTGCACTCCCTAGTTCTTCTGAGCAATACACGAGAGGTTGCTCGTTCCGTAGTCGGAGGAAAAGAAAAGCTTCATGTTGTACAAAAGTTTGCCTATTTATTTAGATTAACTTGCTGGATGCTTCTACAGACACCCTCACCTCCTCTAAAGCACTCAGCTAAAAGCTCTCACTTTCCTCTTAACCACCAAACAGGTCCAGTGCTGTCCTGAACTTTAAGTGCAATATTTTTTTATTTTTATTTTTATTTTATTATTATGTTTGGTTTGTTCATTTATTTGGATAATTTTGAATTTTTATGGGGGAAGACGAAACGGCTTGAGCTCTGTATTAACTTTATTTGTTAAGAGAAGAAAAAAACAAACAAACTTAGAGCTATAAGGTTGACTTACAACGCAAAACTTTCAAGAAACATAAGTAGTTTAATGAATTTTAAGCAAGTGATTCTAACTGTGTGTTAACCCCCGGCAGCAGGCAGCTGGGGGGCGTCATGGTTGTAAATATAATTCTTTAAGAAAACTATGTGATAACACATTAAAAACAAACAAAAAACCAATAGGTCTCTGCTGGTGATGAATGTGGGACCCAGCTGTATCTATGTAAATATGAGAGACTCAAAACTATAAGATGACATGTATTGTTAAAAAGAAAAAAAAAAGGTGAGCAAGAGCAGGCACGAACTGCTCTTTTCCCTGGTCATACACTGCTTGTAAGGAGTTTTCTGAAATGCATTTTATCATTTTCACTGTTTACAATTCAAAATGCATCTCCTATGATAGCAAGTGAAAACAGTAGAGTACATTTGGTGTCATTGCTAATGATAAATAAACCAACCAACTGATGAAGTAAGATGTGTTGTCTCTGGATTTTTCTTATGATGTGCATTTGTATAGTAGTCACAAACATGCCAAGACTGATGTGCATTCACCCCTCTGCACTGATTGAAAATAACAAGTATGAAATTGCTCAAATTTGTTGTTAAATGTGCTTATTTGCTTTTTTCATGTCTCCACACTAAATGTGAAGCTACTACTTAGTATAGCTTAGCATAAAGCCTGGAAACAGCCAGCTGAGCTCTGTCCAAAGTTGCCTACCAGCACCTCTAAACAGTAATTAACACATTAATTAACACATCTTGTTTCTTCGATTCAGACAAAAACTGTAAAACTGTAAAAATGCATGTTGTGATTTTATGGGTACTTCAAGGACTCCCGTAAAACCACAACTCGCTGCTTTCACACCTCAGTTTATGTTTGGATTAAACAAAGATATAATGTCTTAATTAGTGAATGTTAGAGGTGCTGGTATGCAGATTTTTTTAAAACCTTGGCCAGTGCCAGGTTTGCTGTTTCCCCCTGTTTGCGGTCTTTTGTCGGACTGTTGACTGTAAACGCTTGGACTCGTGATAGCGGAGAAAAACACTCTGGAGTGAATCAATGGAGTGGAGTATAGATGTGGACAATGCTACTGAGACTATTACTGATTATATGCAGTTTTGTGTGGACACTCAGAAAGAAATAATGATACACCCTAACAACAAACATAACTAAAGAGGTTAAAGGAGCTTAACTACATGCTTTGGGAAGCTAGAAGAAGACATAAGGAGATTATTGAACACTATGAAGGCAATCACTAATAAGACCCCAGTTAAAAGTGTCTTAGCACTTGTAAAAAGTAAATGAATTAAATTACTTCTACTTGAGATTTGAAAACAATGAAGTCTCTGAATGTAGAGATGTTTTAGAGATGATCTCCGACTGCTGATTGACCCTTATGAGGTCGTACACAAACGAGTGCACGAGATTCCACCTTGAGAACTATATCATAAAGTTCTCAGATGATACAAGCATCTCGGGCCTGATGCACAGAGACGGTTCATCATTTTAACGCTCTGAAATAGAGAGATGTGTACAATGGTGTGATCCTAACCATCCTGCGTTGAATGTGAAGAGGACTGATGAGACGGTGTCTGACCCAAGGCCAGTGCTTATTCACAACGAATGTCTGCTCTTATACAGAAAGTACCTCAGGGTTCATACTGATAATACACTTAGCTGGAGGACCAGCGGATTTATTTTTTACGTCGAGTTGAGCACAAGTTCATGTTGCTATTTTACCGTCTTATTATAAGATAATGGATAACTGCCGGCTTGTAAAATACCAAGCAACCTATGAGCAGTCATCAGACAGGCACATGAAACTATGTCTGATCCAGCTCACATTCTCCACATTCCAGCTCTTAACCTCTGATAGAAGAGTCAGGGTCCCCCAGAGCAGGATGAACCGCTATAAACATTCATTGTTCATTAAGATTCTCAACGCTATTAGGTAATGTAGGATGTTGACCATCGGGGTTATGCAATATGTGGCCATTGTTAGAAGTTGTGTATGTGGAAGCCATTACGTGGAAGCTATGCGTTGTTGAGATGTTGACATCTTTTCTTTTACTGGGCAGATGTATGATTTTATTTTCTGTGCAGGATGGAGTTTCGCTACAGAGACTTCAATCTTATAATTCTCAAGCAAATAAGTGTATTTTCCAAAATTTAAGTAGCCAAACAAACAAAAACAGCATCTCACATAAGGCAATTCTGGTTTAATACAACATCAACTTCATTGATATTTGTAAATATCTGCTTATTCTGAATTTGATGGCAGCAACATGTTTCATACAAGCTGTGACAGGAGCAACAAAAGACTGTGAAAGTTGTGGACTGATGAAAAACACCTGTTTGGATCCTTCCACAGGTAAACGGGTTCATTGGTAACAGGTGATAGTATCATGATTGGGTAGGAAAGGTTCATCCTGGAAAGACTCAGTCGTTCACAAGCAAGGATGGAGAGAGGTTCACCACTTTGTCAACATATGATTGTATAAAGGATGTTACTACATGGGCTCAGGAACACTTTGTAAAACTGTAAACAGCAAAAACAGATTGTTTGCAAATAATTGCATTCTGTTTTATTTACATTTTAAGCAACGTCACAACTTTTTGGGAAAGGTTGTATACTGACTGTCAACAATCCAAAACTGTTGGGGAAGGAATGGAGGAGGATCGAGGTGGTGACGCAGGACGTCCAGACTCATCCTCATCCCAGCTGTGTTGTTGGTCTGAAAAGAAGAGCATGTGAGTGTGACACAGGGTCGAATGTTGGCCGAGGAAACAGTTGAAGTTTTGTGACGGCAGCGTGTGTGTGTGTGTGTGTGTGTGTGTGTGTGTTGTGGTGTGTGTGTGGTGTTTGGGTGGGGGGGGTTGAACAGTCTGAAGTGGTGCTGGAAACAGTAGTAACAGCACCTAATCTTCTTAACCAGCTGCCATCTGTTTTGACAGACACAGCTTCTTCTTCCAAAAGGAATTGTCATCATCCTCTCTATCTCCTCTCTCTGCCTGCTTCCTGTCCGTCTCGCTCCCCGTTGACCGTCTCTTTGTCTCCAGGCCTCACGCTTGTATTTTTTCTCTCATCTTTTATATCATACAAAGGAGGTCCCCGCTCTCGAGCTGGATTCTTTTTTACCAAATCCTTTTTGTTCAAGTTTCCTTCCTCTCTGTCATCTGTGTAAACCATATCACGGCGTCTGTCACTGTTTTCAAACTCGGCCGTCACGTGAGCCCCGAAACGCGCCGGCTCGCGTTTCCTGCTCTGATCTCTCGTGTCCCTTTATACCAAATATGGCCGTCAGTCCTCTGCCGTGACAGTCTCTTATCTCGCTTTCTTGTCAAGTGAACATTTGTCAGCAGGATATGGAGTGAGGAATGTTATTATCTTTATTTACAGCAACAACAAAAATGTTCTGCAACATTATAAATATCCATGTTTTGTCTGCTGGACTACAGAGAAATAAGCTTCCAATACCTTTTTTTTTTTTTAAACCAATTTTTTCTTTATTGCTTTGTCATTTCAGCAGAACTCACAGTACACACACTGTATATTAAAATAAAAAAACCTGAAGCCTTGCATGCATCTTGTTTTATGTCACAGTTCTGGCATAAACTACATAAGAGATAAACAGGATCTTAGAGTAACAGACATTTTGGGAAATTTGCTTATTTGCTTTTTTCCTGAAAGTTAGAGGTGATGATAGATATCACTTACATGTCTGTCCATTAGTCCAAAAATAAAATGTCCAGGTTGACCCACATGTTGCTGTGTCCCCAGGATAAATGGATGGATTCAATATAAGTTTTGTGGCTCTCATATTTTCACATCCTTCGATCATACATGAGGATTCATCATTTTTCTCCCTTTGCAACCAAAAAACAGACATTGACCTCATTTTGAAAATAGTGAAACTTAAACTTGCAAAACACAGATAGGTAGCTACACCTGGCTTCTTCTCTGATATCGGCTCATTTCACCGTAGCTCCACCTGACGAGTCAACGGGATTGGTTCATCAGGTATGTGACGTATGAAACCCTGACTGTCTGAATCTGTGTTTCTGAGACTGTCATTGGTTCACTGTTCAAACGTGGAAGTGCTTATTCTGCTCATGATGTATTTTAGCTCATAAAAACATCATTTGAACATGTTAATGAGGTCAAGAACTTGATTTTCATTGAGAGAGTCTTTAACATTGACTTCATATATGGATGAACTCTTTTAATAGGAAATATATAAGTAGTAAATAAGATCCTTCCTACATTGCTCAACACAGTTGAGAGTTGAACAAAGACCCATTCACATAAAGACACAAAAATATGTAACATTCCAGTTTCTCCAGGCCTCGATCAGATGACCTCATATAAATAACTATCTCAAAAGTGAGCTGTTAAATCGCGTCTTTGATATCTGTTTTTAGCAGCCGGCTCAGACCCGTCACACACAGTTGTGCTGAAATCAGTGGGACTTCCCCTCTTGTCTCTCGTCTATTTGTGCAGCAGTCAAAGGGCTTAAGCCTTGATTAATCCTTAATTCTCAGATCAGCCCATCCTTTCAACTCTTGGCAGGTTTACAAAAGAAACATCGCGTCTGCCCAGCTGCCCTCGCTGACTCAGTGGATCCCTCCATGCTGTTTGGTGCGTTTGTTTGTCGTCTGCTCTACTGACTGTGCTGCACAGAAAGAGCTTCTGATTTCACCCTGAATGCCCGACTGAGTCTCATCCACACAGTTTAACGCAATATGTGATGGATCAGTCTCATTGCATTCTTTCTTATATCTATTTATTCTGCTATATTGATCATGAACGTCAAGACATGTTCATTTTCTTGCACCCTCGCATGTGCGCCATCTTTTAATTTGCAGGCACGTGTTCCCAGATTTTGCCTCCTGCGCTGTGCTCATCTTTACTTTGCATGCGGCACATCGGCTGCCTCATTTCCATCGTTAGCATGTGGCTCGGTAGCGGATGTCATCGTCATTTTAAAAACAGCAACAGACAGAGGAAGGGCGAGCTGAAGGAAGCTGACTGTAATAGTCGTATCCCAGCGGTCTCATCAGAAAAGGCCAGCTTTATATATAGATGGCCTTCATACAAATATGCTTCATACAACTATTGCTGATAGTGGACAAGCAAGACTTTACATTCTGATATGTACATTGACTGTATTCTCTTTGATTGATTCCACTCTCATGTCTGTGCAGTGAATAAGAACCTACCCTCAATTTATGATTTTAGAGGGGTTTATATATTAAAACTAGTCCAGTACGACTAGTTTTAAAGACCCATAACTTCCTGGAGTGTCCGCAGGTTGTCTGGCCAAGAAACTTTTTGAACACTATTTGTTCGGACAACAGAAAAAAGATATAACATGTTAATTTGTGAACTTTAGAGGTGCTAGATGGATTTTTACTTTTTACTATTTTTACTTTTGGACACATCCCAGCTTGCAGTGTGATGTCAAACTTTTCATCTAATGTAAGCACGCTATTATGTGTATTTCCAAAATTCCAAAAATGTCCAACTTTTCTGTGACTTCATATGATTTAACCCATTAACTACAAAGGGCTTAATTGGGTTTATCATTTTAATCAAAATGGAGTTTTCAGTGTAACATAATGCGGAGGGAGAGATGACAACATGATGAAATACTTCTGATAACAGCAACCATTCACCCACATTAAACAGCAAATCCAAACCCATAAACCTAAACTTAATAATAACCTTAACTACAATCACTTAACTAACCACAAGGTGCTTCTGTAACAATCAATCATATGCACATGTAACTGAGTTGGGAGGAGGTCTGTATGGATGCATGCATGAGTGTGTGTGAGAAACTCTTCCATTCATTCTTGAAAGATGACCAAATTCTACAAGAGATTTAGACACAGCTGGACTGAGAGGAAACAGCTGTGGACATTCAGAATGAGACACGCCGAACGCATGCAGAGGGACACACACATACTATAACAAAATCTCCCGGTGGTCGCTGACTAATTCTAAAGTTATATTTCTTCAATCTGCACAAAAGCTGATGCGTAAAAGTGGCATGTTTTGGTTTTACAGGCTTTACAGGATTATTTTCTTCACCTCACAAGACTCCAGGAAGACTTCCCCACAAATAAACCCTATACAACCACACGTTTCCCCTTGTTTCTAGTCTTTATGATAAGAAAACTTAACTGGCTGTTGCCTCATATTTAACAGAACAGCATGAGTGAATCTTCTCATCTAACTCTCATCTAAGGAAGCAAATAAGTGCATATCAAAGAACTCACAGACATTGTTTTGTCGAAGCCCTTTTTAGACTTTAAAACCCCAGTGTTTTGTTGTCTTGCTGTCAATTCGACTGTGCTGAAGTGGGAGTAGGATGTGCAAAGCAATTTTGTTGTCAGAGATTCGCTGCTTCCTGCAACCGAAACTCTTCCTGCACATAACTGCCGGTTCTGTTAAACTCCTCAGCTAATATCACAAAACCATCCATTACATTACATAAGAGTATATTTTCTGGAACCGTACCAACACCTTAAACCAACGTGTTTGTCTGGCTGTCTCCTCCTGAGTTATTTTAAGGTTCCACATAGTCACTGCTGCTGCTTCTGGAGGACACAGTTTACTTCCCAGGAGAAGCTTTGGCAGATGATGGTTCCAGATGGTTCCTCCATAATGAAACAGCATTTAATCAACCCCCGTGCAACAGTTTATTTTTAGCTGAACCGTAAAATTAATGTGACCGTCCGCAAGGTCAAGAAGGAAATAGGACAGAAAGCTGAGACCTACTGAAAAGAGTTTACATGCAAGTGAAGTGTCAGGTAAGAGGTGTTTTTCCTGGCTCCATTTCAAACTCTACACCCACTTTAAACCATCTGACAGATATTTTCACGTTTCATTAAACTTCATGAAGTTTGACACAGAGACGTGATGATGGCACGAGAGGATATTACATTTTTTTCTGCTCATGTTTTTATAATGTTGCTGTTATGCTTTTGGGTTTTATTTCCTGTTTTATGTTGAAAGACTTTGTCCTCAGGTGTGTTGGTTTACTTTACTTGCTGCTTTTTGTGTTTTCCCACCTTTGTGATCACTGATTAGTTTCACCTGTCCCTCATTAGCTTTTCCTCCCAGGTGTATTTAGTCTGTTTCTCTTTGCCAGTTTGTCTTTGTGCCGTGTGCCGAGTGTTCCAGCTCATTTCTAGTGTTTGATCCTTGTGTTTTCTGGATCTTAGCTTTGTTTTCCTGAACCTTTCCTGGGTTTTTTTTTTTTTTTGGGAGGGGGGATTTCTGATTCTTGCCTGCTCTCCTTGGCATTTGTTTGGACTGTCTCCTGGTTTTGACCCTTGCCTGCCTCATTATAAGCCTTTTGTGCATTTGCCTTTTTGTAAATAAATCACTGAATGGCTGCAGCCCTGCCTCTTCAATTCAATTCAGTCTTTGTTTGGGGTGTTCCTTGTCTTCCTGCTACTTTGCTTGAAAAACTGTGCAGTTTACATCTTCATCCCGTCTGGAAGAAAGATTTTTATTTTGATGTCATGGCTGGCTCACGACTACATTAAGCCATTATTTTCACCTTACATGAATATTTTCAGATTTTTCTCAGTTTAAGTCACCAATCAATACTTTAACTCTTCTGAATCACATCCATATGCTACGATTGTGCAAATGCCAGTTTGCATTGTGCACCATGTGTTTTCAGTTTATCCTCAAAGTTTTTTTGTCCATCAAAGACAGAGAAGGCATGTGGCTTCTTCCACAACAAAACACTTTAAATGATGAATGTTGTAGGTACAGAGACACTAAGCTAAGCTTCAATAATACTTCACTAATAGGATTGTGATCAACCAAAAACCCACTGACCTCATCAGATTACTCTATGAGCCAATAAAATCCTGCAGTGTCAATAGTGTTGTTTCCTAAACCTGCTTCTTTGTTAGAATAAAACTCAGGATGCAAAGAGCAGACCTATTTGCTGTGGTAGAAAAAAACATTTATAACCTCAATTTAAATTTCTTCACTTCATCCTCATGAACCCAGAAGCCATTTTAGTCTCTGGCTCTAAGAATGAAGGCCTCGGTTCAGACTGACATCAGCAAGTATTGGACGGCTTGTCATGACATCTGTGTTCACGGTCTCCAGAGGATGAAGCCCACTGACTTTGGTGATGCCCTGATTTTTCCCTGCAGCTCCACTGTGAGTTTGGCTTTTTAGGGCCTTCAGCAGGTTGATGTTTGTGTTTCAGGACATAATGTCTTGACATCTGTTGGATGGATTACCATGCAACATCCCATGTTCTGAACTTTGGTGATCCCCTGACCTTTTATCTAGCGCCACCATTGGGTCACAATTTCAAATTCATGCAATAATTCTATTATTAATAGTTTGTATTTCTTTACAATGGCAGCACCGGCAAGGCTTAAAACTCGTTTTCTTCATCTCCTACTCGAGTAGCAGTGGAATATAAAAACACTTTTGTGGTTTTTAAAATGCTCTGATCACCAAACCTAAATCCAAACCAATGTATTACCATCCAAGTTCATTTAACATAATCTGCATCTGCAATTTCACTTTCTTCCTTTTTTTTTTTCTCGGTGTGAAGTCTTCCAGACCTCTCTGCATAGCTTCCAGACAGACGTGCACTCTCTGCCAGGACTGTTTCCTCCCCCCTCTGCTTTGCCCTGCTGAATGCGTTGATTCACATTAATGGGCTGTTTGACACTGTGGTGATCTGGCATTAATGAGTATGTGTGTGTGTGTGTGTCATTCAAAGTGAGGAAGTGAAGCAACGGAAATGAATCAAGCTCATGATGCCGCCGTGGCACATCCTACCCAATGCATTGTTCCAAAATCTTGTTTGACTCATGGTTTGGTTCACATGTTTGATCACAGATATTGTAAAGTAGCCATTACAGAGGAACGCAGAATAATCGCTGTATCCAGGAAGAAGCGGATTTCTACAGGAAACACCATCCAGCGAGAACACCCACACAGAAATAATGAAGTTCTTCATTCATTCCTCATGCTGTTACAAACACTGACTTGATTTTTATATGGCTATAAACCTCATCCTATTCTTGAGACCTGTGAAATTATTCTGCTAAATATAAACCGGACAGAAACATTTTTAGAGACATACTTTCCCACTTTATGTGGAAAAATCTTGAGGCTCAGCAGGGATGAAAAACTGGAAAGAATGAGAGGCATAATCGCAAGAATGATGATCCATGACTGTAAAAAAAAAAATGACGCTCACACATCAATTCATGTGACTGTGAACATGGTTTGGGAGCTGAGAGACGTCTTCCCTGAATGTCTCCGAGCGCTGAAGCACAGAAAAAGACGAATGTGTGATTTTCTCCTCGGTTAGCTGATTTCATGCCCTGGTTGAAAATAAAAATAACATCCTCAACTACGTCAACGCTTCATCACCTGAGTCAGCTGGCAGGAGAGGTCATAAAGACACACATTCTTTATGTTTAAACACACGCTGTTAATAGTGTCATAAACCCTCTGGCAAGTCAGGCTTATAAATCATGGAATGTAACTAAATACATTTACTCAAATATTGTACCTAAGTACAAATTTGAGGTACTTCTACTTTTAAGTATTTCCATTTTATACAACTTTATACTTCCACTCTACTACATCTGAGAGGGAAATATTTTACTTTCTACTCCAATACATTTGTCTGTTGGCTTTAGTTACTAGTTACTTTTCAGATTACAACTTCCTGTCCGGTGAAAACCATGTACCTCCAAAGTGCTGATTTTGAATTTTTCTGATAAATTGAAGCATTAAGTGTTTCTCTCTGGGTTGAGAAAATTCTCCTACCTCTCTCGAGTTAAATAAAGTATTTACAAACCCTCTTAGATTAGCTGGAAAAATATGTTGCTGTAGATTAAACTACCCAACAACAACAATAAAGTAGTTCAAATGAGCTCAAGCTTAAACATTGATATTAATATTGATCCAAAAATATAATAGTAAAACATTGACATTTTCTAGTAAAATTAGTGCTTTTACTTTTGATACTTTAAGTACATTTTGCTAAAAACATGTTTTTGCTCAGATTTTGAATGCAAGACTTCTTCTTTTTTTTGTAGTGGAGTATTTTCACAGTATGGTATTAGTACTTTTACTTCAGGATCTGAATCCGTCTTCCAACACGGCCTGGAAGTGCAGTGAAGTGATTTAAAGTGATTTAAAAACACAGGCCAACGCTTGTACCGCAAAACATTTTAAAGTCCGTGTCCGATGTGACACTGATGTCTTGCAGCTCCGATTCTGCAATAACAGGATATGGAAAACTCAACAGAAGTCAGGAATGACACTGAGAATTGACAAGCTCCATATGTCTCTCTTTGCTCTGTTTCTTTTGTCCCGATCACCAGATACGCAGCAAATCTGGAGCTCTTGAAGCTACGGATAAACAAAGAGACTTTCATGACTGGATGGCAGAAAAAAGAGAGGAGACACATGTTTGGTCAATGTCCATCCAGCTGTAATGTTAGGAAACATCATCAGTCACCTCTGATCCCGGTCGCTGCAGGACCATTTGAGCCAGCTTTGTTTACCACTGTACAATACAGTCAGGAGCGGGACGCCTCTTAACCTTGCCAGATAAGGTCAAACTACTCATCTGTCCTCTGCTGCCATGTGGCTCTGGATTATCTTAAGGCCACTGCTTGGAACATACAGAGAGGCCGGGACAGAATCACGGGCGGTCTGGATCAAGGCTGCAAATTACTGTTTCAGTAATTTTTCAACTCGAGTATATTTAGCCGCTGATTTAATTAAAAAAAATTACCAGTAGTGGAAAGTGTCGAAATGGAAACTCGAAGACAGATTTTGTCCTTTTATTGTGGCTTACGCAAGTCCAGAAATAGCTGATGTAAAACAGCTGCCCTTAAATGGAGCTCAAAGTGTAGATTCATTCTTATGAATCGAAATGTGAAGCCATTTATGTAACTCAGATCAGCTGATCATCAGCCAACTTCCCTCCAGAGACATGTTCACTTTAGGAGAGATCTGTTTGAACAGTGAAAACACAGCATCAGCCGTCACCCACATGATTTCATCTTAATCTGACTGATGCAATCACCTATATTTAAGATGCACAATGAACATCTATATAACAACTTTAGTCTTGTTTTTCCAGTTTGACCATCATTCTTATTGTCTTCTTTTGGGTTTTAGTTTAGTTATTTCCTGTTTTATGTTGAAAGAATACGTCCTCAGGTGTGTTTCAGTTGCTTCCTGTCTCTGTGTGCTTCCCACCTGTTTGATATGTTTGCCATGCCCTGATTGGTTTCACCTGTTAATCTCACCTCCGAATTAGTGTGTGAGTTCCTCCATCTCTTTACCAGTTTGTCTTTGTACCATGTGTCAAGCTTTCTTTCCTTGTGTTTAATCCTCTACTAGTGTTTCTGGATCTCAGCTTTGTTTTCCTGCACTGTGTCTGTTTTTTTGGGACTCAGTAATAATAACATTGCACTCGCCAAATTAATTGTTGGGTTGTAGAAAGGCTGAAAAATCTCTGACATGAAGTCAGACAGGGCAAGAAACACGATTAGTCAATCGGGCAAATGGTAAAGCTATTTCCCTGAAGTGTTATTCCAACTTCCTGATTCAACATTGACCAAAATACTTGTCAGATACTCAGGCACACAGCTAGTTTCATTGTGCAGCGATGGCTTATTACCAAACTTTTTGATGCATGAATGAATTTAAGCTCAATACTCCCTCTGCTTTCAGAAGGGTGATAACTCTCTGCAGGTCCTTGACATACGGACAAGGTTCATTTATTTGGCGTTATACAACACAGGATTGCACAACAAAATGCAAGTTGTCGTCCCTTTAAGCTGCATGAGAAAAACAATTTTCCATGGTGGAGTGCGGAGGATGAGTTGAGGAGTGTTAGAGCCTGAGGAAAGAAGCTGGGCGAAGAGGCCGGTGCTGGTGTGGGTTTTGTCTTTTAATATCTTTTGGGCTCTCGCCAGGCACCTTATCGGTAGATGGGCACCCATGATGCTGCAGATCCCTCCTGTCCTGGGCCGTGCACAAACCATTAGAGCTGTTTTATGCAATCTAGAAACCCCATCTAGTGTAATATCTTGTGCACAGATAACACTGGACAACACTCTCCACTTTGTTTGCTTTTCTCCCTGCGGAGTTTTGTTTCTGGCCATTAGGAGAAGGCTTTTTGTTTGGGCAGCGCTTTTGATCAGAGCCATTACTCCAAAATAATCTTTCTGTTAAAAAGGAAAAATATACCAAACCCCATTAAAAGCATGACTTTTCTTTCTTTTCATCTCCCACTCAAAGAATCAATGTCATTTCATTGCTTTCCCAAACCATCTTGAAAGGTCTGGCCCTTATAAAGCAGGAGGATGGTCACAACACAAAAAAACACAAAATTGGTTCAAAGTTGGTTCTTGAGACATTTTGACGTCCAGAACGGCCTCGTGTTCTAGAAAGTGCAGCCATATTTTTTATGTTAACGATCAATTTTTCGGAGGCATTCCACAGGAGATGGACGACGTTAGTGCCTCAGAAATCAATGTGCACACACAAACAACACACTGGCTTTACCGAGGCACACACACACGCAGAAAGACACACACACACACACACAGTTCTTTATGTCCCATGTGCATCCAAACACAGCCTACATGCACCGCTCAATACACGGTTTACACATGGATTAGGTGTACTCAGCTGCATCTGCAGGTGTCTGCCACAGCTGAATGATTTATCCATTTTCCATTTCTCTGTCACAGTCATTTGGTTATGCAACAATCGAACGCTAACCAGACAGTCGCTCAGCTTGTCTTGCTTTCAATTTCTTGTTGTTCTGTCTGTCCTTTGTGTGTTGTGAATAAATGAAGCGCACTTCCATTTTTTTTTTCTGTTTAATGGAAAAAAAGATTGTGTGTGTGTGAACTAATAACCAGAGTGTCTCGTAATAAGCTTTGCAATATGCTGTTTATTTCATTTGATTTTCAAATTTTATAACATTCACAGAGGTGAAACTGAGCCTGTTTGCAATTACAATGATAAGACAATGTTCTGCTTTAAGAGTCTGAGCTGCTCTCAAGTGGTATTTTTATTGCAGACAAACAAAAATAAAAGTTTTAAAAAATAGTCAAATCTTTGGTTCTGGCTGGTGGAAAAGAAAACAATGATTAATTCTATATCCAGAAGACACAAATAAAGATGCATGTGAGATACATTTGGCAAACTCACTAATATAAAAACCTCCTTTGCAGAGAGAGAGAAATATTTGGGCAGCGAGCATCGGTCTGAACTCGGTTGTAGAAAGTTTATCTTCCATCACTAAGAATGTGGTGACTGATGCCATTGGATGAGCTGAAGGGGTTTTCAGCGGTTTCCATCTTGGCAGTGAGTCATGCATCTGCAAACTGGATCTCCCTGAGGATTTATGTGTCAGCCAAGTCTGTGCAAGTTAATGCGGGAGGTGGAAAAAGAAAGCCGGGCCTCGAGTAAGTGCTTTTCAATGATAATACATTTTGTTTTCAGAATAAATAACTCCACATGCGACTGATGATAAAAACGCAAACACATTCAATGGAATTTTTAAGTTACGTAAGTTCTATTAATGGACATAAATTATGCTTTTGTTGGTAAGCACATTTCTCAAAAGTCCACCACTTTGATTTCAAACTGTGCATTTAATGTAAAAATATATACTTGACAGTTTTATATTATTATACCAAACACGCAGTAAGTAATTTTCATGGCCACTTTGATTCAGCAGAAACAAGCTGTGAACACAATGATGTATTATTACCTTTTAAGTTAATATGATGTTGTTGTTGGCAAATTGTTACACATCCAGCAGATACTGTGCAACATCAACACTCATTCAGAATCACGTTAGTGATTACCCCATGGATCTAAGTCCAATATTAACTCAGTTTTAGCTCCGTTTTTGGTCGGTACATACATGTACATAATGAAAAAGTTGGATCCGGCTTTTTGTTTAGATCAGCGAATGTACTCCACAGTTTAAGGCATCTAAACTTTTTAGAGGAATATTTCCTAGAAGGACCTCCTGAAAAGTCATTATTGGCTCGCACCATGTGTGTAGGCATGGTATGAGGATGGAAAAAAACCTATAGTAGGCTGCATTAAGCAATTCCTGACTGTTAAAAGAGCGCTGATTCCAAAACCCACTCACAGCAGTAGTCCTTAAAATACTTCATCAGCCTTTTTGGGTTTTATGATGAGCAACTATTTCCATGTGGCAACTACATGTCTGTAAGAGCCTCAGAGACAAAGGAGGGGTCCAACCTCCGGATGGCAACACCCAGCGGGAGCACGCTGAGGCAGGTTGCTGTCTGACATGTCAGTGACTTGCTTCCTCTCCTCTTCCTGTTTGCCTCATCACTCAGGGTGGGGTGTGGGTGGGGGCTCGGTCGAGGAGCGGCGCCGTCATATAGGATCAGAGGCTGACACGTCAACAGCTGTTCTCTGCTGGCTTCTGGCCACATCCTGTGATTGCAGGCTGCTAATTCTTTAATGGTGCATTTATAGGCTGCCGGATAAAAATGGATTGTATATTTGATGTAAAAATAGACCAAGAAAGGAGGGTCGTCTGTAAAAGAGGAAGGGCGGAGTAAAGTGTGAAGCAGAACATCAGAACGTAAGGTTGACTGGGTCAGGACACAATACAAAAACATATATTGTATAATTTAATGCCTTCCTACTCCTTTTCTAGATATTCCATGATTAACATGTTTGTTAGTCTGAGGAAAATTTTGATGAGACATTTTTCCCACATATCCACAAATCAAATTCCCCCTTAGGTATAAATAAAATGTTTCGTGGCAGCTCCATAAAAACAATGAGCAGTGGGTGGAAGAAACTCAACACAGCAAGAACAGACAATAAAAAGATGATATGTTGTGCTTTTATAAGAAGCACAATTATGCTTTAAAGATGTCAGTGCAGTATGATTCAAGTCATCCCATAACTGGAGGCCTCGTCCCAGGAACAGTAGCAGCTGTTATTTCAGACTCTCCAAGAAACAGAAAGCGAGCCCTCCCTCACTAATCTCATCACTGCGGCGATTATATTGTTACGGACGGGAAAGCTGTTATTGCTCCAGGTGAGAAGCAGGACAAATTCCACAGTGACAGAAAATGAAGCACAGTCGGCCTGTTGAATGTCCACCTGGTTTATCCCCCATCGCACAGTAGCCTCTTGTGTGGATTCAGGTCACGCAGTTAACAAAATGCAAATGCAAAGAATCAGAAATGCCCACAAGAAGGAGAGCAACTTTTTCTGTGTACCCGTCCGGGACTCTTCCACCGGGTGTGTCACGAATGCATAAATGTGATAAAAGCCTTATGATCCACTAACCTGGTGACAGAGCGCTGTGTTTACAGAAGGAAGCATCTTTTCCATGCCTTCGTTCCAGGACGTAAAACGTGTTTCTTATCATAAGCCATCTGCGGCCGGTGGCACTTTGTCATGATCACACATATGTGGAAGGATCGGCGTCCAGCGATCCTGGAATTTATTCACGAGAAAGTCAGAAATTCCAGCTGATGATGGGATGCAGCTTTTCAGACTTGTTTATTTTTCAATCTCTTTGTGTATCTTTTGTTGATTACCGCTCCTTCGGGCTGAAATCTACACTTTGGTCACGTCACCAGAAGCAGACATGGATGAGATCGTGGATGATTTTTTTTTTGGAAAATGCAGTTTTGGTCTCCAAACAGTTCTATTTCTTTGAGGTTGTTCTTTAATAAACATCTCATCCCTGTTAAAAAGGGACTTTAAAAAGTTTATTTGGCTGGTGGTTGGACAGTGGCAGAATCACCGTCTTTGAATCTACAATAGCAGCCACAGAAGCCTAGTAAAAACCGTTGTGATGACAAATGAGCTTTTTCCACTCTGACTGCTTTCACTTCCTTCGGATCTATTCCTGTCTCAAACACTGTGTCCCACATACTTAAGTGGTGGTTTGAAGAATTGCAGGTATACAAGGTTTTTCGCAGGTCTCCCACAGTCTTTCTCTGTGAGCCTTTTAAAAAACAGCATGGGCGCTATTGATTTCTTGATGTACAAGCCTGGATCATGTAAAAGCTTTCGCAACCTGGTAGCACTCGTTCCAGAAATCAAGTGAGGGAAAAGCATTTACATTCTGACAAGCAGCTAAAAGCACCTTCGTTGTGAAGATGGAGCATTTGCAGAGTTTAACATCAGGACAATCAAACATCAAATTGACCATCAGAACAACAGTCCTATACATTATATTATTATTTTACATTTTGCACAGAAATTGATTTTTCTTTCAGTGACTCCTGTTGTACTTGCACAGTGAAACTATTTGAGCTTGTTTTCCTGAAATGCCTCATTATGAGCCTGTGTGTATAGATACATAAATCAAGCTGTCATGGCTCCTTCATTTCATAGAAGAGGCTGCAACACATTTTCTATCAGGGATGTTTTTTTTTACCAATAATTACCAATTTATCTTGTTTGTGCATCTATGTGTATCCTTATCCTAATATTGCCTGTATATGTGTATTTGCAAGGCTATTTAGCATATGTGTTGTGTATTCAGCTCTCTAACTCTCCCTCTCTCTCTTTCTCTTTCATTGCAAATGTCAAGGAAAGACCTCATTGCAGATTCACTTAATCAATGCTAAACCCAGCAGGAACACATGTCCTCCCCTCGCCCACAGACGTGTTACCTAATACCACAATGGTTACAGTCAGCTTGCACTGCCAGGTTTTGAATGTGGGACCTAAATTTACCGACGCTGGGCAGAAGCTAGAGAAATAAACACTTGAGCAAAGGTTTGTCGTGCTTAAGTCGAGGCGGCAGATGAAGTTGTGATGCGCAACGTCTGTGACACTGATAAGAGGAATGAATCATTTTTTCCCTTTGGCACAATGTGTGAATGATCAGTCGTGGAGACTAACGTGTTACTAATTCTCTGACACTGTGGAGACAGTGACATCAATGGATTCTGGATCTGTACAGTTGAAATATGAACGGCTCAATGACAGAAATGTATTCTACTAATTGTAAGGTCTAAATTGCTATCGTCATGTGTGTGAAGTATTTCAAAAGTGTAGAAAAAGTTAAAAGTGCAGATTATAAACAATGTGTGCTGCAGAAGTGCACCTGCTGCAGCTTCACTTAAATTCAATAACTAATGAAATCTTACACAGTTTTCATTGTTATAACTGGAGTAAAAGTCTGCAGGGCCACACCTGATGGCTATTTTCCTGAAGTATAAGTCACTGTGAGATTGCCAGACAGTTCCAGGAAGTCACTGCACCCGGCCGAAAAATAGTCCCAGCACAAAAAATTCAAACACATAAAACCACATCTTGTCCTTTTTACGTTTGAATTTTTGTTTTTCGATTAAACAAATAAGATATAACATGTTAATTAGAGAGCTTTATAGGAGCTGGTCGGCAGATTTGTTTTTTTCCAGGCTGTTCCCAGCCTTTATGCTAAGCTAAGCTAACTGGCTGCTTTCTGTAGCTTCATATTTTCCACACAGACATGAGAGTGGTATTGATCTTCTCATCTAATTCTTGACAAGAAAGTAAATAAGCATATATTACACAATGTTTATTTTTTATAATCTTACACTTCCTGAGAATCCTGAGAAATGTATCAATCATTTATATAAGTTATTATCATCACTCACAGGTAATTTTGATATTTTACTTTTCATTTATGTGATTTTGAGAAAATAATTCATCAAATGCAGGATGGATGTTAATGTTTCACGTCAGTGTTGGTTTTTAATCCTCATTTCTGTACATGAAGCAGTTAATCCATACCCGAATCCAGCCTCGGCGTAGTGGCGTCAATAGGGCATTAATAGCACCGGGAAGGTCGAGTGATGCGTAATAAATGCCGCTAACTCATCTTTCTTAATTCTCTGCTCTGTGACACGTAATCAAAGACACAGACGTGGCTGCGCAATAACACAAGCTTTGTGCTGCTAGAAGGAGACAGAATAAAGTCGTGAAAGTTCCTGAGGGACTTAGCGACATATAAACTCCAGTATTTGTGAAAATAACAACTGTTGAGCTCTTTTGTGGGTAGATCGTCGTGTTTGAGGGAGTCTAATTATAGGAAGTAAAAAAGATGAATTCTCAGTCGTGTTTTGAATTTGAATTCCTCTTTCTGTTTTCGTAGAGGAACCGTGATCAATAAAATGGCATCAATCACAAACAGCCAATAAAGGAGGATCTGGTAAATGAGGCCTGGTGGAGTAATATGCTGCACATATACAAACATAACCAACCAAGAGGAGTAGTGATTAGGCTCATCATTGTTTCAATAGTGATGTTGAGTTGGATCATTTTCTATCATTTCCCTTTTAATTGTCTCTTCCTTCTCACTCATACTCTCAGTTTTTTGTGGTCAGTGACTCACTCCTGTCGTCGCTTTAGCCCCTGACTTTCCATTAGTGTCTTAGCAACCAGGGCTTGATCCCTCAGGACGCACGTCAGGAAACTCCTCATCTCCTTTTTTCTGATATATAATTAGAAAACAGGAACCAGGGACCAGCAGAATAACCCCTCGTTCTACTCCCTACTGGCTCGACAACCAGCTAACATACAGTAAGTCAACAGACTGTAACATGGTGCTGTAATAAAGCTGGTCACATCAATCATATATAAGAAGTATGAAAAAAAAGAAACATGGCGACAATATTTGTTGTTGGAGTCCAAAAAAATGGGATGCCAAGCCCATGTTGTAACATCCTTTATACTATCATGTGTTTGATGAAGTGTTGAACCTCTCTCCATCCTCACTTGTGAACGACTGAGTCTTTCCAGGATGAACCTTTCATACCCAAACATGATACTATCACCTGTTACCAATGAACCTGTTTACCTGTGGAATGATCCAAACAGGTGTTTTCGGATCAGTCCACAACTTTCAGTCTTTTGTTGCTCCTGTCCCAACTTGTTTGAAACATGTTGCTGCCATCAAATTCAGAATAAGCAGATATTTACAACAATCAATGACGTTGATGAGGTCAAACATTAAATGTATTGTCTTTGTACTGTTTTAATTTGAGTATATGTCCGAGAGGATTAGCAAATTATCATAATCTGCCAGTGTCCCAACTTTTTTTTAGAATAAGGGTCTTTTTACTCACGGAAATTTAAATTTAATTCATTAATTTCTTTAAATGTATGAAAGAATTTGGGGGACCAAAACTAACATTTTGAATGTATTTAATGTGGCCAATTTTTTTCATAATCGTGGCATGCAGTAACATGAGTCTGCAGTAGATTAAGAGGGGATTATAGTTTGGGGAAATATTTGTGAAATGAAAGGATGATATATCAAGACCTTCTTAGTGGCACAAAAGCTTTGCGGGAAATGTCTAAGAAAGGTAACATCTGATATCTGAGACAGTTTAAATAAAAGATCTTTCTTTCATATCCTTTTCACTTTCCTTAAATACTAAAAACACACATCTGTCGAAGCTTTTCAGCGGCTGCAGGTTCAGACAGACTCTGAGAAGAGATGGCTTGAATGTTTTCAATTTATTTTAAATTACAAAACCTGTTACTCTGAACTGTCCAGTTGAAGGTGTTTTTTTTTCTCCCCCTCAAAATGCCAATAGACTGCAATAATATTGTAACTGGCAATCTTCCTCCTTCTACTCAGCATGAAAGGATGATAAAACACATCCTGCTGACCTGTCTGAGACTAAAAATAACTAATGAAATTATAGTCGAGGTTCTGCCAGGAAGGCCACCTCACCCTTCACTCCTTACACAAGCCTAAAATTTCTCAACAGCCTTTGACGTAACATTCATCCCTCAGTTATTCCTGAAATATTAAATCATTCATTTTCTCTCTTTCACCCCCTGAAGCATATCGTTGTCGCTGCCTCATAAAGTCTACCCTCCTCTTCGAGTCCATCATCTCGCCCACAGAAACTCAAATATTAAAAGTGTAAAATGTTTGAGGCGGTGCTGTGCCAAATTATCTTGTCAATTAAAAAATGATTATGTCATAAGATCTTCTTATAAAAGCAGAGTTACTCAGAAGCACTTCATCGGGAACAGGTACTGAGTCAGTAAACGGGAAAAAGCTAATAAATACCAGGTGCAAATACTGAAGAATCAGCTGGTACACCTGATGCTCATTAGCTGTTATTTCCTACTCATACAACTTTTATGTATCTGTGGATGAGTGGAATTTTTTTTCTGGTTGAACTGATCGTCTGAGTGTGCCACTTAAACCAACTCCCACTGAGAAACAAAGCATGAGTAAATGGGCGCCACAGATGAGTAAACGGGAGGCGTGGGTGATCAGATCAGTACAATGTACACACGCAATTCATTAGAGCATTAAATTCATTGAATGAAATGTGAGAGCTGGAGATTAATGAATCAAAGCGAAGCACAAAGATGCAAAGACGTTTCAATAACTGCACCGAGCTCATGCCCATAAGTCAGTTCAGTATGGATGACGCACGCTTTACGTCACACTGTGACCAACTGGCTTAAGCGGCTGTTTAAAAAAGGGTTTAAGAATAAAAGCTCGGGGGGAGGTAAAACATTTCACTGTATATTTCCTACTTGCTCTTAACTGTAAATGCTTCAAGAGAGCCTGACCAAGCAGCGTGGCCACGGGAGTGATGCCACTCCTCTTCTCTCTGAGGATGAATGAGACATGAGAAAACATATAGCAGTCTCTTTTTTTTTCTTGTCATGGTGGATAACTCAGCACGTCCACCCCCAGAGTAGAGGCCGCGAGGTAAAAATACACAATTTTCCCAGAAAGAGTCTAATTCTGGTGCTTTTTTGTGGATGCAATTGTGGCTGTTTTACCACAACAGGTTGTCTCGCATGTTTTCCAGGCCTGAAATTTGCAGACTTCCCACAGCAAAAGGTTGTCTGGTGTCTTCAAAAGAAGGTCAAAAGTCTGCTTGTCTGCTCTCACCAGTGTTCATTTTACTATCTGATGACTACTTTTCGTCAAGTGCTGGATGTTTGTTTGGCTTGAAAACAATCTTTGGACATTTTTTTTTCAAGTTTTGTTTGACACTAAATGTGTTCAGACAGAAAACTGCTTATTAGAATAAGACAAATGCCCTTTAACTCCCTGACTTGCGGAAAAAAAGTAGATGACACTGAGGAGTATTTTGTCAAATCCAAAAATACCCTTGACTGGATCTCATTCTTTCACATGTAAAAAACCATAACGGGAAGCCTGGTTTAAAGCATCTAGGTCACCGCAGAACTCGATTCCCGCTCAAGCCTCAAAAAACGAGATAGAAGCTGTCGGAAACTCATCCAGATTAGAGCTCACGTTTGGTTTAGCATAATCCTCAACACTGGCATCATCAGCAAAGCTTTATGATGGGAAATGATGCACAAACAAAAGTGCACATTCACATTTGTGTGTGTGTGTGTGTGTGTGTTTGTGTGTGCGCACAGCTGGATTTGTCTCTTCCGACGTCACAGGAGGAGGAATCGTCCATTAAGGTTATTTGATGTCTATTTTTAGCTGTGCATATGAAAAAAAACGAAAAGATGAATGACATCACAATAGCGCTCACAAATATACATACATACATATATAGACAGAGAATCATGCAGCTTGTTATAGTGTATTTAAAAAGGGCAAATGGTAAATGCTTAAATGGATTTCTACATTTTTCCATAGCTGAAAGAACATTCATAGTTTGTATACCTCAAAGAGTACATTGAGTTTGAACTTGCTGTTGAAACATTTCCTTCAGTTCTAGTGGGATGAAATGGAACTGAAAATACACTAAGTGCTTTTACTTTGCATGGAAACCGCTGGATGAACAAGGAGGAAAATAAAGGAAGAGAACAGCCTATTCCCTTGCTCTCCAAGTCCGTCATACCTGTAGGTCAATTATGTAATTTCACACAATTAGAGCATGTGCTTGACTGGTTCCATTTCTGATGCATGCGGAGACAGAAAAAGCACTGACACAGTCCCCAAAAGGAAGAAAGGAAGGACAGACCAGAACGGGAATACGCGGGTGACGAAAGCACCAATGCACTGCGGTACTGCGCTGATAATATCATAAACCTGTCTCAGCAAGGTTTGCATATGCATAACCTTTGTACTTGTATCCCTGAATTATTTGTCGGGAGCAGTAAATTTAGACGACTGCACCCACACAAACACACACAAGCTGCAGTGTTTGTGATGTAATCCTTCTGTTTATTATATCTCAACTTAGGATCCATTGATTTTTGTTTGCTGGACTCCTACTCAGCCTGACCCTCTCTTGTGTTCACAACCGAAAAAATAGTTCAATAGCAAGCACGACAAGTACAACATACAGTTAAAACTATGGTATGTGATTAATTGAACACGCGCTCTTTCTATGCATGAATAAAAGCTTTATCCTGCTAGAGTAACCAACATCAAGGTCAATTCAGGACCAGGTGCACATTCATTCCTTGTCCTCACCGTGAGTACATACAAGAAACCGCAAGTGAGTAATCAGCACCTTCGCTATACAGCCGTGGAGCCGCTTTATGTGAGAGCAATCAGGCCTTGAAAGAGGACCAGCAATCCACCTTTGGCAGTAAATTATAGGATGTGAAGCTGATAACATGAAAATGGACTTCAGCTCTGCTTTCAGCGGTGGCTGTCAACATCAGAAACTCGCTGCTTTTATGTAATTAGCAGGAGCGCTGGCGGCTGCAAAGTGTACAGATGGATATATTTATTACCACACTCTAAAATCAGCTCAAACCCACGTCTGTGAATCACTCATTTTGGACGGGTGTTAAAAAACAATTTGTGAATCAATCCATTCGGTGTCAGCGTGTGTGTGTATGTGCACGTACAGGTACTGATGAAAGTAGGGCAGCACTATGAATAACAAGTGCTGCAGTGTTTTGTAACGGGCTGCAGAGTCCCATTCTCAATCTCAGTCGGTGACTCTTCATTCACAAGAGAGCAAGACAGACAGGAGGAGGAAGAGGGTACAGAAACTTGGAGATTAAAGTGGAAAGTTTCACGTCTTTTCGATGTGAGAGACAGCGAAGAGGATAACACAACACACAACGTAAAGGTATTACTCAGAAAGGAGAGCAGGAGGGAGACGAGGCTCAAAATAGCAGCAGCTGGGTCACAAGAATAAAGAGGAATGAAACAAAAGGCAAGTAGAGAAAAAAGTGCTTTTTCTCTCAAAGTAATAAGTGTACAATTTACCCCCACCTGCCTTTGAATCAAGATTAATTAAGCAACTCCTCTTAGTCTCCCTGTGGCTGGATTTATCGATTGCTTGTCGTGCCGCGTTCGGGACAAAGGAGGTGAAGCCAAGCTGCACAAGAGGATCCTGAGTGCAGATTAAACAGAGGGTAATGAATATGGAAAACTCTCTTCACATGAGAACGGTGGTCTTCAAAGAGCTGAATACACAGCTCTCGGGACATGTGGACGGACAGGAAAGGGACAAGCGTCACATTACACAGAACAAAGTAAAGGAGCCGCAAAGGTGGTCGAGAGAGAAAAGGATGGATAAGGTGACATGAGCTATATATGATGCTATAAAGAAAACTATGATTTCTATACCCAGTACACGTTGAAATAACCTTTAAGGCCCTAATAAAGTGAGTTCAAATAGCAGCTGGTGGAAGAAGTATTCAGATCATAAAGGTAACAGTAAAGTCGCAATACCACATTATAAAAATACACCACACCACACTTCATAGGTGAATTTCAAAAATTTGTATGTGACAGTAAAATGTAGTCAAGTATCAAAAGTACAAGTACTCTTTTTGCAGAATGGTGAGTGTTGCATTTCTATGTATGTGTATTTGTACAATGTTGGATTATTATCACTGATGCATTAACATATAGGCAGCAATTTTAATTGTGCTGGACAATATAATCCATGAGGACCAATCTTTTTTCTAAAGATGATCATATGTTTTCGATGTGAAATCCCATTTTGCAAAGTGAAAAGTGACTATATCTGTAAGGTAAATGCACAATATTTACCCTGAAATGTAGTGAAGTATAAGTGGAAAATATAAAATAATAAAATAAAAAAATAAAATCCTGCTGTTGGTCATCAGGCAAACTGTCAGTCAATGTTGGCAATGGAGACACTGGTGAAATCTGTGATCTCTGAATAGATCAGAAGCTAAATATTGTATGTTTTTCTCTGAAATATCTTCACATTTTAACAGTAATGACAGTCCGACAAATTCAAAGGTGATTTCAGGTGAGATCTCAGACGCGAACTCTTTGGAGGAAGAGCCAATAAGACGTCTCTCAGTGTTGCATCACTGGCAGAATTTAAAGCCCCCAGGGTCCTTGAGATGCCCTGTCTCTATTATAACAGCCCGCTAATGAGGTTCCATTTATAGACTGTTCATTTATATGATGTCAGTGCTCAGGTCAAGCCAACACACACACACACACACACACACGTATCTCCACATCCGAGTCTCTGAGGAGCACATTCCTAATGGGTAAATGCAATTTACGAATACCTTGAGAAGTCTTGCTTTCTTAATTTATTAGTCCGGTAATTTCTGTCAGGGGTTCCTCTTGACCCATATGCATACTGTTACAGTTGCATAATTGCCTTTTATTTTATTAGAAACTTAAACTTGAGACTGACAGTGACGGCCTTCAACGTTGATCTTGAGAAACCTCTGATCGACCATGACCACACATGGATATCAAAGCTGCCACCCTGGGATGTAATCTCACCAAAGCTGGGAGTAATCCTGCTCTTTTGATGATACATGAGGATCCAGAGCCGCTGTATTTTGGCTTTGTCTCTCTCTCTCTCTTCATTGTCTCGATCCAGTACAATGCCTGCATTAGTGAAGCCAATTCATCTAACCCAGCTTCTCTTCCTTCACCTGCATGAAGTAAACCAACTTTTTCCAAGAGAGAGACTGATTTTATCCGGCATCACATTTTTAGGACAAATCATTCCAGTGCACCTTAGACATGAAGGCATACAGGCAACAAGTGTCATCACCACCTCCATAAGGTCTTCAGACTGGACACTCCAGATGTTTTCTAGATTTCATTGCCACCTTGAACATGCTTGAGTTACTGCCAATGCTGCGTGACACAGGATCCAGTACCTTTTCTGCCGTGAAAACCTATTTTCTCAATCATCCACTTATGAATAATTGGTTCCTACATAGACACAACAGTTTTGGTGATTTCACATTAGAGATTTCTTTGTGCTTTTCTCACTGGTTAGAAGTGGGCGGGGATGCGTTGGAAAAAAAGGGGATGTCCCATACTGTGCGTCCATGAACCAATCAGGTTATGAATCATTTGAATCAGAATCTGATAACAGGTGGTGTTTGGTCACTGTCAAGCAAAATCTTGTCAATCAGTGCCCCCACAGTCCTGATGAAGCAGATGAGCTGAATGATTAACCCTTGATAAAGAATACTTAAGTTTTTGTTGTTGTGTAACTTTGATTGTTGCTTATTTAGTTATGAATATAGAACCAGAAAACCAGAAACAAGCCTTTTCAAAACTCATAAAACACAACTAGACCCCTTTTTTAAATTCCCATTACCTCTGGATAAACTTCTGCATAATTACATTTTCAGATATGAGGTGGAATAAAGGCATCTAACCATGTAACTTGTTATGAGCTATAAACAAGTTCCAACAAACAAACAAACAAAAAACAAACAAAAACATACAAGCTAATCGATGTTTAAAAGATATTTGTCTATGATGACAATATACAGCTATTTTAGCAACTAACTAACCAGGGCGAGCTGATCTTTTGTGTGTGTTTGTGTAACCAGTCGTCTTCTGTCTGTCTGGTCGGAGGTCAGACAGCCTGTCTCATGTCAACCGTCACAACCTCTGCTCTGGTCGGGGCAAAGGTCAGCTTTGAGACGATGTGCATACCACATGGTGCCAAACGTACAAACTCTTCCAGACGACCAGAAACAATCACTGATTGTGCTCACATGGACTTTGATCAACGCTGGTGGGACAGAAACGTCTTGAAATGACAGATGTCCGACTTGGCTCATGGAACATATTGCAGCTTGAATCATGTAACTCTCGCTTATAAACACTTAAACAGAGGGTCATTTATTGTACAGTTGTGTTTGTCCTCCACTTTAGAAGAAACCATCTGTGCTTTTGTGAAATTTTGTCACCATCTGTAATTTCTGGCAAGTGTCTTCTTCCCTCTGCAGATGGAAAAATCTTTTTGTTTTCCTTCATACTTGGGGCGCCTTGTAATCAGATGTCGCTCTAACTTGGCTCCCTTCCTGGTTTTGTTCTCCAGCAAGTTATGACAGATGGTACATTTAGGTCATTGTCACTGTTTCCAATACGCTAAAGTCAACGTGTCTATCAGTGCGCTTCCTTAATTTGGACGGTAAGATAAATTCTCATGTGCCTCTTGGGAACGTGGAGCGAGAAGTGGAGTGGGACAATGTTCAGACAAGAGCGTCATGTCCTGTACATCAGCGTACACGATAGTTCAGAACTGTCATTTTTTAAGTCTTCTGAGAACCAACTTTAAATCACCAGTGGTGATCAAATCTGTTTGTCTGGAGAGGCTCATCTTTATCTTTCACCTGAGTGACAAAAACCAGGTTTTAGCTGTTAAGACGCATCGGCTCTGGAGGCCAGCCAAGTGGCCGAAGAATGACTCTGACTCAGAAAGCAGAGGACGAAAAGGGACTATAAAGACGGATAAAGGATGGAACAGGCTTCATATTTATAATTTTGAACTCGCAGTGAGTCTTAAATAGCCAGTGGTGGATCCTTTTCTGTGATGATGTCAAGTGAAGCAAAAATCATTACATGGTGGCAAAGAAAGAGCGTTTAGTGTTTGCTCTGTTGGGCAAATGTGAACATTTTTTTTTTGTATAGGTGGCTGTAAATATAAGCATGCCAGTACTCTGAACTTAAAAGACACTTTCTTTGGGTCTCTTATGGGTCTTAGATTCTTCAGTAAATGCTTGAAATTTACTCTTAAAGTTCAACAGGCTAATCGTTAATCAAATGATGGAAAGAAGGAAATAGGTCACTTAAGAGTCCAAGTGACAAAGTGATGGAATTTTTTGGCATAACAGAAATTACAAACAAGACAAAACCTCATAACTCGTCTAAGCTTCCAACTTCTTCATGGTCTTATATAATCCTCACTGTGCAAAGGCAGAAGCATCTCCGAGTGATCTCCAGTTTTAGAGGAGGAGTGAGAAATATTGTCAACAAATGACATGAAAGAGGAGAAAATGACGAGTATGAAATGTAAATTTAAGGTAATTCCTGACATGGTTCACCAACAGTCATTCTAATAAGGCTCCTTAGACGATGAGAAACAATTATCCACCAGAGCAAACAACAGCACAAATAATAATTTCCAAAAGAAAATCTGTGAAAACAACACTAATGAATGCTTAGTGCTGCCTGGTGGTTAAGAGTGTTTTGAGTTCACTGGCCTTCTCTGTGAAGAAGACGATTTTGGTCGAGGTTATATAAAGTTTTACAGCTAATTGGAGGAGACACGAGTGGAATGAGCTGCTAACCTTGGCCTCACTGTGAACTGCACTGTGTTTTTTGCAGCTCGAGAAATATTTTTTTCTTATTTCAACGCCAACACGCTGAGCAATGGATTCTAAAATACAAAGGAGTGGGAGTGTGACTAACAGGAAATGGTAACATACAAATTCATATGAAATGTTTATGTTTATTTCTAAACCATATTGGTTTGGCCGGCTCCTTTAACCACAACTTTTGGTCCAGACTGAAATCCCTATGCAACAATTATTGGATGGATTTCCCTGAAGTTTTGCACAGACATTCATGGTTCCCAGAGTATGAACACTCATGACTTTTGTTATCTCCTGACTTTTCCTGTAACGGCACCATGAGGTTGACATTTGTGGTTTGGAGTGAAATATCTTGGCAGCTACTTTGTGGATTGTCATGAAATTTGGCTCAGACATTCACGTCCCCCTCAGGATGATTTGCATATCTCTGGTGAACATCGGGTCTAAAATGAATTTGTTGAATACTTTGGTTTATCACAACATGAATGCAAAACTGATGACATCCCCATCAGACCCGCTTGTGCTTGTGTTTAGTGATAAATTAGCAAACGTTAGCAAGTTAAAACACTTATCTAAGATGATGAACATGATAAACTTTACACCTGCTAAACATCAGCTTGTTATCTTTGTCATCGCCTCTCTTTTTTTATCCATGCTTTAGGATAAGCTGCATCAACTTTGACCTTTCATCATTAATTCCTTACAGTCAGTCAATAGTAACGACGCTTTGCAAAACACAAAAACAAAGGAAAGTTTGAGCCTTCTCAACTTTCAAAATAGAACTTTTATCATTTCAGTGTGGGACTAACATGACATCATTCTCATAAATTCAAAGCATGTGTGGCTGTCATCGCAAGGTTGGAAAGACCACAACACTCCATGTTTATAATCAGGCCGACCAAGCTAATTCAAAGAGAAGGTTATTCTAAATAAAATAATTATGTTGTTAAAGGCTTTTCTTTTTTTGATGATTTCCTCTTTGGGCAAATTCAATGAAAAATATAAACAAAACGTCATGTGCAGCATCTGATATTTTCAGTTCCCTTGATGATGATTTCAGGTTCTGGCCTCGACTCTTACAGTGACCGAGCATAAAAACAACATCCGAGTGCAGAAAGTGGATCACTATAATTAGAATTGGAAAGGGCACTGCTGTAATCAGATACATTTTGTCATTGTGGGCAGCAGAGGTTTACAACACAATCATTGTATGATTTATTCTTAGCTCCTTCTTTGACTTCTCATGCATATGAAAGCAAAGCGAGGTTCGGACAGTTCGCACACCCCTGTCATAACCATAATTACATTACTCACTTTTCCATAATCAGGTGCTCACAGTGTAAGTGTAGAGATGGCACTGAAGCAATTATGGGCTTTCTTAGCCGTGCGCTCCTGTCCTGGTTTGCAAACATGTAAGGAACAAAACAGCCTTACATTACCTGCAGGCTTGAGGTTGAAAAGTGAAAATGATCACTTGTCTCAAAATAGGTCAAGTGCTGCTCATGTATTGTTGAGTCTGTTTTTGTTAGAGCAGAACAGGTTGAAAGTTACGCTTACATGTTCATACATAGAAGCACAATGTTTGTCAAATACAGTTGCGCTCGTGTGTTACGTCAATGAGGAGGGTATAACTGGACCGAGGGTGAAACTAGTACGATCAGATTTAAGTCACAAGTGCGAGTTGACAGTATGCAGCGTACAGGTGAGAGTGTAAAATACTTGTGTGATGATTTCTGTATGATCTTGATTGTTTCTCTGATTGTATGTATAATTGTGTTGTATGATCATGTGGACCAGAGAAGTAGGAGGCGAGCGTCCCCAGGGGGTTTCCAAACAGTTTGAGGGGAGATTCAATGAGTGAAAGGAAAAAAATACATTAGTTATCAAAAGGAGATGGTTGGTTAAAGGGATAGTTCAGAGATATAATACTTTTGGGGAATTTTACTCACTTTCCCAGAGCCAGAAACTAATAAATGCTTTAGGACAGATCTTTTTTTATGTATTTGCTGCAGTCTGAAGTCATGTCAAACAGCAATATTAGTCTATCTTGGCTAAATTGTTAAGTGTCTGTGGAATTAAATAACATAATCATGATCCCAGAGGCATCCTGGAACTGAGCGAAACTAAAAAAAGTAAACTAAGGAGGGTGAGTGGGCACCTTTTTTAAAGCTTTGTCTGAGGTGAGGCCGACAGTCTCAGACTTGGAAACCCCCTGCTGCAGACAGATTCCTTTCAACCAACACATTCAGTCCCACAATCTATTAAAGTTTTCAAACATAAATGAAACATAGAAAGAGTGTACTGATATACTTATCTCCAGATGTGCAGGTCTATTACAAATCAGTATATGTCAACTTTAAGGTAAAAAAAACCCAAAACAAAAATAGACTGAGCTCATCTGAACAGGCAGTATTACTTCAATGTTCATTAAAAAAAATTGCATCTTTAAGAAAACCATTCACCAAAGTATTGTGATATGTGCAATGGGAACATGATTTAATGTGCACACAAGACAGCTTTGAACTCTATTTATACTGGAAGGTATGTTTTTCCTTATTTTGTTTGACAGAGCTATGCTAACCGTTTCCCCTTTAGTCTTTTTTGCTAAGCTTGTGACAACTGAGCAAACTCGATCCACTGTTGAAGACGTGGGTGAAAGCTCTGGAAAAAGCAGACCTGCAAATAACATTTGTCAATGTTTATTTATCTATTACAGGTACACACATGACAAAAAAACTGATGCGTGTTTGTAAACTGGACACAGTGAAATATATGTTGATCCTCTGATGTAAATCTGTGTGAGGTGACAAACACGTATGTTTTTCAAAACATCTAACTGTTCCTTTAAACGTGTTGAGCCTAAATTCTACTCCAGCTTGTTTTCAAATCAGGCACCTTAGAAAAACAAAAACATCCTATTTTCGGTTTGGGGTCAGCATTAGAATTAAACTGGTTTCCTGATCCTAAATAACACGCTGCACATGGCTTCACGAGGCCTTTGATTGGCCTGGGACAAAAAAACCTGCAATTACCAGTGACAACATAGCGAACAACAGTCGGGATTCCTACCTGCTTTTACCTGCCTGTGGTCAACCAGCAACTACTGTTTTCTGTCACTGACATCATGTATTAGGTAACGGATGAACGTGGACAACAGAGATTGTGTCATTGTGTTTACTGTCGAGGCGATCGCTGTGTAACTGTTGTTTAAATTGACCCTGAGTGAAGCCATCTGTTGTATTTGTGCATGGATGTAAACATAAGAGTGTGTGTACATGCGCGTCCATTCTCTGTCTCTGCTCTTGTCTCGACTGAACAACCAGGCCTCCTCTTGTGGTTTGTGCGTCTGGTTTGTGTGCAAATTAGAGTAAAGAGTAAACAGTATTTCCATTCATGTGTGATTCAAGAAAATCATCTTCAATGTCTTCCAACTTATTTTATAATTAGAATAAACCTTTGTTTTGGATAAATGAATCTGAAAATTCTTTCTTTCATAGTGGATGTTTCTGCAAGTCTTTCCTGGCACAAGTAAGTTTTCGTCCTCTCTTTCCACCTTATTCTGGTCAAATTTTGAAAGACCTACATTTTAACATCAGTGTAGGGGGACAGTCTCCTAATTTATGCCGAAGTCGTGAGCGTGCATCAAAGGTCTGGTGGCTCTCCAGCTCAAGTAGGTCACTGAGGAAAAAATAGCATCCTTGTTGTCAGCGCCACTCACCTGTTGGTTCTTCTGCCACTTGAAGGAACATCTCGCAAAAAGTAGGTTGAGAGGAGGTCAGGCCGACCTTGAGCTGTGAGAAAATGAGAGAGGAAAGAGATTGAGTGTGTTTTGCAATATTAAGGACACGGTTGCTAGGTTTTATCCCAAATTTCTAATCTGCCAAATGTTTCAGCAGAAGTGAGAAACTCCTTCCTCAGAATGAGTCAGTGGATTCAATTTGTTCTCAGCTGCTGTGAAGAAGTGTCTCATTCCTTCCTCGCCTCCTGAAATATCCTTCAGTCTTGGACGCCAGTCTGCACATTAGACTTCACAATTGTCTTTGTTGTCATCGCTGTGGAAGAAAACCTCTTGAAGCAACATGGAGCGATTTAAAACGCAGCTGAGAAGATCAACAGGAACTCTTGGACACAAATAGTGAGTGTTCAACCAAACGAAGCATCTTGGGAATAATAATTGACGATGACCTTCCTGTTAACTCATCAGCAGCATAGCCTTTGTCTCAGGAATATCTCAATATTTTTTTAATCACAATGAAACACCTGGAAGCACCTTTTGTCAGCAGCAGAATAGATGACTGCAATGTCTTTCCTACCATTTTTCTCTGCGAACACATGTTAAACTGCTTCATCACTCTGTAAATCACTTTGAATTGCTGTTGTATGACACTGCGCTCCACAAATAAACTTAAAACAAAGCCCATATCATCCTGTATTATCCTAATACCCGCCAAGAATGTGAATTCCTTTCCTGTGCAGCGGCATTGAAAAACTCTCAAAGGTAAGTGTTATCCTACCTCCACGTCTCAGACGCCTTGCTGCATACCTATGAGGTGAACCGATCAATAAAACGATGCTGTCAACAAGGGATTATTCCTCCCCTGAACAAAATCTGCACTCTCCTTGCTGCAATATGCAGACGGGCAAACAGATGCTGTTTGCTGTCTGCACCTCAGGTATGCTGATGTTTCGAAAGAACCCGACGAGGGAACTTGTCTCGAATGTGTCAGGGCCTTAACAGCTTTTACTGTTACTTCATTGCTGAGCCTCAGGCAACACATTATCGTGAGGTGGCAAAAGACTTTAGTAGCAGATGCATTGGATCAGACCTTTGCAAAGTCCAGGCAGCAGAGGGAGACAAAAGTGAGCAGGTTTTAATGTACAGATGCCGCGACTCACTGGCAGCTGCATATGAGCAAAGGAGGTGACTATTTATTGGTATGTTGGTGCTCTCTGCTGGACAGAAAAGATAAATACATCATCTGTCGTGAAAGTCAAAACAACAGATTGGCATTGAGTGCAGATCATTAACACTTCACTGTATGTGATATGCAATGAACCACACCAGCAATTACTAATTTCCAAGTACATCTCGGGTAGGAGTAGCATTCAAAGCAATTCTTTGTAACGGATGATACCATTCAGATAACAAGAGGAAAGTACATGTGAAAATTTATGAGCACTTTTTAAGTATTAGTGGAAGTAAACCATTTCCTCAGCCTTGTTTGATGGTTTCATCATTGGTTTTATTTTGAATAAGAATGAATGACCCCATTAGGATGTGTCTTCAGTGCATTGTAAATATAAGGAATTATTCATGAAACTATCGGTGGTCTCATTACTTTCCAATTGCAAAAGGGTAATAATTTCATCACCGAGCAGCCGTCAAAACAGAGAATAACATCCTGTTTTAGGTATTCTTGGAAAACAGGAAATTGTGGGAGCAGTTTCAAATATCAATCACATCTTTATATCCAGCTTTATTTCTGTGCGATAATCTGCATATTGAATACAAATGGAAAGATGTCCCACCTTAATTTGATATTAAAGGTGGAATAAATCACGCTACACCCACGAGGAAAGGAAGATAAATTCTCATAACTGATCATGCTCCACCCAGACTTTTTCATGTGTTGTTTTACCATAATAAATCATTGAGTAAGTGGGTGTAACTGCAAACAGAATAACAGAAAAAAAAGCAATAGTGTTGAAGTAAAAACTACAAATTTATTTCACCACAAATATAAAACATAAAAACGATTGCATCGATATTCACATCTTTAATTTTGCAGAGGCACCTTTTCTTTGACATCAATGATAGCCTTTAGTCTTTATTCAGATTGGTCTCTATCAGCATTTTTTTACATCTGGACAAACTGCAGTTCTTCTCTGTAAAATTGCTCAACTTCTGTAAAGTTGCACAAGGGCTGCGAGTTAATAGCAAGTCCTTCCACAAATTCTTGACTGGACTCTGGACTCTGACTCGACCACTGCAGGACATAAAGATTGTTGTTTTTCAGACGGTCCTGTGTACCTGTGGCTTCATGTTTTCTTCACTGAAAAACAATATTTTCCAAAGTTGTTTCCTCCACAATTTCTCTTTATTTTAAGGTTTTCATTTGACCCAAAACCCAAAAACAAACCCTTTGGGACCTTTGGCAGAGAAGTATCAGCATGATATTGCCTCCACCAGGATTCATAGTTGGGATGTTGTGTTTTGTTTTGTATGAGTATGATGCCCAAAAAACATATTTTTAATCTCATCAGATTGTTTCCTTTTTGCTTCAGAGTCTCTCATGGAGCAAAAATACTTTCTCTTTTGTGATTAGTACTTTTACATAAGTTTGTCACAGATCTTTTTGGAGTGTTTCTTGGTTTTCATGTTGCAGGTTTTGCCAGGAAATTGACTTTGAATTGACCTTCCACCTTCAGGTCACTTCTAAAAACAACTGGTGTGGACAGATTTAGATGTTGTCATGTGTCAAATACTTCTGCAACCAGTTATTTAGTGTTATTATAATTGTAATTTGCTTTGCAGGGATTTTGTTTTCACTTTGACATTTAAGACATTTTCTGTAATGAATGTCAAAGCTTTCCAAAACTCCTGCTTACTATCACAGAACAAGGAGGCGCTCAATGCAAAAAACAGCTATTTATGTCATGTCATTCATGTCAAGTGTAAAAATGATTACAATCACTGTGATTGAATTATAAATAATAAAACTTTCATAAATAAATTGTACTCAGTGTGTGGTTGATAATAAGAGACAAAATAATACTGAATGAATGTATTACTCATTTGTAGATTGATATTTTTTTTTGCAGCTTATCAATGTAAGTGTCAATTACTGTGAGTAACATCCTGAATTACTAACTCACCAACTAACTAATTACTAATTAATGAATTGATCGGTCAACTGGATACATCAATGATTGATTAAATTATTAATTGAGTAATTATGAATCTATTAATTCTTCAGATGACTGAACATCCCTTATGACAGGTTTGCAGAGGTTTTTCATTCAGATGATTGAATAAATGACGAATCAGTGGAGAATAAAAGGCTAAAAAAAGCACAATCTAACCTCAATGTCTTCAGTATTTATTATATTGCTGTTTCTGCTCATGAGAACCTGTTGCTATATTGCATTTGAAATGTTATAATAGTACATAATAAATTACTTTATTATTATTGTTGCTATTCCTGTACTTTTATATTATTGACAAATCTAATAAATTCAACCCACATTTAGTCTATTACTGCACAATAAATGTATTAAAAATAGTAAATATTATTAGTTTACAAGCCAAAGCAGCTTGTTTAAACATTCAGACACAAAAACTTTTTTCTAGAAACAAAAAACTAAACTATTTCCAAAGAAAAAAAAAGATTGTTAATTCTCAGACTGGGGTTTTGAAATCGAAATTTGTTGGCCAACCAAAACGTTTCTCTGGACGAGTCACCTTTAAACAAACTGTGTGCAGACTGCAGCAGGAAACATTATTGGATTTAGACAATTTGTTCCCCTTTGTGGCAAAACTGAGTTTTAATTTGGGTTTGATTTGGTTGCTATTTTCATTTCCATTAAAAACAATGAAAACATTTGAAAGCAGCTGTGGAAAATGTAATTGACCAAGAGTCTGTGATAGTTTTACACAGAAATTAGTCAAATAAGCTGAAACATTCAGAAACTATTATCTGAATGAAATTGTAAGAATCTGCTATTAATATTCTCACTTGATTTGAGATTTTTCCTCTGGGTTAAAGCATTTATTAAAAACTGAGAGATAAACATAAAAAACAAAAAATCTAATAAACCCACCTTGAACTTTTTCAGCCTAACACATATATGAACAGTAATTTTCCTGTTTTAGATTCCTTGTTTATGTCTGAATGTGTATTTGTGTGTTTTGTTGGGTTCACAGATAAAATTCTCAACTTGGAGCACACGAAACAAACTTTTGTTTCTGGAGACTGTAAATGTGTGAGCAGAAAATAAACTATAATAACTAACAAAAGTATAAGTATCCAAAATAAAGTGACCAGCACTGGAAGAAAAATCACCTCACATCAGACTTTTTCTGATAAATCCACCTCGAATCTTTTCAGCCTAACACACAAGTTAACTTGATTTTCCTGTTTCTAATTGCTTGTTTATGTATGAATGTGTTTTTCTTTCAGGGTTCATAGATAAAAATGTCTCCTACTACACTACTTTTATTTCTACATATTGTAAATGTGTGAGTATCTAAAATGAACTGAACAGCACATGAGACTTTTCTCCACTGGGTTAAACCATTTATTAAAACAGCCTAACACATATATCAACTGTAATTTTCCATGTTTAAGTGCTTGTTTATGTCTGAATGTTTATTTGTGTGATTTGCTGATTGTCCACATATAATCTCATCCTACTACACTACTTTCATTTCTAGAGATTGTAAATGTGTGAGCAGAAAATAAAAGTGAACTGAACAGCACAGAAGGACTGAAAGAGATTTTTTCCCCCCTGAAACAGACTGAAAGCTAAAAAACAAAAATCTGATTAAATCCAGCTCGAATCTTTTCATCCTCACATACATATTAACTAAAATGTCTCCTTGCTTGTTTATGTATGAATGTGTATTCAGATAAAACTTCCTACTACTACACTACTTTTATTTCTAAAGATTGTATATGTGTGAGTATATAAAATAACTAATCCTATATTAAACCATTAATTAAAACAGCTTATATTAACTGTAATTTTTTATGTTTATAATTGCTTGTTTATGTCTGAATGTGTATTTGTGTGATGTGCTGATTGTCAAGATACAATTTCCAACAACTACACTACTTTTATTTCTACAGATTGTAAATATGTGAGTATATAAAATAACTATCTAAATGAACTTAACAGCACTGAAAGACTTCACATGAGAATTTTTTCCTCTGGACTGAAAGATGAAGATAAAAAACAAAAAAATCTGATAAATCAACCTTGGATCTTTTCATCCTAACATATATATTAACTTGAATGTCTCCTTGCTTGTTTATGTATGAATGTGTATACAAATAAAACTTCCTCCTACTCCACGACTTTTATTCTTACAGATTGTACATGTATGAGAATACAAAATGACTATGCAAGTGACCACTTAATGGCATTAGAGGAAAAAATTATCTAACATAAGATTTTTTTCCTTTGGGCTGAAGCATTTATATGTTAAAAAAACAGCCTGAATGATCAAGATAAAAAGCAAAATTCAGATAAATCAATCTTGAATCTTTTCATCCTAACACATCCTCAATTTCTCATTGCTTGTTTATGTATGAATGTGTATTCAGACAAACTCTTCTCCTACTAAACTACTTTTATTTCTATAGAGTGTAGAATGTGTGAGTATATAAAATGAACAGCACTGACAGACTTCTCACATGAGAATTTCCCCCCTCTGCGTAATTTCCAGCCTCTTTTCACTCCGCGTAACTTCACAGTCGGCCAACCATTTTTTCCCCCCCTCCTCTCTTCTTCCCAGACTTTTTTCCTTTTTCTTCCTTTTTTTTCTCCCCCTTACAGGCTTTTTAATACAGGCCGGCGCTGCAATTTGGGAATCTGTCCTTGTATATGGCGGACGAAAATTTCCACAGGAGGAAACTGCAACACAAACCCACGGTGCAAAGCCGAAAACAAACCGGGGGAAGATCTTTGCACGGACTAAGTAAAGCTCGACAAATTCACCATCCATTACGCCATTACTCTTCCTAAAATGTAACGCAGCGTGTCGAGGAAAGGAGGAAAAATAAGCCTGTGGTGGAAAAATTTGGGAATTTCTCATAACTAATTCACAATTTTTTTTTTTTTTTTTTTTTTTTTTTTTTTGGAGGAGGCAGTTGTGCAGTCACCTCTGATCGGGGAGGGAAGATCTCAGGAGCGGCAGCCTGTTTTCGCATGAGCTGCATCTTTTTTTGGAGGTATGTCACCCGGCTATGTTTGCTTTTTTCTCATTTAGAAATCCTCAAATTTGCCAAAAAAATTTCACCAGCCGATGTCAAGTTTCTGTCCTCTCCTACTTAACAGTCGAGACCTGGCGGTGGTTTTTTGAGCCACTCCGACCAGGTGCAGCAGCAGGATTTAAATCCATCCAAAAATAAAGCTAATCTGTTGATGTTTTTCATTTTTGGGGGGTTGAATTTTCTTAATGAAGTTTGCCGTGTAACTGCTGACTAGTCGTCCGTGCACCCGGTTGCTTCACATATGCAAAAACACTGTGTATTTTAGGACAGATCAAGAGGACTTAGTGGCAACATGAAGGACGACGAGGGGAGGAGGAACAATCTGAAACACAAAAACCTCCTGCAGCCATGTTTTGTGAATTTTCCAGCAAATTTGAGCAGAGATCCGGAGTTGCTTTTCCTCCCAAACTCAGCCAATGTCTAACGCCACTTTTGCTTGTATTTGACGGCTTGGTGTTGGTTGCAAAAAGCCCAGAAAGAGCATCCAAGTGTCGTCTTGTGAGAATATATTTTGGATTTTATTTTTAGGCAAGCTAGAGGATTTTAAATCTGGGTGTCATTGGCGCCACCTGTAGGCAGTCATTTTTTAGAAATTATAAAAAAAAAAATTGTAATAGTTTTTTTTGGAGACTTAAAATTGTGCAAATGGACATGCATGTTTTAATGCTTTTGTAAATGATGGCCACACATTAAAAGTATCAAGTGCTTTTCATGCTAATTGATGCAAAAGACCTTTTAAAAGCTGCAAGTTAATTAAATAATTCTGTTCCCTCTTTTGCTTTTATTCATGATGAAACAGCCTGAGAGATAAAGATAAAATCTGCTAAATCCACCTTGAATCTTTTTAACCTAACATGTATATTAACTCTAATTTTCTTGTTTCTAATTGTTTGTGTCTGACTGTGTGTTTTGCTGGGTGCACAGATATGATTTCCTCCTTAAAACACATGGAACAATTCAGACTTTTATTTCTCGATTGGAAATGTGTGAGCAGAAAATAACTATCCAAAGTGAACTGAACAGCAGTGGAAGAAGAAAAGACCCTGTCAGCATAATTTGAGGGCAGGAAAAACAATCACAACCAGTGCCTCTACTGTTTATATTAATCCTGCAGACGCCAAACAGTTTCCCATCTTGCTCGGCTTGCTTTTATTTTAATGTAAGGGAAACTGCGGAGGCCATTTTGCTGTGGGTAATTTTAATGCTGACCTTCAAATCTGTATAAATTCAAAGAGCTGATGGAAATTGTGTGGTCGGTATGCAAAAATCTGGGTGTAAATTCTGACCTTTGCTTGGGAAAAAAAAATCTAATCAAAATGCAGGAGTTTGAGTTGAAGTACAGAAGTGAGGAGAGGCAACCAGTGTCATGAGTTTAATAGGGTTGGATCACTGTGTGAGTGATGGGAATGTTTATACACAGAATACCTGAAGGGCCGAGTAATAAGTTATAAAGCTCTGAGGAATAAGGCTGCAGTGTTGAAATGAAAAACACCTTAAACCCTGATGTGGTTAATGGGAACTGTATTCTGGGAGTGTTCTCATTTTAAGTAAGGTAGGAGGAATGCTGGTCTGTCTGTGCTTTAATGAACAAAAGCTTTGTTTCACTGAGGATATTTGGAGCGAATAGTTTAGATGGAGAGGTGAAACTTGCCTTCCCCCCCCCCAGGCGCTGATAAACACAAGACGGTGAGGGATCATATCACAGCCTGCAGGTTACAGTGTCTGCAACATAGTTATTGTCATTAACTTAGTGCAGAGGTTTTGTTTTCTCTTTAAATGTTAAGTGATGTTGCACAAACAGTTTCTGCCTTTGATGTCGTGCCAGTTCTTTTTTTGTTTAATGCACAATTGCACATTGATGATTTGTGCTCAGATGTGTCTGAACAAACATACGTCCTTTTTAAACATAGCGAGCATCTTGTGTTCTGCTGTTTTCTTAGTGGCATGTTGAAAATGTCTGAAAATGGCTTCACTTAAATTAGTCTCCAGGGAATGGCTTTTCAAGGGTTGGGGCTGCTGCATTAAAAAAAAATTCTGTGCATTCTGCACATATTTTTCCTGCCTCTTCCTTTTTAAAAATGAACCTTATTGGTTTCATGAATAATGCATGAGGACCTTCAATTGCTGCAGCAATGAAAATTAGGCCTGTTTACGTGCAGTGGTTATGTACACAGAAGCTTCTTTTTTTTCCTTGACCATTTTCTGAAGGTAGAGCAGAGCCTGAGTAGCTTTTCTGAAAATACAAATTTTCAGCAAAGCAAATCTCATTTCTTTGAGTGAAAAGGGGAGGGGTGAAACTCCCGCGGGTTTAATGAATCCATAAATCACAATAGTGCCAGGTTTGCTGCGCCTGCGTCAGCGTGCAGTGTAATTTTGATTTTCATCAAAAATTTAATCTGCCAGCCTACAAGGGTTTAGCAGCAGACCGGATGCCGCCCTGAATTTCTAATTTTAGGGGCCTGATCTTTCAGGATTTATTTTTGTTTAATTCAAGTCTGCGTTTCAATATCTCTTGTTATTAAATTTTAATTCGTGGCATTAACATATAGATTGAAAAGGTTTTTATGGGGGTTTTGAGTGTATGCTGATGGAATTTTACTAGACGACACAGTTTCTTTTTCCAGAGCATCCCGTGTGTGTGTATGTGTGAGGTGAAGGAGGGGGGGGGGGGATTTATCCATTTCTCTGCATTATTGCTTTTTGAAATCATTGGTCATACACCATCTTGGAAGACATTTATTACAGAGGACAGGAAAATGTGCATTTGATTAAAGAAACAGGGAAAGCAAAGCATTTAGTGTGAAACAGGTTTTGGTCAACCCTTGCTCCTAGTCACTGACTCTGCTCTGGATAATACAAACATGCAGTGAAAGCAGTGATTGAAGTGACCCCCCCCTCCTCTTTCCCTCCCCTCCATCCCCCATTTTAGCTGATTCCTATTTTTAATCCCTCCAGAGTGGAAACATTTTCATGAGCCTTAAACAAATTTGTATTTTATATTTGGAATCTCCTCTCCAGTCTACTTAACATGCAGAGCACGGTGACTTTTTTTTGGCAATGCAAGGTACAATTCAAAGTAAGAAAATCTCTCCAAGTTAGAAGCACGAGATTATTATTATTTTTTGCTTTAACCAAGCACAGTGATTGATTTACTTCATTATTGTGCAGAGGCAGATACAGTACTGCCCAAATATAGGCCAATTATTTTAAGTACCTCGACTAAGCTCTGAGTTCTGAACCGAGGTATGTCCTAGAGATGTTTTTCTTGTATGTGCAGCCTCCTTATTCTGTAACCTTAGTACAGTGATATATTGTTAAGGTGCATGCATTGACATTTAAAAACACAGCTGGACTAAATCACAAACAGAAATCTAGTTAATGACATAAATCACAATGCCACCCACACTTTACTTCAGTGCCTAATACAATGTACTATCTATAGACCCTTAATGTGCAAATAGCATTTGATTATTTCATTTAACTACACATCCTGGTCTTGTGGTCTGTATCCCGACTGGCCTTTTGTTTGAGTTGGTTTTTGTTGTCCTTTTATTTGTAAGGCACATCGAGCAAACGTGCATCTGGTTTCGATTTTCATTTTGCATGGTGCTGTAGGTTACAGTATATCAGAAGGCTCAGACTATGAAAGAACAGAAGGCCAGATGGCTAATTTTGCATTTTGACTTTAATTAGAGGAAGACCGGCCACAACAGGCATTTCATACATTTAGAGTATGTATTCACATATTACACATATTACATGGACGACTGAGCGATTGATCTAGTTCAGATATGCATATTTGCTTGCGGTTAGTTCGTTTTATTACAGATGAAAAAAGTCAGTTCGGTTTTGTTTAACACGGCAATGAGATGCTTTGTTTCCCCCACAGTGGACCTCCTCCTATCAATCAGGATCAATATCAGCCGATATCCATTACAGATTACTCTTAAAAGCCGCTGATTTTAAAAAAAAAACAGGCAAGTGAAGTAGGTGAAGCACAGAATCGTCGCTCAGCTGATTTCATTGCTCGATCCATCATGGCTGCTCGAGCTCCTTCTCTCACGGCTGTCAGAAGCAGCTTATGGTCTTCACAGACTCGAAGTGGCCTTGTTGACCACTGCAAGAGTGAGTCCGTGTGGGACTCCAGTCCACCAGCTTTCTCCTGTCAGCTACAGAATAACTCACTGACAACCTTTGTTGGCGCATTAGAGAGAATTTCCTATTCTTTAACTAAACAAAAGCGGACAGAGAAGATAAGGTCGACACACATTATTAGATTGTTAAAGCTGCTGCAACTGTGTGTAAACAGCATTTTACTGTTGTAGCTGGTTGAGGTGAAGCCACTTTAGACAGGTAGGTTGTTTTCCAGCTTAAGGGTCCGATGATAAATCTGAGGGGTCGTGAGATGATTAATGAAAGAGGAAAGAAGGGAAAAAAACAAAGTTGCTGCCGCACAAAATCTGTTTTCATGTTTTGGTCTTTCCTCTAATCTTTGCTTTTTTTTTTTTGGTGGAAATAATGGATAATTTTACCTCTTTGGGCTTCAAAGAGTTATTTAAATGAAACCATGTGAGAGACATTGAGGGGAAATGTTTCCTAACCGTGGCAAAAGGGCCCCAACCAGACACTGATTTTTGTAAGGGAAACACTGGTTTAATTTTTAACATTGTGATGTATAATCTAAATCTGTCATGTAGCTAGTAACTACTCCTGTTAAATGAATGTAGTGGAGTAAAAAGTACAACATTTCTCCACTGGCCTTGAAAAAGCCTCCACTGTGACCTTTACTCAACAGCTTTGAAGAAGTTGTTTGTCTCATAGCGAGCGACATGATCAATGCGTCTCCTTTAGTGTTAATAATTCATAAACAAATGATAAATGCATCAAAGTTAAGAGTCACTAGATTTGTGCTGTCTTCATTTGTTTTGGCTGGAATTTGAGCTGACGGAAGGCCTTTACTCGATCATTCATAAAGGAACAATGATGACACATTGCTTTTTGTGTGCGTGGGGGATTAGACTTGTCACGGTAGAAAATTTTCATACCAGCGGAAGTTCTGCCAGAACCCTGCCAAATACTGGTGTTGTCGACTTTGAAATTGCTTCCCTTAGGCTACGTTTGGAAAAAAAAAAGGCTGAGACAGAGAGGCCCGGCTTTACTGTATTTTTAATGACACACTGTTAAATTTTCACAGAAACACACTTTTCACACAGCGTTTTCAGCGAGAGGACGATTATAAAAACATAACCAGTTACTTTTAAATTGTTTTTTAAAAAAGACAATCCACATACTGTAGTTAGGCTTTTCAGTGTAGACTCCGTAGGTCTAGTAAAAATTTAAATTTCCTGTATACCTTGAGCAAACTTGCCTGCAGAGAGAAGCTCTCTCTCAAGGCTGAACCTAAACTACTGGAGTTGATTATTTTTGGCAAAAGATTTACTCCCATAATTTATCTGCAGTGACATCATCTCTTTCTTCCATGAGTCAGAAACGTTAGAATTAAATCCCTTTCACTCACAGGTGCTGCTTTTTGTGGATATGAATTTTGTTTTCACACTGGCTTTAATCATAAATGGTGCTGCATGTCTGTGGTTGAATTCATTTTTACAGGAAGCTAAATGACAGTATGGATGTGTAAAATTATACTGATGTAGTATTGTAGAAAAATACAAAGTTTAGCTTTTAGTCTATGTGTGTTCTCTTAAGAGGTTCATGTACAGTTTGGCCATCAGTGCACCGGAAACGAAACATTTTTCTTGCCTTATCTCCACAATCGATCTAAAATATGAAAATTGTTGTTCCTCGAGCAGCAACATTTGAGACGTCCTCGAGCGTGGCACTTAAAGGGGCATGCCAACCATTACAAGAATTCACTTGTACCTGGTACAGTTCAGTCCTGAAGCGAGAAAATGAAGACCTGACCGTTTAGTTTATGATGCCACTGGGATGTAAAATTTGGCACCGCTGCGGAGACAATAAATGGGCCACTGACTTTGCTGACCCAAAATATTTCTGTGCGAGTTCCTGCATTCAGATAAGGTTTAAAATGTGGTTTATAATTCTCTCTCTGTAGCGATGCTAAAAAAGACTTTTCATTTTGGTGTGACAGCTGCATTTATGACAATATAGTGTCACTAGTTTCTAGGATTTGAGGCGACGCCCATGACTAACACATGAGCTCTTGAAACCGGCTTTATATACCTGCTGCTCAGGTATGGAGACCCACGGTGTTCAATACTGAATAAATAACTGTATGTGATTGGTTGGTCCGTAAATAAGCTGCGCATTTATCTATGTTTGACCTTTTTATGTTTTCTAATTCAAATTAGTTTTTTTTATTAAGTTTTTTTTAATTTAATTACAGATTAGTCTGCACAGTTTTTTTTGCAGAGGTGATGTCATCAAATGTCTTCTGTTGTCAGACCAACAGTTCAAAACACAAAGAAAATTAATTTACTTTAGCGAACAACAAATGATCACATTTGTGTTCATCTGTTAGCGGCTGTCATATGTAAGAGACAAATGATAACTCAGAAAAAGTTGTTGACCTTGACTCATTTTTTTTTTAAGGTTTCATGTTCACCAAAGCTTATGAGCATCAGCATCTCTTAATCTAACACATCCATTGTGTAAATCTAATCTGATAACACAAAAGTTGTGAAGTGTTCAAATGAAGATTAAAACGATGAACTGATTTCAAAACCCATCTCACGCATACTGAGATACTGCCAATAACTCAGATCTTCCTGTGTCTGCTTTAATTTGTTGTTGACAGGATTCATATGGTTTTCAGTAGTGACCAGGTTTTCGCTGGATAGAAGCATGAAATGCAATGCATTTTTAAAATTTTGACTTCTAAAGGTAATCAGGACATGATTAAATGTAATAGAATATTTCAAGTCCTCCCCAGAACAGTGATAGAAATGGGTTTTCCCAGCTCTTAAAGCGCTTCCCAAAGGCTACGCTGCACAAAGCCTTTGACACAGAGAGGCTTGGCTTTACACTTGATGTAATACAGACATATGCATTACACATAAGAAAGTTTAGAAAGATCTGTTTAAAGATCTGTGGCTTAAAGCTGTATGAGCCTGACTTATGCAGTAAGTCAGTTTGTGTCATAAGCAGCTGTCTGGTTCATTTCTGTAGTAAAGTGCAGTAGTTGGGAGACGTTTTCTCTTTCCATCAACAGCATTTTATTCCGATGTATTAAAATGCACAACAAGGTCCAATTGATAACCAGTGAATATAAACACAGCTTGTTGACTAATTTCTGCTCCCACTTTTAGTCCATGGACGTTGTAGATGAAATTACACAGGTGTACACAGTCACTGTACATTTTATGCCACTGGTGAAGCCAGACACTGTGAAATGGAAATGCCTTGAAATGGGGAACACACACAAAAATAAATGCTTGAGAAATAATCAGCATTGGAAATGGCATATTTTAAAAACGAACGCCACTTTAATGAGACTGAAAGTGAAAAATGACCATAATGGAAAACCTAAAATTTAACGGTCACGAATGGTTTGCCATCATATTCAACCCCAGAGGATGAATCCTGGCCTGGCCCTTGACCTTTCCTGTAGCGCCACCGAAAGGTCAAATCACCCAATTTGATTCATTACAAGATATAAAAATTGACTGAATTCTCATGAAATATACCGCCTCCTGTCCACAAGTGTCCTTGGGCAAGACACTGAACCCTGGGTTGCTCCTCGGCCACTTTGGATGGAAAAACCAGTGCATTCCCTAGTACCACTCACAAACTCGGATAAATAGGGAGGGTTGCGTCAGGAAAAACCTACGCCAAATCAAGCATGCAGATCGCCATGCCGGGGTTGGGTGGGGCCCGGCTTGCCAGCTAGCAGATGATCCGCTGTAGCGACCCCCGCTGTGGAGCAACCGAAAGAAGAAGAAGACCTTTAAATCTAAAAAGCCGTGTTTGAGCTTGTTCCATGTAAAGGTTGCAGAAGCTATTAGGAAATCAAAACACAGAGCTTTCACAACCTTCAGGCCTGTTGACTGTTGCGCATGCTGCACGATTGAGCTGACAGCACTTTTTATTTATCTCGAGATGAATGTAAGCAATTTGAACCTGAAAACCTTAAATGTTTTGTCATACAGTTCGTGGGCCTGCGCTGAGGCCTCTTAGTCGTGTGTCATATCCAAAGAAAGGTGTATTTGGGCTATGAAAAGGCTTTTTGTTGCTGTATTGGTGAGCTATTATTAGAAGACCAATTTTCCCTCTTTCCATAATATCAGTCATCCTGGCATAACTCTGTTTTGCTTGGTTGCATTTTGAGCACATTCTCTTGACAAGACCTTTTATAGCCTTGTGCTGAAGTGGCAAGTTGTGTAATTTGGATATTTCTGAAATTAGAGCATTTGGGTGTCACAAAGCTGTGGAATTTATGCCGTCAAAGGTCACTCATGAACAGCTAAGCCACGCTGTTCTTCGTGGCTAACAAGGAAATTTTGTCTTTTTCTGTCCTCAAAAATTACACTATTACAGATACACAGTATTAACAGTGGTGCAGTCTGTGCAGTTTGAGCTCACACATCTCAAAAAGAGAGGGTTTGGGTTTTTCCAGACTTTCAGTAGTTGTCAGGTGCAGGCCAAGCTCATGCTGTATGTTGGGTTAGTCATGCTTGAATCAAGACTGTATATTGTTGACAGTCATATAAAGTCTTGTCTGTCTCTCTGTCCTTTTTTCCCCCTGGTACAGAAGCACAGGCTCAGAGGAGGTGGAGTCATGAGTGCGCAGGAGGCACCCAATCCTGGGAAGGAGAAGGCGGACGGTGGGAGTTCGGCCGCAGACGGCCCCTCACCAACCTTAGCCCCAAAATCCAAGAGTTCTAGTCCGCCGCCTGTCACAATAAAGAAAGAGCCCGGGACCTCGGAGACGAGCAACGGCAAAGTGGGCGATGCCAACCCTGCCGAGATCTGCGTTGTCATCGGGGGAAATGATGGAGGAGCAAGCGGAGGCGGATCCCGCAGAGCTCAGACCGAGGGTATGTTTGCCCTTGGTACTCCTCCTCCAACGAAGAGCACAGACTCATGCATAGGTGTGTGAATATACATACGGATATTTACTCTACATGCATTCCCTGTCTGCGATCATGTCTGGTGTCTCTTGACCCTGACTTTGCTTCTTGACTAACAAAAAAAAAAAAAAAAAAAAAAATCATGAACAAATTGCACGTTATTAAAAATAGTCAGCAGCAGTGAATCTTTTCAGAAGAACGTCCTGGTTACTCGGGATGATCCACAGACCTCAGTTATTAATGGAACTATTTTCTTCAGAAGAAGTCGCACTTATGAGAAGCGTTAATTGTAATTTTCCAATCCTGTGAGCACAATTGAAATTCCCTTTACCTCCGTTTTATGTTGTATTTAGTAATTGGGCAGCAGCTGAAATCTTAAAGTCAGATACTTCAAACAGTTTAAAATAAACATTGTAGCCTTGACTGCATTGGTTTGATCGCAGTAGGATTTTCAAGTTGCGCCTGCAATCATTCACATCTAGGTTGCGTTATTTTAATTGGAGCACAATTTTGCATTTTTGACAGCTCACGTACTTAAAGCACAATAAACAAAGGCCTGGAAATGGAAGCTATCTTTATATACCTGATACTAACCAGTTAAAAGTGCCTTGATATCGGCCCTGATACCAACCTTGGCTCTTGACATTCATGTTATTTGACTCAATGACTCAGATTTGTAGAAAAGATCAGAGAAGGTTCAGATGGATAAAACATTTAATGCAATGTAAACATTGTGTGGAAAGTGACGTTTGCTTGGAGCTTAGAACGTTAACTAATTACTGTTTGGTTATACTTAGAGAAGTAATTAGGAGATGGATATGTACAGTCGTTATGATGATTACTAAGAAGAGAGAGAGAGAGAGAACTAAGATCTTAAATTTTATGATGATCAGATATACTATAGGGATGATACTGTCACTTTGTTTTTATGACACTGTTTTGAATTCTTGTGCAGGTTCCTATGTATGTGGGGTATGTGGGAAGAAGTACAAGTATTATAACTGCTTTCAGACACACGTCAGGGCCCACAGAGGTAAGACTTATGTATGCATGTCTGTATGAAAAAAAAAAAAGACTGCTTGCTGCATTTTCCCTCTCCAGACAGTATAGTCATAAAATGATTCACTTACACTACATGAGTCATGCATGTCCTGTTTCGGCCAGGAATTGTGTTTTAATTAATTTTTTTCCCCCCTCTGAGTTGTTTTAATGTGAGTTGGTGAAAGCACACGTTCATCTATTCAGATTTCTCTGAGGCTGACTTATTTTTTCCCCCCCTGTAGAATCAGAGAGCATGGTTGGAGACGGTCTGCCCCCGACACCCAACAGTGAGTACGCTTTTGCACACTCATCCAGCGAACGCACTCAAGTTTATTAGCATGCCACCACAAGCTGTTTATTTCATACTTGGCTCATTTAACAGACATTATGTTGCTTTTACTAGATATTTTAGATCTTCATAAAGCTGACTAAAGAACAATGCACTACAACTTGGAACTGAAGATACTTTTTAGCCGTCTAAAGGCCGTATTATTTACCCTCATTGTCCCCCTTCCTCTCTCCCATCAGTCCTGTCTCCCCACTGTAACAGCCTTCCCATAGGTGACACCTCATCACGTACTTGTAAGGCAACATCCGACCTAACCGCAGCATTTCTTGCACAGTGATGTTACATGTGGGGACACGATGTTCTGATTATCACAATGATATCTTGCTGATGCAGTTAGAGTTAGTTAAGGTTTAACTGAATGATCTCACCAGAAGCAATTTAAGACTGTCACACACTGGATCCTCATTGTCTGACAACACCAGTTCCTGTAATTTAAATGAAGTGAGGCTGCAACTCCTTAAAAAATGTGCATGTTCGGGGGATGTTGCTCTTGTAATTGCACTGTAAATCAGCTGCCAGGGCCTGCATTTATCAGGCATCTTAAAATCACTCCCAGGAATCACGGTGAAAGTTTGATTAGGACTAAAAATACTCTTACCTCGGTGTAGTACTTGAGTTATTTATAAAGCTTCCTACACACACTCTCAGCAATCATTACATGAATGTGCACATCGCTTTAAGGCAACACTATCAACATGGCAGGGAGAAAAGAAAGAGCAATCATCTGCAGACAGAACAACAGTCAATTTTTTTTTTTTTTTAGTTGTATGAGGAATACAAACACAGTGCAACCAAAGGGTCTGTGACAGTGTTAATAAGTAGGCCAGAGAGGCTGCTTGGCAAAAAAAAAACTGCTGATGGATTAAATTCTTAAGAGGATGGAACATCCTGTAAAGCATTTTTGGTTGACGCCACATATTTAGACTTTATACTTGAAAACACCAAATTTGAAGTGTTTCATTTTATAACTTGCTTCTTTAAGCGTGTAAAGATAAGCAAAGTAAAGATAAAACAAGCTGAGGCACATTCTAACCTGTTTTAGTAGCAGTCAGTTTGATATAGATAAATAAATAGAGGACAAGAATAAAAAGATGAATAATGTTCAGGTTTGAAGCTCAGGTTTTGGGCAGCAAGGAGAAGATACTGCATTATTGTAAACTTGACTTCAAGCCTGTAAGACTAGAACACCAGACTTTGCATAATGATCAGATTATCACAAGAAACCATCTGAGGAAAATCAAGCCAGGCCACAGATCATAACCCCGGATTGTCCAGCGATTTTGTATATGATCTCTCCGGTGGAGGACTGTGGGCATTAGAGAATTCAGAAAAGCAGAAGACAACACAGGCTGTAGTGTTGTGGAGGAGTTCTTGGAGTTGAAGAGAGTATTTTGGGAGCCCAGCTTGAACAAACTTTCTGTAGTTCTGACTAAGTGGGCGTTAAGACCAAAAACAGCCCTGCGTTTAAAAAAAGCATGCGCTGGTGGGGGTGTGTTGCTTCAGGTACCGGTGAGACAATAAAATGAGATCCAGGAAGTCTAGTTTGACTAATAGATCATTCTATTTAAATCATTCAACGGCAAAACTCTTTATAGAGAGAGACAGTTTTATAATACTTAGACTATGAGACAACTCTAGAAAGTTATCACAGACAAGATTTTTATCTCTCATCGTGCTGATTTCCATGTAGAATAAATATGGCGTTCATGTTACAAAGTAATATACCAGGAATGTGCACTTTCTCGTTTTTGATTGGCCAATGCAGTCTTGCCAGATGAAGGCGAAAGTTGAGCCTGGCTCAACTTCTTTGCCGGATGAAATGTTTTTTTTTTTTTTTTCCCCCCTTCAAGCCCCCTGCGTTAGTAACCCTGCTGCGTCAACTGCATGGTCCACATTCACACGCAATCATACTGGGATTCTTTGAATCCTGGCTCCATATTTATTAAGCGTCTCAGAATATCTCTTTGGAATCACTCTGAAAGTTAGACTAAGACTAAAAATACCTGAGAACACAGCGTGAGAGGTAGTAATGAAGCCTCCTACACACACACACACACACACACACACTTTCAGCTGTTTTACGCCACTGTCAAAATGAAAATGACAGAAAAAAAACCCAAAACTCCATTTACTTGTAATTATCATTGTATTCCAAAAGATAACCCTGTCATATTAAATGGAAAGTGGATTTTGCATTTTCAGATTTGTTAAATTGGCCGACCGTGTGCAACCTAAACGTGAAAATGAAAATGCACACTGTACTTTGGCATTTGAATATGAAATATGTCATGGCTTTTAGTGCTTATCAAGTGAAAATGAAAATGCCAGTTTGCATTTTCATTTGAATAATAACAGGATTTTCCCCAGCTTGTTTTCTGAAACATTTCATAGTTGTCCATCAAAACCAGTGGGCAGGATATAAAATCCCATTGCTGGAACTATTATTGAAACACCCAAATTGGAGGAGGTTTATGGTTGTCAAATTTTGGGCTTTTGACTCGTCCTTTTGAGACGCTCTTGAAAATAAAGGGTAGTAGTCTGATTGCAGATTGGGCTTGTCTTTTAACTGTGATTGCTTTCTTTGGGAGTGTTTGAGGTAGGACAGCTTCTAATTGCTATTTTAATTTACTATTTTCATTATTGATTAATCTGCCAATTATTTTCACAATTAATCGTTCAGTCTATAAAATGAAAAGAATTGTTAAAAATCACATTTCCCCAGAGTCAGAATTGCTTCTTTTGTCCAACCAGCTGTCTAAAACCTTTATTTACTTTCTTAAAGGACAAAGAAAAACAGCAAATCCTTTCATTTTAGAAGCTGGAACCAGCAAGTGTTTGATGTTTTTGCTTGAAAAATGACTAAAAAGATTAATGGATTATCAAAACAGTTGCCGATTAATGTTCTTTCGATTGACAAATCATTGCAGCTCCATATGTGTGTGGCTGTAAAAAGCCAGTCACAGGAACATCACAGTCCAACCTGCAAGGATCATGCATCCATAACCACTTATCTATGTTGTCTCTTTATCGATTTATTCTGAGTGTGTCCTCACCTGTGCTCGGAGCAATGATGTTGTAATTAGACTGACAAATGCCAGGAACCCATAAATTTGTGGAAAATAGCTTTAATCACATTAATTTGTGGGGAAATTATAGAATATGGTATTGGAGCCTTGAGGTGTTTAAATGCAATTACAGTTAGACACCCTAATAATCGCTTTTGTAGCTGTGCTTCCTTGTCGCCAATTAAGCATAAATTGCATGGACCCTTTTGCCGTAAAGTGGAGAAACTGGCTGTTTTTAAATCAACTGTGTTGGCTTTCCTCTGCCCCCCATATCACATTTCTAGGACAGCCATTTTCTGTGTTTCCGAAATATGGAAAATTCATCTTGACAAACGTTATCTTACTTTTTAAAGCATCGGCGGAGATAAATGAAGACGTTTTTCAGACTTACAAAACCAGCCCAGAGCAGAATATTTTTATGCAGCTGATGGAAATAACAGAGTTAGAATGGAACGGGAGAAAATGTCGAAGTTGTCGCTCTGCTGCTAAATGATAAAACATTTGTCACATGGGTGTGTAAGGTGAGGGGCCTTCTGCCGGGGCAAACATCAGTCAGACATATTATTATTACGGGGAGAACATAAAACCTGAACCAGCTGGTGAAAGGACGTTAGAAATTGACTTTGTCTTACAGTTGCTCTGTGCCATGCTGTTTATGCAACAGATTACCTTCAGACAGGATTTCACTGTGGTGTGACAAGAGGCACTTCAGGTATTCTTGTCAACAGCCACCTGGCTGCACGATGCTTCCCACTGGAAATAAATTAGCAGAACAAGTAATCTGCATCCTTTTGTCCTTTCAATCTCTTAGCGGTCTACAAACTTGGCAAGAAATGGCTCCAAAAGTTGATGTACTTTTACATGTGTAAAGGAGAAGCAATAATAGTGCACATTCATAAAATTATGTTTGCATGTTTTGGGTCACAACAGAATTTCAAATTTAGTGTTACAGTTCAAATATCACCTTTGAATCATGTGTTCTGACAACTTCCTTATGAAAATGCATGAAAAATTTCTCTTCCATTCTTAAGAACTCTATTTTGATTTAATTCAAATAACACTGGAATTTGTTTTGCGTACATATACTTTTTACATTTGTTTATATGTAGATGCTCCCAATAAAATAATCAAATCGTTATTAACTTTCTCTCACTTTCCCCTCGGGATTCATCTGCCTATTTATCTTGTTTATCTAATCTCATTTAGCCTCCCTCTCTCGTCTGTCCCACTGAAATCGAATCTGGTCCTGTGTATTTTAATCTCATTTCTGTGTTCATTTATCCACTTTTCTAATGCAGAATGACTAAAACCAGAACTCTGCTCCTCTTTTTTTTGGTACAATGAAATACTTAATTGGAACACCTTGGGGTACAACATGCATTGTTTGTTTGTCATTATTTAATTATTATTAGATTATTATCAACCCAGTTTGCTGTTTTGGATCCAGTCATCCCCAAAATACTGTGCCAGTAATATCCATTATCTGCCTGCCTGCCTGCCTGTCCGCAATGTACAAACAATGGCGCTCTCTCTCTCTCTATCTGTTCATCTGCAGGTAGCTTCCGTTACTCCTGTGACATTTGTGGCAAGAAGTATAAATACTACAGCTGCTTCCAGGAGCACCGTGACCTGCATGCAGTTGATGGTAACCAGGAGGTTTTGGACAATTTGCATGACAATTTTTTTTTTTTTCTTTCAAACCCCCAAGACTTGAACTGGAAAGCCATTTCTAAGTCAACTTTCCATTTCACACCGTCCTCTGACTGCAGAGTCTCTACTTCCTGCAACAGCGACAAAAAGCTGAGTAGCATGGTAAAGAGGAGTAGGTCAGGGAATAGGAGCCTTTTTGCTTAAACAGATATACTAAATACACTGTTATTAGAATCAAGCTTTTGCTGAACGATATATTCAGGTTTTGGAGCGACATACGCTGCCAAGTACACATCATCTTCTTCAGGGAAGACCTTGCATATTTCAGCAAGACAATGCCAAATCACATTCTACACGTATAAGAACAACATGGCTCCGTAGTAGAAGAGTCGAGTGCTAAACTGGCCTGTCTGCAGTCCCGACTTGTCACCCATTGAAAACATTTGGCGCATCACGAAATGAAAAATATGACAAAGGAGACCCTGAACTGTTGAGCAGCTGAAATCCTATATCAGGCAAGAATGGGACAACATTTCGCTTTCAAAACTTCTCCTCGGCTCCCAAACATTTACAGAGTGTTTTTAAAAGAAGAGGTGATGCAACACCATGGTAAACATGCCCCTGTCCCAACTTTTTTGAAATGTGTTGCTGGCTTCAAATTTAAAATGAGCATATATTTTTCGAAAAACAATAAGATTTTTCAGTTTCAACATTTGATATGTTGTCTTTGCACTATTTTCAATTAAACATTGGGTTGCAAATTTCCCCACTGAGGGACAAATAAAGGTTTATCTTATCTTAAATGATTTGCAAACCAAATTGTGTTTTTATTAACATTTTACACGGTGTTCCAACTTTTTTGGAATTGGGGTCGCAAAATAAATGTGCTCTAAAATGAATGGTGCACATTATTTGTAATATGATGTGTATGCAATGCTGGGTGCTTGTCGAGTATATCTAGAGACAAGCTATTTTACTTTTTCAGTTTTAACTTCAATACACATTCTGTGATTTTCTTATAATTACACTATGAAAGGGAAGAGTAAGAGATGTGCAGGTTCAAAATACCATTTGACATAACACTTGATGTTAGTGTGACAATAATTGCCCATTTTTTTCCCTCATGTCTCTCAGATCCGTATGAACAGGTAGTGTTACCTGTGGATGGCCTTAAAGAGGAGGAGCCAGTTGAACCCTACCAGAAAATTGGACCAAGTAAGACTGTTTGATGCACTTTTTTTCAGTTAGTTCCACAGATATAAAATGGCTGACCAAGAATGCAAAATGTACTATACACACTGTAGCTTCAGTAGCAGAACAAATAGATGATAGATAGAATTTGTCTCTATAACCCATTGTTTCAAAATAATTTGATTTGTTTCATGTTATGATTGGTCATGTGGAGGGGAAAATCAGAAATCTGTGTCGACATATTTTCTTTCTTGGCATTAAAATTCTAACTAGATTTTAGGTGCATCCTTAGTTCCTTTTGATTGTTCTTAACATGCCGTACATTTTGACAGCCTCAGCTCCACCTGTGTCCACTTCAGTGCATTGGACACAGTTTGTAATGGCTTTAAGTCATGGTGATGATCCATGTTAGCAAAGTAACACTAAGCATATGAGCTAACTCCACACTGGAAAGGTTTCAGAACATGAGTCCAAAAGTCCTCGTTCGCAGGGGAAAAAGCACTCGCCCACCTCCGCGGAGAGCGCGGGTTCAGCCGACGGCAGCGGGTGTCCCTTCAAACACAATTGGCAGTGTTCGCAGGTGGGAAGCCTGCACTTGTCACTGCACTAATGACTCCTACTGATTGGGGGGATAGCGTGAACCTCCACACACTATTCAGGGAGAGCCCCTGTGTGTTAATGTTCTCTAATATTAAGCTAAATGTAAGCTTTCAGTCGGGACAAGACATGATCAGATCAGAATCACCAGCTTCTTCCTCTTCCTCACTCTGTTACGACCTCTTGTTTTCTGCTTCTCCCTACTGAAATAAGACATGATTAACAAAATGATTCCCCCCCTTTTTAAAAAAAAAAAAAAAAAAAAAATCGAGCACAACTAATCCAACAAACTGGATGTTAATTGATGTGATACAGGTTTTAGCGGTGAGATGGCTTTCGATGAAAACAAAGGTTTGATTTTGTGTTTCCTTGTCTGCAGAAACTGGGAGCTATGTTTGCGAGTTCTGTGGGAAGCAGTACAAGTATTTCAACCCGTACCAGGAGCACGTCGCTCTTCACACACCAATGGGTGAGCTCGTTTAGCTCGCGCTGAAAGACTCGATGTGTAGGATTTGAACATTTTCAACTTTTATAATTTATAGTCCCTATTGTAGTTTGTGTGTTTGTGTGTACAAATATAAACCGTCATTATGAAGGAAATGCCAACATCTTGGATTTTGTTTTGACTCTGAGAATCCATCTCGATCTAGGCTCCTTTGATATGAAGGCATCACGGGTACAGGAATGTGGTAGCATGGATATGACTAAATTTAGCCACAGCCAAACTGGTAAGATAAAAAGTAAGCATACCCTTTTTTTTTTATCCTACATTTTTTCTGAAGTTTTGTTGATTGATTGTGTAATGATAGAGCAAAGTTCCTCCGACACACATGCACACACACGCAAACACATCCTGTTCTGGATGGTACAAATTGAAATATGATCATCAGACCTCAGTATCATGCAACTTTTTTCATTTTAGTCAGAGCCAAGTTTAATATTTACACATCATATACATACATACATACAACATGGCAAATTCAGGTCAAAATTGAGACGAGATTGATGGTAGTAAAATAACGTAACGTAGCGAACACGAGCAGAAACCAAACACTCATGTCTGTACTGTAGAGTTATCTCTTTTTTTAAAATGGCAGCCAGTCGGTTTAATATGATATTGGCACGGCCGGGTTTGAGGGCAGAGACCGTCACAATAATATCACAGTCCTGCGGTGAGGGCGTCGTAGACATTCATCAGAGCATGCCTCACTGTGGCTCAAGTGTGTTACACTGAGCCAGTGGAAACAGGATTTAAGAGAACCCTAAGAGATTGAATGTAAGGTTCTGGGTCACCTTGCCACTGTATTTGTGGCAACCCTGCTGGAAACTATTAACCTTTAGTGAATGGTTAATTGCACAATTTAAGTGATGATACGTTTTTTTTCTTGTTATGAATCTTTTTTTTTAATCGCCTCCAGCACCTAAACACATTAAAGTTATGATTAAAAACATTAAAACGAAATTTAATACAGGCCATGCAGATTCTCCAATTTCTTACCAAATGTTAGTCTCATTAAAGCTGCTGTCTTTTTTTCCAGAGAGATTCATAAAGTCAATTAAATACATTAAAATAAGTAAGATCAAACCCAAAGATTTGTTATTTTGACATATTACATTTTATATTCCATCATATAAGCAATTTTAGATAATGTTACTCTGCTGCACTGCTTCACAAAAATGTTTGTCCAGCTGTCATAAATCCTTGATTTTTCTCCCAACTGGTGCTGTATTTTGTGGTACATGAACCCCCCCTCATCTTTCTGCTAAGAAGCGCTCTGCCATAAAGAACTATTTAAAGCATGGCACACACTCACATCTTAGAAGTGGGTCAAAAAGATGGAATGAAGACGAGGAATTAAACCCATATTTAAATGTAATATGAACATTTGGATCCTTTGTCAAGGCTGTTAACGTGATTGATTTGCATGCCGCAAACTAAAATTAAGATTAGTAAATTGCACGTCATAGACTTTGCTCCATCTTAACTGCTGTGTCGGTTCATATCTCGAACTAAGAATATTATCCATGATATTTAACGTGGGCATGTCACTCATTGTTTCTCCTGTGTTTTCGCTTACAGACAGTCCATTCAGGCGGAAACTGGAAAGTGCAATTCAGTCTAGTCTGGTTGACACAAACAGCTCGCAGAATTCAAGTGGTGAGCGCTGAGTCACTTATTTCATGTGGGTGTGTGTATTTGTGTGGAAATGTATCATTGAAAAGTATTTTCAGTTGCCCGGGCTGAAAATTGAGATCGGGTGGAGGTAGGGGATGTAAAGATGTTTGTGTGACCTACCTTGCATCAATTGTTACTATATAAAACTCAGGTTCAAGAGTTCTATTATTATTTTTTGACTCCATATCAGACCATGAAAATGGAGACCTCCACGAATGCTGTGTTGGATCACCTTTTGGTTCTGATAAAAGCTGCCACATCATGGCAGAGACCCAAAAATAGACTTGTAATTAAAGGCCCTGAAAACATATTTTCTTAATCAGCCTCTTACTGTGAGCAATGCTGTCCTACGTGAACACAAAATTGCCTGCAAAAGTTACAAAAGTCTTGGTTGTTTCTCATTACAGTTTTCTGTGTGTGCTGTTTTGTCTGTGCTTTTCTCCCTGGTTTGAAGCGGTTTGGGATAAGTTGGAAAAAGGTATTTCTGTGCGCCAATCAGCAATATTTGAATCGGATTCTGATGATGGTGTGTAGTTTACTTTTTTTGCCACTGTCCATTACACCTGATCAAACCACACCCACCCAAAAAAATGTATGCCTAAGGATGTTTATATTGTCAGACTTTCCCTTTTGAGATTTGAGATTTAAGACTTAAGATTTGAAATGTAAGTTAAAGCTGGCTCCACAGACATCAGTATTTTACAACCCCAATTCCAAAAAAAGTTGGGACAGGCAGGTCAGTTTAGCAGTTTAGTGTTCACAGAAAATAGTTTTGGAAGTGATTTTGAGCCCATGCGTGATTTCCACTACAGAGTCATGTCTGTTTTTTTGCTGCCTGAGGGCCCGAAGATCACGGCCATCCAGTATTGGTTTTTGGCCTTTTCTCTTTTGTACAGAGATTTCTTCAGATTCTATGAACCTTTTAATGATATTATGGACTGTAGATGATGAAATCTCCAAATTCTTTGCAATTTTTACACTGAGGAACATTATTCTGAAATTGTTAAACTATTTGCTCACACAGTCTCTCACAGAATGGTGAACCTCTTCTGAGAGACTCAGCCTCTCTGGAATGCTCTTTTTATACCCAGTCATGTAACTAACTTGTTGCAAATTAGCCTAATTAGTTGGGAGATGTTCCTCCAGGTGTTTGTTTTTAGCATTACACAGCTTTTCCAGTGTTTTGATGTCCCTGACCCGACTTTTTTGAATCGTGTTGCTGACATCAAATTGAAAATGAGCACGTTTCAGTTTCAACATTTGACATGTTGTCTTTGCATTATTTCCAATTAAATATAGAGTTTAAATGATTTGCAAACCATCAAAATCTGTTTTTATCAACATATGTTACATGGCGTCCCAACTTTTTTGGAATTGGGGTTGTACTTAACTGCTAAAAAAAAAGAAAGATGTGTGCTCCTCTCTGTGAATGCCTTTTTCCACTGTCAGTGATTTTCCATCAACAACCGAGGCTCTAAGAATCTGCTGTTATACCCTAAAGAGGCAAACTTGCAGAATCGGTTGTCAGACCCCGAGTGTTTCATGATAACTGTTACTTGGTACTTGTTACATCTCCCATGCTCAAGCTCTAAAGACGATCTCCCACCCAGCAAGCATTTTGAAAAAGAAAAAAAAAAAAGAAACTCTCCAGTGTTGATCTGGCTCAAACCAGCTCTCGTGGCATGCCAGATGACTTTCACAGTTTATTAGATGGTACTTTTAGCTTGTGCTCAGTAAATGTGGAGTTGCTGTTGTGTGAACAGATCTCTATGGGTGTGGTTCTACTGTTCTGATCACTGTGTGTGTATATGGTGCATCACATGACTTATGTAAAGGATTTTGTTTTAATGGATTGATGATTTTCTATCTTGTTTACTCCCATCTGACACTTTTACATCAGTCTGCTTGAGGGTTAAGAAAGTTATTTGTTTGCCTAAGGTTGCCATAAATAAATATGTGCCTGTAATAAATATAGTATTTAAATTGGCTGTACACAGTTTAGATCACCATCAGTCGGTGATAAAAATTTCTGTGAGCTATTGTAATGTTTGGTACCAAGTTACAGAAATATAGAGTAAATGTTTTTTGATCATAAAACACGCTTGCCTTCAAAAACATTACAGGCTAAAGGGAATGGCTGAATAAACAAGAGTGACAGAGAGAGGCCCAGTGTGTCTGTAGTTTTAACTCCCTCTCTATCCTCCTCTCCACAGGAACTCCGAGCCCTCTGGTGGCCACCTCCTTCTCTACAACCCAGAGTAAGTCCAACCCCACCTTTCTGCTCAGATCAGAAAATATGCATGCTGCCTCCTTCTCATTTCACCTTTTTTTTTTCTGGTCTGCTTCAGTTTCTGTTAATCTGTCATTGTTTGGCGCAAATAGTTTCTCTATAATCCATCGTGATTATACAGATTTTCTGCATTTAGCTTCATTATCACCGGGGAATGTTTGAACAGGATTGTTCACATTAGTCTTATTGTACATCTGCATTGTGTCCAGATATGGTCGTGTCTTGTAATGACAACAAAGCTGACTCACACTGTTGCGAGGTTTTCTTTCGGTGGAAAAGATTGTTGGAAAAGCTGTTACAAACTTTTGAAATGTTTTTATTTCAAGATGTAAATATTCATTTTTTGTCATGTTTTGCTTTTATTAGATGGGATAGAGTAGAAACAGACAGAAAATGAGGGGAGAGATAGTGAGGTGGAAAGACATGCATTAAAGACCTCCAGTCAGATTCAACCCCTAGACAACCAGAACGCCCCAACATACAACCTTTAAACACTGCTGCAATTATTTTCAAACTACAGCATCCAATTTTTCAGAAATGCTGCAGCATATTGAGTCACTTTGTGCTGCAAAAGCCACAAAGGCAACAGCATCTTGGTGAACCTGATGTTCAGAGCTGCTGATCCAGTACAGATCAGGGATAACAGAGGCTAGTAGATGGACAGATGCACAGTGTATTCATTTTCTCCACCGACAAAGAGTCAATGCTCTTCTGGGCCTTGTGATTTTTTTAGAACCCTACACTTGTGGTGCCTGTGGCATCCAGTTCCAGTTCTACAACAACCTGCTGGAGCACATGCAGTCCCATGCTGGTGAGTCCACGACTACAAATGCATGTTAAGCTCGACAGGGAAACAAATACAGAATGTGAACACACCCTCAGTGGCTGCAATGCATGTGAAAGTCTGTATGATCACACATGATTTCTTAATTGTTTATTGAGGCATAGCCATGAAATTCTTACACACAAGAAGGGTTGTTGCAGATCTGGTTCTGAGGCTGCAGGATATAGTTTTAATGTCTTATTGCAACAGCTTTAGTGCATCATACGTGTAACCATGTATATATAGAGTAGATGCATTGTCTTGTGATTACTTTATCAGGAACAATTTAGTATATAAAAACAGTCAGAAATAAAGACCAATTCCAAACTTGAGCAACCACGGCTGAAAATCATGACAAAATGATTTTGTCTTGCCAACAAAAATATTAATTTTACAATGGTATGAAAACCAGGATAGCAAGCAAATACCCACACTGGAGAAGCTATAACCACCTAATGTTTGGTATTTTTACTTGATGAATGACTTAAGTGCAGTTTGCTTACCCTCTTATGCATGAATCATGTTGCCTGTCCTTGCATGCAGTTAGAATTAAACAGCTATCATCTGGACAGTCTTAAAATAATGTTATCCAGGCTTCACATATGAAAACAAAATATGTTTACGCGAGTTGATAATTTATGATGGATTATTGCCATTTGGCGTTTGCTGTGAGACTGACTTCATTTAATGACATAACCTGCAAGATTTGTGGGTGATCTTATGTGAGAAATGACTGAAGAAATAATTTAGATGAAATTCTTTTTGTTGCTGTTGGTTTTGAAGGCACACTTTGTTATTACAGACTCAGGGAGGCTGAGTAACTTATTTTTGTCTTTTCTTTTGCTGATAGTTTTTTTTTTTTGTTTGATTAATTTTGTGTCATGATTTTATTCTTTACCTTTTTCTCCACTGGAAACACTTAACGTACACTTTCTCCATTAAAACCGTATGATATTGTCACCTCTACCTGATGTCTCATCTCTGTATCTCCTCAGCGGACAATGAGAACCACACCAAAGGGGACTCTCCCAAAACCTCCTCAGCCGCCGGTCCTCAAGAGCAGTTGTGGAGAGGTTCTCAGGCTCAGGCTCAGGCTCAGGCACAGACCCAGGTCCAGGCCCATTCCTCAGCTAAACTACAAATCCAGCCTCAAAGTATCTCCCAGAGAAACCACACTCTCAGCCGTAAGTGCTGCTTCATTAACTTCATTCATTTCACACTGTAAGAGTTTCTGTATATATGGGCCAATGACAAGTTTACCCTTTGAGTCTTTGTTGTGTTGTAAGGAAGTTGTTGAAATTGAAAATGAAATTATTGTGTTTTCATATTGGCTTTTGCACAAGAACCAAAGGAAATTCTTTGCCAAGTGAATAAAATTAAAATAATTCCAGATGTAGCTTCTAAATTTTCAATTTCAAATCTCGTCTGCAAAACAAATTCAGGTTTGTTCCCATGTTATTGCAATGTCTTCACTCTCTATGATTCTGTATTTCCTTTTCCCTTCTAAGATTCTGTGTGTTTTCTGAAAATATGTAAATAAATAATTTAGAAAAACATTTACACTAATTATCTTTATGTTTTGCTCTGCCTTCCCGTCCATCCATCTGCTGTCTCCGCCGGCAGAGAATAATGGGCTACCTGAGAAGGAGCGACAGCAGGTGGCTGACCGCCTCTTACGGGTAATGTGCTCAGATCTGAGCATGCTAAATGTGCTCAACAGCAAGGACTTCCTGAAGTTGGCACAGACCCTCGTGGATACGGGTGCTCGTCATGGGGCCTACTCCACCCGTGACGCTTTGGGCAACATGAGTGCCTTGGCACTGCGCCAGCTGCCCCGCATGTACAACCAAGTCAAAGTCAAAGTCACGTGCGCTCTCGGCTCCAACGCTTCGCTTGGCATCGCTGTCACCTGCCACTCCCAGACAGCAGGCCCAGATGCTTGCTATGTCCTAACAGCCTACCAGGTGGAGGGCTCGAGACTGAAGCGCTACGTGCTCGGCGTGAGGGAGGCCGAGCTGAGGGAGGGGCCCGAGCAGGTTCACCACTGGGTGCAGAATGTGCTGTCTGAGTTTGTCATGTCAGACATTCGCACCGTGTATGTCTCGGAGCCCAGAGTTTGGGCTGCAGGATTTTCGGGATCGCCACTTGGCGGTGGTGGGCGGGGCAGGATATGCCTGCGATGCGCCGGGTGTTCACTCGGCGCAGTTGTGCAGGCTGTCCTCGGGAAGCGCAGCCTCCAGGCTCGAGGTCTTCATGAGTTGGCTGAGCTTCTCTCGACGTGCCGAGATATCGCCTCCTCCTCCACGCTGGCCCTTCGCGAGGACCAGTGCACCAACACATCCACAAGCACAACAGAGGAAGGTACACAGAGCAGCCCTGCACAGTGCCCCACCCCTCCTTGCTGGGATCGTATGGCTGAAGCTCTTCTGCAGGTCCATGCCCACTTTGAACAGATTTGCGAAGCTTATGGACGCAGTAAGTCCACGGCTCCGCTCCTCCAAGGCCTCAACAAGCACCTGCTGGGGACGCTGGCTTGTCTGCTGGCTCCTCTGCGCCTGGCAGCTCTGGAGCTGAGCAGCCAGAGGAGACCAACCTTACAGCAGGTGCTGCCAGTCTACCTGCGCCTGGAGAAGTTTTTCACATCCAAAGCTGGAGAGGCTGGAACCGGCACAGCCAGTAAACTCTGCCACTACTTCCTGGAAGCACTTAAGGAAAACTTCAAGGTACTTAACTGGTATCGCTTACATTAAGCTTCGTCTTAAATTACTGCAATTCTCTAAGGAATAGGATCTAGGTATTGTTGAAAATCTACCAATGCTGATGCCGATTCAGTGCCAGAGTTTCAGTAGTGTTGTCAGAACAGCTGTACAATAGCTTTGCCTGAATAAAATAGTCTAAAATTCACAATCTTTAGATTTAAACCAGAAACTATTTGAGTAAACCACATTATAGACTGACCCGACATTTAATGCCAATTTTCGATACTAAACAGTCAGTATGATTGATACCAAAAAACTATTGATGTTCAGTACCCAGCCCTAGTAAAGAGAGTCTTAATATGTGATGAATGCATATGGGTAATTGTTTTCGGAAGGACTGACAGTCATTGAAATGTTTCTCTGTCTCTAGGTTGAACGAGCCCACCAGGTAGCCATGGTCCTGGACCCTCAGCTCAAGCTGCGTTCAGTCCCAGCCTACCAGCATGAAGACATAATCTCTCGTGCATGCGAAATGGCTGCTGAAGCCAGGGATGGAGGTATGACAGGTGGCGGAGGTTCAGGCGGTGAAGAGCGGGACACCGACGGCCCACCGACCCCTAAAATAAGCCGCATAGAGGGGGGGGGAAACAATAGCAGCACCTCAAGGGGGACCTCCTCATCTTGCACAGTGTCTGGTAGCGATGAGAGCCAGAGCCAAGTCAGACAAGAGATTTTTCAGTACCTGGCCGAGCCTCTTCTCCAAGGCACACCCGACCTCTTCCAGTACTGGAGCTCAGCAGTGGGTGACAAGTTCCCCAGGCTCGCTCGCCTGGCGTTGTGGCTCCTTGCTGTTCCCGCTGTGGGCATCCGCAGCGAGTGTGTGACTGTGTGCGAGCAGAGCCTGGCAATGAAGAGGCGGCAGCAGGTAACCGCCGAGGAGATGAACAAACTCATTTTTCTTCGCTCCAACATGGGCTAGGAGAGAAACCCTACCGTAAAACAACCAAACCTTCACCTCCAACCAATGACTTAAGACTATTATTTATATACTGTAGTTTTAGACCAACTGTAAACTTAAATGTGTATGGACATTAAATACTTCTCAAGACAGATATTTACAGGAAACTCACATTGTACAGGTTGCAAACACCCATAAAACAATATGGCTTATTACATATTTTATACAGAGAAAAGACAGTTGTAAAGTACTGTGGACAAAATGTAGGGGTGGAACGGTAAATCTCAAAAGGTTGTCCTGTTTGGTACGCCGCCCTCGGTATGTGATGCACATGTAAGCAGGATGACTTTCAGTCTTATCACAGCCAGTGATTTGAATTACTCCAGCCTAATAACTAAACTGCTAAAAGGCTACAATGCTGTTATTCTCACTGGGTGGCAACATTTTCAGGTAAAGTCGGCTTTCACTGCTTGAAACTACTGTCATAGACCTCTGAAAACTACTTGAGATGTAAAGCAGGTAAGTACTGTAGCATGTACAGTATGTCGGAGGATGGTCATTTCCATTGGTGTGTGACAAGAAATTCAAGTGGTGAATCCTCACTGCCATTGCACCTCTGACAATTAAGTGTACTAGGTTTATTATTTACTATCCTGCATCACTGATAATTATATTTTTCAACTTATTCAGCCACGGGAGATGGTCAAGGCAACTGAGAGCAAAATCATTGCAGCTTATTTGACGGTTGCTTCAGTGGCCTAAAAATGTAGCTGTGGATCATTTGCATGCACTGCGCTGCATGCATTTTTCATTCAAATGGGTAAAAAGCAGCTGATAAAACATTAATATGATGCTTTCCTTTTTGTTTATGTTACAAATTGTAAAAAAAAAAAAAAGTCATCCAATGGTTTGTTTCCTTTCTAAAAATCCCTCAAAAGGTCTTATGCTGCTAGATATGCAAATCAAATGGCTAGATTTGCACAGAAGGGCCAGTAACATGAAGTTCACTTGAATAAAATCAAGCTTTTGGTTGAGTTTTCTTAACAAATATTAATATTTTTTTTTTACATGTGCAAATAGGACAGCATCATATTAGTACTTGTTTGTGGTCAGCTTTTACACTGATTTCATTCAGCCTCACGATATCGTAGCTGGATTGCACCAACAGGAAATTGAATAACATTATGGATTAATACATCTTATAATGTCCTTTTAATAACTGATGGTACAACCCAGCTTGTGTGTTAGTAACTACACAATAATGACATCTAGAGGCCATTTTATGTTCATGTCTTTTGGCTTGATGATAGTTTCCAGTGCTGGTAATTCAGGAATGTCAGCTCTGTGGAAAGCGACACCTACAGTTAACTATAAGTTGCCCTCAGTTAAATGGCAGTAATGTTGTTGTTCATCAGTCTCGTAAGCTTGTTGGCAAGGATTTAATTCATAATTGCATAAATCCTTGTGTGGTTGCCCACTGTGTGCATGTGTTTGTGTTTTTTTTTTAATTTACTAAAGAAGGAAAGTTCTTTTTTATTTATTCTTCTTTCCTTATTTATCATTCTAATATAAACATTGTCTTCCTTATGTAAGCTACCAATTTCCATTTTCAAGGCAATAAGCTTTATCACAGGGCATAGTCTCCAACTTTATCCGCTCAAAACGACTGTTCTCATGACGCTCCTACAGTTAATTATTAACAGTAAATTATTTTTCTGTTTGTGAAATCAACGGGATTTTCTCAGGAATGAGTGCACCCACGCAGGCACCGCCACTTTTTTCCTCACTGTACCGAAACACACACCAAACTGTGACCTCAATGCCGAGGTATGTACTGAACCGTGACTTTTGTGAAACGTTCCACCCCAAATACAGTTAGTGCCATTTGCAACAAACGAAAAAAATGGATCACTGAGGGTTTATTTTTTTCAGGATGAAGCGAATTCTGCCAGTACATTCACTAAAGTCAACACATGCATACTAATGAAGTCAAGTTATTTATTTTTTTATAGATTCTAGTATACATTTACTCGAGCTGATACCTCCTAAAATGACTTGGATGAATGGAAGTTATACTGTAAATTTGTTTGTTGCCTGTGGTACTAATGGTCAAGTACAAGTTTGTTATCTCTGTTTTTGGGCCTTAAGTCTTTTTCATGCGACCACCTTAAACCCTACAGTCCGAACCAACATCATGCCTTTTGATTGCTGTTTAATGGCCTTCTTTTCACCATCTTTTCTAAAGCTTGTAGTTGCTTTTTTTTTTTTTTTTTTTTCTCACTCCTGTAGACTTAAAGGGACTTATGGCTGGTGGTTGGAAACAGTGTCCTCTAGTGGTCCCATGTGGACTTCTTAAAATCATGGACAACTGTGGCGTTTGACAAGTGCTTTATTCCAAAGTTCCCGAGTTTTAAAAAGGTTGAACTAATAGAACATGCATGCTTTTTAGAGTCATCTCTTGGTTTATGAAGCAAATCAGGAATTATTTCAACAATAACACACCCAAGCACAAGTATCCACTGTATAAACTTATACTGAAAAGACTCAGTAGTAAATATGAAATCACATTAGCAGGTCTTCACTGGAGGTCATACCAGAGCAGGAACATATATCAGTACTGAATTTTTGGTATGAGACTCTCATTTGGATTTTGTTTATGATAATATTTGTGGTGCAGCTTAAATATTGTCTTTTGATCCTCCACATGAATGAACAGGGAATGTCTCCACCTGCTTGGCCAGAATTATTTTTTTTCTACTTTATCTACTCTATAGTCAGATATTAAACCCTAAAATTCACAACTGAAAATATACTCCCATTATCAACAGCAAAAAAACTTCCATTATTTTATCTTATTATATCTTTTGCCCTTAGTACAATGTAAGGTACAGTCACATTACTCTTCTGCCTGCCAAACATTCGCTCAGTCTCCCATTCATTTCAATTGAAGCCTGTTTGATGGACAAATTCGAGCATTCATTTCAGTGTCATCTTCATGGGTCACCTTTTGTTCAACTTTGACCTCACAGATGTGCACAGATGTTAAATAGGAACACTGATGAACTGTACTTTGAAAGTCACTTTTTTTGTGGCGCCATTTTTGTTTTGCACACTAACAGACTGAAAATTGCTGCATCGCCCCCACAGACTGATCAACATTTATTAATCACCCAGGTTGGAATTGTGAAGCCTGTTTTGAGGCCGAGTGCAAGGCGAATTGCTCAAACATAAGAGTAATGTGACTGGACCTTTAAGGTTGTAAAGACACAGGAAGTAGGAAGTCAGTACACTGCACATGGGAAATTGTAGAGCATCTGAATGAATGGTGTAAAGCCAAGATCAGATCTCACTAGAATGAGAACCTTTTTCAGTCTACCTGAATGCAGTCATGTCAACTTTCACTAGAAAAGCATAACAAGGTCGAAATGTGTCAGTCAATCAAAGGTGAATGGCTCTACGTCGCAAACTACTTCACAACTACGTAAGATGTTTTAATAGACTCTTTACCTCCAGTTAAAGCTTTGACTTAGTGTTTCATAAATGCTTATCTCTTCTTGAAAAGTAACTTAACACGAGGCTGAAAAGCACGGTTCCTCTGCCCTCCTTGGTGCACGGGTAACAACACCTAACAGTGATGTCATGGAGTACACCTGTACATCACTGCAGCCAAGTGATTAAACCACTGGAGGGCAGCAAAGACAACACTTTCAGGGCGTGCTAAGTTACAATATAGTGGTTCTTAAAAATGTCAGATTTCTTTTTTCACACTACGATTCTTGAAATGAATTATTATTATTATGTTTGAGTTGATTTGGTCATCTAAACAGTTTTTTTTTGTTTTTCCTCTGTAAGGCTTGGAGAATGACTTGATTCAGTGTAACCAAGACTTTTTCATTGTGATAATTTGCATTCCTGAAATCAATATGTATACTGCTGTTTTCAAACTGATTTATGTCACACATTTATATTTTGGTAAAAAAAAAAAAATTACTGTAAATTATATTTTAAATTTAATTTTCTAAGTACCAATCCAATGTTTTACCTCAGTACTCAGAAGGTAATGTTGTAATTTAAAAAAAAAAAATTGGAAATCAGCAGTTCATAAAATATTTAGCTTTGGTCACAGATGCAGTCAAAGTGCTGTGCATTGGTTTTTGGTTTTAGCCGTGATCCTCGATTGAACTGATGAAGGGTTTTTCTTACAGTTTTTAAATAAGTATTTTAAATAGAATTATGCTCTGGGACAAAATGCCATTGTTGACGTAATGATGTCAACTTAATTTTACTCAGAAATAGCGTTCTTTTTGTTGAATAAATGAGAATTATATCTAAGATATGCATGCTTTTAATAAGAATACTGATATATAAAGTTAGAGCCAACATGATTCACTTGCATCTGATGACAAACACTGGCTTATGAGTAGACGTTACCTTAAGACACTCTATCAAGAGTCAGACGAGCAACCCGGACTGAATTTGAACCTTTCGAGGTGGGAGTAGCGATGCTGATCATGGGTTGGTGTTTCTGGGTTGACATCATCCATTTTCATAGGATGTATTATGTAAATACAAGAGAACTGCTGTTTTTATGCCACAAGGGGGAGCCTTCATTTCAGAGATACAGTAGGGAACACCAATAACATTATACCTCTATTTTCTACAGTAGCATTTCAAAAGGTTTTGATATAATAGAAAACTCAACTTAGATACTGTTATTAGACAATTGAAATCAGCTGTAAGTTTTATTTTGTTTCAGGATTTTAACTTATTCAGATAATAATTGTACAATATGGTATAAGAATGCTAACATGGAGAGCTCTTGTTTTAACTATGGATTATAGTCTGTATTATCAATTCAGGTTAAGAAATTAGTGTTGCTTTCATCCTATTTTACAAGCATTACTTCCTTTTATACTCTGCTAAAATGCAAAAAATGTGTTTGATTCTATTCTTTTTTATCGCACTTTGGCAGCAGATTCCTGTGTAGCTTCAGATCTGAGTTGTCTTATTAGTAAGCCTAATTTATACTTTTGTAGCAACACTATTTTTATATAATGGCAAAGAAAGGGTTCAGTGTCTTTGTTTTTTCCTGTGTCATATGTGGCAGCGCTGTTCAATGTTTCTTGAATACATTACCCACTGTAGTATGTGATGTGTGAATAAACTCCAAATCTGTCAAACTGTGGTGTGTGTGCAGCTTGAGGAATGATAGCAGTCTGTGGATGTGTGTGTTGAGAGATGGAGGATGGTGAAGTTGGGAAGTATACGTGCATTCAAGGGTTAGACTGAAACTAATGTGCTTTAAACTCCCTTTGCTTGCATTTCAGAGGAAACAAGTTTCTTTTCAGTCAAGGGGTTCAAGTAAAACATTAGAACCTGCTTTAATTTTCATAGGCTTCTAAAAGCTGCCGGTGGATTCCAGTGCGTACGTGCAGTCACAAGGATTTTCTTTCATGCCCTTGTGCCCTGCACAGACCCCACTCAACATGAACTTAGCTCTGCTCACCTTTTTTCTTCAGCATCAAGCACTCAACAAGTGAAGGAAGGGAAGTCTATGCAGACGTCTACCAGCTACATCCTCCCGGTAGACCTTCACCCCTGCTGCGACTGAGCCTCTTCAGCTGCAACTTCAAGAGTGGTGGGCCATGATGGCGGGTACAAGTCATATGACTGGGCTCCCTCCATCTCTGCTTCTCTTCCCAGCTCTCCCTCCTCCCCGTTGAGAGCCCTGGAATATGAAGATCTCCTTTCAGGATCTCCTTTCAGGACCTCCTGCACGTTACCAAAAAGGCAGCAGATCTGAGAAGCATTGCAATGCCGGCAGGACAACCTGCACCTGCTCCCGGTCTCTTCGGAGGGGACACCTACAACCAGGAGCCACTGGCCAGATGTCCTGCTGCTAGAACAAAGCCTTCCACAAGACTTTCATCTTGCTTGTCAAGGAAACTTTCGGCCGATGCATGCCCACGCTCTTGTCTCCTTGTGACCAGGCAGACATCTGGACAGCGGCATCTTGGCCTTCTCTGAATCCTTTCATAGTTTCTATCTGCACAATGTTTCTGACTTCTCCCTGACTTATTCGGTTTTAAACATGCTAGACGGCAGATGATGCATTGTCAGATCTGGCACTATGCACATGCCTGTAATCCCATCATCATGGATTAGTGGACTGCACGGGGCACCATAATGGTACATAACCAATGTCCCACTCTTGGACACTGCTGTGCAAAGGCCAGTGCCCCGCTGCCTTACTGTACTACACTTCGCATTATGGGGTTGTGAACTGGTTCATGTCATCTGCTTGTGGACCTCGGTGTCACAGGTGGCGCTGGCTACATCAGCTTAGCCCTTTACACAATAGCGACAGACCTTAGAGGGCAAAGCATACAATGAAATGAAATGTTCGGTATGGTAACTCCAGATTCTCTGAGTGTAAGCGCAGCCCTCTAAGACCCAGGTGCCCTGCTCCACCGGCATTAGTTGAAGAAAATGCTGACTTTGGGAGTAGGGCTGAGGTCACGCAGTTGATTTATACTGCAGGAGCGGACATGAGGCGGGCAACAAGGGTGCAAAAGGAAATCTTCATGACTGCGCATGCACATGGGTATGAACTAGAAGTGACAGCTCTTAGAGGGCTTCGCCTATACTCACAGAATTTGGAGCTATGATATGTAACTAATGTTCTGTATTTATGAATCAAGAGAGCCTGAGAAAATATTTGACACTCTTCCTGTAAAAATGAGGCCGCTTGCTTATTTTCAGTATGAATGAGGACTCCCACCCAGAGAGAAATGAAGCAGAGCTTTCCACAGTGGCTGAGAGGAGACGGAGGGCCTCAAACACATGTAGAGGGGAAAGAGGCCCTATATGAGGGCCGAGCGATTGAAGACTCGCACATGGGCAGTGAATATACAGAGGCTGCTTAGAGGTGCGTGCAAGAGATCCCCAGGGGCTGCGGATAGGGCAAAAGAGCGAGGGAGTGAGACAGAAAGAGGGGAAAGAGCGAGCAAGTGTTCATCACAGCCTGCTGTCTTTCTCCCTCCTTTCGCACCCGGGTCAGTCGGCCCCCAAGGTGCAGCAGTCTGCAGCCATGCAGAAACACCCGCGCTCTCGTCTCCTCCGCTGCTCCCAGCACAAGGGCTGCCTACCAAAGCCTAATTTGCAGCACATGCGTCGAAGTTTGCCTCCACCATCAACCCCCTCACCCACCACACACACACACACACACACACACACACACACAATATAACCTCCTCCCTTCCTCCACACCCCACCGCTGAAGGTGACGTTTTTCCACAAGCCATTACTACAGTGACATGCTAGGTTTGTTTTTGCTTACAGCACCAAGTGTTTGCGAGCCGGCCCTCTTTTTTTTTTTTCTCAGTCATTTAGAAAAGCGAAATGTGGGGGAAAACAACCCAGCCAGTGGACAATTGGTTCCGTTTCAGTCTGGGTGAAGGAAAAGTTGCAGATCAGCTCTTTCTCAAGGAAAGAAGGGGGAGTGTTTGCAGATATACAGTATGTGCAGCTGTTTTCCAATCAACATACATCCACACAAATCTTCTAAGCAGGAAATATGAGTTGTTTTTTACTGGATCTTCCAGTTGTAAAATTATGAATTTGTGTTTTGACTGCATTGAGAGTGAATGCAGCAGTAGCTGAATATGAAGGGGGTTCCCTCTGTGTAGAAGTATGTGAACACTAGGTGGCAGTATCTGGCTTTTTTTCAGCTGCACAGTGGACACAGTAAAAGCATCACCCAAACAATATAATGCATTTAAGCACTGTAAACTAAGACCTCAGAAGTTAACATAGATTTAAGAAGAAAAATCAAACATAAAGTAATTTTACATTGCCTTATATGCACAGGTGTAGCTTTTGATAAATGGAAACACGGTTGTGCTGCGACGCTCCAGGTAACCCAGGTTTGACCAAGACAGCCAGAAGTCATCCAATAATCCAAAACTATTTTTAATTTTGGCCTGGATGTCTGTGTGCATACAAACAACTTCCACAATGAAGGAAGGGAAATGAGTTTTGGGTCATTTGGGGTTTTTCGATCTAGAGGACTTCTTCTTGAGTCCAGAGCACTCGAAGAAATCCACTAACGACAGGAAAACATGTAAGCAGGACAGAAAGTAGATGTGGGGTCAAGTTGAATCCATGAGGTTTTATGCAGCACTATACTTACACAATCCAATGCTTGCCCTCTCTTCACATTCAATATCTGCACTTGAACAGATTTTTTGTCGGTGTTCCTGTTTGTTCGCTCTTCCACGCTGACCCATTAAAAAAATATGCGGCCCCTGTAGCTGATTGTTTTGCTTTACCCAGTAAGACACATGTAGCCATCCAGCTACATTTACAGTAACAGAGAAAGTTCTGTAGACTTCCTGTTGCCCTTGGCTGTTACACAACCAAAAGGAGAGGCGTCCAGGTTTCGTTTTCCGAGCCCAAATCGGGTGGTGCCATGCAGCTTTGCTCCCACCTCTGGCATTGACAAGGTTGGCACCTTCACCCCTGCCCAACCAATGGCCATCACAGCTGTCCCGACTTGTCTGCTCAGTGAGCGTTGGAGGGACAGGGAAGGACAGGCGGAAGGAAGTGTTCTCATCCTCCTCTCCTTGTCCTGTATGGAGGACCCGGTGTCACCGGCACTGTAGCTTCTCCTGCTCAGCGGGTGCTGACTTTTATCGGCAGTGACATGAATGTACAGAACTGCCAGGGCGCATCCACCCAGTTGCTGTCAGGTGTCGTTCCCGCTAACACTCCACCTAGCCCCTGACCTCACAGGCACCCGGTGCGCCTGTCTGTTCGCCTGCCTGCTCTGCTCCCTCTGCACACCTGCGCATATATACACATGCACGCACATCATACACCGACTCAGATTAAAGGCTTTACCCACCACAGGCCAAAAAAGATGGAGACTGTGGCTGCTCGTGCTCCTCTCAGAGTCGCTGGGTTCTGCCAAAGCCACAGATGATACAATATGATGTAAACTGTACAATGATGCCTTCACTGACACATGACGAGCGCACAGGTGTTTTTGCACTCCTCATATGTACCAACACACACATCCTCCCCGAAACAAAGAGCACACAGTCTGCGAGGCTTGCGATGAGGAATTTCACTGCCTATTACAGTGGGCAGAGCAGCATTTGAATATTTCATATCTAAGTCAGAGTTATGAGATGACGCCGAAGTGTGAAAATATGATGTTTGACTCTTGGCTTGAGAAAGGCGAGCGTGGTCATTGTGAAAAAGGAGGTCAAGGTTAAATTTGCTCTGTGGATATAAATAGCCCTTCAGTGATGTCCCCCTGATCTCACCGTTATTATTTATTAATCGTTGTCATGATCTGGGGAGCACATCCAGCCTCACCATGCAATTTCAGACAGCTGAAGACAATGACAAGAGGAGGACGAATATCAAACCCAAATTTTAGCAATGAAGCACATATATTTTGGGGTTTTGCGAAACAGGCCTATTTGCTTTGTGCAAAAGCGTAATTGCCCTTTTGTTAAACTGCCATATTCAGGATTGCTGACGCTGGTCTTTACAACCATTGTTATTGCCAGGGCATATCAGTGGTTACGTTCCCGACACGACTCTGCCTTTTGTTAACTATTTTTTTCACTGACATAATTTCTGTATTCTACAATTAATTTGCACCAAGAGAACCTAATGCTTGACAAGTAACATTGCACATACCAGTAAAATTGTGTTATTTGGCTGGGAAGTTTTTACAAAATGTCACAAGTTGAAAGTAATCAACTCTTCTGTCTCGGCCTATTATACAATCTGTTCCTTCTGCTGCCGGTTTATTTCTCCCCTGTTTTGTCCCTCCTCTGTCGTATCTGCACAGTTTTCAGCCGCTCAGTCAGTTCACCTTCTGCTGCACCTTTCAAACTTCTTTCCCTGCAAATGAGTTGTTAGACAGAGTCCCTCGGGCTGTGTTGACAGCTCACGAAGGTAAAACATATACCATGCACTTGTAACACAGGGAATTTAAATCCAGTTCCTGACGTGTTTGCTCCTCTATTTCCCCCATCTCCTCCCTACTTTAACAATATGACCCGCACTGCATGAAATTATAATACAGCAATGAAAAGGAGCATTTGAAAAAAAAAGGTTTTTAAAGCATCTCTTTGGGCATGTTTTCAAAATTCTGATTTTTCAACTTGTTTGATTACTTTTCTTTTATAAGTCAATTTCAAGTTTTATAAGCCAATGAATTGTAGACTTGAAGAAGCAGGATTTGCTCACTCAGATCTATGAAAAATTTGGGGAAATGCATTTATTCATTTGCTTGTTGAGAGTTAGATGAAAAGATTGATACCACTCTCATATGTGTCAGGTTTTTTTTAAAGCTTAGCTTAGCATTAAGTCTTGGAAGCAGGGGATCAACTAGCCTGACCCCAAAGGTAAATAAGTCAGCCAAGCAGCACCTTTACCTTCACTAATTAACATGGTTTATCTCTTTTGTTTAATCTGTGCAAAAAAACTGTAAAAACAAGTCATGTTTTTTTTGGACGATTATGTGTCGGACTATTTCAGAAAGTCACTGCCCCCGGCCAAGAAATAGTCACATAGCACATAGACAACTGTTTAGAGTTGGTGACTAACTCTCTCCTAGATTCAGCTTTATATTCTACTTATCTCAGTCCCAGAAAGAAAAAAAGAAATATTTCCTCTTCCTTTAATGCCTGCATCGTTTCAACTGGATTTTATGACTCATGATTTGTTCATGTGTTTGTTGAATGATGATCTGTCTGCGTCACTTCTGTATTTTTTTTTTAAATGCTGAAACATAAATGAATCAAGTAAAAAAGATGAATAAAAACAGATTAAGGGTTTTCTGTTTGGTCTTAGAGGTTCATTCACATCTCATTTGAATGATGATTTTATTCTTCCATCTTTTATTGTTAGTTCTTTTTTATCTTTTGCGGCACTTTTATGGGTGATGAAATTTTACTTTTTCAAATTCATTATAATTGAGGCATTTGTGATTTGAAGGTAACACAGTCGTGAGTGAAAGTAGTTTTTGTGAGCGACTTCTTCTTCAGTCCAAGTGTCATCACTTAAGTGTAGTGTTCTGCCGGATTTTTAGAGCATTCAAATTGTATTACAAACCTTTTAAATCTGTTTTATTGCTGCATGTCATGACTGCGTTGTTAGGATATTGCCTGTAGTTTTAACAGAATTATCTTTTGCCACAGAACAACCCGGGCCGGCTCGTTCTTTATGCTTGGCTCTCCGCCAGCGAGTGTCATGTGAGGCGTCGCTCTGGAGCTGAGGTAAAGAAAGTACATTTTTAATGATTTAGCATTGAGTGCCTTTCTATTCTATATTCCATCATCTCATTTCCATGATTTGTAACTACTTGGTGGCTGGAATGATTCCTTAGGGAAAATAATTCCTTGGCACAGAAGCAGACACTCAATTGAAAATACACAGTGGGCAATTTTAATTTGAGAGGATACTGAAAAATGAGCCATTTATTAAGCCTGTTTGATAATCAAAGCTAATGGATCATTTCAATTTTCTTAACTCTGCAACTGCTAAAAGGAAATGAAGAGAGGCTGCCTGTGTCCGGTAATTTGGATATATAAAATGAGGTGATACATTATTAAATGGAAGTATGCTTTTGTAATCAGGAAGCTTAATTGTTTGAATTATTTTGTACAAAGCAGTTTTTCTCCCACTGTAAGGATTTGAGACGTGCTCTACAAATATTAACCTTTCTTGAAAATTATTACTAATATTATTACTATTATTAAAAAAGACAAAGATGGCCAGCTCTCATGTGTGTTATTGCCATTAGGAAGCGATCGCTATGCAGTCGCAGATCTAAATCTCCCACAAGGTGTCTCAGATCTGGAGCAAACACAGAGGGACCCAAGGGCATTACAGGTGCATCATGATGACGCACACCACTCATCAATGTCCTAGTCCTTGACAATGTCATTCTAAACTGAGAAAAAAAAAGCAGCTTCTGGGATCTGTTCAGCGAGGCAGGCTTGTTTACATTCTCCCTTTTCTTACTCCTCCTAATTCTTTCTGGTATTCTTTTCCCTCTCACTCCTTTGTTTTGATAGAAGCTGGTATCTTATTGGTGGAAGCGAAAAGACAAGTTGATTGATCAGGCCGGGGGGTATTGATCAAGCTGATCCTCTGCCATGACCCTTGACCTTCTGATTGACAGCAGCGCCTATAATGAGGCCTCAGAACAGAGACCATAGGATAGGGGGTTTGGGGAAGGGCATCTGTGGGGGAAAAAAAACCCAAGGGGATGGGTAGCGTACACACACGCACACACACACACACAGCCCAGCTCAATCAACTTGGTGCCATTGTTACATTGCAGTGCCCTCGATAACCCCAATTTGCATAATCGGCTTTTGCATTGTTTGGCCCAGACACATTAAGGTGCGGCATTGCATTGTTGACTGCAAATCAGCATGTGCCCATTGTTTGCTCATCTCAATGTAGCATTATGCATTGTTTACTTATGCTGCAGCATGTGTTTTTCTGCTTACTGACTTTACCATCTCGCTAAACGCATTATGTTTCCTTTCCCGGCCGAAGTAAAATATACGTTACATCTTACGCAACGCGAGTGCGTCTACGAAAAACCACAGCATTGTTTACGTCCTCCGCAGGCCACTTTGATTATTTACGACACACCCAAAGACAAGAAGGTATATATGTTCTTTACAAAGCCTGCTGCGTTTTGTTAACGTTGTTTACCAACCACATTCTAGACATTCCTGCCATTTTTCTCTCGGTTATAGTCGCCCAAGGACTTCACCTCTTTGAGTGCTCTGAGACATTTGTACCTTGGTTTTAAAACTCTATACAAAGAGAATGCTGATTAACACCAGTTGGCCTAAACACAGGCTCCCACTCACTTTGTATGGCTGTTTCCATTTCTGCTTACAGGTGACACACACCTGCATCAACCATGCGCAACCCACTCCAACATCAGTCAGATAAACACTGGTGTGCAAGCATACACCCTCATACACACATGCATGCACAGTGCAGAGCCGTGACACTGGCGCCGCTCTATGAATCCGATGCTTTATGAGCATTCGGCACATAGTTTTTCTTTGATCGCTCAGATGGGTGTAAACATGCCCTGCCAATGAAACACACGACCTCAAAGATATTGAGCAACGAGGCTTGGTTGCATTAATAAAGGGAAAACTTCAATAGGTGCGAAGCTTTGATACGGGCTCAAAAGGACACTTGAGAGATGTTGACTTTTGACAGCTGTTGATTTAGTTTTAGTCATCCTTGCGTCTACAGGTCAGTAGCGTAGAGGAAATATTCATATTCAGTTCTTGATTTTAAAATTGCAGGCAGAACCACGAAGCGCCCGGACATCCAGTGGTTTCTGTGATGATTCTCTTTTTGTTTGTTGCTATATTTAAAAATGCTCACTGTGTACGACGTGGAGACCTCCTGACCTCCACACTGCAGGTGTTTTGTTTGGATGAAACAAATTGTGCTGAGGCCAGCTCTGCAGCAGCATTACCTCCAGTGTGAAACCAGTTAAACTGCACTGACAGTTGTTATCTAAATCTTTCATCTGTAATGTTTGAGGTTTTCTCTCCTTAGTGCTTAACAGTGTTGCTGCTGCTCTGTGGTCGCTGCTGTCAAATTTGATTCATCCCTTAACATAGCCTTTGTGCAGCCTTATGCAGTCAGTGTGCAAGTGTACGCAGTAATTTGATTAAGGGTTTTGATTGTTGAAAACCATCTCATATTTGGACACGAAATTCAATTTTTTATCACCATTCTTTGCAGCCGTTAACTCCAGATTTGACATATCCCGCTAAAGCCATTAATCCTTGTGTTTGAAAAGTTAGTCTGAATTTATATTTAAATCAAGTAACATGCAATTTTGTTTTTGGTTTTGTTAGTATAAGACTTTGTGAAATACATTTGATTAATCCTACATTCATTGATTTTGTGAACACAACGTTGATGTATTATCACCTAAAGTTGATTTACAAGTAGACACAGGGCGACATCATCATTCATCTGGGGTCTGGTTGTGTTCACCTGAGGAACGCCAGTTTGATACTCACTCTCCTTTTAGCTCTCTTTTCCTCTCCACCAACTACTGAGGGAAATATCTTGCTGTTAAATTGTTAAATGCTCCACTGCGTTCACAAGGTAGTCGCTAACATTGTCTTTCTGTTATGTCAAGATGATAGGGTAGGTCTGTCACTACGAGCATCATTTGTCACAATGCGTGTAATAATTTGATCAGTTGTTGATGTAAAAATGTTGATTGTGACAGGTTGAAGTTAGGATGAGTTACTATATATTGATTTAAAATCTTTGATTAGATTGGGATGCAGCTTTTGGTAATGTTTTACTTGCATTAATGTAAAATTTGGCGATGAAATCTTTTTTTTTTGACGCATATCTGTTGGAAAAATTGACTTAGTACAATTTTCAAAAAAGGCATCAGGCTCCCTAACTGGCCTAAATCCAACCTGTGTAGACATCTATTTGACTGTACAGTCGGCATAAGGAGCTTTAATCTGCAACTCTCCCAAGTGTCAAAAGGGGTCAGATATATCATAAATAATCCAATTTTATGGCTGTATTTTACAACGTGAAAGCCTACACAATATACACTTAATTTTATGTGAGGAACATCCTGCGAGTAAAGGGAAGGCGGGTTTGAGTTGTAGTTCAATGAGTTCAACGTGTGAACGTAAAGCTGAAAATTCAGTAGTGACAAACTGGGAAGGACTGTTGCATGAATTAGGTCTTTGCACTCTCTTCCTCAAATCTTTCCCTGCCCTAAAGCAATCCTTCGGTCACCCTAAATGTTTTTAATAAGACCAAGCCATTTTTCTTCCAATGGGCCATATCCCATTCACCTTACCAGACATTTTTCCACTCTTCCTCACCCAGATGGATCAGACTACCTCAAGCAAAAAGGTCTAGAACGCTTCCAAGAAATAATTTCTTTCCTTATTCCTTTCTTGGAAAGCATGCAGTTTCAGCCATCGTTTGGTGAACCGGAGGCCTGCGCCAAATTGTTGTCAGTCCTGGGGGCTTGATGCTTCAACCTGGTTAATACCGCTGCAGAAACCACTCTACTTTGTGTTTTTATGGACAAGCGTCACTGCAACTGTATTTCAAGTAGGCCGGCTAATGAGCTTTTTAACCATCTCCATATGGACGTGCTCTAACGTCTAGACGGAGGGGCAGTAGTGGTGGCAAGCAGTGGTGTGCTGACTGTGCCGTACTCTGCTCCCCTGCACATATAATTCTTCCCCACAAGCAGTAGAGTTAAACCGAGGGCAAGCCTTGGTTGCCTTCGGGGACCCATAATGGGTTATTGTTTACCACACAGCTCACAACAGCGGCTAAAATCCAGGATGTGACGATGATGAGGAACACACTCTTCATGCACGTTTACATATAGACAATGATGTGACGTTCAGCAAGGTTCTGTATTTTCCTGTCCAAATGAAATATTTAGTTTCAACTTTGGGAGTTAAGGACACTATTTCATCGTTGTACTTTTTTAAAATAATTTATCTGCTCAAAGAGTCTCAGCAGTGCAGAAATGTTGGCATGCATTGCTTTAAATTAATGTACTGAATAGTCTATATCATATAGCCGTGCTTCCACTGGAGAGGCAATAAACTTGTACATCTTACTCAGTGAATTGGATTGGATTGTGTCATCATGTGTCTGGGAACCATGTGTCAAGGCTGAGGCTAAAAAAAAGAGAGAAGAAGTTAAGCACTGTGATTCTGAAGGTTGCTTTTTAAAAATTTGTATTTGCTTTTTTTTGGCTCTTCAAAACACATAAATTTGAAAAGGCCAGTCTTTGCAGTGAGGGGGTGTACAATTAAACTAATGTATGATTTTTATGTGCTGAAGCTTTCAGAAACATGGCCAATGCACTTTCATTTGCCAGAAATAGAAAGATACCAACTTTCTGCCACCTCCACATCTCTTATGCATTTATTTATTGAATGCTAGTCCAGTAATACAATAGAAAAAAAACAAACAAAAGAAAGGATCACAATCATAGGAATAGGAAGTAAGCTGCAACAGAATTGAGATTTATATCATGCCATTGTTTGTTAACCGAAACTAAAATGCAATGGATAAAAAATTTAATTTTTGCTGTGTCGACAGCAAACATTCTGACAATGATCTAAAATGTCGACGTGGACAGAAAACGTTTGGGGAATAAATCGAATTCTCAATTGTAGCCATGTTCTTCTGTCTTAGTGGGTTTGATTTACTTCTGACTGGAAAGTTTGCAGGAAATGACCTATGTTACCTTGTTTAGTCTTCATGAGCTGTTATATAACTGAATCAGGTGCTGTGACATTAAACATATAGCTGTTCCAGTATATTACATGAGAAGTTGCCAAAAGTTAACTGAGGTGGTGTTCAGGTTTGTGGGTGGCCAAGTGACCAACCATTATATCAGGCCTTGATCTATTAAAATGTGATTTTTTTTTTAATGCCTTAAACTTGTCGTTCATCACTAAATTGTATTAACCAGCAACAAGGAGAACCAACCTTTTTGCTCTGTTGTAATTCGACAGTGAAAATGTGCCTTGAAGGTGCAGATAAGTGGACAGATGTAGCCTGACTGGGGCATAAGAAGATACGATTCTCTGTGGTGAGAAAAGCTAGAGGCAGAGTTACAACACAGTCACATCCTCTTCCCTTACTTTCTGTTGCTCTACAGCTGGAAGCTATGACTAATAAATGATGTAGCACTTGGATAAGGGAAGATAAAGGGGCAGACTGGAAAGTTGGGGAGGGGTGGAGGGTGGGGGGTAGGGGATGACATATAGAAAAAAAAACAAGTAGAACGTAATATATCATAGCACAGTGATGCAAATGCACTTAGGAGAGATGATTAAATTACAGACATTAAAGTAGGACACAACCATGTGCTTGAGTTAACTTCTCCCCGTTCGCCGTGATCCACGATGATCTACCATCTGACCTGAGATGATTCAATTTGCTGCGAAGAATTCATGTAAATTAAACAGTAGACTTCACTAATTCACGTGGAGCAACTGACATTTCGGTTTTCATCTGCAAAATGTGACGTTTAATTGATTTCACGCATCGTGGCAGACAGTAATCGGACTACTCCCTGCAATGATTACTTCACGTATCGGCCAATACTCTGATGATTCTGTTTTTGATTCTCAGGCCATAACACAATAGCAGCCTCTACTTTGAGTGTTCACATATAGCATGGCATCGTCCGGCTGAACTGGCTGCCCTTCCATGCTAAGCGCATATAAATGACAGCTGTCATAAGCATTAGAAAAGATTAAACCCGATTTACGCGAACGTACATGTATACATTTTCTGTAATCTTTGCGATATTCTCTTCAAAAGTGACAAACAACACCTCCGTCTCAGTTAGCGCTTATCGGGAGGAGGTTTCTTTTTTATGACCAAAAAACTGCCGGCGTGACAGTTTTCATGGAATAACTGAAAATTCGACCTGGTACGAGTTTGTAGGTAGCGTGGGATTATACTCTTAAGTGCTTTAATGGGTATTCTGTAACGGCATTATATTTAGAAAGAGCCACCGCTTCACAAGGTTCTGGCCACTATTATGGAATTCTATTGTCACTCAGGCTTTTATTTTCCTTTCACATCCCTCTACCATTCAGATATTTACTGCAAACCTAATCTGCATTTATTCTTTAACGTGTTAACATTGTTGACACAGTGTAAATCATTTTACTCTCCAGATCATCCGCCAAAAAAAAAAAAAAAAAAAAAAAAGGCAAAAGCATTTAGGTTTGCACTTTAGAACAGCCACAGTTACAGATTAAGCTGGGTGCATTAATGGATTATAGGACAATGTTTTTTTCCTTTTTGACTCGCGCTGCTCCACAGTCACTCGGATGACGCGGTGGGATTATTGTACAATAACTGCAACCACTTTTCTCTAAACAGAAGTGATAGGGAGACAGCAATGGCTGCGGCGCCATGGGAGCACAGAGGAGATAAAAGTTTGAGGATGTTTATGATTTACGCGCTTATTAGACTTTCTTTCTCCAACATGTCGTAATTGATGAAAAACGAAAATTTAAAGACTTTCTACTTTTAAATATTAACTGACCGAGCTCTGTGTTCATATTTTACTCGCCTCGCCAAGCTGTTACTTTTAGACAGCGCAGATTTAATCTCTCTGGGTCAAAAGTGAGTGGCAAGAGAGAGGGGGGGAAAAAAAGCCAAAAAATGTTTGCATGCATTCAGATAATGAATGTGGATAATCCTGACAGTGTCATTTACTCTTACAATACTTCATGTTCGACCGTTTATTGTGTAAATATATAGTAAACATGGGCAAAGATCAGTCCATAGCACATGGCTTTTATTTTCAGGATAGATGTTTGGAAGTTAGAGACAACTGCAACTGATAATCTGACTCAAATAATTTGGAGCTTCTTGCATCTTTCAGTTGAGTTAAAAAGAGTTTTTTTCTGATTTGACAGTGTGAAAGGTTTGTCCGGCGGTGTCTCATTCACCGTTGATCCCTGACTGATCTCAACAAAAGCGGCGCACTGGGTTCTACTTTACGCACTGACTCAGATTTGCGGTGGGATTTGCAGAATAGCGCAGGGGCTCTGTGACATGAACCGTCACAGGTCATTGGGTTAAGATGGGATGTCGTCTTCCTGGACCATCAAATCCAGGAATAACTGGGAATCGGCCTGTTGTGAAAAGGAGAGATATTGTGACGCTCTCTCGCCGGCAAATGGTAGAGAGCCAGGGAGGCACACAGTTTGAACTTTGTGCATGTCGATTGGTCCATGCCCCGAGGGGCTGGGTAGTGGGTGCAAGACTATATTAAAACAATTCAGCTCAATCTCCTTGCATAACGGAGGGCTGGTGACTGACCTTTATGAGAGCATGTTTCAGAGGGTCCCCCCCCCTTCAGTCTGTACATAGTGTACCAACCTGGACGGATGCTGACTGTAAGACATTAGGTCATCTTTTCTATCTTCAGCACTCATGTTCCTTTACAGAGAGCGAGAGTGACAGTCTGATCTTAGGTGAAGAATGCAATTACAGGACTGGAGAAGTCTTTCACCTTCTGTCATGATACTTCGGCACCTTAGTGGGTTTGCATTTCCACTTTCCTTCAGTGTTAACTTCTGATATCAAGTACGTTCTATGAAAAATCCACTTGCACAACACTAGATTACATTCAAGTCTGTGACCCTCTGCTGGTGGAGAAAATATAGGTCAGAAAAGAAAGCATGCACTTTGCCGCAAAGTGTGCATCAAAAGCGTCTAAGTCAGGGGGTTTTCGAGCCAAACAAGAAGTCTTTCAAAGAGATGGAAGTGTTGCCACACAACCAACTCTGAAAGGAGAATGTGGGTTAACAACCTGTCATGTGAAGGTTTGGACACACAAAGTGATCCACTGTCTCCTTTGACAAGATTTAAATGTGTGGTCCATGTGAAACTCTGCTCCCAGCTACTTTCAAGGTCAAACACCTTTCAGTATGTCCACCCCCCCACCCTGCCCCGGACACAAAAGGAAAATATGCGGCCCAGAGTCGCAACAGCATATGAAAAAGAAAGCAAATATTTAATGTTTGTTCTCTCTTCCCTTTATGGTAGGTGGCAAGTTTTGGCTGTCTAAACACACATTTACAACAAACAACCGCGGGAGGACGGAGAGGAAACACTGACATTCCAGCTGAGTGTCTCTATGGAAAGCCATTATAAGGAGAATCACTGTCTTCTCTGTGTCAAATCCTCTGACTAACAGTAACACTGACCAACATTTCACTCGGGCTTACGAAGGCTTCCTCACCGCTCTCACAAACCTTAGTCAAGAGCGTGGTTTTGAAACGCACATCCATCTTAACACGGCGGCTCGGTAAACATTAAGACGTGTGAGTCAACCTGAAACGTACAAATCCTTTACATTTATTCTCTCTCAAATTCCTGTGACCAAAAATCATTGTGTGTTAACTGAGTAATCTTATTTGCGATAAAAAACCCCACCAAACTGCGGCTTTTAAACCGAAAGACGAAAGGACACACGATCCATCAAATTAAGTTAAGTAAAGAAGGGACAAGAAGTTCTTCGACTTTGTCATTGTTCTCCCATTACCTCTGTGATGTACTGCTTACTTTATTTTGAAAAGACATTAATGGGAAGCATGACTTTGATAGGACAGTTGGGTCTGCTTTAATAGAAGACATCACACTTTACCAAAGTAAAATAGAGGACTTTTCCAAATGCCTGCAAATGGCCTGATAGTAGTTTAAAAATTTCAGAGCCTTTATATATTGATTGATACTGATTGTTTGTCACATTACAAAATAAAAGCTCTGTAAGTCTATGTTATGTTTCACACTGAATTTAAATTGAGAAGCAGTGTTGTTACCCTTTATTTAAGCTTTAATGTATATATAGAGAGAGAGATAGAGAAGTGGCAGTGCTTTAATTTGAAAATGAACTTTAAAACTTTCTTTGCAAAAAAAATATAAAAAAGCAAAAAAATAAAAAAATAAAAAACATGGATTGCACTAATTCCTCCACGTTCCCAGGCTGCATGGTTCTGGTCCTGTGTTGTGGACTTGGTGGAAGTGTTGGATTGTTTAAATTGTAACCGCTAGAGGGATACATATGCGCCTTTCCAACTCAGTAAACACCATCCTATCACTATGTGCCATGGAGAGAATCAGTGAGAGTTGCCTACCTGTGTGTGACTTCCCACTTTGAAAAAAAAAAAAAAAACACACACACACACTCACACTCACACACACACACGCTCACACTCACACACACACACACACACAGCTCCCGGAACATTTGAAACATGAGTTGTTCTTTAAAAAAGACTTAGAGAGGGGGGAAAAAACTGCCTCTAAAGCGCACGACCAGCTCCGACTCCTCCAAGTGTATCTGCTCCAGGCGATCAATGAGGACCGCTCCTGCAGCTCCCTGTCCCTCTGCCTCTCACTCGCCTCAGCAGTAACACTGTAGTGCATTTCAACTTTTGCACCAAAAGCGGGAAGTTTGGACATGCATTTTGTTTTTTTGATCTCTGCCTGCCTCCAATAAATATGAGAGGTCGCTTTGTTGTCACTTTTCTTTGGAATCTAACATGTGCCACTGCTTGTGCCGTTTTACGCGCAGGATAAGGAAACAACACAAAGGTGTGACAGGAGCTTGGAGGACAACTGTGGATTTCTGTAACTCCTACCGTGCACAGGGGATGAGGGGGGCATCGGCCGGACCCCCCTCTTAATTGATTACTTATTAGTCATCCCTTTGGCTAAATGGGACCCATTGAAAAGGCACCGTGGAACACATACATGAATCAAATATTCCTGTGTCCCCTGAATGTCTCCAGAGTAGTTTTGCTTAAGAGAGGGGGTCGTGGCTTAGCATTATAAAGAGGGGAAAAACAGCATAGCTTTATGGGTTTATTTAGACACTTTGACAATCCACTGCTGTAAAAAAAGAGAGAGAAGGAAAAACTCGAGAGGGATCCAACATTGTGGACATATATTTTTTTTTAAATTTTATTTTTCTCCTCTTATTTTTTTTTTATTTTTTTATTTTATTTTATTTTATTTTAATTTTTTTTTTTTGCTCCCGAAAAATGAAACTTTGGACATCTCCCTGGGTGTCTTGCCTGCTGATTCTCATCCTGTGTTTTGGATCAGAGTGCGGGACAGTCCGGAGAAAGGGGAGATCCAAGAGGGAGCTGGTGCGCATTAGGGAGGCGAGAGCCACCATCCCAGGGGCTTGTGCCACGCGTCTGCCCCGGGGCAAGCGCTCTTTGCCCGGCTTGGAACGGCGGGTGCTCCGCCAGCGCCGGCGCTCCTCTCAGGCGGAGGAAAACTCTCCAGACCGGGGCAAAGCTGTCTATTTCACCGGCAGGGGAGACCAGCTACGGCTGAAGCCCGGCGTGGAGATACCCAGAGGAAATTTCACTCTGGAGATGTGGATCAAACCGGAGGGAGGTCAACGATCACCCACAGTGATTGCAGGTAGGACAGTCTGCACATCCGACATCCACTTTTATTACTCCAAAGTTCAATAGAGGGAGAAAAACGGGAAGCACGCATGCATATGTGCAGCATTTCATCCCGGTGTCATGCATCTATCCAACAAAGCAACATGCAGTTTCAGCGAGTTGAAAATGAGTTCATCTATCAGACCAGACAATGATGTAATGCTCTGAAAAGTATAGCGGATATTTTAGGTAGTGCAAGTGCAGGGTCACTGGAGATTTTTTGATTTAAGTTGGCCACCTTGCAGAAAGATTTATTTTGCACATTCATTTTTTTTTACCCCACCACCACTTTGGAATCATCACGAATGCGGGTTATGGGGATAAAATCCAAGTGTGCAGCAGATATGAGCTCCTGCATCATTTGACCGGCGGCTGATGTCACTGTGCGTAAAATGTAATTTCTTCTCAACCGACTTGGCTATTTTAAAACTATGATGTAATGGCCAAAACTTTGTGAGCGAGCACGTCACGTCGGGCACAAAAGAGGGAGAGATGTGTGCATGTGTGCAGCCGCTCCGGCAGCGCAGATCAAGCAGCAAAAAGCTTGACTGCCTCCCCTCTTCCAAAAAACAACAACAAAAAAAAACACCTTTGGATTGGCTACCGGAGTTACAGGACAGGACTGAGACATCCAGGGTTTCCCCTCCAGCCTAAAAACATGTCCCGCTTGTGTGTGCGCTTTTGGCCGTGGTGTCGTGCGCAACCTCTCCAAAGACGCACCATCATTGCGCGCAATCGCGGGCGAGCTTCTAATTTAAGGCACAATCAGATGGCGATGGTGATGGTGCGCCTCTATCCAGTGACTGCACACACACACACACACACACACAGACACCTGAGCACATCCCTGCGTTTGGAGGAAAGCTTAGCACCTGGTTGGCACTCGTGCGCACTCCTCTGTTTTGTCCTGCAGCCGTGCGTAAAGGTGCGCCACAGAGGTGCTAAAAAAACTGTTGTGCATCATCTGTTTTTGACCGATGGCGCTTTTGAGCATTACAGTATAGGACAGTTTTTTTTTGTTGCTTTTCCTTGCCGATAGGGAGCGTTGCATACACAAGTCATCGCCTGCTACAGTGCATGTGCAGATGGCTGCCTTTGAACTGAACTGAACTCCTCAGCCTCCTGTATGCCAGTCTGCGCATTTGGGGACTTTACTAAACCGTATGAGTAAATTTACATGCTCCTTTATTTTCTGTCTGGCTGGCTCTCTCAAAACACTCCCCACCACACACACATGCACACACACATAAATAATCACTTGTGTGTGTGTGTGTGGAGATACAGTACACTTTGAGGTAGTGCTAGCCAGTTGGCAGGGACATGCTCTGCAAAACCAATCCCTTGTAAGAGTCTCAAACTGGGGGGGGGTCTGTTGTGACCTGAGTGACTCTTAGATTTACAGAGGATGGACACAATAACAGGAACATCTGTACAGTATAATGCAATCCAATGCAACAACACAAACAAGGACCTCCACAGCGATCACAGGGTTGCATAAACACCTCTGGGACACAGTCTTAATATAAATGAATATTATTTTGTGCAGGTGTTGTTGTTGTGCACCCCCGACCCCCCCTTTTTCTTGCTGCCTACTAGAGATTACTACACATGTCTAATCTCTAGTGCTCATTTTTTAAGATTTACTCCCATCGCGCTCACATCAGTGTGCCAAAGAGGGGACCCTAAAGAGCACAAATATGATGACCAAACAAATTCAATAAAGCCTAATCTTTTAAATCCAATTCAGGCCTCAAAAATCCCAGTGCCTCTAAAAATGCTCCAGCCTCTTGTTTTGATCCCGGCACAGTGTTGTTTGCAGCAGCAGCTGTTTTTTTTACTGTGTTGTTTTGACCACCATCATTTCTATTTCTCTCTCTCTCTCTCTCTCTCTCTCTCTCTCCCTCTCTCCCCGTCTCTTTCATTTTCATTTGTTCTTTTGCTTTCTTTTTTCACATTTCAATTCACCTTTTTGGTTGCATGTTGACTTGTTTTCCGTGCAGTTGGAGAGTGATCACACAGTGGGCACAGTCTCTGAGCAGGACCACCTTTGGGTGAAAAGAGACAGTTCGGTGATCAATACTTGGTCACTTTATACTCCACAGATGACTTGTCAAACCATCATCAAATACGAGTGTGGATAGTCTCGTGCCCTTTAAATTGAAACACAAGACTTCTGGAAAGAGAGCGTTTCCTGTGCTGTCGTTTCCCGAGTGTGACAGTGACATGTGGTCAGAATTGATCCCAGGTTTTAAAAGCATTTGAAACACTATAAGAGCTTATACACACACACACGTACGTGCACCCATCCACACTCAGACGCACAACCACACAATCAGAACATCAAGTTCTGCGTCCAAATGTTATGCAAACTTTGTTGTGCCCTATTAGCCCCTGTATCCGGGTCATGTTGGGTTGTCCCGCATCAAAGGAAGAGGAAAATAAATCACAAGAGGAACGGAGGCTCTCTTCCATGACCTGCTGGGGACAATTATTTGCAGACATTGGCAGATAATTGCTGCGATAACAGATATATTTTGGTGCTGTTATCTCATGCGATGACACAGAAATTTGTTCAAAAATAAATCTTGCTTATTGAGAGTCCTTTATCACGGATAGTTCAAAACTGTATCCGCTTGCTGTTTCATCATTGTTGAATGTAACTGGGATGCTAAGAGGAAGATGAATAATGAGATCATGACTAATTACCTGGCAAGTGGTTGGAGTTTGAAAAGAGGTTAAGCATTGAGTTTATCCTCAGAAATCATTACTTTTTCTAGCCTTATTATTATTTTGAATCATGGTCATCATATGACAGCGTCTTACTGTGATTTAATGAGTATTTGGAAAAGTGTTGTTAAATATCCCCGAATCCTGATTAATGTCTTCACCTCGAAGAGGGAAGATCTACTGTGATGACAGTGTCAGAGTATAAGTTACATTGCAGAAAAAAAGGGGTGTTAATTTATGTCATCTGACATTAAAAAACATGTTATTTCAATGTTGAAGAAACATTGGTAGATTATTTATGACTCACTAAAACCACCATTTAGTTGAATCAATTCAGAGTAAAACTTGTCAAGTCAAAGGTTTAAAGTCAAGTGTTTTTAAGTGCTGTGATGACATTTTTGCAATCAATATCCTTGTTATGTTGGTTAAGTTTGTTTTTAAAATATCTATGGAATTTTCCATTGTCTCCTCAGGGAAATTGCTGCGGCGGTCACTTTAGTATGACTATGAAAAGTGCCTTTCTTTGACCTTTCAGAGCCAGAACAGCTCAAAAGTAAACGGAGTCTTCATTGTTCCCTTCCTCCCTGCTTTTTATCAAGTCCTTGTGACATTTTTCTTTGTGTGTGTACGTGTGTTTTTTTTTTTACTTTTTCTTTTTTCCTGAGTATGTTTTTCTTGGAAGAAGACAAATGGCAAGTGCGAGGAAGGTTGCCTTTGAACCTGACAGGAACAGCTCTCTACCGTAGCGTGTGCACATGCAAATCCCTTCGTGTGTGTATATGTTTTTCTGGAGGGGACACAAATGTGTACTTCGGCATTTCATTTTGTCAGTGCGTGCCGCTGTGTGTGTATTTGCTCATGAGCACATACGTATATATATATATGCATGTCTGCATAAGTATGTGCATATGCGTGTGTAGGTGTATTTGTGCGAGCCAGAGGAGGCGCAGTGCAGGGTCTGGAAAAGTGTAGTGTGTTAGATTAATTGAGCATGGCAGAATTATGACAGCTGTTTACACTAGGAGCCCTACGAGCATTTTAGCACACCTTTTAGCCTTGAGTGCACTAGCTGACAGATGGAAGGCTTTTTCCTTCCAGTGTAGTGGAAAGCCTGAAAACGTCATCCACCAAAGGACTGACCTTGACACTGAACCCAGCCCTCACTCTTTGAACATTAGTCCATTGAAATTCCAAGTTAATTAATGCATACTGGAGTGCGCATCTAATTAGAAACAGGTCAAAGTTAGCAGGATGGCCGTGCAATCACCATTAGCCGGCCACTTATTGCAGGCTCAGGTAGCCTAATCGATGGGGAACAAAGACATCTGAGTGGACGAGCACATCGAGGCAAAGATGTGATCATCACTATGATAATCAGCTTATAATTTCAGACCTTACTAAAGGTAGTAGAGACAAATATGAAGGGTATTTACAGGTATGTGATGCACAGATCGCAGAAGCAGCTGTAAAGGACACTCTGAAATGGGCTCGGAGTGCAGGTCACAGATTGAGTGTCTCTTTGTGTATAGTTATAATTGCCAGAAAGCTTGTGGTTAGAAGTGCTACCCTGACAGCAAATCCCAGGAATGTGTTCTTGTGACAAGAGTGGAGTCCTGCTCTCTCCCCAGAATCACCTGCAAACACACAGACTTTCACATGCTGAGATGGACCTTGTGAGGCTCGTCAAGGTGCTTTGGAATCTTTGCACATACTCTGACCGGACCGTATGGAGGCATTCACACAGTCACGAACATGCATTAACAAACACATGCGTGCACACAGACATGAACTTGTGTGCCGGCACACACGTACCTCAACAAGCGCTAAACAAACAAACAGTTAACATCCAGAGATCCCCTAAGAAGTGAAAACACATTACCATGCTGAAACTGACATACACGGTCCAAGTGAAACAGGAAAAAGGTGTTTTGGCGCCTCTACAAAAACAAGGCTTTAGCAGAAAACTAGCCTTTTCTGGCTACCCCACTGGCAAGGGACATTTACACGCACAGCTTTAAATGCGCTCAGTGTTCACGAAAAGCCTATATAGAGAGATTTCCATGGGGTCTCCCTTAGCTAAACATGCACTTCAACCCAATTTCCAGGACAACACGCACTTAGATATCAAAAAAATATTTCATATTGACCCCTAATCTCAACTATATTCCAGTCTCCCTCTGGACACTTTTCAGAATATTCCAGTGACCTATAGTGTTCGAAATGTATGCACTGAAATCTAATTGACACGTTGACCAAGAGATATTGAAATAAAATTAACATTAAGGATCATATGCATGTGACTTGTAAGCATCCAAATAATTTCTACTATTGAAATAAGAAGATGTGGAATACAGGTGATTGATGAGCAAAGCGTTTTATTACTCTGTTCACGTCCACATTCACACCTGTAAATAAAGGCAGCCACGCATTAACTGACCTTTTTTTTCCATTCTCTCTGCAGGACTATACGACAAATGTTTCTACGCCTCCAGTGACCGAGGCTGGCTGCTTGGCATCCAGGCGGTTAGTGAACATGGGAACCGTGACCCCCGCTTCTTCTTCTCCCTTAAAACTGACCGTGCCCACAAAGTGACCTCCATCCACTCCAACACTCGCTACGTCCCCAACCAGTGGGCACATGTGGCCGTCACGTATGATGGTGTGTACATGAAGCTCTTTGTCAATGGCGCCCAAGTGGGTGTCAGTCGGGAGCAGTCGGGCGATGTCTTCAGCCATTTGACCAAAAAGTGCAAAGTGCTGATGATTGGGGGGAATGCACTGAATCATAATTACAGAGGGGCAGTGGAAAGGGTGGGTCTATGGAGGCAGGCCCGAGGGCAGAGGCAGATTATCAGGGATATGCAGGGCCACGAGGACCCCCAAGATCTACCTCAGCTGGTCATTCGTGAAACATTCGAGCACCCAGGCCGGAAGTGGCTCACTGTAAAAGATGGTAGCTTTCCTCAGCCTGAGCAAGGAGGAGGTGGACGATCAGGGTTTCTGGGTGGTGGTGGAGTCGGAAATTCTGAGGGATTATTGGACACAACGCTAGAGCCTCCATCTTGTGGTCAAACTGTCTGCGACAATGTCGAGGTCATCAAAAACTACAACCACCTTTGGACCTTCCGTCGGCCCAAGAAAGTACGATATCGCGTCATTAACATTTGGGACGATGCACAGATGAGGCCGACTGTGTCAGACCACCAGATCAGCCTGCAGCACCAGCAGCTAAACGATGCCTTTAGCCCCTACAACATCACCTGGGAGCTTAGCATTCACAATGTGACCAATTCCTCCCTTCGAAACCGCTTGATTCTAGCTAACTGTGATATCAGCAAAGTTGGCGATGATGCATGCGACCCAGAATGCAACCATCCGCTGACAGGCTTCGACGCAGGTGACTGCATGTCGGGTCATCGGAGCCGTTGTCCTGAGCACAAGCAGGGGAATGGTATATGCGACCCTGAATGTAACTGGGAAAACTTCTTCTATGATCTTGGCGACTGCTGTAACCCCAATGTGACAGATGTGACCAAGACATGCTTCAACCGCTCTTCTCCACACAAGTAAGGTCACTTTCGACACTTTTTGCATGTTATCGTGTTTTCAGCATTGGTAATCCTCTTAAGTAGTTGTTTAATAAACACAAGACTTAGATTCACCAAAAAGCTTTAACTAACCACAGCATTCCTCACTTAATTTGATACATTTTTTTGGTTGACATGATTGAATAATTTCAGTAAACCAACTCCACACCATGGCCTCACATGCCTAGAGTAAATCAAACAACAAATCTTTCCATACATGCGTCCCTGAAGAGAGCTTTTGATGTCTAGTCCTACTGTTTCCTGACCATTTGGGCTGAGGCTGAGTGTAACATAACTCCCAGCCTGTGTGGCCTGGGAAATCCTTGGGGAGCTGCTAGTCCAATCTAGCCTTGGCCTGGTTCAATCAGTGTTCCACACTTAAGCAGGGCAAAACAAACGTAACTTTCCCGGTAGCAAATGCGCAGGCCAGACTGCTCATTTTTGCATCAATTTTTCAACAACTCTGCCCACCTTCTTCTACTCTGTGTCTCCTTTAACCAGTGGTCCTAATTAAGCTGGCTTGATTGGAGAAAGGGAGTTGGTTTGGAAAGAGTGACACTCTAAACAGAGTTTAAGGGCAATTAAAGGTCATAAAAGAGAGTTCAGTATGGCTTTTGCTTGTAGCAATGGAAATAATTTCAAAGACATACCTCTCTCTCCAGGAAACCACTGAAAGACATGTTTCCTGGGGAGGCAGGTATGGGTCCCTACATGTGGGTGCCTGAGAGAAATTTCCAGGAAAAACAGTGAATAAAGTTCACTTCACTTGCACTTGCACCAGTATTACAGAATCTCCTAGGTGTACTATACATGTGGTTGCATGCAGCTACTTTAGGAGAACACAGAGGCCTTCATAAATGCATGCAATTTTTTGTTTTTGTGGTAATCTCATTGTGGTTTGCAGATGATGAGTAAAAGCTGGCAAGGGGGATAAATCTCTGGAATTCGCAGTAATAAGGTTTGTGCCAGACCTCCAATAGCAGGATTGTTTGTTTCTTGGTACACTGAAACTCAACACAGTAGACTGAGACATTTTTGTGGACAATGCAGGGGGCCTCTATGGTTCCACCAGAGAAAGAGACAGAAATGCCCGAAATTCAGATGTTTGGCTGGATTTCTTGACACTGTCATGTGGGGACGAGTGAAAGGGAAAAAAACGAGTAGACCAAGTGCGTGGGATTGTTTGGGTCTTTCAGATAGCAGGAATCAAGGAAACCAGACTGTTTTCAATCAGCTAAGCTGGAAGCACCGTCTGTTTGGCACTATCCTGTTGTTTAAAATGACCGCTAAATAGCTAAATAATGACATCTGATTAACAAGATCAGAAGGGAAAAGCAGGTGGGTTCGCTGTTGCTTCCATCCCTCAATTCCCACCACGCCCCTTCCAGCTTAGTCATCATTAGAAGCTCATTCATCAAGTAGCAGGCAAACTACTTCATTTAGACATCAGCCATTGGCAAAACTTTCACCGCTTCAAACCTCCCTGCGGGTGTTTGAAAGATGGGCTTGCGAAAAGGAAGGTCGGGAAGCGAAAGAGAGAAAGAGACAAGAGATTTCTCAGTCTGAAAAATAGATACAATCTCCTCAAGTGGTTGCTTATTTTGCTTTGATTATGGTATGTCTGGAGAGCTGCACTGCAAACAGTTTGACATTCCTCCTTAATTATGGAATTCTGGATGAACAATGTGCCGCGTATTCGGGGGAACAATGGTTGTTAGGTCCTGCATTTATTTTTGCAGCATTTGCGCCTGTTACCACTTACATGTAGTGTTTTCTGGCTAACGCAGGACACAGGCAGCTCTGTGGTCCTGCAACAGTCTCTCCTCTGAAAATACCATTGATAATAATCCCCCCCTCCTTCCTCTCCCTCTACATTTGGCTGAGGGAAATATTTTGCATTGTTTTCACAGCCTTTTGTTTTGACACTTTTCATGGTTTCGGTGTTATTCGATGTTATCTGACAGTGTGCATTGTAAGTCTGAACATTCTTACGTCTGGAACGAGGGGCATCTGAATTTGTGGCTGTAATTTATACACTGTGAATTTAGATTGTGTGTGCAGAGAGGCAGAAATAAAAGGCACTCTGAGTAAGTTGTTTGAGAAGCTGATGTTTGACTGTCAATGAAAGACGAATGTGTTATCCAAGCAACTGGATAGGAGATCAATCCCACAATACTGGAACTCATCAGAGGATTGTGGCCGGCACCTGACATTAAAATGCTTTTTTGCAAAAACCTCCCAAACTAAAGCAAGATGGATGCACAAACTTTGCAAAGTGGATATCAGGCCCATTTCAGCCTCAAAATGTTTTTTGGGAAATGAAGTTCTGGTCTGGCTTTAGCGGAGGCTAATAGGTCATCTGTTTTCCCTTGGCCTGTGTCTCTCTCCCCCTCCTGAGTCAATACCTCTCGCTGTGGCAGGTTAATGGATGGACCACTCTCTTTCCTTCACTCCCTCTCCCTGCTGTATTCTAGCTCAGAGCAGGGAGCTAATCCCCAGGGCCCTTGACTTGGGTGTTTTACAGTTGGTCGTCTAAACCTTAAGCCCCTGTCCCATAAAACATAATGGAGTGCTTGGGCGTAAATACCAGGAACTTACACTTCCCCTTTAAAGCCATAGCACACTTATAAAAGCACCTGTTGTCGAGGTTTCACCTGTGCTCTCATGGGGGCTGATGGAAGTCTATCTGCTTTGCTAGGGGACAGAGGGAAAGTGGAGTAAGGAGGGCCTTTAGTTGGGCCACTAGGCAGGTAGGGCGGTTGCAGATACTGGAGGTGGTCTCTTGATATGACACACTGGGGAACTGATAATGGCTTGGTGTCACCAAGGAGGTCAAGGACAGCACTGATGAAAAGGTTCACAATTTTTTTTTGTCAGTATTCAATTAAGAGCTACTACTTCAGATAGGAACTAGGAGAACTTGTGCACAATTTCATTCCACATCTCCAAATCCTGCTTTTTCAAACGCCGCTCTCAGCAATGGATCTCTGCAATCTGAGCGCTGACACAGTTCCTTCGCGTGTGTCTTCCTTGGAAGGGGAAAAAAATAATCAGAGTAAGTTGGAAGGTTAAAGAGGAGAGTGCAAGTATAGTAATAAAGGCAGAGATGAATGATGGGTTTTAGGGGCTGTGGTGTTGACCGACTTGATGACAGGGGAGCCGAGGGCCCCCTCCAATTTTAAAAGTGTTCTTGGCCGTGAGAGCGTCATTGCCATGCCAGCTCACCCCTGCTTTCACACTACCCTGCCCCAGATATACTGTATGTATACAAGGCAAATTTATGGGCTATATGAATTATATATGGGTGTAAATGGATGAAGTCATAATCCCCCATTTAATATGTATCAGATATAAAAGCATTAACACGGCAGTTTGAGCTGCCTCGCGCACCCCTGGATCTCCCTACAACAGATGCCCTGCAGTGACGTTTGGACGTGGACTCACCTTACCTTTCTATTTCTCCCTCAATTTCTCCCCCCCTCTCTCTCTCTCTCTTTCTTTGTAAGTCTTTAAAAGTTTTTTTTTTTTTTTCCCAGCACTGAAAAGTGGTGTGGTTAAATGCATGGAAAATCCTGTCTTTCCCAAGTGGCTCATCTCGGCTGAAAAAATGTATGATGAGAGGCAAGAGAGGAGAACAGGGGCTATGGGATGGGGAAATAGTTGAGGGGTGTGTGAAAGCGAGAGAACACCAGGGGCGGGGTAAAGCGGGGTAAAGGGTTAGTGTGGAGGTTTGAGTAAGATGTGGATGGGCAGATAGGAAGATTTAATTTGAATGGGCCATACTGACTACAAACACCCTCACAATTAAGTCAATGGGTGACGACTTCCTACAGTGGCTGCTAACCAAAGCCTCAACAAAATCTTTACTAATGTGATCATTCAGACAGTGTGAAATCAAAAACATGCACACACATGCATGCAGATGCAGACACACAAAGGGCCTTTTTTCCTCCAATTGATTCCACTAAAACTGTCTGCTTTTGCTCCGAAAGCTCCCCTGTGCATCACTCTGGTTTGTGATGCACATAGTGTTTTTGTAACAGGGCCAAGGGCGTCGGAATAATTGAACTCACATTAGTTAGGTTTTGACCCTACAGTAGAAATGCTGCTCTTATTCATTGCTGACTCAATCATTTCAGCATCAAACTCCTCTGACCTTTTTCCCCCTCATGCATTTCCAAAAACTCTGCACAAATATTTTCTAAGGAAATAATGAAATTCCTGAAATTATTAGGAAGAGGGACCTTGTATCATCTGTTCTCTCTCTCTCTCTCTCTCTCTCTCTCTCTCGCTCTCTCTCTCCTTAGACCTGGCCCCAGTGAGTGCCCCCAGTTGCTCTCGAATAGGCTTGAAGAAAGCTTTTGCTACACTGAACCCTTTATTCAAAACGTCTGTTTTTGAGGGAACACTGCATCTTCAGTAAGCAGCTCCTTATCCAACTTGAAATTTGAGGCAGAGAGACTTGTCCATCAAAAGGTTGTAGAGATGTTATGAAACATTTCGTGTAGCTGCATTTGAAATGTGCATCGACGGTAACCTTAGCAGGCTTGTCGCTGTGGGAGAATTATCTCACTGGTGTAAATTCTTCCAGAACGCTGCCAAACACCAGTGTTACTGACTTTTAAATTGCTTCCTTTAGGCTACATTGAACATACGCTATGAGACAGCTCAGAGTTTACACTCAACTTTTAATATTTTATGCAGACATTTGCTTTTCCAAAATAGAACTATTAACCAAAAAAGGGAAAAGAGCACATTGGCGCAGCTGGAGACATTTTAAGGGCTTTTTAAATCATTTTTTAAAAAAGCCTCATGTATAAAATAGATTCCTCAGGTGAACTTTTGAATCTCCGAACCAAATAAAATGGTCGAAAAGAAGGAATGATATAATAAAAATAACAAAAGCAGCAATTGAATTTTCTTTTATACATTTTAAAAAGGGGCCTATAAAGAGAAAATAGGTTAACACAGAACCTACAGTGGTGCCACCCACGCAGCTTCACCACTTCTGGCAACCAAATACTCCACTGTAAGTCAGCTGAAATCTCAAGATGTCAAATTTGATCTGCTCTACTTCGAGCTGCTATTATCACAGGGCCATTCATCATAAACTGTGCATGTCAGTGAATCTGACTGAATGTGGTTTTTCAGAAAATTGTTAAAGACAGAATGTACAGTGAAACTTTACAACTGTGCAAAGTGCACTGCCAGTGATAACCTCACCCCATCAGCTTGTACGCAAAGGAAATCAAACCAAGTGTCTTTGTCCGGTGGACTCAGACACCACCTTATAACTTTGCTGCAACTCAATACAAAGTGTAAATATACTTTATTTCCAGTCAGCTGTTGAGTGGGAGAGTAAATATAAATAGCACACGGAAGGATTACGCACTTAACAGAGGTTTGCGTCTTTGAAATTTTTGCTTTTATCCTGATATTTACCTGAGTTCACCTAAGTGGGACAAATGTGCCGTATGCTTTAAAAAGCACAATATTTACTCTCACAATACGATACAGCACATAAATACATGTCTGTATGTATGTTTTTAAGGTTGGTGGTATAATGTCAGAGCTTGATTGACTGAAATGACCAAAACTTGATTGACAGATGAGAAATTTTACAGATGAGATTTTGGTTATTGAACTGATAAAATTGAAACACTGCACTACTGACATCATCGATATCATCAATACTGACACATCTTGAGTTCATATAAACAAAGTATGTGATCATTTACTATTTACATTCAGGTCTGAGCACCACACTTTCACCTAAACTCTTTCATTAAGGTCCATTTTTATGCAAAACAAGACTCTTTATTCCAAAATTGTACCACTGTCCTAGGGATGTGTAGATGGTAAGACACAGGCCACCATTCACAAAAGAGTGCCAACCAAATGAAGTCTATTTGTTCCAGTGAGAGATTACATTTTAAAAGTTTGTACACATTTAACCAAGGAGGAAGAAGCAGTGAATTCACTCAGTGTGCTCTTTCGCTGGGAGGAAACTCTCCCTGCTGTATGGGGCCAGGTGCAGTAAAGGCATGTGGTTTTAGCCTCAGTGTTATTGCACTTAATCATGAGATCTAAGCACTTACAAAATAAGAGTGCAAAATATAAGTCGGGCAAGTGGGTCAAGCAAACTAGGTCAAAACATCCGAAGAGGATCTAATTTGTGATAGTAGGGCCAATGTCATGTTTTGATTCTGATAAACTCCCGTTTTCTCATCCATTACATTATCTATTTCCAAAGCCTTCCGAAGCCAAAGGAAAGGAATAAACTATCACTTCAGCATATGCAACAGATTATTGACTCTTCCAAGAGATGACTGAGCTCGTTGATGCCGTTTGCCAGGACCACCAGCCAGGCTCATAGAGAAAAACGTGTTTGATGTGTTCATAAAATGAATGACAGTTTCACTGCTGGAGCGATATCTCATTGGGCTGAATGATGGCCGTCGTTAGTGCTGCCGTTACTGTTCTCACGGCCAAGACGCAACATTATGTCATTGATAGAGAGACACCAGGATATCTGAGCAATTAATTGAAGACTTGAGTGAGTCAGGCTGATCTGAGATGCTGTCAGAAAAAAAACACATGTTGCTATAGATGCGACCAAGATAGATATAAAAAACAGAACTAGGGACATGTATTTCAAGGCCACGCTAGCACCTTTTCATATACAATATATTATTCTGTAAAGCTAGTGTGAAGATGGTAATATGTAATATCAGTGTATAAGATGGTCAAACAGGAGTCACTCACTGTTTATGTCACTCAGGAGTCCATTCAAATAAAATGAAAAAGCATAATTTTACTGCAGTTCAGCCTGTAAGACCAGGAAAAAAAAAACATTAAGCAACGTCACAATATTAAAATCCCAGATTATTTTTAGTCTCACTGGTAAAGTGGATTTATTCCCACCACCACCACCTCTTTGGTACTTATGCGGCTTGCCATGACATCTATTACTGAATGCCGAAAAGAAGAAGGAGCACGCTCGAGGGGATCGTCAGAAACAGACAAAATAATGAAAAAAAAAAGTTTTATTGTACTGGTTATTGCATTCGCTGTCTTCCAGCATAAAACATCCGACATCATCGTGCACATAAAAACACTGCGGCTTGGCTTTTCGTGTCTCCACAAGCAACAATTCAACTCTAAATGCACTATACGCCCTTAGCTGCATATTTGGGGTATTGTAGTGTTTATTTGCCTTCTGCACTTCCTAGACAACAACATCAACAACATGGTCTGTAATCACCCTTCTATTACACAAGTGTAAGTGAGCAGGGCCTGAAATGAAATTGAATGGAATGAGAAGAAATGATTTGGGCGAAATTGATACCAGCCCGGTTCACAGTTCTGTATCTGACACCATTTATAACCGCACTGCAGGTGCACAGTTGCTCTGCCAGGCCTTCCAGACTCAAAATTACCAAAGATCCGTTGGTTGTGTCCAAGCGAGCGAGCGTGCGTCAAAAGAAACTAAAACATACGGTAGATTGTTGTGGGATTATCAAACTACAAGATGGTATGTAGTGAGGTCAACATTCATCCTGGGCACACAAAGGAAAACTTCAGACACTCATAGGCAGAATGAAGAGAGAAGTTATATCAAAGGCCTTTATTTGTTTGTGCCTATTGGTTACAAAGCCAACTGGTTCCAACCTCACAGTTATTCCTATTCATTCTGTTGGTTTAAGGGCAATTGCAGTTGCCAGTAGACTTTAACGAAATACTGAACACTGTTGTTATTTGTAAAACTTGGCCTTGGCGAAATATGCGTTCTCGAGGAAGGAAGAGACTATCCTCATCGCAGAGCTATTAACTTAATGTGAAATACTCTTTATTCCTGTTTTTTTTTTCAGAGCCTATTTGGATGTGAAAGAGCTGAAAGAGGTTCTGCATTTGGATGGATCGACTCACCTGAATGTCTTCTTTGCCAATTCTTCTGATGAAGATCTGGCGGGGGTTGCCACTTGGCCCTGGGACAAAGAGGCCCTCACACATTTGGGTAGAAGACAAATAAGCACACATACATACAGCACATGCATGCATGCATGCGCGCTCACATGCACATGTCGCTTCTTTGGCAGCCCAGATTGTTGATTTTGAGTAATTACAGTTCAAGCCTCAAGCAGTTTCTGTCTTCATCACAGCTCTAACAGGGAAGAAGGTGATAATGAAGCTGAGGCGGCCCATTAATAATGCATTGTCTGAATCTTACTACAGTTCCACGATTACTTTGCACTACACTAGGAATAGGCTTTTGAGTTGCATGCACACTGCAGTGTTTACATTGTGTGTATGTGTGTCTGCTTATGTGTTTTTTTTAAGGTGGAATTGTGCTGAACCCGTCCTTCTATGGTACATTTGGTCACACTGACACAATGGTCCACGAGATCGGTCACAGTCTCGGGCTTTACCACGTGTTCCGGGGTATATCGGAGATCGAGTCCTGTAATGACGCATGTTTGGAGACCGAGCCCTCGATGGAGACGGGAGATCTGTGCGCGGACACCAACCCCACTCCCAAATACAAAGGCTGCCACGATCCTGAGCCTGGCAACGAAACCTGCGGCTGTCGGCATTTCACACACACGCCGTTTAACAACTACATGAGTTATGCAGGTGAGATGGAGCCTCCACATGTGTTTTGCTACTTACCTGAGCAAAACATTGCAGTTGTACCTCTCACATGCAAAAACTGACACACACAGATCGCCATGGAGGAATTTGTTGAGTCTGTGTGCATACTGAGACAGGTGTGGAATTTAGCGGGGACATTTCATAGGCACATCCTTTAATCTCACTCCTTTTGTGCAAAAGTTCAAAAAATTTTTGTTGTTATAGTAAAATGGTAAAAAGATACTGGTGAATACAAACAATTATTCATGAGATCTAGACCTGCAGAATGATTTAATACTTCCTTTTCCTGTCACTGATGAATCCAAAATCCAACCCCCACTCCTCGCACTGACCAACTATCTATATTACCTGCAGACGACGCCTGCACAGACTCCTTCACTCTGAACCAGGTGGCTAGGATGCACTGCTATCTGGACCTCATCTACCAGACCTGGCAACCCGCCTCCAAACCTCCCCCAGTGCCAATGGCACCCCAAGTGGTTGAGCAGCATCATAATTCCATCACACTGGAATGGTTTCCACCGATTTCCGGACACTTTTACAACAGGTGAAATGAGCTACATAGGTTGCCAAACAGATAGGGGCGTGTATGGTAATAAAGTTGACAGAAATTAATTAATGTTATTGATTATGGTTTGAGTTAATAGAACGATAGTGTAATTGAATGATTTGTTTATAGGCTAAAAGATCCAGAAGTGAGCCAAATAACTGGAAACAGCATCTTAAAACCCTGTTAAACTCTCATCATTTGTCACATAATTTTTACGTTATCATCGTTACTGTATCTTTATATGCTGTGTAAATGATGCACGTTTGGCCTATATCTAAGTTGGTTGCTGTGCCTGTCTGTTGGTTTCCTAGAGAAGTGGGATCAGTGTGTGATAAATGCACTGAGGGGAGAGTTCTTCTGCAGTACGCCTCCAACTCCTCCTCCCCACGTCCGTGTGCCCCCTCAGGACACTGGTCCCCGCGAGAGGCTGAAGGTACAGTACAATCCTATATACTATACTCAGTGGCTGGTTTTATGGCATTGAACGCTGTCATTGTATGGTGGTTGTCAGTTTACGTCTTGTGGCTCGAGTGTACTCTCACTGATGCTTATCATGAAAAATGTAAATATGGTTCCTTCCTCATTGTTCACTCTGAATCTCATTCGTCAGTTCCTTGATTATAATGAGCCATTTCTGCTCAAAGCAAGTTTAATATCAAAGCAAAGCCACATCCACCTTTTATCCACAGTTTACAGTACGATAACATGATTTGAGGTTTTGCCTTTTGTTGATTTTCTGAGTCAACACTCCAACATGCAAAACATTTTGGTGACTGACTCAACCTCAAAACATGCAAATGACTCACTGGATTCATGACACTTGGGCCGTGGGACAACATGGAAGGATCAGGGAGGTCACTTCCCAATGGATGGTGCTGTATGGTACCACAATTCCCATATGAGAGCTCAGGCCCAAAATCAAGGTCAAAGATCACGTCTTAGCTGTAGTTTCCCCTTTTTTAAAAATTTCAGTTTGGGGGTATTAGAGTGCAATAAATGCTGAAATTAGTGGGAATTTTGGAAAAAATGCACTTCCCTTTTGTTTTTTTTGTATTTTATCTCTGCTAGTGAATCCATATAAGACCAACTATACAGAGACAGGGATGAGATACTTAAGCTAGAAAAGCAGTTGTTGTCCTATCTGTGCACCCCTGATGACCTGATGATGTTCTAGTCGTGGCAGCATCAAACCTACTATATTATGCATGTGACTATATGCAGCTATGTGTGGATGCACCAATATTATGCACTTTTTAATAAACATTTTAATTAATGTATTTTTTCTAAATCAAAGTCTCACTAGACACTATGCCTTGCGAGGTTATGGTCGGTCAAATATCTCTGGTGAAGCAGTGTTTCTCACTTGTAAAAAATGATTTATATAGTTCTGTGGAGGCCTGAATTTTGGACATTGTTTTTCTGTAAATTAGGACTAGCAAATTAGCAAATGTTCTCTAGGAGCAAGCTTGTACCTGTAAGTTTATACCCATCTGTCTACAGTGGTACAAATGAAAAACAGCCAGCTTCTAAAAATGACAGAAAGACTAAAAAAACATCACACAAAGGTGAGAGCAGTGCGGAGTTCATACTACAAGATTGTAGCCACGATTTTCACTCGCTGACAGTTTTTTGAGATGCTCAACAAAAGCCCCCAGATCAGAGGCAAATCAACTGCTTCATGATGCACTCCAAGAGCTCGCTGACGCCTCACTAATGCCCGAAAGATATCAAGCAGGCTAAATATCTGGTCGTGTTAAGGAGCCATGTGATGAGCTTCATCCAATGAGAGCAGACGCTGACTGGGGGAGGAGTCGAGAAGGAGGGACAGAAGAGGATTGGAGCAGCAGTCAGAAACCACATGCAACACGACAACAACTTGTTTATCCACTGCAACTCGGACCGCATGTTTCCTGCAGACATCCATTTTGGAAGAAAAAAAAAATCCATGGTATTATGTCATTTCCCGCATCCCTTCTCGCATGTGTTGTCGTGACAAAACGTAGTTTGCAGATCAGACAGACTTGTCGGGGATGAAAGATCTCGTGTGACCCCCTGCCGCTGATCAGTCATGTAGTCCGCAAACCACAATGACTTCAAGATTTCTACTTTTTGTATTTTATGTATTTTTAAAAAATATGTGTTCCTTTGAAAGAAAAAAAATGCGTCAATGATGAGTGCTAACCCCTGAATTTGATAAATGCATGTTGGCTAAACCTTCCTCGCTCCAATAATATTCAAACTGTCCAAGGATTCATTTACAGCCTCTCTGAGGCAAAACAATGTAAAAGTGTTAAAAATGTAATATTTTTTTTGCTGGAACACAAATCAATGGTCAGCTAAACTAAATGTGGTCAATAGTCCAATATGTGACTTCATGCAGGTATTTACTCGCTACCAGTAAACTGCTGCTTATATTTCAATTAACATTACTAATAAGGCCGTGCACAGTCTACTGTCAACATCAATAGCCGAGAGGTGGAACCTTTAACATTACGTCACTGTTGGGTTCATGTAGCTGGTCTGACCAAGGTCTATTATCCATCCATTACTCCACCTTTAAATCTAAAAAGCTGACACTGTATTGGCCCTCACACTCTGGAACCATCTCCCTCTGTATATCAGATCATTTTAATCTGTCAGCGACACCAGACAGCATTTTTATAGGTGATCCCTTATTTGTTTGGGAATGTCATATTGGTGTGGCACAAGTAAATTAGAATCGTAATTCCAGAGATAACAGCTAAATTTTACCACTCCACAATGAAAACTATGTAAACAAATAAATAAGGCTACTAGTTGTACTACTATGATTAGTAATGATGACTGCAATAGAATAAAAATAGGCATGCACACATCCACACAAATACCATCTGGCACAAGCCAAATGCACATACATAAACAAATTGTGCATACACACACACACACACAAAAAATCATCCATATACTGTATATATACTGTACAAACCTGGACATAGAGTAGTGTGTCATGTCATTTCATGAACAGCATCAAATGTATTTTTAATATTATTATTATTATTATTATTATTATTATTATTATTATTGCCCTGACTTGGTTTTACAGTAAAAGCAGCACAGCAGTGATGCATCGGTCATCAAGCAGTTAATCAATCAAAGGTACCTATATAGATAAACCACTGGTTCCTAAACTAGATGGAAGCAATTTGTGTTTCACAGCAAACCACTGATTGGCAATCACCAGCATAAAAAAACACGTAATACTAACCAATATATAACCAATAATAATAATGATAACAATAATAATGATGATAACAATAATAATGTTAATAATATGCCAAACAATTTAATTGATTCAATGATTGTGTCTCAATGTTTTCTGTGTGTGTGTGGTGTGTGTGTGTGTGTGTGTGCGTGTGTGTCTACGCTATAGATCGTGAAGTCACTGAACCTTGCCTTCACACTGGCTATAGTGTGTGTACCAGAGGCAAGTCTGGGCTTGTCTAACATGCTGTGTGTGTAAACTGTACTCTATTTTCCCTCTTGGAAGGAGTCCCTGTTTGTGGCAGCTCCCTGTTCCCTGTCAGGATAACGCTGCTCGGGCCAGCTTCTGACTGGATACCACAGCTGCTGTTTCCTGCTGTGATGGTGCATATGTGTCCAGCAGATACTAACTTCCAATAGACGGTCTTGCAAACTACTGGCTCTTAGATACTGTAAACTTTAGTGTCAGCATAATAACTATTGGCATAACATCCTTGCAATGGAAGCGTGTTAATGTATGCACTTGTGTGACTGGGCATCAGCGTTCATGCAAACACATGGCACCTGTTATCTAAGGACTTGTGGACTGTGTCCTTACACTACTTGACTGGGAAACACTGGCGTGATCAGAGAGAGCCAGAGCACCTCTCATAAATCTTTAGCTCTCTATGCCCCGGAGAAATATGGCTGGAGGAAAAAAAGCAAGAATGACAAAAAAAAGGCAAAAACACACATGGATATGGATTCAGGGAGGGGGTAAGAGAGGTTGGGTGGGGTGGAAACCACCCAAGATAGTTAAGAGAATTGCATGTGGTTAGTGACATTCACAAGGGAGGATCCTGGGCTGATTGAAAACAGCAGTGTGCATGAATGGAAATGGAAGGTCCAGGATGTGTATGTTCGCCACCGTGTGTGTGTGGGAATGTGTGCGTGTAGCTCTAAGCGAATACACATTGCTGTCATTTTGTATGTGCACACAGACGTGCGCTTACACAATAATGCTCCTCATGTGCATTTGCAATATATGGAATGTCCAAAATGTTTGCTTGTGTGTAAATATGAATTGGTTTGCTCAACAAGTCTTGCAAGTTATGTGGGTCTGTATGTATAGATCTAAGACAATATTAGAAGTCTAGAAGAAATATAGTGTCAGGCCTTACTGGTTTATGGGATTTGTCTGCCTGACATTATTCAAGAACAGAGCCATCAATTTTTGCCAGATTCCAGGTCCATGATCCAAACAAGGATAACTATCCAATTTGAACAAAAACACACCTTGTCCTTATTTGTCACACAAAATTTTTGATGCACAGGTTGTTGATGCACAAGTAACATGCCTCCAGAACCCATCAGTTCTTAAGTGCTCTGATCAACCAAACAGTCTGGAGTTTCATTAATTAGCTAGTTCCTTCTCATATCCTGCATAACAGTCGTACTCCAATAAAAAAATCTGTGTTACACAACAAAGATGAGTTTCTAACCCTTGATTTTGACCAAAACATTTGGGACAGAAAAAAGGGAATGTAAACACATACTGAGAATAGTCCTTCTCCACATCTTGATGGGATCTCTGTGTTTCACTCATTGTGATCCATTGGCGTATCATGTAATTAGCTACAAGCAAACACAAACCAAGTCATTATAGGAGAACGAGCGTTGTTCTTTTCCCTGCCAGGATCAACACTGCCCAAGCTTTGAGTTAATGGTCTAATGTCTGATGTAGCTGAGTGAGTATTTTATTAAAACATTTATGCCCTGAGTGAACAGGAACTTTTTGTTTTACAAGAGAAAAACACAAAAGTTCCTTCAAAAATCTGCTGTTTTGCTGCAGTATTGGTTACCAGTAGTGGTAACCACGTAAAACAATATTGATCATTTGTTCTTAATTGTTAGTTTCTTCTGGTAAACTAAAAGCAAAAGATTTGTTTTTTTGAAGGTAGTCTGGTTCCTGCTCCATCCACTGCTGATCATTACTTTTCTCCTCAGGGATTTTTCACTTAACATCTATCAGTCATAAAAATCTGTAGTGACGTGTATCCAAAAGTAGCACTTGTGTCAACTGCTCAATATGATAAAAAAGGAAAACACCAGCTGCCAGCAGCTTTGACAGATTAACCTCTGCAATACGCTGAACGTAACGTGATGTGACACCGGTTCCCAAGCCGTGGAGTGTCTATTGCCTCCATAAAGAGTGTCTGTGAAGTGTCTCTCTGTTTGTGTGTGTGTGTCAGGGCAAAAGGGTTGGAGGGGGTTGATGTCTGCCTTCTGAGTGAGGAAGTGTGTAACAGTGTGTGACAGTGAGTCATCGATAGTGAGAGCCAGAGCCAGACACTTCTTAGAAAGCATAAAGCGTGCATGCCCGGACATATCCCTGTCTGTTTATTCATCCGGCTCTGTGGACTTTTTGTGGATCAGTATGATTCTCCGGAGCAGAAAGATTATGACTGGATAGTGGGCAGGCACCAGCGTCTATCCTGTTATACTTCGCCAACCCGTCACTCTTTAGCTGATATCATAACATTGATCCTCCTTCTCATCCATCTTTACCTGCGCATAAAGAAAATTATGCTTAATTGGCTTAATTGACACAGTTGCTGATTATGGAAGTCCCATTTCTCTGATGTGGCCCAATTATCAGATGACCTGATAAAAATTGTCGATTGGGGGCGGATTAAAACTATGGCAGAAAAATGACCCCAGCAGAGCGCATCACTGCTGCTCAGTTAGTTGTAGACGTTAAAGGTGCTTTTCATGAAATTCTTGTCATTAATGACACCGTTAAACTGCAGTCAGCATCCTGTTGCTCGCTCTGTTAAATATGCTGTAAAACAAATTACATTACTTTTATTACATTATTTTATTTGTACCATTGGCTGATGATACAAACCAACTTGCCATCAACTAATGCCACAAACCAGATTAATGCTGCGTAGCTAAATTAGAGCTACCTGCCTAATCTTATTTTAGCTCAGGTTACAATTAGCTGGTCGCCCCTGCCTTGGATGGCTCTTGGCTAGTAGAAAGCAATTGTTAGTCATGCACCTTCACTTTCTAACTGTTTCATAATTTAATGTTGACTACAATCAACACTGTTTGTCCTAATACCTAAGTTAGTATCATGGATTATAATTTGGCAACCTGGCCAATTAACATGTCCAGTCAGAAAGCATTTTACCATCTATTCTGAGGTTGGAATATAAAACTTTAAAAATTGAGAAAAGTCTTTATAGTTGGATCAGTTTTCTTCCATCTCTTCTGTTTAATGTGTAACAGTCAGGGGACACGGAGGCCCAACGGTCACCTGATTTTCCACATGTCCATTGTAATCATTGTGCTCGGGAAGCAGCTGCAAGCTTCCTTTCCATAGAGGATACCAATGCTGATCCCCAAAACTCCAATGAGATGTAACCTTGTCCATTGCCGTCACGTGTCCGGACCTCTACCTATGATCACCGGATAATGAAGAGCTTTGAGAGTACAGAAATATTGGCTTATGTTTAGCCAATTACACTGCAGTGATTTGTAATGTATTTCACTGATTTGTCTCCGAATGGGTGTTTTTGTCGACAAACTAATGCCCTGAAGGGTTCAGCTCATCAGCAGAGAATGAATGGCTCATATTCAAAGCTGAGGTCTGGATGGTTCAGTCACCTTGAGGCCCCCTCTCCCCGCTCTAAGGGAGGTATAGGACTACTTTTGTATTCAGGGGTCATCGGCAAACTATTTGAGAGCAAAACTGCCAGCAACAAAGAGCCACACACAACAACAGCAGACCATCATTTCCGCTCAAACACAGACCCACACAATGCTGAACCAGAACCAAAGACACGATCAACATGCCAAAGAGGCCTGTGTTTGACTAACATTAAAGGCATAGACCATCCAAAAATCTAAATTTGTCAGCTGTGTTCTCACTTTGAAAACAGTCTAATGGAAAATGCATCTTCTCGTTCAACAGTCCACATTGTGGAACCTGGACTGGTCTTAATACTAAAATGAATAGATAAGGTAGGAGTTTCTCTCAAAAGCTTAAACTATAGTGACTCTTATCTTTTCCATTAACTCCAAAGTGAGAAACATATGTCTCCCATCCAAAAGATCCAGTAGAATATAGATTTGTTTTTTCTATTAGATTTGTTTTCAACGTAAAAATCAATCACGATGTTGACAGTTTAGTATGAATATTGGAAATGTATAGTAATATTTACAGTTACAGGTCAGAAGGATATAACACCGTCTTCCATCTCCAAGCTCAAATCTTCTAAGCTAACACTTACTCTTCACTCTTCAGGGCGTCATCTCTCTAACCTACGTCACTGCTGTTTTGTTTTAAACCTGCACACCCATCCAGAGAACTGCTCATCCAGACTACTTCACACTTGACACTGCACTTCCTCGGGTCCTCAGCGATACACCCGCCAAGTGTGAAGCCGATCGGATGAGCGGTTGTCGAGAAAATCGGCGGGCAGCCTGACAGACAGACAGAGATTCCTTCCTTTATAGTTAGATAATTAAATAAAAATCATTGTGGTTTTGATATTGGATTTCAAGCCCTTTGCATGCACAGATTGTACTGCCAATCACAGATACATCGTTGCATCTTTGAAATACAGTTTACATTGCCTTAGGTTACACAGTGGATGACACCCCTATTCTGTCTCCTCTTAAATCTCCAACCACATTAGCAACAGCGCCAAACCAGGAGTAGGGCCCATCATAACAGCTGACATTACAAAATATTTTCAGTGGCTACAGTTCCTTTCCTTGCAAACTCAATGAAAATGTACCCAGAAAGCCAGGACTACATGAGCCGAGTAAAGCCAAGCTCTTGGAGTATCTTAGTTCATTCTCTCCCAGCCTCCCCCCACATCCTCCCTCCCTCTCTTTCTCTCTGTCTCTCTTTCTCTTTTTCTTTAATTCACCTCCACTCTGGCCACACACACACTTACAGTACAATAATAAATGTGTTGAGATAATGTGGCTTGGAAACCGTATTCAGTCCTCACTTGATTAAACACTGGAATTTTGCACGGTGCCCAGAAATGAGGTTAGCAAATGGCTTCGTTGGTTGCCAGCTTGGAAATGCACAAAAGGAAAGCGAGGGAGAACATAGTGTCTGCTGCTTGCTGGCTTCTAAAAGTGCTTGATGAATGTTAGTGTACGTCACTTGGGATAATGCGAGTTAGCTGTGTGTGGACTCCAAATATGGCTGGAGTGTGACTGTTAGAGGTTGTAATGACTGTGCTGAAGTGAGAACCCTGCACAGGCCCCTCTCAGAAGGTACACACCTCAGCTCTGCCTTTCCTCTGCAGATGGACTCACAATGAACTCTCAGTTTCACCTCTACCTTGATGTTGCAAGAAGTGAACACACACTAAAAAGATCACTGGCGATCACAGTTCTCAGAAAAATGCCGTTTGCTTTTTGATTTAGTTTAAAATTACTGTTTTACCTGCAACATTTTCTTTTATGCATCATTTGAGGAAGACCTGTAACAGAATATATTTGTATTTATCATTACACCTCTTTATGTGATTTCACAATTGTTCATTATGTTAGCGTATTGCATCTGATTTACTGTATATTTTAAGCCATTTTGTTGTGTCTGTGAGTTATTTGAGGCCTCTTTGTTGTTTACCTGTCGTATGTCTCTTTTTGTAATTAAAGGCCCTCCAGATGTGGAGCAGGCTTGTGAGCCAAGTGTGCGCACCTGGAGCCCCAATGCAGGGATCGAACAAGGTGTCGTCGGCCTGTCCGAATGCCCTCTCCAGGGCTGCATGCTCCAGCTAGAGTTCCCCTACCCGCTGGTACCAGACTCCCTGACTGTGTGGGTCACCTTCTTCAGCCCTGAGGAAACGGCACTGCCAGCTATCCACAACATCTTGCTACTGACTGTCAGTGGGAACAACATTTCACTGGGTCCCAGTAATGTCTTCTGTGACACCCCACTGACTCTGAAGCTGGACATAGAGGAAGAGGTGTATGGGGTACAGTTTTTCACTATGGAGCAACACCTGGAGATTGATGCCACCCTCTTGGCGTCCAAGCCAGACTGCACCCTTTGTAGGCATTGCCAACCACTCCGCTACCGCCTGCTGCGCCAACCCCCCTTCACCCACGCACCCCATGGCCTGATGTTGAATGAACCCACCCGCCGCTATACAGACAGGTGAGTGACCTGGTAGGTGAATATTTTTGTATGAGTGCACAAAGTTCTCCGTCCGTCATCACTGACTGGCTGAGTCAGCAACCTGTATAAAACTCAATGTGTTCTCCCTGACATTCCTGAGTTGAGAAAACTCTAAATTATATGTAGAATAACAGTTTGGTTTTTCTCAAAGTTTGAGAAAGACCAAGCTTTTCTCCTATCAGAGGACGAAAGCCATACAATATATTGGACATGCCGTGGTTTGAAACTGCTTTAACCTGAGGTATTTTCTTTTTATTTTATAAGTTGAGAACTGCTGATTCTTTGATTATTGTTTGGCTTCAGGCTTCAGTGTGATGTAATTAGGGGTTTTTGGACATGCCAGTTATAATAATAATAAACTTTGTTTTTATAGCACTTTTCTTAACAGTGTTACAAAGTGCTTTTTAAAAGTTTACCAGTAAGAAGGTGTTTATCTATCTGTGGAAACTTGTAATACCAGATATCCTTTTCAATACCCCCAGGAGCACTAGCAAGCCACCACTGCTTCTGCAGTTTCAAATCAGCAGCCCAACATTTGTTTCCTAAGTCACAGGTCAATCGTTGCCCACATTTGTTTTTTCCCATGTTCTATGAAGCAAAGGCGGACAGATGGCTTGTTAAAGGTATTATCTGCACACTGTGGTGAGAGTTTAGTGCTTTGCTTTCATGGAATGTGCTGACTCGATAAAGATTGTGCTATACATGGCACCGCTGCGTGTTATGCCATCTCACTATCGTGCTGTCAGCGTGGTTCACATGAGAAGGAAAGTACTTGATAAGAGGCGAAAGGGTGAGTATGCATGTTATGCAAGATGGAGTGATGATACCTAAGTTCCATGTCCATACACAACTTCCTGGTTGAATTGCAGTGTCTGTGGAAAGCTGTCTGCAGTAGGGATGTATTTATTTGGGGGTTTTGGCACACTTCAGTGATTATTGATGTACTGTAGGTAGTTTTGCTGCTGTGGTGTATTTCACTAGCTGTGGTTGCATTCCAGTGGTAGTGGTCAGTGGCACTGACTGACTATTTTCTCTGAGAGCATATGGGATCTTGTCTCTGTAAGATGGTCAGAGTTTCACAGCAAGTAAGTATGTGTGTTCCAGCCATCAAAATCTTTAACTCATTCAAATAAATAATGAGTGTAAGAACAACAAAATTATATGTTCTCTCTCTTTTTTTAAATAAAACATTTACCTAGAAGCATTTTGAAACAAAACATGAAACCACAAATTCCAAAAAACATAATGAGACAATAAAAGCAAACATGCCAAACATGACAACAAGCCCAAGGGATAGTTTGCACTTTTGTCACAATGTTTTGAGTTAGTCTTATTATTGATCAGTCATTGCACAGCCTGTATATCTAACTTATGATACTGGTGCATGGTGTAAGCATTATCTGAGTGTATTACTATGCTCTGGGGTCTGTTTGCATGCTGTGGCACTACTCAAACCCAATAAATGAAATGCAAACAGGTTCCAGTGCATAGTACTACTGTGGCATTCTTCAACAAACAAATGATTCTAACAAAAAGAGAACAAACATAGCCTTTGACAAGGTGGAGCAAAGAGCAAAGTTCACTCAGATGTTTTGGCATGCCACAAATCCAATGTAAAGTGCTCTGTTTGATCGCCTTGGTCCAGCTGCTGAAATGCTTTTGTTGACCACACAGTAAGCTGCTTCTTCTTGCAACATGTTTCCATGGGTTTGGATAGAGCGATGGAGGTCTTGATGAAGGGGGGTCAATTGACCTCCCACTGTCAGGCCACTGGCCTTCACCTGAGCTGGGGCAGACTGAGCAAGAGGACAACTGACATCTTGGCTTCATCCATGGGTGGTGGTTTGTTTGGAATGGCTAAGGTCAGGGTGACAGAGTAAATTATGTTGGGGAGTAGGAAGGGTGAAGTGAAGAGGAGACGTAGGGGTGGAAGGTTGGACCAGTTGGGGGTAAATCATTGCTAGGCTCAAGAGGGGCAATAGGTGATGGAGGAGAACATCAGGGGGTCGAGAAAGTATGAAGAGAAAGGGTAGGAGGATTGGGCTAGATTGACCCCGTCCCTCTGAGGTACCCCAGCCCATGGGCTAATCCTCTTCCTGATGTGGGCTTCAGAGCTGTCATTCAGTCAAAGCCTATCTCAGAGCTGATGTGAAGAGACCTCCCAGCCAAAGGAGAGAGAGGGCAGCTCCCCCAGCATCATTTCTACCCCACACCCCCCCTGTAATCTGATTCTACCCTTTCTGAAACGGACAAGCCGACATCCACTTCACACTGTAGTTACCCAGGTGTGTGGCTGTGAGAAAGTAAGCAAGATTTGAACTCCTCTTTCCAGCTCTCTTTTTCAACTTTATCTGTGACTTTCCATCTGTACAAATGAGTGCAACACTATGAATGCTTTCCTGGAGATCTGAAAACGAGTGGCTGTTCGGAATAGCTATAAACACTTTTGCCTCCCGTTGTGGTTGGACTACACGTCATTCAAAGTAGTTCTTTTGAGCATAGCATAGCCTCAAGTACAGAGCAGACTTAATATATGTTTGGGAGGTACAGTTCGAATATGGAAAAAACGTATGTGTTCCCTTAGACAATTTTGGTTCATTGGCAATGTCAATACTGACAAGAGTGTAATTTTACTTCTCAACAATTTCTTCTTTTCATATCAGGCCGACCCACCACAACCACCCTCCCTCCACCCCCAACCCCACGTCCCTATAGGATGCTGGCCTTGCGTAATCCTCCTAATATGAACCATTCATGAGTTGCAGACAGAGTGAATAGTGTAGTCCTCATGGGGAGTTATGGGATGTCTGGTGCACTCACCAGAACTTCTCCAGTACTCTTTATCCCAGGATAGGAAACAGACATATTATATAGGAATAAATCGGGGCTACTCTAACAAATGGGATATCAGAAGTGGGTTGACAGCTTTGTTAATGTGGATGTTCAAGATGGAGGTGGAATTTCTATTAGAATTATAACCAATAGCTGCAATTTAGGCATTTAGCAAACTTATAAGAAGTCTAATGCAATATTTAAAACAAACTTAACCTTTGTTGCATCTGTGTATTCACATATTTGGGGGCATACACTCAATATGAACCATAGTACAAGTAAGGGTTTGGGGGTGAGCTGGATGCAAGCAAGATTCAGGTAAGTGCTCAGAGTTCAGGGAGGACTGGGATCTTTCCACCTTCGATTTAACCTTTAAGTGATGATATATCAATATCTCCTCTCTATTTTAAACTACCTCCTTTAGGTCTAAACATGTAGCTTTAGTTTGTTAGACATGCTGTAGGTAGAATATGAATAGCAGCAAAACCTCAAATGCATGTCAGCTGCCACACTGACAAAAGAAGTATTGCCCTGTTTGTTGTTCTTGCAGGCTCAATCTGAGATATTTTCTCAACTTCCTTAAATTTATCTGCTTTTCTCATCTGGGATCTCTCAGCCAAGAACAACAAGCAGCTACAGAACGGAAACACATCCATATGCATGCTCACACATAAGCCCAGTGCACACATGAGTGAAGGCAGGAACACACACACAGATGAACGCAGGCGCACACCAACGCTCTTCTTGCTCTTGGTAGCAGGTACATACATTAACACATGCTTCCATGTGTAATCACCTGGTGCTATCAAAACACCTTTGAAAGGCATATTAAAGCGTCTTGTGCTTGACTTTGAGTGCGAGCCAAGATAAAACCTCTGTTCCTACAGGAGCCTTGAGAAGAATGTCTGGATGCACAAAGAGACACCAACGATGAAATCTTATCACATGATACCTTGTCTGCGATTGGAGTAAAGGCCTTTGTAGTGTGAGTTGCATAGCAGATCAGTTACATGTCATATCTAATCAGTTACAGATGAAAGTGTATTTTTATGATGACTGGATGGCTGCCAGAAGTCATGTCTATCACTGGATATTATCCGTCGCACACACATGCACACACGTGTCAAATGATTGTACCACATCAAGTGAGACCTAGAGATGAAGCCGGTCATAAACTCCTTCACAAATTTGCTGCTTATTAATGTCCCTGTCATTCTAAATGTTATTCTTATACATCCCACTCCCCAAGTTCTGAGCGATGGAGAATTCATAGAGCTCTGTTACATCTGGACCACGTGTTCTGTTTCATTCTTCCCTGCTTAACACAGCATGGCTATTAGTAGTGTGGTCAGGAGGAATCAAGCATGCACCTAATTGGGAACAGGGTGAGAGTCATGTTTAAACAGTTGTTATCACGCTATGAGGAGTAGCACCGTTTAACGTATAGAACCAAAGGTGCAGTTTGACGCCCAGGTAACAGATGTTTCTTAACTCTCAGAACCTCTGCTGTATGTTTAGAAATACTTTGACCATTTTAAAGCCTGTAAGAAACAACAATCCAAGTGAGGATAGCCAGAGTAGGTTTGAGAAGGTGTGGGAGCTGCCCATTCATGACACACACACACAAGTCTTTGGAAATATTTTGGATGGTATAGGTGCGGTAGAGTTCAGCAATCAGTGTTTTGAATTGAGTCATGAAGTTTGAAAGATAAAGGATTTTTAGTGAAAGGACTTTCGTGCAAACACTGTGCAAAGACCTAAGGCTTTACAACAGCTTTTTACAGGAGAAAGTTGTGGGGTCTGGTTCAAAAAGTATTTTCAGTAGGCTGCTAATGACACTGCCGACTGGTTTGCAGCTCTTAGACTTGCAAAAGAAAATCAACGTTGACTGTGGACGCAGACCACAGCCTGCGGTCTGAGAAGCCGCGGTTGTGCGCTCAGTCATCCACCTCGACTTTCTCCCTCAGGCTGTTTGTGGCGGTACACCGACCTCGTGCTACTTCCACCTTTGCTGCTGAAAGAGGACCGTCATTAATCCCAGGACCGCAGGACATTGCTCGTTAGGAAACATGCAAACAGCGCTGTCATTTTTCAGGTGTCCTCGCTCTCCAAATCTCCAATAACCGGCTGCAGCGTGAGTCACTAGACGTCGGCTGCCTCAAAGCTACTGGGAGAACACTATCTTGATTCTAACTACCCGTGGGAAGATCGATGGAATAAACCTCAGCGTAATGCGGAATAGATGACTGTTGCCGTCATAACAGTCATATTTTCCACAGAAGTCCCCCTGCCCTATATATGCAACTTCTCTAGATCCTATTTTAGAAGTCACTCCTCCCGTTTCCTTATCTATTCTTTCTTTTGTTTTTTTTTCCCTCTATGTATTTCCCCTATGTGTTTTCCTGCTCTCCCACCCAGTCGGATCCAGCAACTTGTCTCTTTGTTCTTGCTTGTTCTTGCATGACCGTGCCGCTCACTGTGGCCCGATCAAGCAGCGCAATTACTATTCTGTGCGTTGGATTACCTACAGTATGATGGCCAGAATTTCTCATTATCCACAAAAAGGAAATTCATGCACTGCCTCGCCGCGGAGTAATATCTGTCCCTCTCTTCTTTCTGTCTATTCTGTGTATTTGCTCTCCTCAAAGATAAAGTCTCCCACAGCTTGACTTTTCCAGAGGCTAAACTAATTCAATTAGAGGGGGCATGTTTGAGTGTAGCCTGGAGTTGCACCAACATGGGCCAACATTGCAGAAGAGGACATACTGTAATATAAAAACGAGTCTGTCAGGTCAAACATTCAGTGTTGATAATAATAAAGCCAACATAAATATCTCATCCTAGGCACACATGTTGCTGTGGGGAAATTCATTTTGTTACTCGATCTTTAGGTCCATCATTTTTTTATATTCGGTGCGGCGCGGCTAACTCGAGCTCGGTCTACTTTTGTCTGCAGGGAATGTGATGAAAAAACAAAGGAGAAATAGAGAAATTAAGACGAGGGGAAGAAACAAAAGCCACAGACCATGGTCAGAAATGTCACAAAGAAAATGTTCATTCCTGTTGTAAATCTTTTGTTTGTGTTTATTTAAACATGAATCACTGGAGGAAAAGCGTGAAGGAATGCATACATACAAGCATGCACACAAACACGCACTTGTGCACCTCTCATGCAATGCAGTGTATTTGTGTTTATGATGTGTTTGTACATGGGTATGCTGAATATTAAACATGTCTTTAAGAACATTCTGGTATTCTGCACTTCTATATAACTAGTAGAAGGCTTGCACTTATATAGCGCTTTTCAAATTTAATGGACACAGCTTTACAATTCTCCTCTGTGACCCCGTCATTATTCATATTCACTATTTTGCCTCATCCAAAACGTTAAAGTGAACGGTTTGACTTCGAGCTCATCAAAGGTTACAGTTTCCCCGCACATCACTCAAACACTTTCTTGGTTTGATTGCTGACTTTAGCTTTGGCCTTGGGTGAAACCTTTGTGGTACCAGAGCAATGTTTGCCGCTGGTGTTGCATTGCACGCTGGGGATTATATGGCAGCAGTGGGAATGGTGGTTCATGCCTGTGCACTCTTGTTTAAGTTAAAACCCCGCAGTTGGCTGGCAGTATGTTACTAATAACAGAGGTACTGTGTGTGTGTGTGTGCCAGTACGTATATGTACGTATATGTACGTGCGTGCATGTGTGCGAAGTTGTTTTTTTGTAATGGGCATATGAATCCACATGTGCCCTGGTACTCATGGGAGCAGTACAGTATCCCTGAATGGTTGTCACTGCATTTACAGCATTGCATAGGGCATTTGAAAATTAAGTCTATGGTACTTGATGGTCCACATGAAATGATCTATGGCTAGCCTATTGGTCCTATTTACCCTCATTTACTGATGTTGTTCTTCATCCATATATCTAATTTTTGCCATGCACTTAACCAATACTAGCCATGATTATACACAATAATTATGCATTCCTATCCCCTTATGCACTGAAGAGCATAGAGAGCATACAGCGTGCAGCTCACTCTCGTTTTCTCTATCGTGCCGTCATACTCACATATACCAAAAGGAAGCTTCAGGGATTTTTGGAGCTTTTTAACTTCATGATTTTTCTCTCTGATATTCTTAAATTGTGTTTCTTATTAATTATACTGTTAATTTTTCAGAACACTTCTTTTGCAGTTCATCAAATCAAAGTATATTTTTCTAGCATGACCAAGTGTGTTTGCAATCTAGCATAGTTATCACCTGCCATTCAAACAAAACAAAACTGCAAAGACACCAAAACATGACCATGCAATCAATATTCAGACAATGCATAGAAAAGTGAAATCACAAAATAACATATGACATTTGCGGTATAAATCACACACATGCACAATGTAGGTCAAAAACTCTGAAAGCCAAAGAAGAAAACCATGAAGGAGAAACCATGACCATAAGCGACAAATCAAAACTAGAAATGAGAAACCAAAACTATAAGCAAAAGGAAAAAAAAAAGTCAAAACGGAAAGAAAACTGTAAACAATACATGCAAATGAGAGTGCTGATGTGAAAATCAGTCATCCTGTTTTTATTGTTTATGAAAGTCAAATCGATAACTGAATACATCATGTCAGATTCTTTGCTTGCCTTTACATGTTTTTTTTTGTTTTAACCTTTGTTCTTAGTTGTTTCCTGTTAAGAAAACTTTAACATGAAACAAAACATAATCTGGATTCATAACACAAGCTCCATAAGAGTAATGAAAGGCAAGGCATGTAAAGGCAAACAGATCAGAAAGAGAAAAAAAAAAAATTAAAAACAGGACGACTAATGTCATGACAGCACCCTCACTTGCACTTTTGTTGTTTCTCATTTACAGTTTTCTTTCCTCCGGTTTTGTTTTGTTGCTTTGCTTATGGCTTTGGTTTCTCATTTACAGCTTTGATTTTGTTTTTGTTTATGGTTTTGGTTTTCTCATTTATGCTTTTTTTTTCCTTTCAGACTTTTATTTCCTTATCAGTGGTGACTCAAGAAACCATCATGGCGACTTACACCGGCAAAGTGAGTAGTCCCCCCCAAATATTTCTCCTGTCCATTGTGTATCCATCATGATGGTTCCTTGAATCACTATGATAAGGAAACAAAGCTGGACCCAAAGCGGGTAAAATGCAGCCATATCAGTGATTCAGCCAGTGATTTGATAGGTAGAAGTGTGGAAGTGTGTGCTGAGACAGTTTTTATTTGTGTTGGCTAGTGGTACTTTAGTTACTACAACACACCCTCTCAGTCCTATCATCCGATTCTCCACGGGTCGGTCCGTGTCTCTTTCTCTGTGTACGAGCTGACTCATGATCAGATGTTTCTTCAAGGCTTCACGTTATCCTGAAATATATGGACTTACTATTTTTGCCTCTTTCTGTGCAGGGATGTGTCGTCGCATACTGTGTACACCTACCAGGTCCAAACCATCTCCGGCCGGAGCGAGAGCGAGCCCTCCCCGCCTCTGGTGCACGAGCTGGGGGCCCACTACTGTGGGGATGGACGCATCCAGAGGTAACCCACGCTCACATGATTAAAATATACTAAAATGCATGAATGCAGATGTGCAATGAAGAAAGCTTTACTCCAAATGTGTTTCAGTATTTATCAGTTTGGCAGTGTGTGTGTGTGGGTGTGTGTGTGTGGATGTTTTCTGAGTAACGCCTCCTTCCTTCCTAGTTCCAAAGGAGAGGAATGTGATGATATGAACTCTATGAATGGGGATGGCTGCTCCAGTCAGTGCAAGAAAGAGCCCTTCTTCAACTGTATTGGTAAGTCATGTGCCGTCAAGGTTATAAAAGGAATGCTTGATCACTGGTTTGTTCCTCTGGAGGAAAACACTGGAAATAGAGGAGAGGTAATTTACCTTCAGTGCACCTTTGAACAAGGTATTTAACCCCTGACTTCTCAAGCATATCTGCTCTATTGGCATGAGCAGAAGGAGGCGGTTGTAATACCTATAGGATTGCTTGTGTAGTAAACGTATCCAGAACAGTTTGGAGAGAGTGGAATAGAAGAGACACAACTAATGAAATGTTGTTTTAGTTCAACTAATTTCTTGTGAAAACAAAAAAATGAGAGGAAGAAAGATTGTATTACTGTATCTTTCACATTTTCTAAATTCTGATATGTGCATGTAATAAATTATCTTAATTAATCTTAATAATGTTGACTGATAAGCTTTTAAACATATTTTACTAGCCAAAAATGACATTTTAAATGACACGTGATATGTCTTAACGTTTATCAAGTTAAGATTTGACCACCATGTTCTTCAGTCCTGTGCACTTCTGTCCCATTATGTTATTATCTGTTTGCATGTGATGGACAGTGTCTCTTGTATTATTCCACAAAACAGAAAGGCAGTTGTGGATGGGACACACAAGCTAACTTTGTGAATGAACAGATTTGACATCTGTGCATTTTTATCCGAAGTACTTCATCCCTTTCTCAAAAGAATAGAAATATCGTAATCACTTTGACCTTCTGTTAAAAAAAAAAATCTGGAAATCATTATTTTTCAAAAGGGTGACTCATCTTATTTTACATAGTTGAGTGACTGGCATCTTCTTTGTAGTTTTTTTTTTTCTCCCTTTATGAATAGATGGATGGTTTCCTGTCCAGTTCTCCTGCTGTCTGACATTCATTTTGCCCCCCCTGTTATGATTGTGCATGTGGGTTTGTGCACGTACAGCACATGTGTGGCTCGCACATGTGCGTGCGTGCGTCTGTGAAGTGGCATGCATCTGTGAAGTGGCCACTTAATCCCTGTCAGATTGCTGGATGACTGCATTGGCTGTGTTGTTTTTCCACCAACTGCAGTGCTCAGCGGTGTGTGTGTGTGTAAGTGTGTGTGTTTGTGTCTGACACCGTCCGACATAGTTGTAGTTTTGCACAGAAATCTGACACCATAATGATGGGACCTTCTGTCCATCTGTCTGTATGTGTGAGGGAGTGCCTGCTTGTCAGTGTGTTGGATAGTGAAAGAGAGAGTTGGATGGAGAATTGACACTAAGTATACAACAGGGCCAGGGTGCAACGGTCTGGACGAGCTTTAATAGGCTATTCACACGATTCGGCCGAATTATGTATCTGGAATTGACGAAATGGACAAGTTCTTTTCACATGACCCCACCTGGCGTTACAGTCCCAGCGGCCTTGTCGCAACAGGGCTCCAAGCCACAGTCAACACAGGTGCAGATAAAGCAGAAAGGAAATCTGATTTTAGCCGTATTTACATATTCCTGCTATCACAAAAGTGATGGTCACATTTGCTCCTCTTTGACATGTTGACAATGTTAGCCCCCCCTTCCCAGTGTAGTTTGCTTTGACAGCTTCTGGACCTTTCTCTTCTCTCTCTTCATCCATCTTTGTTCATCTCATCACACTCTTTGTTCCTCCAACTGTAAGCCTCAATCACCTTTGCACTTTTTTTTCCCCATTATCTGTTTATTCTATCCCTGTCCAAATGCAAATACTGTAGCAGCGCTCTTTCTCCTTTTCCATCCCTTTCTCTCCTCTCCTCCTCTTTAGCTCGCGCTCGACCTATTACTTCTGCAGCTTTCACAAGCCACTGTTTGACCTTCCTCTTGTCTCAGCCTCGCTCCTTCCCTTCTTCCTTGCCTCTGTTCCCGCTGAGTGAGTGGCGGGAGCGTATTCCGTATGCCCCCTCAGTAGCCCCTCGTTTCACCATTGCCAGAGCACAGAACTGACTTGAGTTTTTGGCTGTGCTGGAGAGGGCTGGAATTTCGAGGAGGAGGCCCCGGCCAACTTGGCACAGAATGCCGCCTTTCCCCCCTAACTGGAACCCCACCGGCTGACACTGCTTTAGCTGAGAGCTGAGAGCAGTGAGGCCCAGGCAACCTCCCTGCTCTGCTCCCCTCTCCTCCAGTCCATAAGCTTCCAGTTCCAGACCTTAACTCCGGGTGGGACGTCTGTAAAAATTACGGCTGTATCTTTCTGTAACTCTTGACTTTGTCTGGTTCCCCCCGCTACCACCCCCCCACCTTCCACTCTCTCTCTTGTGTTTGTCTCTCTCACTCTCGTTTTATCGCTCTCTCTCCCTTTCATTCTTTCTTTTTGTTTCTTTCTTCCTGATGTTAACGCCTCTCTCATCTCTGTTGTAGATCCCAACACACTCAAGAATTGATCCTTTTTCCACTCACCTTTTATCCCTTACCCTTCTTTATCTGGTCCTCTCTCTCTTCACCTTCCAGAATAATACAGATATGGTTAGAAATAGTATCCCAAAGGATAAGGTGTGTAAAAACGTGTAGACATAAAGAATCTGACCAACTGATATTTTACATTCCCAATTCCAAAAAAGTTGGGATTCTGTTTAAAACATACATAAAAACAGAATGAAATCATTTGCAAACTGTGTTTACTGACAACAGCTTTTCAAAGTGTTTGTCCTGTCCATGTGTTTGACAAAGTGTTGAACCTCGCTCCATCCTTGCTTGTGAACGACTAAGTCTTTCCAGGATGAACCTTTCATACCCAATCATGATACTATCACCTGTTACCAATGAACCTGTTTACCTGTGGAATGATCCAAACAGGTGTTTTTGGATCAGTCCACAACTTTCACAGTCTTTTGTTGCTCCTGTCCCAACTTGTTTGAAACATGCTGCTGCCATCAAATTCAGCAGATATTTACAAAATCAATGAAGTTGATGAGATCAAACATTAAATATATGTCAAAAAGGATTAGCAAGTTATCACATTCTGTTTTAATCATGTTTTACACAGCGTCCCAACTTTTTTAGGAATCAGGGTTGTAGCTGTACTCAACCCTCACTTTGCTGAAAAAAATCATCTGTACACACAGGATGATGTATCTGTCTTTGTTGTCTGTTCACCTGCAGAAGAGCCAAGCATGTGTTACTACTATGATGGTGACGGAGTGTGCGAGGACTTCGAGCGAGAGACGGGCGTGAGAGACTGCGGCCTGTACACCCCCAGTGGTTTCCTTGACCAGTGGGCCTCCACCGTCGAGGTTTCCCATGAGGAGAAGCCCTACTGCTCCGGAGAGGTCGCTGCTGGATACCCTGCTGTTACAAAGGTAAGGCTGCAGTTTGTTAAGTGTGTGATGTGTGATTATTACTCATTACCGTCAAGACAGCAAATTTATTTTTTGGTGTAATTGATCACATCAGAGGTTAACAAACTTAAAAATTCTACATTTCACATGAGACATGAAATCAAGTATCAACCAGTCAGTCAACGCAGCGGATCATGACTGGTCCTTACAAACAGGCCTCCTCCCTCACTGTTTGTGATGTGGTCTTTGATTCTTTGGTGATTTGGCACTATTGCTTTCTCAACCATTAATCAATTTACACACTGATGAAAATGAAGCATCAATTTTTTTGAGTCACTTGCAAAGTGACTTATTTTGCTCTTTTGCCAGTTAAGTAATTTTAGAGATTGGGACATTTAATTAGATGTCTCCCAGGGTGGCAGCAGAAGTTTGCTGCTCTCATTAAAGTAATGCTTATTGAAGACGAAAGAAGAAGTCATTGATTCCAACTAAGCCCGGTGGAGGCATTGATCTGTTGCTGTCGCAGCGCAGAAAGGGACTGATTGGCCAAAACATTAGGTTGAAGCGTACATTCACGTACACACGCACAAAGCTTTGGACACATAGAAGTTCATTAGAGTCAATCCTATTTAATCGCCTCTCCCTGATGTGGATGGTCAGAGCTCAGGCGTGAAGTCTACTATCTCCTTTAAAGCCATATTTATTATTTCAAATCATTATTGTCCAGTTCCTTGTCCGGCTTTTGTTGTTCAAGCCAAATGTTAAAACAAACATACTGCATTATTTTGAATGACATCAATATGTGATTAAATCATATGCTTATACCCTATAAAGACCTTTAAAGTTATTCGGCTTCACACTTCTACACGGACAGTGCTCTCTCTTCAGAAGCATGTGTGTGATGTTGGAAGTGTGTGATGTTGGCTGTCAAGCTTGTTCTCGCTGCTGATGACGCATTTTACAAGGCCAGTGAACTAAGAATCATTGAACAGCTGCGGTCAGGTGCCTTGCTCAAGAACACTTTGGCAAGGATGGACGAAAAAACAAAGGTAGGAGGTTGACCTACGCCATGCAGCGCGTTTGATATTCGGGCCCAAAAGGGAGCATGTTCCAACAAACAACACTGCAGATGGTTTATTCTCTGAGAGGAATGAGACACCAGTGGAACACGTCCATGCAGCCATAAAGAAAGGGTTTCTGCTGTGAAGGACACATTGTTCATACTAAAAGCACTTTTACTGTGGAGAACACACTGTTCCCCAAGGGTCATATGTGGTGAGATCACCTCATTACAAGGCCACTGACTGTATACTCTATGTGGACACACAAGTGCATGTGCCAGTGTGGAAAATATGCAAACACAGGTTAACAAAACACAACGGTCTTGTCACTGTCTCTCTCTCTGTCTCCTCGTTTCACTCTCTGTAACTTCTCACGCACTTTGTCATCTATCCAGTAAATCACGAGCTTGTAGGTCCGCTGTTACATCACAAATTGCGTCCTCGAAGCCCGTTCCTCTCACCAACATCGCACGTGATCACGTAATCACCGGCATTATTTTTCCACTCCTGCAACGTTCACTACAGCAGCATCAAATACCATCTTTTCAACTCCAAATTAACTTTGATTACACTGTGTCCTCGCTGTTTTGAGCATATACACGCACAAACAAAAAACATGCTCCCATAAAATGCACACCCAATCGCGCACGCTTGTTTGCTTATGGTAGTCCCTCTCGGAAAACAAAGATAACATAACAAGGCCTCAAATAACCGAGTCGAGATTCTCGCTCAGGCAACGCTCCTAAGCAATTGTGCAACTGCATGCATGTGGCTATGGCGACTGTCCTGGAGGCTCATGCCTCAGATGAGGCATGTGAGGACTGGATCTGGAGATGAAGACCAGGCAGTTGGTTTGCCTTTGTTCATGGCTCCAGTTTAAATGTGGCCACTTTAGAACAACATATGAAGGACCGCAGTGGCTGATCAGTAGCAAAACAAAGTTATTGAAGATGTTACCTATTTTGAAGGCGCTTCTGCTGATGTCTTGCAGATGGTATTTTAGTGACTGTTTTTGCCAACAATTGGTCTGGATGCCAACCATGAATCAGCTTTAGCGTGCCCAGTGAATAGTCATTTTTCAGGCATCTGGATCATGTTGCATATCTAGTACTTTGTTCTAGTTTTCTCAGTTTGTAGATTATAAGGGATTTGATTTTCCTCAGTGACTTTGAAGATTTTTTCAGTGGAAGTGGATGCGTAAGGCATTTGATGCGATAACAACCTAGAGAACCAAAGTTCAAACCTCAGAGCTGCACAATTACATATGATGGTATATTGTTCTACGATCTTTAGATTTTGATGTAAGTCTTCTAAGCAATGTCGTCTGCCAAAAGAGCTGTGGCTTCACTGATCCTGACTCACATATTGCCTTTGACAGGGAGTTAGAAAGCTGTTGGGGTAGTAACTTGCTTGGCAACTTCGAGATGAATGGCAAGGATTGAGAAATGGTAAAACGCTGCTGGTGCGATGCCTATTTTCTGTATTCAAGGGAGACGATGCTGAATACATTACTTCTCGGAAAATGAGTATGAACTCAACTCATGAAGTCACCTTGTCTATGGTTCAAACCTCAGCTTTGGTGAGAACTTGCAGGACCCTGACTTTGAGTTGACTTATGTCGTGTTGGAACACAGCTGGAGGAGTAGGACTTCTGTGGGTAACGGATCAATGAAAATTGAGAGTAAATGCAGTCTGCGTGCCATTGGGCATGTGTGTAAGGATATAGACCAGTTTTCAGCAGAGTTCTTGAGCCATTTCAAGTGACCTTGTCTATATCAATGATGTTGGAAAGAGCTTGACACCTGCTTCCTCAGCAATAGAAAGCAGAGAAATGCTATTGCTTGCAAGATCTATTTGCTGGCAATGTTAACAACTTCCATACAGTGTCACTGGATGGTTCATTGCTGTGGAATTACTTGCCACTTCAAGGCAAACAAGCTTGTTAGAAGAAGTCAGACAATATCGTCATTGCATGCCACCTTCATGAAAAAAAGTGAGTAAGATTAATATGCAGGGTAGAAAATGTTTATTCTGCTGTGACTCTACTTGATCTTTTGAATATGTCTTTCTCCTTCTACTTGAAGTTACTGAGGTATGAATGCAGCTCATGTTGCGACACAGCATCTTTTCTCAAGAAACAACTGTTGAGAGCGTTTAGTGACCATGCATAAATAAGCTTAAGGGTGACCCTGTCAGAAGCTAAGCTGCTGCTGGAATGGCTCTTGGCTTACATAGCATTCACAATGTGGTTACAACACACTCATTCTCTCTTTGTCGTTCACCCATTCCTTGTATACTAAACTTACATAAGTGAAGTTACAACGACCCTGATGCTCAATGAGTGAAGAAAGACTCTTGTGCAGGATCAATAATAGAGATACAGAGGGGGCAGCTGTCATTTCTTTTTGGGGACTTGGCACAACGGAGTAACCCTTTGATGTCAGCCAGTGTCACTACCACGGCACGCAGCCAACACGACAGTAAAGTTATCTGCTGGAGTTAGTGTCTGGTTAACCACTAGCATCCATCCCACAGTATGTGTCATTATTGTCCTTCTAGTGGTTTTGTGTAGAGAAAAAGACAGAGATGAATAAAGAGAGAGAGGCAAGCTGAGGCCCAGAAATAGGTTAGAAGTGCAAAAGGAGGGTAGAAAGAAAACCAACATTAAGGGTCTTAGGAAGGTGTTGGGTCACGACAAGCCACCAGAGCAGCTTCAACAGCTTCAGATATCTATATGAGAAGCATTGTCCCAAAAGATATTCTCTCATTTATTAAGTCTGAGAATAAAAAACTGACTGTGAACCAGAGCCATATTCTATCAAATCTAATATTTATTGAGTAACATGTACTGAATACACAAATGCTATATGCAATTGCTTCTATGCTCATACCTGTTTTTTTATGCATTAAGATTACTCGAATGGACAAGACAGCAAATTTCATTTCGGCAAATATCCAAAAAACTACAGGTCTACATTCAAGGGACGATGCCTTCTAGTCGCTGTGTCAGACTTTGGCACAGGAGACTGCTGCTCACTTCCTGTTTTTGACTAAAAGCTGACATTGGTTTCTTTTAACCATGACCACGATCTTTCCCTAACCAACACCAAGTTTTTGTTGCTAAACCAGATCAAGAACAAGGATTTGTAATGGTTTGCTGATCAGGCGTCAGATCAGAAAATGTGTATATATGTTGTTCTAGGGGCCAATGTATTTTTTCAATTTGCAGGACTTACCACTGAAAATTCCCCTTGTCCACTTGTATTCTGTCTTGTGCTTAAGATATATTTTGGATTTTTTTCTAAGTCTTAAGTAACGTATTGAAACACCGTAACACATGTAGCATCCACAGTGCAAAAAAACTTGAGGTAGAAAATCTGCTTTCCCAAACTTTGCCTTTCGTACCATGATGTCAAGCAGTTACAAAAAAAAACAGTGAAAATGAGTCTGAGTTATATTTGTATCAGAAACCAACAGCACATTGTCCTGCCTTGTTACAGTAATAGCTCACTTCATCCTTTGCGGTTTCATTTAATCAAGTTCATGGCTCACAGCTCTTTGGTAGAGTTGGGCTGAAGATGTGCTTCTCTGATACAGGACAGCGCCAGACTGTAACCAACTCTCTGTGTGTTTGTGGGTGTTTTCTGCTCTGAATGAGCGCGTTGGAGGTAGCAGGAATGGATAGTACATCATTTCCTTGTGATCTAGTAAACAAGTCCTGCATTGGATTTGTGTATCAGTTCCGTTTGATGTCTAAAGACAGTCTTGATTCTGCTTGTGTGTCTTTGTGTCTGAGAGCAAGCGAGAGGCGGGCAGCAGTGATAGGGATCTTTGCGGATGCAAGAAAGCAACAACAGCACAAGAAGGCACTTGAGGAGAAAGAGAGATCATGTATCTGCACGAAATCTCAAGTGCTGCGCGCTTGTGTGTGTAAGGGGTATGTGCAGAAATATATTTCTGCTGTAAAACATAGACACAGCGGGATACAGAGATACACATCCATTAAATGCCACGGTGAATGATAATCTCAGTATGCAGCATTTGTGCATGAGAGCTGGACTTTTTTTTTTTTTTTTCTTAACTTCTGAATCTTCACGCACCAGAGCAAAGCCAAGGAGAAGGATGGGTGAATGCTCCCCCATACAAACCACTGCTGAGGGAGGGTTCAGCAACATAAGAATAAATGGTGCATAGAGCCATAAATACATGCTGCCCTTTTGTAGACAATAGTTTAGTAGCCTGCAGTTTACGTTTATAGAATGTTAATGTGTGCAAGATTTCCGTAAGAATAACACATTCATTTTTGGGTCATAGAGTGTAAATCCCAGCACTGACTCGTAGAAGTAGAAGCTACAGTGGCAGTGCTATAGTCATATTTTTTGTGCTTGGATGATAAAGAAAGGGTAGTTACATGAGCAAAACCAAAAAAAGAGTTGACTAATAAAAATCAGATTGAGAGAATGGATGACAAGATTTGCAAATGAGAATGAATTCAAAAGGACAAATTAGGTGCTGCAAAGCCAGTAAAAGTAAATGATATATAAAGAAACATTATATGATGGCTGAAGTGGCATAGGAAATAATTTAAGGAGTCAGGAACACAAATGACAAATGACAGATGGATGAACAGATGAGGTTAGTGGTTGTAATTGGAGGTAAAACAATCTGGAAATTAGTTTGACCGACAGTCTTACTGCGTTCAAAAGAAAATACATCATTGAATAAAAATGATTGTGAAAGTAGAAAATGGTCCAAAACCGCTCTTATTGGCCATTCCCACATTATGATGTCCTCAAATGAGCAGTTTGATCCAATCAAAATACCATATGGACACCAGAGAATGTATGAAGTTAATAAAGTTGAGACACATTAATGATCACAAAAAAGGGCCCAACTGCCAAAAAACGTCCTCGCCAGGTTTAATAGCTATATTGTTTTCATCTTTTGAACCATTCTGCTCCCTCTTTCAGCCTTACAAAATGTTGTGGCAGATCTCTAATATGGCTACCTGTGAATACAGTCAGGTGGCTTCAGCTTACTTAAATGATTCTCCTTACACACAGGTACGCAGTCAGACAGAGACTCACAGGCAAACACACACACACACACACACACTCACAGTGCCGACTCCATGCAGGATTATAGGGCAGGTCCATAGGGGACTGAAATGTACTACTGCTGTCTTTGTGGAGCAGAACATAATGTTCCCCCCACTACCACACCATGGTGAGCCAGCTCAACTTGCTCTAGGGGGATTGGACTGGAGAACTGGCCCTAGCAACTAACCTGTGTGTGTGTGTGTGTGTGTGTGTGTGTGCCTATGTGCGTGTATCCATGTGTAGACCTTGGCATACATGTGTGTGAGATGAGTGTGCGTGTGCGTTCAAACTTTAAGATCAAACAGCAAGCCAGGTGATTTCTCCAGAGAGGGCTGCTGCCCAGGCAATCTCTGACGCAACCCCTGGGCACCCCTGGAGAACACTCCCCTTAATTATACATAAGCAACAGAAGGGATAACATTTTAGTCCTCTCACGCTGCAGGAAATTGCCTATATGTGAAGTTCACCCATCTTTCAGATGTAAAACAAACATATGTGCACGAGGTCTGAATTAAATAACACCTACCACATTCGTCTTTAGGTGAGTAAGGAGAGGGGAAAAGAGATGCACCGTAAAAGAAACTATTCCGGCTGGTAAAAACAAGGAAACAATAACTGGCCCAGTTTTGTCCCAGCTCCCAAAAAAATCAGCCAGTGTGTGTTTGTGTACTCAAGTGTGTGCATACTGTATATAGGCTACTGCAGAGCGTGCATACACACTTGAACACATTTTTTTCTCTCTGTACGTATACATGCAACAACAAACACGCGAGTGAACTTGCGCGAGCCGAAACACACACACGCCCACAAAAACAAAAGCTCATACAGTAGCCGAGCCGTTGCTTTTTCGGCAGCGCGGTGAGGCCCGGCTTCTCTGGCGCTGTCTCCCTCACCGACATTCCCCCAAACCGCACGGCCCTCGTCAGGCACGGTGCCAGTGACATAAGCGTGTGGTAACATTAAAAAGAAACCTCTGGGATGGCGTTCCTTTTTCCCCTTTTACTTTTCCCGTTTCAATTATTATTGTGGTTCTGCCATGTGGAAACCTCATTGTGACTGGTGTTTTTTTTTTTTGTGCATGGCACTGATGACCCCCTCATAACATTTTCAAGCTGTTAATATGCAGGGTTGTGGCCCTGTTTTATTGAGCGTAGGGGGCCACTGACTGAGGGACATTTAGATTCTCCGCAGACCCATCTGTTTTCAACTGGCTGGCATTGTACGCCCACCAATCCCTATACATTAGTTTGTGGTTGGTGTTGCCTACCACCCAGTCACTGCTCATGTCTGCCCTGATGAGACTGGGATAGGTAAACTGCATAATTGCACCCACTCACTAACTTTTACAGCCCCATTCTCAGTAGGCCATGGAAGTGGCCCATCATTAGCCCCGGACCAATGAGACGGTGAGATTCAGTGGGTATGGGTGGGGCTGGGTGACAGGACATTACCTCACACACCAGGCGCTCACCAGCATTCCAGTAAACCATGGGATGGTGCTTGGAAACTCATACTAGTTTCTCTCTGTTGCTCTTTCTCTCCACAAATGCCTCACAGATGCTCACTCCTGCTTCCCATGCTCAGGCTTCAAATCCGTACATATATGCCTTTGACAAAGAGAGAGGGAGCAATGGAAAAGAGGGAGAAGAAATACCTTTTGATGGAAATAAACATGTTTTAGGAGGTGCTGTGGCAGGATAAATATTCTCTTTGGAAATTGTTTTCTTAATTTGCATGTGTCCAAAATTTCCATAAATCCAGAAAAAAAAAGCCAAACTAGGTCACAGCCTGACCTCACAGAGTCATAAAGCAGGATCTGAAACAAACAATAAACTCAGCAGGTATCACCTCTATCACCTCCTGGTGCACCGGCGCTCACACTGAGTCCGTGGATGGGGAAGTCGATGCATCACGCAAAATGAACGAACAGCTCAGTTGCGGTCATTATACTCGAACGGAGGCAAAAACCCATGCACAGAATTTCAAGGCTTAAGATGATGGGGCTGGAATCATTTTGGGAAATGAGAACTTGTAAATTGGTGCAGACAAGGCGGATTGTGGGAAAGTTTGTTGACAAAGATAAATTCTAACAGTCCTAACAACCGAAATGCTCTTATAAGCCAATCCCCTGATAATATCTACCATTTTTTTTTTGCATTCTCCCACATGGTACATAACATGTTGTCATGATGGCGTCCTCATGTCTGTCTAGATGTGCAGATGCGATACGTTCTCACCACTTCCCATCTCGGCAATATATAACCAAAGCCACGTATTTACTGTACATATTGGAGTTGTGCTGGATGCCGAAATATAGAACTGATTTTCATGAAACTGCTGCACCTTAAAGCTTAAATTAATATTTTGATATCACTAGTGATTTATCAAGATGGACAAGAATATTTGCTAATTAATGTATTACTAGTTTAATTATTGACCCGTTAGTTGTGGCATGGCCTGAGTACATTGTGAGTTGAGCTAAGATCTTCCTCAAGCTCCTGGTCTTCCTCTCCTGTTTGGAGGACCTTTGCAGGACCTCCAAAACATCCAAGGGCCTCAGTAATAAGAGCATATGACCCATGTTTGCATCTGTTTGGTTTATCGATTTGAATCTGAGGGTGGACATTTTGACAGTGTGGAGGCTCCGACGTCCAATGTGTGTGTAGCATATGTTTGCATAAGAGCCCGTGTATGTACGTTTGTGCATGTATATGTGCAGGCATCCCTCTGTAGAGGTGATCTAACCTCACCCTGGCGCCAAATCTCCATCACAAGGGGAAAGGCTGTGGTGGAGGTACATTATGCTTATTAGAGCCATTATTATTGCCATTACTCTGTCTTTACTAAGCGCCACTCTTTGTTTCCCCCTCTCCAAGTTTATGTTTTTGCTTTATGCTCTTAATGAACGTCTTTACAGTACCGACATATTTTCAGGGTAATGAGGCCGACAGTTGTGCCCTTTCTTTCTCCTCACCTTTATCTCCTCTGGTTTCCCTTTGGCTCAGGACACTTAGCTCTCCTTTTATCTGAAGTGGTGATTTACAAACACCAGTTTGTGTCTACAGACCAGGGATTGGCTGTTGTCTGCCAGTCTGACTAGCCAGCTGGTACAAATTAAGACCATGTGTGTAATTGTGTGCGATTGTGTGCGTGCGTGTGTTTGTGTGTGTTTTCGAGTTAAGAAGTTGAACTCATCTGTTGCTGTTACTGTTTTCCAAGGAAGGCGAGAAGTTGTTTTGCTCCGAATAGACACCTCGACATTTGACTTACTGTACGTCTCCAGAATATTTGCATTGCTGTTGCATCCTCGTTTTGAATCAGAATGAGGAAATCGTGTGTTTAGAAAGATTCAGAAACAGTAAAACTTCCACTTAGAGGCAAACCCCTTTAAAACAGATCATATTAGCTTTTCCTGTCATTTGTAACAGTGTTAATCATCCTTTTTTTTTTTACCTCGCCATCAAGAGATCTGCCATATCCTCCTCTTACTTTTTCCGACCGAGAGACGTCTTCTGACCGTCTTTTGTCAACACTTCCTGCTGTGATATTGTAGTTGTAATCAAGCAATCCATTTGAAGGTCGGCTGGCAGGTGGTGTATTTTATAGGCACAACAGATTGAAGGAGGGCAAACAAAAACAGGTCTGAGTTTAGATGCATATGTGCCGTTTCTTTACTTAATTTCCATATTTTGTTTTTCCCCTTTCCTGTATGATCCATTTAAAGTCAGAGCCTGAATCAGGAGCAATTTCATGTGTACATTTTGTTGTTTATGACTTCTGCTTCGCTTCCCTGTTGGGAGGGTTCATGTTGTTATTCAATGCTTTCAAGAAACACATAGATAAGATACCTATTATCATGGTTATATGGGTGTTACATCACATATGTACAAGCACATGCGTCATCTTTCCTATCGCAGTAAATCTCTGCGTGCACTACAGGGGTGGCACTGAAAACCACATCATACAGAAAATACAGTAAATAATGTATTCAACACCAGCGACTTAAACTTAAACTAACCTTAAGGGGCGGGCTCATTCATCAGGGCTTGCAGTGTGTCCGCCGATAGAGGAAATGGCATCTGTTTTTTATTTGATCTCATTGGATTCAGCTGATGTATTAGCCATAAAAGTTTATTTTAAAAACCGTACTGTGACTGAGACAGATTATGAAAAAGGGGGCATGCCAAAAACACGGAGGGGAGTTGACTTGTATTTTTCAATAACGGGTACAGTCTCCACGCCGGAGTACATTTGTGCAACGATAATACATGATGTTTTGTGCAGATGTTAGTGTAACAGTGCTCGTGCTCTATATTGATTTTTGATCGTAGCCATATGTTTGCGAACTTGCAGATTCTGTGTAAAATTATCAGGTTTTGTTACTTATCTATGATAAAGTGAGTGCTATAAATATTTCTGGGCTCCCATCCCTCTCTCCTCAGTGCATTAATCAACGCACGTGCCTTTTACAATCCGTGGGGACTTACCGTTGAGAATGCATTTACCTCAGTCCTTAATTAATACCTGATCATTGCACGAATGAGACACAGGAACTTTATATCTGTGATCTCCAGCATTTTCTGAATTTTGTTTTCAACTAGAGGAGATCTTCCTAGTTTAAAGTACTTGATGTGTTTTCTTTCAATGCCGATATTTTACATATATAATAAGAAGTCTATAATGATGTTCTGTAATATCTGTCATTTTTTACACTCTGGTTATTATTTTTGTGTTCATGAAAGCTTATACTGAAAGGTTGCAGCTTGTTGAACACAAAGAAAAGTATTTTGTTCAATTAACCATAAGTCATTGTACTGTAAGGCCACTTACAGTGATTTCTTTACTTTACTCAATATCTTAACAATAGCAAGAGAAAAAAAGCCTTTTAAGAGTTTGTTTGCTTGAACATGAGCAAAAAAAAATTGTCAATGCTGGCGCTCAAAGGTTAAACCTTTGATTGTACTCTGGTGTTCTTGGAACAGGTTAGACTGGAATTTTCTATGCAAAAGCAAATGTAAGAAGGAGCATTACAGGTTTAACAGGTTTAACATTGTCACAAAGGGTTAATGTTTTGGAACACGGAGCTGAGCTTGCAGATTAATGTTGACAACCAAGTGATGAATGTGGGTGATAAGGAAGCAAATTTGTCGACTGTGTTTGAAAAACTTAACACATCTCAAAATGGGCTTCACCAGTTTTACATAAAGATCTGGTTTGTAACATTTTGCTTTAATAAAATAAGAAAAAGATTAGAAGAGGAGAGGGGCAGCACCGTTTATGTTTCCCAGATTCCTACCATATTATGTGAAGCATCCAACAGTTTCTGGAGCATGCTTGACTAAAAACTGATGACAATGCGGTTTATCAGCACTTATGTTTTCGATTGAGCTTTAATAACGAAATACTAAAACTGAAAAAAGATGTGCAGGGTTTTACAGAAAATGAAATTTGACAGCGGCAGCACCTTCTTGTATGATGTTGACTCACAGCAAGACGGAGTTTGCATGTTCTTCCAGTGCTCCAGTTTCCTCTTCTGGTCCAAGGCATGTAGGTTAGGTTAACCCACAATGCTAATTTGCCTGAAGGCGTAAAAATGAGTGAGAATGATTGTCTCTATATGTCAGCAAGGGTGTACCCAGCTTCTCACTCGGTGTGTGCTGGGGTAGGCCCGGCCCTCTGTGACCCTGAAAAGGATAAGCAGGTATTGATGAATGGATGGATGAATGGATAAAATAAAGTAGCCCTGCTTGATTGAGCACCTTCCCCTGTCTTTTACTGACGAAATCAAATCAATGACAAATCTATTTAGAGTGCCATTGCATTGGGAGGAGGTTAGAGGAAGTGTAATGAGCCTTGTGAATTGCATCCTACTGGTGTGATGCTTTATGGGGAGGGGTATTTGCTTGGGTGCAGGGGCTTTGGCATGCAAAGCAGTGTTTGTCTGTGTCGAACAGTGGGTTGTTAGAAACACACACCGGGAGACGAGGAGGAAAGGGTGAGAGGAGAGGAGGGTGTGTGGAGGAAGGTGTAGCTAGTGCCACCTGTGTTTACATGAATAAGTCATCGCTTTGCATGTGGAAAGGGTTTTGTCACCTTTTGTCAAGGGTAGCAAGAGAAAGCAGCTCCTCTCGACTTCAGTTTATAAGCAGCCGACTGTCCCTTTAAATCATTTTGGTTACTTAAGTCATACAGTCATGGAGAGTTACTCAGAGTGTTGCGGGTTTTCATGGGTCAAGCCCAGACCAAAATCAGAATTGGGCTGGGAAACAATGTTGGACTCTGGGAAGCTCTGCACTTGCCAGAGTAAAATATCCCATGGTTTCAACGCAGTTACTCCATTTATTTCATCAACTTTTAACAAACAACTGCATTTTCTGACGAACGCAAAACGGGGGATCCACGCTGCTGCGCTCCAGTGTCTCGTGGTGACTGATCTCAGGTGTTTGCCACCTGCATTTCTCATTTCTGCCTCTTCAGCTCTGAGCAGAAAGGTCACATCAACAGATCCAGGGGACAGATATATAGACAGATAGCTGGTCTGGCCAGTTTTCCACGGTGGCAGGATCTTACAGTAGCCTCTCTAGCAAAACTCTCATGTTACTGGTGTCTCATTTCACTAGCTCAGGGCAGCGGGCGAAACTCGCCGTCCTTGGGTATGTGCCCTCTCTCCCCTTTGTCTGCGTTATCTATTGCTCAATAGTCTTTTACCAATGTGTCTACATATCACTTTTTTCTGCTGCTTTTCCTTCTTTCTAATCACAATGATTGTCTGCATCATCTCAGCCTCCACATCCTCTCCGTCTGCGTTCCTCACCATACCTTGCTGAACATCATCCTGACGTAGCTAATGAGGTGATAATGCGTGGGACACAAATCCTAAATGGGCTCCTTTGATCTTTTGTATGTCAGCAAAGCTACAGTAATGAGCAATAATGAATTGTCATTGTAGAGTTTACGACGACTGGATACCAGCAACTGCATTCCTGCTCCTTTTAAAGCTCAGCCGCTCTGTCATCCTATTAAAAGCGGCAATAACGGTAGGGCAAAGTGAAGGTCGCGCCAATCACCGTACTTGAGCTGTTTTGGCTTTAACGCTCCACATACGTATGTAAAGGTGTCTCACCAGAGCATTAATCAAAAATAGGAAGTTGCTTGTTTAAAAGCTGAGTTGTTCGGGCTCTCTACTCCAGTTGCCTCGGCCTAAAGCTGTGGCCGTACCAGCGTCGTCCACAAGTTAAGATGATGCACCTCTTTATCAAATATTTCGCCTTTTCCCTTCATGCTTGTTCTTGAATTCAACACCCCCCTGTTCTGCTCCATGTATTCTATAAGCATGCAGTTACACAAACTGGATGGACATTTCCTTATCAGCACAGTTCGTCTCCCTGTTTGGTTTGAGGAACAAATGAACCATCTCTTTAGTTGTCGTAAGAACAGGCAAGAGCCGGTTCTAAATAGTCTTTTTCTTTTGGTAAAAGAAAAGAAAAAAGTAGTAACTTTTCGTGCAGTCAGAGCTCATGTGGTCTATGTTTTGTGTTTCATGCTCTGTAATGTTTTTGGTATCATCTCTTTCACTCACAAACCTCCACTTTGTCTTGTGGTGGGAGAAGATCTGTGGTCACATTGGGCTTCGTGGCATTTGCACTGAGCGCCATATTGAACAGCCTCTGGGAACACATGAAGTTTGAATTTGAAAAATTGTTTATTGGCCGAGTGTCGTTATTACGCAGTTTTTCAAATGACTTGACTTGAATTTTGAGCTTTTAAGGTTCAGTATTTCAATAGAATGTTGCTGATTCTTATTTCCACAAATAAAAAATATTTTTTCCTTATTTACAAAAAAAAATCTGGATTTAGAGGGATTAGATTCTTCAACCTGTTTGTGTTTGTCTGTGTGTCTGTACTTGTAGAAACAACAACAACGCTTCATAAAGACATAATTTAGTTTGCCTGTTACCAGACAGACATATTTTGATTATCATTAGGAAGTTAGTTGAAAATCCATGAAACAGGTGACTCGTGCATGATGAGTGAATACACTACAGCTGTGTGACTAATTCAGGTGCAGCACGGAATCATGAAAACTCTCTGAGGGCTTCTAGTGGGCAGGTGTGGAATGACAGGGTTTAAAGCACAAGATGAGAACACAAACACACACAGGATAGTTGGTAGAATCAGAGACAGGAGCAGAGGAGGGGGACACGGGGGCGTGCGACACATGACAGGGTGCCGGGTTTGTTGACAAGACACAAACAAACAGTGCTGCACAGAAAGGACGTCAGCTGCACGTCAGCCCAGCAGCAAACAGCTGACAGTTGTGGAAAAACAGGGGCCACAGCCTTTAAGGGGAAAACCAAACTGAAGCTTGCTCCAGTATATGTTTTCCAGTAAGTTAGTTAGCTACTCCACAAATGCTCATTTCTGTTTCATTTTAGCATGTTCTCTTATCTCTAAACTACTCTGCACTTCCCAAGTTTGAGGTCAGATCAGAAACAAGTTGAGTGAATGAGTAAGAGACGATAAGTGGCAACAACAACCAATGTAATCGCTTGCAGGCTGGCACGAGATGATGATACTAAAATGTCATCCAGGCCACGGTATTCAAATGAGGGTTGAATCGACGTGTAGATGCATGAAGACGTTTCAGAGAAGTGAAACGTCTTCATGCATCTACAACCATGTTAAGTTGCTGCCAATTCAACCCTTATTTGAATGATATTGAAATATTCTGGTAACATTATCGATGCAGTGCACATGTTGTCTTGATTCCCCCATTTGAAAAAGAAAAAAAGCAAATTAAGGTGTTACCAAAGATGTCATATCATGTTTAGTTTAGTTAGTTTAGTTGAATGTTCCTTAATTTTATGTTTCCTTTATTCCTGCTTCTCAAATCAAAAATGGAAAAAAAGGAAGTCCGAAGGATGCAAACAATGTTACCTAATTTCCTTCCATTTCTCTTATGTTTCCTTAGACGTGTCAGTCCAAGGTGTTTGATCTGTCGGATGGAGTGTCCCAGTATGCATGGTTCCCCTGCCGTGAGGCCCATAAAACAACCTGGGGATATCCGAACTATTGGCTCAAGGTAAGAATGATGCAAAAGTCATAACTAAGACGATGGTGGCACATGTGATTCAAATGAGGAAATAACACATTCAACCCAGACAGTTCTACTACTCTTACTAAATTTGTACTTGACTTTTTACTTTTTGTTTTCCTTTACTCAGGCCTACTTTTCTCATCCCATGGTGGCAGCAGCAGTGATTATCCATCTCGCTGCTGATGGGACTACCTACATCGACCAGACTCAGTGTAACATCACTGTTCAGCTGGTGGACACCAAGGAGGGCATCCATAGTCTAGGTGAGAACTGTGCTTTTAAATTGCATCCCACTGGATTCACCACTGCAATACTGCTGTAAAAAAAACCATGCTGTTACACCGGTTTGATGACGTATAATGAATGATGTGTCAGGCAGCAATGATCTTGTCTTGATTTTGTCCGCTGCTCAGAGGGTAAGGAGCTCCTGGACCTCTGCTAACTTCCTTCTTCTTCTTCTTCTTCTTCATCGAAACATTACGTGCCTGTCCTGTCTCGCCGTCTTTCCCCTTTTTACACAGATTCCGTGTTCGTATGTTTTATATAGAACAGAGAGGCGGAATAATGGCAATATTCCCGCTTTGAACAATCTGTATAAAAGGTGCTTATGACTGAATGGAAAGTCAAGCTCAAAGTAGATTTACCCTCTGTAACTTACTTGAACTTGTTAAAGTTGAGCAGACGTCATACAGAGCGAACTTGACCCCATGTCGTTCTCACCCTTTCGTGCGTCATTGTCTCAACACCTTTTCTTTCTTCAGTCAAGGTTTGATCAACATCTGCCGATCTGATTCTTTATGTTCTCTTCTTCTCTCCACAGGTGAGTGGCGTCTCAGCTGCCGCACCAACCCTCTGGTGATCCCGGTGAGCCACGACCTGTCAGTGGCCTTCTACCACACCAAGGCCATCCTGGTCATGTTCGCCTCTCGCCTGGTGGCCATCTCCGGCGTAGGTCTGCGCTCCTTCCAGTCCTTCGACCCCATCACGATAAGCGGCTGCCAGAGCAATGAAATCTACAACCCCACGGGCCAGAGGTGAGGCCAACAAATAGGGGAAGAGAGATGGAAGATTGGTGAACATGAGGCCTACACATGTTACACGCACATCAAAAGACATGCATATGAAATCCTGAGATTATGTGCATCTACACAAGAATGCAGCCACACACACGCATGAAAGTTGCACAATCTTTTCCCTTAAAGGTACAGGAAGGTGGATTTGGATTCAGATTTTCCCAGGTCTCTATATAGGTACATATATAATGTAGTTAAAAAAATCAAGTTTATTCTGACTGTTCTCATGGAAGTTGATAGATAAAGAGCTCCACAGAAAAGAAAGAATTAAATTGAGAATTGAACACAACAAATATGAAGTGTAATTAGTGAAATAGTTCCAGCCTTTCATACAATGTGTGAAAGTGGTTGTAGTGAAGACTGTGGATCCGAGAAAACGCACCAAGGTGCCGCCGAGCACTGGTAAGACCTCGGCCACAAAATGTCTTCTCTACCACCTGGACAGAGGACAGACTACACACACACACACACACAAGGCACAAGGCGAGGATATCATTCACACAAAAGCAGGAGAGACGAGAGATGCAAAGAGCTGTGTTTGTGTTCGAGCCAGCGAGAGAGAGAGAGAGAGAGGCATGCGTTAATTAATGTTGCCAACAAGCTGTTTAATGTTAGACGTCTGCCCAAAGCTACAGCTATAACAATAAAATGTTCTAGGTAACAAATATAATATCAGTGGAAATGTACAATTAATGTGGACCTGTTGCTGAGCTCCACAAATTTCCAACAACAGAGCAGCCGCTGCTGCCTGCAGCACTAAATCTTGTTTACCACCCCAGTTTGTTTTGCATTGAGTTCGGCTGAAGTGCACGCTGCATACAAATATTCCTCTTCCTTCCAAAGTCCTGCCAAAGTGGACGGTTCTCCTGTAATAGTTTTTGCATTGTTCACTACATTGAGGTTGCTATTTTCTGTCTAACGAGCTGATTAAATAAATCACCTGTCAATCAGACATCAAAGGTGCTGCAAAGGGTAGAGTGTTATTCCATATTTAGACATTTTTCTGTGTGTGACGAAACGATTCGTAACAGCTGGAAACTCAGAATCTGAACCAGGAAATAAAGATGATCCAATTTTAGCTAAAAAAAAAGAGCTGTTGGCAACATTGCCAAAAAACAATCAACACATATTTAGCTGTAAATTCGCAATTTTTGAGTCTCCACTACCTTTAATTTTAACTCCCAACCGTATGACGTCAAGTGGCTCCTCACAAACAGCGCTGAAGCAGACCACACATGCAGAAGGAGTCACATTTACCAATTTCCACACCACTGTCATGCATGAGACGGTTCATACTGATGATGCTCCCGCAGCCCTTTCAACAAGAAATGCACTAATAAACACCACAATACAGACAGGATGGATGGTCGGGGGGGTCTGTGCAGAGAGATAGAGCTGTTTGTGGCTTTTGTTGTGTGCCAGTGAGACATCCAAGAGCACCTAAATAGATTAAAACTGCTGTGTATCTGCATCAGCCAGGAAATTGTTTGTTACCGCACACGCAGAGACTAGTTGCTTTCTCCCGGAGTTCTCGCTGACTTTCCTTTCTTTCATATTCTCTCCACTTCATCTCATTTCCAATGGCTCTTGAAAACTAATGTTTTGGGTTTTTTTTATGACGGCAAGTCAACCAGACAAGTTTTGACTCGAACGCACCGCAAGCTCAATATTATAATATCGTACTCTGATCAGTTATTATTGTATTACAACATCAGGGAGAATCAGTCTCTTTGTCTTTTTATGTCACTGATCTGTTTCTTCTCTTTAATCATCATCTGTCATCTGTTCCCCACTTTCCAAATTTCTCGTCTCTCTTCTCCATTTTTACCTCGCTCCGTCTTCACTTCCTCCTTATTCCCATTCCCTCTCCCTTCTTTTCCACATCTCCCCTCCTCCTCCTCTTCCTTTTCATCATATGTTATCCCATGCTGTCTTCTCATCCTTCACTTTCGCGTCATCCTCTTTCCCTCGAACTGTTTGCCATCTCCTTCTCCTTAATTCTCCCCTTTCTGTGCCTCCTGCTCCCGCTTTCACTCTCTCATTCTCCTGGGCTGAGCAGCACCATTTCCCGTAATACTTATGCCTCCACAAAACAACACATCCCTTTTTCCCTGAGTTGTTAACAACAGGAGCTATTAACATGACTCAGTTTTATGTTCCATGCTTGTCTGCAAATGCATGCACATGTATGTTTTCCCTTTTCTCTCGCACCGTTTTCTTTCTCACTTTAATGTTTTTTCTCAATTTCTAAGCTCGCCGCCTCTTTTTTTGTTCTGTCCCCCCCCCCTTTTTTTTATTCAATTCTACTTTTTGTCCTACACACTATTCTATTGTGCTGTATTCTGTGCTTCTCATTTGCAGGAGAGGTGGATAGTTTTCCAGGTAGTTAATTGTCATTTATGTCAGAAATTCCAGAGTGACTAGCAGAAAACCACAAAGAGATTTTGTTCTAAGCCAAAGTGTCCACAGAGGAGGCTAATAGGTTTCCCCCAGTTTGTCCTCAAAAGGCCTGGAGGTAAAGAACTGCAACTCTTGTGCTTTATAAACAGCACTTCACCTGCTCAGCTTAGCATCTTAAAATTTTTACTAAGAGCTCACTCATTTGATTTTAAGTTTTTCTGAGTGTTATAATGGGAGGGACAGTGAGATGGGTAAAAGAAGGACGTAAGAAAAGGTTTGCTTTAGGTGCATCGAAGGTTTGGATCGTTTTTAATTTGAGAGAAAAAGCGTCAAAAAATCAAAGATTACTTCTGCAACAAATGGATGAAAAGAGCAAAATAGAGATTCCATTGTTGCAGGAGAGAGTTTAACAATGTTTCTCCAGACCTGTATTTTCTTACATCCTCTCTCTCTCTTTGCCCCCATACCTTCCTCTCTCTCTCTCTCTCTCTCTCTCTCTCTCTCATAAGGGAACCCTATACTGTCGAATGTGGACTGTTGTAAAAAGGTGCCTTGGGCATCCAAGCATTCCAAACGCATTAAATGCCTTCTTCATCAGGCTACCAACACAGGGCTGCGACCAAACTCGCCATTGTAGCCTGCACATAATATATCCTGTCGCTCTTAATTCACAAAGTACACTCTGCCATGTGTATGCGCACACAGACACCCTTTTCATGCGCACAGCAAATATGGCAATCTTTTCTCCATGTGGTTTATTGATTTGAAATGTTAAGCAGTCATTGATGGATGGATGTGGTCGACTCGACTTTTCTGTTTGTGAGCTAATGTGTGACTGCTTCATGCGGTGTTATTTTATACACTAAATTTATGTTGGTTGTAACTTTAAATGTGATTTTTAGTTTCTTACTCTGTGTCTGTCTCTCTCCCTCTCTCACCCTTTTACCAACGACCCCCCACCCCCCACACTCACTTGTAGTTGTGTACATTATTCGTGCGAAGCCATTGACTGCCAGGAACCCTTAATCCGCAATGCAGAGCTCAAGTGCAGTAGCCCTGGCCGCCACTTCTACAATGGAGACCGCTGCACCATCTCCTGCAACTCTGGATACGTCCTGCAAATCCACCAGGATGATGACATCATCAAGAGCCAGGTAAACAAGCTGCCGCACGCATGTTCAAACACACACGGGCAGGCGAGGAGCACAAAGTGGCACACGGATGCATAAATGCACATGCAAACACTTAACGTGCAAAAGCGTTTCTGCAGCATATGGGAACATGCGTGCAAACATGACTTTGTGAATGCACACATGAAGGATGCATCGATGCAAACTCAAGTACACGGACGGCCATGAGAGAGAAGCGCAAACACGCTTTTCTCTCTTCTCTCCCTCTCTATCTCTGCATTTATTTTGTCACCTGCAAAAACTAGGCTTGGCACGGCAAGCCTCCAGGGAGAATGACATCATGAACATCCAGGTAGATGAGTGCTGCACTGAGGAGTGGAGACGCCCCAGTCTCCTCCTCCTCCTCCTCCTGCTGGCTCGCTAGACATATACAAACACGCGCACACACATGCACTAAAGCACACGCACGCACACACCTCACGTTTTCTGTACAAGCACAGACATAATAGTGTTTAGTCTCTTGCTGAGCACGCTGCACCATCACCTCAAACAGTCACTTTGTATCGCTACTCCACCGGGACGATGACATCATCGCATAGTGTCTGCTCCCTCTCCCTCCCTCGCTCCATCCCTGCTCATTTTCACACACATTGAAGTCTCTGTTAAAGGGCACAGATTTGCTACCGTTCTCACACAGCAGCACACATTGAATGCTTCCAGCACACGCGCAATATGCCGACACACATGCGTAGAGTAAAGTACAGACAACCTCCTGCATAAACAGGACAAAGACGCGGACGGATACAGTATACACACGGATGCATGCACACCACAAGTAAACAAACAAACAGGGTAGTTGACACCGCATCGTAAACCTTTTGGATTGGGGCCAAGCTGCTGTAAAGGCCATATAAACGCTTTATCCTTCTCCACGGCTCTGTAAAGCAGTCTGCAAGACAATCTATTAATGCTCCCTCAGAGAGAAGGGAGGTTCAGAGAACAAGGTAAATTTTGTTTTTATGTGTATTTCAGTCTGGAACTGTATGTGTGGGTGTGTATGAAAAACATTTACGAAAGGAGGCAGAGAGTTTTACAGAGTAAATGAGAGGGGGAAATAATGACTTCTTTGGTGTTTGGTCAGGATTCTGACCTTAATAATGTGTTTTCTATCCAATCTTTCACATGGCTGTTGCTGGGATCTGTAACTCCGTCATAATTGGAGCGTTTCTAGAACCACAAAGTCGTTCAGCTGTCCCTCTGTCTTCCACTAAATTGCCTTATTCACACATGTGCATGCTGTGAGCTCTATCTGCACACAGAAATGAGCACAATAACGTGTGCGCGTGTACGTGCACGGAAGAAGATGTAGATTCACATCCATACGTATTGTATGTACAAACACCATCAGAAGAGTTCTCCATTGAGTCGGCACAGACTTCTAATTGCATTAGGTTTTGATTGACAGTGCACTATGTGGCTATTCATCAATGTCAATTCATTTAGTGATAAATTATGCTTTTCAGGGAGGGAGAGGCAGGAAAGTACAGAGAACGTGGGGTACAGGAGAGAATAGAAAGGAAAGTAGGGCTGTGCTGAATATCGGTTTTTTTTTTTTTGGAAGGTTTGCCACAAATGATGACTGACAGTTCAAAGATATTTAGAGGACCTGTTATTTATGAATAACTTTTGGCATCCATTCACTTCACTAAAAGACATCTGGTTTATTTTGTTGGCTCAATACCAAATTTTGCAGTTAATTATAATAGATAATGCTCTATTGTAAAATCTACACTGTGTAATTTTCTTCATTGGATAGCAAGATATAAAATGTTTTTAGTTGTGACCTCTTGCAAAATCATGTGTTCTGTGACCTAAATGTCCCATGTAGTTCTCATTTTGTCTCATTATATTGGTACAGTATTATCGACTCCACTTTCTGAAATTATAAGCTGTTTACAGATTTTATAATAACCTCTTTGGTCAGATGATTAAACTGAATGACCATGTTATTCAAAGCTCATACTTCACTCATACTAAAATCTTCTCCCGAAGTTCCACAGTCATTTTAAGCTCAGCCATGTAGTGTCAGCGAGGACAAGTAAATCATGCTGCTGGTAAAAACAAACTGATGCTGCAAACTAGATGCGCAGATGAATGATGTTTATAATTACCATAGCAGAATCCAATCCTCTTTAACTCACCCTGTCTGCCATAGCAGGAGTGCCTTCTATTACTAGCTTGTTGATCCATTTCAAGTCCAGTCTTTTATCCTCAAAGAGTGAAACAATTCTCCGGGAAATGATTTCACCAGTTGCGCGTCCCTCCGGGGGCAGTGGAAGTCTCCTCCCGAAAAACCTTTCTGAGTTGGAACGCAGAAACAGTCTCACACATGGGCACCATTCAGTATCAACTGAAGCTGTTTTTTTCCTCACTAAATGCAAACCATCATTTTTGACATCTACTTTTTCATTTTGAGAGCAGAATACAATATTTTGGATTTGGGTTTCGTTTATGAGAGAATCCAGCAGCAGCAGTATGTTGTTTCTTTAACAGTGGCACAGCTGTGACTGACTAAACTGTACAACGGCAGGATAAATAAGGCAATAGATATTTGGGGGAAAAAAACATCCATTTGATTCAAAAGTAATACAGAAAATGTGCTTTATGTCAAGTAGTTCTAGGAATCAGTCAAAGAGCCGATGATAAATACGTAGATCCGGCCAGATTGACAAGGTACATTTGCTCTCATCTCCCCCTCAGATGGGCTGATAGTTGAAAACCTCATGTTGAAAGTAAAGTGAATTTTGAAGTTAAACAACAAAAATGTGACAAAATAGAAAGAAAAGCTTTACCTCAGATTTTCCTTATACCTTATACCTTAGTGTACAACCCTGATTCCAAAAAAAACATTAAAAACATAAATAAAACAGAATGTGATAATTAATATACTCAATTGAAAACAGTACAAATACAATATATTTAATGTTTGGCCTAATCAACTTGAATCTTGAATCTGAATTTGATGGCAGCAACATGTTTCAAACAAGTTGGGACAGGAGCAACAAAAGACCCTGATTGACTGAAGACTGATCCAAAAACACCTATTTGGATCATTCCACAGGTGAACAGGTTCATTGGTAACAGGTGAGAGTATCATGATTGGGTATGAAAGGAAAGACTCAGTCGTTCACAAGCAAGGATGGAGAGAGGTTCACCACTTTGTCGAACACATGGTTGTATAATGGAGATTACCACATGGGCTCAGGAACACTTTGTAAAACTGTTGTCTGTAAAAACAGTTTGTTTGCGAATGGTCACATTCTGTTTTTATTTAGTTTTACACAGCGTCCCAACTTTTTTGAAATCCCAGTTGTGCATCTCTTAATTCATTCCTTTCCTTCTTTTTACGCCACACTAGTGTTTACAAAGACACACACGTCCACACTAAGGCTGAAAAGTGCAGCGTGAAGCACAATCTTGTCTCCTGTCATTAGCCAATTACATTCTGGTTTCAGGGATGTCGAAGTGGTTCTGGGAACACCACCTTCTTAGATAATGCTATCTTCAGAAAAAATCTGTTTCCCTCACTTGCTTGATTTGTATATGTGTGTGTTTAATTGCTGTCTGTTTTCCCTATCTCTCTCCCTCTTTGAAGTGGTTAGGGAACACTTGGCTGCTGGCACTGAAAAGGCCTGTTTTATTTCACACAGACTTTTCCTTTAACAGGCTCTTTATGGTTTACCACTGTCCACCATAGAACAAGCCCATCAAACCGCTATTACCTGCCCACTATATGATGGCTCTATGGTTTGTTTTAATGACTGAAAGACCCTCTTTAGGTCTGAAAGTGAGGACATAAATTTCACAGACACATTTCAAAATAACTCCTGGTACAATTTTAGCCGTTATATCCAATATAAATTTAAGACCTATTAAAAGCCATATCAACATATTATTGTTGTCATATTAATATGACTGGGCAGTCAGAAGCTCAGCCAAAGAAAGACTTTTATGTGCATATTTTATTTGCACCCAAATATGGACATCTGAAGATGTTTTTCTGCATTTATGCCCAGTGAGCAACTTTGATTGGAATGATTGGGCACCATCTTGAAACACTGAATCCAGTCCTCATTTCAACCTTGGTGCGGATGTTCTCGTGCATGGTGTTTCTGTGGCTGCTCCAGTTTTCTCCCAACTCCGAAAGGATGTGCATGTAAGGTGCTGTGTTAGAAATGCTCTCGACTTTGACCTTCATCGAGGCGCTGGCCTGAGAGCTGGAGCTGATCCAGTGGTGCTGTGCTGCAGCGAGCGAGGATGGGTCGAACGTAGAGGACAAATATCACGATGAACTTAAATAAACTTGAAGACCTCATCCCAGGCTCACATCCCTTCATCTTAACGCTTGTGCAGGAGATAAACGGGTGTGCATTGGTATTGTTGTTTGGCCCTGAACACCTATTTTGTCAATGAGCTTCTCATTATGAATGATGGGATCTTTGGGTTTAGTTATTTCACATGAGAGGATTGTGTATTTGTTGTAGTGGCTGCAGGGGGACCCAAATGCAGGACACAGAGGTACGGCGAAGTAATGAGGTTTATTATAAAATACCTGGGGATGGGGATGTATAGCAGATGACGGCCAGACAGGAAGATGAACGGCATGGCCAGGCTGGAATGGCATGTGGATTAGCAGGAGGGCAGGTAGCAGGCGATCAGGCAGGCGGGCAGATGAGGAATGTTCCTGAGCGCATGGAAAAGACAGTTTGTTTAATCTCGGAATTCAACACGTAGAACAGATTACTTAGCAGAGGGCCTGTAGCGTGTCTCTACCACCGTAGCAGAAGCATTGATCTGGCGATGAGTGGGAGAAGAGCCCGGGTTGATATACAGGAGAGGGTGATGAGCTGATGGATGGCAGGTGTGCAGGTGAACAGGAGAGTGAGGAGCTGAGGAGGGACTACACACACACACACACACACACACACACACAGAAACCAACAGAGAAAGGGGGAATGCAGAGAAACACGACAGTACGACAGTAGCTGCGTTCCAACTGCAACTGCCCATACGTCCATGCAAAATGCTCACAATTGGGACATAACCTTGAACAGCGCCTTGAACTTTGACCCTTTTGCTCAAACATCTGTTGTAGTCTGTAGCACCAACTTACTAACAATAAACAACAATAAAAATATGCAGTGCTTATACTTGAATGCCCAGTCATCTGTCTGTCCTCTGTCTATGTAACGTATTTTCAGCTGTGCAAAGGATTGTGGGTCAGAATAGCCAGAAAACTATGCTGGCTTGTATAGAGCGAAATGCAACCAGATACAGTAGTGCATCCAGGTATTTTTTTGACATACTGTGTATTGGTGCATGCTAAATCTTTTTCCGGCATACTTAATAGTATGGTAGTATGAGTAGTAGAACAGAGTGTTGTCTTTGTGGACTGATTTCAATTGCGCTGGGTAAAAACGTGGTGGCACCAACCAGAGTTTAGCAAAATTTCAACCACAATCTGATGACATTTTCTGTCAATCAAATCTGATCAAACCACACTCATAAAGTCCTGAAGGAACAGAGTTTTTGACAACTAACATAAACCTAACGATGCTGTTTTATAAATGTAAGGCTGATCGTTGCTCATTTAGTGAAGGCTGTGTGTTGTAATCCTATTTTTTAAAGCACAGCTGGGGCCCTTTAATGTTGTCACCCTGTTGCACTTCAAGCTGCTGACTTTGTGGATGTTATGTTAGGACTTGACAGTTGTATGGCTCATACTAATTATACTACTACATACTAATTCCAGCGTGTGAACAGCGGTCAGACCTATAGAAGCTGCCCCTGTGCTCCAGGTCTGCTGATAGAAAGCGTATGTAACCTTCAGCTGGGAAAGAAAGTTGCTCTCTTTTTGGACAAAATTGTTCATTTTCCCTAATGCAAACTCTCAATTCTTCCACTCAAAACAAAAGCTCTCACATGGTGGTTTGTAAGTTAGTTTGAAATCCACTGGTTATTATTTAAAAAAAACCTAACCCTCCCAGAATTTTATGCACTTAGAAGCATGTCTGCTTCCAGGCACATAAAACCTCTCTGCTTCTAAGTAAAGCTGATTATTTTCTCCAAAACTGTTTCATAAGGGCTTTTCCATGAGGACTAGACAATAATAAATTATACTTAATTCCACTACTAAGCAATACTGTAATAACTCTGCCTATCAATGTGCAACTGCGTGTTATTGCTACACTTTTTTGTGCTTATGTGTTTGTGTGTCTTTTGAGAAAAAGGCAAACCCCAAAGCTGAAGGAAGAGGCTGTCAGTCTGTCGGTTCATTTGTCTGTTAGTCTGCCTGGCTTGAATTAGGCAGAGTGGCCAGAGGTTGTTAAAATCGCTTCTGGAAGAGAAATAGTCAGCTGTAAATTTTTTAAAGGAAGGAAAATTCCCACACATTTACACACGCAGCACACACACCGGCACACAACTCCTATATACACTCACACATTTGGGGATACGTGTTTGATTAACTTCGAAAACAGCTCACGGCAGATGCATGCGAATGTGGATGTGTGTGTTCGTGTGTGCGCGTGACCGCAGTTTTACGCACACATGTTTCAGGATGGACAAAACTTGTAACACACACAAACACAATTTCGCAAACTTACTTTTAACATTCCTTATATATTTACAGTCGGGGGCATTAACACTAAATAGATCCTTCCACATTTCTTCCTCGCAGACTTTGCTCACAACCTCCCGTCATGATTGACTCATTCAACTCTACACCCAGTTATTTTTCAGCAGGCGCTCACATGTGATGCATATGTTACTTTGTTGGATATCCAAATATGAAAGGAGCTTATTTATTTTGAGGGAACCTGATACTGTTATGCAGTATCATATAATGGGATCAAGATGAAAGATAGAAATACATGGGAAGAGAGAGAAGGTTATGAAGCAATAGATATGTAATGCTAACTGAGTCCAGCTTGTGTGGCCTTAACATTTGGCCACTCTCTAAAAAGATGTGTGTAATTAAAGTTAACCAAAACAGGGGGAGAATGTAACTCATGGTAAAACACAGGTTTCCCTTTTTTTTGTTTTGTTCTGAGAAGGAAAAGTCAAAATGATTGAGCTCTCACAGCTTTGTTGTGAGATTTCTTGGCACTGTTATCAATTTAAGCATTCTTGTTGCGTTACATGGTGTTAGGCCTATTTAATGGAAGAGGATGAAAACAGTTGAGGTTTTGGATGATGCAGCGGCTCCCCATTTTTGGTCTCATCTTTGCAAATATTGCACTGCAAGCCAAATAATTCACAGGAATCAGAGTTATTGCTAATAGGAAATAGACTTATGCCTTAAGTTCTGGGTGCCATTGCTGTTTCCAAGAACTCATATAGCATCTTCTCATGAGACACACATGGCCTATCCCTTAACTCCTCATTGACATAATGCATTCTCCCCAGCGCCTTACCCGAACCTGAACCATCACAACGAAATGCCTAACCCCAACCCTCACCCTAACCTAAACCCAACTCTAACCTCACCCTTAAAACCAAGTCTGAACAGCCTTTTGAAGGTCTGACCGAAAGTGAGGACCGTCTAGATTGTCCTCACTTTCCAAAATTGCCCTAACTCCCAAAGTCTAAAACTCAAATTGGTTCTAACAAAGATAAATGTAAAAGTACACACACACACACACACACACACACACAAGAAATTAATGCAAGACATGTGGCCAGTCTCAGTCAGACCTTGCTAGGTCATAGCTCCTTCAGCAGTAACCCAAATGGCTGCTGTTTCTAATCAAGGCCTGTTCTCTATGATAGCTCCATAATGGAAATGGAGGGGATGTTAATCCATTAAACCGGGTCTTAATATCACGCTGTAAGGCTTGAGCTCGTCTTTGTTCATCATAGCGGAGCCGTGTTAGCGCTGTTGGGTTTGACTCCTGGCCCGAGTCCGTTCCTTGTGGATTTTTCATGTTCTCTCCACGTGTGGATTTCCTCTGGGTTCTCCAGTTTCCTCCCACATTCCAACAACATGTAAGGGCCCAATCGCACAGGATGCGCTTGGTAGGCTCGAAAATGTGAGGCAGTCTGCCTTGATTTTGCGAAGCGTGCAGACAGAAGCGCTGGAAATGTTTTTTTCTCTGTCGACAGGCAACGGCACAGTCAACTACTGTCAACCACAAAGCCAGTGGTTCTCATACTAGGGGGGCACAGAGCCACTGCAATGTGGGTGCATGCATGACCAGGGGAAAAATAGAAAGTGAAAGTAGAAATGAATATGATTTATGTAGGGAAATTAAAGATAAGAGTTTGGTGATGCTGACCCTTATTTTACTAAAACTAAAAATTTTTAAAGTGCCCCTTCCCCTATCATTGTTAATGACTGGTGAAAGTTGTGAGGTGGGGGCATGAACCTTTTGAACCTTATGAAACTTTTCCCTCCATATTCTTTGTTTCTGTATCCCTCACAGCAAAATTGATTGATTGCATGGCATTACATGACCATAATAGCTGTTGGGTATAAAAGGAACTTGTCAGTGATCCTATTTCTTAGTATCACAATACAGAGAACCTCAGAAAATGGAAGGTGGTATCCCAGTCGGTAGTCCAGGTTTCCTCTGTGTGTGTGTGTGTGTCTTTCTCAGAAGTTGTCAAACTTCCACCAAAGTCAATCTATTTCATGTTAGGGCTGATTGTGCAGTTGTTGCATATCAGTTGTCTGAGTGGCATGACTTGACCTTACAAGTGCTATCAGCAGTTACTTGAGCCGCTGGGTTGCCTGCGAGGCTTACTGACGTACAGTGAACTCAGCCCGATCGAGCTTTGTTAGGTTACACGCAGATTGGAGAGCGAGTGCTGAATCGCTGTAGTCATTTTTCGTGAGGTAAACATTTATAGGATGTGTGTGGGATATCAATTTGTCAATGCTTGTGTCAATGCATACAATGCCCACTTCAAAACAGGCGTGTGATCTATATATCTATTTCCACCTCACGCTCACTTGATACCTTGTCTCATTTTCCAGTCGGACTCTTTAGTGACCATAACCTGTGCAAACGGAAAGTGGAACAAGCAGGTGTCATGCGAGCCAGTGGACTGTGGTCTGCCGGACAAGTACCATGTTCATCCTGCGCATTTCAACTTCCCTGAGGGCACCACCTATGGCAAGAAGAGCACCTTTCAGTGTCGAGAGCCTGCCCAGCTCGTAGGTGAGATGCGCAGTGGAGCGTGCACACATGTATGCACAGATACATATGTTCAAGCTGTCATCTCTCGGGTCCATGAGATCAGATGAAAGAGAGTAAATTTCATTGGTTAACAGATGAATTATATGATTTTGTCTTAGATTTTAAAAATTTAATGCACATTAGGATCCTGATTAATTATATATTATTCAACAAAAAATAGTCTTTGATACATGTATTATTTTTCAACTTTTATAACATATTATAAATTCCACATGATAAAACTGCATAACATACAGAATAAGTGAGAGTCAGAGTTACTTAGAGTTTTTTTTATTCATTTTTGCTTCAGTCACTTAATTATCCTCATCAGACTCTTCAACAGCTGCACATTTCATATTCTGATCTTCAGTCTAGACATTTTCATTCATTTTATTTTCTCCTTTTTCAAATTCATGCGCCAATGCTGACTTTTCCTTCCTCATCCATCCCTTTATCCTTTTCCTCCTCAGGTACAAACAACACTCTAACCTGCCTTGAAGACGGCCTGTGGTCCTTCCCGGAGGCTCTTTGTGAACTTCGCTGCCCAGCCCCTCCTCCCGTCCCCAGCGCCGTGCTGCAGACCAAGCGCTGCAACGAGACCGGCCTCAAAGTGGGCACGCTCTGCAAGTACAAGTGCAAGCCGGGCTACCATGTCACCAACAAACCTAAGAGGTAAGGAGAGAAATAGTGATGTAAGTAAGGCCTGGAATCAGTTCCATTTAAAGACCGTTTTTATGAACCTCTATATAAACCTCACTAAAGTTACACAAAACCCACAAGTCTATCTGGTAATCATCTCCTTTCCCTTCAGGCGTGCATTTAAGCGCCAGTGCACGGAGGACGGCAGCTGGCTGGAGGGGGCATGCGAGCCTGTGACTTGCGATCCCCCACCTCCAATCTTCCACGGCTCCTATCACTGCACCGACGGCTTCCGCTTTGACAGCGTCTGCAGACTCAACTGCTCTGATCCTGCCGGTAATACTGCTATCGCCGCCACAGGAGGCTCTGCCCATACGGTGAGGCTGCTGCACGCTCCATGCAAGCAGGTCTGTCCATCTCTTTCCTCTCTTTCTATTCTTGCTTTACCTATATGTGCGTCTTCTTTTTGTCGTGTGCATAAAAAGTAGACATTCTCTCTTTTTTTCTCCCTCCTTTGCATCCTTACTGCTGTCGACGTGGCATAGAAGTAGTGAATAGAAGAAGGAAAATGAATATCGACTAATGCATTAGAAGCATTTGTGTTTGCCCAGACCTTTCACAATGCAGTATTAGTCTAGTACAAATACATTACTGTGGACATACTATTATCTAATATCATATAGGTGTAATAATAAAAGTAATGTGATGATAAGATTAATGAGTAAAAAAACATATTTTCCCAAACACACTCACTATCCTCACCGTCTTTTATCTGATACGTCTCACACTGCCCTCACTCTCTCTCACCGCCTGTCTCTCTCCCCGTCTCCCTTAGCCCTACTCAATTTGACGCCATGCTAATTAGATTGCTATTGATTTCCAGAATAGTCCTGCTGCCACAGACTTTTGAAATGTATACACCTTTTAATCTGTTCTGCCTCTCAGGCGTTGTGGCTTGGATGCCTGATAAAAATTGGATTGTATTTCCCCCTTTGCAACGGGATGCCATCTCAATGTCCTTGGCCTGCCAGTGTTTGCGTGTCCATGTGTGTGTATGATTGTTTGTAAGTCAATATATGTGTTATTTTCAGGGCGCAGGGTCCAATGTGATCCGCTGTAGGAAGGATGGAAACTGGACAGGGTCGTTCCGCCTGTGCCCACACAGCAAAGGCCAGTGTTCTTTACCTCAAAACCTCCATTATAGCCTACAGTACTCATGCAAGCGAGGACACGGCATAGGTCTGTATGCACAAATTTACTGTCTTATATCAGAACAATTCATTTCTATTACTGCTGATTGTTGGACTGAGTGTTTGTTTTACTCACAACTTTTGCAAAGTGTGCTGTTATTTAATTATGTTAATTTAATTATGTGACCCAGAATATCACACACTACATTTGAAAGTGAAGTGGGGAACGATGTGTCACTTCGATCTGGGTGTGGTTTGCGCATGCAGTACTTTTATCGGTTTCCCCACAGGTGAGGAGTGCGAGCTGACGTGCAGGGAGAGCAACAACGACGTGGTGATCCTCCCGAGCAACATGACGGTAGAAAGCGTACTTAAAGAGCACTGGAGGAACCCGCACAAAGTCAAGGTGAGTTCGTGTTCAACTCACAGCCCTGACAGACGCACTTCACAAAGTTCTGCCATCCACAACCCTCCTGTATGGAATTTCGCGCATAGTTTCAACATCCTGGCTCTATTACCCGCAATGCAAAACGCCGGCATGTGCGTGTCTTTTTGCGCCCGATGCCGTGTAAATGTTTGTGTTAGCAACATGGCAACCCTTCAGACATTTTGATTCTATTTTTGATTGCAAGTGTGAAAACATGTCGCTGCCAACCCCTTGCATCCTTGTCCTCAATATGACATTTCAGTTACCTTCTCGGAGAAGTAAAAAGCTGCAAAGCATCACTGGGAATTAAGTGTCGTGCCTACACTTACAAACAAGTAATTTGTAGCATTCAATTTCTCGTGTTTTTGTCTTCAGCAGAAATAACCAGTGCAGTGCAAAAACAAATCTTCTGCAGAATTCTCGTGAAGCATGATGCCCCCACTACCAAGTTCAAAACCTTATCAGACAGTTAGTCATCAGAAATTGCTGCAATTTTCTGAAATAAACCTCTGACTCTCACTGGTCAATGACCTCATTTGATTTAGATACACCTCACAGCTCCTGACTGACCTAATTAAGTACGGTTTGCTTAAACTGCCAGGTAGCAAAAACACAGAGGTTAGAGGTTCTGGTGGGGGAGGCCATTACACACAGAACTGTACACCTTGTCCCAGTGGGAGTGCCACTCACACATGAGTGGCACCCCACCCCCCCACGGTGTCATTTGGGATTTTTATGACGCTTGTGGGTGGGATCAAGAGGCAGGGATATGGTGTGTACTTGAGTGTGTGTGTATGTGTGTGTAGTGGGTCAAAAATACTAGACTACACCTACTCTTCTAATTTTACTCCCCTCACTTAACTTGATTAATGTCAATGATGTGCAATTTGTTTTAAGTGTTTGTGTCAGCTTAATGCCCTTTTAGCTGCGGAGCCAGAGAGAGATCTTACTAAACAGCATCAAGTTTTGTAACTAGAGAAGGAGAAAGGAGAAGCCACGGCCGAGTAAAGGAACACATTGTATTTCTCGCTGTATTTTTTTCCCCCTACAACTCCTTTTGTTTTCGTTTCAGAGTCACACTGAGTCAGCAGCTTTTTGCGGTGGATGTCGGGAGAGAGGGCCACGTGGACATGAAATGATCTGTTTTTCATGGATTTGTGTAATTGATACGATTTGTGCTCAGTGGTAATTTGAGACCAGAGGCTGTGCTGCTGGGGGAAGAGGATAGCTCGAGAGAAGTCAGAGAGGTGATGGTGTTAGGATGTGGGTTTCGGAGAGGGGGGAGTGTGTCAGACGTGCACCAGGGTTAGGAGGTCGGAGAGGGAAGAGGTGTTGGTGATAGTGTGTCCTTTAGCGTGCATTAGGATATCATGATAAAATGTTTCATATCAGTCAGTATCAATAATTATCGATCATTTTATGATAATGTATATGTGACAGCACAGCGCTGATCACATGACCATCAGCTCACTCCCTGTGGTCCGACACTATTTAGCATCAGAGCTTCCAGACGGTCACTTGAAACAAAACTTTAAAGGGAATAGGGGGAAACTCGTTGGACCTTACCTCCGTCGCACCACTCAGAAACATTCTTCCAAAACTCCAGTCATGTGATCATGTTCATGGTGCATGATTGGTTGTTTAAATGTCACTTGAAGCTCACTCCATTATCAAGGGATAAGTTGAGCCAGGGCGTATTTGTTATGTGCTTTCACTGCAGTTTGCATTGAATTCATATTTTATTTTATTGCTATTGATGAACACTTGATGCCACTATCTGTCAAGTGATAGATTCCAAATAAAGTTGATGTACATACTGTACATAATGCAAGCACAGTCAGTGTCATCACAAACATACACACACACACACACACAAAGCTGTGCCTTGTATCAAAATAATTTTGTATGGCGTTGGTAGTTACGCTAATGTCAAAGCGATTCTTTACGGTGCACCTTGACAGTGCTGCCAATTTCAATTCAAAGTCGCAGAAAAATAGCTGCAGCAGGAAATGAAATAAATACCCAAGGGCCAAGACGAACAGACGCATATGTCTGAGATATACAGTAAGATAGAAGAAATGCACAGGGCTGTCACGACATGGTATTAAGAAACAAGAACAGGAGGAGGCTGCCGTGGTGGGAAGAGAAATCAATCATGACAATGGCTCGCAGTTGTAGTAACAGTAGGAGGGTCGTCAGTAGGAGTGGACATCATAGCATTCTTCTAAACTCCTCTCTAGGATGGGATTCTTCATACAGTATCTAAAAGAGAATTCATGACCCCAAATCCGCTTTCTAGTTCTGTTTTGCTGAGTTGGAGGTTAATGTTTCCCACCTTAATAAGTGATGTTGATTTATTGCCTTTAAACTAGTCGTATTTCGGTTCTTAGTGTGACCCACTTAGAATTCTCTCCTGCTTCCCTACCTCCACCTCCTCCTCTCCTCTTTCCTGTCCCTCTATCTCTAACGATTCTGCGCCCCCAGCACCCTCCTCCCCCTTTATCAGCAAAATTACCCTGTCGGGCTTGCTGTGGAATTAGTCATTTTCTACATGACATGACCTCGTCTGTGGTGGCGCTGAGATAGGGATCTATTTTTATGTGGTATCAGCGCCCCGGGGAGGCTTCACAGGGTGAGGATCCTATACGTAGTGAGGGGTGAGGCCAGGCCACGATCATGGATTATCATGATTTACGGCCTTGCTGAGAGAGGAAAAAAAAGAGTGAGGGAGAGAGAGAGAAAATGGGAGGAGAAGGGGGGAGAGAAGGAGTTTCTGGATGACATCATCATAGCAGAGCATGGGAAAAAAAGAATAAAAGTACAGAAATTGCAAAAAGTTTCACCTCCAAGACAAAAAAAATGTGCTTAATCTTGCACCATACAGGGACTAACCATCAGCCCTCACACTGAGCACACATGCACACACACACGCAGATGTGCACACAGTACTACAATGCAATAGTAGACAGTTACTCCCGCAGCTCTCAGTCGTCCTCAGATGCGATGTTGTGCTTTCCCTCCACCTTCAACCCCCACCATCTTTCTTTTTTTGCATTGATTTGCTGACAGCACTGAAATGAAAAATACCTTAGTTTGCAGCAACAAAAGAAAAGCACGTCAACTTTGTGAGATATTAGGATGCGGGGGGTCTGAGAAATGGCCCATCTGAGGTCAGCCAGTCCTTTGCTGTGGATGGCACTTTTGATCGTGCACACTACTATCCAAGTCTGGGGTGACGCTCGTGCTGTAAACAAAACCCTCGTCCACCTGCTGGCTCAAGTATACTCATATACAACTGCACACACACACAGTCGCATAGCGCAGGGCGCACATGCCTGTCCAGAGTCATGTGATCATATACCTACAGCGTATCCTACATGAATGCATATGCAGGTACACTGTGCACAGCGCTGCCTGCCTCCCCTGAGCACAAATGTTTTCTGTTGCATTTCAATGAAGAGCACAGTGGGAGAACAGGATGGGATTCCACACATTCTGCAAAGATATTTGAGAACATGGTGCTTTTCGCCTCTCTCTCTCTCGCTCTCTCTTTCTCTCAACTTTTTGCCCTCCTGGGGCCACGACTTAAGGAAAAAACATCATTTTTATCAAGTTCTATCTTGTCAAGATCAACTTATTCAGCTTTGTTCCGAGGTGGAAAAAGGTCACTGTAAATCAAAGAAGGATTAACAATGAAAGCCTCCATGTTTAGCCCTTTTGATAACTCCTGTGCTTCACTCGGTTGAGGTCTGTGTGTGACTAGAAAGTGTCCAGTGACTTTAGCTAGGATTAGTTGTGTGGACTGAAATGGAGGTAAAAAGAACATAGCCTTGGCAATGTCTGACGGTCCAAATGTCCAAATGGTGTACATACGGGAAATAAGTCAAACCATTGAAACCATCAAACCTATTTCTAACCTCAACTTTTGTCTTATCTTGCAGAGTATAGTCTGTACAATGGGACTGAAATGGTATCCACACCCAGAATTGCTTCACTGCATCAAAGGATGTGAGGTAAGGGCCTGACCTGAATTAGATTTTTCTTTTTTGTATTTGTGGAGTAATAGTCTCATCTATCATACTGTATGAGACTTTAATGCTTTAATCCTTCCACCTCACTTGATCTCAGACCAAACAGAGTGGTGAGAAATTTGTCTGATATAATATGTTTGCAGATTTGAATAGAAACATTTGTATAAATATGTGTATAACACTATAATGGTGGAACATATTGTAATATTGGCTACTAAAGGCAGGAAAATTACACAAAACATACACATGAACAGTTTTAAACAAATAAATCTCAGGCTCAATAACCACCATATGTGCTTTTATAAACTTTTATTTGCCGTGTTTGGCCCGGCGGCGTTTGACAGACAATAGATTGGCAGATACTGAACTAGTAAAACACTCCTGCACTGTTGGTGAATCCATTGTCAGTATATTGGAATTTATTAATCTTCTTTAAGTTATGGCTGAGATTGGCAGCTATTTTTTTCTTGCAGGCTAGCAGATGTGGGGGTTGAAGTTAGAAATGCAGCAGTATTTTAACACACTGACAAGTAATTGTCCACATTGAAGTGTTTTTTCTGATGCCAGTTGCTGAAGGAAGCCATGTAGGCATCTGTAGGCCAGTCACAAATACAGCTGCTACATCAGTATCTGGTATCAGATAGATTAAAATAAGAAAAGATAAGATATTACTTTATTTGTCCCACAGTGGGGAAATTTACATTGTACAGCAGCAAAGAGGATAGAGTAGTTAAATACTACTAAACAGTATAAACAGAGAGGTTTAAAAAGTATTAACAATTTAGCAACCATTGAAAGTATTAACAATTGTACTAAAAGAAGTACAATAATTATTAACACTTTAAACAGGCTAAAAGAAAAAAGCATTAACAAATCTACATGAGAATTTTTTATTTTAAAATATGTGACCAGTATATACACTATGGACAGGACATTGAATTGAGATAAGAAATGACGTATTGCACAGTGAATCTAGAATAAATATACTGACATGAAAAAAGAGTGTTGCAGAGACTGGCTCATTAAGGCTTATGAACTCATAATCTGATGTAATCACTGATTTATTACATTCACCTTTACGCACAAGATCATGTGATTGCATGTCTTTCCTCTCAAAAATGTTGCATTCGCATGTGAAGGAATTCCACTTCACTTCATGGAAGAATGATATCATGTATTCGGTTTTGGCCAATTGGACAACCTGATTGGTAACCCAAGTGGAGAGGGTGGGGCCAGACCAATAAATCACCTTATTGGAGTGTTTTGTGAAGGGAATAGTTTATGGTATCCTCACTTTGATTTACGGGTTGGGTCCACTAAGGGCTTAAAAAGTCACATTGAAAGATGAGGGAAATTTAATGTATTAGATTCATCAGCAAATATATTCAGATAGCTCTAAAAGGTTGAACGCTATAGAAGAAACTAACACGAGCTCAAAAGGCTTCTTCAATAATCAACCATATCAACCAAGCATTTTCCTTGCTTTTTCTCATACAGCCATTCATGGGAGACAACTACTGTGATTCGGTCAACAACAGAGCCTTCTGCAACTACGACGGAGGAGACTGCTGTCAATCCACTGTCAAGACCAAGAAGGTTAGTGGCATGCTCCTACTTCAGAATAAACCTCACCCTTCAGACAAAAGGATGATGTTGGATTTGGACCTGGTCACACTGATCAACAGTCAGTGTTTGTTCCCCCAACTCTGGAGTCACACATAGCTTAGGAATAAATCCCACCTCCCACATGTGAGCGTTTTTCTTTTCCCTGTGCCTAACCCACTTGGACATCTTTACTTTCCCACTGCCATGTGTGCAGTGGAGGCCGTATGTTGCCATTATCACGCTTCAAAATGATCATTTCTATCTACACAAGGTAAGCGTAATAGAAACCACAACCGAGTATACTGTTGAAGACGGCTGTATTTCACCTCTTGGAACATCTCTAAACGGATTCTTCCTTCCTTTGCCTCGTGTCCAACCTTAGATTACTGGTAGACAGATTACTGTGTCTGCATCCAAGAGAGTGGGAGTTTTCAGACTTCATCAATAGTCTTTGTTTTTTTCTGTGGTATTCGGTTTCCTAATGTGTAAAACGTCTATATTTGTCTGTGTTCATGGGAAGTTACTCTCTACTCCAAATGTGGGTAGTTATTTTAAATTTAGTTATTACAGAGAGTGAAGGACATTACCATAAGAACTTGTTCCTCTTCTGATTAATAAAAAACTTTATCTTATTTTATGTTGATCAGTCAACACTCAATCAGCTGTGTTATATTTCAGCATTAAGCTGAGCATGACAAAAAGTTGGGTCATCTTTGTGGTAGCAACTCTCTTAATTCAGGGAGGTACTTTGTCTGGCTCCTTCCAGCCAGCTGCTGGCAGAGGATCTTATTGGAAGTGTATTGTAGCTTCTGTGCTGCAGCATCTGCTTCTCTGGCCTGGCCTGTTTCTGTGAATCTGGCGAGGGACTTAAGTTGTATTCCTGGCATATCCATCTGTATGTCTGGCTGGATTTATATTGCAGTCTATGTGTCTTACTGGCTGTGTCAGTGTGTTTGACTGGAGGGCCTCTTCATTTCCTCTTTGGGGAAAAAGGACATACAAGGGGCATCTCGCCATCTTCCACAGTACAATCAAAGTTCCCATGATTGCTTCCGGTCCACCTTTACGCAATCCCTCATGCATGTTTCAGGTACTTAGTCATGAGGACAGAAATAAACATGCTTCTTTCCTGGGTAACAGCATTTTTCCAGAGACAGTTTCTTTGATGTTTATTATTTGTGCCTTATATGAGCAAGGCATGGCCTTCACAAAAGGAAGAAGGTTTTCAAACAGCACTGTTGCATCATTTCCTTTCCAGGATGCCCCTTTCATATCCAATCATGATACTATCACCTGTTACCAATGAACCTGTTTACCTGTGGAATGATCCAAACAGGTGTTTTGGATCAGTCCACAACTTTCATAGTCTTTTGTTGCTCCTGTCTCAACTTGTTTGAAGCGTGTTGCTGCCATCAGAATAAGCAGATATTTACAAAAACCAATGAAGTTGATGAGGTCAAACATTAAATATATTGTCTTCGTACTGTTTTCAAGTATAGGTCAAAAAGGATCAGCAGATTATCACATTCTGTTTTATTGATGTTTTACAGAAATGTCCCAAGTTTTTGGGAAACTGAAATAAATTCTTTTGTCTGCTGCAGCATTCTTCACTTGTTCTGTGTTGTCCTTTTAGAAAAAAAATCTGAAACCGAAATTTTTTTGGTTTCAATTTGTCACCCCCTAGATTTGCATTAATTCAGCAGAATACCAAGTATCAATCTGTGTAGCAGATCTAATTTTGATACAGCCAATCAAATCTTGCACAAAGCAGTGACATCAGCGTTCTCTCATCGATAGAGCAGACTCCGAACAGCAACCAACATTAGCTCTCCTGCCCTGTGTCTTGTGCTGCACCAGACAAATATTCACCAGGAAAAATTGCACAGTCAGTTTGTCGGCTCGATAGTTAATAAGCTGATCAGCGGCAGCACATCAAACATGCATGTAAAGCATGTAAACATACCTGCAAATGTCACCTCTGTCCAGCATCTAACAACACACTGTCTTCCTGTGACACGTAGGCTACAGCTCAGGTTTGTTTACTTTGTCTCTCAATCCCTGTGGTGTAACGCCGGCACTCTTTCAGCTTGCCAGCTGCTGTCAATCAAACAGACACTGATGTGCCTCCAACCACCTGAGACAAAAAAGAACATTTCTGATATTACCCCGAAGACCATTTTCTTCTTTTTAATACTAAAAAACTTACAATACACCTAAAAACATTTTGACATTATTCTTTACTTGAAAACATAATGACTAAATGTGTTTTTAGTTGGACTGTGTTCACTAAATTTGCACCAACAAGTCTCATATATAGTTTCAACTGGACACTGTATTATTCCTGGCCAGTGGGTGTTAGAAATATATAATACTTATATAATATATAATATTTATTCCATGTGGCAGTTTGACTGGTAATTTGCAGTGCAAGTAAATTATAGACAGGCATTTGCACAGGATTAAGCTCATTGAGACAAAATTAGTTTGGGGCAAATCAGGTCTTGAAGACCAGACAGCTCCTCTCGTGTTTTTGATTGCACTGTGCTGCTCAGCTATGAAGATACATAGTCTGCTAGAAAATTTGTTTTTGTCCTTTATTCACAACTTCAGTATCAGATGTAAGGTATTGTATCCGAAGTTCGATCGCTGAAGGAAAGTCAGTGAGTAGCCCGCTGGGAAGTGACCTCACTCCTGAAGTGGTTTCACTGCTGTTGATTGACGTTATCTCATCTCTACATCTTTTGGTCCTGATCCAGTGCATGGGCTCAGCCAGAACTTGCATAACTCACTTTTACTGACAGACCCCAATGGGAGGATAGACTCCACTGAATTACTGCAGCAACAAGAGGTTGAGCTGGGCAAGAGGAGAGCAGGCAATGGGTCTTGTTAGAGTTAAGATTTGTCATGTTGTACATCAAAGGGAGGGATAGTCTGCTTAACTGAACATCTTCTGTTTGGGTGTCAAGTAAGAAGTTTGAAAATTAAATTCCATGATGTTTTGACATTTTGGCCCACTTCCCAAAACGGGGTCAGGTCTTGTCCAAGACTAAAGACACATTTCATTGATAATGTTTTTTCTGCTACAGAGTACTCTGTAAATCTTATTTACTGAGTTCTCCTTTGAGAAAAAAAACAACATGTTTAATGTTGCCATGTTAGCTCTCCCTCTATGTAAATGGAGAACTTGTTTCCGTGCAGCCAATCAAATCGCTTCATAGCTTGTTGAATGAGCGACCAAACAAACAAAGTGCACCGCTGAAGTCAGTTTTGCAGGCTAGATAGTTAGTTAGCTGGTCAGCTGCAGCACATTAAACAACAAACGTACCCACAAATGTCACTTCGGTCTGTTTGGATGCTGCTGTGGTCCGTGCTCTTCAGTACCACTGCTTACATAAACCAAGGCTTGTAAGTTACAGTGAAAGTTTGTTTGATTTGTCTTCCCTTTCCCTGCTGGGGCTCAGCCTGCCAGCAGCTGTCGATCAACATGGACAACATTTTTTCTTCTTTTTAACAATAATTTTTAAAAAAGACATTATTTTTTTTGACTGTATAAAGGGATGACAAAATGTGATTGATTCTTGTAGAAGAATCTGGCCCAGATTTCCAAGCCAAGGATGCTTCATGCCGATGATCAATAATAGTGTCTGCAAACCAGGTGCTAGGAGTTCGGCGAAATAATAAGTGCAGGCAAATGGAAGATGGAATTACCTACTTGGTGCTAACTTGTGTCACACCAGCAAAGACAGACTGGGTGAGAACCAGTTCTTTTCTAACGACTGAAACATTATTTCTTTGTGCTGCTACAGTATCATACAGTAAGTGGATTACCTGGTCTGAGGAACTCCAGCCTAATTTGGCTTGAATGCATTTCACCTTGGCTTTGTTTTGGGGAAAAAAGCCTGTCTGATGTTTTCCACCAGTGGGTCCCCTGGAAATTATTCGGAAAGATACGAAAAAATTGCTCCGAAATAACCAATCATAATTTGATTTATCGGCTGCCAGGAGCGAGGGGCGAGGAAGGTCGCTGTGGGTGAGGAACAAAACGGAAACACTAAGGAATGAAGCTGATATGTGAAATTGATATGGGAACAGAGGAAAGCCAGATGTTTGATATAAGTCCTTTTGCTTGTTAGTTTCTGAGCCTGTTGCCTAATTGATGTTGCTCGCTCGCAAAACACATGCTGCTTAATGGCTCGGCCAATATAAACATACCTTATTTGCATGAAACTGAATGTCGGTTTTAAATTAGTAGCCAGACAACCTTCCTGACAACTTCATCATGTTGGTTTATTACTTTTATATTTTTCGTCCACGTTTAAATTTTCTCTGTATTTATTATCATTTTGGTACATGTGTTTAGTTAGGCATTTGGATTTAGTTGTTTATTCCTCTTGGGCAAAGCTTATCCTCATAGTCATCCCTTTTTGATCAACTCAGTCAAAACAGAAACAGGGTATTTTTGCACCTGATTCTGATTTTCCCCAAACTGAACACATGCGTGGCAGGCGACCAAGGATGGAGTTGCATAAAAACCTCAAAAAGCAAAACAAAATGACACAATATATGACAAAAGGAATCTGTAACTCATTTATGACAGTCTCTCTCCTCTGAGCTGCTGAATAACACACTTGCTGGGTGACAAAGACAGGCAGTGTTTTTCCTCTTTAGTGGGAAATCAATGTTCTTCTCCTGACCACAAGTGAAGACTCTGTCCCAAGTTGTTTCTGAACGCAGATTTTGTTGTTACAGATTTTTCTGCGTGTGTCACAGCGGAGATCATTTGATGTCAGTGATGAATTATCCTGACATTTATTTAACACACAGACAAATATATTCTTAATGTATGTTTAATAGGTCTGCTCAACTGTAGCAAAACAGATTTATGGAAAGTGCAAATGATGAATATATTTGTTTTTTAGGTCTTCAAACAAGTAACTTTTTAAACTATGCCGATTAAATATTATTGTTTGATTTAGAGAAAAAAATTAGAGGTAGAGTAAATACATCTTGTCTGTAAATCACACTCTTGCTTATTCTGATAGAAAAATATATGCAACAGTATAGTGTCTTTCAATGATTGACAGCAAAGTCCAGTGATATTTTGTATGACTTTTATTGTTAATGACAATGAATTGATCCTGCTAACATGAGTCATTGCTCTGGGCCATAGACCTCCTGGGTTGTCCAGAAAAAAAGTGTAGTGTTAAAAACACATCAATGAGCATTATTTTGAGTCAATCCCACATAACTTATCCTGCTAGCTGAGTACCACATAATACTAATAAATACTGATCAAGGCACCAAATGTCTACTAATTTTCAGTAGGAACAAATAGGTTTCTCTCATAGAGCCACCCTCACTGAAGTAACTTGAGTGGACAAAATAATAGAAACATCTGTCAGTATAACACACCGCAAATGGCATCATCCAAAATGATCACACAGTTGAATCAACACCTTTCTTAAACAGTTTCAACCAATACAGAAACTTCATAAAGGGAGGCTTTATTGCAGGGCTGCTGTATTAGGCTACATTAGTTTTAACTAGGTGTACCTAATAAACTGGCAACCGACTGTATAGTGTATGTCAGGTAACAGTACTTAAGTAGGATATTCTTCCAGCCAGCTTAGCTGTATCTCAGTCAATCAGTGATGCCGCAGCCCTTAAAAAGAAAAGCACATACTGTACATGCGTGTGTGTGTGTGTGTGTGTGTGTGTGTGTATATATATATATATATATATATATATATATATATATATATATATATATATATATATATATATATATATTTATAGTCATCTACTGTATATAAAGTTTCATGCATGCAAAACTACAGGTGTTTTTGTGACTTAGTATATTACAGCTAACGGCAGCATATAACACTAATGAAAGACAAATGAAAAACCACCTCTCTCTAACATTTCCTCTCTCATTCACTCTCTCACTCTCATTCAGTCTTTCTCCTACTCATTCACTTTCAGATACTCACTCAGTCCCCCCCCACACACTGCACACGAACAGACACAGCAGCCATCAGTTGTTATGCACAAGAGGTCTGGTGACACAGTGGGAATCTAGCTCAGTGTTGTTATCCCCAGTGTGTTGTGACACAGCACATTAGAGCAATGACATGACCCCTTTCATACACACACACACACACACACACACAGACACAGACACACCTCTTATTTGTTCCTCTGCCCAAACCTTTTATATCCACTATTTCCCTCTGATCTTTGGTAATTAGGTAAAGGGAGAAGAACAGGACAAAATAAAATTTTACAACAGACTTTCATTCTCCCCCATCATCCAGAGTCGTATATCTTTTTGCCCTTTTAGTCCGTTCAAAGAGTCCAAAGGTTAAAAACAAAACCATCATCTGCCTCCCTTGTTTACTCCGTGACCTTAAACCAAATGTTCTTACCAGCATTATGTCTTCAGTCTACTGATGGAGCAGATACAACACACGGATGAAAACATCTGCTCACCCCTCCTCGGCAGAAGATGCTTCGCTGACTTCTTTACAGCAGCTGCATGATTGTTTATTATCATGTTTCCCAACATCAAACGCTCTCAAATCTGAAATGATTCAACGGTTCAATATTAAAAAATCATAATTTTTGGAATGTAATACAATTTTTTCCAGATACAACAACTGGGCAATTTCTTCTCTTTCCAAGCAAAGCTTACATGCTATTGTAGGAATTAGGTTATGAGAAATTATTAAGGTTTTCCAGATTCCTCCTGCCTCTCCTCTTCTTTTTCTCCTTGTCAACTCAGAGATTCATCCCGATAAGAGCTGAATAACCCGAGAGAGGAGGAAGAAAGAGGAAAAAGGAGCAGTATTGTGAAAAACAGCTGCTCATTTGCTTTTACTCTCCTTCCCAGCATATGCTTCTCTCGTCTTTTATTTTGGTAGAGATTTGTGTATTAAGGAGTTCTGGATGACTTGCTGTGTATTATTCCACCCCAGGAGCTTTGAAGGTGCAAGGACTGGCTGCACGTAAGGTCACCACAGGATCTCCCCTTAATAGTTGCAAGCTGTTGGCTGGATTTGGAGAGGCAGGGAGGAGAGGAGGCAAGGGTATGGAGTTTGCCTTCCTGAGGGTTGCCTGCGTAAGACCCTTTTTTGTAGGTCCCCCTCACCCCCCTTAGTTTGGAAGGAATTCCTTTCTTGGATGCTGGAAGCGGTACGCAGAGGGCACTGATTATATAGTTAAACGGCTTGGCCTCTCTAAAACAACGTGCCTGTAGGTTTTTCTGTCTGCGTTGGTGGTGGGGTCTTGGGTAAGCGCTGAGATCCCTCCCTGTTTACAGCTCTCAGTCTAACACAAGTATGCTCAATACGTGACTCGCCATGTGTCATGAACGATGTTTGGGCCCAAGCCGACGGTCCGTGATAGCCACCAGAGCCACAGCTGACCACTTCGCCCCTCTGTTGGTGATTCATGTAGATAAAACATTTCAAAATAACATCTCAAATTTTATTTTCTTCTCTGGGTTTTCAGGCTGTTACTTATTCCTTTATAATCCCCGCAAATCAATTCAATTTCAACAGAACATCTTTTGGAGCTATTACAGATAGATAGATACAGACAGCTATTATGATGTTTATTAGTGGTGTATTATAGTATTTTCTCCCCCCCGCCTCGTTTTCTGCCTTAACATGCTACATCAAATCTTCACATAACTGGATGCCAAAAGCACATGCCATCAACAGCTCTTTATTTTTTAAATGTCTGAGGGCAGCTAAGGTGACTTTATTTCCCCATTGCCAAGGCTCTGCCAGGGCCGTTAAAGGGGAGGAAGGGGCCCAGGCACACATAGGAGCAGGCGAGCGGGGAGGGGAGGTGGGGGGCACACTCCCCACAGTTTTTAGGAGTTTTGGCTGTTTGCTGATGCCAAGTGCTTGCTTGCTTATTTTGTTAAACTCAGTTATGTGTTCTTACTGTGCTGTTTCTCCTTCCTAATCGCATCCATTAAAAACGCTCTCTTCTCGCTCTGTTTCTTTCTGCCTCTCTCATTTAGACGTTTGTTCAAGTTTTTGTGAATATAGTAAACATTATTTTTTTTGCCTCAAATATTTTTGTCAGACATCATGCTTGGCTCAGTGGTTCCAGTGACTGATTTATTTGGCCATTGATTTTAACTGTGTCGAGACGCCAAGTGACAAAAGCTTTCATGCAACGTCGTTTGCAATCTTGAGACTGTAGGTGCACGAGTTTTGCTTTGCAGTGCATTGTATTGTTGTTGCATTTTAGATGGATGTGCATATATTCGATTATATGAAAAACCCTTTTGCACTGTAAAATGTTAATATATTTCAAAGACAAAAATGTTGCTAGTTATAACTCACTCTAATAGCGACTGTTACTTGCTAATGAACTGTGCGTTATGCATCCCTAAATCGGCCAATTCCCCTTTCCCCAGGCCTGTGCCCCTTGCACACCTTCTTCCCTTTAAGCACAGGCTGACACGCACATACTGCACACACAGAAATGAGAGGAACTCTGTGTTATTTTGACCTGTTCCTGAGATGGAAGGATGGGGCTCTGACAAGGTCTGCGTTCTTCAGAGGGGCTTTCATGTTGCTGTTAGTGGGTGTCCTCCCCCAGCCAGCCCTGGGACACGGGGCAGCATGAGGGCCCCCAGGCCCACAAGGCCAGCCAGTCCCATTTCCCAGCCACCCTGCGAGAACCTCAAGTCAGGGCCAGATGTGGCAGCTGGCCCAGCCACCCCTGAGGTCAAGGTCAAAGGAAACCATGTCAAATTTGCCACCCACCATCATTTTCTAGATAGAGAGATAAACAGAAGTGGCCTTGGAGGGGAAGTGAGGTGTAGAAGGGGAGCGGGAGGGGTAGTGGGGATGTGTGCTGCAAGAGAGAGGAGTAATAAAGCAAGGTAAAGTAAGGAAGAGACTCTAAAGGAGACAAGGTGAAAGTGTGAAACGGAGAGATAGTGTAATTAAACTCAGTCAGAGTCAGGTGGGAGCGAGGAGCCCCGTGTTCTTGGCTTCAAAATGCCACAGAGGAAACACTGCTCATGCGGTTGACAGCTGTTTCTGAAGTGTGTCCGGACCTGGGCTTGTAAAGTCGTCACATGCAGGCCTCATTTTCTCAGAGGAGTCTGGGCACTGCCCACCTGGCCGTCACATTAGGAACACCCCCCCAACACACACACACACAAACAACTTACTTTATACTCCATTTCAAAGGGGAGCCTGCGTCACTGCTCCTCAGTGACTAGCATGCTCCCCCATGTCATTCCACAGACCTGCTGTCTGCAACTCACCGACTCTCGCAAACTGTGAGTGGTGTTTCCTGTGCGTTGCGTTTACCACCAGCTATAACATTTTACACTATAACTTGACACTGATATCCAAAACTTCAGCCTAATTCCATGATGCACTCTTAGCAAAACTAAAAGACAGAGGTAAATTGTAAGAAAGGTGGATTTTTTTAAAATCCAGTTTAAAAGATTTTGTGAAAATCCAATTTTAAATAGATAAATATATTCTCTTTATGAAACAGCACTCTGTAGCACTTTAGATTTGAGAAACTTTTTTTTTAGACAGACTTAGAGAGATTCTGTTTCCTGCAGCCCATCTTCCATTTCTGTCCATTTTCCTCTACACTTTCTTTCTTTCTGAGCTGAGGAACTTGTTTAATGGTGGTCAGCAGCTTCTTCCAGTGGGAAACACAACCTTAAATGACATGGAAACATTAATATAATTAAAGGAATCTGCTGCTTTCAAGAAATTTGCGCATCTTTCTATGAAATTTTGGGAAACACAACAAAGACAGTGAATCTTAATGAAGGACAACCTGCCCCAATCTCGCAGTGAGGCTTCCATTAATATTTAGCATAACAAGATGAATTTGGATTTACATGCTTAGTCAGTTTGGGACTTTGAAGCTTGAAGGTCAGGAAGCTTCAAACTTTGACGCTGATGTTGTGCAATATAAAGGACACTATTGTTCTGAATGCTACTTTTAGTGGATGGGAAAGTCTAATTTCTTTCTCATTCTCCGCTAATGCATTTAGTAATTACCTGACTACCCCTCCCAGATAGTATGAGCTCATGATGCAATTTGTTTGATGGCATTACAGTAGTAGCCTGAGTAATTATACAGCAGCTACTCTATATTCAGATAATAGCGTTGTGACCCTCCTCTGGAAACGACTCCTCCCTTAGCAGCCAGACAGCTCTCACTAATAGCATTGAATTAATAGCTGTCTTTGGCTTGAGGCGCGCTGTCAACTAAGTATCTGTGGTAGTTACAGTGGCCAGTGTTGTTGTTACATTTACATTGTGTACAGAGAGATCCATTGTGGAAAAAAAGGCAACACCGCTCAGCCCTAACAAGAAAAAGCGACACCGCCCGCAGGCTCCCACATATTGATCTGATAAGCCACCGGGACACAAACGCAGACATGTCCTTGGTCTGCTGCCTGCCTTCCATGACTTGGACCACATGTGTTCCTTGTTTGGCCTGGAGAAGGGGGACACTTTTTGCGTACCCAAACAGCTGAAGCAGGCCCCCCGAGAGGCGAGCAGACAAGGCAGCAGCAGCTGGTGCCGGTGACGCATTGCCAACGTTATCCAGTGACGTCAAACGCCAGGGGCAACGGCCAATGATCTTCCGTTTCTATTTTCACCTACAGTGTTTCACTTTGACATCGGACTATCAGAGAAATTGATAAAGACAATTTCTCTGATATTCCTAGATTGAGCTATATTATTGGTCTTCCATGATGCCAAATCCACAAAACATTTCCTACCAGGAATTCAAGTAGTCTTAAAAAATGTATAGCATGACAATAATTGTAGCTTCTCATTGGCTGGTAGGTGTCCATTATTATCTTGTAACTGCACACCTCTGTCCCGTTAAATTAGTAGTATTGAACTGTTGAGACAGCAACACCATGACCAGTTTAGCTTCGAGTTTAGGTACACTTTGTACACTGGGTTTGTGTACCCATTACAAAATGGTCTAATGGGAACCACGGCAAATTTAATTTCAAATCTGTTTGATATTTGCAAGAGTCTGGTCCACATCAACTGTGAGAGGAGAGAAAAGAGTGAGCTAGTTTGTGCATTTCCGTGTGTGTGGGCAAAGAGAGAGATAGTGCTGCTGGAAAAATGATATAATTACAAATATAATAAAACAGCAAGATGAAATATTAGTATTGTTAAAAAACATGCTTTTATACATTTTTGGTCACATGGCAGTTTGTTCCTTTGAATTACACAGTATTTTTTATTGATGGCACCATGACATCAAATGGAAACTAGATTTTATGACACTGTCTTCCCAAGAAAACAAGAGCATGCTGGGGTCAAATCCTAAAACTTTCATCTTTCTTGGGAACATTGACCAACAACTTATTTTTATATCAGCATGATGTTTTTGGAAAGTTGGAATCTTGACTGGAATTTGAAGTCACTGCTGCGGGTTTGAGCCAATGAGCCATTGTGTTGTAGAGGATATCACAGTTTATGAACGTGTCTCTTTCTCTCCCACCCAGGTGATTCCATTCCCCATGTCCTGTGACATACGGGATGAGTGCTCCTGTCGGGATCCCAACGCTATAGAGAACAGAAAGGATGAACACGTCCACTCCCTGGGGTGACCAACCTGAGCAGGGACCTCTGTTCAACGTCCCAGGACCCTCGCTCCAACACAACACAGCCAGAGTGGCCGAGACAGACCCCTCCTTCATCCTCCTCTCGGCCTCCAATTTCCTGCACATGCTGCTTAACAGGCATACCTCTCCATCCATACTGCAACCAGCTGAAATGCCTCCGCCTCCACATCACAGAAAGATCTAGAAATAGAGGCTGGGACTCATGAGACTCCACAGAAAACTTCATTTCTCAGCTAAAAGGAAAGTAACCCTGCAATATCATCATTTAAAAAACATATATAGCAAGGAGAAAAAAAATAAATTACATGAAACAGACTTTTTTTTTTTTTGAAAGAATGAGAAAACAAACGAACAAAAAAAAAAAAAAAAAAAAAAAACCTAAACAGAAACATAACCAAGCCTAGGTAGCATGCCTTTCGTTCAGTTTTGTGCTGGCTTCAGTGTCTATTTTAGTGACCTTGCTCTACAATCACATGATTGAACCAAAGGTAAATCAAAATGTGCAAGTGGGGGATTGTGTTGATGTTGGCTCTGTGTTTTTGCAAATATGAAGGAAATCAAAACGTTAAAAATAGTCCTCAGACGCTTTGAAGGCATGTTAAACACCATTTTTATGGAGGGGGAAGTTTGTGACTAGAAGTTTGTGCTTATATCATTCCTGGTTTCAAACTGGTCAGACATTCTGTATCTCTGTCTTTTTCAGTAAAGTGTGTTTCTTCATAGGCACATCAGAGGTTATTCCTAGCTTGGTGGGGAATGAGACAGCCATATTGTTAAGTTTCAAGCCACAGATTCAACACAAAAGCCAAAATAAAATGCACAAACACACACACGCAAAAATGTCGACTAATTGTTGACTCACCACAGACACAATTTCCTAAGACAATTTTATACTTAGAGCGAAATCCTGAATGCATAATTAAAACATTTTTAGCATGGCTTCTGCTACTGTGTTTGCTGCTACTTGCCATCCTCACGTCATAATACAGTATCTAATAGGGTTAGACAGCTTTGTCTGCCTTGCTGCTTACAGTACCTCTTTATAGCATTCATTCACGCTTGCATGTTAGTCCATAATACATTCAGAGAATATATGTTTCACAGCATCACATATGAAATGCACTAAGAACTTTAAGAAAAAAAACCCAGAACCTCACTCTGTCATTCCCGTTTAACCTAAACGCCCCAAGAAAAATACTACATACGTTGACCACGACTTAAAGAATGTCATCAATAACACCTCACTTTGGGTTGGGGTGATTTCAGTTTCAGTTTGAACTCCACCCTCGTGATGCTTGATGAGACCGTAGTTACCTCAAGCGCTGATTCAAAACAGTTTAAACTGAAAGTAAAATGATCCCAGCCCTGCTCAGAATGTAGTCAATGCTTGTCAGGAGTCTGTGGCTTTTTTGATCGCACAGTTCTGCTTAGCACACTCGCACCACACAAGAGTACAGAAATAAAGGGCTGGATGTAGGCCATGGCTCTTAGTGAGAATGAGTATAGATGGAAGGAGACCACATCTGACACACACGAACGAATGCGAACACACATATCTGTCGTTCTCTCCCCTCCAAGTAGTATTGGACTCTCAGCTGTAGCTCTGCAGGCAACAACGTCGTGGATGAAAATGACATTTGGATGTATATGTCAACACAGCATTTTGATGACAGCAATATGATCGAAGGTCCCTAAGATTCTCTGCTGGGTCTAGTGTTTAAGTAATTGATTTAAATGTTACATTTTCTCTGCAGTAAAAAGTGCACTTCGTTGTTCTGATGAGCACTTTTCAGTATTTCAAACTTGGGTGTCCGTCCCCACCAATTAACTTCTCTAGATTATATGGCTGCTACAATAGCTTTGTATTTTGTTCCTCTTCATTCCAGACACACTAGTTTTCCTCATGCACATTTGATAATGAAGGCTGCTTGGCGTGTTGGTCCAGATTTTGCTGCTCTTATGTGGGTGCAACCATAGTCATGTTTACACTCAGCATGATTATGCCTTTTCATTTCATTTGGGCCAATGGCAAAGTCCCTCTGACTCATATTAGGCTGCTATAGCATTCCAGATCGTTCTCACATACATCATTGTACGCAAGATCTACAAGTGGCAAAGAAAGACCAATTTCATGTCATTTTAAAACCAATGTTAGTGAAGAATTTAAGACAATACCACAACATGCAAGAGAAAGTGAAAAGGTATTATTTTCCACCAAATACAAAGGAAAGAAAATTTTAAATATCATGTAAATATTACTATATGTTCTTGATGGACAGGAGCATTGAAAAATGTTTTTTTTTTGTTTTTGTTTTCATGTATTTCTTTTTTTTTTTTTTTTTTTTTTACAAAATGTCATATTTAATCAGTGTTTGTATTATTGACCTCAGTTACTGCACTTTTTAGTTTCCATGTAAGAAGAAAAAGTATATCTTTCAAAAATGTTTAGAAGCTGCTATTGTCAGAACGGTGATCTGAAAACAAACTGTATGATATTCGGTCGTTTGACTCCCTGTGTTGCTATTAGCTTTCCTGTCGTTCGTTTTATTCCTATCTGGCCGCAGATACTCCTCTCCAACCTGAACTGACTTTGCATTCGATGTTATAAATGATGTAGGGAGGTATTGTTGCTATGAACCGTATAACCATCCATCCATCATCCGTACAGGCTCCGAATCGCCCCGAAAGATAGGGTACACATCAAGACATTATGTTTAGAAATATATTGTCACATAAGGTGTTTTACCCTGATGTGTGTGTGTGATGCATCATCTTAGGTTAAAGGTGTAAATTTTGGCAGAGAAACCAAGAGATGTCAAAGGGGAAGGAAAAACTTAAATGAAGGATTTCCCATTCAAAAGGGACTCTTTGTAACTTTTATGAAACTTTCTAAGGACGTTGTAAAGGCTACATCATCTTCAAAGATTGCATTTAACACTTTATATGAAAAAATATATAGCCCTGGTAAAAAAAAAAAAAAAAAAAAAAAAGACTTGTATTATGTTGATGTTATCATATTATATATAATATTAGTACTCCAGATACTGCTGCTTTACATAGAACTGTTACCAGTGGGGAGAGACTTACCTGCAATCACTACACTATGCCAACTACATGCAGTACTGTGGTTCATCATCCGCCATCGAGGTCATTGGAAAGCCATTCTAGCTGACCGAATGAATGGATGAATCCGAAAATCGGTCGTCGGATCCCTCCCTTCATTCTCCAAACTGAGTCAACACAACCCGTCGTTGCTTCCGCACACTTTGACTAACTTAGAAATATCCTCCTCAACGATCGCTCAAATCATCAGTCAATGTCTGGATACCAAAACAACCCATCTGTCAGTGAGGCTACAGAACGTGACCGCGCGTCAACTTGAAAAATTATATTCTTAATATTGGAGAAGGTACCCATAAGCCATAGCTAACAAAGATATTCATGGAAGGAAGTATAAGATTACGCATTGGATGAGGACATCACCTCTCTACTGTAGTCATCACAGGATCCCTTGCTGTACCTCATGCCTGTAATGTTTGCTGCTTCTATATTTTTGGTATTTTAGTGACATTTTTGCGTCTCATAACAATGGTGTAAATAGTAGAACTATTTATTGAGAGTGTTATACTTTTTTAAGTTATATTTAATGTCCATGTAAGTTATTTTTTACATTGTTCTTATAAACAAACAAAAAAAAAACATTATCGGTTGTGAGTCAAAACTGTCATTTTGTCTCTGTCATCACACTCTGTTGTGATCGGTCAAGCATTGATCGCACGTACAGTACACACCAGGCCCACAACCCCAACCATACAAGAACTTGTCTCATTGGTCATTAAGTGTAGATGGACACTGCTTGCATCCAATGAGGATTCACCACATGTTCACTGTTACTGAATGCAGTGTATCTTTTTTTTTTCCTTTAAAACCAGAATGTAAAGTTGTTGTTTTTTCTTTATTTGCTTATTTTTTTTAAAATGCACACATTAGCCATACGTACAAGGAGTTGTGAAAAAGAGAACCAAGTATATAATGGTCAAGTACATAAATCCATAATATAGCAAATAATGTTTTGAGAGACCAGTTGTAAGGCACACAGATATGTACACAGCCAGCTGAGGGCAGGAGAAAATGGGCAAGTGGCATAGAGAGGGTTCAGAAATGAGGGAAAAGAAGGGCTGGAGGTCAGAAGGCAGCCGATGGTGCCCCAGATAGAGTGCTCTTGATGAGGGGGGGGGAGTAAAAGGTGGGCAGGGAGAGAGGTAGGGATGGGTGGGCTGCTTTTCCTGGCCTGTCTCGCTATTTGTCCAGGTGTGAAAATGTGTACTCACAGAGGCTGCCCCTGGGCCAGGGGTGGCCGGCGCTGACTGGCAACAAGCCGAGGCCAATGAGTCAGAGTTTCTCCTGGGGGTGGCAGCCATCCCTCTCTGGGACTCCCACCACTCCCTCCCTCACCCCTCCTACCTCCACCTCCCCACTCCTCAACACACTGCCTCATCTGTCACTGTCAGGTATGCCTGCGCAGGGCTGCCAGGGTCAAGCTGGCCCTGTGAAAATGAGAGAGGATGTTTGCCCAGCTTACAGAGCCTTTTGAAGTTAGGCTGAAGGAACACAGTTCTCCTCACCTAGAGCCTATGCTTATCACATAATATGATTTGTATAGCAGTCGTTTCTGACAGGCTTTGATACCTCTCCACATTTTCCACCAACAGTCGCTCCTTTGTTTCTAATTTAACACCTGGTTGTTGTATTGCTTGTCTAAAAATGGCAGAAACTTTGTAGTGTCTAACTCATTACAAAGCGATGGGGAGTGTAAGAAAGAGTGTCTGAAGCCCTAATGTTTTTTTGCTCAGATTGTTGTGGAGAAAAATACTGATGTGCCATCTTGTTGTAAGACATTTTCTTTGTGTATTGTAACACATGAAGTACCTCTCACAGGCCTCTGGTTATAGAATGGTCCACTTATGTCTGTTTCCTAATCCCTCAATAAATAAAAAAAGGTGAATTGTCCTTTTTTCTAAGTGGGAAGTACAAAAAAAAGTGTATTTACATATTATATGGATATCTAGTGGTATTACTGCGATGTTTCGTACCCGATTGCTCAACAAATATATTTTAAGATGTAAATAATATTATATGATGATTGTATTTGCAAACCATGTACTAACTGTTTGGGAGTAGCTCTTGGATTGATTTTTATCATAACTATTATACAAAGAGATGAACCGTGAATATGTTGTGCATTGTGTCAAAGTATCACCTGCAAGACAGAAAAAAAAAGAAAAAAAAAAGACCTGTGATGCTTTACCACACCACTCGCTGTCAGCATTTATTTGTTCATAATGGCTTAGTACAAGCACTGTTGTCAGTTGTCTAAACCATGAATTTATCCATTGAGTCATAAATTATTTATTTGTTGTCAAGATGAATAAAATCATAATGGTCATTTCTGGGTCTGTTGAAATCGATCCTCATAATCAAACTTGACTGATCTTTGTTCTGCATTGAGAAGTTCATTTCAAATTTGTCTGAGTTGACTGGCACCAAACAGCTTTCTTTTTTTTTTTTCCTCACTCCATACTGTATATTGTTGAGTCTTATTCCGATGCCTTTGTGTTTGCTGAGAATTTCACCAACACTGTAAAGGTAGCCATCAGACTCAGTAGTCCCTCCCTCCCTCTGATGGCCTCCTCTCTCTTTGGTTCTTACACAGTATGCACTTTTTCAGGCACATATACAACAGATTGGACTTTTATGTTTCAGTTGATGTTTCTCTCTGTTTTCACAGTTGCAATTATATATATTTTTGGTGCTCTGGTACATGGCAAAACATGTCTGATGTGTACTATATTTTCATAAGGAAGAGTCATAAAGATGAGTATCATGTTCATTTTGCTGTCATTTATTGTGTAGAAATAAAACACTGGTTAAAGTGAACATAAGCCTGAGGAGTGTGGTCAGTTCTTTGAAAGTTTAAAAGTGAAAACATCGTGCAAAAATGCTGCTTTATATTGCATTTTTAACTTTTCCTGGAAGGTACCAAAGATCCATAGTGATCCTTTTCAAAAAACCCCAAAAAGGGCTGAGGTGGTTATAAAAGAGGAACTCATTCTTTAAGCCTTCATTGATACATTGGCATCAAAATGTGAGTGCTGTTCCTGGCACACCAGTGACGTTAATGGCCTAATTTGTGAGAATGAACATCAAGCTACTGATTTTTAAAGTGCAGTTAATGTTGCATGACTGGAAAGAAACTGGATCTGAGCTTAAAGGAATAGTTTGTTGAGGGAGATGGAAAAAGAAAATGCTTCCCAGCAGCTCACATGCAGAGAGGCATAGCCACCTTCAGTTAATGATATAAATTAGAGTAATTCATAGGGGATAGCTGTCTGTTAGTTCAGTGACTGATTTCCCCCTATTTCCAGCTCAATGTAAATATTTTGCAGCTGAATCATGTGGCAAATTGGGTAAAACCTGGGAAATAACAGCGTTGCTCTGCATTCTACAAATGCTAAGTGAAAATCTGATTAAAGTTATTTTCATCAAAGTCTCATTTCACCATTTTATTTCACTCAATTCTAACTAATTCATGATCCAAATATTGTGATATTGCGCAACTTCAGTGTAGCAGTTCGTACCTCAGGAGCTTTTCTCCACTGAGGCCAGACACTGTGCATCACATCATCAGGTCAACAGCATCTCAGATTAACTTTCACCTCTTAACAAGACAGATCATTAAGGTCAACACCACATTATTCCCTATGCAGCAACAGGTTGGTGTTGATGCACTGAACGATTACACCCAAAAGGTCTTAACACAGTAGTTAGTGAGCAGTGAGACATACCTTAGTGCAATTTTCTGATTATGCATGATTTTGCTTTGAACTAACATGCTCACAATGACGATGCTAATATGCTGTTATTTAGCAGGGGGTGTTGACCATGTTTACTATCTTACTGTAGTGTGTTAGCATGCAAATATTTTCTGATTAGCACTGAAAAAAGGCACAGTTGAGGCACATGGGAATGTTATTTGCTTTGCATGAAAATGGTCATAAGATAAGATAAACCAAACTATTGCAAAAAGTGAAATTTTGACATGATGGTGGTGCTAAATGTACTAAATTTTGTCAAATTATATAAAATTAATCAACCTCATTTTGATGCTCAGTGAAAAATTAAGTGACAACCAAAATCAGTAGTTTCATCCTCAGAGGAGCCTCAATGTTTTCACAAAATCTACTTGCAATCCATCCAATAGACATTGAGATATTTCAGTCTGGAACAAATGTGGACAGACCAACATCGCCATTCCTAGAGCTGCTAGCATATCTTACACGGAAAATGGAAAAATTTGACGGCACTATATAGGAAGTATTTTCACCATTTTATTTGTAGGAGTTTTTTTGCATACACAAACCAATACAGTATAAACCAGGTAAATAAAATCCAAAAAAAGGGAACAGTATATGGGAAGTATGACATGTGGGAACATTGAGAAAGATTCCATGTTTTCTACTAATCATCATCAGCTTTGGACATGTTACCGCAGAAAGGTAAAGCAACTACAAGGGACTTTCACTTTTCTTGATTCTGGCGGCCCCTGTGGACAAAAGCAGTAAGAGTACCTGTCGTAAAGATCTTGATTTGGCTAATGCGTGCATTTATTTTGGAACCATGTGAAAGAAAGCTTAATGCTATTTTTCTCTTTTGAACACAGCTGTTTTCAGGATGCATAGTAATGATCTAATGTGTCTATTTGTAACTGTAATATGATGATAATATTATGAATATGTATGAAGAATAACTAAACAGAAATATCCAGTTTTCTTGCTGATGGCCTCGTTTGCTTATGTAGGTCATACAGAGGCATCAGAACTAAATTGAGACTGTTTCATAACCAGTTTAAAGTTCTCTGTAGTTTGTTTAACATTGTAGAATCACAAGAATCACATATTTCACTTATTTAAACATTTGTTTTGATGTTTGATGAACAAATGTTTTAACATTTATGAAAAGTGAATAATATGTGCAGAAGTTTATTGATTTTGAAGTCATGAATACAACTTGTTTTGGATGTGGGTGTTCCAACATGTGTTAACACTTTCAAGTTGTGGCAACAACATCCCATTCTTCGGTTTCTTCTGATATGACGTAAACACACCACAAGACGAGCAGTCGAGATTAAACAAGGAAGTGTGGGAGTATCAAGTATCAAATTGTCTAACTAACACGCTGTGGCAATTATCCAGACAGTGCGAGTGTTGTTGTGCTGAAAAGACATGCTCGAGTCACTTTTTGGTGTAGACTGAGTTTTCTGAATTTGTGTTGATTTTGATAATTACCTGCCACAAACCAGATGTTTTAATGATATTTTCTTTATTTATACAACATTTGTGCAACATGATATTGTTCTCAACTGGTAAATATGGTTTTCTTTTAGGAAAATTAAATTAGTTGACTCATAAACATTCCTAATAAGTAAATAACAGTAGGTTTGATTAAAATTTTCCAAATATTTGCTAACAAAATGATTCAATGTGTCTTAGCATATATAATAAAACTAAAGTGAAATATTATATCACGGCATGTCTTGCAAATGTGTCAAACAGTGAAGTGAAATGCAATATCTCAACAATACTTGTTTTTGTGCTTCAAAAGTAGTTGAAGTGGTTCAAGTTTTTCCTTTTCTTTCTCCTGTCCTCTTTCTCTCAGGCTCTTTGAATTGCAGGAAGGCATCTCTTTTTGTGTTGCAGTGCTGCCCTAAGAGACATAACAGTTAAAAGACCAGTAGGGTAAAAACAAATGCAAGTGAAAAAAAAAAAATGACAAAAAATATAAAAAAAAAAAAAATTAATTAAGGAAAAGACAAACTCTCATGACATACCACTTCTTGCAGGTTGCAAGGATTCTGTCCCTGTGAAAACACATGATTGTGATTATACAAAATGAAATGATAAAATAAGAATATTATAAGCAACTATCTACAATATTGTCACTTAAAATTCAGTTAATTTTTTATTATTATCTAACTCTTAAGCCAGATGCAAGTTATGTAGGAAACTCTCATCATTCTCAAAGGTGAGATTGCACTGTTTGAATTGTAGATACTGTTAACGTGAATCCTGAAAAGGAACCCACAAAAGTTTCCCTTTACCTGAAAGTATGACTTAATTTTTTTTTGAAGAGCAAGAATTCTGTTTCTAAAGTCCTTATACTCAAACTACCCTGATAAATCTTTTATGTTCTTTTGTTAGACAGTCATCCATTTATATCTCTTAGTTTAACAAGTACAAAAGTACAAGAATTAGCATAAATAATTTTAGCAATTTTTTTTTTTTTAGCAGCAAGTTTGAGTACAAAAAGAACTTGAAAATTATGGTCTTCTCATGCATTTGGGTTTGTTTTTGTATTTTTAAAGCTAAGCTAAGCTAAATTAGACTTTTGTTTGGTTGCTCCCCAACAGATCACATTTAAATGCCGCAACTACCATAATCAATGAACCACCAAAATAATAATGTCACTTGTCACAAGTTGATCTAGCTTTTTCTAAATAAAAAGATTTCAGTTACCGTTTGGCTTCAGGGAGGGCTTGACTTTCCTCACCTTTACAGTCCCCTCCAAAAATGACTTTTGGATGTTTTCCTCATCATATATAAACATCCATTAAATGTTTTCTTTATCATCTAACACCAAATAAGTTGCATAGATCACATTGAGGAAGTAATTTATTTAACATAAGCCACAAAAATGGTTGTTCCCTAGTACGCATTTCATTTAAAATGTTTTGATGGGAAAGTTAGGAATAAGCACATTGAGACAATATTGACGAGGTTAAATGTTAGCATTCAAGTGTTAAGATGAGATAAGATAAACCTTTATTCGTCCCTCAGTGGGGAAATTTGCAATTTTTATTCTTTTTTTTTTTTTAAGGTAAAACACTACCCTGATACAAAAGTGTCTTGTCTTTTCAATAAAATGTGACTGCTTTAAAAATGTTGACTTAAAGTTGGTTTTTCAAACTCATATAGCAACTTTTCTGACCATAACTCAATGTTAAAGGAGAAACTTCTGCTATCTGGAAAATAAAAAAAACTACCAGGTGGAAAATAACAAATGATATTCATGAAAATTGGTAAAGCTCCACAGAAATTTATTTTACTTGTGATGTTAAAATAGGTTTATGTAAATGCTTGTAACTTGATTCCATTGTAGTGATGAAAGAAAAGTCTTCTGATTTTATATATGTTTTTAATATTTCACATTCTTCAGAAAAAGACAAAGCCACATAATAATACATATGTCTTTTTTACAATTTAAAATTTACAATATAATAATTTATTATTACAATTCATATAACATGAGATGACAGTATTGAAAAAAGGCATTGTTTATCTTTAAAACAATATCCATGGCTTCGAAGATATGACATTGGACAGAAAAAGGACTAAAGGGGATCCTGAAAATCACTGATTCTTCACATTTCGGTGGACAGTACCTCACAGGTTTACAGTTGTTTCAACACAAACTGTTCTGGCACCTGAAAATTTTCCTCAAAATTATTATCCTAATGACCTGCCATATTTTCTATGAGTGCACATAAATATGAGCAAATATCAACTTCTGCTGTGAAAAGATGCTTTGCTCTGATTTTCAATCTGTCATGTGAAAATATTGTTACCATATTGTGACTGTAATGTCACATCTAATACTGCACCTTTTATCTATTATGACAGATCTAATTTGTATTTAGCTGAACTTGTCAACTGATGAATTCTGCCATCATGACAAAAGTCACATTCCACCAACAAGTTGTAATTCATCATTAGTATACAAGCATATTATGTGGTCTTGCTGAAACCATGAAATCTAGCTATAGCATCTGATTGTTTGTTTTTTTCAGTATCAGCGCTGTTGTTCCGTTAAGTCACAAACCAAAACCCAACAAAGTACGTAAAGCATTTACTTTAAAGACTTCAGTGTGGCAAAAGCATTGCATTTTTTTTTTGGCTTGGGTGCGTAATCCACTGTATTAGGGTCCATTTCTAGTCTGAGAAAATGTCCTTGAAATTCGTTTTTCAATAGTATTTATTTTGGGTAGTGTAGAAAAGAGAGATGATGACAAAAGGATTCCTGGCTTCAGCAGCAAAATCAGCACTGAATTTAAAGTCTATGAATGAAAATGATGTTTGGATGCCACCCACTTTGTCTTTGCATAATTTCCACAGGCTGGTCACGGCCTATTTGTCAATCCTGTTACCACACAAAGCCTTGCTATTTCAGTTGAATCTATCAAATGTAATACAAGACTAACTACATAGTTTTGCACTTACTGATTTTAAATTCATGGAGCCAAGCTTTAATTTTTTAATTAATGTGAACTTGAAAAAAAAAAAAAAGCAAGTGATTTTCAAATGGCTTTAACACATTTCAATTTCTCCTTTCAAATGAAGGTAGTAAAGGCAAATAAGTTATGCTATTGATTTTTCCTTTTTTCTCTCTTTTAAGTGTTCCAGGTAAGCTTCAAAGCACCGAAAAGGAACTACAATATTACATTCAAAGTATTTAAGCCAACCAGTTTTTCTCTTGGCTGAATGATATTTTACATGTTCACACTGCAGTTTCTTGTTGATATGTGCAATCACTGGCATTTTGCTGTTAAGAAATATGTTCGCTCCAGTTTATTTTATTTTTTTCCATCTTCTGCCTTATAATAAAAGTAGGCCACACAAAAATATGTTTTTCGGTAGCTTTAACACAATGTCCAGTGAATTCTGAGGTTTTTTAGGCTCTCCTGGTTTTCAAAATCCACCGGTCACTTGAGAGACACCTGCTGCAGAGTGAGTGACGAGGTACATCAATCATTGATGTCATTTTGCAGGGGAAAAAAAAAGCGCAACGCTCGTCTCCAAACTCCTGTCTCATCGGAGTTTGGTGTTGCTGTATGTGTTACGCTGTACAGAAATGAGCTTTTCCATGCAGGTGGTGCGACTTTCGTGTAAAGAGCCATGCCATGTGTTGCCGGGAGGTCGGCCCTCTTCACTCCGACAGTAGACGTATGCCATGGTGTCGGTGCGACTCTGGATGTGGGTGCTGCGCAGGAGGGACCGGCAGTAGTGGCTAATCTTCTCCACCCTGTGTAGTATCAGGTTGGCTTTTCTGTTGAAGGAGAAGACAAGAAAAAAAGCTCAACATCAGCACATAAATGTAAATTAATTAATACCATCACCATTACATTTTCTCTCAAGTTTAAGTTGACATCCAGAATTGATGCAGAAAACGATTAAAAGCCTCTTCTTTCCTGAAAATAAATGCATTAGTTGCAAATGAAAGCACAAGCACGCTCGAATGCAGTGGAATCATTTTTTGCATTTTTTGGTGATCATGGACGTAAAACAGAATCCTTGCGCAATCTCTAAAAGGCTTAGAGCAAGAGGATTCATTCGGTAATTCAAGGTAGACACTTTTGGACCTGTGTGTTACTGGACACAGCACATCCCAAAAATTAGACAGTGCAGATTGATGACACATGTTAGTCCTGTTGTTGAATGTCCACAGAGATTTCAAGAACTCAAAAGCAAGTCCTTCACACAACCCTCAAGCGGTTGCGAATGAAAATATTGGTAAGAATTATCTACTTATCAAGCAGGTACCAAATCTGATTTTTTGCATGAATGTGCAAATACAGTCTGTACTAGATGACACGCTCATAGAGTGAAATGATAAAGGTAGTTTATAAAACTTTGGAGAGGTGAGAACTGGTGTGTCGCACGCCAGCACTCATACTTTGTGCTGCCGCCAAAAAAAGCAACAGGAATTGATTTTTCTGTTCGTGATTAGACATGTTTTGGATGGATGGTAAAAAACAATTATGCCAAAGAAGGCACCTTAAAACTCACTGCAGCACCTCAGATGTGCCACTCCAACCACCTCGGTGCAAGGAGGCTTATTTGGTGCCACAAAGTCAACAAGTTACCTTAAAGGGAAAAAAAAGAAAATAGACAAATATGGCATTGTGCCTTCATTTCCACCTCCACCAGCTTTGTGTTTGCATGAAAGCACGGCTTCAAATGTTACCAGGATTGAAAGACTTGCAGCTGTGCCTCTCCTGTCACTCTGATGGGACTGCCAGTCTGGGTCAAAAACCACCACATGAAATTGCATTTTGAATTCTTGGATAGTGATTCTGCTGAACGCTACACCAGAGGCAGCTGTCGAGAGTGAGTGAAACTAAGAATTTTTCTCTCCAGGTCCAGAGTCTGGAGCTGCTGTTTACGACATGAAGGAGCCATATGTCAGGTCACCTTTAATTTAGAAAAGATGCCTCACAACACACACATGCATCTATTCCATAGTTGCAAAACAGAAATGCACCTACAGACTACTGCTACAGTATAAGCATTCAAGGTTGTTAAGCTCATATGGATACTAAAATGAGGAAAACACACGCGGAGAAGGGCAAAATTCCATTTGTTTTGAAAAGCAGTGTCTGCTGAGCATCAACATCTGTCTTTAGTTAAGCAAGGAGTACAGACATCCTTTTCACTTATTTGCTGAAAAGGAGGAGGGGGGGGCATTTTCTCATTTCCCTTAAATTCTTACGTCTGAAACAACAGAATACCAAACACATAATCAACGGAGGATTGCAAGCACGTTAGCAAGGGACAAATTAAACACAATATCATCCATGATGACAAACAAAGAAACGACCAAAAAAAAAAAGACAGTTAAATATTATTTCTGTGTAAGCTTTCAAGTTGCAACTAAAGCAACTACTAAGTCAAAGATGTGGCTTTGTGTGATTTATGAATCCGCAGTCACTGATTATGACAAATACAGATTCAAGGGAAGACAACACAGAAGTAAAAAAGAGACTGATGTATGGAAATAGAAAAAGTACACTGCAGTACAAGATAATAGTTGTGTTTACAGAGAAGGTAAAAAAAAGCATGTATCACAGTATGTCCAGAAAACAATACAATTATGAAAGGAGCTAGTGTTCAGCTGCAACAATGCTGGTGGACATTTGGGGGCTCCTGGGATCCTCGGCTCCTGGGGGAGTGCTGACTGTGCTTACGTTTCACTTGGCCATTCTGTTACCTTTTAAAAGGCACCACCAATAGAGCCTGCTTGTAAATTACCCCAACGAGGCTCAACCCTGCCAACTTCAGGCAGTAAATAATCCGTGCTCACTCATCCAACCCCCCTCAACACACACACACACACACACACACACACACACACACACACACACTGCCCACACACAAACACACCATATTAAGTCCCAATGGCCAACCCGTGCTTCCCACCCCCCTTCACCAATCAGAGACAAGCATAATCTTCCTACAGACCAAAGTTATTCCACAATTATTATATTATTTATGGCTTGAAAGGAGTGCTTCCAGGCAGTGGGGGTGGACAAACCAAAACACTGAGCCATAACTTAGGATCTCGTGTTGCTATCATCAGCGCTAGACTCAGACTTGCACACATGAATGTTTTTGTTCTATACTTTTTACATTTTTTTTATTGTTTATACTTCCTCCCACGCAGTTTTGTTAGTCAGCAAGCTTCCCTTTATCTCCGTGTTGTCGTAATGTCTCATGTTCACACAGCGAACTGTCAATGGGGGTGTACCTGTTAAGAAGGTCATGGGTGTTATGTTGTGGACGTGGAGTAAGTTTTTTTTTTTTACAGGAGAGAAGAGGAAATGGAGTTGGAAGTTGAGTTAGTGTTAGCTGACTATCAAATTTAGTGTTTGGCTTGGCTGTCAAACACTGTTTTGGCATCACCATAGTAATGCAAGGAGCGAGTGTAACCCCAGAGTTTTCACGGTGACCTTGTCCACTTGCTTTCCAGTAGAAGCACTTTGGAAACAGGGAGGAAAAAAAGGGGGGGATCAGAGGGGGGTGCAGTTGTGCAATGGTGCTCCTGCTTAGAGGGGGTGCAGACAATGCCATGCGAAACGGCTTAATGGTTTGAATCAGGCAGCACCAGTTCAGACAGCTTTGGCTTTCGTTATGTAAGAAACCTCAGGATGACTGTAATTGATCCTAAACAACACAACAACGTCATCAAACAAGATGACAAGGACATTTAGATAAATAGCGGCAGACTGGGAAAAAAAAAAAGGACGTTTCTCGACAAGAAAACAACTGTTATACAACAAGAATCCTCAGACAACAATTGGAAATATCGGAAGCATCTTCTGAGCCTGCATGAGAAAACTCTGTCTTCTCACCTGGGGCCCAACTCGTCCTCGCTGCGCCAGACAAAGTCTCCAAACTTCTCGTAGTGGGAATTGTAGTGGTGCTGGACTCTGTATAGCAGCGGAGGAGGAATCTCCATCAGTGTATTGTAGGCCATCTGCTGCTCCTTGCCACTGGTGTAGCCATTATACAAGTTGTACACCTTGTCTGCTATCTCTGCGAGGAGGTAAGAGAGAGATACAGAGAGGAAGATGAGGTGAAGTGAATGGCAACAATTAGAGAACTTAATTTGGTATTGCACTCCAATAAAGTTGGGGAACTTATGAGAGACAGATGGCGAAAATCAATGTAGCAGAGGTTTTTAGTCTCTAATTTAAGCTTCAAATACACCAGATCCTACACTTCCCATAATGCAACTGGACGTACTCTTTCGTCAGAGCCTCCCGCCTGGCAAACTCCCAACGATTACTAAATTGAATTTGACATGCGAAATTGGTGGAGTGCCCCTTTACATTTTGCCACAGCTTGTTTTAATAACCGTAATATGTAATCAAGCATGTGCACATTGTGAGAGCAGTCGTGATCAAAGAGAAGCGTATGTGAATCCCGGCCTCCTTGTAATGTTCTGTCGTAATTTTTTTACTTTATGAGTTTAGATAAAACCTAATGCTAAATGGCGACTGGCGCAGTTATATTTTTATATGATTGGAAAAAACTGTATTGTTAGGTGAAAGGGAGCAAAAATGTACGATTGAGTTTAAAAGAGGTGGTTTTTAGTGATATAGAGTCAAAGGCGAGAGTACCTTCAGCTCGGCTGTCGTCCACCATTGGACAAGATGTCCGTACTGACACGAAGCTGGACTCAGAGTGGCTGCCTCGGCTGTCCACTGCATGGAGAGTAAACCTGAAAACAGCAACAGAAGCATGTTCATTACTTGTGACCGACATCCCAACACCAGGTAACTCAAACCTCCAATGAAACAAATGATTGCCATAATGAAATGTAGCATTTTAAATGGCTATGATTTTGTAACCTTGCTTTTAGATGCAGCTTCTACAAAACAAAACAAAATTTAAATAGTCTAATTCTTATAAGTTTGCATTTTTAACATGCTTGACGAGACTGTGGTCTCGCTAGGTGAGATTATATTTGATGATATATAACCATAACGCTGACATCACATACTTTTTCAGAAAATGTCTTGTGAGCAAGGAGCCAAGGTTTGTGGGATTTAATTATATCTGAAAATGAGTGCAGCCAGTCCCACAACGACAGAGGAGAGAGGAGTAAAGGGGCATCTGGCTTGACTCCAGGCACTCCATAAGGACAAAAGTTCCTCTTTCGGAAAATGTCAAACGTCAGAATTTTTTGGGTTCCCTGACAGACTTCCGGACGATTTGGGACCCTGATAAGACGCAACAGCGAACAGTTCAAGACATTGCAATAGGAGACGAGACACACTGGGAAAATGTAACGCATCTCAACTAATGTAAGGCCACATGGCTCAGAATAGAAAACAAATGACCTTTACATGTCCTTTTCAAAATGCCAATCTGTGTACTTTTGAATAAGAAGAAGTACACGGAGGAACTGGTCATACTGAATCTAAAACAGGATCAAGGGTGGCACAGATTAAGACATCAATATCTTTGCAGTGGCGAGGAGAGAGAGAGAGAGAGAGGGGCGTCTGCCGCTCTCATGAACTTGCACGGCTATTTGCCACCGCCTCCTTGATGATGGTTGAACTTTTAACTCGGCGCTGCAGCCAAAGAAACCACACCAAGGAAAACACACGAGCTACTTTTACTTCCCTGAATTATACACGTCTTATCCAAGCAGTAAACAAACATATCAATTTTTTTTTTTAAAAAGGGCTGTGGAGTAGCTGTTCGGCTAAATTGGCTTTATGAATTGTGTCACATCATTTTCACCATTTTCTTTATTTTAAGCTACAACATACTGTTTTTTGTCTTACCACCCAGAAGACGTTCATGTCACAGTAGGGAAAGCAAGTGTAAATAATGAAATTAATGATGCATTTAGCTGTTTTTTTCAGGGTCCTGGTGCTGTGCATGATGGCTCAATGTCAATGATACTTAGAATAGTGTAGAATTAGTAGTAATGTTATTAATAACACCTGTGTTTTTCCGACTATGACAGATCAAAATGTCTGCTGTGAAAAAGCATATTTAGTTATGCAATGAGATTAGAGTAGGCAGATAACAACCTGTAATGTGTTGGTTTGGGCCTTAATTCACAAGTTCCGTATCTGTATGAAAGTTTGCAGAGATATTTCTTGGCTGGGAGTCATTACTAGGAAACCACCGAAGAGTCCGGAAAGTTACTGTGCTTAACCAAGAAGCAGTCCCACACATTACCTGGAAAGTTTTTACACCTCATTTTTTTATGGTCTTAACAAACAAGATATAACATGTTAATTAGTGAGCTTTAGAGATAGTGGTAGGCAGATTTTGTTGCCTTTGGAAAGACCCAGGTGAGCTGTTTCTCCAGTTTCCAGTCTTTGTGCTAAGCTAAGCTAAACAGCTTCTGGCTGTGTACACACAGACATAGGAATGGTATCAATCTTCTCATCTAACTCTCTGACAAAAAGTAAATCATTTCCAAAAATGTGCAAGACACATGTCACACATGGTAGGCAAATATAAAAACTAGCAAAAGCGTACAACGAAAACAAAAAACTCAAGGAAAGGGCTTGACTTTTACTTTTGATCAGAAATGCCTCGAACTCCATGTCCGAACTGTTGGTGACAACCACATTCCCAAATATTTAGTTTTGCAGACTTGAATCCTGCTGCAAGAACTGAACACTGGGTGGAAAGAGGCCACATTACACTAGAAATGATTAAGAGCTGGATGTCTAGACTTTCACTTGACTAATCTTGACTTGGATTTTCCAGCTTTTTCCATGCCATCATCAGTATTTGATGCCCTTTTACAAGCCCATTGTCATTTGATATAGTTCTTGTTGATATGCTTTTACTCATGTTTTGATATGACAAGTATGATGAAGCAAACTACTGGTATATACATGCCATAGTAATGTGGATTAAGTTTGTGAGTAATTACAATACAAAAACAAAATATACAAGGCTTGCACACCCATGATGAACCCACATGGGTTTGTTTCACCTGTTAGAACAAGTCAATTTGCATCTTAAGTACATGTAGTCTGGTGGCCTCACACATTTCCAGCATAGCTCTGACCAACTTTGAACCTTTGATGGAAACTGTTGCTGCATGTTTGACCTAATTTATGCACAATGGTATTGATGTTTTATGGGTATGCAGCAGTAGCCGATTGCACAATGTAAACAGTCCTGAAACGTTCCCTGAATATTTTCACATCATTTCCCATACCACTTCTTGGTATGTGAGATCAACAGATCAATGAAATGTGCTGTAAATAATGCACAGTTGTGGTGAAGGTTGTTATTTGAGTGAAAAAAAAAATCATCCTTTGCTCCGCATGCACTGTTTTTCTTTCTGCAGGGGAAGTTTTGAAAAAGTGAATTTAGTATTGAGAAATGTTTGTAACTAGTTATGAAAAACTAAGCTTTCAGCAGTATTTCCACAGAGTTACCACTGTAAAAACAACAGAATGACAAAAAGGAAACCACAAAACACAGTGAGACAAAATGAACAACTGAGATGGCATTCCAATGCTAAGCACTTTTAGAAATACATGAAAATAAAGAAATTAGGATATTATTGTTTTTGCAAAAGTTGCTTTTCTTCCTAAACCTATTTGGCTTTTTTCATGTAATGTCTTTTGAGAGCCATCCCAATGCTGTCAAATGATTGTTTTGTTTGTAACATGACCTGTTTGGACATTGCTCACATAGTTTGTCTGGTCTTGTTATTCAGCAGGGTGGATGCGGTATTCCCCAAGAACCTCACAAAAGACGCACGGGCCTCACTGGCTCCTCTGCCCAGCAAAACAATGCCGGCATGTAACAGTCACACTGTTTAAATTATGTGGCCACATAACGTGCAGATGGATACAATGAGGTAGGAGAGGGGAGGGGAGCAGGAGGACGATGAGGCGGGAGTTTTATCAAGGCAATTTGTTAAAAAGTTTTGTTTGGGATGCAGGATGTGAGCATGCCAGCCTTTTATTGCAGTTTTAGGTTGTGTAAATGGTTGGCATCAGCGACAGGTAGCCCACTGTTTCCCCTTACAGCAATTACAAGATTGTTATGTAGTGTAATAAAGTTGTTTCTGCCAAAGAGATTGAGCCTTTCGGAGAGTCAACTTTGGGGATCTTGAGTAAAAGAAGAACATTTTACAGAACAGGTATGACAAACTTTTTGATCACAGTCATGCAGATGAAACCTTAGGTCTTTCATACTGTTAGGATCTCATTCATAGACACAGATAGTAAAGGTAAAAGGGGGCTTGATGGACAAAGTGTGGTATCTGTGCTCAGCACAGACACTCAGTGACGATAAAGATCGCCTGGGAGAACAAAGGAACCAGCCACGGTCTGGCCTGCCATGAGAATGTCAAAACATCAAGTACCAGAATTGGCAAGACACACACACCCACACCCTGGCCACCCACACATACACACACACCCACACGGATACACTTTCCTTTGTCTATCTATTTTTCTATCTACATTGCTTGCATATAGCTCAGCTCCGTCGATCCCTCTCTCTAATTCCTCGTCTCTCACATCTATTCCAAGGCTGTCTGGCTGCACATGGCTCCTTTGGAAGTGGCTTGGTTTTGTCCGTGTGCCATAGTTTTGAAAGCTCAGCAAACAATGAAGTGGACAAATGGCAGATTAATGTTTGTGTAAATTAACAATGTTGCCATTAAAGTAACCATTGTCCTCTAATTTAATGAGACAGCGGAGAGACGGACGAACAAGAGATGACAAGGCCGAAAGCTCGGAGGCAGACAGAGCGAGAGAGGAGGGAATGGGAGGAAGGGAGAGTGAGAGAGGATCAATTAGGGCAGTATTTTTGGCATGCTCTGAGAAGCCGGGGCAGTAGGGGATGCCTTTTCCATGACGTCAGCGTTTGGACACACATCAGTTGAGCCAGTCTACAAATCAATCAAGGCCACATCGAATCGTTCCTCGCTGCCTGAAGAATTTATGGCAGCTTACAGTATCTCATGACTTTGAAATCCTCAGATCTAAGTGGCATTACACTGGTGCAACATCCCTAAATAAAACTGCTTTGCCATTCATTGTAAATTAGAACTATTATCTCAGCTCTGAATGATCTCACTTGCAGCAGTCCAAATGAATGTAATGGGTGTTATCACCCCAGTAAAAGTCATTAAACAGCTTTAAATGTTCTGAATGTATGCACTGGATATATCTGGAAACGGACGTCATTCAAACAACACTTTCAACAGCACTGAACAAAGAAAGTAAATATCATACTTGCGTACTTTTGTTTCCACTACCGAAAAACAATTTCAGATTTTGAAGCCAATCTGCATCAGCATTTTCATACAATGGCCACGTTAAGCAAGAATGAATTTAAAACAAGAGGCAGACAATTTATTTGTTTATTTATTTATGTTGTCCAAGCTTATATGGCTCAATCAGTATCAAAGTTCCTTGATGTGTCAAAACACCGGCACATAAAAACTGAACTGACCCTTTAACCATAATTTGCCATGAGCACAAACTCTCTCTAACCATAACAGAGCAAAAGTAACTGGGACACCACTTCAGAAAATTGGCATCTGCAGGCGTCCCGGTCACTTTCTGCATGAGACGTATAATATAATCTAACTGCAACGTCCCTGATCTGGTTCTGGCCAAGGAGCAGCGACTCACAGTCAACTGACTTAATTTGTTATGAGGATTTGTTGAATGACTACCACCTCAAAAAATCCGAGCTATTCTTTGAAAAAAACTAGTCACTGTTTATGTGCACATGGATCCATTTGTGCAATCATGCCTTCAATCATTCAGGAAAATAGTTTGCCGGTACACTGCCGGGGGAAGACTGATATGTGTTCTGGCTCGAGACTGATGAACACTGGCTAACGTTAAGCCACACAGAAAGAAGACAGCCGGGATATGGTTGAGTCTAAACTGGTAAAAGGCCGCCGGCACACCAGTGACAGAGAGGGAAAAAAAAGATATAGGAGGGAAAAAAATGAAATAAAGCATAAACTTAGGAGGAATTCAGACAAAATAGGAGTCTGGAGACACTGCCTTAAGTAGTCTAGAGCAATTAGAAGCAGCTGAGGAGCAATCAGGAAGATGCAGGACAGCTGGGACTGAGACAATTCAGGGAAAATTCAGGGTCTGTCAAGTGATGCAGAGAGCCAAGACATGATTGTTGTATTGCATACAGTATAACAAACTGTCATTAAAAACAGGAAGGAGCACAAGATCAATCTAATGCACGCCTATAATATTACAGCAGCTGTTATTGCAGCAACTATTGGCTTTTTAAAGTAAATATAATTTGGCCTGTTAGTGGCTGTGAAGGCATCAGGGTGGTCCCCCAGTTTCTGGCTTCTTCTAGCTACTTTCTTTAAACGGTCTCTAAACAGTGATGTCTGTGTTAATCTGAGTACTGGTGTACTCTTGTGTATTTTATTGTTTTTATTCATTGCTGTATTTATTATTCATTGATCGTTGTCTGTGAGCCAAATTGCTCCTCAGGGAGGCCGAAGCTTTACGTCAATGAATGAAGACACTTACCTGTCTGGATGCACTGACTCAACACTAAGATTAAAGTTTGTGGTCAATGCATTGTGCAGAAACAAGTGTAGAGAGTTCTGGCTTAGCACATGCTGTTTTTAACACCTGATTTATACTTTCTGGCACCAGTGGATTATGGCACAAAAGACTGTTTCACATTTGATATTGCATCCTTATTATTTTCCAAAAATTCAGCTCTTGCAATGAGGTGTGTAACTTTTCATAGCGCAAACAGCATTTTAGTTTTGGAGGGGAACATGAGCGCCATAGCAGCCTTGGTAATGATCAAGTGTAAAGCCAATAACAGTAGAGGTCTTATCAGGCTCTTGATTAAGACAAGCGGAGTTGGCTGCAAACAGATGTGCCCTCAGACGTAATTCCGACGTAAATTCGGCTCTTATCACAGAAAATAACACTGTGGAGAATGCCTAAACAAAGATAACACTGCTACAAAGTTGGAAATTAGGCTCTTGTTGCAGGTTTTTGTTAGTGGAAGTCTGACTTCTACAGATTAAAGTAATAGTTGTTTCCCCAGTATTCTTCATCCACTGTCAAAGCTTTAAGGAAACAGCACCATGGATTTTTAAATAAATAGATGGTATCTATGATGTTGGCATGGCCACCACCTTCGAGAAATGTCATCACTGCTTCCTGGCTCTTTTAATGGATTTATTCTATCATCTTTATTTCCTTCTTTAAATGCTTAGTTCAGCTGAGAATTGTCGCGTCACAGACACAGGTCTCCTCTTCCCTGGGTGATACCTTTTATGTGAAGCTTATGTGACCGCACACTGTAACGTTAATGTTAAATCAATTTTAAAAAACCACATGGTAAATATTTTACTGTTACAGCTCTGTCATTGGGAGACATTAATGTTCAATGGCTTATTGGCATTGCTACGTTAATCCATCCATCACTTCCCCTCTGGAGTAAACACACACACACACCTACACAAACCACAATATAAAGGTCTTGTTGTCATGTAATATATCTTCCTTCTCTCACCTGTATCCCTGCTCTGTTAGTGTTTGACCCAACTAAATAAACTTTCCTTATGTCACCAAGTAGCTTAAATGTAATGAGAAGGCTCTGCTGTATTTTCATCTCAGGTTATTAAAGCTCCTCTGGCTCAAAATGTTCCTATTTCCTTTCACTTTATCTGCTTTATTTGCATTTAATGGAAACCATGCTGACGTTTGGACTCCCATTAGAAAAAAAACAGACGGTTACAACTTCAAACTATTTGTATTCTTGACTAGTCAGCACATGTATACCTGAATGTAGACTGGGAAAACCATGACTGTAGATCAGGTTTCCCATAGTTGAAAATCCTGGCTGCTTCTTTTAGGGTGGCAATGTTGCAGTTCCCAAAACAAACCAAGGCCACCAAATAGCAAGAGCATTATAAACAAAAGACACTTAACAAAACCTGAGAAGACAGTCAAAAGCTGAGGAGACAGTGTGTTTCATGTGTCCAATGACAGCCACAACAACATCTGGGTCCTGTCTGGTTCACCCATTATTGCTGTTGTTGCAGCTTTGTTTCAAGACGTAGATGGAGGCAAATAGTCCTCATAGGAAATGCACATCACGGCAATACCCAGTGGGAAAAAAGAAAAAAAATTCTCTGCCTCAGTTCGAGGGCAAATATATTTCTAGTCTGAAATGTCCCTCTATCCCTCTATAGCTTAACATAAACTGACTGAACAGTAATTAATCAAAATTATCTTTTTAATTGTTGCTGACACTGTCAGAGACCTGTTGAGTCAGATCTATGGTCATATTTCGGGTTGTAGTTTGTGGTGCTGCTTTATCGGACTGCACCATGTTGTATGGTCCTTCTTGTTCCTCCAGGTTTAAATTTCCTGCAGTCTAGTACAGCACCCCTCCACCATGCAGTTAATTTAACAATGTTTGTAAGACATGACATGTGATTCCTAAGACCAACTATTATGATGGATGGGGTAAATCCACAATCGCCAACAGCAGATAGACTTGGCTGCACGTTTCTAATGCTGTCACAGTTTGACTTACTGTTGAAAATGCATGATATGTTAGAGTGATAGCAATGCATGCATCTAATAACCTCAGCCAAGGTCTGTGTGTTTACTAAACGCCCCCCAAAATCTACACCGAGTGCTCAATTTGTTCCTTGAGTTTAACAAATACTGCCTCTTAACAGGGATCCTTCTGTGTTCACTAAAACCATGTTCTCCTCTGACCAAAGAGAACATAAAAGAACGGAAGCATCCACCACTCCCACCACGTTGAGACTAAGTATGCTTCCCTGGTTAACTCGAGCCAGCTGTTGTTCAGGAGTAGGTAACAAAATTCACCCCCTGAAACAAAATAACATTTGCAGTGGGAATTGCAGACACCCAAGGGAGGATGTGGTATTGCTGATAATTCCTCAAGTCATTGTTGTTTGGGAAAGATGCAAACATGGCCACAACATGATGTTTAATGAAAGGTCTTTATATGGTAATGGGAAACACTGAACTCATAAAAATGTGGTCAGACAAAGGATCAAGTCAAATGGGTTGCAATAAATTGCGAGCTGAGACCGTGAGCAATGTCACAGAATATTGTAGGTGAGTTGAGACACGCTTGTGCAACTTTGGTAAAGTAACACACTCTCTGACTACTTTCTAGTTTTAATGATAGACAATGTTGAGAAAAGGCAAAAAAAAAAACCTTTGGCCGACCATGTGATGAAAAAAAATTCCTTAACCCACACGGATCCTGATTTGAATTGAAAACTAACCACTTGTTGCTTGGCTGATGGTTGATAGCGTGATACCCCAATAAATGGAGCACAGCCTCCAGTCCCCCTTTTATCTAAAACGGGAACCTCTTCTGCAAGTTCAAAAACACATTCCCTCACCTCTACATGACACATGTATCAACCAAGACCTCTGAATCCTCATACTCAGGTCAGGTCAGGTTCAGGAGTTCTTTGAAGTCAAGGTAGGCAGTTCTTCTCTGCTGAAATTGACCTTGTTTAGGTCACCTTCCACACATTTGCTTTTGAGACCACAGAAGCTACAGTATGTCAGACTCCCTAAAACCTGACCTCTGACTAAGGAGTTGCTTGGGCTAATCAAGTCTATTAGTCTTCTTCTCTCACTTGACAGATTCCTTCACTGCGAGTATCCACCAATGCTGCCATGATGGTGCTTAGGTGTTCTTGTACCAGGCACACTTATACAACATGTGATTCCTGAATATGGTTGTTTGTTAGGGACAGTTCATGATTAGCCCAGAAGTGCAATAACAAAAGACCACATGGTTTAGACCAGGCACTAGTCAAATCCCTCAATGTTTCTCTGTCACCTAGACACTCCAAGAAAACCGGACACTCTTACCTGCTGTTCAGCTTTTGAGTATCTAAGCAGTGTCTCTCACAGTGGCAACTCTGGATAAGGGGTCCAACCCCTATCCAGAAGTTTAATTCTACTTCTTGATACTTCTAGATATTACACAATATCTAGTTACTACTACATAGCCGGCACTTGGGAAGGTGACTTTCCACCATCCAATTTTTGGGTCAGCACTTCTAAACTGTGCTCCTGTCAGACCGGCAATGTACCAGATCCCATTACAGGTCATGGACCACATGGTGTTGGTGCCACGTTCTTTCTTCTGACTGAGGCTGATTCAAAACCATTGGTACATATCCGGCTACAAAGCATTTACATATTGTGGCTTCAGGATGGGGCTATGGTTTTCCCTACTCTGGCTGAGGATGCTATTTTTTTAAGATGTTGACTCATCTGTCTAGCACTTCAACTCACATGGGGCCTATGTGCCTTGGTAGACCCTGATAGGACCTCCATAACACAGCTCATATGGGCAGACAGACCCCTTCCCCGTGATCAGATTGCAATTCCCTTCCAGCTTTTAATACTATATACAGTATTTTCATCAAGAGACAAAAACATATTTTCCCCATAAGTTTAATATCCATTTTCTATGTATTTTTACACCCACTGAGATCTGGAAATAATTAGGAACTTTCCATACTTCACAGACCTGCACAGGAACCTTGAAACTATTCCTGCACTAACTACAACACAACACAATTTATGACTCATGTTTATGGCGAAGAAATAAACAGCCGCAATAAATCAGTTACTCAATTGACTTGGAAAACTTGGCAAAGGGCATCGACAGACTTACTTGTAGAGACTGTCTGGTTCCAGGCACTTGAAGACCACTGAGTATAGCACGGAGTGGGGATGGTCTCCAGTTCTCCTCCCGGCAACAACACAGGATGAGCCCAAGCCGGAGAACAGATCATCCATCAAGCTCAGAACCTCACCTGGTAGACAGATGAAATTAAAGGGAAGAAGAAAAGACGAAATGAGGACAGAAAGAAACAAAAAAGAAAATCTCCGAAAAAGATCACTTTGAAACTGTTATTTGTACTGTTTTACCATCTATCATACTTTTGCCAAAAAAGAAGGAAAAAGGCAAAGTTATCTTTCAACATTATCTTTCATGTTGCTCTTAGTTAAACAAAGCAATGCCACATGTTTTGGTTCCACCACATGTTTCAACACAGGAAAAACAATGGTGCACAACATAAACTTAGTCATGAATGAATTTCTACATTTAGGAAAGCAGCTCTTTCCTTATCAATGATTGTGCCATTTGACTTGTGAGTGTTGTGAGTTTCACCCCTGCTCGGTCAGGTGGGAGCCATTTCAGCAGCTCCAAGCCCGAGGCGAAATTAAATATAACTTTTCACTGGCAGCAACCCAATACACACTACATTATAGAACTGTAAGAAAACAAGATTTCTTTCCTTTATGGGCACATGGTACTGTTACAATGATATCTCACTGAGCACCCTGGCGTCTCACAAAACACTACTTCACAAGTTGTGAAATATCTTTCATGTCAGCTTACGGGAAAGGCGAGCGACGCACACTTGTTCATTTAGACACACACATACACGACGCCAGTTTCCAGTGCTCATGGGGGTGATGGAAAAAAGAGGGAGCTGTCAAAATAGTTTAAAAGCTCTCAAACGGTTGGATTTCCAACTATTTCTACACGAGGTAAAGGGCAGCTTAGTTTTAGCTTATGATACATGGGCCAACTTATAAACACAGGGAGTAAGTCTGGCTGGTAGGGCACAAGGGGATGGTAAGAAAAGGTTGCAGAAGAGAGGAAAAAGAACTGCACGAATGAATGATTTGACCTTTTCGCAGAAAGAGCTCTGTGTATAGGAGGTTTCCCCCAAACACATTCCTGCACTGTTGCAGGGTTGCTCTTTTGAAGGTTTTACCATTTCAAACATGAATCTCAAACTGGATTCATTTATTGTTGTTAAAACTTGCTTAGGGCTGCAAAAGAAGTTGTCAGTCTCAATATCAGTATGTCTAAATTTGCAGTTTTAATATTTTTATCCAAATGTTGCACCCATGGACGTTGATGAAAGTCTGTTTGACCTATACATTTCAAGCTGGAATCCTTATTTGTTACCTTTTACTGTAAACAACTTACTTATTTTTCCAACTTTCTCAAACCTCAAGACCACCTACACACAGTGTTTATATATATTTTGATAATCTTTAGATAAGTTTTACTCAAATTGAAAACTATTTATTAAACAGACAGATTATCTTGGTTTGTCAACAGGAAATTAACAAGCCAGATGTTTTACATAATGACCATTTTCAGGACAAATCTCAATTATATTTTATAACACATTAACCAAGTCCATATTGTCTTGGTATTGATAAACTTAACCTTGAGCAATACAGCCATTGCACTTGCACTCTTCTAGCTCAGTACTGGGATTAAAATATTTTCCATCATTGCAGCATTTTTCACATAATTATTTATGGAGCAGATCTGCACTTCATTTGGTTGCCCTCTAAATGTTTACTTCGCTCTGACATTAGTTATATTAATTCAAATAAGTCTGTCTTTCAGTGGTGCCATCTGCTTTGTGTTAGCTATTAACAGGAGTGATAATGAAGATTTACGAGTTTGCAAATGACTAATTCATGACTGCACACATTATGGACACTATATAAAATCCTTTTTAATGACATAAAGAGTATGTGCTACCTACTTGCAACAGCAAATATGCTTTGGGAGAAATGTAATGCTGTTTCAATAATGTTTTTTATCAATATAATGAAGGAAACTTGTTGATGAACATATCTGCAAAGTTGCAAAATGTTCATACTGAAAATATCAGAACATAACATTTAATATCCTAAAGTGTTTCTTTGTTTTACAATTTGAGTTGAAACATGATTTGTGTTTTTATGCAACATGGATGTGGAAAGCACAAGACAGGATCACAATGTATGAGGAAATGTAGTAATGCTACGTAGCCATCCAACAGGTAAAAACTAAATACAGGTTCACATAGGATTTTTCTGAGAAGAGCTGATGAATTGATTCAAGCTTTTTTGTAATAACTGAAGGACCAACATTATACATGTTCTGGAGACCTGGTCTTTACCCACATTGAGGGCACAATCGTCTGCAAAGAGAAGATCACACAAAACAGATTCTTTAACTTTGGAAGCTTTTCATCTGCCCTGTTTTTGACAATGCCGTTTTCCACTCTGCCACAGTTGTGGAAAGCATCACCTAATTATCAACTTTAATGCACAAGGAAACAGAATTATCTAAAAAGGCTGCATGAAAAATGAAATACTATGAAGGCGGAGGGCAGATTTATTACTAAAATGATAGATCCAGTGTTTCCCCATCAGATTTTATCATCCAGGAGCTGTGCACTCAGGTATTTGAATTGTCTGGAGGATCCTGAGACTCAATATGGCTACACTAAACTGAAAACTGTTAGGGTGTGATAAAATTCATGATACGTATTACTGTGCATGGGCAACCTGGCTCGGTGTTTTTAATTAGCTCCAGTTTTTTAGTGCCAGCTGTACAGTTCATTCAGAACTGTGAACCAACCTTTTGTGTTGTGATGTTTACTTCTTTTCCTTTTTCTAAATGTCTGAAAACTATGGCCGACGTGTTCAGTTTTCTTGATTTTCTTGCTCTCACTGTATTTAGTGAACTAAGTATGTTAACACACCAAAATTTGGTGGAACAATAAATTATCCCTAGCAGACCACTTAATCTTTCACAGAAAAAATTGGTAATGATCTATTTAAGATTGACTGTTGACCTGATTCGGACTGCATTCATTATGCCTTTCAAGTCTATGGGGGAATAGACTTAAAAGGCATAATGAACGCAGACCTTTTATTGCAAGCAACTACGAGAGGAATGCCAATCGAATTCCAGATTTCTGCTACTTCACAAAGGCTAAAAGTACAAAGAGACAGCTCCAAATACAGCGCAGACAAAAGTGAAGAAAAAGGACGGAAGGAAGGAGAAAAGAAATCAACTGAGAAAGAGACAAACAATGAGAGAGGATAGAAAAAAAAGATTGTGAGCTCTGATGTTTTATGATTTTGGATGTGGTTATGGAGAGGAATGATGATGTCAATGGATGTTTTGACAATCAGAATAAATCAAGCAGCTGATGGGCGAACACAACCCTGAGTCCAAAAAAAGTTGAGATGCTGTGCAAAACATGAATAGAAGAGAATGTGATAATTTGCTAATCCTTTCTGACATATGCTCATAGAAAACAATACAAAGACAATATATTTAATGATGCCTCATCAACATCTTTGATTTTTGTAAATATCTGCTTATTCTGAATTTGATGGCAGCAACATGTTTCAAACAAGTTGGGACAGGAGCAACAAAAGACTGTGAAAGTTGTGGACTGATCCAAAAACACCTGTTTGGATCATTCCACAGGTAAACAGGTTCATTGGTAACAGGTGATAGTATCATGATTGGGTATGAAAGGTTCATCCTGGAAAGGCTCAGTCGTTCACAAGCAAGGATGGAAGGAATGTGGTTATAACATATTCCTGACTTGCAAAAATCAAATAGCAGACATACCTGCTCATGCTCATGTCACATAGTGAGTGTGCTCAGAAATGGCTACCCTTTGATTCTCTCTTATGTATCGGCTGTACATTGATCATCACTGGGTCACAAGTTTCTTTTTTCTTTTTTCTTTTTACAGCCCTTTGAAAATGTAGCCTGTCAACAATGGACACATAATGAAAGAACAGTACACGTCTGCCGAAAGACTGCAGATGAAAATAACAAAAAAAAGGGCAAAAGAACTATAAGAGGACAGGAGGAAAGATGAGATTATATGGCAAGCTGAGTTTCTGCATGCATGGCTGGTTCAAAGTGAAACAGTATTCAAATGTTTCCACATCAGATAGTTATGGCACATCGACACCAGGTTACTTTCTTCCTTTCTATTTCCTCAACCTCATGTACCTGGGCTTTGCATAATTTCAGGGGTGATGTGACAAAGAGGAGAGACGAACACATTTTGTTGCTTTTTTCTAAAATATACCCCAGTGGTCAAAAAACACAGCAAAGCACAAAAACAAAAGCGTTTAAGAAAATTGCCATGCATGCATAAATCATTCATGGTTCATCAGAGGCACAAAGTGATGAATATGCAATTATCGAATGATCATAATGTTTGCACTGTGGCTAATTTGCAACTGTTCTTTGACAGTTTGGGTCCTAAACCACTACTTAAAATAAACTTGGCATGAAAATAACCACGTGTACTAACAGAGTGAGAAACATGTTATGTCTCCCATAGGCATAAATAGAGAGGGTGCAACACGAACTTAGTTTAGTGACATGAGGCAACGTGTCATAATTGGACATTACATGTACAGTGTTAAATAGACCACTGACAGCACGAGGAAGTGCTTAAGTAACTTTGATCCATCTGGAAGACTAAACAAAAGACAAATGTCTTTGGTCTGGTCTTCAGTGGCTCTTGAGTGGCTTACTGTATAATTATCAATTTAAGGACTCAGCAGGAGAACACAGTGTGTTTTAGTCCTTTTAACAATCATATACCCTTAACTCTACCCACACATTCCATGGTTCAAACCCTCTTTAAACAGAGCCATCTGAAAACTATAAACTGTTATGAAATTATATAAATATAAGACCGGTATCCAGGCTTTGTAGGGGTACACAATGTACCATCATTTGTAGACAGTAAAAGTGGGCTGATATTGGCCTTTTCTCCATGTAAATGCCAGTTTGCAAGAACCAAACAATTGTAAGTAATGAAAATTAAATGTTGAAACATTCTAAACCCACATAATAGAAAACATGACAGTTACTTGACAAAGAATTACATAAAATGTCATTGTAAAACAAAAATGCACAATTGCATTACATACAAGCATAAAAGAGCATGTGACATGTGGCATAAATAACTTTTCCAACAGAGGGCGAATAAATAGTTAAATTAGTGGCCCTGCCTTCTTTCCCTACTGATTTAAGAGACATGAAATACAAGGTGACAACAACTGGAGTTGCAAACTGATCCTACATAAGAACACTGACAGACAGCGCTGGCCCTGTGCGAATGGCAAAAGACATCTAGAAATACTGTTCGCTGCATGTAGCCATTACCAAGCAAACATTATTTACGAGCAATATTTTTGGGGAAGGAGAAGCAGTTGAACTGACAGACAGATATTTGCGTCTGATCTTATGACTGCAGAACCTTCGGTCCAAATTCATTCTCAAGGTTTGACCTGAACTAAAACTATGTGTTTATCTTTTTTTTAAAAACTTGGCTTTAAGCTTCAAACATGTGGCAGTGGTCTTGCTCTATATCTCTCCTAATCAAGCCACCGCTTGATTCAAAGTGGAGGAAGAGGAAATTCCAGCAACACTTGTTATGAATCAGCAGCACATGTTCTTACAAAGCCTGACAAAGGCAATATGCGAAAACACAATGGACTTCCTAATAAATATTGTTTGTCTTGTTTCCCAGTGTTAATAATCTATCACTCACCGCCTCAAACCATATGCCTCTGATTTGTTGCCCTGGTTTACTTTAACATCTTCCCTTTATTAACACCTTGCCCCTCACCCTGCTCACTACAGCCTTCTGTCTGAGAGAGCAGAAGTAGAAGAAGAAGACGAGCACGCTTGCTTTCATTCAGTATCGCAGGAGAGGAGAGGTGAGGAAGGGGGGGGGTGTATACAGCTGAGACCGGGCTGAGGAAATGACACGGGGTGATGAATCAAATGGAGAGTGTTCGCACATGCAAAGCGCTGTTATGACTCAACTGGTAAACTGGAAGTGTTTTTACAAGCCATTGCCACACATGTATGGCTATCTCTGTAGAGGTTTGTTTATTTCTACCGAAGACCTTCAATCATGCACTGCCTCCGAGGTGGGAGCTTTTAAGTGCTTGCATACCAATGTAGAATTAGTTAATACTCACAATCGAATCCGCTAACTGCAGAATAAGATATTTAAACCCACCCAGAAGGAGCATTTATGGTTCTACCCTTCTGAGGGGTTCCTCATGAGTAGGCCTGTGGTCCGTCAACATTTCTGTCAATACCAAAGCCAAAACAGCACACAGCTGGCAAAAATTAAGGCCCCCGAAATTCTATTACGGTAAAAGCCATTTTGCGTGTTCTCCAGCTTACATGGCGATTAAAACCTCATGGTAAATGCCAGGTGACCTTTTTAGTAAGCAGAGAGGGGAACAAATAATAGCAAATCATGGGAACATGACGAGATGGGCTGACGGACAGCGTACAGAGAGAACTGCTCTGATTCAAACACACATGCGCCACGTAACTATGATGTAGTTGCAAAGTCGAGTCGAATTTATTTGTACAGACCAATATCATATACAATGTCTCCAAGGGCTCTGCTGGCCCGCAACAGCAACAGCTCCTGACCCAGACTCGCACAAATTCTCGGAGAAGACAAGGAAAACCCCTCTCAAAAAACATTGGCACATAACAAAACACACAAAAAAAGTTGGTGGGGGTGGGCGCAGGATGGGGAAATTCAAAGAGAACTCCTTCCTCTGTGGGCAGCGTGGGGTGAATAGTAGCCGTAGGCGGAGAATGGGCAATAACAAAGGGTGCAACAAGAGCTTTGCAACAGTAGAAAAACGAAAACCCAACAGTGGGTTTACAAACCAACGCATGCATACACAATGAACATGTATACAATTTACAATGCACAGCATGCACACCCACATGCAGGCAGACCCACACAAGCACAGCACAGGTTGACCTTATTTGTCCCTCTGTGGTTGGATATGGAGACAGGTGTGTACATGGTGGCATGGGATAGTTACAAAGCTGAATTCAGATGTGTGTGTGTCTCTGTTTTTATATCCCTGTGCGACCTTTAACCTGACTGCACTCCAACCCAAGGGGACGTCCTATCACTGTAGGGACAAAATTGAGGTCCCCATGGGTCCAGCCTGGTTTTTGAGGGCTGAGATTTAGGGTTAAAAGGTTTAAGGGCAAGGAAGTGCAATATGTCAATGGTGTGTCAACACATGTATAGTGATACAAACATGTGTGTGTGTCTGTATGTGTGTGTGTGGTCCATGTACTACATGTTGTGGGGACATAAATCTGTTTAAGCAGTCACACTGTGGGGACTCGCCTTCCTTATGGGGACAAAATACATGTCTCCATAATGTAAATCATAAAATTTTAGGGTGAAGACTGGGGTTAAGGTTTGGGTTAGGCAAGTAGTGGTTATGGTTAGGGTTAGGGTAGGTCTCCAGGAAATGAATGCAAGCCAATATAAAGACCTCTGAAGTGACGAAAACACAGCCGTGTGTGTGCGTATATGTGTAAATCCTCAATGTCAGTGGGTTCACACATTAAGACTTTGTTTCTGCTCAATGAGGAAATTTGAGGGAAAGTGGCAGAGGGAAAAACACTGTAGTAAGACTGTGTAGTGTTCATTCACTGTCTCAGCCACAAGGTTAGTTTAGGACAGATGATGTATACATGATGTGAATCTACATACATACATCTGTAATGTACGTACAAATTACAGACCCGCAGCACATGATTTACAGACGCAATTTGAAAGAGGCAACACGTTATTGTTTTTGTTAGATTGATTACATTTTTCTGTTCTTTCTCACAATCGTTAACTTGAGCTCATATAATAAATCAACTGCCAGTAGGTATGTTAAAAAAATAATACTGCAAAATGTTAATTGTTTTTTATGGCATTTTTTTGCACTATATTTCCATCATACCAGCTCAAATTTCATTCAATTAAAACAAGATTTAAGTTTGATCTGGTATTATGTCTCGTTTATAAGTAATTAGAAATGGTTATGTTATGAAAAGAAGGAGATGTTCAGTGATTTAGAAACATTTCCTATAGGAATTGTGAAAATAGATTAAATATATTCAACGTTTTCTTGCTTCTTGTGTCACCTAAAGATGAAATGATGAAATGAAATCTCACAGGTCGCCGATTTCCTGAAATTGGGCTCAAACGCAATCGGTAGCACAAATCTGGAAACACGTTTGTTAAAGTGAGAAACAAACTTGTTTGGAATTGACGCTCTATTAAATTCAAATCAAACGATCAAGGATATATGAACACATACATTATGTTTCTCACATGTTAAGTGTTTTTTTTCTGTTCATCTCTTATTCTCTCTCTCAAATCACATTTCTGTTTGTCCTCAAACTACCCTCGTTCTCCCTTCTGTTTCACCGTGTCTCTCTCTTTCTGTGTCAACCTACTATCCAGGCAATTGCACAGTGGACTCTTTTTAAACAAACAAAACACAAGCTTTATATTAACAAACAAATCACAAGCTTTATGTTTCCTGTGGGCTGCCAAACCTGCTAGGGGCCTCTTCTGTTAAACTGTCAGCACTCAACCCTCCACTCCCCACGCTGAGCCTCCACAACATCACCTTCCTCCCTTCCTCTCTCTCTCGCTCACACACACACACGCACACACACACAGTAGACATTACGCAGGTATACACAAACTGTCACATGGAACCTAATGCCACCTATGTCAGGAAATCCAAGGTAAAAGGAAAAAAAAAATCAAGACACACATTTAAGTGGGTTTATATGTGGGAGGGGGTTGCAATTGAGTTGCGGGGATAAACTAATGGCATCCGAGGCAGATATTTCGAGGCAGGAACAAAGCACTGTGGGAAATAGATTTCTCCAAGCGGGTTGAGTTGCACATAATTGTCCAAGTTTTTCTAATCAGGTAGAGGGACATCCCTTTGGACAACCCTGCTGAGGCATTGTGCTGGCAGAAAGATACATCATTTATTCATGAAAACAGTTTTCTTCCTGGTTTGAGAGAGAAGGCTAAAATAGACTGGAATGGAATTATGTGCGTGTACTTTGATGCAGAATCATGAAAGTTAAAGTGTATTCTGCATTGTCGTTATGCGCTCAGACAGTGAACTGTCCATGTGATGTTATAGTTAAAGTATGTGTGTAACAAATGCTCGGTATCAGGTCATGGTGATTTCCTGTGTGCTCAGGGTGTAGAGTCAAGACTGCCATGTGTCTTCTCTGATACATATTGAGATGCCGGCAGCTGTTGGAATTATCGTATTGGTTCTATATATATAAATGAAACAAAAGACAAGACAACAGGGATGCAAACAGAATAAAGTCAAAGCTTTGAGACAAGATTTACAAAATGATACTGCTCTTCAAGTCATTCTAAAGTCAAGGAGTCAACAATAGTCAAGGAGTCAACAATAGCTTGTTCTGCTTGACTCAAAGGTACAACGGTATATCATCAGCATAACAACAGAACAAGGGAGCCCTCTGTTTGTTCTCTAATTCTTTGATTGTGTGTGGAAAAGTCAGAGGATCACCAACATCAGAGGGGTTCAGCCTCTGGGGCCTATGAATGTCTGCACAAGATTTCACGGTAATCCATCCAATTGTTGTTGAGACATTTCAGTCAGGACCAAAGTGGCAGACGAACTAATGACTGACAGCTCTCTGACCATTTTCTAATTCGCAATGAAAATAAATTGACTGACACTGGGAAAAAAAGATTTTCTCATTTTTGGCCTTTCAGACTGTGCAAAGTGCATCAGATGGTGAGCTAGAGGGGAAGCTAAATAGGAGCAAAGGTTATGCAGAAATGAGGATAATTATGATCCCATAAATGTATATTTTACACTAAAAGAGCTTAAATATGTTATTCATTCCTTCTCTGGTAGGAAGTGTTTATGTTTATGGTTTATGTTTATGAATCACTCCAGCATTTGAGTGATTGCATGGTGGTAGAGGTTCCAGCTATGTTTAATTTTGTATAAACTCTTTCAAATGTAACCAAAGCATTTACCACTAAGAAGTATTTGAAACTGCAACAGTAAAAAAAAATCTGATTTATCTGTTATATAGGCCTGCTGTCAATTTGTACCGAGTTAATCTGGTTAATAGGTTAAGTTAATAAGTAAGTTATTTGAAAATAAAGAATTTCAAAGAAAGATGAGTGCACCTCCACAGCTACTTATTAGCTATATCAATTACTAATTTATCCAATAAACAGAATGTTTACTCAAAATTTACTGAATGTATTGACTGATGAGATTATTGTTGAACAGTAACTAACACAATGGACAGTTCGGTGAAACTCTTACATCTTGATAACACATTAATTTGCAAGGGTAATAAAAGCATTACGTCAGAGCCTTACAGTTATCTGAAATTAATCAACTTCCCTCCAGCTAATAATAATTGAGTTTTCATCCAGGTCATGTTAGAATCAAAGATAAGATGTGATATTAGAAGCTAAAGTAACATATGGTTCAGAATGAATGATGTAATGGGAAAAAAATTGATTAATTAATTATATGATCATCCTTTAGGACAAATTTTATGTTTCATTTTACTGTAAACCTGTCAGTTATACGTAGCGCAATGATATTTTAGCAGCTCTGTGGACTGATGACATGAGGTCAAATGAGGTCATAGCTGAACAACAGTAACCACAAATGGCAAATGTGCAGTTCCTCATTCATAGTCACACTGAAAGCCGTATCATGCAAACAAGGCTTAATTTTTATCCTCATCAAATGTAAATGTATTGAACAATTCTCCACATTCAACAGCCCCATCTTCCTTCTGCTACTGTAGATCCTCAACGTGGCCTGCTGGTCAGATTCTTTGAGTCAGACCTTCCTGGATTCCTCTCCAGAACTGTGGGACACACAGTAACAACCTGAGAATGACATGCTGTTTGACAGTGGGCTGCCCCTGCCCTTTCTGCATAGCAAGAAATTGAGTCAGGTGTGGTGGTTCGTCACAGACTAATGGCCCCCTGGGTCCTTGTCTACCATTTTGATGTGACCCGTGTGTGGTCTGTTTTTACTGCCCCTGGCTTCTTTTACTGTGGCTCTGTCTCCCCCTGGGTCTGTACTTAGCACTAAGAATAGACCTGTGGGTGTTGACAGGCTGTTGGCTTGTGTCTTACTGTGATGCTGCACCGTATTGACTGGTTGATGTGCAGTGCCATCTTCAAACTGCTGTACCACAAGACTGGTGGGCTCTGGTGGCCTCAGCTGGTTCTGTAGAGTAGACTTGTGTAGGGTGAGCAATTGTTGCTTATCTCTTACACTGAGGTCAGCTTCTGCCCCTCAACTCTCTTAGTACGCTGGCTAGTATAGTTATTTACTCTCTTGTATAAAGTGGCAAAGTTTATCAAATATAGCTTCAATATTTAATGCTTGATCTCATTATTATTATTATTATTCAACAACAACAAACTACTCAAAATTTCTAATACCCAACATGCTGACTTCCATAGAAAAACATTGCATTTAACAGGTGTATGAGAGAAAATGCAGGCTGAGACAGTACATACTATAAGATGAGCATTAGTTAAGGAGTGTTAAGAACAACTCTTTTGTTATGTTATTTTGTGTATTGTGGCCTATATGAACACAAATACTGTATCTGCTGCAAATGTGTTTCTGCAGTGATTACGATTGGTTGTGGGTCCTTTCTTGTTCATTAAGGCAGAGAGCAATTCCATCAAGAGTAAATATTTTTTCTACCACGTTAAGTGTTTGCAATGCACTGAATTGCAAAGTGAGACTAATCAATCCCAATTTAATGCTTAAATGCATTTTAAATCGATTTTCAGCTCGCACCAAATTCAGCAAAGTTCAAGTCCAGACCACCGTAAGTTGTGTCATTGCTTCATAGCAGACAATGATCTCATTGGTAACCTTATGACTGATGGGGACAAAATACCTCACAACACACAATGATGAATGAAAAGGAAGGCACTGAACAGCAGCACCCTTATCTTGTCTTAATTACAATTCAAGCAAATATCCATTCATGTGAGTTAGAGGTTCCATGAACACACATCGAGTCTACACGAGGGACGTGGAGAGAGTGTCACGGTTATCGAGAGAGACGGATTGACAAAAAAACGAGACCAGGAAAGTCTAGACTATATGGCGAAGAGAGAGAGACTAACAATGTGTGTGTGAAGAGGCAAAATGGGAAAGGAAGCAAAAAGGGAAAGGGAATGCAGAAAGCCCTTGGCCCCTTGCCTGCAATCTGCAATCTGCTGATGGCGAGGCTCGTGACGAGGAGGTGCACAGCGTCCATTTTTAGCGATGAGGTCATCTTTAATTAACAAAACAAAGAGAGTCAGCTGTGTCACTCCAATCTGTTATCTGCACCCATGCTCAAGGACACCGTTTATCTCCATATAATTCAATCTCTTTGAATGAGGGCTTATCGACGCATTGGGGGGCATTCTTGGTCTCAACCAATAATGGAGCTGTTACATAAACTGGGGAGGGGGATACCACTGACCCTGATGGCAGAAGAAAGGGGGACATGAGGAGAGTAGAGAGGTATGTGACAGAAGAGGAGAGTAAAGCAGAGGAAGATCCACATGTCGTGTATCCCAGTAAGCTGGCTGCGTGAGCTGGGAGGAGGAAACTGGAACTAAAATAAGGGCAAAGATCAAATGGCTAATCTGCTCCTCAGTCCAACAGTGCCAGCGTGAGGTGACATCATTGCTGTGTAACCCTCAGCGCCGCTGCTGTCTGCTCCCCTCTTCCACTCCTCTATCTTGCCATCTCTCCTTCCTCTCCTCTTTGTCTTTCCTTTTCTGCCCACTTCCACATTTTCACACGATTCCTTCTCGCTTTCTCGTCCCCGCCACTTCTCGTAGCTCTCCCGCCCTGCCCTCGGTTGTTCATCGTGCCACGAAAATCAGGTGTCATACAGCGGTGACGCAACACGGAGAGAGACTCGCAGGTTTTTAATTAGCATGTGTGTGTGTGTGTGTGTGTTGTTCGTGTGAGAGTTGTGGGAAGCACGGTGCTACGCTGATGAGCGCATTCACAAAAAAAGTGTCACCTCAGCACAACTGCGATTTAAGGACAAGACACCCAAATTAGCAGCTGACGAGACAATGGAAGGATTGTAAAAACGTGATAATGGAAGCAAGAAGCTTTCTGAATCCAGCCAATAAAGGGATACTTTTGGTTAAGCCTTTTATTAGACAAATTTCACAACATTTTTGGCGCCTTGCTTTTTTTTTTCTTTCTGGGAACTCCCTGTGAGGTAGACAGGAAACAGAGCTGAAGGACGTCTGACATTATAGTGTAGGTAATCCACTAATTATTCCCATGCAGTCAAAATACACTGTTGTATCCTTTTGCAAAAACCCCTGCATAAGGTGTTCACTCAGTTTTGAAGTAGATGTTTTAATGGTAGAGGTTGATTACTTGGCTATGGTGCCTAAGATGACTAAAATATAAACGAAACCAGGTGAGTTCCTTGTTATTTGCCTTGCAGCAAATGCCAAATCAAAATATCCTTAGAGGGCTGTTTTTGTAATTTGATTACAGGTTTAGAGCACAGGTTAAAAGGACGTGCCCTAAATGTACTTTATCATTTACACAACTCACAGTTGCTAATTCTTTGTTGCCTTGTCACTTATTTTTGGCTGATGCAGGTATTACAGCTGCCTCTGGAGGTTTTCGAGCATTTGTCCATTTTATTGCTCTTATCAAATTTCTTAATATCGTCTGTGATCCTCGATATCTTCTTACATATCACAGCTGGTTTGACCTATTGTTGTAGAGGAATGCTGAGCCCCACACTAATACATCATTGCTGCCTTTCTGTGAGTGCTGTCTCTGCCTTGGTGTGCCATCTAGAGGCCTGTGTGAGGCCCGGTGAAGTGGATCACTCATATCCATCACTGATGTGACTGAAAGCACGGGAGGAGAAGAGGCTTGAAAAATAAACTTCAAAAGGGTCCGAGGCCCTTGGAGTAGGAATTAGTAGTCTGAAAGCTAAGATACAGTATAATACATAAAACTTCACAACATAAAGACAAGAAGAGACTAAATGTGGGACATAGTAGAAGCAAGACATGGTACTTTATGTAGACATCCCCTACTCCTGAAATAGTACATAATTAAAACCACTTTTATAAACACAACATTAATGAATTGTGTGTCTCTGATATACATATTATTGTGGTGAGTCATCAAAGCAACCATAAACCCTTTTATTTGACATATTTTTATATTCTTTCCAAATGTGCTCACTAATACCTTTCTACAGATGCAGCTGTCTGTGACTCAGACAATACACAATTAAATATTGTTTACAGATAGAGTTTCCAGAATATGATACTTCTCCTTATGGTGATGGTCACTTGGTCGAATCATAAGTGCAGGCAGACAAACCGCCAGCACGGTTTCATTTGACTTTTGCTCCACGTCTCGAAACATGAGGAGTAAAGAAGACAGGGAGGGATAAAACAGAGGTGGGTAAATGTTTTGCTGAGGAATTAAAATGCCACTGATGATCAGGATTTCCTTTAATTATAGTTCTGTTTCACACAGTCAGTGCCCTCTAACAGGGTTTACAAGCTTAATTACTCTCCTCCTCGAAGCAGGGCACCAAAATTTACATTTGAATCTCGCAGCCAATCGGGATGAGTTATCATGTTTGGAGACTGTGTATAGCCATTAAAACTCACCTTTGCATCTGCTTTTTTTTCCAGCTCTTGAACGCACCCCATTGAGACGATTAACTGCAATCTGGGATGACCTCATCTCCATCTACGCTTCATCTCAGTGAGTCAGTGCCCCTCTTGCCTTACTGGCCTTGTAGGAACAGGTGATCCCTCTCTGTCTGCTCCATCTGTACATCTGGCACTGGCAGTGTTCGGACTTCTTCTGTGCTAAGCCGCAGGACCTGGATCTTGGCAGTAATGGCAATGTCTGCAGTACCCTCATCTGCTCATCATTCACTGTTAGTTTTCGTGACAAAGGCAGGATGGATGTTGTGAGTAAGACACCCTCAGCTGACGTGGTGGTAGAAGCTTTGCCTGTTCTCCCTGCATCACTTGCACCCTGTGCATATGTCGACATGCAATGTTGAGCACACAGCTTTCATAGGCTAATGGCGAGTTCTTGGGAACCCTCTATCAAAGCAAATTGTGATTGTATCTTACAAACAGGACACTCTTCCTTCCATTTAAGTTCACTCCAAAACAATATTTTTTAGACTGCTCTGTTCAGTGGATCACCCTGAAGAGAGTCTGCATGGCTGCATCTTGGCCTACCCAATGCAGCTGCACGTTTCTAAGCAGGGATCCCTCGACACTAACTTCCCCAAACTAGATGACGGCTTCATTGCACTCCCTTTTAGTAGTTCTGTTTTATCTATTCAGGAGAGCGTTTAATGTCACAGTGCCCCCACCTTCAACTTTGCTGCAAGGATGGGTCGATTGTTCTGAGCTGAGGTGATCGCAGCCTCTCCACGGACCTGCCCTGGGGTCGGTCACGGTGATGGGGTGTTATACTGAGTGATACCGTGAGACCTCTTTGCAGTCTGCCCCCAACATCATTAAGCTTGTTGTGTTGATGATTGTTGACCTTGTGCAGTTTTGTGTCCGATTCCCAGTGGGCCTTCTCCAATGCTGGAGTCTCTTCAGAGATCAGGGAGTGGTGGGCAACATCCATATGTTCTACAAGGTAAGACTGAGTGTTCTCAAGTTATTTAAGGAATCCATACACTTTCCATCTTATATGTTGTCATGTAGCCAAAAGTTCAGGTTGAATGGCAGCATTTTTCATGATTGTGGTTCCAGCAATAGCAGAGTTCAAGCAGTTCAAGCAGGAGATAACAAAGTGGATCAGGTACCTTTCTGGTCACGTTTTTGGAGAAGGAAGCTTTACTACGTGGAAATAGGACAGAAGGGAAGGTATCTGCAAGTGGCATGTGGTTTTCTTTTTTCAAGTGCCAGCAAGCAGACAACCTCTTGTGATTAACTGCTAATGTGAGCACTACGATCAGCTCTGGTGTATATCAGTGTACTTGTGGTAGGACACAAGTACTCTCACATAAGTCAGCAATATACTGGAGCCTGTATATACTGTGTATGGATACCTTGCAGATGTTACTACTTGGCACTAACTTGAAATAGCTTTGAAATTTACACCATACAGAATAGTTTCTTTGTGGGTCTAAAGTCAAGTAGCAGCCGCTCATTTCATTTTACCAAAAGGTATGTTTCAAATTCAAAAATTTAACACAATTGAAATGGGAATCAGTAACAAAAAATGGTGATGATGACCATCTGTGAAAAAAGGATAACAATTCATTTGCAAATTGTTCTTGGTAGTGCATGGTTCTCTCTCCCATGCTTTACAACCATGCATATTATAGGTCCAGACCTGGGTGGTGGTGGGAATACTGAGGGCTGCCAGTAGAGCATCATGTCCATATAAACAACAAGATATATGAACTGAGGGCTCAGCTGCTCTCCTTGCACATCAAAGCAGCGAGTCTATCTTCCAGTCACTGTTGACCTCAGAGGGAAGATTTGTGACTGACCAGGGAGGAGCCTTAAAGAAAAGATGACTCTTTTTTTTCTAAACAGCTCTGATAAGTGAGGTGATCTGAAGGAATTGGAGACAGAGAGTTTGTAGCGGTGTCAAAGGAACAGGGTGATGCTACAAAACAACCTGATCCCTCTAAAGCCTTCCTCATTATGCAAAGAGGGACATAGATACAAGGTAAGCATGGTAAACTATGCAAGTTGAAAAAGAGCATGATGACATCTTCACTCAAAACTCATTCTCATTATCTCAATTTGTTTGTTCCCTGCTTTTACTTTCAGGTCCTTATTCTCTTGAATCAAGTTGAAAGTGTGGGCATAATGTTTTCTGTGTTTACAGCCAAATACTTTGCCGCCTCCAGTCAAGACAGTCAGTCAGATTCTAATGTAATGAATGATGATGCATTTGTGTTAAGAGAAAGCCACAGAACAATGAGCAAGAAACTGACAAATTGCAGGGAAAAGCCTAGGCAGCATTAGAAACAGTCAGGGAGTTGACACGGTTGATCCTTAGACCACCCACCATAATGATGGAGGGTTTATAACCAAAGAAGACACCTCCAAACAACACACTCAAAGTCTGACGTGACTTTTCCACTCAGCACTGATGCCCACTGCAAGAAAATGCTCAGCCCTATGTTATGATATGAGCGAAGGCATAATATCTTTTCTATAATTTACATCAAGCGAGAGGGAGTCACATTAGGAACATTTATGGATATTAGCTTAGAAGAAGATACCATTCACTGTCAAGATTTTCAAGGACTCTATGATTGCATCCATTCATGCAGGAAGCTGTTACGGATGAAAAACCCGAGCCCGAAAAGGGTGGCATATTACATCATTTGAATCAGCTTATTACATGGATAAAACTTTCACCCTGCTTGTGGAAAAACTCACTGCATTCCAAAACAGATACAACTCCCCATCTGCAGCGATCACTGGAGTAATGATGGAGGATTTGGAGGTTTCAAAAAAACAACTTAGCTCTAACACATCCCCACTCAGGTGATGACTCTTACTCTGTTGATGTTGCTGGGGTGTTTTAAGGTGTAAAGCTATTGAATATGCAAAGATTCATTGATATATACAATCATTATCTTAAAAATATATGGCTAAACTTATGCATTTGGGTGCCACTAAACTAGACTTTTTGATTTCATATGTGCACATAACACTTAAAAATGAGAAATTTAAGAATATTTGGACACAACATTAGTTTACCTGTAATCCATCTTAAATTAAGCTGCTTGAAAAAAAAAAGGAGTAACAGCAGGATAAAAGCAGGTTGCACAGTGTTTTCCCAATGAGATGAATCTCTGGAATCAAGTTCATCTTGGAATCAGAGAAGTCAAATCTGTGGAAACCTTCAAGCCAAAAAATCAAGACCTATTTATTCTCATTCTCAGATGACTGACCTCACAATATCTATCTCAGGAGGGCTACAGTATCTTTTTCTATCCTAGTCTAGACAGCACTGACATAGAAACATGGCTTTGGGAACCCAGTGAGAGCTGCATCCAAGTGTCTGCATCTCCACACTCACTCTCTGTCTGCCATCTGTATGAGTGTGCACATGGCTGAATGTGTGTGCTCTGAGTGTGTGACTCATGCTCAGCATGGCTGAGTGTCTGTGTGTGGCTGTCTGTTTATCTTTCCTCTCTCTCAGACACCAGCCCAAAGCAGTGTTTCAACTTGGCAACGGATGTGGATGCAGCCTCAGCTTCTGTGGATGCCAGCGCCGACTGAATCTCATCCGCTGGACGCAGGTGCTGCCGTTACTACTAATGATGTCGGCGATGGTTGAATTCCCATCTCCCCCCGACCCGACCGTGTTTATCTGCATCTTATCCACCTTCTGATTTCAATACCACTGTCCATGTAACTGTTCTTTGTGCTTTTTTGTCATAGGGCATCTGGGAAACTCAAGATGCTCAAGATTCAGCATGGAAAGATACTACTACTGCTTATTTACTGCTCCTGTGATTAGCTGTCAGTACTTCAAGGACTACGCAATCCCTTATCTGACATCAAACTGGCGGGCAGTTTGAAGTAGACTGTTTAAGTGGTGTGATCTCATAAGTTGATCTCATAAAAACATGGTGAAACAGTGAGTAAAGTCTTTGTGCTTTACTTGCACTTAATAACATATCTAAGTACAGCGTCTTGTTTTCCATAAAATTCTATCTTTAACACTTTAAAATTGAATCAGAGCACTTCACACTGCTCCGTATTGCCAACTATCAGCCGCGGCTAAGCTTTGGATCAGGAGTTTTCCCTACGATTGTCTAGATTGTCAAATATGGTTTACTGTAAATCAGCCGAATAATCCTTTAGTGCGTACCCACCCTCAGAGGTTGGAGAAGAAGGCTTGACTGCAAGCTCACTGGTTCAAATCATCAGGCAGTCTTGGAAAATATGAACAGGGAAAATTAAGGAGAAACACTTGCTTTCCAGAAAACCACCAAGATGCCCTCGAGCAAAGTATTTATCCAAGTATTTATCCCAAAACTGCTCCATTAGAGCTGCTCAGTGGCCAACGGTAGAAGACTGGTTTCACTGGCAACTTCAGCAGGGGAATGTGTGTGTGTGCGAAAGTCAAGAGGAGCACTGCTCAGAAAAAAAGCATCGGAGAATGACTGAGGTTGAGAGCACGAGATGAGTTTGTTACTTTGAATCCGCAAGGTCGCAAAGCTAAACTGGACTTTATTTATTTTGGATGCCTCAAAGATGGTTCTTAAATAAGAAGCCAGCAGTGGGTACAGGGAGTACAAATCCAATAATTCCAAAATAAGTCTGAGTAAGTGTGAGAAAATGACACTTCTCAAACTCTATGGCCTGTATTTGCTGAGTCCAGAGAACAGGATCTCATCATTTTAAGAGGCCCCTATTATTAAATAAATATAAATCGAACCCCTGCCATGCTTTCCAAGTTTGTATCAGCAATCTTGATCCCCCCTCCCCCCCTCTTTTTGGAGAACAATGAAGGTTTTGTGTAGCTAAAGTTTTCAGAATTTGCAGTGGAAGTGGGAGCAACCCAGACGCGTAGTATAGAGTTCATAATGCATGATGTTTCCACTGAGAGAGAACCTATAGTCTGCCAGTTTTCTGCCAATTAACATGACCTACTCGTCTCTGAGAGGGTCACACACCGAACACACTCAACTAAGTTAGCTCTTTAGTTTAAAGTTCGTCGAGACAGTTAAAGATAGTTGGGAGTAAACAAGACAGGCATGACTAACAGTTAGAGATAAAAAGTGACAGCCATAAAAGGAAGAGAGGAAGACAAAAGACGGAGACAATGACTTCTAATCTGTATTATACTGTCTGTTATGACATGATTTATAGTGGTGACTGGCACATAGCAGAGTGAGTCACCCACACCATCTGCCCCTTCCTACCTCACCTCTGCCAGCATGCCTGTGTCTAACTGTCTGTACCCTCTCTTCGCTCGCTGGTGCCCACGCTTCATCAGCACTCCTCCCAGGGGTGATGGATGGCCTGTCCATACTTCCCAATGACTAAAGCCAGCTTCCAGACCACCTCATTTCTCCAATATTATTAAATTCCTTCCTATCACCCTTCCTCTGACTCACCCCAGCCCCTCGTCACAACCATGACCACGTCCCGAGCCCCACGGCACAATGGTCAGCACCATTTATGGCAACTGATAAATTGCCCTACGTCATCTTCTCTCATCCTCAGTCTGAGCTTTCTGCTTCTGTATCCAGACCAAAACTTTAACCTCATCCCCTCCAGCTGTAACATTAACTCCTTCTATCAGCTCATCTTTACTCTTTCATCTATCAGTGGCATTGAAATCTCTTTTCTCTTCTGATTATTATCTCCATCTTCATCTTTTCGTCACCATTTTGAAAGAATGCTTTTGTGAGGAGAAAATGCAAACTGGGTCAGACAAGGCTGAAAGAAAGCTGAGCTCAAAGTCCGGCTTGACTTAAAGCACAGCTCATCATCGATTTCCAAGCAATACATCACCTCATGTGGGCAATCTAGATCCAATCCCAAACATCCAAATACAAAGTTATTGACCTTTTTAACTATATACATAGCAGATACTCTATTTATTTGAATATCAGTGATGTCATTTTCCTTCTATTTGCAGTTAAAACATGCTTCTCAAATTCAGCTTGTTACAAGACTAACAGGACAAATACAATCAGACAATCTAGAGCTTCTTATCCACCTACTGTCTGCGTGAGTGGGCAGTAAAGGGAAACCTATATTAACATGGAAGAACATGATCAGGCCAACAGTGCTAACCACTGTCACCCAAAAGAGCGAATGAAACCACCATAATACAGAAACAGAAAGTTCTCTGTACTCGTATTTGTGTGTGTAACTACGTATGTTTTTATGGGTGTGTATGCACAACAATAGCTATTGCTGAAAAAAAAAAAAACAGCACAGTAATAAGTTCATCGTAGCATAGTATTTAAATCCATGCAGTTACAAAAAGTAAATCAACTCAGGTTTGGAATTCATTTTTCTACCTGTATAGACTTCGGCCTCAGAGGGATCCTCCACTCGTTTATGCTGGATGATGTAGTCAGAAACTTTGCAGCCAATCAGAGGCTCCACATCCATCCACTCCAGGGCCACCATTGTGCTCGAGGGCTCCAGGTAAGGTGCGAGGCGCAAACTAGCGGATCAACACAGAGGAGACGAGGTTTAAGATATGGAAATAAGACAAATATTAACAATGAGATCAAAAGGCTGTTTGGCGCCTGCATCTGGAATTTCAAATTAAAGTGTGTGTGTCTGTGTGCCCAGCGCCTAAAGTATGGACTTAAACCTAGAATGGATAAGCAGGAATCCCATCTGCCTATATCTCATTGGACAACAAGATGGCAAACAGCTGCTTTGAACAAAACAGCATTCCGATGCCACCTGTTCTCCAGCAGTGTTCCCTGTGCAGTTTTTCCTCTTTAATCCCTCAAAAGAGATAAAAGAACAATATTTCCATTTTGCCTGCCCTCCAGCTGTGTCTGTGACAATGACTGAGAGAGGTAGGTTATCCCTCTTTCATAAAAAAGCATGCAGCTCGGTTTCATCCCCATAGACAATAATAATAGGTAATGCGGGGTTTTACTGGCCTTACACTCCTGCACTTGCCAGAGTTGGAGATTTGGCTGCTGCAGAGACACTTCACAGGCCCTCGACAGTGCCAGCAGGCATGGGCCCAGGGGAAGCCTGACCAAAAACTCTGGTTGTGGCACCACGCCCTTCCTCTCCAATTCCACAACCACAATCCACAAACACAACAATACCGAAACCACCATAAGTGTTTTCAAACTACTTGTGTAATACAGCATAATCTAAGTCTCAAGTATCAGTGCGTATGTCCCAAATACCAGTATTTATGGTAAAGTATTGCTGAAAAGTCCAATCTTATCACAAGGTCCATTTAGAAGCTTTTCTGGGGCTTTTGCTCATATCACATGATCTTTATGAGCAGATGGACTTTGCCCAGTTTTTGTGGAATTGAAGATGATCAGATTTCCATTTTTTTCTGAGTGCTTTAAGGACTTCTTGTTCATGTTGCTGAGGTTCAATGTTCACTATCACTTCAAAAGTACTTTTGTCTTTGGTGTTGTTTGAATGCAGACAAATGTAGAGATTTCAATTAAATTGGTCTAATTGGTCTTTGCCTTGGCACCACCATCTCCAAGGATCTTAAATGGGACAGCTTCATAACCAAGAAGGCCCAACAGAGGATGTTCTTCCTGAGGCAAGCGAAGAAGCTCAACTTGCCACAGGCACTGTTGATTCATGTCTACACTGCTATCATTGAGTCCATCCGCACAGCTCCAATCACTGTCTGGTAAAGTACAGTGAACAAGCAGGACATTCACTCAGCCGAAAAGATCATTGGCCGTAAACTGCCCTCCATTGATCAGCTGCACTCCACCAGGGCCAAACAGCGTGCAGGCAAGATTGTGTCTGACCCATCCCTCCCTGGACACGGCCTCTTTGAACTTCTGCCCTCAGGCAAAAGACTCATCCATAAAAACCTCCATGAACAGACACAGGATCAGCTCCTTTGCAGAAGCAGTTGTCCTACTAACTATCTGAACTATTAACAAACTGGACGACACTGCACATTACATTCCACTACCTCTGTTATAATATTGTCTCATTGGTTGCACATCCCTCATCTAATCCAACACATTCACATATATCCTTGAACTGTACTTAACATTACACCACCTCCACTGTTATTCAATATAATTATTGGTTGCATGTGTCATCCAATTTTTGCACATGACACGTTCATAAGTCATGCATCTCACTTATTTCTCTGTAGCACCCTCTACATTTCATTCAGAACTTGTATATCTCATTTCAAAACTATCATAATTGTCTGCAAATAGATTTTAGATTGTATTTTTGTGTCACGTTGGTTGCAAATGTCATTAGGCCTTGGACCTTGCAGAACCTTCTTTTGCAGCTTCACTATATTTTATCCTTGTTAAGATTTTATTCTCATTCTAGATTAGTGCCAATGAATGTTGCCTCTCATTAATTCTGGAATATTACATACTAAAAAGCATATTTTATTTTCATTCGGTAATTAAATGCTTTGATTGTAGCCTTATCCTCTGAAGACTTGCCCTTTCAACTTTCTCTTTTAAAGTTCTCCGGGCAACAATAGCCAGGGTGGATGACTCACAAAAGCCTCAAAAGTATTATTAGGACACCTTGAATGAGAGCATGTTCTTTTCAGAAGGGTGTAAGGGCCGACTGACAGCTATTACAACTTTGGGGACTGTGCTTTTGTCTACAACTTTTTCAAGTGCCCCAGGAGACAGTGTAGAGTCATGTATGTGTGTATGTGTGTGCATGTCCACGTGCACATGTGAGTGTGCCTGCGGTGCATCAGTGCATGCATCCATGAAATGTCTCTTGTGCATGAATTCCTAGGTGTCATGGTGTCACCTCTCACTTACATTGGCTGCCTGAGGGGGCTGCAGTTAGGCAGGCCATCTTTGCTGAAGGCACTCAGGTCACAGCGACACCAGTTATCAATGACATCGCCCTTTCCAGCACACCAGTATGAGCTCATTGTGGCGCTCTTGAAGGCCTGTAAAGGGTAACAGGTGAGAGAAATGCAATTATCTGTTGGAACATGCGCTCCCTGTCCATGTATGCTTACCCCACCCCCACCTCAGCCCACCTTCTCCACCAGCGCCCTCCACATCCCAGAACACACATAGGCACACATCCTCGTACTTCTGTCCATATGATGACTCCCACTGACTATATTAATTTTCATTGTCCTCATCCCCTAAAATTATCCGTAAGTGCTAACATATCAGCTTCAACTTAACAGCCCTTTGATGAAGTGAGGACTGGCCAAAATGTCCTCACTTTGCAACAATGTCCTCTCGCTGAAGGTCTAGAACTCACAATGGGTCTCACAAAGACAGAAGTACGGGTACACACGCACACACCCACACACAGAGTGACCTTTTCATACCCACCGTTCCCAATTACCGGAAGGCAGGAACATCTCACTAACATCGACAAGCTTACACTGTGATATCATAGATGCGCTGTGACTTTTATGATGGAGGTGTGAAATCTGTGACACTCCCCACCTCCTCCATTCTGTGTGCATATTTGTGTGTGTGTGCGGATCGGTCGGTGGTGCTGTCGGTCTGTCTGCGAAAGGGGATGGAGGGGGAGGATGTTAGGAGATGACATCATCTCCTAACATCTCCTTGTGCTGCTTCATTAACGGGCGAAAGAAAAATCAAAGGCACAAGCTCAGTCATCCTCTAAAAGGCAGCAAAATGCCAATATAACCGTCAAAGCAATAAAGTATAATGTCAGGGCTTTCCCTAAAGCCACAGGCATGATAGAGAGTGAGTTCAAGGGAGTTCGCAAGCACTCTGGCTCCCCCTGTCACACTATGGATCAATGGAGCACTCAGTTATTTATGTGCTCTAACTGGTTGGCAGTGCTGCCTCATGCAGACAACTTTGGAGATGTACTTGATCATGGTCACAAAAATAGGACACTGGAACCATGCGGAAACATTATCACTGGGTACCAGGCATCCAACAAAAAGCAGAGAGGAGCCACTCCTTTGTTCCAATACACCATGACATTCACTTATCCGAAAGCAAAGGAACTGATGAGACCACACACATCTTTTAAGGCGACCGCGCACATGCGGCGTGCACACATGGGCACATGCGAATGTGCGCGCTCAGACGCACACTCCAATTAAAGATTGATTTCCACAGTTGGTTGTTTCATTTCATTGGAGAAATGCCAAGGAAGATTTCTGCAGTGCGTTGATTAGTGAAAGTGACATTTGAGATGACTTTGGGCATAGTCCTGACCAGAAAGGCAGACGGCTTGGCCAAAAAAAGAGTCAGGGTATGCACTCAGAGGCTGATGTTAGCATTTCCACAACACTGCATTGTTAGCTGAAAAGGAGGCTCAACGGTCTTTCATGGGAACTGACTTCTTCCAATACCACTTGCTTTCACTCAAAGCGAAGGATCTTGAGAGTGAAAGTGACCTAAATGAGCGGCAAGGGTGAAAAACAGGGGAGCGAGGCTGGTGAGACCTAAGGAAGTAGGATAATAAAATATCAACAAGATGAACGAGGGAACAAAGGTGTGAAAAAAGGAGACTCCAAGGTCCCAAAGAATTCCCCACCTTACTGTGGGATAGGATGAGGATCCTTCTGCAAGGAAGGCTTTCCCATTATTTATCCTCCAATACAAGCCCCTCTAAATGAGCATGCTGAATGAGCAGTTATTATAGGGGGTAGGCAAGCACTGTAATCCATGGCCATATAATAACCCCCTGGAAAACCAAAAAGGGGAAAAAGGTAATTACATTTCTCCCCCCTTGCCTGAACCCATGTGGCTAACTGCTGCCAGAAAACAACAGCAGCAGGGGTCTTGTCACCTCATGTCAATGGGAAGCAGGCCACAGACAAAGGCAACAAGAAAAACCTGGACTCAAGGTCTATGCACGCACACAGACTAGACAAATATGAGAAATGAGAAATGACCTCCGCTGCTAGGGGCAGAAGAGAGAAAGACCACAGGACCGCCATGCGTTTACCACCACCAGATTCTTAGAAAAACCCCATATGGGTCTGTGCGCTTGATTGCATGGCTGCACATGTGAAAAATAGACAAAGCGATTACCGCCGTGTTTATGTTTGAAGAGTAATGCAAGCCAGTCTCCACTGGGTAAACAGGGAATCTAATTGTGGTTTAGAGAATGAGGTGGGGGGTTGGGCGGGGGGCACAGGAGGTAAAACAGAGATGAGGATTTAGAGGAAAGCAAGAAAAAGCGATGGCTAATAGATGTAAAGTGATAATATGTCAAGTGCGTGGCGGTGAAGACAGCAATATGTCCTGCTAGTGCAAGTTAAGAAAAAAGGCTCGGGTCAGCGAGGAAAATCCTTCAGTGAGACGCGCAAACACTCCGAAAGGCCCAGGAGAGAGTACTTCTGTGTTTAATGCAGTCACTAGATAAGTCATAGCTGAAAAGAGGAGGACACCCTATACTGTATTGATTAACCACAGATCATGCATTTCCCAGAACGCTATAGATCCATATATTCAGCGTTGGCCGCATAAGGGTGAGAAACAAACCTTATCCACTGTGCTTCATCTTCATGGAGCGAGTGTTTTGACAAAGACGGTCCTATCTGAGCACTGACAGTAACTACGTAAGAGAGATTTTGTACAGTCACGACAGATTTGCTTTCAGGAACCGGTGATGCCCCTTATGGTTACAATAACACACACTTCTACCGTTTCACAAATATGCCACAATTCATCTCTATTGACCTTTATCAATACCGAACAAATTGAGCTGAAATGTAATCACCCCCTGGTTTGAGCAGGAGACAAGATCAGTGAACAGCGAGGCCACGGAGCATCAGCAACAGCTCCAGCCGCAAATTCCAAGCCTTGACATCATCGAGACCCTGCTAGACTCACTGGCACCAAAATACTATTTGGACCTTTCACTTTCGTAGGAGCTTGTCGTGACTTACAAGAAGGCAAGGGAGGCCATTGTGACCTCTTTAATGTATTAATCTGTTTGTCTAGTCTAAGCTGACCATATTACTGTCCGTCTTCAGAGGCTAATATATGAAAACACTGGCCAGCTGGCCCACAGTATTGATTTATAAGATGATCACCAGTGGTGGTAAAGAGTCTAAGTCAGCACACACAGGACACCATCAATAGTGACCTAAGTGTGTACGTCTGTGTGTGTGTGGGCGCGCACACACGAATGCGTTTATGTATCCTTTCCAATCATTCAGGGCTAATGGTGTTAACAAAGGAACCAATGGGCTGGTTCTAGGAACCTTGTCACAAGTAGTACTTCCAGGAAATTGGACACTGGGGGCAGCTGGAGGGTTGGTTCACCTAGAGGTTGATAGGGGATTGCCATGTCATTGGAGAACCCTCGAAGGGTGGGTATTGGTTTTTAGGTGTGCCAACTCAGTCTGACAATGCTCAAAGATTATCCAACTTTTTCAGCAGTAAATTGACTTATTTGTCTATTATCTTAGAATGTGACGCAAAATAACAATCTAAGCCAACAATAAAAAAGCCAAGAGAAGAGGAATAGAAGAAAATGAAAACTCACAAGAAGATTTAGTCTGCTGGACACTCAAGAAGATTAATGGAATTATTATTGATGCTGCCATTGAACCTCTCATTGTCGGGGGGGATGTTTCCATTGGGTCTTTCTTTGTGACAGGAAACAGGGATTTAGTGTCAGTGCGGTCAATTTGGACATTAAACTGTTTAGTCTATAGCAGAAAGGACACGTCCTTGCTACTGCTGATGCAACTAATGCTTTATGGCCCAAATGCTGACAACAACGTCCACTCAGTTGCCAGTTTATTAGGAACGCCTTGATAAAATGATCCTACCTTCATGAAAGTTGGAGAATGCAGTTTGTGGTGCTGTTCAGTTGTACTGTGTCAGTTCAACAGTACCACAATCAACACCTCTATAAAACATTATAACTTTGAGGTAGGATTTCTTGCAGGGCTCTTGTATTAGACCGCATTACTTTTAACTAGGTGTTCCTAATATACTAGCCATAGAGAGATTATATGAATCTGTTTAATGATCTATAGGAGTGTGCTCTCCTTGGTACTGAAGTGACATTCCTGGGAATTTGCATTTCATTTACTCTTATGTTTACATTGGATTATGAAACCTGCTGGATTGAGCTGTGTGGCAGACTATTGCCTCGAGTTTGCAGCCACATTCAGGGTATGTTGAATTTTTGTTGAATTGCTCATTATTATATTCAGTCCACTCATAACCTCATATTGCATTGGTTAAGAATGTCCCCTAAAGCAAGCTCTCTCCACCCACTGCAAATATCCCTGCCTTGCTCTTGTGGGAAATGCCCCTATAACTCTTTCATCTTGGTGCAAATATATTGTTGCCCTTTTGATTCTGTGCCCCCTCCTGCCCCGGGTGAAAATTTCCTGGACACGTCCCTGCGAGGGGCTGCAGTAGTGCGTTATGGTGAGAGCATGACAGCGGCCACTCGGCAAGATATAGAGCATTCTGACCCATTAGACTCACAACCAATTTGTTCAAAAGGTTTGCCATAATTCAGTCACAGCAACGGGACACAGGACCACTGGCAAGCTCCACAGGCGTTAGCTTATTTATTTATCCACTGAGGTATTTTTCTCTGGCACTAAAACAGGGGAGTATCTGTGTGCGTGTGTGTATTTGCGTGCACACACCAGGCCCGTAAGCAAGACCACCTCAGTCGAGTTCGAGCCAATTCCAAGACCGGTTCCAGTCGAATTCAAGTCAAGACCAGGTTTAGAGCAAGCCAAGCCCGACAAAAGAGCAACTTGAGAATACCAAGACAAAGAGGGAGCAGACCGCAAACCTTTCCTCCCAAAAACGTTACTTACATAAAAGAAAAGACGATGATGTATCTACAAATTTAGCTGCACACACAACTAATGAGTGCATAAGCAAATTTGGAGACAATTATGTTTCTACAGAAGAAGTTTTGTTATTGTAATGCTGGTGGCTAATGCACCAAACAGTAATAATTACTTTAAAATATCTATGTTTATTGAGTATTTTAAAGGGTCAGTTCACTATTTAGCCCATGCAGATAGTTCTGGTTTTATGTGCTAAGGATTTGGGATAAAATACAATGGAGGTGAATGGAATTTTATTTGTGGTATTAGCAGAAACATTACACCGAAAACTTTCAGAAACAAAGTGTCCCCATTACTCTGCAGAACCCACAGACCTCGCTTTAAGCAGTTTTCATTGGAACGTCTTCCTACTGACGAAATAGCCTCTATAGCAACAGTTGGACAGTGAGACCTGTGGATGTTCCAGCAGGGGCTTTATTTCTGGAAAGAGATGCCGCTGTTGAATTTTTTAAATGTCACGTTTCAATGCTGCGATGAATTTCCATTCATCTTCATTGTGCTGGGGTGGAGGCATGGACAGACATCTTAAAATCTGGATACTTCAAGCCAAAACTACCAGCGTGAATAGATACCACAAGAGGTAAGTGAGACAATATGTCGGGTACATCGAGTCTTTAACATGTTTTTTGGGAAATACTCGAGTAGCTATCCAATATTGACTGATCGGATCAGTCTTCCTGGTATTATTTTCCCCAAATCCTGAACTAGTCATTGGTCATGTCATTAGTGGGAGCATGTACAAAGAAATACTTTACTCCCCATTCTCCTCTTTGACTGAGCCAAGCAAAGAAGAATACAGATATCTACCATTTAATTCTGTTTCTTTTCAGTCCCTGTAGGGGTCTTTTCAAGGAAGGGGTAGTTTCACATCGTAACAAAATCCCCCTCTGGCTTAATAATGAGGAGATTTATGTGAAAGGGACATGACATGTCCTGTCAAACAGTCAGGCAGCCAGGGAGAGGCCACTGAAAGATGCAGGTAGCCGAGAAAGGAGGGAGGAAGGGAGTCGAAGAAAGAGGGACAGGTCCACGTAAACCCGATACACAGACACACATGCATGCACATATAGGTATGACCTCAGTCCACCTAATCATAAGCGGGACGACTAAGCCTCTATTTTGATTGCTTCAGGCAAAAAAAAAAGAACCTCATCTCTGAGAAAGCTTTTGCAACATGGCATCTGTCTTTCCCGATAGACCCAGCCAAGTAGAAAGACAGTCTCAAGCAAAGTGTGTGTGAGAAAGACACACACACAAAGACAGAGAGAGGGAGAACGAGCCGCTCTGTGTGCGTGTGTGTGTGTGTGTGTGTGTGTGTGTGCGTGTGGAGGGGCAGGTTGTTGTGTCGCTCGTCCCTAATGCAATATACTGTACGTATGTGCCTTTCAGACTGGCAGCAGCGGTGGCGGCCAAGAGAAGAAGAGAAAGAGAGGAAAAGAGGAGCAGAGTGATGGACTCCCCTCCCTCCCAAGAGGTCGATGACATCAATAAGAAGCTAATAATCCTGCCTCAAGCTACCTCAGAAGGGCTTGCCAGAGCGATCCACTGCAGTCTACCCCTTCTCCTCCTCCTCATACATCTCACTCCCTACATCCCCAGAAGACCACGGGTTGGGTAGGGGGAGAGAGAAGGATGGATAGCGAGGTGTTTGGAAGAGAGGGAAAAGAGACATTTTGCTCTTCCTCACGTTTAGCTATCGATGAGGCCCACTAGGGATCGTCTGCTATTGATTGTGCCTTCTTTTCTTTGAGGCTGTGGTGCTTGTTATGGGCAGCACGTACAGGGGGCTTTGTTGTGTGTGTGTGTGTGTGTGTGTGTGTGTGTGTGAGTGCATATATATTTATGTGTGTGTGTTTGTCTTTTTGCCTCTGGTATTGTTGTTGCCTGCAGTAATTTCAGAAGGTAAGGTAATTAGATGCTTGATTGGGGGGAGCGTGAACCAGTCTGCTCCCTATGGCGTGTGCATGCGTGTGTGTTGGGTGTGAGTCACCTGCAAACAGCTCTGCGTTGGTTTACACACGCACAGAGGAGACACGTACCGGATATTAGATAGCGAGACAATGTCAAGATGAAGCCCAAACAGAGCAAAATGTGGTAAACTAAATGTCAAGTGAAGCCAGAGCCCCCTCCTAAATTACCTTATGGAAAAGAAATCTGATATGATTAACTTTCACTGACTTTTCATACAGGATGAATCATAAACACAACATGCGGCCATTAAGCTGATATTACATTCAGCTGTGTGCGCTTGTTTAGACACAGACACACACATACATCTCACACACATGCACATCGACTTTCCCACAAGAGGAGAAAACCATGATGTCATCTTTTTTATGCCCTCTGTATTACAGTGCTCATTTCCAGTGGTCAAAGTTAACCAACTCATGCCACCTAGAGGAGACTTTTTACAACTGCATCACTTGAAGGCTTCAGAGGACAATGGATATGTACAGTATGGAATGATAACGCCACCACCAAATAGCGTGAGATTGCATGTAAGTAAAATATACTAAACGATAAACAGATCAGGCCGACACTTGCAGAACAGACTGCACCCTTTGCCAGAGGGCGACACGACGTATATGTGTTAATTTGCTTCATATGTACTATAGAGTTCTGTTTGCAGAAGTGGTCGCAGCTTTACATAAAATTGTTAATAATAGGTTGACACACTTCATATTAATCTAAATTAATAATTCACAAAATTAATTTCAAAGAAATCCAGGCTTTTGTACATTTTGTATTTTTTTCATTCTCCAAATTCAAAAACACTTTTGATTTTGCAATAAAAGTCCATTCCTGTATGTGGATGCTTTTCTTATTTTTGCTTTTTCTCTTTCAACTCCAACCGGTATGTTGATGCATCACATTGCTCCAGTTGATTCTCTTTGTCATTCTCTGGTTTTACGGTCACTTTCTCAGCCTCTCTCCTTCATGCACGTGCACACAAGCAGACACACACACGCACAGACGTCCTACCCCCATGCTGTTTTCTCACCTCTTTGGTGACGTTGTCTTGGACCAGGCTGTAGAGGGGCACCACGCGGCTGACTTCCAGCAGCACAGGGATGGGGGAAGGCTGCTCTCCGCTCCTGCTGTTACCGGTGCGGCCTCTCCCTGACACTCCTCCCATCACGGCCTGGTGATGGCACAGGTGGCAGCCAGCTGGACAGCTGCCCTTCTCCTCGCAGCGGATCTCCACGCCATTCACCATGTCGTCAGTCAACAGCTGGCTCTTCTGCAGCGCCGACAGGTAGCTGATGAAGGGAACCGACTTCAGCTCACGCCGCCCACCTACGCCAACCCCCTGGTCTGTTACCTCTGAAGGGGTACACAGGAGAGGAGGGGGGGATAGACAAAGTTAACAACAATAATTATTCAATTTAGGAATAGAGAGGAAAACTACCTCTTTCACTTTCATACTTATTCTGTAAAAACAATCTCCTCTTCCTAAACATTCTCTCATCATCATTTCCATGAAACAATTTATTAATCTTCACTTGGAGTCGCAAAGCACATTCACAGTCCCACAGTTGCGCAGAGCATCCGCATCTGGATTTACTTTCACTTGCTGCCAAGGAAAAGAAGAAAAAACAACAACTAATCCCTTACTGTCATCAGCTTTCAGAGACAAAGGATGAATGGGTATGGAGGAGGGGTGTCACTGGCTTCTTCTCCTAAGCGTCAATTACCACTATTTGATGTTCTCACTGAAGTTTGGGGGGGATTCTCTGTCATCATTTCCTCTTTCGGTGAGAAAACAACACACAATGCGGAAAGAGGAGGCAGCGACAGAAGCAGGGGAGGAGTAGAAGCAGGGGAAAATGCTACTCGGGTGTTGAGTGTTTCATCTGGAGGACGCATCAGGCCACATGTTACAGTGGAGCAGATCTGCCATCTGGGCTGATGAGGCAGATGTGTTTTTTGTGTCTTGTTTTTAAGAGTATAGAGAATAGAGGACAAATATGTGTTTTCCAAATAAGCAATAAGGGATTCTTTCCAGTGACAAAAAAGATATTAAAGTTGGAATTACCAGCTTACACTGTGGCTTTGAGAGATGATGCATCATCAGTCAGTGCTACAAAATATGGAGGAACCATGATGCATGAGAATTGTATATCTGCACATGTTTGATTTCACTCATCAAACGCTAGATATTGCAGTTTAAACACTGAATATGTATTATAATTAAGTGCATGTGGTCAGAATATTGAGTAACTTACAGCTTGTGCAGTATAATAAAGCGTTTTTGTCCACATGAAAAAAAAAACACCATCAGCTGAGAATAAATGCTTTAGAAAAAGAATGCGCCATGGTTACCATCAATTTACCATCACGCAACCCCACTAATGTGCATAAGAGGCACATGGATGGATCGATGCATACAGTATTACATAAGTGCACATATAGACACGCAGAGCAAGAAAGTGAAACCCTAAACCTGAACAAAGTGGGTACAACAGCATGAAAAGTCCTTGGTATTTTTCAAGGTGAGGTAATTTGCACCTATTAGGGTAAATATATAAAATACTTATTTCCTGCTAATGGTTCTAATGACAGTGAACTCAAACATCCATCAAACTATTTTAAGTGGCAAAAAGACAACATACAGTGGATGAACTCAAGCAGCATTTGCGTGAGAGACAGAGAGAAACACGCCCAAATAGATCCACTCGTGCAATGTCACTTCTCACTCCTGTATTGTAAGCAATGTTAAATAAGTTAAGCCGAGACACGAAAAGGGTGTGTCAACCTTCAACCATTCATTCCTCAAACACAAACACACTCCAACACATGTGAGGCATTTAACAGCTCTGAGAATAACATAACACGGGTCGGGATGCTTTCAAGGACTGTTTTCTAACTAGTATTATTTGTAGGAGGAAAATCACAGAGCTGCCAAGTTGATGTGACAATTCAACCATGCAAATGCAGCATGAAGAAATTACAGTGTATCTCAAATGAGTTTTCAAATCCAGACCAAGTAATAGAGACTGGAAAGGCCTTGATGTAACTCAAACATGCAAAAAGTTTTGTTTCAGAAATCATCTGATTACAGAGCATGCAAAAAAAGTCCTTACTGTGCTGCATTGTTAAAAAGCCTAATATCAGGCCTAATATTCTACACTACCAGCCTGATAAAAGCCTAATAGAAAAATAAGCTTATAGGTTACACTTAGATAGAAAATTTGCTGCGATAGAAAAAAAAAGTTACTTGGTTTATAAGTTCAGGAGATTCTGGTAAGTACGATACTAAACATATTTATCTAATAAATCTAAAATATATTGATATCAACTTCCCAATTCCCTATAAAAACACCAAGGACATGACCCCTGTGTCCTCAGCTGTAGCTCTGACCCCGGCGATCGTGTTTGTGTGTGAGAGAGAATTAAGTCTGTACATACATCTCTTTATGTATGTCTTTGTGGCTTACTCCCTGTGTACGTCTGTAAGACACTGGCAAGCAGTTGAAAGGGTGGGTGGTAACTTCATGTGCAACAGTATGTAAACAGGCTCAACGGGTGGCCCAAGAGCCCAATTACATGCACTTCTTGAGGCAACACAGACGCAGAAAAGAGCTGTCGAAAAGAGCTCTCACAGTAAATCCCTGTAGCTCAGGTTGGCTGTGGGTAGTCAGGCTCATTCACTCTCACCACCTTTACCTCATTTTACCCCAGATTACAACTGTTTACATCGATGTACACAACTGTGTTCCATAAAAGGTTTGGCACTCTAAAGTATTTGTGGAGAAAATAAAACATAGTCAAGGTAATGTGATTGTCAGAGCTGGCGGACATTAATAGTACACAGGCTGTGGTAAAAAGTAACTAAGCACATTACCCAAGTACTGTACTTGATTAATTTTGAAGTACTTGTACATTTTCCAATGTAACATTAAAGTGATGCACACATTAATGAAGTAATAATCATAAATGAATAATATAATATACATTATTCTGAGGCTATTCTGCAATATGAATACTTTTACTTTTGGTACATAAGGTATATTTTGATGCTAATAGTTTTCCTAATCATTTTAAATTGCAGTATTTGTACACTGTGGTATTGTTACTTTTACCAAAAGTTATAATCCTCAAGATTTTAGCCCTGGCTGATTTGGCGACACCTGTGGTCACTGGTGGTAACAACAAATGGGGTCTAATACTACAGGTCACAGAATTCCAAACTATTGTTGTATTAATAAAGAAACCAGGAAATAATTGGAATTTTTTCATCATTCTGTGAGCAATCTAGATCTAATTTTAGACTCATGCTGCACACAGCGTGAATCTGCAGACAGCAGGGCACAGTGAAAGGACTTGGTTTCCTCCCTGAGATGATTTGCAGCTCTTCACCAAACACCTCACTGTGGCTGCTCCTTCTTCTTCGATTACGCCCTACAATACTTCAAACCGGTCTGATGTCAATAAATGCCATAAATGCTGTTTTGTGGATGCATTTTGGATCAACATAGTGGCAAGTGCTAAACTCGCTGTCAAACGCATTGCATTTCACATTGCATTTTGATTACTTCATAATAAAAGTCAGCCTTTAATGTGAAGCTGCAGCAGTAGGAAATGTTTGGTTTGCATTAGCTGTAACTTAATGCAGCATTATTTCTGGGAATGGTGCCACTGACACTGTTAGACTTTCGTCAGTGAGATATAGGCTCAATCACCATTGTGTTACCTCATTCAGCAACAGTCACTTCATAGACATTTATCTAAATGAAAATCTTCCAAATGATTAGAAGTAAAGGAAACAGTAAAAGGGTCCTGAGGGTCTTTCTTCCTGCACAATCTCGTTCCCCTATTTTTTGTTTACTTTTGGACTTTAACAACTTTTTACCATAAATCTTGCTTTGAAACTGGAGGCAAACCACTGTAACATGTCATTTCCTTCTGGGGTCACTAAAGTACTTGGGGAACAGCTGAAAGAAGAAGGCGATCACTAAAGTATTTTGTCTGAGTGTCTGTTTATATGTGTTTGTGCAATGTACAGTTTCAGTGACACCCTTCACAAAGACAAATCCAACTGGACCACATGTATTTTCATGCAGTTCAAGGAGTGGCCCATTCATTTGCCTTTTTATAAACTATGACCCGTCTTTGCTGTGTTGAATGAATGTGATGCTTACGCAACACTTGCCTGTCATCAAACATAGCGAGGAGATAAATGGAGAGCATTTCCTAGCCATTGATCTTGCACTGCCATTGTTAATTAAAATGTCTTTGTAGACTGGTTGCAGTATAATTACTCATCAGGGACGTGTCCCCTCTGGCCGGGGTTATGTTGCCCAGGCAACAACAGCAAAGGTGTCAGATATCTTCCATAGCAATTTAATACAGATATTGTGAGATGTGGTCACTGGTGGCATTGTTGTTTTTGCTTTATCAAAACAACTGCGTCCACCTGAGACCTCTGATTTTAACAGACCCTTTTTATGTACAGTAGCTCATATTCACCATTAATGTTACACAATATTGGTACAGCAAGTGAGACAAATGCTTATAATATGTGCACCTGTTTGTAAGCTGTACCATATACCTTGCTATATTAATTATTTGAACAGCAGTTTTTCTTAATAGTTAATAAATAAGTTAAATGACAATAGAAATTAACATTCCACATTTATTTAAAAAGTGCTTGACCAAAGAAAAGCAGACAGTTTCTTAGAAGGTCCTAAATCCCACATTTACTCTCATTCACTTTGTGTGCAGAGGTGTTGCTTGGGCATCTTCTCAGACTTATTCTGACATCTAGTGGTCTCTTTCTATAATTACTCACGTATGTCTAAAAACTAAAATATGTCACCACATCTGGATTTTTATTTTTTCAAATACAGCTGTAGCCTGTGGGCATCTTTTAGACCTATTTTCTCAGTTAGAGGTCTGTTTACTTGTTAACTCAAGTTAACTCATCGTGCGTGTTTATACTTTAAAGAAGGGGCACAATAATGAAGGGCAGATATGCTGGTATTTCTTGCTGGACACTAATAGGACCACTAGTACAAGTTGCAGTATATTTAATTAGTATTAAATAAATTGCATTCTTGCTGGGAAAAATATTTAGAGTTGGTACATTGCATGAAAATTATAATTGCCTTTTGCACCCTATTGTATGTGCATTAGAGAATATGAGGGGAGAAAAGTAGGGGAAAAAATTAATTTGATCACATGTTATTCTGCTAATATTGGAAGTAAAATGCCAATAAAATCATAAGAACTGCATCAATATATAACATTAAGACCCAGCGCAGCCAATCAAAACAGACGTCGGTGTCAGGGCCGTGCGTTATGACGCAACAGCCCGGCTCGGCGTACGTAACGTCGTCAACACTGCAGTCCCTGTCTGTCTGTTAGCAGCTGCAGCAGCAGAAACACAGCACGCCCATCACAACCTCTGTCCTTCCAACCAGCTCATACTGAAGAAAAGGTAACGTTTTAAAGCAGAAGCCTCAAACAGAGAAACATTAGCATCAGCTGCATTTCTTAATTTTGAATGCACGTCCAATAAAAACCGGCCCGATGATGATGAATAACATTGAGGGCAGCGTTTGTTGTTTTGTCGACAGGCCTTTTCGGTTTACTCACTAAAATTAGGGAATTGTCAATGTTTGTCAGTCTGGTCTGCAAGGTCAAGCTATTTTTAAACATCAAGAGAGCACGATGGTGCCTTTAGTTAGCTGTAACCTTGTTAGCATGCTTCTCACAGTGGTTGTCATTGCTATTAGCTTAATGATAAACAATTCACCAATTAGCTAGCTTACTTGCTATTGTCACCATTTCTTTATTGTGTTAGCTTATTTTCTTTGATGCACTTTACCAGCTTAATGTTAGTGTTGCGTTGCGTTAACTAGTTGTCAGTAAATAGTTTCCTTGTTAACTGGTAACCCAATAAGTCATTTTCGCCTCATGTTACATTGCGACAACTAGCTACTTTGAAATAGGAGCTAGCTTGCTGTACTAGTTGTAGTTGGTTTCATATCTATTAATTTGCCTGGTAAATAGGCTGCAACATCAGGTTTGTGGCAATGTTTGGGACTGTATAGTTTAATCATTTCTGTATCATTAGATGAGGGTCAGAAGGAGAGTATCAATTTCCTCATGCTGCAAAATACTGCTGCATCCAATAAAATACATAACAGAGACATCACAAAGTGAACATGATACTCACATTGTTATTGCCTCAGTTGTGCTAATGTCAGTATGTTTTAATCTCAATAAACTTTCACACAGAGTGATGAAATGTTACAAAATATAATTTCTTTTTTGTTTTTCCTCACTCCAGGAAAGGACCATCATGGCGGCAGCATCTTCCCCACTGGACCCAGATCTAATGAGGGAGGTTCTTGAATGCCCTATCTGCCTGGAGACCTACAACCAGGATCAAATGAGGCCCAAACTCCTGCAGTGTGGTCACACAGTGTGCAGGCAATGTCTAGAGAAGCTGTTGGCTAACACTATCAATGGTGTGCGCTGCCCCTTCTGTAGCAAGGTCTCCCGTATGAGCAGCATCTCCCAGCTGGCTGATAATCTCACTGTGCTCAAGATACTAGATTGTACTACATCCTGCAGTGCTGCTGCCGCTGCCCTAATGTGCAAGTCCTGCTGCAACCGCCTACCACGACAGTACTGCCATGATTGTGCCACAGTCCTCTGTGAGCTCTGTAAAGGGGAGGGCCACCTGCATCAAGGCCATTCAGTCCAGCCGATTAGGGTGGCCGCTGAACAGCGTCGTAAAGAACTGGGTGGCAAGCTGACCGCTCTGCGTAATGTTATGGGTGAAATCCAGAAGAAAAAGACAGCTATTGAAAACATAAACAAGTCATTGAGACTAAAATACCAGGCAGTGCAGCAGGACTATGCTACAGCTGAGCTACGTCTTCAAGAGGCGCTCAAGAGGTCTCGAAGAACATTCACAGCTTCAATGGCAGAAGTGGAAAAGCTCAATGGGCAGGTCCTGGAGGAGCAGACATATCTCCTTAACATTGCAGAGGTAAAAGTTGTGTCACGCTGTGATTATCTGACAATGCTGGTGAGGCAGAGCGACATTGCTCTGCTCAAGGATGATGGCGGAGGCAGTGATGATGAAGAGCTGGATCTGAGGAGCAGCTTGCCCACCAGGTTTCAACTGCAAGAGCCAGAGCTGGTCAGAACAGAGCACTCTAAACCTGTGGAAGTGGGCAAAGTGACCACAAATACTTACACTGTCAATACAGATGATGACGAGTTGGAGATTGCACTAGAGGGTGATGTAGAGAGTGTGGCTGGGGCAGTTGGGGCTACAGGTGGTGCATCGGGGGTTCCAGTGGATCTTTACCGAGACATTGACATGGTCGCAGCTGTAGAGGAGGCAGTGTGTGGTTCACCGAGCAGCTTTAAGTCAAAGTCCATGGATGCAGGTGGGGGATCACCTGGGGGAGCTGGGGCGAGTGCAGGTCCCCCAGTCTGCCAGTTTGTGAAGAAGATGGGCTGCAAGGGATCTTTGCCTGGCATGTTCAATTTACCAGTCAGCATCTGTGTAACAGCCCAAGGTGAGGTTCTGGTGGCTGACCGTGGCAACTACCGCATCCAGATCTTTAATCGCAAAGGTTTCCAGCGTGAAATCCGCCGCAATGCCAGCAGCATCGACAACTTTGTCCTGAGCTTCCTTGGGGCCGACCTGCCTAACCTCATCCCCTTATCCATCGCTGTCACTCCTCAAGGCCTCATTGGGGTCACTGACAACTACGATAACTCAGTTAAAGTCTATACTATGGATGGACACTGTGTGGCCTGCCATAAGAACCAACTGATTAAACCCTGGGGTATCACTGCCATGCCATCAGGTCAGTTTGTGGTGTCAGATGTGGAAGGTGGAAAGCTTTGGTGTCTAGCAGTGGACCGCAATGTAGGTGTGGTCAGCTACAACCGACTGTGCTCTGCTGTTCGGCCAAAGTTTGTGACATGCGATGCAGCTGGAACAGTCTATTTCACCCAGGGTCTTGCCCTGAACTTTGAGAAACGCCACAATGAACCCCACCTGGAGGGTGGCTTCTCTATTGGCTCAGTGGATACTGATGGCCAGCTGGGCAAGCAGCTCAGCCACTTCTTCTCAGAGACAGAGGACTTCCGCTGTATCACCGGCATGTGTGTGGATGCCAATGGAGATTTGCTGGTAACAGACAGTGGCAGAAAAGAAATCCTCCAGTTTCCCAAAGAGGGTGGATTCAAAATTCTCATCCAGGAAGGGCTAACCTGCCCTGTGGGAGTGGCCACCACCCAGAAAGGACAACTGCTAGTGCTGGATTGTTGGGACCACTGTGTCAAAGTCTACACATACATCCAGAGGAGGCACTCCTCCACTTCCTAGAGGAACAATCCAGTCCACATGAGCTTTGAGAGGTTTAGTAGGTATGTGGTGGTTGGCGTGTGTGGACGTTTGAAAAAGGTAGAAACACACTGTTATCTGTCACTTTAGTTTGGCTGCAGTCCAAACAATTCTCACTCCAGCTTTCATTGGGTTATTAAGTGAATGTTCTAGTCAGTTTTGGTTCGGTTTAAAGCCGTGTGGATTTTATTTTAATACCTCAAATTAAAAATCAGCTATTTAAGCTGCCTCTCACCTGATTATTGTAATGGATCACAACACTAAAACAGGCGTTTTTAGGTCAAGAATACTGGCACAAGTTGTCACATTAAAATAAGCGAAAGAAGCCATTAATGTCAAAGCTAATGTAGGCACAAAGTACAGATGATTTTCCTTCCTCTATTATTGACTGCTGTATGCACCATTCAGCCTGACTGTGTGTGACGCATGGCTTTCACTGATTTGGCACAGCTTTATGGAAGAAAAAAATGAGGAAGAAGAGCTGAAAACGAACATGTATTTACATATGAAATAAAGCATACCAAGGCTTTTGGCCTGTGAAGCACTTTATTATTGACACGACACTGTTTCCTAGTGTTAGGTTTTAGTAGCACAGACTAACATTGATTGATGTTGCTGAATGCAGCTGGCAGCTTTAAAGTTTACTGTACAGATAGCTAATGGCAAAACAGTAACCAAGTATCAGCATTCGTTGAATTGCATTCAGTAACATTCAGGGAACATTAAATGTAGAATATCAAGTTACCCACAGGAAAGAGAGTAAGGTGATAAGATATTTGCTGGGGTTCTGTGGGTTTACATTCTTTCTGTCATTGTCTAGAAAAATCTTTTGTGTAGGCCTATAATAGTTAAAAAAAGAAGCCACCCTCATCTGTTAAATTTATTTTCATCATAGCTTCTTTGGGAGTAACTGAGTTAATGCAATCAGAATTAGGGGTTACAAATTTGTTTATTATCATTTTTATCCAGTACTTATTCATACTGCCTAGCTACAACAGCCACAACCTGAGTAACCCTGTAGTTGTAACATTTTGGAGCAGTGTCAGCTTAAAGGACATCTACTGTCTGATCTACAAATACTATTCTCTCTTTTATTCAACCTTCTAGTGATTTCCCAGCCACAGCCTCACTTGTGTCACTAGGGGGCAGGTTGAGGTAACTGCAAGATAATACTCATCTGCACCAGATCCTTTTCTAGCTGTTCTGCTCAGTCTCACATCACGCAACAATTTCAGACATCCACTTCTGCTCACATTTAGTCTAATCTGCAGTCTGATATCACAGACAGAATTGGGTCCCCCCAATTCCAAAAAAGTTGGGACACTGTGTAAAAGGTAAATTAAAACAGAATGCAATCATTTGCATGTTTGACAAAGTGTTGAACCTCGCTCCATCCTCGCTTGTGAATGACTGAGTCTTTCCAGGATGCCCCTTTCATACCCAATTATGATACTATCACCTGTTACCAATGAACCTGTTTACCTGTGGAATGATCCAAACAGGTGTTTTTGGATCAGTCCACAACTTTCACAGTCTTTTGTTGCTCCTGTCCCAACTTGTTTGAAACGTGTCGCTGCGATCAAATTAGGAATATCAGAATAAGCATATATTTGCAAAAATCAATGACGCTCATGAGGTCAAACATTAACTATATTGTCTTTGTACTGTTTTCAATTGAGTATTTGTCAAAAAGGATTAACAAATTATCACATTCTGCATCCCAGCTTTTTTGGAATTAGGGTTGTATTCCCTATATCATACAATCATCTATAAATTATTTTTTGTTGCTATGCCAGTATAGCCAATACTAAATAGCTCCAGCACCCAGACCACATTAAGCGTAAGGGCACAGCAAACATGTACAACTTGAATAATGTTTACAAACTTTGTTCAAACCTGACATTTATTCCAGAGAACGTTTTCCATGCCATTGTTTCCTCACACCTGGCTTGTGGTGACAGTGTTTGCAGGGATCAGTGGCAGGAGTGTTCAGAATAGCACTGCTAGGATAATGACGAGTGAAAACTCCAGCATCACACACCAAACCTGGCTTTGTTACACTGGGATCTTGGTTCCTTGTTGCTATGTCTCCCTCAGGTTTTTATTCAACACAAGACAACTTGCAACCTGAGTTCTCTGGTGTTGGTAGATATGGTAAAGACAGCAACCGTATACAGTGTTTTGCTAGTTGGTGCTAGTGTTAGTTAGCATTAAATTTGTCTCTATCCACATTCATTATTTTATCATGTGGATTGATTGAATTTTTGATTCCATATGAATCATTGGAAAGATGATGCTTTCAGGTAAAATAAGAGTAAAAGACACCTTTAATCAAAATATTTAGTGGCCTAAATATGGGGAATCAAGTTAATCATTGAAACCCGCCCATCAATATTATATGTAACATATTCTATGTCTATAAAGTAGTCAATAGCAAATACGTCTGCTCTGAGGCCATACGTATCTTCCAGTGCAGGTTTGCTCATGAGAGCATATCGCATACCGACTCAGTTTCAGCCTTAAAAATAAACTGTTTCACAAAGCTGACCTTAACTCTGCACCTGGAGCCCTGTTCAACAGGAACATACAAATACACATATCTGATAATCAAACTGTATCGTAAACAATATGTGTTTTTAATATTTCTACATAAGCAAAGAGATAAGAGAAAAAAGTAGGATTGAATTTAATTATCAGGTGAAGTCAGTCATAACCTTGTGCTTTTTTTTTTTTTAAATTTTACATGATGCGTTTGTTGTATTGTTTGACCATGTTATCACCACTTAACTAATAGATTTTAATTCAAGATAGCCTCAGCTGCATGTCAACCTCGCCATGGAAACTGACTTTTTCTTTCAGTGCTTACACTTCATTCAAGTGGTCACTAGAAGTAGTCATTACTAGAGAGTATTCAAACTTTTAACAGTGACAGAAAAATGCATAAAATGCTAGAAAAATCAAGTGTCCTTGTGTCAGTGTGCTGAACATCAGTGTCTCACATCACCTGAATATGTTTTATTATATGTGTCACTGGAAACAAGTTATTTCCTTGCATACTTCAGAGATGATTAATTTACACTATTGGATCGTAATACTGCAATATCTCCATGAACCAAACTCCCATGTGTTTAAGGTGTTTTGTTCTTTACAGGCTGTGAATTTTACAATGTGTTGAACACATGACAAACATCTCTGTGTAGTTGAATTCATGTTTGTATTGTTGATTATCTGGGTGCAATAAACATCAATGAAATCAAAATGTTGGCAGCAGTTTTTCTTTGTATCATTCCACTAATTTATGTTTGCTTTTATATGTGTGTATATAACGAATTTTCGTTTTTTTTGTGTGACCAAGTCAAAGCAAACCTCATCATCATTTGCTGGCTGTAGAGCTTCATTTCAACATTTTGACTTATGCAGTAGGTATGCAATAATTTAAGCTTTTGAAACCCATGATGAGTTAAGTTTTCAAAAGCAGGAAGCTCACTTTATAGCGTTGTCACGTCTTGTAGTATTCATGCCGTTTACTTCAATAAAAATACAATTATAAAGCTCAGTTACAGATAAAAGTCCTTGCTGAAATTAAAGTGCAGATGTATTATCAGCAAAATGTACTTGAAGTATCAAGAATAAGAGTACTCCCACAATATTAAATAAATGTGAAGTGCAAAGACAATATAACGACAATACCCTCTGAAATTTAGTGGAGTCGAAGTAAAAGGCAAAAAAATTGAGGTAATCAAGTGAAGTGCAAGTAGCTCAAAAGTTGTACTTGAGAAAATGTACTCAAGTACTTTCCACCACTGGTTGAAGGGTACTGCTGTATGATTTTCTATCAGGTTTCATGTTCTTTATTTAGCACAACTTCCCAGAGTTCAGGTCTTTGAAGACGTGATAGTGTCATGGAGTAAGGAACATGCATGTTTTCATTCCAAACATTTGATCAGGTGAATTCATTCATGTTTCAATCTGGACAAATGCTCATTACTATAACCACCCATTGTAATGTTTTGTTGAAATGAAACCTGAAATGTGTCCTTGCAATGAAGCATGTTGGCACTGTAAACAGATTTTGAGGGTGTGGGTGTTCAATATTGGCCCTCTTTGACCTCAAATCTGTTTTTTTTTTCTTTTTCCTGCAAGGTGAGCCAGAATATATTATCTATAATGAAACTCAGGTGCCAATCAATCAGCACTTTTTTGGGGGGGATCACAAAGATTAAAAAATACCATTTAAATGGGACAGTGCTGCAAGATGCTTTTGGGGATGTTGTAAAGTCACACAGCTGTTTAATTCAATTTGTGCAGCTTATACTGCATTTTGACCAGGAGGCAAATTATGGAAGGATGAAGTCTTTAAACATAACCCAGTTTAGTTTATAGTCAAAGTATAACCATACCTCCTGTTAAATTATAGTAAATCTCACTCTACTTCTGTTCATTGTGTGTTTGTGATCGGTTGCCTGCTTCGATATAGAAAAGGTTATTTGATAGTAGCTCTGTCACTCCTGAAGTTATTATTATTTCACCCTTTCTCAAAGCATGGCCTCCTCTCCTCCACACACACTTGTTAAAATTTAAAATGATACGTTACATAAATCTCTCCGACAGATTTCCCCCTTAAAAAAAAAAAAAAATGTGTGAATATGACATCTCCCTTCATCCCTCTAAGAATTCAGCCTTCAACCCTTCCTGTCTGTCAGCACGCTCACCTTTCTGATACTGCAGCCAGAGCTGCTGCTGGGCCTTCTTGCTGGGGAAGTAGATGCTGCAGCTGAGCTCGGAGCCGTACAGGGCCTCAGACACGTAGTGGCTGCCGTATTGCTGGAGAAAAGCCAGCAGCTCATCGCGTGTGCTCTCCGCCGACAGGGTCTTCAGAACCTTAGAGAAGCCTAACAGGTCGAGAAGGAGATGGAGGAATTTGAATTTGTATGCAGAAGGTTGGGATGTTAAAGTCGGGCTTGCGTGCGTTGTTGTGAATGAGCAATTAATGTCAAAATCAGATCTATCAAAGGCACAGATTGATACATAAATAAAGAGACTTACAATATGCAGAATATAAATCAAAGCTCTAGTAGAAGCAACTTAATAATTCCCTTGATCAGATTATATTTGTGTGTGTGATGCTTTGTGAAGTTAAGAAATCACCCCAGGGTCCAATTATTCAGACACTGACCTGAAGATAAGGTGATGGAGCTGAGTTTGACTTTGTACAGGTTGCTGCGCACCCTCCACTGTTGAACCATGGGATAGCCCACAGCCTCACTGAATTGAGCATCTCCTAAAAAAATTAACAAGGACGGATTAAGAAAGATATGACACACAACAAACGCAGCAATTTAAAACAAATTACAAAAGTCAGATTCATAAAGAGCGGCCGAAATTCAAGAGAAATTAATGCATAAATAAAAATCCATCATTTCATTTGAACGATTTATTGCAGGTCTACTGTCATCCATTATTGCCTTAACATCATTTATTATCACAGCCCATATCCCAGCTGCTCGCGAATCAATGACAGATACATAGTGCAGCTTGAACTCCAATTGGATTGCTGACATTAGAAGTGGGAGCAATCTCGCCTTTCTCTGCAATTCAATTACCAAACTTTCACACTGGTTTAGGACTAAAGCCACAAAAGTGAAGAGCAGGGGAGGAAAAAAAAAAAAGGAACTGCTCACAGGAACCTTGATCCTGTGCCTCTGGAAAGCGTTTTCCACCTGAGACATTCATGCACGTTGAAAAAGGGCAATTTAGTTTCTATGTGTGTTTGTGTGTGTGTCCAATTCTGGTGAAAGCAGAACCCAAGTAAAAAAATCTCAGGGGTCAATGTGAACCGAATGCCAATTTAGCTAATGGAGGGATTAGGGAGCAGAGGTGGAGGTTTCAAGCCAAATGTCTGAGTGACTGTGTCCCCCCCACAAGATGGGGTGGAACAGTCAAGAAAAGGATAAAAGGATGAAACGGGAGGCTAAGTGTTAGAGCTTATAAGGTCCAGTACACGTGTGTGTGGGCGGGTGGGTATTTACATAATACTTTGAGTTTGTGACAGCATTTTGAGATGGGATTTGAGTTTTAACAGCACACGTGTCTTTAAATATGATCGGATTTCACAAAACAGAGGCAACGTACCAGCAAGAAAAACACACTGATTTTTACTTTTACCAGTCTCTAAATAAAGCATGTTGTCACTTCTCTGAGACCAGGACAGATGTTAAAATGAACTTAGACTGAAGGGGTGAGACACTGCTGAGGTTTTTCACAGCCAGGTTTTTGTTGTTTAAAACTAACATGGTTGCTGTGTTATTGTCTTCTTCGGTGAGTTGTATCGACTGCAGTCAATTCTGAATTAATCATGTTCCTGCACTCGCACACCCTGACCTGTGAGGAGCTGCAGGTTGGGGAGGGGCTCAGACAACACCCCTCGACACTGTTCTTCTACCGGTAAGGGGATGACCATGAGACCGTCGGCGAGCTGGGGGAAGTCCTTGATGAAGTTGTTGTCCCTGGGAAAGAAAAAAGAAAGAAAGAAAGAAAGAAAGAAAGGCAAACCACATTTAGTTGCTCAAACTAGAAGTAAGAACAAAGTAAAAGTACTAATACCACACTGTAAAATACTGTTACAAGTACAAGTCCTGCATTGAAAATATCTAAGTAAAAAGTATGTACAGTAAAAGTGTGAAAGTATAATAAGGAAAATGTACTTAAAGTATCGAAAGTAAAAGTAATCAATGCAGAAAAATGTTCCCTGCTACACTATACTATATATTATTAGATTACTATTACTCATGTACTAATGCAAAAAGCAGGATTTTACTGTTGTCATTGGTTGAAGTGGAGATCACAGTTTTTCAGGACTGCAGCTATTAATTATGATTTAATTATGCAAATTAATTATTTGGTGGTTTGGTTTGTAAAACTTTCTTGTCCCAATTACACAGAGGCCAAAGTATGTTTTCTATGTAAAAATCAGAATTTGTAAAGTAACTTGTAAAGTGACTAAAACTGTAAAATAAATGTAGTGACGTAAAAAGTACTATATTTAAAAATGAGAATAAGATACTCAAGTGAAGTATAAGTACCTCAAATTTGTCCTGGAGTACATCAATTGAGTAAATGTATTTCATTAGATTCTACCACTGCATATTTTGGTACATGAAGATACGTCATGCTAAGACCTGCATTGATTGCAGTATTTATAAGGCAACTATCCAGCAACTGTTTGCAATGAAAGGTAACAACCTATAGTGACAACCAAGTATTACACCTCTACTTTATCTAAAAACTGTGCTTAAGATCAGATAAGACAGACTTGATTGTCCCAGTGAGAAACAACAATAAAAAATTTGAAAATGAAAACACAAATACACTCATCCATCGATTGCACATGTCCGTCTACATCAGAAAAAAGTGCACACATAGTACAATATATAACAATGATGACCAGCTAGACGTATTTCAGTCCAGGTGGTGTTAAGGGCTTTAATGGACATGGGGACAAAGGACAGTCTGAAACTGTTTAGAGGAACCTTGCACCGTCCGCCTGAAGGGAGGAGCTGAGACTCCGGGTGAAGAACATGAGCTGAGCCTGATTATGGTTTATTGAAAAATCGCCCGAGGACTTGGATGTTGACGGACTCTCCTGTCTGTATGAGCCGGATGATGTCGGCCTTTGACCGTACTGTCAAGTTACCGAGCCATGCCGAGATCCCAGACAGATTTAACAGTCAGGGGTGCAGCTACCAGATTCTAAACTGCATGAAAATAACTCAACAACACCGGTTCACAGTAAATATCAACAATCCGTACATGTCTCAGTGCCCCGTCCAGCTGCTGGCCTCCTGAATCATTCAAGGGCAGGGATTTGGAGATTTCCCTGTTTTTCGGTCTGGCGGGTTTTTCTATGATAATGTTTCACACGCTGACACTTTTCGTCTGCTCGGCCTCACAGAGGTAAGATTGAAGGAGCAAGAGTCATCGGTTGCTCATGATAATTGAGTTCTAAGGACAAGTACAAGTCAAATTCATATGTGTGTGTATGTGATGCTTGCTGACCCAATAAAGAAACCATTTATGTCCCAGTATGAGGACAGAACAGAGACAAGACAGACCCCCTATAATCTCCCTCTCTGCTGCACACAGAGCCGCTATGTTTGAATGGAATATTAGCTCTAAACATGTTCTTCACTTCACACCTCCACACCATATCACAGCGGACAAATCACTCCCGAAATAAATAGCAGCACTCCTACAAGTAGACAGATAGTGCGCACTCAGCTCCGTTTTTGTTCAGCAGACAGGCCGTCCCGGTTGAACCGAAGCGGCCGCAGTTCATTTCCTGTCAAAAAAGATGAGTTGTCTTGCTGCATTCTGAGAGCATGGTAAGCAGCAGCAATTCCCATAATCCACTTTTATGGGACCAAGTCTCAGAGCGCAGACCTTGTGCCACAGAGACCGGAGGGGAAGGAGGAGGAAGGAGAGGGGGCGGTAGCTACACTCTCCTCGATATCAATTTTTCATCCTCTCTTTCTGTCTCTCCCTTTGCTTCCTCGAACCACAAAAGCCTGTTAGACGCAATCACAGCCTCGGCGTTACAATGGAGGGGTGGAAGGATTGACTCAAGGGCAGAGGATGAGAGGAGAGAGGGAGAGAAGAGGTGCTGTAAAAAGATTACCGTGGCTTATGCTCACAGAAAACATATTGATTGCTAAATTAAATCAGCCAGCTTCACGCTGAGGCTCAGAGAACCTTCCGAGGTGTGTGGACCAAGACGATATGTAGCTTTATGGATTTTCAAGGCCGAGATGTGGACTGTCCTTGACATTCATTTTGCTCACAACTCCCATTCACATTCTGGGGTTGAAAGACGTACAGCGCAAGAGGGCGATGTATCTTTGCAGCAGAGTTACTCAAAAACAAAACCGACTCAATTTGGAGGATGAGAAAAGTGTAAAGACTTTTTTTTTTTTTTTTTTTTTTGCAGCACCTAAAATTGTTAACTGTCCTTAACCTTCTCCTTCTTCTTCCACCCTTGATGGAAAAGCATCTAAAGCGAGCGTGGATTGTTGCGCCATCTGTCTCTTCTCGCAGGGGTTAAGTGGTGAGGCGGCAAATTCAGAACAGTCAGTCCTGAAGATTTCTGTTTACGTGGTTTAAGTGAGACCACGCTTCCTTGGACTTGTGCATTTGTGTGTATATATGTAGCAGAAAGGGGATCTATTCAGCCGACAGCTCATTAGAGAAGGAAACATTTATCGGTACCTTTACAACCCAAACATCCCAATATGGTTAACAGTATAAGTCAGGTGTGCATCTTTCAGCAAAGATAATTTTACACAAATGGTAACAATATGGTTTGGCTGTTAGGTTGGTTAACTTATCTCACCTTGAAGCGGCTCAGTGACATTTGTTAAAGATTGACTCGGCCTAACAAGCTTAAATTTAATGAGCAGCAGTAGAATCAATGCGTTCGCTGGTCTCTTGATAATTCTTACTGAAACTTAAATGGAACAGAGACATAATATTTATCATTAATAGTTGCACCTGTCCTTCTCCCACGATGAGCCACAATGTCTATAATGGTCTATAGAAGAACAGACACCGGTGTGAACCTGCATACCCATCTGGATTTATTGTGACTATATCAAACTAGTTGAGTTACATTAATTATCTGTGTGACAACACATTTGCTGGACATCTGGTTGTGTTCGCCTTCAACCTACAACGTGTTTCTTCTAATAGGCCTTTTTCACTGAGGGCGTTTTGACATATTTTGACAATAAGAAAAATACCACAAATTAAATAAAAGTGATGGCTGAATTCCATTTATCTGCTTTGGTTTCATCCTGTCTCACTGTCATGGCTTAATGGGACACTTGAATAGAGCCAATGTTAAAGTTCTTAGTAACATTTGTCCCACTATGACAAAGTCTTCAATAGTAATATAAGACTACGCTCGCTTCCTCAAAAGACTGGAAAAAGGGGGAAACATATCTTGTTTAGTTTAATGTGTGCAATTACATTTTTTCAGGCCCTGATGAGTTACCAGGCAAAAAAGCAGAGTTACTGCTAAGTTACTGCTCCCAGCCAAGAAATAGTCTGGTACATAACCTCCCAGTAAAGCTGCTAATTGTCTTTGATTAAACAAACGAGATATAATGTGTTAATTAGTGAGCTGTAGAGGTGCTGGTGGGCTTATTTTGTTACTGTTGGACAGAGCCGGGCTATTTTTTTTCCTTTAACTCTAATAACCAGCTGCAGTCTGGAGCTCCGTATTTACCCTATAGACACGAGAGTGGAGTCAGTCCTCTCATCCAGCTTAATAAGAGAAATAAGCAAATAAGCTCATTTCCATAAATGTCAAGCTATTCTTTTAATGATGGCCACTTTTTTATTCCCTGTAAACCATGATAGTGTGACAGTGAGTCAGAGCCTTGCAACTGTCACTGACATATACAGTCCTGATAATATTTTTAATTAGACTTGTGCTTTTCCTAACATGACATGTAAAAAATGTTGCAGAGATACAGTGTAACATATACGCGTGCATGCTCGTGAACATTTCAGTCCTCCACCGCCATCATTTTGCCTAATTTGACTCTTCTAGTTCCATTAAACTGTGGACTTTTTGTGATCTGTTCCAGCTCTCACGAGGAGCTCGGGCCAGAGCTGTGTGTACATACTGCCGCTAATGAGGACTAACACAGGGGGCTGAAACTTCATCCAAGACTCCATTCGCTAATTTAGAAAAAAAAATCAGGTCTTCTAGATTAAGACCTACTCCTGGTTTAATCTACACTCTTTCTAGCTACCCAGCCCATTATTGTAGAGCTCATTTAGGAATCAGACTTCCGCACCCCCCCCCTCACACAGCCTCACACAGTTAACAACCTCCCATGCACCACCTCACATTTAAGTCTTGCTGGTAGACTTGTGTATTTACTCATGTTTCATTCAGTACCCATGTGTGTTCATTAAGGCCAGCGGACACCGGGCTCCATCCCGGCCAAACAGGCCTCCTATCCTACTTGAGTCTACAAGTGGCAAACTCTTCCCATTTGAATGAGAATCTCCAAAACATAAGCTTTACAAATTATATCTGGCGGGATGAATACAAATATTCCCGGACCGGGTTCATGCATATATATTAAAGCTCTCTCTTACATTTCCTCTCTCTCTCATTCTCCACGTCTGTTCCTGCCCTCTGTGTGTACTATTTCAATTCAAACACAGTAAAGATACATCTGATTATTAAAGCACACCCAAGCTCAGGTCTCACATGCAAATATATTTTTTCTATATTTCACAGCCAGGAATCCATGTCAGTATTTCTCCTATAGAGTGTAACAATTACTCGCTGTTTGCTCAGCTTTGTCCCAAGCTTATTCCTTCCATATCTTATTCCCAGCTACACCTGCTCTCTCCTCCCAAATCGCAGGCTGGTGATAGGCACAGATGAGAGCTATCTACAAGTCAATTTAGAAAAAATAATCCTTTGTCTCTCTCTGTGTGTTTGTTCGAGTCTGTCTATCTGAGTTCGTAATAGGCACAAAGGCTACAAGTCACTCGCGTGAGAGCAGGTGTTCACGCAGATGTTGTGGTGAGTAGATTTATCTGAGTTTGTGACTGTGTAACTGATATTGAGTGGTACTTATCTAAACATTGTCTGAGGTAATTGGTTCCTGTGCCGTTTCGTCCGTGCAGAAACCTCATCCTCACATCGCAGCGCCGATCAGACGCATTAAACCGCACTCACTACATCTTAACTGCACCAGCATTTCACAACGGCTCGGGTTCATTATCCGCAACTTCGAGGCTCATCTCGACAACAATGCAGGCTAATGGTGCTTTTTTTTTTCAATAGTGATATCAAATGGAAAATCGCGTTCACCGATGGGCTCCGTTTTTTTCTGTCACATCTCCTGTAAAAATTCGGACTCGTCCACCAAATAAGGCTAAAATAACAATAAGCTTTTGGCTAAACACTTTGTAAATCTGAAAGTAGAGTCATAAAAGCAGTAGATTTAGAGGGCAAATTGTACAAACTACCAGAGACTCATTATAGGCCTCCTCTGCAGGTTTGAATGGCACACACTGGCATTCAGAAATTCAATTTTAGAAACAACTGTGGGACAGCCAGCGCATCAGTTCACAAGACGGATTATACGTGCATCCACAGTTTCCAGAGTAAACTGTAAGGCATGCAGGATGCTCTTTTCCACTCATTTAGAAGCTGCCTTTGTGGACTGATGCAAGCACTAACAAAGACTCCCTAATTCCTCCGAGGAAATGACTATTGAATATACATTGGAATCCTTAGTGCCAAGCTTACAAAGGCTATATCCTGATTATCACAGTCTCTGTTCTGGCTCGGCTGCTAATTGAGCATGTGCAACCTTCTCAGGTCAAAGCTGAACACAGCGAGGTAGCTCTTTAAAAAGTAATAGGCATTTACAGAAGACAGTTTGGGTGATAATTTCAATGTTCATGTTGTCAGTTGCATTACACTGAATTTGTGCAAAACGCCTCATGGAACTTGAGGCTGAGCCGTGTTGTGATGACTCCGCATATCGCCATATCTCAGCAATTAAGATCGGAAAGTAAGATCTTCTTGCAAATTACAGGAAATGAGAGCCAGACGGTTGCAAATATGAAAAAAGAATTTTAGCATCTTGAGCAGAAACTCGACAGAATCACCAACTGAGAGTAAGGTTGACATAAGGCTTAGGTTTGAGCAACCAGAATGATATGGTTTTACAGGAACCAAAACACCATCGCTAACCATTAAAACTAAATTATAGTCGATATGAGTTGGCAATTGCTGGATTTCCTGATCCAAATTTTTGCCTATTACCTCTTAATAGTTATGCTTCGTTTACACAATCCTGTCAAATGATCCAGCACTGAACTGCATCCTGCCACACTTTAATGACCACTTAGAGAATAACATCGGAGTGCACAAGTTATGATCCTGTGAGCGTGTGTGAAATCAGAGAGTCTGCACTTTCCGTAATGATGAATAAATAACTAACTGAACGGCAGGAAAATGGGGGGGAAAAAAAAACGCAATCACAATTTTCACCACTAGAGGCTGCTCTTTCTCTGTGCCAAAGGAAAGACGACTGGGAGCAGGGTTACTCAAGTAACATCGGTGTTTCTGTGTGTTCATGTTGGTGCACGTCATGTGTAGACTGTAGAGAGTCTTGTTTTTGGACTCAAAAAAATATATTTTGGTGGGAGGCTGCACAAAATGGTATAAGGCATGAGCTGATTGGATATTCCAGAGTGTAAACAGAAAATGTTAAACCATTAGCTGCAAGAAATGTTGATCCCTTAGCAATTATGTTCAGCTAATAAACAGTTGCACATGCAATAATGAAATCACACAGCAACAAGAACAACAAATGTCTTGCTATTGTGCATTTTGCTGCAGAGATGCAGGATATGAGTCAGGCCGGGCACAGAGCTGGAGTTCAGAGGTGAGCTGGACGCTGAAGAGAGAGAGTTCTCAGAATGTGTCAGATAAGAAGTGATTGCAGTTGTGACTCAGGTGGAAAGATTACTTCTCCACTGGAGCGCCGGTAGGAGAGAAGAGTCCAACCCGAGGCAGGGTTGAAGAGTCAGGACAGGGCAGAGCGGTGGGCAGTTTAATACAGAGAAGGGAGGGACTAGTGAAGCAGAAGCTGAGGCTGTAGGGTTGAATCATGATCTGGAGATACGGGGGTGCTGTGCCCTTGGTAGTCTCCAAGACTAACAACAGTGTTTTGAGCTGTGTGTGAGCAGCCACTGGGTGCCAGTGCAGTGCAGAGAGGAGCCCGGTTTATTTTGAAGAATTTATGGAGGCTGAAGACAAGCAGGGCTGCAGCATTGTGGGTAAGCTGAAAGGGTGTCAGAGTGGATGCATGAAGACCAGGAGGGAGGGAGGAAGCAGAAAATAATGCTTTTGTGGCTTGACAAAGAAACATTTTCTCCTTTTTTTTTTCTCTTTTATGGTCAAAAACTTAAAGTAGCTGCCTGGTCTCGATCAGATCTTGTTTCTGTGTTTGACATGTGACTGGAAGAAGAAGAACAACAACAAAACAAAAAAGTGTGAAATGATGACAACTCCCTGATTTGCCTTTAAATAAAACAAAATATATATGAGAAAAACAGTCCACAATGCTACATCTCTTCCTACATCTTCCAAGATGTTTTTAAAGACCCCGCTGTTCTAGCAAGGGTTTTTTTTTGAAATATACAGCACCATTGCACAGCTGCAAGTGGATAATACCCTTTAGGGTCATGTGGCGTGCATTCATTGGTGCATCAGTGATCTCCTCCCGATCCTCTCCTTCCGCATACACAAGAGAGCTCGAAAACAGCCAACAGAAAATTTGACATCCAGCGCGACACAGCTTGTTTGTAATTTCTATGGCCGCCATGCTGTTTGGATTCATCCCTAACTGGGATAATTACCCGGCATTTGAAAGAGAAACATGCAACAAAAGGCAGCACAGACAAAAGGAAAACGGGGGCCTTGTTCAGAACAGTTGTCTCTACCAAAAAATATACATAATATGCAGAAATGGCCGCTGCACAGTCAAACTGAAGACAGAACTGAGAGCGTTCACTTAAGTTTGACTCTTGAGTTATTGTTATTCAGCACCATGCAAAGGCCAACTGGCAGTGTAAAATGCACAGGCTGTGCATCAATACCTCAAAATTTGTGCTAAATCTTATAGCCAGCTGCTACAGCACATCTCAAATTACTCAATTATTTAAAGGGCTGCTTCACCAACAAACATAATTTCCTACTTACTGTACCTCTCGTGGTATCCACCCATGCAGTTTGTACTTTATTAGCCAAGGTTTTTAGACATCTGCCTCTGAGATTTCTGTCCATACCCCAAACCCCCAACAGCATAGAGGTGATTTCATTTCTTTCCAAAAACAATCCCCGGATTACTCTAGACGCAATAATCCCCATAACCTGCTGTAAATAGCTTTTGGTGGAGAGAAAAAGTAGTTCTTAAAAAAAAAAAAAAACTGTGTGCAATTTGGTTGAACTGACTCAATACTGAAAAGAAGAAGGAGAAAATCGTCATAAAATGTTTGAATTAAACATTTAATGTCTCCTATCAATCAACCCAGTCGGCTCTCCTCCGCTCGTTTCCCTACCATTGCTTTGAAAATGTTACCACACTTGCCCTTGAGAGCCATCCACCAATTTGTTGCGACTGCACAATCAAAGATTTATGAGAGCTGGGGTGTGTAGCCCATCCAATTGCATGTAATATGCTTAATAGCTGTAATATCTGTTATTTGAATAAACGCTCGGTGCGAGTGGGGCCCGTCGGATGAGTCATAACAAAGATAAAGCACCCGGTGTCACCCGGGGGCACGGGCACCCAGGCACCCAGATGATGGATTAAATAGTTATTAAAGGACAGCATCCGAAAACAGGCTAATTCGAAGTGTAATAAAACAATCAGAGATGTTTACCTCGAGACTTGTGTTACAATCTCTTATTATAGCTGCAGCCGTGGCTCGGGTTGATGAATGATTCCACTGAGAGGAGGAGATCTGGTGACTTTTCATGGCCAATATTGATTAGGCTCTGGAGGCGATGCTGTCAATGAAACAGCCCGTGATGGAGAGTACACTGTGGAGTTTGTGTACATGAGCGACCGTGCCCACGTACATTTGTGTCTGTGAGCCAGCTCCACGGCAGACGATTGACTAATTTCTAAGTAGCAGGATGCCGCCCGGCCAATCGAGATCAATGGTCATTAATGTGCTGCCTGTCAGATACTTAGCATGTTTCACATAGACTGTAATGTGGCCAGAAAGGTTGAAAAATTAGGATTCAAATTGCGCAGAGATACAGAGAATCAAGTCGGATGATACTAAAAGTGTTACAAGTGTTTCTTCTCGTACAATATTACATTAGTCATTGTTTTTGTCGCTCTCTCTCCCCTTTAGACACTCGAACCACTCAACCTCACTTTTATTCCCCTGGGTCATGCATACAATAGAAATACAGCATGAGTATGCATTGACAATTTTTTTTTTTTTTGCACGTTGATATCTCTGTTGGCCTGCTTTAGGAAATTGTGGAAATGAACTCCAGTGGCTGGGAGCATTACCATAGAGATGAAGCTTGGTAATGCAGAGCGAGGGGGCATGCAGGCCAGCTAGTTGTGGAACTGATTAGAGCTGCTGCTTTTCAACTTTTTATTATTCCGCTTGCACTTTCTCACTTTCTCTAAAGCCCCCCACCCCCCACTTGTGTCAATCCATCCTAACAAACCTCTGCCTCCCTCTTTCTCTCATTCGCTCGCACACAGACAGCGCAGTGCTACGATGAACCCGTAGTTAAAAACTGTGCTCCTGACAGACGCTCATGTCATCACCCCGAAAGCGGAGCAGCCCTTCTGAGGATTTGACAGAAGACAAACGGGGCGTTATCTTTCCTCACTTGGCAGAGGCAGAGCAGTCTGACCATCTTCGATTTGGACAAAGAAAAGACGACTTCACAGCGAAAAGACACGGCGAATGATTCAGTTCCCGTATTTTTGATAAAGACAATAGAACTTTTAGATATTTTATGCAGCCAATAAAACAAACATGAAAGAAGAACCAGCTCTTAAATTTTAATGGAAGACCTTGATGCACACGTATTCATTTGTGTGTGTTTACTTGAGCATACAAGCTGCGTGCATCCATCAGTAAAGCCTTCATCTTCCAAAATAAACCCCCTGTCTTTCAAGGCCTGGTATATTTTTTTTTTTTGCCGTCTCGATACATAGAAGACACAAAAAGGACGTTTATGTCTCATAAAGACTTGCTATCGTCTTGTGTTTGATCGTCAGTAATGGGCCGGGACAGCGAGGCGGTCTTTGTATTCTATTATTTTGCAGCGTAATTAGAGAGCGATATGACTGACATGAGGGCGTGATTAAATGTTATTATGCTATCTGGTATTCTGTCTATCAATGTGATATGACTAACTGAAGTAGAGGTGGGTTTTTTTTTTTTTTTTTTGTAGTCCCATCTTGAAAGGCAGGCTCAGGAAATCACATCACAGAAGTGGTAATTAACTGCTTTATAGTATGGCCTTGCAGAGGTGAGTGTGGGCGAATACTCAATGTAGCAAACTTCTTACAGTTGAATAAAACTGAAAATGGCTTGGAGCTGCCATATATTTACAAATTGATATTTATGAATAATTTATGAATGGTAAATTTACAGCACACAGGCAACAATCCTGGGAAAGCAGGGCAGAGTGATGGGGGAGAGAAGGATGAGGAAGAGGAAGAGTTGAGACAGATAGGAGTCCAGAGGGGATACAAAATTACAAGTGCTGCCACCCTGCAGTTCACTGCTGTAGCACTAGTTCATTAATCAATACTAAAAACATCGAGCCACTAATTCAGGATTTAGCTCTGGTCCACAAATTACTCCATGCGGGTTTTACCTAAGTGAAAGTGGGAGGCAGCTGAAGGCATTTTCGGAGGACTGGCATTGTGAGCTGCCCCCCCCCTGTGAGGCGACTCCATCCCAATCTGAGGCTCAGGGTTCAGTGCTTTATGCTGCATATTCTCATTTTTCACCCTCCAGCCTGCTATCGATTCACCGGCTGCTGCGCATGCATGTGATTTTATCAGTCCAGCACCAGTGCACAACAGCACCACCAGCTTAGCTAATTAAATACACAAAATCATTGTCCTCGTCTCTGGTGGCTCCCAAAGCATAATTTATGCGAAATGGAAATTTAGAAGTTGGTAAAAGGTGAAGGTTTCAGAGAGTGGCTTGAGAGTGATTTGCTCAAAAAAAAAAAAAAAAAATGCGCAGGATAAATTGAGCATGCTGTCAAAATTTTCTGGGTAATTACAAAATGTCTAAGCGGAGAAATAAAGAGGTGGTTTAATCGATAAAAAAATACACTTTCATTTTAATGATGAATTAGCTTGTTAGTTGAATAAGTCTATATGAAACGACTTTAGGACCACAGGTGGCAAACGCCGACACATAAAAACTGGAACAGCAACGGTTTAGAAAACACTTTAGAAAACACTTGTGCTCTCTATCGGGTGTAATACAACCAGTTGTAAAGTTGCACTGTGTACAGAACCACTCCTGTAATGGCCTTTCAGAGTGAGGAAGAAACTGCACGGACGAAGGGGTGTTTTAGATTTAACCAGCTTTTACCTCATGATACGGGATCTTCTTGTTGTGTGCTATGATTATAGGACAATAAGAATTGGTTTATCAAATGTCAATGATGTGATTTGCTCAGGAGAGAATAGTGATCAATTCCTCCAGACTGTTTCTATCTAAATGGATCATATAGAAATCGAAAGCATGACATATAAATTAATCTAAGGATGTGGCATTAATCTTTTCAACAAAGATTATGACCAACCCCTCCTGTAGGAAGCTGAGGTCCATCAAGTCCAAAAACCTCACATCACAAGAACAGTCAAGTGGCCTCATCAACAAGGCCCGCGACCCCCCCACTGACACTGACTCTCACCCTCATCATGGCTATGTGTACTTTGCTTGACTGGTTCACGATACTATATCACATGTATTTGTAATGACAACAGGCAGCAGGTGATCAATATATGCCGTCAATATATACTGTAATGTTTAACACCGGGTGGTAATTGTTTGACCTGACAAAGATGCATCAAGGACTGAAACATGGTCACTTACTGTTACATAAAGACAAAAGCAGTTTTGATATACAGACTCCACTTTGAGCTATTCTTTGAGCTGCATGTGTCTTGCATACGTTCACTCTCCTGCATGGTTTAACTCCATCTGCGTGCACGGTCCAGCATGCTTAAGAAGCCTCGCTCGCTGCACTGCTGCTGTCTGTTTTTTTCCCTCCTTTGCATTTCTCTCACACTTACTCTTTCCTACTGTCTCGCTCTCTAACTTTTGCTCAGCGTTGCTCTTTTGATTTAGCCTTTTCTCTTTCCATTTATTTTCCTATTCATTTTCCTTCTCAGCTCTTATCGGGGGCCTCCACCAATCCGCCTCTCTCTCTCCCTCTCTCTCTCTCAGTCAAACAGCAGGTAGTCAGCTATAAGCCTCTCTGACATTAGCTGATATTAGGCCAGGGTCTATTAGGTCCTGCCTTGCCATGTGAGTTATTGAGCAGAGTGTGCCTGCCTGAGGAGTGATCGCGCTCCACCTATGCATGTGCGCTGACTCACACCAGCAAACACAAACCCACACAAAGGTAAACACAAACCCACTCGAATGCCTGAGCGCACACACGCGATCTCCCGAACGTGCCCACCTTATGTCTGCGAAGTCAGGAAAGATCACTGGGGCTTTGAGAACCTCCTCTTACACATGCGTCTTATTTGCTAAATTCTGCCAGGGCATCAATTTGCGAATGAGGAAGGAAGGAATGAGGAAGTCAGCTGCTGCAGTATGTGAAGTTGTTAAATTTTCTTGTTAACATATATGAAGACCAAGACTGTAAATTAACTCATAAAATATGCAATTTAACTATTTTACATTTACTAATTTGGCAGACGCTTCTGTTAATAGCAATGTACAAATAAGGTGCAATCCAACCCACAGCCAACAGGCTTTCAGTAAATAACACATGTGCTGCGTTTTCCAAAAAAATAAGCCATCTGAGTAAGTCAAGACTTCAGTCTGTAAGTGTTAGGTACTGTGCATATGTAAAAAACCCTAAGTGGAAGCTAATGGACATCCACATATAGAATTGAATTGGAAAAAAAGAGCAAGATAAAAAAAAGAAAAAGTCAAGATCAGTGCAACAGCGGTTGAGATAACTTGACCTTTAGCCCACTGCTGACACCTGGTATTAAGGTACAATCTGTATCTGGATATGTTCCTGTATCTGGATAATGACATTTGATCATGTGGCTTTGCATTTACATTTTGGTCTTAATAAGCTTTCTTGTGCACCTCTACTTCTTTTTACTTCACCAAGGAAGGGATTGCAGCTTTTACCGAGTCTGGCTGTAGATAATGGGAAGATGCTATCTCGAATGTCAAACTGTATAGATTGCATTTACACCTGGCGACGATCCAAACACCTCCAGATGTGGTCTCGCCCACTCAGTAGTGTTCCCATTACAATGCACTCTGTGTTCATTTACGGCTACATTAATGGGTTTCTCCTTCCAGATTATATGCAGGTACAGGATGCATGCAGGCACATCTGCAACCTCCCATAATGCAACATGATAGCATCTTATCGATAGACCGCCCAACCTAGTAAACACTTCACGTCTTTTACGCAGCTCAATTTGTGACACAGGCTTTCTGTATAAAATGTACAGACACAAAGTCTTAAGATAACACTGATGGCATCATTAAGGGTTATCTCAGCCACAGGAAACTCCCTCCAGAGCAGGAGAGTTAAAATATTATACTATTTAAAGAGGTTGAGTGCCCAAGGAGGGTTGAATCTAGGGCAACTTGACTTGGTTATAGATACTTGAAAACGTTTCACCTCTCCGGGGGGGGCCTTCTTCAGTTCTGACTGACTGGCAGGGATGAGACACAAAAGTCCAGTTGTCCTAGAATCAACCCTCCTCGGGTAACCATGACCTGATCACTGAGAACCTTCAGACAACAGGTTGAATAGTATTAGTAAACTGGTCTTCATGCATAAAAATGATGGAGTGGCCCTTTAAACTATACCCACTACAATGAATAAGAAAATGTATGATAGGTTTTCAGTGTTGCTGCCTGGACTAGTAGTAATTCATTAACAAGCCAGACCACATTCATTATCATATTAAATATATGCAAAAGCAACTAAACGTGTGCATGTACTACACACAGTGTGTGTTCAGTGACTGAAGTCAGTGAAGTTAATTATGACTGAAATTCATCTAACAGCATTATTATTCGAGTATCTGGTGCATCTGCCTTTATTTGAACTGCCATGAAACGACAATACCCAGAAACAGACTGTTCACAAATCTGCCACACACCCACACACACACATGCACGGGAACGAATAAAAAGGTAAATTCAATATCGGGAGCTTAAAAAAAAAAAAAAAAAAAAAAAAGGAGCAAGCAGACCACTTATTTGAGGAAGAGAATTGCGAAGCTTCTCATCAACGTTGAGCAGCTTAAACCTTCACCTCAACAGTCTGGCTCACTGTCTCATGGCTACTCATTATGTGGGAAGAAATTGCCTTATAATGTTTGTTGACTCAACTACCCAGTAGAAGCTACTGTGTGTGCACCAAGGAGATAATTACTGGAAATTACAGAGGAACATGGAAATGTGGCTGTGTTTATGCCTGTGAGCCTTGTGGGCTGCCAGATTCACAAATTATTCATGTTGTGGTGTCGTCTTAGTTTGAGAGGTGAGCGGCAATGAGGAGTGTGCCTATCAAAAGCGGTTTTGTCTCTTTTCTTCCTTACTGTATTTTTTCCTTTTTGTGAAAAGCGTCTTTTGGCATCAGACTGACAAGGGTGGCAACGTCACCTTCACAATGCAGGTGAAACTTTCCTTTCTCTTCTCAACCGCTGCTTCGCATTTATCGCAACCCAAACTTCTAAGTCGTTCTCTACCGGCGCGTTCTCGCTGTGCGATTGTTGGGAGGGTGGAGAACCGCAGGACAGAGTGTCTATTAAAGGATGAACACAAGAGAGAGATTTGAACAGGATTCTCAGGGTGCTGCGAGATAAAATATTTATACTGAGCGGCTTTTAAATTTACAGAAGATGAATGTGCTTGTCGTGTATCTACATAATGATAAAGCTTCACATTACGGCCAACTTTAATATAATTGTGTTAGATAAGAAAAATATCCTTTTTACTAAACTGGGTCCAGGTAGTTCTGTTGCAGATGGTCTCAGGTACCTGTGTCAATATCCAAATGGATCCAAAGGGACTCGTTATCAGCTCTGATCATGTGGTGATTTGTCCCTTTTGGATCTGGATCCCCCATTTTTTTTTTCTTGAAAATGAAATTATGTGCGTCAGATTCAGGTGGGTTTTCCAAAGGGGACTTTTTCATATCAGATCCAAAGAACTCCACTGTGGGCTGTTTAACAGCTCAACTTTACCTCAGAGGAACCAGCCTTTAGTATTTGTACTTTCACTACATGCTGCAAATCACGACTCAGTGCATCAGCCTGTTAATGTACGTTGCTGCTCCGTATGTGTGCACGAGTCTGGTTATTTGTTGCTCTCCAGTGAATGACCATCACTGAATGCTGCCTGTTTGCTATTTTCCCCAGTTTCAATTTACATCATTATATAGCGCGTTCCATACTGTGCGTGTGTTTGTATGTGAGTCAGATAGATGTGGCACTCTTCAGCACTGACGGACGGCCATTATCACTTTCCCAACACGTCCACATCCTCTGCTCTCCACCTTTGACATTTGGTTTGCGACTGTATGTGTCACACATGCCTCAGTGAGATGCAATATGTTATTACTGTAATATAAATATATAATATATTAATATATATAAAATATAAATAAAAAGGATGTGACTGTGAAAATAAGTGTTTTTTCTTCACACTGATGTGGCTGCTATGCATTTAAATCCCTGAAGGATATAAAGTGCTGTAAAAAAAAAAAAAAAAAAGCTTGCAATTAGCCTGAATCTGCCGTCAGTTCACTGAAAGAAAACGTTTCAAATGAAAATTTTAGATAACTACTGTTACATTATCCAGTGGGTGGATTCTCTTTTCATACCCACATTGTGATGGAGTTGTTCTCATGTGTTAAAGTTCACATTAACACATGCAACATCATCACAGAGTTGCATGCTTGTGTAATACTGTATTATTGTGTAATTTGATGGCAGCAATTTGCAAAATCCATTCCGCATGTCCACTTTGATGGGGCTGAACAAAGATCAATTTAAAAGTAAATGTATGCAAAACAGTCAGAAATCAGGGGCAATATTTCATATTAAAACGCTACCTGTGATGTCGTGACTCAAATCATACAATTCATCTCAGTCAACTGATATTTCACTTTGAGCTGCTGATGTAAGGGAGCGGGCTGGTGTGACACAGAGGGGGAATCAAGTCGACAGAGGAGGTGAGAGAAACAAAGGTGTTCAGGGCTGCGGGATGACACCTGCATCTGCATATCAAAGACGGCATGAAGGAAGGTGGAGAAAATGAGGAGGATGAAAACCCTAACGTATCTCCATAAATCTATATACAGCGTATGTGCCGAGTGTGAGGTAGAATCTTATGGGAGCGAGTCATTCAGGAGACAAAGCTGCTGCTCTTTTGACAAAAGACAGGAAGGATTTGATGAGCAGAATGAGCACTTTAGTGAGATGACATGCAGTAATACACATGTTTAATTAGAGGCAGGGGGAGTCAAGTATTATACTCCGATGAACGATGAATCGCTCAAGAAAAATGAGACCTTCAAAATGATAATGGAAATAAATTTGATAACAATACAAAGTTGGAAACATGGTGGTGATGCATATTGTACAAAATGCCTATTTGTGAATGAAAATATTTTTTTCCTAATTTGGTTTTCACTTGAACCATGGATTCAGAGACTAACTTCATTTTCCTGCCCTCTCCAATAGTTGCTGACCTATAGAGAGCGTAGGTCAGTTTGCATAAACGCTTTTTTGCGCTTCGCTGCAGACGGACCCCATTCCAAAAGACACATGCGATATTTATCCAAACAGGCACATCCGCCTGGAAGTGCGCTTTGCCCGTCATCTGCATGTAATCAGCGAAGTGTGCCTCTAACTGCAGGGAACATGATAAGTGTGCCTGAGAATGCATCTCGCAATTAGCATGGAATTTTTTTTTCTAGCTTCCAGGAGCAGGTGCAAATTGAACAGGTGTAATAAAATGAAGGTTGAGGTGGGGAAGAGACAATTTAGTGGGTGTGCGTTGTGCATGAATCTCAGAGGAGACAACGAGTAAGTGCACAAAAAAAAAAAAAAAAGCGAGGCAGCAGCACTGATTAACTTTGTTAGAATAAACACAAAATCTCACCAATGTATAAAGCCAGAGAGAGGGAGGATGGAGAGCTGTAGTTAAGTGGTCATTAAACTTCATCTTGGTGTTCAGTGAGAGGAAATAGTCCCTTTTTGATGAGAGATTTATTGAGTGCGTTTGACTGCAGTTACCTTGAGTTTGCAGGTAGACTCCAGCTTTTACAAATCTCTCTATAAAGATTATTAGCCCTGTTACAATTTCATGAGAAGTCGAACAGACAAACTCAACTCAAACTGAGCTGAATCGCCAAAGCAAATGTTTTGGAATCTTTTTACTTAGTTAATGAGCATTGGTTTTGCAGCACCACGACATTCAGATGTAGCTTCAGCAGCTTCTGGTGAGTAATCAACATTACTTATCATTATCATGTGCATGTTTTGAACTGTGGATCTTGCAGCAGAAGGAGAAGGAAAAGTTGGTGAAGAGCAGATGGGACCAGAGAGATGCTGTGTTTCTTCTGGGTCTGGACTGAGACCTCGGGTTGGACCCAAGTGGGACAATCACTAAAATGCTGGAAATGAAAAAACATTTTTTCCTCTGTTTCGCTGGCTAATGTATTCTCATCTCTTAGGGGTGCGCAAAAAGTGTTGAAAACACCAAGAGCCAAAACATGTCTGCGAATAAGTATTTCAATAATCTGATTTAGGATCTTTTTCCCCAAGGGTGCCATGTACTCTGTGTACTTTTCCCCCATATAAAGACACTCAGATCTTTCATTGCTTGCCTAGTGTGTCTCAAGGCTGCCAAGGTGTTTGACTAGTTTAAACCTGTTGTGTGCGTAACCCCACCGGAGCCCTGGCTTCAGTGTAAATCCCTTCACTGGCCATAGTTTGATGTAACCCGGTGTGTAGAGCTGGAGTCTGGAGGCAGGAGACCCACTGTGCTCTCCACTGCTTCGGGGCAAATGGATCAACACTGTCTGCTTCCCCCCCGGTTTTAAAATCCTCAAACTGTGCCTTTGTTTTATCTGTCAAACTGTGCTGTGTTTGGTGTATTAAAGGGTAGTCCCCAACTGGTTTAGCTTCGGGAACACGAGGCTCTTAAGTCCATATGAGGCTGCAGACGTGTCATTCATTCCTACAAATGCTCTTAAGATGGATTTGAAGCCCCCTTTAGCTCGCAGCTCTTTAGGTGATCGAACTTAGTAATCCCCTTCTAAACACCGTAGCTCTTTATTTCAGCTCCGACGCGTCCCACCTTACGACGTGATGTTCTGCAGGACGCACCCATGCAGAGACAAGTCATGAGATGTAAAACTCCGTAAACTTTACCGTTCAGTGCTTCATGCTCGGCTCTAATGCGTGAAAAAAGACATTTGCACCAGCGTTCCCTTCTTATGCAAATGATATGAGAATGATCTAGTGCATCTTTTAACAATAACTCGCTCTAGTCAATAAAGCCAGACTCTTCCTACTTGTGTAATTTAGGGCGTCTGCACCCAAAAGGCATCTTCAAGGACAGATCGATTGTGTACTTGTGTGTTCAATCCCAAATAAATTCAACTTAATGTCATTTAGAACTACTTCACCTGAAAGATTTTTATATAAGAAATAAAAAAGAAAAATATTAAGGCAAAGCATTTGAAAACCTTTTTCATGCACTTTTCTCTGGATTACTAACATTAAATGTGGACTACCGTGAGAAATTACATGAAATTACAGTCCCTGAATTATAGTATGTTTCAAAGAGAAGACTTCACAAAAGCAGCTTTCCAGTGGATTCAAAGAGTGATCTTACATCACTCGCTTTTTTTTTTTTGTGGCTCTCTTGAATGAAAAATGTCGGAAAATGAAAGTCATGGTGCAGCACAGTCGAAAACACTCGCCTTTCTAGGAGATCTCTAAAGTATATAACGGATCCAAAGAAATACATTTAAATTAAATCCATACAGTCTTTAAAAGATTTTAAGATCATTAACACAAATGTGTGACAGGAAAACTCGTCCTCTGTTCCCATGAATGTCGTATCCAGTGCAGTGCTGAAATCCTGATTCACAACAATATGCAGTGCATTATAAAGCCCTGACCCTGAGAACCTATACAGCAGACAGATCATGTGGCTGTGTTTAGCCAAGCACAACTATCGTGACCCACAGGGCAGCACAGATGAAAAGCTGAAAAGATGAAATTTCATGGTTACTAGAAAAACTGTGTTGATGTATAGTGCTTGTATGTGTGTGTGTGTGTGTGAGTAAATAAAAGCCCGACACAGAGGAAGCGGGATATGGGCCGAGCGTGTTCTTCTGTGTGAGCTGTATTTGTGCATAGATAGACCCTCATCATCTCTCTGTGATTACAGGAGCATTTCACCACAAACAGCATGTCAGTTATCAGAGTGAGCCAGGTTTTCAGAGGGCTGACAGTTTAGGGAGAACTGCCATGGGATAAGTCTCAATCCTCACTCAACCATCGCTCTCTCATCCCCATCTCTTCTCTCTCTCTCTCTCAGACACACATATACACACACACACACATCTGTGCAAACACAGATGCAACACCCAGACAGCAAACCCAGACTGCTGGTTCTCAGAGCTGCTCCGCTGAGATCTCAAGCCTTTCTATCTCTGCTACAACCCCGAGCTGATAAAAGACGACCGTTACTCCTGATGATGTGTCTTTGGAGAGCCGGAAAAATGTAAACAGTTGAGGTGTGAAACAGGACTCAATGGACGATTGTTAAGAAAGAAAGAATTATAAGATAAGACAAGACTCTAACAGAGATTAAAGAAAAGGCAAAAACATTATACTCCATAGCCACTAACAATAAATGTGAGCAGTTCTGATGATGAGCGTGCATCTGTGTAAGTGTAAAAGTGTGGTGCTTGTACACTAGTTACCGGAAGGTCATTTGGAATATCTGTCCCAAGTTGACTTGCTGGGTTTTGTTGTTGTATCCATGCAGCATCTCACCAAACAGGGTGTCATTGAAGTGGACATCCTGCCTTGGGCATTTTGGTCCCTCACAGTTGTCTGACTGCAGGAGGCAGGAGCGGCCGTCCCCTGCCAGCTTGTACTCCTGCACACACCTGAGAAGGAGGGAGAGGCTGTCAATATAATGCACGATAAGTGATGCTTGTGAGGCTTTTTACAATTGAGGTGAAATGATGCACGTGTGTATTTGCACGAATGTTGCGGGTTGGTGATGCAAAACATGAAAGATCTGGATGACTGACACTGTGCGGACCCGGTGTCACCACAGTGTTGAAAATGCTAAATGAAATGGGCGAATCAAAGAGAAAACCACACAGGACAGCTGCAGCCCCTCAGAACTGTTAACCATCAGCTCCCCTGCTTTTAACCTGATGGTATGATCTCTCTGTCATCACACGCGATTGGTCGCATGCACATACACACAATGTGCGTGAAGTGCATGTGGCCGGACAGGGTGGATAAAACATGGACAGCACAGGAGAGAGAGAGAACTGGCAGAGCTGAGTGGGAGCGCGCTAAAAGGAGAAAAGCCTGGAAGGAAAGTGCCTCTAAATGGTGTAAAATTACAGATATCTTCACGAGCGAGGGACGTGGTTGGTGTTTAAAAGAGCAACATACTAGCAAGGCCAGCCATGTCATATCACGTGATCATGCTACGTAGGAAAACATGAGATGCATATATAGGGAGATGATGTTGAAAATAAAGAGGTGTATTCTCTCTTCTGTCAGGTGGAAGTAGCTCAGAGCCACCCGAGCTTCATGATGATAAATAAGTCCAGAGCTCTGAGGAGCAGCCAGGTGCAAAACAAACGCTCCGAGTGCACAAAAATGATACATATGAATATTTATAACAGTTGCCTTAATTATGGTGCAACTGAATAACTCTTGAAACTGAAGACACTTGGTTGTTTATGTTGTTTCAAAGATACTAAATGTTACTGGCATAAACAGTAAAACAGAAAAATTATATTTCAATAAAATGCTTACAGCACACGTGGTGTGTTGTGAGTGGATGAATGTGGAGATTAGACTTCTGGCTTGAATCATTATCTCAGTCCGCCCTGTACAGACCCATGCGAACCCATGCAAGATGGTCCGATTTTACTAATGTAAAAATTACCAACACACAAACAATCTTCTTTGACAATCCTGCCATCTGCAGACCACCAATCTATAGACACCACCCACCAGCTAAATACAAACAATAGCAGTCACATTATGTCCCAGCTGTGCACAAGTTTTAATGCAAAGCTGCTACTTTATAATTATTCTTTTTTTAAATGCTCTTGTTGTGGCAGCTTTGGCCAAAAGGTCTTTTACTTGAGCAAAGCTGAGGACGAGCCATTGTCATTGCAGAGACTGTAGACACAAGCGGTCTGCTGGAAACAGATTCTGATGCTGCAGAATTCAGCGGACCGTGCAGCCAGTCACAATTATCCCATCGCCTTCATTTATCGGCACGATCCTCCCTCGCAGATGAGGTCGAGTTTCTGCCGCTGCTGGCCGGCACTGAGGTTCAGGCTCGTGCAACTGATCGGGTCTCAGCACCTCAGCGGGAAGGAGGAATCTGCCGTTGTTCAACGGTGTTCAGAAAATGCGGCAGACCTGGTGGAGCAGCGTGGCGTGAAGGCAAAGCCGTGTCCCTTTCTACAAACCAACTGTTTGCTGAAGTGCAGAACGAGGCCGACTGTGACAATCTGCAGTATACCGCATTCATTCCATTTATTCATTTCACACTCTAGTTTTAACAAGCAGCTACGTATTTGCACCTCCACACTGATCAATCAAAGCAAGAATCAATCACGGACTGACCCACTTTACCATGCAACAGAGCTTCTTGGAGTCATTTGTATGTAACAGAGGGTTTGCACATTGATGGGATGAAAATATTTTTGATTAACAAAAACAAATTCGTCATCCAGGTGCAAAATGAGTCTAAATCAATTGCACTGATGGCATTAGGGAAAGTGGACATTGCTGCAAATTGCATTTTGATGTCGGCCCGTTCACCCATAGTGTGAGTCTTACGTTCTGGATAAAAAAAAAAAAAAAGCCATTCCACACTGTGGACCTGCACATCTCAAGGAGAATTAGGTTATCCTTCACCTGTCAGCCTGCTCCCTCTGTTAACTTCCTACTTGCCAGAAACTGAGAAGTTGTCAGGAGCTGCATATAGATAAGAATTCATAGTTTCTTTGCGTCAGTCATTCCAGCCCCGAGCCCACAGTGGCATATGAATTAAGCAACTGGTGTGATCAAAGTTACCAGCATCTGGTTACTACATTAGTTTCTCCTAATCTACAGTCTTGAAGTGGAAATCTTCTCTGTCACAACAGCTGCCTTTCATTTCACTCACTTTGCCCCTCTGTTCCTGTTTTGCAGCCACTTCTCATTTCCTTCAGGCCCATGAATTTCTAAGGAACTCTCCAGGCTTTCCGTTCTCCATCCATTCACCAGATGCCCTCAGACTTTCCCTTCGGTCATGTGACTCCTACATCCTTAATCCCCAATTACCCTCCACAGTACTTATACCAGACCATCTCCACCTGCTCCTGGCCAGATTGTCAACGCCGTTTCCCGCCTTTGCTCTCCAGCCTCTGAAACCCGGGACTTGAACATGAACCAGAATCTATACTGTACCTCCACCTGCCAGCACCTTTTTCCTGCCCCATTCCTGTTCACCTCTGGATTCTTGGTTACTTCTGTCTGCTATCCACGCAAGTCAGCTTATGCATTATCGATTTCTCATGTAAATCACTGGATGGTTCTGGTTGTCTGCATTTGGTTTGGTTTGGCTTACTTGACTGCAATTTAAGAGAATACATGCAAATACACAAAACAGAAGAATTAAGAAAACATCTTCATCAGTTTGACAACGCATGCACAGCATTTAAAAACACACTGACAATACAATAATGCACTGCAAATACACAAAAAGACAAAAAGGAAGTGTTTCCAGAGGACTCTAAGAAGTGCGTCTTGTTGTTGCCACGATTTGTGACTCGTGAAGTTTCTGATGTCGAGTCTGTATATCATCCGTTTATGTCGTGGATTTGTGACTTCTGTTGCTGCTTTGCTCCGTGCATGTGCTGAAAGTGAAGGAGCTTTATTGTCTTTTTGTAGCGCATCACAGGATAAACTAAACTCCCATGCAAAACATATCACTGAGGACAAAACATGTGTTGTGGGTTTATGCTGGGAACCTTGCACAACATAGGAAAAGCTATTTATATATCACTATAGTTATTATTAGATGATTAACAGCAGTTTTCCAATGTTCAAATTCCTTGTAATTTAGCTTAATTTTCAATTTAAATTGCTTTGAATCTGCATGCTCCAAACAACAAGGTGCGTTCAGCAGTTTTTAGTGTCCTCTGGAAACACTTCTGTTGGTGTTCTTTTGCAATGCATGTCCGTATTTTGTTTCTGCAGCAGCAGTTTGCCAAATGTCAAATAAATACATTTTCTCAATCCGCTTCTATTTTGTCTATTTGCATGCGTTTTCTTAAGCTGCAGCGCGTCGAGCTCTCTCGGCCACCGTCCTTTTCCAGCCTGCCTCGTTAACACCTGCTTGACACCCGCGAAGATGACAGATGTTAGAAGAAAATACAAAGTGTGTGTGTGCAGTAGTGCTAAGAATAAGCAGACAATACAGATGGCAAATCTGAAGAAGCTACCTGGTCCCTGATTTCTGCTGTGAAATGCTGCTGACAAAAATGACACAACAACAGCTTGAATCAATTGACCCATCCTACTTGGTGATTAAGAGGTAAAAGATATTGTTGGTATAATAGTATATATATATAGTATAATAGATGAGGAATAATACGCAATACTTTATATATCATCACATCACAAAGCCCTAAATGCAGGTAATCAAAAGGTGTGTCAAGGATTAAACCAAACCTTGAACCATACTGTACTTTCTACACATTACTCTGTGATACACTCTATGGATGATATAAAAAGTATTGTGTGACTATAGGAAAATGTCGATCCTTTTATTTGTGCTTTATTATTTATCTTGTTATGCTGCACACCTTGTTGCGGCAATACTGCTCATCTGTGTGATGCTTTGCGTTCTTCCACACGAAGACAGGCGGAAATGTGCATGAAGGAAACACAAACAAACATGGAGGTGGGTGAGCGTGATGCAGAACTATAAGTCCGATCAGGAGAAGGTCTCTGACAAGTGAAATGAAGAGCTCGTACTAAAAAGAGGGGTGACTTCTGTCATGGATGTGGTTTGGGTATGAATATACTGACGCTGATCAGAAAACCAGACTTTGCACATTATTAGAAAGAGCATGGTCTCGACCTACTCTATATGAAAAGTACATGCAGATACTACTTGTATTTGTACTATTTAAACTGTATACATGTATATATGAAAGGATTTGGGCAGAAAAAAATGCAAAATTGTGTCTCCTTCACTTAGTGATATTGTAAAACATCTCCGAACAGGATACTTATGCAAATTAAAACAATAATCTTTTTTATGTAATCTTTTTCCAAAAGTCTTTCATCACATGCAAATGTGATCTAGTGATCGCGAAGACACTGGTTATTTCCTATTTACATATCTCATTTCCTTCATGTGAGCACTGACCTCGATTGAAATATCACCCATGGAACCTTTTTTCAGGGGTAGATTTATTCCCAGCCTGCAGACACCTTTTCAAATTTTTTACTGTTAGTTATTCTCACCCGCAAAACATGAGCACGTTGCTGGAACCGGGGTCATCTTCAAGGGGCACGAGCTGCTGGAGACACAGCTGTTCACAGCCTCCATTGAAGCCGTCCGTGCAGTCAATGCCCCTGGAGTAGTCATAGCAACCTGAGCCATCCTTCATTGGCCTCAGCCCCTCAGGACACTGCAAGAAAAGAGAGCCAGAGAGCGAAGGAGAGGTGGTGGGAGAGAGAGGGTGAGGAGGAAGGCATAAATTAGGGAGAGAGAAGAAGGGAGTCAGGCGCAGAGGTCAGCATGTGCATTTTAATCAGGATCAGTCGCTTTCCGAGGAGGCAAAGATGGTTAAATGGGAAAGATGAGAGAGGGGGAGTGGGCAGTAGGATTTCGAGGAAGGGGAGAGAGACTCAAAGAGAGAAGAATGAAAGATGGTAATTATCTTATTTGATAGGAAACAGAAATCATGGAGGTCTTTATGCAATCAAAGGGGAGCAGGAAATTTAACACTCAGAACCTTGAGGTGACATTGACACTGAGACTTATCAGTATTGGTGACGAGGGCAGTAAAGGTTGGGTTACTGAAAAATAATGTACCGTCTGTGATCCAGAAGTAAGTTACTGATATGAGAAGCTTTTCTCACTTAGTGGTGGTTCAGAGTTTCGGTTCATCATAAGTGCTTGATACACAGCAACCTCCATCTGAGCACACACACACACACACACACACACACCCTGGACTGAAATCTGAAGGGCAACACTGGGTCCAATAACTTCAGACTGGCTAATTTACGGTACAGCATTTAATTTATGAAGTGTTTGTTTTAATGAATTATAGTTCCTCCAGCATGAGAAATACTAATTAAGCATGAATGCAACGACAAGCAGATGGATTTTATAACAAAGTCTGACTCCATTAAAAATTAATTTTACTTAACATTAATAACTTGTAGACTTAATAGCCTACTGTTCATGATTTGAGGTGCATTATCCATCCTGGACGTAAACAAAAGATGGTTAAAGAAATAAACCTCAGAGGTTACACTTGACGAACTTTTCTGCTCACTCTGCTCATGTTTAAGAGGCAAAATGCTGATGGGATTGCGAAGCACTGTCAAGATCAATTACTTTTTATATAATGATAATATTTCTTTACTATTACAGGATTTAGTAACTCTCATGTCTTAAATACTATGTTGCCATTATGTTTTGAAATGGAAGCCATGATCTTTCTTCGTCACTTTGTAATATGAGCCTTAGTGTCAAAGAATTATATATGATGATGTGTTCAAATATCGTCTCAAATAAAAGGAAGCTTGAGCTTGAGCTTTTTAAGTACATTTCTCCCCCAGCAAGAGCACCTGAGTTTCACAGGTTGGTGAGGTGTCATTGCTGCGACTGTCATGTTATATATGTGTCCCGCTGAGTGAGACATTAAACTCTGGAAAACAGCACTTATTTACTATTCACTTGAATGGCGGAGAGGGATGCACACACAGTAACTGATAGTACGAACAGACTATTGTCATTATGGAAAAATGCTGGTCTTTGAAGATTTGATGGGTTTTGCCTGCTGGGCCTGGAATCCAACAATCAATTAACACACTCAGGCATCAGCCACATGCTGAAAATGTGTCGGTTTTAACAACTAACACATCGCTTTTCTCGGAGCTGCGAGTGCTGTGATTTCTTATTTGTGTGGTTTAAAATTAAAGGCTGGAAGAGACTCGCAAGATTAGAGTTTGGCAATACTGTTCATTGACTCATCTGTGATTCTTCATGTTGTGCGTGGGTGTGTGAGATGACGTACAGTTAAAATGTTGTCTGTAGGTGTTGGGGTATTTATGCTATATAGAAAAATATGTATCTGTATGTACACCCTAAAGCAAACTCTGAATCTGCTGCCAGCTTCATATTTGCAGAATGTCAATATTTGCAGTCTATCTCATAATGTCCTCCAGCATTTTACCGTGTGAGTCAAGGTGAGTGATTATTAGCTTTATTACGCACGTCATATATCACAAGTCGTAGATACCACCGAATAAAGGCTTTATGGCGGGACCTCCACTCACACTAATGGCAATGTTTTTCTGTTTTACCAAGACAGTGCTGAAAGGTAAAAACATCTGGGTGAAAATTGTATTTCATGCCCTTCAGCACAGAGAGTACAGACTAGACAGTGTTAAAAGCTTCTTCTCACAATAAGAATCCACCAGACTGATCTTGAATGTCAATACATCTTGTTCTGCAAGGTCCCCGAGACCAGCAGTCACCAAATTAAGACTTTCCTTTCTAACGAACCTTGGGTCGCAAAAGCAATTAAAGGCATCATTCGGTGGGTTTTTAATAACGGCCGCGTAATGCAGGGCTGAGGAGAAATTAGCGGGGAAATCGAGTCGGGAATAAAATGAGCTGAAATGGGATACAAAGAGAGGATTGAGGTGGAGCTGGACAATGTGAGAGACGTTTGGAAAAGCATGAAACATTTTTTTTAGTTCTAATTAACAACTGGTTGTTTCAGTCAATGCCTTTAAAGCTACAGCTGGTAAGAAGGAAACGTTTTAAAAAGCTCTTGTGACATAAATTACGAAAGCTCTGGATTTGATCAAATCTGTTGCTGGGTGCTTAAATGTGTGTAGTGCACGCTTTCTTATGCTTTTCCCATTTTTTTGGTAACATTTCATCAGCAATAAAATCTCAAACCAGAAAGCAAACCACTGCTGAACGTGAAACATCCCTGGATGCCCCCAGAACATCGGTCGCTCTCCAGTTGTCAAGGTTTTTACGAGAATCACCGAGCGTGAGATTTTAACGCAGGGGAACAAAGTGAAGAGGTGGATGAGCCCAGGAAGCCACCTCAAGATTATCAAATTATGTGCTTTGACATTTGGGAGACCCTCACTCTCATGTCAGGCTTTAATTCTCACCTCAAGGTTGTTTTTCTCTGTATTTTACACACTAACACTTGCCAAAGCAATTATGGAAATGAGTGTACGCCGACTCGGCGAGGGGTGACGGGTCATGGGGATGTTATCATAAGTCTTTAGTTTGATGATCAACAGCGTGATTCACAATCCAGCATCAGTATTGACTCATGTAACATTAATCAAGGGCTTCTTTTCTCCGAATTATGAGATTTCTTTCTCATAATTAGCCTTCTCGAAATGGCAAGATCCTGCTACCACATTCAGATCACTATCTCGTGAGATTGAGCAGTTCTCACACAAAGGCGAGTCCTGAAATAAGGTAACGGCAGCTCTCTCCGGGCCGCAGACGTTTTTGAATTCTCGCAAAAAACAAATTGAGCGATAGCGGTTTTGATCTCTTAGGAGAACGGCCCGTCAAACGCTAAAAAAGGATAAATGTGCATTGTGTGCTCTGGACAAAGGTCCCATATGTTCCACATTCAATAGAGAAGCTGTCCAGTATCAGACTCATTTACTGTGTCTCATAATGCTTACTTCCCCACCAGAATGTGATTGGGGCCATTCATCACTCTGAGGCAGAGCAGTGGGAATAGGTGTCTGTAATTCTGAATTGTCATGCTGCTCTCTACGGCTGAATTAAAGGACTTAAGGTTAGCCATTAGTGCTGCCCGCTAGCTACTTGCTCTTTCTGCTCGGACTACTCTCCAAAGACACGAGGGCTGGGGATGGAGGTGGGGGTGGGGATTTGCATTCAGATAAATGCTCTCAGTCAGTTCATTCTACGACGGCAGCGCAATGAGAAAGAGATCTGCTGGAGCCTTATAGTTCAAGAAACACCAAAAGTTTATTGAGAGTGATGTTGTTTGGCAGCTGATTCAAAATACTCAAAAAAAAAAAAAGGCACAAGTGTGGATGTGTTACAAATTCAGTTCAATCAAATGTTATTAATAGCTTTAATTATTAGATAAAATTTGATGGATTGGATGTTGACATATTATCTTTTCTCTCGCTTACACCTGTATGTCTGCTGTATCCCTGAGTGGAGGCGTATGACAGCAGCATAAAACACTACGGGCTGACTGTGTGTGTGTATTCTCTTGGGGCAACTACAAATGAGAATTTTATGACACCATTAAGTACCAGAGTGATGGTATTTCAATCCTCTATATGCTTAGGGGGATTAAAACTACAAGGTAAGCAGGTTTGAAGAAATCAAAAGACAAACGTAAGTATGCATGATAACCGCCCATGCATCTCCCTTCACATTATATACGGCGCATAGATCACCTCCACAAATTAAAGTTCACACATTGTGAATGACTGCTATTCGTTTTCCTAATTAGCCATTAGTGTCCTCAGCTTTAATCAGGAACTGAGCATAATCTATTGAGAACTCTGTCTCTTAATGATCTTGTCAAAATTAAGATGCCAGATGTTCGCACAACACACATTTCAGAGAAAGAAGAGGCAGCGAGAAAAGTGGGAACAGTCAGTGATCAAGGATTTATACGCAGTCCCACTGCGACCTTTGGAGTTAACAACAGAACACGGCTGGGGAAATGCTGTTAAGAGCAAAGGCTGGAGAGAATCTTTTCAAGTCAAAAAATATGGATGAAAAGGAAGAAACAATAACAGGAAAGAGTGTTTTGCAAAACGACACATTCCAAAAAAAAAAAAAAAGTGTGGCTCTAAATCACTCTGACAGGTGATGGAGAAAAAAAACACAAATCAAATACTCTAAAAGCATATTTGACAGGCTAATCTGGTTTAGAGGTGGCAGAGATGCATGCCCTGCAGCTCCACTGCTGCTCAAATGGGTTAAATTAGGCACAACAGTTTTATTGCTGCAAGAGCAAAAAAAAAAAAAAAAAAACTTGCGAGGGTGCAATATAGTCCCCGGTGAGAAATAAGAAGTCTCCACCCAGCTGTTTGTTCCTCATATTCAAGCAAATTCATGCTTCATCTTCATAGTTATCTCTCAGCTATTGGGAATGCTGTTGCCCAAAGGCAAAACATACACTTTGCTATTTAAGATATATTTAGCTTGTCTTTTTTGATTTTGATCCTCTTATTTTTTTGGGTGTGCAAATGGGCAACGCATGCAAACACGCAGTTCATTTTGATGGATAAAAACACGCAGCCTTATTCTACTTGACACAGGCTTTGCTCTCTAACAGGATGATTTCATCTTCGCGGCTCTGCACGGTGAGAATCAAATCTGCATTCATGTGCATTCAAATCCACTCGAGTCCGTTCTACGAAGACTGAGTGCATTTAAAGGCTGCCTTGTCTCCGTTTCTCCTCCACCTTTCTTCAGTGTTGACGATACAATCAGGAACTGAGCATGGATAATGTTTGGCGCCACCCCCCGAGTGGCGGCCTGCTACAGCAGCTCTCGCTCCTCGCTGAGCTTTTTCCTTTCTAGTTTTAGTCTTTTTAACTTTTTTAACATTTTCTGCACGGGATTATACGTCTGAATGCCCAGGTCAACATGTCCACCATTGTGACTGTGTTTGTACTGGCATTTTCACTCACTTTTTGCAATGTTTACGTCCGCGTCTGGGGGGCCCGTCCGAGGCCCTATTGTTTACAGCCGGGATCAGCTGTTGGCGCTCCGCAACACGGCGGTGCTGCCGGACGAGAGGCCCGAGGTTCCCCGAGAAATAAAGAGGAGAAGACGGGGGAGCCGTGCCGGGGTCCAGCGCCGCGACAGGAGGAGAAGATACCGACCGGTCCTCCCGTCCATCACCATGGGGAACGTAAGATCTCTCCCCAACAAGATGGACGAGTTAGCGGCGCTGACCCGACACCAGAGGGAGTACCGGGAGTGCAGCATCATTGTGTTTACAGAGACATGGCTGACTCCGCAGACCCCGGACACGATCGTCACGTTGCAAGGATTTAAACTGCTGCGGGCGGACAGGACGAAGGAGAGCGGTAAGAGGAAAGGAGGAGGGCTGGCAGTGTTTGTGAACGATAGATGGTGTAACTCTGGGCACATCACTATTAAGGAGCAACTCTGCTGTAAGGACATTGAACTGTTAGCCGTTAGCATGAGGCCATACTATCTGCCGCGGGAGTTCTCGCACGTTATCGCGATAGCTGCGTATATTCCCCCCTCTGCTAACGCCGATGCGGCCTGTGACGTCATCCACTCTGTCACGGGCCGGCTGCAGACCCAACATCCACAGGCCCTCCTTCTCCTCTCCGGGGACTTCAACCATGCCTCTCCATCCTCCACTCTGCCCACCTTCACCCAATACGTCACATGCTGCACCAGAGACAATAGAATACTGGACTTGTGTTATGCCAACACCAAGGAGGCATACATCACCCCTTCCTCCCCTGGGAAGATCAGATCACAACCTGGTTCATCTCCAGCCTGTGTACAAACCTCTGGTACACAGGCAGCCAGCTGTGTCCCGCACAGTGAAGAGATGGTCCGACGAGGCTGACGAGGCTCTCAAGGACTGTTTCAACACGACGGTGTGGGAAGAACTCTGCGATTCTCATGGGGACGACATCAACAGTCTCACTGACTGCATCACGGACTACATAAACTTTTGTGTGGATAACACTGTACCCACCAGGACTGTACGGTGTTTTTCCAACAACAAACCATGGATTACCCCGGACATAAAGGCTCTCCTAAAGGAGAAGAAGAGGGCCTTTAAGTCAGGAGACAAGGAGGAGCTGAAGGCTGTGCAGAGGGAGCTGAGAAGGAAGATCAGAGAGGGGAAGAACAACTACAGGAGGAAGATGGAGGAACAGCTGCAGCAGAGCAACGTCAGCGGAGTCTGGAGAGGCCTGAAAACCATCTCTGGCCACAAGGAACCTGACTCCCAGGCTGTGGGGGACCAGAAGTGGGTGAATGAGCTGAACTTATTCTTCAATAGATTTGATCAGCCATCTGCCCTTCCCCGGCCCAGCCCCCTGCTGCAACCCTCCCCATCGACACCTCAGGTGGACTGCTCCACCCCCACCTCCCCTCCTGCAACTCTCAGCTTACAGCCACTCCCCACTGCTCAGCTCATCAGCTCAACCCACCCTCCCACACCCACCAGCACACAGCCCCCCTGCTCCAACCTGACCCTCACAACAACCCAGGTGAGAAACCAGCTCCGGAAGACCAAGGCAAGGAAGGCGGCGGGTCCAGACGGCATCAGCTCCAGGCTCCTGAAGTCCTGCGCAGACCAGCTGTGCGGGGTTGTTCAGCACATCTTTAACCTGAGCCTGAAGCTGGGGAAGGTGCCACAGCTGTGGAAGACATCCTGCGTGGTACCTGTCCCTAAGACTCCGCACCCCAAGGACCTCAGCAGCTACAGGCCGGTGGCTTTAACATCCCACCTGATGAAGACCCTGGAGCGGCTGGTCCTTGCCCATCTCCGCCCCCTGGTGGGTCCTTCGATGGACCCACTTCAGTTCGCCTACCAGCCTGGCATCGGGGTGGATGATGCCGTCATCTTCCTCCAGCACAGAACCCTCTCTCACCTGGAGAAGCCTGGGAGCACTGTGAGAATCATGTTCTTTGATTTCTCCAGTGCATTCAACACCATCCAGCCAGCACTTCTGAGGGACAAGCTGGAGAACACAGGGGTGGACCTGCACCTCACATCCTGGGTCCAGGACTACCTTACCAACCGCCCACAATATGTGAGGACACGGGACTGTGTGTCTGACACAGTTGTCTGCAGTACGGGGCCCCACAAGGAACGGTCCTGGCTCCGTTCCTTTTCACCCTCTACACTGCAGACTTTTCATTCAACTCACCAACCTGTCACCTGCAGAAGTTCTCCGACGACTCTGCCATCGTCGGCCTCATCACAGATGGGGACGACAGGGAATACAGAGAACTGACGCAGGACTTTATGGACTGGTGCCAGCGGAACCGCCTCCAGATCAACGTGGGGAAAACCAAGGAGCTGGTGGTGGATTTCCGCAGGCGCACTCACTCCCCTCCAACACCAGTGAACATCCAGGGAATGGACATCGAGATGGTGACATCTTATAAGTACCTGGGTGTTCACCTCAACAACAGAATGGACTGGACTCATAACACTGCTGCACTTTACAAGAAAGGTCAGAGCAGACTCTACCTACTCAGGAGACTGAGGTCTTTTGGAGTGCAAGGGGCGCTCCTGAAGACCTTCTATGACACTGTTGTGGCATCAGCCATTTTTTATGGAGTTACTTGCTGGGGCAGCAGCATTTCGGCTGCAGACAGGAATAGACTGGACAAGTTGATCAAGAAGGCCAGCTCTGTACTGGGTTGCCCTCTGGACCCAGTGGGGGTGGTGGGAGAGAGGAGGATGATGGCTAAGCTGTCATCCATGTTGGAGAATGACTCCCACCCCTTCAGAACACTTTAACAGCACTAGAGAGCTCCTTCAGCGATAGACTGCTTCACCCGAAGTGTGTGAAGGAGCGATATCGCAGGTCTTTTCTTCCTGCAGCTGTAAGACTGTACAACCAGCACTGCTCCCTATAGGCAATACACCACCATGTCTGTATCTGTGCAATATCTGTATATTTATTCCAGATTTCATTTACTGGGCAACACTCCATTCAAAAATTCAAGTGCAATATTCATATTGATATTTAATTATTGGGCATCTGTGCATTACTCTTTTTGTGCAATACTCCACCCCATCAAAGTCAAGCCAAGCATTTCATATTTGATATTTAACATTTCATATTTTATCCTTCTGTACTGGTCATATATATCATATCATATTCATCTTCTCATGTACATCTGTAAATAATCCCGTTTAAATTTGTAAATTTGGTAAATATGTAAATACTTTTTTTAGCCTGTTTATTTTCATTCTTGTTCTATCACCTTGCTGCTGTGCACTGCAAATTTCCCCACTGTGGGACGAATAAAGGTTTATCTTATCTTATCTTATCTTATCTTATCTTATTGGAGGCTATGAGAGTGAAGGATGGCTTTGTCCCGCGACTCCACCAGACTCGGCCGCTTACAGCTCAGCTTGATCGCCAAAGGCGTTTTAGAGCTGCTGTTATTCCCTTCGCTTAGATGATGAAGACCGAGGAGGCATTTTATATATATGTATTTTATGTAAATATAGAAGGTAGAGAAGAACACTGCTACTGGAGATACATTTAGTTTTAGTTGTCAAAGTTAAGATATCGATTAATAATGTTTGGTTTTTTCTAAAAATCTATACATTGTGTGGATTTTCTGAGAGGAGCCTCTGAGGCAGAGATATATAGAGAGACAGATAAACAAATGCAGCTCCTGTCAGATTTCACTGAAGGTTATTACAGAAATAGCAGCAATATACAGCATTTTACTGTAACAGGTGGGCAATAAATATTTTCTGCTCCTCTTCATATCTCAATCTTTCCACGAGGAATAGCTGATATTATCTGTAGTCCATGTCAAAAACCAGTTCACCTGTGTTTATTAAATTACTGGACGGGAGAGGAAATTGAAATACTAATCTTTCTCGGGGTATCTAACCTGTTAGTTTGGAGTGATTGAATACTCTTTCTTAACCCATTCAATATTTGTCTTTGTTTGGAGCTGAGCCAGGATGAACTGCCTGAAAGTGATTCAAGATCAAAAACCCATCTTGTCAAATATATAACATATTGAAGCCATGATGAGTGCGAGTGTTTCTTAAACTGGTGGATGCATTTGTTATAAAACCAAAGCACTACTTCAGCCGATGTATTTTCACCCGTTCTGTCTTGGAAAGTGACTGTGCACATTAGATTAGATAATATTAATATACTGAATATACAAAATGATATGGGTTTTAGCTTTACTGTTACGCTCCAAATAGTTGCTAATATTTCCCCCTTAAGGCCTTGCTGAACTATATTCCACAGCGCACAGATCTTAACTCTCATCCTTGGCTGCAGCAGTGTTATTTGGATCTCTGCGGTACGCTAAATGACACACTTGATCCGGCATTTAACCAACAGTGCCAACAGACTGTAAGGGTGAGAGAATTATTACAATTTGCTTTAAAGCGTAGAGCATTGAAATTCAATGGTAATGAGGTAAACTGAGCTGTGCGGCGGAGCAGGGGGAGCCATGATGCTCAGTTGTAAGGAACATGGGGCTGTGGGGACGTACAGTGGATGGTGGGTAGAGGGATTAACAGGATGATGGCTTGCACAAAACTTTTGTTTGGGTGGAGTTTGCCATTTTTCCTCCCTGCTGACTCTTTATGCAAACCAGAGGCAACCGAGCGGAAATCTGGCTCCACACTGACAACTCATCATTTAATTCCTGACTTTTGGAGTGTGCCACACATTTTAATAAACTCTTGAACACCAGGAGAGCATGCAAGCGCCACAAAAAGAGATTGGAGACAACTGTATCTGTCTTCCCTAAACTCTTATAAACTACTGGAGTTTGACGGGCAAAAATAAGCTTTCTGATGGTGGTTGAAGTTAAAAAATACATCTTTGCCAACCTTGCATCTGAACAACTTCACCAGAGATGTCCCAAAAGGGACATCAACTGATGAAAGATATGCCACTAATATCCCACCATCTGCTCAGCCTCTGAGTACTTCCATTATGAAGACAGATACTGGAGCCGGATACAACAACGTGCCATAAAGAAAAACGCTGCACCGATTTCTGAAAGCACAGAAACCACAATGCGCCGCAGTTGTCAAAGTTAAACTTTAAAAAATGGCAAGCAACCAGGAAAATCCATGTTTACAGGGTTTTGAACTTCACCAAGCAGCCCCGGGAGAGTTCACAGAGTGCATCAGTAATACCCCAATTCTCGCACAAGCACAGCGGACGACACGGCACATTGACCACAGGTTCGACGAGAATTTGACCATTCATTCCACACCACTGGGTAAATGCTAAGACTGTTGCTGTTCACACAACCCACATCTGCCCAGCGAAGTTCCCTCCACCTCTCTGCTGTTGGGCTGCAACGTAATTAAAAGAGGCCTCTGGACTCTGTTTTTACATTCAACATGGCAGACAGTGCAAATAATCAGGCAGAACTTCCACAGTTTCTTATCTTCTTCTACCATACGAAAAGTTGTTAAAACTCCAGTTCCAAGCGTCTTTTTGATGAAGACAGATTCATGGAAGAAAGATTTACTGTGGAGCAAAAACTGTGGTAAATTATTGCCAAGTTTGTGTCTGCTTGAGCAACATAAGATGCAAAAATGGGAAGCAGAGGAGCCGCCTTTTGAGATGCACATGATCTCCCCATAATGTCTAGCATTTTAATCAGTCTGCTGCGTTTTCTAGTAGGAACTATATTGTGCATTATCGTCAGTAAAGCTCTACTTGAAAACTGCCTCATTACCTCTACTCTCTGATCTGCAAAGAATGCGTCTAATGTCATAACACATAACTTTTAATATAGCTAAATGGAAGAAGTAATGAAAACTTATTCCAATATAGCCTTATAACGTGACATTCTAACAACCCTGTATATGTTTTTAATGATCGTGATCTCAGTGAGACTTCCTGTTTAAATAAAGGATTAACTATCTAATTAAATATATTACTTCCTTCTCTCTTCCTTCTTTAAGCAACCATTAGCGCTGCAACATTTCTAGTAACCGCTATCCATTTCAAACAGTGGAGAACACTAAGCACGAGTGCAGGCTGTGATGCAAACAGCAGAACAACACAGTCTTGCTCAGCGCATTGCTTGTGTAATGCATAACATGAGCGACTGGTACAACATGAGCCGAGCGATGAAAGAGGAAGGCACGAAAACATTACCTGTCTAAAGTCTCTAACCTGCTCTTACAACAGCTGCTGTTATAAGCTGAGGTTAGCGAGCACAAGAATAAACCACCTGTCATCCTCTCCGGCTCAGCGGCGGCAGAAAGGGAACACAGGCAAAAAAAAAAAATGGAATAAGCAATGTCTCTGAAACTTCAGCTCCGGCTCTGACTAGAATTTAATTCTTTGGAAATGCATTTCAACTGTCTTAAGAGCAGAGACAGCCTTGAGGGACTGAGTCTGATAATGGATTTTAAGCCCTCCGTGTGGCATGTCGCTGCTCCGTGTTAGCACCCACTCTGACAAGGGTGGTTAAAATAACACCAACCCAAAAGAGTCACAAAGGAAAATAATACCACTGTGTCTGTGATCCTCCGAGTTAATCTTTGAAGACTAGAAGGCTTTGTCAGTCTCTTTGTCTGCGTATTAATCAGCTGCACACAGAGGCGTGAAGACTGTTCTGATTCATTTTCAGTAATAGTTCATACAGTGCTTATGCTTTCTGAAAATGGGAGCTGGAGCTAAAGTCTTTCTGAGCCTTTTCAGGTGAGGTCTAGAAAAAAAGCTTGAAAAAGTGTGTATCTCTTAATTTTTCGGTTCTTTCATGTCTATATTCAGGGTGCTTCTTTGATTTTGGTTCTGCTTGTGCTGATGGTCAGCTATGGGAGATATAAAATATGTGTGTGTCCTATGTGTGTTTTTGCTTATGCACATGTGTGATAACTGTTAATAAAATCTGACACAACATGTCCAGAGGCTTGATGCGGTTTGACAAACAATCCAAAGGCTTATTAGCACATACTCATTCATATTTTATACACACCCTCTCCACTGTCTTTGACTTTGCACCTCTGGGTCTAATAGGGATTCATCTCGGTACAGGTTCAGTATGGGAAACTGCCTGCTCAATTTCACAGCACTGTATAGGATGCAAATGTTACTACCAGGGTGAAAATACATAAAACATGGTTTGAACCACTGTTACAGATGAAGCTATAAATTATTTTACAGATATCTGCTATTTCATGCTATCAAGAGCATGTACATAAGTTAACATGGCTGAATTTACACTAATACAGCAAAGGCCCCTAAATATTTAATTTAATAAATGCAAACATACTTTAAAATGTGTTAAATTAGGCACAATAATTTTAGATAAAAGCATAAAAAGTGAATATCATAATTGTGAATATTATTACACAAAACACGTATACATTTCAATGTTGCATTAAGGAGAAAATGAATGCAACTTGTGTGAGTATTTCATCATTTGGAGAATGAATGGATGCCTTTAAAATGCCACCAAACAGACTACTTGCATTTTGTTGGAAGAAGAATTTACTTGTACTATGCAAGAGAAGAGTGACACCGTGCTGCTACCATTCATGCATATTTTTAATAAATTATCCACAGCGCGGGTGCTCGGGTGGCACAGCTGAAGAACGGCACACGACTGCAGAGACCTGGGGTTATTATAACGTGTTATCATATCATCAGAAACAAAATGATGAACATTACACCGTCAACACATTTGGGGCGAAAGGCAATTACCACTATGTGCCGACGAAAACATGTCTTAGACATTAAAAAAACAGCCACGAGCTACTAAATATGTCAGGGGTGGAAATTGTCTTGGGTTCAGATGAATGATGGGGGATATGACTCAGGTTTATTAATATGGAGTAGTAGTCATGGTGACACAGCAGGAGGTAAATCGTGGGGGATGAGTTGCAGAGGCAGAATAACTTCATCTACAGTATAAATATATATTAAAAAAAAAAGATTAAAAAGGTCTTACTGAAAATATTACAAGCACTGCACAGGTGTTTAGTTTATTCTATAAAGTGTCAGTTGTTATTCATCATTTGTGATCAGTGTCATCATTTGTGGATGATAAGGGTGTGCCAAAAGGAGTGAAGACTAGTTTCACTGAGAGGGATTTCATGAATACAGCAAGTAGAGATTTTTGCTTGAACAGAAGCAAGCCTTCCTTTATTTCCAGGAAGATAAGGGAAAAAAAAAAAAAAAAAAGGGAGAACAAGAAAATTGCCGTATCAGTGTTTGTCTTTGGTCGACACAAACAACAAAAAGACCGGTCGATTTATAGCCCCGTCCAAGCTCTTAATGACTCGCCAAACTATCCTCCAGCAATTGAGATGGCTCATCAATTTAATTACTTTACAACCCAGGCCCGCCCCATGCTGTCAAAAGCCTGGCATTGGACTTTTCCAGTCACCCTGGACTTGTAAATATGCCAGGAGAAAATCTCTTTTGCACTGCGGTTTACAATGTTACATCTAAAATCAAAGCCGGGATTGTGAATCAAAGAGGGACGTGAACACATGTATTAAATATATAATTCATAATACACTGTCTAAACATAATAGTCAAATGGGCAAAAAAGTATATTACAAAAAGCTTTACTGCTACTGTGCCGTTGTCGTCACTGGACCAGTTCCTATTGATTCATATTATATAGCGAAGAAGGGCCCCATTCTAGTCATTACAGTGACTGATAAACCTTATTATCTTTTTCAAAAGGCAATTTCTGTGTATTCCCCAAATTCCAAGTGGATAAGTAGTTACTGTAAGCTCACATATATCTTAACCGGACTGAAGCAGCCAGTATCACACAGAGGTTAAACCCGGGTGCAGCGAATACAAGGGCACGCACAACAACAGTGTGATCCTTCCGACTACAGGCCCCATAGTATCTATATGGACATTAATGAGCATACAGTAACACCAAAGCATACTAATTATGGCTGTAAACTGCACATAAAAATGTTATGGATTGCTTGGAAATATCACAAAAGCCCGTTATATGGCAGATGGCATACAAATTTAACGAGCGGGGGAGAAATCTTAAAAAGAGGTGATTATGGAAATGAAGGAACTTTAAAATATATACCTCTATCACTTCAGTACTCACTCAGTCTTTTTGTTGCAAAGTCCTGCAATAACTACTGAGCAGCACAGTCATTTTATTTGTTGATTTCTTCAATAGTGTTGAGGTAATTGGCTGTTCCTGATTCCACAGTTTTCCAATGTTTTCAGTGCACAATTATGACTGAAGTCCACAGACAGTGACAGGCTTGAATCCCAGCATGCCCAGACAGCATGCATCTGCAGCTCCCGTGCGTCTAGCCACACTAAATGCTCAACTCCAGCATTTCTACTGTGGATCTAGTCGGCTGCCCCTCTGAAAACGCTTGTCAACACCTTCTGAGCTCTGATAGCTAGTTAGCTGCAGCTCAGCGTCAGTTCAGCTGACAGCCGGGATGATAAGTGTAACTACTAGGCCTTTTATCAGTAGGTCTATCACAGGCAAACACGTCTCTCACACAGACCCTTACTCCCAGTAGTTTTTACTGTACACTTTATTACAGATATTACACCTCTGAACCCGCCAGTCATTAAATGGTAAATATTTGAATAAACCCTGGTGGCATCCACACAGGTGAATTTAATGCACACGCCTCACACTTACCATGCAGCCAGATGAGTCTAACTGTCTGTCAGACACGCATTTGAAGTTCTTCTTGCAGCCGCCGTTATCTTTGGAGCAGTCGCGGACCGGCCCGAAGGATGCCAGTAGGTCCTCCACCGTCTCAAAGTAAGTGGACATCATGGCCTCTTCCCTGGTGTGGAGGGGAAAAAAAATGTTTAAAAGAAGAAAATCCAGATGTGTTTCCATATGTTTTCACAGTGCAAATAAGAACATACTAGTACTAAGTAATGACAAGTGAGATACTCGAGCAGCTGAACATAATCCCTCACCACCTGGAAAGCAGCCTCTCATAACCTTGATGTTTCTAATGCAATTAAGAAGCTATTCATGTCTGCACATAATGTGACAAAACTGTGCTTGTTTGGTGGCTTTTACCCTTCCACCTGCAATTAATGACTATTTGTAGCCTAATGCAACTTATGTTTTTCTTTCTAAAAGGTTATAAATGTCAGCTTAATATCTAAAATATTAATACAAAGAAAATTGAGACAATGAGCACAGACAATAACAAACCTGTTATTGAATACAGGATTTTTTTGTTTCTTGATATAACAGTTTTTTTCATTGTGTGACTGACAGTGCAAAGGCAAAAAGTTAATAAACCCAATCCATCAGAAGTTTAAAATGGTTGTACCCTAGGGCTTATGTTATACAGCGTCTTTAAAGCAACTGTTTTAAAAGTTGTTTCAGCTTCGGTGGGTTCATGCCGGTTCGTGGTGGGTCATGTCTGAGACTAATCAGTTCACTGGCATTAATTGGACATGTTTGTCACAGCGTATTGATGGAGAGTCGAGGGAATCAGTATTCTCCATCCATAAACTCTCAGGACTAATCCAAGGCCAAAGCATCCGGGCCCGCCTCAGCTGGCAGAAGAACAAAAAAAAAAGGAAAGGCACACACAAATGCGCACACACTGAAAGATAAACAGAGGCAATGAAAGGTAAATGGTAGAGTAAAATTAATTTATTCCTCATTTCTTTGTTTCTCATTTCTTTAACCAAATGTATTATATTCCTGTCATTAATTTTGTTTTTGACATTTCATGCCAAATTGCAAATCCACCGTGTCAGTTTGATGTAAGTAAGACCCATCCATCCACCTCGACCTCGCCCCAACGTGGTCGCTCTTTAAACTACGTTCATCCGTTACGCTCATCACTTTCGCCCCCTGCTGGTAATGCACCTTCATACACATGCATTTTTCGTGCTTAGGGGAGGTGTGACACAGACACGCTATGCTCTAGTGGATCTGCACGTCTATTACATGTTTTGGTGTAATACTGGGCTGTATAAGGATGTTTTTATTCCGTATTTTATTAAACGTGCATTATTTGTACTTAAATGCTCAGCATGCTAACATGCTCACAATGACGATGCTGTCGATCTTCAGCAGGTAATGTTCATCATGTTGCATACTAATAACTGGTAATTAGCAAGTATTGGACGAATGAAACCTTTCACCTGATGATGGCACAAGATGCAATCATCAAAGATAATACAATTCATCCTGGAAGGGGCTTGACTGTGCATCCATCCAGTAATTGTTGAGACATGTCACTCAAAACTGACAAATGCTAACCTCATGGTAGTGCTATGGGAAAAGTCAGGGGATCGATAAAGTCAATAGGCTTCATCCTCTGGGGACCATGAATGTCTGTACAAAAGTTCATGGCACTCTAGATATATAATGCATAATGGAGTGGTCAGTTTTTGAGATATTTCTGACAGAATAAAGTGGTGGATGGACTGACATTACCAAGCCCAGAGCCCCAAAATTGAGCAAATAACTATGTTTTCGGTTCAGATTGGGTGTTGTTAGAGATCTGTGTACGTTATATTCGTATATGTGTGTGTCAGTCTCCACCATTGCCAGGGCCTCCACTGTTTACAAAAATCATTATATTCAGAAAGAGGAATCTATCATTTCCAAATGCTGGATGTTTGTGCTTTCTTCTGAGAAATGTCAGCTTGACCAATGCTGCATAGCTCAGCTGCTGTTCACTTCTGCATGCTCAGCCATGCCCATACACTGAGCTCTGCATGCCCGCTGTCAGAGCGAACGAAGGGGTAAGCAACCCCTGTGTTTTCCTTTGCAAAGAAACAAAAGCACTGTCTCTTGCAATGGGACCATGGGGAACACAGTGTGTTGTGAGGGCGACTCGACTCTACAAACAGCAACAAGATCTGGAATGATGGGAAGACAGATGCCCTGCTGAGCAAGGAGGATTCTGGAGGACTGTCACTGTCACTGTTTGCGTACGTCTTTGTCTCTGTGTACTTGGGTGCTTACGTGACAATGTCAAAGAAGAAAGTGAAAACAGGGGCCGCTGAGCAAACCATACACGTAATGACGTTGCTGTTAATTTGATTAAAATGTCCCGAAGTAACCTCTCTAAAGTGTGTATTTACCATCACAAAGTGATTTATCTTGCAAAGTTTCTTCCGTTTGCAAAGATGGCAAAGGGAACTCTTATTGGCTCAGAACTCACTGTTAAAATTTTTTTTTTGTGAAAGGAATTGTATATTGTGACCTTGTCATTGGCTTCAGGCAAAGATGAAAGGCAAAGCATTAAAATTCATCAAAAAGGCAGGAATGCTCTGTGCACAGCATTGACAAAAACACCTTCAAAATTCATATCTTATTAATATAAGCAGGGATGTATTGCGGGTAGATATAGGCAGACGCTGTCTCCCTACCTTTTCAATTACAGAATATGTAGGATCTTTTTTTTTCTGTCCCTGTGTGATCAGCATTTCGAACTCCGTGCGACACTTCATACTGTTTTGAGCGAGAGTTTCTTCATTTTAAATATTTGGTTTTCACGTTAGATTTATGACACATCAGCCCATAATTGGCACATCTTCCTTCTGCGAGCAGTGAAGTATTACAGCCCACGGACGGCACACTGGAACTGTCCCCTTTGCAGAATCAAACCTTTCTTGACACACTGCTGTGCTAATAGCAAATCACTCACTGTCACACACTCTGGATATGAGAAAGTGATGTCGACCAAAAGAGCCCAGAAAGCAATACGTCAGTCCAAAATATTTTTCTATTTGATTCATGGAGTCATTTATTTTTTGTATACTTTATATGGGAACCTTGTGGCTACTTGCACTTTGTGGTATTAATGGCCAACTAATGAACTATTCCTGTGTTCCACCTGACTTGAGTATTCATTCAAATGTGGTTATGAAAGACATCAATTAAAATTGCAGAATGGTTTTAGTCTGTTGACCACAAAATGGAGCATGAAATAACAATCATATTCAAAATTATAATATTCTAATCATTTTAGATATCAGAGCCTTTGTTTAAACAATGCTACTAGACTTTTAAGATAATTAAAATGCCACCTTCTGCTTGCAGCAAATTAAGAATTGTTTTATGGTCCCTAATAAAAACTGGTGACATGGTTATGGCAGACCCATTATGCATTAGCAGTATTGATGCCACCCAGTAATTCCCAGTACTCAAGATCGATGCGCTAATGCAACCCTCCAAACACACTGTCTTTTTCTGGCAATATATTACAGTTTACTGTTTTGTTGGCCACATAAGCTGCTCTGCTGTAGTCAAGCATTTTGGAAGATGCATGCCTTTCTCTAGGCTAAATAAACAGTATTTGTACACAGGGTGGAAAATTAACCTTTCGGTCAAACAAGCCAGAGTCGCTGGAGGATATCTCAAATTTGTGTATTTAATTGTATTTATTCAGCCTTGTTTGGGTTAGCATTCTTTAGGATAGCCACAGGATATGTGAACTGAACTCTCTAAATACACAAAATGAAGATGCCCCCAAAAACTGCTTAAAAGTTCACATTTGTTTGTTGTTCCGTAATTACTTTATACAACCCTGATTCCAAAAAAGTTGGGATGCTTTGTAAAACATAAATAAAACAGTGATCATTTGTGAATCCTTTTTGACATATACTCAATTGAAAACACAATATATTTATTGTTTGATCTCATCAAATTGTCAATTTCTGCTTATTCTGAATTTGATGGCAGCAACACGTTTCAAACAAGTTGGGACAGGAGCAACAAAAGACTGTGAAAGTTGTGGAATGATCCAAAACCACCTGTTTGGATCATTCCACAGGTAAACAGGCTCATTGGTAACAGGTGATAGGATCATGATTGGGTATGAAAGGTTCACCCTGGTAAGACTCAGTCGTTCACAAGCAAGGATGGAGAGAGGTTCAACACTTTGTCAAACACATCATTGTGTAAAGGAGATTACAACACGGGCTCAGGAGCACTTTGTAAAATTGTTGTCAGTAAACACCGTTTGTTTGCAAATGTGTGCATTCTGATTTTATTAATGTACCTTTGTCCACTTACACCTCGAGAATCAAAAAGTACTCCAAGGTCAGCTGAAAGAAGAAGTCCCCATGGTTCTACCTCAAGATCTGGTCTTCAGTTGTTGTACACCTCCTCCAAGAGACAGACTGGAGGGTCATTCGTAGCAGAGCAGATTCCTGAACCATCTCAACTGTCTCAGTGTGGAGGAGTAGGAGCCTCAAACCAAGGTCATCTTTGATTATTGAACTTCTAACCCTTGCATGAAGAGTGAGGCCAGCCACTTTGTGAAAGACCAAACTGCTTATATTATCAGTCTATTTCCTTTGGTGATAAACCACTGCTTCAGGCTGTGGTCAGGACAAAGACTGAATAGAAAATCAAGATCTTTGCCTCATGTCGTCACTTTCTTTTCATAACCACCGTCTGATATTACACTTGCAGACAGACCCAGAGACATAAAGTCTGCCATTTAACACTGCTCCCTCCTCCTTGAAGGTTCAGGCCCATCATCAATGGGCCTTTGACTTGGGGATATTGATGTGTCACATGGCCACACTCAGCTGCGAACTCTCATGTACATCACAGATCATAGACCATGAAGCCACAATAAAACATTATATGAATCCAGAGGAAATGTCGCCTTATCGTCTCTGAACTGGACAGTCTCAGGACCTCAACAGCACCTTGATGAATATCAAAAACAGCAGAGGGAACAGGGTGCACTCTTGTCAGAGTCTGATGTCCACATTCATTGTGCTTGACCTAATGGAAAAAAGGGAAACACATCTCCCTTGTGTTTTGGAACTGAATGTCTCACAACAAGGACTCCTTATAATGCCAAAGTACATCTCTCATGATACCTAAAGGTACACCACCTTTTTCCTGACCAAAAAACGCACAGAACCAAGTAAAGCAAAACTTGATTCACTTGATTATCTGCTTGGGGCAAACAAGCTAGTGAACTGTTCCAGAGCCAAGGACGTCGGCCAATGAACCTTGCCCTTAGAACATGGAATCCATCTTTGGTGAAGGTGCCTGATTTGGTGCGTGGAGTTGAGAGGTACCAACAAAATGCAGTTGGGCTCACCTCTATGCACAGCTTTGACTCTGGAACCAAACTCCTTGATAGACGGTGGACTCTCTCCTACTCAGGCATTGTCCATGGTGAGACGTGCCCGGCGGTTGTGGGACTACTGACAAATCACTGGCTGGCTGCTGCACAGTTGGACTTTCTCCCGGTGGATGAGAGGGTCACCGTCATGTGGCTGCGTAATGCAGAGAGAAAAACTATTACTGTTGTTTGCGCTTATGCGCTTAATTTTCGTTGGTAGGAAACAATAGCTGGTAAGCTGTCCCGGGAGCTGAACACAACGCAACAGAAGCCGAATTGTACGTTTATTTAACAAAGTGTGCAGATTTATTTTGAATGTTAGAAATAGGACGAGACACTATTCTACAACTTGTGAATCATGCTTGATCGCAGCACGACTAGTTTAAATAGTTCATAAGAACCAAGAGTGTGAAACAATGAGTCACAGATAATCAGGAAACTCTTGGCACTTTCTCCATAGCATCTGTTTATAATACAGCTCTGTGAAGACCTGCTCTGTCCTAAACTGATCCCCATCCACCAGACCCAACAACCCTTTGGAGGGCACTCTGCATTAAAGGGGAATGTTGGGTATTAATAAACAGCTGAGGTGCATCTCAATCCGCCACGAACAGGAAGCATCAGTCACCATGAACACTGAAAGAGACTCTTATTGTTTCGCAGCTGAATTACTGCATATGCATCGTTAAATTGTAAATGTATAGCATACCTAACACAGTCAGCATGTACTACAAAGTGGATGGTGCGTATATGCGCATAAAAGACAAATCAAATAAATGTAGCTGGGGGCAACGTGATGGTTCTGTGATTTTAAAGCAGTGTAACTACAGGTTTATGTACCTCAAGTAGCAAGCCAGTACTTCAATTTGTATGATGTTTGCTTCATTGTCGGAGACCTTCCGGTTAGTTGTGGTGGAAAATGACAGTCAGTGTGGGCCTGCTGTTAAGGGGTTTTATTGTCCACTTTTTTTTCAGAACTAGTCAGTTTGGGATGGTTCTTACAACGGTGACTCCTTCAGACAAATGTGCAAATGTAAACAGAGTGGATCCGGCAAGGTGTCAGGTTGAGACTGATACTGATATTAAAAACTATTCTATTTCTTTGCTTGCTTTTCAGTCACTGCCTCTGGGTTGCGCCCTTGCTTCGCATAGTGATAAAGGTGTATTGCACTGTTATTGCATTGTACCAAAATCTAAAAACAAGTTCATTCGCTGGGTCTCTCGGGCTCCAACGTCTTATTCTTCTTCTCTTTATTTGGCAACTCAATTTTTCTGAATTAGACAGACAACACATGGCATTCTGTGCATCAGTTCTTTCTGGCAGGCACTCAAAGCATTGACAAATGACTCCTTAATTCAGAGGAAAACAGAGGGTGGGGAAGGTGAGGCAGACAAAAATAATGGGTTGCCTCAGCTGTGAGGTGCATGCTAACTGGCTCTCCTTGTGGATGGAGGGAATAGTGAGTCAAAGATGAAAAAACAATCAATCCCAAGATGCCTGCTGCAAGACAGTCCAGAAGGAGGAAAATTGGGAAAACAAATGCTGAAGAAAACTCTCAATAAAACTGTCGAAAAAGTTTCTTAAAATGTTGTGCAACATATTAAATCAAAGCACAGAGTGTGGGAAGCACTATTTAAACTTTTATCCTGTTAAAGTTCATAAAGTATTTGTTACCAAAATCAACAACAGACTTAAATCCTGACAGTGTTTCTTTTCCAAATCATTAGCTAATCAAGATCATCTCTTTTGGCACTCTGACTCTGTTGCTTGACCCAGAAGCACATTGGTTGCATCTAAACACTGACTAATGTACTTGTTATTAATCTCCCTCTCTGCCTCTTGCTTTTCCAGATGATGAATGACCAGGCGACGCAGCCCAAAGTTAGAGCGCTGCTCCAGCATGATTACAGAGCCCATTATTGGTCTGCCCCTGCACTTGATTAATGCTCTTGTTCCAGCTTCCCACAAATATGCTGACTCTCATCAAGCACTTTCGTCATTGAATAGAGTGCATTTTCTTTAAGCTTGTTGTAATCACTGAGGAAGAAATCTAGTGGGTAAAAAAGGCAGGTAAAGCTAAGTGATAAAATAAAGATTGATACATCAATTCTCCGGTTTGAGTGTAGAGTTGTAAATTTGGAGTAAGGGGAAGGGGATTTATGTACTTAATTTTCTCCCGGTGTCAACTTCTTGCAGTTGCATTGCATTATTGGCAGCGGTACATTTTGATGGTTCACTTGATCACGGTGAGTGAGATCATTAATCACCAGTGTGGGTTGTCAGGAGCTGCTCAAGGTTATTAACAGTTCCTTATTGACAAAAATACAAGTCTTCGAGCACAGTCGAGAGCGCCTGAACTATTTTAGATCGTGACATCGTGAAGTGTTTGTTTCACACATGGTTCAACATTAAGCAGCAGAAATTGAAGTGTAATGTTAGATAAGATAAAATAAGATAAGATATTCCTGTATTAGTCCCACAACCGGGAAATTTGCAGTATTACAGCAGCAAAGATAAATAGTAGATAAACAAGAAGTATTGAAAAACAATTCAACTTGGGTGAAAAATTATCAATAATTTAACTAGAATAAAAAGTATCAACAATTTAACTAGAGTAGAAAGTATTAACACTTTAACTATAATAAAAATATTGACAATTTAACTACAGAGAAAGAGAAAAAAGATAAAATAAAGAGAAATATGAAATATGAAAATATGAAAACAATATATCCACTATAGACAGGACAAAGATTAAATTTCAATCATTGCTAGTGGGACAGTAAGTCAGAGAACTATTCTTAAAATATGATAGTTTGACAAAATAAATCTTTGAGACTAAACATACAACAAAGCTTGAATTTCTTGCAGCTGTAAACAGAAACACCTTCATATTGTACAAGTGCAAGCTAAGCTTAAATCTCATATGCATTATAATCATGGCTTGGAGATAGAGCATATATAATGGCTCTTTGTTTCTCACTACCAAGATAACAAAATATGCTCGGCCCGAATTCCAGCAGTGCCGCACTTATTGATCAGTTAGCGAGAATAAACACTGAACACAGCAAAACAATACAACATATTTGATGCTGTACAGGGATCGGCTGTTAAATGAAAACCTCATAAAGTGAAGTGTTTACATTGAACAAAAGGTACCATGAAGTCTTTACTGGAGGCTATTTTACAAATACGAGGTAAATATGTCAGTTTGCTTCATGACCTTGCATTTACCACCAAAAAGAAATGCACACAATTTAGTAATGAATTCCAAATGTAGTATGTACAGAATATATTGGATAAATAAAAAAAAACCCTTTCATACAAGCAATAATAAACCAGAGCTGATGCTAAAGACGGCAAAAGAAGAAGCACTGCTTTTCTTATTAAGATCCATTTTATCCCTTTTATGTTTCCTGTGTTTCAATACACCTTACAGTATTGTATGGACATTCACCCGAATGAATCTTCCTCTATAGTATCCAACTTTAAATGTCATAGACCATGCAGGTGATTTAAGTAGTAAGTAAATGTGAATAAAGGGAGCAAATCTTTGAGGTTTTTTTTTTGAGCTTGACGGCTTTATAATCGACTGTGCTTTAAATTCCGGCTGCTTTTTAACTATTCTGTCATAAGTACATGGTTGAATAAGCTGTTTTTGGTAACCTTGAATTCAAGCAGCTTAATATTGTATGTCAAGAGGACATTACCAAGAAGGTGCCGAGTGAAAGTGAAATCTTTTTTCTATTTCGCACAGGTCTTACCCTAATAAGCTCTGCACACCCACCACTGTCGAGATACATCCTGTTCTCAAGGTTTGCCTAGACTGTTTATCTGAATCAACATCGCCTCTCTTAGAAGATGATTACTTTATCGTCAATGTGCACGAGGCATTTGAAGTTTGTCTTTTCATATATTTCATGTGCTATGTCCACCACACATAGCACGACCCTTCAATCGAACCGGTGATCTTTTGGTTACTCGTCGGCCTCTCTAACCCCGCGCCAACCTGTGTCTTGGCTCCTTGACCTCAAGTAATTTTTCGACAAGTACTTTTAAAGAAAACTGGCAAGCAGGGTCTGAGGATCTATTCTGACACTAACCAAAAGTATTTTTTCAATGCTTTGAGCACCACAAATACTTACACATAAATCTCCACTTGACTGAACCTGCAAATGCCGTATGCTGGGGAAAAAGAGGCCCCTTTCATTAACAATGTACCTTAAAATGGAAAAAAAAAAAAAAAAGAAACATACCATGTGTAATTCTAGAACAATCTTATATAAATGGCACATTAAAGAACAGCAATCAGCGTGAGGTCGGGTGATGATATCAAGAGAGATCTTCAGTTAAAAGCCCGGCTTAGTTAAACTGACACTTACCTTGACACTCACTTATCTTTTTCCATATAGAATAAATTTCACCGGGTTCTGTCAGTCAGCCGACGGGCAGGAGTGAAACGGGGATGCATGCTTTTAAATGCCACAGCTACAGAGCATCAACATGTCTATCATGACTGACTGACAACATCAAGGTCTGCATAAATACTTCGGGAAAGTGCATCAGCCAGAAACTCCATAAGGTCCCACGGGACTTTTTCCACAATAATGCTTTGGATAATGAGTTATCTGCATTATTCATGACAAACTGACAGATACTCCGATGTTACAGGAACTAACCATTAACCAAATACAGAACATTGACTTATTATTGCAACTGAAGTGGGCTTTTAATCAGTTATACAATGTGTATTTCCTCTTTCATGTTATCAAAGGTCCTTTTTATTTCTTGGTGTGATGCTGTTTGAGAGTGATTACTCTTTCAGGAATTCAACTCACACTGGCAGAAAAGAAAGATGTCCTTTTGTTTCTATCTATTACAACGGTCATATGTAATAAGTCATGTTGCCATGAAGCGTCCGATATAATATCTTACTTGCAGTTAACGACACTAAATAAATTATTCTAAATGGTGATCTCTAAATGGAGCAGCGAGGCAGAGAGAGTGGATTCTAAAAAGGCTGCTGGCCTAATTTCAGGAAGTGACAATGGCAGACTGCTCGCCACTTTCATGGAGGCGCATCCTTCCGCTGATCAAGTTAACTCGCTTTAACTCAAGTGAAGCTCCTCTGCCGCAAAGTAAACACAGCAGAGAAGCTCCAGCTCTCTTAGAAAAATGACATGAGAAAGTTGTGTGGCAGTCGTTGGCAGCGAGAAGAGGATGGCACTGGATTCTAGTTATTTACAAAGCACTTCTTGGCAAACAACCTGGATATCTCACATGTCTTTTTAACTATAGATAGTTTTCACTCTGCACTAGGACCCAAGATATTTGGTCCTTGAAAATCATTATGTTAGTACTGAGACTGGGAAAATGATGCTTCACACAAGTGGAACAACAATCTCCCTTGACTGACATGGAGCAGTGTGAATGCATGTGTTTTCTTCTGAATTGATGTCATCCTTTATGTTGATGTCCTTGGCCTGTTTGTCGTATAATTTCTTGATGTACCGTAACTTTCAGCCCTCCCCGCTTAAATAAAGGTTATAATAAAACAAAAGCCAAATGCTTGCTCTCGGCTGAAGTGTGCAATTTGCACCTGCAGTTGTGATATAACCCTGCAAGGTCTATTCATCACGTAATAATAATGGTGGCACTTGAGTGAAAGTGAAGAAGAAGAAAATGCAAAAAAGAAGTAATTGCTCTGAAATAATTGCTTTACCTTCAAGGTAAACCGAGAAGCTGCAATCTTTCATGATTTCACTCATAGATGATCCAAAACTAATCAGATCAACATGCACATGGATATAAACTGTTCTCTAAAACATGTCCTCATTTTTTAGCTCCCCATCACTGTTCACAGCCCCTTTTTTTCAAAGTAAGTGACAAACCTTGGCTAATTAGTCGAGAGGCGTGCAGAAATCCCATTTACGTTAGAATTAGCAGATGTGTACAATTGCCTTGGGAGTTCTGAGCTCCTGAGGCAATTTCATAAAGCCTGTGAAAAGTTTGGATTTTTGCAGCGGTGCAGAAACAACAATTTGCAACAACAGTTTACATGACACACATTAGACATTGATTACTGAGATTTAGGCTTTTTGAATTACAAAGTAGTTTATTGGATTTTCGGTGTCAAAATACCCAAGAGTGTTGGGCGCAGAGGGAGTTCTGAGAAATCTACCAATCAGATGAGCATCTTCTGCATAAATGTGCTTTAATATGTTTTAATACATTTTCAGTGAAGCCTATGACACGCTTCAGTGATGAGACACATTGTTAAAATACTGTCTATAATGTGAAAGCCTTCAATCATCATTGTTAAGCGTTATGTTATTAGCTATGTCATCAACGTTCTCTCTGCTGTGATCGTCTTCTGTCGGGTCAGTCCGGGCACTGACACTTGCTCTGCTCCAATCACGCAACAGGTTCTTGACAAGGTACCTTAAAACTACCTCAGCTATATTTAGCATGAGTCCAATCATTAGGGGTCAGCTGTAATCACTGCTAAAGCACCCACAGTTCTTGGTACTCTCAAAGTGTTCATGTCATAGCCTTTAAAGTACAAGGACATTCCTCTGCTAATTAGCAGAAATACTTTTAAATATATACTCAAATATAAATGGGGCATCTCAAAGTCTCCAAGATTTTGTGTGTGCTCACTCGCCTGTTTCCGTGTGCGCGCTCACACTTCAGTCAGCGATGTGTCCGACTGTGTGAGGTGTCATTCTCAAAGCTTGCAAAGAAAATGAAAATCAAGAAACCTAACCCAATTCAAAAAGGAACAGATAGAGAAATGCATTCGCTCTCCCAAACGTGCTCACACCGAAGCTGAAGACCAATGAACGCTTGAATCAGTAATTCAGTTACACCAGGTTCAAGGCACTGAGTAGTAATACAATAGAGATAATAAAAAATACATCCTAAGTCTAAGATAGGGAATATTTCAACAGGCGCAGGGTTTGTTCTGGACCTCTGACCTTTCGTTAATTCATACGCGAAACTTTCCGAGACACAAGTTTGAAAAGCCCTGACCTGAAATATTTTCCTAATTTGCACAACAGATCATCAGTCCACAAAATTCAACAGCCACTTGACCAGAAAAATGATTCATCATTGCAAGGACGATGTTTCTAAAAAATCTTCATTGCCTCTGTCAAACATACTATTCATTCATATGATAATGTTCATTTCTCATTCCAAAAGCACAAACAGCAAACTCGTAACAATGGAAACATTAGAAAAGGCATGAAAATGGAAATGCAATATATTTCATTGTGGGTGGCGCAAAAAAAACCTTCCAAATTCAGTCATGTTTGAGTAAACAAGTCTTTGTTTACAGCACTACCCATCAGAGTTCATCACGTTATTAAGAATCTCACAACACTTTCTGTGCTAAGCGTTTATTTAAGTGTTTCACATAATTCAAGTTAATTAAATTAAGTAAATAATTAAGCAAAGCTTATTTTGCAGGCACTTCAAATTATCTTTTTACATAAATGTGCTCCTGGATTAATCTCACTTTTTTTGTTTTGCTTTGTGTTTTTACTTAGACACAATATGTTAAGTGTCAATTTAAGGGAGTTTTTGATTTAAGGGAATGCGATTCCTCGTCACACTTATTTTTAAGTATGTAGTTTTGGACACCAACAGTTCTCAGAAGGTTCAAGATGTGGCTGGTTGTACCCCGATGTGTATATGTGCTCCAACATGTGGCACAACTGCATGGCCTCTAGTGAATGACTTTCTCCAAACCAATATTTTGATTATGAAAAGCATCACTGCATCAATATGTGTGTACTGATGATTATTGTTAAAGATGTCGTAAGACCATTTTGTGTGCTGACAAAGTCCCAGCCATGCATTGCACTCCTGTAACACAAAACTACTCTGTCCTTTACATTATGTGACAACAAGCGCAACATGTTTTATGCAGCGACGGCAGACAATTTGATTTTCAAATGAAATATCACTCCCCTGGCTGGTGTCAGTTGGATCCCATAGACGGGCGATTGTTTTAATCTGCAGCTGATGCTCTGACATGTTTAGTGATGTTCAGATGCACTGATGTATGCCAGTGCCGACTGGCTGGCTGGATGAGAATAAACACAAGTTTTATGTTGCCAATATTTTTGCTGTTGCACTGTGGGATTGCCAAATTCATAACCTCGCTGACACTACTTTCCTGTGTGGATTTGACTTTTAGATCCCTATTTGCATAGCCCAAAGTCAAGTTTTTGTAATGCTTTGCCTGTCACTTAAGTGCATTAACTTTTAAAAACCCTGTGGATTTAATGATCTGATTAAATGCTTAATGGGTATTTTGCCTTTAACTTAATATGAGCTATCTTAAACTTTTAAATAATTCTTTAAAGCAAATTACATTTTTTATGTTTGTGATACTTTTAGAGTGATTAGTTTAAACCTTTTTCCATGTACACACAACAATGCTTACTTGTATTTTTAATGCCAAATAAACCAAATTACAGTTGCCAGAAAAAAGCATCCTGCTGTGAGGTGACTACAGCCAGTAAGAAGTAAGAAGGCAGCATGACAAAAAATAATGAGGCAGCTCTGTGACATTTCTGTGTCTCTTATATAGTCATATGGCAATGTCATATATAATGAACTTCTGTGCTGAAGCCAGAATCAACATCAACACCAACGCTAGTGTCATGGAAACAGCTCACAAGTGAAGTAAAGACATGAATTATTTGGTCTTATACTAACACCACGAAACAAAGGAGCTTCATTTGAAGTATTCTTGTGATGCTTGTGAGAACCAGACTTTATTTGTCGAGACCCTCCGAAATAAAAAATGCATGCACAGTGGTGGAGTAAGTGCGGCGCTATGAGCTGAGTCAGACTGACCTGACCTCCCCTGGATCTTCAGTCACCAACACGTCTGTCTTACAGCTGGCGATGGGGTTGATTGACAGCTCCACTGGTGGCACCACGAAGCTCTTGCTGACTGGCAGCCACAAGCCTTGGCCCAGACTGTAGAATGATCTGTGTTGGCACAATCACAAAACTTAAACGTCAATCAAACTAGTGTCACATTGTAATATTTTATTGTTATTCACATACTGTACATAAGCATGCATTGTGATTACTGCAGGAATGAGCACAATGAAAGTGTAGTGTTGGTTTAAAAGACTCAGCAGGGCAGGGAGAAACTAAAAATCTTTTACTGCTGGCATATTTTATGATTTTATGTGTTGAGCCTAACACATATGTAATGAACAGAAAGGTCCTTGTATTTATGCCTTGCATTTGGGGGACTGAGAAAGTCCAGATAAGGCAAGGTGATATTGATTTGGGGAGAGTCTAGGACACAAATTGATGAGAGTCTGGGACATTTGGGAGTTTTCACCCAGAACTACGTTTTGCAGTTCTACATATTGTGTGATATTCAAGATTAAAATCAATACACAATGATGTGACGTCAATCCTGTCTGGCAACTGGCAATTTAATTGGTATTCGCATGCGGTGGCACAGTTGGAAGACCTGGACATGGAGGAATATATTAGTAGCTGTGGTGGCCTGATTTTCCTTATAACTAATTTAAAAGAAAATTTCCCTTCTCTTCAAAAGTAACATGCTGCACAAAGCTTTATCATGTGAATGACATCAGTGTGTTGATGACCAACTGCACAAAATGGTGGACAAAATAAGTTGGTTTTGCCAGATATGGGAGGATTGATATTCTCAGGAGGACGTGTTGACTTGTTGCTTGGGAATAACAACACCTGGCAAGGCCTTGGAAATAGCACACAACATGTCTGTTCTTTCTACCTTGTGCTTTTAATGCATCTGAGCATGTGGGCGGCACGACCACAAATTCCTAGAAACCCAGTTTGAATGGCTTTGCTTGTCTGAAATCTTGACATCACATTTAATCAAACTCTCCCATTTGACTCCCACATAGATGATATGACAAAGAACATTTTTCTTCACACCATCTCAACATCCTGTAAGTTTATCCACTGTTAAATATTGCTGACATCCAACCTGTCAAACATGTCTTTGTATGTACAAGACCTGATTACTGGAACATCCTGTTTTCCGGGCTGCCAAACCTCAGCATTAAAAACACTGCTGCCAGTGTATTAATTAGAATCAGAGCATCTGAATGCACTACACTCATTCTGACCTCCCCTCACTGTGTGACAACAGCAACCAGATTTGACTTCAAAATGTTTATTATTAACATTTAAATCATTACATTTAATTCGTCACATCCAACTCATGCCTTCAGATCAGAAAATAATTTTCTCTTTTTCTAGGATGGTTTCCTCCAAAGCTCCTCCTGAGTGAAACCCATCCCTGCTACGATTAAGCTCCCCTTTTTCCTGCCATAGGACCGACTCTAACGCCGTCCAGAGCAATGCAGTCTTTTCACCCATCCTCCCTTACACAGCTCTGATATAGAAACCTTCCAGCAGTGAGGGTTTCCATTTGGTTGCTGCATCTTTAGGCACTTTGTCTGCTATCTGTACCAGTGCATACACGGCTGAAAGTATATGCTCTGCAACTGTGTGTATGTGGTTGTCATTTCATCTTTCAGACTCTGAACTGACACAGTGCTTCCACCAAGCAGGAGATTTGGGTGCTGCCTTTGTGCGTGTTTGTGTGTGTGTACCCTCCTCCATCCGAGTAATACTTTTAACTGGCAGTGGACAGCTGAAAGATGGAATGCGTTTTTTGTGCAGAACAAAGATTGTGGACTCAGTACCTCATTTCTTAGAGTGGAGTCACGCTGAGAAGCCAACTCCGCAAGGTCAGTGTGAAGAGGAACAGGTTTACTGTGACGAAGAACTCTTCCCGCCTACATACTGGAGGAGTGGGGAGCATGAAGGCTATCCTAACTCACTTAAGGGTACACAGCTGAATAAAACTGAATGAAGAAATGGCCACATCAACTTCTGAAAGGTGTCTAGACAAAAATGGTGCATGCTTATTGATAATTATTGTTATGTTGTCATCATTGTTTGGGGTTATATACACACCATGCACAATGCAAATATCATCTGCCAGCACAAACCATGCACACTATGCATACTGCCATATCCACCTACCTCTTGTCTTGTATATACCACTACAGAGACTATCCATATTTATTTCTGCACATATTTCTGCATACTCTGCACATATTTCTGCATACTCTTGCACTCTGCTATATATCTATTTTTTTGCTCTATTGTCTCAGGATTTAGGAGAAAAAAACGCCTATGTTCACCTCGTCTGTTAGTCTACTTACATGTAAGTATGGAGAGCAAAGTGAAACCAGAGTCAAATTCCTTGTATGTGTACATGTACCTGGCCAATAAAACTGATTCTGATTTTGATTCTGATTACAAGGCAATGCATTACTGTAATTTACTTTTCCATATAACACACTTCTGTTTCAATTGCAATGACAGAAGATAGAAGAGATTGTTTATCACTATTATAATTTATATGTATAAAAAATGTATATAAAGTATATGCTGTAAATAGAGTTTTTAGTATTACTACATACATTAGTGATCTATCTGATTATCTAACATCCATATGGTGCCTAATAAGAACAGAACAAATGCATAACATTAGTACATCCCATATTTTATCAACATTAGTGATGTGTATTGGACAGGCTATCCACAAAGCCTTATACTCATCATCAGTAATATTTTCTTATGTATCAAAACAGATTGCCTCTAAGTGCATGTAGCACACTGGGTCAGGCTGAGCTCGACTATTTAAGGTACAAGAAGAAAAAAACAAATTTTAAATAACAGAAAAAAACAGGATGGTTTTATGAAACCTTTTGAAAAGAACAGCTGGTTGGTACCGAGTGCGTCCTTCGAGCCTTGCACTTCTTCAAAAATGTCAGACACAATGACCCCATCAAGAATGAGAAGTGTAACAAAAATGGCAGTAAAAGCATTTGAAAGGAGTCCATCCAGGACTGCCCCTTGGGCTATTTCTCCACGTAAGAGCCCATGGGTATGACTTCACCCCAGCACGAGGCGGATTTGTGTGTCCGTCCAACTGTGTCTACGTGTATCAGCAGGCTGCTCATCTGTATGCTCCATCACACACGCCCACACACACACACGCCAAGAACACCACTGTCATCCCATTGTGTGTCCGCACAGTCACAGATGGCCGGCAGAAGTCATACGCCAGAAGTGAAGGACTCACCTGAAGATCCTCTCTGGGGCCTGCTCTCCTGTAACTAGGTCGTAGCCTTTCTCCAAGTTAGCATACGGCCAGGGACTTGAGGACAAAGAGGAGGAGATCAGAGAGAGAAATATATCAAAAAAATCTGTTTAAGAAAAAAACAAAAAACTTACAATTACATTCAAATGCTTTCATGCAATCTGAGAAAAAAATGTAGGATGATAATCATTTTTAATCATAAATGTAAACACGCACAATATAGTGAACAAAATTCCTTGATCAAAAGTTTCCATATGGATGCGATGACCCTGTGTCAGCTGTTACTCCTACAAAACTGCGAATGGAAATCCGATCTGCGACTGGACTGAATCCAGCAGCTGACAGGTGGAGCTGAATAATAATGAGGGACCTTTTAATTGAACCAATGATTGGGCAAGCCAGCTAATTGTCAAACAAGGTCAGAGAGATGGCTCACTTGACTTACTTTTCCATCCCTATCACGTCAATTTCTACTACTTGTCTTTCCTTTTTGTGTGTGTATGTTGTTCTCTATTTATCTCTCTGTGTCCTTCGCTCTTTCACTCTCCGGCCTTCCCCTGCTGTTTTCTTTCATTACATACTATAACATCCTGCCTCTTCCTCCCTGTCTGTACTTCTGATTACCTCTTCTACTTCCTGAAGTTAAAAGCCCGTACAGGTGCGTTTACATGTTTTAGCCCATTAACTGCAAATTGCTTATATTTCACATTACTGGCGACCATTTTTGAAAGCATACAGTAAGTTATTAGATTGATTTTCTACCTTGGTTTCCATTCATTTTAATACTCCGAGGATCAGTTTGCAGGGACTTGAAACTCCGGATGGCTAATCCATCACAGCCAACAATTCACCTTTATTTTATGTAAAGTTAATATCGTGCGGTAATGCAGTTGGGAGCAGGGACGGCGAAACCAGCCAGGTCGTTTGAGTACAAGTGAATCTTTCTGATATAGAGCAGGCGGGACTTACCCTTCGTTTCGACCCCAGTCGCTGCGAACACAGAGATGTTTATGGTCGGGGTCGGGGGAGTAACCCTCGTGACAGCTGCATTCTCCTGCGACACAGGGAACAAGAAGGGGGGCACAGTGCCAGATATTTATTTATCCTCAGTAGCTGAATAAATTACCATGTAAGTGACTCTGGCCTGCTCATTCATTAGAGATTTATCAAATAAGCAGTTGCCATGCTACCTAATTTTCCAGCTAATTCCCTCCAACAAAACTGGAGGACGTTTACGGTGACACCAGTGCGATAAACCGGGTTATTTCCGAAAATATTTTATGAGAATTAACAGCAATCATTTTCTTGGAGTGTTCGTCTTCAAGCCAGGATGAAGATGCATGTTTCCATTATTGATTTTTCTCGCTCATAGTAAGCTCCACCAGTTAAGTCAAGGACCTGTTAGATAAACATACATTTGCCCTGTGTGAAGAGCTCGAGGTCAACCATCAGTCAGCGCTCACATAAGAAAACATGTGACAAGGATGCTGGTGGCTAGAATCTGACAAACAGTTTGCTCCCAGTATCACTATAATACATCTTCATCATCCTCACTGAGGTATTTTTGTCCTTGAGAGTTTTGTCTCGGTGCAAGATCTCCACTGTCAGTCATGCACCTTTCTGGCTATTGGTGCTGCTGATTCACCAGCCAGCCATTAAGCTAAAAGATCAATGGGCAGCAACGTCTAAAAACATCATTTAACTGGTTATTAACAATGTCTTCTGGATGTGTAAAGCATTTCTTCCATAGATGGGTATCTTTACTTACTGAATCAGCAGAAGGACATCTGTCTTAAAAGCATGGATCATGTAACAATACATGGAAAACATTAAGTAATGCGAGTCTTAAATAAAAGAGAAATAGTTCAGCCAATATTTATCTCTCTTCCTCCGGTGAATTACATAAGAAAAAAAAAGTCTCTCACCCCTTCTGTAGCTGTAGACACAATATTTTTTTGCTCTCCTTGTCCTGTTAAGTTACTGCTTCTCAGATAGCATTAAATAAACCAATGAATATGCATTTGGTTCATTTTATCTGGGCCAGTTCTATCTGTTCCATAAAGACATATTTGCCGTTAGTGTCATGTACGATAAATGAAATATTTAGAACACACTGCATGTGAAATGCCTTTTAAGTGGATGGATGCAATTGTGAAATCTTAAGTCATTGATAGCAACTTTTCTATTAGCAGCATTCCTAAAATAAAATGCTACTGACTGCTTTCTGTTGACCTATATGGAGGCACAACACTGGAAAAATGTGTAATGGCCACCCAGGCAACACCATTCACATTTTATCACCTAGTCTTTAATAATTTACTGGTTGAGTTTAAAGCCTCCAGACTCTCTCATGGAGTGATGCATCGCCAGGATCCAGTCGGAGAGAAGCAACAAATGTCTTTATTTGCTTGTGGCTAGTTCACGTGCCCTCGCTAAATGAAGAGCAAGAGCTCTCGAAATGGCTGCACTTTAAAATACGGACACGAGTAAATGTCAACAAAAATTCAAATAGCCGTTTTTGAATAAAAGATGAATGCTTACGGGATAACAGTTTTAGCCATGATGAGAATTTATGTCCATCATTTGAGCAAAGAACTTGCATTGTCATTTTGTTCATAACAGAAATCAAATCAGTGTTTTCACTATTTTCTGACTTCATGCCACCATGTTGAAGGTAGACTTGGTTAGGGTTGGAGCAACATCATGATTTGGGTTAAAATGACTACTTTGTTGAGGTAAAGGGATTTTCAGCATCATGGTTACAATAATAACCACCGGGTTGAGGTTCATCAATAACCAAAAGTAAATGGAACCCACTTTGATTATCAGTTGTAACGAGAAACAAAAAGTGGTCTCTTGTGTTCTTGCCTGATATTTGTTGACCCCTCAAACCACCCCAACCTTAAAAATCATAATTCCTGTGGTTGCTTGTGGACTGTGTCACTTGATCAAAAATATATAAGACTGATGCTGTTGTTTTTCTTGGAAGGACTCCCAGGCACACAACCACGTACACACACTTGCATACACACCTTCCCACTGTTACTCTTTACCTACACATTTAACCTCAATATGTCAAGCTGTGTTTAATTCTTCCTGACTTCTCACATATGCAATGGGAAGGATTTACAACACAAACTCTGATTTGCTGGTAAAAAAAAAAAATGCCTGACTGCACCTGTGATTGACTGGAGAGGAGAGATGGGAGATCCAGGAGCACCACTGACAAGATGCCTGCTGCTCCTGACACAACCGTTAAACTCAGCTTGTGCTTGGACCAAGAGGAAGCATCTGATAGGGCGTGGTTGACTTTCTTCATACACACCAGACAAAAAGATAATTGATACCTAAGTTACCAAGTGATTCTTTGCTGAATGACCTGCTATCAAAGCAAGCCAATCAAGAGGGAGAGTTCAGTTTGTGTCATAATTTCATATGTGAACTAAGATGATGATGTAAATGATGTGATTTTTTTCATATGTATTTTAGTACACTGAGGACCCATTCACTAAAAGGATGGAAATGGTGTCAGAGCAGGAATTGGAGAATGAAATTGGAAATGAGGACACAAGAGGATTTGATAATTAAAGGAAAAGAAGTTATTCCAGCAATCTTGTGGAGATGATAGTGGTAACACAAACAAATGGGATTTTCAAGGATCCACACGTGCTTGAGAATTTTGCAGGAGGAAAACTTGGAGAGGTTCGCTCGGGTCAGGATTACAAGAAGTGGGATGGTTATCGCTGAATGTGCATCGGAGAGGTAGAGCCATGACGATTCATGTATTTGGAGATACGGGTAGCAGCTGCGTGACGTCCACTTCCCGCTCGGATCAGAAGCAAGGAAGATGGGAGCAGTAAATGACATGCCGCTATCAGTAGAGGCCAAGTCATTTTGGGATATTGCAGGTGTGTAGCAAGACAAGATTTCAAGAAGCAGAGGAGGAGGATAGTAATTCTGTGTCTTGACTTTTGAAGGGGAGGTGCCGGAGAGAAGGTGAGACCATCTGAGAGAACTCCTCTAAGATGTTTCAGCCGTCATGAATATGGAACACGTTGCTGCAAAATGGAGAGGAGTCAGAAATGCGGGAGATTTGGTGAAGATAATTGCTATGTAGAGGAGTGCAAAGAAAACAAAGAGTGAATGATGTGGCTGCACTGCGAGGAGAAATCACCGTGTGGGTTCAGCAAAGTGAATAAAAAAAAAGACTTAAGGAAATGAAAGTGAATAACATCAAGGCAAAAATGAGTTTCATGCGCTGAAGCTGCTGAGAGATTGGGGAGAAACAACGGACTGGTGGTCGCGCAAGAGGAACAGGGGCAGGAAACAAATGGAGCTGATCAGAGTATTTACATGGACAAGAAATTATTTTGTTAATTATTGCCATGGTTATTAATTGTGACAGGATTAAGATGGTGTTGGAAGCTGCCAAGAGATTCCTGAACGTGAGTCTGGATTGTAGAAAGGACAACGTCGTGAATGGGATGAATAGTTTCACTGTGAGTCTGTTACAATCCAGTAGGTGGCGGTAATGCAACTCAAACGGATGCCACTAAACCAACAGAAGAAGAAGATTGGTTTCATACCTGCAGAAAATAGATGAGTTGTGAGTTTAGACTAATAACAGGTTTATATTTTCTATTACTTGTCCATAATGTAATAGAAATGCCAGCTAATCAGTTTAATATCATTTCATGTCCAGATTCTTTACAAACACCAGAACAAAACTGAAATAGCATATACACACAAGCTTTTTTGTTTTTCTAAACTGTTCTGATTCAAAATCAGTATTCGAACAGCAGCCAAAATGTTGTCTGAGCTCATTTGGATGAAAGCTGATGATACATGATGATACGGTAAACAATTGAACCAGTTAATATTTGAATGTGCACGAATGATTAGTGCATCGTGCTAAAAACAAATATATAGATGTTTTCCTTTCATTTGCATTTTTGCTTCAAAGTGTTTCGAATGAGAGATATTGGGTTCTCAAAGTCTTTGTCGACAGTTACTTTGGAAAGGAAAGGGTGGCAACCAGAAACATTGTGAACTGGAAGCTTTAGTTTTCGCTTTAGCTTTGATCGCAAACAGAAGTAAACCTCTCCCTCTCGCTCCCGTGATGCTGCACGGGTGTCAAAAGGTCAACACACCTTTTCTGGAAATTCTACATCCCAGTATTTGCAAAATACAACCTGCCTCTTATTCACAGCGACAGATTGCCTTTATGGCATGAATAAGATATTCGAGAAGCCGGTCTTGTGAGGATTGACCACATAATGTAATTAACAATAGAAAGACTGGCGAATGCATTCAACGGTAGAAAAGAGTAATCACATTCCAATTAAGTGTGCATAATTGATTTAGATACATATCTTATACATAAATACACAAAGCAGTCTCGCTGCACAGCTGTGAGAAGAGGTACGTGTATTGTAAAGCCATATGTGTGCAGGGCCGGAGGCTGCAGACAGACACATTTACTGAATCTTTTCCACCTTATACAGATGAGGTGCACCAGCCTGGAAGCACAGTTTGCCCGTAATCTGAGACAAACCTTGCAAGTAATCAGTGAAACGCGTCTCTTTTCTTTATGCAAATGCTTTTAAGGGAGGATCAAGCAATTAACAGGAAGAGATATGTCTGGTTGATTACAAATTCTGCCGGATTAACTAACCTTTAGACATCTTGCGAGAATCAGCTTTGTGTGGCAGTTTCTCCGTCTCTATAGACCTGGTTCAGATACAGTGCAGGAAGGAGACTCCAACCGACTGCAGCTGTTGTTTATGAAGCTCAGTGACGGCAGACAAAAGGTGAATGTGTACCACAAGGAACTCTGGAGAGGAGGCGTCGTGCTGAATTAGATAATAAAAAACTGCTTCTTAAAAGATAACGCCAGCAGTAAAAACAGCACACAGGGAGGGGACGGGGGGGACGGGGTTGTGATTGTGTGGTCGTTAAAGATGAACTTCACGAGCTGCTAATGCACAATGGCAACTGCACTCCTTTCACATTTACAGTAAGCATTTGGCTGGAGTTAACTTGGGGTTGGACGGAGGCATCAACCATATCAGTGCCTTCATCAGCTTCGTAATGCATTTGGATCAGTTACTGATTTGGTGCTTCGTGGATTTGTTTATTTTTCATAAGCTGTATTTTATGTGTTGGTGTGCGCTTTTCTGCCGTTATGGTTTTAAAATAGCGTAGCTGTCCTTTTATTTGGCTCCAGTTGCATTGATTTTGCATACTTGTTATGATGATGAGTAAAGGATGTCCAAATATGTTTTCCTCAGGCAATTTCACATGTTTCAGAATCTCATCACTTAATTGATGAATATTTGTATTTTGGCATCATTTTGTTTTCTTTCTTGCTCTCGCTAATCTCAATCAAATATCAACACTAAACTGTGAGCTATTCGTATCACCTCATGCTGCCTTAACAAATCCAATGTTTGGTTCAGGCAAGTGGAAATTGAGTGTTTATCAGGGGGTAGTCGATCGGAGTTAAGGGCTGCTGAGAGAAAGTCAGTCTGTGAAATGATGTCATACTAAATTCTGGGCTGATGGTTTGCATGCACTCATTTGAATGGACAGGATCATTTATATCTAATAGTTGTTCACAGCATTTTACAGCAGTTTTAGAAAGTTTTACACTGCAACAGACAGACATATTCAAACCTCAGTGGTTGATTGCTATAAACTGTTTATCAATGACAATAATCGAGTGGTGGTGAAGCTCAAACCAGGTGCTGCTTCAGCAAGTGTATCAGGTATCAGGTAATCAGGTGCATCAATGTAAACAGACACACCACACTACACTGTTTTCCAAAAATGGTTATCGCTTCCCTGGTAATGTGATTGCAGATAATGTGCTACACAAAAGCTAATGTGGTGAGCTCCAGACCCAACATCCCTTGACACTAAAGCTGCCTCTGCTGCCTTCAAACCAGACTCTGAGTGGCGTTCGCGAAGGAGGGAACTGAGGTACAGGTCAAACAGCGTTCATGAAGACAGGACTGGATCTGCAGCATTAAAGGACCATGCAACTCTGAGAAACACGAACTGGTGATTCATCCTGATGGGCAGGTCTATGACCCACTTGATAGACCATTATCTGGGCTGTTTGAATTTAAATGCCCAAATGCAGTAAGCTGCACTGACTGGATCTCACAGCTGACCAAGCCACACACAAGGTGAAGGAAAGACATCACCTATTATGGAATGGTATGATTTTGTTGCTCGCTCCTATGATGACTTGTTTGTGCAGCAAACAGAGACTCAATTGTGTTTAACATCCGAAAACAAGGGCGTGAAATTTTTTAATATATTTGACATAATTCCTTTATATATATCTGCCAAAATAACTCTCCATGCACCGATAACTGAAGAGCCAATTTGTTCATTCATGAGTCTTTTAATTGTCAACTCATCTGATTAAATTAAAAATTTTCTGTCACGCATTTAAACAAGTACTTAATAACAAATGCAGTTATATATATTTTTTTTGTTTACATTTGATTGGAGCAATTCAATTTAGGTTTCGACTTCATGTTAAACATGTCTCAGATTCTCAGTCATCCAGGTCATGGTTTTCCAAGGAGGGTTGAATCTAGGGCAATTGGACAACCAAGTCCAGTTGCCCTAGATTCGACCCTCCTTGGATTTGTGTTGAATAGTTGAAGATATATATTTTGCCACTGACCATAACTGTAGTGGGATCTATAATAAATGATGTGAACATTGACTGTAAATACAACTGTGTGTTTATAATATGACAACAACAATTTTAAGTAGGTTTAGTATCTGAAACATACTGTCTGTTTACTGTGGCATTTGAAATAGTTACAAACCAGATATATTACAAGCTACAGTGGTTTATTTACACATCCGGTAGTTGAGGATGTATGGAAGCCTTTTGGGGACTTTATTAAAACGATAAAAGTAAACTTAAAAGTGAAAATGTAGTTCCAATGTAATAATTTACCTCATATGTATCGTCTGAGTAAAAATTAATAGGACAATGTTAAAATTCATTGTATATTGCACTTTAATTTTCAAATTTGAATTAACATTTGAATATTGTCCACCTGGGTACGAAAGCTTTTCCATTTTCATTTTAGTATTCGTTCATTTTGAGTTTTACTCAAATAACACATTATTACTGTATGCGGAAGATTATAATGCTCTTGTGGAATTACATTTTTATTTTCAAGTTTACATGATCATTTTAATACAGGCTTCCTTACGGAGTAATATTATCGTTCAGTTGGAGTCGTGTTTCTGTTCCCCTGATGAATGTACGTCTAATAGTTGTTATCTTTGAGCTCTGTTTTTGGTCTCTACCAGCTCCTGAGGGACATATCTGGCTCTGTAGCTGTTAAATACTCCACCGTGTTCCCCAGCTGGTCTCAAACTGTGTCTGTCTGCTGTTTGGTGCTCAGCAGGTAGTGCTCAGTGGCGTTTTAGATCTCTTTCACTCAAAGCAGCTGCCTGCTACGACCGAAAACAACACTATGAGAGGCCTGAAAGTGAACCAAATCAGGAAGGTTGTGACTCAGGCAGCTAAACAATGAGCTGAAACTCGCTATACAGCTCTGTAAAGCTGAGGGGAGCTGCAGATTCAGGTGATTATTCCCTGTAGGTTCACCGTAACGAGTTAACCCTTTCACACTGTTTTCACACTGTTATTATAAATGTTTCAATTGTAGCTGCTTTAATGTTGTTTTTCCTCTAAAGTGTAAATACCTAGGACTCAGTAGCAGTAAGACCCCAGTCATCAGAGGTTCAAAGGAACAGCAGGAATTCATTTTCAGTGGATCTCTATTTGGCAAAATTATTGTCTCTTTGACTTAAATAGCATAAGAAATGTGGATGTGTGGTGTAGGCGATGCTCATTAAAGCATTTTAACATGAAATGTTTTTCTCTGAACTTTGCAGTCCCAGCTCACAGCTTTGCAAGTGGACTCGACACAGGGCTGTCCTTACACCCCGTTCATTAATTTAAAAAGGATTCGTTTCTGCAGTTTATGTCGGTGGATATCCGACCCAAGGCAGACGGGACTCGGGACTTCAGACAAAAATGTAGAAATTATGTTCGGGTAGAGTCAGCGAACAACAATCTACTGATAGCCTATTTAAAACATTGCCTTTTGATGGCCATTTACAAGGCGTCCACACATGTGTAATCAGGATAAACAGGCAAGCTGCAACCACATGTTGACAGGGTAACACAAACTCAGTGCTTCAGCTGACGTTAACTACATCAGGCTCAGGTCAGGTTCAGAGTAAAAAATAAGAATGCCTGTCAGTTTAGGGATGTAGTCAGTTGTTACTCTCTCGGATTCATTTAGTTCAAACTAGCTAATATAAGTAATATTGGCATAACAAAGCAGCTGAAGCTTGGTTGCTTGCACTCCTGGCAACCAATCAAGAACCAGTAATGACCTGCCGACCTACCTACTCTTTGCAGAGTTTGAGCCATAAAGTCAGCCCATGTTTAATCCTATTGGCAAAATTGGAGTCATGTCGCAACTGGAGGATATTTCTTGGTAGCTGGGAAGCCATTTCTTCCATTTGTTTCTGTAACCATGCTAACTTCGCATCTTCAGTGTGGCCCAGATCAAGTGCAGCAGACTCAGTAGTGGAACAGTAGTCATGATCTGTGTGATCTATATCCATAGGGTGATCCTTTTTTTTTTGGCTTGAATCTGTAATCAGATTCTTCTTTCCTTTGCTAAACCCTGGGCTTTGGGGCATTCAAGGTAAAGCAGATCCACTGAAAAAGCTCTGGGGCAGCCACATGTATACGTCCGATAGGAGCTGGAGGCTCAATCAAGTCTGTACCCTAAAAGTGTTGGTTGCATACTCCTATGTGATATAGATATGGTAAAGCTGTCTCATCAGAAATTAATTGCCCACCATCTTTGCAGTTATTTGTTTTTGGGAAATATTTGGAGAATAGAGTTGAACCAAGCAGAAGCTGTGCACAGGGACACAGCAGTGGTGGTTTGTACTGCTGTCCTCTCATCTTTCTGACTATTTTCAGCCTTTTTGAGCTCATGATTCAACTAACACAAATGTCATTTTTATAGACTAGTGTGCCCAGTTGCTATATTACATAGAGCTATACATTTGGCTGAAGTTGTCAAGCAGCCTGAGATCCTGACTCTGCTGTGCAAAAAGCCTATTCGGCGGTGCCAAAAGTTATGGTTGACTGATTAGGAACTTGTTGTCGGCACAATTTTGAGCTAATCACCTGTGATTGAAAACGGCCATTTGATGACATTTATCTATTTAACTGTGCTCACTGTGTTTCTTTCCTGTTACGCTCCAGCCAGGTTTCTACACAGACACAAAACCTGATACTGCACATGGGGATAGTACCATCCAGCATAAACACCAATATTAGATTGCCAATACAATTTGTCACTATTATGTCACTGTGTCCTCATTCCGCAACCTCTTTCCTCCGCTCTCTCGCTTTTCTCTCACTTTTAGAGCCAAAAATGTAAAAGAGTTCAAGTGGCAATCACTTGAGACCACAAATCATTTCTCTTCACTCTTCCGCCTGTATAACCAAAACTCATGTTACAAATGGCATGTTTCATTATAATGATTTCTAGTACCTCACCGAGGCCGCGTGGATGATTTTCACATTTCAAGGTTCATGGTACGGGAACGGAAAAGAGTTATTGTTGTCCTGATGCAAATATGTGCTTGTTATAAAATTTCCAGAAGGAAAAGCCATTCTGCCCAAGGTCTTTGAGCACAATGGCTTGGTCCATTCAACATGAATGTTTTCTCATGGGAGCATGTGTGTGTGTGTTTGTGCACATGTAAGTGCTGTATGCATCAAATTGAAGGATATGGCTTTGTGTACGTGACAATAAACTTGAATTGATGATTTGATTTGATGGTAAAGCAAGGCTGTATGTTAACACTCCAGCAGTTTCGGTTCCAATTAGGTGAGGTCAAGGGAGCCAGGGAGACATAATTTCAAATGAGGAAAACAAAAGCAGCAAAGGAGGTTCACGGGTCTTTATGAGGTTCGTTATGATGATAGATGGAAAGCTGCTGCTGGCAATCTTTTCCTCCTTAGTAAAGCGTATAACTATATGAGAGAGGACAGTTTGACTAACAATGTAATATCACAAGTGATACTCATAAAGTGGTAACTTGAGTCATATTTGAAATTATAATCTCATTTTACAGTCATGATGCCATTCTTTCTTTTTTCTTTCTTTAAATTCCATTATATACATATATAACAAGGATTTTATTACGTTTATGGGCGCATTGTATATTCAACCCTATTTAAATTCTCAGTATCAGGCTGTTATTACATTATCAGTCATTGCATAGACCCACATGGCCCAAGTCCAGTTGCAGTCAGCTAGATCCCAAGCAGCTATCAGGCTATAGGAAGATTTGCATCGTGCCATTCATCCACTAACCTCCACGCTCGCAGTTAAGGCAGGGAGTGAAGGTGAAGGCAGAGAGGATTGATTATCCAGGAGCAGTGACTGGTAGTCAACAGTGACAGTCAACCAGCGTGACATTGAGGCAGGATGGAGGCGCGTGATAGAGATGATGGGAGATAACTGGGCGAAGCGATACCTGCTTGTGATCAAAGGGCACAAAAAATAACAAAAAAGTGTGACCGCTGGTGCATTTGTGTACATGATTGTGCAAAACTGAAGGATGCAAATGGTTTAAAGACATGCATCCACATCCCAGGCCAGCTTTTATTACAACAATGCAAACCCACGGGAAGCAGGAACCCCACACCCAGGTGAATGAGGTATGCATGTTTTTTTGTGTCTTTAAAAGAAGTTGTTCAGTTTTCTAATATTAAAGTCATGTCAAGCTTAGCACCACTTTCTCAATGGCAAATTGGAAGTGTCCATTTCCAACAAAAAATAGATTATGCGACACCACCTCCAATCTGCTAAACAACTCTCTCGCTTGTTAAGAGATGGCAATCAATGCAGTAGACGTGGTGTGTGAACCCACAGGACACAGGGTGATGATTGTACGTTTTCACAAGCATATCTGTATTTTGACCATTTTTACAATGTCTAAAACGATCATTTCAGTCATGTGGCAATTCAACAAAATTTGTAATTGTCAAATGGGAAGCAATCTCAATCCACTTTTAAACACCACCAGTCCACATGCAAGTATGTCTTTGGTAGCTTTTGTGTATTTTCCATTAAACAAGAAACAAGACTTGTCCAAGCAGGTGTTTTCCTGTCTCTTGTCAGTGGGTAAAATACCCACTTTGACGTTGCTTATTGTTGTGGGGAAAATTGCAGCATGCATCTCAAGTCTGCACATAGAGCGGTGTGGATGCACTTTCCTTCCCTATGTGATTTACCCTTTAACATTTCACCAGCAGTGGTTCACACTATTGTTGGAAGTGCAATAAATGCCCCTGGATGACAGAGTTTGTCTCAGTCGTGCTGTCTTCAGAAACAGCACAATTGTGTGTGTGTGTGTGTCTCATTGTTGAGTGCTATTGTGCGGGTGCTATAATCCATGGTAGAGGGCAGTGATGGAAATAGAAAGCTCTTTGGAAGAACACCTTTAATTTTGCTGCTGGATGGATGATGTTGCCCTGAGAAGATACAACATACTTCAGGGCAATTACTGATCAAATAATGTTGTTGCTGAAAAGGACAGATGAAAAGAGGAATAAATGGAGAGAGACCAGGGGACAGAGGAAGACAGAAGTACTAATAAAGTGAGAAGGCTGAATGGACTGAATGAGCAAATGAGCCCAACGCTGAATCACATCCATTACTGATCTCACAATGCATAAACAGCGACTGACACATATATGTCTGCACACATTCAGAATCCACAAACACAGTCGTGCTAACTCAATCTTGGGCATCTTCATGTGTACTGACTGAGTTGAGCGTCTGAAGCTCTAATACATTATGCATCAGCCCTCAACATGCCCTTGACCAGGGTGACATAAATTTCACATACATTACAGATGTAATCCATTCTAATGAGCTTAGACTTTATCTAGTTGTGCATAAAATACACAAGGGAGATACGCCACTCACAGGAAGATAAATATCATCATGCCGCACACTCGGCTTTTGTTGGTCTAGTTTTAATGTCAGCACAAACAGGCGCAGAATTGTACGAGCTGATTGTGTACATACTGCCGTGGAGGCTGGTGATTATTTACCTGGATGGGGCAACAGGCACCGAGGGCTTCTGCTAACACACTAACAATGTTGTTTACTAGTTTGGTGCGCTAAGCTTGGACTCCAGCTATAGAAGACTGGTGCATTTACTCAGCGGCCGAATAAGAAAGGAAAACACACTCTATCCTAAAGCTCACCTTGGCTACTTAATCTTAAAGTGTATCTTTTCTCACTCGGGAGAAAGATCCCCTACAAAACAAAACAACCCAGAGACTTAAAAAGAAAGTCTTGAATTCAACATTGATGCCAAATTTGCATGCAATCCTGTTTTCCATGAACACAATAAACATCTTAAAAAGTCTTAACCTGGTTGTCATATTCTACTTTTCTGTTTGTTTCACAATATGTAATGGTAAATGGTGAAGTTTACAACCTTGCCATCTTCTTAATGACTGCTTCTTTCTTTTCATGTTGCTGCCATCTGATTGGACCAGTGGAACGAGCAATGGCCAATAAGACCTAATTAAATGGTTTATTTATTAAAAGACTTGAATAGAGTGTCTAAAAGTCTCTGGTCCTCTGATTATAAGCTACATGAATAAAATGAATAAATGAATGAATAAAACTCAAACACATTGTTTTGTTGTCTGTGTCCCTTTTACACAAATTTACTTGTATTAGATGGAGGTGGGATCAGAAGGAAGCTAGTGTTGAATTAGTGTGTATTTCACGGCTGGATTGTTTTTATTGTTTAAAATGTCATACGATTTTCTAATTCTTAAATTAAACCAATTAAATATTAAATTGCATGTTTATAAGAAATTTAAAGGGGAAACTGGAGGCTAATTTCTTTGCCTCCCGACAGAGATACAACCTTTTTGTTGAAGAGTCAGATCCTTTCCTTGTAAAACGCACTTTATTCAAACTCAACAGAAACAAAATAAAATTCACCAAAACTGTCTGGATTAGTCTTTCCACTGTTCCAACAATCACCAACTCTGGTATGGTCGAAATAAAACCTTAATTCACTGACCTCCCTCACAGACCTCCCTCTCGCTCCTCTCCAGATATTTTCACATCTAACTCGGTGCATGAAGGGTTTATTTCTCATTTGAAAGTAGTACATTGGATGCCGGGAACTGTTTTCTCATGTTGCTTTTTGTGGAAGTTTATAATGGGGCAGAGGCTAACACAGATTAAACTCCCGCTCGAACATGTGCAGAGGTGAAGTTTTTGGTTTAGAAGCTTTTATTGTGGTGATATTAAGATAGAAAAGCAGCTAGACTGGGATATAGTGCTGATGGTGCAGGCTCAGGCCTGTGGGAGCTGACCAATAAGGCCAGAGCTAAAACAGAGCGTTTCATACAGAGGGTGAATAGAGGTGCTGCAGCAGTGTATGCAAGGTGGAGTATGAGGAAAAATAATGTGATGAACATTATTTGAATATGAGCATAACATGGCCTCTTTAATAAAAAATATTTAAGCTTGCTGGCTCTGAATTAAGCTTTGTGGCTTTTTGAATCCATACAAATAATAATGGTTTCATTGCTGCACGACAATAATCACACCATCAATATTAACACCTTTGCATTTTATTACCTCTGCATCTCTGACATTATACTCTATCTTATGTGTTAGATGTGCAGAAAGCAGTTCCAGCAGGTTCCTGCAATGACTTTTTTTTTTTTTTTTTCAAATCAGAAACACTAAAACACATTTATGAAGCTAACCCTGAAGCCAAAAAAAAAAGAGCTGTCCTTCTTTCCTCCTCATTCTGGCTATTGCAGTCCTTGCAATTATGACAACATAAAAGAGGTTCAAATGCCTGAATTTTCTTATTATTTCAACATCCTCAACAAGGCTTGAGCTATGTTTTTAAATGACATTTCTAAGCAGCGTAAAAAGAATTTCAACTTGACTCAATGTCATGATTTTACATTTATGCTAGATTTTTGTTCCAGCATTTTGTTGGCTGATTATGAATCCTTAGCTTTTTGTAAACGACATAAAGCCATTCTATATGAATGTACCTGTACAATTCTCACCTGTTCCTTAACGATAAATGGAGCTTTTTTGACCAAGAAATTCATGATCTCATGAAGGTCTAAATAGGTCAAACTTTTTCTTCTACTGAATTGCACAGCAGTTATTGGATGATATAAAGGAAAAAAATACATAATATTTTGTGAAATTATATTATTTGCTCAACAAATAGACCCTGCACGTGTGTCTGCATGTTTATATGGACTCACCTGTGTCCTGATCGCAGATCTGCTCGCAGGGCTCGGTGGCCCTCTGGCCACAGTAATCCTGGACCCACTGTGTGGACGAATTGGTCTGATAGTAGAGGGTTAGCTTGGCTGGGTTCAGCCAATTAGAAACATCCAGGAAGCTGCCCATGCTCACCACAAAACTGCTTCCTGAGAAAAAACAAGGAAAAGGCAAGACAAAATTCTCGGGTAAACAATAAGAGGTAGGAAAAATAAAGGTTGATTGTTTGATATTTCTAAAAGCTCCTTTGCCGCCTCTATTGCAAAATCAATTGGAAAAGGAGCTAATTCTTTTGTTTTCACTGTAATTTTAATTCCCCTCCTGACCAGGCTGAATTTAAATGAGAAAATTAAGACCTATAATGTGTGTATTGATGGGATTTCCTAGGTAATTGCAGTAGAGGGGCTAAAAGAGTTCCACGAGTCAATCAGTAAATGCTATGCTCATTGACGCTGACTTACCTTTCTTTCTTACTGCTCCCAGACCAATCGTTAAACTCTGATCACTGAACAAGATTATCCCTAATTGATGCCAATGACTTTTACTTCCGAAGAGAGCTGTGAGGAGATTGTGCTCACCAGAGAGCTGAAAGCACAAAGATTCTTACACAGCTATATTGTGCGGACACTGCCGGGTCACGGAAGGTAAATGGAAGTGTACATCTCCGTGTCAAATTGAAAATGTAGGTTGAAAAAAAATAGCAATTGTGAGATTAAAAAGGATTCGTTTTTTTCTGTTTCTTGATGTGAAACCCTGTGATGGTGGTCTCCGGGCTGGATTTTTAAATAGAGGATTAATGCAGATGGAAAAGCTTGCGAAGCCAGCAATCAAATCTGAGTCACAGGAAAAGTTACAGGGCCGATGCCCTGCAGTAAAACACATAACTCAGAGGAGAAATACCCCACAATGCTCTGCACTAAGGACTCAACAGATAAAGCAACAATATCCCAAACCTTATCTATTCTTTCTTAACGTTTCAGTTGTTCTGACTTCTAAACAGAATGCTACTATTCGCCTCCTCCTACACACATTAAGTCACCGGCCACACAGGGCCTTAAAAAAATACACTCATATGTTAAAGTTAAATTTTCTGACGTCTGGCGAACTTGAGTGGAGCCTCTCATCTCGACTGTACAGCCCAATAATAGGCCTGCTGTGTTGCGCTCCAGTAAATATTGCATTGCTTGTAGCCATTATTCTGCAGCACCATACAAGCTAAGCTGCATCTACCTCGATAGTGAAGTCATATGTGAATGGTTTGTGAGATGTATATAAAGGACAGCACGCTTTCTCGCAACAATAGTCGTGAATTAAATCTATAATTTAGCTTTTAAAATTACTGAATGTTGACCAGTCCCTCAGCAACAAGGCTCTTGAAAATGAAGTATCCACCAAAATGTCACGAAGGCTGAAACACACACATAATTCCGCAGAAGGGATCCCTAAAAGCATCTCCCAGGTCAGACTGACCAGAGGTGAGCATAACAAGACCATTTCCTGCACAGCGCCGCAGTTTAGTGAACAGAACTGCCAGCAGCCCTCATTTGCTGAGAGAGCGGAGAAATGTAATGGCTCCGGCTCACGCGGCGAGGAGGCAATTGTTAGATTATGGGTTGGTTTCTAAGAGACCTGTGAAGAAACCCCTCCTGAGCTGTAAGAACATCGCTGATTGCTGGCAATTTTGCTTTGCATGTTGCGCATCGAGCGCAGAAGACTGGGGAAAAATTATTTTGTCAGACGAATCCCCTTTCAACTGTTTTGGGAACTGAGGTGGAAAAAGGAAGCATCGCACTGTCTGTGTCATGGTGATGGTGATAATTAAAGAAACTGTGCTAACCTGGCAGTTGTGTTGTCCCCCAAAAGCATCCATTTATATTAACTGACACATTATTATGTATTTTTTTATTTTCATAACTTGTGCTTTTGCTGTTTTTCTATAGTCCTCTAATGCACATAATTGTTTTTTGGCTTATCTTGACATTGTATAGAGATACATGAATAGAAAGATAATTAAATGACTGATTTCTCCTTTTTTAATCTTGATAGAAAGTTATGCATTTGTGTATTTGTTAAGTTTTATTACCACCTTTGGACTGTAATTTTAATGAAGCTATTTATAACCACCCTCTGAGCATCATGCAATAAAAAACTCTCCTTCCTTGACTTAATATTAAAGAAAAAAATTTTTAAAAACATCCACATCACACTTTGGAGGGCTAAAATGAGAATATCTTCCGAATTAGTAATAAAAATAAAAAGGTCCATACATATTAATCTTTAAGACATACCTTTAGTTCCACCCATGTTTGATTTAGCAAGAAGTTTGTCATGATGTTTTTCTGCATCCTCTGTCTCCAGTTCTTCCTGCTACCTACCTCAATATTGGTTTTCCTGCTGTGTTGTTTCATTACCATCTCCTGTCCAACTCGTCTGCTGGCCAACCCTATTGAACCTACTGCTCACACCGATGCTTGACCTCATCTCTCGCCTGCTCCTCTGCCTCCTCTCACTCATTATTTCCTCCAGTATATCCAGACTGCTTTATCGAGGACAGCTCACAGGTCTTACGTGACGGATCATATGCGCCGCCTTGTAGCCATACTGTTGCATTATAGTCCTTCTCCCCTGCCTCTTCCTGTCCTGACCTAACTTATATTTATTCGTGGCTTGCCAGTTCGGATTTGCTTTGTTTGTTTATCTGTTGGATTTTGTTTGTTTGTTTGCTCCCGACTGCCGGCTGCCGACTGTACGCCTGCCAGACCAATGGCTTAAGCTGCCTTTTATCACATCTGCTCTGCCTCAGGTGTCTGTTTTGCTGAGGCCAATTCCAGTATACACAAGTCTGCAGAGGAACAACAAAACAAAGAGTCAAAAGCCCTGCTTGTAGCTCCTTCAGGGTGCACCGGTGATGTTCACCGCCCGTATGAACGTACACATGATTTTCCTGCTCTTAGAGCTTTTATCTGAGGCGCGGCTGCAATGTTGAGGCAAATAAGAGAAAAGGCCATGAGGTCATCAAAATTAAAATAATTCATTCTCTGGGGATCGTGGATGTCCAAGCTGAACCATTCGTTTTTGACCATTAGTTTCTGAAAGTTGAGAAGTGTGCATTGGGTTAGAAGTCGGCCCAAGGATCATCCAAACTTTTATGAAAACTCTTGTGTATAAGTGTAAATTCAGCCTTGTTAGTAGTGGTAGAGCAAAGGTCAGGAGGTCACCAAAGCCAATCAATTATCATTCTCATTCAGGGACTACACATAGCCGTATTAAATTTCACAGCACGCTAACTAGCAGTTGTAAGAGACTAGAGCGCATTGAGGACAAACAAATGAACTGAGATACTAAACAGGGCTCGGACAAGAACTTTCACATTCTCATCTTTGACCTCTTTTACTTTTTCCTGTGAGGCTTGTGTTCCAAGTTGGATTCACCAAACTCTCTTAACTGCACAAATTTGTTGTGAATAGCTTGTTTCAGCCTGATGAATGGCGCCTGTTCACGAGATGTGCATTTGTGAAATTTCATCATTAGGATAATTAATGCCCCTAAAATTGCAGGCAAATATTTGTGGGCAAGTTTCACAGAAATGTTTGCAAAGTGTTAAAAGAAGGATTTCACACTGCAGAAACACTGCTGTTGTTTTGTCCCCTCAGATTTTCATTATTTATGCTGTTGCTGTTTTTCTATAGTCCTCTCATCCACATTGTTTTTGTGTCATCTTGACATTGTATGGAGAAACATGAATAGACACATAATTAAATGACTGATTTTTCCTTTTTATGTCTTAATAAAATACGCGTTTGTCTGTTTGCTGAATTTATAGTCCAGCTGTCCTCGGAGCAGCGCCGCTCTGTGAGAGAGGGAATGGTTAGTTAGATGCTAAAAAAAGCATCTTATAAAAGCATGACTAATATGAGAGGTGGTCAAGGGGACGTGACAGTTACGGAGGTATTAGGTGAGAGAATATTATAGCCTACAGGTGATGTTAAACTGTCAAGTGTTATAACGGAGGATGATCCCGGACAGAGACCTGCACAAAGACCCCGAGGCGGCCGAGTTCAGAGTGAGAGAATTTTTTTTCTGTATCACATTTAAACTCCAAATTCATTCAGATTCAGGCATAATGATTCTTAGGTCAAGTTAGTGTTTTTTTTGCCCTGTGGAGATGTCTGTGCGTGACTCATAAGACAGATCTGCAACAGGTGAATTTCTTACCCGAGAGGAATTTCAGAATAGGAGAAAATTGGCCTTAAATTCTCTTCAATGACTCGTACGTGCCACAAATCTGGGTGGATTTTGCATGAGGCTCAATGTTGTTGTGATTTGATTGATAGTAATATATATATCCAATGATACTGTGTGTGAAGTCATTTGATTGGTTTGGGAAGGACAGGTGGGAGGAAAACTAATCAACGCCTAACAATACGATTCATCCGAGTTCGACATTAAAAGCTTTTGTCTTTTGCATTATATTGACTTACATGATATCTTCCATGTTCATATTACATGTAGTACACAACACACTGCATGAACTGATTTTTTGTGTACCGCTCCATCTCTATTGTGTGTCCATGTGCACACAAACTGTGGACGTGTGGGCGGACTAGAAATGAGGCCCCGGTGGCAAGAGCACCTGATTGACTGATATGTGAATGCAGAGCTTTCAGAGATATGGCAATCATTAGTTAAATTGCCTCAGCTCCTCACTCCCTCTTACTTCACTTAACTCCTTGCACATTTTCCATATTGGCCTCTCTTACCTCCCAGTGAGGTTTATACTGTGGTATCTTGCCAATACACGGACCCAATTTACAAGCCAACGCGGAATTTAAAACAGACTCAGTGGGACGGCTCTTGAAGCGGTTGCAGAGTGCCCATGTCTGCATACTTGATTATCCTGAATTTACATTTATTTTGCAAATATTTTCAGTTAGTTTACTGCCTCGATGTTGGCATGTAAATAGACGGAAAACAGCTTTAACAGCTCCATTTTGTCCAGGTGCTTTCTCGACATTTTGACTTGATGATATAGCTTGTTTGTATGCCATACAGACGGCTTGTTGCTATATATGGCGTGGATAAAACAGAAATAAACTTCAGAGACATCAGTCATATTGAGCATATTTTTGTCATGGCAACTGAGAAAAGTGCAAACCAGAGAGTAGGTTTTCTATTGTCTGCAGTCATATGTAATAAAGCTGGCACACTAAAAGCTCCCAGTGCAAAAACACAGAAAAAAACAATCATGTTTTGAGAGCACTGCTTTTCATCAGTCTGATGGCTCAAAATGTCATTCAGCTGTTTTGTGGCGGTAATAAATTTTTTTTCATCGGGAGCTTTCAGTGTGTGGGCTTTATTGTCCCGATTTTTGCTCATCTTTTGGTTCCAGCCCGTGATTTACTTTTTGTTGGGCGAATGCGCGTCTTTTGTACTTTATCAGTCGAGGAGAGGGGGCATTGACACTGAAAAGCATTGAAATTGAAAACCACAAATCACGGTTGAGGGGGTGGAGATTTCACTGCGAGCCATTTGTAAATAGAAACAGAGGAAGCGTGCGGAGCCGTCTCTGGTCCATTAGGTGTTCCTCCTAATGACAATAACTATACAAATTACATAATATTTTTCACTCAATAACAGCGTGTACCTACTCGACAGTGTGCTGCTTGAAGGACAACTGTATCCAATTGTGGCTGGGGAAAAAAAGCTGTACCATGATGGATAGTGACTATTATGATAGCATGCTCCACATGTCTATAACACAAAGCTCAACACTGCCCAGGGCTCAGGTATGTAGGTACTAGGTACAGTATGTCCCGCTACAAATGCTATAGGTGTATCACTGAATTGATAAGTGATTTCACACTCCTCCTCACCAAATTGCATTCTGAGTGAGTTTATTGGGTTTCCTGTCAGCAACCAGCCTTTTCCCTTTACTGCAAGGGTCTCAGAATTATTATTGACAGAGAGAGAAATGTGAGAGCTTCTGGATTTTACACATCATGTAGTTTAAGCAAAAAAAACCCAAAACAGTTCAATAAAGAAAACTGAGCTAATTGAGTATAATTGTTGATTTTCTCTTTTGGATATTCTGTTAAATGAATATTCAGCCGAGGCCTAATGAATGCGTCACACTTACCATCCGCGACAAAATGCTCAGGCACGTGGAGGGTGACCTTGACGGAGAGAGGGCAGGAGTCCTGCGTAGCGTAGACAATGGCAATGACACATGTGCTGATGGTGATCAACGTCAGGGTGACCTTATTTAGAGGACTGTGTGGGTGGCCTGGAGGTAGAGAAAGAGAAAAAGGTAAAGGTGAACGCTTTGACAGACGCTCTTTTGTTTTGATCAGGGTCTCTAACAGATAACTGCGTTTGAACATCTTTTATGAGAAGTGACAGGGTTCTAACTTTCACACAAAAGGAACATAATCCACACAGACACATAACACAAAGCTAAAAGCAAATCAGCTGCTTAGCGCTATGCTTTGTGGAGAGTATAGCCTCTAAGCCTCCTTCAATCTTTGAAAATGCATTTAATTGTGCTCCTGATTTATGAATTTAACCCTGGTTCACGTTTGGCCCGGGTAAGTAAAGGATGACTTAGAATACCCGAGCTTCTGCAGAACAGGCCAGATTCATTTGCAGGGGTGATATATGATCTTATTGCCTCTGACAGGGTTATAGATTGGTTGTTTTGGTTGCCCTTTGGCTCTGTCAGGGCTCCCATTTCCAAGCCAGGATATAAGGAATGAAATTAGCCGCTTAACCTCTGTCTACTGATATTTATCATGGGAGAGAAGTCGGCATGTTGAAAGGAGGCTTACTGCGGTGCGATAGGGATAAGGTGGTGGTTCGGAAACAGTGTTCTAACTAGATTTTAACTGTATTTTTTCCCATTGAACTACTTTAAAATGCTCTTCAGGTGAAGGTGCAAGTTTGTTACAAAAGTCAATAGTAATAGTTGTGCTGTTCTTGTTTTCCTGTTCTCAGCAGCGGAAATTCTTGTGCTGGTGAACTGATGTATATTGAGCAAACATCCTATTTGCTGGTTAAAGCTGTGTTACTAGATCAGTGCACCTCAGAAAAGAGACACACGTTTTCAGATGTTTTACCGTTTTCCAAACACAGCGCGACTTTCCAATGCGCAAATGTTTAAAAGGGTTAAACCGAAGCAGCATGCCATCGTAGAAAGACTACTGTTGAGTTTAATCAGTAACCCTCCAGGTGACAGGAGAGTCCAGCGAATCCAATAAGAAGTTTGGAAACAGTGAGACGCCGCTCAAGGTCAAAAGAGGCAAAGTCACTGAATTGCTTGTCTCGATATTGTGGAGCGACGAGAACAACAGCAGCAAAAGTGGCGGAGCAGTTAATCCCTTTGGGGTGTGGGTGGTGTCACCGGGCTTGTGAAGGGGTCCCTCAATTACTATAAAAGCCTACTGAGTAGACAAAGGCATGTGCGCTCACGACGGCAAACACTTACTTTATGGCCACCTAGTCCTTGCTCTCATACACACCCAGAAACAACTGACATTTAGACAACGACAAGAGTGAATGTAAAGCAACAAGCAAACACAACCCTCAATAAAATTTGTTCCTTTTTATCTGTTCCCCTCCGCCCATCTGCTAGAGAAGCCTTTTTTACATGGGCTGTAACTTTAACACGGATCATGACCATGGGTTTTATGTCTTCCCCTGTCCTGAGCTCATGCGCTTTTCTAATAAAATCTAAGTGAGAGTTGACAGTTTGGACAAGGACCCTTTCACTTTGTGAGCAATCTTAAATTTTCTGTGACTAATAGCTTATTTTAAAATCCCACACAAAATACATACTCTATCGCCGTGTTTGTATGTGTGCACTCAGGACTAAATTAAGGGAAGCCTATAAAGCCAATTTATGAGCGCAGGCTGTGTTCATAAACCTGGGCTTACAGTCCTGACCCTCTTTCCACAAAATATCTATTATTCTGTAATACCTGAAGGACCTTATACAGAGAAATCCATTCACTTATTTTACAAACTGATCGTCTTGTTTGGAGTCTCATGAGTGCTGCAAAATATTCATTAAAAAATAGAGGATAGATTTATTCAATTCAAAATTTAGTAATCACCTTTAAGTATTACTCACTTTTGACAACCTTTTGAACCTGGTCAAAGTTCTCAGGTTGTAACTCCTGCTTCCCAAAAACACTGCTGCTGCTCCTCAAGCATTTTTCTGCCAGCCAAGAACTACAGAGGCAAGAATGCAGCTGTGAATGCCAATGATCGGAAAAGCATAAGCCAGCGCCGTTTAATACATACTAAAGCGAAAATATTTCCAGAGAAACACACTCTACAACTGCTATTACAAGTGTTTGCCTTTCTGTCTGCCTCTGCACATCTCCTTTACAACATCGAGTCAGACATCGCGGTTATGCAACAGCTACAAAACTCAGCAGAGTAACCTCGTTCATTCATCTTCTCTGGGTTAAATCTTTGGGTTTGCCAAAACGATATCCTTATCTAACACTGTCTTTTGAATGACTGCGCCTGGGAAGTGTTTTTCAGGACATTTGAGGTCTATTGAAATACTACTACTACTTTTTTCTCATATGAATATAGATGTCAAATATTTTTGGATGTCGATTACAAGGAAAAACATGTTACATAGTGTAAATACTTTGCGTCATAGTGTAAATACTTTTTCTACTGCCACTTTATTTATTGCCACCTTACTTTTATTGCCCACTTTATTTTTATTTATTTTGAGTACTGCATTTCAATTTGCCTGTCTATGAGCTGCTGTAACAAGTGAATTTCCCCTGAGGGGATCAATAAAAGCTATCTTATCTTATCTTATCTTACTACTACTACTACTACTAATAATAATAATAATAATTGTATGTGCATTGCCTTTCCTCCTTCTCTGACACAGCACTGTGTGATAATGAACTGTGTGCAGAGGAAATAATAGGAACACATTGATTGCCATTGCTTTTCAATCACTATGTGAAGACCCAAGTGGACACACATGGACTAATTCTCCGTTTTCTCTCTCGCTCACATACGCACAAATGCCAAATCCACATCCAGTCATCACGATCAAATATCACGATGTGGTAAGGGAAGTTAAAATCATGCTTCCCATCAAAGTAATTCGACTCAGCTTCGCTCATCAGCGAGCCTCCATTTACATCAGCTCATATATCTGCTTCCAGTGTCATTGAGCTGTGCCATGGAACAAGCACTTTATACCCCACCGGGAATGTGCACGACTCCTTCCTACTTCCAGCTACGCCGACAATCCCAGAAACGTCTGGCCTCATTTCACTCAGCTATAGGTCGCCCTTCCATTATTCCCCCCCTCATATTCAACTGCCGTAAGGTTGGAATTCATTTGTTTTCAAAATGTTTTATTGTATTTTATTCCATTTTACTTTACTGCCTTCTCAGCAGTATGCAGTGGATAAGAGGGCTCCCCACTGTGCGACTTAATGTGTTTAAAATGTGACAAATTTATAACAACACACAGGAAGTACACCTGCATTCACCCTCACCCTTGCTGCGTCTCCGTCCTCTGTGCTGCTCAGTGTAAAACTTCATTTGGCTGTCGTCTTCGGCTCTGACCCTGATTCCCCTTGAGGACCAAACACACCTCCAGCTGCTGGCAGCGAGAAGATAAGATGGGAAAAAAAGTGGAGAGAAATCAAAGAGGAATCAATTAGTCAATAGTTATAGTGCTTGAAGATGCAATTATGCTGAAAAAAAGAAGATGGCAACTGTTAACCAGTAAACTTTTTCAGGTATTCAGCATCTGGAAACTTAAACAAAATACAGGGCAGAGAAATGTCTTATATGAAATGTGTGAGAACAGTATGAACCAAACTGTAAAAGAAAAAAAGGGATTTAGTTTCAACTGATGTTCTTTTTTTTTTTTTTTTAATTCTGTTCAATTCAGTTCAAATGCCCATGCAAGGTGCTTGATTCACTCTACGGGAAAAAAAAAATGCTGTTTTTTATTTATTATTTATTCCTTTGTTAGTCCCACATTTTCACCTACAATATAAGAACAGAACAGTCTCATTAGTTTATTGTCTCTATCTCTATTGTTTCTTTCATTGTGTTACTAGCTTTCCCATGTTCCCATGATTGATTTTGTTCAGAATGCAAGTTTTTGTTTTTTTCATATCCAGATTGTAGGTTTGTATTGTAGAAAAATTGTAGAAAAACACCTGAAATGTGATTTTTTGCAAACTGGATCTGAGCCCTATTTGGAGATGGTTTGATTCCAATCGGATCGGTCTGGTTGCTCGAATCAGATTTCAAAGGGTCTTTTGCTTCACTTGCAAAACGACACAATGTCAACTTAAAGTGCATCGGAGTGACTGAACAGAATCACTATTGAGTTTGCCCCGCTCTCTCCGACAGAGGAGCTCTGCACCTCGACTTGACAGCGAGCTTGTTTAGAGGGCGAGATGGTTTGAAAACCAGCGAGCCTCACGGCAGGGGGTGAAGGTCCGATGAGAGGATGTCACCGGTCCTGCAGCCGGTGCGCAGGTGGAGGCTGCTACACTTCTTCATCTTATCTTTCATCTCTTGTCGACTGCTTGACGCCGAAGGTGAAACGGTCCTATAGTGGCAGCTCTAAGAGGGTGAAGCCTATACAAAACCGAACCTTGCAATAAACCTGTTAACCTTCATCTGCCTCCTCGTCTGTGTTCAGCACTTTGGTCTGTGGCTGCATTCAACTCCTATTGAGGAAGCGCTCCTCTCCCTCCTTGTCTGATCTGTTTGCCACTGTTGGTTATTTGTCCATCGTTAAGTCTCGGGAGCTCAATTTGCTAATCAAATTGGGTTACATCCCCGGAGTGTGTGCATGTCTGTGTTAAAGTCGGGGCGAGGCTGTGAGAGTTAAGAGGCTTTGTTTGCACTGCCTTGTTGCCGCGACATCCAAACACCCCTGCTAAACGTACATGGGCTGCCACAAAGTGATAATTGCCCGGGATTTGCAAAGTGTTAAGCCACTGATGGATAAATAAGTAATCTAAAATAACCTAACATGTGTGGACAGCATTTTCAACCTGACATAAAAGGTCCACTTGAGAGTGAAAATGTTTTTTACTATAACACATTTTCAGCATTGTTTTAACAAAGTCATTTAGCCTAAGTCACACCCCCTCTAAAGAAATGACTTTATGCTAATAAAATCCATCTAATTTCCTCATGGTTGGACATATGTTTTGGTTGTATAATCCCCAGGATCACAGTGATTACACTTCCTAATCTCCCAGAGTGGAAGGGGGATAATGGACAGAAAGAAAATCAATGCTTTTCTCTTGGCTATGAAGCAACAGTCTGAGATGCTTCACCTGTTGACAGCAAATTAAAACAAGGAAGCACGGAAAGAGAAAAAATTCAATAGGAATTGTTGTGTCAAAAAAAGTGATCCATATGATGTGCCAGGACAGTTGATAATGGCTCTCTTATCTAAGAGGCGAAAGCTTTAACCCCCACAGGGATGATTACAGTTCCTGGCTACACTTCTAAGTGCTGTCACTTGAAAAAAAGATCTTGGTAATTGTGTCTTTCATGGTCCATGATTATAAAAAATACAGTGCAATTGAGAAGAAGGGGGGTAATACATTTCTGGACTCCATTTAGCCACATATGGTGACGAATATCCTCTGGTGATGTGCGAGTCAGATCAGGGTCTGTATTTATCACAGTAAAATTTTGGACGAGGATAAAAGTAAAAGTTTTTCAGTTTTACTCCCATAAATCAAATTTCTCACAACTTCAAAATAGTCAATTTAAGAATGCTCCAGAGGTCTCTTAAACTGATCTTAGATGTCTGCAGAAGAAAACTTTTGACACCCTTGTTATTTCTCATGATCAGTCATATGTTTGCTGAAGCAATATGTGGTCTACAACTGAGAACAGGGTAGATTTAGTTGTATTTGATTTGAGCATTATTATAAAGATGTCACAGGACTGTTCTGCATTTACCTTGTGTGAAAACAACAAGAATAATGCTTACATTGATTCTTGTTTGCAGTCACTCATCCACACAGCTGCACTGTTTGCACTTCAGTGTGGCTGCCTACTTAATTCTCCTTATGTTGTCTTTAATGCACCTCTTATCCAAACATCATAATTTCATTCCTCCTTCAATTCGCCTTTCTTTCTCTTTCTATTTAATTTCCAACAATTTTATCACTACTAAATATATTTAAAGAATAAACAATACAGCAGGAATAAATCTGTGTCTCTAATTGGATATTCCTGCTCACAGCGTGTGTGATTATGTGATTACTTGAGAGTTGATCTTAAATACACTTCTCAGCAAGTAGGCTTACGGTGACAAGCAACAAAGACTAATATCATATAATTTCTGAAAATGGACGTACGGTAGAGCACATTCACAGCATTCAAGCAACTGATCAACTCAGGAATATATGGTCAAGGTCAAAGGTCAAAGCGTTCATTGTCATGTGCACAGTTAAAGAAACAAGAAACAAGTTTCCCTGTACAATGAAATTCTTCCTTTGCCTTCCACTGTGAACACCGTTTTGAAAAAAAAAAAAAAAAAGAAATTAAAAAGATATGTACAGGATATTTACAATAACATGAATGTGCAAAAAACTGTCAGTGCAGAAAACATGACACTTTGAATACATGAAGATAAAGGGATCCTGAGAGGCTACGTGAGCTCTGTCATCTGGCTTTTATTCACCAAATCTTTTCTTCGGAACCTCATCGCTTCCTCATTAACAGTTCTTTATGACCAACGACAGAGCTCTTCCTTGTTCGCCGGACACAGCCATAACTCCTGGGCGAAAGCAGAGCGACGCAGGTACATCTCCCTCTTTTACTCACTTCATAAACATTATGTCATAACTCATGAAAATCTGCCTGCACCATAAAGATTTTAGACATGATTAAAAGTTCTATTAAAATCTGTGTAAAATAAAATAATAATAAAAAAAGCTGCAGTCACTCCTTTGGTCTGGTGCACTTAAACAGGTTGAGAGCGGAGTTGGATTTTGGAGTGTGAGAGTCTGGCGATATTTGGAGAGCGAAGCCAAGGCAATGTGGTGTAAAATTGGTTCTGAATTTATGCATCGTGTTGGAACATGCCCAGAGAGGTGGCGGACGGAGACAAAGGCAGACTGAGGAAGGGAGGCACAAACAGAGAACGGAGCAAATATATTGGAAAAAGAAGGGAAAAAAAAAAAAAAGGAGCGCGCTGACAGTCGTTGGTGTCGCTTTTTGAGACAAACTATTTTGTCTGCGCGTCCTCACAGAGCAGCTGCTTCTGAAAAGTGGGGAAAAAAAGCTTGAAAACGAAGAGCGCCTGGTGAAGCAATTCAAATCCAAACACAAGGTGAAAAACTGTATTTCATAGAATAATCTATCCATTGAATTCGTCATCCTTCTGTCCACTGTTGTGTGATCGTTTTACGTGTTACCTTTTTCTAAATATTATTTCAATGAAGGTATTTAACGCAGCTCAGTAAGTGGCTCGACATGCATCAATCAAAAAGCTTCTCTCTCAGGCTCTCGAATCAATGACATGTTTGTGTTTGCATTCCTTGAGTTAGGAGGTAAAGAGAGTGTTTCAAGTCTTATCTAATAATTCCAGCTATGTACATCTCAACTTTTGACTGCAGCCTGAAATAAACACTTAGAAGAACCATCAAGGCGCTTCACGCAGTCTTCGCATTTGATTTGGACCTTGAGCGACTTTGAGAGGGGGAATAAGTGTTTTTTTGATTAAAAAGAAAAACAACAACAACGAATGTCTCACACTGTGAAAGTAATTAAAAAGTTTCTTTCTGTAGATCAATATCTGACTGATCTTACAAAAAAAAAATCTGCTTCTAAAAGTTCTGGCCGTGATGTAAGTTGAGGTGATGAGTTTAATCGTGGCGTGAAGCTGAGGCCGGTTCTTTTGCATGTTTGAGAGTGTTGACAGTCTTATTAACCTGGTCACAGTGGGAACAGATGTTTTTCAGCAACGGCCTCACTTAGTCATCTGAGGCTGCTCGTGTTTATAGGCCGATATGTCTGTGATGTAACATTTAAGGCTGAGAATAAAAATCCATCATAAACCTGTAGCTACTCACGAGAAGCAAGGGATGTAAGTGACGTCTAACTGTGAAATAAATGTGTGGAATACGTTTTCATTTTGGCAAACAACACAAATGATTTATTTTTGGCTATGTTCCTTCACCCTAATCCTAAAAAGCCCCTTGATAAATAAGAACAAACGAGGCCAAAATGTTCTCACTTTGCAAAAACGTCCTCTCCTCTGAAGGTCTTACGAAAAGGTTGCCACCACAATAGAAGTGCGCTATTGCAATACACACACACAGCAGATGCCTCGTTTACGCTCACGACCAGACTTGCACATGAAAGCACGGCACAAATTAGCCTTCCATTAAATTTGCACTTGCAACCTGCGTCAGATTAGCATCTGATTTACTAAGGCATTAGCTAATTACACAATCAGAGACTCGGACTGCTGTCTACGACTGATCATATTGTAGTGATGCTGAAGCAGAATTAATCATTACAGTGAAGCAAGATATCTAAAAACATAAGCAATTTCAAAGCATAGAAATAATCTTAATCTATAAAAGGTTTGTAAAATCAGTGCCGTTGGAATAAATGCATGAACTTCTTAGGTAATGAAAAAGAGACAAAAAAGAGATGTGCAAAAAAACAGCCATCAAAATGTGAATGAATTATGAGAAGAGAGCAAATGCTGCGGTACATTAGCAGCTCGGCGAACATCAAAATCAATTTCGACTTTAATAACCACGCAATTACAAGTCTCTGTACCCTCTTTGTGAGCACTTGCAGCTCCTTTGCTCAGTTTTTGTGACTTGTTCACCTTTTGTCTGCTGTTATTGAGATTTGAGCAGAGAGCTGGCAAGTTGCGTTTCCTTACTCTTCCTTTAACAGGCAAATTTGCACTTTTTCATTAGCTGAGTACAGATACTTAAAAAGCGTGTGAAGCTTGGTTAATCCAGAAGGATATAAAGTCAACAACTCTTATGCATGCTCTTCTGCCATTTGCATGATCCTCCCTCAAACACAGCGCATGCATAAAGGATAGAGTAACGTTTCACTGATCACACAAAAAGGTGTGTTGGCAGACGCTGTGAGCGCGTGTGTGATCCAGATGACAGGTGAATTGTGCTTCCAGGCCAGGGCACAGGTTTGATAAATAACACACAGAAGAATACATCTGAAACAATTTGGAAATCTGGCCCTGGGTCCTTTCTATTTCACTGCTTTTCATCCTTTTTTTTCCCCACTACGTTTCTTCCTCTTTCAGGTCATTTTCTTTTGTCTCGATTTTGCTTTTTTTTCCTCCCTCAGCTGTAATACCTTCAAAACCCAGTCCCATAAAAACAACTCCCAGAACACTGAGGCTAAACTGCAGCATGTCGGTATTACAAATTTCAATTCCCGGGCATGCCCATCTCACTTTTACACTCCTGAAGTCCATTAGATAATTTCAGAGTCCTCTAGGTCTTTTTCATGTTCTTGTCTGTGAATCTACTTTCCCTCCATCTGATTTTTCCTCCATCTGTTTTGTGCATAAACCCAAAGAAGCTAATTCCCCTCCCAAAAAAAGAACTCCAAAGTTAATTTTAAAATGACGTTATAATTACTTCTCAATTACTTTCAAACAACAAATGGTGCAACATTCTCTTGAAACGATGCATTATTCATTGAGTCACCTGTACCGACATCTTCGTTTCGATAAGGCAAAGGAACCCGCTGTCATCATTAACATTCTTCCAACAGCGGCGTGTTTTTCTTTGCAAAAAAATGCTCTCAGCCTATAAAATCACACCTTGCCTTGCAGCGCCGCATTGTGCAGGATACAAATTACAAATGCAGACACAAAAAGGAAGGCACATCAGAAAGGATTGGATCCAGGTTTCATTGTGCCGTAATGTGGAAAAATAAGCATTTGTCATTTTAATCCGAATCCAAAAAAAAAAAAGAAAATTAAGAAACAGAGAAATACATGATTGCAGAACAAAATGTTTTACTATTTGATTTATGCCGTGAGAACATTCTTTCAGCAGACAATCAATGAATGAGCAAATCAGGAATTTCATCAGGTATATTTTTTAAACATTAATAATAAGAAGTCGACCAAAGGAAGCTTCTGAAGTGTCTCAGAGATGAAGGGTGAGAGTGTTAATTAGTGGTCACTTGACATTATTTCTAAAAATCCATTTATTTTTTAGTATCCTCGCACTTTCATTCACTGACCCTCCAAAGGATAAGTGGGTATAGCTAATGGATGGATGGATGATTATTAATATGTTAATGTATATGTTGATTAATGGAGAAATGCGCCCGCGGAGGAAGCAGGCAGCAAATGTTAGAGGGAGCGCATGAATAAAAATAAGAAAAGGAAAAGAAGAAAACAGCTCGAAACAAAAGCTGGCAAAAGGAGAATAAAGTGTCGCAATTATATACTGAAGCAAGAATGATGTGATTTGGTGTTAAAAGGGGTTTAAAGGAGAAAGTAAGACAGAGACTGTGGCTGTTGACTGTTGTAGGGAAAGAACACACTGGTACAGCAGAGAGAGAGAGAGACAGAGAGAGAGAGAGGAGTGGACTTTTTTCCAATCCTTCCTGTAATGAGAATGATTAATGGTTATGGGGAAGCAGGGAGGTGAGGTGATGAGTTCAACCTGAATAGTAAAAGCTAATCATCTCTTGCATAGGAGGAGGGCACATCACACTCTGCTCGTGCTATGATATACTGTATTTGACACCGGCACAAAAAAAAAAAAAAAACAGCTCACACCAGCAAACCTAATAGACCTTATCTACTCCTAAAAAATTATGGAGTAAGATTGAGAGAGCGAGGAGATTGCATTAAACTCCAATACTCTTCACATTATCATGAATTTCATACCACTTTGGGAGTATAAATACTTGCTTCTCCATTTACTCTCTTCAACTTTGAAGACGCTAACCTGATTTCTACTCTATTTCCTCTAGAGAGCCAATCGGTCTGGGAAAAAGTGGCTTCCGAGAGGGACAGGACAATAACTCTTGCATTTGGTGAAACTGCAACAACTGTCTCAAAAACCAACCAAGTAATGCTGAGTGGAAGTAATGAACCATCGATGAACCACTGGGGCAATCAACAGCCCAAAGTTTATTTTAGAGGCTGTCGATCAGGCAGCTAAAGTGGAAAGTCTATTCTATGCAGATGATTTTGCGCTCTCTATGTAGCCCTGTGTTGTGACGCAGATCATGACCTTTTGATTGAAAAAATAAATAGTACTACCTTTTCTATCACGTCACCTTATGGCAGCGCTATATTTGCAAATAAGTTGTAGGAATTGTCCTTGGTCTATAAGATCATGTCTTCAGATAAGCTCACCTTTATAGTCGAGCTGAAACAATTAGTCACTGAAAAGATTAGCTGATTGACAGAAATGTTTTCGGCAACAGTTATGGTAACTGATTAACTATCAAGTATTTTTTGAGCATGACTGTAAAGATTCCACTGGTTCCAGCTTTGCAAATGTAAATATTTTTAGGTTTTCTTAGTCTTCTGTGATAACTAATATCTTTTATCTTCTGTTCAATATTATGCAGATATTGTCTCATTTGTTATGGCTCATCTAAATGGGATATCTGAGTCATACAAAAAACATTTATACATAGGACTAGGGATGACTTTCACTCACAGTTAATATGGAAAAAAATCTCATCATGGAACCTCATCATCGTCTAATCTGGGGGCACAGGTGTACTAGATCAAGTACATTTGTTTTCTGGGAACTTGAAATCTTTTACTCCGGCCACAACTAATTGGCTAAAGTAAAGGTTTTCAGTTGATCGAGCGTTGTTGCCTTCAAGCTCTTGACTGCCTGAAAACACCTGAACCAGCTAACCAGCTGTGGAGGGAGCAGGGAAGGGCGGAGAACAAGCTGCGAACCACAATAAAGAAAAGAGTCAGAACCAATTGTGCTGGTCAAGCTTGTGCTCAACTCCGTTTGTGCAGTGTCAATCAAAGCATCATATAGTTATTATATTCAGGGTAGATTTATATACAGACAAATGCAAAGCCAAACAAACACACAGTAACTATATGCACAGTGGGTGAATTATGTACTGGGTGCCTCTCTGGTTGGTAACTCTACAGGAGTGCTGGAGTGTATGACAGCACGGAGAAGGCTGAAATTAATAGTGTATGGATTGTACAATAAATTATACATAGAGGTTAGCTACAGAACAGAACCCATTGAGTCGAGCTGCCAGAACACAAGGTCCTGCTCAAAAACACTTCAGCCGGCCAGATGTTTGTCGACACAGATGCCTGAACCTGCATCGCCCATTTGAGGACCAGCCTCGTGACTCATTATGCATAATGTATATACAGCACATCATGTGTAAGTTTTACATTTATGAATTCAGCGCATTGGACAGACTTTTGAAGTGCCACCCCAAACAATATTTTTTTTAAAGAAATGAAAAGGTTAAGAACAACTTTTCCAGCATCCAACACCCATAGAATTACTCAGACGTGTGAATCAATAGAGGCGTGCGAAGGCGTGACACTTGTGACAGGAAAGACCTTTCGCAGGTAGGAGTACATATGTGTGTGTTTGTGTGAGTACAAGACAATATTGCAGGATAACAGTAAATAGAAGTGAGCGCCGTGTCTAATTTTGAATCTGCCGGTATGTGCGCATGTTGACAGGTGGCTTGTGCATTAGGATGATCTCGCGCTCATAAATACTGTAAGCGCATGACTCAGTACCCTCATTTGCCATATGCATACGAGCGCGTGCAACTCTGACGGCTCTCACGACTTCAATGTGACCTCGCTGACTTTTACGACTCTCCGAGCAAGACGAACTGCCTTGAGTCACGGCTGCCAGACTCACAGCTAAATGTCAGCTCGTGTCTGTGTACTGTTACAGTGTATATGATTTTTTTTTCTCTCTCTCAGTATACGTGTGCTGCATGTGTGGCTGAGGACTTGCGTCTGTGACAATGTGTTTGTGAGTAAATTAAGCTGACAGCAACACCAGTCCCCACATGGCTCAGCAACTGGTAATCACATTAAGGCACAGCTGCATTCAGCAGTCAGGCTTTTTGACACCAGCAAGCTAAATATTACCAACTCAAACTCAATGCAAACTGACATCTACATTCATACAAAAGTGAGAGTATGGAAATTTGCCATTTATAATGCACAAGACGGCATCTGAGAGGCTGCAAGAGCAAATTTGAGAAGTCGTATTCATTGAGTTGTATTTGCGTAAAAATATATTAAAAATGTATGTGGGAAGACGTGAATACTAACTTAACTGCATCCATTCAAATGCATGACTTAAATTTTAGATCCTAGTTATGAAGAACAATTGGAGGTGGTAGGTTAAAATGATCTGAGAATCAGGGCCTCGATTCTGGTGAAACTGGTGAAACACATGCTCGGGCTGGAGGGGGGTCGGGATCAGGAAGGAAATGCCTGAGGCGTTCCATCCAGCCAGGCTGCATCAAGCAAAGGGATTCAACAGGAAAGACCAGGAAATCAGAGAGATAGGAGGACATCCAGGAGGTAGAACCTGTGATTTACTTTCTGCTTTCTGTCTGTCCCAGTCTGCCTATTTTTTCAAGCAGAAACTGCATATTGGTACAAGATGCCCACAGGTGTGTCATGGTGGTCTGGCTCTCCTCGTCTCCCACTGCTCTGTTTGCCTATCCAAAATAATCCTGATCAATACTGCTTCACTCTGCCGTTGCACATTGTATTTTTAAAAGCCAAGCACTTGCACACACACACACACACACACACACATCTTATACATAAACAACCTGGGGATGCTGGAAAGTTATTACAGAGGGCATCACAATATAAGCCCCGCCGACACATTTTACAACCTAAATTTATGAGTTGCTACCTGTTACGTGGAAGAGAAACGACTTGAAAAGGTGGGAGGCTTTAACCAGGTGCCGCTTGGCTCTTGTGCTCAAGTGGGCTCAGCGTTTGCGCACTCACCTCTATATATTTTTTTATTGTATCTCTCCTGCATCGAGCGCATAGCTGCTAATTTAAAGGCAATAATCGAACGGTGAAGCGCACGCAGACCGCTCGTGGAGTTTAGGTGTAGTGATTGCTGAAAAGGTGTGACGTGCTGTGAAGTGTAATTTCAGATGCAGCGGACTCTTGGCACCCGGCTGTATGTTGTTTTCCCACCTTTAATCAAGCAGCTTGTGCAGCGGTAAAGCCACGGAGGGTGGCACGGGCACGGCAGCTGTCACCAAAAACAGTGCTGCCTCGCCGCTGCAGCAATCCAAAATGGAGTATGAGAAACAGGACGGCCTTGTTTGCCTTCTTTTTTTTCCAAAATCCTTTTAGTATTCAGCGTAGTAATCTTTCTCGTATTAAGCGGACATTAATGAGTTCACGTGTTTGTCTTGTCATCTGCTCCAGCTCAAGAGTCTAACAGCCTTTCAGTCGCTGTGGAGTGATTCAGTACCCAGCAGGGCCGGGAAGAAAGCACAAGCACAGTCTGGTGCTCTCAGCCGGTAAGCTGACTCTGCAACACAACAATGTTGCAAGGGAGAGAACTGGAAGGTCATATTTATAACTCCTGGAGGTGAAGCTCGATTTTTACAGTTTGTGGTGTGCATGGTTTATAACTCAAAAATATCTGGTCCTCAGTCACCTCAGCTACTTTGCTTCGTATTTTAGATGATAGAAAAGATAGTGGATCTTGCTTTAGGACAGTCTGCTACTGTCTGCCTCACAGGGAGTTAAAAGGTCAGAGTAATGTTGCTCCAGCAACGGATAATTCATGCTGTGGCCTGATAGAACAAAAATCTTCGAAGCAATCCTGAAATGAAAAGGCAACCACGGCAGGCAGGCTGAAACTAGGGTGGTATTGTCAATATATCCAGCAGAAGAAAAAATAAATCCCTTTGGCAACATAATGGATATCTTTTGAGTGATATACAGACAAAGGTCATTCTTATAACAAAAGTGATTCTAATAATCAAAAAAAAAAAAAAAATGAAAATAATGTGTGAAAGACCTCCAAATAAGTTCAGTGGCTGCAGATGCAAGATGCAAAAATGCAAAAGGTTAAGTTGCGCCAATGGAACATAAACTAACATAGCCTTTGCTAATGTTACACACTGAGCTACGTCTCCCATCCAAACTAAAGGAGCTGGTTTAAAAGCCTAAGCTGCAAGTAAAAAATCCATTTAGGACGTGCATGCGAATGTGCTTGTTTTTTTATGAGGTTTCAGTGGTGTCACTCAAATGAGAGCGGCACAAAATTTGCATATTGATGGCAATAACTTTCACAAGCAGTGGACACAGCCATCAGTCAAGAGCGTTGTTTTGAAGTTAAGGTCATTTGTGTTACTGCCTTCTATGCATGTGTTGTGTCATTTATTTTCCAGTTGAGCGCCTAAATTATACATAAACGTCATTCTAGTAAAACATTTGTAACAATGAATGCCTCTTATCTTTTTTTTTTTGTCTCTCAACAATACAATACCAATACATACAATAAAGGTGCTCACGCTCCTGAATCGCCGGCCTCCAGAATATCAATGCTACCGCTGAAGGCAGCATCAAAGAATATCCCCAGTCTCTTTGAGTCAAAGTATCAAAGGAGGTAGTTAGAACTAAGACATAGTATCAACAGATTGTACTCAAAGGTGGGCTGTAAAGAACCGTTCTGAATTTACCACCAGCAAATTTAACTGTCTGAACGGTTCATGTATCGTATGAACGCGACCTGCATCTGATATACGAAGGACATTCACACATACTCAAAATAGCTATGATTGCTATGAGTGTGTTGCCAGCAGTGAAATGATAAAATGTATGTGCAGAAAACAACCCTGTTGCTTAGAAATGTTTCTTATGAGGCGGGTTTGCATCCTGATCTGAGGTTTGGTTTAAGCAACAAAATCATGATTTTGATATGATGATGTGTTAATCATGTTGTGTTGCATGAATCAACTTACTGTGAACTCTGTATCAAATGAAGATGATTATTTATCGGTGACCTTAACTAGGTGCTGCAAACGTGACCATAAATATTGTCTTGCAGGATTGTATATTTTGATGGAAAACAAATTCACACTCAACATTTTACTGATACATTCAGTGTCAAGTTTATGTGCAACTTGTCAATAAGTTAATTAACAACATTTCCTCATTATGTGGTAATAATCTGGGCAGCATAACTTCAAGGAGACAGGGTTGGTAGCAAATGACCAAAGGACAGTAGTGTGTGGAATTTAACTGCCTCCAGCTCGAGCCCGGCCAGCCCGACATCATCAAAATGACCTTTAAGCAATGAGAACCAAAGGATCACTTCACCAGCTGCTCCTGGAGCTCGTCTCAGCCAGACAGGAGAGGCATGGCCGGCTTCGATGGAGGATAACCCCCCTCCTCCGGTCGCACGGCTGTTTGCTCTGCATCCCTTCAATGTGTCAACACCAGCAGCACGTTCAACCGCCGCCACACTTCTCTGAATAAACTAATAAATATTGTTCCTCAACATTAACTGAGCTAAATTACTGCACTCTCCGCTGAACTCCGACCGTCTTCCTCGAGCAGACGGCTCAAGTACGACAGACAGCTCCTCCACACAAACATCAAGCCATTTCTAAAACTGCACATTTGCACGTGTGCGGTCGGCGAGGCCCGAGTCGGACTTGGAGCGTGCACACCCCATTAAGCAGCCTTCAGCAGCTCTTCTCGTGCTCACAGAAATCATGTGCAAGAAGTCATGGTGGGGATTTGAACGAGCGATTCGCTGACTTCAGTGAGGGGAGAGATAGGGCGAGCGTCATGTCATTTTTCTGAGAAGTGAGATGGTTCACGGAGCAGGATCAATGCTTGAGATTAGAGGGAAGCTATATCACGGTGATAGGGATTTTAATTAAATTTAGGACTGTTGAATATCAGACTTGGAAGTATTGTTCAGTCGTGCATATTGAAGATAGGATTAGGACGATTTCAGAAATGTGTCACTTTTTAAAATCAGGATTTGTTACTGTACATGAACCGATGATGTGCACTGGAGTAACAGATGTCTGGTTATGTAGAACAAGAAGTCCAATTAGTTGTGTGGTCTTACAAGCAAATTTAAGCAAATTTAGCCCTAGAGCTAATTCATGACTGCTAAAGTTCTGTTTTTGAATCAGACTTTTATTGGTTAAAAACAGGTGAAAATCAGATTCAAAGGTCAATAATACAAACACGAGAGCCTCATTTACTGGTTTGCTGTGAACCGTGGTGATCAGTGACTTCTTGGAAACAAAAAATACTTGGTTCAAAATGATTTTTTGTTTCAAAAAAACCTGCGGATTTTTGCAGCAAAACAACAAAGTGAAAATGAATTTAATGAGGCTTTTGCATTATGTAGGAAGTCCTGTAACAGATAATTCCTAAATTATTAGCCGTCACATGAACAGAGGATTAAACAGAGCAAAGAGACAAATTGATCAAGAGACATTTGTGAGATCTCTCTCTGTCCCTTTAGGTCTTTCGCACACAAAACGCATACAGAAACTGAGTCACCCGCTGCTCTGACTTGGCAGTACATCAGCTGTATGGCCTGTTGTCGAGAAGCCCTGGGGCTGCAGACCCACAGCTGTAATCACTGTGTTTTGTCTGCAGCGAAGATTGAGGACTGCTGAAAGTGAAGCTGAGCATGGAATGAATTCAAGCACCATGGAACACACACACACACACACGCACACACTCTTTCTCTCTCTCCTTCACTCTCTTATACACACATATATATACGTATATACTCTCTGTATATCCGTCTTTCACACACACGCACAAGACAGCACGGACATGTGCTACTTCAAAGCATCAATTAAACAAGAGAAAGGCGGGATAATAACCATAAGGTTATCCTCGTCGTAATGAGCCAAAGTATTTGTTGTGACACATCAAAACACTACCACAGCTTCTCGCCAGCACATGGAAATGCATTAACACCACAGCAGGGAATAGCATGTGCAGAGGTGCATGCAAAGAAGGGATTGAGGACAAGTCTTAATATTTGACAAAATCACAGTGTGTTGAGACTCGGCTGACTAAAGCAGAACAATGACGGTGACATATTGTTTTGCAAACACAGACATCAACCTTTAAAGTGGCTCTATATAAGAATAAAATGCATATTTTTCTATGTTTGAAGCAGGCCCTAAAAAATGTCGGTGTATGTATGAAAACATCTGCACACAAAACTTCTTAATACAGGACATTGTACACAAATATGTTTTTCCACTGTCAAACCTGATTTACTGCTGACAAGAAAGTGGATATTTTCCTCCGCACTGTGGTTTCTGCTGGTTTAAGGTGGCAATTTTGGCTGAAAGAAAAACGCAAACATTTCTTGCAAACTCCAGGCTTGAGTGTGGCTTGACAGAATGACACATGAAAATAGCCTCTTAATACCCACAACACTCTTTGATGTATACAGTACATTGAGCAGGAAGAGCTCTGTCCACTGCGGGCCGTAAATGACCAGCGCTCTGCGCCTCACGCCGAGCGTAATGCACGGGAGAGAGCAACACTAGAGCCCCTGCTCACGAAGCCTGGGGGGGAGGAAAGTACATTTCCAGACAATCAACATAAACTGCCACTCCCAGCGCCTGTAACGCCATGTAGAAGTCGATTGGGGAAATGAGGACGTAGTCGCAGGTCAAATCAAAGCACTGAACAAGAAACCAGAGACATAAAAAAAAAAAAAAAGTTTAGGATGAACTGCTACCCTTGATCAAACTTCAGAGGGAAAGGGGACAACCAACAGCAGTGCACAGCATGTCAATTCCAGATCATTAGGACCAGTGTTCACAGAGCTGGAAAAAAAAGCATATCCAGAGGCTTGCAGGACTACAAAAGAAAGGGCTTCTGAGTTGCGTCTCACTGTAATGGAATATTCCACATAGAACAAAACATGAAAACCAGCCGCTCTCCAAACTTCACATGGCATGAGAAAATGACTGCTTCGACAGCGGAATGCAACCACTTCTCTCAGGCGAGAAAGGGATCATTGATTGGGCCGTTCAGTGACAACACAGCAACTGTTGCTTCAATAAATCATTACCTCATATCAAGTTTATACACTGTTAATGACATTTACTGCAGCCGCATGCATCTATCTTATAAGAATCTGGCTCGATTTTCACATGCAAATCTGGCTTCAGTTAAAAAGGTGGATTACTTGCTTTTTAATAATTGCTCGCATGATTTTCCCACATTGCCATTATGAGAGAGAAATGACTTCCACATGTTGCTTCCTGACATAAGTTGAAGTGGGAGGAGTAAAGACATCACTTTATCTTTTCAACATGAGGCCAGAATGTGTCCTACGTTAATAACCACCTCCAAAGGTGGTTTGAGCAATGAAATTGCAATTTGTCTCTAATCCTTCTTGGCAGCATTCAGCTTGGCTTTGACTTTGCTTTTTTGATTATCATACAGCTGTCTTATTTGCCCAAGACACACGAGGTGGCCAAGTGTAAATGGATGACTGGTCAGGTGTCAGATGCAATACGGGACTGCAGAACGGGCAGAATTACAACGTCTTAATAATTACTTAAAACGCTATCAATGTGCATAAGTGTATCTGATCAAATATGCACGTTGATAGCAATTTTAAAATTGGCTATCTTCCTGGTCATGCTCAGTGAAACACCCTCCGAAAAAAAGGTCCTGAGAGTGGCTGCTCAGATTGGAAAATTGGAACGTGAAGGGAGCGAGTGCAACTAGAAAATCTGTGCATGAGCTACCATTTTCTGAGAGTCCAGGTATGAGATGGTGCTTACAAGAAACTAGGCCAATACATGCTGACAGGGAAGTGAGGATTTTTTTGCTACAAAGCAAAATTTCAATATGCAGGCTTGGGACACCAGAAGAAGAGTAGATGAACAGCTGCAGGGTTTAGCTGAGCAGACACAACTGCTACTGTAGTTTTCCAGCTGAACAGATATTCAGGTGTGTTCTCCCATTAATGTAAATCAAGATAGCTACGGTGCTTGGTAAACTATCTGCAGTTATACTTGACAACCAGGCGCCAGTGCGATGTGTTTCTATACTGCTCCTTTATTTGTTCTTGTTCCCACTCCTACGCAGATTTTGGGGAAAATCTCCAATCCAGACAGCCCTCAGGCTCACAGATTGGCCATTAGTGGCATGTTTCTCACCAATCTCTCAGGCTTCAAGGAAAAAAAAAAAGGTGCATTTTCTGGAAATGGTTGTGTGCGCTGCTGGATGCAGACCCCCCCACACATCATATCCTTCCAGTCAGACCTCTCGGACAACAGCTTTCCTCTTTTCCCTCTGCCTCTTTGTCTCTTATTTCTCACATCAACAACAGAATCAGTATCATCTCAGCCAGAACAGGTTGTGAGATGTAACTGCGATTTCCTAAAAGGTAAAGTAAAGGATAAGATTCTGGATCCTGTCCTTCAATATGAAGCATTTCCTAAACGTATCTTAAATATATAATGATTCTAGCCCATGCATTTAAAATATGACTAAAACGGTCTCAGCCTTAAGATGCTTTTAAGAACCAGCGCCCAGGTTTGATCTGTCACAATTGAGAGGTGTGTGTTTGACCATTTTCTTTCAAGAATCACTGTGTTACTCAGGGTCTAGACTGCAAGCGTGACCACAGCGTTCATGTGACACTAAAGCATCTGTCTGCACTGGTTCCATTTTGTTGATGCACCTCAATGTAGCAGCAAAGAAGCAGCCAAAGTTTATGTGTGTGACTTTCCCTGATCTATTTTTCCATCAACCACTGATGCATATGATTGACACTTCATTTATAATGTTACACTGAACCTGACAGCGAAGTAGGTTCTTTGCATAGTTTAACATTACACAGCCATAAGTTACTGTTTATAAAAGCAATTTGTCTGTCACAGCTATGCAAAACTATAATGGCATCATAACCTTCTTTTTGCAATAGCCTCCATTTTAGGAATCCTGCTGTTACTACTTTGTTTAGTTCACTTTTTTTCTTGCTCTTGGACATCATCAGCTGTAAACAGAAGGAGAGCACTCCCTCTGTCGCTCCCAGCCCAGCCTAGGTTGCAAAATGCAGATAAATATATATATATATTTTTGCCTTTTAATTGGGCATCAACCTCACGTTTAGGCAGTATTGTCAAAAACGCCCATAAGACGCAGATGAGACGCCAGCCTGCACAAAGCTGGTGCAGACAGCTGCAGAGATTAAAATGACAGTGTATCGGCTGCGTGAGACGCGCGAGTAAAGAACACATCAGATACACTTGCAGGCTAGATACGAGGTTATTCAACTTTCTTCAAACAGGGCATGGTTGGAAGGATAATAAGATTATTTGAAGTTGCTCATTTTTTTTTTTTTACAATTAAAAAGACATACATTTATTTCCATGTAAGGAACTGTTTCATTTGGCATTTCTAAGTAGGTAAGATTAGTCACCTACAAACGCTCAAAGTGTGTGGTTTTGAAACACATTTGAGAATGAGTCAGACCTCCCTGTCTCCATTCTGACCACCTGTGTTTCATGTCGTGTCCTCTTTGTCGCTGACATTAATTCCAGAAGCTCAGCCTAAGCACTTCTTGTCACTTCTCATAAGCCGCACAGACGATGTCTTCCACTCCACCTGTCTGCGTCGCTCGGTCAGATCTGCGTGGATCCCTGTGATATCAAGTATTACTGTGACAGTGACTCAGCTCATTTCGCCAGTTATGTATTATTGACAGCAGCAAAATAATTTATTAGTGAGGAAACAATTTGCAGCCACTTACAATCAGTACAGAATCTTAATCTACTTTTGAGCCACCACTCAAGGCTACGATAACACGTAAGAGAAACATAGCTATTGCACGGATTTCAAAGGTCGACAAAGTACCTATATGGGGAAAACAAAGCATCTGCCCAACCACAATACACTTTTTCCTTTTGGCTTTTGCCTGGTGCACTTCTCAAGGAATTTGGCAATGCATTCATTTGTGCAGCACTAACCTTTTGGGTCTGACCAATTAACTTTCTCCTTTAACCTCACTCCACCTAATAGAGTTTCCTCCTCTGTTTAAGTGTTTGTCCCATTATCATGTTTGTAGTATTGAGCCCACGCTTTTGCACCGAGGACACATTTTCACCCCTAATTATAGGCCGGCAAAGGGAACTCTTTTCCCACTGACCTCGGAGAGGACACCTCTCAGCAGTGTCCTTCACAAGAGTTTGGAGGAGCTTGACCCGTACGGATTTAATTTTAGAGGCGCGATTTGCTCAGAGGCTTGACACGAGATACATTTTAATATCACAGAGTTAAATCCTCAGCAGCAAATAAGACAAGAGCAAGCCGGGCTGAAGTGTTCTTGATAGCCAGGGATATAAACTCTCTCAACCACACGCTATGTGACTGGAATGATTAATCCCAACGTAAGTAAGCAGGCGTAATGTGAAAAATTGTTCAGTGTATTTTGCATCCACTGCAGGTGACAGTGATCAAGGGGACAGTAAGTTATTCTGTCAAGGGTAGGTGAACTCATCATGGTTAATGTCTAATTTTCAATGTTAATGTCTCAGTAGTCGTAACAGTATGACCAATGACACACACACCTTTTTTTTTTTTAACAACACGTCTGATTAAAATGATTGCGAACGTTCTCGGTAATGAGCTGAATTTATTGCCGTGCCGAGACTCGTGTCACCGGTGCCTCCCATCTGAAAATTGCACCGAGCATACTTCTTCACAAATGTGATCTTTAATGAAACAGAAAGCTAACACAACGGGCTGACAGCAGTTGTAATAAAACATGTAAACACAAGATTGCAAAGGTTAGAAATGTATTCAGAGGCTCTTTCTTTTTTTTTATATGACAAAGAGGAATCTTTCTGTTCTAAATAAATCAATTCATTCTCTTGAGTTAAAGTGATGCTTATTTAAACTCCCCCCTACGGGCAGATAAATGCAAGCCTGCGCAGTAGGTTAGATACAGGGGTGTGTGGTCTCCATGCGAGATGTGAACCTGAATGATGAATATGTAATATGATGAATATGTTCACTCGCAATTTATGAGTCTCGCTCCGACTAAAGTCAGATTCTATAGTGTTTCTCATGTGACATACCCATACACTATATCTGCTCTCTGCATCACCTTCAAGATGTAAAACAGAAAGAAAAAAAATCTACATATTAATAAGTTTCACAGATATTAAATTGGATAAGGAATGTTAAGTCACAAATACTTGAAGGGAATTAATTGTGAAATGAACTGTGAAACATCGCCTTCAAATCAGCTTGGTGATTCTCCGGGTCGGCATGGCGGCTCAGTGGTTAACACAGTCGTCTAGAGACTATACATTTGTGTTTGCATTTGTTTCCTTCCTCGTTCCAAAATGAAGCAGGCAACATCTTAAGTGCCAGTAAATGTGTATGATCTGTCATACTGAAATGAATCAAACAACTGCCACCTTGACACTTTAATGCATTAACAATCTAAAACACTCTTCATAACAGCCATGTAAAGAATATATAATTTAGCATTCTAGTTTGGTATTTTATAAAAAAGCAACTCAAAAAGTGATTTTTCAGTTGACAAGCTGTGACATCCTAATAGGCTTCCAAATGCAAATAATGGGTAATGACTGCTATTAAAGTGGATGGAAAGAAAAAGCACATCTAAATTTACCCATCTCATAAAGCAGAGTAGGTCAGACATGTGACCTCATGCTTATTGCAGTTCTGGCCCATGGAAGTATGCATCTATTAAACGGTACTTCTAATATCAATATAACCAAAGTACCATAGATGTGCAAGCAAACACTGTCCAGCATGCACAGTAAAATTTTAAAAAATTAAGAGAACATGCAAATATTATAAATCATCGTGTGTGACATTTGCTAATGTGTGAACTTCTTGAATGACTTTTTGTCCTACCTCTGGTGTGGCTGGGGACCCTCCGGCGGCCCGTCGATGAGCTGTGCATGACATGCTGGTAGTGAGACATGTCTGTTGGCGTGTTGGGAACACGGAAGCTGTCCTGGAACCTCTGCATCAAATCCTCGACTGACTCCGTGTTTGGGTCAATGGCTGTGAAAGAGAGATCCAAAGTGAAAATGGCAGGCGTGTCATAAGGCTTTAAGATGAAAATCATTTTGCAAATAGTGACAGATACACAAGCTATAGTAAAAAAAAAAAAAAAATACAAAGACATCCGCAGATGCACAAAGGCAAACACTCTAAAATAGCTCGCTTTCTTTTTTCATTTCTTTTTTTTTTTTTTTTTTGGAGAGATAAGAGATTAGAGTACGATATGCATCATGAGCCACTAGGCTGTCCCATTTAGACACTGTAAAAAAGCTGCACAGTGTTATTTCTTCTATTCCGTTTTTTTTTTTTCCCCTGGCCTTTAAATGATTTCATCAATTCAATATTGCTTCATCTCTACAGGGATCCTGCCAACGCTTCCCCTGATGGCTCAGTCTCACTCTTCCTGATGAATGACTCCAAAACAACTGGCTGTGGGGGAAGAGGGGATAGGAGAGAAAAGAGCTGGCTTCCCCTTTTTTTCTACAATAGAAAATTACAGGAAAGGGCAGGAAATTCCTATGACCTGTCATGTTCTGACTCATTTGTGCCACAAAGGAGACTAGTTATGAGGAGAGGATATTATCCCCTTATTGTATATAACACACGAAAAGGTCAAATCACCTCTGAAGCAGCTATTCAACTATATATTTTGCTTAAGGACAGTGCCTTATTTTAAATGGCTGTCAAGTATTTGTTCAGTTTAAGAGAGATTGAAAGACCTATGTACGAAGTACTGCTTCATCTATACTGTGCTGTGCATCATATGTGCAAAGAGCCTACAGGGTTGGAAAACTGTGGCCCAAAAACAAACAGCCTGAAAAACTGAAAACAGCTCTGTGCCCAAACTTACAGCAGTACAGCCATCTCCAAAAGATGAGGCCATTTATCACCCCCCCACCCCCACCACCCCCACCTATCATCAACATCTTTTGATCTGTCAGTCTGGCTCTGAGGTGTACTCTTTCCATGAATAATGGTGATGTGTTGCTCCCAGTGGATGCTCATCATGCATGCCAATGAGCGACGAGCGAGAGCAGGGGAAGAGAGAGATGAAGGAGGACGAGGGTGAGAGTGAAGAGGCAGAAGTGCTCACATTGTTTTTAATATCATAAATGGAAAGCTAACAGCAACAGAGGCGTCGCAGCCTCAGAACAAATGTTATCGCTGCACTGATACATATTTGTTCTGATTCACTCGTGGGTAAACTCACGCTCGTGTTTCGTCAAGCAGGGGGATTGCTGTTGTTATGTCTATGGTAATGGGCCCACGTAACCATATGCAAGGGATGATGCAAAGTGACCATGACCTCATTCGGGAGACAGATGTTGGCTTATGCCCTCCAGGTAGCAAGTTAGCAAAGTTTTGCAAGAACAAACACTTTGCAAGATTAATAAAAGACATTAGGACATTGTGGACACTTGCATCAGTACACACCAAGCGCTTATGTGTGCAGCAGTCATTATAACACAAAAAAAATAAGAATTATTTCCAGTGTCCCCATTGTTCTCCCTTTGCTTGCAACCTGTCCATTTCTCCTGACACAAGCAGCAGTTACAAAGATGGAGTGAAATCCTCAAAAGGCGCTGGCTACAATATGAGTAAGCTCTTGTGTTTGGGTGGTAGTTAAGTTAGTCATCCATTTATCCTCAAACGGTAGAAAAACAACAGCAGCGCTACAACAATCGTATCTGTGCAGCACACCCACAGTCAACGAAACACATAAGCCTTTTGTTCATTCTTGATATGGTTCTCTTTTCAGATACAATATTTACTGGACATAGATTATTGAGTAGGACCCCAGCCACTGCCCAGAGATGCTCACAACACTTATTCATACATGATTGAACAGGAAGTCCAACAATGATTTTTTTCAAGATATCTAGAATTCTATACAGCCAGAGGGCTTGATATCTACAATCTGGAGATATTTTCATTATAACAGCGAGCAATAATTTTGAATTTCTATGTTATCGCTATATAAATTTGTCTAAGATGCCCAGAAGGCAGCCAAGACGCTAAATGGGAATCAAGCACATTGAAGCAGTTGAACCACATGGTTTATTGAGCAGGCATCAATTCTGTGAACAGCACTACAGGCAAAAATGTACCGGATGTTTTAGAATGAAAACAGCAGTAGTTTAGGATGATAATTGCTGCAAGTCTGAGTAAGCGCTGAAGGCATGATAACACATATTAGTTCAGAAAAGACGGTTATAGATAAGTACGAGTGAGCAGCGGTGAAATACAGACATAGTCGAAAACATTTTAAGCTTGAAGTTGAAGAGTAGATTTAGACATCTTGAATATCATTCAGACTAGTAGCTGACACATGCATTCACACGGGGCATGAATCTGATTTAGGAATAACCCAACACATTAAATATTTGCAGTTTAATTTCCTGTTGCAGACTTTGCTAATGTGGCTCATGCAAATTAAACATGGACCTTTTCTTGCACCGAAATTCTGGTGAAATGGTCAACAATTTATTTTTGATGAAGAATTTAATAATGTACACAACATAACGTTGTTAGCTGAAAATAAGAAATGAATTTACTTTTATTGTATTACAACTTTATTGTCATTGTATTATTGTCCTTTGTGTGCATTTGTCTAATTGATGCTCCCATGTCATTGCTGCTAAGGTGTCTTCAAAATCACTGCTCATTCATATGCAACTCAATTTTAAATACAACTCACTCTTTGCTGCCTTCAATGTATTGGAAATTGCAAAGATTTCCAAATGTTTGACTTTAACTATGATAAACCAACATATATTTTGTTCCTCTCCTGTGTTGTCATATGTGTCTGAACACCAGTCTCATGTCTGGCTCTGTTCCCTAAATCTTCTGCACGGCCTAATAGGAGCAGGCATCCCTGTTGGGCAGGTTTGAATAGAGCCATCATGCTGAAGTCAATTCAGTTTCCCATTAAAAGCACAATAAAGGATAACAAAAAATGTTTTGACTGAAATCACACTTTTTCCAGGTCACATTCTGGCTTTGATGCTAAAGCAACAACTGTAGCTGTTGCTTCTGGCGATATTGTTGTAAACTGAAGTGTGTGTACACCAACCCTCGGCTGTGAGGAGGATCTGCCTGGTGCTGAAGGAATGCTTTTGAACACATGACACAGACACTAAAAAGAGAGCTCCCGACATTTCCTGGCAAGGACTTGTAAAGGATTTCCCATCCTCGCTGTTTTCTTCAAAACCGACCATGTTAGTTTTTCACACTACTGTAAGTCACACATGAGCGAGTAGGATGGTGCAAAGGAGGTAGCTCACTTCTCATTAGTCAATACACACTCTGGCGCGCACATCATTGGACACGGACTGTGCAAGTGCTGACGATGTAAAAGCTCTGCTATAGTTCAGACAGAATACCATAAGATGCACTGAGCAGTATAAGTGAAGAAGGCGATGGAAGGTACACACTTCAAACTATCCTTGTAAACAAACATAAGCAATTGCATTACAGACATGTTGCATGTAAAATATATGTTTATATGATTTGTTTCCACCCATTAAGTGGAGCCATGCATGTGATTGTATATGTGTTACATATTTAGTAAAGTTGTATACTTGAATTATCCCAAATGTTTCCAACAAACCCAGAGAAATTTGATTTTTATATTCAAGGTAATGTGTTATTCAAGGTGTGTTTCATTTGGCCGCCTGTCAATAACTCATATCCCCTTTGTCCCCTCTAGTTGCCATAACCTCCAGGGAAACATGGAAAACACCAGCTTACACGTCAGGGAGTGATGAAGAAGTCGCAAACGTGACTAAATACTTGAATATAACTTTAATACGTCACCTCGTCTGTGAACGTGATTTCTCAGTCAGATAGATTTTCATCAACAATGGTGGTTGTTGAACAATGAAGACATGGTCCTATGATACTTGATGATGTCATCAATCAACATCTTTTGTTTTCCTTGTTGTAATTTTGAGACACCTAGTGGCAGAAATTACATATTGTGCATTTAAGGAGAATAACTTTTCTCTTGTACTGCATGTCTAGTAGAAAAGCCCCCCCTGAAATGGGCATCAAGTACAGCTGCAATGAACGATTGACTGTCAATTATTAATCGTTTGGTTGATCAAAACAAAATGAATCACCATCCATTCTGACAATGATGATATGATAGTATGATAGTAAATTAAGGTTTTGGACTATTTATTGGATTAAATATGCAATTTGAAGATGTCACTTTGGGCTATGGGAGATTGTGATGAGCATTTTATACATGTCACTATAACCATTAATCGATTAATTGTGAAAAATCGATAATGAAAATAATCGTTAGTTGCAGCCCTGGCATCAATGTAGTGTGACTGTCCTTGGAAAAAGAAACACTTGAATTATCGCCCAGGCCTCGCTGGCACCATTTAACATATAGAGTTTAAAAGACAATATATCAGTACCCACTTAGAGCCAATCAGAAAGTAAAATTTAAAAAAAAAGTTTACCCAAAGTGAAACAACAACACATTCAAGTGTTTGTATTTTAAAATCCGATGGGACACTTTACCTGTAGTGTCAATACACCAGGATACAACAGTAACCTTGAAAGGAAAGTGTGTAGCCAAACTAAGGTACTCAAAAATGGTTAAGTGAGCTTCATCCCCTGAGGGATTTCATGGTAGTGCTGGGCTAATTCAGGTGCTTGGGCTTAGCAAACAAACAAGACGGGCCGGGGCGGCTGGCACTTAAGCTCTGACCCGCCATGACTGAGGAGAGTGTGTGACAGCATGTTCGAGGTTAACTGCTTGCATACATATTTCATGGCCTCCTGGAAGTCTCTTTATCTCTCTTTCTTTGTTCAATTTTCGAGGAAGGAAGAGACGCAAGGCCAAGCTAAAATGCCCAGAGCCAGTCTCCTTGAAACATATGTAACTCTTCTCTAAAGGTTGTTGCTACCCTTTCGCGGATGTTTGTTTTTATGCTCATCTTCTCCATTAGGACGCACATATTACATCTCGACCATGCAGAAATGCTGAAGTGCACTTAATCCTGCACAACTGTAAAAACATGTTCCTTAGTCAGTATTCAACCAGAGCAATCATTTGGCTTAACTACTAAGATGCTCCTCCACGTTGTCCCTGAGAAGACGGCATACATGTCTATATTAGTCATGAATAGAGGACACAAATATATCCATTTTTCCAGTATTCCTTCTCCTCCTCTAACTATTGTGCTGTTTTCCCCCTATTTCTCACTTCTGTCAGAAGCAGTTACCAAGATATTTTATTCTGACATTTGTTTTCCCCAGACCCCAAGTCCACACTGGCTTCTCATTTTGAGTTCAATGTCAGCTAAAGCTCTGGTGCCTTTATTTTCTCCTTTTCATCTCCCTTATCTGCCGTTACTCCCTTATCAGTGCTGAGTGTGTCAACAGTGTCTCATAAGCAGTGGATGTCAACAGCACGCCGCCTCAGTCAACTTATTCTTGGTGGTCTCTCAGTGCCCAGTACCCGAAGATAACCCTTCTCAATTTTGTGTTTTTTGTTCGGCTGCACGCTTTATGCAGGCCTTTGTGAACATGTATATGTATATGCATGTGTGTTTTGTGAATGAAAAATTTCTTATCTCTCATCCCGCTTTTATTCTCTACTTTCTGTGCCTGGAGTATTTTGCTTTCACAGCTGTGCGGATAGAAGTTCACATAAAGTGGGCTCCAGACTCCATTTTCATGGACTTAAAATGGCCATCAAATCAAATGATTTTAAGAGTAAACAGTGCCCCAAAAAACTAATTTGAAGCTTGACAGCATCCTCAAAGAAGACAATTATATTCTGTGTATACTACATCCAATGTTAAGACCGTGAGACATCGAACATCCAAAACTACGCTGCTGAAGTGTCCACTCCAAACATAATACGACCCGTCTGCTTTTCCCTCCTCCTCCGTTTTCTGCACCTCTCGTACACGAGCCTCTCCTGGGAGCTCATTGGTGAGCAATGCACTCACACCGAGCCGGAGAGGTAAAATATGCTGCCATGTGCTTTCTGACGGACATGCACTCAGTTTTCTTATTAAGGGTCCACTGAGGTGACAGGAAAGCCTCACTAGTCTGGCAAAACACAAAAAGCATTAACAAGCTACTCACTGTCAGACCACCTAACTGCTGTGTAATGGTTTTTATATGGGGGATGGGATATTATGAACATGCACCAACAAAAAAGCTAAAAAAACATATAAACTGATACTTCTTCAATGGCTAATCCAAATTCACGTATGAGGGGCAAAGCAGTAATTTCAGTGAATGGCCTAGCTGACTGTTATAAAAATGACTTGCCATTAAACCATTATTGGGGTAGATCCAGTTAATAAAATAAAATCTAACAGTACTGAAAAACTCTTAAATTATTTGTGTATCATAAAACGCTGATCTCTCCCATGAGGCGAGAGACTCTTCCAATTATGACAAAATCGTCATTTGACATTATCCTTTTAGTTTGATTGGGTGGTTAATAATTATAAGAAGAAAAAGGCAAACAATCAAGAAGAAGAAAATGTAAGTGGCAAGATATCGCTTAAAGATTCAATTGTCATGAGATGATGATTGATTTACAGTATACTGTATGCCACCATCCAATCAGTTTGATTTCTTAATACTTACTGACACTACTATTGCTACTACAATAATACAATACTACTACTAACTTATCACAATCACAACAGAGGAGCTAACAATAGATTGATGCACATGTTTCCAATAGGATTATTCACTGGTAAAGTACTAATTTGCAGCATCAGAAGTTTCTAAAAATATACTCCTGGGCTTCAAGAAAAACTCAATGCTGGTTGTATCTGATGCCTGTACCTTTACAGAAAACGATACCCAGCATCAGGAAGGGCAACAGATGTTCTGTCAGCATAAAAAAACCCCAAAAAAAAACCCACACTGAAGGACCAGCTCCTCCAAAAAGCCGAATGAACCAGACTAGGCCGGCTTCCACCAAATTGCTGATACAGCCTATGGGAATTACTGTCTGTCAGAAACTGAAAGCTTTGACCATGACTCTCTGTCCATAAATAGTGCTTGACCCTTATTTCTCTTAGGCTCAATATTTCCTCTCTGCTGAAAGCCAGTGAGACACAAGGCAGCATTTTCAGGCTCTTCAACAATGCCCCGTGCCCCGAGGCAGGTGGTGATACAGCTTGCAATGCAGCTTGGGAGATGGATTAGAGCGTGTTCAATCCACACACATACATAGTGGTAGTAGATGCTCTACAATTCATTTCATATCATGACACATTTCACCCTGCAGATGCTGCTTTTCGCCACGTGTTCATAATGTTAAGAATATTACATGTTGCTTCCACTAACATCGATCAACCTTTTCGTTGCAGACAAAAATCTAATCAAAAAACTATTGGACTGACACCAGACAATGGTGTAAAACAACAATAACTTCAATAACAAATTAATTTTTAGTTACAATGCTTTAAATCATTGATTTTGTCGAATGCATTTTGTAAAACAATAACACGATTTATCGGCGGCGGCATTTCAAATATACAGTTTAATATCATCCATGCATTATGGCAATATCCACATAAAGCCAAGAGAAACAACAGAGAGTGAACTAAATAAAATGAAAAAAAGTTTTCCCTTAAGTAGAACAAATGCTCCAATATCACTTATGCACATATTGCTAATTGAATGCTGCTTCTTCCCCATGCATGTTTTAATAACCGGGAGTCATTTATGGACTTTTCCTACTCTAAGCCATCTCGCCTGGCAGCCCAACAGCATTCATATTCACGGAAGCAGATGTAGCCACGAGGGAAATGATGGGAACATTTCTGTAGATCTTTGGACCCAACAAACCCCTGCTGTTTTAATTTGGAGCAAATCTGCGGGAGGAAAAAGAAAAAGAGCCTGAGAAATTAAATTCCTGCAGATTTCTATTTTTTATTACATTTACTTTTATCACTCACGTCTTTTCTACGCCTCTACCTCCAGCACAACACACATACACACACTCTCTAGTGGTATCTCTATTCCCTTGTTTTTTCTCCTCCCCTTCACGGCTTGGGGAGCAAATGAGTGCAGAGGAGATCAATGGAGAGGAAATGGGGGTTCACCCCAGCTCTGATTCCCTGTGTGATTTATTAAATTTGCCATTGTTTCAATAGCAGCCGTCCAGTTCAGCTCTCTGGGAAAGCTTTGACAGTGCTGCTTCCGGGAAGTGTGACAGGTACATGAGAAGAGCGTAAGAGGTTAGACAGATACAAAGAAAAAGACAAAAGTGTCAGAGAAGACAAGGGATCCAGATATGAATGGAGAAATAGGTGAGAGAGAGAGAGAGAGCCAGAGGAGTGAGAGGGTGAGACGGGTAAACAATGGATGCCAAGGAAAGAGACAGGAGACGATGTTGGGAATGAGATGCAGATAAGAGAGCCAGGAGGGATAAAGAGCAGAGGGTGGGGGATCATAAGCCGAAAATATGAGACGAAGATGAACAGGGAAATAATATGAAATGGGAGAAGAAAGTGATTACAGAAGGAAAAGAGCAAGAATGGGCAAGAGTGAGAGTCAATATACAGTTAGAGGGAGAGGCAATAAAGTAAAAGGGAATCAGTGAGAAATAAATGAATCAGTCAAAGGCAAAAAATGTGTATTGATAGTGAGGAAAGACACAGATAAGAAAGTAAAATCCTTGCAAACAGTGCTGTGATTTACTGGTGGACTGTGGATTGAAGCACATTGTGAAAGAGCTGGACAAGAGTTCATATCACATTCATTCAAAGGTAGATAGATGGATGGATCATGCTTCTCAGAGAACTGCCATGTCTAAATTAATGACAAGTGAAATTCCTGAAAGTGAGACGTTGTGAATAGTTGCCAATTTTATTAAAATTTATACGATTGTATTCTAGGTCAAAACAAGTGTCGAGCATGATTGGGAATAACTTTGATCAGGTGACATTAAATAGTAACTTAAAATCTTAAAAAAATATCTTAAAGTGTGAACATTGAGATAATGTGATGTGATTTTTCTCAACCTTACTTTTGTCAACATTGCTCAAATACTATTCACATATAGCAAACATTTTGTGTACTTAAAATGATCCATGAATTCTATGATGCCATAATGTTCGATCTTATTTTGAAAAACAAAGGAAATAAAAGCAAAATCAGGAACAGATCTCCAATCCCAAACTGAGTGAAATATATACTAAATGTTGACGGCATTGGCACAGTTATAGTCATAACACATAATCCATGCTCTTGTAGAAGAAATCACTAAACAGAGGCTGAGTTGGAGGCAAGAAACTTCAAAAAGGTTTGACAGGAGATAAACCAATTTAAGAAAAGGTAGAAGTTTGGCAATTTCCATCTCCTTACATCACAGAAAGAAAGGCATTTTCCTCCTATGTCCAAGACAGTATGAAATGAAAACATACTGACAATTGAAAACACTTCAGGACATCTGGAGGACTTAGAAAACCACCGACAACAGACAGAAACTCCCCCGCTCTCTCCTTTATCTGCAGGATTTGAACATTTACTGTCTCATGCCTTGTCAGTCCCAGCCACTGGAAAGCTTGTAATGTCCCATCTTTAATCAGACACTTTCCCTTTGTGCTAGCTTTTTCCTCAACTTGTGTATTTTTAGGCCTCCGCTGTTTGCAGAGAGGCAAGAATAAAGTGCTATCTATAGCTCGGCTCTTGCCATGGGCCAGAATAAAATATGTATGTGTCTCCCTGTGCTGCGCCAGCTGAACATTACAGGCCAGGCTCTGACCTCCAACTGCTCCTGACAGAGTGAAGCTCCTGACTGACAAGCACAAATAAGGCCAAGATGTGAGATTGAAGAACAAGATTCATATTATAACAATATTTAAAATAACTGCATCTGTTGTGTCAGCATGAAAGACAGTGACTCAAAATTGGATGGATTATTCTGTGTCTACATTTTTAATGAGTAATAATGCCACAGTGACACGCAGCCTATTCCTGGCAGGAAACACCTGCAAACACCTACTGTAAAGCCTGTAAGCTCGATTCTGCTGCAGAAGATTGGGGAGGCAGCTCAGGCGATAGCAGCTTTGCAAACAAAAGATTCCTTTATTATTTTGAAACAACTTTTAAATAATGAAAAACTGTGGAAGACATTTTTGCACAAGGCATGATTTCTTCAATCAGATATCTTTAATCTGCGTTAAGTGGCTTTGTAAGTGGTGCAATGCAAATGGGTTTGGGAGCTGAGTGCCAATTGAATGTGTGCAAAGACACTTTCCTTACAAACATTACAACCCTGATTAAAAAAAAAAAAGTTGGGACGCTTTTTAAAACATAAATAAAACAGTATGTGATCATTTGACCATCCTTTTTGACTTGATTGAAATCAGTACAAAGACAAGATATTCAAAGTTTGACCTCAATATCCTAAATCTTGAATCTGAATTTAATGCCAGGGACACATTTCAAACAAGTTGGGACAGGAGCAACAAAAGACTGTGAAAGTTGTGGACTGATGAAAAACACCTGTTTGGATCATTCCACAGGTAAACAGGTTCATTGGTAACAGGTGATAGTATCATGATTGGGTATGAAAGGTTCATCCTGGAAAGACTCAGTCGTTCACAAGCGAGGATGGAGAGAGGTTCACCACTGTGTCAAACACATGGTTGTGTAAAGGATATTACTACATGGGCTCAGGAACACTTTGTAAAAATGTTGCCGGTGAACACAGTTTGCTCAATTTTCACAGCGTCCCAACGTTTTTTGGAATCTGGGTTGTTGTTTTAAACTGAGCGACTGAAATGGGGAAGGGAAATATGGACATACATGGACTAAAAATCAATCCTTCCCACGATTCACTGTCGACCATGTTTGAAGTCCTATCTCAGAAAACAAGGCGGAGAGTGGAGCAGTGATCATTGACCATGTTTCATGTCCTCAAAAAATCTTTAAATAGTCTGTTTGGAAATCAAATTAACTCTACAACCTGTCAAATAGCGAGAACTTCAAAAACAGAACCCGGTCACACTGTACCACAGATTCTTAGAGACTGTTGACACTGGCATGTTGATTTGGCGACCTTTTGCTTGACCGGGTCAGCAGAACCGTTTTGGCAGCATTTTTTCTTGAAAGGATTGAGACTTGCTCGCCAGGCTCCCGGACTCTGCCTTCTGGCTCAAGAAGGGCCACGACTTCAGCAGCGTTCTTTAGCCATGGCAGTATTTTTTCATGAACTCCTTACCCACAATCAGCACCGAGATTATTTTCATGGTGAGTCATGATCAAACTCATAGGTGAGTCACGCTCCTAACACATTGCCCAGAGCTCTTCAGTGGGCATCTGACCTAATGAGCTCAGCGCAAATGGCAAAAAAACAACCGAGCTCTGGGGAACCCCTCGGTAATAAGTAGCAAAAAAGGCAGATATCTTTCCAATTTTTTTCCTCTTTCTGAAGCAAATTTGTTCAGTGTTTCATAGGAACGCTCGACCAGTGTATGACTCATAAAATGGGGTTCTGGTCAGTAAGTATATTTTTGTCTATAGCTGATTGAAAACTCTGAGCGTGACTGCAACCAATTGCTTAGCTGTTACCTCTCTGAAAGGTTGGCTTCCACATAATTCGTTGAGTTTGTAGCGTATCAATTTGGGTCAAAACACTGTGTTTCAGTCGGTCTTCCATCTCTCTCTATGTGGAGCCGCATGGAAATCCAAGGTGACCAGACTGGACTCAGCAGACAAATGGGGTTGATTCCTGACTGAGAGACATCCTCTACAGCACCTTCAATGATCTCCAATGTGTCTTCTGGGGCTTTATGGGAGACATCCTTTGATTTCTCTTGACACCACATGCAAAAATCAGTGAAGTGACATTTAACATTACCCAAAGTATAATTTTGCTCAATTAACATTTGATTGATTTGTTGCTGCCCAGCTAAACATACAAAGTGACAATGCTAATCTATGCAATTTCTGAAATAAAATCACAGAAATTATAAGTAATAATATGCATGCATGGCCAGTGTGCAACCTACTTTTAGAGGGTACAGTGACACTGATTATAATCATTTCCAAATGCAACTTGGATCTTTTCAAAGATGCTGTAAGAATCAGAATCAGTCTGTTATTATAATGTGGCGCATTAGAAAGTTGAATGTACTCCTGTTTCTGACTTTTGGAGATTGTAGATTCAATGAGTGATCAATATGACTCCAACAGACCAAAGTGATCTAGGATGTAAGAAAAAATCTGACTTTCACATTTAAAAATGTTACATTATTATTATTAACTCTGATATGTTTAATTGCTGCCTGATAGTAATTTTCTATTTCTGATTATTGATGACACTTACAGTATCTATACAATGATTGTGCAATGAGACACTGATGAATGTCTTCATGCTAAAACTATGTTTAACTTTTGACCGATTTCAAAGACGAGAAAAAAAAATATTGATTATTTCCAGATCTTGCTGCAGTGTCACTTGGAAATTTCCGGCACATGTGGGAGCGGAAATGAAGCAGAAAAGACATTATGCAAATATAATTATGATAGGGTGCCAATTTATCACACACCGAGATAATTCATCACACCCAGAAACAATCCAGTTAATTTAATACGCTGCAAGCAACAGTATTTTTTCCTGCAATTGCATATTGACCAAAGCCAGGCTGAGGGGAACAGCTGCAGCTTTAAATTCTATCCTGAACAACCCAATGAAAGGAAAGGTATGTATTTGTATGGTGGCTTGCATAGAGGTCCATGTTTTAGACATAATTTAAGACATGCACGTATCTGTAACATTTCAGTTGTCTTATATTTCTGGATGGTCTCTCAATATCATCTGTAAACACAAAGATCATTGTTCACTTTTCCTTCCTTTTGTTTCACTTATAATTACAGAGAGATGCTATAAATTATTCAGGGATCCAAACATGTAGTTGTGGTGCCTGTTAGTCTATTTTTATTGAATGTTCTCCTGCCTTTTCTCTTTTAAGCTTTCTCTGTTTTCTTCGCCAAATGAACTGCATTCAAGCCTTCAAAGACTCGGCCCTATGTGAACAGCTTGCATAAGTAGCATAAAACACTTTAATGAAGTAAGAGTCTTTGAAATCCTGGCAGCACAGAAACATTGAGGGATATATTGACCATTACATGTGGGTGAGCAGCCCGAACCACATTTCAAAAACAGCCTCATAAAGACGGCTCATGAGCTGGCATGCGATCGACCCACATGTATTGATCTGGCATGGCGTTGGCGCTTATAAACCCATTTCTACTGGCATGTCTTGTTTTTTTTTTATGTCTGACAAAGGCTTCATGTTGGATCAAATTACAAAGGCTTCATTTCTCAGCGAGTTACTATACCTGTACCGGAGCTCTTCTCCCCTATTTTATTCCCATCTTTTCTGCTGTAAATCATCTCATCAGCTGCTACGCTGTGCATCGAAGGGTGTGCTCATTTTGTGCTCCTTTGAAACTTCCTCACCAACATAATGCTCTTGAGATTGCAGAAGCTGTGATTGATGAAACTGACACCGGCTGTTTTCACACTGGAGTGGGCAAGAAAGACTGGCAATTTTATGATGAGCTGTTTAAAGAATGCCAATTCGGTCCGCATTTTTTGGGGATTTATTGCCTTCGAAAATAATTTAAACATACAGCCCGCACACTTGATCTTGATCACGCGGTGATGTTTGTGCACACTCATACATATGCCTGTCTTTAAATCATCTCGCTAAATTGCCCTCATCGACAACACACGACCATAACGCTTCCCGCAGATTGGGCAAAAAGAAGAATGGGAAGTCTTTGTAATTAACTCCCATCTATTTATCATGGGGAAGGATGACAAGCCTGATTCAGTATTAATCAAAACATTACCCTGAGCTAGCTTGACTGTGCCAAGCTGGCAGCCATTTCTCATCAATGATGTCACATTAGTGATCTCAAGCTTGACACTGGATTATTACTCTCCAGTCTTGAGTTCAATTAGAGCTCAGTAAACACTTGATAAGCTTGGTAATGACACTGGTCTTGTGGGTGATGAAACAATCTTTTTTTTTTCTTGTTTTTTTTTTTTTTTCATGGATGCTACTTAATTTCTCATGTGTGCAAACCTCCTACAATGAAATATTTTTGAGCATGTCCAGAAGAGATCATGAACACTGTGAATCTAAAGATGTCTCAAATTTTTGGTTGGACAGTTACGACTTCAAAACTTCATCCCTGCCGTGACCTTGTTCTCCCAAAAACAAGGCCAAAAGAAAATCACCACTGATTTGTTAAATCACCATTCTGCTTGTGTTTCATATACTGAATTTAGGTTATACTGTTTGCTCAATTGTTTCTTCCCTTGTGCTTTAGTTGTAGAAAAACTGAGGAGACAAACAACATGCAGATACATGCAGCTCTTAGAGTCAGGAGGGAAATGTGTGCTTTTTGTTCAGCTTGTGTGGAGACACTCCACAGGAGGAGAAGACATTTAAAAAACCACCACACTAAAGAGGATCTTTGTCAAACTGCTCATCTCTCTTTTGTCTATTTTTAAACAATATTACCCGTTTACGTCCTCAGAGTTGTAAAAACCCATGCATCTTTCTGCAGATTCTCGGTGGGTTACATGCGGTGCCCAAGGCATTATCTGTGTTTACAATGTAAAATAAATACCCGGTAATTGCATTTGGCAGTCTTTACAAACAGCATTTCACTGACAGGGATAAGAGGCACAACAGGAAAGCCTTGCGGGATGCCGAAATGGTTAACTAGCAGAAACTTTAATTTACTGGCCGAGCTTTTTCATTATCTCTAAAAATTGAATACATAAATAAATATCACAACACTCCTGGTGCTTTCAGAAGAACAATCACAATCATGCAATAATGTATTTGATCATTTGTTGGATCAGTCAACTCATTAGTAAAAGCCCCTCAGGAAAAACAAGCAGATATTATTAAAAGCTCTGACCAATGAACTTATACATGGCAAAAACGTAATGTTTGATTACCAGTGTTGGCTTCTGGAGAACACAACAGCTTAGCTTAAGGTTTTATAAATGACATTAAAAAGGTTAGAAGGTAAATGTGCCACATGCTCGCATTGTAACTTATAACACAGCACTGACCTTCAGTCCATAGTACAGATAATGTGCCAAGTTATCACACAGAGTCTTAAGTTGATTCTGCTCTTACAGTTTGTGCATTCAAGATAATATTACCTTGAATTCTTCTTACGAATAAGTGAGTGAAACACTAATGTCAGCAGGAGGAAAAAAAGGCCTCATTGTCAGTAGAAGAACTCGAGCAGCTAAATGATTTGCGCAGCTCACTTTGCCTTAAACTGTGTGTTCGACGGGGCTGATGTGTGTGTTCGACGAGCCTGATGTGTGTGTTAGATGGGGCTGATGAGAGTCATTCTGCATGGGAATTGGATGGATTGCTTGTTATTATTGTGAGGACCAGTTCAACGGCTCCAACCCGAGACGCCCTCGGCGCCATGCAGGCAGAGCGGTGGTGTGAAGTGCAAACCCAATCACGTCTGAAGTAGCTGTTCCACTGTATGGACCGGTGTCATGTCTGGTTGTGCTATGACAAAAATAATATTTTCAGCTCCCTCTGCATACTTGTGGACACCTTAATACACAGATTCTACATCTGCAGACATGTTTGGTTTCTAGAGGAAAAATTGCAAGAAAGTAATAATAATTAAATAAAATTAACTATTAACTCTGAATCTATAAACTAGTCACATACTGCAGCCATCACCAAATGAAAGAATGGCAGCCAAGAAGAAATGATGTTTGCTTTTGTATTTGACAGTAATGAACCACAATACAGCCTCTTTGCCTTTTGTCTACCAGACAGACACATTGAGCCTGAAGCCCGGGGCCATTTCATCCCAGAGGGAGGATGTTGTTGACCAGCCAGAACAATGCAACAGCAGCATTAGCTGTACATCCCCGTCTGCCATTAGCTCCGCTCCCTGCTGCTATGAAAAGAGAAGACACTTGGATTTGTCACATTTTGGACAGATGTCAAAAATCTGTTTTCAGTGAACTTCGTGTCAAATTTAATGCGGTTATAAATTAAGTCCAATTTTATCCATCCAATTTGTACAACTCAACTCCTGGAAACTCTGAAGTATCAAAATCAAACAAATCTGGATGGTCAATCTCAAGATTATTACGTTTCAGAAGCAAACAGAGTGTGGAGAATCGTTAAGATTTGAGTTTTGATTTGTGTATAACGCCGTCAAACTCTTTCATTTTAATTAAAGAGGTAACCAACAAAAACAAGAGGGCGGTTTACTGGTAAGTGGGTCAATGCTTGATTATTGCTCACAGTGGAGAACTTTGTTATTTGCTGTATAGTGGCTGACAAGAGGCTGCAATAGTAGCACAATGGTCCCATTTTTTTGTGAGTGTTCAAGCTAGAAGCTGCATTTTGTGCTATCTGAAAACAGGACCATGGTCTCTGGAGAGTATTACAGTAATGCCAATTTGATAGTAAGGATAAATTTCACAAGGTCTCCAAGATATTTTCCAAAATGCTTTATTGCTGCAGGATTAAAGAGAATAAAGAATTAGCTCTTGACTACATCGTTGAAAGTGGTGACAGCCTGAACTTTGCATATTCTGGTTTCACTCTTTGTCTTATGTAAAAAGACTTTTGCAAGATATAGAACAAGTAATATGATGATATCTGTTTGCTGTGGGAGGTTTTGGTTTTTTAGAAATCTTCTGGGTCCACAGTTTTACACCCAAGCTCACAACAGGGTTTGGCCTGCATTTGAGATGTAACTCATTAATTTTCTATATATGCACAAAACTAATATGCTCGTATTAAAATGTACCAATAACGGAGAAGTGATAACTTTGTGTTTGTGTTCTCCAGCAATGATGACAAAGGTTTTGAGGATGCAGCTGAAATGCATGCGGTTCTTATCTTAAAGCTGTTTACATTTTGAATAACAAGAAAATATAACCACAAGCATTTATCAAATTATTAATGGTATTTTTTTTAGACCTCTAAAGAAAAAGTACTACCTCTAAAAACCTTTAGCAATCCAAGTCGATAAGAAAATTAAACATAATGATGCTAAGAGGAAGCATCTGCAATGCATGGAAAAACAATGGGGCCCATTAAATAAAAAATGGTGTATTCCATTGTAACTGGGCTGAAGAAGATGAGGCATTGCTACAGGGGGTTTTGTGATATAAGAATGAAACTGATAAATTGCAGTGTCCAACATAATTAGTTTTTAGTAACAGCAGAGCGGTTGTTCTTAGAAGTAGTCGTAGTTACTGTAAGTGTTTTATCCGAGTCAACCTTATGAAACACTACGCACCGCTTCTCAGAAATTTGCTTCCTCCAATCTTGTGAAATGGAATTGGATTGTTTTTAATTATTCAGGACGAGGCTACTGCTTTTTTTGTGCAATATTTGAATGCCTATTTGAGGAGGTAGGTGCTCGTCGCACAGGCTTGTAAATGGTTACTGCACAGGATAAATGTGTAAAGTCCCCAAGACCTCTACAAGGAACTCTTGAGACTTAACTACATACTGTATATCTGTATTTCAGAGCTGCATTTGAACTGTATGACTCCAAGTGCATGACATGAAGGATGTGCCCTTCTAACACGCGCTACACATGAAGGTTAACAGTGTAGGATGCAGCTTGCTGCTGTATACTGTAAAGTGAGAGGGAGAGGCATGTGTGATGATGGCAGTCTGATGGTGATAACTGCTCCCTGAGCACTCCTCACAGGACAAGATTTTCAGCCGCCGCCGAGGTTTTTCTGCACCTGATTTACACTGTCCGTGCTGCCAGATAGATTCCCAAAGCCGCGGGAATCTTGCTGAATAATGAAATTGACAGGCCTCATTTGTTTGGTTGTCTGTGCAACAAAAGCCAATGCCATGCACAACCCTGAGAGGCATCGCCATAATCCCTGGGGATAATACTATTGAGTTCAGTTGAATGGGGTTATCTGTCAGCAAGGACAGACAGATAAAGGATGACTGGTATTTGGAGACTTTTGCCGGGCAGCACAGAACAGGTGGGACAGGAGTTAATCGGCCCTGTATTCAAATGTCACCGCTTTACACAGAGTACAGATGGCGAAGCAGAGGCATCCAATGAAATGCTCTGTGTGCTATCTTTTGGGAAAACACCAGATTATCTATGAGACGGATGGAAAGATGTGTCAAGAACTGTCTTTGAAAAAAGGAAGTGACATAAATTATGGACTTTTATACAGAGTGAGATGTAATATCCTGCACTGGACTTCATATTGGCCACATCAAATAAAATTTGACCTCAAAAGTAATGGTTCAAATATCGAATTTGAGGTATCATGTTCTATTAAAATTGAACCTTTCAGCTTCCCTGTAAAGGCTGTGGCAAGTTCAGAATCTCTTATCCCATAACGTCACAGTATTTCACTACAATGTCACACATTTTGTCCACTGAATGTACAGATTCTTAACTTGTTCACAGGATTCAGCTTATTTTTTTATGCATGAATTCTTAATGAATGTTTTGTGTGTTAGATCTTGAATTAAATTTAACTTTGATTACAATTTATTTATTTATTTTTAATATTCTGGTAGATGAAATATACTCAAAATGGATCAAAGCTATATTACTTTTAGTTTGAAACATGGTGTGCACCATAGAAGAAATCCCCTTTTCTCCCACTTGTACATTAGGGATAAATTACAAATCATAACCTTAATCTATTTTATGTTACACATGGTGTCACTCCAGATTAATCCTTTTATGTGTCTCAGCATTAGTAAAAGTACATTTAGTGCTCCATTCATTTGCTGGTAATTATGTGGGTGATGTATGCGTTTGTGTTTGCCTGGCTCTCCTCTCCTCTTCTCTCCATTTGGGGAAAACTGTCCCCTCTTTGTTCTCTCGTAATAATGAAATCATCTGGTGATTAGCCCAACAGACAGGCTACGAGAGCTTTGACCTCTCTGCCCTCTGCCTCACTTCTCTTTTCCCAGCGTCTCATCCCAACATCCTGCTTTTCCATATGGGAATAGAGCAGAAATGAACCTCTATCCCTTCACCTCGTTGCATAACGTTCAGTTTCCTTTTTTAAATAAGGCCTTTATCTGAACAGCGTTTCAACACTGGACCGAGGGCTTTGAGTGCAATGGGAGCGTTTGCGTTAAATAAAGGATGAAATAGCAGGACGGCAGGCAAAACATCATGGGAGCGATAAATATAAATAAGCATGTCCTAATTAAAATTGGAGAGGAGACAAAAAACTTTTTTTTTTTTGCAGCTAAAAATTATTCACCTGTCAGTTCAGTGTAAATAAGGCTCATGATACTCGTCCCTGTAGAGAATCAGTTTGCATGTTTGAGTGAGATAATCCAACAAACTCATAGGGAGAGAGAAAGAGACACATGAAGGAGATCCTTAAAGATGGACATGATAAATCCACGCCTTATGCTTTTATCATGAAATGCAACTTTCAAAGCCACAGTTGGATGCTTTGAAACTTAAAGACAATTTTTTTTTTCCAATTTTAGCCTCCATTCAAATGACTATTGAAAATATTAATAAAAATAAACTTCAAAGATAATGAGTCTTATCATTGTTGAGCTGGAAGTAAGGACTGTTTTCAGCATCTCAAACACAGATCAGCAATGTAGTTAAGACAAAATGAATAAGGTTTTAATAACTTCAAATCAGTGGTTTGTCATTTTTTCAGCCCGTTTTAAGTAAGTAATGCAGATGCGGTCATGTAGACTGATAAATGCTATGAGAGAGGACAAACTTTCGCCAAGCATAATTCAGTTTGACAACGCTGCAACTCTTCGATTATTCAAGTCCGACTCTGCAGAGGAGTTCGGATATTAAATCAACAGATGCTGCACAGATTGAGACTATAACATTTGAGTAACTTGTTTAAAAATCTCTTCAGCAGACAATTTTAAAGTGTCACTTAAGGTGAGATGGACTTTTTTGCCCTCGACTATGTTTAGCGAGGGTCAACAGGCTGACAAACCTGAGCATCTAATCGACCAGACTGACAGCCTCTGTTGACCTTTACACATTACATTAAATTACATGACACTGCATTACATTACTGCCTGACACACGGAGTCAGTGGCCGTGTTAACCGAGAGGGGGCAGTGGGTAAGTTCATATTAATAATATAACTGATGGAGAACAGGATTCTTATCTTATTATCAGCGTGAAATGATGGTGTGAGTCACACAAAACTGCCTATTTTTGACAAAATGTAAGTACATGCTGTGCTATCAAGAACATGGGTGGGCTGGCCAGAGCCAAAGTGAACTGTCCAGGCTGGTCCATCTGGGGAGCTGGCACTGAGAGCCTCCACGGATGTACAAATTATGCTTGCAAAGGCAGGACAACTACCACTGAGCACAACAGATTTTCTATGACAACAAGTGTATGCTGCTCATAGATGAATGATAGAGACAAAACCAGCATCACGCTGTTAATCTCACAGCTAACGGATAATTAATCTCCATTGTGTGCACACAGTGATCATATTTCTATTATGTTTAATTGTTTTGCAAGGGAAAAAGTATTTAGACCACCAACCTACCTCGTTTTTCAAAATTATGCTTAATCTCGTTATCCTTGCACATCGTGTCCGTGTGCCCGACGTTAACTCCGTAGTCCTCCTGGACCTTCCCGTCGTTCAGCTTGGTGTGGAGCTGGTTGGGCGTGGAGTTGAGCGAGTGTCCGCCCGGGTCCTCCTCGTCGCAGTCGTAATCGTCGAGGATGGGGGTCTCTCGGATGGGCATGCCGATGACGGAGCTGCCGTGCTGGTGAGTGTTTCGGTTCCCCCGGTAGCTGTCGCGGCCCTGGGGCCCGAGCAGAACCGAGGGGATGTAGTGGATCTCGTGGGTGGCCTCGGTGCTGGCGCTCTTCTGGGGGATGCGGCGGCGCTTGCACCACCGGTGGCGGGTATACAGGACGAGGGTGAAGAGGAGGATGAGGAGGAGGAGGGCGATGAGGCCTCCCTGGATAAAAGCGAGAGAAAAGGGAGAAGGAGAATGTGAGGGACACAAGGACGACAAGTCAAAGGCAGAATGAAAAACAATGTATAGGCTCATGCAAAAATAATCCCTCTCAACCATCACTTATGACCCACTAGAAGCGTGTGGTGGTGACTGTATCTGCAGAGACCCTGTTCTCTGCCTGTAAGTACTTATTGTGCTGTGTTATAGACATTTCTGAGTGTCAACCTTTGGGCACTGGGTGCGTAGCGTGGATGCATCCAAGAGGAGGGACCGACTTTGAACGTTCTGTTTACAACCCACAACCTGCAACATCCAACTCATTCTGCTTAATTGGTAATGTCGATATTTCATGTGGTGCACAACAATACAAACACATAATAGAAAAAGGTCTCCATCTCTAAGAATAACAATTACAATCACTGCTCCAGTGCCAGTTATATTAGGTTGAATGTCAATTATCACAATTTGCCAGCTATTGAAGAGGTCCAGCAATCAGCCCTTCAATATTTGAGTTCTGAAAGCAACATGAGGCAGCTAACAGGGTCGGAGAGAGACTAAATTATTTGTGCCCAGATTACAGACAGGTTCATTGGCCACATTTAATTAATGTTTAAAAAGGGAACAGTCTCGAAAATAATAATCTTGCAGACTCATAAAGGAGAGGTTTTGACATTCAGGCAGCACTGTCACTCCCAGGCATAATTTTAAATTGTTGACTTTTTAGTTTGTATGTCCATTGGTTCATCAGAGTGTTAACGAAATTGACTGCAGCCAAAAATTATGTTGATATTGAACACGAAGAAGTTAATATTAATGGATTTTGTAACTCCTATTAGTATTCTTTGTCTGACTTTTATTTGGGGAATTATCATGCTATTAGTTTTGGAACTACATTTCCCATAATTTGGGGCTTTGAGGGATGTAAACAGGAAGCATAATATTGCCAAGGATTTTCGTCTAATTGTGTTCACATTCTGGCAAATTGGCAAAATGAAAAGTATGCCAAATCAGTTTTTAGCAGTTCTTGTTTGAAATATATCCATAATGTACAGACAACGATCACTGAGTGAATTCAGTACTTAAGAAAACAAGTTCTGTAGTTATAAGGATTCATGGACATCAAAGATAATGACACCTACATCGGAAAAAAATCTTCACATCTGTGTATTCAACTCATTTGAGGAAGGTTTAATTCAGAGAACGAGTAGGAATTGTAACATGTTGGTGAGCGAGCCACGTTAGAATAATGTACAGTTGTTTTCAGAACACCTGAACGCGCCTGTCTCTTTCGCTTCACGCAGCATCTTTACCTCTCCCTCTTCAACTATCATGTGAAAACATCTGTCGTATAGAAAAACGGCAGCAGCAAATTGGCACTAATCAACAAGCATATGTCAGGCATAGTACATATTTCTAAGGGCTCTGGAAATACTAACTGCTGCTGTATATAATCAGATTTCTTAGCAGAATGATGATTTAATTGCTTCAAAGTTAAAGTCCTTTTCTTCTTTTCTGTTTATGTCATTTGGTCTCGCCCCCCTTAATAAGACAAAGGAAGCCGGCGAGGGTATTTCTGGACTTCTTTCGGATAAGAGAGGAGAAGGAATGAAACACAGGACACCCCTGTAGCAATGATGACATGAGCAAGTAATTAGAAGGTAGGAAGGATACACACACACACACACACACACACAACACACACAATGAAACTGCTGCACGGCACATTACAGATTTCTAGTGCTCAAAATCAGCACTTTGTTAGGACTTTGTTAGTCAGACAACATCATAAACTATCACCTCAACAATTATCAGAGAATGGACTGGCTAACAATGATCATAAGATTCACAAACGATGAACATGCTGCACAGCTACTAGTAAGGATTGCATTATATTGTGCAAGTCTTCCTGTTACTGTGTCAGTTTCCTCGTCTCTGCAGCACATACACACTCAAATCAGGCATAAATTCTTTTCTTTGTAGCCGTGCTGCATCTGGACTCCTATCTTTAGAGTGTCACACACACCAGTGCCCCAGGGTTGTTAGCCTGTTTCGCCCTTCCCTTTCTTCCCTAAGCATTTACTGTGGTCCTGTAAATTCACCAAGGAGCATCACATTTCTCCACGGTTCATCCAGTATCTCGCCAATCGCAGAAACATCAAACGCCCTGCCATACATGCTGCGGCTGGATGATAAAGCAAATCCATATGTACATACAGAGCGGTGGAAAGAAATGGAGGGCGTGACTTGCTCTTTGATTTTTCACAATGTCGCCCAATAGGTGAAACGCAGTATTTGATTCAGCGAGACATGGCAACCTAAAGGTGATACATTTGCGGTGTCAGGTGGGGAAACTGCAGCGGCAGCACTTTTTTTGCGAAGCGCTTTTTTAAAGATGTGGTGATATTCACAAAATGACACGCATATGCATAATGTGCATAAACTTCAGCCACGGGAGCATGAGCATGAGGAGCACACACACACAGGCAAACAAAATCGCGACAGAATAATAAATAAAATCCACAAGGGGTCATTCATCACAACATTTAAAATTCCATCTTCATGAGGAAAAACAAACCCCTTTGAAATTATAACTCATGCACTGCTGGGTGTCCATAAATCAAACTATGCTGAGAGGAGAGGCGGTGCACAGAGGACTAGTACCACAGAAAAACTTGTTCATTAATCTCCAATAGGATGGCAGCTTTGCAGAAATGCAGTCCCGCAAACTCCCCTCAGCCTGCACTTCCACATTAATTCCCGTTGAAGAATAGCAAAAACATATGAAGGCTTATGTTTCATTTTAGCGGCGGAGTGATAATGCAGTGACATTGCATGGCTCTGCAGCACGGCTGAGAAATGGTGATGTAAAATTGCAGTCAAAAGGTTGAAGTCTCAGTTTTAAAATAATCTTCCTTTCGCTCGGCTGAAACATGAGACAGAAATATTTTCCGGAGCTCGGAGACGTCTCTATTCATCTCGACACTGCTGTAAGCACGTCACTTGATTGTCACCGGAAAGAAAAAAAAAATGTCATTGAAATTTAACGGAATTGCACCTTTTACAATTAAACCAAGCTCAAGTAAGACGCGTTTAAAAGCTCAATTAGCCTCCTTGCGTTTAAATGTTAATACAGCAGACTTGGTTCATAAGTCATGTTACAGTGCGGACTGTCTAAAAGCTTTGCAGAGTGCAGGCACTCCTACTAAAAAGCGCCAACCACCACATGTCAGCTTTTGTCTTTTCACAGCTCTGTTAATTTGACTCCGTCTCCGTCACATCGGTGCCCTCAAGATTCTCTCAAATTTCCTCCGCCGGATCATCATGTTTTCCTCCGAGCTTCCCACCCGTCCTCGCTTTTTTTTTTTTTTTTTTTTTCCCTCTCCCTCTCGATTACTCTGCGTCTCTCTCAGTCTCCATTCCCCTTCATGTTTGATCACATCTGTCTTCCACTCCTCAGTACAAGAGCCATATAAATTCACAGTGGCAGATGTAGCCATGAGGGAAAATGGGTTTTCTGTTCATCTTCAGACCCTACAAATCCCTGCTGCTTTAGTCCTAAGTGACTTCACGGGGAGGAGAAGTGGCTGGAAGCCCCATAATTCCACTCTTTTCTAGTATAGGTTTACTCCAGTCTGTGATTATTTTCCTTACTTTGCATTTCCTTTTTTCCAATAATGCTCCCATTTCCCATCTGAATCACCTCATGTTATTTTTTGTTCTTCTCTTTGCGCCATGAGCCTGTAAATTCACCCATCTTTTTCTTGTTGTCCCTGCGTTTTACCTTCCCACCCGTTCCCCCTCTTTCCTCTCTGCTGTGGATCAGGTTGCCTCTTTCCCTCTCCTCATTCCCTGCTGGGCTCCTTGCTGCCATTTCATCCCTTCTCATTTGCTTTTTATCCTCATTCTTTTACCAACTGAATGTAAAATTTGGGCTACAAAAACCCCCGGTGCTGAATTATTCAACGCTTTCGCTAACCTTTTTTCAACTCGCATAATACCTTTCAATTCCTTCGATTAAACTATTACCTCGGTTTAGCCGCGACAGTCGTCTTAAAACTACAGAAAAAGAGGGAGAGCAGCAGGTTTGTACCTTTTTGTCGGCGCGTATAAAAGCAGCCAGTAAAAGTCTGATATGGGTTGAGCGTACGACCTCAGAATGAATGCGAAAGTGGCGGATAAAGCTGTGAAAGTTTGAGTTATGAGGGAAGAAAATTGCAGTTTTTAAAAATACTAAATTACGCTCCCACTGGGGCATCTTTATCATACTGCCTCATATTATTCTAGCATTTGCTCTATTTCATAAAACCCTGCACAAAAATAGGACCCTTCCATGCAGTTTTTTGTGCGTAAGGAAAAAGTCAATACCATACATTAGTGAATATGAGCATAATGCATTCTGGTAATATTGTTTTCTCCCACATTCAAAACACATTAGAGTAAAATATCCGCCGCTATGTGAAAGAAAAGAGCAGGATTTGTTTAAACGCTGGCCGAGACAAAAAATGCAATGTAATTAAGAAGAAAATTAACATTTGTTTTTGCCGTTTTTAGAAATATATGTGCTCAAATAAAATCTTGTTAGTTACAGTGAAAGTGAGCAAGAGTGATTCCAGTGTGGAGACGCAAAGCTTCGCTGTTTCTGGATCAGCAGGTGGAGGATGAGGGTAAACTGAATACATGAGATCTCAAATGCATTCTTTGGAAAATTTTAACAAACAGAACATCAACAGAAATCCAAACACCTCCTAAAGTATTGAGATAATGCTCTGCGTGCCTGTGATGGACTGGGGGTTCGCTCGTCACCCCAAATCAAATTTGATTGGATGAATTTATGCAACAGCCTCCAAGTTGAAGATGAGTCTGAAAAATTTGTTCTGCGTTTTACAGGAAGAGAAAAGAGAAGACAAAAAAAAAAATGCCAGTGATAAAAGAACAATTAAGACACAGGATTATAATTTGGAAAATGGATTTTTCATTCCAGTGTCTTTAACATGACTGTACCAAAAACCAAAAGCTGAAATATGTGACATCAAAAGTTAGTCCAGGGTCAAAATCAACACAGAAGTACACTTGCTCAGCTGTGACAGTTTACACAAGCGCTTGAATATGGCGACATCATGCATATACCTGCTTATAGTCAATCTCACTGTTTTAAGTGGCGGAGCGTCAGGAGATTAACCCGAAGCAAAATCTCATTTGACTCGATCATTAAGCTTGATTGAAGCGAATGTGAATGAAAAATATTCAATCACTGATTAATTGTTGAGGGCCCCTAGTGTGTTTTAATAAAAGAAGTAGCAACATGCATGGTTGGAGTTTTGTTCGGCTTAAACCAAACAATGCTGGCGTAGATTATTCTTTGTTAAGTTTCAGCTGTCAGTCTGTTCAAGAGGTTTGACTTACTCATATAACTTTATTTGCATAAGCTATTTCCAGTGCAATTTCCTGCTCAGTATTAAACTTTTTGTTATTAAACTTTTCCTTTAATGATGGATACAATGTGATATTCACTTTAATATTGCTTCTTTCCAAGCGAAGCGCCGAAGTCCCGGAGCATCATTTATATTGTTTATCGTACGTGTTGCCCTAAGTTCTCATTAAAAGTCATCTTATTAGAGCCTGTTTCTTAACCAGTTAAAAAGACATATGGTCAACGTTTACTTGAGCGCCCGCTCGCAAACAAGTAGCAACATCTTGAGTGTGTTTGTGTGTAGGTGTTTCGCTGTGATATACTCCCTGAATATTTATGCTGTTGTATCTAATCTCTGCGATGTGCCTCTCATTCTGATGGCATTTCTTCTGATGAGGACAGAAATAGCTCTGTCACCATGGATCTCTCAGATGTGTCACCTCTCTTTGGCCCATTCGGAGAAAGAAAGGAGCCCACGATAGCAGACGTCTGGGGAGACGCTTTGCCTGCGTGTCATATTCAAAACCGAAGTGAGCGGCGTGAAGTCAACATAAATATTAATTGTAAATATCTGTCGTGCTGGAGTGAAAACGATGCGATAGCTGCAAAGTTACGTATCAAGTTATGCGATGAAATAATGTGAACTCAGCTAATTTCCCAAATAAGACACGAAAGGGTATTTTGTCTTTCATCATGAAGTATAACATACATAATCTAACATGTGAAGCAACAGTGTTCAAAGTCATTGATCCCTGACACTGCTACTTTTCTATTCCTTCTTCCTTCCCTCTTCTTATTTCATGAAAAGAAAACAGCAGGAAAGCGTTTCACTCGGTTATAAAGAAGCAAACAAACAAATTACATATACTTAATTGATGAAAGCGCAACTAAATCAAACCCTCAAACCGCATGAAAACTCTTTAACGGCGAGGAAAGTTTGATGATCAATTGTATTGATCCTCTCCCCCGCGGAGCATCCAGATGAAGAAAAACTGGACTTTCGTGAAGCGCTTCAGCACGACCGCGACTCCCTTATGATCCTAATAAGCTTCTTATGCGGCGAAACAAAACACGACTCGGAGCCAACGCATCCGACACATGCTCTGCGGTTTAGCCACCATCTGTGCGCAGCGGAGGCCACGGCTCGCCGAACCCCGGTGGCCGTCCGCCTCCTGCTCCGAGGGAAGGGCGGGCCACCGATCTTTAATGTATTCTATGGAGCAAATGAGAAATGGTCACGTGCTGAATTCAGAGAGAGAAACAGAAAGTGGCAGATGACGTGCATGCATCACCAGATGACACACCTAGAAGCATTGGATAGTCATGCAAGCGTGCACAGCCAAAAGCACAGGTGCACACACAGTCACATAAACAGGGCTGCCTTCATTTGAAAAACAAACACACCTTTAACGGCTGTGATCACGCCAGGTAAAGACTTTCGAGGCAGGATATTTTTTCCCTATCTGCAACTTTATTTTCCCCATCTTTTTATTTGTCAACCTCCCACTCCCTCTCTCCCCCTCCTATATCTGTTTCTCCAATCACTCTCTCCCAGCAGGATGTTAAAGTGGCATGTGTCCTAGCATCTGCTCTCCATTCTCTCTGTCCAACTAGAAGTCGCAGCGTGAATGACAGGACTTGGCTCTCTGGTTAATGTTTCCGCTCGGCTAATTCACCTTGGAGAAACCATGCCTGTCCATTACCTGTGCACATCTCAGACACATAACACAGACACGACGTATCTGGGCTGACATTAGTTTTATGTGATGTGGCTTTTAAGAAAACGTTGACTCATTCTGTTTTAATTTAAAAACTGGTTCGTCTGACTGCATCATTCATTCATTTCATGACTAGTTCACTCACTCATTCGCTCGTCGAATCGGAGTGAGCATCTGTGGCCATTTGGATGTACTACAAAAACACCAAACCAGGATTAGTTGTCTCGTAGGTGGCTTCGTGTGGACGCTGTGTGCTCTCGTTAATACGGTTATAATTCAGCTGTTGAGATATTTAATCTGAAAAGAGACGTGATTTCATCCCGTGCAAAAACAGGTTATATCTCAATTGGGAAGTTTTTGTGCAATAAGGTATTCTGTCTTAACTGAAAATAATTCCACAGCCGTGGTTATGTAAATCACCAGAGAAATTACACTGACCAAAAGCCCGTACCTAATCATAAAATCTGATTACACTGTGATTGAAAACTGAATGAAAATCTCCCACAGCTTAACTGGAAAGCACCGGGTCGACCTTTCCATTTTGTCTCTCTCGCCATGGGAACTAATACATGCTTCCATCATCCACTCCCCATCCCTTTTTCAATCGCCCTGAGTCCGATCCCTTCATTACTCCACCTCTCTATCCTCCCCTTTTACATGCCACCATGCTCTATCCAACACGGGGAAAAGATTTGAGGACGGATAATGCTGTCTTGAGCCCTGGCCTTGTGAATTATAACAGAGAATTAGGGCTGATTTGCTAGTGTGCTGCTCCCGCCCACCCAATACCTCTCCTCCCTGGCTTTTTCTTGCATTAGCCCATGCCCTACACCCACCACTTTCTTCTCCAAGCCAACCTAACAATAAGTCTGTTTCGGGGTCTCCGAGCTCGGGGCCTGCTCTGAAGGATGAAGTCTGCATCCACACCACAGATTACGGAGATAAATGACACCTCCGCTATGAAAGAGGAGTTTCTTTATACATATGCAACACTCGCAGAGCAAAGTCATTTTTTAAAAGGTGCTGGACTGTAACTAAAGTTTGTGCTTAGAAAATGACATTATTTTCCACATTTAGCCAGGCAACAAAGAAAGCACAAGGAATTTCATGACTGACTTTGCACGATGCGATATACTGTACAGTGCAAGTGCAACATTTTCTACGTGTCAGAGGCTTAAATACTTAATTGCATGTTGCTTCCTGTTGTCTTTAACATCTTACAAACATACACCATTGTCATCATTATATCTTATAGTTACATTTACTATAACTATAAAGGTACAATGACTTTGTTTTATTCGGGAACATAAGATAAGATAAGATAATTCTTTATTAGTCCCACAACAGGGAAATTTGAAATTCAATTCAACTCGGGTAAAAAAGTATCAACAATTTAACTAGGATAAAAAGTGGCTTTAACTAGAGAGGAAAGTATTAACACTTTAACTATAATAAAAGTATTGACAATTTAACTATAGAAAGAAATATAGAAAGTATTAACAGTGCAAACCAGGCTAGACGGTATTAATAAATTAACAAGAGAAATATGAGAATATGAAAACAATATTATAAACTGGATGAAAAGGATGAGATGAAATGAAAAGAAACTGCTGCACAGAATGAAGTATTGCACATAATCAGATATTGAATTCCTGACCAACTTCCCTCATAATTCATATTCCTCCTTCCAAATTCATATTCTTGACCAAACCATAATTTGCATTGATTATTAAAAAAACCAAAACGGTATCCTCCAGGGTCAGCACGCAAGAAGGTGTGAGTTCCCTTTCTGTGTGGCGTTCTTGCGTAGGTTTCCTCCCACAGTCCAAAGCATGTTACGTTAATTGCCGACACTGAATTGCCCATAGGTGCGAATGCGAGTGTGTAGGTGTGAACGGCTGTTTGTCTCCATGTGTCAGCCCTGGCGACCTGTCCAGGGTGGGACCCCCAGCTTTCGCCTCATGTCAGCTGGGATCCACTCCAGCAACCCCCTCCCACGATCCTTATCCTCATCCAAAGGAGAAGCGGTTATGGATAATGGCATCCCCCAGCATTTGCCTCTAGTGTGTATTTTATATTGACATATTAATGTTATGCACTGTAAAATAACAGCAACAGTGAGTTTTGAGAGCATGACGACAATTAAATTGGTTCTTTTGCATAATAGAGGAAATGGGACCTCTGTGTTACGTCTCATGCAGCGATGGGCAGGATGGCTGACAGAGAAAATCAGTATTTACTCAAATCTACAGGGGCATTCAGTTAAACATTTTCCATTATATCACCCAATGGGCATTTCAAAGTATAATCATATATAAATTTGCTTTGGTCTTCCTCGTGAATGAAAACAGATATCTTTGTTTTCATTTCTCCCAGTTTGTTTGTTTACTGGATGCATAGGCTTCAAGGTAAATTAGGCTTTGATTTACTGTAGGGTGGTCTTTGACTGAGGCCATGTGGAATCCCTCCATGGGGTTCATTTGATGTACACAATGACACTTCATGAATAGTAGACTGAATAGTGGAAAACAAATAAAAATAAGTGACAGAACGCATCAGTTTGACACCCATGAGGTCATCCCTTGAGGAAAAGACACTTGCATTTCAAAATCACACTCATGCTGAAAAAAAAAAAAGGGGTCTGCATTTAGATAATGTCTAGCATTTGTTTTTTTCCCCCCACCATTGTAATGGAGCCTGGGTATATTTCTCAGTATAATGACATCCCATGATGCTCACTGTTTGCATGGTAACCAAATATAATTGCCTGATGACCATGCACCGCTGCTTGCTCATTACTGTGGCAAATTAGTACTGCTGGAAAAGAAGAGACTGCAATGCCCTCACAGCCCAACACCACCCCACCCACCCACAGTACATTACGGCTCTTTTCATTTGCCTTTAGAGGAGGAAAAAAAAAATGATATCTTTGCGTCGAGGCGGTGTAAGCCAACTGTAAGCACACATGCCCGCCTCAGTGACATTTCAGAGAAAGAAATGTGATTAGAAACGTAATGCCAATATTTGCAGTGGTGTCACAAGGGGCCAATACAGGCTTGCTACAGCTGTTGATAACAAGGCAATAAGAGGGCCTGGACAATGAGGCCCTTGGGGTGACTGTGATTGAGAAAAAGGAAGGGCTGAGGAGTGAGAGGGGCAGGGAATGGATTTTTTGCTTTTGTAAAGATACAGGCTTCAGAGTGAGGACAATGCATACCTGTAAAGGCATGTGTGGGGAAAATAATGGCGGACACATACGCAATCATTTTGTTTTTTCAATTTTGCTCGGAGGCCCATGTTTGAAAATGTTTTTCAAGGCTTACAAGAATTACTCAGATTGTTCTTTTTTTTTTGCTATTGTGCAGTAGTTAATAGAGTAGAGAATAAACATAAGACTAAAAATGCGAAATGAATGACTTTGCTCTCTGCAGCAGAAAGAAATATCCTCGCCTTGAAAGCTGGCAGGTGCAATGGAGCTATGTGTGATTATAGGTGTTTTTATGTGTTGCCGTGCGCTTGCGCCTGTGTACCTCCATCAGAGGCAGCTGGGGCCTCAGCCCTTGTTATATTTCCTGTCGTTTAGCTTGAAGTGAAGCCTTTATTTGTATCTGCAGCTGTCGGCCAAGTGTTGCCACAACAGCTTGCGAGAGTAGACCTGTCAGCGAGCGCCAGCAGCTGAAGGCAAAGGTAGTCTTTGTCCATCGGTGCCATATGCAATCAAAAACTCACTTTCGCCCGCTCTCCCTCTCCGAGACCCCCCCATCCTTGGGTCTCTCTCTTGCTCCTCATATCACAGCAACATCTCCTCACTTCACTGGCTCCACACCACATATTTCATGTTATATACGCTGTAGAGAGTTCCTATTGCCACTTCCTTTCATCAAGGCCCGAGGTTAAAACCTAGGAATCTTCAGGGAAGGCGTCTCTTTTTGTTTGCCTTTCAAACAGCCTTGGGAGGAGGGGAAAAGAAATAGAAATGCGCGTCCCCGCAGTGACAACACGTAATGGATTCAGGTTGCTTTGAAAATGATAACACAGGTTCTGAATAACACTTCCAAGCCCAATTCAAATAGCACAGATGTTCCCAATTGGTGCTTGAGTCATTAATGGCAGCTAGGAAAACACATCTGCTGTCATTAGCGCTAAGGGGAGGGGAAAACAAGCAGTTCAGATATACATTAATGGGAAATTTCCCCAAGACTTTAATCACTGCGCTTCAAAGGGCCATTACAAGAACAGCGAGTATTGGGATGAGTCAATACTGAGAGACAGAAGCAGATGAAGAGATGGGGAGGAAAAAAAGCTGCTTGTATGCCAGCTTAAGGTAGTTAGTATGGCAGAGCTCGGTGTTATCTCTCAAGTTCGGGGAGGTTAATGAGACATGCAGTGGGGAGGGTCTGGTTCCCAACAGTAAGCGTCTCTATACAGAGGCATCTCAAGTGAACATTTGCTAGAGCATCCCCTCGTTTCAATATTTAATATCTGCCTTGCATAGATTGAACTCTATTGCACATGAGAGTGCCAGAGAGAGACGTCCAAACAAACAGTGTGTGGAAACAGAAATGTGGGAATAAATACTCCAAATAAAGTATATGATGTTGACTTCTGTGACAAGGAAAGGTAGATAACTACTTGTTCCCCCACTACACCAAGAGCTGAGCTGTAAACATATACATTTATGTGCTTCAAAGTAAAATAGCTAATATTATTAATAATAAAATTTTGAAAAGAGATTTAATTATTACATTGACATCACATTGATTGAATTAATTCCATTCGATTCAAAAAAACTTTATTTATCCCCCAATGGGCAGTTGAAGGCACAAGAGCAGTGGAGCCAAACAAAAGCAGCAAAAGCAAAAGCAAGACAATGACAGCTTTAAAAAAAGTAACAATGCACAGTGCAATAAATATTGCGACTGATTTAAAACAGTAAACAGATACTGAATATTGAGCAGAACTGTCACACTTAACTGTCACAATATAGACAAAATGTTATATCACATCCCATTATAAATACTGAAATAGACAGATATAAGGTCAGGTCAGGTCAGGGGAGTCACAGGGTCGGAGGTTCGATTCTCACCTCCTCCTCTGCACATGCCAAAGTGTCCTTGGGCATGAGACTGAACCACGGGTTGCTCTCAGCCACTGGGGGACGGGGAGGGTTGCATCGTGAAGAGCAACCGTAAAGAGCCTATGGGGATCGCGAATCATATTCTCATGCCGAGTCGAGCGGGGCCCGGTTTGGCAGTGAGACGGAAACAGATAAGCGAAAAGGTCGTCAGGTCAACTTCGGGTCAACATCAGGCTAAATGCATGTGTTTAAAAGTGAGGTTGTGTTTTCTGTCAATTACAGGGATGGAGACAGGTTTAGAGTTTGCAGACGTTATTAAAAGACCCTTACTGATAGTTCCACTTAATGGCGCTCAAATCTACATTTTTCATGAACTGTTTTGTTTTCATTTTTCCCTGAATAATACATTGATTAAGCGGGCTTTAATGGAAATCCACCCACACACACAAACTGTTACAAGTGAAAGAAAAAAAAAAATCATGTAAGCTTTTTCATGTACAACATGTTTTTAAGTGGATATGTAAAATCCTTGGGCAACATAGTTTAACTACTTTATAAACAATCTATATCCCCTCCACACAGTTACACAAACTAATTTTGCATGTGTGCATGTCAGCTCTCTGGAACGACTATATGCATCCGTATCAACTGAGCATCTACACATGCACACACAAGCAGTCAAAAGCGCATGCATGACCGCAGTTATTCAATAATCCTCTCCCTTCAGCACCAGACTTTTCTTTTGTTCCCCCGAACTCATGGTCTCCATCAGTAACTGTTACCCAGGCAACTGAACAGACAGCGAAGAGGGGAGTGAATGGGCAGAAGAAAAAGGGAAAAAAAAAAAAAAAAAAAAAAAAAAAACAAAGATAAGGGGGGATGCAGCCACTTCTACCTGAGTTTTGTCTCTATTAATAGTATCCTCCCACTTTCACTTGCGCAGCAACTGGAAGTCTGAAGCGAACTAATTTGCTTTGGTCATGACACTCGCCCAGCCAAACAAGTGCTCTATTACAACGGTTTGTGTTTTCAGGCATGCACGTGCTGTGTGTGTGAAAGAGGGACAGGCGGATTGTGTATGTGGCGAAACATCAGTATGTCTGCACACGTTCACGTCAGGGGATGTTCTCCGAATAGATATTTGAAAGGATAATCGTAAAGAGAACTGTCTAAACAGTATCACAATGCTCTTAACAGTTTTAGAGTGGGATATATATATATATATATATATATATATACACACACACACACACACACACACACACAGACAGAATAATAAATATCTTTTATGCAAGTGTACATCCTACGGGGGAAGTTACATCTTCGGACTCAAAAAACTCCCACATACAGTCATGTATAGCGTTATGTTGATCATTTATGAATGTTTAAGCTGTTGTAGTAAAGCAATCCTATATGTTTTCAACCAGCAATTCAATCTAAAGACAGTCCTGGGTTCAAATCCATCGACCGGCTCAGCCTTTCTTTGTGGACTTCCTGTTTAAGACATGCAAATGACGATTGGGAAATTAAACGTGTGTATCTGTCTGTGTGTGTGACATCTCTGTAAAACACCAGCAACCTGTCCAGGGCAGATCCTGCCTCTTGCCCTGGTGGTTGTGGGGGAGGCTCCATCCCCTGTGTGACCGAGCACACACAATAAGTGGTTCAGAAAATGGATGGCTGGATACAACACGACCATCCAAGCTCTAAAAGAGGTGAGTGATCCCAAATAATGAGGCAGAAAGCCTGTTCTGTGCGCGCATGCATCCGAGCAGGCACATACTGAGGGATACTCCCGGCCACATTCATTTTCATAATCGTACAAAACATTCTACACCAACCAGAGAAACCAGAAAGCTCATACTATCAAGTACATTTTCATCGCTGCAGGTGAGCTGAGCACAGGTGAGTATACAATAGTTGAATGTGCACTGTTGGAACAAAGATACTCACTCATGCCTATAATACCAAACAGCAGAGCCACAGTGACAGCTTCAAACCCCAATTCTGACCCTGATGTTGCAGTTCAACCTGCGCCACCTATAGGTAAGAAAAGTAACAGCAGCAGTGGCTCGGACCAGCAGGCGCATCTCAGCTGTTGCCGATTAAACAGTTTGTGCCTCTGCTGGACGATGATTACAGCTATTTTTGTCTTCTGTTTATAGCTGCTTTGAAACTACAGGGCCTGTAAGACCTAAAACAGCAGATCTGTGCCTGACGAGCACAACATTATTCTGGGTTCATAGAGGTTTATATTGGGAAATAAATGACAGCTTAATTGACAAAATATTTGGATTTTTTCCAACTGAAAGCTCGAGTGCACTTCTGTTTGAGTATTTAATATGCGGTTTGTGTGACACGGTAACGCTCGATTTATGTAAATTTTTTTACTTAAGCTAACAAGCGATGTGTGTTAAATTTAGTGTTAAATGCACAGCCTTTAAAAACACAGTCAGAAAGAAAAGAGCAGAAAAAATGAAACAAGCACAGCAACTATTACTCTTGCCAATAACATGCTGACATCTGACCGCCATGCCTACATAATTTCCTATAGGTGGCGCAGGTTGGCATGTATAGAACTGGTCTGACAATGTCACAACAGCTCCCCTAGTGGAGAAAACTCTTAATATGATTGAACTTGTTTGTGCATATTAAGTAACAAATCAGTTCCATGACATGTTGTGCATCTAAAATTCAGATGGCGATGAATCAGTGTTTACTGAGTGATCGCCAAAACATCCACAAATGTAGAGACATACACTGTATGTGTACGCAGGGGATTCTATGGAGGTATGTTCAAATTACTTCATTATATTATGACATAATATGCAAAAAAAAAAGGACAGACAAAGAAACAATCCTTTCTCTGCTATGCTCATGTCGCAATCAAAAGCCTGGACTCGAGCCATCACGACAGCGGCACAGTCCTCGAAGTGGCACCACAGCACCTGACCGCGTGTTTAGTGCACGGCCAAAATCTGGGAACAGAGCGGCCATGAATGAGAACATGTGGGAATCGTGCCAGGGAGCGTCCGTGAAGAGCTGCTTGTACCGTTCTCTCCCCTATGGATACGAGTACGAGACGGAGCCAGGCCCGAGCAGAGCGCATAAAGAACACCTTGACCCAGTGTGTACAATATATGGTGTCAGTCGCTGTGGAAGATTATAGTGGTCTGTAACAAGGCTCACGTCCTCCTTATGGACTCATTAAATTAATTAGACTTTTTACACTCGCCCCCGGTGTAATACTGGCCTCATATCCACGCTCACATTGAGGGGAAAATACCTGCATGGGCAAAGTCCAAGTATAGCTGCAGAAAAAAAAAAATCATACATGATGAAAACTCCTGCAATTTTCTAAAATAAATTGCACTAATAACTCACAGCTTAGTACAGATCACTGATTAGAAGTGTCGCCTTTTTTGTTATTTTTTAAAAGGTTAGAATTTGCAGAGGAAACAACAGTTTTTTTTTTCCTGGCTGATTTTCAGACATAATTTCTAAGACGATGATAAATCCAAAGGTGAAACGCAGGTCACTCAAAGAACCCAATGAGTGAACTGTGCAGCCGACGTGAAGCTATAAGGAGAAAATTATGAAACACCTTGTTCCTTGTTTCCTAATTAAATCAACAGTATCATCCCCAACAGTAATGTCACAGCACTAATGGCTCTGGTTAAGAACAATTAGCAAGGCGACGAGGCAGGTCATTCACTGATTTGATGGACAAGTGGGGGGAGGCGCAGACTCGCATGTTCTTTTAATCTGGCAGGAGTTTCAGCGGCAGAGACGAAAGCGCGAGATGAATCATCTGAGTTAAACATAAACCATCTGTGTTCTCTTCAAATTTGGCTCTTTGTTCTAGCTGCAAGGTGAGTTCTGATGTTACCCCCGATGCACAACTTTACAGAGACGTGCACAGTAAAAAACAGTTTCAGGTAAAAGGACAAACAGTCTTTCAGAAAGACCCCAATGACTTCCGCCAAGAACCAACAGGAACTGCGCCCAGAATAGGGACACCGAGGCCCACTCCTGCAACTATAGGCACATTTCGAGAGTCCCAGTGGATGAAGGGTCATCCCAATGTGACTGCATGCTGTGGAGCACTGACTGCTTTTTTGTTGTTTTTTTTTAAGCGAGCACCTAGTAGTATTCCTGGAGAACAGTGAGCTGCGAGACGAATCTATAGAGAAAACATAAATGGCCACATTAGTGACTCAGATGCCTGGAGGGGTATTACTGGGAGGGATATCCTGTCTGTTAAAACATGTATGTGGTGTGTTGTTATTGAACGTCCGTGCTCATCTTGTCTGTAATGAAAAGCATGCATGGAGGCCGGAGCACTGGTATAGACAGAAATAAATAAAATAAATAAAGATTTGATTTGAACATGGAAACAAAGCCTGCTGCAGAACTCCTCCGAGCCATCGTCAATAGCTATTACAGACCAATCCTGATGGCAGTCATTTTCTGAGCTGTTCGTCTCCACGAAGACTCTTATCTCCAATGGATCGTTGGAATGATGCAATAAATGTAGTGCGATGTAATATGTGTCCAGCGTAGCTTGGAGTTTATACTGGAACACAATGCATCTGCTCGCTCTGGCGCCTTTGAACACATTGAGACACAATATCCAATCTGTTTGCTGCAAAAGGAAAAAAAAAAAATGTTCCAATGACCTTTAACTTGAGAAAATATTTCTCATCAGCTGTTGTAAATCACTGTTGATGTTTCTTCATGCAACCCTTCACACGGAGGAGAGACGTTCCAGCAGTGGGTTGAAAGAATATAGCTGCAGCAGAGAATGCTTAAGCATGGATTGAGTACACACATGACTTTCAGAAGACCTCGATTGTCAGAGAGGGTATGGAAAGCGCTGGGGAACCCCCTTAAACTAATAAATAAGCCCTCTGGAAGGAAGGCGAGAGATTCATCATCAGAGGGAGCTCTGGGCTGCTCTCCACAGCAGCATTCAGCGGGTTAGTCGGAGAGCTTGAGGGGAGAGCTGAAGGCCCGGGATATTGTTAGGCTGTCACAGATTAAAATGTCTCGTCAGTGTGGAGCGAACTTGGGAACAGAGCCGCGCACTTGTCTTGGCAGACCGCAGCTGTGAAATAGCCGAAGATGATTCTGACAGCTGCACGTCTGCCAGGCTGCAGTGCCATACTGGTCCAACGCCAACGTGCCCAATCTTCCCTGCCCAAAAACTTAAAACTAATAAATTGCCTGCGAGTCTTTCGCTGACTGGGGAGAGTAAGACTTGGTCATCGTCTGAAAGGATGCGTGTTCTGTTGTTAGCTTAGTGAAGTGTGTTAGTCCACTGTTGGCAGCCGGGGAGGACAAAAAAAGTCCCTTATGCTCATGAAAGCTGAAATTGAATGAACAAAACTGAATTTAGGAAAAGTCCATTTAAAAAGAATAAATATTAAATTAAAATCTTTTTTTTTTCAAGCCGTTAATTCAAAATGCTTCCTTGCAAATTAAGTTTTTGAATTCATCTATTAATATGCAATTTGAATATGTTCAGTCTGGACCCTCTAAGTATGTTTAATGGTCAATCTGCCTTCAAACTTCCTGAACTTCCACTGTGCATGTGTCATTGTTATTGTGAAACCAGATGGCCCAATTATTTTTTTTACTGATAGCAATGAGGGTCTGAAACCGAATGTTCGATTTTCATGCGCCAACACTAAAGAAGAGCAGCTCTCTTTCAAACACACTCCCTCGATTTGGTACAGCTTTGCTAGTGTAACCTGACATCTTTTTGGGTCCAGTGATGAACTCTACAGACTTTTAGCTGTCACGCCAGAGAAGGAGAAAAAATTGACAACCCACAGTCAAAATTTTACAACCCAATTGCAAAAAAAGTTGTGATGCTGTAAAAAGCAGAAATAAAAACAGAATGCAATCATTTGCAAACAAAGCGTGTTTGCATTGAGGTTGTGTAAAGGCAATATTTTAAGTCATCCTCTGGTGAGATTGTCCTTTTTGGGTGTGTTTTACCATGTTTTACTTGAAAACATGCCAAAGCACAACTGATGTGCACTCGGGGCGTCAAATGAAAAGTGTCACACGACATGCTACTGCGCCGCGGTGGCAATGTGTTTCAGACTTCAGGCACATCATCACTTTAAGTCTGGGTCAGTTGGTAAATCACAAGTTTGTTTCACCAGGAATCAAGAGCTTTAGTCCCGAGTGATTCAATTTTTGCACTGAAATGGCCTCAGCTATACAAGTTATACATTCACAAAAATATTATTCAAATAATCAACAAAGGCAAGAAAATTAAAAATGCAGTTCTTATATTGTTTCTGGTGGCACTAATCTCTTCACAGAGTGCTTCCAACTTTAAGCCCATAACAAAAAAAGTTAAATTATAGTAAAAATGACAATGTGTGCTTCTTTTTCTTTCACATAATTGCATTTATTTAAATTGACTTATTTTTGCATATGCATGTTTTTCACTCTATTTCATCTTTCTGCAGCAATTATAATATTTTTCTTTTTGCTTTTTATTTACTTGTTCTTTTGATTCGATTTACATTTTTTTGCCCTCATTTCATCGGACTTGGAGTAAAAGAAGTGAAAGCAAACCTGTCCTCCGTATCTGACGAGGTGCAGTACTTCATGCAGCCAAATTAATTAAACTTCTTTGAGTCGTACGATAATAAGTTAGTGTTTGATTGGCGAGCGCGTGTGGGAGAAGAAAGCTGAATGTCACCATCAAGAGGGAAACAATAAATATTCCAGCGCAATCAAAGAGTTTTTACCATTGCACCAACAATGTATTTTTATTTTCATATCATTGTTATTAACATTATTACTTGATTAAAAGGACTTACAGAGTATGATGGTAAAGTTATCCTGTTAAAGACACTTGAAAACCCAATAAATGGCAAACCCAAAGGAGCATAATAAATATTCCACTAATTAGGTGACTTATAAAATCATTTTGATCATGCTGAAGCTTAGTGAATACTATGAATGCTATTCTGTCAATTCAATTTATGCAGTGCACATAGAGTATGCTCAAAGAGAAAGTTAAATCACAAAGCTCACGATGCATTATTTCCTTCTGAGTGAGCGCTCCACTTGACATTAGAACGGTCACAAACACTTTCCGCCGCTGATTGCAATTCTAATGGTGAGCGGACAAATAACAATAATGAATACTTTCAAATTCAAATTACTCAAACAAAAACACATTAATCTTTCAGAATCCGACTGAGGTACGAGCTCAGATCCCTGACATTTGCTTTCGGCGAACACTTTTCGCTTAAATGTTGCTGAAGTGTTCTCCTGTCATGATGTCAGAGATGTTTTCACCATTCACATAAACTAATGTATTTTGGGCTTTTTAAGAACTGCAATCATCAATATTTGTATTAGCTATATATGAACAAAGACTTCATGATGTGAAGTCAGCTTTCTGGAACATTTTAGCATCTTTTAGCTCATTGTTTTTCAATGTATGACTAACAGCTTTACTGCTCTCATCAATTTTGTTTCCACTTGCAGAAAGCAGTTGTTTTTAAGTGCAAAGCTCTAAAACTCCACGCCACAACAGCAAACTGAAAGTTAACCACTACTTAGTGGCAATTTAGCAGGTAAGGAGCCTGATATTTTCCTCACAGCTGCAGAGACCAAAACAAAAAAGGAGTAAACACTGGACTTATATTCTCCAGTTTGCATGAAATATACTTCTAACTGACTTCTGGATGTGTAAATGGGCAACTGTTACAGCTGTCATGTCTGCCATAACAACTTTATAAGGTCATAATATGTCAGTGTTTACAGCTTGTTGCGCTGTAGACAAAGAGATGAATAAAGAAGCTGAACTTAAGTTCAAATGGGTTTTTTTCTTTGAAGCAATCTGGACCAGAACCTTTACCAGGTGCAAGAGAGGGGACCTTTAAAATGGCTCCAATGAAGCTGGTGTAGACTGAAGGACAGTTATAGAGAAGCACTGTGCACAAAACACTTCAGCTAAAATCACCATGTTTCTGTCATTACCTACAGTTCACAAATGGCCATGAGAACAGCAAGACACCTGTGTCAGAGGTGTCGGCTTTATACTGTCTCAGTGGTATGATGGACTCAGCATTTATTGAGAGGTTGTACATGTTAATAAACAGTAATAGATGAAAAGAATCGTGTAAAATTTGCAACTCAAAATCCTTCACAATCCTCCACATTGCTATCCTGAGGGGGTGAGGAAGAGCAGGAAACGCTCTCTTGAGAAGCGTCATGTGGGTCATTTTGGATGGTGATAAACTACAGTGTATTGTCATTCAGGAATGAGGATGTGTTTCAATGTACATCTGCATTTTTCTTAAATCACACTGATAAATAGTGGTCACACTGATAAATAGTGGTCTCATGTCTTAAAACAAGTCTTATGTCTTTAAAACTAGCAGAAAAAGAAGGACATCACATATCTAAATGTCTCAATATCCATTAGAGCTGTTCAGCTATACAATTATTTTTTGTGGTCTATACACTGAAAAGCTGGCAACTGAGCCTGAGACTCGATATACACAAACTGTAATGTGATGTGAGAGTAGAATTTGAGGGATACATGCGGAGCAGTGGCGGTGCGAGGAAGCTTTATTAAACGGCACAGAAGAACAATCAGCTCCTTCAGCAAATCACACTTCTAATAATTTGTAATTCCAGAAGCTTCATGTCAGTCTCCTAAGCTGCTGGCTACCAGTAATTTTAATTAGTGCTGATTTTGTATTCATGGTGCAATAACACGCATGTGTAAAATTATACAAACCAAAAAGGTGACTGGAACAATTAAAGCTTAGAGCAATTAAAATGCAACCGGCTTGGACTTTAATGTAATAATTGAAAATGCCTGCCTGTGCCCGGGACGTGGTGAAAATTAATTTCTGCACCCCCTGATTCCACAGGAGCCGCGATTGCCTCAAATGCCTCGATGACCCACCGCGCTGATGATCATATATCACCAGTGACTGCTTAATTATAAGGACGCCATTTCAACCGTGTAGGGTGCACTGTATCTTCATGCATATCTATCAGGACGGAGATAAGAATAGTAGTCCTCCCTTCGCAATTGTGGGAGCTCGGGAATATTAAATGACCCCAGGCTAAGAAATGAGCCAGGCCGATTTTGCAAATGAAATGTTTTCTATTCTTTTTAGTTGTTTTTTTTGTCGTTTGCTTTGTTTTGGTGGATGGCTAACTGTTGTACTCAACATAATGTCCAGATAGTCAATGAAACATGTCTAATTTCCATTTCGTGTTGTCCTACAGACACCCAGATCTCAGGGAATAGATGATTATGCTCTGTAACGTGGCACATGAAAAGGCTCTGAACTGCCAGCCTTTATTGCATCTCATTTTGGTAAAATACTACCTGTCCTCCCAGTGAACTCAAACATGCCATTTCTTTGAAAAATCCTCCACAGCACTACCCACAATATGACTGATTGCTGTTTCCTCTGAACTCCATATTCAAATTCCCTCTGCATTATATCATTCCCAGCACCGATGAGAAGGGCATGCAATTATATCTCACCTATAATTCTTTTTACCCCCCAAAAAACTTTCTATATTGCATCATGCATTGTGCATCGCGGATGGTTTCTGGTGCCGAGGTTGCACTGAGTGGAGAAAATTGCTTTTTCTCTGCGATCTGTCTCAGCTGTGGGATGTGGGCTTTGTTTAGGGGCTGCTTCAGTACATCTCAGAGGTCTGATCAAACTACCTGTGTGACTCCTTTCCGGAGGCAAACTGTCTGGTGTTGGGTGTTAATAATTCCATGAATCACATTATGGCTTTTTTTCTCATTTTCTTTTTACAGAGCTGTGAAAGTTGTTTCTGAAACGGTTTAAATTCTATCAATCATCTTTGCCTCCGATAGTGTTAACAGATTTATTACTCCACGTGTGTGTGAGTGAGTCTAGCTTTCGTATTTCCTATAGCGCCGCCTCTAAATGTTCCCATTTCTGCAAATGTATGATGAAGAAAAACTAGTAACACAAGCGCTCTATTTCACACAACACAGAGTGCGAGGCTGCGGCGAAGACAGTAAGAGACAGCGGTGAACTGCAATGAAGTACTTCACTGATACTGATGTATAGAATACTACCCTTGAAATGATTTACAATCACAATTTGGCTCCTGCTACATCATCCCTCCGAGGTACAAATCAAAAAGAGCAGAGCAGTTTGACAAAAAGCCAGACGCCACAAATAAAAATCCTTGCAATAGTTGCTCAAGTGTGTGCGATCATTTCGATGACACAATGACACAAAACCTTTGCAGATAAAAGCCTCAAGGCGGGAAGCAGTACATGCTATAATGCCAAAACACAGCGAAAACTCAATATAGTGTTGCTAGGTTGGATCACAAAGAAGGCACCATGATGGACTACTGATGTATAGAGTAGGTCATAAACAGGCAGAGAAAACATAGAAAAGAAAAGAGCCTTCAACTTCTAAGGCTAAATTGCCATAAAATGTTGATGACTGATATATAAAATCATATATATTTCATGGTGTCCTTCATCCAGGTTTTTAAAGAATATAATGGTTCACAACATCTTGGCTAATACATGCATGTTAAAGATTTTTGCACATGCATATACCATCATTCACTTTGTGCAAAGTATATAAAGCATCAAACGAAACACTTCTCTCTTGGCACAACTTTTTTCTGGCATGCCATTAAACGTAGTTCGGCGTAGTACACCCTGCTCGTAAATTACTTTTCAACATGTTTCACAATCAAACAATTAAACTGCATGTGAAAAGCAGCTAGCTAAAGCGAAATCCACATTTCTATGAGTCTTTCATTTCTCTTTCAAAGCTGTTTATGAAGTAGGTTAATTAATTATACAATAGTTGTTAATTAAAACTCATTTACTAACTGATATATACATATATATATAAAAAACAGTTACGTCGTGGAAGTATCTTGAAAAAGGTTCATCAGAACATAAAGCTTTGAGATGCAATGTCTGCATGAATGGTTTGCAGGGAGTTCAATCAAAATTTCAGCTTTTAAATTGTGTCACTGTCACAGTGTCAAAATGTTATGCATCATGAGGTTGCAGTCATGAATACATTTAAACAGCTATACATTTTGAATATAGAAGACTGTATATTTATAAAAACAGTTTTTTTCCCTTGACAGCTATTTGAAAACAGCATAGCCCAAAGACCAATGTTTGAGTGAGAGTTTAAATAAGTAAAAGCAAAATAAAAAAAAGTGCAAGGACAGTGGAAGAAAAGTTTTTGAAAGAAATGTTTGCCTTCAGGTAGTAAACATGTCCTTGAAACACCAAAATCGACATGTATGGTCAATACTTTGTCAACACAAACTATATATTACTTCTGTTGATGCAAGCCTTGACATGGACCCTTTCAAATACACAGCAAACACTGAGGAGTAAACACTAACAAATAGTCCATGCAACAGCTAACACAGTGTACAGTATTTCCACAATCTGCAGTTGAGAGAATAATAAGATCTTACAACGAAATAGAACCTAGTGTCAAATAAATTGGTCGTGAGCCCGAGTCACTTTCTGTAAAACAAATCCATCTGATCGCTACATCAGTCAATTGTCATTTTAACCTGCGTTAAAACTGATACCTGTCTCTGCCGGCTGCTGCTGTCATACGACGGAGAGACGGTGGAGGGCAAGGACAGCGAAAAGCAGAGAGAGTTGGGAAAATGATTGCTTGAGTGAGTGAGAAAGTGACAGCTCAATGCCAGAAGAATAGAGTGCTCACACTTCAGTCTGGGCCAGAACTGACAGCACCAGACATCGTGATGTTCGCTCAAAGAGCCACGAGACATGTCGGGGGCCACGAGGCCAAACCGCCACACCTTCTGTCCCGATCCGACTGCCTCGACACGCTTCCCCTCCTCTTTGCATTTCATACGCTAATGTCTATTTTTAACACACACGCCAACCAACAAGAGAAGATAACGCCTCACAAACACACAGTTTCTGCAAACACAGCGTGCCCGCATGAACGATTAAAACTATGTTTAAAGCAGCTATAATCAATATTTTCAATCTAACAATGGATCACATGACTTGCATGTCAAAGTGGTTGCTGGTAGTAACAAAGTCACAGATAATTATCATCCGACTCGTTTTATAGCCTGCGACTGTTGCAAATGTTTCGGCTCACTATTGATCCTGCGTTAAAAACAGCTTAATAGAGAATGACTCCGACAAATGTTAGCTGTATTTGCTGGATGTGCAAATGCACAACTGTTTTCTAACAAGAAAAATCAACGTAAAAGGTGATAATGTCAGTGTTGTGGGACCTAAAAAGAGAAAATCTATAACATGCATTGCCACAAGAAACACAAAACCCACCAACACCCACTAACATCTGGATTTGGCTTCAGCATCACAGGGTACAATCGGCATTCATTCCCAGGTCAAATGACTCTGCTGTAGTCAGGAGTATTTATCAGCTCCAGGTCCAATTGGGAGAGATGAAAACATGACAACTGGGTGGACAGTCTGGGAGTAACATCGTTCAGAACATCGTTCATTTAGCGTAGAGTTTAAAAGAGAAACTAAAGTTACTGATATAAAAAAGTAACCATTGTCATTGATCTCCATGCTTTCTAATGTTTCTTGTTTTCTGGCGTGTTCATGATGTCAAATGTGACAGACCAGAAAAAAACAGAAAGGCAAAATGGGAACACAGTCAGTCACCTATTTTTTAGCAGATTTGCCCATATATATAAAAATAACCTGCATATATGTATTGATATTGATGCTTGTGGAGTTGTTCACCACTGATGGTGCTATGGAGCAAATACAGTAGTCGTGCTCTGCTAGCAGCGACAGGAAGAAGCCGGGCTGTTCTTTAATCAAGGATATGGGTTGAAGATGAGAGGGATCGGAGCATAAAGGAAACAGCAGTGTCTAATTATAAAGATGTATGAGAGAATGTAGAGCAGAGGATAGCGAGATGCAACCAAGACAGGGGAGCGAGAGGAGAGCAATAATCATTAATTATTATGATAATTATAACAATATCATAATTAATTAATCCAATAGCAAACACAAGAAAAGAAACATCAATCTTCCGTAATGGTTTGTTTTGCTCTTTGTGAGCAGGAGGCTCGGGCTTATCTCAGCATCCACTGGGTGTTGGGCGAGAGCCAGGCTACATCCTGGACTCGTCACCATTTTACAAGGCTAACACACTTAGACAGATAACCACACACACACATACACACACACACACACACACACACACACACACACACTCATATACGGGTAATTAGGAGTTGCACGTCTGAGCTAAGCTGTCTCTTTAGACTGTGAATAAAAGAAGCAATTCCAGGAGACAAACACATATTTAGCAAAATGGATGCAGCAAAACAATAATATTCATTAAATACATGTTAGGATACATATGTTAGAATTAATTAAATATAATACATGGTACCAGAACAAAATCAATCTACAACATTAAAATACAAATTATATAAAAGGTGAGAATGGAGACTGTATTTCTTCCACAACAGTCCACAATGGTCAGATTTGCTTTTGATATATGTCCGGGATATAGATGGATAGATAGATAGATAGATAGATAGATAGATAGATAGATAGATAGATAGACAGACAGATAGAGACTTTATTGTCCCAAAATGGGAAACAAGGCAAACATGGGAAACAATCAAAATATGAAAAAGGCATGTCTAAAAAAAAGTATCACTGCCATTGGAAATACTATAGTCATACCAGATACTACACTGACATGAAACATTATCGATGTTTTAACATATTCCTTCCTCCAGACCCATAACTTGTACCTTTCCCACAGTCACAGACATTCAAGCTAAAAAAAAAGAGGGTCATGAGGTGCAGAATGAAAAAAAATAGGTAGAAAAAGAAGGAAAGGATGCAAGTACATTGATTTATTTATAGATGTGTGCATAAAGCATGAAAACAGACTTGAGCCAAAGTTCAACTTCATGAATATTTATGTAATGATTATCACTGTCTTTAGGTTATGTCAGTTTTAATGCAAAGTTGATGCCGCTCCAGAGATTCTTTGTTTTGATAACTTGACATTGCAGAAATAGCCTGTCATAAACATTTCTTGGCAGGTTTAACTGTTACTTAACTCGCAAATGTTTTTATGACAGCATCTGAAATAAAATTTTATGTAATAGTGTGATTAAAGTATATACAGTAATAATAATGTTAAGTGTTGGTGTAAAGGACAAATGCTAAAAACTTTGGAATCACAATGTTATTACGCTACAGTTGACGTCAAGTTGTCAAGATCCAGTTTCAACGTCGATGTTAAACTGAAAGCGACATAAACAAAATGACACTCGGTCATATTCATTCATAATGTTTAATTCATGGTTGTGTCAGTTTCTATGGCAAAGTCATGTCAGTGTTATGCCGCAGCACTTCAAATAAAGTGTCACCAAAAGTGTTCGGAGGGTGAGAGAGGAGAAGGTGGGGCCTGCGAGCTGGAGGAGGCGAGAGGCCCGGAGGAGAGCGCGGAGGTGGATCGAGCGAGGAGCAGCAGCACGACAGAAATAGAGGAGGTGGAAGGATGTGCGAGGAGAGGTGAGGCAGGAAAAGTCAACCGCGGAGTAGGTGCAAAGCGCGAGACTTGAAGCCTGGAAAGTTGGAATTCGAGGGGGGGAAGTGACGTGAGTGGGAGAGTGGGAGAGGAGCTGTAAGAACACAGCCAGGAGTATTCGCGATATGTGAGACATGAAACGCTTCATATCCATCAAAGTGAGTCGATGCAGAGGAATCATTTCTTTTTTAAAAATGCAAGCAGAGAGAGAGGATGGTTAATTAATGCACATCAGGAGGTGAGCACGGAGGCTGGTTTGAGATCATATTTTGCTGAAAGACTGCAGGATAAAAATATATAGGTGATGTGATATATAGTTATAAGCTGCATTGTAGTGTGTGTTTGTGCATGTGAATATTATCTTCTTCAAATCCTTATATAAAACACGACTGATGCACATATAAGAACACAGCACAGGGCTCGAGCTTTCACATGAAGAAACCTCAGCCCTCCCACTGATCACTACCTAACCAGCCTTCAACTCCACCTGCTCACACTTGGTAATTGCATAAATTAAAAGCCTCACAGCATCTCACCACCGAGAACCACTGTAATATACCAAGAGGTGCATCGGTGTGTGTGAGCTGCGCAGCTGCAGCCCTGCCTTCACCAGACCGGGTTTGACATTTGAAGATCTTAACCTCCACGCCAGACTTCTCGTCGACAAAGTCATTACTCTTTCCGCTCTCTATCAGCAGCACTCAGTCCGACGCTTCCCGCGAAAAAGCCTTAATGGCAGCTGAAAGGACAAATACTATGAGAGAACAACACCGCCACACTCATTATGCCGTTTGGAGTCCATCCTTATCTGAGGTGTTGTAACAATAAGATTAACAGCACCATCGACACATGCGACTCTGACAGACAGGTCATCAGAGTAACCTGCTGTAAATAGATGCTTATGACATGTCTGGTGGTTGGACGTCAGCATAAACATCAGAGGAAAGGCCCGGTCATTCAAATACACAGACACACACACACACACACACACACACAGAATTTAAAATGGCATAATTTTGTGGTGAAATCAATTCATTTTAATGAAATTGCTCTGGCTAGTGGACTTGTTCATGAGTTAGAATTAAATCCATGAAGGTTTTTTGCACCCGTGTTCAACTGGTGAACTTTGTCACACAGAAAGAGTTGACTTTTGGGAAACAGAGAGCCAGAGAGTCCAAAATATATTAGCTGCAGCATATTAGCTGTGTCGCAACATCCATTTTTAATAAACTACCTCAGTCAGAATATGAAAAGAGGAAGAGTTTGCAGACAGTCATGAGACAAGGTACAAAAATGTCTTTTAAATAAACTGTGTGAACTTATTTTACCATCAGTGACCAGCTGAACAAGCTTTGCCTCCCTCTTCAATAACCTTATTGAATCGAATTACAGACAATCCTGTGAACAAAATGCCAAAAAAAACACCACTTCACAACAAAGATACAACAACAACGGACTGAAAAAGTACCACACTATCCAGATGTGACACTATATGGCATACGACTGTAACTATGACTGAACACCAGCAACCACAAGCACCACATGACACAAGACCACATAGACCACCTGTAAAAGACTGTATGAACTTCCCATGCTATGAATGCATTCATATCTGGCCACATTTTCTATGCCTAAGTGCTTGTAACTTACCATGACCGAGATGTGCAGCAAATGCATGTGTTCATGTAGGACATGAGCAGGCTCCCGGGCCGTCGGCTGCGTCGTCTGGGCCAGAAGCTCCGACTCGGTCATGGACACGTGGAAGTACAGCGTCCCGTTTTCCAACCACTGCTGCTTCCAGTGAACCTGAGAAATGTCTTCTCCCGTACCCGACATCTCTGGAGGGAATGAGGAAAGAGGAAAAAAAGGGAGATCAATGTTTAATCCGTGAGAAATTGACATTTAAACTGTGCATGTTTTTTCATACCTTATTGTGAAAATTCAAAAGAAAAAAACATCTAAATAGCCTGTGAAGATTGAACCGAAGTTCAAGTTTGACTGCATTAATATTCTAGTGCCGTGCTCCGTCTCAGTGCACATCAACACTGTGCTGCAACTAGAAACCCTGAACTCTTGAATAGCTGGACAGACTTCTTAGGCTGTCATAATTTTGTGCATTTGTGCAGTTGGCTCAGTAAGAATTACTGTCAAGCTTTTGCATTGCTTAGCCGCTTTGATGAAATCTTTATGACAACTTTTTCACCCATGGTGTTAGTCAGAGATTTGTCGAAATTCAAAATTAATAAGTGGCAAGCATCACAAATGTTTCAGCCATCACAATCAATAAAGCGCTGCAATTATAGACAAAGTGAGTCACAGATGGGAAAGACTCATTCCTGTTAATATCTATTTGTTTACTCGTCTCTTTTCTGGTCAGGCAAGAAACACAGGCACAAAAGAAAAACTCCACAAATGGGAAGACAATGGATTTATGAAGCTCGATTAAATTCAGATGTCCAGAGCAGTTGAAGAAACGCTTTCTCGCCATCCAGTGTCCTCTTCCTATCTGCATAAATCGTCCTACATTTTCCACCGCTATAAAACCATCAGCTCCGGGCTAGCGCTGGCATTAAGTATCAAACATCAAAGGAAAGATGGAAACATTTAAAAGCAAAGGAGAGATAAAAATGTGCAAAAATGAAAAGAAAAAAAATAACAGACTCGATTGCGATTTATTGGGCGATGGGAGAAGGAGATGAAAAAGAGCAGGGGGGGATCACCAGTTTGTCTCGATATGGATCATGGCACAAGAATCTAATGCTATCAAGTGGGAGTGGTTGTTCAGTAGAGGAGGACTGAGGAGCCCCAGGGAGCCTCCGATTGCGAGGCTTGATACAGTATTTGTCATGTGGCCGGGTGACAAGGGCATAGACATCTGCTGACATCTCCTATCAGCGGCAGGTAGCACATGACAAATGGTTTTTGGTGCAGCTGGTTATTAACCCACTGACTCTGGGTCAGGGGACACGGGCGGCAGGGGAGGGTTGTGTGAGCTATGCTCAATAGTGCCAAGGCCCCTCAGGTGCAGGGAGGGAACATGCAGAACAGACATCCCCTCAGAAAATGACCTTACATAAGAGAGATATCATGATGCCATATTAACTAGTGGGTATTACTTAAATATAGTTATTGTAGGACTGCAATTAACATGTATTTCCCTTTTGCTCCATCCTTTTCCATAATTGATCTGATTATGTTTCTCAATTCATCAATTAAACAATGAGTCTATAAAATGTCGGACAATAGTGAAAAATCACCAGCAACAAGTCTTGTTTATCTGACCAACAGTCTAAAATATATACATTTACAATTCATGTTTAACAGAGGCAATAAATCCTCATATTTGCAAAAACAAAGCAAACAAAAACAAAAACCTCTTGATAAATTCATTAATCAATTAAAGTAATTTTCAGACTGTCGAGTCATCGGCTATTTCAGCATTAAGACAACTTACACATTATCTTAAATCCCTCTAATACATCCTCTGGAAGTACACTTTCAACAACCTCCCTCTTGTACAGTAATAGCCAGGCGTTTCTATACTTTTGCTGACTACAGCTTATGATAAAATTTTGTGGGGTGTGAAATTCTTAAATGCCATAACTGCTGGCTATTCAACTCTTTATGTTTAATCGGCGGGCTGAAGACACGCTGCTTGACCTTTCACCTTGACGAGAGATAAAGCTTCGTCTGCGGGGCCAACAGTGAGGCGCCTCCTGCCATCTGCTACCGTTTTGAACAGAGCTTTTCAGGCTCGTGTCAAATTGGCCTTCGTGCTTTCGCGTTCTTTATGTGCATTTCAGCTTTAAATAACTGTGATTATGCACAACACCGACGTTTGGTTTGATCCAAATTAAAAGTGATTTTCATGTGAAAAACTGAACAGCGAGTCTCTCAGCGATAGAAGCAATCACATGCGGGATGGATGGACAGTAATAGAGTTTCTAGTGCTGTTACCTACCTTTGTACGATTGTTATGTAGATGAGGAAGCTCAGTAAGCATGCTATTTAAAGACAAAAGGATTGTGTGTTGTGTGTGTGTGTGTGTGTGTGTCCTTGTCTTTTGTGCTATGAGGCTTGTCATTGGGCACCAAGCCAGACGTTACTGGGATATAAGTGTATGGCCTCAAGGTCTGCTTGTAATTCATTAGGAGGAACATTATTAATGTGTATATGTGCATGACTGTGTGTGTGTGTGTGTGTGTGTGTGTGTCCACTATACGTGTGTGACTAAAGCCAGTAAGCTCCCAGCAAGGGTGTCAGCAATACAGTGTCGGCCAAGGACAACCCAGAGGAATGCCACAGCGAACGTTTCATAGACCCGGGAAAAATGTCTCCATTAATTGTATTGATCACAGAGATATGGTGACACATCCTGATGCTTGGATCAGGGTAAAACGGCTCATTCGAAGTACAGTACTTGTATTCTTTTTAGGGTTATCGGCATCGTGGCCATAAAGCTCCAGCAGACGACAGACAAAAAGACATTGCGGCTGTCACATTATTCACAACTGCTCAAATAACAAAACAAGGAGAGCTGCTTTTGCTGAATCGTCTTTTATCTGAATCTATAAGGGACCAATCTGATGGTTTGTGCATTGTTAGGGCCCATAAGTACAAAAAAAACAGTGTGTTCTTTACATTACTGCTGACCATTTTTCAAAGCAGACGCCACATGCAGTGTTCCAGTTTAGAGGTTTTAAATTCATTTTCTACCATGTGAGCAGCCATCGATTTCTTTTGAAAGATGTAATCAGCAAACGTACACATTTCTTTGGTTGAAGTTATGTAATTGTGAAATGATAGTATAGCTCCGAGCGGCGGCCATTTTCAAAAAGAAAAAAACAAAACAAAAACACTGTCAATGATGCATTTCATCTGCTGAAGAAAGCTGCGATGATTAGCTTCAGGAAACAGGGAGAGGAAACGTGAACTTCTTTGTTGCTTCTATTACAAAGGTTTTTGCAGGCAAAACTCAAAGTAGTGCAGAGTCCAATTTCACCGACAGGATAGGTTTTTAAAATAGTCTCTGCAAAGTTCATTTTTAGCCTGTGCAAATTAATTTCATACCTGCTCTATTAAAAGGGAGATTGAACAAAAAATGCATGGTGCGCTTTGTTATAAGGAAGACGGACAAGTATGCAGGATGTAATCTATCATTATGGACCTTGAAAGCAACTGTGAATGTATCACTTCAAAACTGGACAATAAGCCATATCCACATAGTCGGGAAGCCAGGCTGAATACTGTGCACACTTTAAATAGATCTCCTACTTGTTCTCCCTTGGCTGATGGTGAAAGCTTTCTTTAGTGAGCAAATACTTCGAAGTAGTTTCACAAGTATTTTCAGCAACTTCTCTAACGTTCAGCCTGGTGGTGGAACAGCAAAATCAAATGAGTCACGCTCGGTATTCTGTTTTCATCACTCTCTGTTTCCATTACAGTTCGCTTTGTGGGAAGGTCATTTGAAGACAAGACTTTGTAAAGTCATAGTGCTGTTATTCTGCGTTGCTCTGTGCACAATGACGCAGCCAAAAAACTCGACTGATGGTTCGGATCATCGATGTTTATGGAGCAACCCTATCATTTTCCATTTGTTAGTGGATGAGTGAAACTGAAGTAAGAACACTGCAACAAATACTTGGTTTAGCCCCTTTTCACTTTTCAGAAAGTTTGCATACGAGTCGGGGCAGAGATATTGAAAGCTTGGCCCCAATCCTTGATAAAGCCTTCTTACTCTTTGCTTAGTCCTCTCTGCAGGTGCTGGAGATATAAGTGAAATCCATTCAACACTCAGTGTCAGCAGAACTCTTATTACAAGAGCTGGTGAAGTGCTCACTCTGCGTCTTACTGTGTTTTTCTTTGTCCCGTCTCTTTTATCCGCCTGTCCTTTTAAGATCTTTCGTCTTTTCTTCATCGCTCGCAAGGTGAGTTCAATTTGGAGTTCATGCTGTAGTTTTCACAATCTTGAAATGTTGCCTTGAGCGAGAGTGATTTCTACTTAGCGCAGTCTCTCCGAGCTGGATATTTGATGAGATGAGGTTGCGCACAACCAGAGAGCGAGAGCGCGCGAAGGCCTGGATGTCGACGACCCTAACCCTGAATACTCGCACGCTGGAATTCAGGCTGGGAAAAAACAAAACATAAAAAAGACGGAGTATTACTCATAAGCACCAGCATGCATCAATTCAGGATTTAATCAGTGAAATTCAATCAGCTGCAGGGGAACATCAGAGGAGGCCCATACATCTGTCGGCAGCTTTAAGGGATAAATCATAACAAAATAGTGAATTCCCCTAAATCCAGTCTGCCACCTCTATCAAACCTGAATTACGCTTACTCATCTTAGCAGCTGCGTGTCGCTCGCTTAAATTGAACACCCTGATTAACAACGCGTTGATCACTGAGCTCGACAAACTGCTGCGCCGTTCTGAACGAATGATAAACGTGAACATGTGTCGACAAAGTGAAGCCTTAAACCAGGTGTTTGTTCCTCCGCGCAAACATCAGCATAGAGAATTTCAGCGTACTGGGCACATCTGGTTTAACCGTCATTGTACTATAGGCAGCTGTTTTCAGCAAGCAAGCTCAAACCCTTGACAATTGAGACTGTTTTCTCCCCATTGGCCACAGAGGGCAGTAATGAGCCTTTGTGGTTATGCATGCAAAGACTGTATTGTCAGTATTGTTAAATTCATCCCACATCTAATTTATTGCACAAAACCTATTTACTTATCAAAAGTAAAATCCATCCTAAAAGTGAACATACATTTGCTGTTCCAACATTTCAGCATTTAAATTGAAAAAGAGAGGAAAGACTGGTAATGATGTCATCCGGAGACAGATCCCAGAGCTGCTCCGCTGATCGTGAACTCGTGACAGTTTTACTGGGATACTGGTATATTTTCCAAATCGCAGCTGGAACTCATTTGAATAGAATGTCTCGAAAAAATTCTCAGAGCTCACAGAGTCAAAATCTAATTCTGCGTCAATGGACCATCTCAAAAACGCATTACCTGAATACATCTTCAATTCAATCCCCAGTGCTCTTATTTCCAGCAAGGCGAGATGGTAGTGTAGTGTTTTGGAGAGTGTCCTTTGACTTCAAACCACAACCAAACTATCTCAACCGTACAGTATTATGATCAGATTTTTTTTAAAATAATAAATTCAACATCATGACTACTCATAGCACAATGAGCTTCTTGATCATGACAGTCGCATCAAGGTTGCTCTGCCTCCAACAATCTGACAGACAGCAGACATGAGTTCAAAACAGTACAACTGGGAGATGACAAAACATATGCACGCACATACATTCATATTGTATCATCAGCCTGCCCACACATCAACTCGTGCTCCCAAAAGGTTGCATTCATCAGTTTAAAGGTGATCATAGCGGTGCAGAGTCAGTGATTGTGCAAGCCTGACAGCTCCATGACAGTTTGTCAGCTCGGCAACAAGCCCGTGCCATCAACATTTACTATGATGAAAGCTGGCACCCTAAAGGCACTTTGCTGCCTGTCATTACATACGTGGCATTACACGTCCGTCTTCCGCCGCCTGCGCCCCACATCTCATCGCTCGGGCTGCCTATTGGACGGCGCGCGACAAGACAACAGCCAGATGAATATTCAATAATTCATACGAGCAAATATGATAATGCGAGAGAATTCCATCAGTTTCAAATGTCTCGGCACCAGAATGAAAGCAAGGACAGGGAAGGAGAGGTGAGAGGGACTGTGTGTGAAAGAGAGAGACAAGCAGACAGAGAGGGGAAGGGGATTTATCAGTCTTACACTTATCAAAAGTGTATTTTGAATATTAGCATACCTCCCAGACACCTCGAATTCTGTCAGCTGCCCCAATGGCAAACTCTACACCTTTTCACTTTTGAACGACACACTGCTGTTAGACGTTGGCAGGAACTGTTCATCAGCAGCAAAACAAACAGGTTGGGAAAAAAAAAATGCATCCTTGATTAGGTGCTAAATGGTCTGGATGTCATATCCGCCCATTTCCAAAATGCTAATTGTTCCACTGCCATTTATAATTAACTGATGGGAGCTATGGAATATTTAGGGAAAATACAGGGCGTGCAGGGTTCTCCTTTCCATTTTAACACCCATACAACTAAATGCCACCCTAATGTCTCATTACGAACGCTAATGAAATAGCTGGCATTCACATAAAGACCAATGAAAATGAACACGATTAAAAATGCATCAAGACTCTTTTTTTTTTTTTTTTTTTTTCTGGAAATCTAAGAGTGTTATCTACAGTGGTCTGACACACAGGGGGGTGTTATACATGCGTGTGTGTTTCTGTTGATCCATTCCAGTGTCACATAAGGTGGCCCATGTTGTTTTCTCACCATCAATGAGCCATAACTAAATTCATTCAGAAGAAGAGAGAGACATTTATTTTGGGGTGGAATTCTTCAATGTACATTTAAAGTCGAATTGAATTGTTATAACCTGCCCAAATGGGAGTGAACACAAATGCAAACATTTGATTCCCATGAAGCTCAAGAATATATGATACAAGAAAAGTCTCTATCTTGTCATGCACAAGTTGAATGTTCACTGTTTTAGACTTGTTGGGTTAGACATGCTGACAATGAGAGGGGGCATTAAAAAATGCACTGTTGCAAATGGTCCGTCATGTTAGACCAACTTCTTCTCTTGCAGAAAATAATAGCATTTTGCTGTGTGACTACAGTCTATTGTGAAGCCTTGTCCCACATTTTGGTGCAAATTTAGCTATTTTGGATTTCAGCAATCAACAAGAGGAAAAGAGCGCTGTGATGCTTACATGGTTCTTATGAAGCTGATTTAGCATTTCCAATTTGGTACCGGCATAAAATACCGAAAAGGTAATAAATACTAAAAAGAGAGAGTGAAGCATCACTTAAAGTCCTCCATCATCAAGCCAAAAAGTCCAGTGCATGGTTTCTAATTTCAGCCGCATTGACAACATACAATAATAATTTTGTCAATTGTGACAGACTACTAATGTGAAGCAAAATTTAAACTCAATGGTTGTCTGCAAACTCAAAAATTTAATAAACAGTGCTACGCTTTGGAAAAAGTGTTCTCCCATTTTGCTTTAACTGTAGTGCTTCATCTCTGGTTTTAAACAATATGAATACATACAAACAATAAGAAGAATCACAAGAGATTTTAAGCTGTACATCTTTATAATAGTTTTCATAATGATCTAACATCTAGAACAAGCAAAGAAAAGAAAACGCTGTGTACTTTTCTCCTCCTTTCAGACTTCCAGGTCCTGTAAACTGCTGTCGTTAAACCCCCCCCCGGCTCAATCAGCACTGTAGGATCCAATTCTGTTGACTCGACGCTTGTTTCTCCAGATGACCTGTTTTTCACCTCGCTTCCCCACACGCTCCCAACTGCAGAAGCCACTTTATACACTTTCTCCCGACATTCCTCAAGATGAAACGTATAAGTAGCGCTCGCACCGCCACCGCTGATAATGTTGCTCGCCGCTGAATTACGGCAGTTTCGTGAATGAAACTCGTTTGTTCAAGAAGATACATAGCATTTCCTGCGATGATTAAATGTGCCTGATATGGTAGCACTAACCTCATGGAGCTGTTATCTAAATCCGCGGCTGAATTAGTCACTGACAGACTGTCTGATAAGTATTTAAAGTGACTTATGCAACGCATTTTAAATCTGTGTGATTGTTGCTCTGCATATGGGTATGTGACAAAGAAAACAGCCGGTTTAGCCAATATCAGTGGAGCAGGAGGAACAGATTTGAGAAAATAGTCCCTTTTACACAGCCTGTTGAAGGCGGAAATGTTGTACCATTATTCCGCCTCACTGTTCCCAAATCAATGTCTGTGTGAAAAGGGTGAGCCTGAAGGACGGGACAGGACGCTGCTGTGTTACATGTTCACTGCTGTTTGCACTTGTGTTTTTTAAAATTACTTATTTGGCATATTTGTCAGTTGTGCCAAAACAGAGTGCGAGAGAGGTCGTCACGTGAGACGATCTTTTAAACTTCATTGCTGCAGAAGAACCAACACCCTGCTTCTCCAGGAATGCACAAAAATCTTATATAAATTCACAAGGTTATCATAAAGATCAGCTCTACGTGTGATTAGAAAAGAGCAGAGGAGCAGAATCACTCGCAGAAAAATGTGCTTCTGATTCGAACAGCGAGACGACTGCTCGCTTCCAGAACGCCGACATGCTCTCTAAAATCACACACTGGGGCAACATTGCGGCTGAGTCGTACGGTTCGGCGTGGAAAAGCAAAGCCGGTGTAATGACGGGTCTTTTTTTCGGCGGTGCTGCGAGATCTTTGTGTAAAAGTGGCCAGTGAGAGCGGCTCTGTCCTGTGATTTCTTAGTGGGGTCCTCTGAAAGATCTCCTGCTAACGAGAGGCCCTGCCAGTGCCACTCAGGCCTTATCACTGATGTCCACACCCACACTCGCTCCTACCGCGCTCAATCACAGCGGCAGCTGTTGGACGGCGCGCTGACCACCTCCCACAGAAAACCAATCATATTTTCAGAGACGCTGCCGGTGAGCCTCCCAGCATGAAGGAGAAGGTGACTTATGACTTCAGAACACACAACCAAGGTGTGGCAGTAACAGTATTAGGCAGTCACAGTGAGAGTTTTAAAGAAAGCACATATTTCAACCTTTGTTCAAATAAACATCCCAGAAGTGAAGTGAAAGTCATATAATGCATCTTGCAGAAACAGGAAAAAAACATCTAAATTTTAACATCCCAACACAGGTGTCCAAAAATATTGCTAAACATTGTTTTACAAAGACATGTGCAAAGTAAGCAATGAATTATGGGACAGCATTTGTTTTACAGTGGGACTAACAGACCTCTGGGAACCTGTTGTGACAGTGTAAATAGAATAAACAAATAGCAGCATGCCACTCTGGATTATCTCTCATTAGCAGTGAATACATTGTGTCCTGTGTGTCATTGTTCAAGTACCACATGTGTCCGTGTCCGCTCAAGGTCAAGTCAATTTTGAGGCATTTTAAATCGATACCGGACAAAAATAGCCCTTCGTGCATTTTCTCGTCAATTAAGTCAAAATACATTTTTGTATCATTAACCCACTAAAAACCAGTTAAAGCCTAATTTATGTGAGGATCTATAAATGCTTTGTCCCTTGCGCTCTTCAGGATTAGTGAGGCAGAGTGCCAAAGGAAAAAAAAAGAAAATCAGGAGCCCTCCCACTCCTAATGTATTTAAAGTGACACATTAACAGGATAAACAGTCCCCTTATCTGCTGAGTGCATAGGCTTCTTCTAAAACACTACAATCCCATTAACAAGACCTATTCTAAATTCACATCTCCCTCACTCTCTCTTACTATAATGTAAAGCTTGTCCACCGATGGGGGTTGTCTGCCTGTGCCAAAGTGGGAGGCTTGGGTGTAATAGTACACACATTAAGATTTACTAATCCTTTGTTTTGTCCTCTTCAATTGAGACCTCGGTCAAATAAGACGGGTGGGACGCATTGACGCAGCGATTCTAAATTGCATTACAGAATTCGTGTCAGCTGTGTGCCAAGGAAAATACAAATAAGAAAATGCATTAAAGATATAGATATGGCTACTAACAAATGCCCTTTATAAATGTAAATCTATGTAAAACCAATGCAGTTTTCTTTCTGTAAAATATCTATTTCTCTTAAATCTGGGGGAAATGCAACAAACAACCATCTATAGCACAAAAAAATCTGTCAGCTCAGTTTCTAAACTCAGTGGGTTATTTACTAAAATTACACATGTAAATGAGTCCAGTCACAATTAATTTGACTTGTATAAAGTCCTGATAAAAAGATCTGATGCCGGTCTGTTTTGACATGTGTTGAGCATGTCTGGAAAAGAAAGTGTTTTCTGCTGATGGTAGGTAGTCGGCCAGATGTCATTAGCTCAAGAAAAAGATAAGATAGAGTGAATAAGATAACATTTTACAAAGGGCAAAAAGTAGGAGCTTTTCTTCCACTGAGTATATTATTGACCACAAATGAAAAATAATAACAAGCCTACACAACTATTACTCAATCAGCAATCCGTCGTGGGTAAACTTTTGAAAAAGATGAGCCTGCATTGAACGCTTGGCACCGTCATTGGTTTACTGCTGTGCTTTTTGTGCTGAAGCGACATTTTCTTTTCTCAGAAAATAATCACCAAACAGAAGGCAGATCTTCTGTGAGAGTTGTAAATATCAACTATTCAAAGACGGTTCCTCTGACAAAAATACTGAAAAGGAGATGAGCATGTGCAGAAAGAGACTATTCCTACCCAACATGCAAAGTAATGAGCGCAGCCAGACGTAATTATAAAATTGAAACCACATATTTAAAACAGAATGAAGCATCTTTCAGATCATGATGGGATCAAGGCTACATGTTAACAGCTATTGACAAAATTGTCCTTCACCAAGTTCATTTGCAGGTCTTCAGGTAAAATGCCTCTTTCGCTTTTGACAACTAATCAAAATGTAATCATGCATGTATCAATCTGGCTCCATGGCATCATCACAGTAGGCGCTTCATAGGTAATTTTTATTTAGACTAGAACCAGGTGGCTCCCATTCTGCAACCTGAGGAAAACGTTGACTGAAGCCGAGGAGATTACCATTCTGCCCCGCGCAGCACTAAAAGCCGGAGAATTATTTGCAGCCCTGCCATTATTGTGCAATTTTTCATTGGTATGTTTCAACTTTCATGATGAGTAGTCATTGCACAGTCTCCGCTCCATGTCTCCCCTGGCTGCCGGTGACAGGGCACAGCCTCTTGCAGTCTCTTGATTCATTTCTTTTCAGATGCCTCCTCGAATTGCTTAAAGGTTTCAGCCTGCTCCTTCTCGGTGTCTGCTGTTACAACAGCTGAAGCGTCGTGTTGTGTGCATTTCATTCTCCATCGCTGCATTTTGAGGCGTCTCACATTTGCTTGTCTATTACCATGTTAACCTTGAATGCTTTTGCTTCTTTGTGACCAGCGTGCTCATCCTTCTTATCCCCTCCACCCCACACATTACTCCCCGGGGGTATGTTTGTTGTCAGTGTGTAGCTCAGTGTGGGTTTCCTCAGAAAGTGTAGTTTGGGGCTGACAACCCACTGCCTCCTCTGCCCTTTTGCTATTTCTGCCATCTCTACTTTTCTTTTGTCAACTGAGCATCATGTTCATCCTCTAGTAAACCAAAAAGGGACACATCATTGTAATGTATTGACAAAATAAACCTCCCTATGACTCAATAAAATTCCTCCCACACACGTACGTGCTCAACGGGCAATACAATTTTTAACATGCATATGTAGTAAATGTACTCCATGAAGTGGTTTTATGAACACAATAAAATATTTTCCGCTATGGTTCAAATTCATCCTGACAAAGATGCACTTAACATGATGAAATACTAATGCACTTTTGGTGTCTTAGAAGACAGAATGCCCACATCTCTCAAGAGGCAGGTATTTATTTTTAACATATTAGCACACTACAATCACAGAAAGTGAAATGGACATTGTTATATATGCTCAGAATTTCACTCCATATGGTTGTTTAAAGCAGGCACCAGGGAGGAGAAAAAAAGAAAACAGCAAAAAACTGGCAGGATTCAGTCCTTGGCCAATGGGGGTTGCATGTGGTTCCAGAGAGACTTAACCACTGGATTGAGCTGGGCACACAATAAGTCCAAGACTGGCACTGACTGTGGCAAGCCACTCCAGAACATTATGCTAAACCCCTTTCAAGTCCTTGAAACAGTTCCCTCCAGAAAGGAAATATCAGAGCGGGCCACAACTGTCCGAACGACTTAGAAAGAGGATCCGTCAATCACATCTGATCTACAGCGTTTTATTGGCTATCACAGAGTCGTGGCTGGGGGCCAGGGAGAAGAGCGTCTCGCCTCTATTTTAAAAGTGGTGCCATTTCATAAGGTCCTGTGTTCTGCGCTCATCCATGCCATGGACAGACATTCAGGAGTGTGCTCTAAGCTGCTAAAGCTGTTCATCTGGAGCACTGACAGTTATTCAAAGCTGCAAATTCCTACACTAATTAAATCAGCGCAAGACAATATATTGGCACCAACAGTGTTTTTTCTTTTTTTTTTTTTTTTTTTTAATCTTTCTGTTCCTCCATCTAAACTGTCCCCCCTTTTTCCTTTCTCTCCTCACACATAAATATCCCTCGTCATCTGTGGGTTTATACGGTACAGCAAGACGTGCACAATCCCGCGATGAATTAAACACTATAAATAATGAGCCTATGCTGATTTTTAAGAGTTAATTAATTTTCTGTGGGCATGGCAGTGTCTCGCCTGATTAATGATGGTAATGCCATTGGCATGCTGACTTGGGTCCCCCGTCACTGGATATAAATCAGCGGTGCACTGTAAGGCGTCATGCCCCAGCTGTGTTCAACGTGTTCGCTTTAACAGGCTTCCTGACCTGCGACACAATAAGTGGCCGACTGTTGGCGCGCGCGATCATAAGTCAAGTACTTCTTTGCTCATGAGACAGTGACGCAGGGAAACTGACAAAATGTGCCCGGTGAATATCTAAATCTCAAATTCTTGGATATTTACTTTATTCCATATTCACACCCAAAACACTGATTTTCTGAGTCTGGAGATTTTGTTTTTAAATGTTGACTTCGAAGGATTATTCTTATTCTTATTCTTCTTTAAAAATCACTTTCACCTAACTAATGTCAACTAGCTACGAGGCATGGATCACTATTAAAGTGATCAGCAGGAGGAGCACAGCCAGATGTTAATGTTAAGCTGTATTTATTCCTTGTAGACTGCCAGTACTCTGAGCCCTATAACCACCGAGCAGAGAGCCTGAAACAAAGAACACAGAAAACTGGGACTAGACTGTACAAGTACTAGGTCACGTCCTTTGGGTTTGTGTGAAGCCTTAGGGAAAAAGTCCTGCGCTGTACCACAGAAATGAATTCTTGGTCAGACATTACCAGCCCAGGATCCCTGGAAATAATGTCCATGTTTTAGCCAAGCTGCAGTATATGATTTATGTCAAAGGCCAATATTTTGAACCAGTGCAGGAAACAGAATCTTATACAGCGATGCAAACTGCAATGATGTGTAGGTGCAGGTGCTGGATGACGTATCTGACCTTTCATACCCCATCTCAGACTAACAACTGATCTACAATTTGCCATATAATTAACCGCCATCAACCTCTAACCTCAACCAAGAATACCATCGTTTACATGCACAGACATTGTCAAAGTATTTTGAACATTAGAACTGAACATTCAAAAATACTAGATACAAAAATATTCAAAATGAATCTCCACATTCTCAAAGGTATGTTTTGGAAATAAGGACATTTCACGCACTTACTTCAAGACTAAAAGCTGCACATTTACCTCCCAATCTAACTGAATGTAAATGCATCAGACTAGACAATTTTATTTTGTAGCACAGGCTGGATGTGATGAGATAAAATATGTTCCCACTACTGATTATGCAGTTAAAAAGTATAGACTGAAGTGAGAGCCTAAGTGGTGGAGCTGAATAATGAAAAAAAAAAAAAGATTTATACACTGAGATATTGATGGGACAAAGTGTATCTTCCAAACTTGGCTAAGAATTCAAAGAAGTTAGCAGGTTTATGAGCTGAATTCAACACAGAGTGCTCCAGAGTGCTCCTGGTGTTCAATGAACTGTTCATGACCATGGAGGTGGAACACACGCTCTTAATGTTCCATACAGATTTCCAGCGACTATCACAAAGCAAAGAGCTCACTATGTGTATGAAGTGAGGACAGAACTTATTCTCTCCTCTTCAGTATATTCATCGCTCAACAAGCTGTATTTGAAATTGCAAGGGTGGCACTGCTTTGAAACATGTGCAAAATATTCCAGACTCCAAAATTCGCTAAAACTCGCACGATAAAGATTCATGAAAAGGAGGAACTTGATTGTCACCTTACCAGGTGGCCTCATTCAGGTACCATGACAACTGATTGAATTGTATATTTTTCTACTTTAAAATCCAAGGAAAAACAAGCATTCAGTCGCAAAGGACAGTAGAAAATGAACCAAACGCAGCTGCGGTGGATCTGGCATGGAGCCACGCATGGAAGAAATCTGGAGCCACTTCATTTAAGAGGATTGAGCTGCTACATCTGACCAGTGATGGCACATTGAAGTTTAAAGGTAGTCATGCAAATGTATCTTTTTTAACCAGACTAGCGGAATGGCTCTGGGTCTCCAGAGGACGGATCCTCATGACTTTAGTGACTCCCTGACATTTCCTCTTAGTGCCACCTGGAGGTTTACATTTGTGGTTTTGAGAGAAATGTCTCAACAAATATTGGATGGATAGCCATGACATGTGGAACAGACATTCATTTTCTCATTGTCTGTGTAATATTACAGCAATTCTGTGCAATATCATAGCATTTTTTTCTCACCGTTAATATGTCAAACAATTTTTCTTCTCATGCTTGCTTTTCTATATAGTACTACTATTTTTTTGATAATGTTATTATTTATACTGCCACTTTTTTTAACTGCCATTTTATTTCTGAGAACTTTATTTCAATTTGCCTGTTTTTGCAAACTGCTGTTATCTTTAATTACTATGGAAGAGACGTAACTTTCCATCTAAAGCCATCATCTGGTCAAAATTTCTCTTTGTCGAATACTTTTTTTAATCAAGATGGTGAACATGGAAAACATACACACGTTTAATATCAACATGTTGTCATATTGCAATGAGCGAAAACTACAGCATTTTTTCTTCATGACTTGGTTCCTTCAATGATCAAACAATTAGAATTTGCCATACACAATAAAAAATCTAAAACCCTCAAAGCTTGACTTAACTAAGCTAATTAACAGTGTAATTATAAAAAGACTTAAACACTGAAACTGGTGATAAATGAAATGTTGCTAATATTCCATAATGCTTCCAAAATAGATTAATCCATAACAAATAATCCAGCCATTTCCAAGCATCCCTAATGTCCTCAGTACTTTGTCCACTTCCTTGTGGAATGAATATAAAACTCTAAAGACCTTAATCCCACCTAATTCCTTTCTTTTGTTTTTTCCTCCTTTCTAGATAAATAAATAAGTAGAGAATCACAGTCAACTTGGCATGGTATACTTTATTAGCGTAAGAGGCTTATCGTCAGCATATGAACCCAGTTCCAATATTACTCAGTACTGTATAAGCTTCCGGCTCCGGATACTGACGACGCTGACAATGAAAATGAAAAGTAAAAAGAAGATTAGGGAAAGCTGCGGAGGACCGTGGAGTGTTCGGTGACATGGTTGATAGAAAGTGACAGAAACATCATAAAAAGTTCATGCAACAAGTACAGCGAGAGAGGGTCCACTTGGCAGTCGGCGCTACGATGAATATTCACACTGACATCTGTTCTGGGGGAGGAACTGGGAAGAAATATCTATCACATATTAACTGCAGGCAGTGAATCAAGGATTATTCTCGTCCCATGCCAACCCCTTTCATTATGGCTGATAGTAAATAATTGGTATTGTAAGGAAAGATTAATTCCTATCTATTCATGGAGCTCTCTTTTGGAGCCGATGGAAAGTAATGCCTCGCAATCTTTTGGTCATTGGATGTCAACTCCTCTTTTATAGATTCAACCTGTCTTCGCCCCCTGATCATCGCTGTAATCAGCCACTCGTGACTTGTTGTATCAATCATAATTCATCTTGCCTCCAGTGAGCTTAGAAACAAATCCAGACAGTAGTCACAAAATATTTAAGTTACTTTTAAACTCGTCTCTCTTTCATTTGAATTGCCAATTTAAAACCTATTGCATCTGTTTCGAAAAGTAGCCAAAACGCCCACAGCGGCTCCAGCACACTGTGAGGTTCTCAAAACTTCTTGATGGATGAAAAATGGATGGAGAATATATCTACTCTTACAGTCGAACTTTGCCATTAGTGGGGCAAAATGTGGATAACTTGGCCTGGTTGGGAGCCGCGGGAGAGACCATAATCAAAAGGGTTTGTGCTCTGTATAATGGTCATTTTAGGACATCTGCAGCCTGTCGGGGTAGCTCCACTTTTTCAAACTAAGTTTAAGCTGTACTTTCAGCTGCACTTAGGCTCAGCTGAATGTGAGCATGCACAGAACATGTGAGGTTAATGAGCAAATGTTTAGAACATAGCACGTTATTGTAGCATTAATTTCAATGAACGGCTAAAGCTGAAGGGAATTCATTCATTAGTTTCAGTGGAGGTATATGTTCAGTATCCTGGTGAACTTAAATCTGGAAATAATAAGGGGAATAATGAGATACATAAAGCTTTTGCTACACAGACAATATTCATTATTATAGTACATGTATTGGTAGTTCTGGTATTTTCATTTCACCGTTTTTACGTCACTGTTCATGACTCATTTCATTCATCTTACTCCATATAATTTATTTTTACATATTGTATACATGCATTCTTAATTTATTATTGTTGGTTGTGGGTTTTCCTTTTCTGAGACTTAATGTAGCTGCTGTAGCAAAGAGATTTCCTGTAAAGGATCAATAAAGTATCTATCTATCTATCTATCTTCATGGGTTATGTTGATAATAACAAATAAAAACTAATCCTCAGCCAAACACAAAAAAATGTCTCCAAATCATTAGAATTTATCTTTAGGATATGATGAATGTGGACACAAATTGAATTGAATTGTTATTGGGATATTTGGATTGGTCTTTCCCTGGAGATACACCAATATCATAACTAAAGTATTTTTCTATGCAGTGTAGCATCAGAGCTGTGTTTCCCAGCCATTCTTTAACATCACTATTTTATCTGTGTGAAAGCATACATTCCTCATTCCACTCACCCATCTAACCACACACAGTGTACCTTTTACAGTAGGTTAACAGTTTCTGACAGGTTATACTTCAGCCCATGTGAACCACCGGGGCTGTCACCACTGACAGCCACACGGGACTGAAAATTTTTGACAGCTTGCTCCATTTCCCAGATAGTGGAGAAGTGCATGTCTTTATGATAATTAAGCACTTAAAAAGCCTTGCTGACACAGACAGACAGCCTGCCTGCCGACCGCACTGGATGGACATTTCATATTAAATGTGCTGACTTACAATGACACGTTCACCTAAAGAACTGAGCGGCAGACAGTGGTCTCAGAGTGGAATCATATGAAGGCAATTCAACATTGATTGGCGATGATTGAATGAATATTTTAAATGGGTTGCTTAGGAAATCCAGATAGTCTCCATATGTGTGTGTGTGAATGTTCCCTGATTGCGAGTTGTGCTATACAAAGCAAATTATGCATGAGCAGTGGAGGTGTAGTGCCACTATGGAATGTCCATATACATCAAAGTGGGAACTATAGGTAGTGACACTTTCCAATCACAAGGACACACCTCCTTAATTTCACTTTCACTGTCACTCACTTCAAAAAGCATTTCTCAACAGCAGAGAGGCTGAATCACTCAGCAGCACTGTATTCTATAATTGGCAGTACAGCCTGATTGTAACAGGGAAAAAAAGGCAAAGACCATCCTGTATAGATGCGTCTAAAGAAGAAAGGCAAAGAAAGAAAAAAAGGGGAGTGTCTGAGAATAACTGTCAAACAATACTGAGTCAACCACAATAGGAAACCTCATAAAGGTGTCAATTCTTTGTCTGGTCTCCAATGTCTCTATCATCCCACTTTGGCCTGCTATTGCAGCATGATATCAATTATTTTCTATGGCCAGGAGTCTCCTGGAGAGGTCTCCAGCAGACATCAGGCCCCACCAGCCAAGGCAGCTAAGTGGTCTGGCACAGAAGCAGAATCAGTACATTGTATGCAGTCTCTTTAAAAAGGAAAGGTATAAGCTGCAGCTCAGACGTGCCTAGTTTCAGTCCATGAAAACAAGGCCATACTTTGGATTAAGCATTGCATTTTTCAAATAACTACCTGTTTCCAATTAGTTTTTCTTATAGCAACATAATTTCAATTCAATTTTATTAGTATAGCGCCAAATCACAACACAAGTCATCTCAAGGCACTTTACATACAAAGCAGCTCTAGACCATAGTCTTTAAAATATCATTTACAGAGACCCAACACTTCCCATCATGAGCAAGCACTTGGCGACAGCTGTGAGGAAAAACTTCCTTTTAACAGGCAGAAGGGTCAGAACAGAACCAGGCTCAAGATGGGCGGACTCTGTCTTGACCGGATGGGTTGAGAGAGAGCGAGAGAGACAGAAACAAAACATATTTTAAAATAGCTGTACTATGCCTTTACCCTGTAGCAGCACACCACAGGATACCAGTGTTTATGAACAAGTACATCCAAATACAGCCCAAAGATGTTCAAGGAGACATTAATAACCCTTCATGTAGCGATCACATCAAAAACGTTACCCTGGTGTGCTCTCCTGCCGAGTTCCTCATTTCACAAAATCACATTTGACGGCTTAATATCTCGGTTGAAATCTTTTATGTGACAGTCTCCAGTTAAGACGTTCACACAAGCCTTCCAGCAAACAGTATATAATCAATTTAGCTTCCTGTTTTCCTACACCTACACAAACAAACCACACGTATTCGTCAGGCGGCCGCGCTCGTAGCGGATCACTAGCACCACTCATCTAACCCCCCGACACATACTAGCCTCTGTCACTCTGCGTTAGCTCTCTGAATCCGTCCCCATGTGTTCTTTCCTGAGCACCAGCAGCACCTCCCACCGAGCAGCCTGCAGAGCCTGAGATGTAATCTCCTCTGCTTTCCCTTCCACGGTTGTCCCCCATTGTGCCGCGGCTCTGTGTTTTTGAAGCTAAGGTAAACCTGCCTCCGTGCAGTTTGATTGTGATCAGAGGTCTGTAAGTGGATTTCTATCTCACCTGGATTCACTTGACTGGTACATTGATTCGTATCTGAGCCCCAGCAGTTTCAGATGAGGAGATGGAGGCGTATGTGATTGATGGGTGGATGAAACACGGCTAGTGCCCATGTGTGTGTTTTTGTATGTATTTGCATGTATCCAATGAAGCATAATGATTCAATGTGAAGAGGTGGCTTGATTGTTAGATTTTGCTTGCGTGGTCTAAAGACTTTTTTATCATGTGGAGTGAAATTGTGACATACATGTGTACTTCCCTCTTTAAGAGACAGGCAATCTTCTATTATTTTCTCATACACAAAAACACACTGGTGCCTCGTCTGCTAACTCGGCAGTGTTTCTCTAGCTGATGACTCACACGGACATACAGTAATTGCTACATCTACTATTTCAACCCAGAAAAAAATATATATATATTTGAAGTTGAAACGGCAAACAACGTGTGTTTTCTTTTCTTGAAGGCCGACAGAAAACGTCTATTTTAACTTAAGCACATTACGGATGTGGACAGACAGTTGTTAAATTCTCACAAGTAAGCTTATACTGTATTTCATGTTAGAGGTGACAGTATTTAGAAGTTGTTAAGTTAAATGAGTACTGCTTGTCATACAGTAGGAGTGGGTGATGTCAGGAGTGATGGTGATCTCAATATATATATATAATTTAAAAGGCGATATTATTGTCCACGATGGTCCAATGCAAGAGAGATAGATAACCTAGCATAAACTGTGTGGTATAATCTCTGAGGGTGGAGAAATTTATATTGTCTCACAGCATATACAGTCATATCACCCACCACTATCATGCAACATGACAAGTTAAGAATCAGCCTCTTTGTAGTGGCCAGTCTTCTGTTTTCTCGCATGGATTCATGGTCAGACCACATTTCTTAAGCGGGCCTCTGCTGCTCCGAGACCGTATCACATGACCATAACAGACGGCCTCTGTCAGATGTCATTAGCCGTCAACTCTGTTTCTTTTAGACAGCAGACAGCGTCGAGACGTGCAGACACACTGCAAGGGAAGAGATACAGACACCAGGAGCCACAAGCACCCGCAATAAATGCATGTATAAATACTCAAACACGCAGCTCTTTTCATGCCAACAAACAGGAGCCTCACACGGTAGGATGAGTTTGAATAAGTGTAAAACCAAAATATCCAGGTAACTGCTTTGTGTGATGAGCTCCAGGTGTCTGCAGCCATAAAACACACATGCAATCTTAACCCAGCCAACGACACAGATTCATTTTTCCATCTCTAAGATAAATGCCTCTGAGGCACACCTTTAGAAATATAGCTCAAGGTAAGATAAATATGTCTGAAAATATGTCCCGCAGCAATGAAAAATATCATCGGACGGAGTTAACGGCTTCTTTTAATTGGTTGTAGCATTTCTAGTGTGTGAGTAATGATTTTAAAATGCATGTAAATACACTGTGCTGCTACATTTTGTCAAATTCAAAGCAGTCTACTTAAGCGGATGTTGACCACTCGGATTATCCTCCCTTTGGCTCCAGTGAATTTTTGGCTGCGTCCCTCTCCTTCTGCTCTGCGCTTCATGTTGCCGCCTCCGAGATCCCTCCGCATTGAGAAGTAAACATTTCCATTCAGCTGATGTCTTAAAAGGACGGCATGTAAGTGCATGCCGCATATATCTTCCCCCGGAGCGTGATTCCCTGAATAAATCTGAACCTCTGACACTGCGATGGAGTCGATGCCACCTACATCAACAGTGATCAGTTGGTGGATTATCCCACAAACCTTGATGTTTTAAAGACTGAACAAGATTAAATACAGACTCAGCCCAAAGAGTGAATCCAAGCTGGAGATACACACAGGGTTAAACTCCCTCCTTGGTAAGTGGGACTGTAGATAATGAGGGTTTATGTCATGCCAGGTCTACAACAAGAGCGTAGGATATTCAAGTTGTAATGGTTGTCAAACACAAATCCCCAAACAAATCTCTCAAAAACATGTCTACAATTAAGGAATCATAATGGCTCCTGCTGCTAATGTGCCAAGTTATTGCAAAATCATCATAGGCCTTGCTAGGCTGCACAGAGTGGGCTGAAAGAAATGATTAAATATGCATTAGCGTTAATAGATGCTCAGTGTTTTCAGACGCGCCACATGATGAAGGTCTCAGTCATTAGATACTCTGTCTTTGGAGCAATGTTTTTTTTTAACGGTGAAATTAGACAGAATCCCTCACATGACACTCAAGATAATAACCCAACCTATGTGCAGATATAACAAAAGTTAATTGCGACAAACAGGCAAATAGATAATCAATAATCAATTCTTGATTTTGAGAGACATCGAAAACTCCACCACTCCCAGCCATGCCTCCCACTGTCTCCCTAAAGGCTAAAAAAGCCACATACATACAACATGTGCTTCACAATTCTTCTAAGATTGTATAAGTATCGGTGTGTTTGTGTGTGAGAGAGAGAAAGAGAGAGAAAGATAAATATGCCAAAACCGTGACATAGTAAATAGTCCATGGCCCAATTTCATGACGGGAAGGACAAAGGAGCCAAGGCTTTAAATAAACCTGAGCACATGCAAATGCATAACCAAAATCCTCTGAGTGGGAATGGCTTAAAGGGTCAGTTCACCTAAATCACAAAAACATATTTACTCACTCAGAGGCAGTTGGATAGTTTTGGTTCTCTTTCAGCTGATTCACTACAGCACATATATTGGACATCTCATCCCTCCATGACCTGACTGAAGAAACATCTATATTCCTGTGATGACAAATATGAGGCCCCGTCTGCACATATATACCTTATTCATCCCTCAGTTCTTACCCTCTTCACCTCTAAGAAGAAACTTGGTTTCTTTAGTAGGCCAACTCAAAATGGTCCATGTTGGTGAGTGTGGCTGCCTGCGATGCGCTAATTTTTGTGTGCATTAGAACAATTTCTTTGGTAGCTCTAATGAAAACTGTTTTCCTTTTTTCCATGTTTTGCACAGCATAAAAAATATTGAACCTCCATTGTAGTAGTGGCATAAATTTCTGAAAATGAATATTTCAGTACCTGGGCAAACAAAACCCAAAGCTTTATTACTAAACATCCCTAAGGGTAAGTGAGATATGTTGTTTCTTGTGGTTTCGGGGAACCAACCTTTATATATTGTTTAAGAACAATGTAACTTTACACAGCCTTTTAAAATACTCTCAGCATAGGAATCAATGTGAATCTCATCAAATGAGCTACATGGCCTTGTTTAATCTGAGAGGCAACTAAGCAAAGTTCCCATCCTCATTGGATTCTTCTTGGGTTTTGTCTGTTTCTCCTGATAATCATATTGTGGAGTTATTGCAAAGTGAGACATGAACTGTTCAGTCAGAAGTGCTGACTTGGAGCGATTTCTGTTTCCCATTTATCTAGGCCAGGCCAGGCGAGGTAAGTTTATTTGTATAGCACCTTTCAACAACAAGGCAATTCAAAGTGCTTTACATGGTGCACCAAGAAAAGATATAAAAGAAATGCTGTAACAATAAAATAGGAGCTAAAAAATAAGCTAAAAAATAGAATAAGACACATTATAAAGTAGAATAAAAATACAAGGTCATCTACAACAACTGTGCTTGGTTGTAACATTTCATCTCTCATCTCTGAAGGAGCTTCGTCTCTCATGTTCTTCAGAAATGAAGAAGTCCCTTGGATGAGAGGATTACACCAAGATTTCTTGCCTGGTTTGTGGTCGAACAAATGTTAGTTTTAGTGTCATTCTTCTATGGGTCCAAAGACAGTTATTTCGGTTTTCTTTGTTTATCTGGAGGAAATTTTACCGCATCCAATCACACAGTCAGATATTTACTTGTTTTCCATAATCTTTGTTAGTGGTAGCATGTAGCTGTTGAACAGAAGAGGCCCAAGAACGGGGCCTTGGGGAACTCCATTCAACTCTACTCATTTTTGTATGCTCAGATGTGGAATTAATGATCAAAACAAATAAGTCACTCTGCTTCAAATTCAAACCAGTCCAACCTAGTTTTCCAGTCTGTCTAGTGATATTTTGTGGTTGACCATGTTAAATGCAGCAGAGATCTAGTGATACCAAGACTGAAAACTTTACACTGTGTAAGTGGATGTCTTTCAAGACCTTAGTGAGAGCAGCCTCACTCATGGCACTCGTTTTGTGCCATGGTCAAAATCCTGACTGAAAAACATCATCACAATTGTTTAGGATCAAGAAGGCATTTAGATGTTGAACCTTTTAATTATTTACCTTAAAATTGGGAGGTTTGATGTGGGCCTGTAATTGTTCATTACTGAGCTGTCTGATTATTCTTTTTTGAGAGAGGCTTAGTAAGTGCCATTTTCAGAGCCCGTGGGAAAAGAGAGTCGAGAAGTACGGTGACGGAGCTCTCCAGCTCTCCCAGACTGCAGCTACTAGAGTGAGTTAGAAAAGTCCTGTGTTCAAATGGTTTGAGACAGGACAGCTTAGCAGAGTTGAAATGAAATGTGCTGGCAGAACAATCGAGCGCTGAAAAAATGTGGGTCTTGTGTTGCCAGTGTCGATTACAAGTGCTAAATAGATGTTTTAACATTATGTAGCCATGGCTTTTTTCATTTTGTTTAGCCTTTTGAAAAGTAGCCAGATTTTGTTTTCAACCTGCAATTGTTCCAACAAAGGAAAGTCCTTGAAGCACAGCTTTTCATAAGCGCAGGCTGGCGGCCAAACAGCCAACTACTCATTTAAGTCCAGCAGGCTACTTTATTTTATTAATTTTTGACTTGAAATGGTTTTGATAAACAAGTTGTGATTCGCTGTGTGAGTGACATTTTACAACCACTCCAGTTCAAAACAATGTGAACGTGACGATGGAGAAACATGCCTTTCTGTCTTTATCAGTCTAAACCACACTTGCTCTATATGAATATGTTCAAGATTTTCAGCTGAGAGGTCCTGCCGAGAGAGAGCAGAGTTGTCTTCAGTGTTTTACAGATATTAATGAAATAACCGATGACAAAATGTACTAAGAATTGCATTGATTGCACAGACATTGGACATCCTCATTAGACGGGTGACTTCGGAAAACATTAGAAAACACCAGTGGCAGCAACTTGATAATTGTGCAGCAAGAATTAAAAAGCCCACTAAATGGGCTGCATTTACCATTTACACTACACAGGCGTTTATGGGCTTAATTAATGAACTTGCTTTATTTGCATTGAGCTTTTTTCTGCAGAGACACATTGCAAATACACACTTAAACAGGCAATGTTGTCAAAGTAAAAGCCCTAAGTGTCAATTAATAAATGAAAAATAATAACAAATAAGATCTAATGATTCCTAAATACAAGAGTTCTGATCAGTCAGGAATATGCATGTCTTTAAATATTAACAGGAATCAACCAGACTGGGTGGGTTAAAACACACAAGAGGCAATAATTCTCCTTTAGTATAATTCACTACATGTTTACTATCGGGTCGGCAAACTCATTAAAATAAGCAATAATCAAGAGACCACCAAATATGGGCTATTATGGCCTCCGGGTGGAGCATGCTCCTGGACCCTCTTTGCTGGCTACCTTTTCCCACCGGCTTCCTACTCCATGTCCTTGTGAAAAGCTTTGCCTTGAAGGATCCATTTAGAAACCTTGAGTTAAATTAACACATTATAGCCTGAAAATGCTCCTCTGGGAGGCATTTACATCTCAGGGGAAAAAAAAAAAAGCAAAGGGACTCATACCAACACACATTTTTTTTTCTGAGTCTTTGTTGGATGTCATCAATCATCTTTTTGAAAATGTGGATTGTTGAGGAACAAAGTCTTCGGCTCCCAAAGGCCACACAAATATGAAAGAAAAAAACTAAGGGTATAATAAATGCTCCTTGTCACAACTTGGATGAGGTCACCACTCCAGACCACTAAATTATGCAGCAGCCCCTGAGCCATGTAGAGTGTGAAAGAAAAGCTGTTACATACACAAAGCCTGGCGTTACAAATGTAGATGGAGAGACTTGGCAGTCCCTGTTAGAAGCGAATGCAGTCTCATGTTTAGGCAGAATAAAGGCTAACAAGACACACTTTTTCCTTTTTGCAAAAATAAGGGGAAGAAAAAAAAACAATTCTGTAAGTAGGAATACCTGAGTCATTAATTGCCACAAATATCACTCCTGCAATGAATTAGCTTGAAGGCAAATGATTGTCAGCTTTCACAGGACTGTATCTGTATTATACAGCGACACTAAACTGAGTGAAAAAGAGAGCTAGAAGTCATCAGTGGTCAGATATATTCATCATAAACAACCAGACCTACTGTACTGTATCTAAACCCCTTCCTCACCCCTCACCCCTTACTTAACTTTACTAATATAACAGAAACTCGTGTTTCTCCAAAGCGAGCAGCAAATTACATATATTAAATATAAATATATTTATGAATCATCATTTTGCATCATCACTTCAAGGTGTAGTGCTGCATCACTGTTCATTTTGAAATCTGAAAAAATATTACATATTGCATCGGGAGAATGTCAGCAAAAAGTAGGGTACATGCCACGGACGCTACTTGTTTTGTTCTGTTGTCGGAATTTGTGCAGAAAATTAAATTCAAACACATAAACTGGCACACAATAACTATGCTATATAATAAGTAAACAGTATAAGTAAAAAGCATGACTATGATACAAGTTAAATCAATGCCTCAACAATCACTAATTAAACCGAGTTTGATGGAACTGACTCTCGTCTTTGGATGTTGAAACAACCACAGACTGAACAAAATATTCAACTGTGAAATCATATCATCATATAATCATACATAAAAGATGAGTGTCGCTATAAATGCAGACCCATTTAATGTAAAATGTCCTCAGTTCAACGCATCATGTTCTGAACTCTAATTTAAGAGAAAAATATATTTAGATGTAGTTTTAAAAAATGGAGGTCACAGGTACTAGAGGCGACGTTGTCAAACAAAAGAGACTCTGAATACGAGTCAACAGTTTCACCATTGGGCTTTATTATAGCTTCACTGTAGCTCCTCTGTTTGTTGCTGTATAATGAGGAACCACAACATATGTGCCAAAATGGAAAAAAGGGATTAATACAGGGCCAAGGTGTTTTGTGTTCTACATCAGAAATAATATTTGCTTGCAAAGCAATTCTCATTGCACGATGGCAAACCATCTAAAGACGACATGTTTTGGCTTTTCCACACCGGCTGCAACAATCAGCTGTGGTGGCCACTTGCATAAAGCCCATTACAGTAATGTGACATTAAGTACAAACACTGTAATACAGGGCTGCTCAAAGTCGTTGACTCGCAATGAGGTTTGGTTTAGCCGGCCAACAAGAAAGAAAAAAAAAGTTAGGAAAAAGGCTCTTTAAATATAGGAAGCATTTTTCATAATCTGACATTTGAGTAAGTCAGTCAATTAAGGAAATCCTGGTACCATTTTGCATCAATACCATACAATAAGTGTTTGCTTCTGGCCCATCGTCCTCCATTAATTTTAAGTTTTGGCCCTCCAGTGGAAAACATTTGGGTTCATATACAACCTGCATGTAGTCTCACCTGTTTTTTCTTGAGATGAATTCGAAATCCCACTTTGAAGTTATCACATGCATCTATGGAAATTTCATCGCCCCAAAATCAGCCTCGAAACGCCTTGTGCCTCGGGCTGATAGTATTACAGTCACGACAACAAAGACTCACTTAAAAGTAGTCGCCTGGTGCACCGAGACTGAGAAGATGACAACAAGGTTTGTTTTGTCACACAGAGACAAACACCGCGAGGCAGATAAAGAGTAATTACTCGCGTACCACGCTAAGCAAACAAGGGCCGTAGCCTTTTGTTTCCCTTCAAAAATATGGATCAGGAAAGACAACAGCGTTAACTAAATCCTCGCAGTCGGGTGTCCCTTCAATATTACAACTTCCATTCATGGTCATTTAAAACACACACATGTCTATTCAGTGTCAATTACAGAATGTGAGACATCTTGTAATCTTAGTTTTATTGGAATCAATGCCTGTAAACACTGGAAATAGCAGGAGCACAATTTCATTTCAGCCCCCTGATGCATGCTGACCTAATTTTGGTGTATTTTACTGAGAATTGCAAATCTTATAAATTTGATTTATGATCATGTCAATGGACAGGAAGTACATCCAATATCTAGCCATTGCATTGGATACTGAATTTTCTTCCTACAGTATATTACCATCTAATAAGTTAAAGACAAGAGGAAGCAGGTACTCCGCTGGATGGAAAATCAGTAAGCAGACAGCAACACATGGCTCGCCAGCTAAATTGATTGCTTATATTTAAGTGAGAGCCAATCAAACATGAGTGAGGAATTAGCTCAGCAAATCAAATACATTAACATAAACCGCATTGTGATCTAAACAAGGGCGTACGTATCGTCAACCCTGAAAACCCCAAGACAATGAATGAAAGCCCCTCTGGCATCTTCAGTCTTGTCACATCTTGAAAGGGTTTTTTCTGACTACAAATGTCTTATGAGTGAATTTTACAAAATCCTTTGCAAAATCAGCAAAACATTTTAATTGTGTTACAGTATTTTCAGTCCATTTGAGGTTTGCAAGCCAAACTAGATGCCATGTCATGAAATGTCATGATGGCGACGTGATCGAGGCACTTCCACCTCCGAGTCTGGAGAATGCACAGACCTTTACGAGTGGCTTCTAATGGGCGATTCTGCCTCGGTGACAGCTTATTACAGTAGCCTATCCAATACTCATGGGAAGAGTCCATAAAACCGCACAACACATCATTAGGAACCTGTCTGACCTGAGCAGGGATGGCCGCACAGCTAATCAAATGGCTTCTGCCAGTCACACAGGCTGAGTGCCATACCAGGGTTGTAGCCATGAACCAGCCAGTTTGAATGGCACAATGGCACAGCACTAAGGTGTGCACTTTATTCTGATTAATAACCTCGAAATATAGATTCAGATAATAGAATTTAATGCAAAGATGTGTTAACACTAATAAGACGCCATATGTCATTAAGTATATAACTTCTTGAATTCATTTTTGCATCCATTTCATCTCAGTAATTTCTGTTGATCTTAAAAGAAAGCTTCAAATCATCCACTGCGACTTTCTCATCAATTTATCATTACGCTCGTGAATGTCTCATCGTTAGCTTGCCACAACTGGAAATGACTTTAAACAGCTGAAAAGCAGCCTCTCTGCTTCCTTGTTCAGTCTGGGAGGCATCGCTGCAGTGGGAAAAAAAATCAATACGCTAAAAATATGTTTGTTTTGATCCCTGTATATTAGATGTTGACTTTCTTAAGCCATGTAACCTTTAACAGTCACTGGATCAATAGGTTGGAAACTAAGAAGCCTGTTCAAATCTAATGACAAATAGCATTAAGTAGTCAAAGGCAGCAACGGTTTTTATGGAGACACCAGAAAAGACGGCACTCGAGTTGCAGTTTGCATCGGGAGAGAAAAACATTGGCTCAAACTCAATTAGGTTAAGGAGAAGAGAGCCAGCCTGCAAGCAGCTATCATCCATTAGGAGACTGTAATAATGACATATAAATGCAATTAATATGACTGATGAGTGGCAACATCCTGACAATCATTTGCCTACTTAATCATAATAGTCAGTCTGGAAAATCCCATTAGATCAGTCGCTGTAATAGTGAAAGAGCTCAGGAATAAATCCATCACTGGGTTTGTCGGAGAGTTTATTAATGTTGAATCATCTGGCTTTGACGGCGTCCGACAAGACAGAAGTGCAGATACAAATACCAAATAAAACACGACATAACGTGTGTCGGGTTTTGGTGGGAAAAATGTTTTAGAGATTGTCAAATTAACTCTAGAAGTAGTTGGCAAGACCTCCAAGTTCACCGAGCTGTTGTTTATGCGAAAAGCAATTTGTAAAACGAAATCCAAGTAAGACTTTTATCTTTTATTTTAACTTCTAAGTTTTATTATGTATATTCATTTAGATGGCTGGCTCAATCCTTGATCTTTGACATAAATTATGTATCTCTTTCACAGAAGTTTAGTGTGGATCCTTTTTATTAACTTCCAGCTTGAGATCACATGGACATTGGCGTCAACTTTTTCATGTTGAGATGTGACTTTCTATATCTGATGTTACAGCGAGTCCAAGGTTCGTCTTCCAGTGTTTAGTTGTGTCAGAGCTCAAACGATTTCCAACCAACACCAGCTTTAAAGTCAAACCACTTTATTCCATTTAAAAATCATGATTGTGAATATGTCATAATATGTTTGTTTCTTATTGTTGTTTTTGCTGCTTTGTAAGGATCCATATCATATCCAATATTAGGTAAAAAATGCTGCCATACATTTTGCCCTTTAATGCACCCGGAGTTAGCTGAAAGATAACAGACATGCATTTCTTTCTTTGCATGCAACCTTTCCAAACACTGAAACAACCTGAGATATAACACTGAAGCATACAGTATGGTACATTCACGCTATAAACTCAAGTGAGGTGAGAACATTGCCAGTGTTGGCTGCAAAAGCTAAAGGGTGGGATCACACATTGTACAACACCTTCTTGAGAGCAGAGGCAGGCGGCGGTGGCCTGCTCTTGATACTCTGAACACAATGGGGTTTTTTTTTTTTCCCATGTAAAGAGTTTCTTTCATAATTAATGTCTCTTGAAAAAGCTGTACATTAAGGAAGTGAGATTTATTAAACTATGCACCAGATTACCATTAATGTTTGACATATTCAGTTGGATTTCAGGCCAACATTTCATGATCGAGACCAATTTTCTGTGGCCACGTTGACAGAATTTACTAAAGTATTTAAAATTACAAAAAAGTTCCAGTGTGTGTGTTGGAAAGTTGCCTGGAAGTTAGAAACATACAAAATCAATCCACACATTTGCGTCTTCACCTCTCAATGCTCAGCCAGAGTATCCTCCCCGATTCTGACAGCCGTAGTTACAAGCCTAACTAAGTGCTGATTGCTGGAGAGTGCCACTTTGAATGGACCCATTAATTCTGTTTGTTGAGCTGTCTCATTACAGAGTTAATAGTGCATTTGTCCTGATTGCGGTCATGTTACGGAACAGTGATCACACGGTTGGATTAATGGGCGGAAGGCACACGCAGCAATATAGAACAATCTGCCTAGTTTCTGCAAAGCAAAACATATACATTTTATGAAACAATCCATAACTACAGTACAGGTAATCTTGAGAATTATTTTTGTAATCGGGCTAAATCTGGTTTGTTTTTAATTGTGTTTTTTGCCACTAATCCACACTCGGAAATTCTTGTTCTATGTTTGGTTGAAGTTCACTTATTTAAAAATGTACATTTATATTGAATTTCCCCTCAAAACATCATGCATCATGCGTATAATGCCAAGCATGTGTAAATAAATTACAGGTTTTATCCAGTCAGTAATTACATGTTACTGTGTGCTGGATGATTGAGGTGAGCCATGCCAGTGGTAATCATGCTCTCTGCAGTTTGCTACAAAAATACAGTAACTGGTTCTAATCAGTGATCATAGGCCGGGGCATTAATTACAGTAATTACAGATTCCCATTAAGTCGCAAGATCCCATAGTGATGTCTCTATATCATTCCAGCAAGTTGTGTACATAGTCAGACAAGCAGCTACAAAGCTAAAGAAATCATGCGCATTCATTTTATAATACTGAATGAACACAAAACATTTCATTCATTTATCTCAACTAAAATAAAGAGAAGATAAAGAGAACAGTCACCAAAAGTATGTGCAGTCAGTCCTTCTTGCCAAATGGAACAAGGATGTGGAATTCATATCCTACTTTGATTGATTTTCATTTTTACCATATTCATGCACTTCAAATTATGTTGTTTGTTGATTGAAAACAGTACAAAGACAATATATTTAATGTTTGACCTCATCAACTTCATTGATTTCTTTGAATATCTGCTTATTCTGGATTTGATGGCAGCAACACGTTTCAAACAAGTTGGGACAGAAGCAACAAAAGACTGTGAAAATTGTGGACTGATCCAAAAACACCTGTTTGGATCATTCCACAGGTAAACAGGTTCATTGGTAACAGGTGATAGTATCATGATTGGGTAGGAAAGAGGCATCCATATTATTCATGACTTCATAAATGTGAACGAATCTACCATTTAACTCCAACTGTCAGGAAAGGAAATCACCAAAGCCGTTATTTGACCATGAAATGAAGATAGAGTCTACAGCGATGACCAGAGTAGTATCAGTGTAACATCTTTCCCTCTGGCAGGAGGTATCAGAATCAGAGTCCTGACCATCACACAGAGATATGTTGCTGCCTTCAGGGATCCTGTACACACAGAGATGTGAAAACATTTTCCAAAAAGAGCCGGTAGTCACAGCATCACCCCCAAACACTTTTTCAACAAAACAAGAAAATGGAAGCTGTTTGATTCTTATTGTCAACCAAGGAACTAGGGCTGCAACTAATGACTATGTGGGGTTTGGTTTTTTTTTTCTAAAATGATGTTGAAAAAGAAATGAATGTTTACCTGATTTAGTTGTACAATTAGAAAAAGGAAAATGCATCTGTCATATCTACGAATCTGTTTGCGACGCGTTCTCATAACTGCTTTACCATCAGACACCACTTCTTCAAGGTGGAGCGCTGAGAAAACAAACTGGCTTTTCAGAACCAGAATAAACAAAGATTAAAAACCTTCCATCCTTTAGTCTGCAGCTACTGTGTTGCCTCCGCTACGGGCCTCGCTGTTTTTCTCCCTCTTTGCTTGATGTTCGAGTTATTTATTTAGAAGAAGTGACATTAACATCACCAGCAGACATGCTACATGTGTTTTCATTCCCCCTCTGAATGTGTAATCCTGTGAAACAGATGGGAGGAGGATATGTCTAGATGCCTATTTGTGTAAGCCACCAACACTTGTTTTATCACCATTGGGTCCATGCATGGCTGCGTTACTTAAATGGTATTAGTGTAGAGTCTTAATCAAATCAGCTTTAAATTGTACAGCTCTGCAAACAGTCCACTTCTCGCACTAAAACGACAATGATGGACAATCCCTTAAATACGTACAAAAAGACCTTATAAATAAACAACCACAAACCTGCCACAGAATAAAAGGCTGCAAATCCGTGCGCGCCCATTGCTCACCTTGACAATGCTCTTAACCAGTCCGAAGACACATCACCTACCAGTGACCTCGGGAGAGCATGCTACGCCGTGTTACACTTCCAAGGGTAATTGCTGTTAGATCAGAGCTAATCCAGAGCCAGACAAAATATCTGAAAAAAAAAATGCACACTGTGTGCAGCGCCTCTGAACGGAGGCGAGACGGATGCAGCCATGACATACCAATGAGCTTCCTCTGGATAAGCATACAATGTGTGAGGCCAAATGCCCATTTTCCCCTGAGGCTTATCAGAAGTGCATAGTTGTGCTGAAAACACCTCTATTCACTTTCACCGGCGCTGTATGAAAGGCAAGATTAAATCAGACTTATTCTAAAAAAAAAAAAAGTAAACAGAAAGCGTTGGATAATAATGATGTGAAAATATGCCACACTTTATCAATTTTAAAAACCTTACAGGCACCCGTCCTTCTCTATATGTAACGATTGCACGAAATGGCTTCATGAACAGATGCATAACAAAAACAACTGTAGAATTGAAAACGCTGACAACAATAAAAACTAATTTCAAGCAGATGTAATTGTAGGCACCCTGCAAACCAAACAATTATTAATAGCTGTATGTATGATTCTCTGTGCGGCTCTCAAAAAATAAGCTCCTTTGTCAAACACGTACAATGGCGCCATTATCTAACAAATGAACAATGCTTCATCATAACTTAATCTTCTCTACCTGAGGTCATGCGCAGTGTTCGGCCGTATCTTACTGACGACTTCAGAGCGGAGTAAACGTCTGAGTTTTGTTTGAAATCAATGGGCCGATATTATCCGGGCCGACAACTGGAAAAAGAAGACTTAGAGCATGTGTCCCTGTGCAGATAAAGCAAACTCCACCAGGAACTTGGACAGATGTGCATGATGGAGCATAAAAAAAGAAAAAATTGTGGGAGGGAAACCATCAGTCGAGGGGAGATTAATGGTGCACATTCTTTATCTGAAAGGAAATCTCAGCGATTGTACAGCTTGGAGGGAATGCAAATAGGTACAAACACACCAGCATAGATAAAAGGTTTAAAATCTTTTGTAGGAACCATGGGGGATATGACGGTAGCGAGCTGTGCGGAGCTGGCACGTTTCCAAGGTGCAGAGCAAATTCTGGTGAGAATCAAATTTTATGGGTCTTAAACATCATTGTGACCAGCTTATATGAACAATGACTCTCCTTTTCCTCTTTGAAACGCACACACTGCTTGTCATGTTTGCAAAATAAAACCCTTATGTGATTTTGATAATTCCATTAACCAGGTTAGTCGAGACTATTTAACCGCATTGCCACGGTGGTGATGAACTAATATACCCAATATTGCTACTATAAAGATGATGCATACCCCCCTGCACGCACTGTAAGTTTGCAGATAAATGAAAGACAGGAATAGAGAAGAAAAACACATCTTGTTCGGTTCAATTTTCTTTGAAAAAAAAAAAATGACATTGAATCCTAAAATTCTTGATAAATAAAGTCTACTGTTGAAGAAGGAAAGTATGGCAAGTTCAGAATAAAAGCAGAGGTTGCTGAACAATATATAGAGCTCGCATGAAAGAAGCAAGGACAAGAGGGAGCGAGAGCAACTGGAGCCCAAACAGAGCGAAACTGGGCTTTCATCCTGCTTATGATCTGGGAGTCTAACCTGCCAAACAGTGGGAGGACATTTACAGGCCGTTTAGTCTGTTTGAAGACGGAGAGGGGGGGCTGAGAGTGAATTCCAGGGAGGCAGGTTCTGGGTAAACCGAACATTTCACTGACAGGCTGATGCTCGCTTCAGTCCTATTCCTCACCGGTTTTAATTATGGCAGTGGTTCTGTTTTTCAGATTGCAATTTGATGGACCCACCCATGAATAAAGAAATATAATTCAATTCCCTTTAGAGGACAAGAAACTTTGCGACATCAAAATCACCCACCTAAAAGAATTATTCATAATTGGAAAAAAAAAAAAAACTATGATAATTCAACATAAAACAGGAAGAATGAAGACAAGAATGGACAAATGAGGCGACCAAACACTTTGCAGCCTATTTTTGGCAACGCACTGTTTTCTATTTCACATTATTCCTTTTAATCCAGACAGACTGAATTGGTCTTTGTTGCCATTTCTCTTATTGGTGAGAAGTGAATGCCACAGAGAAAAGGCGCTCTGAAAATAAATTGCTTGTGCTGATGACTGACTGATGCTTTGATTTGTGCTAAATTAATTAAGTGTGAAAATAGCACAAAAAAGTTAGAATATCCACGAACAGTCAAAATATTACAGCGGCTTCATCGAGGAGTGTGGAAGATGTGAGCAGCACTAACATTCGTCAGAAGCTTTTCTTGTGCGTCACTCTGAGAGTTGGCTCAGAGCAGGTACCCATCATTTCCATCACAACTCTCGCAAGATAACTCAGAACTTGCACCCTGATACCTCTTGGATGATCTTCACAGTTGAGCAACACTGCAGCTTCTAAGCAGAATTCAATGTGAGAACACCTCTGGGAGCAAACAACATTCATTTCATACACAAAAATACTCTGTCTGGTGTCCAAGCCTGTTTCTCAGCTCCGATCCAAGCAAGCTCAAGATAATTAGCTGAGTTTCTGTTTTTTTGTTTACCTGTGGACATAGGAAGGGGGGGGATATTTTTACGACTCGTTTGAAAAAGCAGACACCAAAAAATTAAGGAATCAACATTATGTCAACTTAGAATTTGAGTTCATCAAATACCAATCGAATGAATTCAATAATAAAACAATCCCAGTAAACGCTTCATGTTTGTTCGGGATTGCAGCCACAGTCACTGTCGGATTGTTTTCTCTGCCTGAGTGTGTTTCTAAATGTGTGAATGTGAAGCAGAAAATCCTACATTCCTACTATTTGCTCTATTTCTTTTTCTTTCTTTCTTTTTTTTTTTTTTTCAATTTTAGCCCCAAATACAAACTGACTTTCATTAAATACAAAGCAATTCCCTGTTACACAAAACACTTGGTATCAATAATTTTATGTGAGGATCGATTCTCAAAATTAAACGTCAGGCCAATAGGCATCAGTATTGATCTGCTCAACTTTGGCGGCGAAATAGCAGAAGAAGAAAAAAAATATCACATTCTGATAGCAGCAGCGGAGGAAAACAATATTCAAGTCAGACTGCTGGACTCAGCAATCAAATCACATAACGGAATAATAGAAATGGAGTTTATTCATCCTTTTGAAGCACGGCCTCCATTTTGTGCAGGTCCAGTAATTTTCTGTTGAATCCAAATGACTGGTTGTTATGGAGGCACAGATTGTTAATCTGCCTTGAAAACCCTGATGAAAACCTTGATTTCTCTTTCAGAATCGTATTCAATGCTGTGTCTTTAGCAAATTAACCTTTCATGGAAATCTGCCCTTCTATTTCCGTCATCGTTTATTCAATCAAATCAGAGCTTTGTTGAAAGGTTGTATGTGCCCCTCCTGCATTATACCAAAGTCTTCATTGTCCCCAGACGGTGACCTCAGTGATCTGTGTACCAATTTGAACTTATAAATAAAATATCCAACATGTCTACAGATCATGCTTGGTTTTAAAGATATTTTGGACTGGTTGATGGATTTCACCTGAACTCCCTGTGCCCCAAGTGTCGGCCCGCATTATAAAAAAGTATTTCACTAAGAGAGCAAATACATTAAACAGTTTTTGTCACAGAGGGCTTTCTATTATGCGGTGGGGGACACACCAGAGGAGTCCAAGGAGCAAAAAGAGCAACTAAATGGAATTGCTTTTATAAATCAGTGTCACATTATGCATTCAGTGCACAGCCTAGAAATCCCCTGTACAGTACACAAGCAGAAAGTTTATGAATCTTTTGGGAATCCACTTGCAAGATTCTCTCTTGTTAGATACAACGACCAGGCTGTTCTTTGATACTATCCGAGCTTTACATATCAAGATAGGTTGTCTTGGACTTGCAGAGGTACACCCACATAAAGCAGTGCTCGAAAGAAACTTAGAAGGGAAGTTGCAAAGAGGTAGATGGGCAACATTACACAGCAGCACCAAGAAGTTCATCGAAGGGGCAGGATGTTACAATCAAACTCTCACAGACTGATGACATTTAGGTCGCCTCTGTTTTTTTATGCTAATGTCCAAATTCATGCAAGCCGCCGGTTTTGGTTTACGCGAAAAGAGACATGATCGCCCTGGTGAGAGTCCCTGGCCTTGTCACCCGACCTATTTCAAAGCCATAGCAGAGATCCTGTTTTAAAATGCTAATGGCTGAAATGGCTGTCGGGCCGGTAACAGTAGTCGTGTGTTTTTAAGCTCCACATATCTGATTCAACCATTACATTTCATAGAGCTTTAGCAATTACATGTATAAGCGGACAACCCAATTTGTTTGATACATAAGTAAACAGAGCCTCATGTTTATGCATAAGGAAGGTTACACACTTCATCAGGATCTACCCATTTCTTTATTTACCCTGCTGCAGCGAATCACCACGAAAGATCGCATCTTAGCTGACTCATATTAAACACGCAATCTATGACAAACAAAAAAAACAAAGCCAAATGAAACAAAAAGCTATTGAATTTTGCCTTTCCTTCATGTACCCAGCATCATCTTTGATCTTCTTTGCCAATTAATCAAAAAAAGGGTCAAAATGTAAGAACAATCGTGAGTGTTGTTGTTTTGCATAATTGAGAGGAAAAAAGGGCAGAAAAAGTGCGCTTCTGCTTTCATTAGGGGCATTTACATACACTTATTTGTTCGGTCCGTCAGAGATAACTACAATGCGCCTCTCGGCAATGGGAATGAGCAAATGATTATCCTGAAATCAAAGCCGTCCACCACTGCCACAAGGCAAGAGACAGTGGTAATAAAACAAAGCACAACACAGCTCCTGCAAAAGGAGAGCGACCAGCACGGGTCACGGACCACAAGCCACCCTTTCCAAGAAAACACTTAGGCCTGAAAACATTAAGTTGAATAAGCATGATTTCTCACTCTGTGACTGTCAAATGAGTTCCCATGATACAGCCTCGCAATCTGTTGTTTGTTTTTGGAAAAGATGTTTCTTGCATAAGGAAAATGTTTCAGACTACAACCTAACATGATGCCACAAGCAAATGCCAGTATGCTTGTTACGACAGCAGACGCATATGAATCTGTGCAGCTGCAAGACGGAAACTGTAAATGTGCAAAAAGTCTAAATCTGTATATGAACTCCTTGCATCAAACTTCTGAGGTTGGGTATATCCATGGTTCTGTTTGATTTATCCACAAGCCTGATTTCCACTTCCAGAGTTAGCCATCGATGATTGTGGAAGTGCTTCTTAATCAACTCTTTGGATCTGAATACTTGTCTGATATTTTTAAACCTATTAAGAATCACCGGGGTGATGTGAATCATATGCTGTTGTCTTCGCAGTCACCAGATCTCAGCTAAATTTAACACCCATGGGAGATTTGGGACGAGTGTGTTTGACAGCAAGCTTCACCACCACCATCAAAACTAAATAACTAAACGGGCGGATATATTTTGCTCAAGTAAAAGTTCGAGAGTTGTTCCTTTAATTTTTCACACATCTTGTGTCGAACTGTCAGAGCTGCCACCCGCGTACAAAACCACGACACAGAGCCGCGGCTGTCTTTTACACCCAGAGTCATCAATCTTTCACACGTGAGAGTGTAACCCATCATCTGCAGCGATCTCTCAATTATCATCAAACTTTAATTTTGAAAAACTCGACACTTCACTATACTTGGCAAACTCGATTTGTGCTAGCAAAATATGCATGCTATGGTCTGAGGTATAAACATGTACATCTGCGGTGCACATTAGAAAAACATGAGCAGGCACTGGATGCTTTTGTGTGTTTCCATTTTTAACACAAACGGACCCTGGTCATTTAATTCCATCCACAACCGAAGAAGCAGCTGACGAATCACGATGAAAGCAGACACAACTTGCAAATTCTTCACGACAAGCTGTTATATGGTTAAAACAATTTTATTTAACCTGATAAGACATTTCTGACCAACAGCAGCTAGAACACTTTGCAATGCAAACCAATCGCAGAGCGTCTTTTCTGTCCTAAAGCTGCCACTTAACTGTGCACAAACAAACCAAAAGACACGAGTCTGATAACACTTCAGTGCATGTAGAGAGTGTGGTTAGGAGCAGAATTCGCACTGCAAATGAGAGTGCCTGTAGTAAAGCATTAATCTTAAAAAGACAGCCTGCTATAGGTCTATTATAGCAGGTCAAAAGATGATAAATAGACCATTTGATGGCCACCATGGATCCTGTTCTCTATGGTCTCCTAACACACTGGGCACATCAGTTAGATGAGCTCGTTAACAGTATTCCTAACTGCACTCCATTCAGAAAAAGACACTAAATTAAGTGGTGCGCTAAAATTTTTAAAAAGCCTTTACGAAAACTCACACCGCCATTTCAGCTCCGCACATGTCACAACTCCCATCTCTCCTCTTGACCTTTTCCCCTCCTTCGCCTCCTTGTCCTGCAGCGCTCAGCTCAAGCCCTGACAAAAGATTGAGATGTAGTGCGGTGTGTACATGTTGGGTGCAACAGGGAACAGACTGCTCCAGTGAAGGCATTCTTTTTTTTTTTTTCACTTCGCTTTACCACTGTTGCCTTTAATCTCCCATCTCTAAGCAAAAGCAGGGTTTGCTGTTACTCCTGCTCGGAGAGATACAGCGAGGCGGAGAGGGGAGACGGAGGGAGGACAAGGCTGGCTGATGTGGCCGGCCTCGATAAGATGCGCGAAAAAAAAAAAAAAGATGTGGCAGAAAATGAAAAAGATTTTTAGTCCATCGCGATAAGGATAAAGGACAGGGAGGCATTTGAATGTTTTCGATCCCGCGTTAAGTGACCGAAGGTTTTCAAAAAGGTGAACTCCTAATGAGGTGTTTACCGAGTCAGCCATGTTGCTAAACGTATCGATTTCCACCCGGTCCCACAACATCACTTAAAATGAGCGAGGAAAATCATCCTGTGTGACAAAGCGTAGCAGCGTAGGAATTCCTCCTCTAAGTATGATGCTGCAAAGTTGCATTAACAACATAATGGATTTTGCACATTAAATGCAAACTAAAGTTGCATTAAAAAAATCTGCATTAACACTCTTAGTAAAATGATGGTGCCACAGTATGGAGCTTGGAAAGAGAAGGAAAAGCCCTGAAGCTGAAAAGTTAAACACTTCAACTGAATGTGACTTAAATACAAAACCTCTTTGCCAGCATGTTAAAATGCAGCCACACAAAAACAATAAAAGCAAACCCAGCACATTTTACCAAAGGTGAGAACAAGTATACAGCGCTTATCGAACACACCGTTTGCTTCATTATTATTTTTCAAACACATAAGGGCTAAGAAAACAAAACAAGGAAAAGGGGGAAGGGGGGAAAGTATATTTCCTCTGCACTGCCCTTTCTGCTCATCCCTTCTCTGTGACACTAGAGGCAATAAATCAAAGCTGAGCAGCCAGGCCACAGTGGGAAGGGGACTCACTGTCCTTTCTCCCCCCATATACACTAACCTCTGACGCCGGTTCGACATAACAATCGGACATCTGACAGCGCCGAAGGAGCGGACGCGAGGCCGGCGCTCATTATGTGTGTGGACGGCGTGTGGCTAATAAGGAGATCTCTGAGGGACCGTTTTGAAAAAAAATATAGTAAGCGAAAGTGAGCTGCTGTGAGGAACACTGTTTGTTTACAACCGGTAAACACTGCGGCACAAGTAGTACATGATAGAGCAAAATAGTGAGCGCACGTGGGAAAAAAAAGTCAATTATGTTATTTTAAGCATGAGAGGTCAAAATGTCCTTTGCAAAGACGGAAAAACAGCGAGCAGGTGTCTCCAGTGTGACGAGACACCTGCAGCTACGACTTCCAATATGTCGATCCTCTGAAGCATGTGAATGAGTTTTCAAGACTTGAAATGTTTTGAGTTGTTTACATTTTTGCAACAGTTTTTTTTTTTTTTGGTCTTTACTTCAAATTTTGCTATCGGAGGGAGGTTTTTGCGGAGTCCGGCTTGTTAGTCTGTCTTGTCTCAGATCCTGATGTTTAACAGCTTTCTGAAATCTTCACAACGACACACTGAAAGAACAGAACAGAGTGTTGGTGTGTGGTTGTCCGATACAGTCTGCACACTGTATATAATGTTTGGTGGTTATTAAAATGAAAAAAAAAAGAATAAATAAGAATAAGCAAAGTGTGTGACTGGCTGAGGTTTAGCTTTTGTAGCATCCTGAGGCGTCAGAATTCACAATTTTAATGCGAGAGAGAAAATGATAAGGTGGAATATTGATGCAACAAATACAATTCAGATAATAAAAATTCACCGTCTGTGTAATTCAGTTTGCTCATTTTGCTCAGCGACATCAAGAACACTGTGCATTTTTATGATTTCAAGTACATTTCACTTCAAAAGCAGGACCACTGATTCATCCATCAAGGCAAAAGCTGACCGAACGCATTACGCCGCCGATTGTCAATACGAGGAAAAGACAGGTGACACCAATAAAACGTCTACTTCTGTCTTGGACTTGCTCCAGGATCTCAACGCAATTACGACAGCAGAATCGCCATTAGCATTTCGGCGTGCGGTCGTGTCATGACATACCCAGCATGCCACGAAAACTAGTTTTGTTCATTCTGGAATCTCACACTGTTTCCTGGCAGACAACACATAGATTCAATGAAAACATCAGCAGTGTATGTTAATTTGAAAAAGCAACAGCGCCATGAAGCTTAATGGTAAGAATTCCTATTCATTCTGTTGTTTTGGAGTGAAAACATGATTTGTGGTGGATGCATCTACTTGAAGGCAGCATGGGCGAACATGCTGGCATTAAAACTATTAAACCCCCCTTCTTTTCTCCTCCTCCCTCCACAGTGTGCAGTCATGCACTGGAAGGGTGAAGCAGCAAATTTGCTAGCTGTCTGACTGGGAGGACAGAGAGGCCTTTCTCACCAGTCAACGGCTGTCCTTAATGAGAATAGAAAGTGATTTACTAGCTTAATGCTCCAGCCCTCAGCCCGGCTGCCCTGCCTTTGCTTCGCGCAGCCGGTTTTGGTCGGCAATGTTCATACGGAGAATGAAACTGAGACCGGGCAAAGAGAAGAAAATAAACACAAAAGACGAGCGAGCCCCAGTCCGAAAAACTGTAGTAATGAGACACGGATTCTCCTGGTTCCCACATCACTGCCCTCCACTGAGTCTTGCATCTTTGTATTTGCCACATAACAGGATTTCTATCACACTGAGCCAATACAGTTGCCCTGAACAGATTGGGAGCCGGGGGGAAACGTACACCATCCAGCAATTACGCTCCACCTTGTGTGGCTTATTGCATTTAACAAACATTACTGTGGCACCACACACACACACACACACACACACACACACTCTCCGCACATCCGCCAACACACAGTGATAAAGAACAGCAGCCCGGCTCACACAGCAAAGGGAGTGCGAGAACATTCATCTTTCACACCACTCGGCGACATAAGTGAAAAATATGGAGGAAGCGAGGTGAGTTCCCTTTTCGTGCATCCTCCTCTCACGAGGCAAACATCTTCTGAGGTTGGCGTAAAAGCAGAAACACTCATGTCCTCTATGATCATCCAATCAGAGCCGCCGCTGCTGCTCCCAGGACCGCGTCGAAGCCGCCAGCGATGTTTTGACTCACACAGAAAAAAAAAAAAAAAAAAAAAAAAGGTGCTCGAGCCAAATGTTGACTTATGACTTCAACTCACAGCAGCGATGCACGCTGTCAATCACGTGCTCGAGCTTGAATAAAATAGCAATTTCATGCACATTTGCGGGGGCCAAATTGCATTCCTTGATTGGGGCCAGCGTACTTAGGGGACGCGTGAAATTTCAAGTCATAATCACATTGAAGCACAAAATAGGGAGATGGGGTGAGGAGAGGGTGAGAGGAGGAAACACCTACACATGACTTTATGGTAGTTTGAGCAGCAGCACTGATTGGATTGTTATTTTAGCTGGATTATGCATCAATGCAAACAAGGTGACAGAGACAGGACAGGTGCAAAATGTGTGTGTGAGGCTGCAAAACACAGCAGCAGAAGCAGCTCTTACCCAGGGTGAAGTAGGGGAGAGCTGTGTTGTCAAGATCATCCATTACAGAAATTCTCCCAGGTAGGTCGGTCCTAACGAACAACAGGAGCCGGGATTCCCCCCCTCCTCCTGTGCCTCCTCCTCCTCCTCCTCCTCCAGGTCCTCCTCCACCACCAGCACCACCTGCTCCACCACCAGCACCCCCTCCTCCTCCTCCTCCTCCTCCTCCACCACCCCCTCCTCCGCCGCCTCCTCCTGCACCGGCCACGCTGCCCGAGGCTCCGCCGGTGAAGCTGAACTCGTTCTCCCGGAGCACCGGCAGGGTGGACACGGTGACGGTCTTCAGCTCGCACGGCGGCTCCGCGTCGCTCTCTTTGTCCCGCTCCGCGTCCGGCAGCGACGGCACCGCTCGGTTCGCGCAGCCCTCCGTCAGCAGGAGCCCCGCGAGGAGGACGCGGAGGTGCGGCAGTGAGATCCTCGCCATCCCGCTTCCTCGTGTGCGGTTCCCTCGCTTTGACTGGGGCTCATAAGCCGTCCGTTCACTTATAGTGGGATCCGGTGGCTGCGGAGAGGAGTCGCGTCCGTCCAGGAGGCGGCAGCACAGGTGTGGTGAGGATGACATCTGTGGGCTCCTCACCTCACACACACACACAGAGACACACAGAGAGACACACACGCACACAGCCGACTGCGTCCACACACACCGAGGGACTGAGACAGGGACACACACACACACTGTCCTCTGAGAAGAGACATCATCATCTGACTTTATTCATCTGTCCAAGAAAAGCGTCATAAATATGTGATTATGAGAAATGAGAAAAAGAGGTGAAATGTTGGCACCTTTTTTTTTTTTTTTTTTTTTTTTTACATTGTTCTTTTCATGAAATAAATGATTCAACTATCATGAGGGACAGTAGCATGTAACTAAGTACATTTACTCCAGTACTATACATAAGTCAAATTCAAGGTATTTTACTTGAGTACTTCCATTTTCTGCACAAAACCTCCACTGAAAACAGCTTTAGTTATTAATTACTTTTCAGCCTCCGTTACTAGTTACCTCTCAGCTTCCGTTACTAGTTACTTTTTCAACCTTAAATATTTGATCGTTATCATAAATGAGAAAAAGAGTTTAAATGTCTTTAGTCATACAATTTGGATATTTGACCTTTTTACCTTTTTTCTTTTAATGAGGACGATGCCATGTAACTAAGTACATTTACTCAAGTAGTGTGCATAAATGTTTACTTGAGTATTTTCAATAAACCTCCACTAAATCTGTCTGACAGCTTCAGTTACTTGTTACTTTTCAGCTTTAGCTACTAGTTACTTTTTCAACCTTAAATATTTGCTCTCATAAATGAGTAAACGAGTTTAAATGTCTTTAGTCAAAAACTTTGGACATTTAACCTTTTTTCTTTTAATTGATTTCTAAATTCTTTAAGTGATTCAACTGCCATGAGGGACGGTGGAATGTAACTAAGTACCTTTACTCAAGTACTGTACATAAAAAATTAAAATTCAAGGTATTTGTACTTTATTTGAGTACTTCCAGTTTCTGCACAAAACTTCCACTAAATTTGTCGGTCAGTTTTAGTTACTTTTTAGCTTTAGTTACTAGTTACTTCTCAGCTTCAGTTACTAGCTACTGTTTCAACCTTCATAAATCTTTCATTGTAATAATAACAGAGTGAGAATAAGAGACTAAAACCTCCACTAAATTTGTCTGACAGCATTAGTTACTTGTTACTTTTCCAGCTTTGGTTACTAGTTACTTTTTCAACCTTAAATATTTGATTGTGATTGATTGAGAAAAAGAGTTTAAATATCTTTAATCACATAATTTGGACATGTGACCTTTTTTAAAACCTTTTTTTCTATTTCAATAAAATAAATACTCAAGTCTACTCAACTGTAGTTACTTTTCAGTTTTAGTTACTAGTTACTTTTTCAACCTTAAACCTTTGATTGGTGTCATAAATTCGAACATTTTTTTCTTAGTGAAATAAATATTCAAGTACAACTGTCATAAAAGGAATTGAAAGGAATTTCCCAGTTTGGGAGAAATGAAGTACATCTATCTATAAGTAAGAAAATGAATAAACAAACTTGTGCGTGAGGGATGGCACAATGTAACTAAGTACATTTACTCAAGTAGTGTACATAGAAAAAGTCAGAATTCAAGGTACTTTGCTTGAGTATCCATTTTCTGCACAAAACCTCCACTGAATTTGTCTGACAGCTTTAGTTACTAGTTACTTTTCAGCTTTAGTTACTAGTTACAGTTTCAACCTTCATAATGAATGTTCAACGAATGTTCATTAGTGAAATAAACGATTCAAGTAAAACTGTCACAACTAAGAAAATGAATAAACAAGTTTGTGTCTGAGGGACGGTGGAATGTAACTAAGTGATTTACTCAGGTACTGTACTTCAGTACAATTTTGATGTGTTTGCACTTTACTTTCCATTTTATGCAACTTTATACTTATAGTCCACTACATTTCAGAAGCAAAAGCTATTATTCCGCTACACTTATCTGACAGCTTTAGTGACTAATTACTTTTCAGATTACAAATCTTCATACCCTTCCTGTCCAGTGAAAACCATGTATCTCCAAATTGGTGATTTTAAATTGAAATTTATCTGATAAAATGAAGGATTAAGTGTTTCTTTATGGGTTGAGAAAATTATTCTACTTCTTAGTTAAAAGCCAAATAAACTATTCAAAAACTCTCTCTTGCATGAGCTGGAAAATGTTCACAAAGTAAAAAATTTGCTGATACAAAATTTCACTCAAGTTAGTTTTGAACGCAGGTCTTTTACTTGTGGCGGAGTACTTTCGCAGCGTGGTATTAGTACTTTTACACCACTGATAGCCTCATCATTCAGAGTTCACTTGACCTTGAAAACAGCAAAAAACTATCACCTCAGAGTCCATTTAGTAGCTGCTGTGGTACTTTAGAATATCTCATCATCAGCAGATGGCGTTTGCCAGATGCCACGAGACGACGAGTAGATGTTCATATTTGATTTGATATCTGAGCACTTTAAGGACTTCTCATCCAGGCTGACTCGAAACTGAGGCTCAAAGTCGCTCTTGACCTTCACTAGTTTACAAAACTATATAACCTCAAGTTTATGTTTCGTATTTAAAAAGCATAGATAATATGTGATATGGAGGTTTTTGTTTTCTTCAATCAGCAGATGGCCTAAAGCGCTGTCTATGATTTATCAGTAGAACACAAGGATTAATGATTAACACATTAACACACTGTATTGACTATATTAAATAGTGATTAGTAATAAACAGTATAAAACCACAGACGCATAAGCAGCAAGTAGATGAGGCCTCAGGTCTTCAACTCACCATGTCCTAAAAGACTCAGCAGCAAGTGTTCAGCAAAGGATTTCCATTCATCCTGCTGTCAACTCATTCACTATTAAAGCCGATCTTTTCAAATATAAAAGCTGCATTAAGTCTGCTGCTTTCACTGAATGTGGAGTTTTACCTGAAAGAGCTGAGTTCAAACTAAAGTGCAGTCATTCCACCCTGAAAAATATCATTGTGGGTGACTGCACCAGAAATTAAAGTGAGCAAATCTACATAGCAAATTCACAAGGTCTTCTACAAAGAAATACAATGGCTGCATTGTATAATCACAAAAGAGGGATTTTAATGATGAAATAAAATAAAGTGTTAAAGTTATTCTTTAATCAATCTTCAATCAACCTATGGAAGCAGGCAAGCTGTTGCAAAGCCTTAGGTTACACACACCTCAATACAAGTCACGCTGGTGTGTTGATGCAGTGCATTAACATCATCATCAGGGGTCGGCACTATTTGAATGTTAAGGCTTTGTGTCAGCTTTATCTTTATAATCTTTGAAGGGAAAAAAACCCTCTACATTCAGGGAAAAAAAAACTGAAAAATGAGAAGCACACTAACATGAAATTCAGATTGTTCTTTTTTTTTCCCCCTTTATAACTCCCTTATGTGTAATTAAGGTTATTTGTAATTGTCTTGATCACCCAAACTTTAAAATAAATCAGAATATTTGTGCGTCTCTGTCTTTCTTCTTGTCATTACTGCATTTGTCCTTTGGGGGCAAGAGAGAGACGATCTGTGATCTTGTATTCTGTCCATGAAACATTTAAACTTACACTGTGTCCTAGTTCCATAGGACATAAAGGTTCAAGCCTCATTCCAAAAAAGTTTAGACAGTTTTACAAAGTGTTCCTGAGCCCATGTAGTAATCTCCTACAACCATGTGTTCACAAAGTGGTGAACCTCTCTCCATCCTTGCTTGTGAACGACTGAGTCTTTTCAGGATGAACCTTTCATCCCCAATCATGATACTATCACCTGTTACCAATGAACCTGTTTACCTGTGGAATGATCCAAACAGGTGTTTTTGGATCAGTCCACAACTTCATTAGAGTATATGTCAAAATGGAATAGCCAATTACCACATTATGTTTTATTTATATTTTACGCAGTGTCACAACTTTTTTGATATGGTTCTATCACATGAGGTTGTTCCACACGGTGTGACAACTAAATTTTTATTGTATTATGGTTTTGCAATGAGTGCCCCTGAAATGAATGTAGCCTGTATTAGTGTTGCATGAGAAGGAAATGATACCAGGCCTCAATCAAGACATCAATCATTTCCTGACTTTGCAACACAGTCGTCAATTAAACTTGAATACCAGAAGCAAAATGTTTTTACCAAATATTCAACACTTTATTCTTAGATTTCTCGGTTCCTCCTGAAACTGTCTCACTGGGAACAGCTTGTTTCCTCAGCTCCATCATTCTCTTTGTGTATTGCATCGTGGACAAGAATGTCCATCAACACACACAAAAAAAACCAACAAATTTTGTATGCACACTGACATCTTTGAGAACGCTTATTATTTGTCACTTTTCCGCTGTGAACATGCTGCTTACTCCAAACTTGCTCAGAATTAATATGGAAAAGGGACGCAGCGCCAGCCACTCTCTCTCCACAGTGTTGAAATATTCAAACACACTCTCTCGCTGTTTTTCTCCACAGTGCTGAAGCGTTCAGTCACAGGGTCGGTCCCAGTAGCCACGCTTGCAGTCTTGAGTACTTAGGTGCACATTCGCATGCCACCTGGTAAGAAGGCTCATGTGTGTTCTTTCTGAAAAAGACTAAACAAGACTACTTTTGCAGGATAATGAGTGCAGCCCATTTGCAACACACAACAGAGTTATTTAAACTCATAAACATGCAGATTTCATTTATGAATGCGCCTCCTCTCTCCAAAAAGTTATCTTTTTAGAAATATAGCTGTTTAAAGGGTACAAGTTGCCAAATCTGGCAACACAGAGTTGTCACTAGGTAGTTCTGGGGTAGGTCCAAGTGCACACCATTGCTTTGGTTGCTTTAAAATGTTGTGCATGCTCATTTCAGCAATGTGTGTTGGTCAGTTTGTATAAGTGAGTAAAGCACCTTCACTCTATTCTGCATGAGCTGGTTAAAAAAAGGCCAGAAGTCAATATACTTAACCCCCATTTGATGTGCACTTACGCTGATACTGATGTGAAGCTGTAGTCAGAGCTATTAGATTCAAAGTGTATCCCATCATTCATCACGGTCTCCTGCACCAGTGTTAATGCACCTATTACCTGGTTTTCCAAACTGATGCAAACACACATAGGTCATAAAGTTCTTTAACATCGGAGCACTGAATGTTCTCACACCAATTCAACACAAGTCTTCTTAATGTAAAAAATATTGAACAATATTAACAACCCAAACCCCAATAACGGCAGGGTCATGCAATATATGACTTTTAGTGATTTTTTTTTTAAAAAGCAATAATGCATAACAAAACTCAATAATCACAAACGATTCTTCTTCTAAATGTATGAACACACACACCCAAAGCTGCAGGAATATAATACAAAGCTAAAAAAAAAAAGCTATTTATCTCGCCTCAGAATTTTTAATTTTGATATTGATCCCCGTGTTCTCTGTTATGGGAAGCCAGGAGCAATTACACAGCTATTTTATTCATGTATAAACACGACGAAACTTTGGCAGAGCCTCAAACGCTGTTATCACTTACTTTATTGTATTACTCCTTCAGCTGCCCTAAATGTGTGTTTCTGGGTTTTTTTTCCAGTTTCAGTTTATTGTTGTTGATTATTGTTGCTGTATTTTTGGCCGTTTTTATGTGAAAAAAATGAGATCACATTTTTTTAAAAAGTGTCTGAGCTCGAACTACTGAGCCAAAATTTGCCTGAGCGACAGGGAGAGCTCATTAACTAAGTGAGTCCCAGTGTGTCTTTTAAATCCAAAACACAATTGCAATCACTGACAATGTGTCACACAAGGCGGCAGTGAACTTGCAAATACTGTACAGCAGGTGCAAGTATTGAAACGCTCGTTCTCTGTGTGTAGCTCTCTCTGTGCTTTAGAGACGTTTAAACCAAAGATGTTCCCAAAATCGGTCCTGGCTTCCAACTGAGTACACTATGACTTCTGGTCATTTTGTTTGAGTGTTGCTTCTGAAAAAGTAATAATATGCAGTGACTTTTTCATATTATATTTAATCATATCAGTTATATTGTGGAATATTTACACACACATTCACACATTGTGGATATTTTGGAATGAGTCCCGCAATGGGGAAATCATATAAAATCAATCATATAAAATAATAAAAGTAGTGACAACTTAATTATAGGAAATATACAAGTATTAACAGTGCATATCAGGCTAGAAGGTATTAACAAATTAACAAGAGAAATGTGAAAATATGAGAATATGAGAACAATATATAAACTATAGACAGATACAGTTGAAAAGGATGAACTGAAATGAAATGAAATGCAATGCAATGAAGTGAAATGAACTATTGCACTGAATGAGATATTGCACAGTAACGATCTAAGAGATGAAATATTGCACACAATATTTAACGATGACATAAAGTGACTGACATAAATGCAAATGAATGGGTGAATCAAATATAATGAATCTGAGTCCGATTGTTCATATATTAAAAGAGAGTGATCTTTTTGTTTTTTTTAAGATGTTGAACTTGTGAAAATAATGGTGTCTTCAAAGAAAGAAAGAAAATAAAAAACAATGTTGTATAGGAAGATATGTGGTAAAGTCAAAGGAGTGGTCAGAATTTAAGCGCCACATTAGGAGAGGTTTAGCAAAATGTATAGAAGTCATTGCCTTTCACCCATTGCAGCAGTTTCTCCAGTGACCAGCTCGGTTTATTGTACTATGTTTGAAAAATAATCAATGATAAGCAATGAATCTACTCTACATCAGACTCCAAGAAGAAGATTGTTGACGGCTGTTTCCAGTGAAGTGTATCAAGGTGTGAAAGGGGCCAATCTGGACCTGGCAACCACACTACAAATAATAAAAAGCACTCTTTAGAAGATGCCACAGAGCATCAGCTGACCCAGCTATGCAACCGTCATAAGTGACCAACTCTGCTCGAGACGTTCGAGAGGCAAGAATGCGTCTACTCTTTTCTGTTGTCTTCCCATCTTTTCCTCGCGTCTTCCATGCATTTTTAAGTGGGAGGAAGCCAGACGCAAGGAAGAAGATGAAAGTAGGATAAACAAAGACACAAGGAATGAAGACAAATGAGATGAGCCCCGTGTGTATTCGCTCGCAAACTCTCTCTCCGTCGCGCTGAAACGTTCAAACCCAGTCTCTGTTTCCCTGTTGAAGCTCGATTCAAAAGATGCGTCAAATTCAATGCAAATCAAATAATGTATTTTCTTCTCTCATTTTTAAAAATACCATCATTTAGAATATCACATAACCAAGGACAAATTGTTTTTCTTCTTGTTTTTTTGCAACACACACAATCGTTTATCTGGGACTGTGACAGATGTAGAGTTCTCTCTAGTTTCCATGTAATTTACTCCAGCCACTACACAGAATCACCATTCCTGTCAGGGAATGCATCCAAATTCAATGATCCATTGATTTCCATTTTCAACCTTTAGTAACTTTACTGCCTCCTTATATGAAAGACTTGGATCGTTCTGTTACATCAATTGAACATGTTCCAAGAATTGGATGACAGATGGACTCATTTAAATATCACGCTGTTTTTGCTGAAATGATGTTTTTCATCATACAAACCACTTCCTACTCTTTAAGCCGCCGAGCTGAAAGTTATCAGCTGAAGTCATTTTTTAATCAATTTGTGTTTTCGCTCTTTGGTTTTCTAATAGACAAAACTGGAAGTCGTCTTTTTTATCCTGCAAGTGGCACCTAAGGTATGCATGAAGTTAGAAGTTAATTGGTGTCCTTAAATCGCTGTTTTGTGGCTCCAGTGTTTAATCCACTCACTCACACCAAAGTGAACCCATCTAAGTCCCAGCCACATCCACAACCCTCTACAGTAATTTGCATTTGAGCTATTTTTCCCCCCTTTTCCTCCAGTCTTAATTTGACATTTTAGTCAGTCTGTCATAATGATTTCCTGATAGAATAGTTGGCTACAGAGATTAGCCTAAAGGGCAAATCTGACAAGCTTTGCCGTCCTCATGGTGAAAGTGCTGACGCTGTGGAGCGATCTGGCGTGGGCCCACGGAGCCGTAGTTTTGCAGACATAACATGTTTTGCCGATAGATTTCATTGAGCACCGTCTGTCTTTAATGGGCAAACAGTAACAAGGCATCAGATGGGATTGATTGATGTCGGTGTGTCTGGTGAGGTGGCGAAGAGCTGCGAGCTGCAACTTAAACAAGAAGGAAAAAAACGGCATTGTTATTAGCTGATGGAGAGCTGTGGTTGGTTATATGAGATTTATTGCTCAGGAAATTGCTTCGACCTGAACGCCGTAGTAGCCTCTGACTCTGTCGAAATTGAATTTGATAGACAACAAGCTAACGTCCGCAGCACCTAGACAGAGATGGTTAAACAGATTTCTGTGGCATAATGAGCGAAGGACCTGACCTATTCCTACTCCCTGCTTCCCTCAGCAAGACGGGGAGAGTGTTGTTTGATGTCAACGTGTGATTGAAAAGTCTGTCTGCTCTTTCCAGTTAGAAATCATTTGACTCAAGAATTGAGAGTATATTCTTTTTTGTACCAAGCCCTCACTTAAAGGTGATAAATCAAGAGGCAAATGAGGATCAAGAAAGAAAAGAAATATCGCTTTCTGCTCCTTCATCCATTGCTAAAAAGTATCATTTGGTGAGCTCCAAGTCTTTATGTAGACCTGTGCAAAGGCCAGCTGTAGAAAACAGCTGGATATACACATCAGTCTGTAAATGTGGATGTGTGAGTGGGTGTGAAGCACTATCAGATTAATGACCTTTGAATTTTTCACAAGCAACACCCACCAGAGTTCTAACAGCTACCAAAGATGCAGGTTAGCAGGCTGCGATGGGATTGAGTTCCCCCGGGATGATGTGAGTCTGGGATAGATTTATTCCAATGTGGGCGGGATTGGGTGTGATCAAATTTCATATATGCAAATGAGAAGCTAGTGCGATTGAACTCAACTTTATATTACTCATTTGCAACACAGCTGAAAATGTAAGTGATTTGTTAATGCAGATTTAACATGATACCCCAAGAGGTTTTGAAGCAGGTTTTTTCAAACTGTAGAAAAAAGTCTACTTCGCATAGCATACGGCTGACGATGAGAAGAATATCATTAGTGTTTTAGGTCATAGTAATTAAAGTGTTGGACAAACTGATCTGATGATGGTACTTGACAAAATCTTTAGGAATCACCAAATTTCAGGTCAATCTATGGAATAGTGATTGAGACACTTCAAATCAAGACCTCAAACGTCAACCTCATGGTGGCACAAGTCATGGGATTAACAGAGTCATTAGGATTCATCTGTGTACCATGGATATCTGCTGGAGGGACTTTCATAAAATGAGGTTGTTGAGATTTTTCACAGGAGAGCACATAGATAGATAGAAAGATGTACTTTATTTATCCCAAACTGGGAAAGTCCAGAAAGCTCATGTCAGTGCTAAATGAAAAGTCAAGGGGTCATCAACATTGGTAGGATGCATCTACTATGAACCATAAATGTCACAGCAATTCATTTCATATTTGTAAGGATATTTCAGTCAGGTCCAAGGTTCTGGACTCACTGACACACAGACCAATATTTTCGTCCCTGCAGCCAAGTCATCACGAAATCATAAAATTCATGAAACTATACGTGCAACTTATTCCCGTCTCTTGTCGAGTTGGTTTTTAGCAGAGACAGTCCTGAGAGCTGTGCTGTACTGGCAGCGTTTTTCCTGAGCTATCTTTGTTAATTGATTAGTTTAAGTTATCTGGAGACTGCCCCAGTTCTGCAGGTGTAAACAAAGAGCTCCTCAATTAGAAACTGGGTTACACCTGGAGGACAAACACGCAACCGACACACACCCACAAAACACACAGAGCGCACAGCAAACACCGTCTAACAAATAGGTTTAGTGGGTGCTGAGCACACAATCCAAAAAATGTGCACAGCATGCTGCTGATAAGTCCTTTGAATTCAAAGTACAGAAACTTCAAATTTGTTCCCCTAATTTGTTGAGTGATGTAACACATGTGGGGGTTGGACCTTGATAAATTGTCATGGTTCTTCAAAATGGCTTCCATCAGCACTGGCACATTTTCTGAAATCAAGAAAGATAAGTGTGTTGGGATGCAATTCCGAGTGTTTCAGTTTAAACTGTGGTTTCTTTTCTCTGAGTGAACATCTCAGGAAAAATTAGGTTAGTGAGTTTTTTTGGGGTTTTTTTCCAGCAGCATCAGCAGTTTGCTCACCAAAATGCTTTTGTTCTCGTCCTCCACAGAGGACATGAAAATTTACTATTTATTTCACAATAACGTAGGAGCCAGCTGTCTGGCTGAGGCAGGAAAACATGGACGCTGAATCAGTGGGGGAGAGAGGTTGACTTTTGAGACGACGAGGACCTATGAGCTCCTTGGAAGTAAGTTTTGTGGCCTGGAAAAGGAAAGTTCAAAAAACTGTTACATTTACATAAAAATTTAGAACTGTATTTGAATCTCTTTGGTAAGTTTCATGGCCTAAAAACTAAAATACAAGAGCACAGTGAGATCTCAAAGAGCAGAAATGTATAGAAAGGTCAGTGTACAAAAGTTACTTTAAATAAAGCGATGTAAACTTTAAACAAGAGAAGTATAAAACGTATTGACAAATTAAGTTGAAGTTCATCTAATGTTCTACATATTTGCTGACTCTGCATATATATACTGTATATATGGAGTGTGTGTGGTTGCTGTTGCAGCAGTGGGCACCGAGCAGAAGTTATGGAGCCATGCATTTATTGTACACAGACAGCTCTGTTATGTGAATAGGTGGCTAGTTGACACTTCTGTCTGAACCTCATGCTGCCAACATTTGTTTTGTGACAACAGCCAGAAACGAGTCCAGCCTGCATCCAACGGTATTTTATATACGAGCCGCAGTGGAGCCATGGAGCTGATTCATGTCTCGTGGACTCTTGGACTCATTCAGGGCCATGTCCCACCTCATTGACAGGCCAGTGGCTCTCTGACAGGCTCCAAGTGTTAGGAAATCTACCTCTGGACGACCCCCACCCCCCCGGGCTCATATCCTCCTCCGTCATCCCCATAGAGAGCTGCCAGGTCAGCTGTTTACCGTGCACACTGACTCACCCATTCGTTAGTCCCGCCGGTGACAGACGGGGGGGGAGGTGGGACAGTCAGGCAAGGTCAGAAGTATGGTCTTACTCTCATTACTCTGGCCTCGCTCCCTGCCATTACTTTGAGCTCTCCCTCCTCCGTTCTCCCCACCAAAATCCATCTGTCACCAGCATTAAGAGCGGTGCAATATATTCCTCCCACCCCGGGCATGTTTTATTACAGCGTTTAAGCCGTTGCACTTGGACTCTACTGCGGAAAGTTGTTCTGAGAGTTTAAAGAGAATTTAAATCTCTATTTGGACATTCTCAACCAAATAGTTTTTTTTTTTTAAATCAAAACAAAGCTTGGTTGCTCGATATTATAACTGCCAAACCAAAAAAAAAGTGCAGAGCTGTGGAAATTAAAGCCTGTTGAATTCATTTTAAATATTACCAATTTAATATCGCTGTTAAAATGACGATTTAAAAAAATGGATTGTCAAAACTAATTTCAATGTTGCTCTGGGTGATTTCGACTTTGTTATCTGCCTCTGTGCTTCCGCTTCCTCCAGTCATAATATGTCTGTCCATTACCGCGCCGACGCTATTTTTTGTGACACATTAACAATCAGACTTATAAAAAAAAAAAATTGTCTGGCTGAAGTGTTGGACATCTCGGAACATAAACGCATTCACATCAGCACTGATTTAATCATTTGGTTTGCTGAAGTCATCACACTCTTGAAAAGAAAACTGGATAATCAGTCATCCTTTACCTTAAATACAGAAATGAAGTATGACCACGTCTTCACTTTGAAAAATGAAGTCAAATTACTCCAGCTCTGTGTTGCTGCACGTACAGAAAAAATGAAGACAGACTCTAAACCAGAACAGAAACTATGAAGGATCAATTCTTGCTTCCCTGTACTGGCCTCCAGCAGATTTGAAGACTCTCATTATAGAGCTGGTTTTCTGGATGAAAGGTGGGCCAGCAGTGATGTTTGTATGGAGAAATTAAGTCTAATCTGAAGCCGGCTTTTATTTGCATATGACAAACTAGGCCACAAGACAGTAAATGTGTCACCAGCACACATTTATGAGCTTCATTTAAAAGCCTTTAATACAGCTATACTGTCAGTCCTTGGTCCTGAAAAAGGCCAGATTTGTTATCAAGACTCTCCAAGTCTGGAACAACCACTCTGAAGAACTTTCCGGGATTAAGATTACGTTTAAATAGAACTGTATGATCTGGGTCAATATTATCTGTATTGTTGAGCATGCATCATTTGGCCTCATTTATTAAACATTTGTCTTTAAATACTCTCTGAAACTAAAATTTACTTTTATTTTTATCAACTTAATTACAAATTTCCCTTTAATTAGGGATGGATTTTTGCTGTTGCATGTGAGTTGTGTCATTCTTGCAATCAGTGGACAGAGCAACAGAAGAAATAAATTTTTAAATCTGATAATTTTACCATGAGGTGAAGGAAAGAAATGGCTATGAGCTACACAGTGAATAAGCAGTAAAGTAAATGGCAAGAAAATTGCCCATTTTGACAGCATGTACCAAACCAGTTGCATATTTTGTTCATTGGATGGCATCAGAATTTGCATGGATAACTGGTCTTTAACGTATAACAAGAGAGACCAGGTCAAGCTATTATCATCAACGATCAACATCAGAATGAAGAATCTGTATAAATATCCCAAAGAGAAAATTATTATCTGGCTGCAGAAGCATAACCAGATTTCACTGCAAACTGAGTTCAGCATTTAATAAAACAAATCATATTTCTAATGTATCTGCCGTGTCCATATCAGCCCTCTTGACCTGATAAAGAAACATAGTAGTGTACAGGTTTTCTAAAGAGGAAGTGGAGAAGGACCTGAATCACTAATGCTGCACAAGAGATTATTAGAGCACTACTGTATCTCTTTCATCTGGTCACGGTGCTCTCTGGTATCTAGACTCCAATGCCCCTGGCTCATCAGCGAGACCCCAGACCTAATTTGCAGTTCCTGACATGACCCCTCCCGCACATTGACTGCTGCAAAAATCAGTGCCTTCAAACTAATTAGATGGACACAGAACGCAATTAGAGCGACTGATAATTAACGCTGTGACTAAATATGTGCCTGGAAGTTTTCTCTTTTTGGATGGCAGCCTCAGTGGAACATGATCAGATATATAATAGCTGTTGTGGAAGGTGGAAGAAGAAGAAGAAGAAGAAGAAGAATATCCCCGTTTCAGTAACGCACTTCAACATTGAGCCTTAGCTTATACAGACTGGTTATGAATGACTTCAAGGATGAGTTGGCCAAATCTATTTGTGAGCACACTCAAAAGCATAATTGTGATGATTTTCAGATGTCAAGACACTGCTCTCTCACTCCCAATACTAATGTGCCATGTTTGTTTTTGGGTTGATGATATTGGCAGTTTAATTCACCCATAATTATGAGCTTCTTTTTTTTCACCCTTTGTTTCTATTGAATTTTAAGCTGATGATGGAGAAATAAGTAACAGTTTGGCCAGAGGCTGGATGTTCATCCTCTTCTTATGAGCTTATTTGACAGACAGAGTAAACAAGGCAACATCTGCATTACAAATGCGCGCTCTCAGACACAGACAGCAGTCATACAGAGAGAAGATACTTGAGATGCAAAGCGTACAAGGTTGCTACAAACCTGTTTAACAGTCAAGAACAAACTCCCAACTAGAATATCAGATTTGATTAATAAACAGTACAAAAACTGATTTGTATAAATGAATAAAAATTACCGCTAAATTGATCACTGAAGCCTCTGTCCAATGTCATTATAAGGTACAAATCCTCATATCTTGTGCTTATTAAAAGCAAGTGTTTGAAAAATAACTGTGATAAAAAGTCTGATAGATGTTCCAACAGTGTGTGTTAATGCTAAATCTACAGCACTTTAATGTTTTCTTGAGCACAATTTGCACACAAACCCCAATACATCACATTTGATGAAGACGTTGGATGGTCTCCTAGAGCCGTGCGTAATATTTAGCTGTTGTTGAAGCTTGCAAAATAGGTTATAACTGCGATGCAGATCATGAGAAAGACTTCAGGTTTGGTCAGTTTTAACTTTTTCGTCTATATGCTGTAAACTTGCCTTTAATATTCTTTAAATGTGCACACATACAAAAAACTCAAACCTAGTATGTATGTGCTGCACAGAAACATCTGCACATTGACTTCATTCAAATGCATGTATTTTACTTTTGCTTTTGCATTGATACCTGGTCTTTAACACATAACAATAGAGGCTAGGTCGAGCTTTGATCAACAACAAACACCAGAAAACGAATCCATATTGTGCAGTCGACACAAGATGCTGCACCATTAACTGTACATTAGCTCCACTGCTGGACTTGCTGCAACAACTGACACCCTGATGTTCCTTCGAGAGCCTCAGGCATGTAAAGGGAACCAGTCATCAGCTTGAAAACATCTACACAGGTGAATACAACACGAGAGTCATATGGATAATGTATTAAATCAAACACTGAATGTGCTGCTGGCTGGTTCAGTGTTATCTTTTGGTATCACCAGTGTATTTATATGAACCTAAATGAGAGGGATAACAAAAAACAAACAAACTAAAAAATGAAAAGAAAATGCAGTGCCAAATTTTCAGAGCGCCACACTGTTTGATAGGAAGATGTTTTTGCCAGTAAGTAACACAGACACAAGTTTTGCCAATTTTTCTGGGCACCCCATGGCAGCGTGCTGCGTGACTGCATCGGCTTTGGACACAGAACGACAGGCTGCACCTACAGGGTTAAAGGATATACCGAACATTTTTTAATATGGTTAAAGGCACGTACAGGCTTCCCACTGTATATAAACTGTTGTTTGTTTTAATACTGGTTAATGGAAAGAGGCAGTGAGAAAGAACCCTGGCACAGACAGTCAATATTTATTCTGAGCATTGTGCATTTGCAAATTTAATTTTGTCTTCTATTTTACATTCTGTGGAAATGCCAAATGTCATCAACAAGGGTGTGTTACACTCCACTGCAGCAGCATCTTCAGCTTAACCCTTTCAGCAATATCTAGTGTACTGTAGTTAAATGACATAAAAAGTCAGTTTTAAATAGTTTGATGAGAGAAAATTAAATATGCATCACTTAATGTTTAATCTCACAACACACACTGGACTCTTGTAAATGAGAATCTGAGATGCGAAATAAACACAGTTTTAAAAAGCAGGCGAGGTGGGAAGCTGGTGAGGGATCATGTCCTTATTGCTGCAACAGCAACTCCTACCACCTGATTAAAGCAGCGCGGAGGGGGGTGAGAAATGGGACAGTGTGAACCTTCGCACATTATGTCCCCGATGTGAGGTGAAATAGCAGCTGCTGAATTCATCAGTACTGGAGGAGACACGGTTTACACGCTCCTCAGATTAATGTGGGGAGTTAGCAGTAACGAGGGCTAGTACATCAGGAACGAGTCAAATGTGGGAGAAAAAGTGAAGGAAGAGTGAAAACTGAAAATTCAAAATTGCTAAAGAACATTGCAAATTTCAAAAAGCAAAAGACAGAATCACAAAAATTAAAAAAAAACAGAACACAACAATTTAGCAAAACAATGTGAACAAGCTGCTTTTGCTGCAGTTAAACATAGAGAAATTCCTCCTAGTGAGAATCAAATAATTTATAAAAATGTTTACTGCTTTAACATCAGCAGCAGATAAATGCAATGATGACGAATAACAGAAAAGAAGCATCAGCCTCCTGCTATAATAGTGTATATGTGTGTATATGTGTGAAATTGCATTCTCCCGTGAAGCCTTCTTGAGAATTATTGTGTGTAATTCACTGAAACATCAGTTCATAACCCCACTGATTTACCCACACTCACCCACCTGGAAGCTGCGACATGGTGGCTGTGTAATTGTACCTGTTTTGTACTTGCTTAAGATGCAAGGGTATTAATGTGATACCAATATTATAATAGGTATGTAGACAAGGTCAGCAATCATCTGTAACAACAAAAAGCATGTGACTCCAAAGTGTGGTCCCAGCATACATATTATGGCTGCATCAGTGAGGATTTAAAGGTTTTCTCACGTGCGACCAACAGGGGGCAATGTTGTTCTGTGATTAAACTTATCACTCTGAGACTCCAGTGCTGAAAAAAAAAAAAAAAAAAATCTATGGAGCACATACAGTGGGAAGGTTGGCAAAAGAAGAAAATATAGCAAAACAAATGAATAAAACCACCAGAGGAGATAAGTCCTGGCCAGAGCCAAATGACTTCAGGCAGCTTCATTTAAACGGCTAAATCGGATTTTATGCTGAAATTGTTCAATAATTAGGGAATACAGTGAGGCTATCGTAAATGTCAGAACAAATATATCAGCACAAGCTATCAGACCCAGGTACAGCACCACGAAATACCATTCAAGTCATTCCAGGGAACCAGTGTTTCCCCTGACCTCACCAGAAATCCCATCTAAGACAAATATGTCGGAGGCTGGAGGGCAGCAACATGTTTCTTTTTGCTTTTTGTGCATGTATGTATGCAAACGTGTGTGCGCATGTATTCATGCATTATACATATGTTGCTGCAGGTGCACAGAAGAGAACTGAGGTACTGCAACAACCAATGCAAATAGTTTCATTTGTCACTCACAGTAGATGCATTGTCAAACACATTAGAGGCGGCACGTCTGCTTTAAGTAAATATTCTCAGGCTGTATAGAGATCCGAATATAGAGCACTTCATCTTGTTTGCCTTTTCTGCCTCCTTTTACCACATTATTCCCACCAAGATCAACATGCAGTTGCGATTAGAACAATGCAGCCGCTCACAAAAGCTGAAGGTGAAACATTCGCACAGACGCTCTGCTAACTTTGTGCTGGTGCAACAATGACACCCCTTATCTTATGAAAGTGAGGAATCCATGAATAAAACATGAGGTCATACTTTTAAATTTTTTTTTTTTTTTTTTATAGCTTCTACAATGCCTCATACATGGCTAGAATAGCTAACAATCAAAGAGTCAAGAGATAGGTTCAGCAGGGAGTGACTCTCTTTTGATGTTGTGTCTCCCTGGCCAATTCTGAATTTCTTTGAAAAGAATAAGGGGATATTGGACCATAGCATGTTCGTCCCTCATGGTACGTGTCTGTTTCTACTGTATTTATGTATTTAATGGAAAGTGGACTTCTTCTGTATTCAGCTAAGAGCAGGGAGTTTTTGAAGGATGATTTGCACATCAATGCTCCCACTGAGTGGCTACAGAACAATAGGCTTTTCCTTGTTAAAAGCCCGCTTGATGTGCGTGATTGAAATAACTTTTTATGCCTAAGTGTTGTGATTGATGTTGCAGTGATGTCAGTTATGCAGCTTATGGCTTGTGAATGTGTGTTTCCTGTGGTATGCATTGTCCATGTTTCAAAAGTGTGCGTCAATGCGGTTGAGACGCATCCTATGTTCCACGGGCTTTTGGGTTAAACACGGCGTTGGATTTGTGCAGAACTCTTCCTCTGCTCTCTCACTCCAATCTTTTCTGTATCAAAAGGTCCTGGGCTTGATGGTACAGCACAACGGTCAGGGCTCTCGAGTGAGGGTCGCAAAAGTCCATCAGTGACCCATGTGATGCTATTTCATGGTTTTCATGCACAATTCACAAGCAGGCTGTAACAGTGAACATTGGCTGAGCTTTTTTTACTGGCTTGGGAAAAAGCTCAACAGGTGACTGAAATCTTATATTAAACTCACAGATGAATTAACACAGAGCTCTGACAGGGTGAAACACAAGGTCTCAATTGGGAATGGAGTTCTATGAATGGCGGCAAGAAAACCAAAGGTGCAGGACAGAAAAGTACTTTTTCATGCCAAAAGAAGTGAAGATCAATATAGTGCAGTTCAAATCAAGAGCTCTCTTGGTAGGAGATTGTGTCCAAAGAGCGTTATCCTCGGAATACCAAACAGCGTGAATATGAGGTTCAGGTTGCAGAGAGTGTGTTCATGGGGTCGAGGGCAGGGAGAGGCAACAGCGAGAGCTCAGAGCGTACAGAGACTTTCACAATGGGTCATGGTGAAGAGGATTTTGCAGAAGGGATTTGTGAAGTTCAATAAAGAGTCTGAAATGGGGCCACCGAATGTGCTGTTGTCATTATTGTGTGTCTCAATTATAGATATTAGAAAAGAAAAATGGGGTTGAGAAATCAGCCCTCCATACTTTTATATTTATGCCTATAATTGCATTCATACTGGGCAACTCCAGTTAACCAAGTGTTTTAATTGCCAAACTCTCACCTGTATGCTATAAACACAATCTTCACTTAACCTTTACAATATTTTATATGCTCAGGTATTTTATAAAAGGAAAAAGTTTCTAATGTGCATTAAATTTGTCATTGAACACAACCCAAGGTTCTGCAGAGTTATCTAATATCAACATTCTTCCTGCTAATTATGTTACATCAGTGGCAAAGGTACTTGCACTGCTATAAAATACCATATTTCACTCCATGTTAAAGCCCTTTATGAATTGATTTTAGTAGCAGCCTTCACTGAAATAACAGTCTGTGATTTCACTTTGGTAAAATTCAGTATTGTGGCAACAAAAGAACCAGAGCTCAAAGGAACAAGGCACAAACCAGGGTACAAGGTGAACATATCGTACAGCGTATGCTCGACTCACCGTGTCTAAGGTAAGTAAAAGGTCAAGGAATAATGAACTGATAATTTGAGAATTTTACCACAGACTGCTCGGACCCTCTCTGTGGACATTTTTGGAAAGCATGAGCCTATTACCTAACAGTCTAAACTGCCCCCGTGTTGAGATATCACATTGTAAGCTGGCGATCTCAGTGTCCAGACATTTTCAACCTGGTCAGACAGCAACAAGAAGAAAATGTTAAATTATTAAAAGTGGATATATAATTCTGATTTTATAAATATTCACTTTGCTTTATGTCGCAGCTCTGTGTGGCCATGCTGGTCTGTCAGTCCACCACTTTGGTCCAGGCTGAAATATCTCAACAACTATTGAATTGACTACCATAACATTCATTCATTCATTCATGGTCCCCTGAGGATGAAGACGACTGAGTTTGGTGAACTTTTTCTCTAGTGCCACCATGAGTGTGAAAATTTGGTGGATTTGGTGATCCCCTGATTTTTCATCTGCTTCCATCATTTGGTCAAAAATTCAAACTTATCCAATACTTTTGTTCATGACCGAATACAAGCAACGACATTTCCATCAGTTTCAGATAAACTTTTGTTTTTTGGAGCTAAGTAACATGCTAAACTAAGATGATGAACATGGTCAACACCTGTAAGCGTAGATGTAGATTCTCCTTCCCTCCTCCTCAAAATTAACCACCAGCTTTCCTCAACCGAAGGTGCTGTTTGAACATGATTTCTCTCTTTTCATCACAGCCTGAAAATACAAATCACAAGTGCCATTTCACTGGAGGATTTCTGCATATGCCTCATTTCCTGATCGTGTTTTACGCCCCACGTACGCAAGATAAACAATGAACGCGTGAGTCGATGGAGATCTGATCTGAAGTCGTGTTCCCTTTAAGTAACAGACCGAACTCGGTTAGATACCAGAATCATTTCATTGAGTGTTGACATTCAGATTTATGAGGCTGCACCGTGCTAAAAGCCCTACGATAGTAAAACAACACAATCCTGATGACACCACCGGTTCTCTCCAGGTGTTCGCAAGCCCCATGCAAAGGCGGGAGCATCGTCTTCATGGCAGAAATGCAAATTACAGGGGATCCAAAGGTCTTCACAAGCTGTTAGAAGCCACTGGCCTGATATCATTAAGTTTAACCTTCCTCACTTTTTCTGGAAGCTGGGATTATGCATGTTTTTTTTTTTTTAGAGAGAGCAGGAAAGGAGAGATTTACCTCACAAGACACAGCAGTGGGAGTACATCAGTGAATGGCAACCTATAGTGTCAGCTGTTTATTGTCTAGCAGCAGTCAGCCATCTTGCTGTCCTTGCTGTTTTTCTTCTTCCCAGGGTGAAATGCTGATGTTTGTTCCTTCCTATGCCTTAGAAGCTTAGGATTTAGTAGTAAGAATCTGCAATTCAAATGCAATTATTGCCTTTCCTCTCTCTGTCACTGGCAACTCCATTAGCCAATTAAATTTGCAGTATCTTTTTATTGGAATTGCTTGCCAGTGAGGGACAAAATGTCAGTGGTTTCCCAATGATAGATAATTTCATTTTCAAAACATAATTGGACACGAGCATGAGTGTGTTGTTACCGAGTGCTGTTCAGGGCACAGGGTAGAAATTGGAAACTTGAAACCCTTGAAAAATCATCTACAACAGCACAAGTAGGGTTTGACTTTTTTTTTTCCCTTCTTTAAATCGCATGTAAACCCCTACAGCTATTTTGTTCAATTACATTTTTAAATGTTTTACTTTCAATCAATTCAAACACATCCAATTGCATTTGGAAAGCCGTTCAAGATCGCGAATCTGGAAAACAAATGACCACGAGTGTGTCTTCTTCTTCGACCTCTTGATGGTGAGACAGATTTTTATTAGTACGTATGATGTACTAGACCAGGCTCGGCGTCTCGGCCACAACACTTATATGTGTATTGATCCAAATGCACCTTTGTCTCGCACAGCATGAATCCAGAGCGGCGTCAGATAATAACCCTTTCCATCTCTGTCAAACGGCATGATGACTTAACCTTGCTGCACCGGGGACTGCCAACAAACTATTTAGCCTGGAGAGAGAGCAACAGATAGGGAGGGAAGTGTATTTATGTGTGTGTGTGTGTGCCTGCGTGTGTGTGTGTGTGTGTTGTGCAGGGAAGATAGCTGAAAGAGTGACTGTAGCTTATGAGCAAGTGTCTGACAGTGAGAAACACCAAATTAGAGGACAAGTCCTCACTCAACTAGCAGCTATTGATCCAGGTTCAACAGGCCATCCAAAAGACCATTGATCTGAGCCACTTCTCCCCTCATTGGTCATCATCACAAGAGGCAGTGACACATTGCAAAAAAGAAAAAAAAAGAGTGTGCCTTAAAAATACATTTTGTCTCATATTTAACCTATAAGAACTATAAGATTTTTTTTTATTATCATTTCAAAACAGACTAAAGCAGAACAGGAAAATGACATTCGAGGGCTTGACCATCACTGTGCCACAAATGATTCAAACTGCAGTTGCTCCATTTACTTTCACGTCCCACTTTAGTTCCACAAAGGTCCCACGTTGTTGCCTAAATTTGGATTCCCTGACTCCAGTAACTTACAAAGATAGCAGCAGGTTATACATTCAAAACCCAGGCTTAAAGCTCTCGCTATGAGGCCACTGTGAATGCAGCTAACGACATGTGAGGGCCGAGTTTCAAAGAAGCCACGGTCGGTGTGAAAGAACCTTAATGAAAAGAACACTGCGTATTATCCCAGGTTTAACACCAATTCCAATCAGACTCACACCTCTAATAGTCATATTCTTTTTTGGCTTATTATAGTAAAAAGCAATGTGGTAGAGTTGGAGGAACAGGCCTATTAAATTTGTTTTGAAAGAGCACAAGGACCGGTGGATGAGAACATAGTTATAATCCAAAGTAAGTGAAGATAAAGACACCAAGAACAGAACACGTGTCCGTCAGATCTTCGAACAAACAAAGTCATGCGCATCACTCTTATGTATTGGACCATCACAAAAAAAAAGCTATGCTAACTAGTTTGCCTTCAGAGGTTAACAACAAATGTACAGTTCAAGTTCAGGTCAATTTACCAAAATAAAACTGAAACTCAACATTACAAATACATCTCTGCTAGCCAGAGTAAGTCATGTGAGTCAGTGATTTAATTTGAGTTAATCATGTGATAGTCAACAGCCAAAACACCACGAGCAGTGAGATCATAATTTGTCTCAACACATATGTGAGAAAATGCCAAACAGCAAAAATAGCCCCAACAGCTCTGCAAAACCTGAGAAACAGGGCTCTTGTGAGTGCAGAAATGTTTTCTCGAATCTCGTCGATACCCCTGTAAAATGCACGTAGGTGAAGTCTGCCTATTTGGAAAGATAGAAGTTGGTGCGAGTGACCGCTCTTCATTTTCCATCGCTGCCTCGGGCCTCCCTTAACGCCGGCCTCGTCAAACATCAAGGTTCGGATTAGTTGTGGCAGTGTTGTGCCCAACATCAGCTGATTGTTTTCAGCTGACTCTTGTACTCACCACAGTGCATCCGAACGAATTATATTCAAGCAAAACAATTACTCAGTGTTTATAATGTGATCAGCTCTCATTCTCCAAACATTATGCCATGGCTGCTGTTCATGTTGTCCGACCGACAGTGGGCGATTCGAGGGCGAATGAGGGCAGATGCGATCCTTCTTGTAAGCAAAATGCACCCCCCTTGTTAACCTGCCACCCCCCCCTCTCCATTCCTAGTAGCACAGAGTTCAGGGGCAGAGGGGTTGTTTAGTTGAATATGTTAGTTTCATCTGCACTGTCTCATTGATCCTTTATCTGACTGTGGTTTCTCTAAGTTACGATGACCTCGACCACGGCTTTGAAATATCAGAGGCCTAACTGTGCTGGGTATTGAGAAATCCATGGTCCTGTTCGTGGTGCTGAAGTAGCAGACAGATTTATAATTGCACTTTTTTTTCCCCTCAGCCCTTCGATCAGTTTCATCTATAATAATCTCTCAGCTACATGCTATGAATACTCAATTCTCAATACTCAATATTAAATAGCAATAGTCACAGGTGAGCGAGAGCATCATAGAGACACAGTGCCGCCTCTAGTATTCCTGAATGGCTACAGATGGATTAAATAGCAATAGTCACAGGTGAGCGAGAGCATCATAGAGACACAGTGCCGCCTCTAGTATTCCTGAATGGCTACAAATGGAGTTTTTACAATAGATATTTGGTGAAAGGTGTCCTGCAACAATGTCCTTTGAGAGGTGTACATGGGTGGGTGTGTGTTGGTTGGTGTTGCAGGGGCAGGGGGTTCGCTCCCATTGGGTCACCCCCGCTGTAAAAAAAATGAACAAATCACAGACTATCTACCAGCTGCCTGTTTGTAGCTGTGAATGTTGATTTCTCACAGCAGATGTAAACAAGAGACGAGAAACAACAAGAAAGAGCTTCTTCCTCACAATTACAAATATGTCTCGTTATACTGCCTCAAAAAGGACATATTTTTTTGTACTGCAGAGCTTTGGTGAAGCTGCCAACATGGCATGACTTTGAGGTGCTAATATTCTGCCTTCAAACACTGGAAATTCTTACTGGCTACCTCGGTAGGAATGCAACAGAGAGACGATTTCGTCTGTTTAAGTTTACATACAGAGAAACTCACTTCTGAATTCAGCTCAAAACATAAAGGTCGCAATTTTTATTTTGTGGCCTTTAAAGTTATATATTGACGTCATTATCCAACTTGGCCAATTGTTCTGGTACATTCGAATGTACCTGCAGGACTGTGCACTTCTTCTTCCAGTGTGTTTGTGTTTCTCTACTATCATCGCTGTCTCCTCGCTTAAGGACTAAGAACACAGTAATAGCAACAGCCACCACAGACTCAGTGTAATTCCCAAGTCCGTAGCCTTTTATTGCCTCACTGTACGTCCAACTTTTATAATGCCATTTGTTATAACATTAACAGCTGTAAATACTGGAGAGTCCTTTTATGTCCAGGATCGATGCAAGTGGTTCAGTTCCATCATTAATCATGGACGGTACCTTTTATGAAGCAATCTCACTTTATTCATAAAGGATAACTGTATGGCTCCATTAAGGTGTCACGCTATTTATCTTCCTTATAACCTGCCCATGGCATTACAAAGCGTCTTGGCTTGCTACACTTTCTCTCTCTCTCTCTCTCTCTCTCGTCTCTACTCCATTTGTCCCTTTGCCCTCTTTCACATATAAAATAATTGGAAATACATGGAGGCAATAACAAGGGGGCAGTTTACTGGCGATAACAAGAAGGCTGTAAAAGGGAAAATGGTTCATTTGTGGAAGTTGTGTGTGTGTGTGTGTGCATGCATGTATGCGCCATTTGAAAGATAAGGGGGGGTCGTAAGTGTGGTGGAGCAGTAAACTTTTATAATCTATGGGGAAATGATTAGAAAATGTACAAAATTTTAAAGGCATGGAAGTCAAATCAATACATGTCATGATATCTTTTAATCTCACTTTTTTTTTTTTTTAGTATTACATATTTTTGCTTTAGGTTTGAAGGCTGCATTGGGTGTTAAATTTATACTGTAAGGGCAGACTGGTGATGGTCAGTAATACAGGATTAAATCCATGATTAAACATGCAGCAAATCCCCATCTTCAGTATCTAAGGCAACTGTCTTAATACAACCTTCGATACAACCCTGGACCAGTTAGGTTATAAAATATACAGTATGTGATTTATTACATCTGAGCCTGTGCCAAGAGCTAGCTGGGGAAAGCATGTTTTATGAATGTCCAGCTCGGAGTATTTGATGAACTGGTGGGTCACTGTTTGATCCTTGGCAAAGGCTGGACCTAATATCATCAGAGCGTGTTGGCAGAGCCCTGAAGGAACCATCTCTGTCTCAGTTTATAGAGAGTCATTCTGGTCATTATTGGCAAATAAATGAAAGCATTGATTTCGCCCAGTCCGCGGACACTGGGTTTCATTTTCTCTTGGCCTAAATGTGCAGCTCTCTGCGCGGAAGTGAAGAGAAATGGGATAAAAATAATCAGGTCAGAAATAGTTGCTAGGTATTCAAATGATGATTCAGATGCAAGTGTTTGTCGAGGTTTATTTACCTTGAAGTCCCTTTTTGCATATTTATTACTGAAACATATTTTAAGGACAAACATTGTTTGGGTACAATAACAAAGCGAAAGGCCCAACAGTTGCACAGGAGAGAGCATGTTCACTTTTCAACACTTGTCGAAGAAGCCAACTGTCTCACATCTCACAGCCAGTGTAGGAACAAAGCATCTTTTTTTTTTTTTTTTTTTGCTGTGTATAGGGTGAAGACCCTCTCAGAAGAAACAAAATATCTATTATTTCTACTTTTGGTTTGATCTGATATGGCGTGAAGTCTATACTGCGTTTGTGGTTTGCTTCTCTGAACTCTATCTGCTGGATATCCCCCATCAAAACTCGAGGCAAGATGGTTGTCAGCGTAGACTGAGCTGAAATATGGACAAAGTATTCAGCGTGTCTAGTTGAACTGAGAGGCAAACACTCCCTATCTGTAAAATAATCCCTTTTTGGGTTGATAAATCTGTGTGTCATGACGTACTTTTACTATCATGATCGTGCATTTGCTGTGAAATTATAATGCAGTTTCTTATCACATTGTTTTTCTGGCTCGTTGTATAATGCATGACCAAAGTGCCAGATTCCAAATTTGTTTTTATGCAGTCACAGATGTACAACAGCTGATTTCCTCTGAGAGAAATGTTTCTTTTCTTTTTTTTTTCTGGATGGGGATTAAAAGTTAATCTGGCTGCTGTGAAGGTTTTACTCACTCACGGTCTTACTGTAAGTACATTGGGCTCTATATTCTTCCTGCTGCGCTAAAGCAAGAAAGATGTTCACTGAACGTTGATAAAATCATGATCGTTGATATTTAGCTCATACACGTAGTATCTAGCAGTCAAGTGATTCTTCTTGTGGACAATACAATGAAATAGCTACTATTCCATTCTACTATACATTGGTTTCTAAAGAAGTTTTTCTTTATTGGCTTATTCTCACATTATGTAGTAGAATGAGCCTGCAGCTTTTTTTCTATCATCAAATACCTTTAATGGCCTGCAGATCTTGAATGTGTGTATATTTTTCCACTGTGCAGCTTTTCTGTGTGAAGCGTAAAGGGTGGGTGGGATCATGTGTATAGAGAAGGAGTGATTGATTTAAAGCCTGACATTTCTTGAGGAGTGTGGTCCAACGCTGACCGGCCTTATCGCAGACCGGCACTGACAAATGCAAGAAACTTTCTCTCTGACCACAGGCCAGTATCGCGTTATGGGTTTTTGTTCTGGTCTCAATGCTCAACAGCATAAAACCTCACAAGCCGAGTCTGAACTAGTCGACTCTTGTAGGTCACAGAGATGGAAAACCAACACACTTTGGATTTCTATCATCTATCTCTTTGTGTCCTCTGGTCAGTTTTACGTAACCAAGAAGAACCCATGCTGAAGATTTGCAATGAGGTGCAGGTGAAGACAGGACATGCTTTAACTAATCAGCTGACTTGACTAATTACTCAAGGTACACATCCTGTTTGTGCATAATTATACACAGTGCAGCCTCAAATTAGAAGCTTCAAATGCATTACACATAATTTTCCTGCTGCTGTAATGATGGCCTCAAAGTAACTGAAATCAAATGCTCATTTGTGAAGCACATGTGAATGTCATTTTTGGTAAATTAAATAAATAGATACATTAAAAAAAAAAAAAAAAAACATTAACTGAGCTAAAATTTGAATTTTAAATCTGGACAAGTGCATGTAACTGATTTGCAAATGTCTCTCTATAATTAATAATGGTTGCTATCACTGTATTAATATCTTTTATGTATATACAAAATCATCATCTTTATGCTGGTATATCTGAAGGTATTTTACAGTTTTTTTTGTATACACGCAGACCTGACAAGCCTCCATATTCTGAAGCAGGCTAATAATAGTGCTAACCCTCTGAAGGTTACAGTGAACACGTTGGTCATACAGCCTTTAAGAACTCAGCAAAACATCAAGCGAAAACTGTGTACAGTATGTCAAAGTGGCCAAACGGATAGAGGCTCTCTTGTGACAAAGATGTGACAGCTTCAATCAGCGGGTCTTTTCATCAACGGCCGTGTTTCTTTTTGAAGTGTGAAGCTGAACTAAGCTGAGCAATAAAACGAACCTCTAAGTGCTCATTCATCTCGTTCATCGTGAGTAAGTCTTAAGATGCGCATCGTTGAAAGGAAATCTAAAATACGTATACCTAAAATGAATCAAAACCTGTCACAAAAGGGGAAATCTGAATAGCAATGATGTCTTAAGTACTCTCTTTACAGTACTGAGACTTGAGTATGGATGGATGACTTTGTTTTGTTTGTCAGTCTGACTGGGCTGTTTGATGTGAAGTCGCATCATAAGGAGGCCTCAGACTTCATATGTTTGATAGACAGTGTGTATTGATGCGAAGGACTTTTTAAATTGAGCTGGTTTTTGACCGGATTCAAAATTCAGTAACAGTTCGTGAACAGGGAGGATGAAGCTGCCGCCAGACGTACAAGGTTAAAGAGACTTTACTTTAAAACTGTGGTCGTCGAACAGGCTCATATACAGCAACATGAAGGCCACAGTCATAGCAAACAAGTCCACTGGGGCAAGATGGGTCAGGGACAGGCGGCAGGTCTAAACACAAGTACAAGATAACTGGGACAGGGACAGGGAAGCAGGAATAGGTAGGTAGGTAAGGATCTGACATGGAACAGCGGTTACAGGCAGGATTATATACTGAGGGGTGATGGGAGAATTAGGAGCAGGTGTGTATGTGGGTGTGGATGTCAGGTGATTGATCGGTGGGATCACAATAACGGTGTTCCATGAAAAAGGGCCTGAGGGGAGAAGTGATATGGACTGAGGCTGAAAAGAAGCTTTGGAAAGCCGATAAAAAAAAACTGTGCAGCTAAATTTAGCCAGGCAATGTACAAGACAGTCCAATCTTGCTTGGTTAAACAAGATAAACTTTGCATTTGGCTTCCATACATTACGGTTTGACATTAAGAAAAACCTCAGGACATGCAGAGTTAACTTCCTTGAAAATAGTCACTTCTTGGGAAACAGTAAACCATTAATGGTGACCCTCACACTGCATGAGTAGGCGTAAATACATTCGGCTCCATTTACTTGAAAATCACTTTCTCTCCTTAACTGATTTCCAAGTGGTTGATACTTTAGAATGGGTGATGAAAGGTTGAACATTGTGAGGTCAACAGGCCGGTCTGGCAACTCTAGATCACTTTCTCAATCACTTTGTAGGATCAGCATGATAGGGACGACTACAGATGAAATTGTGGACGGCAATATACGTTTACTTACAATAAATACGCCACAGATTGTTACTGCCTTATAATGTTCCATCCTCTCCGAGTCTTAACTCACATTACATTACCCTGTGGTGTTTGACCACTAGCAGCAGTATAGAGCAATGTTTTTACGAATGGGTCCCCATTTTGTTTGTAATGTGCAGACCATTAAGGGTTGAATATGCAAATGATACACAGTCCTGCTAATGGTTTCATGCTAGTTCACTAAATGACAGTTGCCAACAGGTGAAAACAAAGAAATATAGGAATGTGTGAACGAAGTCAAAGAAGATGCAAGCTGGTAAATCTGGATGAAAACAATGCAGAGTTTAATATATTTTCTGCTTTTCAAATCTTTTATGACAAATTAAATGTTAGATCTCAAGGATACACACACGTTATGGTGCATAACACTAAATGTTAAAAAAAACATAGCTCTTGTTTGTTTACCAGCGAACTACATGATGCACCTTTAATAAAGATGAAACAACATGGCGCCTTTAATATGGTAGTTAAAATTTAAAATGATGCAAGTTCTCTTTCGGCTTTGCACGCCTTGTTATTATGGATCATGTAATTCCCATTGTCGCTAACTTCAGCGGAATGTGCTCCATTTGACTGCAGGTGCACGTGTCAGTTTTCGTCTCCTGCTATCTAACCGATTTTACAGCCCGTCAAGAAGGCACACCTCTGACACCATCGCAAACACGTCCCCACGCGATTATAAAAAGACGCCCGTGTCAGTGTGTCATTAAAACCCATCCGTCCCGACTGTTTTTTTTTCCCCTCCCGCCTTTCTATCTTTTGGTAGTATCTTTTAGCACTTAGCGACATGAATGGGTTTTTCATTAAGTCGTCCAATCGTGTCTATCCAGTTCTGAGTGTGGCATGATAGTGACGGAGGTTAAGTAAGCTCCTGAACTAAGACTATCAAGCAGTGCTCTTTTGTGTCTATCAGCGGCATCTTTGGTGACTCTCTAGCTTCAGGTTATTATATTACTGAGCTCCCTTCACCTGATTAAGGTTTTATCTCCAGCCACAGCTGTTCCAAAGATTATACACTATTCTGTGACATTATTTGAGCCATGGGAGCGCCGTCTCCCAGCTGCCAGAAAAACACTACCATTGTGTATGTGTGTGTGTTAACTATTGAACTGGCCTATAAGCTTTTAGCATGTATGTGTGTGACCGTGCATTTCAATAAAGTCAGAATTATATATTATATCGTATGGGATTTAAATGTATGACCCCATAAACATATTTCAAAGGACGGACTTCTCTGTGTGTGCAGGGCTTTGTTCTTATGCTACGTTTGTTGCCAGCCTTGTGAACTGAGGGTCTCTAAATCCCCGATGCCAGTGGTCAGCCCTGATTCCTGTCTCTGAATCTAAAGGGCTTTAAGGCTCTGAAGCTCTTTGCAATTATTTGAAAGGTTTATCTGGCATGATTTGAGTTGACATCTTCAATTAAACGTAAGCCTCGGTGTATTCCCGGGGGGGAGAACACACTATGTGTTTACATTGTGAAGTTCCCCTAAAGTGTGCTGTCTCTTGAGCTAAGAGATGAATGAATGTGTGACCTTGTTTGACAGTTACAGCAGTAGTTTTGGACTCTAATGCAACTGGTGCTAGTTCAGCTCTCGTGCTGCAGATGAACCTGCTATTTGAATGTCGGGATGGTCGTGAGATTCTCTTGTCAGCAGCGTCTCGGTTCTTGTGGAAACAATTTGGACGCAGCAAAGAAAAAAAAATAACTTGAACTGAAATGAATGTTGCAACGGTCTCCAAGAATTCATACCTATCTTAGAGATGCAATTTTCCTTGCAAAAGGAAAAACAGGTAACAGAAAGTGTCTTGGTTTGTGAGGACATGAATAATAAAAATGAAAATAACATATTCTTAGACCTGCCTTTTGCTAGTTGTACCCTTAGGGTTATTATATTGCATGTAGCATTACATGTGCACAAAATGACAGCGTGTCTGTGCATTAATATCTGTCTTAAAATGGATGTGTTGACTCATAACAAGGCTGTACAGAAAAAGTTACATGTCTTGCCTGGATTAGTAAAAAAGCAGAGATATGTGAAAGTAGTTGGACAATTCGGGCGTCCTGCTTCGCCAGCACCCTGAGTTGCTGAGACTGGGACAATTTTGCCAGGAAGTGCAGTGCACTGTGATGGCTGTCAGCACAAAAGAGTGACTAAAACACTCCATTTTGCACCTTTCGAGGAGGCGAGGTGAGGCCCGAGTTGGCTCGGAGCAAGCATCAGCTCATTATGGACGGAAAGAGAGGTGATATCCAAGATGGAATTGAGTTTGGTCCCTGCTCTCCTTTCTACCGCTGCCTCCAGGGTGTCTTCACTCAGCCCCACAAAAGACCCAACTTTTTTTTTTTTTTTTTTAGTACCTTACAATCTTGTGTGCTCTCCATTACAGCTTTGCCATCAGTGATGTACTCCACAATAGATGAGTCATCAGAAAACCCGGAGTTGAGTTCGAGGCGTGTGAGGTGACGGGTGCAGGTCTCTCGGCTCATCCTCGTGTTATTCTGCACCGAGCTGGAAACGCTGCCCTGCTGTCAGACAAACTGCAGCCTTTGAGGTGGTCTGTAACTCTAGAAAACCGAGCTGTTGTCCCCCCCTGCATCGCTGCGAGCTTCTCCCATGGCAGCAGAAGCTCGATGCCTTTAAAGCGCAGGTAAAAATCAAACAAGCTGATTCTCACCACATGGACTGAGCCCTGTGAAGTAGTTATATTATATACTCGCCTATCTGGGACTGTTATGCAAATTCAAGGGGCAATGGTGTCGGTAGATTTTTTTTTTTTTTTTTTTTCTCCTCTCAAAAGCGAAGCTAGTCGAGGATCAAATGTAGAGGTGGTGCTAGAAATTCTCTCCTAGCTGGCAGCTTTGAAACCTTATCTGTCTGAAGCCTCCACACTTTCTGTCTCACCCGGGTGGCTTTGATGGACGAGGTGGAAAAATGCATGAGTCACATGTTGGGACAAAGAAGTTTGTTTTTCAAATGTGCTTAAAAGTACAGATTTAAAGGATCAGTGGTCAAGTGTTGCCAAGCTTCAACGGAGTATGTTGATACTAAAAGAAATTAGTTATTTTTATCCAACGTCCTACCACATCTTTCAAATCAACGACCCAGAGTCTCAATCTATACAATCACTCGACAGTGATCGGTGTTCCTGACAGCTGAAATGTGATGTGACGCCATCATCTCTGAGGCCTCTAGGTGGCAGCAGAGGTCTACTCAGATCCTCTCAGTCACATCTCGGCTGATGGGAGCTCTCCTGCACCATGCTGAGAGAGCCACAGTGAAAAGGCTCCGTGACCACAGACAGCAGCAACAGTAGTGCACAGACAAAGGGATGAAAGGAGTGGAGGGGAAAAAAAAAAGGCGTAAGGGCCTTTGATTTAAGCAGATATACAGTGGCCGCCTCTGTCTTTCAGATTGTACCTCTTCTTTCTCTTCCACTCCCCCTCTCTCTCTCTCTTACCCAGCTTCATTGTTCTCACCTATGCGATGTTTTAGAAAGTCATCCCGTTTTAATGACCTTATCGAAGAGCTTTGCATTGAAAGTGAGCGAATGCACTTTTCGCCGGGGCCGTTTGGGGACACACTCCGGCGCAATGTACCGGGTGTTCTGAAGGTGTGGCCCTCCTATCAGTATCACTTTTTAAAAATAGACTGTTGGCTTCCTGCTGGGCAGAAACCATTAAACAAATGACTTTTTAGCCCCGAGCTGACTTTGAAAAGCATTTTGGGTTACAGTGTATACTATTAGTGCAAAGAACACAGTCACTTTGTTTTATCTTTCGTCTCTTCCCTCCTCTAGGCTGTGCTTGTTTCTGGGTTACAGTTTGCATTAGGTAGTCGAAGCTGTGTGCGCACGTGCCTGTTGTGCTCATGTATGATTTTTTTTTTTTTCATGCTTGCTTTTATTCTGCGAGCACTCTGCAGGGGAAAGGTTTTAAAGGGTTGTGCATATTTTCAATTCAAAACCTTTTGGGTTCTTATATTTAAATAGATGCAAGTTAAGGTTTTTACATTCTTGATCAACGGTGAAAAAGGGACACATGTGGGAGAAAGGTTGCAGCTTGATAGAGCCGTCTGCATCATGCTAAACAATGCTGCTTACTCAATTAAGATATTAAAAGTAATTAAAGTTAAGTTTGACATGCAGAACACAAGTTAGAGGAAGGATGTTTTTCATCACCTTCCTCCAAATACTTGTTCGGGAGGGAGCCCTCACTTATGTAAAGAGGAAGAGAAAACATAATATGAACACATTTTCCTCTCATACATAATGCCTCCCTGCTTGTCAAGCCAAATTTGTGACTTGTTTCATCTTGGAAATATCACTGAATCCAAGTAATCAGGAGACTGACAGAATAAACACAACCAAATTTATTTATATAAGCGCTACGTATTTCAAAGACTTTTCATGGCAGCAAACATTTTTTTTTTTTCTCCCCACGTCAAGAAGTTTTGTTTCAGTGAAAGGCAGCATCAGCACAAACAAAAACGCCGAAGCTTTAATGGATAACAAATGGCACTCTGATGTAATTGGTAGACAGAAAACACACCCTATTGCTTCCATCTTAGCTCATGTGCCTCCATTTAGGGAAGAAAAGGGGAAATGTATTAATTAGTAACAGCTCCAGACACGAGGACATTTGATATTCTCTTAGTCTCAAACAGATGAAATACGTTCAGATTTCCAGTGCTATATTGACATTTTCAGTGTGAGTGCAGTGCTCGGAGCTGAAGCAATGCGCAAAACCCATTTATTATTATCATTATTTTCCTTCTGAGAAGCAAATGAGTTTTGATTACATTTCAGCCTAACATTTTCATGGTGGAAAACTAGAGAATTAGAGAGACACCCTTAAGACCACGGGGGAAAAAAAAAAAAAAAGGATCTAATGAGTTACTTGTCGAATGCAGCTCACATAGTCAAATAACAAAAGCTCCTCTCTGTAACTTCATCAGAAATGTAATTCTCTTACTGAGGAAGACACGCTGAGCGTCTGTGTTCTTGTGCCAGCAGCGTTATGTGCAAGACCAGGTGATAATTCACGCTTCATAGGCCCTACAGCTTTCCCATTATGCTATGGGTTCAAAAAGTTCAGGGTGGCATATTGCAGTGCAAATTGCAGGCAAAAGCATGACAGAAGTGAGTGGAATCAATTACAGCGTGTATGACACACATCAAAAGAATGAAGGGAGTAAGCTACCTCGATAAAAAGGAGTCATGTGTCGGATGACAGCTCGCATTCTTCGAAGACGAGCTCGAGGACATTTATAACTTATTTCTCACTCTTTCTTCACAGTTAATCTGTCTAAGAGGAGATATGTTGGTACAGTAGTCATAAGGTAATAGGAATTGGAGGCAAGTTAATTAAGTGTTACATACAGCGGTGGGAAAAGGTGTTAGTGAGACAAACCCTTTTGAATAAATCCCTTGTGGTTACCATGTCTCGTTTCATGGACATACAACGTGATAGCGGGGGAATTCTTCCAAGTTACTGGTGTGAGACCATATTTCTCGGTAATTTAAATTCGGTCGGGTTGAATATTTCAACTTTATTGTATCTGTTCATGTAAATGTACGACGAGCTATGAAACGTGGACCCGCATGCTCTCGGCGTAATTAGGGTCATGTAATGGAAAGACTGTGGAGAGCCAAACCACAAAGAGTGCTTGTGTCTTACTGATGCTGAAAACAATGTAATTTATACTAATAATATGGTTAATATGGTACATTATGTTCATAGTGCAGGTAGAGCAGGATATGGCTGATATGAGAGGGTACAGAGGTAATACAAGTTCAGCAGCACAAATACGACAACATGCAAAAACATGTGACATCACATTTACTCAAGTAGTGTCCTAAGTAAGAGGTACTTGTACTTAAGTATTTCCATTTTATGCAGCTTTATACTTCCACTCCTCTACATTTTGGAGACAAATACTGCACATTTATTTCAACAGCTTTAGTTACTTGTTACTTTGCTTCCAATTATTAATGCAAAGTATAATTAAGTAATAAACTGATGTATTTTTATGGATAAAGTTACCCGGCAGTATAGGCTAAAGTAGTTAAAATCAGCTCCATCTTTACTAGCTGCAACATTAGTGATGCTCATAATGCATCGATAATTATAATACATTAATGTAAATTATTCTTAAATGGGCAATTCTGCATAATGACCACTTGTCCTTACTTATTAGAGAAATACAAAGTAGAGTATGGGACGATGGGAATGTCATTAGTCATAAACAATAAGTGATGCACAAATTAAAATTTTGATCCAATGATAGCCAGAAAAGTTCAGAGAACAGCAAAGTGAGGGGCACATAAATAAATGTGTGTTCCAAATGTCACTGTAATCCATCCAGCATCATCAACACTAAATCACAGCTGTCAACCTCATAGTGATGTTAAATTCATTAAGACACAATATCTGGAAACAACTGTGAAGATTTCTCTAAAATACAATAATTTGCATGATGGTGTGAGAGAAAAAGTCTGGGGATCACCAGCATCGGCAGATATTCCTCGGCATTCCCACCACAGCGGTGGACCTACAGACCAACATCGCCACCCCAAGAACATGATAAACTACATCCATTTTTCTGCTCTGCCACTGTGGCCACTGGTGAGCAGACTGTGGGTGTAGTCCAGAACCAGAAGAGCTATAATGCTCCTTGGCGTAGATACAAATCTCAGCAACTCACATGAAGTGGGGTGAGCACCATTCATCCACAGGATATTCCTGTTATTGGGTGCCTGGATGATGGTGGTGGAGAGTGCACCTGCATTCATTATACTTCTCTACTCATAATGCAGGTTTTTCTTTTAATTCGTCAGTATTTGACTTCTTGCTTGTCCTGCTGTATTTCACATGCTTTCACGACCACATGGGTTTCTTTCTTCACTGCAGAAGATAAACCACTTAATCCTAAAAATGTTTCACACTTAATGCTGTGACAAAATTTCATTTCGGGACTGTACAACTATAATATACTACTACAAGTATATTATTATTAAGTTAGCATTCATAGTGAGGAACATTGGCTTATAGATGTTGATGTTACTAAAACAAATCATCAGCTTCGGACTAAAGTGATTCTTACAGCTTGGAAGTGGTCACATCTTGTCTAAATTAACTGCATTAAGATTAGGCAGAATTAAAATTGCAATGTTAGTTAGGTCAACATAAGATGTCTGAAAACAAGACTGCTACCTGACTGTTATCATATTGTTCATTTCACTGTAAGAGCCGTCCAGCCGGCTGAGGGGAACAGAGTGCATCTGGTGTACCTAGAGTCTCTTCAGTAAGAAAAACTGAAACCCTGGAAGAAACAATAAAGACTCCCCCGCTGTTAGAACGGGAGTAACTTTACCAACAAAACCTCCTTTCTGACAACTTCTCGTCAGCCGGGGCACAGGCACTTTCTCTGGCTTCTAACCAACAGATGCACAATCACTTTTTTGGTGGAATCTTGGCAGCAGATGCCAATTGTTGGATATAACAAACAGCTCATGCTAAGTACCTTTAAAAAAAATTGCAAGAAAAGATTTTCAGCTATTTCACAAATTCAAAAAAATGTGATGCCATTACAATTTCTTTTCCATTTGGCTTTCTATAGTCCATCTAAAGTGAAGTTAGAGGTGGACATAATATGGTCAACAGCACAACTGTAAGGGACTATATCAAAAGAATTAATCTGGCTTGTCTGCCACAAGCCGCAGCTGTACCTCTGATGCGCCTTTTAGTGCTTGTGTGTCAATTTAAGTACAGGCTTGCTCAGTTGCCGAAGGAATTTGGACCACGTAGTTTCAACCATGATGTGACGGCGGGGCGGAAAGGATGCTGAACGCTAATCGTAGCTCAGGGCTTATTCGGGAGCACTTTTGCTGTCTTGCGAGCATCTCACGGGATCACTCTCAGCCGCGGTGGCTCGGCACATCAGAGCTCCAGCCCGGCATCCGACCTGTTGCCCACACGGGGAGCTTCATGCTTTGCAAACATATGTCATGATAGCAGCTGCAACCTAAACTCCCAGTCTTATAAATATCCCTTCAGGAACCGATGACTAATATCACAGATGCTACACATGCATAGATGCAAGATGCACGCACAGTATGCTGGTGCATGATAACAACGGTGGCGTTGTTGATGTTAGAGGACGGCGAGGCAGCGTGGCGTGACAACACAGCGCCTATGTAGGCTTAAAGGACACTTTCACTCATGAGAACTGTGCTGACGCCCCCAACATCACTTGGCTTGAATATGTGCATATATGCGTCTATAAATATTGTGGTGACTTTGCCCCTCTCCCAAGACACCGCTGATGATGATAGTCGTCGTTTTCACCTCTGCCTCCCGAGCTCTTCCAAATTATCAGTTCACCTCACTGCCTAATGATGCAATTGAAAAATGCATGTCATGTGCAAACAAATATCAAAGCCGGAACAACAGCTTGATAAAGATGATGAGCACTGCGGATAGAGATGAATGATGGCGCCCTTTGTAGCTAAGATAAAGGTGTAATGCTTTAATGAGGAGTCAGTTTGATGAGGAGGAACAGATATACAGTAGGACGTAATCTCATTTGATGTGTGTCCTTATGCGGCGGGTTTAAATTAATTTGGTTGACGAAAATCCGGTGGCACAAAATAGGATGGTTAGTGCTCAATCACTCCGCGTGAAAGTAAGTAACTGGTCAAAATGACAGCTGACTTTGTCTTCGCAACTCTGCACTGCTGCGTCGAACGCAGATCCATCAGTCCAGGAATGAAGCGTCCCACATTGCGGACAAAGAATACAGATGGACAGAGAGGAGAGAGAGAGAGAGAGCGAGCTGTGTTTTGTTTTTTTTCTCTTTGCACGTCAGGATCTTTCTGGCTGACATTTATGAAGTAACATCAACACCTGCTGGTCTGCAGCGTTCACTGCATTCCTCTACTCAGTGAATAACAGCACAAAGCCACTTTTGTTTAGAAAAGTAATTGCAACTTGCTTATAATGAGTTGCATTTGTGTGATTATCGTAGTGTAGGTGGTGAAGGGGTCACAGAATCTCCGCGGAAGAAGAATAATGAGTAGCTGAAGAGACATATCCCCCCCAAAAAATAAAGAATAAATTGTTTGTTTTTCTGCTGGCACAGTGAATGTTTGCATGGACTTGCATGATGTATGACATGTGTTGTTACAGATCAGGGTGAAAAATGTGGGATGAGTGCGTAAAAAAAAAAAAGCCTTCTGAGAATTAAATGCAGTAAATAGATAAACAGACTGGTGTCCTTGGTTGTAGAGTCAGCAAAGTGAGATTACACACAAGCTGTGTTCCAGATACTTTCTCTTTTTACCTTTAGCACATACTGCAGCTGCACTTACAGAGTACGTCCTGTACTGTTGCATGCAGTATGCTCACAACTGGGACATAATGCTTCGTAACACTGGGCCTTGACCTTTGACCCTCTTGCTCATACGTCCTTCACAGTCATAGCACAGAGTTTAATGTATTAATTAAATACACAGGAGTTGCAAAAAATATGTACTTGCAGTTGAATGAGGTGTCATCTGTCCGTTCTCTCTCAGCGGCTCAGTCAATGTGACGTATCATCTGCTGCACAGAGAAATGTGGGTTAGAATAAAGAGAAGAAGCACGCTGACTTGCAAATTCTGACCCAATGCAGTAGGACATCCTGGTATTTTTGGCGTACTGCATTAGATGTACTATGTATTGGAACACACTAAATCTACAGTCTGGTCACTGGAAAGCACCCACAATCAGGGTCATGCTATCCACCCACTGTCTTAAAGTATGATTGGTTATGTGCCTGGTCAGAGGCGGGACCTTAGTTTGAAGCAACTCATGAGAAACCTGGACTTTACTTTATAAAATATTTTAAAACTTGATGAAAGTGTTTGCAAGCCAACATAAGAACAGGCAAATTAAACTATTTTAAACATCCAGGATGGTTGTAATTAACAAATGCATCTTGTATTGCAAGAGGCAGTTAGTGGCTTCTGTGATATTTCACTGCAGCACATTCATTGTATTGCAGATTTCAAAATGTTTTTCACAATTCAATTGTCTGCATTACCTTGCTTACTATTGTTTAACTTACTTAGGTGTCAGATTTGTGCAAGCAAAGTTGCAGGCACACAGGGGATTGGACCCGAATGCAGACAAAGGTTCAAAGTTCAATTATTTATTAACACAAAAGGGCACAAAAGGCTTACATGATGATCAGGCAGGCAAAGGTCAAATACAGGGAGGGAAATCCAATCAGGCAAATAAATCCAAATCAGAGCAGGCGAGAAACAAAGTCGAGGAAAACCAAAGCTCCAAAAACTCTTGGACTAAACACTAAGAAACACTCGACACAAGGAACAGAGACAACCTGAACAGAATGAAGGTACTAACTACATGAGAGGGAGGGACAACAGGTGAAAGCAATGAGGGCGTGGCAGTCAATCAAACAGGCGGGAAACTCACACAAAGGCAGGAAGTAAAGTAACTGAAACCCACCTGAGGAAACAGTCTTTCAATGTAAAACTGGAAAGAACTAAACCAAATCCAAAACCATGACACATACGTATATTTAGAAAAATTTAATGTTGGTTGAGGTCAAATGTTAAACATATTGTCTTTATGCTGTTTTCAATTGAGTATATGTCAAAAAACACACACACATAAATGTTTTCTTTTGTATCTCGCCGACTTTAAGATAAGGTACAATTTCCTTTTGAGGACTTACAGAATGAAGTACGGAAACTTTAAATCACATTTGTAACACATGATTGGTAGGTCTATATGGCTTTTAAATCAAAATTTAAACACAAATATGGAAGAAAATCTAAGACACTGTAATGTTGGTAATTGAAATAGATGAGTTTTGAGTAAATTATTGCTGTTCTGACGTGCGTGTCTCTACACACAAGTTCAAAAGTACAGTACAGTAAAATGAATTAATAATTTACTTCCACCAACAGCATTAAAAAAATCACAAAAATAACACCAAAAATTACATTTATCTCACCAGCCAGCTTTTTTTAATACCGAGCTTACAGTCGTGTATTAGTGCTCGGTTCTCTTTGGCTTTTCGCTGACTCAAGCGCTCTGGGCGATGTGCTTATTTACTGTAAGGTGGGCCGAGCAACTCAAAGTAAGAGCAAAGCTGCTGTAAATAAATAAATTCCACGGTTCCAACTCTTGCCTTTGAGTTCAGAGTTAATTGAGCGTTAGATGACCGCAGTGTTGGTGAAATTAAGTTTGTGCATAAAAGTCACTGTTCAGCATAAAACTTAACATATGAGAGGACTATTTGTAATCATACTGTCAGTGTAGGGGATTAAACCAGCAGCCATTGCATAAGTTACTGATATTTGAATTTCTACAGCAAACTATCTTCACACTTATTTACTGCATATTAGATACTGATTAATACCTAACTGTGTTTCTTCACCACATCCATCTCCTATTGCCAGTCTGCAGCTTTATGTCCAGCAAAGCACTTTCTTCTGCCTATATTTTACTTACAGAATAAAATGAGCATGATTCTGCGTTTGAAATATTTTGTTGTGTAAGTGTCCTGGATGTTTTAGAAAACAGTGGGCCGGGTTCCAAATTACCCACTGGGCATGAAGCGACAAAACAAGCTGTGCTCTAGAGAGAGCTTGTAATAGATTGCAGTGATTCCCCTTGGACATGCTGTTGAGCAGGTGGTGCCTTAGCTGGTGCAACACACGGCAATGAATTTACCATTTCCTACCCCACCATCTGACTATAAATCATACAGTCTGAAAACACATTTTTAATAACCAGAGAGCCAATTAAATAAATTCAGATGTTTGGAGAGAACTCTCTTTGCAGGTTATTTTTCTCATTAACCTGACGCACGCATTCATGAACAAACCGAGGCGCATGGTGTACATGAATCTGAGCTTACATCTGAGTGGTACGTTGAATAATGCAATCTAATAAATATAACTGACTGATTTAATTATGTCACAATCCACTGTGGTATTTACAATACACTTAGAATATAAAACAAAATCCTGCTGAGTTGAAATGTACCATGTTGATTTTTCACAGCTGAACAGTACAACTTACATAATTTGCGAAGCCGGTTCCAATGTTGTTTTCTCATGTATAACACATACATTTGTACAAGGCTGTGGGTTTGTACAGACTGCAGGAGGCGCTAATACACATTGACAACTGGCGATGTTAAAATGGTGGTATTGAAGTTATCAATGTCAAAGAAGAGGAGGAGCGCAAACTGATTTAAATAATGCAGGTTAAAAACAAACACCCAGCGAAGCCAGTAATTTCATTCAACATTCAACAACTCATGCAGGTATGTTTGATTTATATACGGGATCAGTTCACTGTATGTAATGCATCTTTATGCACACAAATACATTTACTTTTTTGAAATACTAAAATCAACAAGACATTAGTGTCTTAAAATATTTGATTGTATTCGTAATAAAATAACAGCACAAGATCGTTAACTAATAATTCACACGACTCTGATAAGTTAATGTAGCAGATGCTCAGTTTTGTGTTTCTGTGGCATATCAGTTTAAAAAAAAGGCCCGAAATGGCCACGACACAAAATGCCTCCTCCCGACAGTCCAGCTGATAAAATCACTTATTTCTGCACTGTTAAAACTGCCTACAGCAAGAGCCACTTGTCCATGACTGGCTGTTATCCTCTCTCTGTAAAGTCACACCCTCACAGGTGGTTAAATAGTCATTTAATAAGTGAGGCTTCTGTGGAAGTTACCGCTGAATGAGGCAAAGCTTTTAAAAATGAAGCATTTAATAATCTTCTTGCATCCTTGAAAGGAAGCTACTGTTTAATAGATCAATGCAGGATGCTCATTGCTTTTTTTTTCTGAGAGGTCTTGACTAATTAAAGCAAAAGCCTGAAAGAGACATAAATTTACCTTCTGCTTTTGGTAAATATAACAATTATTAATGCTAATCAGCACAGTTGGATTCTTGTGTCTTCCACTTCACAATCCCATGACTGCTGAAGACAAAAGCATTAAACAGAGCTTGGTTCAAAGTGTCATCAATTTTATCAAACATGTAATTCTTATTACTATTTCTTTTTTGTTTGTAGGTTTTTTTTTTTCCTATCAAGGGATATCACTGCGCAAACACCGGTGTTTGAGTCCAAGGATGTACTTGGGTTCGTCTTGGATGGTGTCCACCGTAATTAGTTCCTCAACAGAGCCGGCGCATCCTCGGGCTTAATGGGCAACAATCAATGCCAACACAAACAGTGTGTCTTTCCTTGTGTGTTGCTACGACTGTGTGCTGAATTATTGAATCATCTCAAACCCTGAATTTGGTCTTGCTGCTGTTCTGGATGCGCTTATGAAAATATAACAGTTCCGGTTTGTTCTACTGTAACCACATCCATGCTTATTCATTGACACACACACACTGGATGTCAGAATAGAAGATGATATATGCAAACACTATTGCTATCTCTGTCTCTCAACCTGCTGTCAGGGGTTAGACATATAATTGTGTTTATGGCACGGCGCATCTACATAGAAATATTCCACCTACACATACTTTGAAAATCTCATTTATTTTCTACGGCCATCTGCAAGCACTCCACAATGAACCTTGTGAACCGAATGAATCACTCTGTGTTTGCAGGCTGCAGCACATAACTTTTCCTCTGAAATGCATAAGTCTCTCAAATTGAAAATGTTTTTAGTTACAAGCACCTTCTCGCTGTTCAGATGTGCACATGCAATACGCACATTACTACAGGGTGAATTGAAGGACACGGAATAATCAGCAGAATAATACTGTTATTATGAGCGGGGTCGTTGCTTATTTTTTTAAAAATCTGAATTTTGAAGTGATAGTGATGAATAGAAATGTGATGACTTTTAAAGCAATATTGGAAGTTGAAACAACAGCGAAGTCTGCGTGTGTGTGCAACTTTGTGCCAGCCTTGTCCAAAACAACTAAAGTTGCTGAGACCATAGAGACTGAAATGGAAGACTGGAACATTACTTTGAACAGCTTGTGCGGCATAATCCAATTGTGTTCTTGCAAAATCAATCCACCGTGGGTCTAAAAGGCAAATAATTAATGATGCTGAACATGTTTTCATGAATGTTACCACAACATTATAGAACCAGCGCTCCTTTTATTGCATTAGAATGGCTGTTTAAAAAAACAACCCAGCAACGTAATTGTTCTCCTCAATGACTTGGGGAGAGGGAAGAATAGATTGGCCTCACAAAAAAAATGGAGTTTGGATAAAACTTGGAGGCATGATGCAACTAACAAGTGTGTTTCAGCATTTTGGCTGGCCCAGTGGTGGGGATTATTAGGTCCAAACAAAAAGACCTTCAGACCAGCTTAGACAGACACTCATGGAGGATTCCATGGGAAACATGTGGGCTGAAGCCGAGCTTGATTAATTATCCTTCTCACGTATCTTGAGCCACTTTGAATAGGTCTTAGATGGGCATCTTGGAATGAACTGGAATCTTCTGATCAAAATGCAAATGCTGTTGTTGGCTTAAACCACAATCTGCTCCTTCGGTACTTTCAACTTCATAATGTTATGCCCATTCAAGTTTGCTGTGTGACTTACAATTTGTCCTCCCTGTGTTACTAATTTGAACAGAGAATCCACTCTCCTTTTTAACAAGTGCCCCAAAACGACATATGTTCGTGCCGTAGGAATGATGACTCTTGGCCACTGGGAGCAGAGGAGGAACGAGTGTGATGTTGTTGTTGATTGTGTTTCCAGCCACCTGTTTTCGTGCACATTTTCAATTTGCACATAAATTAGAAACAAACATAAATGTCACATTTCAATCATGTTTTCTTCATTGTTTTATATCATTTGAGCTTTAATTGGTGCTTTAAATGAAATTTTGTTGCGTCATCTTCTTCTGCAATGGTTTAATGGGACTCATCTGGAGAATTAGTGCCACCAACTGTTAATCTCAAACCAAATCCTAATATTCGAACAATGACAGTGGATGGAAACTTGCACTGATTTGCTTTTTCTAGGGGGGTGATTTTTGGTTACAATTTGCACTAAGTGTGGATGGAAACCTGCCTGTGGAGCCACAAAATCCACAGAGGGAGAAGATCTGGGCGGTTGAATAGGTCAACAAATGTACAACTTTAACTTGATATAGGCCTACTACTGTTCACTTTACATTTCCTATTAACAGTCAGTGTTGTTATTTTAACCATGCAGGATGATCAATTTTCCAAAGCGCTGACAAATGACGTCACTCTGCCGACAGGGGCATCAGATCATAAAAGACTTACCTGTTATATAGGTGTCAGTTACAAAGTGCTTGCTTTGTCATTTAATTTAGAGCACTTGTTAAATATTGTTTCATAGAACACAATATGTTATTCTTTATTGGCTCATTAAAAAAACAACTTGCAAAATATGAATCCAGCTTACAAACACGTAAAACTGATCATGTGTATCAGTCTTTATTCACTCTATGATGTAGTTATGACTAATAAAATAGCACGTCTATTTTGTATGAATGCAACATCTGAAAAAGTTCAAACTAAAGCTTGTCCTTCCAGTCCAGGATTCCTCAACCTTTTCAGGCCTGTGACTCCAACTGTGATTTCTCTATAATCTTTTGAATACTGTATGTAGGCTAATCCATTTTGTCACCAGCAAAATCCCAGGATACCCTGTCTCATTGATTTTTCTGAAGTTTTTGGCACAGAGCCATACATACTGTGGGAGGTTCTTGGAACTGACAGCCGTGACCTTTCATTAATTGCCTTATACTTCATCTGTTTAGTGTTAATGAGCTATAGAAATGGGGACGACTCTGTGGACCACTGCTGCAAAACATCAGATAAAGCAACATCAGCCTTTCATGAGGTAGTCAAAAGCCGAAGGTTTAAAACTCCCGAGGTGTGTGCTCTTCCAAGCAGACTGAGTCCCTGTCCGTTAAATCTGAAAAAGAGAACATCTGTTGCGCGATGCTGCAAAATGAGATACTATTTTGAAAATTACAAAAGGAAACTATGAGCAATCTGGTGTAACGTATGCTATTGCACAGAATCCAGAGCTATAGATACATCCAGTATTGATTCTGTCTTTGGAAGATATGCACAAACTCAAAAGGTAGGGCTAAGCTATGGCTAATTAAGACTTCATTAATCACTGCAGTATTAAATTGAGATGCACTAAGGCACACATTAATTCTCTACGGACATGCTCTACAATTTGTGTCCCCTTCACGGGGGCCAAGCAAGGCTTTAGTGCCAAAGACGCTCCAACCAACATATTTTCCACACTTGAACACACTGCCACCCAAGAGTTCAGTGTCAGCTTCATTAAAATGCATGGCTACTCACACAGTTGCACCTTGTGTATGCACAAATTAACATGAATGATTTCACTCTGTGTTATCCCAGTTGGAGACCCTACATGACTCTAATGTTAACCGACTGAATGAACTACTTGTTTCCGGAGCCGAGTGGACGTGCATTGTAACTGATTCAGCTCTCGGAGAGGAGAAACTGTGCTTGTTCAAACAGATTTCCACATCAACACCTAATAAAAGGCAAACCATCCCCTGATATTTTAAATATTTAATAAATCTAAATATGCATATTTAGAAAAAAAATCTCAAATGTGATTCCTTGACTTCTTGTGTCACCTTCAATGTGAGAAACTTACCTTAATCTTGATTAAATCCAAACGCAGCCACTAACTATTACTCTGCTCATTTGTGAAATCGAGCATTGCCTTAACCATTGTTTGCAGGATGTCATTTAGTCCGGCGAGCGCAGAACGCTGGTGTTTCTCGACGGTAAGATAGAGATCAAAGTTGTCTCCCGTGCAGATTATCAGGATTTCTCATTCATGTTTTATTAATCAAAGAGGGGCCTTTTTTTTTTTTTTTTTTTTTTTTTTTTTACCTTCCAATGGACTAACCACTAGACAGACAGCCAACTGAGGACATGGCCTCTCTTTCAGGGTGGCTAATTTGTACCTGGAGAACCTCATTTGCATTGCAATTACCTGAGAAGAACCTATAAGTGGATCCTGCTGCCTCTGACAATTGAGATGGAGTGGGCAATTCTGCTCGGTGCAATGGAACGAAAGAAAAATCAATTGATGGGGGGTGGAGACCAGGAGTTAGAAATTTTTATCATACAGTGTAATTAACTGGTGCGCAGTCCTAAGAGGGAATTGTCTGTTCTTTGGAGTCACTTTCTATTGTGATATGTCTTAGCATTTCTGCAATTCTGCACTTTCATTATGTTATTGTAGGACTGCGAAATTAGCAGCAAGTGCAGTCAGTGAGAGTCCGACGACTGAAATAGGCAGAAAGAAGAAATGAAGGCAGGGTAGACAGGTACAGTTATATTGAGCTCATAGTATGTTTTAATACAACAAGGAGAACAAAATAATTTATTCATAATGTGTTTTCCATAAAATTGCATCTGCAGCAAAAGCCTGCTTGAATGCTGTAGGGAGAAGTACTTCAACTGTTTTAACCTTTCACTGATAATTCATAAAAGCCATGTGATGCTACCACCAACGAGTTTGCGTGTTTGATGTAGCACTTTCAGACAACATCTTATTTAATGTGGGTTAAACAGTGTCAACACACAGTTTCTGTCTGACCGCACTTTGTCCTGAGTTGCTATAATTTCCCGCGAAACCATAAAACTCTTTGGGAAGCAGAATTATACACGATATAGTGAACTCTGGCTTCTTGATTTTTGCCATAACAGGACTGGCCAGAGTATGGGCTCGGCCAACCAGATGTGGTTTAGAATAGTCAGCACATTGCCAAGCTTTCTGTAAATCACAATTTGGAATTGAATGGAATTTAGATGTTATTGTATCATCCATTTCCCCCCCCAATGCAAAATAGTTCCATTATGCTCAAAGTTCAAGATTCAATTTATTCATCAATAAAATCACTGATATTTCATTGCTCACTAATTAAAACAGCACTGATTGTTTGCAGGAGAAAGGTTGAATCTGATGATCTGGTTTTGCACCGATCTCACCTTGTGTCATTCTTTTACTGACCTTTTCAGTATGCAATACCAGACGGAGCTTTGATGGTAAAATAAAAAAATCTAAATTTACTCTAGTTCTAATAAAATTGTGCCTATTCAATAACGGATCTGACAAGCAGAAACAAAGCAAAGTCTTTGGTTTGTATAGCTGGGTCCTAGTCGTAGATCAGGTGATGCACCAGCTGAGCTTGCGCTTTTTTCCACAAACAATTGAGCGACCTATTTAATCTGTCACACGCTCTGCTCATTCTCCGCTCCTGCTTTCTTTGCTGATATAGTGGGATCCTTCCTGCAACCCCCCCCCCCCCTTACTCCACGATTGGAGGTTGCATTGATATCCATCTTTGCACTTTGAATACAAAACATCAGCCAAAATATATGATTTCTTTTGCTCATTAAAATGCTCCCTGCTAAGACATGAGTGGACTCACTGAACCCTCCTAAATTAATTCATCTAACGCTTTAGCAGGTCCACACACTCAGCGTGAAAATCAATGCAGTGATTGTCTAATAACCTTCGGAATTGTCAAACAATACCTTTGTGCACCTTTTTACCACTAACTTATTATTTTTGCATGGGAAATATGGATCTGCCCGTTTTATAGCTTGGCTCACTTTCTAATGCATTTGCTGGGCTTGGAAAAAAGACAACATTTGAGAAAAAAAAAAGAGTTGGAATAATTTTTGGCAGATGCTTGACCCTTTTTAATTGCTGGCATGTGCTCGGTGACGGCGGTTATGCGTGCATGCCACGTCGTGAAAAGAAGAACAGCTGCAATGAAATAGTGATGTGGGGAGGGAGGGGATAAGAGGTGGGTGGAATTGATTTAAGAAAATAAAGTTTATTATTATTTCAGAGGCGCAGCTGCAGAGGAAGGTAAAAATCATGAAAGTTGTTAAACCTTACAAAGAGACAAGGACGCAGTGTTACAGTTCTTATGCAAAAAAAAGAAAAAGCCATAGAAGAATCGTGCGTGCTAACGAATGTGATGCTGTCCCTCGGGGATTTTGCACAGCTGTTTCCACCTGCTGAGTATTTCCTCCCTTTGCTTAGCTTTGTCTTCTTGCTTTGAACACAAGAACATCCTGATGGCTATAATTAGCTCTGTCACTCTGCACTTATGAACATGCAGCATGCTGTCATTCATTTCTCCATATTCCACACACCACACCCAACCACTCAAGCAGCTGTTTTTTTTTAAAAGCTTTTGTCACTCATTTTCATTTACTTTCCCTGACAGCCCGCTCCTCTCTTATTTAACCTTTCTGTAATATTCCACTTTTATTCCCTTCTACACTCATCCGTTCCTGTAGTGGCCCCACAATCTCTATTTCTTTTTGCTTCAGATGATAAAAAAAGACTTCAAATTGGTGTTGGAAGAGCTAATGACAGTAATCACAAAAGCGCTGACCTGTTCCATATTGAGAGGGTCACTTGGCTTCGAAGCTGCCAGATGGGCTTCTGCGAGAAGAGCTAGGTGTTATTCATGTAAAAGTTGAGGTGTTCAAAAGTTGTGTGCCAATGTCGGTGTGTGTGTGTGTGTGTGTGTGTGTGTGTGTGTGTGTGTGTGCACACCCACATTCAGATGAGTGTGAATAGATAGATATACATATAGTATTTTTAACATACTTTCAATCTGGTGCCAGTAAAATGTCGAATTGGACACTACCCATACATACAAAGTATTTTCAGGCAATGAATCTTAAACAAACTCTATCTATCTTCCAATGTAATGTAGATCTACTATATACAATATGCATTAGCTGTATGTCAAATGAAAGGAAGAAAATACAACTAAGCTGGAAAGACGGCTTCTGGTTCTGGCTTCTCCGCTATTAAAATTTAATATAATAATTTCATTTGTCACAATTTAAAAAAGCACTTCTTAGAGTCCTGTAAATATAGCCCCTGTGTCGGTATCATGTCAACTTCATTTGCCTGGTTGTCATTACCTGCTGAGTGTCTCAGAGTTTTTTCAAGCTAATCTGCATGTGTGTGTTCATGTGTGACTGTGTGTTCAGGAGAGGCGTGATCAGTTTGGCCCATGTGAGTTCAGAACACACACACACATGCAAGTACATTTTTCTCATAAAAGAGTGTAGATTAAAATGCATCAAGACCAAAAACAACAAAGTAGGTCATTTATTAGCGCCTTTAAAAACAACCAATATGACTGCTCCAAAAACAACTCGGAGTATTTCCTAATCCGTCACCCTGATGGTGGCTGAAACAACTTGGTTCAATGTTAAAAACGTCACTATGGTCTGTAGGAGATGAAAAATCAAAAGCAACGACATCCAGCTACTTCCAACTTTTCCTACTCACAGGATAACACTAACACTGTAACACTATGTTTTGAGAGTGCACGAAAACTAGTTAGACAGTGAGCAGATAAGTAGAAACAGTTCAGTCAAAGTGTGAACAAATGCAAATACAAATGTTGCAGTCCTTAACTAAAAGTAATGACAGAATTTATGGCAGGGGTATATCTGACAGCAAAAGTTGGGAACCACTGATTTGTGCAACCACATGACGTCACTTTTCTAAAGACATTTTAAAAAAATGGTCATATATGTATAATAGCTACAATATGAGCTATTTCTTGCTCCTGATGATAGTTCACCCATAGTTGCTCCTTTTCATATTCTTTTTACATCTGATTCCTTGGGTCTACCTTGCATAAGTGAGAACACCTCAAACCAAATAGGCTTCTAGTATGCCATGAAAAAATGCTGACATAAAACCGAGCTCTAATATCTTATTTATGACAACTGCATTTGAGCAGCAAGGTGGCTCGGCAGTTAAGTACTGTCACCTCACGCTACGAAAACCCAACTGGGTCCTTCCTGAGTGCAGTTCTCTCAGTTGTGCGTGGGATTCATCCTCGTGCCCTCGTTTCCTCCCGCCGTCCAAGGACACGCGAGTCAAGCAATTCGGTGTCTCTAATTTGGCCACAAGTGTTTGTTTGTTTGCATGTGTTACACCCTGTGACAGACTGACGACCTGTCGAGGGTGTACCCTGTCTGTCACCCGGTGTGTTGCTGGGAAAGGCTCCAGCCCCCTGAACAGGATAAACAGTTTAGAGAATGGATGGATGGATGTGTTTGCGAGGCCGCAAGACAATACAATTAGAAATGTGTCGCCGTCTAAAAATGCTCTGACTGCACGGTATGTACGAGTTCCCTGTAAAATATGGGTCTATTTTAATTTAATTTAGAAGGAGCAGTCATTATTCATGCATCAATGACAAGCTTGATGTCTGCTGTGTGAAGATACCCTGGACGCAATAATCCATAGAAGTGTGATTTCCTTCTCCCATAGCTTCATAAAATAAAGTGAAATCAATTCACTTAGGTAGATGAGAATAAATTGTTCATGCATCCACACACATGCTAACTGTCTTTGATTGCATTATACCCTCATGTTGAATTTAGTTCTCTTTTTTTAACGGAATAACTCACCCATGTTTTCCAGGTAGTGGATGATTTGAGGATTGATTTTATAGTGAGAAGTTAATGTAAGAAAACAGCTTTCGTCTGCCACAAAAATAATCCTTTGTGCTTGTATATCTGATGAGAGGTTGCCTCAGTGGGCAGAAAAATAGGCACAATTTCTTCCTAAAATGAGGCTCAAAAAATTCCACAGTGCCACATCATCTGCATAAAAACATCAGATATGCCAACTGGGGCAAGCAGGTTCATTTGGGTCACAAAAGTAAATAAATATGAGTTTGTGATACTACTGGCTTTCTTCTAGTGTGAAAAGAGTGCCCACTGTCACCAGTTAGCATTCATGTAGCTTTAATGTTGGTTAATGTTTCCAATACAAGGCTAACTTATTGTATTTATCCAACAATCTACCTTTTTTGTGTTGTCCTCTCATTTGAAATGCTTCACCTGCATTTTTGTTATTTGTTTCATCAATCACTCATTTTAGAGAAATGCCATGTTTAAGACAAGACAAAGAAGTCACATTTGTGACAACGGGGCAGTGAATTATGTGAACATCTGACTGTACATCACGGAGCTGTCACTTCACCTTTCATGGAAGCAGTCAGCGTCCACACTGTGAAGGGAGTAAAGAGACGGTGCCCTTGGAGTCAGATGACACTATTCCCCTGTCTGTAATGTGTCATGGCCTCCCTGTCAACTCGCTGTTTCTCCTGTGGATTCATCAGTGGGAATTCAATACTAAATACAGCCTATGGTGCAGGGTGGCTGGAAATCTGCATTGTCATTTTGAGCAGAGGTGCTGGAAGAAGTTTTGAGTTTGATGGGGTCCAGCTGATGTGATACTTGCAGAAGTCATGGAAACACTATCTGAATTGTGCACAAAGGTTATGCCAACTTTTTTCTTCTTATAAAGTCCAAGTAAACAAGTTGCATTTTATTCAGGCTGCTGAAGTAACAACATCCCAGCAACACTGATGTGTGTGTGTATGCAGGGGCCAATTGATTTGAGGGCCTTAGGAAAATTCATTCACTCATGCTTTATTCTCACGCTTGGTATTGGTATTAAGCAGACTACTGATACCTTTATTCCCTCTGCTTCCCTGACATGACCTTCACACTGGACCACTGGAAAGTAAGCTGTTACGCGTCCTCACCTCAACCAGCCACATAACAACCTGTCACTTCCACAGTCGCAAAACCAGGAAGAACTATGCCAAGAGGCTAAAGCTGCGGAATTGACTTGGCTGAAAATCAGAGCTGACAAACAAAAGGTCAGTTTTCTCTACAAAATGAAGAAGTGCCACCGTGAACATACTGCCTCTGTGCTACTGTTATTTGCTGACTGAACAACATCTTGATTAAAGTACCACCACTAGTGACGCCACAAAATGAGGGTATCAGAAGATATTTTGGTAATTTCTCTTTCTGCTTTCTCACAAGCAGACAGAGATTCCCTCCCCATCTTTTTCTGAAATTTAAAATAACATAGCTTTGGTGTGAGCGCTTTGCAGGCTTAATTTTAGACTTCATGGACACTAAAGAATCAGTAAACCAGACATGCTGGTCATAAAAAGTGATTAGTCTTGGAGGACAAGGTAACCAAGGCTAATGATGACATGAAGACTTTTGAACTGGACACACATTGTCCAGATGTAGGTGTCTAACCTGCAGCATCTAACCTTCTACGCTCATGAGAAGGAGGCAGATGACATTGTGATCGTCCTGTTCGAGTTCAACCAAAGACACAGTGTTTGAAAAAGAAAATCATGAAAGCTCAGAATCTGTGCCTGCTGTCATTGGACACCTCCAGCCCAAAAACTAGAGGTGTTAGCATTTACTACTTTAGTCTTGTTAGTGATTATGAGCGGCTTTATCATGTTCATTATGTTTTACAAGACTCATGGCTTTAAATAAGATAATGCAGGATATAGCAAGCCCATAGAGCACACATAGCTTAATTGCATTGTAGGAATGATGAAAGCTCAAATTATCACCTCAGCACAAGCGACAGTATTTAAAAAAAAATCAAATTATATACAGTGTCTGAACAATGTTGTGCAAACTGTGATTATCAACACAAGTTCATTTATTCTCCTGTTAATTTCAAACACTTTCGGGAAAACACTCGGGACACACGCATGAGTATGCAAGAGCCCTGGAGGAGAAGACAGTCGTTTGTGAAATCGCATTCACAGCTCTAACAGCTAAAAGTGACTAAGTGCCTCATAGAAGAGGCGAGATATTAAAATGCATCATAAAGGATTTGAATCACTTTTAAAGGAGCAAATCGCCACTGATTTTAACTGAGCTTATGTTTGTACAGCTTGAATGAAATAAAAGGAACTGTAAAACGAGAGTGTGAAAATCTAAAAGGAAAGAAAAAGCAATGGCATTTTCTGATACTTCAAGAAATTTTACAGTACCTTAAAATAATAGAATGTCTTTTTATTTCCTCTCAGAAGCTAAAGGACCCACCCACAGGGATGGGCAACCGAGGGAAGAGAAACTACTGCTGCATCCTGGAAGTGGTACAGAATGATGGACGATACGCTTAGACCTAAACATCACATTAATCCTCCGGCCCAGTGTGACTCCCCCAAGGACGCAGCGGCGGTTTCTCCTCCACCACCAGCACAGGGCAAAAAGACAAGCTAGATTGTGAAGAGGAGGACGCACGAAGAGGCAGACTGGCTGGTGTAGCTCCAGGAAATGGAGTGGAGAGAGGAGAAGAGGGAGAGGAGACTACTGGAGCGAGAAGAGCAAGAGAGGAACATTAGAGAGAGCCGAGAGGTTGGAGAGCAGAGAGGGAGGACGAGCTTGCAACAGGGCCGGCTGGAGAATGAATAAAGATATAGAGAGGGATTCACAGAGGGTGAAGCAACGTTTTATAGATCTTTTAAACTCACACATGGCAACACAGACACAGTTGGTCAGTCTCGCTTTTTATGTTTATATTTTCTTATTTTTATCAATGTGATCTTGTTATTTGAAACCCTGTATTGATTCTGTATGTTGACTTGCAAGATGCAGATGATGCACAACTATGTTATTGTGCATCACCAGGTCCATGCAGTGATCTTCTGTCCAGAACACACGCTGATTTCTGATTACTGATTTTGTAGAATTCATAAAACAAACCATGTAGCATTACGTTCTTGATAGTTGCTATAGTCTTTGCTAATCACAAAAAAATGTTGTTCTCTGTGTTCAGGCTACAGAAAAGCTACAATCAAAATTGTGTTACTTTTTTCAGTGAATATAAAGTAAAGAACTAATGAAAGTCAAATTGCTAAAGGTTCACTGGAGCATGATAAAGTAGATGGCCTTCATAATTCATTCTTACTGAGTGCATGAAATAAGCTAAACAGTTAGCTTATGTTTTGTTCTTCATATTCCTTTCCAAATAATGTAAGAGAGGTACAATTGTGTGTCATCTGCATAAAAAAGCTTATCTTGCAATGTCAAAACTAATAAACCAAAGGCTTTTTCTGACTCAAATAGTATAGTATTGACTCCTCAGCTCCTCTCGGTGGTGAAAGACAGCAAATACCAAGCAGCAGCAACTCATCAGTGCAACAAGACAGACAATGTACTTCATACTTGAAGTTGTAGTAGGCGACGGCCAAGGCGAAGAATCTTGGTTGGTGACTAAAGCCCCCCTGGTCAGCAGTTCACATGTGCCGCCTAAAGACCGCAGAATTAGCACCAAAGACACTGGTTTAGAGGATAACAAGTAAAGCTGAACTCACTTATCTGATTGTCAGTGAGACCAAGGCTTATAATGGCATGAAAACCTTTAAATTGGACACACATTGTCCAGCAATGTAGGTGTCCCCTGCAGGGTCTAACCTTCTACGCTCATGGGAAGGGTGTAATTGTGATCGTCCTATCAGAGTTCAACAAAAGACACTGTGTCTGAAAAAGAAAACCATGAAAGCCTTGAATCTGTCCCTGCTGAGGATCATCCGTGTACTCGTCGTTATAAAGGGCCAAACTTCTCTTCACAGAATTAAGAAGCCTTCCTTTGTAAGCAATTTGGTCCTGTCTCGCCTTGTACCTTTCAAAATACCTCGAGGCACGAGCATTTATTACTTTCTTCTAATATCAGGGAGACCGAGGGGATCAGCAAAGCAGTTAATCAGTCAAGTCAAGCTGGCATCCGGTGTGTGGGATGAAGATCTTTTGGAGCTGTGCTGGCTCCAGAGAGCTTTTTGTCTCATGATATCACTACAGAAGCTCGGGATGCTAAAAAAACGATGCTAGAGACTCTGCATTTAAATAGCAGGTGCTTTCAAAATCCGGAAACTTGGAAAGAAACGAACACCAATATCAAAAATAAAATTACATAAAATATGATTTGCAGCCTTATGTGCTTTTAAAGGAAATTAACTCTGTAGCTGTGTTTACTGTTCCTTGTGAAAAACCATCTCGCTCCAATTGAAAGTATATACACTTAATAAAAAAGAATAATTTAATCTGAGCAGCTTTATTTATTCATTCACACTCAAGAATTTGTATTAAAAAGTATAGTATAAGTAATGTGTTATTACTTCAGTTGAAAACTTTATTTATTATATATTTATTGTGACCTACCTACCTTAAAGAAAGACAGAGACTAAATAATATATGTGACAGTGTAATAAAACAGACTAATTGCTACCCATACACAGGCTTGATATTTGCTATAATTACTTACTATTCAATAAGAATTATTTCAAAAGTTCTTGCAAATATTAGAAACTAAAATAATGTGAATGGTTAAAACTCGAAGTAATGCATCAAATACATTGTGTTAAATGAGCATAATAGTTCAATGAACACTGACATGGTCTTTTGAAAGTTTGATCTCAGCTATACAAAGTAAATAAATAAGTGCATTGGGTACAGTGGGCTTTTTCGAGCCAGACATTTACCTCTTGAGGCTGCCAGATCGCGACGTCACACGAGATGACGTAAGTCGAGAATCCATCTTCCCGGGCTGGGTGTCGCCAAAACACAGTTGTTCAGCCAGTCAGCATCCTGTGAGGAACTGCTAACAGGCATGCTTTAGGTATAAAGGTGATGACAGTGTGAAGCGGCTGTTGGATTGAAAATAACGATGGCAGCCTCCTCACTGCCCCCCCCCTGAATGTACTTGCTTAGTTTCACTTAGTTCCTGGATGTCTATGGGATCATAATTATTTTATTTGATCCCACAGACACTCAGCAACTGAGCTAAGAGCCTAATATTGCTGTTTGACATAACTTCAGACTCCACCAGAAACATTTAAAAAGGTCTGTCCTAAAGCATTTATTAGATTCTGGCTCTGGGAAAGTGAATAAAATTCCCCAAAACTACTGTATCTCTGAACTGTCTCTTTAACCAAATCTCACACATTTAGACTATTCTATGTGATCTCCTTTTGATAACTAATGTAATAACTAATGTAAAATATTTTTTTTCACTTCCATTCACAGAGCCTCCCCTGAAACTGTTTGGAGGCCCTGAGGGGAGGTCCGCCTTCTAGTCTGAAAGCCTCTGTGTTATAGCATCAGATTATTTCTTCATTGAAAGAAGAGCAAAGAACAGCACTGAAGACTTTTCTCAATGGAAAAGATGTTTTCTCTCTGCTCTGCTGTGCTGGTTGCGCTCTCCTACCACGTCATATGGTTTGTTGATCTGATTGGTTGAAGTTCACCTGTCAAGTAGTTTTTGGAAAGTGTCTGCCTTTATCCAAACAGTTTCCAAGGAAGACATCCCAAGTGGTTCTGTGAAACAAAACCATCTGCCACATCAGGCTAGCCAAACATGTTTTTGCAAAAAAATCCTGACAGACTAATTCCTCATAGTTTCAAAATGACTCTCATTCATTTCAATGAGAGTTACATCTCCAGCACATATAATATGCTTCCTCTTCTTCTTCCGGCTTCCTCTGACCTCAGACTTTACACATTTTCTAAATATGTCTTTGTAGCTTTAAATTCACAATGCAAAGAATAAAAACAGAACTTGTGTGCTGTTTTATTGTGTGTTTTAAAGATGTGTCTCTGCCAAGTTACCTGAAAATTCTGGGCAACATGGGATTTTTTTTTTGCAGCACCGTTGTTGGCTCATCGACAGATCTCCAGAATTACTGACTGTGCCGTGCTATATCCAGCTCTCTCAATACATCCATGGTTAAAATGCTTTGATATTGCCACCAGGAAGAAGAAGAACACCTGCTGTTCATGTCTTATATTCAGGTTTAGGCCCCTGACTGAGGTTCACCATGGAGTTTACAGCCAGGTCTGCCTGTGTGACACTGATGTGGGGTTTGAGCGCGGCGGCGCAGAATACAATAAAAATGCAAAAAAGGCTCGCACTACATCAACCTTTCATTTTCCATTTCATTTAACAAATTCATTTATTACCCCACACCATTTACTTCTTCATTATCTTGACAAAATGCCACCATTATGGATGTTAAAATTTCGGGGGAACCAACAGGACTTTATCCAAATTAATTCCTGGTTTTAACCAGCACCACAGTTTTGATTCTCAAATTGTTGCATCGCATGCTTCATTTACTCACTCTGCACCTCATATTGGGTATTAATTGTAAAAAAAAAAAAAAAAAAAGAGGCTGCTGCAGAACATGTTTGGCAATGTCACATGCATGAAAAAGCCTCATGATGGTTTCATATGTGCTGTGCATTAATATCGACTGCAGAGGTTTGAAATGCAAAAAAATATTCTTGTTTCACATCTCAGTGTTTATTCTCAATGGTTCAAAGTTAGACTTGCCTCATAACATGAGGTACAGAGGTTCAAGCCACAGCTGTGCAGAGTGTTTACTTTGGTGCACAAGCACTCCTACTACCTCCCCAAAGACATGCATGGTGGATTGTAAATACTCAATCTTTCACATGTTATTTTGTGCTCTCTGCCCAATAGGCTTCAGTCATCTGTGAACCTGAAAAAGAATAAGTGGGCAAAAAATGAATTAAATGAACAGAATCACTTGTCTTATTGATTTTCACACTCAGATCATTCAAATCAGCCAATAATCCTAGAGGGAAATACATGTTGGCTGTTTTTTTTAGCAGAGATGCACTGAATGAACGCTCGTAACTAAATGAATTTAGAAAACCATATTAATCAAACGGTGCTTCCCATGATTGTCTCTCCGCTAACACACAACTCGACTTTTGAGATGTAAAGCTCGGCGAGTGCCCTGTGCTTTAGGAAAGTGCCCTCATTCTTCTTCCTCTGCTATTGTGGAACTCAGCACTGATAAATGTCTCTATAACCTTGGCAAAAGTCACGCTGAATACATCCCCGGCAAGTTCGGCTGTCAGCTTGGGGTTGAAGTCAAATGCACAGCCTTTACTCTCAACAGCAAAAACTGCTGTTTATCACGCACGCAAGCTGTGCTCCATTCCTCACTGACAGTCCTTATGAAAGCTCATGAGTACAATTTAGAAAATATCTGTCTGGGAACTGATAGTGGGTGACATATTCTAAGAGAAACAACCAATAATCAGCATTTTTCTAACAAAAGCTTTGAACTTTGCAGATACAGTTGTACTTTTAATTACCCTCTGAAAGCCATCTAATCATATTGGACACCATGCCATGTCATAATGAAGCTGGGTTTCTTCTGCAGTTCCATTCAGCTGTGGCCAAAAAAAAATCAATCCTGTGCTATTTAATTAAAGGCCAAGCTCACATTACATCAAGTCCTTTCAACTAGACCTGGCTCTCCCTGTGTGTGCAGCAAGCCTCTGTTTTGCTTGAGTGTTTATATAAGGGGAAATACTTTGGCATTGTTGGCATTTATTTGGATGTGTGACCTTTTTAACATTCTTTCAATTGGGGGCCATCGTGTTCTCTTGCTGAAGCAAAGGTTTTGTGAAAATGCCACAGAGTGGCAGTGTATAATGGGAGAGTAATAGGGAGGTAGTTAGATATGTCTCCAAAAGACAGATAAGGTGCACGTTCAAAGAGATCCTGCTCAGAGAACAAGCCGATGGATTAAAGGGTTTTTAGCTGGATTCGTGAATCCCCTTAGATCAGTGTGCATGTGTATAAGCACACATACTTTCTATTAACTGGACCTTAATGTATTTCTCTCACTTTTTTCTTTACTTGGATGTGTCTGCACACAGTATTTCTCATTCTGCAAAATGGTTTTTACATGATATTGATCTAGTTTTTAGCCTCATTCTGAAACAGAGGGCTTCATTCACATTCATAGAGATTTTCAGATTTTTCGTCTCTATTTTTCCCTTTAAATTGAATTAAAGAGAAACATTAGGCACTGCTCCGCTCTGTATGATATCTGGAGCTGTTTCAAACTGTTCAATCTGCACCCTCTCATCACGAGAGTCTAATAAGTGTGAAGACTCGCAGCTTTCTTCAAGTCTTCGTCTGGCTCGAAAGCTACAGTTTGTTCAATCAACAGGATTAACACTTCTGCTCTCTCAGCCAACACTGTGGAGAGAGTACGAGCACTCTCTGACTGTCATCAACGCGCCACTTCTGCATGTATGGTAAACATGTTGATACCTGTGTTAGATTTTGTTCTGACACTGTCGGAGCGTGTGGTTGCAAACGCAGTGGCGGAAAGAGCAACATACGGTTACAGTTATAATCAGGTCGACAGCAGTAGCCTATCGCCTGAGTTTAACAACTGTTAGCCTGCCAAGAAACGTTTTAGCTTCGTCTATCATTCTCTCTTTGTATTGCATGAGGCCATGTTTAGTGCAAATCTATGCTTGCAATGCTTCTACCTGTCATTCTGTTTAATTTCAATTTTGCACAGGAGAAAAAAAAATCTGTTGGTGTCTTACAACATTTGAGGCTGCTCAGTTTACAACATGCAGAGAATCTTGTGCAGGACTAACAGCTATAGATTCTGACAGATTGTTGATAAATGTTATACAATTTTAATGCATGGTAGAACGTACAGATGGGCGAACAGCCTGAAGCAGTACATCCCAAGCTAATACCAGCAAACAATCAAGTACGCTCCCAAGACGAGGACGAAGCTGGTGGGGGCCTGTCGTCTAATAAATCTGTTTTGCGATTGTGTAATCGATTCCTTCATTTAATGGCAGAGCAACAACTCGCAACTGGTACTTCTGATGCTGTGTGAAATCAACACGCACCGTTACAGCCGATATTTTCTTTCTTGCCTGTTTAGGTGTTGAGTCAAACTCCCTGCAGCATTCAGTTCTGGCGCCTGTAGACCACCGAAGCCTACACTGTGTTTCTCGGCGCTGCTGTCCACCTCCACACCTGTGCTGCACGCGGGGGTGTCGAGAGCAAAGTTCTTCTTCAGGGTTTAGTTGTATTAGAGGCTACTTTACAAAAAGACTCCTTTCATCATTTGCATCTTCAGTCACTGCTTGTCTTTTACATTAGATGCAATGCAGCGTGATATGCGGTCGAATGAGACGTCACTACTAACAGACTCACTGTATGTGCCACATTACATATACTACATACTGTATTCTGTTTGATTATCTGTCTGGAAGATGATCATGATTAGTGTAATAAATAATGTATCATAACAGTCTTGCGTTTTTATTCTGCCTGTATTTGACGATCTGTTTGATGAACATTATCCATTGATTCTGAAGATACTGCAAGACTCAGTGAAGGTTCTCTTGCATCATTCAACATTGGATGTGTTTTATTGCTTAAGAGCCAGAGAGACTCTTAAGTCAATACTTGTGTGCAAATTATTTAAAATCAATAAAATGTTATTTATTTATTAAATTAGCACAGCACTCTCTTATTTTGAGAGGCCAGTAAATGATGGGAGCATTCTGCGTAGAGTCAGGGTCCAAGGCCTGAATGTAGAGTCATCCACCTTGGTGTGGTGATTAAGAGATCACAGTAAACACTGAACAAAACTGTTGTTAGTGTCAAATTTGACTCACTTTGGATTTCTTTCCTCGATTTCCTGAGCCCCATTCCATTAGCTCTCCACATTTTCACTGCAATTTCTAAAAAAAAAAATGTTCTTTTGAAAAGGTTGGGTATAATTAAAATTCAAGTTTTGTTTTGATAAAAGAGCAAGAAGCACAGTTAGTCGGGGGGAAGGAAACTGCACTGGCTCCCCATTCATCAAAAGCACTCACTAGATAGACAATATTGATCTGAGGTGTGGAAAGGTAGAGCCAGTGGGAATCTAGAGGCAATCTCTCTTTTATGCATTCTCAAAGCTGCATTGCAGCATTTTTTTTTTCTCTAATAGATATCAGGGTGCTTGTCAGAGCTGTCAAATCACTATGTGTGTGTTCTGTGTGCATTCGTACAAAAAAGGAAATACAAATTGAATGTTTGACCATTTGTGTTACTTCCCTTTCTGTTTGTTTGTTCGACCAATGCTGTGTGGCCATGTTTCCTAATCTGACCCTTCAAATTGGTTAGTGAACGGATTGATGGCCAGAGTTAGGAAAATAAGGCCCATGTTGCAAAAAAACTATTTGCCCTAACCATCTTGCCAAGGACAGTGACAACCACAGTGCAGCTAATTGGGACACATTTAGGGTCTGCAATTGACAGGCAATGTCAAAAACTAAGGTTATCCACCGTTAAATTGGGAGGCCTTAGTTTACTACAAGGTCAGACAAAATTGACTGTCATTTCTTTCCGCCTTTGCGCAGGTGGATGTATACATATTTTGCTGCTGCTTGGGACTAATAGGATCCAGGTGATGGACAGTTGTCAGTCTCTGTGCAACTGCAGACATGAACTGATTAATGAAGAACGGATTACGTTTTCATGTTGTCATAAATTATTGAACCTTCTGTGTTAAACATTGATACGTGTTATATATAATACATGTTGCCAATGAATTTCTTACATCCTATGACTTTGTTTTATTACAACCTTCTATGACTCGGATGGGTTTCTGTGCACTATTTTTGTTAAAGCCTCAATTGCACATTGCTAAATAATTCCATACATATATTATACAGCATTTATATCCCGTGGGGCGTTCTATACTTCAGGGGGCTGGGGGAACTCCTGGAGATTGTCGGCAGCACGCTGAGGTCCCATGCGGATGTGGCAAGCAGGGTGAGGATTGCCTGCTGTTTTCAGTCTACCGCTCTTACTGTGTCAAAAATATCGGAGCCTAATCACAGCAGTGTGTATGGAGTTATGTGCATTTAGGGTCTTACCTAGGTGAATCATGGCAAACAGAGTGAGCAGATTTTTGGTGTGGTCTCGGCTGGAGGCAGAGGACATGGTAATGGTTTGGAATTAGGCAGAATACATTATCATAAATTATATATCAATGGGGGTGTTACACATCGTTGGGGACTGGTAACAATCACATCTAGCTCCCGTTCCAAAAAAGCAGTTCTCTCCCCACCATGATGCACAAACAGTTTGATACTGAGCCCAGAAGTTCTCCTGGGAGGAAATTAATATCAAGCGAACATGCATGTTATTTTTATTTTGTAGGAATAGTTCAACATTTTGAACTACATGAAAGTTTCATATCTGACAGTTGGACATGAAGCTACAGGAGACAATTAGCTTACTACAGAATACAGATTGGAAGCAGGGAGAAAGAGCTATTCAGGGTCTGTGCAAAGGCAATAAAGTCCAGCCTACCTGCACCTCTAAACCTCACTTACTAGCTCTTTATATTTTGTTAGGAAAACATCAGGTTGCAGTTTTACAGTGAGTTATGGGCTGGACTATTTCTTGGCCAGGTGCAGTGACTTCCTGTCTCTGTCTCTGCTGGTTGCTACACAACAAGACTATTCCTCTGATATTTGTATGATATATGCAAGTTTTATATGCAAGTGCGTGTAGATGGAAGGTAACAAAGTACATTTAATCATGAACTAAACATGAACTGGAAAATATGCTTTACTCCGTTGCGTTTATCTGCTGCATTCAATTGCTAATAAATTAGTCAAACAATAGTCTGTTTAAATTTTTGCACGGTTGCCTGAGCTGAGAATTCCTGCAATGACCCTGTTGATCATTCAAACAATTGTCAAGCAAAAGGTTACTGCATGTTTCTGCTCTAGCCAGAAAAAACTTTTTAAATTCCTTCTGATTTTTCATGGACACATCAGGCACAGACACTGAGTTAAGTGTGTGTGTCCAATGTGTCCCTAAAATGCTGCAATCTCCAAACACTCCTGATGGTTTGCACGACATAAACTGGAAAACCGGTGCAGAAGAAGAGGCAGAGTCAACCAACCAATTTCATATGAACAACAGCTGGTGATATTGCAGCAGCCTGGAAGTGGATGCGCATCCCTTCCACCTCTAAATGGTTGTAGGGATCTAATCAGCTAAAAGGTAAGACCCTAACACATCATGCGGAGGCCATCTATCTACATCACAGCAAACCGCAAAAGTTGTGTGGCATGTGGCAACTAACTAGGACTCAAGTTTTGAGTCAACAGATTTTTGGGAAATTTGATATGATGCTTTTAACTTGATGCATTCATATAAATGAAATAATACAATCTGTGAGTGTCAACATTAATAAATCTGGCTGTTATTTATAAGGTCTTTCACTAAGTTGAGTGCTTAATAAATTGCTCTGGAGATAAGTAAGACCCGCCTCATCACTTGTGGTGGACAGGTAAAGAATGGGGCGGGCCCATTGTTTGCAGCCTTTGAGGAATTACATGACTTCTGGGCTTCGCTGAAGGAACAATAGCGTGTGGTGCGAGTCAATTCTGTGAGCCGCAGTGACCCCGTCCTCAGGTTGGCTGGTGGTACCATTAGAAAGCCCTTTTCTGTCCCACATGTGAGGTCAATTTTTGCAGAGTAAGCATTCTACATCACAAATCAACCATCTCTTCGAAAGGCACCATTTTTCTCTATATGCATCTTTAGAAGAAAATGAGAACAATTTTTACGGAACAACCAGAATTGACCAACTTCCATGTTGATCCATATCCCATCAGATATCATAAAGCAGGATGTGTACTAGTTATTATCTATATTATCTAGTAGCCTTCCATTTTCTACTTCGATGCGCTGAAAGCCCACCTAGAACTTTACCAATACACCTACACCACTATTGATGCAGTACTACTACATTCATTTATATTCATATTCATCATCTCCATATTCTATAATACTGTCATTGTATTATGAGCACTTGAACCAATACTTCCATGTTTTTTGCACAGACACTTTTTTTGCACATTCATGTTATTGTAAATATCCTGTACATATCTTTTTAATTCTGATTTCATTCTCTATTTTTATTTATTTATTTATTTTTTTGCAATTTCTGTTTTTATTTTTTTCAAAACCATGTTCATAGTTGAAGGCAAAGGAAGAATTTCATTGTGCAGGGAAACTTGTTTCTTTCAGCTGTGCACAATAAACGCTTTTACCTTGACCTTGACCTTGACCAACATCTGAATTTTGTCTTCAGTGTTAAAGGGTACAATTGACATTCATTCTCGGATCAGAAGACACAGGTATTTACCGGCTCAAGCTCTGATCGGCAGTGATGGAAACATGACACCAGGGTGAACAAGCTAATATTCGCCTAGTTTCCGACGTGATGCTATGACACAAGTCGAACATTATTTATTGTTTTTTATAGTCTGGGGATATTGTTCAGAGGGCAATGAGTTTGAAAGTGAGACAGAAGAAAGGATATTTAAAAAGTCATTGTTGTAACATAATAATTAGCATGTTTGTGACCATGTGACAGACCAGAAAACAAACAAACAAACAAACAAAACAGAAAGGCAAACTCGTCTTCTGGCAATGGGAAAGAAGTCTATTTTTAGCGGATAAAAAACCCACATGTTGGTGCTAATTTGGTGTAAAATGGTTTGACACACAGACACACCTCCTTGGTTATCAGAAAATCACACGCTGTCAAGCCATTAAATCATTAAAATCAAAGTATGGTCGCCATTATGTGGACTGTGCATTAGGGCTCTTCACACTAAATGGAAGGACATGAGAATCCACTATCATCAACAGTTAGACCGGCACTGTGAACAGCTGTGATCACAATGGTGACGCCAGCTCCACTTATCTTCACACCTGAAACAGCTGAAGCTGAATGACAACGTTCTGACACACAGCGCACTTCGGCCTTCTCAGAAAAATGAAATGTACACACTGACCTCCAGTGGAATCAACAAAGCCTTCAGTTTTATTTATGTTAAAATGTAGACAATTTCATTTTTGCCATCGGTATATAGATCATAGATCCTTTGACTGCAATGACAAGGCAAAGAACGGGTTTTAGTGAATTTGCACATATATTGAAATTGTCACACAAACATATACATTGTAAATGTTTATTCATCAGATTTTCCCTGCTGAATATCTTTATATCTTTCTGTGGGTCTGTCCACAATCTACATTTTCTTCAGCCCTACACATCAGAATGCACAGTCATGCTTTGAAATCAAGCGAGGGGAGACAAGATTTACAGTTTGCATCTTGAAATTATTTTAAGGTTAAGATGAAAAAACTAAACATATCATCTTTACACACAAACACATTTCTTTTACTTGGATGCAGCCAAGTGGTGAATGCTCCCTCTTTTTGTGGCAGCATTGTTCAGTTTGGACAACAAACATTTGAAACAGAAAAGAAGGCTATTCACCCGAGTAAAGTTTTATAGGCATTGCATGAGTACTGATGCATCTGTTTTTGAGACATTTTGACACTTGTGCAAGATAGGTAGCAAGAACACAAAGGACTGGAAATGCAGTCGACAGAGGTCGGACTGAAGCTGAAGTTGATGATTTATTAACACGAAAAGGCAAAAGCACAAAGGGCTTATAGGCAAAGGTAGAATCCAGGGATGGCAGTCCAAACAGGCAAACAATTCCAAGTGGGAGCAGGCAAGAATCAAAAGCTTACCAACACTAGGAAAAACTAAAAAGTAGCTATAACAGAACTATAACAAAGATGAACTGGCAAAGAGAGAGAGGTGAAACACCCAGACTAAAAAAAAAGCTAATGAGGGACAGGTGAAACTAATCAGTGATCACAAAGACAGGAAAGACAAGGGCCGATAGTAAACTAAACCAACACACCTGAGGACAAACTCCTTCAACACAAAATAGGAAATAACTAAACTACAGATAACTAAAGACAGAGGCTGGTGCAGCGATGTTATCCAGCACCAGAGTGTTTGTGGGCCTTGGCGTTTAAGCAGCGCAAATGCATTAAGGTGAAGCCGTCCTCAGCTTGGGAGACATCTGTCATCTGTCCACTCTGTCTCTGCAAACAGCTGCTGTCATTCATTTCTCACTTAATCCACCTAGTGTATCTATCCACAGCAAATATGTTTAAGGGCTATTTCTCAGCTAAATTGCTTCGTCACCTACGTCACTGTTTGGGTAGAGGAATTTAACAGTTGGATGTTTTGGGGTTTTTTTTTAATCCCTCGTGGCCACAGCTGATGCTGATACTTAATGTATTTTTCAGAAAGCTTACTGATCAAAAGAAATTAATTCCACACGGAGAAGGAGGGGGAAAAAAATCAGCATCCTCTTTGCTGTAATGAAGCCTAACTACTTCAGCGGATTAATTAATTTTCTTCCCTAAAAAGAAAGACTTTGTTATTCCTTCCTTTGCTTGAGAAACATTTTCTTAAATTGTCTGACATAAGTTTGGTGGGTAGTTGTTTTGGGGGTCAGGAGCACAATTACAGACTGATAATGCGTACCTGTGAGGGGGGAAGAAAGGAAAAACGGAAAGGAAGAAAGAAAATGAGTGTGTAGTCGGTTACACTATGGAATTCAAAGCAGACTTGAAGCAAAGTAAATTTGCAATATTTAATGAGAAATGTAAGAAAGTGTTTCCTCTTAGTGCTACTTAGATGTTTTGGCCAGAGGCTGTGTCTGTAATCCCTACAATGGTTTCTCAGTTACAGCAAAAAATAAGGAAAACACTGTCTAGAACACTCAATTAGGATTAGACCTGAGGCCATAGATTTACATTAAGTGTTCCCCTCTAGAAGTGCAAAACATCAATACGACATACAAATGAATTAATTCCCCGTGATTGACATGGATGTTGAGGGCACATGGCTTCGACATGTTTCCCTGTTTGTGTTATATTACACCAATTTTCAATCCGTCCACGCTGAGAAGTGCTACGTTGTGGACGGTAAAGTTGTTATTTGAGCAGGTGTGTTTCTGTGCAAACCCCGACACGGAAACATTCAGACCTTTCACAAAGGGTTTCACAACATGGCAGTTTGAAAACCGATAGATTTGTTGATTTATGCACACCCACATACAAACATAGAAAAAATCCGTACAATTAAATGAAATCTTAAATGAATATGTCCAATCACCGTGACTTGCCAACAGGCAGCTGATTAACATTTATATCCACAGTGTTTGGGTTGTCAAAAATAGCTTATCAACTGATACTGTTTTGTTTTTTTCCCCCCTGCAAGATCCTCATATTATTCTATTAAATCCACATTTGCATACATGATGGCCTCTGGAGAGACAGAATTCATCTTTATGCAATTGTTCACAATATGTCAAAACAGTTTTTGAAAACTCGTGGATTTCATAATTGACTTTTAAGTGATATGTGGGTGATAATGTAATCATTGTATACCAATAAACTAAAAAAAAAAAAAAAAATCCTCAAGCAATCACAGCTTAGTGAAGAAAAAATGAACAACTTTTCAGACTTAAATTGACCTTAATGTTGCTGCTAAGATACATAATATTGACTGAAGTTAGTTTAGTGTGAATGTTACATTTAAAACTTTCTTCTTCTTTCTTTCTTCTGAACCAAGAGAATCAAACCGGGGATTTTTCTAATGTGTGGTCAAACCCTGTGTCAGTCTGTGTCTCTCTGCAGCTTTCTATCGAACAACACAAAAATAGAATAAAAAAAAGTGAAAAGGTTTGGATCGATATTTTGATCGAAGAACTTCAGAGCTGCGAGTCGTACTCGTTGTTGCTGAGGTTTTCATTTCCAGCGTGACTGTCAGGTTGACTCCTTGTCGAGGAGCACGGACTACAGGAAAAATAATAGCCTCACGCTGCTGAGGATGGCAAAGGAGACATCTCCAGAGGTTTAGGCAAGGGCTCACCTTCCCTATGGGCAGGCACGGGAACTGGCAGAAAAACGTTGTCCTCGCTAAGAAATTATTTTTATTTATAGGCCAGCTAGAATAATAAATGTCAAATGAAGGATTTTTTTTTTTAAAGGTGAAAGCTTAGCTCTGTTCTGTGTTGGTTTACCGTGGACATTGTAATCTCGCTGTGGCCTTGTAAGTGTTCTTGGAAAGAAATAAGAATCTCCCTATTAACCATTTTTAAACAATTTGGATGTTGTGTTTTCAGTTTTAAGACATATTGTGTGGAATTAAAACAAATGGTGGGCTGCTGCCTGCAAGATGGCACACAGGTTCATTAGGCACCCTAATACATTTTCCAAGACGTAATGGCGAGAACGAAGCAATAAAGGCCTCAGTTATGTTTCCGCACTAACTTTACTCCGGCTCTGAAGCTCAAGAGTTAACTTCGCAACTTTTAACAAGACAAACGAGGTTGATGATTATGTTCTCTGTTGCCTCTCAGAAGCCTATAATGCAATGAGATGCTCTAATTGAGACATATTTTAGGAGACCGTGAGGGAAATCTGAGAGAGTTCCAAAACACCATACAATCTATAAATCACAGAGGAGGATCACTCAAAGCTTCAAGGCTGTTATGGAGCTACACATATCCACCACCTTCTTTTTGAAATCAAACTTTTGCCATGTAAGTAACTTGTTTCTCCACTGAATGTTTGCACAGTTGCATATGATCGTAGTGATTTTGAAACATGTTCACAACATAATTATCTGTAGACAACCATGTAATCTTTGAACTTAAAAGGTATTTAGTTCATCATTCACTTTCATTTTTGCACCCTGAGGAGGGCCAGGCCGATCATTTTTGTTTTTCAAGAATTTAATATTTTGCACTCAGGGAAAACTTCTCTTTTTTTAATTTGCACTTATGAAATCAAAAAGGAATTTTACAGCACTCCCAGCGGATACTTACAATTTCACTCAATTGCCAAAACGAGTCCAAATGGGTTTATCCAATTGTATAGAAACCTATTAAATATCATATCGTATTTAGGAGTAATTTCTTAAAATGAGTCCTTAATGACAAATTATCTTTTTTTTTGTATGCAAACAATCTTATAACACTAAAGCACATTGCCTTGATTTCTCTCAGACACATCTCTTTAAATACTACATGTCTGTGAGACGCAGGATCAGGCGCTCCTCATTATTGCCCTTGGAGCTGCATCTAATCTGGCTTCTGCGCTGCACAAGGTGAAGTAGTATTGATCCCTGGACACTATGTGTTGAATGAACGGTAATGAAAGCAGCTGTGAGGATTGAGACAGTTTATTATAGAGGCTTTGCTTTGCCTGCACTGTGCTATAAAGGACACTGCACAAAAGGCTTATCAAAGAGCCACATACTGTATTGACAGCGTGAATCATCTCTGTTCTCATTGTGTTATCGTTCAAACAATGTGTTTTATATGGACCTAAACTCAAAAGAGAACAAAACGTCTGCATAAAGATTCCTTCTAATTTGTCTTTATCTCCGCATTGTTTTGCGAGCTGTGATCCTCAGATTTCAAGCACCAAATAATTATAAAAAAAATGTTTTAACTATCGTGCTTAACACCTTGATTTTGCATGCGCTCGCCCCAGAAGAATAACAGATGTTTGATTAATCCACCTAATTGTTTGGTTTTAAGAGCTCAAAAGCTTCAGGGGGGAATACAACAGTAATTTATGGAAAATAGCCTAAACCAAAGAAGCGGTTCTATAATTTCTTTTAAGCACAGCGTCAGTGTGATAAGTGACATCAGCCAACGGGACACATGCACACTAATGTCATTAGTGCAAACAAGCTTGTTGGTGTCGCGCATCACGATGTCAACATCAGCAGTTCGGGTGCTGCTGATTTTCAAGGTAATGGGAGACAAAAGTTTGGAAATCTGCAACATGACTTTGTTGCACGTTGCAGGAGAAGGGACACTGTTTGTGAAAGCTGTCTCAAGGGAATTAGTTAATGATGCTCGCATCCAAAAACAGTTAACTATATTGATTTTTAATTGCTTTCTTTTGCAAGTGAAGACATACATATATATCAGTGTTTTTATTCATTCAGTAGAAGACAAGACTGCAACTCATCAGCGTGGCCAGTGTGTAAATGAAGACTTGAGAGTTGGCTCAAGCGGATCTCAAAGGTAGATATTATGTGTCATGTAATCACATTGTGGCTGGTGTGAATGTCTATTACAGTGATTCTCGCCTACTGAGCAGAGTTAATCTCATCGCGTATGGGATAACGTTAAAGACTCAATAAGGTTTGTAGTTTATAGGCCGACGACGTCTTTTCATCATATACAAAGGATTTCTGCTCACACAGTATCATGCCTTATCCATAAATTAGACCTGCTCTTGTAATTCAAAATCCAGTCAGACTCCCCAGTAAATGAAATGGGTTCATCTATTCTTAATAGAGAGTGGTGAAATTTGTTGCTCCCTGTGAAAAATGATAGGCTGCCAACAAATGATGCAGGCCGATCTTGACCTTGGCACACCTTCTTTGACTCCCGGTTGTTTTATAATCAAGGTTGCCATTTATCTTTGTCATTACTCCCATGGTAATTTGTAACTGCTGAGCTAAACAGTGTTAAACTGGGCATTAGAAATCTTCACCCATAGTGCGCCTGTTCCCAGAATATAAAAAAGCTAAAAAAAAAAAAAAAAAAAAAAAAAAATATAATGCTTGTATTTGCTGTTATTAATGATACTTCAGTGACAATCCAGCTCATGAGAAATACTTTCCCACAGTGGATTGTGCTGAATTTCTGGCAGAGGAAGAAAACAATGACAAGACCAGTACAGAAAATTAAAATTCATGGTAAGAGACAACTCAGTACCCATTACACAGTGTGACACCTAAAATAAGGTACAGTGCAAGATTTCAACAGCAATAACTGCCTGGCACCAAACACCGCATGTTGCCCTTGGCAAAAAATGAGGATCTCACAAATTACCACTTTATATGAGAAATGCCACTTGATATTTCTGCGCGAGTGTGTGCGCGCCGTGGTGTTTTATGCTGCCACCTGGGCTGCGAGAGCCATGTGGAGAGCAGTTTGTATAGCTGACATTTTAATATAATGCGCTCTAAAACAACAACAACGGAAACCATGGTAATGCAAATGAGAGACATCACCTCTCCGAGACACACTCCATAAACATTTAGCGTGTTGCGTCCAGCTTGTGCACGGAAAACGCTCGGCACAACCCAAAATGAAAACTTATGTACACAAGCTGGTGGATCCTCTCAGCCAAGAGCCGCACATATTTGACAAAGGACTTTAAAGCTAACAGCTGCTGATTAATCACGATGGGTCTAAATTACTGGCTGCCTCTCAACTGGGTATGGAGCTGGATGCCCAGTGCACTAAGAACCTCCTTTGCATGTACTTGACAGCTGCATAGACTAAGTGCCACTTCTGCCTATTTAGCTGCATCTTTCTGCTCCTTCTACAGTAAGCCAAAAATAGTCTCTAAGCACGGCGTTATCAAAGCACTATCACACATTGTTGATTCATTTGGAAAATTGTTCATAGTTAATGTTAGCTCATAGGATTATGGCAGTCTTAATGAATGGTGTTTCATTTACATATTGCTATGTAAAACTGAGCTTTAAAGGTGGCACAAATTAACAATCTCTGACCTAAATTATACACCAAACTGAGATAAGATACACGCAGTGACAGCAGTTCAGTACTCCCTGCACTTTCATAGGCCTAATGAGTAATCAATACTTTGCTGTAAGGCTTTTATTGCACACATTACATTACATACATTGTCTGCATAGAAAACTGCATACAGAAAACAGAGTTTTTTTGTTTGGTCCCTCACTGGTGTCACAGCTCAAGCTCAGTGAGCTGGACAAAGAGACACATGGTTTAAAGTCATTTAACCAACTTGCAGGTCAAAAACCTCACAATACATTAATCTGTAGTCTGTATGTCAGTCAGTGTGCATGTGATGTGAAGAAGAAGAAAACCAAACCAAAAAGGCAGATGCTGATCAAGAGAGAGACCGAGGAGCCAAGCTAAATAACCTCGACCCAACCTGCCCAGGTGCCAGGTATCAGGCTCGACAGCTCTGCCCACATATACCTGCAAAGGAAAAACACAAGAACAAACACGACATCTACTTTCCTCTGTTACGCAGAGGTGGATAAATTACTGCAGCAGCTTCATGTATATGAAAAATCAGCCTGAAGTGAAAATATTATAATGTACGTAATGCATCCACATATTTTGCACAGTGTATGTGTAAGATATTGATGACTTAATGCTGACTTACAGAACATATTGAAAAGTAATGTAACCAACCACATGCATCACTTTCACTTACTAAATAAAAGAATGTTTTGTTATGTAAAAAAAATAATAAAACCTCACGCTATTTTTCTAGGTTCCCCCTCCAAAAAAATTGTTAGCCATAGTTTTTTTCATTCAGTTATTTATTGTGTGGTTCATTTGTGAAGCGAGGTACTAATTACAGTTTGACACTCACTGTGAGCAGAGGAATGGGAATCAGGTACCAGTGGGTCTGTACTGTTTGTGGCTGACAGCGTTGAGCCTCGCCGCAGGCCGAGCTGACAGGTGAGCGCACCCACAGCCACAGACCGTCTCCACATCCAAACACACAACAGTCAAGTATCAACCAACAGTAATCTACACCGAAAAAACCCACACTGACCTGACTTGTCTGGACCTCTTTATGACGGCGCTGTCCTCAAAACACACAGCAAACAGGGAAATGAAAAGGGTGAAATGTGCCTAATTTATGCACCGAGAAGAAAAACATACTGGAGCAGCCAATGCCAAGTACATTAAAATAATGGATGTATTCCATGCAGGTGGAGAGTTCAAGTGCAAATAAGTACTCAAAATGCTAAAATAATTGACCTGATTCAGTTCTGCCATCTCTGTGGCTATGACAAAATTAGCCCGCAAGGTTACTGATGATTATACAGTAGCAGATATGGAAACAGTGTATAGGCGACTGAGACATGAAACGTGGACGTATAGTTTGTTGTTGTGGCAGCTATCAGAGAAATCCGCTGTTGATGGAAGTCAGGATGGTTTAACAAACTGTGTGTTTCAGCAATCCACTGTGAAGTTAGCAAAGCTTTTATTTTATCTCAGCTTGTATGCATTTTTAATGTTGTTTTTTTTTTTTTTTTTTTTTTCCCAACCACAGAGCTGTCAGCCCAGAGATAATGAGACAAGGTAAGAAGACACAAAGAGGCGGTATCTGCTAAGATGGTCTATTTTGTCTAGGTTACAGATGGTTCATGAGGGATTATGGGTTATTTTTATCTCTGAAACTAGAATATTTTAGTCGATCTTACGTTTGTTTTTTTTTGTTGGCTTTCAGGTGTGTGTGGTTTTATTGCCCTCTGGCATCTTCAGCAACCTTTACCACCGGCCACTCTGCATTATTTAACTCCTGGGCTGAAAGTGAGATCCACTGCATCCCTGCCTGCAATGTTTGAATCTGTCTTTCTTTAACTGATCTACTTCATTCATTCAGTTCAGGTGTTCAGTCTCTAAGATAGTGTAGGTAAACTTTTAACAAATGTTTCCAAAGCACAAAAGCCCTTTCTATGTTTATAATTCTAATACATATAATGACTCACTGTTTCAAATTGACACAACAATTTGATATTTTTCTAGTTTATTTTTTAGCCGTTTCATTTCCTCTGGTTGTTTCTTATCCTCTGAGTTCATATGCAATTTTGATCTGCAATTATTGTTTGTCCAGTAAGGCTTCATATCTTGTCCATGCTAAAAAAAAAAGGAAACATCTTTCCCACTTTGATTTATATAAGTGACTTGCTGTACATATTTCAAAAAGATATATAAAATATATTTCAAATAAAGTAGTTTTAGGGTAAATTCTTAGTTGTCAAAATTTCAGTTATGACCAACAAATGTGATTCCAAAAGGGGAGATACAACAGCTGACATGAGTCACCCAAATTGCAATACTCCTCCCGACTCAATGCTCATCGCTCCATGATGGACGAGAAATGGAACTGTTGCATGATTGAGTTGTATTATTGCACAGCATTGCACCACAGAAAGATCTGAATATCATTGAAAATGAAATGTGAGAGACAGGATGTACCCCGGCAGCTTTTAAACTTCCAATACTGAACTGCACAAACAACCTTGTAATTTTTTATTTTTTTTTTTTTTACAGCTCTGTGTCTGATTTTGACATTGAAAAAGTGATTTCTCATGATGTGGGTTTCCACTATTGTCGACTCCACTGTGAATGAAAATCCCACTCTGCAGCTTTTTTTTTTTTTTTCCCAACCTTTCACCTCTTTCAGCTCACCGGTCCGTGTGGTTGAGTTCCAACAGCTCTCATCGAACCCTCACACACACCACGGTCAGCCGTGTTCATTGCGTGAACTCACCCAGGCCAAACGTATGCTACCTACTCAGTGCAAAATGATGGCGAGCCAAAGAGCACACTTGACATTTGAAGTTGAGCATGTAGCAATCTAATACCCCCAAAGCCCCCTTGTGGTCAAAAACTATTTTATGCGGCTGTGAAAGCTTCTCACATTCTGTGGAGGATGCAAATGTTTGGGAATATTCCTAACCACTGTTATTAAAGTTAATGAGATATGGATAAGCTGATCTGCTAAAGTGATAAATAGTAATATGAGGTGGCCACATTCTTACAGTTGAACAAAGTGCAGTGTACTTTTTCTCTGCTGTATTATTTTTAAGAATCATCTTTGCAGAACATAATTTTATGCACTGTTCTGCAAATACTATTCAAAATTGTTTGCTTTAAAAAGGCAACACAAATCATTCTGCAAGCGCAACAGAGATGAGGCTCTGTCCTTGGAGCACCTGTCTTGTAGTTGTCAAAGGGAAGTGGATGTGTGTGTGTGTGTGTGTGTGTGTGTGTGTGTGTGTGTGCATGCACATGTGTTTCCACGTCCAAAATGTGGGAGTAAATCTTGATCCACAGCAGCTGCCCCTCAAGCACAATGACAAGCACGCTCATTCAAACACTCTTTGTGTAAAGTAGAATAGAATCAGATCTGTTCTATTTTCAGACGGAGCCAAATCCTATTTGTTTTTTTTCTCCATTTTTTCTGTCCCAACAATACTTTTCCATAATCACATTAACACAGTTGATGTGAAAAGTTGAATAGACGTAAAAATGAGCACGTTTATCAGCAATGCGCCATGAATCATCACTTTCTCTTCAAATTTAAATTTGGGGTATAGTGAAATGACATTTGTGAGGCAGTTTGTAATCATGTTTCCTTTATTAATGGAGTTTTCTTTATGGATGTCCATATCCTTATCTCACTGGCATTCCATTAAATTTCAGAGTGCTTATTAAAAAGAACTAATCATAGGTCTTGGGGCCAACATTTTTTTTCCACTGAACATTCGCTGCTGCGTTTGATAGCAAAATAATGTCACAGACTAAGTGACATGCTCACCTCTAAATGGATAAAGCAAAGAATCCGTAAAGTGGAGAGGTAAAATTAAGTCTTTACAGTGAAATGTCCCTTTCACCCAGAGAGAATATGCTTTACAAAGGAGGCATAGTTGATACACCCATTGGCATCCTCCTGTCCAGCCATCAGTCTGTCCACCTCGTCTTCTGTCATCCTCTCCCCCAGCGTCGCCAGCACGTGACGCAGCTCCGCTCCCATGATGGTGCCGTTGCCTTCCTTGTCAAAAACCCTGAGCCCCTCCACGAAATCCTCAAAGTTGCCTTGATCTTTCGCGCGGGAGATGTGCTGCAGCATCGGCAAGAAGGTCTCGAAGTCCACCATCTTGGTGCTCATGTCCTCCGGCCGCGGTTTCCCCAGCACTTTGAGCACATCTGCGTTGGTGGGGTTCTGGCCCAGAGCTCGCATCACGTCCCCGCACTGGGCGTACGTGATCTTCATCTCTCCGGTCGGCGTGCGGTCGAACAGGGTGAAGGCCTCCTTGAACTCCTCGATCTGGTCAGCGGTGTACTCGAGAGTGATGCTCTTGGGATCAAACGCGGGCTCCTTGGGCGGCTCAGGCAGCGGCTCAGGAGGAGGAGCTGGCTTTGCAGCCGGGGCTGCATCTTTCTTAGGCTCTGGCTTTTTGGGCTCAGGTTTCTTGGGTTCAATCTTCTTTGGTGCCATGTTGTTAAGGGATTCAGAGGTGAGCTGGCCTTTGCTGCGAAACAAGCGCGAGTATGAAGGGATTCGGAGTGATTCCCGAGCACAGAGGGTCACCTCCTCTTCCAAAGCTTTTATATGTGCCCTGTCTAGGGAGCAAGATAGCAATTTCCAACAGCACACCTATAAAAGGAAGAAACCCGAAATAGATTCCCATAGCAAGTGATGTCAACATTAAGTATTGTTCTCAGCTGCTGTCATCTCGCCGACAGGGCTATTTGCTGTCATTAGCGAGGGTCCAGTTGCATTAGGCTGAAAATGTTCTGTCTCTCCGATGGACAAAGGGATCAGAGCACAGCCAATGTATTAGCCCATGAGGGAGAGGGACCAAAATAGCTTTGCTTGCTAACTGCTGAAAGTCTGGGAACCAATGCTTTCTGGAACAATGCCTTTTTTTTTTCCAGAGCCATTATTGTTGCAAATAGTTAATTCTTTCATGTAGGAGGTCTCAGGATGGATCAGCACACTTTTATCTGTGTATTATTTCTATAATAATAAGAGTTGTCTTTGGAGAAAATAAGATGATATGACTTGAGGGAGATGCATTAAACCTGCCTTAGAATTTATGCTATGGCTTTATAGTTTTTGAGAGACAGAAAGTCTGCCAAACCTTTTTTTTCAATGAGAGATGTGTTTGTGATAGTATCAGCGCTCAATGATACATTTGGGGATTTTGGCAATTTCTTATTTCCGGGATAAATGATGGCTTGTTTTTTTCCTCCTGTCACCGAGTAAGCGTGGAGTGTTTCACCATATTTAGGAACTTGGCAAGCGCTCACGGATCCTAAAGGGACTCTTAATTAATGCTTTATTAAAGGCTGATGTACTAGAAAGGTCAACCAGTTAAGCCCATAAATGTTAAAAATGCATTCAGTGCCAGTATTGGTTATAACACAATATGGTGTCTGCTGCAGATGCCTGACGGTTGTATCAAGATCGTTTCTATATGATGAAATAGAAAAATGCCATAGTTCATTTACATGCTTATATTTTATCATTGACAAAATAATACAAGGAATTCAAATGTGTGACTGGCGGCATCCTGTATGGTTTGAGTGTGTCCGTCGTGTGTGTGTTCACATGCCCAATGCCATATACAGTACAGTATATCTTGCACGGTTACAAGGTGAAAGCAAGCAAGGCAATTCCATTATGTGTCTAGTTTATAAATACGTAATATGTCACTTGGCTTTATGTAGATGACTGCTCTGTAATACCCTTCAGTGAATGATAAATGAACCAACAAAACATTCATTTCATTTATGGGAGGATACGTATAGGATGTGCGGTTCTGTGCTGCAATTTTTAATCACAAGCAACTTTAATTTTATGCGCGCATCACAGTTTATCAACTCAGTTTAAGACAGCTAAAGCCCGTCATGCGATAATCGCATTTACCCTTCTCTGTCTTCCTGCCAGTCCCCCCCTGATCCGTCAATCTCCAGCTTGAAGTCCTTGGACAGTGTAGTTTAAGCGTGCGGATGTGTGTGTGTGTGTGTGTGCGCGTGTGTCTGTATAGTTGTCCTTAGCCTAAGATCATTATCTCTCGTCTCTTTGCTTTTGAGGTCACATGGCTTGTAAAACTGACAGCTAATTTATCGTCTGTCGGCGTGCATGTGGGGATGTGCACGTTCTGTGTGTGTGACAGAAACAAAGAGTGAGACCTGCAAGATAGGCCGAATGGAATATCTGTACCGAAATGCCACATGTGCAAGATCCCAGGTATTTCCCTCCCGGCCGCTACCGAATAAGAATAAATGACGAAATGGTTCAACCTCATTTGCTGTCTTCTTCACTTGGATGAGTCACTTACTGGTAATGATCGCCATCATTTCGACCACCAAAATGTTCAAATTAATCCATATTTATAAGTCACACCTGGTTTCATTATAGCACCCCGTGTTAAGAGCAATTCAATCCTCAAAGGCACGGCGTCTGTTGGTTGGCTTCTTTGAATTTCAGCAAAAGGTAAACCCCATGTTGAATGGGCCAGTGTGAGTAATACGACATCAAACAGTAGGTTTCACAGAGAAACAAACCACTGTAGTCGGTTTTGTGGCTCGGGCATCTGAGCAAAAAAAAAAAACTCTGGAGCACGAGCGTTGTCAAGCTGTCAGTCGGGCGCACACAGATGCGATGCTGGCTGGATAGGTCGTGGAGGGACAGACTTGTTATTGTTCCTGTTTTCTGTCAAACTTCCTTCAAACAAGGCTTCAATCAGCACTCTGCTATTGCAATGATTGAACCAGTCGATTACTGCTTTCAGCATCTGAAGTCAAACAAGTGGTAATTTCATTGGTCCCTGCGATCTTTAAAGAGCTGTCAGCTGTCTGTACATGTTGAGCGGAGCTGTTTTATCTCAGACCTTCAAAAAGTCGTACAATTGGCTTTTTTTTTTTTCCTCTCTCGTTTTCAAAAGCTCGACTTAAACTTTGTCGCATTACTTCTCACTCACTGCATATTCTTATTATGAGTAGAGATATTCAGACAGAAATGGTTTCTGATTGCCGTCTGCATTTTCAAACTGAGTGACATAGTGTTAATAAGAAAAGCAGTCAATATGATTAACAGGCCAAAATCCAGGAGTGACATTGCACGGCGGTATCACTGTGTTACAATGCGAGAGTACAGGCAGGCATGCAACCAAATCGCTTTCTTTCATATTCTATTGAGGATGTTGTCATTGCAGATATAACAGAAACTCATGGGCATGTCAAGGAGCTGACAACACAATTGCACAGCAAGCAGACGGTGGATGACAGTACAATCATGTATAGGAGGATATCATTAAAACCAGGATGTGACTCATATGCTTATTATTAGAGCGCATGTAAACATATTCACTGCTCTGTCTCTCTCTCTGATGCTGTATACACAAATATGACATCCTTTCTGTTAAAGAAATATCTAGTTCAGCCTTGAATACTGATACTTTCATGCTATAACCTGTACGGATTTGTAGTGTTATCATTTTACAGTTTTTAACTGTGTACATGTGGGGGTTTTTTATGTACAGATAAACATATCATGAGTGCAATAAGCAATCAACGTCGTGGCTGAGCATTTTTTTGGAACTCAAAACCACAGATTCAGAGAGCCAAGGCTTCATGTGTGACATACCAAAGGTGGAGCTATGATGAAACGAGTCAGTGTAGGTGGAGAGGCGTAGGTGCCAGGTGTAGTTACGTATCAGTATGATGCAAGTCTCACTATTTTCAAAGTGATGGCAGAGACGTGTTCTGTGTTCAGGTGCAAAGTTGCAAAGGAGAAATTGTGAGTCTTCATGTGTTCTGATCTAAAAATGCGAGAGAAAACTCAGGTTTGCAGGAGCCATTTTCCAGAGCCACTGTTTTGCATCAAAGCCTATACTGAAGCCCGATGCTGTTCCATCCATTTATCCTGCAGACACACCGAGTACAAGTCAACATGTTGATCAACCACCAAGTTTTATTTTTCTTGTGTTTTAAGCAATCTGTAGTGTGCTAGATAATGTCCAAGTTACATGATGATTCAAGTCAAATGCTGACTGGACATTTATACATGCCTCATGGCTGCTGTTACAGCAAATGTTGAAATGTGAAAACAGTTTGTCAGGTAGCTAAGCTGCTGAATTAAATGAGATTTGTGTGTTTAACGAGTGGCGGAGGGGAGGGCGGAGATAGAGGTGGGGACGGGAACAATTACATATTTATAAATCCGCACATACAACATGAAGGCAAAGGAGTAGAGATACATCTGAGCCAATGTAAAGTGTGACGGGATAGAAATTCTAAATATGTAATTTTGATGAACAGTCTAATCAATGCCAGGAGAGGAAAGTTAACTGAGCTGCAAGATGCTGATATTCATTGTGTCATATTGTAGGTTATCTTATATTGTTATTAATTATTTTTTTACATATATATTTACAGTGAATCAAATAACTATGTTTGATATATCGAAATTGCTAATGGTGATGAACTCATGAGGCCTTACACAGTGTTTACACATTTCAGGTTTTACCGCCTGCAAACTGAACTTTCATCAACCCATTTTACAGCTGATCAACCAAAATGAAATAAAATAAGTTGATTATGTCATGAATCACAGTTACAGTCAAAGTTGGTTCATTCAACATTGAACAATCATCAACAGTGGTTAATATTCTTGATGCAGCTGCAAAGAAATTTAAGAAGAAACGCAAACTATTTTCAAAATCATAGATCATCAATAAATACAAGATCATAAATAAATAATAAATAATTTCAAGTCTTAGCTTGTGGTCAAACTGACTGAAACTAAAATGCATTCCTTTTTCATTTCTTAAACAACATCCATACTGGAACTCACAATAGGAAATCTGAGATATCTTTGAGCACGAGAACAAAAAAAAACTAACGCCAAATCCCTCCATATAGTCAGTCATTCCCCTCTAACAACACTGGATAACTTGTGTGAGGCTGAGTGTGTGCGTATGCCTGTGTTTTGGTGGAGGTCTTCGGAGCGTTTGTTTATATCTGTGTAACCAGGCGAAGAGAGGGTGGTCAAAGACAGCAAGCCCTTAATCCCTGAGATAACAGTGGGAATGAGGGCAGGCAGACCACTGGTCTGCTCCGGGCTAATAAAAGAGAGCGTTTGAGACAGCGGTTACATTCCTCCTATGGGCCTGCAGGGTGTGACTCAGACTTTAAAGATTCAGTGTTTTGTTAACTCGCTAAAAAGGGAAGCGGGCCTGAGCCCTCGCTTCCCTCTGGAACCTCATTGACTGTGTTGTATGTGGAATCATTTCAACTCACATAATCAAGAAAATCAAATCATACTGAGAGTCTGTTCATGTGTTTCAACATTTACTCTCTGTCTAAAAATACAGTGATTGCATGGGCCCAGTATGTTGAAATGAACTATGAACACCAAGCAGTTGCCCATTAAGATTCAATTATGTGTTGACAGTGAGGTATTTAATGCATAAACATTAGCGCCCCCCCCCGAACAGATGCCTCTCCAGAGATGACGGCCTTTTTCATGGTAACTTCCAAAAGAGATGGAGCACTTGTTTGAATTAGCCGAACTCAAACAGGACTTCATTTTTCTATTTCATGGTGCCCTCATAGAGTGTCGCGAAGAGCCACACCAAACTTTTTCTCATGTGTCCAGTGATAATATTCCGCTGTTATAATGGAATGACTTTTGCAGGAACCAGCTTGCAGACATCTGTGTAAACAATTTAATTAAGAGCATGTTTGATGAATTATAGCTGGTGAAGGCACTGCCTGTTCTAATACTTCAGTTTCTTAATTACACCAGACATCCATGTGTTCATTCGCCTTGCCTGCCCCATATCCCCCCCTCCCCACCTTGCTCACAATGATAGAAATTGAAAAACTACAAAAGGGAAAGTGCATTTCACACTCTACTGAAGCAAAGCAAGCAATTTGAAATTAATCAAAACACAATAAGTTTACAACATGATAAAGAGGTGCTGTATATGAAATGAGGGGAGTCAATTTGTGATACTCGGCCCTCGGTTTAATATTACAGCACTTAAAATAGTAGTGAGCAAGAATTGCATTTGGACTCAATTGCGTTTTAGGTAAGAAATTTGAACTGTTTACATAAAAAAACACATGTCTGAATATAAAGTTCTTTTGAGTAAATGTAGTTTGCAAATGCGCTTTTCACATGAATAACAGACAGAACATATCCCTGTGAAAAAAGCCCTCAAGCAAACTGAATTTTGTGTCTTTCATGCAGACAGTTTTATATATAGAGGCGACCTTTGTTATTAAAAAAAAAAAAAAAAAAAAAAGTGCACCATCAGTGAGGCCAAGCATTGAATGTCAACACTCATAATAACAATAGCACTGACTTAACCCGGTGAACCTTGAATCGGAGAGGAGCACATTTCATGCTCAGGGTCGGATTATCATGTGTGACTCGGACAATCAGTGTATCTTGTTTCCTTTGAGGGGCCCATCAGACACGCCAGGCCAGTTCAAAAAAAAAAAAAACCGAGTCAGACATTTACACCAATTAGACAGGCTAAAGAACAGGAATACGGTGGAAAGGAAAATGCCTTTTGTTGATCTTACAGAAGTGACATAAAATATAGACCCCCATGACTCTATTTGTTCAATATTTGTTTACCTGGTTACTATTTATTAATTTCCATCTGCTCACCGTCCTTATTGCACGACAGCCACTTTATTCATTCCACATTTGGTTTGTTTTTTATACAACAGGTCACATAATTATTGCCAGTTGTGCTATGGTCCTTCATGGACTATGGTCACAATATTTATTGCACTGTTCCTTTTTTTCAAAACTGCTTTTGCTTTTGTTTACTTCACTGCTCTGCGTGTCTTGAATTGCCCCCCGGGGATAAATAAAGTTTTCTGAATTGAATTGAATGCATACAATTTACAAGGTAACTTGGAATTATTGCAGTTTGATGATGTATGATTTTGAAAATAGTTCATGTTTCTTGATTATTTCATCACTTTTGTACTCTGGATTACAGTATTTTTTAACTTAAAGCTTAAATAGTCTTTAATGAGCTAATTCATTTTCTAGTGCTCTGAAAGAGTTTTAATGAATTTTAACTATTACCAGCCAAAAAAAAAAAAAAAAAAAAAAATTTATACCTACTGTTTTTTCTTGGTTTGGCATTCTGACAGTGTTTAACTCCTTTTCATTCATCTACAACATCTAGGAATCCAACATGTTATGGACTTTCTCAAACAGATATAACTGTGCTGCATTTACAGAATGATATTTTTTTTGTATTCATTGTCAATTAAAAACCTGGTTTAAAACACTTTGTTAATCTTTCTTCCAATTTGTTTTTTCATGATAGTTCAACGTTAGTATGAACCAACTTTGTTCATGTGATTCAATATTCTAAATCGTTTGCCAACATACTATGATGTTGCCTGATGACGTGAAGCTAAAAATCCCCTATACTCTCTGTCTACCTCATAATCTATATTTGTGGCAGTAATCTATAAGGTCTCCATGTCTAGCTGGGGGATCACGGTGCACATCCCCCTCACTAGGAATGAGCACTATGTCTCCCACTCACAGACTTGGATTGGAATTCTGACGGGGAGATTAGGGAAGTTTCCAAGCTATTCAAACCTCCCTCCCCCTTTCCCTATTCTCTATAGTACTTGGCTTGGTGGCTGAATCCTCTCCCGCTCAGCTGGACCGGTCTATTTCCGATGTGCCTCTGATGCCATGTTTGGAGCGTGTCTCTGAATGGCTTGTACCTGTTTATCCCAGCAGCACACAGGCTTATGAGATGTTTTCCTCGAAGCTTACCAGGTGCTTTTCTCAGCTGGAATGCCTGTATGTTTAATTCAGACTCTTAATCCTGGCAAAAGTGGACCAAAAGCATGTCTTCTAAGTGCTTTTACTATCACAGAAATTTACCTCTTTCGCATCTTCTCCGGTTTGTCTGTTTAGCTCTCTCCTCAATGTTATGCATTCTGGCAAAAGAGAAAAGTTTCCACGAGCTGTTACACAAGTGTACTTGACGCATTAAACAGATTTGAATTGAGCCATAAGAAATTTGCAACAGCCAGCAATATCCATAATATAGATGCTATGTTAACAAAAAAAAAAAAAGCTGCTCCAAAAAGCATTTTCAGTAACGATGCAGAGTTGGTTTGGCAGCTGGTGAAATATTGACATGATGCCTTATAATTGCCACGGCCATTGTGGCAATTATATCTGATTTGTTTCGTCCAAATTTCATTCCCCAGTTATATTTCAGCTGTTTTACCAAATGTGGGTGAGGTGGGTCAGTGTGATAACTTTTTTTTTTTTTTTTTAACCAGCATGTCATTAGTTTGATAAGTTTAGTTATGACAGATTTGCCTTCAGGCCAGTATGTTTTTTGCAAAGAGTTTTTCTTGTTTGCAAACAAACAAGGATTTTTTCGGTGATCTGTTTTCTGAACTCAGCACTTGTCAAAATCTGATTGTTAAATTCGTTATTTCTATTTCATTAGAGCTAATGTGCTGCTTTTGATTTGTGAATGCGGTTCTGATGTTTTCTCACGGACGCCAGGGCGAATGGCTGTTCCCTCAGTGCAGCTTATCAGGATCAGATAAATAGAAATCATAAATAGATCAAACTGGTTCTTTGTTCATCTAATTTGGGATTACTATGTAGAATTAAGTGAGCAAACATGAGATGCAATCAATGCTAATCTCATTTAGAAAACATCTTGTGATGAAGCAATGTCTTTTTTAAAACTTATTTTCATCTTAGAAAATTAGCTGAAGTTTTTTTTTTCCCTTCAGTCACAAATTATTTGCACTCAGCAGAAAATAATAATATTGGCTGTTGTGATAAATAGAAATACAAAAGTCACTAAGTTTTTGCAAATTTTAAATGGATAAGAAATCAAAATGTATTTAGAGTCACCAACTTTTTAGTTTAGGAAACTTTCATTAACCCTCTCTTAGCCAGAAGACATGGAAGTCTACGCTCTCCATCGACGGTGACTGTTGGAAGCGCCGCTCCTTCCTCGAACCACAGCGTCTGGTGAGGCATGCATGATGAGACGAGGTCAGTTGCCGGGCAACAGAAGAAGCAATCATGGACATAAGCTGGTCTTTGACAAATCTGGGGCTTTGTCCAACGAGGCCAGCGACTCTGTCCAGCTGTAGATGTGACCGCGGATCAGGACGGAGGATATTCCTGCTTCTCGCAGACTGTGGCTGATTCTAGTGAGGAAATCAGAGTGAGAATTTTTATGCTGTTCAATTAACTATTACAACAAGATCCTGCTTTTCTGCTGGAGCATGGGATCCTAAAGTAAATATTTCAAAGTGCCTATTAAGACAGAAGCATGGATTAGGAAGAAATGACAACAGAGTGAAGAAAAACAGTTTTGTTGTACAAAACACCAATTACAAAAAAGTTGCAAAACATAAATGAATGTGATCATCTGTTTGTCCTTTTTGACATATACTCCATTGAAAACAGGACAAAGACAACATGTAATGTTTGACCTCATCAGTTTCATTGATTGTTGTAAATATCTGCTTATTCTCAATTTGATGGCAGCAACATGTTTCAAACAAGTTGGGACAGGAGCAACAAAAGACTGTGAAAGTTGTGGACTGATCCAAAAACACCTGTTTGGATCATTCCACAGGTAAACAGGTTCATTGGTAACAGGTGATAGTATCATGATTGGGTTTGAAAGGTTCATCCTGGAAAGACTCAGTCGTTCACAAGCGAGGATGGAGAGAGGTTCAACACTTTGTCAACATATGATTGTATAAAGGAGATTACTACATGGGCTGAGGAACACTTGATTGCATTCTGGTTTTATATAGGTTCTACACAGCAACTTCTCTGCAATCAGAGGAAGCATTATTAATATTATCTGTATCTGTCTCTGTTGGTCTGCATGTCAAAGTGTCCATGGGCAGGATGCTGAATCCCAATTTGCTCCCCAAATTGTTGTATGTGTGTGTGTGTGTGGATGGTTGAGCATTGAAATTTTGTGAGGTTCTTTGTATTGAAAGAATGAGCAAGTCTTGTATGACAGCCTCTGCACATCAGTGTATGAATGTATGTGTGTGTGTGTGTGTGTTGTAAAGAGCTTTGAATGGAGAAAAGTGCTGTATTTACCATTTACCATACAACTTATCCTACTGAATGCAGCATTGTGGAGGACTGGGTCTCTTCCAGCATGTACACACAATATACAAAAAGGTTCACGCTGGAAATGTCGCCACTCTATTACAGGGCTATACATCTATGACAAAAAACCACTGCACTTTTAGCGAGGGAGGAAACCCGTGCAGACACAAAGTGGCCGTGCACAATCAAACATTTATGACAGAAAATTATGAGTGTGGCCCCTGGACTTTAGTTACTGACTCCCCACGGTTCAAGTGCCTACTGTGCAGGAGCCACTCATGTGACTGCCGCTGCGACCCGTGGGTGACTGGAGCTGTCTGCGTTGGGGGGGGGTTTCACCGCTTTTGATAGCACTAACTTTAGCTCTCAGCATGTCACAGAAAAACCTACATCTGTATTCCCTCTGTACTTGTTAACTTGCACAGAGTGGGGGAAAAAAATAAACCAGGCTGTTAAGTATCTCTGTGGCTTTGTGTGTTTAAGTGCTCGGGGCTCCGGCAATCTGAGCGACCAACACTGCATTTGCAAAATATGCTTAACATACCTGCAAAATCCATTAAAATAATCGGTTCTTTATTTGAGTGTAAAATGATGGATTCACCCAGAAATCAGATGAGCTGCTGTTGTACATTTCCTCTTTGTGTTTTTTGACATTAATTGTTTTGCTACCAAACCAAAATTTACTCAGCAAACACAGGAAGAGCATTTTTCACATTGCTGATGATATATTTTTTTCTGTTCAGTCTTCAATCTTTCATACCTGCTCTATCTTTGAGGATTTCAAGCTATAAATTTAATGGGAACTAATCAGTCCTCCTGCCCTTTACCAAGAAGGAGATGGACATTATAAATGTCACCAAGATAAAACACTTTAATTATCTAAGACTTAAATGAATTGCTTCATCTGTGCCAAAGAATTGCAGCGTCTACTGTTGGATGTAGCATCCAATTTGGATAGTAGGTTAATCTGCCAGTGTCACATCAGGCCAAAATCTCAATAATTAATATTTAATCCCATTGGTCACAACAGTTAGTGTAAAAAAAACATTTTCTGTAAGGCTGTGAAAATGTTACTGAATGATGTATCAATGCATTTCCAGCAAATGTTGAAAGGGTCTCAATATAATATGTGCATGATCGGAGTTGTTATCTTCCTGGTGCATCATGGGTAGAGGATGTCTGCATCAAAGCTCCCAAACAAATGTGAGAAAAGTGTTTTAACATGAAGACAGGATGAAGATTTTTGGTGCGCATCATCTTTAAGGTGTTTCGTATCGATATATGCATTTATTCAGAGAGTAAACAACAGGATACATTTACATACTATACATTACATTTCTATAATATGTTCCTGCCTGAACTGTTGATTCAAGGCAGGATGGATCCATGCTTTCATGTTGTTTACGCCAAATTCTGCCGCTGGTCCCTTGAATGAATTTATCAGAGTCCTGCAGTCAGTGTGTCGTCATTCGCCGCGTCGTCCACGAACACCCCGTTAATGCCACGGCTTGAAAAGGTTATCTTGATAGGTCAGCTTCATACATGTAAACAACAAGCCTCTAGACACCATGACATACATTTTATCAGCCACTCATTTACATTAGCTAATTAACAGCTTTCGATATCGCCTTAATTAACTTGGCAAAAAGTCGCTCGCCATCAATTTAGAGATGATCACAAGTGGCCTTTATTTTCTTTTCTTTTTTGGGTAGTGGTGCCATAAATTCATGCAGCTCTTTTATAACAGACATGACTGAAAACATTTGCATGAAAAAAAAAACAAGTTACAAACTCAATCGAAATGGTTATGCAGTCACGCTTAAACAGTTGTTTTTGTTTGCCTCTTCATTATATTTTGCAGTTTTGGTAAATGGCTGCATTTACTCGGTGCTTGTATCCACAGCGCTTCATAATTCGCCTCTCATTCACACACACACACACTAATGGCAAAGAGCCACCGTGCAAGGTGTTGGCCTGACCATCACAAGCAATTTGGGGTTGGGTGTCTTGCCCGAGGACACTTTGACATGTGGACAGGCGGAGCTGGGGATCACTAAAACTAATTGTAATACAGCCACTGTAGTTGCAGGACGCGGATATTTGCATTTTCCCTGCAAAACTAGCACCAATTAGCTTGGAGACAAGTTGGTACATATTATAGGCAATCATCACATTTTCCTTTTTGTGAGTGATGGTGTGCTCACTCTTTTCAGTTGTTGGTTGGCTGACATTTTCTCTAACACATGAAGACTTACGAGGTACCTCACAGAACCTTTTAGAGTCTCACGCACTCGACTGACACATTGTGGAATGAATTAAAAGCAGAGTCTTTATTTGTTCGCTCACCGCTGGATCCGTTTCATGTATCCAAAGGAGATGAAATGTGGCACAGGTTAGACAAATGGCTTCTGGATGGTCGCTTGAGAATCACTCTGTTCTCATGCCCCAACAACAAAGACGCTCGCAGCGATGCAGCATCTCAGCACATGCACGAAACGAATTTAGTACATGAGAAGATATACAAGACGGATAAAGTGGAAAGGCAAAACAAAACAAATCAGATGAACAAATTATGCACGGCGCTGACAGGGCCTTTCATTTTTGGCAGGTGCTCGCGCTATATCAATCGCTTAAAGTGTGAGATTTTTATTGAACTAAATGGTATGCACGAGTAACAGCTGGGGCCACTGCATTAAAATGTAATGAGTGCATAAATAAGGACAGAGATGATGATGAGAAATACAGGGGCCTGCTGGGATATTGCACCTCTCTGAGGTAGCGTGGCTGGATACTAACTAATGTCTGCCAGGGGTGTGTGTGTTGCGATTATGCAGGAGAAAGGGAAGCTATCATTATGTCCTTAAATCATTTGGTTAACAATTCTTGTGTGAACATACGATCGGTGCAACTCTTGCTCAGGTTAAAAGGCTTGTTATTCAGTCCACTTGTTAAAAATTGTTGCAGTTTCGGCCCATTTCTGTGGATTTTATCACAGTCCTTTGCACTGTGAGTGGACAGGTTTCCTGCTCTCTTACCTGACTGAAAACAGCTGAACCTAATCAGCAGGTGAGGACAAGGCTTGGCACAAGGAGTGGAATGCAATGAAGAAAGCACCATGTAAAATGTGCATGTAGAGGATGAGATCCACCCTATTAAAAAAAAAAAAAAAAAATCACAGTAGGCATATGCGTGGAAAATGCATCTTCTATAAATGGGAAAATAATGACATCTTTTGTGAAATGAAGGATGTGCACAAATAGTCTTTCATATATAGTCTCGACTCAGCCTGTTCTCGCTCCCCACATGTCAAACACAGCTGATTCCAAAAAAGTTGTGACGCTGTGTAAAATGTAAATAAAAACCGAATGCAAATCATTTGCAAACTGTTTACTGACAAGAGTTTTACAAAGTGTTCCTGAGCCCATGCAGTAATCTCCTTTTTACAGTCATGTGTTTGACAAAGTGTTGAACCTCTCTCCATCCTCGCTTGTGAACGACTGAGTCTTTCCAGGATGAACCTTTCATACCCAATCATGATACTATCACCTGTTACCAATGAACCTGTTTACCTGTGGAATGATCCAAACAGGTGTTTTTGGATCAGTCCACAACTTTCCCAGTCTTTTGTTGCTCCTGTCCCAACTTGTTTGAAACGTGTTGCTGCCATCAAATTGAGAATAAGCAGATATTTACAGAAATCAATGAAGCTGATGACACAATGTCCCAACTTTTCTGGAGGCCAACCCGAACTGCAACCATTTCACATTAACCAGGAGTTTATTATTATTCTCAGCCAGCTTTATTCTGAAGTGCAAAGCAGCACCTGGAGTGATATGTAGAGTGTCATAGCTTGACCACGCTGCTGTATTTGAGGAGCCGGGAGTGAGAACATGTTGTGAGAACTAGCGAGTCACTGCTAGGTCACACTATGTTTTCTAATGCTTTCCACTCTTTCCCCGGCTTTCTCCACTCTGCCCTGATCCAATGTACTCGAAACATCAAAAAGACATTTTTATTCCCTCCAGAGTTTCCTTCCCTCCATATATAAAGCACAAAATACATGTGATAAAAGTGCCATGATATCTTCCTTTTGAACCTCTGGGAGATGTTTTTATATGCTTCCGAGGATACCTGATGAGGTTTGTTTGGCAGTCTTGCTTCGCTGTGGGGAAATCTTGCACGGTAGAACCAAGCTGTGGCCTTCGGGGTGTCACATTTGTAGCAATATAACCTTTGAGATTGACAGGGGGGACAGCAGGAAAGTATAAGCTGTACTCAATCTCGGTCTCACACTGACTGCGAGGCAGCACGTAATTTAATAAATTCTTCAGAGAAACTCGGGGAAAGTGCGAACAGGTGTGTCCCTACAGGAGATCCGTCCCCAGTCTTCGGCGAGGTCTGGGATCCACACCTTCTGTGTAAGATAATGCAGTTTGTTTAATACGGGGCGAAGACGCTCCGCAGTGTTTGCTTTGGGAGCCCGCTTTATTATCCCTGGGGATAAAAACTTTAGTATCTCCAGAGAGAACTATAAAACCGAGTGGGTTTGGCTCCACTCGCACCTTCAGCAGCTCTGGTGATTTTAAGATTCTGCTCCCACAGCATCAGTCGGTGCCATTAACAGAATATGGCCATGCTGTGCCCTGCTGCAACACACACAAACGCCTCCTCCACCACATACGGTTTTATGGATGCGTAACAGCGCACACACCAAACATCCCCGTTTGTAGCCCACATGGTTAGCGTTGTGAAATACCTGCACAGCTCAGCAGCACCGACATCATTTAAAGCACTCTGGAATTTATTTCACCGTAAATATTTTTTTTAAATAATATGCCTGGATGAAATAGTTTGGCAACTGTAAAAGCAGCCTTTGACATTGAGTTCAAGTTCAACTATATTACATAAAAAGGACGTCAATTGGAGTGTGCAGAGATTTTTAAAAGCGACAATGCAGAAGTTGCACACTCGCAAAACTAAATTTCAGCTCAGAGGATGGGCGACAAAGTTGCATAATATGTGATGCATATATATTTTTCCCTGAATTGTCATCCTTGTGTAATGTAATTGAAAGTGTTTACATGAGCACTAATTAAAAAAAAAAAATCAGATAAGTCAGTTGTTTGATTTCCAAGTGGTCTTTGTACAAAACATTGCGTAAGATGCTTCATACATAAATGAATTTAGAAAAAAAAAAATTGGAAAAAGAAATCACGTGTTCCGTTTTTTTCTTTTTGTTCTGAGGAGGGCTAAGATAAGATAAGATAAACCTTTATTCGTCCCACAGTGGGGAAATTCACAAAGTGTAGCTAGTGCATCCAACAACCTATACCACATCACTGCTAATGTTATGACCATGTCCTTTACACCAGCTGTCTACATATGTTCACCTGATACTGCAGCCTACATGCACCTTGTTTGAAGTCTCTCGACCTATAGAGACACTGTATGAAACAGGCTATTGGTAACCATTGGAAACCAAACACCCACTTTCTGCGCAGGAGTGAAGCAGATTAACAACAGCAGCGAGCATTCAAAAAACACACACTATTGAGAAACTAATATTTGATATTTAATAATACTTCTCATATATGAATACAGAGCAACCACTGTTTTGCAGGTAGGAATTAATCTTCCGTCTAATAAGTAGACATTCCAGGCTTTGTGTGAAAAGCCAGCCTTGGCAGGAAGTTCTTTTTTTTTTTATAGACATGCATCACATACTTGTTAGAGCTGATTTGTGCACTTCACCTCGTCCAACTTATTTTCATGTGATGGATAAGTTGTTGGCTACGAATTCTATGAAAGATGTACTTCCTGCATAATCTCTCCAAAAGTTTCTGCAGCTTTGTTTTGGCTCAGGTTTCAGAGTCTTTTCTCTCACAGCGAGCGACTGGAACACAGAGCGAAAAGGTGAAATGGAAGTCACTCTGATTGAGAAGAACTCACTGTGATTCTTTATTCCAGCTTCCCAAAGGCAGTTTTCAGTCCCAACCAGGGCTGTGGAAGACTTTGAAGAATTTTTGCTTTGGTGCAGAAGGTTAACAAGTGTGATGCTGGACGGACATAGCTCGGTTATTCATGGGTGCTAGTTTCATGTAGTTGTGCTTTTCCTGTCATTCATGAGACAGGGACAACATCCAGTCTTTAACTGACAACCTGTGACAGCTTTAAATCACTAGCGTGGAATAACACCTGGGCTCTGAGTCCTCGATGTGGAGAAAATAGAGACGGTAGAACTTTAACCATTAATGGCTGTTTGTGTTTTCAGCCTAACTGGAGCAAGCGAGAACATCTGGGTTTTTAAAAAAATCACAATTTAAGAGCCTTCATGCCTGCGACAATAAGATACAATTAGCTCCTGGCAATGCGATCCAGGCATTTGTCACAATATTTCCATGTGCAAAGACGGCGAGGAAGAAGACAAAGAGGAAATTGCAGGAACAAAATGTAGGTGGCGTACGAGCAGTCAGAGGTCGGCCTCGATCGCCGAGCTCGCAGTAAAATGGTCTTCGCAGCTCTGCTCTATCATCTCTTCCATCTCCTCCTTTCACGGAGGAACAGAAATCCTCCTGGTTCTCCGCTCTGGCACGTTCATGTGCGACATGTTGCTTCCGCAGCTGCATCGACATTCACCATCCATCTGCGGCTTTCACTCGCGTTGCGGTGAAGTGCTCATTGTGTCGTCACCATTGAAAACACAACAATTACAGGAAAGAATTAGAAGTAAAAACGAGTAAAGCTTGGGGGGGAGGGAGGGTCTCACGTTGCACCAACTGGTTGCACATGATTACGGGTTGATTTGCTCCTCCGGGTGAAAGTTATGACAATTAATTCATAATTTCTGAGCTTTGAGAATGATTGCTTGTCAGGCCTTCCTGCTGCTGATGCTTGGACTGATTTGCTGAAATGGGTCCCAAGTAATACGACATGACAATGCTTCAGCCTTGATCACTTTCCATCTAACTGTATTTGTTCAAATCAGCATTATTATAACCGCCACAGCTGAGTGATGCCAATGCGGAGGTGCCTTCAGCTGCATATTTTTGGAATAGGTTTTGAATATTTCATTTCATTTCTTTTAATGTGCGTCGTGGATTAATTTGGATAATTATTGTTTCATTAAGAAGGTGTTAAAGGGGAAATTTTGTTATATTTCAAAGTGGCGTATTCCCCATAAACGTGGCCGTCGTGACTCTACTTACTTTGCACTCACTCATCTCCGCTGTCGAGATTCAAGGAAATGAGAATTCTCGCAAAACAATATATATACGAGAGCGAGCGGCACAAGCCTCCCACAGCTTTCCAAATAAATCTGTCAAATGAATATGAAAAGTTCAGTTTGCCAGAAAATCTGGTGATGCATTTCTGTGATGGCTTTTTTTTCTCCTCACTTGCTTACAGATGGACATAATAAAGAAATCTCACCAAAAAAATCTGATTTTTGGTTTAAAGAGAAGAAATTTTGGGACTTTTGTTTGATTGACAGGTTTTCAACAGTAAGAGGTGATAAAGAAGAGTAGTTCTAACTTCAGGCTTCAAAACATCCCTTCATAAATATATGGCTGCTACTGTATGTATGATTTTCTATAGCAAAAGCCATTGCCTAAAATCTGAACATTCATCCCAGTAAACCTAACTTTTGCACAACAGTTATTCAGCGTGTGTGTCTTCTTCTCTCAGAACAGATTTATCCTCTGACTCACTACTGCCTGTGGTGTTTTGTGTTAATGAGTTGGGTTGAGTGTGAGGTTCCCAACTTCCATGCATGCTAATAGTGTTCGAATATTTCTGCTGATATGAAATCTGGCTGATATGGCGCAATAATTTGTTTTGTGACAGTTTTGTTTTAAATATATTCCAGAGAGATTTAAAAGATAGGAATACATTTTAGTTAAAGTTTGCTTGCAGACATTATTAATCGAGCAAAGATGTTTTGATCCTCGGGCCTGTAACCCTGAATGATGTCGGCCTCGTCCAGAGCGACTAGCACCCAATTAAAAAGTCATGTTGCACTGAGCCCCTGTAGGAGTGTGACACATTTCCTCTGTCTTCACAATGCCATCTTGTGGTAATATCCTATGCAAAACATAAGCAGCAATAGAGCCGTTACTACTCATCCTGTGATTCACCTTGTAAATTAACTAGATTTTAATTATAGCACATTACAACCACTGTATTTCAAGGGCATTTGCCTGTGTAACATTACACTATTGGAAATGATAATAATGTCACAGAAGGAAATGAGAGGGTGGAAAAAAAGCTTGTTTAAATAGCCACTGTATTTCTGTGTGTAAGGTGGAGAGATGTGTTCTCAGTATCTTTTTATTTCACCTTTGTGTAATGGACCTTGCTGCCTATTTATAAGCATTAAAGTTACAAGAGTAAAATGCCAGCCAAATAAAATAATGAGAATAAAACCAAAAAGTGTAAATGGTTTTTTTTAAATGCATTTTCTTCTTGACAAGACTTGTTCGTGCACATTTATTTTCTTTAAGCTTCCACAGAACCTGCTGTGTGCTCCAACATGAAAACACTTTCTTTCTGTGTCATCCACAATAACAAAGAACAATTCATTTTAAAATGCCGCACATAATCCGCGCACATAAGTTTGCACATATGGCAATTTTCCTGTTCATGTTTTAATAATGCAGTGATACTGTGAACAGATGATGGTGCACGTGCCTTTTGCACTTCACTGCCATTTTTTTCTCTGCATATGCTACGATCGTGCTGGAGCTTTGTAACATATGACAGCTGGTGATAAACTGAATTTTGCACTGCAAAATGTTGTTTCATTCTTTCTGTAAGTTGTGTTTTAATAGCTGAATAGAAAATGTAACAAGCACTGACAAGCACAATAAGCATCTATGCAATGGAATAAATATACATTATATAAAAATTATTAATGTGGGATGAGTCTGTCATGGGATTTTAACGCCCTGAGGGGAGTCTCTCAGACAGAGGTTATTCTGAGGCTGCAGAGAAATCCAACGGGAAGAGTATGCTTCATGCAAAGTGCTTGTCCAATCATCGAACAGCTTCCCTGACACCTTTCAGAATTTTTCAACACCACCAAACTGACATGAACTTCATGCGGTCGATGGTGATGATGGTGGAATTTTTCCCTTCCTTTTGCCTTGGCCACAACATGAGCCGGGTGGTTTCAAGCGCACCCCGGCTTTAACCCTACCCATGGCCCCGACCTCAGCTATCTGCGATCTAAAGCATTTGATTAGTGGAGCTTATCAGATGCCGCGACAGCTCAGAAGGACAAAGGACGTCCGTCTCTTCATTTAATCAAGTGGCATGTCCCAAAGGTTTGCGACTTTGCCCCGTGTGACCTTGAACTGATTGTGGTTATTGGCTTGGTCCTGTCAACATTTACTGTGCATGCTGCATTCTTCACAATCAAGCCCAACGCCTGCTCTGTGTGACCTTTGTGCGACGTCCATGGGACCTTGTGTTAATAAATGCAGTGTATTGTTTGTTGCATTGCAGATATCGCTCTTCTTTGTACAGTCGGCCTTCTCGCCTCCACCTCTCGCTGCACAGCTGCCTACGCTTGTCCACCATTTTTTTTTTCATCCACTTGACATTGTTTCACCTTTCACCTTGTTTCTCACTACTTATAATTGCACAGTTACTGCAATAGTTTGCTGCAGCTCCAGAGTCTGGAAATAAGAATTTTCTGAGAGAACTCCTACAGCGAGTATGCATATATACGAATGTGAAAGCAGAGATAAGGAGCAGACTACAGAACAGCAGCTGTGTGCCCACTTTTTTGCAAAAGGTGTGTTCAGACAGAGAGAGAAGTAAAGTTTCACCTTGTGTCATTCACGCCAATTTAGCCACTGGACCGTTTTATGCAGTCTGTGTTTATTTGCCCCGTGTGCTAATAGAGTATTTCTTCAACCATGTGTTCATCAAAGAGTGAGCAGTGGATGCTCATTTGGCCAGCTATTACGTTACACAGTCCAGTTTTGCATCACATTGTTTAAAATATTGTTCCGAATTCTATTATCATAAAATATATATTACATAGCTGGGTGAAAAGATGTGTTTGAATTCATTTTGACGAATCAGATTCAAGACCAACAAAGTGGAAGTGAAGTATAAATAATGTTAACTTAGTAACCTGCATCATGATACTGACAGATTAGCATTTGAGTTCTTGAGGAAAAAACAAAACAAAACACCACAACACAAAATCAGCGAGTTGAGCTACCTGTAGGTCAGCGAACACAGAATGAAACCAAAGATCTTCTTTTCATCTGATGTTTGAAGTGTGATCATGTCAGGTCATTTGATCTCCTCAAAAAGTATGGACGTTCCCAAATTTGAGAAATGTATAGTCGGCTATGTGATGCAACTTTTTACTTATATTTACTGCATCCAGCAGCCAGAAGTTGAGACAAACCGGAAATGGAACAAAGAGAGAAAGGTGCAGGCAGCATGAGGTCAACAGGAGTGTGGCTGTGTGTGGGTTCAGCTCAGCCTCTGACTGATCTCACCAGGAGCTTCACTTCTCTCTGCTGATTCCCTCCAGTCTCTCTCCTGTTTCCTCTCATCTCTGTGAAGTCGATTCATAAAGCGCAGCAGAAAAGCCAGTTGTTGCTCAAGCTGAAGCATTTTGAACCTGGTCGGACGCATCTTTGCATCACGCCGCATCTCTGCAGTGACTTCGCCTCTAAAATTCACCTCTCGTACTATCTGAACATACAATAACTCACCTCGCACGGATTTCTGACAATTTTTCTTTTTCAGGCTCAACTGACCTTCGCTAAAGTTACGTCTCTTGAGACAATTTATTCGACTTCGTGCAGCTCCGCCTGGAGCTGCAAAAGACTTTTTCCACATACGTATGCAGTCCTACTCCATAAGACCTGTAAACAAACTCTGAGAAGTAAAACCAGCACAAATCCCCTTTAAGAGTGACAGCTGGGACGAGGTGTCAGGAGATACATTCATTTAGATTTAGCCCAGTTTACTAGTAACTATTGTGAGTGATGAGAATTCCCTAATAGTGAAATAGGTGGAAGAACTCACATATGCAAATAAGAGACACTGAGCTCGCCAACATATATTAAGATTCTTTAAAACCTACAGTCTGAGGCCGGAGTCTGGCAATGCAAATTATAACAACAGTGTGAACAGGGCCGCCTGAGACAACAAGACAAGGGATTTTACTCGATATAGCTGGTTCGTTATCCACTTTTAAAAGAATGAATAATTGCTTCCCTATAGTTTGCATTGCTTTTGCTGCACACGCACACACACACACACACACTTTTACTGTTAATGACACATTGTTGAACCACTCGGTTCTTTGAACAAAGCCATCCTATCGCACAGTGGTGACTTTCTTTTGGTGTTATTTTTCCTTCAAGAAAAACTTTGGATAACACCTGAAAGCATATAATTGGACTTTTTTTCTCCCTTGCCGACCCAATTAGATTTTCAAATGGAGAGCAGTGAGTTTTATACCGGGCTCCACACACTAGGAGGCCGTCACCTGTTTACGTGAGACACTGAAAAAAATGTATATCACCATTCCCAAAGGAAATCGATGCTATCACTCTATTTAAAGACGCAACTCATGTGTGCAGTATGTTAAGTGTTTACAAAAACTACAAAGACCAGAATGAGCGTTTGAGGCCAATTCTCTCTCCCAAGAGGTAACTGTTGGCTTGTACTGTCATCACATATCAATATCCAAGATTGCTTCAGCGTGCAGAGATGAGCCAAGCAAAGTGATAACTTAAAATCTGTCGTTCGTGATAGCTACAAAAGAAAGGGGTTTCAGTCTGATTGGAAGAATTAGACAGAAGCAAAGAAAGAAAAAGAGAGAGCAAATAGAAATATAAAACATCACATTCAAAATCCATTTTAACTCCCGACTGTGTTCACTAACATCGCGTGGCCACCATCTTCTGGTGTGCAGAAAGTGACGGTCGTGATTCGAGGAACTGCACTGTCATTTGTAATTCTGTGGTCGAGATGTTGACAGCCGGTGCCTGGAGGTAAAATACGAGCCTGCCATGCAGCTCACGTAGCTGTTCCACTCGCAGCCCCTGATTCTCTGTGGGGAGATAGTAATACTGAAATGCTTTCTGTTGATGTGTGCACAAGGATAGACAGATTTAAATGGTGAAGTAGCTTAGCTAGTGTACTGCTCAGGGACATCATTGTGAACACATATGTAACCTATGAAAATGTCCAAGCGTGACCTCAGTTACCAAGCAACCGGTACAACTGAATTGATTACTCTCTTCCCTTAAGCCTAAAACAGATCTGGCATTTTCAGAGCTCCCGCTTCTAATTTTTCTTAGACAAAAGGCTGGTGTCCTATAATTCCTAAGAATGCAAAAACGCTCTTTATGCACAGAAAGTGTTTCACCACAACGACATGATGATGTTAAAAAGGGAACATGCAATAGCTTGACACTGAAATATGAATATGAGTCTCGTGGTTGGAGAGGTGGGTGGTTCGTTTGTCCTCTGCCGTGACCCTTGTTCCAGCCTCCCCTCATTACAAGTGTTTTATAGTGTGTAAAGCTGCACTTTTTCTTCTATAACCATGAAAAAAAAAAACAGGCTCAAACACACAGATTTTAGTTTAGTTATCTACAATTATGAAACAATCAGCTAAAAACAGCATACCTAATTCGTGTTATTGTGACATACTGGATGGCAATTTGGTGCATTGTCGCCAAATGCCTTTGCAGTGGAGGAATATAATTATCACATTACACACACCTTTTTTTTCTTCAATGCAACACACAATCCGCATAATATTTTGAAAGGTGCCGTAAAAATAATGTTGATTTTGATGATTGCAACCGAAGCAACCCAGATGTGCGCCGCGTCCCCGGCGTCAAGGTTTACCATGTTCTGCGCTGCTGTGGAGCAGCGGCTCATTAGACGTGGCCTACCTGAGTGCTGTGCTATTTTCTGCACTTAAACGGAGGCCATCATCACCAGAAGAAAGAGTTTGAATGTGTAAAATAAGCTATGTTCCATGTGTTCCTGATAAGTGTATAATGGCTGTTGCTCTGAGAAGCAGCGAGGACCTTGTTATGTGAAGATGCTCTGCAGCGTGTTAACCCTGTCTGCACCAGGCAGCAGCATGTTTCATCCATCTCTGTTTTCTGACAGAGCAGAGAGACATTAGTTCATTCATTTTCCACATCCAACCACAAGTTTTTTTTAAGCATGACCACATTGTTTCCTGACCGAATCCAATGATGATGAAGCTCCCCAAAGTAGTCATTTTAACTCAAACAATGTCGTTTCTGTAGCGTTAACAAGGCACTCATTTCAGTCCAAATCATGACTTTTCCCTAAACACAACCAAACCTTAACCATATTTTTCACCAGTGATCTCTACAGATTTTGAAAGATATAGGAAAATGATATTGTCCTGCTGATAGGTGCATCACATCAGAAACGCTTCTGTGCATCATTCCAGAGGACATGAAACATTTAATTTGTTAATGACTTGTTGGTTTGTCAATTTAATCATGACCCCAATCTTACATTGAGCTTAACCGAGTAGTTTTAGTTGCCTAACCTTAACCAACCCATAACTGTATAAGTGACATATGGGAAACATGCCTAACATAAATAAGATAAGATAAACCTTTATTCGTCCCTCAGTGACATAACATATTTAAAAAACCAACATAACATAGATTATTTTTGCAATAGTCATATGGGTCATTTTGGAAGCCAATTACAAATGACACATTTTGTTATTTAAATATGAGGACGTAAATCACACAAACCCTTTGTGTTCATTTCATTTTCATTATACATTCTCAAACATTCTGAAGCCAGAATATAGTTTTATTTCAATTATGTCACAAAAATATCTGAAAAATATCAGATTCTTACCAACATCTATCATCCATATTATCTTGCATGCTCTTTGACGGCCTTCCTTTTCAGTTGATTAACGCCATCTGACGTCGGCAGGTACAGTATGTTTTCCAGCTGTGGTCTCTAATTGTAGTGACATATGTTGCCTGCTAACTGCAAATGTGCTTATTATATAGCTCATTGTAATTCCAGGTAAAACATCATGCACAACATTTTGATCTCTAAACTGTCTAAATGTGTCAATATGTTCTGAAATGCGAACTGAAATCGGCTGTTTGTACCGTATTTGGACCTTCAACCTTGCAACTTCGCACGTCCGAAACGAGAATATTAGATTCTTCTCAAGACAAGCTGCTCTGAACTCTCCGTTCCATTACCAGACTGTCAGTACGTCACGGTGGGAGAGCACTGCCTTTAAAGAGGATGAGAGGAGCCTGTTATGAAAGACAGACTGACCCCGGCGCCTCGCTCTGGGAGCCACCAGACCCTGAAAACAGTGAGCCGCAAAGCACCTCAAACTCATAGGGGCTGTCCAACATACAGGTCAATTTACACGAGGTTTGTTTATTTGAGCCCAGACCGAGTTCGATTGTCCCCAACTTCCCCTGCTGCTCTGCATTCACTTTTTTTTTTTTTTTTTTCTTACTGTTGTTCACGTTGGTGGAACTTTTGCGTAAAACTTTCATCAATAAAGTTCAGCTCGTCAATTTTTGTTGAATACAATTTTTAAAAAGGTGCCTGCAAACATTTCCAGATTGATAAGTCCTTTGAGCTACTTACATGTTGAAAACACAGTGGGCAAAATTCTTCCTTTTTATGCTTCAAGTAAAAAGATTTGGTGCTGCCATTTATTAGTAGTCTCTGTTTATCTTACTGATCTATTGCGAGTTAGTCTGATTTCACTGCTGTTTCATGAGATAAATGTAAAAAGCTATGCATGAATTTAAACTTTAAATGAACCACCGCTCCAAAATGAATGAGACTTCTGACCTTTCCTAAAAGTAGTGTACCAGGCGAACTACATTTGCATTTTTGCCGCCTTGAACACATTGAGTAAATGTTTCTGTATGCTCAGCTGAATTCTGTGGAATTTGAATTATAGTCTTAAGATTGAATATGTGAGAAAAATGTAAATCAAAGTTTTTAACATTAAGGTTGATATTAATATTGGTTCACATTATTTTTTATTATATGGCAATAAAACCATCATGTAGACTTTAAACTTAAATTAACTTGTTGCTGAAGACTTGAGAATTGGAATTTGGAACTTGTGGACACATCTGCTCCAAACTGATGTTGACACGAAACATAGGACCAAAGTTCAAATATACTGAGAAATGCAGATAAAATGGCCTTGGAATTATAATTAATCTGTAGACACCAGACTAATGCATCATTAAGTATCATAAAACGGCGACAGAGAAATGAAACATTGCAATTCCATGCAACTGCGGGATTACGTCAGACCTTCTACTGATTACATGAATATGATTTAATTTCATATTATTAAATTATATACTTCAGTAGAGCTTAATTCAAGCATTTGATTTACTTTATGAATTGCTAATTAAGAGAAATATCCAATGATTGCTGCACAGAAACATACAGTTCTAAAAGTAACGGCGTGGGAGGAAAAGTACACATTATTATGTGCAACCGCAGAATTAAAAAAAAAAAAAAAAAAACCTGACCTGTGTTATCCACAATCCTGTGACTCATGCTCAGAAAGATAAGCTTCACCCAAAGGAGGTTGTGCAGGAGCGGCTGAAAGTGATGCAACAGGGAGGTAAGCACGCAAGATAAAACGATATAACAACTGCCCATCAAATCCATCTGATAGCAGGTGATATAAAAATGAGCAAAAATAAATATGGAGCTATTTAAGTCTTGTCAAGACATAACAAAAAAATCTCATCTTGTGTAATGATGATGTATTATTTCATCACGAGTGCAATGTCCACTTGAAAAAAATGCAGTTTGGAAATGAGCGAATGTGGTGACATTGAGTGTGTCCTCTCGATTTACATGTGATTTTTTTTTTTGTCAAAAACAACACACTGTCCAAAATACAAGACTTGTGAAATATCTGAACATCACAAAGATGCACTGGACGTCCTAGATGGAGTCATGACCTCATCATGTGTGCAACTGTACACACACAAAAACATGGCTGTGTGTCTTGTGCATTGTTTTCTGTAATAACACTCAGGAGATTGAAGGATATAGCCCTTATCAAGTTTAAGGTACCACTCTGAATGCAGTTAACTTTATCACCACCAGAATCTTAAGCCCTTCTGTTCCCGGCCTTTGTCGAGTGACCATCGCTCGCTGCCCTTGCACAGAGAGGTGAGGTCGTCCCTTCGTCTAACGCTGACGTGTTCATTTTGTCCGAGGAAGGAGTTTTCATCCCGTGTGACAAGAAGCCTGATCAAGCACATGTCTTGATGAATTAGGAGTGGCTGGCTTAATTTGGCTATCTTGCAGACATATTCAGGGAGGCAAACAAGATGTGCAGAACAATGCGGGATGGACACGCGAACAGCGCGACCCAGCATGAACTAAAGTCAGGTCAGGTTTATGTGTGTAGCCTCGTTCCTGACCGAGACAGGACCTCTCCAAAAAAGACTCCAAAAAACAATAACAAAAAAAAATCCCTGCTGAGCAATTTGGTGTGTTCCCTAGTGGGAGGCCAGTGAGGGATCATGTTCAATTCAATTCAATTCAAAGAACTTTATTTATCCCCGAGGGGTAATTTAGTGTTGTAGTCACAGTAATGACTCCGACTGGTTGGATGGAGTTTTAAGTACATTTTAAACTATCTGACACATTCACATGTGAAAAAAAAAAAAATATTGGGAACTTCTTTAATTAACTGTGTGTATAGTACTATTCAAAACAGCAGGTGCTTATAGGAAGAAAAGGAGAATACTGTAAACTTTAGTATGGTTTCAATACATTAACTATGCAAGTCATATTGATCTTCTTCCTCATAACACAGAAAAATCCAAAATGAATTAAATGAAAGAATTAATGGACGACACTTTCTGTCATTTATTTTCTTATTTTCCACCATTTTCTGATTGTAAAAGCATCTAAATTTGTTTCATGAGTAGCAAACAGTTCCAGATTTTAAATATCAATATTCCTGGCTTTTGACACGGATCTTCCTCCTGACAGAATATTAAAGCCTTCTGATTTCATTTTTTAACTTGTAATAAATTCAGAGGCGATAATCAAGCAACAAACACAAATGTGTGAATTTATTTGTCTTTAATGACGTGGATGATTAACCACAATTAACCTACATCATACCTCCATTCAGAAAAGGAACACAGCCCACAAAGAAACTCAGAAACACTTCGTCCTTTCCAGTGAGGAGATTTGCATAAAATTGGAAATGTGTCCCACAGAGAAAACCAAGACATCACGTACAGATACATATTCAAATGCTCAGCAAGGTTCAGTTCCCCGACAAACAACTATGCTGGGTGCGTGATCTGAGCAGAAGAACAACACTGTGCATTTGCCACTTCTTCCCGGAACAGTGGCATCCTGCAGGAAGCACCAAAAAAACAAAACATACTTATAAGAAACAATATCTCCTGTCCTGACAACAGGAGGCCAAACTTGTCCAGTCAGACGAAACAAATGTGGCAGGAAACAACAGGTGGGTTTAGACTATGTGTTTTGCCTTAATACCTCTGCAAAGTAAGTTTTTAGTCTTGTTTGTTTGTCTGTTAGCAGGATGTCTCCAAACCTCGTCAGCAGATTCCAACAGAATGTGGCAAACAAAAGAATTTATTTGTTTTAAAGGGGATCTGGATGGCACAGCACCACCATGTGGTCAAGATTATGTTTTGGCTCGTAGCTCCAGAGCTGTGAAGTGTGGAAACATTTTTTTTTTTCTGGATTCTTCGATGCCTGTTGTCCACATTCATCATCCATTCCAAGTTGCAAAACAACATTTCTTACATTTCTGAAAATAGCGCAAAAGTGTTTTCATGATTTTCTAACTTCTGAAAATTATGTATAATCTTCCCTGAATAGTGCTGGGCATGAGTGCATGTGAGCATATAAACATTGTTTCCATCCCATATAGTTTACCTTAATTGTCGCAGGCATTGTCTTTTTCACATAAATTATCGACTCTTGAACACAGTGTGAAACTGCACATGGCACCTCTGAATGATTCTGCAAATTGTCATAGCACTTTAACTCGCACTATAACAAAATGACTAATTCAGATTAAAAGAAAAACGTCCTTGTATGAACCCTAATATCCCTGATGAGAATTTAAGCATTGTTTAAAAACCACCATCAGCCATCAGCTAATCAGCATCATTGTCTATCAGTATGTGCATTTTGATACAGATTCATATTGAGAGGAAGATCAGCGTGTGTTATTAAAACAAAACAAATGTATTGAATCGCTCGGAGCTCGGCTCGACTCGCCGCCCCGTTTCATTGAAATCTGTTAACACGTTTTTGAGGCACTTACAGACAATTGGGACCAAAAACACAACCTCTTTGGCAGAAGGTAATACATACCACCAGAACACGAGCAGGGGTGAGAAGGACTTTACTCATGGGAGGCAGAAGTTGTTGCCAACAGAAGAGGACACCACGCTGCAGTGAGTTTCACTGGACTGTTTATTTTTATTGGATTCTGTTCTGGATGGCGGCGCAGAGTGAGCTCTTATGTGTGTGACAAACAAGGGACTTGAAGCTCTCTTCTAAGCTTAACAAAACAAGACAAGCAATGCCAACAGGAACAGGAGGGCAGCTGCCGTACAAAAAAATCTGAAAGCAGAAGTGCTGATTAAATGCCTCGCAGATGACTAAGATTTTGACCTTCTTTGATAAAATGTATAATAGACAGGCGGCTGATTATTTCGCTGAATGGCCCCTTGCTGTCGGGTTTGAAGATTCGTGGCTGTTTCAGCATCAGTGAAGGACTAACAAGGCAACTGTAATGGACGATGGAACAATCTGCCTTTCACTTTCACAAAAGTATGTCTCACAACACATTTTTACAATTCGTGTTTTTTTTTTCTTTTTTATGTGTGACACATTTTGCAACACTGGTTTTGCAGTGCTGCAGCTACTTGCACTACTATTCCTACTCCTCCTACTACAAATACTACTGCTACTACTACTATTATTCCTACTACTACTACCATAAATGACATTTTTAATTTAATCAGTCTATGTATTCCTGTGAATGTCTGGCAGTGTAACAAAGGCCCTAATTTTGTTTACGCTTTGAGGCATCGTGCTTCTGTGCAGGAAACATTTTGTTTGCTGGAAAATATGTAGCGTGTAAAGCAGAAAAATAACAATCCAAAAAAACAAATGCATGTTTGTCAGGCACATATTTGGACAAATAGTGGGTTTTAAATTATGCATTTTAAAATATGCAGGCAAATAATATTCCATCTTATCCGGTGAATGCTGGTATGTTGTTGCTACATTTGTTAAGTCTGCTATAAAAAACTACATTTTTCTGGTGACTGTCTCAGTTGTTGTGGTCATGTTCATTTTTTTTGCCTGTTTGTAGGAATCTGTAGTTAAATGCCAATTTTTCTCCCACTCTGTGACTCCGGTGTGGCCCAACACATTTTTCCACCGTAGCTGTTGACCTGGATGCATCAGCTTTTGTGGATCCGGATGCCATCTAAATCCCATTCCTGACACAGTGTTTCAACATGGCAGAGAATAGCTGCCCTTACTTCTGTGGATGATGGTGCTAACTCCAGCTTCATGTGTTCTCAGTGGTTCTCATGTAACTGTAATGTCCTTACTACTTTGCATTGTAGTGTTTTGTTTGCCAGTTGATCCCAACAGATTGTCTGTGTTTGATGGAATTTGAAATTTAATCATTAATCCTAATCAATAAATGTAACTAAATGTGAAACTATTTACTCTTTAATTTGTTTAACATTACTTACATATACTTTATCTATTGCAAAACAGATGAAGAATAGACAGTGATTCATTATGCAAAAATGTCACATTTGCAGCCTTTTACCTGTGAAGCCATGCCATGCTTTAACTAATGCCCACTAAGGCTATTTAGTGAGATAAAACAAAACCAATTACCTCTAGTCATTCTCCTCAGATAAGATGTTACCTCACCACCACCAACACCACGATTAGGGTTGTGAGTGTACAAATCTTTGACAGCAGGGAGGTCTGAGGCCTCTTGGCCCCAGTAGCAGCAAGCTGTTCAAGTGCTTTGTGTGATGTTTTAAAAGGGCTGACAATGCATGCAAATCATCTTGAGTGTCTGGGATGTTAATGCGCCTGAATCGCCAGAGAGCAGTATCCTGCCAAGCTGAACTTTAACCAGTGCTATACCTGTAATCACAGGGTTTACTCCCGAGCTGTCTCATTGGAGAGAAATTAAATGCCTTGTGGGGCCTCAGCAGTCAGATTGAATGTTTGTGTTGTTACCACTGAACACACACTGTCAATCATGACAGATTGCCCAAGGTGGAAGGGCAGATTAGGAGACACTTTACGGGTTTAAATCAGCTTCTTGTCAGAAACCAGGCATCTGTGAATTAGTCTGGGGCTTTTTAATGTGTTTCTTAAGCCCTTTATTTAAAAGTGTCTGATACCTTGATTAGCAAACTTTCCACAGGGAGGATGGTTGTAATTATAAGCAGTATCTGATTGTTACTAAAAATAACATAAGAATTTTATTATGCATGAAATGGTCACATGTGCGAGTGAAACAAGCTGAAGCTAAGGAAAATGTCACAGTTGAAGCAATTTGTGGCAACACCTAATAAAATAACACTCCAGTCTCCTTCTGACCAACAAGGCACAAAAGAGTCCAGTTGTAGCTTCTGACATGTATTAGATTGATTAAAGCATGATGTTAGCATGCTGAGTGTGGACATTTTTCTCATGCCCTTCTCCATCAAGCTCCAGTCAATATCACCTTGGGGGGATGCAGGGGTGTGGAGGTGGCTCATATGAAGTATTTGGTTGATATATGACTGGCCTGCATCATTTGTGACTGCCTTATCGCTCAATCACTCAGCAAGATGGAGATGCACAGGCAGACTGTTTAAATGACCCCAACCTCCACCCGAGTCAGAGGCAGGTAATCTCAGCCTCTTTTCTGTATGCTCTCCCCTATAGTTCACGCGACATCACGGCTATGCAAGCCCGCTCCTGTTTTTAATGTGTTTGCCGTGCATGGGGCGATGCAATTTTGAAGATGAAGAAAGTGCAGATAATGGATGATTTAAAATAGGCGAGCATGTGCAAGGTCTGCTGTATGTAAAGAGGCTGCTTTCCTTGTGCTTGTACTGTAAAAAGAAATATATGGATTGCCTGTCTGCTCACGACCCCAAATCATGTGCAAAATATAGTGGTGCGCAAAAGTGATTGAGCCGAGTCTTCACATGTCAGGCTTAATTCCAATGTGTGTGCCAATCAGGTGCACCGAGCCTTATCCCTAATGCAGTTCTGACCCTCCGAATAGATATATCTCTGTGTGTGTGTCTAAGCAATTTTGCAGCCTCCTCAGTATTTTTTCATCCATAATTGCCTCCTGTCAAAATGTCTGAGTGAGCTGATTGCAGGAAATAGGACAGGACATGCATGCCCCTCATTAACCCATCAGTTGGTGCAGCAGATGTGGCAGATTGAAAGATAGGGTAACACAGGCAGATATCACCTCTGTAACTGATTTTTTTTTTTTTTTGTCATTATCTTTTTTAAAAATTTAGTTAAACAATGTGCTGAAATGATATTTTGCTTAATTAGGGTGTTATGGTAGCTATGACAAGTCTCCCTGAACCTACACATAGTAATTTAATAACGTATAAAGATGACGTGATGATGCACTTGATTGCTGGTTGCAATTTCAATTTGAAAATTAAAAATTCACAATTTACTGCAACAAATGAATAGATCCGGTTCAGGGTAGAAAAACATCTCAGTTTAAATGAGACACAACCCGGACTGGTTGCTTTTCTGACACTACTCTTATACCACATGCCTACTGTACAATATATTCAGAGTTTCCAATTCATCTTCAACTTGCATGTTTTCATTTGGACTGTGGAGGAAAACCAGACTATCTAGAAACCAACAGACATGGGGACAACACACCAACACCAAAGAAAAGTCCCAGCCAGTCCTCAGATACCGGCTCTCTCGCTGCAGGGCTGGACTTCTAACCACCGAGCAGCTGTGATGTCCATATTCAAATGTAAAAGGTTCTGCGCATCCAGTGCTCCCTAAATGAAACCAAGCAGCATATGAGATTCTCAGGGAGCACATTAAAACTACAAGGAATATACAGAAGAGAACCCAGAGGGTACATATCACTGAGATGTGGGACATACATAATGCACAAGGCAGGAGATGCCATCGCAAGTATGGTAATAAGACAGTTGAACGGGAGGTGGAGGAGGGAGAAATCAGCACATACAGCAGGAGTGAGCAGCAAAACTAGCAGCCGCCGAGGCAGCATAAATGATCAGAAGAGTGTGAGAGTGTAAGCTTGTTAGATTATTAAGGCTGTCTCACTGACTTGTTTGAATGTGACCGGTGATTGTAAGAGTCAGCCAGTACTTATCAGCTAATGGTGTGCATGACTCCGGCGCACCGCCTGGACTCACACGCTTTCAGTCAGACACGTCAAAGGATTCAGAACCGTTTATTTGCGCCGGACGGCTCGCGATTGCACTCGGCATTAGGGGGCTTTGTGCCTCTGTGTACTCGCCGAATGAAACCAAGCCGCATGCAAGATTATGAGGGGAGCAAATTAAACCCCCCCCTCCTCCACAAATCACAATATTGATCCCCTTTTAAGCCTTGAGTTAGCAGACCAAACATCCCAAAACAACAGATCCAGCTATTATCCTAATAATACAATGATGATGCACATTCTGTGGCACGGTACAGTTTTATGTTGATACAAGGATATAAGAACCTAGAAGACAAACATGTAGCATTTCTGCAAAACTAAGAGTTTCTTTCCCACCAGTCAGCAACTTATTCAGCCAGTCAAAGTCAAAGTCAGCCACTTTCTGACAGGTTGCCCCAAACTGCATCGTTCAGAGGATGATAGTCCCCAAGAAATCATTCATAATATCAATTATTACTGCACAATGAATATTAAAGATTAAAATTAATATTAAACTGCCTCAGTTGAATCAGCGATATTTTGCCCGACTGAAGTGGCTTTAGTTTTGAATTGCTATTCAGATTGAAACCATTTGAAAGTCCTCCTCCACAGCCTCTCCAAACACACCCATTCGCTCCTGCAACCACAGCAGCCTTTTGGCCTCGGCTTTTTGGCCCGTGGAAACCTATCCCTCTCAATCTGCAGCCCAACGTTGCCAGCCAGGCTTTGGATGGCCTCCTTCTGCAGCTCGACAGCCTCCCTCACTGCTGGTGTCCGTGCCGCCGGGTTTGAAACAATGTTCAAATGTGGGAGAAAGTTTGCTCCGAGGTGAAAGTTGAAATAATTTTGGACGGGCGCGCTCTCGGCCGATCCGCGCCGCACATACGTTGACGCGCGCTGCCTTCTCCGCCATCTGATGCGACTCACTACCAGGTGGTGAGCAGTTGACAGCTCAGGCCCTCACTTCACCCAGGACATAACACCTCAAGCCTAATGAGACAGCTACAAAGTCAGTCATTGATCTTTGGCCCGAAGTGCTCTGCTTCTGCCAAATGAAGCCGTTTGAGAGTTGGGTAAAGCGGCACAGCTGATTTTGTGTTCATGCGGATCAGTGGCACAGTGTGATTTTTTTTGGTGCGCGTCCTGGCAAGACATTTCGTCTGCATCTCTGCCTCCTCAGATCACTTTTAATCGCGAGCACGACGAACGGTTTTTGTGGCATCAGTCAAAGTGAGACCAAACAGTTCTGCTGGGCTCACGACGTAATCCTGCTTTTTGTACTCTGAATTCGAGTAATCTTGCGGTTGGATTACTGTAACTCTCACAAGCCTGAGCTCCTGGGTTCTTGCGGCCCTACAATTCATCCGTAACGATGCTGCGTGATTGGAGTAAGACAATTTCGCAGGCTCGTTTCAGACATAGTAAATTAAAACCTGTGTCACACTAAGAGACAATTAACAACAAGTTGATAACCGAATATAGTCATTATGCATTTATATATATTATATTTAAACTGACATCATTAGTACATTGCATCCTCATCAGTAGAGCAATGTCAAAAGCAAAGGCAATGTCGTGACTAAGGAGGATTAACCTGCTGTGTTCATTGTAAATTACTCGAAATTAATGTGTAAACAAAACACTAAATGCTTTGGATATAAATCTTGTGCTGCAGAATCATCCAGTATATTTACAGAAAAAAGAAATATGGAGACTAGGCTGATCAAATGTGCACTGCAGTGTTACAGCACCTTTTCCTACTCAAGCAATTTTGGATGTTCTGTATATTTTAAATAAACATACTCGTTACTGGGACTCTACAACATCGAGGCATTAGACGCATGGATTGGCAATATGGCATTTTATAATCCGCTGAAATTGGACAGCAGCCATTAAAGTCAACCACTGAACTGTGCACACACAATTATTAGCATAAAAAAATGTCTTTAAAACTAAGACTCCTGAGGTCAAAACAAAGTATATTAGGCTAAATAAAATGGGTGTTTAATCGAATTTATTTACACAAAATTTGCCAAGAATCTGCATCTCTTTTCTCACAAAAATATGTGATTTATTTATTGTTAGGATAAAATTGCAAAGTGTAACCATACTTTATTAAGTCATCAGACACTCAGCTCAGATCCTCAGCTTCATATAGACACAAACACACACGCCGACACACCAGAGGGAGACAGACGCTCCTCCAGTCTTGTTAGAATCGACTCCAAAGCTTTGTTACCAAATGAGTCAGACGTTCCGGGTGCATGGGCTCAAAAACAAACAAACAAACAAAAAAAAACACGAGGCCCCCTCAGATACCAGCTCCAATCATTCACCTCAAAGAGCCAGCTCGCTTGTGAACAAACGCGAGCAATATGTGATCTAAATATTGCGAGGGCCGAGGGGTTGCGTCGCTCAGGATGTCACAGCTCGTCACAAAGGATTCCCGTTTTGATTCTGCCGTTTATTATTTCTCCCAGACAACAGACGATGTTCACTTTACAGACCGGCCCGGAATTAACAGATTCACCTCACACAATTAAAATGCCGGGGATGGATATTTATGTGTTAAAGCAGAGAATCAATATGCTACTGTATTCCATTTCACAAATCCCTTCTCACCTCTACTGAGCAGATGGCTTGTAAAAAAAAAAAAAAAAAAAAAAAAAAAAAAAAGTATGCCAACCAGTAATCATATGTGCAATAAATGGTGCTGGTTATGTTCCTGTGGAGTGACTACAGATGGCGTGGTGATAGTGTTGCCTCCGAGTGCATGTGCACATTTTAGACACACCCTTTATACTGCCCCAAAGGGGACTTTTAGCACAGACCATGTCACTACCTATTGCCAAGGCAGCTATCCAAAAGAGCGGTAAATCAGACTCGAGGTGACTTTTATGGACGTCTCATTTTATTGGTCTTTACCAGGCCAGATGCTAACCGGTAAGTATGGTTAATTATCTTTTTGGTTTATATCAAAAATACATGTAAATATTAATAACCCGTGGATTTATTTGTGTTATTCTGACAAGTGTAAATCCATAATAATAATAAAAACCCAGGTGAATGAGGTAATAGACATTTATAGTACAATAGTAATAAAGTGCTTGCTCAGCATATTTGTGTTGTGTTTAATTCCTTAATACCTAAAATATGAGTTGTTCTTGCTGCAAAAAGGCCTTTTTTCCTGATTAAAAAGTGTCTCATTGTAGCAGGAAACACAACAAAGTGTAGCTGACATAATATGTGGCTGAATACCAGCTTGCAACTGGCTGTTGAACGCACTTTGTTGTGCTCTGTGATTTGGACTGATTTGTGGCTTTGGTGTTAAATTAGGTGAAGACGGACTCGAGAAAGCATCGGTGCATTTAGAACAAGACAAGCCACATCTCTCACCATTGAATAAACATTTGTGCTGGATTATGGATTACGCAGATCTCTCAAAGTAGGAAGTCTTAGTGAAACTTTTTTTTTTGCTTGCGTTCTCTGTGAAGCAGCTGTGCCATTTTCTAAGCACAGTTTTCTGCAAATGTTGCCATTAATCAACATAAATCACAATCAAACTTAGATACAATGACCTATCAAGCACTTCCATAAGCAATTCTGGAAAATGAAAATAAATGGAGCATAGCATTAGTTGAGGCAGAGCAATGAAGTCACACTTGCATTAGCTGATTAATAATAGTAACAATTAAAATTCCTTATAGAGCATTATTCAAAACAAATTGCTTTACATGGTTGAACCAGGATTAAAACAGCTGAGTAGCATCAGGTGTTTTGTTCAGGCTTCACAATCACTGGCTCGTTCTTCAGCTGCTTGAACACCAGGAACTCTACATGCATTGATCGTCTCAGGGCCGTGTCTTTCTTACACAGGAATATGATAAACATGAAATAGACGTGACAACACTATACAAGGCCAATTTAGATACAAGCAGACAGTCGACAAAACCACACTCTGACTGAGTTATTAAATACACAAAACATCGCCCCTGCTCAACTTTAATTTTGTGTAGCCTGTGTTTTCCACCATCCTTCATAGGACTAAATAATCCGAGCAGGCAAACAAATTTTATACCACTGTCCCTTTTTAAAACTTCATAGAAGTATAATCAATGGCTGGGCAGCTGTCCTCCACCTCATCACTTCTCATGCATGTGCTTCCTCCTGCCTGCTGTGCTTTTCATGACCAGGGGTTTGCGAGCTACACTTTGATCGATGCTATCCTCACCGTTAGCCACTGTCAGGCCAGTTGCGCTATCAGTAATGTTACATTGATTACGCATCCCTAATCATTGCAGCTGCGTTGAAAGGACGAGCGAGATGAAAAGATGTAAGAGGAGCACAGGATGCAATTTCTTACTTTCTTGCTTGCTTTAATGCACTCAATTTCTACTTTCTCTCCATTTTACCACCTAGGTAGAATAAAAAAAAAAATAGTCATGTAGCATTGGGCCAACCAATGGTGTAATTTCATCACTACATCAGTCAGTCAGGTGCAGATATGCAGACCCCCTGCTGAGCGTGGGCCCTGTGGCGTTCGCCCACTCTTCACTTGCGGTCACTCCGCTTATGGACTGAACTACATAGATAAAGCTGCCCTCCGCTTCTTCGAAATGCAGCTGCAGGATCCTACAAATTACATAACATTTTGATTTTCCTTTCACTAATATTGCTCTGCTCTGCTGAGTGGGTGAATGCTTGTTCTCGTCAGGTGCCATCTATGGAAAAGCTGCATGATGGCAAGGTGAACAAGAGGGCACGAAGAATCTGTGCCTGTGACTCGGTCGCTCCATCACATCATCGCTATCCGGCGCTGTTTGTTTGCTATGGGATTCCATGCGCTGTCCTCCCACAACTGCCTGGCACACTCGGGTTTTCTATTACTGCTGTCTGCACAATGCTGCACGTCTTTAAATGTGTGCATAAGTCTTCGCAGTCACAGCAGCAACAGGAACTACTGCATGTCAGTGTTACTTAAGGGTAAGACCTTGATCCATGCATTTTCCTCCAACCCAATACAGCTACACTGTCTTATGCCAGAGACGGCAACTTTCCTTGTCAGACTTGATTTGCGGCTTGTCTCTTGTAAGAGTTGACTCAGACACAATGATACATTTTTAATATTGATACGGCGCTGCGAATGTTTGATTTTCAAACCCGGCCTTTGTCCTTCAACACATCACGTTGTGCGCCTGCCGGCCATACGTGTGACACAAAACAATCAACGTGGACAGCAAGCTGTGTCACATGTTTCTTACCCTTCTGCATTCGGATTAAGGAACTTAACAGCCCTCAAGCTAAATGAAAAAAAGTGAGTCTTGCACCATCTGTGGGTAAAAAATAGTGGCGTCCTGGTGTCCCAGCATCTGAGAGGCCTGTCGTTATCCTGCAGCGTCTGTGGTTCAAGTCCAGCCACAGACGGATCCACACTTCGTCCCACTCTCTCTCCCCATGTTCCCCGTTGCTCGATGAATAAAAACAAATAAACGAACACGCCAGCAACATCCTCCAGCTTCTTAAGACTCCTGCAACACTTCCAGCCAAATCAGTATATTGCTAATGTTAGCGCAATCCTTGATCCGGGACCGGTGCTGTTCTTGCCCTAAAGTCCGATTTGGCCGCTGTCCTGTAAACTTTATTCAAGTAGTGCTTCATTGTATGTTTGATTGTACCATTTGAAGTGTATCTTTAGGGGGAATGCGGCATTTCTTCCTTTTATTTCGCTTGTCGGACGAGACTGATGACACCGCTCGTTAATCCATCCCATTGTTGTTTCACATGGCGGCGAGATGTGAGGAGCCACAGAACTGATAAGGAATGATAAGCAGGGGTCTTCAGCTCGCAGTGATTGGACGGCTGCTTTTACTGGAGCCTTTTCCACTCCGTGCTTTTGTGTATCATCGAGTTTCCGATGCAAATACTCTGCTTTAAGACGGGGGAATGGTTGCTGCCGCCGCTTCCATTGTTTTCAGTGGAAACAAAGCGGGAGCCATGCTGCAGAGAGACTGATTTTACTGGAGTCTGAATTCCCTGAATGACTCTTCACTATCAGAGAACAGACACATCAATGAAGAGAATCAGCTCCAAAGCTTGATCATTCAGTCTGGGACAATAAACGTTTATGATACTAATTATCTCAATCGTGTCATTATGTTAATCATTCTCTCTATTTTTAAGCCCCAATCCGCTCTTTTTTTAGCCGTGTGATGAGATTATACTAGGTGGATCGCAGCAGACTGTGGCGTACAGATCACAGGTAGCCGGGAGCCGCGGCGGCGAAGTGGCACCCTGCTGATTCAAAGCGGAGAACATCAGTGTAAACAGACAGCGGCCGCGGAGGCAACCGCCGGCTGTCTGTAAGCAATTTTACTCATACGGACTCGAAGAAGTCAACCTGGGGAGACAGTTTGCAGTCGTGTTTTTTTTTTTTAAACTGTCTATCATTTTATCTTTGGAGCGCACAGCACATCATTTATAAGCGCTAAATCTAAGTGTTGGCTCATCAGCTCTAACTAACTGTTGGGGAGTTCACAGGCATTTAGAGCCGTTCACTCATTAAGGTAAAATGAGGGCTGCTGCGATCACGTGACTTATCAAGGTCATGGAAGTTATCATGGCCGCACGAAGGAGTGTGATTTGGCGTGAAAGTGCAGAGGAGGAGACGTCAGGACGTCAATGTGAGCGGCTGATAACTGCTGCTGGAGGCCTTTGTTCAGGGATGGCTGTTCGTGTTTGACACAGATTCTCTCCTTCACTCCTCTTTAAAACTATCTGTCTCATCATCACCTGTCATCCGTCTCTTCCTTTCTCGGCCAGTTTCACACCGCCGGGGGAAAACGGTGAGACGGCGCGGCGCGAGCTCCAGCCTCCACGAGACGTCCTAATGCCGATCGACACTGGGGACGAGGCCCACTCCCACACTCCCAGCTGGGGCGAGTGTGGGTGGATCGATGCTGGATCGATACTCTCTGGATAATTTGACAAGTGCTTTCAACTCTATGTGCCCCAACCTGCGCTTTGTATCTTGATTACTGATTAAGCGGATGCCCCCAGGACCTGACCCGCAGCGGAAGGATTCAACGTCGGCTTGGACTCAAGCACTTGTAAGCCTGGCAATTGCCCTATTATCTCCTCGTCTCTCACTCGCTGTGATTTTCTGGATCTCTGCCAGTCAAGTTTTCCCTGAATATCACAGACAGGGTCGCATTTCAAACCAAGATCTTTCTGTTTTTGTGTCAGTAATTGGGCACTGACCAGGCACACTGGGGGGACTGCTTTCTTTCTCACCAGTGACTTTTGAGTCATAAAATGTGACAGACCTCCGATTCATGTGAACTGCAGGTAATCTGGCATTCAGTGGCTGAAGACTTAAATTAATCTGAGCGGAGAGGAAAAAAATATTCACTTTAAAGAGCTGCAATGTTTAGAAGATTCATTGATTGCTGCTTTTCTTTGACATTTATTACATTCAATGAAGGTTTTGGACTGTTAGTTGGACGAAAGAAACAATTTGAAAACGTCACTTTAGGCTCTGGGAAATTGTGATTTTTGACAATTGTTTGACGAAATCTTTTGACTTGGTTTCATAGAAAAAAAACGATTATCATGAATATAACTGGCAGATTAATCGATAATGAAACTAATCATGAGTTGCAGTTAGTTGTCATGCAGTCTGCCATCCTGTAGAGTTTCCTGATGAGGTTTATTCTTTTAATCAAGGATGTGCATGAAGACGAGGTGGACTGTAAGTGATTAAATAGACACAGTGAACATGGGGATGAATTCAATAGAACATTGGATCAGAAGAATAAAACAAGGAGCACAAGGTGGCCAAAATATATTGGCTGAGACACCATCTCATTATATTTCAGCTTGCATAAAGTATTATGGCTTCAGTATTTCTCTGTGTGATATTTAACAGGTCTTATTTAACTGTTTCAGGAACATAAGACCAAAGGTAAACTCATGCCGGATGCCGTGGCTGTCTACATATTCCCATGACAAGATAGTGGTGAGGTATCATTGAGCCTAATGTTGCAGCTTAGCAGCAAAAAATTGCTATACGGCTTTTGCAATATGACCAATAGCAACCAGACCAGAAAGAATCGCCCTGCGTGCCAGAAATATCACCCTGCCTCTGGCGAAGTGACCTGCCTACTTGCCATCTTTTCCATTATCTATTTTCTCATTCTTTGCGTGTCCTTACGACTGGGACTTCTGGCTGCCCCAAGGTCAAGCCTGAAAAACTTCTGGCGATGACGCCACTTCAGCTCGGCAGCTTCCTTCAATGTTTCAAAGAATCAAAATTTTAAAGTCTTAAAACTCAGTTTGTCTTTGTCTTGCTCAGGTGGTTTGCATGTCCGTGTTTTTAAAGCATGCCTCTGTCTCTATCTTTTTGTTTTCTTACTCCTGTAAAACCACCACTGTTTATTAGATGGTTCTGAATCTTTCTCTTCTTTTGTTTGACCATTCACATTTTCCGGTGTGATGGTCTGCTGCTCAGAGAAATTATAGAAACTCGATGGGTGTTTCATCAGATCCAGCATGTGTTTCTTTAATAAGATAGCCCAGGTAGGAATTCACCCACCTTGTTCCAATGACTCAGTTTAATATTTTATGCATAACAGTGTCTTTTTTTCACTGCAGTTTAAGATTCCTTTATACTTCTTGGAAAAGTCCCTCCTTTATTTCTGATTCACTGTTTAATTCAGGTTCTTAAGGAAGAGTTGAAGCATGATTTTATTTTCTCATCAAGCATTAATCTCCTCAAATGCAGCATTTCTCATTCAGTCATTCATTACTCTTTAGTCACTGGTCTAATGATTTCAGTGCTTTCTGAGTTTCCGGTTGGGTCATGAGGCGAGATCAGATTACCTTTTTTCCCCTGTGCAGCCATTCATTGTTTTAATGCTGCGGCTCTATCTTTAATCATATGAGAGCATCTGCAAATTAGCCTCCATCGATCGATGCGAAAGCTGCCTGCAGATCACCTGCTCCGTCACACATCATTATCGAGATGCTCTCTCTTAAACTTTTACCTCTTAATTCTACGTGCGATAAATCCTGCGCTCACATAATGTCTTATCATATTTGGGCTGTCTTATTTTGAAAACCCTCATGTCTTGTTACCTTGAAAGGAATTTTAATCTGGATTCTTGTCAGGGGTTTAGAAACTGTCTGATTTTGCTACTATTAAACGCACCTCTTCTTATCGCACTCACATTCACCTCTTCCTCTCCCCATATCTTCTCATTCATCCTCCCTGTTTTTTTTCTTTCTACTTGCTGCCGATTTTTCTCTCCTTAATTTAATCTCATTTCAGCCTTTCTCTGTAATTCTATGCCTCGGTGTGCCCTGTATGACGTGCTTTCTCTCTCAGTTCAATTCCTTCATTTAAACCTATTTCATTCTCTCTTTGTAATTCTCCTCCTATCTCTTCTGCACCTTCATGTAGTTGATCAGAACCCCGCCCGCCTTCCTCGGTGTAATCAGGATATCGGCCTGGGCGCGACTATGTCTCAGTGTCATTTTGTAAAATGCTCAAACAGCTCTCTGTTTAATGCCTCTCGTCCATATTCATATTCTGAGAGTATGCATTGTTCAAGCTGACAGGGAGAGGGGAGGGAGTCGGAGGTGGGGTTAGGGGTGTGGAAACAGGCAGGGCGCTCATCAAAGTCATATGGAGCTGCTGATGAAACCAGAGCTTTATATTCTCTCTGAGGAGCATCCTGACACTGACGCCATTGCTTGATCATCAGCTGATAAACTTTCCAAGTAATGACTGCTCCCTTCAACTGCTGCTACAAAAAGCAGCATACTGCAAAGGCCAAATGGAGCACACCCTTCCTCAAAAGAGTCAAATTGTGGAGCCCTAACAGGTGTGAGCTCATGTAGTAACATCCTTTATCCAACCATGTGTTCACAAAGTGGTGAACCTCTCTCCATCCTTGCTTGTGAACGACTGAGTCTTTCCAGGATGAACCTTTCATACCCAATCATGATACTATCACCTGTTACCAATGAACCTGTTTACCTGTGGAATGATCCAAACAGGTGTTTTTGGATCAACTCGATCAACTCGTAAGATAAAAAGGCAAGCAAAAATGAAAAAAACAAAATAAGAACACAAAACACTAGGAATTGCTGGAATGCTTGACACAAAGGACAAAAGTGAAGTGGAACAGAGGACAGTGGGGACAATCAGACACCGGTGAAACCAATCAGAGTGGGACAGACAATCACAGAGTTTGGAAACACACAAAGGCAGTAGATGGAGATCTGAGACAAGAGGAGATGCGAGTAACAAAAAATAAAACAGGAGGTGCTGCAAAAACATGAAAACTAATAAAACACAACCTAAGATGCTGCACAGAAATAAAAAATACATTTGCAAAATAGGAACTGTCAACATGGGAAACATATTTCCAAGAGTCTCGTCATATACATTGCCACCACCAGCTCTTTAATTGGACGATTAAATTGAAGTGACACTTGGATACGGCATGGATTGATACGGTCCCCTGGGAAATCATTAACTCCAACACCATTCACAGCATCCCCAGGGAGGACAGGATGACCCTTACACGATTAGAACACCAGCAAACATTAACCAGTCCCCAGCATGTAATATGTTGCCTTAAATCAAGATCATTTAATTATCATGACCCCGGACCTCAGACATGCACAGTTATCTATTAAAGTGACGAAAATGGGAAAGAGCCACATACTGTGATTAAGGTGTGAGACTCAAAGTACTTTGTACGGTGAATAATTTATTCACATTTTCATGGGAAGATGGAACCAAAATGAAGTCTTTCAGATTATTCAGTTTCGTTTAAGAGAGGAAACCATTTGCACATGTGTTCAGAAGAGATTATGTTCAATAAATAGCTGCCATCTTCCGATATGAACAGGTCAAAGCGAGTCCTCCCATTCTCACCTGGACACATTTTATACTGTAACAAATGAAACCAGCTAATAGAAGTAAAGTATACAAGGGTAAGGAAAACAAAGAAAACTGAAACCTTATTGAAAAGGTTAACTAGTACATAGAGGAGAAAGTAGAGAAAATAGTAGCTGATAACTAATAGAGATGATTTCTTCTCGTTCTCGTTTCGTCTCTCAACACTGTCCTTTTATATTTTGAGCTGCCTTTAACCACAGGAGATTACTATTTCTAAGAGTAATGCCTGAGGTTGCACCACTTTTTCATCTTTTTCTAGAAGGCCAGATGTGGTGCTTGAAGTTTCTTTGATGTGCTCTACTCGGGGTACCAGAAGGTGAAACTCAAGGTCACACAAAGGAATTGGTGATTATAACTCCAACAGTTTAAAAAAAAAAAGAAGCTTCTTAAAGGCCGAGGCTTTTTGATATACCACCGAGCATGGATTTATTGTGCCGCTCCGGAGTTCTCCCCCACTAATTGAAGTACAGAAGTAATGTCTTTTTCAGAGGCTGGTCAGTCATCTCTTAAATGTTTGCTTTTTATTGCAGCATTCGGCGATGACCAGAATGCTAAGATGCTCGACGGACCAAGAAGAATCAAAAACAGCAGCATAACGAGCACGTGTCCGATTCGCGAAGCAAAACACAGCTGTCAGTTTCATTATTTCACATTCTGATTTTTTTTTTTTTTTTTTTTTTTTTTTAAGAAACCCAAACAACACAAACCTATAAATAACATGGGAAAAAATATAGTTGAGGGTTATTTGCTCGATTTTTCATATGAATTTCGTTTGATGCGGCTTTTCGCTCTACGCCAATGATATTTGTGTGCCTCTCACGGCTGCCATCAAAGAAACAACCCTTATCATCGTGTCATACACTCGCTGTCATTATTCATTCACGTAGCTGACAGCTTGCCATTTTGTTTCCATAACAATGAGAAGGGTGAGAACTGACTATCTCATAGTGTCACAACTCTGGTCCAATTAGATGCCGTGTTTCAACATTTATAGCAAACTGACCGGCAGACGTGAAAAGGTATGCAGTACATGTGTGTGAAGTGTACTTTCAGTTCACACAGTTTTTACACTTTACACAAAATACGCTGTATTTCAAGGTATTAGAAGTAGAAAACTGTTCACACTGTCCACTTTTTAGTTTTCACCCTTGTGATGCAGGCCACCTGATTTTGGTCTCCACCAGCTTCTTTAGTTGCAACTTACAATGTGTTTGTAAAGGAAAACAGCTGCCTGCCATGGCTGAAAACATCACTGATGAGAGCAGTGAAAGTGAACCAAAACGATACTGTGGGCCAGCAAACCAAAACAACGAGCTGAAAGGTGCTGAAATGGTCCACAGAGCTCCAGAACTGCAGATTTAAGTAATGTTGAAATACAGCTTCAGTAAGTTTCATGAGTCGCAGATCAGAGTAAAAGACAATATCAAGTCAGTGTTTTTGCCAGAATCACATCAAACACACACAGTAGAAACAGTTCCCGACTCCAAGCTCTCTAGGACAAGACAAGAAAGAACTCCAAGAAGCCATCTTTTTTTTTTCAAGAACAGTGGTTCAAATAAAACTGCAAAAAATAAAAAAATAAATAAATGTGTAACATCAGAAAGAACAAGAGCAAACAAACTTGTACTGCAGCCTACATTTCATGGACAGACAGTGTGTTGTTAGTGGTATTGAAGCGTAACCGGACAGAAGAACTTGCAGGTACGTTTACATGCTGTTTAATGCACTGCAGCTCATCAGCTCATCAGCTATCTAACCTACAAAGTCACGACAACAGTGCAATTTTCCCTTGTGAATGTTTGTCCGGTCAGTAGTTCAAGACACAGCGGTGCCGAACAAGATGTGTGTTCACGTTTGTAACTTCGACTTGGCTGTCGTTCAGAGTCTGTGGCTCTTACGTCTGCTCCGCCTGTGATCGAAAACTGATGTAACCGCTTTATGCAACATTTGAACGGCTGTATCGAAACAAGGTCTCCCTCTAGACGGGGAACTAATTGTATACCATCGAATTAATGCAAAAGCAGGGGGCAGCATCATGAAATCAAAATACGTAAAATTTACATTTCTGCCTTTTGGTCTCTGATTTTTTTTTTTCAAAGGAAAAACATAACTGATCCACAGAGATTCTGTAGCAGAGAAAAAATATGCTATTTAATTTCATCGCATTTAAAAGTCAAAACCTTTACATGCACCGTTACATCTTTTATCGATGCATACAGACCAACCAAGACTAAATTTTTCTTGATGAGATCAATACAAGCATAAACATAGGAGAAAGGTCTAAAGCCTTATAGACCAAACATTTTATATTGCATCATGATAACAGAAATAATATTCTTTATCTGCTTGTGCAAACAATTCATCGCAGCTGTGATGCATATACTGGGTGAAATATTCGCACAGAGTTTTATGGCTGCATCATTAAAAAGAACTTTTCTTGAAGTCCGCTGAATCACTTTCACACAGTCCACATCACGATAAATCAAGGTTTCATACATATTTTGCCTGCATCGCTCTGTCTGTTTGTCATCCCCCCTATCCGTCAGACCCTTTGTCTTTCTGCCTGGTGCCCCTCTCGTCTGTTTGCCCGTGTCCGTCCGTCTGTATGACACGGTCTGTCAGCCGGTCAGTGCCTTAATGGCGGCCCCTGTCACATCAGTGTTGGTTTAAGTTATAGGGTCCCTGTCCGTCTGTCAAGTGGTTGTTGTCATCAGCAAGTGCCTTCTGGGAATCTTGACCATTTTCTTGACCTGTCTTTGAAAAGCTCACACTGTTGCACTTTCTCCTGAGGACGGCTTTGACGTGTGATGGTGATTTTCTTGAAATAAATGTTTCATAGCAGTTTCTGGGATTGTGAAAAGAGATTGAATAGATAGAAAATGAGGTCTCATTGTAGTTGAAATAAAGAAATTAAGCACATGGCTTCAACTAGTTTATGAGGTGTTTGAATAATGAACTGACTGTTATACCGACTGATATAATTAATGGAAACACACCAACATAAACCTGTTAAAAATCACAGAGACCCCCTTTTATGTACATCTTGCTTGTCTGTTTTACTTTCATTATACATTCACACCAGACTCATCTAAATGCCTATAACAAAAACAGGTTTAATCTGATTATTGCAATAATGCTGCAAGGCAGAGAATATATTATGTGATTCTTACAGCGTATTACATCCACAACAGCTTGCACGTATGAAGACCTTCCCTTTCAGTTGATTAGCTCTTTGCAGCCGTCTGAAGTCAGCGGGTAGGCTCCATCTGCGGCCTCTGATTTCAGGGGTGCACATTATGCGTGCTAGTTCCTCCGTGGTCACCTTGATTAAATCTTGCACGACCAACAAACACAGTTTTTCAAACTGACAAAATGTGCAATTTATAGTTCTGTCTCATCGCTATAACTGAACTCCCTTAAGACTTATTGTTCCACCAAATCTCTCTCAGCTATGTAACATAACACTGGCTTAGTTGGGTGCCACAGCTTAGTGTGTTATCTACTTTGTTCCAACAGGGCTGGCAAAAGTATCTGCCAAAGAATTTCATTTTCACATACATTAAAGGGAAGACTTCTGGCTGCGATCGACAACACGATGCGTTAGAGCAAAATCACGACTGTGTGGCTTTTAATCCTGCCTGGCTTAAACGCACAATCGTCTCATCCCCAGTTTGACACAAGTGACATTATTGGGACATGTATTAGAAACTTGCAAATATAATTTAATGGAGTCTTAATTTGAGATGTTTTCGGGTTGAAGAAACAAAAAAGCAACAAATGCAGACGGCCTGACAACAAAGAAGGAAAACCCAAGGACTGATCACTAATGAAACACAGGTGATACAGAAAAAAGGCACAAACACAGCAAGTAAAGGCAACAACACACCTCAACATGACTCTTTCAAAATAAAACAGGAAACAAGACAAGACAATAAGTACTTTTTTAAAAAGTACTTAACTGTGACCTGAGTGGTGAAATCATCTCATCATACGTTCCTCTCAGGCCCAGTGTTGTCAGGTTTTTAGTGAATATGAACATAATAAATTCATTTCTTCTTCACTCATTCATCTTTAATAAGGATATTTAAACAGCAGACTGTTGTTTTTGCATATTTCATTTCACTCCATTGGCATATTATCAGAGGTGTAATGGCCAAAAAGCCCCTCTGGTTAAACCTACCTTTATTAATGAACTATGAATTGTTTTTTTATTTATGATGCATTATTCATCACCTCATGGGCAGGGGTCAGCAGTTTATTTCAACCATGGAGCAGTTTTTTCAGCTTTGTTCAGTGGGGTGTCGACATAGTTTTGCAGGCGTGGTGGAGATGCAATCTTACAAATGGTTGAAAAATTAAAGGGAAAAAACAAAGCGTCTTAGCAATTGATTTTACAAGTCTCTGGAACTCAAACACGTTGGTCCAAAATCTAGGTGTTCAGCTGGATTGAGATCTGGCAACCCACAAAGGCCACAACATATAATTCATATCATTTTCATACTCATGAAACCATTCAGTGACCCCTGGTGCCCTATGGATGGAGGCCTTGTCATCCTGGAAGAGACAATCAGGGATAGATCATAGGATAAGGGTGGATCACGCAGAACAACTCTGCACTGATTTGCAATGAGGGGTTTATGCACTTCAACCCTGCTATAAAATCTCTATTTAATTGTTGACAGACTTGCTGACAGTCTGATCACGTCCTGCGTTGACATTTTCCGTGACAGATTTTGTTGCTCTTCTGTTTTTTCCCCTACATAATCGCACTAATGCTTCAACATCACGGTCATCAAATGCGCTGTCGAGAAAATTTTCAGACACTATTAACTGATGTCTTTTTCATAGCTCTAAATGCAGATGTTTCTATTGCAACACTGGAGCCGGTTGAGCAGCCATCCGTGCCCCAACAATGAACCCTCTTTCAAAGTCTCTCAGATCTTTTCCCTCTTGCCGTGTTGATGGAAAATCAGATTCAGGGCCGACTCAGCATGTTTATACATGTGACAGAGCATGATCGGATGTTAACTGCTTAATTGTACTGTGCAGAGCACCTGTGTGGAAGCATCTGCATTTGTTATGTTCCTCCACTCATTTATTCAGGTTTTTTTCCATCTCTAAATGTTGCCAATTTTTTTTTTTTTTTTGTCTTAATGTCTTATTTTTGAGGATTTTATTTCGTTTTAGAGTAAAACAGAGATAACTTGTTTGAGGGTTGTATCAGAGGGCAGATTTTTTTACCCCTCATTTTTCCCATTAGCTTGTGAGTACTGCTGCAAGTGAACTCAGTTGACACCCTAATGAGTCAATTTTGTCATAATTGTTTGAATTATCTCAGCTTAATCTATAATTTCCCAGAGTCCAAGGTGACAAAATTCAGATGTCTTGTTTTGACCAGCAGTCCAAAACCCAAATATATTCAGCTTGATATGATGATGAAACAGAGGAGAACATCAAATCATCACGTTTGAGGACATGATTATTTGATTATCAAAGTATTTGCAGATCAATAAAACCAAATAAAAACAGGCTGGAACACTTGGCGCACGATACAAAGACAAACTGGCAAAGACAGACAGAGGGGAACACACAGACTAAATACACCTGTGAGGGAAAGCTAATGAGGGACAGGTGAAACGAATCGCTGATCACAAAGGTGGGAAACACAAGGGCAGGAAGTAAACACACCTGAAAACTCTTTCAAAATAAAACCGGAAATAACTCAACGAAAACTGAAAATCTTGACAAATTGTTTCAGCTCTCACTCACATACACAGATGTATGCTTTTTGACTTGAATGGAAATACTATTATTGTTGTTTTTTATAATTATTTTTTTGTGTTTGATTCACAAATAATTGATTATATTTGTCGTGACAATTCATTGAGAGTTACACAAGCCTGTTACCAACAGTCAAAAAATTTAGCAAAAGTTTTTGAGCAAAATATGAAAGAGAAAAGCTGGTGTTCATTGCGGGGGCCTATTGTTGTAGGAGGGCCAGATTTGGCCCACGGGCTGCCATTCGCCTCCCACTGTTAAAGGGTTTCTCCATTGTTCTGTTGTTTCTCACCTTCTTGTAAACACTCCCACTCTCTTTTCACTTCCTCCTTTGTCCTGATTGTTTGTGCTTATTCTCTCTTACTCTCCTATTTCACCTTGTGTTAAGGACCGTGTTTCAAAGTATATAATGATGTTGCCGTTGAATTATGAGAGTGAATTAAGCCATAAACCATGCACTTTGCTGGTAAATAGACCCCCTAAATCATCAGAAGAAATGCTAACTGCCGTGCTTTCTGTTGCACCGACTTTAGGACCTTAATTTCATGAATGCGGTCGCTTGCCTCTCATCAATATCACATAGGCCGAGACGCGATAACCTATGTGGAACCGTAATGTGAAAGGCTCTGCAATCCTCATTAAGACCTGAGAGGGAAATTTTTTTTTTGTCAGCATGAGAGGAAATAACCTAAGCTCTCTGCTAAATGTGCTGTAATATTGTAATGGAAGGTGTGCGGCGTGAGTTCATTTCTTGAGACGGATGTGATGTACGTAGCAGGAGCGAAAGAAACACCATGCTGACCTTGATCATTGCAGGAGTTGATGTGAATGCAGCTGATGGCAGAATGACCGTGGACATGTTTCAAAGTCCTGCTGTTCTGTAAATGCGACCATTTGAATGAATATCTTTCTTTATTAATTGAGTGTATTTGAGATGAACAGCTTACGTCAGATAATAATGCAATGTAAGGATCAATAAATACATTCTGCACATTTTTTTTCTATAAATCAATTTTTTAAAAAACGAAGCATTTCATAACTTTAATGCAAGAACAAATGTGCATTGCTCACCTACTCTGACGCAGACACACGTTTTGTGGATGACCTGGTGGCTAAAATCTCCAAAGCAGACACATAAGAAAATCCAACATCATTCATTCAATCTGTACACATGCGTCAGCGGATGGATGGAGACGGATGAATATGAAATCTACCTGTCACAGAGAAAACTGCAAACATGTGCACTCTCCTCTCTCCCTCGTTTGCATGTCTCTCTCTCTCTCCCTCTCTGTGTTTGTTTGTCTGAATTGCTGCCTCTTCTGTGTTTGCGTGGCCCGTCCTCTTTCCAGGTTTTCATGGATGGTGGAGAGGAGGGCTTACGGCTCAGGTCCTTGGTGACGCCTCAGTGCTCCTCCTGAATCCACATCCTTCACTTATATTTTATAATCTGCATGTATAATTCATTGTAATCTGTATATGCTGTGATTTAGTTGGTCTGTTCCTGTCACGCAACATCTATTGCATGAGGGATCCTTCTTTTTTTCTTTTTTAGGTTTATTTTGTGGGGGCTTCCTCACCTTAATCGAGGGACAGAGAGTGTTGTAACCTGTACCATTATAAAGCCCCCTGAGGCAAATTGTGATTTGTAATTTTGACTTGACTATAGGAAGGCATGTTTTATTCATTGTCCGCTGACATATTTGAATGATTATTTATTGAAACAATTTGTAGGCAACATGGAAACTGGCCACAACAGGCGCAGGCCACAAATCTATAGGGGCAAAGAATTTATCCACTCACTCAGATATCCATTCATCAAGCTGTCTGAGTAGGAGTAAACGACAAAGCTGCACACAGTCCTCGCTGAGGTCCGCTGGGCGGTTGCAGCTGACAGTGGGGGTAAACCATTAGGTCCCTGCACGCTCCCTGTCACCATGAAAGTGACAGCACCCCGTGGTTTCATTGCCACCAGCTCACTCCCATATAACCTGGGTGAGGAGGCTGGTGTGAGCCAGAGCACCTTCACCTTGGTTATTCATGCAGTTTGTGAATAACTGCAACGTCTGTGTGTTACACAGACCGCATAAAACATGGATGTAGTCTCCGTGACGTCACCCAGAGGTTATTTAAAGAGCCATTGTGAAGCTCAGTGCAGTGGCTCCGGCCAACGCCATCTTGGCAATGCCTGACTCCGTCTACCTCCCGGCTAATCCAAAAAGGGGAAAGAGGTGTGCTAACAAGCCAGGTATAGTGGGCACAGACACAGATACCTGCTAATTGGTGCTAACATATAAAATAAATGATGGTCTTGGACAGTCTGTTAGCAATTAACCTCACAGCAAGATATCATCAGATATTATTCATCCAATATTTGCATGAAAACAAAAACACGAGAGATCAAGTTCAGTGACTGCAGTGACTTAACTATGCATAACTTCAAGCCTTGTTTTATTTCAAACAGGTTGCAATAATGAAAATAATGCAATAATGAAACTAGCTATAGAGACCAAAACCATTTTTTGTACCAGACTGTAAACATTTTTATTTCTACTGTAAAGTTGGCCATGTTAATATGGGAGTCTATGGGGATTGACTCATGGCCATTTGAGGAACTGCAGTTTCTGACACTTTGATGGCTTCATTTTGGCTAAAAACAAACACAGGTTGTTTTTTGTGCACATGCCTTCTGTCCAGTCACTCGACTATGTGAAATCATAGATGGCTGGATGACTGAGCATTTAACATGTGGCTGATTATAGAGTTTTTGTGTTTCACTGTGACAGGCTGGTCATAGAGCAACAATCACATAGTGGTCACTGTAGGTCTACTATCATGGAAATGTCCCCTGGGTGCATTTTACTATCCCCTGAGTTTGTAACAACAACTGTAAAAAAGCCTCACAAAATGTTGTACAACTTGTTTCATTTTATATAAAGAGATCTCAACAATTCAAAAAACCAGACTGGTCTTGTTGAAGAAAATCTGATGTTTTATCAAGGGAGCTCTCACACTGACAGTTTAGTCCCATGCTGGGATCAGTTTGGAAGAAATTTGGAAATATGACAATATTTTTAAAATCTGTGCTTGATCATCAAAACTGTGCCCAGGTGCTCTTATTGAGATCATCTGAGATTGGTATTATGTGTGTATAATGCAGTTTGTTCTCCCATGAGATGAAGATTCACGCACACATATTGTGACAACATCATTAGCGGCTTCTCAGTCACGAGTGGCAGAAGGTTTTGTTGTGAAAAGAAAGAGATGAAATACTTTTGAGCGCTATTGTTGTTTGGGTAGTAAATAACACTTGATGTCACATACAGGAATATGCAGCTCTGTACCATACTTTGTTCACAGTTTTCCTTTTGTATGTCAAAACTGGTGTAACTTTTTTTTTATTGTGTTTTTTCCCCGGCAGCCATAAAGTGTTGCAATTTTAAGACAAAAGTATCACAAAGATATCAGAGATTGTAAACAACAGTAAACAACTGTGACAGCAGATCTGTCTCTCTCGCTGCCCCCCTTTGTGTTTTAAGTCCATCTGCAGTCGGCCCAAACAATGCAAATAAGCTCATACCATAAATGCGTCTGGACTCGTGGCTCTTGCAAGGACATCAATGAATAACAACATAAATTTCAATTTTCTGATTTCCAACAAGATTCAATTTCAAGATGTTTTAAGAATACTTAATTAATTTTTTTTTTTTTTTTTTAAAACCTTTGTTAAGTGAAAAATGTTCCCACTAATCCGTTCGCAGCCTTGGTCGATCTGAAAAGCCTTTAGAGTGAAGTATCTTGTCTGACATTTGAATGCGCTTATTTTTCTGTGTGCAGGGAGAAATGCACTTCAAGGAAACACATTCCAATTCATGAAGAACCCAAGGACAGGAGCAAATATAAAAGCAATAAAAGATATCCAGGAGATAGGTCATATCTGCAGTCATCACGCTGCAAAGCATGCATCATGCTTTTGTCCTTGAGACATTTTCCTCTCTCCACCCTCCCTCTAATACTTACCCTATCATATGAAAAATGTGATTAAACTGTTCCGCAGCTGAAAAACTACAGTGATTTTTCGCAGAGCCATTATTTTCTCGAAGCTGCAGATGCAGCTGCCTTGCCATCTACACATGGATTACACTTCCCCACAAGATTTTATGCTGCCTTATTGCACGTTTTGACCACATTTTCAGAAAAACTTCGGTCACGGTTTGAACTTCTCGACATTTCAAACACTTTATTATCGAACATCATCTAATAGAAACCAAAGTCGAATTTAGATTAAATCCAGACAGAAAGCTTGAGAAAGGCGAGATAAACAAAACACTCATAACAAGCTTCATAGCCCGGCGTTCGGAGCATGTCAAACAGAAATAAAGACGGAGGCTCTCGCATAATATCTCCTGTTTGGGAGCTGATAATATAAATTACAAGATTCGAGGAAGGAGAAAAATGGATTTGATCCAGTTTGTGTAAAAACACTACACCTGCTCTACACCTGACCATAACAGTATTGCAGTCTGTCAGGAGAGATGTTCTGTGCACCCGTCAAGCTCATGAATTTAATATTTAAGAATTATAAAGAATTATAGCTTTCATGAATAACTATAGAGCCTTACATTTTGCAATCACCGTCATCATCAAATCACTGGTGCTTCTAACTCTGACAACAAGTGATCCTACTATGACTACTCCATGGTCCAGGTCCATGGTACAGGTTACAGAATCCATAAATGATGTAATGACACAAGCTGCCATTTTTATTTTCTATTTGTATGATGCTAAAATATTTATCTGTCTGATTACTTTCAAATTGCTCTGAAACCACCTTTGTCATCGTCGTCACAGATTTCAAAGCATTGGCTTGATTTTTTTTTTCTCTTGCGAACAGGAAGCAAAGCGCGTCTGAGGCGTTTCATTTTTCATAGCAACAGTAAACGTTTGGACAAAACCGTCATGGACAGAGACCGGGAGGAAGAAATGGAGGGGAGCAGAAGTAGATGAAGGCAAAATGGGATTAAGGTTAGAGCAAAAGGATGGAGCGAGGGAGTGATGGATGGAGGGAGGGAGGATAAAATGGAGGGAAACGGCGAGGGAGGAAGGATCGGTGTGATGGTGGAGGGGAGGAGGTGGGATCAGGGACAGAAAGAGGCAGGAAAGATAGAAGGAATGAAAGAGCAAGAGATGAATGGCGTGATCGTGCTGTTGCCTTCCTTGCCTCAAGCTTTTATGATTGATGACGTGTTTTTTGTTTTGTTTTCTTTTCTTTTTCTTTCTGGTGTGCCGTGCCTGACCATGACCGCTGTAGGGTTGCGTTCAGGGACCACTCGAGGACACTACAGATGGCTGGGCAGTGGCTGAGAGGAGGAAAAAAAAACCCATTTCTGACCTAATAGCAGAACCGAATTTGGGTTAAAGGGTGCAATAAAAAATGACATTTGACAATAAAACTCAAGTGCCACCACTCAGATAGTCTCTACTGTCATTGTTGGACTTCAGTATACAAATGTGTGTGTGTGTGTGTGTGTGTGTGTGCTCGGATTCGAAACGCAAACCTAAGCAAACTGTTGACTCCCCACCACTTAGGGGAAATTGGGAAATTTGCCTGTCATGTTCAGTAACGTTACAAAGTGGATTATTGCTCCTGCACCCAGGGAGAAAATCCTATTTAAGCCACTATCTGTTTATAGAAAGCAGTAGCTGAGACAATGGGGAGAGTCACGGCGATATCAAAGTCAAATCCTGTACGGTCAGTTAAAAAAGCGATTTTTTTGTTTTTTTTAAACAGGAAAATGCTTTAGAAACAGCAGAAGGATAAGAAAGCATTATCCATATATTGAAATCCAAGCTAAAAGGCCACTCAGTCAGGAGAGATTAAAGTTAAGCACCAACGAGTTTATCTGCCATATAAATCTATAATTATTTCAATCTGATGCAAATGAGCCATGTCGCTCTCTCTCTTTCTACTGACTGTTTTTTTTTTTTTTTTTTTTTTGCTTAACACAGGATATACTCTTATGAATATTTACAACGCTGTCATCTCCCATTCCAGGCTAATAAAAATGTCCACATCTGGTCTCAGGTAAGCTGTAGCCGTGAGAGGATCTGAATAAAAAGGCATCCTCCTCCTGTCAGCCTCACGGTGCCGCGCACAGGATCTGCTGACTGCGCATGCTGTCATCGCCAATAGGGTGGCGACGTTAAGACGTCAAACTCGCTGCTCATTTCCTGCTGCTGTTACTTATGCGTGTCATGCCCCGCGATTACTCAATTATCCACCTGCTGGTTCTGTTTCTTCATGGTCCCCCCCCCCCCGTTAGGAATTCGGCATTGATGGCCTCAGCTTTCAGTTTTTCCTCGCCTTTAAATTATTTCTCACTTATGAAGCAGAGAAAATAAAAAATATAGTTACATATACTATTAATATGCTCCTGTTCACTCCTGATCGGTGAACATACTTTTGCCTGTTCCATACCTTTATTGTCAGTCTTTATTCCACACCTGAAATTATATATCCATTTAATACACATTGGCCTTGTCGTTCCAGACGGCAGCTCAATATTTGCACCATTTTCACAGACACACACACAAGTCCAAGGTTTGACTTAAAAATACTTTGTGTCTGACCATTCAGGCTTCGAAAGGGTTTTTGTCCTGTCTGAATTTTGAAGGACGCTCTGAAAGTGGTGACATTTCCTTTGCTCCGGATATTCAAGTGAAATCCGTATATAGATAAAAGCCATTCACAAAGCATCTCGGCCCAAAGACACCGCTGAAGGTGAAGAGCTGCGGAGAGGGAGTGCATCCTGGGAGTTTCTTTCTGCGGAATGAGAAGTTCACCAAAACGCAGAATGGCGGGGATTTGGTCAAGTGCTGCAGATTAGGACAATGTTCCTATCGGATCTTTACCTCAGATGTGTTTGTGTTTCTCACTCATTAAAGTAAAGCTTTTAGGCAATTAAACGAAGCTGTTTCAGGGCCATGATTGATTTTATTTCCATCAGACGTATGGAGTTTACGATCCAACAACAGCATTAATGGGTAACGCAGATTTTGCCGGTGTTGTCTGGATCATTGTTGGGCTGCAGGTCCGTGTCAGTTTTGCTCATCACGCTTGCCAACATAAGTGAGAAATTGCACTAATTAGACAATGTTTTGAGCCATTTTCAGCTGCTCTTATTGTCGGATCGATCTAAATGTAATTATTCCTGCACAGATAATGGCCTCTGACTGCTGCACAATTATTAAGTTAAGTTTGTTTTTATTTTCTCACAAAATCAGCGCGATGCAGGAGGCCCTATATTTTTTTATCAAGTAGGAAATCTTACTTTGGAAAGTATCAATGGAGCTTATGGATTGTGTCATTATGGAGAGCTGAGATTGAGATGAGACATGAGATTCTCTGAATTTAAAGTTTTGAAATGTGAGTGCAGACAAAAACAACCCCCTCCTCAACGATATAAAGGCTCTTGTGCTTGTGTTGCTATAAGACATGTCGACAGTTTCTCCTATTCAGCTGTGTGCTTGCTCGTAGCTATAGGCTTAATAATAAGGCCCCAGGTCAGCTCATTTCACTCAAGACTGCACTCGAAGTATCACATATCACTGAGCAAATATTTATAAAAGACTTGTGCTAATTCAAAGTTTTGTCTCATTTCTACAGATCTTTTTTTCACTTCATTTGTCCAAAGACGTTTTGGGCAATTCTCTTTTTCAGCATCACCTTGTTAATGCTCATATAGTTACACAACTTGAAGGTGTTTAGCAAAACCACAGTCTGTTCCTGTGCCCACAGAGCAGCTTCACCGGAGCAGTTGGGGAATAGCGGCACGTACCACAAAGGGAGAGGCGAGCGATGCCTTACACTTTGCTCACCCAGATTTATCCCGCTGGTCTGGGGATCGAACCAGCCACCTTTAGTGTGAAGTACTGTAAAGGCTAATTTTACGCTTTGTATAGAGTTCACTGTCACTTTTGCATCATTTACTTATCATTTATTTGTCATTATGCTGTATGTCCTGTAATATGTTTGGGCTGTAAAGTAAAATAAACCCATGTTTGCTCTTTCATACCAAACAGAGCATGTTAGACATATGTCATGAGCACAGACACGGTGAAAGGTTAAATATGTCTTCAACCTTTCACATCAAAGCCAGAAATGTTTTTTTTTTTTTTTTAATGTATGTATAGACAGCAAAGCCACAGAGGTAAATTAGATAAATCGGCATAACATCCCATCTAAGACACATCCTGTGTCTCCTTCCCAGCACACAGAGCCAACTTTGTCTTGTCCTATCCATTGTCAAACATCTCACTTATTCATAACTAGACAGATGGGTACGTACATGCGTGCAGGATGAATGAAAGCGGAAACGACGCACAAGACAAATAGCATAAAGAGCCAGGAGTCTGTAGGCTCTGGTGAGATTGCTTTAGACGTCCTAAAAATCAGAGAGAAATTAGACAAATTGTGTTCCAGCAGAGGTTAAAGCCACGGGCTTCTGAATCAATCTAATTGAGGGAAAGGGTCTTTGCTTTCGAGCCCCGGAGCACTTTTAAACGTCGCTTCAGTGCCAGCATTAAGAAGAGTGCTTCCTGCACACTCCACTCAAACCAATCCACTCCACCACCCCCACACCCCGCCCCTACCAAATCCCTCAGCTATGGTGATGAACTGGATTCATAGGGGGCTTTAAAATGAAAGGTCACGATATTCTCAGACCGGGGGAAGAGGTAAGACTCCGTTATGTCAAATTATGTTGTGGCCTGTGGCAGACCAAAACAAAATTACACGGAGGACGGGAGTGAGCTGAAGCCTCGGCTCCTGCGGGGTCCGCGCTTTGAATTCCAGATAAATGTGAGCAAAAGGATAGAGTACGCTCAGGGAGGCAGCGGCTGTATTTTTTTTTTTTTTTTAGGAAAACACAAAGTGGTAAACTCCATATCTTATCTGTTATCACTTAATGTCAGTCAGCGTATTATCTTTGGGCGCAGTACATTCACATAATTTCAGAGTACCTGAGCTAAGCAGCTATCAAGAGAAGATAAAAAAAAAAAAAAATTATCAGGAAATCTTAAGTCTCTTTGAAGCCGCGTGGGTGATATCTACAGTCTGTTGCGTTAACATCCTGTGGAAGGTCCGTACTGATTCCCGAGATTGATGCCAAAGTAAAAGATATGATCCTCAAAGGGCAACCTTCAAAGGGCGATCCTTACATGTAATTGCCCATCTTCCCCAGAGTGGGACTGAGAGAGATGCTTCGCAAGGTTGCTTTATCTGGTTTTGTATCAGTCTGAGGAACCTATCTCGCTGGTTCATGGCCTTTTTTTTTTAATCATTCGAGGCTAAATTATACATCACTTATGGCAGAGATTCATCCATGTTGAATTATGTTTCTCTTAGAGGTTCAACAAATGCTCTAGGAAGCTGGTTTCCTTGAATGAATGGTGATTCTAAATTTGCATTATAAGCACATTTTAAATCAGTCGCGGTCAAAATCAATCTTAAGGCAATCTTCTTCTTCTCTCAGTACTTGATGCTGTACACTGTGAAAATGTGTGTTGCAAAAGGGAAATGTAGATTAAAGTGCACGGACATAAATATTTGAAACTGCTGGATGAACTTTACATTATCTACTTCAAACTTTTATGACAAAAAAAAAGAAAGGGATATAATTAATATTTGAATTTAAGTATTAAAGCACCCAAATCCTTTTTGATGATTTGTGGGTTTTGTCTGGATGAGTTTGACAGTTTTATTCTCTGTTCCCGAAGAAATCTTATTCTTTTACAGCCGAAATGGCAAAAATGTTCAAACTTGCCATCACAGATTTTAAGAGTAAATTTGCTTGAATTGTGAACAGTTTAATTAGCTGAAATCATAGAAGACATTAAAGCTCGTCAACACCAAATGGCTGCCTTTGTTTGCGCCATCCGTCTCTCTGAACAGATGCCTTTTCTTTTAACCCAACACCTGTGAAGATTGCCTCCCTACCAACTTCTACCAGGGTCTGCAGCACGAGTGCCAAAACCCAGTTGGCTTTCTCTACTTTTCTTTGGACAAAAAGCGCCTGAAAATGAAAGAAAACAAACTGAAATTAACCTGTGCTTGCTGGAACCCTGATGGAAGGGAAAGAGTGAGCGGAAATAACTCAAAGACAGAGACAGATTCATGGGTTTACCCCAACATAACCACAAGGCCCATGTGATGCTCTTAAGATCTTTAAAGTTTTACTAGTCGCTTCTGATTTGATTTTGCTGTGTACTTTTCATAATGGCTGAAAAAAATGCAGCTGCGTCAGTTCAGATGTTCAGAATACGCACCTGCTCTCTTTTTCTGCTGACGTCCCATAAAAGAAGCTTTTTTTTTTTTTTTTTTCCCTATGACTCACTGCCTAGTCTGGCATATTCTGCTGCGCCTCCACTTCTTCTCTTGTCAGGTGACATTCGTTTGTGATCTCATAGATGTCACAAGCAAAACTTTGAGGAAGAAAAATACCCAGGCCTTCGTGACCCGCAGTCCCGGCATTACAAAGCTCTTAGTGAAAACGTCATTGGCCGGTGAGGGACAGCTGAGAGATTGGCTCTGCAGGTGAATAACACACAATGGATTTGTGAATGGGCCTGTTTGTACTTGAAGCGTCGAAATCTTTGGCGAAGCCGGCATTCTTTCATTCTTTCTCACTTCTTTCTTCTGCCCTGACATCTCCCAGGGGAAAATATTATGCACTGTACGCGTGAAGCGGCTCCCACCTCTGATAAGCTGTCCACAAAATTTCATATTTTCTGTGGTGAAGCAAATTAAACGGGAACGCAGAAACTGTTTCGTGGCCTCATTGTACTTTGTCTAACTTTCTTTTGACTCTTATTGTCTTTGATTAAAGGCGACATTAAACAAGTCCTAAAGTTATGGACTATGAGTGAGAGAAGACAGAAGTTGCTTCAAGTGGTTGCGCAGTCTTTGCATCTTTATAGTAATCATACATTTATGTCATTACATCTGTGCAACACTCGTTTCAGTATATTTATCTACAAATATATCTACATTCCATTCACTGTGCAATATTTCTTCAATTCAATACTTTCTATTTCATATTTAATATTGTCATATTTAATTCTCGTGTCCATAGTCTATATACTTGGTCACATTTTCATATAGTCTCATGTAAATTTGTAAAATTTCTTGTAAAAAGTCTCTTGTAAATTTGTTAATACTTTTTTTTTTTTTTTGGCCTGTTTAAAGTGTTAATAATTATCGTATTTCTGTATTAAAGAAGAATTGTATTAAAGGAATATCTTATCTTATTAAACTCATCTTTGTTTATCTTTAAGCATCTTCTGGGTAAGCCTCCATGACGGGGCCATAGCTAGGAATTGTGGGACATATGCACAGAAAGACACACCCTCCACTTCTCTGTTGTTCTCCCATTACACCATTGCTCCATCTATAACCTCCACAGAACATAAAACATTTACAGTGTAAGGTCTAACCTTGGATTTCATTACATTGTGCAGAGGCGTTTCCTTTAATCGTGCTCACCCCTGCAAGTTTTGTAAGAACTTGACAAAACCCAATGCCTTAGTTTTCATAATAATCTTCACTTTATTCATCAACCTATTTATTTCAATGGCCATACTGTCTCTGTACAACTACAAAGTCGGTGTGGATTTTGACAGTGTTGTCAAAGCTGCTCGACCTGGCGACGGCCGACATGACATTTTATTAATTAATTTAATATTAAACAAAGAGTAGGTGCAAAACAGCTGCTTTTGTTTACAAGTAGCTCCGAAGAGAAATAGGTCACGTTGTGTAAAACGCATTCGGCATGTTCAGAGCGAGAACACTCAATCCATGCTACTCTACCTTTTTATACACTGAGGAACATTTCCTTCACCCTGAAAATGTCAAAAATACGCCTGTATCATCTTGAGCCTGAAAAGAGGATACAAACATTTCTGTTTGTGACAATATGTATTTATACAGTAGATTTAGTCTGGTGGAACAAGGCTCGCCCCGTCTTGTATAAGATTCAAAACACTGAATGTCTTTTTGCTTAACCCCTATTATACAACAAAACATGAACCATCACTTTGCTTTATTATGTTTTATGCACAAACTTAAGAGGTGTTTGACTTTCCTCATTTTTCCCATGATAGCTAAGCGAGATGCAGATTGCTTTGGACATGATATGCACTGCATTATTCTTTTTAATTAGGGGGCTGATGTTTATAAGCCCCAAACAGTAACTCTAGATAATAGTGTATTCATGTCCAGTTAATCAAAATCCTGTTGGCAGATAATGGCTGCCAGGGGCTCCACCAGGTTTGCAAAAAATTTAATTAGCAAAGCCATGAATCTGTGCTCTACAATGCTTGCTCAAGGGTGAAAAAGGACTGAACGCAACATCGAGTTTGTGCTTGACTGGTTTAAAAAGTTAAAAGGTCTTCTTTTAGACAGATGGTAAGACGTAATGTCTTTATTTCTAAGTGAAAAACCAGACACAGGAATGTATCTAATATATGTAATTGCCATGTGTGCAACAGAGCGTGATTTTGTTTTTCTGTCATCATCGGATAATTAGTTCAGCTGCAGTGTCTCTGGCAGTAGATGTTTGGAATCTGAAGCAGAACTGGGAGACACAACAGGTTGTTTTTGAAGCAGAGGTCAGCAAAAGGCAGTCAATCAGCGAAGGCAAACAAATGCAAACAGGGAGCCTGTTCTCACCTGCCTCCTTTCTCTGTCGGTGCTTGAGGTGCTTTGTTTGTGTGACACACTGAAAGTAGAACCCAGATTCCCAAATTGGAATGCAATAATTTGAACCTATCCTTGATGAACCTTCTTTCCAGGATGAACCTTTCATACGCAATCATGATACTATCACCTGTTACCAATGAACCTGTTTACCTGTGGAATGATCCAAACAGGTGTTTTTGGATCAGTCCACAACTTTCACAGTCTTTTGTTGCTCCTGTCCCAACTTGTTTGAAACGTGCTGCTGGCACCAAATCCAGAATAAGCAGATATTTACAAAAATCAATGAAGTTGATGAGGTCAGACATGAAATATATTGTCTTTGTGCTGTTTCCAACTGAGTCAAAAAGGATATAAACAGACTAATGAGGAGATGTGGAACAGGTGAGCATGTTAGCCCAGAGTTCAGGTAAGGTGGAAAGGTTGGAACTCACTGGGGACAACTGCTGGACAGGGAGCAAATAGCAGGTTTGGAAAGTTCCTTATAAAAGCAAGAGCCCGGGGGAAATGAGACTGAGGCTGATGGGATTGAGAGAGAGACAGAGAACGTGTCCTCATGACATTAGCAACTTCAAAGAGTAGAGCTTGAACCTGTGGAGTGTCTATCACTTAAGCTACAGCCAAATAGAAGACAGAGATGTTTGAGTTCGGCTGTTTGAAGACACACTTTAGAAACAGCAAAGTGTGAATTTGTATTGTCATGAACCAGAACATCATAATCAAAAGCATAAAAAAAAGGGCAAATAAATCCAATGTGAACATTTTGTATTTCGTGATCACCATCTTAGTTTAACATATTAACACGGTAGCATTTACAAATGAGCACAAAACACAAAGTACAGATGAAAACCTGCAAACATTGTTGGGACATTTCACCTAAAAACAAATGTCAAAAGTTAGGGGAAAACTGGAAAAGTTAGTGGATCACCAAAATCAGATCATCCTCTGGGAACCATGAATGCCTGTACTAAATTTTATGGCAATGTGTTCAATACTGGACTAACTTACAATTCAATATTTGCATCATTATTATTAAAAAACAAATCTGGGATCATTGCATACATGACAAGATGTATTTTGCTACTGCAATATATGTAGTTCGGTATGGATGATGTTTTTTTAGGATAGGTTGAATAAACTGTATATGGCCGGTTAAATATATTGTACAATATGGTCTTGATGCGCATTAAACCCAGATTTGCAGTGTCCATGTAAGCATTGTGTAAGTGTGGTAAAGCCAGCGAAAGGACCAGAGGATCTTTCCTCCTTTTCAGGATTTATGTCACCTATTACTGTATATATGGCTGTACAACTATTACATTACAGGCTGGATTTCAGGGGACAAGTCTTTCTATAGAAAAAAAGAGGGTGCACAGTTGTTTTTAGGTGCTGGACAGAGAGCAAGGCCTTAGATAGAAATTAATAATAGCAGTACAGTAATAATATTTGGGAACATCCTTGTTTACATCCTTTACCCTTTATCTTCCTATTTCTATAACATTCATAAGTCAGATTTCCCACTAACATTATTGTCTCATAGACGCTTTCCTCTTGCAACTTTTATTAAAACCAATAATGCAATAATTCTTTGAGAATGGAGGAAAGATTTGGTGATTTTTCTGGCCACATTCTGCAAGAGATCAAATGAGTTTCGGATTCAGATCTGTGCTCTCGCCCAGCTGCCATCCAGACAAACAAATGGAACCAGAGTCCAAGCAAAGCCTAATGCACCACAGAGAGGACATTACTAACACATATCCTGTTTTATTAATGTGGTCAATACAGTCCATTAGGCCAGGGATTTAAAAGCCACAGAGCTCTTCCACCTCCATTAATATTTTCCTCTGACCCATGGTAATCTTGTTTTGTTTTTTTTGTCGAAGAGGGCCAAGTTGCTTTCCATATTCTGCTAGCATGAAAATGTTACTGGATGTATTTTTACATGTGTATGGCATTTTTATGTGTTATATTTTGGTCATGACAGATTAGCCAAAATCATCCTCTATAAAGCATATGTTATAGTTTACATTAAAGGAAAGTATGCTTCCTTCTGTCTCTGCTTCTATAGCAGAATATATCTTAAATGCTACATGCCGATAGTAAAACAAAAGCTCACAGAAAAGATATCTGAACAGGCAAATGCTTGGAATTATTGTGCAGCCAAACTGGAATAAGACATGCAAGAGTGAGTCAGATAGTTCGTAATGTTAGAGAAGGCAACACATGAACGATCAGTGACCCAGGTGCCTTTACATAACTCATTACTCAAAGTGATATCATGTAACAAGAAGAAGGCTGAGTAAGAGAAACGAAAGGTTGAAAGATCCCACCACATTTAAGTAACTCAGAAGCCAAGAAATCCTCATAGTGTATAGGCACAATAACCTAACTGAGAACAATTCAGATAATTTATAGTGAATTAGGTGGCCAATACGTTATGAAGCATATGTGGCAATAAAAGTGGATGCCAGTTCTCAGAACAATGAAGATTTGGCACTGGAAGGCTGACAAAAGACAAAAGCTTTAATCAGATACTGTAAAATCAAATAAAAGCTAGTGTTCAAATAATGAACACAATTTAGGCTCATAATACAATATACTTGTTAATCAGCGTGTCTGTCTCAAATAAAGGCTTGGTCGAATTTGCAGGTGAGGTAAATACTTGAGAACTTATGGTATATTAAAGCCAAACTCAAGAGATGTTATTCTGGCTAAAATGCTAAGAATTAGAAGTATAGATCAGAAGAAAATTATGATTTTCAACTTTATCCCTCTATATTTATGAGCAATACACCCTCCCAGACTCCATTGTTCCTGAAGGACAGCAACCACAGTTGGACTGAATTCATGTCCTGTACGAGCGCCATTATAAAAACTATTCATCGCTTATGTAAGACTTTACTAAGGACTGAAAATCCACTGAAAAAAAGGTTTGCATGCCTAAATGCCTGACAATGCTTGGGGCTCTCCTAAATCTGAGGTGCAGTTGAGGACATAAAGAGTGTCACAGCGGGTTGCACTTTTGTCAAAATGTTAAATAGTTATATAAGCTATGAAATCTACAATGTACATGTTTGATTTGTTTTCTGTGAATAGCAGTAGGTTTTTCTTTTTTATATCTGATAGAAGGTTACTGACATAGCACCCTGTATTTTCTGGCACCATTAGAGCATATCTGTGTCTGTGCACTATAAAGCCAAGGTTGTCAAGTTATTTCCCTCTGTAGTCCCATTCATAGCTTGTGTCAGACCACTCCCCATGACAGTAATGGTTCTTTAAAAGCTTGGCAGAGGTGTATTCCCTTTGCTGCATGACAAGGTTGAGCAGCAATGGTCAGAGCCCACCTTGTCCCACGCCTGCCCCCTCGCAAGAGCACTATTTCAGGTGCGCGGATGCGGAGTCTGTCCTGATTCACCGAGGCATTATGCTGCACAAAGAGATTCACGGGTGCGGTGTCATGCCCTCATTCCAAGGATCTGTAGTGATCAGTTGAGAATGTTCCTCTTTTCTTTTCTTCTGTATTGTATCCTGATTCCCAGGGCAGAGAGGGACAAGGCAAGATAGCATAGGGAGATAAGACACAAAACCCTTTTATTCACCACCAGGTTTGAAACAGGGAAATTAATTCAGTCTTATTATCTGACTCTTTCAGGAGCCAGAGGGTTGAAACTTGAATGTCGTCTACAGAGATTTTCCAAAATTGTGTTCTAATGCAGGTACTGTATATCATTCAATTTCCATATAAAATATGAAATTATGACTTCATTGAAATGTAACGAACTTGAAGAGTTCATAACCGGTAAAATAATGGATTCATTTGATGTATCTGCTGCAATGATTTATTTGTTTTGCAACAGAAAGTGCAAATGAAATGGGATTCAGCTTGGAAAGTATCTTAGCACAAACAACATAGCAGTCTCAGGGGGGCTGCAGACTTTCCACTGTCTTATTGTAAAAACCTGTGTTTTGCATGCCTTCCTCTGCACAGATTCTGAGATGGGTACGGTTTTGACCCCAAACAGTTTCCCACAAGGTTAGCATGCCCTCCCTACCATGTTCATCTAGTAGCCCCATACATCAGCGGTGACACCGGGAAAATTAATGTCACCGAGATCCACAGCCCGGCGATGCCGCTGATGGCATCTTGCTCAGTGGCCAGACGCGTAAGAGATCAGCTAAGTCAGAGGTTTTAAAAGTGTGAGGCAGTTTCAGGGGAGGCTCAGTGAAGGGAAGTGAATAAAAATATTGCATTAGTTATTATATTAGTCATCACATAGATTAGCCTAAATGTGTGTGATTTGGTAGAGAGATAAAGACAGTTTGAGGGAATATTCCCACTTTCACAGAGTCAGAAATGAATAAATGCCTCATGATCTTTTGAGCTGTAGTTATGTCAAACACTGGCTCAGTTGTGTGTCTGTGGGATCAAATAGCACAATCATGAACCAATGAGGGGAGGCACACAGTCTCAGACTTTGAAAACCCCTGAGCTAAGTTCATCCTCATCAAGCGTTATATGTTCATTTTAAAGGAAAGTACTTTAAAATGAACATACAGCACAGAAGTTCCTTCTGTCTCTGCTTTTGTCTGAGTACAATTGATGGTAAATGCCACAATCTGACAATAAATGTAACATTAAGATAAGAAATATTCTCCACAATGTTCAACAGCATCACATATATTTTAACTGTTATTGCAAAAGATCTTTGCTGCATTAAAGAAAAAAAATGTGTAAAGCAGTTAAATGAATACTGGCTATGATGATATCTTAAGAACAGACTGTATTTTTTTATATGAGGAACATTTCAGTATGGGGTTCGAATAACGGGAGTAATAAGATGAGCAGTTCTCAGCGAGAGGCCTCCCTATTTTAATTATGCTATCATTAATAACACATTATAGATCTTCTTCGGGAGAGACGATCCATCATGTTAGTTGAAGGGTCACAAACATGATGAAGTGATTAAAAGCTAATGTTTAGTTAATGATCATTGCAATAGTTTGAATTCAACAGATTCCTACTGTGCTGTGGCCATTTTGGCAGATTACTATGAGGAAGACTGCAATGTTTATATCACAATAATGCAAATACCTCAGGTCTTGCTTTGATTAATATATGGTTTGTGCACGATGGAGTGGTGTCCATTCTCGCACATTCATGATAATGAATCTGCATGAACTGATACATATTATTAATAGTTATGCTGCACCTTTAATTATGTTCTAATTAACTACAGGTGATTACTTTATAATCATTAAATCTGTAATTATAGCTAAAAAGTTGCAATTCAATTTAGTTTTAATCGAATTTTACTACCTATGATTTCTATATATTTACCTCATGAATAATTGTTCTTGTCTCAACAATATCTGATAATGTTAAATACAAGTAACTACAAGTAGCTAGTAACACATGTCTGAATGTTGCCTTTCACATTACCCTGTCAAAATAAAATGCTAGGCAGAAAGTTTGCAGCAGATTTTTTGTTTACTCCTATATTCTGCATCTGCTTCTATATAGTTTATGGTCAGTACCTAGTGGATAAATACGATGACCCAACAACTAAATGAAACCGACACCTTAAAAGAAAATATATGATGATTACCAATGACTGGCATCTTACACAGACAGACAATATGTGCTACAAGAGACAACAACGAGGGATATGGGGACAGAGAGAGAGAGAGAGAGAGAGAGAGAGAGAGAGAGAGAGAGAGAGAGAGAGGAGAGGAGGAGGAGCAGGCAGCATTCCAGCCTGCAGTAACCTTGATGACACCCTTCATTACTATGTGCAGGCTGACATCCTGACAGAGGCATGCGGCACCAGATGGAGGGGAGGGACACAGCGCCATTCCCACCCTCCGCTCGTCCTTTGTAGAGGGGCAGCAAGAAGGAAGTTGTGGATAGGGAAGAAAGAGGAAGGGATAGAAGTTGTGCTGGTGCACAGCTTGACTGACACTGCACTGGCTCAGCTCTGCGAGCTTGCCCTTGTCCTTGCGCTCTGACAGCAGGTGGCCTAAACTCTGGCCCGACCTTGCCACATCAAAAACCTCAGCCTACCACTCTGCACGAATCGGCAGGACCCTCGCGCCAACCCCTGTACGATTTCCGAACATCCCCCATAGAGATGTCGACGCCAGGATGCTTCATCACAAATTTAAAAATCACAGCGGGGTGGAAAAAGTTGCATGACTTAAAGATGATGCACAGCAAATTGTGCGAGTGTTAAAAAGTCCTTAAATAAAACACTCATTTAATATTGATGATGGTCACAGCTCAGCATGAAAATCCTCTTCTGTGCATTAAGTAGATGCTCTTGCTTAAATCACTTTAATCCAGATTTCCTCTACGGAAAGTGCTAATGAATAAAAGCTTCAGTAAAATATGCTTTAAAACACAGAGCAATAGTGAGACGAAAACACAGTGCACATGAGGTGTTTTGATGAGAGGCTACTTAGACAGTGTTGGTTTGAATTCTACGGTATGACACAGAAAGCTATCTAACAGTCCCAGTGCTGCGGGAAATACAGTCATGGTGGACTGATCAAAGGTGGCATTGCCAGCAAGTCCCCTTTAAGGACATTGGCAGTTAGCACAGGGCTGCCCGGCCTTTTTGTCTTCCTGGCAGCCCTTTGATGAGAGCCCCCTGGGTGATTCACTCTTACTTACAGAAGTGCACACGGCTGTTAAGAATTGGATCAAAACAGATTGAGAGGGGGTTGAATGCACAGGGAGGAAGAGTCGAGCAAAGGATTAAAAATGGGAGATAGATGGGAAGGATAGAGAAACAGTGTGTGAAAAAGTAAGAGATGGAGCGTGGGGCAGACAGAGGGTGACTTATAAAGGGAGGATTAAAATGTTGAAATATTCAGGCCTATTCATCAGTTCATTGTTGTCGCACTGAAAGACAAAAGGTCACTGTATTTAATGGCCTTCCTGTCCTGGGGTGGGCAACATGGGCTCTGCAATCAACTCATCAATTTGAACAGTGAATCAGTCACGCTCATCTTTGCATGGTTACAAATCTGATGTAAATTTAGATGAATCCCTGCCCTACTTAACTCATCAGGCTTGACAGTTTTGCATGGATTTCGCCAGTCTTCATCAGTGTGTATTGCTGGAGTCGTGGGGTGAATCCAAAAAGGTCTTCTGTTGTATCTGTTAAATGGAGATCCATGCAAATGCTGATGTGTGAACAATGTAGCCGGGGTGCACTTCAAAATATTTCAGAAATATTGAACTCGGAGTGGCGGGTCATTTTGAAAGCTTTGTGGGATTTGTTCCATGATAATTGACAATAAGCTGCTGCTTTCTGCCTTCGCACGACGCTGATGTGTAAGATCGTCGATACACGAATAATGAAATAATTTTAATCAACACATCACACAAATACTGCTAATTAATAATAAAATAAACATGAAAGGTGACACTTGACAAGACGTGATTAATTTTGTTTACACCTGACTCAGAGCAGGGCTTTCAGTCTCCTTCATTAGCAATTAAAACCAAAGTCTTTTATGTCTATTTCATCTGGCTGCACTTTTCCCAACCTTGTCTCTTTCATTTTTGTTCAGTCTGAGAGTCACACAGTGTTGAGGCACTATTGACCCCCGAGTTTTTACAGGTTGTTCAGTGATGGTAAATTGAAAAGAAGTTGGAGGACAGTACATGTCATTCAGTCCAATTTCCAAAAGCTGTAACAAAAAAAATGCAATGTGCACATGTGTAAGCAATTTGAAGCTTCTTTATACAGTCATTCTTGACATATCTAGTTAATCATAACCAATATCTTCCTATTATCCTTATTAATGGCGTGCAATTGCCAAACCTTAACCATGATGCGACTTATTGATATTGATGAATACTGAAGGAATATTCAAATGATTGGCAAAAAAATCTTCTGCAGATATGTTGAATATCAAAGTTCTCTCTCATACAGTGAAGCAAGAACCACTGCATTTCTCTGGAAGCAGATTTTGATGATGCAAAACCATGTTAGCAAAAATTATTTCATCCATTTGTCCTATAGGGGTTCACAAGAGCTGCTTACGCTCAACCACACAGTAAAAGTGCTGGCTTGAAAGCAAAACAATGAGCTAGAAGAGGCTAAAATGCGCCGTAGAGCTGCAGAGTTGGATGGTGAATTATCTGATCTCCACATGAAGAGGGACCATTTCAACATCACTCAGTCCTTCACGACGCGGAACATATCTGTTATTGCATGCACATAAAAATGCGGCACGGTCTGTCTCTCCTGCTTCTGTTTGTCAGCAGTGTAATATTTCATCCTATCATTGATTGGCAGCAGCGCTGCTTCCTGGCTGTTACAGCAGTGGCGAGAGGCACAAATTAGACCTGCTAAATTTTGGTGGCAGATGGCAAAACTGTGTGCTCTCCCAAGGGGTGGCAGCCAGCTGGCCTCTCTTTGCCACTGTGACTAGGGTGAGCAGTAAAGTTGCCGCTTTATGTATATTGAAATATAAAACACTTTTTTTCTGCTTCCTACCGTGTACGCACTGCACATTTAAACATGTCACGGGAAGTGAGTCAATATGCTTTTATTTGTCGTGTGTTATTATTGTTTAACGTGCAGCATAGCTCGGTTCAAGGGAGGATCAAGGTGCCTGAGGGGAGTGTCTATCATTGATATTACTGAATCTGCTTGAACACAGAAGCTTCAAATTTCAAAAATAAATATTTCTTGATACTAATTTGCATAATCACAAAATGGCACCGTCTAACGCACTCATTTGTTGGAAAAGCGGGCCTGACTATGCTTCCGGCCCAATAAGTCCTTGCCTTATTTGTTGTGATTGAAGAGGGTCATGTGGTAATTCCAGTTTCTATATGATGCAAATGAAACCGAGGCTTCATAAATAATGCAAACAACCCAAAGACATAACAGCAAAAATAAATACACGCGGCCGAGGTTTCCAGGCGACAGGCTCTTTCACTACGGCGTGAACAGAGCGATCCCACAGCCATTCACTGTGTGCTCCAGCCAGACAGCTTTAATAGCTGCAACAGTCGAAGGCAGCTGATGAAATTATTGCGTCGCAGCCTAAGTTTGTTTACTGGAATATGAGTAAACCAAACACAACAACATGAATGGCATAACAAGCCCTGTGTTTTAGTAGTGTGCGTTTGCGTTTTAGGCAGAGAGAGGGAGACGGATGCAAGAGGTTCGCGATGCCAGAAAGCATCACGTCCAACCAAAGATATAGAGTCACAACAATGAAAAGTCTCTAATAGGGACAAATATACTTGTCACAGTTGCACAAGCAGGATGGCAGACAACAGAGGCAGGGCTATAGTGATTTATTGCACACATTTAAAAGTTCAAAGGCTTTTGAGACGGTCAGGTAGAAAAGGGTCAGAAGCAGTTCAAACAGGCTAATCCAACAGGGTGCAGGCAAGAATCAAAGACAAGGTCCAAGAAAACAAAGCAGGACAACACAAGGCCTAAACATGAAGAAACAGGCTGGACTGTTTGGCACATGGTACAAAGACAAACTGGCAAAGAGAGAGAGAGAGAGAGAGAGAGAGAGAGAGAGAGAGAGGAGAACACACAGACTAAATACACCTGTGAGGAAAAGCTAATGAGGGATAGATGAAACTAATCACAAAGGTGGGAAAACACACAGACAGGAAGTAAAGTAGCTGACACAAGATGAGAGGAGAGTGTCAAAATAAAACAGGAAGCATTGATTTAGGAACACGACAATAGGAGTAGAAACTTTATTAAGTTTAAGTTTAAAAGTAATTTTTTAAAGTGGAATTAGAAATAAGTTAAGCATTTTTATATGATGATGAAAAAAATGAAATAGTCAAAAGGCTTAGGAGGTAAATTTCCTTTCACACATGTTAACACAGCAACATTCTTACTTGATAATTAACGACCTGCCTTAAAGGCAATACCCAGCAAAAAGCAATATCCCATAGCCGGAAACTTGGTAGCCTAATTATAACAAGACTGAATTGCCATTTTGTTTTTTCTTCATTATTCAGTCTGATGTCGGGCTCATGTTAGCCATTTCTCCGTACCAAAGCAGTTAGCGGTGGCGGTTGCTACGAGCCGTGAACTCAACATTTATCACATTAATGATAGAAATATGCTGATTAAAATGCTGTTAATTCTCTAACAATGACTCGCATAGCTGTGTCGATCTCATCCATGCTCCGTCTGAGATTAAGCAATTTGCACCTCATCAAAATTGAGCAATCGCAACCAGGAAAGTAAAGAAGCAGCGAGGAAGCACTGAACACTTGTTAATGAATTGTCGAGAGCTGATGGCCGCCGACATAAAAAACAAATACGCCGTTGCGAATGAACAGTCTCATGGAATGTGAGGCATCATTTTATAATTACACATAAGTATCAACATGAAAAAAAGGAGTCACAAACATCTGTATGTCCATGTATATTTTAGAACTGTTAGAAGAAAAATTGCTGTCACAATGACACATTTTCTCAATGGCTGACTAGTCTGGTATCAGCACAGACTAATTACTTGTCCTACAAATCATAATTTGTTTTGCCAAAGATTCCTCTCACTAGCATGTAAAATAAGGCCAAAGGTAATCCCATTGATTAGTGTCGTGTGAACTCCACACCTTTCAACAATGAGGTGAGCATGCCGTCCCATTAAAATTAATTAATTACCTTTTGCCATTTGGGAACCATTTAAATTTGTAAAAATGTGCCTGGGCCAGCCAAGGTTAATTGGGCATTTAGCTCTCAGAGCTCCCCTTAACACCCAGGAGGAGCTTGTCCCTAAAACAGAAGCAGGTCCTTAATAAAAGTAGCACAGTGACCCCTCCAACAGACAATAACTGCTTCCTCGTCTTTGACCCCACACATCCTGATACTGATAAATGGATGTGCGAGAACGTGTCCACATAATCGTACTCCATTCCACTACAATCCCTAGAAAGTAGGAGAGGGAGGCTGGGAAGGTATTCCTGGCGTGTGTTTTGAAACTGTGATCATGGTGTGTGTGTGTGTGTGTCTCCCCCTGACAGAGACAGATGGAGTGGGAGCCACCAGATTTACCAGAGGAAGCAGTTTATAGAATATTGTCAGGGGAGAGTAGGCAGTTTCTGAAATACAGCTTTCAAGTCACAGCCATCAATCTCGCCAGTGGCTGCCTAGATCAAGCGGGCTGGAGAGCTAGTTTGTTAGTGTTCACAAAAGATGAGTGTGTTACGCTACACTATTCCGAAGGCCTCGGAGACAAAACAGCCGCCAGCAGCTTCGCGCAAAGAGCTGGGTAGTAAAGGTGAAGCTGTCGGTCATCAGTATGTAAATAAATTGCCCCATTCTGTCAATCAGGGAGTGAAACTGGGGCAGTGAAACTGTAGGTCCTGTGTTAATGAACAGCCTCTTAGGACTATTTGCAGGCACATAACACAGGGGAGCGGCAACATGTTAAACAAATCTGACCGGCCATATTTTGACCCTGTTTTAATTCAGTGACCCTGTTAAGCCTGATGCTCTGCGTGTTAACATAACGGACTCGATGATGGTAATTTTCTTCCAAATTGTAGCTTTTCCTTATTTCGCTGAGAGGCTACTTGAACATCAAAAGAAAAAACAGTTTACTGCTCATGAAGTGTGTTTCATAATGATTAATTATTGCAAGGATAGGTGGGGAAAGAGGAGCGGGGTTCTTTCATGTGCTGTAAGAGTTTTAAACTGGTTAAACAAAGTCAGAAAAATATCACAGTTGATCACATTTCTTTCTTGTTTTGTCAGGCCAATTCAAACTTCTTAAGGCAAAATGGTGATGATTAACAAAGTTTCAATGACAAGTAGAAGAATTTAACAGATTAAATAAGAGAAATTTGTCACGGATGGATTGAAATTATAAAATCCTTCACACATAAATTCAGTATTCACTGCTGTTATGTGACTCAAACTTTTCATAAGGCAGCGTACTACAAACCCCCCCACATATTCCACCTTTCATCATTCAGCGAGCAAGACTCAGGGCTGATTAAAAAAAAAGAGAGTCTGATTCCTTATTGACACCAACCTGCAAGACCGTGATACTGGAAACACCATTTGTGTCTCCATTGCTTTAGCACCAATGAGCTCTTAATAGATTAAGCCACTGAGTTCAATATAAAAAAGGTGACGATGTTCTCTTCCAATAAAATAGAGGGATTCAAATTCCATTACCACCATTACTGTTCATGTTCCTGCTGTGCTATGTCCCATTTTTGTCGGCCTCCAAATCTGATTGGACCATATGGCTTGCGAGGCGATGACGACATTGGAAATGAATATTACATTCAAAATGAATGTACAATGGGGTCCAATAACCTGAATAGTTCTAATACAGAAATCGTGCTCAAGTGTCAAAACCTGCCCAGAATGTTTTTTCTAGCAGCAACCAAGGAACCTTGGAAATGAAAGAAATAATATATTGTGACAAAAAGAGGCAATGAATCCATCATGGGGAAATAACTTTAACCTGCAGCTTGATCTGAAAGAGAAGTCTCCTTGCAGATGAGACAGAAAATGTTCAGAATTGAAACCAGAGGATGTTCTTTACATATATGGCAACAACATATCCAATTATCAGTAGCCAATATACTATTTCAACCAGGAGAGACGAGTATGTGAAGAAAGATGATTTATTACAACAAGTGACATGATGATGATATTGATATTGAAACTTGACGGAGAGTCTTTGGCGTTTTGGACTCTGGGGGGAGACGTCTTGATTGAATTACTATCCGAGCCGTTGCTGAATAAACCCCCCCAGAGTCCTGCCACTGGTGGTGGTGGTGGTGACTGGAGACTGCGAAAGCCGGATGAGTGATGAAGTGGATGATGATTCTTTGAAGGCGAGGAGGTGATGGGGAGGTGGAGGGGCACGCAAATCACTGACATGAAAGAGCTAGGGGCAGAGAAAGATCGTATTTTAAAAGGAGAGCATGAAGATGATAGGCTAGCTAGATCAGCTGATGAGACAGCTGATTACCAGTGACAGTGGGAAATGTACGTGAGCATGCGCAGGAGGAAAGATGACAAACAGCTTTGATCAAGAAGCGTTGTTGTCTTCCTGGCTGAACTTGCGCTAGAGCTTCATATCATACTTGTGACTTTGTTTCTTAAATTTACATCCAAAGGGAAGAAGCATCAATGTACAGTAAAAAGGCAAACCACAGGGCTTTGACCTGGGAGACTGCTGTTTGTGTCATATGGGAAACCAAAGACAAAGTTGACTTATTATTTTAATGCAAACCATGTTTGTTTTTTTTTAACATTGTGTAACAGTTTTCAAACTGTTAACCAAATTTTAGGCTTTCTGGCAGAAAGGCTTTCTAAGAGGTACCTTGTACTCAGATGTCAAAAGGCATGAGGAAAAAAATCTGTATGTGACGACCTGGGAATGAGATTGGGCATCACCATCATCAAGACATACAGTATTCATATTCCACAGAAGGTAAAATAGTTAATAGTAATACTGCAGGATATTAAAACACTGCTGTTCTGATTTGTTTAATGAGGAATCGCAGTGTTCAAATTACAGCTTCTGGTGTGCACAGAGATACATTTGTGAATCAAAACGGCACATTTGTTGGGAATAAACAGATCACAATTGAGGCCTTTGGAGGCTGATTTTATCAGCTCCATGAAAATGTGTTTTCTGAATTGTTAGATTTTTTTGTCTGATCTCCTCTGATTAATCGTTTTAGTCTTGTGCCTTTGTATTGTTTACAAAAACCGCCGTGTTAGTCTCTGATTTATGGCATCACGTTGCTGTTTTGTGCTTTTAAAGGTTGCTTTGACTCATTATTTCATGTTTTCTTTGCAAATTTCGGATTTTGCTCTGCACCTGAGGGCCGTCATAAATAACACCAGAGCCGAAACATCATAATATCAAGACAGCACCAGAACTAGTTTTCACCGAGCACAAAACTGCATTAAGGTGTTTCAAGTCATTTTCTTCTAGCTGTGAGGCATATGACAACATCTTGCACCTAAAATACTTTATGCGCTTTTTTTTTTTCCCTGTGTATGTGGCTTGTCACAAAATTCGCTCTGCAGAATGCCCTTAACATAGGTGCTCACACATCTCTGTCATCCACAGCTGTTAACAAGATTCGAGAATAACAACAGCCTTGAGGTGTTTACGGTGTAGTGTCTTCAATTATCAGGAGAGCTACCTGCCAGGTTGTGTCTAATTCCTTGCAAGGCGAGAGTGTACACTAACAAGTGTGTTTATTCCTGTCAGCTGTTTTTCTGCCCGGAGGAAAGCTCAAACTTAACAATAAGTTCACATGTTCCTTGTTAATGGGCTTTATTTAGTTGACATTTATTTAAGTGAGGTTGGATCGTCCCCCCCACGTATCTGTTATATAAGGGGATGTGTTTTCATTGTCCCACTTCTTAGTCTGCCTTCCTGTCGACTGGACGCTCTGCACTTTGTGGACTTTCAAAAATGAAGAGTGTTTAAAAAAATCAAAAATGTGATTTTGCCCTTCCCATGTAAATATCATGGTATCAGGTTTTTTTTTTTCCCTAAATCTTGTGACATACGTTGTCGCCACCTCGTTCGGTTGAAATGAGCCACAGAGAGCGTTGATTTTTTTGCCAAACTCCTAATGAATGCAACGTGTGTGATAGAAGGCATCTGTTTCCTCCAGTCTTCCTGTGCTGCACTCTGTCAGGTGTTGGCTGTGAAGTTTCACACGCCGCATCCCAAAAACATGCATTCGAGACACTGACATGAGCGTCATTATGTGTTTTGATGTAGTAAAATCACAGAGGGAAATTTAACTTGTTTGGGAAAAAAAAAAAAATCTGTGGTGTTGTCAAAAGAAAGTTATTTTAAATGTGTGTTTAGCTTTTTCTTAATTTGTAAAGGTGAGTGATATTTGTCATAGAATATAATACATTATTTGTTCACAAGAGTAAGCAATGTATATTCAGATATATTTATATATTATATTTACAACTGTAGGCCCGATGGCTTTTATTGTTAGGTTTGGGAGGGTACTGGATGTGAGCGCACAATCTGGTGTCCTTAATTTTAATCTATTTTTGTTCAAGCATTATAACAGATTATTCCTGAGCTATTTGAAAAGACGAGACAATGGAGTTCACTGGAAACAACGTCACGTCATGCACAAGTGAAGCTGGTGGGTCACTCACTTTGAACATTGGAGTATATTTTATATCACCCTGAATATCAGGAGTAAGTTTGAACAACACTAGCTAAGAATTATTCATTTAAACAACATAGGAATGATTTGTGTTGGCAAGTTTTGACCAAATGACATGAGTAGACATAACAGGACTAATGAAATTGTCAAACACATACTTGCAATTATTATCTTTTCATTAGCTTCGTTGTCTATTTAGTTGTACATCTACATCTTCCTGTACTATGTGTTTTAAGAGCTGCACACTAAACACTAATGCAGTCAATTGACACGTGCACACGAGTCCCATTATCAGCGTGATTTGAAATATGCTTCTAACATATGATTTAGCAACGTAAAGTTTTGTTAATGCTCTGATTCACTCGCCACCTGCGAATGAGATCCTAACACGAAAGAGCTCTTAATTGAATTTGGCAGGGGGGCAAGTTGAACAGGTAGGATGTTGGTTTAGCAGCATGTACTAATGGAGAGCGTGTTCACTGAGCCCGTCTCTCACTGAGAGATAATGCTGGCAGGCACTGAAGCAGTAGGTATGCATTCTTAGAGATCAGAGACCTCATTAGGGCAAATTGATAATTTCATGTCTGATTAGGTCAATTATTTGCGATTTGCGATCAAATGTGTCATTACGGGATGTTAAGAAATCATTTGCGGGTTAACAGGGATACGACGATGGGAGGTGGACACTGAGAAGGTTTTTAAAGAAGCTATCCTGTGTAAAAAGAAAGTAATGATTACCTTTATTAGCATTGATGGGCTCTGAGATTCAGCGGGGGAGCTTATATTTGTAGCTCTCAATAGTGAAGCAATTATCATGAGTCAGTTTATTGAGACTGTAATATTGCAGAGGAAATTAGCTTTAGGGAGCTTTAGGTTGGTGTATAAAACTTTCGACTTCATGTTGGTGCTGTTGGAGTCAACCAGGTGTGATGTTACAGCACTTCAAATTAGAATTAACGTCACAGGGATCAGATGGTGAGGCGAAGGTGTTACATGAGAAACAGTGCACTCGAAGAAAGGCAGATGAACTATGGTCCTTTTCATGAACAAAGCAAATCATGTGACAAGAAATCTCACCTATAGGGGGTCAGACACAATATTTATATGAGTATTAAAGTCAGTGGTAATTAAGTGTAAGGGTTACCAGGTTGTAGGTCTGCTGAAATCCTTTATCAGTATCTTCATCAGAATCAAAGCTCTTTGTGTTTTCAATTTTACAGATGCTTTGGTCGGGCCCGGTGCCACCCATGCAAATTCTTTTCTAACAATGTGACATATTACATTGTAGCATTTTATAGTATTTAATAAAATAAAAACAATATGAGCAATACACAAGTTGTGATTGTTCCTGAACTTTGTTGTTAGGGGATTGAAAGGATTACACAGTTCTCATTCTTTGCAGAGAGGAAGTAAAAGTGCAACTCAAACTTTTATTAGAACATTTTCACTCATGTAGCAAAAATCATTAAATAATTAATAAACTAATCCTGTCTTTTCTCCCGTCTGAAACCCAGGTGGCAGCGCAAATCTCTGCGTGTCTCGCCGACATCCACACACTACCTGAAGCTCAACCTCGACAGGAGCGAGCTGTGGGGTCCTTTCCTCTGTAGTGCCCCCAGCTCAAACTGCAGGGAAGCTGGGCGTGACACTGGATGATCAACATTTGCGTGCTTTAACATTTGTCCAATTACTGTAAGACCAAGCTCACAAACTCCCTAAATGCTATGTGCAAGTGCGACATAAAGGGCGCCACTGTGCTCCAACATGAGAGGGGCGAGATTTACTGAAGCCTTTTGTGTCTCACATGAGATGCTTGTAGTACAATAGCTCCTCAGCTATTCAATTAGCTTAGTTGGAGATGAAGGAAAGAGGAGGGGAACACAATATGTATTGTTCCATTTCCATTGATTCGTGGAGGACAAGAGCAAAACAGACAACCACTGCCATGCAGCTTAGTCTCAGAATTGACTGGATCTTGACTTTTCTTTTTCTTCCTTTTTTCCCCAATAGCTTAGAATCTTGGTTGCTGAGTGTCTGGACTGCAAAGCTCTTGGGGTATGGTATATATATATAGACACACACGCACGCACACACACACACACACACAGTCAAGGAAATATCAGTATGTGAGGTAATTATTTGAACAGCTGCTTCCCTTCTATTTCATTTAAATCAAATTATCTTAAAAGCTTTCCTTCGCTTTCTTTTTGTAAATCCTATCCTTTCAGTTCAAATCGCAGCTTGGGGACAACAGAACCATTTCCTTTGAAAAGAAAGGTGCTTGGGGGAATGAAGCAATCATTTATGTCCATCAAATAAAACATTTCCCATTTTAATAATATAACATTATGTTCATTCCACTTTTGCTCGCTGCTGTTTAAATTTTTGCTCTTATCTGTAAAAAAAAACAAAGTTAATCTCTGTAGCATGTTCACATTCTGTAATGCAATAACATAGTACAAATGTTAATAATGACTGACTCTAACAAGTTTTTGGAGGATTACGTTTTGCATTTTGTATGACATTATATCCTGGTGGCAATATTTAATAACTTGACATATATTGTGACAAGCTATAATCATATATACCAACTTAGTGCATATATAAGTGCATATTCATGAATGAATGTTTGAGCTTAAACCATTCAAGCTCACAGACAAACATGGGTTTGTAGCGATGAAACATGGCAGAGGAGTGTCCAGGTGGCACACCACGACAGAAACCTGCAGGTTCAGTTCCTGGCAGAGGCTCCTTTGGCTTGACCAGGCCTTTTAACCAACACAACTGGCAGAGATGACAGGTGGGAAGCCAGTGAGGGATCATGTCCAGGTTTTTTTTTTCTCTGCATGTGGATTGAGACCAAATGATATTTCTGTAAAAACAAAATGAAGGATTGCAGACAAAATGTTTGCTGGGTAACTATAGCTTGCAGAGGTGCACATCTCCATAATTATTAACAAATTATTTTAACCCAAACCATGATCTTTCCCAAAACTTACTACTTAAACCTAACTAAAACCTGCGATGGTTTAAGAACCATAACTCTTGACTATAGCTCACCTGAACTTAACATGAAGAATTGAATCACCTACACGCAAAATTGGACTTTGGGGTAAGTACTGTGCAGCATTTTAAAGTGTAAAGTCTTGGCTTTTGTACACAGATTGAAGCGATTGGGTTGAATTTCACTAATAATATAGTTATAATTTGTATTAATTGTTTTTACTAATCATTTTGAATGCATGCAATAGGGGGCACTGCAGCTTTTACCAAACTAGAGCGTATTGCACAGACAACCTGTGCTATCAACTGATCCACCCAGTATTGACAGTTCAGTGTTGCGCTGCTACAGTTTCAAGAGAAACACTATCTCGACAGATTTCAAATCAATAGATAGTCTTTCGCCTCCTCACTGAAGCCTTCTCTAGGAGGTCTTGTCTCTTTCCTCCTCTGCGAATCATGAAGAGAAGTGAGATGTTTTTAATGATCTGCAAAACACTTGAAATGCATTCAAACATTGGATCCTTGTTTTTGCAGTACATGTCAAGTTGATACCAAAATCATATCCCCCCCACCTGGAAATCTTCTGCAACCCTTTCAAGTTGTGGTTGCAGGTAACTACACATCCCTCACATGTTATCAAGTGTCCATTTTTTATTGCGGTCACGTTAAAGACTGAGAACAGTTCTGCTCTGATGCTTGTACCTGCACGCCTTTTAGCCATCAGAGTGCTGAAAAGACAAAAGCAGGGCATGATTAAGTGGATGAACAGATGGACAGAACTATCAGGTCTGTATGATAGGGGAAATAAATAGTGGTGGTGATGAATGCCGCCGCCTTGCTGAATGTGAATCCTTGAGCGCAGGCATCATTTCTTTTGCTGCACTCAGCAAACAATAAAATGTGAAGCCACACAAAGAGCTGGTTGGCCAAGGAAGAAATCTTTGTTATCAGCAAACTTCAGAGACAGAATAATGCTCATGCTGAGAATCTTCTATAGAACCAGAGGCTCTAGTTAAGAGAAAGCATTTTGGCAATGCTTTGACCATGCACTAAAATTAACTGGCTCTCAGGATTTGGTAAATACTCTGCATGGAGTTTGTGCTGCATTGTCAATGTGTGCAAAAAATACTGATAATAGATGCTATAAAGGGAAAGGGTACAAACAAGCCTTGCTCTTCTTATTAAATATAGCATTTTAATGAGAAATAGATTATTATATGAAACATTCATTTGAAATAAGCTGATATAATGATATCAACAGAACAGCAAAAAAGTACATAGGCAAGGTATTAGGTGTAAAAATCTTCAGACATATCCATGGATACATGTAAGCAACACTGTGGTAGCATAATGCCGTACGAGTAAATGTGCTTGTTTTATGGACCTTGCAGTGGCTCAAAACTAAATTGTAATGTACAGTATGTTTTGACAATATAAAAACAGTCATAAATTGTCATGAATCTAATTAGATACATAAGACATGGGCGCCCTGTACTTTGTGCCAATGTACTCAAATGGAGGGCTTTCATGAAGTAGTCTTTGTATTCCCTTTCAATACTGGTATATTTTTTTTATAATATTGTCACTGTAGCAGAGCGTTGTTACTGTAACAGAGTTAATATTTACAGATATACTGTACAACAGGGGACAAAAAAAAAACATTATCCACCTTTACTTCAAGTCATCCTTTGTCTCTGTCTGGTGGTTGATTTTCCCCACATGCACAAACCTCCACGAAGGCGTAGTTCTCAGGAGGAGGAGATGAAAAGTGTATATTTGATCGACATTAATGGTCTTAAATTCTGAAGCTAATTCAGTGTCACTCTTCTGTGTAACATCTAAAGGTTTTTCTCCAGCTCTAAATGTGTTAAAGGGATAGATAACAGGCACTTAATAATAATAATAATAATAATAATAACAATAATAATAATAATAATAAAAGAAATTATTTGGATGGTCCAATGTTGATGCTGAACAATCAAGTCCTCTATCTACTGCATCTCTGCTGATTACAGGCTGGTGGCCACCTCAGGCTTGTTGTGTCAAAATCAGCTCTACGTCTCCTAAAATTAAATCTGTCAGGAGATACTGTTATCATGCAAATGTCAATGCTGTGGGTGGTAATGTATATGCACTACTGCAATAAGTCTACCGTGTTGACATTAACATGCTAGTAAGCTCAAAAGTCATAACAGACTCGTTAACTAGCACAATACTGACAATATTGACTCCCAGGCAGATGCACTGGTCATGATGCATGTTTACCGATATCCACCAGTCCAGATACAATCTCCTATGCAAAATGGGAACCAAAGCCCAAAAACACTTTCATGGATGCTCTTAACCAGACAAACATGTAGACTAATGATGATTGCACTGTGAGATTCAGTGGACAACATAGAGCTGAGCCTGAGAACCTGAACTGGCCACCACATGTGCGCTAACCCACATATTGGAAATAAATTGATAACCCATTTTGTAGACGACCAAATCACCTGAAATTGATTCGACTCGTAGTGACACATCATAGTTACTTAAGTGAGCGGCTAAGCTGTTACATATAAAACACCTCTCAAGCATTAAAAGTGCTTCACCAAAAAAAAGACTGACAGCGGTAAAATAATACATAAAGGATAATCATCGTCACACAAAGCCAGACAGATCATGACACATCGAGAGAGAAATATTTAAGTGTTGAATGTGGACAAACAAAAATCTGCAGCTGACAAATCTACATCAGATCAGAAACCGGTTTTGTTCTGCTTTTGGCTTAAATCATCGCTCCTGATTTTGACCACTGTTTTTAATAGGTAAACCTTTTTTTCAGTTTCAGTTTAACTCACAGCCCACCATGGTTCTTCCTACATGTATTATGCACCTCTGCTTACAGCTGATCCCACAAGACGAGTCTCATAACTATGAAAACAACACTGACAAAATTAAACAAAAAAACAAACTACACCAAGAGAACAGACAGAAAAAAATGACAAAAGAATTAAAAACAGTGGAAAAGAAAGACTTTTTTAGATGTTATTCTAAAAGCTTGCAACTGAGCTGGCAGCAAATATGAAGTCTCCTCTTTTCTTATTTCATCATCATCTACAGCCAGAACTGATGACATGAGTGACCTTGCCTCTGTTGTTAACAAACATGCATGTAATCGACTGGACCTACACAAAGCCGTGAGCAATCAGCATCAGATTACCCAAATAAAATGTGACAATACATAGGTAGTGTTTCGTATTTCAGTTTGACAGTTGAGTGTTAAACAACGTTGCAGCTCTGTTGATGTTTCCAGCAACATGCAAAATTAAATTTCATATCTGGAAAGAAAAACTTTACATGTGGTCATACAAAGCTTACAGATTAAACACTGCCCAAAATTTATTTTAAGCTTTAATATAACCTTTTTTTTTTTCTTCCTGTGGCACAACAGAGAAATTCAATGGCTTTACAACACGATTCTTATCCAACATAATATGTCTCTCTTGTCATCTGTCTTTTTGCTGTGCTCTTATCTAAAAACTGAGAGAATAAAATAAAAACATACAAATGGAACACTTTTTTTTTTTTTCATGGTATGAAGTAAGTACTCTGTGAAACGGGGATGAACTTTATGTCTTACTGTATGTCTACCTCAGGGAAGTGTATGGCTTTAAGTTGTCTTGCAAATGTGCCTGAATGATGAATGTTTACACTTTGCTCTTGGTGCTGAAAAGCTCCACAAATCAGCAGTCACAACATGTACATTTTGCAAAGCTGTACAAAATAGCATTGATTGTTAAATCTTCAGACCACAATATTGCACTCACGCACCAGGAGGTACTGCCTTGTGAAAAAACACAGCTTGAATTTCAAACACGGGAAGAAGCGCTCCAAATGCAAGATTTAGCTTTAGACTGGAGTCAATCTCAAAAATGACACATTCAATTAACGAACAGCAATAAGCATCAAGCCAAAAAAAGGTGTACGCACACTTGCACACGCGCACGCGCACATACACACACATTCACCCACATATATATGTATATATAAACAGCTGGCTTTTTGTTATTTGACATGACTATCCATTACTGCCCTGCTGTGTGCCTTATGTGTCAGAACAATGACAGAGCAGTGCCTCATAACTCACAAAGAGCAATGCAGATTCGCCGTGGGTCTGAAATGTAATAAAGAGTCTATAAGTAATGTGTTGACTACTTACTCACTAGGGCTATTTAATCCTTACAATGTATAAACATTTTTAATATTAAACTGTCCATTATGTCTGAAATATTTTGCACATTAGCTGAAATAAAAGGATATCTGGTCTGCCCTTGTGTTATGTCGTTATTCCTTTTAAAAATGTTTTTCTCAGTAAAGAATGGCAGTTTCAGATATAACCTTTTGATCCCTCGGAGTAAAATCAAGGCCTCTTTTTCACCAGTACATAGATTAAATTTTTTTTTTCTCTCTCTCTCTTTTAAGTTCTTTTAGGGAATGACAGACATGCTGGGACAAATATGATACAGTCCTTATAGTGGTTCCATTATTCTTCTTTATCTGCCTTAAAATGCTTTTCATCACTGCTTTTTTCCTTTTTGTCTTTAAGAAGTATGCTTACAAAGTTAATATTACATCAAAAGGCAGAAAAGGTCCAAAACTGAAAAAGAGAAAACAAAATCAAGATTAATATCCCCTCATAGTTCATTTGTTGGGTGTTTCTGTTCGCTGTCCCTATGTTAATGTTGCTTATGTTCAGCAGAGTTTAGCAGTCAGGTGATCTGATTGTTTTAGTATCTCTGTGCTGTACATGTCCAAAGCATGATTTACACGAATCATCTCGCTGTTGTTGAGCTTGAGCCTATGCTTTAGCATACAAGAGAAGAGGTCCAGCTGTGGTTTGCCAGGTGCAGATGGAGGGGCGAGGCGGTTAATCCGATCCCGAATGTCCAGTAACAGGAGCATAATAGATGAGGATGAGTAGAACTGAGTTCCTTGCGTGTACGACTGGTTAACCTGCTGCACGGCGCTACGGAGCAGGTCGGCATTAAAGCGCAGGCTGTAGCCGAACACTTGGATGTCAGATATTTTTATGTAGATCTGGCGCTTGTTAGGATCTGCAAGGTCCACCGGGCCCTGTCCCGTGTCATTGCGTAGGCCGGTCGGGATCTTAGCGCGGCTACGCAGGTAGATGTGCACCGTCTCGAAGAAGGTCTTCCACCGGTTGCCCAGCAGGAGAGTCCAGTTGAAGCACTGGGAGTTCTGCAGTCGTACTTTTTCCCAGCGTGGGTAACCGTGTTCCCCAAAGGGCATGCTCCAGCCTTCTGAGTGGCTACCACTGAATGGGTTGACATAAACAAAGAACATGGGGTCAATGCTGCTGTTTCGCATCTGGCAGATCTTCATCGACAAACCGATTATCATGTGGAGGTAGTCCATCCGGTTTTTGTTACTTTTGAGAGTCAGGGACATGCGCTTACGCCATCGAGGGTCAAAGAAGGTCTCTAGTCGGATCTCGTTACTGATGAAAGTGGTGTGAATGTACAGTCGCGAATCCATTTTCTGCAACAGGTATTTGAGTTCCAGGTCCTGAAAGTCCAGATCAGTTTCAAAGCTGATGAACTGCTCGCTACGTTCTGAGTCCACGTTCTGGGGCTCGCAGCGGCCGCGGTACAACTTGTAGCCCTTGTTGCAGGAGCCACACTGTGAGATGTTGGCCAGGCTGCACATGGCACAGCTGTTGTTGCCGCCTATGACGCAGGGGATGGGTCGCTGGCACAGGGTGACACCTGTGTGGCACACGCATGTCCTTTGGCTCTCCAGGAAGGTCCCCCAGAAGCCGTTCTCATTGCAGTAGAGGAAGGACTGAACCCTGTTGAGCCACTGCATCACAGACCTAAAGAGAGAGAGGAGGAAAAAAATAGGAAGGGGCATTAAAATTGGTCAGATGTAAAGTTCAAACCTTTAACAACAAATTGTGAATCCAATACATTTTTGCTGACAAATTTTCCAGAGCATACTGTGATGTTTGACTTGAGACTTTGGCTTTCATTCATCTCTATAAATTGTAACAATCCTGTGGTTTTAACTGTATCGAAATACTTTTCAACTGTGTGGTAATGCACTTGAAAACTTTTCAAAGCATGAACCTTTTCAACCTTTGGACAGTTTGTGAACTACAGCCTCTTACACTTGTCTGTTAAATGTCTGTTAAATGAAAATAATGACGAGATATTTTATTCCAATGTTGAGTTACTTACTCTGATGTGTAACTCTTCGTGAGCAGTACATGCTTATTCAACACCAACATTTTTCTATTGAATGTATTATGAAAAAGTTTACACCACCCCTCTCAACCGATTCCTTGTGATCGGGCCAATCTCTTCTGACTGAGGTGGTCACATGAGGCATTTTCATTTTGATTGGGCTATTATTACTCAAATCTTAGGGTCCATGTAAACGCCATGAATGACATGCTTTGTTAAACTAGTAGCAGCAACGTGTACATGAAAACCATCTAGTCAGGATAGTCAGTGAATAGGATCATTTCTTCCCTTCAATGGGGAGGAGTTGCGTTATTTCCCTGAGGTGGAAGGCATTACTTGCTATTCTTATCCTGTCTCTTCTTTTCCCCTCAGGCATCTTTCCTTGTCATCTTGACAGTACTGGAACTTTTTTCTGACTGTAGGAGGCGAATTCTGAATCCTGATTCTTAAGAGAGGAGGGCTGGTCAAGGTTAGCTTGACATGTTAATGAACTTCAGCTTTAACTATGATGGATGACAATGCATTCTCAGCAGGCTGGAAAGCCCTCAAGCTATACCCAAAATGAGCCCGGAACAGATCACCTACAGAGGACGATGGAGGCTCACCATTTGATTCCACTAACTTAGGCTTCATATTGAGGATGGGGTGAAGTGACGGTGTGCTAGAATTTTCATGATGTCATATTTGCACACCTTCTCCCAAATATTTAGACTTTCAAAGCCTGCATTTTAGGAATTGAAAGCATCAACTTGAAGTGTACACACTCAATATTCCCACACACACTTTCAGTGCAATTTGTAAATAAATTGTTGATTTACATCACTGCTTGTAATATAAAAGTATTTTAATTATTGTCTACCAACTATTCATAGTCTCTTATTTGGTCTCTTATTTGGAAAGCAAGAGGGGCTCTTTGATCACTATTATAATTCTCTCACAGGGATTATCTTTTTGTACAAATAATTTCATATTAGTGCTGATAATAAATAATAAAACTTCCCCATTCAAATCATACAAGATTCACAATAGTAATTCAAGAACCAAGGTAGATGGACAGTTTCACCAACCTCTCACAATTAAGCAATACATAAGTCAAAGATTTTGAGCAAAGGTAACACATAGATATATAAAATGGTGTGAAATTATTCAAGGAAGCTAAAGATGATGAAGTGATGTGTTCTGCAAAGCAACAGATTTGAAATGACGCACTCAGGTTAACCTTGTAAATACTGTCATTAGTCAATAGGTTAAAAAGCTTTGAAAGAGATTGAAATGTATAACAGTAAATCATCAGCATACAGTCAGAGTTTATAGTTTCTTTCTGGGGGGACATGATCACAAGCAGCTCCATGGCAATAAGAGAAGGGAAAGTTCATAACCCAATCTGGGAAAACAACCATTAAAAGAATATGTTTAGGAGCAAATCCAAACCTTCACAAGGACAAAAAGTGTGCTGTGAATATACATGATGTTCATATAACACTATGTTTTCATGAAGCCCATCTGTTTTAGAGAAACAAACCAAAGAAGCACCGTGCGAGTGAATAAACCAGTATCTTGTTATCAGCATCCAGTCAGCTCACTTAGCTCTACAATTCAGAGTATCAGGACTTTTTCATATGGTTGCATGATAAATAGTTGGTGCAGCACCAGAATATCAATTGCCACATTAAATGAAGTAGAATACACGAGATTTAATTAATGAAGTCTTGTAAAACTCTGATATACAGTCAAGTGCTGCATATGCTGATATAAACCGTTCCAGGAATCTGTTTAATGTTTGGAACGTTCAGGTCCTCCAAAAAGAAAAAAAAAGAAAAAGAAAGATACTCCATATAAGCGATGAATCCTTGATGTGTTCTGAAGAATATAACTTTATCTGAAAGGATTTAAAGGTGTTATTTATCTCCTATAGATTAGTAATCCGGAGGCAGCCATTACCTTAATTTAGTACGCTTGAATTTTGCCAACTCTCACTGGCAAAATTTATGTTTTGTGTTAGTCAGAAGGTTCATCGTCTCTGGATAAAAGTAGATTGCATTCAGTCTGGAGAGGATGTATTCTCTCTATATTAAATCTAGTGAAGGAGAAATTGAATAGCGCTGATCTAATTTCAACATTTTGTGCATGACTTTGATTTTCCTCAGTGCAGTTTCTTGATTAAAGTGTTGTGTTGGATGATGATATGTCTCTGAAGATATACTTTGCATCACAGGTTTGCGAGCAGCCAAACGGGCAAACAAATCTGAGAGAAAGCAAGAGTCAAAAGTCTCAAAACCAGTTGGACCAAACGCTCGGAAATGGCTGAATCCCTTGATACGTGGTACAAAGACAAAATGGCAAAGAGTGAAGGGAACACACACTAAATACACCTGGGATCACAGGTGAAACCAATCAGGGCGTGGCAGGCAATCAAACAGGCGGGAAACTCGCACAAAGGCAGGAAGTAAAGTAAGTGAAACAAGAGAAGATGAGAGTTTTTCAAAAATAAAACAGGAAACAAAGAAAAACTTGACCAAGGGCAGGATTTTGAGTGTTCATTCAGTGCTTGTACTTTTGGTCAACGTGGCTTTTAATGTGCTCGGCAAGCATTTCATCTGCTAGGAAGTGCCACAACCTGTTTGTATATTTATAGTTTTTGCTTGGCACCAGATTTGTTTGCAACATGACGGCATGAGTCTGAAAGCATCTGTCTCTCGCCAAACATGCAAGAGCTGGCAATCCTGAAATATGAATTACCCTCAGATTTTGCTTATGTCTTCAATTTTTCCTGACCTGTGCGTTTTTCTTGGACCCGTGATCTTTCCAACGCCGCAACTCAGCTGATCACGTCACTCACTGATTTCCCCATTTGTTTGTTCCGCTGGAGACTTTTGGTATGTGCTTGTTTGCTTTCAGTGGTGCTGACACTGCTTTTGCCTCTTCCCGAGAGATGAAATGTCTTAATCTCCCGGTGCAGGCGCTGTATTTGTGATTTCATATCATTTTCCACTGCCTCTCTGTAGTATTGCAGCTTGGCCCAGAGTGTCTTCAGGGAGACGGGGGTATCATGTTGGCTTCCTCCAGCTTGTGTTTGCTGTCTATTCCAGTATGAATATGAAAGGAGCTACCAAGCAGAGATGTGCCAGTTTATTTATTTATTTATTATTTTTTATACCAAGTCACAGCAGGACCAACTAACCAGGCTCTATGTCTGTCTAGCTTTGAGCTCTGGCTTCTTTGGCCCTTACTCGCTAAGTCGAACTACTGAAGCACATCTAGTGAGCTCGCATTTTACACGACTCACATTAAGGAAACTTATATCTGCTATTATCATACTTAGTTTTGTTTATGATTTACACAGCCTCCCAACTTTTTTGGAATCAGGGTTGCAACAAATCTTTGGAGGAACTTAGGCACATAAATTTTATTGCTGCTGAGGTTTGAAAGCTGATGCATTGTGTATTTTTAAAGGTAATTGTTTTTTGAAATAAGAGATCAAACTTGCATATTATTCTTTGCATGTGTAACTTGCGAACATTACAGTTAACAGAGACGTGACACACTGGGCATCTAATTATTCAGGATATTGCAGAATATAAACACAGTTTTTCTTTGTTTAGAAAATACAAATCTATACCTCATTGGAAATAGCATACAAAAGAGACTGCTTTCACAGGTGACTCAGACAATAAACTATTTCCATTACTATTATTTGTTTGCTATTCATTATTGCATTGGACATAGGCATAGTCATAATGATCCTTTGAATTTATTTGCAATAACTGTGGAAATATCCAGTGTGAGACACAGAACTAAAATATGTTTTACAATATTACTGCCTCCCTCAATAAGCTATTTGAGTGCATCATCCAGCAAGTTTTATTTTTGCCTTATTTGTTTCCATCAACACCAATGGCTTGGCTTTGATTTGCCGTAGGAAATTAAATGAAAATACACTGGAATGGATGCTGTTTGTTCTCATGAATTCAAGAATACTTTGTGTTTGTAATTGGGCATCAAACATCGTTGCTGCCTCCTACATCATCAGAGGAGGAAAATATAATCTGTCTCTGATCAAACAAAACAAAACAAAACAAAACAAAACAGAAAGACCAACAGATAGGGCACATGGACGAAAAATAGTTTTAACAATAGCGTGAGAGTAAAGTGCCCCCGAAAGGTCATGGTGGGAATTTGATCTGCAAAATTTGTTATGTTACAAATGCAATAAATGTTGTGTTCCCATGCATTAAGTTTTTACTATCTCTCCCATAGAGGAAGGCTGGGCTGTATAATGATATACTATTATGTAGCAGACCTCTGCTGGTTGTGACCTCAGGTGTAAATCTGCATTAATGCAGCTAGATAAATAACTAGCGGAGCTGGTTGACCTCGCTCTCTCACCGACTGCTTCCGAGGATGTTTGAGACAGGCTGTAGCTGTGACTATAGTCATGGGATAACGCACAGTACCTTTGGCAGTCGCTGTGATAGCGGCTGTCAACCTGTGCTTTGGCTGTTATGATTACTGCTTAGACACATTAGTTTATAATGGCTGTAACACTTATGTTGGGGTCATAAGTGGGCAGTGGATTGACATTGGTTGTGCTGTCTGAGCGTTGTAATGAAGCCATTGTATTCCTGATCTCCTCTGGTGTTTTGGTAACACATCTGTCTTATCTGATATAAGCACCTCAGAGCCAGTGGCCGTGTACTGTCAGAGCTCAGCCTTTTGAAAGGAGTAATGAGCAATAAATGCATAATGTAAAGTGTCATCTCTCCTTTCTGTGGTATCTGCAAACTGACAGTGTGTTAATACTGGACTTGCTAACTGTTCCTATGGATCAGGGGGAATGCAAAAAATATTCTGAGGGAATGTAAAGTAGTTAAAGAAACAGCATGACCTTTCATAAGAGACAGCAAATACTCTTGATGATTTCACATGACAGGATATCGACAGTATAAAATAAGAAGGACAGTTGCAGAGCACAGATCTCTGCGAAGGCCAATAGTCCAAAAATCCATTCATCTCTGGATAGATTTCCAAAACTATTATAATTTGGCATTTGGATGTGAGTAAGAGTATAATTAGTTGCATGATGTGCGTGTATTTATGTTCCCATTGCTACACCTGAGTTTGAGAAAAAAAGCTTTACAATTGTGGTGGCTCAAGAAGCCGTGCTCCATAACGGTGTCATCATATTTCTACAACAGGCCATGTTTTGTCACTATTGAACTTTACTACCATCTAATGGATTTTAAGATTAATGGCTTTTACTCCGCTAAGGCCAAAATTCCCTATTTAACAACAGAAAAGTGAAAAATAATATGTGTATAAACAAATTATTTTGGATCTGCATCAACATTTAATGGGTTCTTCTTTGGCCCATGTTACTCGCTTTCACCAAGTTTCTTGAAGAATCGGGCCGGTAGTTTTTCTATAATCCTGCTGACACAAAAACACACCAAGTGAACCAATAACATAACCTCCTTGGTGGAGGTAACAAAATATAAAAATGTGGACAGAATGTGTTTATGCAAAACAGTAAAAAAAAAAAGTGTCACATCAAGATCGATAGAAATTAGGGCTAAGTAATTCATCCTATTGAGGGTACATTCATATTTGTAAATAAGCCTGACTTTGAACATGAATAATTAAAGCCAATGCATAGCCTGGATGCAAATGATTTGGCTGGGAGTGATGCTACTTCATATCTGTCACTATTAATCATTTATACCAAAGACAAACTGCTATGTTCATTCTACTTTGAAGCAAGCTGCTCTACTCATTACAGGAAATGAAATGGCAAATCCGATACAGTTCAGCTATAAAGTTTCCACACTGTTACTGTGAGTGTTCACAGGAGGAATTTACGATGCTTGTAATGAACGGCTGCCTTGTGGTGAGGTCAACCTAGAGAAATGATAAGGTGGTGATGTGCAATTCTAATTAAGGCCGGCCAACAATGCATCTGAAGCCTTTCATTCAGTGAGGTAAATATATTGATTTACCTTATGTAATATGATATGACTTAAAACAAAATCTTTTTTTGGATATGCTTAACTTGATAGCATAAGTTTGCATCATCATTATTGCAATTAGTAATAAATAACTTCACCTATTTGGATCCGTAATTTAATTAAGCTAAAGGCACATGAGGACTGGCACAATATGAAAGCATGTAAGAATTATGAGATCAAATGAAACTAAAGAGGAGCTGGTTCATTGAGAATGAATCACACACCGAATGCATATTACAGTACCTTTATTTTTATCTTAGCTCTGAATATACTGTACATGTACTCTGCACTAACAGTGTGTGCATGATTAACATGGATTATTTAGCAGGGAGTCGGTCACTCAAGTGAAATAATTACAGCAAAGTTCACCACCTTTCTTAATGCCTAGGCAACAAAGCATCACAAAAGCTTTTCCTATTCTGTATTTTTCTTCCCTTTCCAGCTCATTGTGAAAGACTGCGTTAGTCATGATACAACCACGGCTTACAGTGATGATGGTTTCACCTAACTGGAAGGTGCAATTATCCAGGTTTACTATTATAGTTCTCTCAGTCATCTGTCTTATTGTGGTTACCTTGAGTCACTGGTGATTTCATAACTCCTTTATCAGATCCATGTGCGTATGTCTCCTTCCTCTTCTAACAGATGCACTATGACCAGGTTTTCTGGGAACCTCTGGAGAAAGCATGACTCTAAATATTCTAAAATGTGAAGGATAATAAGCAAGCGAGACAGTAGAGCCCTCTGAGGAGACATTGTGACATCATCCACTGATGGCTGAATGGTCGGCGGTTTGATTCCCGGCTCCTCCTGTCCACATGTCGAAGTATACTTGGGCAAAATACCATCAAATTGCTCCTGATGGTTAGGCCTTGCACGGTAGCTCGCCGCCATCGGAGTGTGTATGAGAACGGGTGAATGAGAAGTGAATTGTAAAGCGCTTCGGATAAAAGCGCTATAAATGCAGTCCATTTACCATTTAGTGTCAAAAACTATGGTGATTGGGTAATTGGTGATTCCACATGCATAGCTGGGGGAAAATCTCCCAGTGGGGGAGCCTGGACGGCGTTTAAACCACCGGACAAGTCAATGAATGTGATTGTGCCTGTCCAAGTGGGAGTGTGCACCGAGTAGCAGGTGGATGACAGCTCCATCCTCCCCATTGTGGGCCTAATGTATGAACTGGAGGGGATCTAAATGGTCTCTCACAAGGGATCTGGCCCGCTGTCACTTAGAACCCTGGTGTGCCCATTCTTGGCCACTGGGGCCAGGCACAATGTTTTTCACATCATCATCAGCACCCTCTGCAGTCTCACTGACAGGTTGAAGATGTGCTGGAAGGCCTCCCTGAGGTGGTTGGCACACAACTTGAAAACACTTGGGCTGATGCTTTATGGGCCTTCAGCTTTGCCTCATCCCCTGATCAGTTGCTGTATGCTGCCCAGAGGAGAGGTGAAGGTTTGAGTCCCTGTTGGTGATGGGGGCACTTTTCTTGAATCATGGACAAAGGGAGAGACAGGAGGATCCCAATGGGACTATACCGGCTGTACGCATGCACAGAGCGATCTCACAAATCTCTTACAATACAGTTTAATAATGATAAAATAATTGTTCGCTTCCAGTGGACATTAACATAAGATGAAACAGGGAGTTAATGATACTTAGAATGAAATAAAACAAAATGATTTTCTGTCCAACAGTTTACACTAATATGAAAACACAGCAATAAAGCATCGTTTAGAACCCCTGTGTGAGCTATAGACCACTTATGCCTCACTCACGCATGTATGCAAAGCGCATACAGACGCGCGCCGTGGTGATGAAAACAAATAAGTCCTCCATCTGATGCAAAGCTGTCTCACACAAGCAAGCAAATAAACACGCTGCTCTTATTTCCAGTGCCATCAGGCACCCTTGATGCGCACTCCATGGAAGAGGAAGCGCACACTGCGGCTCTTTGATAACACTTCAGAACAAACCTCTGCCAGCTCTCACACACAAATGTGGGTGTGCTCCCTTTCTGTCAGTGACAGTTGACAACTGTTCATTTTCAGACCACTTAAATGAATATTTTACGGATTCTGTTTCCATTTACATGGTGACATCCCCTACACAGAGCAGTTTCAGGGGTGTTTCATGTGGCAGCCAGAAACTTTGCATATTTTGCAGTGTTTTCTGATATTTGCTAGAGTGGATGGGGAAATTCCTGGCATTTCAGGCAGTGCTGACACCATGGCACAGCAGCGAGGCTCTTAAGCTGCAACTATAGTAGGTGGTGACAGATGTGTGCAATGACCTATCAAGAAAACTCCCACAGCTACATTTTCTTTTCAGACGGCAATGTGAAATACAAGAGTGAGCAAGAGTGCTTTGGGCATGTGCATGGCTCAGCACTAAGTTGACTTGATGGACAGAAACAACAGAACCATAAGTTGAAATATATAATGGATGACATCCTTACTGTGCATGCTTCAAGAAGCAACAATCAAAATAAAACCCCTACATCATCTCCGTGGAGAATCTTGGCTGAAAGATGTCACTCCTCTGTGAGATACATTTTCACGTCTGCTTTTCCAGCACACGGAAATTGAAAATATCCAAAAATATCAACACCAATAACAAGAGCTTTGCTTTATGTCGCTGAGTAAATCCACATCTAATTTCCATCATGATGTGGAGGTCGTATTTCTACCCACCTCTCCCTAGGCATCTGGTGGTTTGGGTTGTGGTGACAACGGATGCTGAGGCCAAAGAGCTTGCGGGCGGTGTGCTGAATCTTGAGCCGCTGGATCTCTAGGGAGCTCTGAAGGATCCTGTAGCGGACCTGAAGGTCCCAGTCGCTGCCCCACAGGAGATGCACGCTGCTGATGGGCAGGAAGTGAGTGGAGGGCAACCTTTTCAGGAAGGACTTGAACTCATCTGGATGACAGAGAGGGATGGAGCGAGAGAGCAGATTGCAAAGCAGAGAGGGCAGAGAGAGAATGTGGCGGTGCGACAGAAAAAGTGAAAAGTGAAGAGTTAGGGAGAAGGTGTGATAAAGTAAAATGTGTGGTTGCAAAGATGCAGCCTTCTCCATTTGAGGATGTAATTAATTCATTTCACCTAAAATGGTTATTTTTGTATCACAGTTTTTAAGTCGAAATAATCGGAATAGAACATGTGAAGTTGAGCAGTTTGTATTTATTCTCAAACTTTTAAGAAGTAAGTTACACTGAGTCAGAGTCAGCTGAAAAGTTGCGCTGACATTTGTTTAACTTTGTTGACACTGCGACATTAAAAATTACATTATGTATGTATATAAACAATCTTATCTATGAACCTACCGGTGTGTTTTCAAAGCAATGCTAAGAGTGTAAACAGTATTGGTGAGCGGGTTTGCTTTACAGAAACACTCCACTCATTTATTTGTTCAATTCTAATCTAGCTAAGCATCATGGGTAGAATTACAAACAAGCAACGGCAAGCAGCAGGCTATTTAAAGGATTCATACTGGCGAGTGACAAAACTGTGGAATCTGTTAGTCCATCTGTAAAGTTGTCCATCTAAAATGGCTGTTGACAGTAATAAAGAGCAATACAACAGTGCTGATCTGTTTTGGTACAGCTTTGGCATTTTAACATAGCAGGACACAAATCAAACCTTCCCTCGCTCTGTCAGAATGAACCTTCATTAGGCTAACTGATGAATGAGGAAACAAATAATGCTCTTTGTATTGTAGCGTTCATGTATGTTATTACTCTATTATCAAGCTGCTGTCTTAACCTGAACTAAATAAACTGTTACTGCAGCCTTAAGTAAATTTAAAATTAAGTTAAAGTTAAAAGTGTTTGAAGTTTCAGTTTTTGCATATGGAGACTATTCTAACAAAATGATTGCAAAGGAAGTTGCTTTATGTGCATGTTTATGTGCAAGTTTGTAAGGTGAGGACATATAACATGTGTCATTAGCAAAATCAAAATTTGTCCATTCATCCAAGATTAAAATCATTTGCCTGTGGTACAGTTTTGAAAGACGATCTACATTTTCAAATGTGGCAGAGGTCAATGAGCTCCCACATTTCTAACCCGTCTCCTTCACTTTAAAATGTGGCCGTAACGTCTTTGCTTGATTGTTTTGGATTGCTTCTGTTGTGAGCATTTGCAGAGAATTGAAACTTTCGCTGCAGTAAACATCCTCTTACGCTGCGCTGAAGAGCACTGCCCAAACAAATTTGTTCCCACCGGTGCTGATGATTGTCCTTACGTCCCTCTTGCTGCCTCTGATAATTCTTGCTTGTCTCCTCAGACAGCCCGTGAGCCCGGCTCTCTGACCCTTGTTTTCAACACTAGCGCTGATTTTTAGCAATAATGGGCTTGAGGATGTGACAAAAAAAAAAATTCTCCGGCGGCAAACACACGAGGAGAAGGAATCTTTTTATCTGGTGTGCTAATTAAGAAAATATTGAGTCAAACGGCTCAAGAGTAGCTCATTATTATCTCCGAGAAGAAATTTAAGCACATCCCTATGAATAATAGAGTGAACATGTCTCCTTAGCACTGTCAGCCTAACACAAAGATAACCATCTCTACTCTGGGTTTACGTTTCATCTTTGTACTGTCATAGTTTAGATGACACACAGTCTAATGCATCTAATGTGCAAACCCCTGCCTGCTAAACAATATTTGGTGTGAAGGCAGAGATAACACAAATGTTCCTGGAGAGAATGCAAAGCTTCTCCGCGCTCGACTCGTAAGAGAACAGATCCCCATATTGAAGCCATCCAAAGACCTGTACAGTAAGCCAACCCTCCTACAGACCTCTCCAAGACAGTTTGACAGCATTAACCACAGAGTTAAGAGCTCTTTTTCAGCAACAGCCGAGAAATGTCAGAATTTCCCCCGCTCTCCTCTCAGGCATGTCAGAGCTCCCTTCCCCCTTTTTCTTCAAAGGGGCCAGATTCCTTCTCCTCCCCTGTTTTTGAACTTGCCATATTCCTCCACCCAGTTTTCAGAGATGTCAGTTACCTCCCTCGCTCCTTTCCTACAAAAGCCGGGTGTCTCCTGCGCCCGATATTCAAAATCGTCTGATTCCCTCACCAAATGAAAAAAAGCATTATCAAGCCGTTCCCTCCTGCCAGGTCAACAGCTGCCAAGTCCTTTCACACGAGCTTCAAAGCCATCGAGGATCCCTTCCTTGATAGAGCTTCCAAAGAGTCCGCGTCGTCCCTCCAATGGCTCTTATCTCAAGTCACCCGGCGTCTTATCTAGAGATTACAGCTCTCACAATGTAACCCCACCTCCTGCGCCGCGACTTCTCAATCTGTCGGGTTCCAGACATATAATGACAAATATTTCGTCGTATCTAATGTTTCCAACCTTTAGTCGCCGCTGAGATTTGCGGTGTAGTTTTATCAAGCCAAAATGCTGCTTTTAAAAGGAAAATGCATCAACAGCTACAGAATTTGGGAAAGTGCAACCAAATCAACTAAACTAGCTCATCAGATTTAAGTTCAAATGTATTCCAGACTTGTATTAAATCAATGTGACATCTGAACACTTTTTTCCGAAGGATCAGTCAATCATAGTAAATAGCTCACAGCGGGACAGACATACACATATTGTGCATGTAGAATATCGACAGGTGCTTTTTTGGAGTGTTGGTAGTGGAAAAGAAATTATCTATGCAAATGGTAGATGGTGATATCGGTCATGCAAAATCAAATCACCTCTTCTCCTTCCTTCAAAAAGGCAACTGACAAGGCCGAAAAAAAAAGAAGTTTCTCCCGAGAGGAAAGAGGAGTCTTTGTCGAGGAGGCGCTCTGCATAATTGCTATCAGCAGGAGAAAGGTGTCTTGACAGGATATATCTCATTCGCCTTATCATTTCACTTAACTGATATGAAACAGGGGGAGGTGAAAAAAAAAAAGTGACCTCAGATATAAGTTCACTTTGTGGACACACGTGGCATGTGTTGTTGAATTGAATTTTGGTTTTATTAATTTGTAATAATGATGGATTGACTAGATTAAGAATGTAACCACTCTGTGTCACTGGATGTTGAACCTGTGTCAAATGCAACCTTTCATTAAATTGTTATTATTAAGATTATTATTGGATCTATTTTAGCGATTTTGAGTCTTGTGATTAAGTTTGTACAAATGTCCCTCTGACTCTGAGAAAGTTGGTGATTCTATAATCTCCTCTTTTGGTAACTGTGTGAATTGCATCGTGTTTTCCGGGTCAGTTATACATTTTTATATCCCTCTCCTCTTTCATGCGTACTTCATTTTCAAGCGCCTCTTCACAGACGGACTGCACCCGGTGACCTCCGCGACTCACATTAACTTTCTTCTATGGTACATAAATATATTTATCTGTTGCTGGCAGGTTTTAATGGGACACTTTTATATCATATCAATAATAGATACCCATGCTGCCTTGCGATGTAACAACTGGGCACTAGCTGTGTTTTTTTTTTTTTTCTTCTTCACTGTATCCAGTATTCTGCTGCCACCCTTTGTGCCAGGATTTGCATTTAATGAAAACTGAGAAATTTGTATGGGAGAGAATATTACTTGCCATGACATTCAAACGTTTGACGCCGAGCATCTGTTCCTTATAAACAACAAATCCTCATACCTAAGTAACAAAAGAGGCTATTTTTCAGTGCATTGCAATGATGTGAGAATTTTTTATTCTCACACAGGTTCAGGAATGATCACTGTGATGGTTAGAGGAAATCAATATTTATTTTTTTGGAGTCAAGTGAACTCTTTGGTGTCAGAACAAATAGGTTGCATTGTCAGACTTTTTGTATCATTGTGAAAGTTTCCGACTACTTTCTGTGACGAGCGTGAGAAAACCTAATTTTCTATTATTTATGTAGATTTGGCCGTGAGCGAGGAAGGACTGAGCTGCCAAATTATGAAATGTGTTTTTAAATGATTTTCAAGCAAAAAGAAAATGGCGAGATTATGAGATTACCTTAAGTGCCTGAGCTGTGCATGTGTGCCCATTGATAATGTGCGTTTCAGAATTAAGGCAGCTAAATGTGCCAGGAATCCTTCCTTTGCAAAATACTGAAAATACCTATGCATCTTAATCTTTAATGCAATATTTAGTACAGCTGATATACTATTTTCATATTTGTCATGGTAAATAAAAGTTGGAGGAGTTTCCAGCTTACCAGAGTTCTCAAAGTCTTTATAAGAGGCAGCCCAGGACTCAGACATCCCCAGCAGGGTGTTCTCCATAATCTGGATGTCGGTGATGGGACAGTTGCATTGGGGATACTCGTCGGCGCACTGACAGATGCACTGGTTTTCGTGGCACACATACTCCCCCTCTCCATTGCACATAATGTAGCTCAGAGCTGACTGGACAAATTTCTCCTGCAGGTATTCTGGGAAAATGACCTGAAGACCTGAAACAGAAATAAACGGAGGGTTTTTAACATAATGTGTTTAAAGAGTAAGTAAAATTCAAGGGGGAAAAAAAAAAAAAATTCAATCTTTGTTCCATTTTCTTTGTGTTGGGAATCACTGAAGCAATTGGTGACAGAAGAAATCTGAAATGTGCAGCCTCCATGCTGTTTGTATCACACAAGTGCTGCGAACAATCAAAGCTTTTTTTTTTTCTTGTTGTTGTTTTTAAAAAAAGCTCAAACAAGATCTGATTAAATGAACCTGAAAAATATGCAGAAAGCCAAAAAGCACTGTAAAGTAAAAAAAAAACAACATTATTTCGTATGCACATTATTTTTGTGTTTAGAGTAAGAATCAAATCACATATAGTAAACACATTTGTGAGGGGAAGAAAAAGTGGAATAAGGGTCGGCGAAATGGCTGACTGCCCTCCCAAGATTGCTTTGTGTTAGAAGCACTCATTTATTTTTCTAACGGGCCGTGCTTCAAAGCTCGACCATGTTCGACTTGAGCTGTCTGTTCTGGCGCGGGTCGCCATGATGTGACAATGCGTAACTGTGATTGGTGGCTGCTCTCTCGTGCTGCGTTGTTTTATTTAGCACAGAATTCCCTTTGTGCAAACACGTGGACAATAAGTGTTACCATTTCTATTTGCTTGTGTTTTATATTGCAAACTTTGCAGCATTCTGCTAATTTAACACTAATGGCAATAGCTGAATTTGTAATCGAGAGGCCAATTTGGGCCTGAAGCTGAAAGTACCTCTTCACTCTCACTACTGACAAGGTATTTATACTTTTTAGACTCGGAGCCAATTCATATCTCACTCTGGGGATCTCATAGAATTGAAGCTTGGACAGCAAACAGTAAAGCCTCTCTCTCTCTCTCTCTTCAGTCCAGGAAAATAAATCCCTAGCTCTACAAGCCACTGGATTGGAAAAGAACTAAATAGATTTTTTTTTTTCTTTTCCCCCTCCTCGTATGAAACAGCATCTTGGTGAGGCAATATTTTCTTAATAGGTTTTACTTGAGCACAAACAGTGCTTCAGCAGAAAATATGCAACCAGGAACCAGAACATAACATGTTATTGAATGATGAACGATTGCATTATTTTTTTTCCACTCACGTATTCTTTTCACCTTTTGGCTGAAAATGGGAATCCATTTATGCAAAATCAACATAATGCAGCTGGAATGAAAGGGAAAGTAAGCATATAATTTCATACTGAACACATGAATCACTTTCAGGGTGTTGTCATGGAGTCAAATGGTGTCCCTCATTATGCGTGTGCATGTGGCAATTAAGGCTCCTTATTTTCACCCACAACATACAGCGAACTGAAAGCTTGTGGGCAAATTTAGAAGCAAACAACGGTCTCAACATGTGCCAAGATGTCGTCACTGCGACAGCCTTTGAAGAGAAGTAACACACTGCGAATTCACGCTGCAACGTCTCGGTTGTCTCATGCTTAAAGTTGAGGTCATATGTTTCATGATCTCAGCTCAAATACTGTGCAAACACTCTCCCGCTCTTTGTATCAAACATCTTTTTGGGCATCGGTACCTTCTGCTCTTCACCTCATCAGAACCACTGCCCATCAGTGATGAAGGGAACAGAAGGAGGGAGGGACGGAGGGAGTAAAGGGGATGGATGGATCATGTCTGACCACAAAAGAGTTGGGTTGCACGGGGGCTTTTTCTCCATCAGGCCTGTCTGCAGCCCCTGGATCCAATATTCATTTAGCTTGATGTATTCCTGGGCTTGAAACTTTAATGTGATTTGTGGGAGAATCCAGATGGCAAGTTCACGGATCAACGCTGCTCACTGACAGTGCTGGTGCCAGCGGCCGGGTGCACAATAACACCGAGTGCCTCAGCCCTCCCTCTCTCCCTCTTCTGTCTAAGCATACCTCATACCCCGCCGACCCTGCCGTCAACACACACACACACACACAGACACACACTCTCTTCTTCTGATATCAATGTGTTGCTACCGGGAGATTGCACAAGGAACCATTCGGGATGCTGACATTCAGCTCAGCACTATCACTCTTGCAATCTCTTGTTTTCCACTCTCTCCTCGCTGTCCCTTCTCCTTCCATGCCTCCCTTTCTCTCTACCTCTTACTCCGTCTCCGAACACATCTCCTCTGTCTTACTTCATTACACTCACTCCTACTCCCGCAACACTCATGCACATGCCCCTTGACTCGTCCCCCATCATCCTTTGGCTCTCGTTCACTCCATCAATCGCTCTCCTCATTCCTGCTTCTTCACCTTCTGCTCTCCTCTACATTCTCCCACCGAGCACGTAGCCAGGTATTGGAAATTTGATGTCTTGTCCTCCCACTCCAGCGTAGAAATGATGTCATGCAGCAAAAGTAAATCCATCAACATTTGTTAGTGCAGTGGGGGAATGAGTAAGAGAATTGGAGTCCTCGGGCCAAAAATGAAATGAGAAACTAATCAGAGTAAAAACATTTATCTTTGTGACTTTCGTCGCTTCGCTGTGTTAGTGCGGTAACATGTGAAAACATTGAGAATGATTGGACTATAAAGCTACAGTTTATTGTGGCTCTCAGGCAGGTATTTGTTGAGGAAAACACTAGATATCGGAGTAGGGAGTTACACTTACCATCATTAAAGAGCTGCCGATAAAATGAATAGGTGCATATTGGAATTCCCGTGCAGCCATTTGATAACCTCCAACTTCATGCTCTGTCAGTGCACATAATTCCCTGCAACCCCTATGCCTGGCTTGCTCTAAATAAATAGCACCTCAAAATGGCAGTTAATCTCATTGCATACATCAGAGGCTCATATATTTCCCTCACGTACGTCGGAGGATATAGGCCCGCAAACATTCCATGAATGCTAAAAATGGAGACTCGCTGCAACTGTGACTTTGCCTTTTCATTATGTCTCTTTCCAGAGTGCTCTATTTTTACATGGTGATAGATGGGGAGTGTAGGCCGCAACTGAGGCTTGTAACTGCCTTGGCAAGCAGTCGCCTGCTTATTGCAATGCCACGCTCTGCCTCATAAGTTACAGTTTCATTAAAGATTAATTGACCATTGTGTGGCCGCAATTTCGCAAAATAATCATTACTTAATCCAGTGGTGCAATAAAGTGCATTACTTCAATGGGGGCATTAAATTACCATTGGAGGTTATCGTTGCAGCCATGATACAAAACCAAAGACCTCTGAACTGGAAGATTGCCTGTTTCTCTTCGGTCCAGGCCTACCCCCAGCCCGCCTCGCTGATCCTTAGATACTCCAGACCGAGGGGGCCTATAGCTTGAAGATTTGCTGACTCGGCCCATTTCACACGAGAGTTCCTCTTCCACAACTAAGAGGTAAAGGTGCAGCGTAAGTAGCTATTTATCCACTTTTCATTTCTTTACATAAAGCGCTTTAGGTCTCTGACAGTGTGTGCGTTGGGCCTGACAGAGGATAACATGTTCCACTGCAGCTACTCTCAGCTCTCAGAATATGTTAGCATTTTTTAAAGTTATGAAAGAGGTGTACTTAGCATTCAAATGGATAATGTGTTGCTATGTCTGTGCTGAGTAGATTATCGCAGATTATCATAAGTGTTCTCGGCACACTCCAAGGCAGCAGTCTGTTATTCAGCTAGGACTCGAAATTTAGCTGTTGTTTAAGTTTTTTGTGTGTAGGAATAACTGATAGGGACAATTCAATCAGCATTTCCATCTCAAACATACTTTCATGACCAGAACAAAAAATGTTTTTTTTTTCTTCCTTGAATGCTCTGTTGTGGGTTTTTGGATTTTTTTTTTTTTTTTTGGTACGCTGATGCTTAGACATGCACATATTTGAAACAGCAAAAACAAAAGGGACGTGGCAAATCCCATTTCCTAGAACATATTAACATACAAGTGCCTGAATATGCATAAGTGATACACCCAGGTCTATCTGTGCTGAACAGAAAGACTTGGGAAAACACAATGCGTTTCACACAATATCCATAGTGTTAGCTTTGCAGAAACCCTCTTGTTCGTATTGTTAACACAAAAAGCAAGGGGAGGATGCAGGTGCAGTAATCACTGTAAAAGCATAAATTACATATAAAACTGGTCTTGGCATTCAGGGCTTTGCCGCTCCTGCCTCCTGGAAAAAGGGGAATTGCTGAAATTGCATGTTGAAGCAATTGCTGGATTGAGGAGGAGAGGCAGTCTGGAGAGGTAGATGAGCTCTCCATGGTGCTGCCAGTTGTGCTGCACGCTGGACTCAGACACACAAGTTGAGTCCGAGTAAAAGTTAGTGATTACTTCTCCTATTCCTGTGCGTGAGAGATCAGAGTAGAGCCAATGCAGTTTTTAGGAATAATGCCCTCAAAGTGTTGAAGGCAGCAATTTTGTTTGCAGAATACTCTCAAACACACTGAGCATTAGCTGCATTTCAGGATATGTGATGTGGTTGCTGTTGGCTGCCGGTGCACTTCGGCAGCACCGCTCAAGCTGTTCCGTCATGTGCTGCCACGTGTCCCCGCACAGCAGTAGCAGGAGGGCCTCGGCTGGTGAGATATTTGTACGAGCTCCGCACATTTGCGTGCACGCACTCACACAGAAAAAAAAACCGCGCGGGCTCGTCGTGCGAACGCGTGCACACACCCGTTGCAGGCTCTTGCAGAAATCACATGTTTTACAAGAACCCTGGAGAGGGGGGGGAGGAGAGACATATGACAAGCTCTGACATTTCCATTTCAGCTATAAAAGATACAACTGCCCTCAAAGTGTCAACACGTGCTGTACACACGTCTCAGATCAAAAAGCCCAGATTTATCACAGAAATTACATCCAACAACCATAAATACGGAAATAATGCTAATCTGTTTGCATCGCTTTGCACTTTGAAAAATCTGCTGATTCACCAACACAACTGTTGTGGAGTTACCGAAAATTAGCACAGAGTGCACAAGCTTTTGTGGGTTGCTTATTTTGTTCTATAAATCTTCAGCCTTTCAAGAGGTGTGTGTGGTAAGATGCTTTGCCATTTTAAGAGTGTGCCTCAACTTATGGGCCACGTAAACACGTCATGATTTTAACTGCTTTTCAAAATTTAAGTAAAGTTTGTGAGTCTACTGTAAATCATTTATTCAGTGGTAAATGTATGACTTTTTAATATTTGTTATAATATTAGTTATAATGTGTTTGTGCATACACCTTTGTGCATACATCACCTTATTGCATGCACACAATATAACCCACAGTTAAAGCAAAGCAGTATTTGTTAAAAATCGTTCAGTACTGCAAGAGCCCTTCTAAATACAAGAGAGGAATAAAGTCAAGAAACCCCCAATCAATAGATGAAACTCAGTCTGTCAGAGAGAGAGAGAGAAAAAAGACTGAGTGGAAAACCATGGCACTTGCTGAAATGGCAGCCTGCAGCTGGCAAGGCCGAGCAAGGGGGAGAAAAAAAAAAAGGAGATTTATGGTCATGCTGGTCCAAATGGAAACTCGCTCTTGATTGACCACTTCCAATTGAAAGCTGACCTCTGGGTCAACATGGAAAGATTTCATCAGGTACCAGGGGTTTCGCCATGTTAGGGAGAAGTGAAAAAAAATGTGCGCGGCCATCCATCTTGATGGAAATGATCCTGCGTTATCAGTTCTCTGGGCGAAAAGGACCTGTGGTCGTAAAGGAAACAGCCTGTCCGAGAGGTGGGTCCATACCTCAGACCATCAGTGACAATCCAGGATTCCTAAATGAAAATAACTTAGGATGATCTTTCAATATGTGCAATTAGTATCATCAAATAAATATAGTTTGTTTTTCAGTCTATCCAGGAATCAGAAATTAAAAGATAAACAGTTAAAGCTTATGTTTCATCTGGCGTATAAAGAAAGATGCGGCACAACTGAGGAGATGAAAACTTGTGCTTGTCCAACATTTGCTCTCCATGTTGTGCACCAAAGATTTTCCCTTCAGTAAATTATTCTCTGGTAACCAAAGACATTGTGTTTACTGATATACTTTAGCGCCCAAATCAATTTTTCAACAAGTCTGTCATCAAAAACAACTTAATTGATTTGTATGTTTGTTTGTCTTCCCCATAGTGTTTGCAGCGCTTTCACTTGAAAAGAGGGACAGGCATCGAGCGACGGAGAAATGAGTATCTAATTCATCACTCTCCGCACGACTTGCCTACAGGGCCGGTTTAATTTATTTTCACTTCACCACTTTGAAAACTGTTGGCTCAGGCTATTCTAACATATTCATAAATCTTCCGAGATAGGCTCATGGCTCTTCCAAGATAGGCTGTTGAGGAAACCGGAGAAAAGAGAAGAGAGGGAAAGCGTGCGGTGGGCGACTGAAAGGAGCAAATTAGTTTGCTTTTGTTTTGGTGCTAATTTATGACAGCCATATTGGAGGCGAATGGGTCCTTGCAAGGTAATGGCTTGTGGAGGTTCCAGGGCCTTTTATCTTTCTTTGGCCCTGTTAATATATGTAACCAATTTGCTATTTTCAACCCCAAGTATGTTTTTCTCTGTTTGTGTTGCACATCAAATTACACCAACAATATTCCAATCTCCTGCCTAATATACTTAAAGTCCCTGCTGGTTTGCTATTTAAAAAGGAAAATACCAGCAATTCAAACGAGGTAATCAATTATAAATACCAACAGATGGCAGGGAATTAGGATATTAAACGAAATTAAAAATGTGACTACTTTCTCTCTACCACCTGAAACATATTGTATAATGAGACTTTTAAGTAAGCAATGAAAATCCTGACCATTTAACTACCACATGTTAATTCCCTCTTTGCTAATTCTCACCCCTCAATAAAGTTTTTTTTTTTTTTTTTTACTTTTGTGTCCCAGTGGAAGCAGAGAGCGAGAATCCAGCCAAAACCAATATCGTCAGGTTTCTAAGCTTTAGCCTGGAGAAAGGACAAACACACAGAGAGCAAATTAACGTGGGAGAAGAAAAGTGTATTTAAATCCCAATTGCAGTAAAGCTAAATAATGTGGATCTTTCATTCACGCTGAACTTGAGAAAATAAACAAACCGCAGTTCTTTAAAGAAAAGTCTATGAATCACTGGATGCATTAAAAATTCAAGAGTGGGTTAACGTTTATGTTTTTGGCTACATGTGCAGAATATGCTTTTGGCACAGTTTGTCATTCATAATTCAAATTAAGTCGATTATATCATGTTCAGAGACATCAACCGGTGCAAGGTTATACTGTAATTCTTGTTAGGCGACAGAGGATCAATGAGTTCCTCCTGCATGTCCACAAATAGTCTCTGCTAATAACACATCATGATGCCCTCTTGTACTGTATTTAGCCACCAATGGTGCTAAATACAGTAAAACCAAACCCCTTAACAGCTATATTAAGTGTTAAGCAACGCAAAGTTTCACATTTGACAGATCAAAGTGTTGCATGCATGAAATCTAATGTCAAAAAAACTGTGCTATCTCCAATTCTGATGATTGTCAGGGGGGAAAGAAAGACGAAGGTGTTGGTTAATTTGCCAAACATTTTACAAAGCAAAAAAAAACTGCGGGAGAGAAGAGGAGCGAGTTTAGGCTTTGATAGGTAGCTCCCTTGATGTCAGAGTCCACTACAGCATCCTAATCTGAATCTAAGTGAAAGCAGGAGGAATAACCGCAGAGTGTCATATCCGCATTGTGTTATCTGCGGCTCGCAGGCCCGCCGGCTCACAAAGAGCCGACCACGGGGGTGAGAAGGAGAGTGGGGAGTAAAACGTCCCCTTTTGAAAATTCAGTTATTTTGGGAGAAAACAGTCCAAAGTGTCTCCAGGAGAAATTTGACCACAACTAAAACTCGCCAGCTTGCTTCTTTCTCGCCTGTTAATTTAAACCAGAACAGCATTTTAAAGCTAATTCCACCAAAGCAAATCCCTCAAAAAGCAGCAAAAAAAAAAAAAAAAAATGTTTGGCTACAGGTTTGTAATCATTTTCTTGTGCATATTTTGGAACAAAGTTTTGCAGCTACGCTTACGTCCGCCTTGAGGTAGATAAAGTGCTGAGGTTCGGAGTGAAAAAATAAAAGTGGGGGAGAAAACGGCATGATTAAAAGTTTAATTAGAAGAATGAAATGGAGTGGGTTTTCTATTACTGCATCCTTGTTGTAACTCACATGGTGCTGCATACTAATATGATCCCCTTATTTAATTCATAAGCAATTAAAATAGCTACTCTAGATTAGGGTTTTTATAAGTTTATTCATTTCTAAAAGATGGAGAGAGTGCAGTAGCATTGGATTTAAGAATTCATTAAAGATATGTTTGAGTGTCCAAAATATGGATCACCTGTCTGCGCTGAGTGAAATCATGCTTTAGAGACGGCGAGTGACTAAATGAAAAACATGAAAAAGAAAAGAAAAAAATGTTTGGATTGATGAACAGCAGAAATAAACAGTGACAAATGACAGCAATAAAATGAAGAGAAAATGAAGAAGCAGAAAAGACAACTGAGTGAGGGATGGATAAAACAACATGGTGAACAAAAGGTTTCCAATTTTCGAATCACTCATAGAAAAATTAGCGACGAAAGTACATATTGCTCATGTTAGCTTGCCAGAAATGGCTCCGGCAGGACGGCGGATCACGCGCATCGTTGTGACATATTGACTGAATCGCGCCAAAAGAAAAAGCAACAGCGAGGTACGTGATTCTGCAATTACACCTTCTGAAAGTAGAATTCAAAATCTCTTCATTCCCTCGCTGGTGGTGATTTAGACAGCGGGTAGCCGGTCAGACTACACTTCCTGCTTCACTCAGCCAGTGTTTGAAAGCGTATTGTGTTTCAAGGATTTGAATGCTTGTGACATTTCGAGGAAATCTCTCCTATTTGTATAAACTCTGCTTTATACTTCTTTGACCCAGCAACCATCCTATTGCAGACATATTGCCTGATTTTAACATATGCATCCAGTTGTTTTTGAATGAGCTGATTCTTAACGTGGACAAATGGACGTAAGAATAATATTACTATGTCTATGTTCGTGCTGATTGCCTTGTGAGCTAATTGATTTGAGTTGAAACAAATAGATCCGCACACCAAGGAGGATGTTAATGCTAGTGATCTTTCTCTTCTCGGATCTATTTGTTTCAACTCTATGCTATATACTTATTTGATCCAGTGACCATCCTATTGGTCAGTGGGATTTGCGTTTCATTTTTTTCATCTTTCCTCATCGATCTGGTCAGTATACGTCGCTTAGGGACTTCATGAGTTAAGGTCAAGCATAAAGCTGTGTAAGGAAGAGTGTAGGGCATTCAAAGTGTTGGTTACACCTGTGTCACCGTGGGTTCTTATGGGTTAACGTCTACCTGTGAGCCTCATGTGAACAGGTCTGCAATTCCTTACACTTCTTAATTGATTTCAAACAAGTGTGTGGTTCTGCAGCTACACTTTCTAAAAGTAGAATTCAAAACGTGTTTGCCATCTCTGCCTTCCCTCCCTGGTAGTGATTCAGACATCTGGCAGTCAGTCAGACTACATTCATACTTTGTTATTCTCACTCAGCCAGCAATAGGCAGCGCTCCAGCTATATTGGCTTATCTCTCTAATTTTTGTTAGCCAGTGAATATTTTAGTTCAGATTCATTTGACAAAGTGGCCAGAGGCCTTCTGCAGCAAGAGAGCTCGCTGAAGGAGCCTCTGGCTGAAAGCTGAAATATTTGTACTGCATTATTTCCCCTGTCCTGATAAATGAGCGGGAGAAAAAATTGGAGCTTTTGGACCAATTTTGTGAGCACAGATTTTCTTTTGTGCTTTATGTCACAAATGGTTTCACTCAGCGGAGCGAAGACGACAGAGATGCACTTTTACAGCTAGATGCAATCTTGTTATTTCAAATGCTGCGAATCAACATTTTTCCTTCTCGTGATCAAAACTACAAATCGTCTGGGTGACATGTTGCTGCTGTCCTGTGGAAATTATGTATCTAGATTTCAGATGATATGTTTTTCAGATAACCCAATGGGTTTTTTTTTGAAAATCAGTTAAAGAAGTAGGAGAATTTGCACTTTGCATTTGTCATAAAGGAAAACTTAATTCTTCAGTTTATCTGAAAAAACCCCCGAATTGCCTCCAACCTCTTAGTGTCCACATTGCAAGAAGAAGTAAAATAAATGAAAAAAATAAGAAGTTGAAACACATCCAAGCATTAACTTGACAAAGGAATGAAAAGAAATGAACCTTAGACATAATCTAATTGAATTAGCTGATTCTTAACATGTGGACATATGGATGTTGGAATAATATTACTATGGACTCCATGTCTATGTTCAAGCTGGTTGCCTTGTGAGCTCATTGATTTGAGTTGAAATAAACAGATCTGCACACTAAGAAGGATTTTAATGCTGCTGATCTTTCTCTTATTGGATCTATTTGTTTCAACTCTGCAGTAATTTTTTGATCCAGCAACCATCCTATTGGGTATTGGGATGTGCAGGTCTTTTTTATCTTTCCTCATCGATGTGGAGAAAGTGCTCACAATGTTGAAGGCACCTGTCCTGCACGCTGTGTCACTCAGAAGCTGTGTAGAAGAGTTAAAAATAAAATCACTTAAGTTTAAAGTGTGCAGCTCTCTCCTCCTTCCTTTGATGCCTACCTGTGAGCCATTACCTCACGTGGATAGGTGCGCATTTCCCGTCAGTTCTTTATTGATCGAACCCACCAAACACTCAAAAATGTAAGAGTAAGAATAAACAGATCAGCGGTAGATACATGTCCATGTATCTTTGGAGGTACATCTACTTTGTTGTAATTTGTCTCAAACAATATTGTTCTCAGAGATTATCGTAAAATCAAAAGTTCTATTTCAACTAAAATGCTGCATGATGTACATTTTTTTGCATATTAGATAGTGCTGCCAGTGATCCGTGATCTTCCACGTTGGCCAGATGTGACTCCTCCCCGCAGTTTAAATGCCAAAAGTTTGCATTTTAGCTAATTGCCTGGTAAAAGGTCAACGGGCATTTGAAAATTAGACACATGGAGGGTGTTCAATAGATGTGCTGAGCAATCCTGGGCCCGGCCAGTGTCTTCCTCCTCAAGGGAGAGTTTGTGAAGTTCATTTATGGCACGTTGTCAAAGAACAGGACGGTGCTGTCAAAGCTGTTATTTTTTTGGGCAATGACTGTAAAGACCAGCCAAGGGATGCAGCGAATCTGTGTTTCGTCTGAATGAAAGGAGATCAAGCTGCTTTGGGATCACTGTGAGGTTCAAGTTGTTCCAAATGGCTCAAGCATTAACTTGCAATTTTTAACATATCCAATTATTCCATGTGCAAACAGATACAGGAAAAACAGTTAACAGTTAAACTCTTGCTGCTGAAATGGTGCTTTATACCTTTATGTTGTGGAGGGATGTATTTTTCTAACCATACAATACCTACCTGAGCAATCACAGAGAAGACGGAGGCAACCACCTGACAATGCACTAAACTGTGGCAACAACGTATTGCCGCCCTAGTGGCTGCAGGAAGCACCACAGCGTCAATCTAACATATCTGGAAATGTCCCAACAGCTATTTAGCAATGTGCGACCAGACATCCACATCTACCGCCAGAGCAAACTACCTGAAGAACAAGAAAGTATCTGTCAACACTTTAACATCTGCATAGCAATGCCTGACCAAACCAATGTTCAGCCGTGTTTGGACATGGCTTAAAAGTTGATGCTAATACATTTTCCGTTTGTTGACATACAGGAAAAATGGCCGATACACAGCCTCATGCATCTTAATATGAGTGCGCAACATTCGAGAATAGAGAACTCCAGTGATCCATAATCATATGTAATGGCTTTATATTGCACTTTCCAGTGGAGTCTGAAAAAAAAACTAACACTACTTTGAAGCTGGCTGAATTGCCTGGGAACTCCAGAATAAATCAGAAGCATTAATCCCACCAGCATGGACAGCGGACCAGAGCCTGTGACCCGAGTGAATGAAGTGCCAATTTTATATGCTTGTGGAGGGGGGGGGACAAAAACATAAGTGTGGCTGGCTTGATCTGAGAGGAATGTATGGTTCAGCGAGGGACAAAACACGGTCACACCTAACCCGGAGAAGGAAAACTGTAGGGTGAATTAAATGATTGGATCTCATTATAAATATATTGGAGCGGCGTAGACCTTAAAAGCTCTCCGCTGACTACATGCCTCTCCACGGACCGTGTGAAGTGCTATTGCTTTGAAGGGCACGATGATTGTTGAAGAAGTTACACCATCGGCTGTCTTTCTAATTAAAGGCAGAAACGATAATTGCTCTTAAAAGAACGTGTTTTGCAGGAGAACGCTCGACGCCTCCCCTCGCCCATCGCCCACACACAAAATGCATAAACACACACACCAATATAATTTGGCCTAATACAAAACTCGAAGCCAGGAACCAATCGGAAGAGCTTTTCCATTCTTTCGGGGGTTATTATCGAGCCAAAAGAAAGAATCTTTCCCAGGCCTGTCATCTATCAATTGGGTAAAAAAAAAAAACAGTCTTCAAAGCACAAGGCTAATACATTTGATGCATGACAATAAAGCTTTTCCCAAAACCTATAGAGTCCTTTGAGTAAGTGGCAGCGGAGGACTTAAAAGCGTTTCTTTGACAAACCACTTAGCTCTCTGATTTTGGAGGACGAGTAATGATCCCTCTCTGAAAGGGAGGGGGGGTGCGATTGAAAATAAGCTTCTGTGATTCTCAAACCGGTTTTAATAACCTGCGTAAACTTGAATAAATCAAAGAACCAATCACTGTATTCAAACACTTGACCACGGTTACACGGCGTTTCATCATTCTTCCTCCCCAGGGTGACTGTCACTCCGAGCGATTCCTCCTTTTAAGCTAATCATTACGTGTCGGCGTTTAAGACAGAACTATTTTCACTTAAAAGAACATAAGCGCTAATGAGTAAAAGTCGCTATTTGCATCCGCTGACGTATGATCGGCGAGTGACATGCGAGCAGATTCTCTTTCAAGCGTTGAGGAAGCCTGGTTTAAGTGTTTACATGTTGAATACGTTCTTGAGACGGATTCTGACTGACTAAAAATAAACACTTGACACTTATATTCATGAGTACGGCAAATACCTTGTCACCATCGTCTAATTATACACTGTACCATGGAGAGTGCTAGCTTCTGCTCTCATGTCTGAATCATCTCGTCTCTGTTTTAGCTTTAAGAGACTTTATGTGTTAGAACAGCATCTATAACTAATCGAATCATAATCCCCAGAGGAGCTTGAGGGGGAAAATCTATCTCATGCATCGACATTCAACACATTTCCTCGTCCACCAAAAGCATTTCATATACGAGTATAGATCTCCTTTAATTCCAGAGGTCAAAAACGGTGTTTGACCCCGCTGCCTGGTGATGTCCAGCGTGAAAAATATCGACACGGCGGCTTTGTTTACCTTGCAGATGAAGCTTGCTCTCGGGGCTCTGCAGAAGGATCGAGCTGACCGAGTCCAGATTGTCATAGCTGCTGCATCCCAGTGGACCCGTCCGTGTCTCCGTCACCTGCGACAGAATTAAGACCGAAATGAAAGACACGTTTGAGAAGCGAGCACTTGCGTGTAAATGTGTGTGTGTGTGTTAACATCTGCCTACACGTTCAGTCCTCTGATCTGATGTATTTCTCTTACACTGCTCAACACTTTAAGACAACATGTGCAAAGTTATGGATTACAAGACCCACCAGCCATTAACAGCTGGTAGTAACAGCTGCATAATGTTACACATTGGGCAATTTTCTTTTTTTGATTGACTCAGACTTTCACATCAGTTCACACTAGTATATTTAACACCCTGTGGCCCACAGACAAAGGGAGCTTGTGCAGAGGCAGAATGTACTGAGACAGGTTCTCACACAAGAAACATGTTTTATAATCTTTTTTTTCCCCCCAACCAGCCATAATGCGAGGACGTATGGCTTTAAAAAAAAAAAACTTAATTGCATTTTAAATTTTTGCACAATGCATCATTAGTGCAGCAGCTGGTGACATGTCCAACATGTTGCAAGCCCACGATTTCTTTCAGAGTCACTTTAAAATCGCTATTTTGAAGGAGAAACATTAATGCCCATTTTTCTTGAACTACGTCCTTGCCCCCTTCCTAACAATAGCACCGGGACTATGGCGGTGGGTCTCGTTGTTCGCCGCCATCAAAAGACATAGTGACGCTATTCAGATGTGAAGAGGCTGCTTTAAAATACGCAGCCTCCACGTTTGAGACTTTAGAGGAGGCTGCTCTTGAAAAGAAGGGAAAGGAGGGAAATCTCTTCTCTTTTTCCAGTTGCCTTTGCTCATTAAGTTCTTCCAATAATTCCTAATAGTATCTTTTTTTTTTTTTTTTTTTTTTTTTACAAGGCTCCAAGAGGCCAAATGAGATCAGCAAAGGAGATTAAAGGAGACACTAAACGAACCTCACTAAAAAACCTCAAGTGTTTTTTTTTTTTTTGTTTTTTTTTGCTTGTGGGTCTTTGTTGAGCACAAAAATGAAAAATGCCAATGGCAAATAGCAGAACCATAATACATAATGAACGCCCGACAATTAAGACTGATGCAATATTAAAATTATTTGACAGCTCTTTTATTTATTTTTAAGGCCATTAATAAACACACAACGATGACATATTATCACCCTTTAAGCTGATATGCTTAATTTGCTCGCATAAAAATTGCATTTTGGAGTCATGTTTCTAGTCACCTGGTAAATATAATAATGACAGATTTGACTCTTTAGCTGCGAATTGCTCCACTGTGTTCACCAGCTAGTCAATGACTTTGCCGGGCTGCAGTTTGGTGCTTGTGTTACCAAACAACACTGATGGGATTGAGCATGAATTAGACTGGGGCGGTTGCTATTTTTTCATATCTTCTATTTAACATGTTTGACACTGTCTAACCTAGACCTTGTGTATAGTATGCAGTTTGTCTACTTAGACAAGTCTTGCTGGGTTTAAATACTCACGGCCCATAGAATAAGGACTGGATAGGAAATAGGTGCTCTTCTTCATGGATCTTTGCTGGGGGAGCCAATGACACATCAGTGGGCTGAATGGGGTTGATGCGCGGGCAAACTGGCAGCTGACTAAAATCATGGCGCTCGCTCACCTTTATCATCGGGACTAAACCCAAAGTACCCCCAAACGGATTTGTTCTTTTTTACTCATCCTGCAACTCACAGTCGCCATCTTTCTCTGCTCAGCTGCCTGTTCCACCAGCAGAGACTGACCGCTGTGCACTGCAGTACATCACCTCAAATCACCAGCGAAACATTGTGCTGAAAGACGCTATAAAGCTCCATGGACGTGAGGGGAACTGCACGGACAGTTGGGTTGTAACTACATGCGACCGACTTAACCAAAGAGCAAACAATCAAACTTAATCAAAGTAAACAACAATGACCAAATTGTTCGTCCACCACCCATGGCCTCCGTAACTTGCATATTCTGCACGAGTGTGTGTGTGTGTGTGTGTGTTGTGATTGACAGTGTGATGCCATTTTTCCTGTCTTTATTGTTGATACTGCACCAGATGGTGTGCTGACAAGCAAGAAATTAGACAGATGTATATCTTACCTTTGGCATCAGGCTGTTGGGGGAAAAATGCAAAATCACGGGGAGGCAGACAGGGACAGACTCTGTAGGAGAACTGTACCATCTCACTATCCAGTGGCTTCGCTCTTGAATAAATTTAGCCAAGTTCCATCATCGTAGGATACACGGCATTCACATCACAGCGCTGTAACATGACTGTGGTATATTTTACTTTTAAGGACTAACTGAATACACCTATCAGTATATTACAATACGTCACTGTTGCATTGGACTGACATTCTTAATGCATATGTGTTAAAAGTATGTAAAGTTATAAATTCCGACATGTTCTTGATCAGTGGCACTTTGACACTTCAAACTATGACGCTCTACATTCTCCTCCGTTTTGCTCTGTGGTCAAGTCGTCAATCATAAATATGCCATTGAGCAATGTCCTTTTAGACTTTCAAAATAAAGCTCGCTAAGAAAAACAATAAATGTGGTTAACACTGTGAAATGGTCCGAACTACTTGATCAGGTTTAGTAAAATATCCTGGTTTACATTTAAATAACTATGTCAGTTCTGTGCATGAAATTATTTAACTTCAGTTATTACATTTATCATTTACATTTACTTTTCACACAGGTCATGAACCCTGATGTCCTATGTCAAAGTCCTCTGTCTGACCCATCCAAACACCTCAACCTCCTACATATGCAGACTTTACGTCACCTGACTTCGACACATCACAACTCGATAGGCGCCTCCAGAACTGATGCTGGAAGGTTATATAGTGACACAGTTTGAACATGAGGCCACTGACCAAACTGTAAATTCAATATGACGTGACAGGGAAACTTCACGAGCTTCTAAACAAATATTACACTATACTATTATGTCATTAGCTTTATAAAAAATAATATGTGAAAGTCAGTTTAATGTCTTTACGTGACCAATACTCTTTAATAAAGTTTCTCCAGTACAACAGTCTTTCCTCTAAAACACAAACTTAACTAACAGACTATAAAGTTCAGCAAGTGTAGCTTGTTAACTTTTACATCCTGGAGGGTTAATGCAGTCCAAATAACAGAATATTAAGGCTTACAAGTTACTAACTGTTGGTAAATTTACATTTTTCAAGCTGTTGTGTGTAAAACATATTCTGCTCCCAATATGAGATGGAAATACCACAATCTAAAATTAATGTTCACATAGAAATATGTCTTTAGGCTTGATGAAATTGAATTTTAAACTATATAGCGGTAAAAATGTAAATTATTAGTACATTTAAAGATGCCACAGAGCAGTTTATTAAACATTTGGACTGTATCAGACCCATCTGCAATGGATTTCTCCCTCTGGGTGAGGTCAGGTCAGATACAGTAAATGTCTGGAGGCTGCTGCATCTTCAAAAGCTAGCGTGAAAAGAAAACTTTACTAATACAAAACAACATTATGTTCAGCTGTGGTTTACAATATTGTTCATTTTTAAGGATGGTAGACAAACATCCCACATAACTCCAATGCACTTTTGTCCTCTTTGGTTCGCACAAATTTTAATAAATCCACCTGGGAATCAAAACCAATGTTGCTACTAAACATTAATGTTCACTGCCCTCAGACTATAGAAGACAATTTCATATTTACTGAAAACACAATAAAACAAACATGTTTTCCTATTTTTAGTTTTAAAAAGGGGGGGGGACTATTTAGGGCTCTCCCTCTCTCCAATGGGAACAATTAGTCGACAAAGTTTTCCTTGGTCTCTTAGTTGCTGAAAAAAAAAAACCGAACTGGGCTCAGCAAATTTTCAGTGACCTTGACGACTCCAACCAGGACTTTGACGGGACGATGAAGACACAGCAGGTTCGGGAGTTCACAAGTATTTTATTTTGTGAAGCTGGAAGTTATTTCTTCCAGTGTTTTGAACAATGCAATATTATACTGTGATGCAATAAATTAATAAAATACGCTGGTTGTTCTGACACATTTAGAGTCATTACAGCTTTTGTCATTAACAGCATGACCCAAAAAGAATATATTGAAATAGCTAAATTAAAATCACAAATGTGCAATGACAGTCAACTAATGGCTTGAACTTAAAACTACTTGTCAACCAGGAAAACATCAGTCTGACTGTTAAAGGTGTTTTTGTGACATTAATGGTCGTCTCATAGCACTTCTCACGTGACTGTCTTTTCCAAGCATGTCCCCTTCTTCATTCCCTCCCAGCCAAACATTGGACTTTGTAAATGCACTCCACGGCCTTGCATAAAGAGCACGCGCAGATTGATTACAGAGCTCGACTTGCCTATCACCCTCCGGCATCTTGATGGCTGCTGACAGTGCTCTTTTCCCTCGCTTTTTGTTGTGCTTATCGCCGAATGAATTACTTCCTACGAAAAGGGTGGCGTTGCCTGATCCATGGTGACTGAGCAAAATGAATATCTGTCCTCCGTTGCCGACGGACATGTTCCCAGGTGGCGATGCATGAGGTAGCTCAGGCGCATTTACATTACCGGATACACACAAACCACACACACACACACACACACACACACACTCTAATGGATGTGCATAAACATGAGCACAGCTTGCCACAGTCAGTTTACCATACAGTAATTTTTTCTCCAAGAATTATTATTCCAGACTGGGAGCAGACGTACCCAGCTTTATGGATTAGAGACTGACCCTTGTAATCTGAATGACTTTAGGAGAGCAGTATGCTGCACTTGTCAGGCTCTGTCTTTTTCTTTCTCTCCAGCACGCACCATAAGAGTGCTGTGCACCAGATTATGAAAATGGAGTATAACGTAATAAAAATACAAGGAGCAATCAAAGGACTGAAGTGGGCCGAGGGGGACTTAGAGGATTTGGATTATTAAGCAGAACACAACAGTGGAATCCCACTGGGCCCAGACTATATCACAGCCAACAGTCAGAAACCACAGTTCTGGAACATCCTCTGTAATTGTCATCTGTCATCAAGAAAATCATCTAACCAAAGTAAATAAGAGATGATGCACATGAGATCCTAAGGTTCTCCTGCTTCTGTATTTTCTGTTGGCAACCAAATGTACATGTACTATTCCCCAAGTCCCAAATGTTGGAAACTAACTTTCTCCTGTCTGTGCAAACTTCTTTGCTTTTCAAAATGCAAAATTCATCCCGGTGACACACTTAAAATGCAGCTGCTGTGCATCGAGTGCGTGCAGGTGAATATGTGGGTTCTGGATGTGTGTGTGGGTTCGTGTTGAGATTCAATACCGTGTCTTAAATTTCATATTAGAGCGAATGCTATATGAGCTTGTGTCTGTCAATTACATGCATAATCAAGCCAGCCAAACATTTTGACCCGGAGCACTTTTTGGTTGCATGTTTAAATCTCAACTTATTGATGTCCTAAAATTAGAACAGAAATGTTTGGCACTATTTGATGTTGCTTCGTTAACTGACTCTAATTAGGCACCTGCAGCAAACAACATAAAGCATGTGCTGTGTACTGAGTTTATCTTACAACTGATGCCAGCACTGCCCATGTGTTTTTAGCATATGTACGGTTGACCTCTCCAGAGCACCGGCCTTTTGTAAAGCAACCAATTCAAAATCTTGTTAGGATCCTGGAGTTTGACAATTTCTAGTTTCAGCAGTCAACATGGGAGGCAGGGGTTGTAAATAATGCATGCTATTACTGCACCGAGCAATGCAAATATTCTTACACAGAGTCAATGCAAAACAGACTTACATTATCATGGAGCGCTGTGGATTATCAGGGATAATTATTGGCCTCTCAGAGCATCAATTCGAAGATAAATGTCAAAGGACTTCCTCGTGCCTAATTAGAGTGATTGAGAAGTAGGTCATTTTCAATCAAATGAAAGGTTGTTATCAATTTCCTCCTTTCTTCCATGTTCAAATCAGTGAATGTTTCATTTACATGTTATTAATTGAAGGTGTTATGTGTCATGTGTGCACATGTGCTTATATCTACATATATCAATAGAAAACACAGTAAGCACACATAGACACTTTTATTTTCAATTAATAACTTTATAGTATAATGTATGGAATTAAATCAAAAGGCTCTCTATGGACTTAATCAGTGTTAGCTTTACATTAGCATCGCAGCCCTGAAGAGCATGGAGGAGAAATCGCACGCATTACACATCACCCTTGGATGCGTATCGACCGTTTCAGTCGAGCAATAAAACCACTTTCCGCCAAGTTCATTAAAATTATCACAGCATATGGAGCTCTCATTATTTCTGTAATTCCTGTAACTTGTCATGGGAGCGGTGCGTTCTCGCTCCTGCTTTTTCAAAACCACGCTGAGAGGAGTGCGTTTCTCAGAAAGCAAAAACCTCACGTTACGCTTTGTCCCCAGGTTGCATTTCAACTTGAAAGGCTGAGGAGATTAAAAAAGGGAGGTTTGAAGCTTTGCGAGATAAGTAAAACAAGGGATGAAGGCAATAAGATGGGTGAGTGGGACAGGGAAGAATACTGTAAGGTTGAACTGTCTTCATTACGCATCGCCTCTGCTGAGCCCTCCTAATATGCCCATCACCTGCCATTCTCTTAATGACTTGCTATTTCTGGATACATAGAAATGAAGAGACGTGCTCCTCAGTAATTCTCCGAGCCTGGCGGTGCAAGATCTCTGAGGACACTTTTTCCTGCCTTGTTCATATCATGTTACATGTGGCCACAGTGTTACTGAAAGTCACTTCCTGATTGCTCATGAAACATACATTTATAACATCCTTGCTTGAATATTTAAATTCTTTGGAAAACACAAAATATGTCTGCAAGAGCCACTTTTTATGTAACTCATCTGTTTTAAAGTATCAACTTTGGGCCTTTTCTAATTATAACCTTGGCACCCTCGAGTGTGCAACTCAAGCAAGGCTGCATATAAAATCTGTCATGCCTTGCTTGTGGCGAATGCAAATCAGATGTAAACTCTTCCACACGCGCACACAAATCTGGGTCATATTGTATACATGTTAAATTTCCCATACCTCTGACTGCGATATCAGAAATGGGATAGCGTGGCTGCTACGCCGCCGCCACCCACAGCACTGCAGCATCATCAGGAAATATGCATATTGAACGCTGGTGTAAATCAGCCCGGAGGAGCTGTATGGATAGGTGACCTTGTGAGGGATGCATGCATACTTGCACAGTTCACGCATGAATGGACATGCAGTACGCACGCCACATTCAGACGCAGCGTATGCGGCGTGGCGTGCCAGCTCGTCTACCCTTCCTAATCGCACTTCTTCCTGCGTAATCGCACTTTTCCGCAGGAAGACGCTCGCTCGTAAAACTGACATTTTGCTTCCATTAAAACACTCCATTGGGTATCTTATTTTCATTCCTAAATGACCCTGCTTCCCCACTGGAGTCCTGGCTCGCAGCAATCAGACTCAGCCTCACAAAGACAAACAGCCACATGTCATTTATTTCTATCAGCAAGGTATGATATTGTTCACAGTGGGGAGAGAGCGCTCTTTGTATTGACTATATATTTGCTTTAGAACCCCACTGACAAACAATATACGTGGAGACATATAGACCTCATGATTAAATCAATTATTTTGCCTGCTAAAGGATTACTAAAGGGGGAAAAAATGGTGGGAAAAGCATCAGAGCTGTGCAGCCCAGTCGTAAAGGCGAGCTGGGAAAGAAGTGAAAATGATGATGAATACACATTCTGACACAAGAAGGAACAGAAATATGATTTATGAATCTGTACAAAGGGATAATGCCTCCATGTTGAATGGATGCTGTGATTTTTTTTTTTCTATTTAATATAACAGCTGCAATACGTTCATGGAGATAAATGATGTACAGCAGGGATCCCCCATACTGTATGATCTCATTACACTGTAACCCCAGGCCACGTTGTTCAGTACTGTGGGTCTGGTTTGTTTGTTCGTCTGTACGCTCGCGTGCTGCCATCGCTCTGAAAATGTAACCCAAGAGGCCAGCTTTATTTTACAGTCACCCCTGATTGTCACCTCATTGTTACGTATACATTTTGTTCTTTACTTTTAACTTTTATCTTCATTAAGCAGCTGCAGCTTAGGTGCAATTTTTCAAAATGCACGTGGGAGGGGAAAGAATAAAGCCTTTGTTTTAGCAGGTGTATTTCTGCATAGGTGGGTCTCAGGTAAATAACAAGGCTGAGATTCTGCTGAGGGCGCCGGCGGCACAGTCGGGGATATGTCTTGGTTTTGATTAACATTCACATGTAGGTAAGACCTCTTAAGCTGTGCCGAGGCTCAGAGAGACAGAACGGGGGTATCAAGGATGAAAGGTTTGATAAATTCAGCCAGCCGCTATGCACGTACTCTATCAGTCCACACATTTAGAGGCGAGCAATTGGATATAGTGTGCACAAAGGACACACGCAGAGAGAAAGCTGTTCCTTGCTGTTTAAAGCATATCTCGTGCTCGAGACTTTGCTTATTGCTGATTTTGATTACTAGCGAATTTTGTATTATTTTGGCAATAAAATCAGTGCTACTTAGGGACCAATTTGCACATGCTTTTAAAAGCACTCTATAATGTGTTTTCAGTATTCAAACCTATTGCAGCTTGCACAGCGTGTGTTACCTGTAGGAGTCCAATAACAATCAAACAATTGTTTCTCGCTGATGACGAGACGGCTGAGTTTATAATGAGAAAGCTTTGCGTTAGGCTGCACAGATGTCTGATGTCATCAAAGACTGATTGTTCTATTTCCTGCTGGCTGCCCTGATGTTCGCATACTGCTCTGCTGCCTCATTAGTACTCTGATAATGACAGTTAATCAAATAATTCTTGAAAAATTATACACAGCATACATTTTGTTTTGATATACTGCAGATACGCATTTCTGTCTGACTGGAATCAAACTGTATTTGTCTTCTGCGGCATGTATACAGTATACATCTGCTCTGGAAATCATTTCATCACCTGTGTCGTCCCTGAAGAAAAAAAAATCTGAAAACAAATGGAAGAAATGGCTTTTTTTTTTGTTTCATGATGGCAGCTGCTATTTTTTGCATTGAGCGTCCGTCTACGTGGACAGATACCTTATTTGGATTCAGCCAATCAAATCTTGCGGAAAGTAGCAGCATCAGTGTCCTATCACAGGTAGAGCAGACGTCGCGCTGAGCCAGACACCAACCTGCCGCACAACACAGCAACTACAGACTCTAACTTAGAGACATGACATCTTGACCTGCACCTCAGCTTGTTGAACGAACCACCACGCAAACTGCTGACGTCAGTTTGCAGGCTCGGCCGCTAATTAACTGCTCAGCTGCAGCACATTAAACAGCATGTAAACAAAGCTCCAAATGTCCATTTAGATACTGTTGCTGTTCTTACTCTAACACGCTGTCTTCCTGTGACATGTAGGCTACAGTGCGAGTTTGTTTACTTTGCCTACGGCGGTGGCGGTTTGAGGAGCAGCAGAAAAAAATGAACCAGCACACAGAAAGTCGTGAAGCAGCTTATATGGCACTTTTGTTGTTTTTGTGCACATTGAGCCGCTGCAGAGGGAACTTTATCATTTTTTTTTTAACTGAAGAGGTGATTGCCAAGGCCCTGCAGTGTAACACCGGCACTCACCGGCAACCTAAAAGCTGCTGTCAATCAAACACAAAAACGCCACTCCACCCGACTGAGCATTTCTAAACTTTTTTCAATGAGTCTTTTCTTCCTTTAAGAATTTTGAGACATTACTTTTGACGGCAAGAAAAAAAATGATACTGGAATTGACCTGAAATCAAAGTGTAAATCTGTGCAGTTGATTCGGCTGTAAAAGGGATTTGGTTAGGTAACAAACTTTTGCTCGACTTCACTTTATGAAATATCTCTTCACAGTGTGTGCTGAAAGATTGTTGGCTCCAGCTTTTGTCATACAATATATGAATTCTTCACATGTTATATAAGCGATCAAACCTGATGTTCCATTTCCTCAAAGCAACAGATTTGGTTACTATTTTGTTTTGGTTTCTCAGATAACTGCTATCCATCATAAGCAACAGTTCTGTGATATCAGGCCAACAGCCAAAGAAAAGTTGGCGGCAAACCATTTGGGACATTTTGTAGAAGAGAGGGGGGCCGGGGGGGGGGCATCCACCAGCTTGTCTCTGACATCTGCACAATATGCAGCCTCTTTTCTCCTCGAAATCAAACATGATTGCGGTTGGTGTATGGTAAAAAGTACTTTTCAGTCGGATTTGCTCTTTTGCTTTGTCGGCTAATGGGCGCTCCCTGGGTAACAAGGGGTTTTATCAACAAGGTTTTTTCTGACCGCATTAGTTTGCTTGATATTGACGTCCTCTTTGTTGTTGCAGACAGTGGAAGAAAAAAAAATTACAAAGCACAATAGAGCATTATGTGTATGAGGCTGTGCCATATTTCATAAAATGTAATAATAACATTTCGATCTGGTATTTTTTTCTTTACGTTTTTAGTTTTTATATGAAGCTGGTTCCAGTATTGTGCTACAAGTTTGTGATGAGACGATATGACCTAAGGGCTGAAGATAATATCACTGAAAGCATCAGTAATTTTAATTTGTCCACGCTGCAAAAGGTTGGACCAGTTTTGACCAATAATAAAACCTAATAAAATATAATGAAGTACATTAACTTAAGTATGAGTTTGCTTGTTTAAAAGTTTGCAATGCTTGGACTTTACTTGAATATTTCAATTATATGTTGTTTGGTACTTTGGTATAAATATTGGAATATTTTATTTTTGTATTTTTACTCCATTATATTCATTCAGTTACGAGGTATCTTTTACAAAAAAAAAAAAAAAAAATGATATGCTTATATATATATCACATACCCAGTAATACATGAATTGGCTCCACATTAAAGAACATTAAAATGCTCTTAAATGGTTTTGTTAGAGACATAAGACATAATATTACACTGTAAAAGGAGCCACTCTGCTTAATGAGTACAGTTAAAGTGATACTGTAAGTACATTGTGCTGATAATTCTTCTGTACCTTTACTTAAGAAATCTTTTGAATTCAGGACTTTTACTTGTAACAGAATTATGGGGATATGATATTTCTGTGTTTGCTCAGTAAATGATCTTCCACCAATGCAGCCGCCTCCTGCATCTATACCCTGATGTTCGCCTCGGGCTGATCATTATCTTTGCTGGAAATCTATTTTTGATGGAAGAGAACATACATATTTCAATGTATTTAGAGTCAGGGAAAAAAAATCAGATAATCAGCAGTTTTATTCATTGCATCAGTAGTTCTCTATTATGCCATCTGCATATATTTGCTTACTAATTTCTGGGCATTTAGAAAAAATGAAAGCTCTCTTCTCTTTGACCCTTGAGGGATCAAGTTAAAGCAGAATATTGGCACAGTGTCATAAATATGGACAAGACTTTGTTCAATATATTTTAGTTTCAAGATGCTTCTTCTTCATTATTCTTAATTTTATTGTTATTTTTGCAATGCAAGTAGTGAATGCAAAAATTATGCATTAAAAAGTTCTTCAGAAAAATTGAAATGAAATTATTTATGTGTGTGTTTACTCTGCTGCAAATAATGGGGGAAAAAAACTGTTTTACAGCTGGTAAATTATCATGAATACATTAATGAGATGAGTTCAAAGTTACAGTTTCCTCACAAAAAAAATATTATAGTGGAGCTGATTTTGAACCTGCTTACTCACAGACAGGAAAACATCTAAAACATTTCTGCTGTATTGACACGTGTTTTTCATCCTGATTGTTAGTTTGCACTCCAAAGCAGGTCTCACAGCCATACTGAATCAATATTGGAAGAGCAAAGCCCTTGTTCTCTGTGTTTATAGATCCATGCCTTCTGCTGGACTTTGCTTTCTCTGCACATTCTGATCACTGTCTGTCTGCTGCCAACGTGACTGGAGAACTGCAATTCATGCTGCCTGTATTTATAGCCGGGAGATACGAGGAGGAGGCAAGTTCGGCCTTAGACAATGTTACGTCTGACGGTTATGAACATTTTTAAAGATTCAAAAATTAAATCAAATGGAAGGTATTTCATATTTCCTCAAAACTTGTTGCACATGATCTGTCGTTTTTATAAGCTCTATCAAGTTCAATCTAACGCTATCTGAAAAAATAAACATCATATGTGTACCATTACATCCATTAGCTCCATGCACCTTCCTTTCTGCACAACACGATAGTAATTTATAACCATGCACACGGCTCTTGAGCTTTATGCTATTCAAATTATAGTATTGAGGACAGGAGAGAAGGTGCCCAGGACTCCCTGCCTATTAGAAAACTGTCTACTGAGATGAGAAGAGTTAATGTGATTGGCCATTACTGAAAGCTGCACCATCTCTATTCTCTGGTAATATATTCCTGAACAATGTGTTTATGCCTATTTCACCCTTTACCCTCTTTTCCACATTACTCTTGTGCCTTTCGCTCAAAATGCAGCAGATTCTTGGTCACACACACACACACACACATATATATATATATATTTTTGCACCCTGAAAGTACATATTGAGCCTTTGGTGTGCTCCTCAGTTTGCTTTGTGTCAATTAGTTTGTGGTAATTTGATTAAACACACATTTATGTCGAAGCATGCATCCTGTAATTTTGATAATGGGCCCCTCTACAAGACAGGAATTTAAGATTATGCAATAATTTACTCATCTTAAGGCGCTTATCATTGATTTTGTTAATCAAATTACTGCAGAGCAATTACAGTTTTCAGGGACCCTCGGGCAGTTGACCACTCTGCTAAGTCAGTAATGAAGCCTAAAACTGTGGAAGAACTTGAATTTTATGTAAAGTAAAACATTGTGCGCAGTCATTCCTACTGTACACTACTTCCTTTATGCCTTATGTGTACACAGCCATGTTTGCCGAAGCCTCTTAAGCTGCTATTTTAGAAAAGCAACAGACATCTATTGCACGCTGCAAACAAGTCTTTACCAACTCACAGAGGATGCATTTGTCTGATAGGTGAAAGGCAAGCTATCTTGCATGCTTGCACTCCCATTAACAAACTCACTCGCTCACAAACCCATCCCTACCCCTCCGACACTCAGACGACGCCTCACCTCTTGACATATGTTACAGGTCCATCAGTCTTGATCAGAAGACATGCGGTCCACTCAGCTTTGCAGCAACTTTGGCTCTGTATGTGTGTGTGTGTGTGCTGTACGGATACTCTCTCCTCTCAACGCCTCCTGCCTTCCCTTCATGAGAAACTGACTCAGCAGCCACTGTCAGGTCTGCTTAATTTTGTCATGGTTGACTTCCTGCTACCTGGAGTCTCATCTGCCAGAGCCCCTTAATCCACTTGTCACTCACGACAACAAAAAAGCTCGGGAAGGTGCTCCTTGAATGAAGAAAGGGAGGTGGAGCACCGGTGGGTGGATGGGAGAGTTGGATTCAGAGGTTTTTTTTTGTGCAGGTGCGCGGGTACAGGTGCGTGGCGACAGCTGCGAAGGCTTCGGACTTAGCAGTATGGAAAAATTTCAACACTATTTCAAGACTGTACCGAGAAGAGGGCGATGAATCTTTCAAAAGAAAAATGCATCATTCTACCATGGAAGCAACTTTTTGTAAAAAAATAAAATAAAATAAAATAAAAAAGGCTTAAAAAGGAGAATAAAAAACTGCCATGAAAGTGTATTTCATGTTAGACTGTATATAAATGGAACATAATAAAAAAAAATAGCTCTATTAAATATATTTCAATCAGCACATAATACAATTAAAGTACTAAAAAGTCACCATGTAATGTATATGTGTACGTCCACCCATGACCATTATACCATTATGTACAAAAAGTTTGCTCAACTTTTTAACAGCTGTGCAAATCACACCCACAGTAACTTGTTTTATGTCTCATCACCACCAATTTTAGTTAAAACAGTTATTCTGTTCTTTGGCATCTTTTTGGTTGTTTCATTTATTTCTTTATTTATTGTTTTTATCAGTGCTACTTTGGCGAACCCGCTGGCGAGAAGGGCATCAGGCTCGTTTCATCCCTCTAACCCTGGATGGAGACATGGAAAGAGGATTGGCAGGGAATGGCCAGTCCTGAGGATGTTTGGTGATGTAGAGAGCAGAGATAAGTTTAAATTAGTTTTCATGGATCTCTGTTGTCCATGTGTGTCCAATATGCCTCCAGGATACAGACGCTCCTGCTGAGCCGCACTGCAAAAACTGGCAGTTTGCTTAGAAAGCCTACAATAACCAAGCGGTCTGATGTGCACAGACGCTTTTCTTGTCATTTTGCTAAAGTTTTGTGCTGATTGTGCTTTATTTAAATAAGCAAGTCACAATAGATTAAAGCTCTGTAACTGCACTTTGCCTCAATGTTTGTTTTTTCTTTTTCAAATAAGCAAAACTTATAAATATCATTTCTGCTGCCCCCAGACGGTTGAATTCAATCGAATGAAAAATAAAAACAACCCACATGCAGATATGGCTGAATGATATAACTCATTAAGCTCTAGCTCAGATGAGACTTTACTGGGATTATTGCTATATTCACATTTAAATTGCATTGATTGTATTGATAAAGTGTTGAAAATACCAACAATCTTTGTCCTGCACCAGTCGAAGTTATAAGAAAGTATAAGCTACAGTCTGCTGCTACAGTCATAAACTATTATTATTATTATTACAAATTCACAAATTGTGGTCTTCAGGAACCCACAAGAGGCATTTGAGGAGGTACCCAGATAAATTGAAAAGTCTCCCATGTCATATCTTTTCAAACAGGTCTCCAGAGCCAAAATCTCTAAGTCTGAAATCAGACTCGAGTATTAAAGTTCAGATGGTCAGATGATGCACCGCTGCAGGATGAAAGTCTATGAGATCGTGTGATCCAATTTCTCAGCCTATTTATTGTCTGCAATCTGGTTTCTGCTAAGAATTGTGTGATTGCAGACCCGTGGGGAAACCGGAGAAGTCTAAATAATTATGATCACCTGGGCTTGAAATTAACACCAGCTAACTCACTCAGTGTGGGTAAAATGTGACTGTGGCAGGTGACGCAGTTCTACCTGCAGCTCGCTCGGCCGAGGTTTTCTCCCCCGATTTCCATTTAAACATAAAACCTCTCTGCTATTGAGGCTTCAAAAGTGTGTGCTTTTATGCATTCTCTCCCACCTACTTGTTTTCAAACAGAAGAAGAAATAAGCATTTTCAATTTACTGCACAGCTGTATTATTGCCCGTTCCTGAATTTTCTGTTAAGTGTGAGGAAGAAGTGAAGGTAAAGTGGAATGCTTTCAACTCTTTTATCTTCAGCACGGTAATGATTTCCTTATAGGAGAAAGTGCATGTTAAAAGAGAAATGGCATCTGCACAGTGAGGACGCTATTTTTGTCGCTATACAGCTGTAAACATATGTTTTGTTTCGTATGTGTGTTTTGACGTATTTGGCATATTTGGGTGGAACAATACTAAAAATACACCAATGCCTTTCACAGTCAGTAATCAACGCTGAGCTGCTCCGGGTTAGCAGGGTCCCTCCAACTATACTGGAAGCATAACAGGAGCGAGCGGTCCCTGCTGCTGAACTGCAGACTTGTTAATCAACTTGACGTCTTCACAAAACATCCCAGAAGCGATGCTGCGCTCAGGTTCACTCAGACTTTACTTTTTTCCAGTTGTGGCGTACGTGTTGCCTTTGCAATAAGTGAATATGAGCAAGGTCGTAGCGGACAGGAGACGTTGTCCTGGGCCCCTGGGTGATATTATTTATTTGTTATGTATACACGTGGAATTATAATGGCGCCTGTTGTTTATAGGACTGATTCACTATTAGACACTATGCGCGGCCTGATTTGTCGTGCTTCGTTTTAAGACTTTGTTTTTCTCGCAGTAAAGCTGTCTGAAGCGCCTCCATCTCAGCAAGCGTTGGGTGAAATTTATGGTTGAGAAAGACACAAATGTCAAATTACAAATTCTGACATTACGTTTATAAGTCAATGCAAGAATCAGTTGACGAAAATACTTTGATTTGTGTGTTTGTCATTTGATGATGTGATGACAAGGGCAACTCCAGTTTGCATGACTTAGCAATTTCTCTGATGGATGAAAACGCCAATCCCTGTTTGAGATATCATTGTTGTCTTTATCATGATTATCAATATTAATCAAGTAATTTTGGGTTTATTTAGTGAGTTTCTAAGCTCAACCTTATTCCATGCTGACACCGCCTCCCTCTTCACCTGAGACATGAATGAACATTTGGGCTAATTACTGGAACATGCTCACGAGGGAGGGGTTTTCACTCAACTTTGGCCTATTTGGTTTCACTTGCTGTTATTTATAATTAAGATTTTATTTATTTTAATTGCCGTCCCCGGGCCCCCACGCCTCTGTCTCCCTGGTTGAATGAGGATGTGAATGACCACAACTGGCGAATAGTTGCCGGCAGTCACGTTTTCTTTTTTCTGTCTTTTTTTTTTTTTTAATCAGTCATCTGATGGTGGAAACAGAACAGAAAGAGACTGTCTTCAGCAGAAAACAAACAAGATAGATGATTTGTTCGGAGGCATAAATCAAATTTACGTGCCCTGTTCCTGTTTGTTGATGTTTATGGTAAAGTTATTTTCTGCACCTCCTAGTGGTTAAAAAATATAAAGCAGTTCTTATATGACCCTGGTGTGAATATCTATAAAGGAGGTTGAGAATTACATCACATGCATGTTTACAATCCATCCACCTAGATTGGTTTACTTTCATCACACCTTATTCTTTATATGAGAGTTTATACGAGTTTAAAAGTAGCTTATCTGCACTTTCTTTGTGTTTCTGTTTTTCACTTTCATTCACTGTCACTGATTGACTGTCCAATCATATTGTTTGGTGACAGAAATCTATGTTCACATTTTGCTGACAGGCAGCCTCTTTCCAATAACTCTTTTTCTTTAGCTGCGTTCACAGAAGAAGGCAAAGGAATTTCATTGTACAGGGACCCTGTGCATATGACAATAAATGCTTTGACTTTGACTTGACTCACATTTGCACAGGAGCACAGTATTGCAGCAAAAAGTCTTAAAGGTGGGGTCAGCGGTTCTAATCCAGTGCACTTTTTTTAAAAATCAGTTTCAGCGAATATCTCCTCACGGTCCACTGAAAAACACAGGCCTGGCTCTGTAAATGGGAAACAAACAAAGTGGCTCAGACCAGGAGACGGGAGAAAAGGGGGCAAAGTGGGAGACAGTCCACAACTTTTAAATATCAACAGTCCTTCTGCAGAATCACTGACTCCACCTTTAAGGAGGAAGGTTGAGTGTGACTTTGACACCAGAGGTCACGTCTTTCCCTTCTCTCAATCATGTTTTAGTTGTAAGGGTTGTTTTGGACGGGACTCACAAACACCTATAGTACTCTGTTTTGTCAAACTCTAATTAAGGTGGAAAATCAAACCCACGTGTGCTAAAAATCAATACTAAAAACTTCAGTGATATACAAAATCCTGTATAATGCTGATGAATGATGAATCTATTTATTCTGAAATCCAGTTGTCATTTGCATGTATAGAATTTGCTGTATGGATGTTGCATATGAAGAATAGTCCTTGTTTCATCCTGCAGCAGCATCGACATGACTCAAACACGTGTTTCAATGTGCACCAACCTTGATGGCATTGGTGGATATTTGGATCTCATGCAGCTTCCTCATCGTGCCGTCGCGGTCGATGAAGTAGGACGAGGCCAGCTGATGAAGGGCTTCCACGTTCTGAGTGGCGTTGGCAAGCTTCCTGTCCAGCTTGTTTTTGGCCAGGTACATCGTCAGCGCCTCCTCTCCTACAGGTAGCACAAGGAAATGGAAACACGACGATGAGGATTATAAGTACTTAAAGCCTCGGAAGGGGGAGAAAAAAAAGTGCTTGATGTGCTTAAATTGCTAAAATAGCGAGTAAAGTATTTAAGGTCTCACTTGGAGAAATTACCTAAATTTAAGGTGCGCTGAATAAATAATGTGAGTCTTCATTTATGAGAATTGTCCAATCCAGGATTATCTAAACTGCCAATAGAGCTCTTAACAGGAGAGATAAGTCAGAGGTCTGAACACCGAGGCAAGCAGTTTCAGCTCGAGAAACCAGATGCCCCACTTTTCCAGGAACAGTCTCAGTATTCGCCGCTTTATCCCCAGCTGGCACCGTCCCCAGAAATGTCCCCGGATCTACCCCTATTGGGACGGCATTATTTCCATGAGAGGTCTGGTGATATAGAATTTTTACCCCAATACCACAGGAATTTTAGCCTGTGGAGAACAAATATATCACATCCGCTATCTTTTTTTTTTTTTTTTTCAGCCACCCCCGGAAGAGAAAATTGAATACGAACACACACAAATAGAAAATAACATTACCGATTGCAGAGATTTAATTAGTGGGGAGAGAATTAGAAAAATAGAGATGAATACAGGAGCTGCTGCAGCTGATGATTAAACCATGTGGAGCTTTTACCTGTTTATTTGTACAGTAGGATTGTGAGTGTGTGTGATTTTTTTTCTTCTGGATGACTGACTACATATACTCATGTGCATGGTTAAATCTAATTACTGACCCGTGGCTGGAGAGGTGTTAAATCCTTTCTTTCTATTTCTAATACTCAATACAAAGAGGGGCCATTTTTGTGTTCCTATTATTTTCAAAGATGCTCTTAAACCACAGAAGTTGTTGTCTCTGCTCACAACACAATACGCCTGCAGCTGTGAAAAAGATGTTTCTCATCTGATCTTAAAAATTTCGTCGGTGTTGTGCTGACAAACAACCCTGATTCCAAAAAGTTGGGATGTTGTGCGAATCATAAACAAAACAGAATGTGGTAATTTGCTGATCTTTCTTGACACAAACTCAACTGAAAACAGCACGAAGAAAATATATCTAATGTTTGACCTCATCAGCTTCATTGATTTTTGTAAAAATCTGATTATTCTGAATTTGATGCTGGTTTCAAACAAGTTGGGACAGGAGCAAAAAAAGACTATGAAAGTTGTGGACTGATCCAAAAACACCTGTTTGGATCAGTCCACAGGTAAACAGGTTCACTGGTAACAGGTGATAGGATCATGATTGGGTATGAAAGGTTCATCCTGGAAAGACTCAGTCGTTCACAAGCGAGGATGGAGAGAGGTTCAACACTTTGTCAAACACATGACTGTAAAGGAGATTACTACTTAAAACTGTTGCAGCTAAACACAGGTTGTTTGCAAATTATTGCACTCTTCATTTCAACTTTTTCAGAATCGGGGTTGTAACTATCTGCCAGAATTAAGTCAAACACTCCTGATGAGCCATTATTGTTGTTGATGGGGGTGGATATACTTTAAAGGTAGATTTGGGTTGACCTGAAATCCTTACTCATTTTCTGAGGTTCCCACCTCTAGTGTGATGTGAATTTAAAGCCACCGCCACTGTAACAAGGTCACAACTACTGTGAATATAAAACTGATTATGCACACAAAAAAAATCAGCAGGTCTCTAATCCCTCTCCATAAACGCAGTCCTGTGCCCAGAATTAAAAATCGGAGAGGTCAGAAATGAAAACATCCTCACCCTTCACCATATGTGTGTCCCGTATGTCAAGTTTGAATGTCCATAGGAAAAATGGGGGGGGTTGCATTTAAACGAAACCCGTTGACCTTTAAGTAAGCGTCTGAACACCGTGAAGGAGAAGGATGCGAACGCTTAGAGCAGCAAACAGGGCCAAATATTTACACAGCGCCAGACAATCTCTCCCATTTGCATTTGTCACGTGTTTTGTTGACACGCCACAAAGGCTTGAGCTGTTCCTTCCACGCGCATCGCACCCCCCCCCCAATCTTTTTCATTCCTACGAGCGGAAACAGACGCGCGAAAAGCAAACAAGCAAACACCAATTCATTTCTGCGAGCTCACACAAACTTGCCTTCGAAGATTACTGTTCAAAAACGGCCCAACCATATGCCCCACGACTCGCTCAAGAGCGTGTCACATATGTTCAGGTTCCCGGCGATGTGAGCGGTTGTTTCGGCCGCCGGGCGATTGCATTGGAGTTGGTCACTTAACTTGTGGTGACCGTGACTAGGGGTGGGTAGCAGTCAGGGCCAATGTCTCATGCCTGGTTAGAGCGTGAGCACCGAGGGGACGAGGCCCCATTCTCTGACGCTACCATGCTCCCTCTCCCTCGGGGGTTAGCAAAGTTACTTACACACACTTGACTTACACTACTGCACAAGAATAATGGTCCCACATTAAGCCGCCAATATGCCCTTTTTTTTTATCTCTATTGCAACTTAGTGTGGCGTAAAGGAGGTCTTCTGTACATAAATATTTTGTGGTTATTGCTGCTGGTCAGGCAAAATCATTACCTCCGAGGCTTTAAAAAGAATTCATCTGTGTGCACCTCTCTGTAAGTAATACATTGTGTTGCATTATTACGGGGCACCTCGCTGGCTCGCTGCCAGAATTAATCAGCTCACGTCGAGCTTATGTGTTTACAGCTGAGAGGTATTTAAAAACAATGTACTGTTTCACCTCGAAATCAGCGAGAGCGTGCGAGAAAGCATCTACTACATATGACTTTTTTTTTCTTTTTTCTTTTGCATGTATGTGGACGTCGATGAGGCCTGGGAGTTCAAGTAGGGTTTTAGAGCAATGTAATGGCTGGGAGTGCTCCATTTGGTGTTAATGGTACATATGTGGGTCACTTTATGGAGAACATTAAACTCTACTGCTTTCTACACTGCAGATGAAAGAAGCTAATGGATGTTTTTTTTTTTTTTTTTTTTTTTTTCAAAATACTTTCACACAGCATATGGATTTGCACACAGTCGAATGCATCGGGACTTTTCCTGCAGGAATGGACGCCATCATGATAATTAGCTCTGCATTTAGAATAAATGTATGTGCAAAAAGAAAAAAAAAAAAGGCTGTCCTCAACTCAACTCAAACTGTGTATTTCACAACAGACCACAGCAGAGAGCAGCACAACCCAACAAGCAATTTATGTTTTCTCAATCAAGAACACAGGTGATAAATAATGAACGGCCGCCGATTAATAATTTCTTTTTAAAAAACAGGAGGATAAACCTTGTAAAATAAAATACATAATGCATGCACGCAAGTGGAGGGAATGAACTGAAGCAATTTTCTATTCAGCTCTAACTAGATTGTCCGCGCTTTATGCAAGAGATCTTCTGAAAGTGGGGCTGTTGCTTTGAGATAGCCACGCTCTCAATGCCCAATTATGCCCTTTGCTTTTTTTTAAGCAGAACAAGAGCAATTGCATGAAGTTTCAAGTATGACGTGGCCAAAGGTAGTTGTGACAGCGTTCACTGTCCTCCAAGTACAACCCAAACGGTGTTCTGCATATGGGCTCTCGCCTCAGGCTTCAGTGACCACGAGTCATTTCAATAAACTGCTTCTTCCTCTTCAGCGCTGAATGCATAAGACTGTTGCACTGAAAAGGTCTCTGATCCAGTCACATAGGTTGTGTATTCGCGAGAGAGGAGCAGGGCGGCGGTTGCGGTCCCTCCTACATGTGAAATCTTGATTCGGTGGCTCGTCGCTCAAGAATTACACTGACGCAGCTTTTCTTGATCTGCTGTGACTTATGGTGGATAATTTTAGCTAATCTCTAAAATTGAGGTTGACATTGCATCGTGGCCGACTGTGTTCGCCGACTTGTCTCGTCTCTTTACGTCTCACTTTAGGAGTTACAGTCGCGCCTCTTTGCCCTCTTTAACCCGACGCGCAGGACAATAACCTTTTCAAAAACATAGTTACAGTGAATCTCGTTTGTCTTCCTACGCTTTCAGAAACATTTGCATCTCTTTTCTCTCCCAGCCCCGAACGCTCTAGACCGACACAAACACCGACAGAATTTGCAGTGAGACAAACAGCGATGCTCTCGCTCATAGCGGATTTCAAACATATGAGAGAGCGGGAATGACAGATGTGGAGAAATATGCCCCTCGCAGCTTTAGCGAAATGCAAATCTGTCCTTCACACGTTTCCCAATAGCAACACCTTCCTCTAACATTTATGCACAGCCTCGGTTGTGCAGCCGCTCCATCGCTGATCTAAAGGCCTGGACACATAGACAGGTTTGGATTCTAATGTCAATAAACACACTGCACCTACAGTATTGTTCTCTGTGGCTGCAGGCGAACCAGAGATGTTAAGCATCAATGTCAAGCTGTTTTTGATGCGTCTTCGAACTTCAACTTCAGAACTTCAGTTACTTTCTGCAGCATCGACTCACTGGGTCTTTTGTTGGGGAGTCTGAGATGTGTTTCCTCTGTTCGGGCTTCAAGTCTCCCACGCGCAGTGTGCACCCAGGATGCAGTCGGGTCATGTGTTGCACTTCGAAATACTCATCCCTTGATGCATCCTTTAAAGGATTCACATATGCCAGGAAGTCAGCTTCAGGTGTTATGAGGAAGTTGAGCAGAGCAGAAAAGCAGCAGGTGATTGATAATTATTTCCCCAAACATCTTCACCAGATGCTGTCAGTCAGTTATGATAAGAGAAAGTAACTGACAATCCTCTTCCCTTAAAAACTTGTTCGCCATATTTCCACATATTAACTAACTCCAAGAGGTAGATTTTGAATGAACGTGGTTCATTTTTTATTTTGCAAATATCATTTTTAATACTATTATAATTCATTATGTGTACATAAATCAGATCAGAACCTATAAAATCTGATTAATCTTTTTAAAGTGCAACAACCACAGCACAATTAGTGATTCATTCCCTCGCTGCAACCTGGACCAAACCACTGCTTCTCCCCAGGCAACAGAAAATATATAAAGCCTTTATATCCAGTAAAGACTGTCTCTGAAAATCCAGACAAAAAACAAAGGGGATTGTCACAGACAGTTTTTTTTTTGTTCTCTGAGGATGGCGTGTTGGTGCCCACAGCTTCCAGGCGCCGCAGGCACCATTGTTTTTGCCATGAACAGAAGCCAAGGGACAAAAAAAAATACAAATAAATAAATAAATTGGGAAAAAAAAGGGGTCACAGTCTATTTGTAGACTCCAGTAGTAATACTGAACTAAACTTAGGGCTTCAGTTTTAAAAAGGGGATGAGTTGCCTCAGGTGCGAGGAGTGAAGAAGAAAAAAACGACAACAATGGTCAAATAGATATTTTTGTTTTGATTTGTTAAATTATGCTTTTTGTGTGCTCTCCAGGGAATATCACTCAAACTGGTGTTGAGATGTTTTAATCAGATTCCTCAATTATTATTTTTTATTTTCCTAAATTAGTTTTTTTTTTTTATTGTTCATTCGAGGGAAAATCAATCAAACTGGAGTTGGTTTATTCATTTTTAGAATAGTTTTTATCTGTTTTGGCAAAATAGCTTTTCTTTAACTGTTGCACAAAGGAGGAGGAAAGGGCGGATATCAGCTTTTTCTTTGAAGCCCATCTTTACCTAACAAATGTCTTGAGTGCATTTCCTTCCTCAGAAAACATTTGCAAAGTTCATTTAATATTTCAAATCATGCATTGTTTACATCAATGTTTGTTAGGGTGCAGTCTTTGTCTCATGGCCTTTGCAGGTGCATTGACGCTTCTTTGAATGTTACCACCAGACACATGAGGAATGCCGGTGGTGATACTGGCACCAGGACTCTGCATCATTATATGTGCATCCTTGTGCATATGTGCTCCATAGCGCTACTAGTGGTCAGACACTATGAAAGACTTTTTTGAAAAGGTCACATGGGTCATTTCCAAGGACCCTGACAATTGAAATGTTTTGTTGAATGAAATATCTGACATTGTATATTTAGTTTATATATAAGAAAAGAAAAAAAAAGCTCTAAAGTAAGATAAAAAGTTATGATATTATTGTCTTGATATGATATTATTGTCTTGATATGTCTCCCAGATATGTCCTTGAAGGTGGCTGTTATTTGTTTTTTCCACAGCTATTTCACTCATTTCAGGAAGTGATGTGACACTTGAAGAAGACCACCACAATAAAGTGCGTTTGCTGCCTTGCACAACCAGAAGGCAGCAGTTTTATTTAGTTCAGAGAAGGGGACCTCTAATGGGGCTCTTCAGACTTGACCACTCAACTTTAAACTGCCTGTGAGAAGCAGAATTCACTTCTTTCCTCTCAAGTGTATAATGACTCTTGAGACCGCAAAGTGTAGGTGACTAAAGAGAGAATTAGCCTCTTCTTTGTACTTTATCACTCGTCTGGTGTGCACATTTATTGGTTCATATAACGGTGCTATTTAATGGGCAATCCCCGAGATTGAGAAAAGAGCGTGCTGACCCATAACTTGAAACAAAACGGCCTCAAGGTTAAAGCTAACATGGCGACAACCGGGAGGCAGAGACGAGAAGCCAGAGGTTAGAAAAATAATGAAAGGCAGGAAATGTAAAGAGCAAGAGGAAACATATAAGGTGATGCATTACAGTGAGAATAAGAAGGATGCTGTGGTTGAATATGATACGGTAATTATTTCTGTGGCACTTTTTTTCCCCCCAACTATTGTCCAATTTTAGCCACCTGGTGCATCAGTGGCGGTGGCATCCTTCCTAGCTTTGACACATCTAATTACGTTTTACCTCCGTATGATGTTTCAGTCTAATATTGTATTTCCAATTTCCAAAATTAGCGTCTCGGCATGAATCAGCTTACAGAGCGGTGCAGACGATATTGCAACTCTAACCCTTCACACCCGATATTCCTCTGCACAGTTACATTATTAAAGGCTGCTGTTTGACATTAAATGGTAAAAATTTTCAAATAAAACAAGTCTCCTACTGAATTTCATATGTCTGCTAAATGCTTAAGCATCTGTGGTTCTAGTTGAAATATCATGCTGACACATAGACTGTTTGAATTTGTTCTGTAATATTAGACAAAGGGACAATAAGGACAGACTTTTTCTATAAAAACATTCTGCTCATAATTGAAAGCTTCAATAGATGTCTACCATAATCTCTACACTTTTCATCATTAACCCTATCTTTTTTTGCTCAATGTTAAATCAAACCAGGTCAGCATTTGTTAAGTTCCAGGTAGTCGCACAGTGAAGACAATGAAGCAGAAGTAGGTCTAAAATGCTTTTATTTTACATGGCAATATGTATTAAAAGTGTTGCGACTGAAGTCCTCGTCGGGGTCATTGTCAGCAGGAGCTTGCACACTTGTGTTGTGTTCAATCTGTTCTCACTTCCACCTTGACGAATACAGCAGCTTGGTCAGTGGCCTTACTTCAAGCCATGATGCTGTAGGCAGCTCACTAGCGCCATCTCTGGTCATCGCCATCATGTAGTATAAAGCAACAAAAGTCCACATATGGAGGAGGAAGGCGTTGTTGCATTGGTCAAATACAGGACCCAGGAGACTGGGGTTCGTGTCCCATGTGAAACGAAACAAAAAGCGAATGTTGACTTCTTTTAACTTCTGTCCGTAAGTGAAATGACGTACTGCATGAAACAGAAGTTAAGTAACTTAATGTAAGTAACTAACACACTTTAAACCAAAATGATCTTTTCCTAAACCTAAACCAAACTACAACTGTTCCACAATGTTAACCACATGTTTATTATTCTCAGCAAGCTTTATTTTGAAAGTCTAACTGGTCATTGCACATTTATTTTTACTAACTTGAACACGGAGTCCTGCGCTTGCAAAACAGATGCTGGAGTTGCATGTGGAGCGTCATGGTTTGAAGCGTAGGGCCACTGAACAGGCTGCCATATTTGACGAGCCGGGAGTGAGAACATGCTGTTGTGTTACACTAATGAGTCGAGTGGGAGGATGGTTCTCAGTCAATGTGCTAGACTATTGATTATTGATTATAAGACTACTCCAGACCTCTTGGACTGTACAACTGAAGGCAAGAAAACACCCCATTCTCCTTTTTTTGTGGAACATTACCTCATGAATTATGCAGAGATTGCATTTTGACATATGGAGCTTTTGATGGTTATGGTGAATTTGTAGTCATCATATTAAAACATTAAACCCTTCTCTTGTTTCCTCTCTCTCCCCTTCCCTCCTCCTTCCTTCTCCCTTCTATCGATGATATATCACTTCCTCACTTTTGACCAACAGGTTTGCGCATCGACAGAGAACCCTGACCCACTAAACTCATTAGTTTAACACGATAAAATGAGAAAGCTGCTGCTGACAATGACCCTGATGAAGACCGGCTGCAAGACATTTTAAATACATACTGCCATATGAATAAAGGCAACCGTGCAATGAGGCCTTCACAAGATGGAATAGTGTTAATGAGGACAGGAAAAACAGAACAAAAAACGGGAATATTTCTCAAAGGCATTTGATTGTGAGATTGCGCGGCGACAAACATCATTTTGCACAACTGGAGCGACTACTTGGCAATGTTTCATGCATACAATTATATAATGCAGGGTTTGAGTAAAAGAGCGGATTATCTTACTAATTATATCTTTGAAATGCAATTGGCAAAGTAATCACAGTTAGCTGCCTTCATGCGTCCCTCAGAGCTTGAGATAAGATAAGAGATTCGAGGGAGAAGCCATTTATATTTAGACTTGGACAGCAGGGGTGCTTAACTTTTATTTTGGGAAGCATCGTCCATTAGGGGCATTTATTCTTCTTTCAACAGTCAGCTTTTGGAAATGGGAATTTGTCGTGACGTTATAAAATATGTAACTTTAAATGGTTTATTATTGACTAGATTTTTTTTTTTAAAAGGCCTTGAAAACAGGCTCCATTCAGTTTTTCCCTTGATAAAAATTTCTGTACCATGTCTGAAAGTATTTTTTCTCCAATGCGCACCACTTGAAATGTGCTAAGTGTTTCTGTTATTTGTCTTTAATAAGTCAGCGCTTGTAGATGAATCAGAGTCATAAATATGATTATCATCCTTCCCCCACTTACCTGGAAGGTGCGTGAGGACAAGTACTTATGAAGAAGACTATCTTCAGGTCAAATTCAGCATGTACATAAAAATGCAATTACCATATGTATGGCTATAATAGTCTTGGTGAATAAAATTGAAGCTGTGTTGCCAGATCCTTGTGCATTGAGGCAGCTGCTTCAGAAGATGAATTTGTTTCCGAGTCTCCTGTCATCAGCATGTTGTTATCACATTTGCTCCATCTAGCCATAATGGAAAAAGAACATTGTGTAGATGTAAAAAAGTACGACTACTAATCACATTAGGTCCAATTTGCATGTTATGTTGCTCGGGGGCCGTAAACAAGGCTGTGTGAACATTTCTTCGAGTTCTGGCTGGGTGTCAACACACATTGCGGCAAATGAAAGCTAATGCGGGGCGTTTTGTGGGTTGGAAACCCTTCACATCGCCTGTGGGAACATGTCAGTTTTGATATTTGACTGCCATTCCACAAATGGTCAGGAGCTAAAATACTTACAGGCCATGTATGCAAAGTTAAACTTATTATGCCGCGCTTAACCTTCTACTATAATACTGTTTACGGATCAGTTGGCTAAGCCGCCGTGTAACCCTCAATGTTCTGTGTTTTGAATTTGGCTCGTCACATTAGCATTTTCAGCAGTTTTTTTTTCTTATGCTTGTGTTCTTGAGCAAAATGTGACTCATCCTTTCACTTCACTCCACATTTGGTTGTTGTTTTTGGAATCGAGGTTGTATATTTGACAGGCTCTTGCTTCCACAACATCATCAAAGATTAAGAGCACTCACATTAGTTTTATGACGTTTCTGTATGTTTTGACTTTTCATTGATCAAATGTTCCCATGTGTGTTCAGTGGGTTTGAGTTTGGTGACTGCAGATAGTCCTGTCACAGCTACGATGCAAATTTTGCATCGCTGCCCGTCTGGAAAATCAACTTCAGCCAGACAAGATGGAATCACAAGAACTTTTCTAAACAATTAAAATGCCTTAATTTCTTGGCAGGGTCGTGTTAGACATTAAAACAAACTCACACATTTCACATTTCATTTTAAGGTCCAACATGACAATGACAAGAAATACATTTTAATTGTTTAAAAGGAGAGTTTATGATTTCTTTGAGTTCAGGAAGAGCTCCGACCCAAATGTTTTTTTTGTGATGGAGTTCGTGTTCAGAATAGATGCTTCTCTTTGGTCAGTGAGGAATCGATCCTGACAAATCTACATACCTGAATGCAGCAAATGTGAGTTTTATATTTACTTCTCATACAACAGCCTATTAACTATACAATTACAATCAGTTTTACAAATGAAAAAATGATTCAAATTTTGACTCTTAAATCTTAGGTTTGTTCGGCCAAATGCTCAGATGCACTTTGTCATCAAAAGAAATGGACTGGAAAGTCATTCATCAACGCTGCTCTGTGTTCATTCAGCTTTGCTTCACGGATGCAAGTGCAGCTCTGGCACAAAGACGTCTTATAAAATGGCTCAATAAATCTACCAGTCTTTCACCGTGGTCACTTTAAGTTGCCCTAATCTCGCTTTCGGAGGAAAGTCATTTGGTTTGTGAAAATGTATCCGCTCTTCTTTGTCCTGCCCTCTTGTGATGGAGCTGCAGTTTTGCTGTGGGAGAGTTTTTCCAACACCCAGGAGAACGAGTTGACCCCGAACTGCTTCACTGAGCTGTTTTGACATTGTTGCAGACGGGCAGATAAATACTCCTGGACACCGTGGAGTTGCAGTTTCTCAGTATAATCATATGTCATTGAAATATATGTATCCAGACAAATAAGTCAGGAAATATTTATTAAGTCACGTTAGAAGCGTTCTGTCTTCTTTTAGAGTTGTTGCATGCATTATTTATGATTTTTAATTATACATTTAATGAAGTAATAGATATTAATTATTGCTTATTATTACAGTTCACATTAAACATTAAAATACAGATGCAGGAGTTCAGCATCTAATATGATTTTTTTGCATATGTAGTTATTAGACTTAATACATTCGACTATATTAATTACTTATTAAATATATTCATTATTAATATTGTTGTTGTTATTGTTGTTATCACACCTCCTTTTGCAAATGCACAAAATGAATAACTCACGGCGTATTTGCAGCCGCAGAATTTTGGGTTTCTGACAGGGGCCTCCCTTAACCTCACCAATGAAGTCATCAAATTGACACGACACATGTTGGCGAACCACAACCCACGTGTACAACCTGTTCATCAAGCACGGGAGCGATCAAACGAAAACCACTCTTACCTCCCAGGGTGGCCGAGATGAGAATGTGGGTTCCATATTTCTTAATGATGGTGTCGATGAACTGCTGAGTCGTGGGTCTGCGGCCCAGCAGGCGAACGCTGCGCTGGAACTCAGGCATGAGCGGCACCGGGTTCCGGATCAGGTCCCTCCTCTCGATCGCTGTGTTCCTCACCTTCCAACGTGCAAATTCCCTGATGGTGACAGGAAAAACAAACCAAAATGACTATATACAACCACGCTATCAAAAAAGTAAAACACTTTTAATTGTAGTGTGGTAACATTAATTAGTCTGACTGCATCTCATCAAATGCATTTGTGGGGAAAACACATCTGGTCTAATGTGTCAGATAATTAAGACAGTAAAAAAGAGTGGAGTAGTTTAATAATTTATAAAGCAGTTCTGAGCATCCAGATCTGAAAATTCACATTAAAGTTAAACACAGTAAGACACATCTTTAAAGAGTCTGGTGATGGGGAAGTTTTGTGTTCTGTGTTTGTTAATTCGCTCTGACACAGATATCAAAATTGTTTTTTTTTGGATGCTGTTTGACCAGTGTCCTGTGATGTTCATCTCTGATAGGGTGTGTTTTCATTTCAATTGCTCAAGGTCCTTTAGTCTGTATAATGCTCCAACTTTAATAAAAAACTTTTTTTGATAAAAAAAAGAAACATACAAGAGATTCTGTGAAGCAAAAGTACAGCTTGCCAAACTGCACATAATTCTACCCTTGTTGTTTTCGACTGTCGTCAAAGATATGACTTCACAGCGCAAAAATTAGAAAGATCCAGTAAACTACTTGTGTGGATATTCATGATGTTTGCTTCTGCACCCACTGAGACACACATCAAGAAAACATTTCCAGACATTAACGGGCATCTCTGTTACTCTGAGGGTTACAGAAAAACCAAATATCCCTGCCCTGAGGATAAAAGCACCAGGTTTTCCTCGGCTGTCTGAAATGCAAAAGAAGGCAAACTGTTATTGAGTCAGGGCTCGTGCCTAACATGTCCAGGGACTGAAAGTCAGTGATCGGGTATTCATGTTAGTAGTTTTCTTGTGCGGTAAAATTGTCAGTAGAGTAGAGAGTTGGATACAAATTTAGATATTGTTATTGTTAGAAAACAAGCAGTTTGTACAGGTAATTCAACACATTTGTTTTTCCTGGGGACAAGAGAAGACGGTTTGTACCAGTTCAATCGAAATCATTTTTATGCTAATTCAATCGGAAGCTGCCATTTTCATCAGCATCTGCTCTTTCTGTCAGTCACAGAAATGTTCCTATTTCCATATGTGTCACGTACATTCTCAAACATGCATGTACGTGCATGTTGATCCGTCGTCAGGATTGGATGTGTGACATATGCATACACACAGATGCGCACATTCAGACGACATACACACACTCTCCATCCACACTGCCAATGAGATGGACACAAAACTAATTCTACTTAGTCTACAGACAGGGGGGAAATGTAATCTCCTAATTACTGACTGATAGTTTTAAAAGCATTTGCTCAGAATTGGGTTTAGATTGAATTTAGATATATTTAATGATACAGAATTTAGTATATGAATGATGAACCCAATTACAATAAGTGTTTTAAGTGCAACAAAAGTTCCATTGGATAAAGCACAAACAAAAGGCTTCACCGTCTTAATAACATAACTCCGAAAGCCTGCTCTAATTGCAATCTGAGTTCTGTTCAATAGAAGTATAAAAATTTAATCTAAAAATCCACCAACAAACAGATGTATTGGATAAAAATACACACGTCTTGACATTTTGAATATGGGTTATTACAACATGTATTTAAACCAGTTATAATATTATACACAAGTATAACGGTCACTGTGTCATAGGTGATTATAGAGTCAGAAAGTCTTGCTGTGTCTTTCCTTTGCAGGAAGTTTTTACAGACAACAATGTAAACAACAATGTGTAAACAAACAGCACTGGTGTGTATGACGCTCGCTGTCTCGTGTTCGTGTCTCGCATCTCGCCATGTTTATTGAAGTGTTCGGTGCTCCTATTGGTCAGCGTTTGGGAAACAAATTTGTTGTGGAAGGCAAAAAAATTCTAACACACTAGCATTTGTGGGACGTCGTGAAAATGCTCAGATGTCAGCCGTCGTCCACTATGACACATAAACTGGATTAAAGGATTGACTGTCGTACCCAACGCTCCACCCCGGAGTCCTGTGTGTGCCTGATTGGTCTGATATCGGGCTGATATCGCGTACTCTGAACCCGACATAAGCAACTTTTAAAATGTGCTAAGGAGCTTCCATCTTGATTGAAAACAAAACAAGATACACACAAGAGGTTAAAGTAAGAAAAAGCATCGCGGGAGTTGATTCAGCCACATACAGTAACATGCATCAAGCTTTTGTGTAACATACTGCAGCTGAGTGAAACAGCACTAAAAAGAAGAGGCACCATAACATTGTAAAGATTTGTTTAAGGGATTGTTTTATGACCCGACATTGCTGTTATCACCACATAAAAATGAATTTTTAATTTAAAAAGTAAGTAACGTGGATAAATGCTACAGCTTTATAACAGCTTCATCTAAAGCTTTTCCTCCGAGTCTTTTCCTCCACAGCCCCCGAGGGCTCCTCATAATGATTTGGCCATGAATAGGTGGGTCCCCTCAAATTGATCGCCGGTTCCTTCGTTTGAATTCTCTGACACGTAGTCAGCGATGTGTCAGTCTGCCTGGCTTGACGGCAGCACTTTTTAATGCTCTATTCAGCACCTTATATTAGCATTTAAAGTTGAATTCCTCTCCGCCAGTGAAATGTTTCATACACACAACTTTCAACATTTCAAAGGTAAAATCTTGACAACTCTTTTAAAGAAGAGGTAATTTTACACGTTTAGTTCCATCAAAGTGCAGCAAGAAGCGAACACGTCGTCCCAGAATGACTGAATGAAGGTTTATATAATGAAAATGTCGCCTCGAAACCTGCGCCGCTTTTTCTTTACTCCGTCTAATCACATACATCTTGAGTAATGTTTTCTAACCGGATATTCAATAAATGCTTTGTGGCAGATTTGCAGAAGTCTTACTTTTGACAACTCTGCAATTCCTCAGCGTTGCAAAGACGTGAGTTCTGGCGGGACAGGTCTCACCGCTCACACGAGTACAAGCTGATTCAGCTTCCCCCCCTCCTGTTCCGTGACTTAGCTTTATGAGAGGTACACGTTGCTGTTATTTCTGAAATCTGGAGCAAACGTTCACGCCAGCAGGGCTGAGAGAATCTTTCAGATTCGCAGCAGATGCACCCAAATCTCTCCCTTTTTATTCTTTGCCCAGCTCTCTCGCCGCGTCCCTCTCCGCTGCCTTCTCCCTCACATATCAATTCATTTCCACTGAATCCTCCTCATGGCTCCATCACTGCCAATTATTACATAAAACTTTATATGGCAGCCATATGTACTTGGGCCCTTCTGCCCCAGATTAGGCATGCCGGCAGATGGAACCTGCGACATGATTCAGTGCTTTACTTCACAGCTCCAAGACCGGTTTAATGACCTATCAAAGGAAGTTAAGAGGAGATAAATGGCATTGCAGCTGCATAGGAGAAAAATGGGACCGTAGGTGATTATTGCTTTATGGTGTTCACGTAACTCGCGTGGGAGGGTGGATACATTACATATCTGTGTGTGGAAGTGTCTGTGACCTACAGAAAACACAAAATACATAAATATAGAGCTGTAAATACGTACTTAATTAATTTATAAATACTTACTGTAAACGGCACTGACAGGCTTATACAGTATATTTGCTGAAGAATGACACAGTGGAGCCTTATACTGTCTTTAATATATATACATTGTTTCCACATTCATGTATTCTTAGCAACATTTTGAACAATGATAGATGAGTTCTCTAAAGAATCAGCCAAAGTCGGTTAATCCCCCGGCGCCCTCATCGGGACCATCACCACTATTTTATCTGATTCCCTTCCAGTGTTTGTCTCAGCACAGTTTAGCCAAATAGACGCGAACATCGGTTGCTAGGAAATTCATTATTGTAATCAAACAGCTAACCTCCTCATCCACATCCGCATACTGTAGATGAGAAGGAGAATGTTTTTCGCCAGAGATCAGTCGCTGTAATGAATGTACCGGTGGCTCTGACACATGTGTGCTTCTATTTTAGACCTTCATCAAGAAGCCTGAAGAAAAGTAATGTTTGACGCACATGGATTCTGCTGTGTCTTTTAATATGTCTGCAAGGAGGAGAGGGAAGCGAAGGCGAGTCTGTCAAAGTCAACACCTGAGCAATAAGGCCAGTAAAAATAGCTTTGATTTGCTTTGGATTTCATGCATGAAACGTAAATATGAACTGTGTACAGTGTCTTGTGTCAATGATACTCTCAGTCCTTATTGGAGCCAAATTGCAAAGAAAGTTCATGAACATACTTGAAAGTCATCTTTTCGAGGATCAACCGGATGCAAAACACAACGTATAACTGAGATGGCAGAAGGAAAACAAATTAAAAATTTAACAGAATGCATTAACACATTTCTGCCAGTGTCCCGGTTTTATCATTTTTGGGTTAATTGATGTTTACAAGGGGTGTAACGATTCATTCATTGCACCAGTGCATCAACTGTAAATTATGCCGATTCAACTGCATCAATGTGCTGAAAGAAATAAACAGGACGAATTACTCTGACTTCAGTAATGATCGACTTGAAATGCTTTGAACCAAACTATTTGCAAATTCAAATAGTTTATTCCGCTTTATGACCAGATTAAAATATTGCTGCTAAACATTAAAGTTGTAATCCAGTAGCTTTTCATGAAATCAACCCTATTCTTTTTTCTTTATTATTCTATTGAGTTGGCATTTTCTTCTGCAACAGCCATTCAGTGTATTGACATTTAGTCATCGCCTCTCTGCCTTTCATTCTTAGTGGCAGGGTCCGCCATTAAAGAATTTTCTCAGCTTGGGACAATAAAGTACATCTATCTATCTATCTATCTATCTATCTATCTATCTACCTATGTATCATGCTCTGGCTGACCTATGCACAAGGGATTCACAGAAAACAATACATTTCTGTAATCTAGAGTTACTATTCCTCATTGATATCAGTCTCACTATTTACTGTTCACGCTGTTAAAAAACACATGAGGTTGCTTTTACTGTGAAAAAAATGACAGGAAACTGCAATGCATTTGTCTGTCTGACTGCAAGTGTTCAATCAAAAATGTTTCTGTGATAAAAAAAAAAAAAAAAAAAGTCACAGTGAGCCGTGACATGAGGAGGTGCAAGCAACAGGCTGCACAACTCCAACTTCTCAGCGAGGTAACTGACTCCTTCGCTGTGTCCTGCTGTTGTGTGGAAAACTGCTCCTGCTTCTGCGGCAGGAAGTCAGATTGCTGTTTGGCTGCGCTGTAAACACAATCACCGACTGGGGTGGCACAGTTGTTCTTCTGTTGTATTTTTTGGCAAAACTTCCAACTTGTCAATAACTTCTTTTTCACCAGCCTGGAGCAGCACTAGTGCATGTTTAAAGGAGCATATTTTATCACTCCCACATACAAACTACCCTGCCAGTGATGAAATGTTAGATAACTCTTTCTATAAATTACACATGCTTTCAAAGTTCATTATCATGCATGAAGCATCGTGTGAATCAGTCTAACTCTTAACAAAGACAATGACGTCGTAATACTTTTTTTCGTCAAGCATTATTTTGTGTTAGTGTAAAACCTGCCTGGACAGTAATAGTCTGCACGAGCTGCAAGGTGTGATGAGTATCATGGCGCTCTCTGTAAGCATAATGGATGGAAAGTGTGGCTCTGGCATGTCATAACACATTCCAGGCTGCGTGTTGTCTGCTTCAATTAGAGTCGGGCCGTATTGACATCCTGTGAATATTCCCCAAAGCTCTGACAGGGGCAGGAAACTACCATCATACAGTGTGTCACCACAGGCACTTTGTTGATCCCGGCGCTAGAGACCAGATTAAAAAGAAGAAGAAAAAAAACCTTGAGAGTGCATGACAGACATTCAAAGTGGAAGAGTGGCGGCACAGAGGAAAGAGAGGCGCAATTTGTCGAAAGAAAATCTCTAATTAATTGAGTGGGAAACTGACTCCGCAGGACCCGCAGACAACATGTTCTTGGATGCCTCGTAAATGTCATCGGAAAACAATAAAAGCAGGAGTGTCGGTAAATCACAGAACTTGTCATACTTGGCTTCTTGTTTACCTCTGTCCTCCTCTCGTACTGTATCAAACAGTCAGATGCAATACATATTCAGAAGGATATGTTGTTCATTTACATCTTGACCTTTGTCAGGCTGCGGTAAAAGAAACATGAATATCCGACAAAAAAACAACAAAAAAAAAGCAAGTCCGTGCAAATTTCTCTTCACTCGAGAGACACAAAAAAACATTTATGATGAAACAAACCAAATAAAAATGTTACACCTCGCTATAAACATGTTAGTGGCATCAAAACACCCGGACTTTATTTGAAGCAGACGAGATGTTGTCATAAAGGGCAACAGTGTGGCACTCAGCATTTTACAAGCATGATTTAAAGGATGCACCTGCTTTAGAAAAAAAAAAAAGACACAAGAACAAAAAAAAAAACAGGCCAGAATAAATCTTGCATGCTTTTTTAAGTTGAAGTACTTTGTGTTCATATCCTCGAATGACTGCAGACTCTTAGCCATGTAGTATTTAATAATAAAACAGGAAGTGCAAAATGTTGCATGATGATCTAATTGATCATGATTAAAAGTATTTAATTCTCCTTCCTTCCTTCCTTCCTGGTGGAAGATAAACATTTTGGCTCATAATTACTGAATGGAGGCATTATTTTTTTTTTAAAATGTCAAAGAAGAAATAAAATCTGCTCTTGAATCGAATTTCTTGATTGATTCAAGGATACCTTAAATGCAAAATCTCTGTGCAGTACTTTCACTTTTAGTACTACTTTACGTGTGTCATAAGCTCTGCAGGTTCAACACACAGTACACGAGAAGGACAGGAGAGTCAACCAATCATGTTCTGTACGTTCGGCTCATAACGATCGCTTTCAAACCGACTGTCTGAGAGGTGATGATTCAATTCTGTTGTAATTTCTGTAACTGCAGTTTATGCTTATGTTGTACTCAGTTACATCATAGTAGTAGTAGCGTGTATTTATAGGAAGCCTGTCCGTTGCTGAGAAATGTCCTGATTTTTGTATTTGTTTTAAAAAAGTAATATTTAGACAGCTTTGACAATGTGACAAAACAGCAATAGTGGTTGCACACAGAGCAGCAAAATCTGAAATAACATACGAGGGCGACAAAGTCGCATCTGTTTACTGACATTTTCAAAGAGCGAGGAAGGGTTTCAGCATCTGTTTGGCATTGTTCCAACACTGTTAATTATTGATTATTTAGAAACAGACATTTAATTATCTGGAGCTCTAATCATTAACATGACACACATTAATTGTGAAATTAATGGGTGTTTTTTAATATTAATTATAGATTAGCGGGATAAAAGATATGAAAAAAAAAAATCGTTGTTGTGCAAAAAATATCCTAAAAGGACCTTTCCTTATTTTTAGTCTCAAGGTTTTAATTTATAGATAAAGATACAATATTCATCGTGCTGAAAGGATACAGGGATATACAAGGATACAATATTTATCCTGCTGAAATCGCACCAAATGTTTAATTCAGAGTTACATTATTTTGTACGCCCTGTTGTTCCACTGCTTCTGCCGTAGTGTCCACTGAAAGCCTCAAACCACACGTGGTAGTTCCCTCAACTTTCCTTGACATCCATCCAGTTCTGCATATCACCTTTCACTCGGTGCATGTTTCATATCTGGTGAGTCAGTCAGCTCTGCTATTCTTGCCCATATTCCCATGATGCGTATTTGAATTTAAAAAGGACTAAATCAGAGAAGGAGTCATGGCTGCGCACTGGATGGTTGTCATTCACGATCCTGTACAAACTTGACTTTGCATGAATCTGAAACCTGGCGCCTCGGGCGACCTGCTGGAATCAGGATCGTGGACAGGATGCTCTCTGTGACAAGTGAAATGTAACGGACAGAGAGTAGAAATGGCAGATGCATCTAAAACAAAGCCATTCATTAACATTTTCCAAATTTAACTGAAGATCTCAGTCCACGGTGCCTGTGAAATGCAATTTTTCTGTGTTTGTTTGCCGCCGCTGATGTGGTAGTGTTTGCACCTCCCGTGGCGAGAAGCAACCGACAGCATCGGTTTTCATGCTTTGATGAAGGATGAACCTTTCATTTTTTAGTAATTTGTTCCACTACTTGTTTGTCAGGGATGACTTGACTAATACTTCAATTGCCGGTTGAAAGAGATACAACACAAAAGATGTCTTTTTGAACTATCTGCTTTCGTCAAAATTTATTTACTCCAGAGGGGAACAGTCCATTTCCAACCACCGATCATAGGCGTCCAAACGTCAGCTGCTGTCTATCCATCATTGTGTCTATTGTTGTAGCGTCTTACATTATTAACAAAAATCCATTAAACATTCCATAAACATCGTTGATTGAATCTTTGCCACGCTATTCTTTAACTCAGCTGATTGATAGCGGTGCACCACGAGAGCCAAAACAGGAAAATGCTGGCAAGCCGCGAGGACTGGGGGAGACTTTGATCCAATAATGGTAATTCCCCCATGAATGACTTTGTGAGGCGATTTTGTCTTCCCACACAGTATTGACTTATTCCCTTTCATTCTGTACATGGTGTTCCCACACAGAAACGGCGCGGCATCATCTCATCCGCTCGGGTACGATACGTTTTCAGGGCTGTAGGATGAATGCCGTTACATCCAGACCATCGTGCGGCCCAGCAGGGTTTATGAATGTCGCGTTTCAGAAGCCGCCTTCTTTAAAGAACAAGTTGTCGAGGCTGCCAACAAGGGGCCTGCATGATTTACATCTTGCGGTTTTTCATTTGTCCAGTTCACGTGATTTATCGGTCCTTGACCTTATGAGAATGCATGATTAACAAATGGTATTGATCCTGTCATATTACTGTAAGGACTGCAGTAGATGAGGGCAAACACTCATTTTGCATTTTCTTGCTGTGACAATTAATATGTGGATGACATTAAGGTTTTATATACAAAACATATCTAGCCATTTACATGTTTTGGTGCAATATACAGTTAGGCCGCTTGCTTGCTGTAGATAATTAGTCTGAAAAGAGCACAAAAGACATATCAGAGTCAGAAAACTTCAGAAAAAGTCAGATTAAATTCATATTCCGTGCAGCTGTTTTCCAAACCTGATCATCAGACAGAGTTGCCATTTCATTTCAATGCTCATTCAGCGTGACATTGTTTTTATGTCAGTCAGTTTCTTGTTTGGAGGGGGGAAGGATATGATATTTTGTTTTGCCCTAACAAATCAATAGCAAATGAAGTCTGCGCCCTGCTGACATCATTTTTGGCTGACACTGACGTCGCAGTGGCCGTTGCATTTTTTAATCAGAGAAATATCTACAATTAAGATTATTTGAGGTTGTTTTAATGAACCTGTTCTAAGCGGGTGTTTTTGGATCATCCCACAACTTTCACAGTCTTTTGTTGCTCCTGTCCCAACTTGTTTGAAACATGTTGCTGCCATCAAATTCAGAATAAGCAAGATGAAGCTGATGAGGTCAAACATTACATATATTGTCTTTGCACTGTTTTTGATTGAGTATATGTCAAAAAGGATGAGCATATTCTGACCATTCTGGTTTATTTATGTTTTACACAACATTCCAATTTTCTGGAATTGGGGTTGTAGGCCAACATTTTCGATCACACCATGTTTTAGGTCATGCTCTGTCTTGATATTGTTCTGATCCAGTGTAAAAAGCAAAACCACATATGGACACAAAATCGTGTTTGACAATCAAAGCGATTTTTTCTCTGTGATCTGGAACAAATAAGCAATCGGACTACTCTCATCATCAATGCATTACATGCTGCAGATCTGCATGTCTGTGTTCCTTTGAGGGGCAGGATTCACAGTTATTTCTTTGGGGAGGCTCCACCCCATAATCTGAGACCTTATAGTCTCTGTTCCTGCACTGCCACAGCATCATGCAGCAGCTTGACAGAATGAAAGGGGGGGGGGGGAAGAAAAGAAAAAAACAGGCCTTTCATGGTAATAAGGAGGCAAAGCCCAGTAATAAATCAAACAGACAGAGATACAATTGAAATCCTGTATGAATTTCAACCACCAAGAACCATTCAAAATATTATAGAAAGAAATTTAATCCTATGCTCCAGTGCACAGCGAAAGGCAACACAGAAAGGGGGTGGGATATTATTTTTCGTGGGCTGAACTGTTTGCTTGTGCTTGTTTTATTTATTTTCACTTCAATACTGGCATGGGCCAGATTTCGAAAACGCAGCAGTGTAAATAGTGCAGGAAATCGCAGGGGCTATTTTCAAATTCTGTTATAGTGCTGCTAAAAAAAAGAAAAGAAAGAAAAGGAGATAGCATCAGCAGAGAGGCCATGTAAAAATATCCAAGTGACTGTTTCGAGCTAATGGGTTTAGATAAAATTAGGTGCATGTTAGCAGTAAATCGCTTTAGACTCACTGTCAATGTTTCTGCACGTCCATCAAGTTAATGGCGATACTGTACACACTGTCTAACAGAGATTTTTTTTTATCAAGTATGGAAACATTCAAGTGTCATTATATGCACTTTAAATATCTGATCTAGCACAGAACGACTTCTTATACTTGAGATCTTAGTTTTAAGGCATTATAACTACAAACTATCTGATGGGCTGGATTCCTCCCCATAATATTGCTGCTCATCCTGCCAGAATGATGAAGCAAGGAATACAGCAAAAATGGCCTTTTCCTCCCTTAACCCTTGTTTCACAAATTGCAAGAACATCTTTCCAAGTCGTGATGCATGCAACACGCCTGATGCCTGCAGAGTCCATCTGTGTAAAATGGTGGCATTAGGCCGATAATGACCATACTGTCGCCGGCGCACAGGAAGGGAAGGACGGATAGACAGAGAGAGAGAGAGAGAGAGAGAGAGAGAGTGTAGAAAGGATTACGTCAAGGTTACTGTGATACACAAGATCCACACGCAGGAGTAGAAAGGCTGACTTTAATCTTAAGAGTGCGGGGGGGTTTCGTTTTGGGTAGAGTTTTGATTTTCTTCTGCCAGCTTTTTGTACGAGCAGACAAAAGTCAATTTCAGTTTCTCTCTTCCAAGCTGTTTTGGTTTGTTCAGTAAAGCTAGTCGCGGGTCTAAACAGAGGTAGATTAAGGTGACGAGAACAAAAAAGAAGGAGGCTGCTCAAGTTCTAAAATTATTCTGTGAATGAATTTTCTTTTGAGGAAGAGCTGGGAAAGAGCTTCTCTGACAGACTTTTGGCTGGATCATCTTGTTATTTCATTTGTGTGTGCAGAAAATGGACTGACCCTCAGAAGAAATCCTCAAAGGGCAAGTGAAGGCAAAGGGGAAATAAACATAAATCTAAAATGCAATAAAGTATCCTTAGTGGTAACATTGCGCAAACACATAACTGATTTATTCTTACAGTTGCTATATGCTGGAAAACCGTACAGCAAAATAACTAATGCACTTCATTCACAAATACTCAAATAATCATGAGACACCTAAAACCCCATTCACACGTAAGCATCTTAGTTATTAGCCATTAATTGGAGCATATCAGCAAATGGAACGTGATTGCCTAAATGGAATATGATTGCTGGCATAATGGCTTTGTTAGTGCGCTCTGTAATCGTGATGAGGCAATGAAACGAAAATGGATCTAATCAAAAACAATCTCTTAATTCGCTTTAATCTCAAGAATTTGATGGGACATGGCGCCGGAAGCGAATGCACGGGTGAGTGACATGAGCATGTGTCGGAATCAAATTAGCTGTGTAATGTGAGAAGTTCTGCTGATGAACTCTTCTGAGCGCGTGGGCAAGGACTGCACGGGAATCATTACGAGCCTCGACAACAAATAACGCATTCGAGCGCCATGCGGATTCTCAAAATATCGCGCTCGTCTACAAAGGGAAGAACATATGGCTGAATGATCACCTTGAAAATATTGCTTACGCTGCATTTACAAAAGCCATCTCAGTTCAGAGGATTATTTCATCTTCCCCCATATGCTTCCATCTCGCATGTAAAGTCTTCCTGTGTACTGTCTGTTGTTTACAGTTTATGAAACACCTCATCACCTTCTGTGTCCTCTAATCAAATCACCAACAATGCTCCCCTTATGTGCATATAATGAAAAACCTACCAAGGTCAAGGCATTCATGCAGTAAAAAGAAACGACTGCTATTGTCAGTGCCCCAGATGCAGCTTATTGTATCCCATCCATTTGGCGCTGAACTCAATTTGCCCCGTAATAACTGTCAGTCACACCCCAAATAAAACAGTATTATGCTGATGATTTCTATGTACTGTTTTCTGTTGGTGTAATGGGTAAAATAAAAACCAGCTCTTTCAATGCAATAATCCCTTTATCTTTCTATCTACCGGAAACAAAGTCTCTTCACATTTCACTTCACTCTCTTTAATTCAAGGATATTGAAATTGCTTCTGCAGTGTCACACTACTGATACTGTATATGGTGATGATATCAAATTATGAAACAGCAAAAATGTTAAATACTGTCTGGTGGTCAGATAAATGCACAAGATTTTGTTCTTTCAACTTGAGTGCTGAAGGAAATAATAAGATAGTGACAGTGATAGTTCCCTTACAAAAAAGAAACCACGGGATGCAGGATGAATTCAAGAAAGTTTATAGAAGTGTTATTCAAAAGATGCCAAGGTTTCCAGTTTGAGATTTGCTGTATGCATAATGTCATAATGTCACACATTCAGTACAGAGCGATTTTTTCCCCCATTCAATCTCAAGTCACATAAATATCGAAAGCCAAAGAGGACATATTTTTATTTTCCTGTGAGCTCAAAATGATTATTAAAGAAAAAAGCTCCAGATCAAGTGAGTAAGTGGACTTTGAGTTGAGATTTGTCAGCTGCTGAATAAACTGTCAAGCTCAACACTGAACATTTGTTTAAGTTGACACACTTTGTGATCGAGAGAGAAAAGTTGTGATAGCTTCAGTTTTAATCACAATAACAAAATGAAAAACTGTTCTTTTGATTAAGTGATTTTTTTTGTGTGTAATAAAACCATTTTATTAAAGTGACACAGAATAAGGAAAATAATCTGTGGTGTCCTCTCTGGCCTTCTCTAGCTGCTTTTGACCTTTAATTGCTGAGTGCATTTCCAGAAGATTTTCTTGCATTTTAGCCGTTAGACATCATGTCAGAAGTGTTATAGCGGACGCGAGCGTGAACAAGTCAGTGGGAATCTATAACATCATTGCTGCCTCACTGCTTCAAGTCTGAAAATGAGAAACATGTCATTACTTGTTAAAGCCACTAATCAGGCCTTTGCTGTGCGAGCCCCGAGAGATCAGGACAACCTTCCTGAGGATGTCAGTCTGACTAACTCTGTGCCCTCTTTCTCAAACTCCATTTATACACACTGCACTTTTTACTACATAAAAAATATGTAAATGTTTTCCGACCTGAATCATAATGGTGGTGGTTTATTACCTAACATGCAAAACAACACGCCCCCTCCAAGTTTATGCTTTTAAACTGATGTTGGATCAGTTTGGCTGTAAGATTATTTTATGACACATAGCAGGTTGGTGGATTTTCTACCATCTCAATACTCCATCATACATTGCAGAGAGAGACAAAGAACCTGCAGGTATTTCTAATATTTTCTCCCATTGATGGATGTAAACGGTGACGAACATTAGAAATACCTCAAAATATAACGCACTGACTACAGCCTCAAACAAACCTCAAACATTAGGAGCTTCACAAAGATGGGATTTACCGAACAGCTGTTGTTTTGGTTCACATATCCCCTATAGTTGTAACACGGTGCATATCTGTTGTTTTATATTTCTTATGTTCAACATCAATATTTCCTGTAGGTCTTGTCTTTACATCAACATGCATTTTTTAATCTGCGGCCAGCTCCAATAATTTGACTTGTTGGAGGTATTAAAGGTGGCAAAATCACAGCACGTTTTTGAAAAGGTAAATGTCTGTGGTTGACATTTCATGTATAACCATTGTTGATTAATGCTTCAGCATAAAATGTCCAATATCAATGTAAAGGACTGGCTTTCATCTAAGCCCAAACGCGAGTCTCTTGAGCTCCTATGGTTATCTCGTCATATGGCGTCATTTTTCATGAGAATGTCAGGTGAAAACAACACAGATGAATTATCATGGACTGTTAAACCAAACACGAGCCATATGTGTCGCCTATGTTGTTTTTTGTCTTGCTTTAACGCCCTATGAATGTCTTAAGTCAATCTGACACAGCAAACAAATATACTGTACCATACAACGATACAAAGTCAATGTGAAATTTCTAATTGTGAATTTATTTCATAATAAGCCAGCACCTGTGTTTCCATCCAATGATATATACATTTAAGTTACAACTCCTAACACTGTCATAAAATCAAAAAAGGTGTTTGATTTAAAGAAAACTTTAATGTGGTTGGTCCTTTCTATTTTATGCTATGGCATTTCAATAGTTTTATATTCTGTAATGTCTTTCTATGTAGAAGTGACTGAACCTGCCATTCCCGCCCTGGATTCAAATTGACTACCTACATACGATGCAAGTTTGTTTGGCTCTGCTATGAGCACATACGCCTGTTGCTCCTCTGCTGTGTTTGCTGCTCCCATAATCCCGTGGCCTGTAGTGTTAAACTTGCTGATATCACCAGGAATTACAGTTGTCTCCAAATCAGCCAGGACTGAATTTTTAAGAATTACAACTTTAAAACAACCATGACTTCATAATTCTGAAGTAAAGCTACCAAGCAAATAAATACATCCAATGGTTGAGTATGAACTGGATCACTACTGAAAATAATGTCGGACAAGTAACCTTTCTGAAATCCTCCTGTGCAGGAGACCCTGTCAGACACCACATTTCCAACACAGCTAGGATAACATCCCCAACATTTTCAGCCATTTGCTGGAAGTGAACTGACTCAGATGTTCTGCGGGAGGCCAAGAATAAACCTCTTTGTGTTTGTGTAGGTCACACAAACCACCAAAGCTGAGCACTGACTGCAGGACAGAAGTAAGAGAGTAAAGACGCCTCTGCTGAGACGTTCGGCTGAGGCGCTGTGCACCGACTCTGGGACTCGACACATTCCTATTTTTACCTAAGAATATTTGGGAATATCTCAACCCACATTTGTGGTGACATTTTGTCTCTGATTCTGTTTATGAGAATATTTTCACCTTAAATTATTAGTTGTGTAAAACTGCAAAATGAAAGTAATTATCACATAGGTCGCACTTGCATCGGCTGATTAGCTGTTTTCAATATGCCTTGCAATGATTGGCTTCTTCACAGTTGTACAACCTTTAACATCCAATCACATTCATGCAGGTGTATAACATGGACATTATAACCTCACACCCTGATTACTAAACAAAAATGTCTTCATCTTTATTATCATCATCATCATTATTATTAGTGGTAGTATTATTATTTGGAACTAGAAAACTTCTATCTCCGCCTGGTTTTCTGTCTTGAAGCCTCTGCACAGTCCACCCACTCAGGAGTTTTCGCTTAGTTTCCCTGATGAGAACTTTTCCCAGGACTCTGAAGTGTTTGTACGCTTCACGCTCAACTGACATCTCACTGACCCTTCTGTCTTATTTGTGTTGCACCTGTTAGGGCATCACAACTAAAAGCTTTGATTCTCTTGAATACACAGAGTTTGGGGAACTCAGACCTCTGTGTGACCTTAACCTGAAACAAGATCTCATCAGCAAAAATGAAAACACCTGCATGGGTTCAGAACATTTATATTTAAAAACGTTATGAAATGCAGAATAGGAGAAGCTGCAGAGTGCAATGGGTGAGTCCTTGGTTTTTACTTTTATGGATGTGGTCAGGTACATATTTCATTAATTCCACAGCCAAGATTTGTTCTATCATTATGTGCACCTTTCTGATATTTGCTTTTAAAAATGCAGGAGTCAATTTAATGGAATGTTTACAAGTATGATTTCCCAGTTTGGATCACCACATCACAGGCGTGGCGATAAGAGACGCGGCTGCTGCAGCATCTTCTCTTCAGAGCTTGCTGCCTGGTGATGCTGTATTGCCAGTCTCAAGGGAGAGTGGCACAGGCGTCCCACGCATTGAATTAGTCAGTACTTAACCCTGACAGTTTCTTCTAGCCTCCTGTTTCTAATTACCATCTCTTGCTTGCCAGTAATTAAGTTGTCCCACAGCGGGGGGGCTTTTTACCACTAGGTAGGAGAAGGGAAGTGGCACGGACTCCCTCCCAAGATCAGCTCCTGTTGATTCTCCTAAACTTCTGCAGCTGAGAAACGCAGAGTATCAGCACTGCTCCATTGATTGTAATTGCAGCGTAGCCCCAGGATAACGTTGCACTTGGTGTATTTGCGTGTTTCCGAGTGTGTAAAAGAGAAAAATGTAAATCCAATGTGAGCAGCACAAATGCTGCTACATTAATAAAATTAGATTTAATATCCACGTGTACAAGTTTCTCTATATATTACACACATTAGAAGTCATTAAAAGAAAAAAAATTCCCAATTGGTGCACAACAGTGACAAGCTGTGCTGGAACGTCAGCTCGCCTGATTGGCTGAGGCTGAGCGTTGGAAATCCAAAGCGTTGGAAGTGGAACCTGCTTCAGTCAGCAAATGGCAATTCACGTCTGCTGCCAGAGCGCGAGGTGACAGCCAACATCCTCTATGGTGACAGCATGTTCATGACTCATCCAATCTAAATGTTCATGTATCACACTATCACTTAGGAAACGCATATATGTGTTTTACAGCAAATGCATCGATGTCGATTTTTGAGGAATGCAAGTTGAGGTTGGCAAGTCGGGAACTGACTACATCCTCGACGCCAAGTCAGCTTATAGACATGAAAAAGAAACTATAGTTAACTATTTATTTTCTGTTGCGAATGTCATTATCAATGCGGTTGTATTGTTGTCATTGCCTCTATTATTATTCCCTATATATCCCTATTTATCTATTTCATCCTCAAGTTACTTTCATTGTTGAGAGAAAAAAAAAAATAAATAAATAAAATGCTGTTGTGTCACCCACTGACTTTTGATAGAGAAGCACATGGATGAATTAAAAAAAAAAAAAATAGTATGTGATTTTCTGGTGGTTTCGAGTTTTTCCACTGCAAAATCCTTGAATCCTGGATGTTATTAAAAACATGTTTGCAGATGATAAACACACGATTTTCCCAGCACAGCTATGATGAGATGCAGAGACGGCTTTAATAATGGATGGCTCTTGTTGTTTTTTTGTTTTCGAGAGAGAGAGAGAGAGAGAGAGAGAGAGAGAGGTGCACTTGGGCTCATGGTATTTGTGAGTCATCTGAGCCACTCCAATGCCTCTGTTAGGCAGCTCTTCCTCACCTTGAGATGACCTCACTGCCAGAGCACCTGTCTGCTCCCGGATTTCTTGTTTTGATACTGAACCGGGCGGACCCCCCCTTCCTTGTCTCTACCACTTTCGTGTTTTTTTTTTTTAATCACGCACTTTTAGCACCTTACTGTCTCGCTGCTTAATGGCATCTTAGACCCCTCGACGTCTCTGTCCTCTTTCTACAGTCTGTTTCATCCCTCCTGACTTCCTGACTGCCTCTCTCCTTCTCTTCCTTTGGCTACAGCCTGCTGAATTAAACATCGCTGCAGCCTCTCTCGGCAAATCTGCCGACTACATCAAATCCGCCTACCCTTGCTCTATCCAATTACAGATGGCTCATCCAAACTAATTCAAGACCTGAGTCGGACAAATGTTACACCTTGTTTCTGTTTAAAACAAATCGGGCCCAGATCAGCACTGACAGACGCGTCCGCACTGAGCGCGAGAGGAAACCTGCTTTTGCACTTTGTTCATGAAAAGGATGTTGAGAAAATCAGTGCAACAGACAACGTTGTGCTCATTGCGACTTACGAGAAAAAAAAGACGAGGATTAAAAATTTGTGCTAAAAGCTGAAGTGAGTCTTGAGACGCGGGGCTATCTGTTTGATGAACAGTTTAAATTAGAGACTGAATAAAAGAAGTTGTTTGCACATGCAAATCACAGCTGCACATTATTCATTCAAGGTTTAGTGCTGATCAAGTGGTTGTCTGTGGACTGATTAGAGTTTGGAATAATTAAGATCATGAAGGAAATGTTCAGAGATATGCATAATGTGCTTGCATTAAATATAACCGCGTCAAAAATCTGTCAAACCTTGAATTAAAAACTGGTTTGATGTGGGTATGGAGTGAGCTGGAGGACGGAGATAAATATCCATGTTTTATATATAATTATGACAATGATCATACGTTTAATGAGAATATGTTTTATGGTATTAAAGTCAAGCATTAAAGAATAACCGCTTATCTCAAACCTCAAAAGACAGATCTAAATTAATGGGATATGTCCTCTGCCACTTCCTCATCAGTTTGCTCATTGGCAAACATAATGTAAATAGGCAAACCACCACTTTCTCCAATTATTTGTGACTCTGTGCCAAGCAAAATGCCAAGAAAAATAAAATGCACTGTCCCTCACTGAATCAATACAGGATGCGATTTGTCCCATCTTTTTTGTGCACACCCTGCTCTAATGCATACGCTATGTTTTCACATGTTTGGACTGACAAGAGAAACAATACAAACCAAAAGTTTCACGAGACATTGCTGAGAATTATTAAATCATAATTCACGAATGGAGTGACACCTAGTATGACGGGCAGGTTGTCTTTCACTCATCATCGCTACCCTGGGTTTGGAGACTCAAAGGTAAAGTTGTTTTTTTTTTTAAAATGCTGGCGAATCCCTCCAGCTCGAGTCGTAAAAAGAAAGAGGCAATCCAAATACAGATCTGAATGACAGACGGACCACAAGAGGATCAGTCCTATCTGCAAAGTACAAGGCAAACTGTACATTTTACCATAGATTACTTTGACTATCTGACCTAGAGTAGTACCTAAGTAGTTGCTGGCTAATGTGTGTGTCATTAGATCGTACTGTGTTTAGAGTCATCATACACAATTTGACAGCTGTCTGAGGATGTAAGCACAAGACCCACCCCCTCCGTGGCTGCAAGCATGTGTCTGTATGTGCGAGAGAGAAATTTGACCTACTTGGTGTAAAGGCTACTCCGTCCTCCCTGAAAGATGTTGTACTGAAGGTTAACATCAAATTTATATTATAATGCCTACTTGAAAGAAACAGGTATGGTAAAACATAATAATAACCTTTGGTGGAAGACATTGGTGGAAACTAATCTTTCAAAGTCTAGACTACCCCATCCTTTATCAAAGGTTGTGGACTGAAGGTCCAAAAATGCACAAATTGGTGCATAAAGATTGACCAGGATGCAGGAAATGAAGCGTCTGACACTCAAAATCTCACAGAGGAGGACCCCCGGACCCCCTGCTTGATTTGTGTCCACTGAGCATGAGGCAAGGTGTCCCTTATTTTTGCTATCCTCTAAAGCCACCTGCTATCCCACAATGCTTTGAGAGCAGCGCAATATCAACAAACAAGATATAAAGTGCTATTTAGTGAACCCCCTGTTTCCAATCTTTATGCTAAGTTATCTCACCTGCTGCTGCCACTAGATTTATATTTAACGTACAGACATGAGAGGTATCCATTTTATTATGACTCTCAGCAAGAAGACGAATGAGTGTATTTTCCAAAACTATTCCTTCAATCTTCACTCAACAACAAGACTTAGAATATATTATCAACCACACAGGCCCAACAGAACAAAATCCGTTGAATGTAAAAATGTAAATGAGTCTCTTGATCACACGACCTCAATCACCCCAACAACAGACCTTCTCTGCTGCGGTCAGAGAGACGCCAGCGTTGCCTGAAGGCCAAAACAGAGAGGATGAGGAAGAGTTCAACAGATCATTCAGATCCTGAACCAGCGACTTTACACACACACACACACACACACACATGTAACCACCTTCCATAAATCACTGTCACACTGATGTCACCTTATACTGCATATATTATTATCCGCTTTTGTTTCGCTGTTTCATTTTCCTGAAATGCACACTCACCTCTGAAAATCATCTCTGATTATACTGTTCATTGTTTCACGCTTCATTTTCACTCTATTTTATATATTTCTATTTCATTTTGTCCATTTGCTTGATTCGTCCTGGATTTAGGCACTGAAGAATTTCAGCATAGGTTGCACTATGAATGATTGTGGATATAAAATAAAGCCTTAACTCGCTGTAAAGTCAGACAATTCATATTTATGAATACAAATAATGAAGTATCTCTCTTTCTAATACTTTATCAATAGTTTGTGATGCTTACATTGACTGAAATATTAAAACTCAAGATTCATTTTTTCGCTATCTGTTGAGTCAATTTCCTTGTTTGAAGTTCAGCATAGTTCTGCAGCAGCTTCGCTATGACAGTCGCCAAGAGGCTGTTTAACTTCATAGCTTGATGGCGATGAGCTTGAGAAACCATGTAATGTTTAGTTTTGTGTTGGGAAATCAGTTAATGCAACATTACTCATATGAAAAGAGGCTTTTAACTGCTGTATCGTCCTCAGAGACGACAACGGAGTAAAGTGAGACAGAAAAATAAAAAAAAATTCAGCAGAGATAAACTGAGATATTGCTGAAGCTCATATTTCCTAGTTTCTGTGCGACACAAAGAAACTGACTGAGATGAGGAGAGGCAGGTGGTTAATAATACATAATATCAAAATGAAAATCACAGTGTTGATTTTTTTTTTTTGAGCAAAGTTATAGCCATTTTGGTAACATATGTATGTGGAAGTAATCTACAAAGATTTTATAACTCTGTAATTTAGTAAAGCGATAACAGATATTATACTGGCTTTGCAATTATCTTATAGAGTGCAGTAAAATACACAATGACTCAATTTCCCTTTCTAAATGAGTCTTTGTCTGCCACTTATACATTATATTATCATACTTATAGAGGATGCATATTTTAACTGATTCTGTCTGAATGAGTCTGGACAAGAACAATTTTTTAAAATAAAAGTCCAAAAATGGGTTTATTGTTGTTGTTTTTTTATCACCATGGATGACCATTTAATTTCATTTCCAAGTAAACATTACCCACAGGTCATTGCAGGTCATTGCAAACCTTGGATGAATTCTCAGGTCTTGATGAGCCCTGGTCCAATGACAAGAGTGGCTCCGTCAACCCTCTCTATTCATTTACTTCAGCATGGCTTTTCAAAGTGTGATCAATCAGAGCTATTCATTTTCATAAATATTTTTATTCTAAATAACCACCCCCATCTCGCTTCTTTGATTACAGTGCAATACTGATTTGAGGCCTTTAAAATGCATTAATGGCGACCAGATTTGCATTTATATTGGTTTTTCACTCGGGCACGCAAGAACCTGAGATAGAGCTCTGTGAACAAAGACCAAAGAGAGAACACGCATCATCTGAAACACATTCGACCCCATAATAGAGTACAAGCAACAGAACCAGAGATGCTAGTGTGAGCAAAAACAGGCCATTGAATTTCACCCAATAACTGAAGCACACATTGATACACGTTATTCAGCTGCAGGTCTGATACAAGAGCAGCGGTGAAAGTGGCTTTCTTGCGACTGATGAATGCTATACAGGAAATGTACACTTATGCATATGATGGGAGGAATTGAGCTCGAAGATTGCAATCAGGAGTGACACAGTGGTGATGCTTACTTATACAAAACGTGTTGCAGTAATTTCTTCAAGAGACATAAGTCTAGAGGTGGAGGATAATTGGTGCCTTGTGGTGTCTCTTTCCCCTTCAAGTGACTGTGACCTTTCCAGAGCACAAGAGGCTGGCACTTCCTAAATCTGTGTTTATTCTTCAAATTAGGCAGAGTGCCCATGTTATTAAAGATGGGGGCAGATTTGTTTGTTGCTGATCAGGTTGGCATTGTCCACACAGCGTGCCTCTGAGGTAATCTCTCTTGATAAGAGAACCCAGAAAGGAATGGATGCTTTGTCTCTCTGCAAATCTGATTCACCCGCTTTCCACCGCTAAATCGTCGAGGCAGAGAAAGTCCCCGGGGAAATTTACAAAGCGATTCAGTTCTCATTGCTGGTTAGAGTGGAGCACGGCTGGGCAATCATGTGCCGAGGAGGACCGGGGGTATGTATGATTTCATTCCAGCCAAACACTACACCAGCTGATGTCACCGATTTCCTCCCACTCTCCGGTTGAAGATGGACTAATCATTGAAATTAACAGGGTGTCCAGGTTGGCGTGAAAATCCTTGGAAAACACTTGGACCTCTGAGAGAACATTTCACACCCTTTCCTCAATATGATTAATCACTAAATATATATCTCTTGCTCAAAAGCATCTTTTAATTTAGTCCACTAATACATTAGGAATGATACAAAAGGGCTACTAAAGCAAAAGGACTCTATCAAACCGTTCTTTGTCTTACAGATGTTGACAGATGTGAATGTGCTTTGTTGACTGTCGTCATTTCATTTTTAAAGAGAAATACGCTCCACATGCTTAATGCAAGATTTAATTGTCTTTGAGCAAAAGGACATCCAGCACCGGTGCCTGAATCTGATGCTGCTAATGGTCTGTTAAGAGGCAGAAACAACAGGAGCCACCTGGGCCCAGCCACGTTCCCAGCAGTGCCCAACATACGAGCACACACTCTCCGGTTTAATAAATCACCGCAGCATCACAGGCGGCGCTCGACGGCTGCACAGCGTCTGTGGGAAGCGGCTTCAGAAGCTCTGCCTCTGAGATTCGTGTCTCTGTGCGGCATCCCGCTCTGTCAAGTCACACGTTATGCAAATACATTGTTTACTGTTCATGTGACAATATCAAGGCACGAAAGCCAGTGGGGACCGGGGGGGGGTTGTGTCAAGTTACCAAGAGAGACGGAGGCGGGAGAGAGAGAACAAACTCTGAAAGAACTGCCAAAGGAACATGGCATGTGACTCTCTTACTCTGCATCAGTCTTTCTATACTTCTGAGCGAGCAGGCTGCAGAGGGATGCGAGGAAAATCAAAGCGGGTCGTTCTGAGAGAGAGGTTTTCTAAGCCATCTAATTTCTCTCTACCTCAACCCCTGCATGTGATATATGAGAGAGATGAACTCAGCCGCAAAGCAACATGTGAGGAGGAAAATATAAACTGTGGTGCGAATTTCAAACCGTATTATTTGGTCACAAAGTGCAGATAAAGGTTGAGCATTGACGGAAATCAGTGATCGGTGGTTTAAAGAGAGAGGTCTTTCAAATATGTGTGAAATTGAAAAGTAGGAGAACGTATGAATGAGATTACTCCTTAATATGATTTATCCCTTGTAGCATAATGGGACTAAACACATTTTGTGTGCTGAACCCTTTCTTTTTTTTTTAAGAAGTTATTAATTTACACACCTTTAATGTGCCAAAAGATGCACAACATACAGTATTTGATTAATCAATAGCCAGTTAAAATGGTCAGAGGTGTCCCATTTGGCAACTTGTTTGGCTTATAACCATTTAACTGATGAAGCTAATGTAATGTAAAGAGCTGCTAATGCTTCTTCTCTCCGCTGTTTTACACTGGCACTCCACCAATTTTCCACATTATGATCAGTTTACTGTGAAAACTGTTGTTTAATGTGTTTCCAAAGGCTGAACAGAATAACCCTGGCGAGGTCATATGTGTCCAGCGTTTTTTGGATTTTGATCCAGTATTTGAAGTCCCTTTAAGGTCTCTGCCGTCCCGATTGTCTCTCCTTCCAACTACACTAAAGCACAAAAGAATTCATTGTTCAAATTTGTGCAAAAATCAAACCATTTTCATTTGTTTACCAGTTAGTTTTTTTCTCATTCAAGTGCACTGCACCTGCTAATACTATCAGCCAATAACAGCAATAACTGCAAACACAGTACTTATTATTAACAAGCTGGCTTCAACAAGTGTGCAAATATTAAGGCTTAACAAGGTTATTCTATAATAAAATTCCAGAGTTATTGCCTTTTTTTGTTGGTTTTTGTTTTTCTTTTAAAGAGACAATAAAGTCTGGAGAAATGGTGCTATATTACGATTATTATTTTTATATTGCAGGTGGGATTCAAATTGGTCCAAAAAAGACTTGAGTAATAGCTAAGGGGAGCAAAAGTCCCACTACTTCATTAATATAAGAAAAAGAAGTTTACAGAGTCACCGGAAAGTAAATATAAAGGATGCACACTTAATAGGTTTAAAATGTACACGGTGCAGCTTTTTTGCAACTAAAATCTGAAGAAAGAAAAAAGCATTAAAACGGACCGCCTGTGTGGCATCAGTACACAGACTGAAAGTGAACTCACCTATAAATTTTATATCTGGTCGTAAATCCTTGGCGGAATCTTTCCACAAAGGACAGATAACTCCGAGAGTGGTGGAAAGGTCCACGGTCAGAGATGAGCCAGTCATATTGCTTGGTGACATGTTGTTCAGTGGCCAACGGGTCCTGGCGGGAAGACTGAACTGTTATATGGTCCCATATAAACAGGAAGCAGATGACCTCAATAAACCTCCAGTTCATGCTTTTTTTTAAGCCGCTCTCTGTTCATTCTCGCTCCATTATGTGGAGACCTGATGGGAGAGAAAAGAAGAGGGGGGGAGACAGAAAAGAGAGAGCTGTTACATGACACAGTCTATTTTAGCAGTACAAGAAGATGTCATAGAGTTCGGTTAATTGCGTTGTACTGAACAAATAAGATAGTGCCCTTGTCGTTGCCGCTTTATTGTGACATGATGTGTATTTATATTTTCTTCTCTTTCTCAGATAGTTCACCCTTGGTGCCTCCCTGGAGTTTTTCAGAAAGCCACACAGATTGGGCCTCTCCATTCTGCTACCCTGCTGCAGACGAGCATGAAGTACACCCTCAGCAGTATGGCTGTCGTTTTTTTTTTTTTTCATAAAGCTAATTGGTGTCATGATAAGTTCTGACAAGGTTAGAAGACGGCTTTATGATATGTTATGACACCCAGCCACTAATGTGGAAGAATACCATCTCCCTTTACCCAGTGCTGTCAATTACTGCTGGAGGAAACTTTCAACTATTTACCCGCGACTTCATGAATTGTTAAAAATACCGAGGTACAAAATGTTGTGCCTTTTTAATCAAACACAAATAGGAGCTCGTTTTGGTTCCACTAAAGCTGCTCGGGATGGTTAAAACAATTGTATTCTCGCCCCGCAGAATTACACAGTGGCACTATCATACTTAATGTGACCCTGCGTTCTATAAATATTTTAGACGGGATCAGCAAAAATTGCAGTCTGTAGGAACAAGTTGTCTAACAACGGATCTAAACAAGGAGCAGATTTATGGTGTTTCTTTATTTAAAAAATCCTAGAGGCAGCAGATATTATACACAACCGCTGCCTGGATTGGGCAACTTCCAGTACATGTGGCTCATGCAAAGAATACAGTGTGACTAATGTTATCATATATTGTACAGTACAGCATAATCTCCCATTTATTTCCAGATGCAATAATCACAAAGCCACAACTTGCAGACACTTATATTGCAGAATAGCACAATATTTAACACCGTTGGAAGAGAAAAAAATCTTGAAAACATTTTAACATTTCAAACAGGACATTAAAACGACACATTCCCTCATTGTGCATCGACTGCGAAACATTATTATCCACTTGGCAGTGAAATTATGTCTCTTAGTTACTGATAAGGAAACGATTTCCATCAGTAATTGCATTTAAGAACTTTGGCCCCTGGCCGTGGAGCACCCAACAGTGTGCTATCAAGTGCTGCTGTATGCAAAAATTCTCCCCCCTTTCATGGTTTATTAGACAATAACACATCATAAAAGAGCAGGGAAAATTTAATGGGCCTAATCTTTCCCTGTTAAATAGATGATGAACTACTTGATTGCAAAAGTTAAAGAAATCACAGCGGCATACTTAAAAGGATCATTTTTCTGTTGTTTTTTTTTTTGTGTGTGTCACATCACGGTTAAAATTAGTGTCATTTTCTTATGACGCCTCGAATTAATTCTGCATTTTATTATTTAAACACACCTACTCGCCAAAGGACCAGGGACAATCTGGGATAATTTGAATATCTGAACTTGTGTAACTAATTATAATTATACTGACATATTTGAAGTGTAATCAGTTTTTAAACTTACTGTAATGGAATTTCAACTATCAACTGAGAATACTGCATTTCGGCTATAATTGCATATTTGATGGGAGAAAAACAAGTCTCCCACCCCCCCACATCAACTAGATACTCAGTGTCAAAATATGACAGTATACTTAACAGGCCTGTTTTAGGCTAATTACGTAATACTAATGTGAGCCTGGCTGTCAGAATGAAACAATACATAATCTCACACAGAGGGAGGATGTTGAGCAGGGGATTGATAATGATACGCTTTTGTTCAAAATGGGTGTGTGAGTGTTTGTGAATTTAGAAAATGTGAAAAATAAGCAAGTGCGTCATTGAATGAATTTGTCTAAAACTGTTACCAATTGGTCTAAAACGGTTAATTGTTATGCAGCGGTCAGTGTTTTACTAAAAAAATAAATAAAAGCAAATATTAAAATTAAATAGCCCCAAGCTGCATTTAGAAGAGTTCAAGCACAAAATGCCAATATATGATGAAGATGGCTTTTCGGAGAACAACAGTAGCAGAACACTTCTTAGCATTTATGAACCTGAGTCAATTTGCTCAGAGCAATGTTGGGAAGTAGGAAGTGAGCGTGGCCCATCGACACACGCGTGTTACTGCATAATTATGTGTGCATGTATGCAAATGTTATCCATACAAGTACTTAATACTGACTGTTTTCCAAGTGCAGCGGTGACTCTGAGCGGCGCTCGAGTTAATTAGTTAATGAATTGATTTCAGTGAACGACTTCACTCGACAATAGAGTTCAGTATAAAATCGTATTGAAATCTTTTGTCAGCATTTTACAGTGAATGTGAATAAAGCTGAACGGGGCTTTCAGGGACTGGTTATGAATACAAAAAAGAAATCTTCATCGATCATGGCCACATTTAATAACTTGAAACAACCCTTGATCACATTACAGTATGTAAAATTAATTTAATTTATTATAACTTATGTATCTTTAGACTTTACAATGGCATTTAAGGGCAAACCACCAACCAGACTTTATGCCACTCAACTTTGGTAAATGCACATTTTTGCCAAATTTGGTTACACTAGCATGACTGATTTCATTGCATAATAGTGGCCCCCAACAACATCACTTTGCAAAAGCACTGAATATTTTACTAAATTTTACAGAAGCAAATTGATTCGTTCATTCTATTCATTCTTTTGGCCCAGTCTAGATATGTGTTTCTATCAAATATGGTAAAGAGTGTTTGTGCCACAAAACAGTTCTGGACAAATTTTCAAATGACAGAAACAAAATGTTGTGTTTTGTCACAATCAGATGAACCTTATGGTCTATTGTTTAAAGAGCAACTGTTGCAATGTTAGACCATTGCTAATCTTGAGTATGTTGAGGAAAGCTGTTTGCTGGATGACTAAAGCCTTTCACAAACAGCTGGGGCTTTGTGTAAGACAGACTACCAACCGTCTCATTTTGTACTTCGAGGCAGCACCAAACAAATAAGGTCAAAAAACTGTGTCAGACATTTTTTTTTTCTTTCCATACACGTAAAAAAATCTATTACATTCATTACTGAACTCCTGACTCTGATCTTCACTTTCACAATTACACACTGAACCTTAACCCTAAAGTTAGTTTGTGCGTACTCTCAACCGTGAAAATCGGTTCTACAGTTGACCCAGAGGTTTAGTCATATCTACCACCTGAGGCGCCTGAATCCCTGCAACCTCCTGCGGTGAACACATTCGCATTCACACGGCCACATGATGAGAGTAAATTCTCAGTGCTTTTTTGTGTAAACCATGTTTCTATTCGTACATTTATTCTGTATTACCATGAAACGCCAGATTTTTTGCTTGTTTACTTTGTGAGATTTGAACACTATCACACTTTAAACAGAAGAGCACAAAGGGATAAAAAGGAATACTGGACAAATATGAGTCATTGTGGCCACTTATCTCTTATGATGACATGGATGTTGTCATCTTTTGGTTTGTGATTTATTTATTTTTTTCTCTATTAAAGGATCCCATTTGTCTTGATAAAGAGAACAGATATTTTGATCTTATAATGACTAAAGATAATGATGAAAAATGTGAGAAAAGGGCTTTTTTGTAGTGAGAAAACATCATTATCAGAAGAGAGGCTGATGGATTGATCAAAATGAATGCACTGCATGCCCACATCACCATCTGAAGGCCCCACTCTACTGAATCAATGCACACCGGAGCAAAACACTGTCCACATGTGGTGGGATGATGGACCTTTGGTATTTCAGGGGTTGGAGCCGTGTGGTGCAGTGCACCAGCTGCACAGCTAGATATGGGCTGCGATTAGGAATCAGATCCACTCTTATTCTTCTGAAGATGCAGACTCTATAGATCACATTCACATGGCTACTTTCCTCTGATGTCATGCTCAAATGCTGTTTTCAAAACGATAATGTGTCGCTGTGTTCAAGGCTGCAAGTTGTAAAAATGTAGGGAATCTGACAAATCGTTTTCACTGCTTTCTGGTTGATCAGAGACTGAAAAGTCGATGGATGTTGAATATCCTGACACCATATTTCAAGGTAGAACAATATATGTGACCGTTAGACAATGTAATATAAGCTTGATTACATCCAGTGCGTTTTACTTCCAGGCTAAAATAAATGTGTCCGAGATGTGTGTTGATATTTCAGAATTCATTTACACCTTTCCTCTCGTATCGTGTAACACTATCTGGCTGTTGCTGTAGCTAATGGGTTATGAAACATGTTGCGGTGATCTCAAATAAAATATGGCCCGATGTCCCTCAGGATATTCACCGTCCATTCACTTGCAACCTGGAACATTTGAGTTTCTCACATAGAGTTTGTCACAAGAGGTGAACAGCCGCAGTTTGAATACGGAAGCAGAAAACAGTCGAGAGCCTCCGTCACATGAAATAGTTTCTCTCAAGAATAAACTTGATGTTCACATGCAGGAAGTGCTGACTCACCAAGAGCAAATATGCAGCAAAGTAAATAAGCCACTGAGGGTGAATGATGTTAAATTAGCTTGGGATGAGATAACACATTTGGTTAATAATTGTTGCCCCGGTCCTATGAGAACTGTTGTCCGACGTCGGAAACAGTTCAATGCCATCACAAGGAGAGCCAAATAATTTGGCAGAGAACCGCAGGGACAATTTAACAACTGGATGGAGGCCATCCGCTATCGTCAGTCCCTCACTGGTGCTGAGGATGTGACTGCATCTGCAAAGCCAGAGGTTTGAGGGGTGGCAGGTTGGGATTTCTCTAACTGGCCTCAGTGTCGATGCTTTGGGAGGAACTTTGGGAGCGCTATTAACAAAATGAGCAATTATATCTTTCAGGTGAGAAACTGCAAAACAATGTGTCAAAACATCCTGGATTTGATGAGCTTCATAAGTTGCATTGAAGTTCAACAAATATAGATTTAATTTTGAAAAACTGTTCACAAAGTTGTACGTGCACAGGCAAATAATTTAATCATAAAGAGCTAAACTTTCTGAATGTACACGTGATCATCGTTACACGTGAAGATCTACAGTAGCACACACCCACATCAAGGTCAGAGGGGTTAGTGAAAAGTGCATTGAAAGGATGACGGCGTCCCGCTCTTCCCTGATCTCCACTCGAGTGGATTCGATATGCTCAAGAAGGAAATGACTTCCTTGAGTGGGATGAAGTCCAACTGAAATTAAATTGCATTTTTCTTTTGTCTGCCGCAACATATGCATCTGCTCCATAAATCGCTCGCGCTTTGTTCTTGGGAAACAAAAAGGGGGAAACGTCTATTTTTCGGTTCCTCGCTCAAAGCGGTAACGTCAGCGTTCTATCACAGGTAGAGCAGACGCCACGCTGAGCCAGACAGCAGCCGGATCCGCAACAAACACAACCACAGACTTTGAACGACAGCCACGTTCGCCTCCCCGCTAAAGCCTCCTTCTTATCCAACTTACGAACATGAACACGCGTCTTGTGCTGCATTTTGGTTTGTTGAACCAGCAAACAAACATTCACCGGGGAAAAGTGCAAAGCTAATGTCAGTTTGTAGGTTAGATAGCTAATTAGCTGCTCAGCTGCAGCACATTAAACAGCATGTAAACATACCTGCAAATGTCACTTCTGTCCGGTTAGACGCTGGTGTGGTTCTTACACTTCGATACCACTAACAACACACTGTCCGCCTGCCATGGCTGCCCATTACATGTCGGATGGTTTGTTTATTATATCACTGCCTGAAAGTCGGCCGAGAAGAAAAGGAGCATTTCTGATTCCCCCCCCCCCCTTTTCCCCCTTCCTTTTAATAATAAAAAAAAACATTTAAACAACAAGTTGACATTATTCTTGACTACAGAAAGGGTTGACTGGATGTGATTTCAGCCAGACTTTAAGGTCGACCTCACTATGATGGAAAGAGTAATACACACAGGAGCCTGTTGCTGAAAGAGAAAATGTTAGAGGCTGCGGAGTAAACAACCAACATCACCCAGGGGGATCCGCCCGACCATCTCACGCCATGTAAACCTAATAATATTATTTATTATAAAAATTGTACATTTCATCAGAAAACACAGTCACCCGAACCAAAACCTTGTGTACTAATTAAATATATCGACTCCATCCGGATATTAAGGGCCTAAATTTGCAGGGCTGGTATAATCAATCCCTTAAATGCATTAGTGCTAACAAACGCCTCTTTTTACACATTTCAAGAGCGCTTGTCTGATTACTCAATGAAAAATAATGCACCGAATATTATAGACTCCACTTCATCAACCTCATGTGTATAAACTCTCCTTCCATCCCGAGGTATTTGTGTCCCGCCGCTGCACGATCTTAACTCCCGCAGATCCCAAATCTTACATGCGCTCCACAAATTTGCAGAAAAATATTCTCTATCTTCTGCTATTTGCAGATTACTGTTATTTGCAGAGTGGATTAGCGAAACTGGAGGAGAGGAAGAGACAGAGAGTGGATCACGTTCCCCTTGAATAAGCAGGGTAAAAAGGGGAGGATGTCTGCTTCAGGAAATCACAAGACAGGACAAGGGAGGCTTGTTTTCTCCATCCTCTTTTTAAACAGCCTTATTCATGCCGCAACTCCTCCTCCATTCTGGTTCATTCAAGGGGATTCAATCTCCATTCTGGTCCCGTCACTAGCTTTGCCAATCAATTCCTCTCTCCCCTGTGTGGGGCCCTAAGTGTCCCTCTTTATTCTATAAAGTTCATAAGAATGGGGAGGCTTGTTCTCCTTATTTGTATTCTAAATCCCAGGGAGGCAAGAGATCAGGGTAGAATGAAGGCGTTTTCAGAGAGACAGGTAGACTCGAGGGAATTGGAGCAGACACACTCGACTTGAACAGTATCCGTGCATCCTTTGCTCGTGCATGACATCTGGTCACCAGTATGCAAGATTCATTTTCTAAATTGTTTGTCAATGGAGCTGTATAAGCAGATGGAGGTTTCTCTCTCTCTGAAGTGTTATCAGCACGGCTGCCTCCGAGCGAATTAATTTCCAGTGATACGGGTATAATGCGCGTAGTGAAGCAAAACCTTTGACTTAAGGTAATGGATGGCTGGCAGCCCAAAAATGAATTTTTATACTCCTCTGGGTTATTTTAGCTTCACAGTTCACATTAATATGACCTCAATGGGACCAAAGGGTTATTTTGTGAGACTGATGCAACAGAATGACAGAATGAGGAGAGGGAGAGCAGAGTTGCATCTAAATATGCCAAACCAGTGTCATCTGAATTCTCAGAATTATTATTGCACAGCTCACAGCCATGTCTGGAAAGGCGCGGTAATGGTCTGCCACTTGCAATTGCTGGGAGGCGACAGAGGAATGGGAAGGCCGGCCGTGGCTAACTTCGTTTGTACTGGATTCTTTTTTTTTTTTCCTCTCGCCTCGGCCCTGTCGTTTTTTTTTTTCTAAAAAGGACTGCAGTGGCACCCTGACCTTCAGAAAACATGGCTGAGCAAGCAACACTCTGTTTGATAATTAAATTCTCTGGTTGGTCAGCAACCAATCAGCTCGGCTCGAGGATCAATGGCTGATTTTAAAGAGCAAACTAATTCACTAATGGTCAGAGTTATTCCAATTTACCTGGCTGCTGAATTATTGTGTCCAAATCTATTCTGGGAGGGGATGGATCAATGCGAGCCGGGGAGAGGAGCGGCGGAGGGGAGCCGCTTGCATCTGTCATGTGAAGCAGTGCAAGGAGTGTGCTGTGAGGTTTATTTGATAGCTGCCCGGGTGAACAGCAGCAACGCGGGGGCGGTTTATGAGATGGTTCTAAACAGGGACCGTCTCTGTCATAAAGCAAACTAATTAATAAGGCTTCAGAGGAAGCGTAAGTGCAAACACTGTGGATGGTAAAGGCATCAGGTTTTCGGACGCGCGATCCGGGTGAATTAAGCACACTGGCGGACCGAAGGGCAATTAAATTTAGCATGAAATAAAAAGAAATTCATGTGCTTCATGGGAAATTCTGCAGTGAGGGAAATAAAAACATTGTGACAGTTGATTTTTTTTTCAAGCAAATTTGTCCTTTCAGTCTGTTCTTTTATTACACAGAGCTCACCTTTTCATTACCTTTGTGAATGGGAGAGCTGACTTAATTATCAGCAGCATATGTCTCTTGAACGCATTAAGAGAAGAAAGAGCACAGCAGCAGTGATTTGCTCATATGTTCATCTCGTTCCAGGAGAAGTGTGTTTTGAGCTGATAGCAGAAGCAGAAGGATTCCAGCTCTCGCGCCAGCATCACAGTTCTTTCACCAAAGAGAATGAGATGCTACCTAGCACAGGCGAGCCATTTGTCACCACATCCACCGCTGCTGCTTTATGCTACTGTGGCTGCGTTACAGATGAAGATTGATCATTTGTCAACTCGCAAATTGGCTTTCGAGTGCTTTCTCTAATTACTCTGTGGTTTTATTGATGAGAAACCACTGACTGCTTTCCTTCGATTTACCTCGCCGGGCACAGTCTTTGTTTTGAATATGTCGTCTCTCACCTTCCTCTCCAAAGGCATTAGAGGGGCAAATAAAACGGGGGCGAAATGCTCCAACCTTAGCACATTTCGCACGCTGCCTCTTGTTCTAAACGTTCCGCCGAAACAATGCGAGATAAAGGGGAAAAAATGCCAGAGCAAATTCCATTCCCTCAGCTGGTCACACTGAAAATGCACCCAGAGGAGCCCCTAACATGAATAACGGCCCGAACAGGAGTCGCTGGGAGGATGTAAATGACACTGTTAGCGCTGCAGTTCTTCCTTGCTCATGCATGTAAATGTCAAGTGATGTTATCCACTGTATGGTTTCCACTGAAAAGATCCGAAAGGTCTAGACCAAAGGAAGGGATGAACAGGGAGAGAAAGAAGAGCGAGTCTAAATATCTTTATCACCTGGTTATACATCACATAAGTATAATACAAATACACCCAAGGTGCTTTTCTCTGAAGTGTCTGTGTGCATGCATGTGTTGTTTGTCTTTGTCACGTGTGCTGCTATGCAATCTGTGCATTCATTTAAAAAAAAAAAAAAAAAAATCCTAACAGGCATTTAATGAAACTGCAGCTCACCTCAGGCCCCATTAATATGTTGTTTTTTTTTACTGTAATTACTAGTGGAATTTAACAGCATGTCCTCCTTCCTGTTTTCTACCTTCTGTGACTGATCTGTCATAATTGCTTGTGTCTGTAACATTTTATTCAAATCTCACTATCAGCGCTTTGGGGTAGGGTGTGATGAAGTGTTGTTGCGAGGCAACTGCGAGACTGCGATTGGATTGCAGGGCTGCATTTTATTTTAGAGACATATGTGAGAAAAGTAGCACCTTATCAGGGTGAGGGCATGATTTGCTCATCCTATTTCGGTCTCTGTGGTACAGGAGAAACGTCTCTCGTTTTGTTTCATCCCCGGATTGTATCAGCATGTGCGCGAGACGAAGCCTTTAGAGAACAATGCGTTTCGCTCTCGAGCTCGTCCCTCCCCACTTGCACTCCTAACGACCGTCATACCTGAGCAATTTCTACTGTTTATATATCACAGGAAAAAAAAGTCTGTGAACAAGATGAAGGGGAAATGTTTTGGCGGCACGTTTCTGAGTGTTAATGCTGCTTCACCTAACCTTTTCACAACAACCTTCCACTTTTGTACATTTTTTGAGGCGGGGGGTGGATCACTGACAGAAATACATAACAGCTGCTGCCCTCTCAAGAGACTGGACTACTGACATTATGTGGAGAGAGGTTTTGTCCAGCTGCAGTGGGTTATTTTTGTTCGCCTTTGCTACCCCAATTTGCTCCACGCACTCTGATGCAATGCCATCCCTGAATTTACTGACCTCATTTTCTTCCCACTTTGATGTTTACTTTCCAATTCACCCTTTGACGAATTGCTAATCACGAGACTTTGGCAAGAGTTTCCCGACGTGAGCGACTGCTGCGCAGCAGAAGGAATGGGGTGTTAAGGCGATGGTCACTGCTCCTATTGTTCCTAATTCAAAGCCATAAATTTGCGAAATGGAAGGAAAGCAGAGGAGCAAGCACAGACTCAGTGGGTTCCATAAATCAGCAAAATCTGCAGAGACGCAGAGCAGATGGTGAAAATAAAAAAAAAAACTGCTCCCATCTCAATTCCTTGCAGATTAAGTATTGCAAAGCTAAACTGCTCTGTATTACATACGCCTGGTGTCAGTACTGTGCATGAATATCAATATTCTAAGGGTGTTTTGTTCAGTGCCAGGCTCAATCTCCTTCACAGTTAGAGTGAACTTACTCTGTGTCAACTGCAATTTAGTGTCATCTATTAACCTACAGTATGTCACTTGCAATTTAGTGCTGCAAAAGCACATTACAGCTTCTATCCCACAAAGACACACATGGAATACCTCTATATTTGCCTTTTTGTATTCAAACCTGCACCCCATCTTTAATACACTATGTATAAGAAGGAGTCTTTAAAGGACGGGCTGTTTTATTTGCTTGTAGTCTCCGGATGAATTTGATGCATCCTGCCATTTAGCCCTGAGAGCGTTTTTAGTGATTCCCCCGCGGTGCCAAGGACAACGGCAATTAAGTCTCAAAACGGATGAAATAGTACATTTGGATGTATTTGTGAGAGTTTGTCACTGTCTAATTGCAGATGCAAATATCATTAGCCAATAAATTTGAAAGATACATCACTGTGCAATTATGGTAAAAAAAACAAAACAAAAAAAAACAAACAATGGAGGTCACAGCATTTTTTTCCTTATTTTTTTAGCAACCGTGTTGGTAAATGTCGTCACGTCATGACTTTCAGCGATTCTTTTTCCTGAGCTCTTCAAACGAGAAGTGATTCAGTGCGTCTCGGAGGAGAGGCGTAGCGAAAAGGGTACTGCTTCGGGGAGACGCTCTGTCACATTCACGCGCGCGCTCACACGCACGCACATAGTCATAAAGTACATAGATCCACATGCGCAAAGGCATCCTGAGCAGACATTTTCAGGCCTGATATGACTAAAAGGATTGTGGATTTTTGCTGAGAAAAGCTGTTTCTTTTCTGCACCACATTTTGTCTCCCCTTCTTGGGAGGTTATCGTTGGCAAAAACGTGCCCTTGATATGGGTTATAGCGGCCAACTTATACCCATTCCCCATGTTAAGATTGAAAATAGAGCGCTCTTGACCTCTTGCCTTTGAAATTCTTCCACTGTACTGTATTGCTCCCCTAAGCTGTCCTCTTTTTATGCCGCAGCTCAGAGGCTTTTGCCACAAGGCTAGCATTTTCATTTCCCATGCTCAAGTGTTTCTCTGGCCTCCTTCCTTTCCAAGAAGTAAACTGAGTCATAAGTCATGTAAAATGCATGTCCTCATGCAGAGACTCAAGTCATCTGTCACCATCAGGACCAAGTGAAACCTCAATGCGCGATAGCCAATAACGACGTGTCTATAGCTGCTTAATAATTCATAGACCAAATCTTGAAAATGTGTGCTGAGAGCCAGTGTTTTTCTTAGATCTTCTTCAAATGTTTATGTTCCAATAAAGACAGCAAATACCTCTTTATATTAAAATTTTAATTAGATGATATATAATCCTTCCTTTCTCTGCAGTATGAAGCACGCACTGTAAAACAAACGTTAATTAAATGAAAGCCACTATATGTACAGTAGAATCTGGTGCCAGTGGTCAAGTCAAAAAAGATGAGATTGCACAAAATGTACAGAGTCATTCAGCTGTCCATATTCAACTGTTCACTAGATCACTGGATCAAAACTTGGCTTTCAAGATATTAGAAAAAATAGTGGATTAAAGTGGATGTACATGAGTGATGACTTAAGGGAGGATTTGACACAAACTGCATTAAGGCAGGTGAAAAAAACAAAACAAAAAAAAAATATCATTTGTCTTTGTCTGAGGATAAACGCTGGCATCCTGCTTGTCATCCAGATGGAAGAGTCGAGGTTTTTACTTGAATTGATAACTTCATATCGCCAGAGGAGGCACAGGACACTATAGAGCAAACATATATTCAAGTGAATAAGTGAACACACACACACACACACACACAGACAGACAAAGGATTGATTTAAAAAATGTGGGTGTCTATTATGTGAGTTGGAGCAGAGAAAATATTGAAACAATTTAAAAAAAAAAAAAAAAAAAGGCATTACATGCTGCCGTGATGTGAAAATGATTACTGCTGTTATTACTGCTCACTTTCAAAACACAGCAAGACTTAAAATAGATTTTTTTGCAGCAGAAGTGAAGTGCAAACTTAAACATGTGGCCCTCAGTATGAAAACTACATTAACAAATGAACAATTAGCAACACGGATGTGGCAACGTGGTTCTGGAGTTGGGTTACAGTGTGTGTGTGTGTGTGTGTGAGTGCATGTTTGTGCGTGTGTACAAGGGTTGTAATGGGTGTAAATGCATCCAGTACAGTTGCTGATGGCCTGTTAGAAATCTCAGACTCATTGCTTTCATCCCATAGTGAAAATAAAGCTTGACAATATGCATTTTGTCTTGAATATATAGCATAGTTTTAAACACCTTAAGGTTCCATTCAGACAAACTTTACTTGTAATTATCTCCATTTTGGCATCTTACATAATAATCTCTTATGATGCAGCGTATTATTTTATAAGCATGAAATTGCATCACACTTATGATGAAGCATACATTATTATACAGGCTTCACTGTGTACTTCACTGTACTTAACACATTCAATGATACTGCATGCATTATGAGTCCCTCGTACAGTTGCTTGTTGAGATGTGTTTAAGTTATCATAATGTATTATAAGCCCCATCAGTCAACATCTACTTCAAAACTAGTTAAGAGCGTCCACAAGACACTTACTATATGTGGTTATAGAAGCATTATGAATGTATTGTAAGTCACGATGAATGCCCACCAGGCATAACCAATAGGTGAACGATATGATAAATAGGTGTCAGCTCAAAACTGTAGCTTTCTGATTTTGCCATAGAAGAGTTGATGTGATGGCAGGTTTAGACAGGGCGTCATAAGAACAACAGAAATAGGCTTCTTTGCTGCAAACACTTAGTTTGCAACTGTCGCTGTGAAGAATTCTTGCTGGCATGTTCAGATGAGTCTGTATTTAGATGTCAATATTTGTTCAAGGCGGTGAATTACAGAGTGAATTTCGGGAGCATTGCCTAATTTTCTGTTAATGTTCAACATCATTTTGTGCGTATCTGCATTCTTTTGAGTAGGTTGAAGGAGGTCATCACAGAGCTATTCAAGAGACAAAATGTGGAGAAAACTTGTATGAATTCACAGTAATGTTAGTCTGTTTAGAGAAATTATGCCTGAGTGAGGCTCCGACTGCGAGAATCATCTTTTTCTGGTCCGAAAATAAGCTTTGTTAATCCATTTCCTCTTTTGTGACAAGGCTCTGGCTCGGTGGAATTATTGTTTTCATGTGATGTGTGTGTGTGTGTGTGTGTGTGTGTGTGCGGTGCATATGGTACAACAATGCAACGAGGGTGGCGAGATTTGTTTTTGTGCCAACGAGGTCACCGAAGGCTCCGGGAATCTGAACCTCAGAGGCGGCTGAATGGGTTAACAAAGAGCTCGCTGATTAGTGATTAGCTCCCATGTGGGTCGGAGAGAAGGAGTGAATTTACTTGATTCGATGATGAACTGAGAGGAGGTTTGCCTCTTGAATTTTAAACTGATATAATAATGGAGGGAGGTGGGAATAAAAAGGACTGCAGCCAAGAGGCGTGGCTTGGAAGGAGTAATGAATGAAAGAGTAGCCTAGAGGTGAAAGAATTAAAAATGAAGTAGTCTTCCTTATTAAACTTTCGCTAAGCTCAATTACAATGATAAAAGACTTGTCTGATGAACCATTCGAACAAAAGAACATTGGATCGGAGCATCAAAGCACATTTGGTGGAATCTCTCCTGAGCTCAGCAGCACAATGGCAGAATATAATCTGGTGTCACTATCCGTGTCTCTTTAAAATGTGATCTGTTTTCAGAACAGCTGTTCCTTGAATGACTCTCATCCAGCCAAAGGCTTCTACCGTAGCACTTCTTTCTTTTCTGCCCACCACTGTGCCTTGAATATGCCGCGTTGCCTCTTCTCTCTGCCCTACATTGGCGTCACGTCGGTGTGCTGAGTCTGCGAAAAACACCACAGAGGATAGTGCTCAGGCTGGCTTCACCTGGACTGGCCTCTCCATCATTAAAACTAACAACGCCGGCTCCATCAGCGAGGCAGCGCAGAGGTCTTTGGGGATGGCGCACGTGTGTGTGTGTGTGTGTGTGCTTTGTGAACATGAGCGTGTAATATGTAAATGTGTACTAGTCCCTGTCCCCTAAGATTCAATCAATGTTTTTTTTTTCCTCTGTTTGCAAAACATGGAACACTGCACTGGTTGAGTGAGCATCGATACAGGATCAATGGACATGGATGAATTGGTAATGTGTCGTATTTTACAGAAGACTGAACATATACTAATAACCACACAGGTCACCAATGACTAAGGTTATTACGTTAGAATAATTATTCTTTTATCCCTTTGGAAGACCGTTATTTTCCGACACTCAGTTACTAACCCCAGCTTTGAGGCATTTCCTCGGTTAAGGACATTGTCAAGAGCTATTCACATCAGAGGAAACAAGAAGATTCAAGGGGGAAAAAAATGCAATTACAGAACGATGAAACTCGACACAGAGGACCAGGGCTAAGATTCAAAACCAGGACCTTCTTACTGGGAGGCAGCACCAGAATGCAACCATGCAGCAAAATATATTTTTACCTAATCTTGAGCAAGCGTCATATTAAACAATGACGTAATTTAACATCACAGCATGCAGAATAGCAGTAGCATTACAACCTTAATCCATGTATTGGTGTTGAAAAAAATGGCTTAAATGGCATAAATTTTAAATTAAATAATAGAATTGAACTTGCATTAAATTCACCTCGAGGCGCCGCCCTTCGGAAAGGGAAAATTGATAGCCAGTTAATTAAGCCTCAGCAACTGTACTAAACTGTCAATTTGGAACTCTGATTAATAATTACATTAATAACTACAACTAAAATTAACATATAAATAGCGAGTAAAGGTTGAAGGGTTTTGGAGTTGGAGCAGCATTCAGTCAGTGCAACATTAAATAGACACTAAATTGATCTGCATGCATGTTCAAAAAAAAAAAAATTTAAAAGATAATGCAAGTAAAACACATAATATGAAACTGAACTAAAGACCAAAACAACAGGGAGTATGTGTGTGTGTGTGTGCATGTGAGCAAGAGTGTGCGCATGTTGGGTTCATGCTGGAGCTTTGAGTTTCCTTTCCTTTCCTTATGTTTTAAGGCCAAATCAAAGTTTATGTATGTGATCGGTGTAGGATGATGTCAGGTTGCAAAAGAGGAAGGTTAGTTGCATGCAAGATCCGGCGTCTGTGTGAAGCGCAACTTGTCAATCAATCAATCTGATGAATGTCACAAAGGGATCACGACAACAAGGCTCGGACAGTGGAAAAAAACAAATCAATACATGGAAGTCATGGTCCTGATGTCGGAGGAAACCTGGTCACTCCTTTCATCCTCCTCACAGAGTTAGTAGCTCATGACAAACTTGCTCCTGTTGCTTGTGAGGTTTGGCACTAACCAAACTTGTTTGCTCTCTTGTTTGTTAGTGGTGAGTATTTAGTTAACCAGGAATCTTCGACAGGTGCTTGTGTCGCTATGTCGGACAGCGAGCCATCAGGCGAGAGGCGGGAGCAGAAGACGAAAGTAAAGAAAAAGAGAATAAAGGTTGGGTTTTGTTGACCTTGTCAGGGCTGTAATCCAAGGATATCAGGTCACAGTTACAGGAAGTGACTGGAGGAGAGGTGCCACTGTTTACATATCGGTTTACATTTCACAGTAAAAGTTCTGCTTAAATCACATAATGGACAAATTCATCTGCCCTGAGCTCCCGTGGTTTCTACATTTGGAGTTAAATATAGCAGACTATGTTCAAAGTGAATCACGGTATACGGTGGATGATTAAATCATATATGAGATGCTTCTGAATTTACAGCGCCCACCGTGCATCTTCCCCCAGTCAGCACATCGTCAGCAGTTTGATTCAAACACAAATCTGAATGAAACACAAATCTTTTTTTTCCCCTGCGTGGCTCAGGCGGGCTTGTCGGATTTTGTGGGGGTTTTCCGTGCTAAAACGGCATTTCGACGTAACAAACAGACCCACTGTGGGCTGCGATACTTTATTCATAGTTCAAACACTTATGATCCGTCTGTGTCTGTCTTCTCCGTGTAAAGGACAACATGTAAGACGGATGGAAATAATCTTGGCACTTGGCGATTTACTGTTACTCCGAAATCAGGAGAGGACTGTTAATGGAGTGAGGTGCCAGGTTGGCACGGCGCTGGCGGCACCGCACTTGGTTGAGAAAACAAATTATTCATGTTAAGAGACTCAATCAATGCGTATTTCCAATGCCTCTGCCGTTTTTTGATAGAAGGCAACAAGTGTGTCACCCGCTGAAGTGTTTCGGAATTAATTAAATTGGGAATATTCTGATGTATTATTTCGTGCGGAATGGATTGACTTAGTAGGGGTATCCAGTTTTACCCAATTAAGACTGAGATTGCAATGAACATGCAGAGAATGAACTGTATCTGTTTGGCTTCTTGGGTCTGGATGTCTGTGAACAGTAAGAAGAAGAAAAAAAAAAGTCATTGAGACGAAGAAAAAGGGCTGCTTTTCTACTGAGGTGTCTGTTTTGGCTGCCAGATATAATCTTGAACTCAAATCAAAAGAGTTATTGAAACACAACATTTGCCTTTGCTTGCATCTCTGATTTATGATATCCGATCCACAATCATCCCAAAGCATAATATAATTACCCCCGACATTTCCTTGATTGTGTTTGACTCAGTGCAAAGCAAAGCCTGGAGGGAGCAGCATAAAGACCTGTTCTGCTTTACAACTGAGTTTCACATTATTACAGTTGTTTTAGTTCATCTCAGAAATATAATTAGTTCATGTGTCCTTTGGCAAGTCTTTCTTTTATTCACTAGAAGAAAAGCCTACAAGAAGATTCCCTGGATGTTCCCCTTAACCCCGCTCCCTTACGAAACCTCTCGAGTTTTGAGAACCACTTCCGTAATTGTCCTCAACCTCCATCTCTTGTCAGCCCCTTCCTCCATTTCCCCTCCCTCATGTATCCCCACACTCCCCATCTCTGTCACCCCATCTCCCCTAAAAGAGGATCAGGAGAGCGGCCCCCTCCAATTTCTCTCCACCTCTAATAGGCACTTCCTTGTGTTACATGATCACCGGGTGTCAAGATTAAAGAATGGCTACTGCTTCCCAGGGCAGACACAGATAGGAGACAGAGAAAATAGCACTCCATAATTACTGATAAATCGAGCACACTGCCTCCTCTCCTTCCACTTCCTCCCCATCCACCTGGCCCTGATGTCAATGCGAGGGGCTGAGCGAGTTAAGCCGAGAAAAAAGTTGACCACGCCAGCCACTTTCTCTTTTTTTTGCGCTGCTGATATTGCAGTTAAGTTCGGGCAATTCAGGGCCAATTGACTGACTTGGAGCTTTTATTCGCCCTCCAATCGTCTCCTCTTTGAAGTGCGACTCAGAGTCCTGGACTCACATAAGGCGGCTGCAGTCGGAGCTACAATGGCACCAGCTTATACTGCACAAAACTATACCATGCCACACTCTCGACTTAACTGGTAAGCTGCCAGTCTGAACACACAGTCTCGCCTCTGGTGTCTGATGGGGTTGTAACCTACAGAGGATGATGGATGCACAACAGAGTGAAGCATCCCTCCCCGCTGAACGCTACACATGTGCATTGTAAGGGATAGCGGCTGGCATCGGCGGTAAAGAATAGCCAGCTGGTCGGGTCTCCTCCCTCCACAAGGCAGTCGCGATGGTTTGCCAGGTGGCAACCCACTGCCATTGTTTATTAGTAATCCCAACAGCCTTCATGGAAACCAAAGTCGAAGCAAATGGAGTCCAACAGTGCATGAAAGCCTCTGCTGCAGTGAGACTGTTTTGTTCTATCCTGTCAAATAGGAGAGACGGCGGTGATGAGGCATCGCCGTCACAAGCGGTCTACCTGTGAAATAATGAGGTTAATATAGGATGTAACGCACGTGCCAGAAAGCTTCATCTTGGATGGTGTCAATGAGCTAAACCAGGCCCAGCAAACGGGCCAAGAGTGTGTGTGTATGTAGCGCATTAGCCTGATAATCAGACTAAATTGTTATTTAGTTTCACTTCATTCATTCAGCCTGACGTCGGGTTCGCGCGAGCCAATTTTGGGAGGGAGGATTATTCTGTTTTGTCTTGCCAAAAAACGTCGACTGCTATTTCAGAATGCAAACTAATATATGTCAACTTTATGTCAGGAATTATTTTGCTCCTTTTTTTTTCTTGAAATTCAAAAGTAGATCCAACAGTGTAACTGGACTATAAAGTAAATACATTGTCAATTTAACTTAACTTTAATATGAAGAAGCATATATGAGAAAGCATTTTTCCACTTATGAACTCTTTGAAGTGTTTTAGAAGAAAAAATAGGAAAAATGTTAAGCAAGGTGATGAAGATTTAAGCAATTTGATATTAGTAGTAATTAGTATGTTTCAAATCAATTTGATTCAATAGTTTATCTATTTTTACTCGTTCTCTGGCCACAGCTCCTTTTCCACTTTTTAAATATGCAACGTTTGATCCTCTTTACTGAAACCATGCTGACAGTTGACCTAACGCTTCAACTTAACTCCCCTGCAAACTATCTGCGCTCTTGTAGATTGACCTTTTTCATCCAGGATTTAAGAGAAAAAAACTTTTAATAACACTGCTGGGTTTTTTTATGGGCGAAAATAATATCTTTGCCGTTAAGTGCTTTAAAATTCGACTGGGCTTTTTCAATGAGAAGCTTCTCTGAAGTGTCCCAAGGCTGAGCAGTGATCTTATTTTACAGGGGAATGAAAGTTGCATTCATATATTTTTACAGTAGCTTTCCAGTAGTTTTCTTCATTAGAGTCGGTCTAAGATTCGCAGTTCCATCTGCTTCAGTGTCTTTCAGGCAACATCTGCTCGCTTGTTTCATCTTCAGTGGACATTACATGTGGGATTTGGGAGGGTTCAGTTTTAGTTCTTGCTTTTTTGAGATTTTTAATCCCAGTTCGCTCCATCTCAACTGAGAAATACTTGTAGAAAAAGGGGGAAGTTTTTTAACCTTAAGTGATCTGGAAGTATAATAGCAGAAGACTCATCTTCACATTTATTACCTGTTATAATCTTTATAATAATTACATAATTTTAACGACTCCTTTAGAGCTTTAATAACTAATTAAGCCCCTCAAGCTGATCACCTTTTTGGCAAAACGTGAATTAATAACAATAGACTTCGATTGTTGCCTTCAAACTTATATTGATGCCGTCATTATGTATGCACACGGTCATTTTTAGTTTAACTATAATCGTGAACACAGATCTTCAAACATTTTACCAAAACATAACGACTATTTAGAGCAGGCTCAACGCATGCAGGCCTGGGAATGATATGATATTTTATTTATTATCTTTTAATCATATTCTTCATCCTGAGGGAAATCTATTTTATATTCAATAATGTCCAGAACAATATTACAGCCTTGAGGTGTGATTTTTTTTTCTTTCAAACTGTGGTTTTTGTATGCTGCCCTGAACTAATCACATTTAATATGTTTTGCATTTTTGCATATCAACATTTAGATCTCCTATATATTTTCATATATATATATATTTTTTTATTGAACCTCTACTTTCACATGTGTATAGGATGAGCTGCAAGGATCAAAGGCTCATCAGGAGTCAGGAGACATCTGCTAGTGCTCAGATCTGGGATTTCATTTCCGGATAAAGAACGTAGCTTTGTGTTACTGCACAGCTCTACAGACTACAGTATCCAGCTCACGGGGATTTATGCACATCCACCACACATAAAACATATATGCGTGTCCGCTGATCCTTTTGTTGTTGACTGACCACACGTGTGAATAAACCACCCTGAACCGAGAAAAGACTTGTTGCCTCATTTCAACGTGCTTGAAAAATGAAAAATCTTCCTTTAAGCAACACGAGTAGTCATGAAAATCCAACAACAGCCCTGAAACCACATCTGCTGAAAAGACCTTCTGAAATCTCAGTTAATTTTTTCTTTCATTGACTGAATTACAAAACAATTATCGCATGAATGACAAGCTGGCAAGTTACAGACAAGACACAAGGTTAGAAGAGTTGAAGGCGGCGTCAGATGATCACAAATAAGCATGGATCTCCTTTTGATCAATGATTTTTAAGCTACATGTGACAGGTTGCAATGCCCAGGCTGTAAAACTCACATACCAGGAATGCAAATGCACTAATGATTCACCCATCTGGACATTTCAGATTGACATTAGTGAACATGAGGGATCTATGTTTAGAGTTCTAATTAATATACATGTCTGCTGTCGTGGCAGATTTTCAGCCTCAGCCACTGAAAAGATGCTCAAAGCGCAGACGTGCACAGGCACAGGCAAGGTCAGGTACATAAAAATCTATAGGTTGGTACTTTCTGTGAAAGTGTTGTGTCAGGTCATTCATGTGCTACTTCTGGAGTCACTAGCACAATGCCTTTGACAGCACTAAAGTTGCAGAAGGAGAATGCTGCGCTAATCAGCTCTGTCTCTTACAAATTACGTCCATTTTGATTTAGCGGTTGCATTTCTGGGAAACTGCAGCCTGGATATCTTCTACATATGAGGCAAAATGTTTAGCACCATGTTGTACTGTTAATATACAAAACGTGATTTTACAAGATTGATCCTCCAAGATACATTCATGCAAACTGAAGAGGTTAAAAGTTGTAAAAAGAAAGTGATCATGTTTAAAGTTTTCATCACTGACTACTGGTATGAGCCGGGGTGGATTTCAGTTCAATGAATTTTGAGACAAAAGCACGTCAAACTGCAAGCGCGGCTTATCAAAGTGAAGACATGTTTTTTTTCTTGGCAAAGAGTTGAGAATCTATCCAAACTGAGCCAAGGACTTACACCTTTTTTTAGATATAAGCACAGAACATTCTTCAGTCTTTATCTATCAAATATAAAGTGACGGCTTTTTGTCATTCGGATATGATGTAACGGTGACTTTAACATTATATTTCTTCACAGCGAGACATTCAAATTAAATGACAAAATGTGCCATTTGTCCACAACCTCAAAAAAAAAAAAAAAAAAAAAAGATCTGACACCTCTATCTACACATCGACATAATTTGTCTTTACCTTCCAAAGTATAAGTAAAATAAGTCAGTTGAGGATGTAGGTTTAGGCACAAACACAAGTTGCTAAAATAATACTTTGTTAACCTTAAGGTTGGAGGACCTCTGTCATCATACTTCCCATAATAAACAACTGAAATGCAAAATGGACAGAGGTGAAGTCTGATGTTTTGTTGACTCCGTCCACTCCGACCTCCTCCCTCCCACAGACGTTGTTGCTCTATAACAACATGACCTGACCTCCTCCTTTGCTCCTGTCACAATTACTACAGCCGCCAGAGAGCTTTGTCACTTCAACATACGCATACAGTGGCTTGTTTTTGGGGGCGCCTGAAACGACCGATGGGTTAATGGGTCGTCTCCTTTTTCTGGAGGTAAAAAATTGCCGTCGCATTTATGACAAGAGGTGCGTGTTTGAAAGGGGCTCGATGCAGTTCATAATAATCACAAACTTCCGTTTGTGGTAAAGGAAAGCAAATTTACATAATGTGTAGCCATATCTTGTAATCAGTGTCAGGGTGCGTACTCATTTCACAATTAGATTACAAGTGAGACCACAAATTGCCACTAATAGACAAAACAAAGTCGCACGCTGATCCAACAGCAACATATCTGCAATAAGACTATATAAGAAAGGTGAAATTAATGTTTCCATCCCTGCAGCAGCTTAGCCAGATAAGAAAGCTTTTACAGCACCTCACAATGTTATCTCACTCAGATCTGGATATTCAAATCTGATCAGTCATTTGCTGCATTGTCGGCTGCCGCTGCCGCCCTCAGTTGCAAAATAGGTCACAGATGCTGAGAGCCAGTGGCATGAGCCAACAGTGCATTGACTCACCAGCATCGCATCGGTCATGGGTCAGTCTATGAATCTACCCCCCTTCTCCCAAATGACTGCTCTGCTGTTTAATTTTTCAGAATTGAGGCATACTGTATGTGCTGAAAATAGAAACTCCTCCATCCGGGCTTGGTGTTATAAATCCCAGACTATTTGAAATGTTTTAGCAAATGTTGCTGTATGCTGAAAAAATTATTGGGGGGGGTATCTGAAATGTTCCAGTAGGGAGTGCTTCTCCCTTGCTAGTCAGCACTAGGAAGATTGGAAGAGATTAAAACATTCTCTGTAAGAGGCCTAATTAAAATTTTTCTGAAAGATTATCGTCCCATGATTGTTCACATCTCAAAAAGAGGCTTTTTACACAGGGAGCCACTTAGCTGACTCATAGAAATAAGTAAGGCTTTAGATTTGTGTGAAAACTTTAACGGTTAGTGGGATTTAAGAAATCTTTGAATCCATTCCTGATGAGAAACACATTGAAAATTAAGTTATGAATCTAATTTATTGTGATAAAAAAAAATTGCAGATAGATTACAGATGCATTATTTAGAACAGGGGCTGTTTAAAATGCAAATAAATGAATATAAAATTTGTTTGTTTGCATCTTAGAAAATAGACTGTCACATGCAATTTTGTATCGCTGCATTCAAAAAAACAAATGTACTAAAGGATTTTAGAAAAATCACATTTTCTGTCTGGGTCTTTCAGTCATGAAGATGGTCTTTCTTAGAGAAAGTTTAAACCTTCATATGCATTATTCATGGAACAAGTACTGGGGCAAGTTTGTGGCTCTAGTGCACTTGAACATGACCATGAACACATTTTTGGTATTTTTTTTTTTTTTTCATTGCCAGTCAAATCTGATCCTCTCATTCCCTTGAAAGGGGATGTCCAAAACCAACTGCTTGAAATGCCAATGTCAGTCTTGTCTGTCCATAATGACCCGAACCAGTTATGAAAGACGAAGCTTGATACAGTAAAGTTAAAACTCTGACATTATTTTGCTGCTTGCCTATAATTTGTTTTCCACATTATGACCAAAAGGCTGCACTCAGCACATGAATGGGTACATTTACATGCATACATTAATGCATCTATGACTAAGAATTGGAGATAAGTGACATACTATACTGTACTATTTTTCTTCTAATAGTTGCTTGTTTGGGCTAAAGCGCTCAACAAATTATCAATCACTTGTCAAAAAGCCTTGCGGCTATGTAACTTAAAACTTTGGGAGGAGAGAGATAAATTATGCCACTGATGCATCTCTGCAGTGTTTTCGAAGAGAATACAGAGATACTATCCTGAAAATCTGTGGATCTGCAAGAGCTTTTGTTTTCAGTGTGTAGCCTGTAAAATCACTGTCTGCGCGACAGCAACTGGACTGCAGAACCTTGGAAGCTGTGAATAACACAAAAGCACTAAGCCAGAAGGCTCGAGGCTAGAAGGAAATCATTCTCACATGGTGCCCAGAGTGGACCGGCTATGGATTATTGTTTTGAAAGGATGTGCTTTGATTCTGTAATGCTGCAGCAATTCTGATCAATGGCTAAAAGTAGGAAAAATGAAGTTAAAAATAACTGGACTGGATGTTTCTTTTGCTTCTATACAACAAGATGAGCTGGAGAAATGACCAGTGATGTTTACATGCAGCAAAAACATTTTAATGGCAAAACATGCATTAACTGATTTTGGTTGACATGGCAAAATGTGTTAGCAAACAGTGATTTATTTACATTTATTTGGAGTCATGTTTGTGTCCACCTGAAGGATGTAGCTATGTTTTGGTCTCCACCAGCTCCTAAATGAGATATCTGGCTATGTAGCTGCCAAATTGTCCACTATGTTCAGTTACTCTCAAACTTTATCTGTCTGCCATTAAATGCTGGGCAGGTAGCACACAGTCAGTTTTTTTGTTGTTGTTGTTTTCCTCTGAATAAAGTTGGCTGCTGCATCTGTGATGATGAACAACAAGAGTGAACGAAAACTGTCAAACCAAAACCATGAGCCCTGTAGAGCTGAGGGGAGCTGCAGAGATGGGTGGTTAATCTCTGTGGGTTCATCACTACTCACAACCCCTTTGACATTATTAATACAGAAATATTGATTAAAGCAACTTTAACTATACTTTAATTATGCATTAGTTGCCTCAGGTGGAGACTGCAGAATAGAGCAGAATAGAAAAATGTCCTCTGTCAAGAATACACAAACGTATAACATAGAACATAATCCACACATCATTTCCTCTAAAATATATTTATACTACCCACAAAATGATCAAACAGATGAAGGTGAGAAAGAAAATCTGCATAACAATATTTGCCAATTCTTAGTCACAGGATTGGGAACCTATGATATTCTCCCACTGAGAAGACTATATTTTGTTTAAAATACCTCAGACACAACTTCCAGACCCGGAGCAGATCAAATTATATTGCTGGAGGGAACACGGGAGGCAACAGTGAAGCAAATTAAGTTAAAGGTTCTACGTGTAATCGACGGCCGGTGCAGACCTCTGTATTGTTCGGCGATGTGAGAGACCGCAGCACATCAAAACATCCCTCTCTCTCTCCCTCTCCTTACTCACAGCAACACCGGGGCAGAAAATTCAAATAGATGTACAACCGGAGCCATCACCAAGCCAGCAAAGACCGGGGCGGTGTCAGGGAAGATAAATGACTGTAGTTATTACTGTGTTGTCAGAGTTATCATATTTTTAAGGAGTAATAACGGAGCTCCCTGGCAGTGCTTAATGACTCAGGGGTCAGGTTTGTAAAGGCTCAATTTAGCATCACTTTTCTTATCCAGTGTCTCCTACCTGGCAACCGCTAAATGTTAGGGTCAAGAGGCACAGTTTGCAGAGGACTGTGGGTGTTTACTAAATATGTGCGTCTGCTTTTGCATATTGGAGAGCAGAAATCTTCAGGACAAGTATGGGAGGAGAGTTGTTTTTTTTCATTGGTTTCAGTGACAAACTGAAACATACCAGTCAAATAATGCCGGTCATGCCAATAACATCAAGGTCACCAGCTTTGTTTTCTTTTTCATGAGCAGTGTTAAACTGAAACCATGAGAAATAATGCAAAAATTCGCATTCCACTGTGAACTCTATGACTGCAGCTCCTGCAAATACACTTAATATTTAATGATTATATTTTACGTAACGTCATATTCAGGTTCATCAGCAGCCAGAAAGCCACAATAGGCTTTGCTTCCAGGAGCTGAAAGTGCAGACATATATATTTGTCTGATAAATAATAGATTTCACTTTGCTTGCTAAGTGTTGATGTGCAATTTATTTCTTGATTGTATGATAAAATGGTGCTCATGCTCGCTGACTGTGGCCTCCTGCTGTGAAGAGAGAGGAAGAGAAAGGGAGGTAGAGAGAGACCAGACGAAGGCCACTGCATTCAAATGAAGAACTGTGTGGATTGAATGCCTAAATAGTTTTTTTTTTAACAATAAAATTGTCACTGTTTGAGGATGTTGAGGATTTTCTGAGCCTGCTTTCAGCTCCCCTGAGGCTTCGCGCGAATTCTGTGGCTCCAGTAACTGACAAAGATGGTGAAGAGCAGTGGATCCAACTATGAATTTCAAAATGGTCCTTCACAAAACTAAGGTTGCCTTCTCGGACAGTAAGTCGTTGTTTTTTTTCCACCGTGCGCTGTGCATGAGGGTGAGCCGGTGTCACTCTGCGTAAATGCTCAGCTGAAGGGCCATTGTGGAAAAACTGAAACTAAATTCCCTTCTGGAATTGTTAATCAAGGCTTAACGTGGTTTAAATTTTATGGTGCGCAAGAATGCAATTAACTACTTGTGATCAGCCACCAACCCTTTAATTATGAGCCGGCAGGGTGAGACTTCTTCTTTGAACATCATACTGTGGTGGTTAGAGCCATGCGACCTTACGGGACTGATAGCAGCGGTGCAAAGGTCAGACAGCCCCTAGTGGAGGTCAAACGGTTCAGCCGCCTCTCCAAAATACTGTAAGCTCACTCGCATTTCTGTGAGATTTTGTCACATGTCATTACGTGACCCTGTTGTTTGTTTCTGATAAAAAGCAGACTCTTTTTTTCAAACCTCTTGGGAGGCAGCCTTCTGGCCACTACAGCTGCAGCCAGCACCCACATAAAAACAATGCCGTGCCAATGCAAGAATACAAGAAGAGAGAGCGACAGAGAGAGAGAGAGAGAGAGAGAGAGAGAGAGCTGGTGGGCTCTGCAAGAATACTGTTCTCTGTCTACCGCAAAGAGAGTTTCCAAGTAATATCCTTATCTATACACAAGATATGTAGAGCAGCTCCGTGTGTGAAAGGTTAATGCGTGAATTCTATCATCCATTCCTTCTAATTATATTTATGGACGTCTATTTCCTTGCCTTTTAAGAATCGCAGCCACGTGCTTCGCAGACAATTCATCAGTAAGTTGCACTGCCAAGGTCTGTAAAAGGACCTCTGCTGCTGAATGTTCTCTTTTCAGTCCTTGAAAGCATCATCATCATTGGGTCATCTAAAGCCATAACACAAATATAGCTTTAAGCCACTGCTGGCATTTTCATTTTGGCAATGTGATGTGGAATGCCTTCCCTCTGAAAATGATTACATGTTGCCAGCGTTTTGCCATTGAAAAGGCCACCAGATTGAATGAGGCATACTGAATAAGGCAGCTTTTCTTCTGCAATTTCCGCTGCCAGTGCAATTTTCTGCCCTGCATTTGGAGAAGGAGACAGAACAATATTCAAAGATGTATTGACTTGCTGTCGATTTAATGTTCATTCTCAAACATGAAAGCTGAACAGGTATGTGAGATTATTCAGAGCCGGGTGCCACACACACAGTTTCTCAACTCGCTCTGTGAAGGCTTAGCCATACAGTGCTCCACTTCGACTGAAATCTTGCATTGTTCATTGTGGCTCATTCATATGTTTTGACATGAGACTGATCATCTTGTGCTCTAATCCTGGCAAATGCATTTTTTTTTTCCCTCCCCGGATGTATTTGTTAATGCTGCATGAATGTAACTGATTAGGCCCACTTTCCAAAAAAAAAAGACACAGTGACAAACAAAACAAGAATTGCAGTGGCAGTCATGGGAAGTGCAGATAAATGCTTCCGGACCAATTTCAAACAGAAGCCACTTCTCTAATTTCACAGAGTTGGTATCAGTCTCATACACAGTTATCTTGCCTTTAGCCACATAATGACACCTGGTGCAAAAGAGCATGAGCTCCCCTCGCAGTTAGTCAGTGGAACAGCAATCAAAGCAACTTGACTGAGCACGGAGAGCCAACTTTGCCTCACTGGTGACACTCACACGCATGTGCACGCACACGCACGCACGCACGCATACAACAAGCATGTGCACCCGTGGACGCGCACGGCACAGAGAGCACATCAACACAGATCCAGCAGGACTATCTGCTTTCACAGAATTCATTACAGACAGGAATTCATCCAGAGCAGGAAATCTATAAAATATTATAACAAGAAGCAACTCATTCTATATCCAACATCCAGGCTGGGGTGACACTCACTTTTAGTTAAAAGATAATGCAGTTTCCGGGATGACTTGATCATGAATGTGGAAAAACAGAAGCCACGACTGGAATGAATACAAATATTGATGTCGGCTGCACAGTGATCTGCAGGCCTGCAAACACACCTTCACCCCTGTGATGCCATTCATGCATGTGTCTGCAGGTCTGGGGGAAAAAAAAGCCCCCCCTCCTCTCAAAATCCTGAGATCATTGTTTCTGTCTATGTTTTTTTTTTTGCCTCCTTTATGTCCGCACTTCTGCAGCATCGCCTCGGGAAGATGCTGCCTCACAACGTGCAAAGAGGGAGAGAGAGAGAGAGAGAGAGAAGGGGAGAGGAAAATGCAGCCCGATGCACATAATGGAGAGAACAAGTCATCTGCATGCTGTTTGGAAGATGATTTAGGAGATTATAAGGGCGCATGATGGTATTTTGGAATCGCCTCGGAGCGCACCGTCGAACATGCGGTCCGGGCGGAGCTTGCATGCACTTGGCACAAGGGTGATTTAAAAAAAAAAAAAAAAAAAAAAGTGGAAAAAAAAAATGCATCCTGGAAAAGGACACCCCTGTAACATGCTGACCATGCAACCTCGCCATAATTGTGCCATAATAAAGCCCTGCCTCCAGATGCACTACCTCGTGGTCAGCGATGGATGCACGGATTTTTTTTTAAATGCATATAAGATAAGGTCCAAGCCTGGATGGCAAGCACTCACCTAAAACTGACTCTCCCCTCTTAGCTGTATCTGTGGTCCAAGGTTTGTTAGTTCTCTGGCCAACAACTTCTGCTGGAGCATATGTATCCAGTGCTCATGCTGCTGGCGGCTCAGTCGGTGATGTTGGATTGCGGATGATTTGGCAATCCTTGTCATGCTCGAGGGGGAAAAATCCTCGTCTTCTCGGGCATTTGCGCGCAGAGGGATAAAGTCATGAAGTCCGTCAGGATGGGAGAGAGAGAGAGAGAGAGTGAGAGAGAGGGAGAGGGAGAGAAGGAGGGGAGAGAGAGAGAGATCTGGATGGGAGATTTATGCCGACGTGTTTGAAAGTGTTCTTTTTTTTTTTTTTTTTCTCCTCCGCTGTTGGAGCTGTTTTGCAGGGTGGAGAGGTGTGGGATGGATCTCGAGGAAGGGAGGCTGGGATGCACAGACCGAGGGCGAGAGAGAGAGAGAGAGAGAGAGAGAGAGAAAGGGGGAGGTACAAAGAATACAGGCTCGTATTGTGGAGGACGGTCATGGCAGACAGTGAGGGGTGGGTCTGGGCTGGATGAGGCAGGAAGGAGAGAGGGAGGCTGGAGTCGAGGGTGGATGAGGATACAGAGCCGTGTCGTGACTTTTTTTTTCTCTCTCTCTCTGCTGGTAGATCCACCAAAAAAGAGCTGTGGGTTGACCATCGTGGAAATATCGGCCGTGGCTAATTAAGGGAAGCACAGGTTGCGTGAATGCATAGGGATGAGTGTGCCACGTGTGGGCTGTGGGCTGTGCGTGAAACACGTGACTGCACGAGTGTTTAATGGAAACTTGGGATCTTGAAAGTCTTGCTTCTGAAAGTCCCTCATGGGTCCAGATCTGTGTTCATCCTGAATGTGAAACTGGTTCTTGGTGCTGAAGCAGGGTTTAAGATGCTGGTGGTCTCTGTCCATGGTGCTGAAACACAACTCAGTAGACCTCCAGTGTTCATGCAGATGTTCTAATGCATATGTTCACTCATTGTCACAGCTGCCGTTTCATGGCCACACAGACCACACATCTCACTTGCTGATTGACAGGAATGTAGCTTTTGTCATGTGTCTTGGAATTTTAATGTGTTTTAATGACCTCATGAGAAGTTCACATTCTGCAGTGACGCAAAATTTCGCATGGTGGGTTTTTAAGGTTGATTTCACTTTCTCAAAATTTGACAGTTTTAGGTCAAAGTCATAATCAGTGTAAAGGGATTCTGTACTACCTGAAATCTATTTTTGGCTCTGTAGGGAATGCTTTGCAAAAATATTCAGACAGTTATGCAGGGATTTTACAGAAAATATATTTCAACAGGTGAAAAAAAAAAAGTCAAATAAGTTCGGGTGGTGAGGTCGACTCAAGACCCCTGACGTTAGGTTTTAAAAAATCCTCGCTATGTCCCTGATGACTGGGGTATCTTGAAAACCACCTGACATCAGTACTAAGGAGTTGGAAACCTATTGAGACATGGTATAAGCATAATTTTGGGGACTCATCTAAAAACACCTTGCTGTGGAAATATTCCCTTAGATCTAAATCACAATTTATTATTCTGCAGCATGTCTGCATTAGACATTAACCCACAATTACATATATCTGCATGTTGATCAGGACACCTCCAGTGTCGTACACAGGCTGCTTCTGTGCCTTTGATTTTATACAAAATCTACATGTATGATTAACTAATAATACTCGACTGTTATAATGACGCACAGCTGCAAGTTACATGAACACCCGGCTTAATTTTAGCAATTTATGACTCATACAGTCATCATTCATTTGTTGCTTAATGATATGCATGCTACCAGCTTGTTAGTGGCTCAGTAGGTTCAAACCATTGGCTTCACTTAGCGTGTCGGGCTCGCGAGGTGGCAACATTATAACAGTATTTTTTCCCCTCAATTGAAGTTTTAAATAACTTAAATCCGTATTAATCAAAACACCAAACTAGAAGCACCAGTAATTCCCCAGAAATTTCAACTCCTGTGGGAGTGAAATTACTGTCATCATTCTAAAATGAAGTCTAACTCATAGCCCACACACTGTGTTTGACACTGTTTATTACTATTCTTAAGTTACCACACTTTGCCTTTTGTAAATACAGGAGAATGCAGCAAACATGCATGAGGTTTCTGTCTCCAGTATACGGATGTTTTGCATTTTGAAGGCCATCTTAAGAATTTGTGTGTGTTGTTGTTGTTATTTGAGCAAATCCTTTTGCAATAAAGCACTATTGCAACAACTACCACTATCACAAATAATAGTAGCACAAATCTGTCGTCGTCCACCTTAGCATGTAAAATGATGAATAAGAGCGCACGCTGCCGCTTGCTATTAAATATTTACGTGACAAGTTGTGTAACAAAACCTCCTCAGGTAATTATATGTCCCCCTAAATTTAATCCTGCTACCACCTGCTACCTTCCTTTGATACCAGATACTGGAGATCCTATATTCCACAGCTGTGCTCTATTACAAAACCCCAATAAAATATATGGATGGAAGCTCGACTTAATATCAAGCTGGTAGCTTTGAAACTTTGCCTCAAACCATTTTTGGTCAGGTTAAAGGAGGTTGCTCAAAATGTAAGGCTCCTCCTGGGCAGTTTAAAAGTTTTGAAGTTTGAAAGTTGTGCCAGTTTGAAGACGTCAGGGTTAATAAGTAAAACAACTCGGTATGCTCTGGTGAATGATGGGTGGGATGATGTTAGTTTAACTAAGTCTGACCCAGCAGTGTCTGTCACATTCAGAGTGATTGGTTTGAGGAAAGCACTGCAGAGACATACTGCTTCACTGACCGACGCAAAATGATGAAAAGCACATTCTGTATATTACAACTTTATAGATTCTAACGTATTATTTTACATCTCAAATTAACCTGAACCCTAAAAGCTCCACGTTTCCTATCTAATAAACCATCACTTAATGACGGCGCCCGGCAGTTATACATTCATTTAAAATCTTAATTGTAGTCAAAAGTCCAAGCACGTGGAAATGATAAGTTTTGAACCGATTTTGACACCACTACATCCATTGTGGTCACAGGCAGCTTTGCAACTCACTAGCTCTCCAATGGTCCACTTGCAGTCAAGTGTTTGAAGCATCCACCAACGGGCAAAGAACCTGGCGGGACCAGCAATGCAGAGAACTCAATGAGGCTAAATGGATAAATGGGGCCATTACAGAGTCATTAGCCTGGAAGTGGTGGTGACATGTGACAAGTTGCCTTTGCGATAGCAGACATAAAATACTCCAGGGATCACTGGAATCATCGCATTTTATAATTCTATTGGTCGTAGCTTTTAATTTGAAACTTCCACCTCGCTCGTTTGGATATTTCATGATTTGCTCTCACTGAGCGACAGGCGAGTCCCCGAATACCTTCAGCATGGATCTTAGTTGCATCTACAGATATATAACATTGGCAAACAATTCACAAGTCGCTGTCAGCTTATCTATGATACATGAGCCGCTATGTAAGGACAGAGGATTTTCAGTGAGACTGAAAATGTCAGTCATAGCTTCATCAAACATAACAAAACAAGCGTTTTTTTTTTTGTTTTTTTTTTTTTCCCCATGTGTCACTGCGCCTGGTTCAGAAGTGCTGGGGATAAAAAGCTGTGTGTGTTATGTGCATGCTGGTCATGAATGACATAGTGAACCATCAATACCACCGTTTCGATGGATTCTCCTGTCTGAAGCAACGTGCAGTGTCTGTGTGTGTGTGTGTGTGTGTGTGTGTGTGTGTGTGTGTTGGGTGATGAAAAGCAGAGTGTCGGGAGGATGCACATTTCCATCTCCAGAGGGGAAGTGCTGGTGAGAAACTGTTGGCAAACTAAAAAGAAAGTGGAGGATTAAAAGAAGAGGCAAACAGGCTGGAAAGAAAGAGAAAAAAAAATTGGCAACAAAGGAAGGTCTATTAATTATTTGAAAAATGTGATTTGAATTCCATTGTGTGCCACAAAAATCACACAAAAAGTCTGTATTTCGAGGCTGCAAAGCCCCTTCTGAACAGATAAACACAGACTAACTCACGATCTTCCATTATGACTGTTTGTGCTTGCTGATTGTTGGACAGAGACCTGGTGAGCAAACAGACTTATTGGGCTTGCGTTATAGCAGGTGTTAGAGACAAAATGAGGTGTTCTGTCGTTCCGATTCTACATCACCTTTCAGACAAATAAATTCAGGGTAAGTGTTCCCCGCACTGGGCCGACAGGACGGCAATTTTACAGATATATGAAGGTCTTATTGGTGATTGCGGATGAAGACGAAAATCAAACTCTTGAAGTGTTATTTTCTGCAACATCATACACAGCTGCTTGTAAATTTCATGTCCCAGCAGCAGTGGGGTCTAACTATTTTGGAATAACGTGCTCAATCGCTCAATTTATATGTCAAATGGTGTGTTCTTTATTTTTTCAGCATCACTGCTAAGAAATGTGGTTCATCCTTAACTGGTTTGTTTGTTTGTTTGTTTTTCTTCCTTTCAGTAATTAACGATATTGAGAAATGTCTTGGACAATGATTTCAAGGTCGACGTCAAAGGTCAAATCGTTCATTGTCATGTGCACAGTTAAAAGAAACAAGTTTCCCTGTACAATGAAATTCTTCCTTTGCCTTCCACTATGATCACCGTTTTGAAAAAAATTAAGAATGCAAATAGAAATTAATAAGATAAAAAATATAGAATAAAATTAGAAATAAAAAGATATTTACAGGATATTTACAACAACATGGACTTTTTGACTGTAAAAAGAGATACATGTGATTTCAGTGGGATTTTAACAACCAGGGCTGTTTGTGGAATCCATTAAAGATGCAAAGACGCAATCTTTGAAATCAAGTGTTTGGAGACTTAGAAGAAACAAATATACAAATATACAGTACATGAAAGGACTACTTTGTTTAAAGACTTAGAAGAAACCGAGTGCAGCCCACAGAGATGAGAGTGTGCTGGCAAGAAATAAAGTAAAACTCCACATGGGTGAAATGTCTCTCCAAGTCATATGTGTTAAATTATGTTTTTTTTTCAAAAAGTCTTACCAAGGTAGAGTATGAGCCTTTCTCACAGTAACACCTTATTAGCCCCACAGCTAACTGTGCAAAGCATACTAAGAACCCAATTTATTTGCATCACCTTCCTTAATGACTTCTTGTAAGGAGAATTAAGGAGCGGTATGCCAACATGCATGCCATTCACTGCCTCATTATTGGTGAGCATGTGCTACTTTATGTCAAATATTACCAAAGTTTGTAACTCACAGCCTCCTGGGAAATACCACTGTCAAGTAAAAATACACTTTTATACTGTGCAAATTTGACTCCATTATCCACATAACTACAGTAATTGTGCCATATTCAACACCAGCGCAGACACAATACCCTTACAGGAGCTAAATTTATCTGGACTGTAATGATCTCATATCAACCTCCTTGTAGGAAGCCATGGGCTGAATCTTCCTCCTAGCTGCCCAGAAGACTGTTAGCTCTCGCTAGATTGACAACCTACTAATGGCTGATCTCTAAGGCTCAGGCCACAGAGATGGTTCTACCCGGTGTTAGTACACGCTGTTGCGGAAGCCTGTCACACTGTACCCAGACCTCTCCCTGCCAGGGCTATGAAGGAGAAGACAGATGTCCAAATAGCCAGCAGGTCCATCAGTCATGAGGATTTTTTTCTCTCGCAGGGCGAGGGAGGGAGGGTCAAGTGGGAGAAACACAGATGAATGAAGATGACACCGTTCGAGCCTCTCTGCCGCTCTAATGAAAAACAAACTCATTTTCAGCAAGTTTTCTGGGTAATAAGCCGGCCAGCCAGCCACATCCAGACAACAACTTTTAAAAGTATCACCTCACTGTGGAGGCCACCTCATGAAGCTTCCATTTCAAGCCGAAAATACAACTCCTGAGTGTTTGAAAAGCACTTAATTGTGGAAACATTTCAGCATGTGGTGACAAGTTATTAGGCACAGATATGACTTGGTTGGTTTAGGGAGACATTGTGTTTTGGGTTAAAATAACTTTGCTAAGTGTCAGAGTTTTCTTGTCATGGTGACAATAGGAAACGTGAATGTTTGGGAACAATTATTCATTCACAATCCCTTTTAAAGTACAACTTTTGTTGACCCATCCATCAAGCCTGACCTCTTCCTTACACAGGCTTCGGCCTTTAATGACGTCACCTGACTTCTCGTCATAATTAATGAGGCCGCTCGAGGACTTTGTCACTTCAACGTAAGCACATGTCCTTTTGGGTCACTTGCTGAAATGGCTGATGCTCTCTTACAAAAAAAAAGGAGGGTGAGGAGAGGAAATAATGAGGAAGTGATGTCCTACATTTAAAAGGTACAGTCTATGTTATGTGAAACGCATTCTGACACAGTGTTAATTCAGCACCAGGCTGTAGCTCACCCTATAGTTCAAACGTAATTTCCAGTTGATGACACACTCAGACTGGTTCAGGTACAAACATTCACAGACAGTATCTGATTTCAACTTGAACTTGTTCTCATGGTTCAAAGTTCTAATATCTTTGGCAATAAACATTTTAAATGAGTATTTTCTTTTGGTCGAGCTCCACTGTTTTAAATCACACATTAATAATCTGTGTGTGTTTGTAATAAATCTCAGTTAAGGATTTCCGACATTTATTGCTGAGAGATTCTTGTAAAATGGTTTTAACACAATATGCATATCAAAAAGTCTCAAAGAGTTAAATGTGCAACGACAGAACGGAGCTGCCGGACCCATAATGTCTTTGGAGGAGCTTCCGAAGGACGTAATGATTTTATGACTAAACAGTTTAATACCTGCTGTAACAAAACCACAGATGTCAGCTCGCTGGCTGTTGTGTTTAATGCACAGAAAGTTTTGAAGCTCAGTGACAAGGACCTTGAATGAGGTATATAATATGAGTGGTGCTACAGGTAATCTCACCGCATGTGGCAGTGTTGCAGCCAGTGTGTGTGTGTGGCTGCTCAGCATGCAATAACCATATTTCTAATTGCCCATCTGGCACGAAAGCAAAGGACTGAGCACACCGCAGGCGCACGCCATGTCACAAAGTTTAGCAAAGCATAAGCAAAAAAACAAGTTCTGGGCCTTCCTCAAAAACGTTCCCGAGCACCGGGTGAGATTCAACAATCTGCCAGCGTTTTTGAAGGACTTTGCTGAATTCTTCACAGAGGACGGTACTTGACTGTTGGAGTGTTGCCTCTTAGGCTTCACTTTCGCTTCACCATCGACACTGACTGTGTCATTACATCCACTTTTCTTTTGTAATCGCTGCTTTAAAGTTAGTTTCTGAGAGTCACCTGAAATAAGAATAAATCATAAATACGGGTTTGGACATGGTCTTAACCAGTGTATTTACATGGAAGCTTGATGTGCTACTATGGTCAATTTCATTAGACATTTGGTAGCTCTAAAACCAACAAACAAACAACAAAAATATCATATGTTAATGACTAAAATGTGGAACTAGTTTGGAAAGCCATACTAGCAGAATGGTTGGTCAGTCAGTCCCAAATGAAATATCTTAACTATTAGATGAGCACGTTAGCCTGCTGACATTAACATTTAGCTCAACCCGTGCCTACTTACAGCCTCACAGAGCTACGACCATAGCTTAAAGCATTGTACTAAATCACTGTATTAAAGCAGTGCAAGGGACTGTGTTGCTTCAAGTATGGAGGAGACTTGAAATACAATGTAGGAAGTCCAGTTGGTGTAACAGATCCATGAGTCTCTCTCTCCGATGCCAAAACACTGATCACTGGTTTATAATACTCCACCGCTCTACAAAGTTAGCACACTGTCAATCATTTAATCCTTTCTACTGTTTAATTTGTGCAGTGTAGACAGTAGAAATATGGCGTTCACATTACATGGTAATCGGGCAGGAATTTATATGGTTTATAATAATAATTTGCAATTATTCCAAAGCCATAAAAAAAAATCTATGTTTCAGGTGTCACTTGTGCAAATGTGTAAAGCTGTAACTTTGGTAAATTGTGAGACGATGTGCAGAATACAAAGTTATAGCACACATGTATTATTATTATTATTATTATTATTATTATTATTATGTGTTATTATTCTGAGTGTTTAAGGATAATTTCAAATATGCATCACAGAGGACAGAAACCTGCAACGCTCTCTGTAGGTTGAAACTTGGAAGTCGCAGCAGTTATTTGGTGATTAATAGATAATCATAGAACAGGCACTGTTGAATCCAAACTGTTAACCATTCAGTCGCCCTCACAATGTGAGACACCAACCATCATCACGTGGTGGATCTCCGATAGAAATGCGGGCCAAATTAAGGAAGAGCCCAACTCGTGTAACTGCTGACTACGAGGAATTCGCTCGGCTCTTATTGCTCCTGGCAAACTCTGTAATTTAAACAAAAAAAAAAAAAAAGTGGGCTTTGTTTGTTTCTGGCTCCAGACAGAAGAGAATAAACATATGCAATAGGATTAGAATGGAAAGGAAAACAAAGCAGCCTTGAGAGCAGTTGTTCAGTCTAAATAATTAAGAAGTGATTAGGATGTGGCCAAAGGCTGTGTGATGGGCTCAGTGGCATGCTGTGGACTGGGCTGAAGCTCTCCATTCGCAAAATATGCATTGTTGTAGCCAGCAGTGAAGAAATCGCATGCCTCCCACTTTCCCTTTTTTCTACTTGACAGCAACTCTTACTGTCCTTAGCAGTGTCTTTTTCCTCCTAACTCTCCCATCTCTCTTTCTTCATTCCTTTTTCACATTATATTTTGCTCCTCTGCACTTTTTCATGTGCGTACCCGCTCATCATTTATGTATCTACGTGCCGCTGTGAACGCTCACATTCCTCAGCTGTGGGCACTTTTTGAAGTACACGTATGATGCTTTGTTTTCACATTCATTTTGATCATTTCATTTCTTGCCTCTCATTTGTTAAAACCCCGTATATTTTTTGTTTTTTGCAGTGAGTCTCGGCTCTTCCATTGTGAAATATCTGCTTTTGCTAATGAAGTGCTAATTTAAGCTGTGATGATATTTTAATCACCCTGAGCAGAAGGAGAGCCTGTAGATGCCTGAGCCTGGCAGGAGTTTAGCACATTATTGAAGCTTTAGCCCCAAGTATATAATAGTTTTAGTAGATTTACAAGTAAAAGACACGTACAAGACTCCCTGTCTGTACCTGTGTTTATTCCCAAATTTGAAAAACACCACATACACCTGTGTCTCATTACAAATCACAGCATGAAGGCAACAAGCAAAACAGCACATTCGAAAAGATTTGAACAGTAAATCAAACTGAAAGAGGAAAAACAATATTGTTTGGAGGTTTGAGTTCTGAGATCTGATAAAACATGTGGCAGAGTGACAGAAGGTCGGTGAGACGGTGCATTCTGTGCCTTCAGTGTTGTGTAATTTTAACGAGGTAAAGACGACACGGTCTGATTACAGTGAGGCTGGAAGGACTGGAAAGCACATCAGCATGCACAGAGGTGGTGTCAAAGAAAGATGGGAAGTTGAGGGAACTGTTTCTAAGCCTGAAAAAAGGTGCGGCACAAAGGCCCAACAGCAGGTAGAGACTTTATGCCAAATTGATTACAAATCAAATAAATGTCACAAGAACATTCCTCGGCATTGTTTTACATTGTAAGATATATTGAGCCTTTGATTTAATTGAAGACTACAGGGGAAGGTGGTGTGAATAAGTGTCAGCACATGAGACCTGCCTTACTGGCTGCCAGCGAATGTCCCGGTCCACACAGACGGGGTTTATAACAAATGCGGCGTTGAGGATGCGGAGGGAAACAACACGAGCTCTAGCGAGGCATCAAGGCAAAGCCATCTCCCTCACGGTCTGTTCGACTACAAGACGAGCCATATGCTTCGCTGCTGTGGCGTGCTTACTGTGGGGATCAAGGGTCTGTCGCTCGAGCGTAGAAATATTTGAATGAGGCCGGACGATCGAACTGACCCCCAGGCGTTAATAATCAAATAAATAAATATTAGCAGCAAGTCATCGCACACAACTATGAGTCTCTCACATGTAGTATTTGTGTTTTAAAATAAGAATCAATCCATAATGTTTGGCTCTCTGGCTTTAGAGCTTGAAACTTGAAGGTCGCGGTTTGATCCCCAACACTGGTAGGTAAAATCTGGGTAGGGGAAAGTCAAAGAGCAGCGCTTGCCCCTCCCTTGTTACCTTGAGTAATTAAGGCCCATAATCCCCCAGATTAAAAGATCAGACTGTGGTTGTACTGGGACGCTTGAGTGTGTGTAATGCAATAACAGTGTGAGTGTGAAGGAGCCTTTCTGGGAATCTCACCTGGTTAAATAAAAGCAAAAATCATTACAGTGCAGAACATGATGAAAGAAAAATAATAGCCTATAGTTAATATGAAATTCCTGGCTTTCTAGTTTCTCCCCATAACGCTCGAGCGTGTAATACGAATGTGCACATATCTGAAGCAGATGTCTGGAGGAGAAAGAGTTCACACGTACCAGATAGCAAACAACATGTCATAAATATTGACATCTCATTGTGACAGCTGCAAACTCCTAGGTTCCTGTCTGTATCCCCTCAGCAAACACAGACAAATATACACACACACACACACATGCACACACACCCCTTTGTGTCAACAGATGATTCTGAGTTGTGTTGAAAGCTTGTACAGTAGTAAGAGCGACACTCTGTCTTTTAGGGAAAATACTGACTGGCTCAAAGAGATGCTGGATTTGCTTTCTGGGACCTGTTTGAGCTGCCTGGTACTCCTGGAGCTCACTGCGTCGAGCATCTGGAGCGAAATATACTGTAGGATATACACAGGACGGCGTTGGCATGATTATGAGGATGTTGTAAATCTACAGAAATAGCATGGGAGCCTCATTTGCAGTTTCTTACAGTGTATGTTTGCAGTGTGATAATGTGTAAAGACAACACATTTACATTCAACCCACAGACGTGATGTTCGTGTTAGTTGACCATTGTTCATCTGATCTTTGTCTAATTCGATTAAGTCACTCGATAACATCATCTCCCGCTGCCCCCTTGCACCACTTGTGTCGACGAGGGTCCGTGTTACGGAGACTAAAGCGCCGTCTTAAACGTGAGTGATGTCCGGATGACAGCTCAATCTCATAAACAACTGGGATGGGCTCAAAGTTATTGAGCACAGTTGGTGGGGCTGCGAGTGGCCAAATCACTTCATCACATGTGCCAATCTTCCTCCAGCTCTAATGTAATTAGTGTGGATCTCAACTGCCGGCTCTGGCCTTTTGTTGTTTGATAAATGTAATTAGATAAAATGAGCGTCAGTAAGCTCGGGCCTCACGAATCTGAAAAATGTGACAAGAAAGTCATTGTCATTAACAAAGTGGAGGAAAATGTGCTCGGCCCACTTCCCTTGAAGTGAGGTTAAAAGTGCATGAAGGCACACATACACGCCTGTTTCCATATGGTTGATAAAAATGTGAATATATGATTAAACAAAATGTCTGTACACTTGCTAAAGGTTCCTAAAATATGGCCTGGCTCTTTGTACATTTTAACCCTTAGTGAGACAAGAAACATATTTCTGGCGATTTCATTCAGTTTAATCACCTTTAACTATAACTAACATTCAATAAACCTGAATTTATTAATAATCTTTTTGGCCACTTGGGGGCAGCAGAACCCGCTGTCAACACAATATTGACATATTATCACCGTGCACATAAGTTCATATTGCAAACGTGTGATTTACACATCCAGCTTATTCAGAGCAACATTAGCACTCATTTGAGTCCAGTGTTCACTCTTTCTATCCCTGGTTGCTCACCACCAACTCGCTTTTCCTGAAATCAGCTGCTGGCCTTATCAGTACACGACACCACGAGAACAGTTAGTTTGGATCCAAATAGTAAAGTTGCAGGTTGTAAAACCAAAATTTGCTGAATGTCATGTAGAACTGAGGAGAAATTCAGAATTGGGTGATAAGTCTCTCTTGTTTAATCACTATGAACGACTAGTTTCACATTACACATTTGATACAATTTTTATGTAAATTTAAAAAAAAAAAAAAAAAATGATTGTAGCAGCTTTAAAGTTGATGATTTAATGCATAATGCAACCTTCATTAGCCCAATTTCTTCTTCTATTCCATCTCATTCAGGTCTTGTCTAAATGCTCTGTTTTTTTCATGTCCTTCAGCTTAGTGTTCTTTATTTATTGCTTCTCCTTTCACCTTTTTCTAAATCGATGTGGTTTTTTTTTGGAAAACAGACATATGCCTGGATTAACATTTGGATCAGACAGCTGTGATAAAGCAGGAAATTTATAGAACTATTGCAAGGCCCATTGAATATTTGGGCTTTGATGACGCTCAGCTGATGGTCCGTTCAACCTACTGGGGGGGGCCTTGGGTAAAAATCAGGTGTGGGTCAGTTCACAGGACGGACTCAGTTTCAGAATAACACGTGTTGTCAGCTGGTTCACACCAAGTTCGTATTTTGTAGGTGTAGTGTAACGGAGGTAAAGGAGGATTAGAAAAGCAGTATGAACTGAAAACACCCGCAAGGAGGGCGTTTGGATCATCATAGAGCAATCAATAAATTACACAAATGCTGCAGAAGGAAACCATCTGACTCAAAATGACTGCGCATGTTGAAGAAAAGCACAATATCCAAAAAGTCCTGACCGTGCCAGAAATTGAAGTAAGAACAGAGGCTGGTTGTTTTGTCTCTGTGTAATGGTGGAAATTGAGATGAAGTCATTTGAGGTTGTGTAAAAAAAGGTTGTGTAAGCTGTTATTTCAAGCTGTAAAGGGGGTGTTTACTTCCGAGTGTGAAGCGAGCGAGATGGCGGTATAAAGTGAAGTAAATGATTATACAATAGATTAACTCAAGTTGGAAATTTATCACCACTTGCATAAAGATGTGGAAGTGACTCCAAGAGGAAGTCAAGTGGTATTAGAGTTATTGATGCATATGGCACTATTAGTTACCTAAAATATGAGTCTGGGCACATACAGCAGTATGAGGCAGGAGAGTCTACGGGGAAGTCTCCACTCCACAGTAATTTACACTATGTAAAACCATATGGATAGAATAGGCACTTTGGAAAATGAGCGGAAAACCATATGGGTAGCTAATGTATCTTTTGTCTCTAAATTACTGCCAACAGGAGTCTGTTATTTCCCTCTGAATGACATTTTTCTTATGTGCAAGTGCCAAATCCAGCCGTGATACGGTACATTCAAAGCTGTTCCTGAGGATTAATTTGACTGGGTGGATAAACCTGACTGTGCAGTTGCACAGATAGCCAGCAGTGATGTTGGAGGGTAAACAGTGTGTGAGGGATGAACTCAAAATGATCCCCGAGCAAGATAGCACAATTATATCCCATCAGAAATAATGCTATGCGGGATTAAGCTGATAAAAAGGTTTATCCTTCAGTCTAACGCAAGCAGCGCAACATGATTAGCATTTGTGTGATCTCTATATTAATATCATTTATTTTTCTTTTTTTCCATATATATTCAGTTATCTGTATTCACGCTGGGATTGGCAGAAAGCAGCCAAAGCTTGTGAACTACGATCACATGCAATTTAAGCAAAACTTTCTCTTTTTTTAACTCTCAAATTGTAGGTTTTTAAGCACTTCAGTCTGGCTTTAAAGAAACTAAAGTAACACACACACACCTACTGTCATTGTGTCTGACTGACTGGAATCTAAGATCTGTGAATCACTTTGTCTCAACCTAAATGAAGCTAGCGTGTCTGGCAAAACATTGAAACTCACATTCAATTACAAATCGAAGCGTGTGACCATCTTTTGGTTTGAAGTTCTTTAGTCAGTACATTTTTTTTTTTTTTTTTTTTGCCAAAGCCAATTTGGATCCTTACTTGAAGTAAACACCTTTTTTTTTGTGACATTCCTTGAGGCGCTGCTCACAATTTATACCACTAACAAGCATAAATTACACCGGGGACTAAAAACCATTTGGCTCTCAATGAATTCCTGCTTTTGCAGTTTTGAAAAGAGAAAATTGCAGCAGCATTTTCCTTAGTCATTTTGCATTTTGAAAGGTAACACTCAAGGATGCCAACACCGTCGGCATCAAAAGACTGAGACTGGAAATGTTGAATAGTCACATATGAGACACATCATTTCGATTCTCCACGAATAATGTGCGTAACAAGAGTGACAGATAATTCTCCGTCTTCTGAAAGTCTTTCATGGGAAGACGCTTAGTCAGACCCAGCATTTAACCAATCCAGTGGCATGACAGTGAAAGAGGAGGAGGCAGCAGGACACACACAAAAAAAAGAACAGAAAGTTGAAGGTTCACAAAACAGGGCAAATTTTGAATTTGCACATAAAGAATTTATTTGAATTGATAGAGAGTTATTTTCCATCCTGACAGAGGAAGAGACTTGATCATGACTTTGTGACAGTTAACCACATTGTAATATATATTTGAAAAAAAAAAAAAACCCCAACATACTGAACCAGCACTATGTCGAATTTATATGCCATCCCGCTTTAATCCAATGTTCAGATCACACCCGTGTTTCATCTTTATTCCTCGTCTTCCCCGCGGTATATCTAAATCCCTCAAAGCCTTTGTGCTACCTGCCTGGTAGGAAGGCAAACATCCCATCCTTTCCATACTGTTTCACAAACTTTGCAAGTGCTGCCTTTGTCCTGTTACGTGTGCAGAATCCTGAGAACGCTGAGATAAGGCTGGGGACATGAAATACTCAGCGCCAGCCTTGACAAACATTTCATTCAAGTCTTTCTCAAATACCTAAGGGATCTGTTTGCATTGGTCAGTTTGATTGTGTGTGACTCTTGACCACTATAGCGTGAGTAAAAAACATCTAATTGCAATTAAAGGCTTAAGACTTTGGTTCTTCATCATTATGCATTAAGTACAGGATGATTAACCGTTAATCAAACTCTAAAAATGAGACAATGTTCGAAGTCAGTAAACACCCGATTTACTCAAGGCTGTTACGACCCCTCCCTTCCTCCTCCTGCAGGAGCTTGCAGTCAGGGAGGGTCATTAAGGTAATGTAGTGGCACCTGTGTAGGCCTCCAAGGCTATCAGTGCTTTTCATTACGCTAACTTATGCTTCCTCGTGTCCTCCCGTGAATCAGAACGTGGAGGCTCTTCCAATCCCTTAAATGCATCTCGAGGAGCCAGGAGAGAGGAGGCTTCTGAGAGGAAACACAGGTGTCTCCTAAGTGGACGCACTAGGTGACAGGTGATACAGCCGTGCAGCACGTCATAAGTAACTGATGTCGCTTAACCTATAAGAACCCAGACCCATTTCATAAATTACGGGGGATATACCACAGAGCAAGTATATCATATTTTATAATATTTCATTCATTTCATATTTAGATTTTATATAATAGTTTTGTTCATCATATTTATATTTGACATTATGTTTTATGAATTTGTTCAATAAATATGGTTAAAAACAGGTTAAGCCGGAACTGTTAAATGGGTTTAAAATCACCTTTAGTATAAAAACAAACTTTTTGAAATTAGCTACGACAGGTCACACCACCATTTTTGGGGAGATCATGTGACACCACCGTCACACCAGGATGTTTAGTATATGTTGCTTCGGGACTGTATGAGTTAAGGTCAAGCATGAAGCTGTATAAGGAAGAGTGTAGGGCCTTCAGAGTGTTTCTCACACCTGTGTCACTGTGGGTTCTTGTGGGTTAAGACGCTGTGGAACCAAGGGCTTCTCGTTTGGCAGCTTCGGCTGCTCACGTCCTCACTGAGAGGAGCTAGGATGTGAGGAAGAGACGTGAGTGAAGGAAGTGAGGAGACATGTTGGCATGATGAAAAGCACCCACATCTCCAGGTTTTGGGTGTGACCATTTTGCTATCTTCAACACTAACACATCCCTCTCTCATCCATACATTCCACTCATTACTGATGCACTTCATCTCCACACCCCATGCTCTTTGTAAATAGTTATTCCTAATAAAAACCTCAATTGGCACTTTAACCTGACTCGTCTCCCCTCTTTGTCACACGCACTGAGCCGCTTTGAGACAGGGCGAGCCGAAACATCACGCCGCGCAATACAAAAACTCGACAATACATCTTACGGAGCTGAGAAATGGATTGTAATATCTAGCTGAATCTTATCAGCTGGCGATGTGAGCTGCATGTCGGAGAGGCAGAGCGTCATGTGCTGCTTGTTTTTGAGCGTCAGTGTTCTCTCTCTCTCTCTCTCTCTCGGTCCAAAACAATGAGCCAGCTGCAAGATACAGATAAATACAAAGTGAATTTTCTTCAAGCTCTGACTTCTTGAGAGGTTCTTCCATCTGTGTTTTTTTGGCCTTTCAGCTGAGTTTGCCTGACTAACATTTGCAGCGACAACAACCCACAAACTTCCACCGATTCTGGCAAAAGGGTGGCGGCTTTGCGGTGAGGTGTCTCCCTTGATGTTACCACTAGGTGTCACCATTATCAGAAATGTACAATTCTTAATACATTTTCTACTGAAACCTATGACCAATTTTTTGGACACTTTTTTTGAAAGGTGACACTGAAAATACAGTTCTTGCACATTTTATCTAATACAGAGGAAATATAAAAAAATAATCAATTGTCACTTTATTCTTAGACTTTATCTAAAGGATCATGAATGTGTTCCATTTTAATGTATTTAACCTCTAATGTGAAGCAAACTCAAGTCTAAAGCACACATGCATATTTAATATTCTGAAATACAGTTAAACTCAAACCTTTGGCCTAATACTTTATCATCTCATTCACTGCAGTCTAAGTTAATATTTCTGCCTTGTTAATCTTGCAGGTTTTTGTTACGGTTACTCAGTGGAGACATGTTTCAAATTATGATGAAATGAACAAAAGCTTGGTTCACAAATCTCACCAGTCAAAAGTTAATTGTGAGGGAGTTTGTGTGTTTGTCCCCGAAATCACATTAGGTTCATTTCTTAGAGCTGTCATCACCCCCGTCCTCCCACGCAGCGTTATGTCTGGCCAGGTGGCAGCATCGTTCTCCATTGACTGCTTTGGAATAATTTTGGACCTGGTCCTCATTTTCTGACAGTAACAAGAAATGTCTGCGGAGTATTGTGCTGTGGTAAACACATCATTTACAATGACAATATTATTTTTGCACATCTCCGGCTCCTCTGTTACATGTATCTACATTTAAACTTGATAATCACAAACCTATATATGTTGTATTCTTAAGTCAAGTTAGTGCTTTTGTTGCATGGACTTGCACTGCATTGCATCTCAGACGCTCGACATCGTTCCCCTCAAATCATCTGCAGCTGTCTGCGAGTACACACTGGACCAGTTGCCCCCCCTCCTTGACTTTAGTGGCAGTAACAATCGATTTATATGATCCATCCTGCCCGCATGCCTCGCTGCAGAACCGGTCTTCATCATCCAGAAGTGCATGTTCCAGGTTGTGCGTGACGGATGAAAACCGGGAACCTCTGCTGAAATTGCTGCAGCATTGCACCATAAGCACCTCTCTATTTGAAATGAGAAAGTGACAGAGGTGATTTATGAGACAACGTAATTGTTGCTGCATTACTTAAATTATGTGTTGCATCGTTATGAACCATCCTCCTACCTTGAACCTCCTGTTTCTGCTGTGGTGGATTCAACGTCCTCCAGGTCTGGTAGCAAAAATGCATCCACCTCCAACTTTTCAATGCTCTGCTCCCACTCTACGGGAAGATCTTCAGCTGTTTATTCAGCCATTTTGATGATGTGCAGTGTCGCATTCAAACTTGAGAGGGACTAAATGATAAATTAATGTCGTGTAATTCCTGTTGAATGTTGAATGTTATCGTCAATTGTAATGTAGAGAGAATTTTGGGAAGAAATATCTCGTGAACACTTGCCTTCATCCACAATGATTTCCTTAAAAGTGTCTATCTACGAGTGTTTGAAGGCAATAATGATTTGTCTGTTTACCTGCTGGAGGATAATTTCCTTCTGGAACCATACGAGAGCATCCGCAAGCTGCTCCAAATGCAGAACAGGAGTTGCACCGTTGCATCTGGCATGAAAACAGTGGACCAGTGTGCTCCGCGCTCACGCCATCTCCACAACAGAGGACAGGCTGCCGAACATTATGGACGACCAGCGTGAATCCCTGGCACCCACCGACGATTTCCAGAACTGTGGCGGTGGTGCTGGGGTTTGACAAGACCACACCGAGTCTGTCCTGTTTGGGGAGGATGGGCCTGAGCGACTGAGACTTCTAGAGATAGAAAAAGCAGGTTTGCAGTTTGCAACTTTCCCAAAAGGGCCATTTATTGTAGCTCTGCCATAAGATCTTTTGTAAAACAGTTGAAACAAAGTAGAGATATAATCCGACCGTATGTAAATAAGTTACGTTTTCAGGCAAAGAATCCATTTTTAATACAGATACTAGCAGTTCTATAAACTTGCTGAAAGAAATACTTTGCCTCCAAACTTAGTCAATTAATTTACTCTTACAGGTTTAGGTATAAGATAAAATGAAAGGACATCAAGATGATGATGAATAAAATAAAGCTTACCTCTTCATCGATTCACTTACAGGAGACTTTAATGAAGTGATCTCTGACATTATAAACTCTGAAGAACATTTGGCCAAGTCATGGTGCCGTGCCAGTGTTCTCCATCCAACAAATGTCTCTGAGTGTCTTCCGCATCCGTAAGGGATCCATTAATTTTTTACTGGGCTCAAGAGAAACTCGACTCCCTGAAATTTACTCGCTCGCAGATGAAGGAGGACAAAATAACTCTGGCCTCTTCCCTAAGGCCGCATCCACAGAAAAAAAAAGCACAGCCTTCTCATTAGTTTGACTGGGACCGCTCTGTTATCACATTAGAGGTGGCAACACCGAGGGCTTTGCCAAAAAAATGCGGGGCTGTCCGGCAAATGTGGTGCGACATCATCCAGCAAAGAGTTTCAGTTGTAAATCAGATGTGTGCAAGTAGAAATTCATTTGTATAATAGAACGTTGTATTTTCACGCCGCAACAAAAAGGTACAAAAATTGGTACCGTGTTTCCAGAGAAGCACAATCTTTGTAAATCGTTGTCCAGTGTTTTGGCTTCTGGTGAGCCTTCAAACTCGTGGATCTATTTCTCCAAGTGGATTTCCTGCATTGTATTTCATTGTCTCACTGTTACCTGAAACAACACGTTCCCACCAACACAGCCCCTTTAATTTTTCAAAAGCCCATTTTCGAAAAACCCATTTTCTCAGACAGCTCCTTACTTTGAGCGAATGGGATCATACCTTTCTGCCAACAGTTAGAGCAGTTTTCACATTTTGGGTTTTCTGTGTTTTCTGTCCTTGTCGCTGCTTTGATGAAGGCGGGGCTCGGTTTGGAAGAAGATGATGTCACGTATTTCTGTGCACCAATAAGGATCTAGCGACATATGAATCAAAATGTGATGACATTCGTGAGCTGCTGTCAATCAAATATGACAAAAACACACCCACATAGTCCTGATGAAGTAAATTAGTTGAGTGTTGGAGCGTTACATAAAAACTTTTTTTTTTCCCCCCGGAAATGTTAACTGTGATATTTGCTTATTTAATCATGTTCGGCCCAAATGCCAACAAAGAGCTTTGCAATACAGCATATCCATTTCTAAATGTGTGTGCATGTTTTTACTAAGCAATCACATTTTTACCTTGCACTGCTGAGTGCACTGGTTTGTCTGAACCAGTTCTAAAATCCCAGCTAAGCCACATTAACCAGTGTTTAATTACAGCCTCTGATTAATTCTTGCACTCACACACAGATTAATTTGCTAGAGTGTTAAAAGACAATGAAGCCTTTCACCTCAGCATATTCGAATATATGAAACATTATATCACCCTGATATTGAGAGGCTATTTCATTTGTGTTGCATAAGCCCATTAGGTAACTACACGATTTGTTTGTTTCACATCTGATTTTCACTTAACTAAAGCTTAAAACTAAATGAAAGTCACTGACCACAATCAATCTGTTTAAGTTCTCAATTACAATGCATGTTCTGCTTTTTGTTGTACTTAAAACATACAGCATTGTCTGGGTACAAACTGAATAAATGAAAGGCGGGAGAAAATGCAAATAGTCCTGCGTGTTAGACAGAATCGAGCAAATCCATCCTGCAGACTCTGCTTCAGGGGTGCTTTGCAACACAGGAAGAGATATATTTGTGACTACAACTGCGGAGGTTTTATGAGAATATGAATGCTCACGGGGGGGGGATCTCCTTTTTATTGCATGTGCATGCGTGGTTGTGTTTGTGTGGAAGCATGACTGGCATATGTAAGTAAACATTTGGGTGCTTGCAGCAGGAAAGAACGCATGTTGACAATTGTGAAAGCTTCGGGTATTCTGGTTAGGCATTCCCTTTAACACTCAGGAGAACCTGAATGGTTTCAAGCCTGCTGCAGTAATGCATTTACAAGAGAAGCATCAGTCATAAGCGTTATATCTCAGTGCGACTGCGGCCCATTGAACAACATCTCTGCACCACAGCTTGATCCATGGTCATCCCTCCCCCTTTCTGCTCCCAGTCCACTCTCTCTCCCTCTTCTCTCCACACCTGCCCCTCCAATCATGGATGATCCTGGTTGATGGTGACTTCACCAAGGCCAGTATTGAATGCATTACTCAAAGGGTCAGATATCGGTGTCAAGTCATACAGTCCATCTTGCGGTACAACAGCTTGTTAAAAAGAAGAACACGGCGCAGTTGTTCACGGAGGATTGCAGATTTTTTAAAACTGAAAGGTAATGCAAGTGGAGGATCCACTGCAGCGAATGAAAACACTTTGTCCTGATAGGATGACATTGCTGGTGTATTTTTATATTTCACATATGCATATACCTTATGCTTGGATTAAGACCACATTATTATTCTGAATAATTTTCAGGTGTGACCTTTAGATAATGCTGAATGACCTTTAGCGTACTGGCAAGCCTTGCTCTCTGGGTAATCTAACCAATCAACATTAAAATCATTTACCAGGTGGGGGGCTGATAAAGCTTGCCTAGCTTTGATGATACCACAAGGGCAGCAGCAATTTGCAGATACAAATCAGAAAATTGTTTTGCATTAGCAATTATCCCTGGGTATTTGCAATTGCCCCGGGGGGATGCAGAGAAAAAATATGATTATATGCTATATACTGCACTTCAGTCAGTTTTTAATTGAGGGAAAACTGACATTTAATTAACAATTGACCAAAAGGAAATGAGTTTTATTGATTTGTTTGCTAAGGGACAACATTCATCTGTGCATGTGCAGCTCACTAGTTCAGTCCTTGGAGGGAACAGACTGAGAAGGAGTTGTTTATCAGCAAATATTACAGCCGACATTTTGAATTCTATGGTGAACATTCAATATGCAGACAAGTGGCTTCAGGGAAGAGAACGAGAAGAAAGAGAGAATTTACACTCAATTTATAGACTTGATATCCTGACACATAATAGGACAACCATGTCATCACATGAGGACATGTAACATGTGACTCTGCAATTTCAAATTATCTAAAAAAGACAAAACATCTTTTGACTATAATCCGAAAGAGAAGCATTAACATGGCATGCTCATAATCTCAAACAACATTCAGTATTTTGTTGCTGAGTTGCGCTCTTGTGTTTCATCTGCAGTGGCAGATACAGAAAGCACACGGTCAGCAATAGCTCTGGAGACTCAAGGTCACACAGGTCCCAGGTAACATTGCTATATTTTGACATTTAGAACAGTTCTGTGCAGTCGCAGCTATGATATGCTAATGCATTATGATCTGATTGTTTGTTTTTTTAACTGGAATTAGATTTATGCAATTCGAGGATTGAGAGGCAAACTAGAAACAGTGAGAGAGCAACAGAAATGGATTGAGTTACTGAAACAATGTCAATGCCTTTTGTAATTGATTGTGTCCTCCATCAGCAACAGACAGTTCATTTTGGTTTTTTGAAACGGAAAATAAAATTTTGTTTGGGCCAGACTGATGACAGTAATGATCCACATAAGGTACATGTAATTTTAGTTTGTATACAAGATGTACTTTTTACATATTAAATGCAGTTTTTATGTGTAAAACAATTATGAATTCTGGTAAATAACAGAATCCAGAGGGCAAAGCTGAGATGCAGAAACACTGAATGAAGCAGCTGCAATTCCACCCGTGCTTTAACTTTTGGGGTGAAAATGTGCAACAGTGGAAAAAAACCACTTTATTGCTTCTCGTGCTGGGTGGACATTCTGGTCAGATCAACAAATAGATTTTTGATTGCTGCATTTCAGCAAACACTCACACTCACACACACACACACACACACACACACAGACACACGACTCACAACTACTTGTTAGAAGGCTGCTGGGTGGGTGGCAGGGATGGTTCATTCCAGATCTCCTCACTAGCAGAACTGTGTGGGTGGAGGAGCATGTCTGGAGTATGAAAACAGTGCCAAGGTTGTAGCTCATAACGCTGGGTAAACACATGGCAATGGCACACAAGTGCTCAGGCACCTACACATGCACACACACTCGTGGGGACACAAGCTACCCTTCAACATAAAAACACAGGCCTGCACACACACACACACACACACACTAACTCGCCTTGTCTTTTTCATGTCTGTGTGCTGGCAAGATGCCTGCCTTGAGCAAAAGCATTTTCACCACCACCACCACCCAGCCCCACGTCTGATCATTACAGTCAAAATTAACTTACCATCCCATGGCCCCAAACCTCCTGTTTATCCTCCCTTTAATTTCTTTCACCCCCCACCTTCTCTGCGCTGTCTAAAGTGCTGTGAGCTACACCGGAGAAAGGTTCGTGGCCTAGAATAGAGCTGAAGTCATAATAAACCTCCCCTCCCATTTTATTACCTTGGCCGCATTTCATGACATTGATATGTTGTGTGATGCGCGGAATTAACTAAAAACAGCCGAGGGAGTGTGAGAATAAACACAGCAAATTAAAAGTAAGTAAAAATGACTGATCTCTTGTCTCTCTCTCTCTCTTGATGGATCTTGAGCTTGTGCTGATGAGACTGACAGAGCCGCTCTGACTCTTGACTCACCAAACTAGTTTCAAAGCAGCCTGCAGTGCGTGCAGGGTGTGTGTGTGTGTGTGTGTGTGCGCGCGCTTGTCTTTTTATGTATGAGTGTGTGTGTTTGCATAAATAAGCAGTCCAGTCATTCATCATGGTTTCATTTCTCAGCTTCATGAATAATGTCAGTGTGTACGCATCCATTTGATGTCCCCCAGTACAGGACTGCAGTGCAGCTTGTGAGATCTCTATTCACTGTAAATCAAAGTTAATCAATTAAACTGAATCAATTGACTGCACCAAATGCCATGTAGATTTTGTTATACTGTGCATCCCACTGATATGGAAATCAACAAGCATGTGTTTGAACATGTATTAATAAAGCGACTGTTGCCAAAAATTTGAACCTCCTTTACTCATACTCGTGTAAAGTAATGGGGCAGTGAAACGACTGAAAATGTGCATCTTGAACTGAGTTTTAAGTGAACGATCTGAGGAATGGAAAAGCAATTTAGAGTAATTTAACAACAACGCTAATCACAGGTATAAATAACATATGATGTAACAGAAACATCCCCAGTGATCCAGCCTATATTTGAGCCGAGCAATGAATGAGACTAAATAAACAAATTAATAATTAAATGAAGTCCCGTGTGAACTGGCGAGACCTAAAGAACCGCCGGGCCAATTAGAGAACAAAGCCGATACCAGAGCTGAAACAATTACTTGATTAGTCCATTGACAGAAAATTAATTGGCAACTATTTTGAGAATCGATTTATCATTTAAGGCATTTATTGAGCCAAAATGCCTCCAGGTCCAGCTCCTCCAGTGTGAGGATGTGCTGCAGTTCTTTGTCTTACATGGTAGAGCAACTAAATCTTTTGGGATTTTGGCACGTTGCCTGAAGAAAAAACGAGATACTTGAAAATGTCAGCTGGTGTTTCAGGAAGTATTTTTCACTATTTTCTGAGATTTTATGGACTAGAATTTTTTTTTTATGAATATTTTAAGGTAGACCAGAGCTAGAACAATATTTTTTTATATAATTGTTTTTAATAGAAATAGAAAAAATATTATAGATATTAAATATTATTTAAATTGCTTGTTTTGCCCAAAAACATTGGTGTTCAATTGAAGACACTGTACGAAAGCACCAACTTTTTCTTTCTCTTGATAAATGACTTTAACTTAAAGTTATTGGTGATGAATCTTCTGTCCATCAACTAATCCATTAATATAAGGCAAATGAAGACAACACACTTTTTTCCTATTTTAATAAATAATTTTTTTTTTCCTTGAATGGCTTTTTTAAAGATTTTAAATCACAGACTAAGGATGACTTTTTTTTTTTTTTTTTTTTTCTTAGCAACAACTCACATAAGAGAAATCCACACATGGCACCAATTTGGCCACTTTACTTCACCAGCCCCAGAATAGCGCTGCACTCGTTCAAGACATGGCAAGTCAAATGTCAGCAGCATTGAAAGCAGAACTCCCTATTTTTCCCTTCAAACGTTGGCGTCTGTCAACTACGGAGACAGCACGGAGATTGAAAGCATTTCAAAGAGGCGAAGTTTCCATATGTCCTTAGCAAAAAACAAGCTCAACTTTGAAAACAGCTCGTGCTCAAAGCGAACATCATTTGCTCAAAAGACTGAAAAACAAGACAACCAATGTCGCTGCAATATCAGGATAAAGCAATGACAGACGGATGACAGCCCTCAGCTGTCTTCACATCCCGGTTTTCCTGCATCCTTGGGTTTGAAACCGAAGAGGAAAAAAAAGGGACAAAAAAGATGGATGGAGTTCAAAGATGTCTGACAGATGGAAAGCGGAGATGCGGGGCTAGCCCCTAGCAGTCGTAATTAAGTTGCGTAATTGCACAGATAATGAGTCAGTCTGCCTTCAAGTCAAAACACTCCATGACACACAGCAGAGAAGACTTTGTCATTCGCCTGCCGTACTGCAAATGTCATTCTGCAAAAAAAAAAAAAATAAATGTTTTAGTGGTGTCTGCAACCAATGAATCAAGACCTTACCAAAGCGGTGGCAGGCTTCATGTGAGGCTGGTAGACTGATACAGTCCCCACGCTTAGAAGTGGAGTTTCTCCCTGGGCACTGCACAGCGGCTGCCCACTGTTTCTAATGCTTACAACAGGGCGGGTTGAAAGCAGAGAGCACTATACGTTGTACTGCATATGACAATAAACCAGCTTTGATCTGCAGCGTTCACACTCTGCCTGTAACTCAGGGTTTGTATTAGACCATTACGAGAAACAGCCACCTAAAACTTATGGAGAGCAGTCAGAGAGTGTGAAGCCTGTTTTATAGACACTTTCCTCACCAGACGACAAAACAGGCGCTGCAGTTACGGCTATCCACTAAATGGCCAATACCCTAAAACACAGAGGGAGTAAGGGTTTAGCATTTGTAGAGTCAAACAGAAAACACATCAGCAAGAAATATGGGTCTGTTCATGGCAATTGCGTTTGTTAACAATGCAGAATACACTGCAGAGAGCACAGAGACTTACTTTACAGCACTTGGCTCCTTTCTGCTTTCGCCAATGCAGGTGCGAGAGGTCAAGGCGAGAGACGCATTCACGGTAAATCTTTGCCTGGATTCGTAGTTTATTAAGCTGACAGAATGACACGGTTGAACAATCTGAACTTGTGAGAATACTTTACACTATTATCGATGCCGTGCAAGACAAAATGTGTTTGGGGGAGAGTAATGCGTCGAGGTCATTAACGCACCGGCCGCATCAAAGCCAGAGGCTGCAGAAAGACGGCGGATCAATCAAAGCCTCGACTTAAATAACCTGGCACTGAACTCTTCAAATCTGAATGCCATGTTGTTTTCACACCGACGTTCTGGTGAAAAAGGAGGATGGAGACAGCGAGTTTCCATAAAGATGGAAAACTGACTGCGGCCAGCATTCGCTCTACTCCACTGTGCACTTCAGGCCATACCAACTGCACTCTCAGCTTTCAGCCTCATCTCTGTGATGGAGGTATCCACTGAAACATGCAAGAGCTCATTCTCAACTCTTAAAAGCATTTGGCTCCGAGCGCCGCATCGCATGTTGCTCGAAAAACGCCGGGCCCCCCCGCTCCGTCTCATTCGGCTCGTCTTCAAAAAAAGAAAAAAAAAAAAAAAAAAAAAAGGCACTCAAAACACAAGTTAAAAGATGAATGCACATTTTGATGAAGACTCAATGCCCAGAAACACAGCCTTCAGCTTTACTGATGCACAGAGAGGGAACGAGTCCAAAGTAAGTTTAGGTTGTGTGTGTGTGTGTGTGTGTGTGTGTGTGTGAATGTTGTGTTGCCTGATTGATACATCAGCATTAATTCATCCTTTAGATGGTCTTTGCCTTTGGCTGTTTGTTGTTAATGGCATTATACTGGATCTCATTTGCAAGTGCACCTGTTGTGGAGCCAAACTCTTGTCACTGCAGCTGCAAAATCTTTTAATTTTCTAAAGCCCATCAGTCATCAGTCAAAGTGGTTCGGTTGCCGTCTCTGCCTGATGGTTTTTTCTGTCGCGATTCATGTTTCACATTTTAATTTCTGCATGACTTGAAAGTCTCGTAGTTATGTCACTCTAACTCCGACTATGAACAGTCAGCCGATCATTTTTTGAGATAAACAAGTGAAGTAAAATGTCACATTTCTATTAATTCAATATTGAGGAAAAACAGAACACGCTCTTGAGTCTGGAATCTCTCAGCGCCCTGTAACTTGTGCAGCGTTTGAACCGAAATGTATGCAGTGAACCGCTGGTATTCTTTCACAAATGCGCTCTAACAAGCATTGGATCTGACATCAGTGACAATGGCCATACATCCTCTCTCTCGGTAAAGACAAGGAAACAAGTCAGAGACTCCCCAGAGGGCACATTTGTTGCAGAGGCTTCAGACTCAGCATGTATCAGGATAAAAAATGACTGGAATTCCTCACTCTCTCATCTTGACACTCATGCAAGACATTATGTATGTGTTTACGACATACTGGAGGTAGACAGACACCATGTATGAGCTTTTAACAAGTCTGTAACTTTCTCTCTCTCTTGCCTCTTGCATCTTATTTAGGATCTTGATTTTTGATCTTATTTGATTGAATTAGCCTCAGCCCTGTCAGCAACCTCAATACAGCCAAGACAAAGACGGTAAAATCATGTCCTCAACATAAAAAGCGATCCCAAGCCTACAGATATGTTCCAAGGATAATGTGAATATTCAGGGGATAACCCATAAGACAGCCTGCTCCTATTCAAATACATTTGGGCTGATTTTTCTAAAAGCATTTTGATTAGATGCAGTTATACTAACTTCTCTCCATTCCTCATTGATGTAAGCAGAATTTATGATTTTGTTTTTTGTTTATTGCACACTTGGTAGACAGGAAATCTAACTATTGGCTTGAATTTATTCCCATTTTAGTTTCCCATTTGTAAACTATAGTAAGTGAAATACCAAACAAAAATGTTGTCATTTGATGTGTTTCATTTTACCTGAGTAATAGTTCATTTAACTGTTTGTGCGTGCAAAAACCTGTTTTCATAGATGTACATTATTTTTACTTAGGATCAGAATACGATCCTTGTTTGTTCTAGATAATGCACACTGTTATTAGGAAATAGCATGATTCATATTTATTGATTATTTAGATTTTCCAATTTTCTGTCTAACAACAACCTTTTCTGCAGCTTTAGACAATATTGCTAAAATAAATGCATGAATAAAAGCACGTAGTTTTGTCATTTGGAGGATTTTGCAGTTCCAGTTTCCAAGCCTAGTTTTGCTGAACCACGAATCCAGCGTGTTCATAAAACAACAGGTCAGAATATCTCGAGGCTGCTATGTTCGATGTGTCAACTTTCAATTCAGTCCACTTGCAGGTGAATATGAGCATATGGCGCTTGAGCACAGACTTCATTTATATCCCTTTATGAACAAAAACAGTGGGGTATTGACAGGACAGGGTATCGGGCTATAACATGAGTGAGTGCTGACATGGGGTTATACTAATGATGCAACGCCTGTGGCATACTGTCAGGTCTGCTGTGGGGCGGGGGGGGCCAGGCCTGAACCCCGGGCTGCTGATGCCGCTGACAGATATCGACTTCTTCTGAAGCTGGGCCTTGTGTGGATGTGTTGGTGATTACCATGTACTGCTTGTTGACATGTGGAGTGTGTCAGGCATATTCAGAGGTTTGAGGCCCCACACCACGACACTCTGAAGTGGTCTTGTAGGCTAAATATGGCTTGGTTGGAGATGGGTTCCTTTCATTTTATTTTCCCTCACCATCTATGTGCGACGGCTGGAATATATGTTCTCATTTCCTTCAGAGCTCATGATGTGTGTCTGTCTCACCCTTATTTTTATTCTCACTTCCATCTTCATCCCTGGCTACTCCATTAAGAGACTCGACTGGAACCAACCTTATCTTGTAAAACTATGTCCAACTAATTTGCTTTGGCTTTTCACATATTATGGTTTTTAATCAATTAAACATACATTGAACACATCAATATCAACACTGCACAACGCTGGTCACAAAAACACCGCTCGGCCACACTGGGCACACACACATAAATAAAACATTTTTTAAAACATTCACACACTTTGTGCTGGCCAGAACAAACACACAGCTGTATCACTAAATAGGTCTAAGCCGGGGCCAGAGAGCCATTTGGGCCAAACTGCCCAAGTGCTTATCGAGGTGGTTTGACAGCCAAAAGCCAGGGTGCCAGTCCAACACATCTGACAACAACGTAAGTGAAAGTCAAAACGATACAAGGGTCAATCGCGGACCCAGCATTTCATCCAACCGACAGAAATTCTTGCAAATATTAAATATACTGTAAATCACAGCAATGCACAAGATATCACACAAATAAGCTTTCAAATATTGCAGCTGCGTACAGATGTTAGTTCAAGAACAAACAATAAAGCAGTTCACTTCACCCACTCAGAGTTCAACGCTCAACCAAACTATCACTTCACGCAAGAATTTCCATAAGATGACAAACGAAAAAAGAAATTCTCTCTCATTAAACAAACCTCAAAGAATCTCTGAAGCCAGCTTTGGTCCTTACCTGCACATCTGCCAGCGTCGGGCCTGATGGCGCTGAGTGTTCGAAGACTGAGTTAAGCCAAGGTTTGACTCAGATGTGACAGGATGAATGAACGGCCTCTTCCTTGTGGTCAGTCTCACCATCACACCTGGGGACAAAGTATCAGCACAGGTAAATGGATGTCCGTTTGGATGAATGAGTGGGTTTGTAACATTGCTGACTGACATGGATGTATACCAAAAAAAATGAATGATTTTAAAAAGTGGCAGATCATATTAAGTTGCAGACACAACCTGATACATTTTTTTCTCTCATCCATCATGGTTGTATAATATTACTCTGTGAAAAGGAACAGCATGTTCTGGGTCAAGCCAACTGCTGCACATTTAATTGCAGGCCATTTTTTTTTGTTTTAAATGATTGCACCCCTTCTTTTCTGAGTCATAACTCAGTCAGACCAGAACATGCAATGCACTGCTGGAACTGGCACAACTTACCCTTTCCAGTAATATCTGTATTTCAATGTCCATCGAGGATAAACATCCATAAATCCACTTCAAAATCATAATAAAGAAATCCTTATAACTTCAAACATGCCTCACAATCATTTCTGTTTTCTTCAGGAGCAAAATAAATCCAGGTACGCTGTCTATACAGACATCTCAACATCCTCCAGGAAAACAACAAGATAAGGATTTTTATTGGTAAATTTACATTTATGAATGAAAGAAAATACCAACATCATTATCTAATTCATAATAATAATAATAACAACAATAATAATAATTTGTCTTTAAAATCTTTAAAAATATCATCAACAAATCTGCAAAGGTCTTGCCAGGTTTCCTTGCTGTGAAAACATATAAAACTGCTTCTGGATATTCACTGAAAGAGACATTTGTGTTCATGTCTTTTTTAAATTCCTGCCTGTAGTGACTGGCAGTTTTTTTTAAAATAATTTTGTAGAAGGACCTGCTTATATAATACAGATACAAGGAGACCGCCTACATTATAAATACAACTTGAATTAAAGGTCAGGCCACGAAAACCAAACCAAAATGTAATGAAGAATAAAATTTCAGATTGACAAAAAAATGCTTCACCCAATTAATTTTTTTCAAAAAAGGTATTATTTAGGGTGGTAAAAGCTTGGAAATGAAACCCTCCAGATTCCTAATTATTCATAACACTTGAAATAATATGCAAGATATTTCCAGATAAAGTTAAAAAGCATCTGGTCAACAGCTTTTACTGTCAAGATGCAGGGAAAGCGCTGCATGTGTGAGCCAAGATATTCCCCAAGCCTTAGTGATTAAGACTCTCTTTCAAGGACGGATCTCTTTGCAACCACTCATTCAATTTCTTTTCACTTTTTTGAATAATAGGAGTTAAGTTTAAAGAACATCTCGATTTTTCGGTCTTTAGAAATAGAGAGCCGCCAATATGTAACCACTACCTGTGCCAGAGTCATGAGAAATTTCATTTCAGCCCCAACTTGATCTTCAAAAGTTGACTTTTTTTGAAATAAGACTCTTAACAAAAATCTGTTTTAAGTTGTTTTTTTGTTAAAACAAGGCTTTATGTTTACAATTATATTACCTATATAATGGCTGATCAAAAAAAAGGGTAATGGCATTGTTTTTATATTATTTCAATTAAAGAGAAGATGTAAAGGAAATCCATCTGTTAAGTGTTGTATATAGTAAAACTAAAAATCAGCCACAGCTTGTTCCTGCATTCCTCTTCTGGAAGATCTGCCCCAAATCTCAGGCTGCTGTCCTGCAGGACGGGGGCCACCTTTACAGCTTCCCATATAGCATCTGTGCAGACCTGTGAGGTGAACTGGAGAATAATGCCTCTGGGCTTGGTGACATTTCGCCGCTGCATGGTGTCGATGGTGTCAGGCAGGACAGCTTGACAGATCCCGATAGCCTTTCGCCGTACATCTCCCTTCTCCGATTCTTCGTCTCCACAAAGCAGGTTCCATCCCCTGGAGTAACTTTCCAGCCCGGAGATCCTTTGCCAACACGTGTCCTTTTGACCCTCCTCCCTGACTACGCTTTTCTCAAGCACGCTTCCCCTTTCATATCCTTAATTTGTGCACACTGACCGTGCTCTCAGTGTTGTCAGCCCTTGTACATATTTATCAGTGCAGAAAGAGGCAATTACAGTATGTCACTTGAGTTGGCTTGCTCAGAGCTGCTGCGTGTATACAGTACATCACCCTCTTAGAAGTTGAGTGACAGGCAGTGGTGCAGACTCATCCATTTCATCTTCTGCTACAAGAAGATTCGAGGAGGCAGCGGGATAATCATGGCAGCTGTCCTTTAATAAGTTACCAGCACCAGCCGCGTTAGTTTCATCTATTTTAATCCTTCTGGAGCTCTCACCTTGATTTGGCATTTGAACACTTCTTTTGCTGTATTTGGTTTTGTGTTTTTTAATTTTAAAAAAATCAAGTATTTGGTGAATTTGAAAAAAAATCATGAGGGAACCTAGACACACCTTCTTGTTTGCATCGCCCAAAGCATGATGGGAATTGTACTACCCAAACTCAAATCTTCACAAATGTAAGACAAAGAAAGAAAAAAACTTTTGTTGTTTCTTATTTTTTCAAAAGTATGAAGTGATAGAAAATCCCAACAACGTGGTTCTTCTATACCTGATATTTGCCTCTCAGTTCATCATAACTTATTCTGAAAATAATAAAATATGACACGTGCCTTGTTTAGATATGTCAAAGCTGTAAATAAAGGAAGAAAACAATATGCTGTCATGATTATCAGGTAACTATGTTTGTCATTAACAGAAGACACAGCTACGATCTATTCACTTACTGGCAGTTCATGCAATAACTGCATTGTATTGTATTTTATATTTTCTCCAGAAATAACACACAATATAAAAGGTGGATTCATGGCCCTCCTGCTGTGGGACTTGCTCTTTATTTAATTCCAGCGGTGAAGTGAGATAATGACTTCTTCCCGATATAGACTAGCTGTGGGGCTTCTCAGCATTGATGCTTCCTTGACACTGACACCTTTGTAAAATAAATGCCTCCTGGTGGTTCCAAAGTGACGGCTTTAATGTTGGCAAATATAGTATTTTTTTTTTCTTTCAGGTTAGTCAAGAGGAGTTGTCACACTATGTAGGGCGGCAAGCCTGATGTTCATTAACAATTTATGTATTGTTGCTTATCAGAATATTTAAAATTCTGTACAGTTTGAAAATGTGAATTTGCTGCAACTGTTGCAACTGGGATTTAATGGGAAGAAAACTTACAGAGTCACAAGGCAGGCAAAGGTCAAGGAAGGTGGTCCAGACAGGCAAACAAATCCGAAAGGGAAGAGGCAAGAATCAAAATCCAAATATCTGACAGGGACCAGGTAACACAAGAAAAAAAACTACTGGAGAGAGAGCAAGACACTGGGAAAGGCTGGAGCACTTGACATAAGGTGCAAGGACGAACTGGCAGAGAGAGACAGACTAGATACACTGTGAGGAAAAGTTAATGAGGGACAGGTGAAGCTAATAAACAGTCTCAAAGGTGGGAAACTCAAGGGCAGGAAGTAAAGTTAACCAACACACCTGAGGACAAACTCTTTCAATGCAAAACAGGAAACTAAACTAAAACCATGACAGACACTTGTTTGTTATTAACTGTCAGTTTTTCTAATCCCCTTTTTTAAATGATCTCATTCTATTTACATCTTTATACAAATCATATTAATAATTTTAATGCCACCTTTTGTGTTACTATAATTTTACCACTTATTATCATATTTATTATCAAGGGTCGCCAGAATATTACAAACACCTTTCAACATGATGCATCACAGCTCGGGAGACAAATTACACCTTCTGTAATGACCGAATTGAATTACATTGACAGATTAAAAAGCTAAAATATACAGTAATAAGTTTCTAGGACGGAATTGAAGTCTTGTGTATAGTAGTAAATTTCTATATTTTTCCAGCCAACTGTCAACTATTTCTAAAGATATTTACAAGTACAACAATATTTTTAACGTTTTAATGATATTCAAATTTCTAAAAATATTGTCTGCAAGTCAATATTATTCCAGCCACTTTCTACACAATTTGGCCAGCAACAGCAACAGACAGATAATACAAATATGCTTAGTATGTGACAAACTGTCCTCGGATCTGGTGCCTCCAAAACTTATCCAGCGATAACAGGCTGGAGAAATTAATGGGATTTTTATGCAAAAGAGGGATGAAAGATATCTTTTTTCCGAGACATACAAAAAGAATATTAAAGAGGCTGAGATAAGAGTTCAGATATTGAAGTCAAATATCACATCCAAGCAAAGCTCTCTGAAGAATCAGTCGGCCATCTGAGCTCCATTCCCTGTGGTGGCTAAATGACACTTGAGGACCAAAACTGGGGTGGTGAACCATGAACGAAAGGTGCCCTCTGTAACAGCTGGTATGAAACCTCGAGGCTTTGTTACACAGTGAGGTGTGTATTGACAACATATATTCTTTCCCACTGTGTGAGGTTTATAACGTAAAGTATAAATTCAGCTAATCGTAGTTTTGTATCGTCACTTCAGATTCTTTGACTCTCTAAGAGCTGCTGCTATTGGGTAAAATCCCAAGCACATACGCAGACATGAAGATTTTCCTTTGCACCCCTCAGGTCCAGTCCTGCATTATGTAACAACTGTGGTCTGCTCCCAAGAATCAGGTAATGCCAGTGGAGCAGGAGGCCTGAGTCTTAGGCCGGAGTTGGACTTGCTTGATGCCACAGCAGGGGATGTTTGGCCAGAGAATCCTGGTCATCCTCACCAAAGAGACCTGATCATAGTTTCAAGTGTTGGCAAATGTTCTTTGGCAGCTGACTGAGGGGGGAGCTCCGCCCTCATAATCAGACTCCAGGCCTCCCAATGGGGAGGCAGGAGAACTGATAGGAGAACCCAAGATGGAGGGACTCGAGCCCTCTGACTCACGCCCCCCATCAGGGTCCCCTGCCAGGACGTCTGGGAAGTTGCTGCCGAACATTAGCTTGTCCATCTCAGTCAGCCCAGCTCCCGTCACCGCCTCCCTCCGTTCAGAGCGCCGTGAAGGCATCCGCTCGCTCCTGGAGCTCCTCTGCAGGCAGGCGTACACAGGACTGACAGGCAGCCTGCAGAGTGCTAGCCCGGCATGCTTAGCACAGAGGCGAGCCTCACAGTGGGGGTGAAGATCTGCCGGCAGGATGTAACCGGTTTGACAGGCGGGGCACAAGCGGACAGCTTCAGAGCGGCTGACCTTCTTCATCTTCTCTCCTGTTCTTCACTTGTTGACTGGTTGAGACTGGTTAAGAAAATTTGGGAGCAGAGCTCTGGTTGTTATATACTGCAGAAGTGGACCTGAGTGGGGCCTTCACAGGGCACAGGGGCACGAATGAAAATCTTCACAACTGCACATGCGCACGGGGATGAACCTAATAGTGACAGCTCTTAGAGGGTGAAGCCTTTATGAAACAGAACAGAGAAAGGCTCAATTCAGTATAAAGACAGCATATATAGTCAGTATTGATGGTAAAGGTCAGCTGAGCCAGGGACTCAATTACTCTGCTGGAAAACCTATAAAGTGGAACCAATGTACAGCACGGTATGTGACTGCACTGCTCACTGTCGAGCTGCATGATCTGACTCCAAATATACACGAAACCACTCAAAAGACACAAACTCAAAAGTTTTTTATTTCTAGTTCTCACTTCACAGAGAATTTTGTCTCTAGCATCTCGGCTCACCTCTGGGATTACAATGGTGTGCAGTCAAAGTAAACAAGTGCACTGTAGCATCTTGGATCCCAGACAGACAAACATAGATAGATAGATAGATAGATAGATGGATAGATAGATAGATAGATAGATAGATAGATAGATAGATAGATAGATCACTGCTACATGTGAGAACTTTACACATATTGCTCATATTGTAGCCCATGTGCTGTCATAACAGTGATTAATGTCGGAGTTTGTACGTGACAAAGTAAGTTAGAAAAACAAATGATAAAAGTGCTCTATAAATCGATGTGAAAAAGGCTGTCTGAGACTGCCATGCTCACAATTTGATATCTGAAACTCAACACAAAATAAAGAAACTCTGAAGGGTAAATACAGAACCGTATGTAGGACACAGGCAGCAGATAGGAGGAAATGACAGATAATCGCCTTGCAAAAAGAAACTGAGTTGACACATTTATCTTGAATTCATAAATAAATAAAAGTAGTGGCTGAAATGAAATAAGCAGCAGCCTGGGTCTGAAACTTTGTGCACGGCAGTGGCAAAAAAAAAAAAATGCATTTTCAGTTCTCTGATTAGTTTTTAATGTGAGGAATGAAGGTGATGCAAAAAAACCTCATCAGTGAGAGCGGCTGCTTGAGAAACATATCCAAGGCCTTTGTCGCCATATCATTTTTCTGTCTCGAAGACCTGATCTGGAGCATTGTCACGTCTCATCACTATGGCCTGATGTTATCACTTAGCACCGCTTGAGGACAATACACAACAGTGCAGATTAGCAGAGTTAAAAAAAAATTCCAATTAATCAGGAGTTTAGTGGGAAAGAGTTTCAATTTAATCTCCCAAAGGAGGAGGCTTCATGTACCTCATTGAAGCATGTCAGAGTTCAGGGGTTTAAGGGATTGTGGCACAGGCTTACCGCGTCTGGACAGGGACAGTTATTGAGTGCACTCGTCCTTGGGGTCGGACAAGGGCTTACGTGCAAGTGATGAGAGTGACAATGGCAGTCGTCCCTGATTGTGTCCCAGAGTGTTTTGGTTTTGCAAAGGAAATGAAAAGAAGCAAAAAGGAAGGGAAGGAAGGGTACGGAAGAATGCATTCAAGCGCCGCCGAAACGATTAGCGTTCATTGAATTTAATTAGTGCTTAAAAGGATTAGTTGATGGATCAAATAGTTGGTCGAAATAGAGTGAATGGACAACAATTTTGATGAATTAATGAATCGCTGAAGCCATTTGTCAAGTGGAAATAGCTCATGTCCTCAGGTTGCAGTTCCTCAAGTGCGAGGATTTGCTGCTTTTCTCTGCCTCACATTGTTGCTCATTGAATTTCGTCGGGTTTTGGTCTGTCGACGGGACAAAAGAAGCAATTTGAAGATGTCACCCCGGCTCTGGGAGCATTTTTCTCTGAATTCTATCATTTTACGGGCTAAATGATTGATCAATTCAAGCAGCCATTTCTGTTCAAACTCACCAATTCCTTTTTGTTTTTAGTCTTTATTCTGTTCTTGTTTGAGCGAACTTAATAGTCACAGTCACATTCTTGGCACCAAGTCTGTTCTCAGTTCCTTCTTCGGTTGGTGTTTGTCGTCAACTGTGTCAAATCTGAGGCCACAACACTCTGCCAGGAAAAAGGTGGCTTGTACCCAGCTGGGATTGAGTTGTTGCACCACATGAGGAATTTAAGTATCTCAGGATCTTGCTCACGAGTAAAATTGATGGATTGTAGACCTTTTTTTTTTTTTTTTGCTTTGCAGTCAGCAAACAACTGCTTGGCCAGACTCCTGGTTCTGTTGCTTAAGATTCAACATTCATTCAAATCTTCACTGCATTTTCCACCTTTTTGCTCGGTGGCTGTGAAGGACACAGCTCTGATTATTTGTTACTCGTGTTATCAAAATTCTGCTCGTGTCAGTCCATCAGGTTAATTTATTCAGAGCTGATGAAAGGGCTTTTCTCCATATGTTCACCTGTATAAGAAAATGTAACCAAATACAGTTGAGATTGCACTCGGCAGACTCGCTCCTGCTGTTGGATACAGTGAATAAAAAAATGTGACATTGGGCACAGAGTCAGTAATAACAAACATTTATATTATATTCATATTGCTTGACATTTATATGCAATGGGTTCTGTTGAATGTTCAGGCTCTGGTATGTTTTGCCACATGCTGTTCCAGTCACAGTTTCTCCTTTGGGACGAATATTTAAAATGAATAATCTCACGACCCTGTTTTATTACGTGCTGAAAAGAAAAATTACCAAACAAAAGTTAATTCATTGCGCTTGGTTGGACAAATGGCACACGAGCCCGTCCTCGCTGATATCATCCGTCAGCCCGAACAGGTCAGGCCCTTTCTCCTCTCCCTTGCTTCTCATCTCACCTACACTCCATTAGGTGCTGCAGAAGTTCAGGTTCAGTTGCTAAATCGTTAATATCCACGCTCCTCCGACAACATTAACTCGGTGTCGATTATTCAAGTCCTGCAGATCAGAATCCCCTCTTTGTACTTTTGTGCAATTCAATATTTCACTTCGTTGCCTCTCTCCTCTCACTATTGTCCTTTTATTTTATTCTCTTTCTTTTATACTTGAGACTCAGAACTTTGACTCAGACATTTTTAACTTGGTTGCACACACACAATTACCCGTCAGTAAAAGTAATTGTACCATACAATGTATTCCCTCCTACGTGATTGCGACTCAGGTTGAAAGTGTTTTTAAATTTTTCTTTGTGCCGTCATTGTATTGCTGAATCGCATTGTTCCTCAAGTGTGGAGCCCAGAAATACATGTCTTATCGCACTTTTATCCTTATTGCTATCCATACAATCATCTCCTATGGATGTTCAGTGTTGCGGGAGAGAAGATTGTATCCCATGATGCATTGGTCAAGTCTGGGCAAGTCACAAGTCTATCACCAGGGACACCACATATAGATTGACAAAAACATTCACACTTGCTGTATCTGTGTTGCTCACACTGGTATAGCTCATATAAACATCAACGTATTGGAGGCTTAAATGGTGCTGTGGGTGGGGGAAAAAAGCATCAGCTGGGTTACAAAAGCATTTTTAAATTATCTGTAAGAATGGATCACAATTTGATCACTTTTATTTGCTGCAGCATCTTTGCTTCTTTTCCCTCCTCACATCCTCTTTTCCTTCTTTCACACATGCAAACCGCTCACATTTGAATCGTGTTCAATCTCAACTAATCGAGGTTGAATCAGTGCATAAGTGCACGCACACAAAGACATATTTGTATGTGTGATTTCTGTGTCGATTAGTGTTTGAAAACCCTGAAGTGGAGGCTGGTCCTCGGGAGTCACTTTCAGGCGAGGGATTTTTTTTGCTGGCTCTACAGAAGCCACACAGTCATGATTGAGTGTTTTTTCCTTGGATCAATAATCCTGGACTATGCAGCACGGACAACAACAGATTCCTAGATCTCCGCCATCCTTCTTCAACGCCTGCGTCGAGCCCTTTCGTCACGAAGACGGGGTTACCGCGCTTAAACAACAAAGTCACCGGGATTAAGCAAGAGAATCGAGGCAAGGTGGTAAAAACCAGTTCTCATTAGTCACCCATTCCCTATTCTGCTATCTTGCCTGGAGCTACTGCACATGCTTTGAATACATTCACACTTCACATACACACCCGTGCATACATTCACGTTCTAATTCAAAAAAATGCATTTGAAATGGAATTTGATTTAATTTTAATGGCATGTTTTATGAGGCCACCGGACAGCTCCAGAATAATTACACAGAGTTGTATCATATTAATGCTTATTTAGATGCTGCTTTGGTGCAGTCCTTGACTCGTCTTCCGGACTTGCTAACCGGCTGGTTGGGGTGCATTTTATGCAAGCAGCGTGGGAGGTTTATATATTATCAAACTGCCGTCATGGCCTGTAGTTCATCTGCTTGCTTGTTTATCTGTTTATCCCTTGCTATTACTGTAATTAGGTCTTTGTACTGGAAGCCACAGCAGTCGTAACAAGAGTTCGGAACAGCATGTGAAGACAGACTGATGGTAAACAGGGCAAAAGCAAAATGGACTATGTGTACAGTGCACTCTCTGAAGACATATAAGTCAGGGCCCTGGCAGTAGTGAATGCTGTAATTGCTCCCTTCAAAGAGCCCCTGCCTTGCCAGGACACAATGGAATGACCTTTATGTGATTGCAAACCTCTATTAATGGTGAACCACAGCGGTCAAAGCCACTGTCTTCTTTATTCTGTCCCACGCTGTTGTCATTTTAATTACATAATTCAAGTGTTTATACAGCATCAGTATTTTTTCATTCCATTTAATGGGCGGCAATCGATGTCATTTCAATAGAAGCAAAACTAAGTTTGTTTTGTTTCTTGTTGTTCATGCTGTGTCCTTGTTTGAGTCTTTTTTTCTTTTTTTTTTTTGTCGGTGCAGAAGAACACAGTCCCTGGCCGTCAGCTCAGATATTCACCATCTGGCTGTTCTTTGAAAGAGTGACAGTTTCCGACACGGTTGTTTGAATTACTAATTTGCTGTGGAGGTCCTTCTGTGACGCAAGGGGGGGTTTTTTTTTCAAGAAAAAAAAATGGATTGCAATTTTGATGCAGAACTCCAGCACTTACTGAATGAATGTTTGTCATTATGTGTTTGAAGGCAATACACATGAGTCGTTGTTTGAGCTCTAATTATAACTTGGAAATTAATGAACCATTACACAAATTTGCTTTACTAGCTGGTAATGACGCTTGAAATAAACGTATTGACTGTTCCTCTGTAATGTTTTTCATCTCTAAAAGTAACTGCACAAAGACAAAGGGTCTCACAAACACCCAGGTCAAGGAGAACATGTGAGCAATGATGTGTTTCTCAGAAAAAAGCTCCAGTTACTAATCTTGTTTTAAATGTTTAGAATATAAAAACTATCATCAATCATCCGAATGCAACAAAATAGACACCTATGTTATTATCAGTTTTGATAAAGGGTAGAGCAACAGACAGCGCTTCAGCAAGGTTGAGGCAGTGCTACTCATTAATTTTCAACACCCATTTTTTTTTTCAGCCAGCGAAAGCATTCAAGAGCCAATATGCTAAGAATGTTGAGCTATTAAGTTTGCCAACATGCTTTGGACTACACAGAACACCAGATGCCACCGAGACAAACTGCTAAATCAATGACATGGCACGGTTAACAGAGGTAGAAGAGGAGAGAAAAGTAAGTTTGCTCAGAGCTGACTTAACAGGACAGACTAGGAGATATTTAATAAGGAGACTTCATTCTGTGTCTTAACTCAGCTGCTGCCTCCTTCAAGACTGAATACATCATACGAGGCAACAAGGCCCCTCCATATGCGGCTGAGAGATGCAGCCTTCTGTTGCCCAAATCTGAAGGACGCGAGCACTGTTTCGTTCATCAGCCTCAATATTCCAAAATCCACTCTTGGTGACATGACTTCTCACTTTGGTGCTTTCATACACACCAGACGTGGTGAGTCCATCCACACAGATGTGAAGTGTGAAAATAATTGGGAATATAGGAGGGGCTTCCTCGGCTTTATGAAAGAAACAAAACTTCAAACACTGTCAAATGCAGACGGATGGATAGCAGTTAATAGTGATAAAAAATTATTTCTTATATGCTCTAAAAGGATTTATTCAAAATACATTTCTTGTGCAAAATGACGTATTTTGTAACACAGTAATGTGACAAATACTGTGCTCAGAACTGCATAAACTGACAGCCCCCGAGTAATAATCCATTTTCATGACTTAAGCACTTATTTTGGTTGTGCAAAGAGAACTGTTGAAAGTCCCACTGACGCCAAACAACATGCTATAAACAGAGCTGCGTAGATCCGGTGAGGAGGCACCACTCATGGGTGATGGATCTAATTATAAACGTGTGTAAGCTTTTTTGCTTCACAGGATTAAAATGACTTCAAGTCTTCTTTGCCCACAGAATGTGATCCCCTCTCCTAATTAACATCACAACGTCTGACATTTTATAGAAATGTAAAAAAATATTGATGCACGATGTGTGATCGGCAGACCGAGAGTACGAAGGATACTGTACCTGCCTGCCAATCACACACCCCATCAAACTGTCAGTCAGTCGGCCCCCTCCAGGACGGGTCCAGCTGGTGCTTTGGTTTGAGCCAGGAAAAAAAACCCTGCTGCCCACATGTAATGCATAAGCTCAGATTTAATGACCAAATCTTTCATAAAAAAAAGGTCATCAAGGTTGTTCCAGTCCAACAGCTCCTCCGAATGCAGCTGAGAAATGGGGACGTTGTGTGGCATCATTTGGGGCCTTAAAACCTCTGTATATCCTCAGTATTACAAAAATTGTAATGCAAAAAGAGTGACAGTAAGTATTGCATGGATAGAGAGAAGAAGGGATTCACATACTGATGATTATCAAGGATAAACAAGAACCAAGGGAGCAGAAGAACACACTCACACATTGTCATGAGAGTTTCTAGCTGGACATTTTCAGCATCTAGTGACAAAATTTGCCAGAAGAAAAAACATTTTTTTTTAGACATAAATTTGTCACAACAATCGAACACTGAAGCCTCTTGCAAACCTGACAGATGGCGTCGTAGTAATGATATTAACCCGAGCAACGCCAGTAAATTAGTTCTTCAATGTGGTGAGAAATTATAAAATCATCTCTGACCACTCTGGGGCGAGCGAGGATGGAGACCTCCCTCTCCCTAAGTAGTGGTAGCAAAATAGGAAATTCCTGCCATTTGTCAGCAAAATGAACACTAGACACATGCCGGATCTCTGTTGTTAAATTAGTAATATGATACAAAGTGTGACTCTTAAAAAACTCTCCTAATACAGGGTATGAATAAAAGTATTTATCAACTGCAATCAAAACTAAAAATTAATTTTAAAAAAGTCATCAAACCTGAATTACAAGCTGTCAGCACCAAGTCACAAACACCCCAACACACACTGGACAGCAAACCACTGATCTAAGTGCCAAAGAAAGCTGCTGGTCTGTTGGCCAATGCACACAACAGTATTAAAATCCAGAGCTTTGACTACATCTGCTCTATCTGACTTAAGATGTTCCAAGTTGGACAGAAAGCACTTTCCCTGATTATTGGTAACTCTACGCTGTGCATACTTGAAACTCACTGGATTGTGCAGCTAATTAGGGTGCACTAAGCGTAACTTGCACAGATCAGTTGATTTCTTCTTTGGGGATGGGAGACTCCCAGGGGGTCCAACATGCCTTCTGAAGCCCAGTCAACCCAGATCAGATCAGCCCAGTTCAATTTCCAAGATTTGAATGGGTAACAGATACTCAAAGTGGCCAGTTGTCCCAATAGAGACTCTGTGCTGTGCAGCGTGCTCTCTCTTTTGTGCCGGAAAGGATGTTTACCTCTTGGGTTCTTTGACATTTTCCACCTCCGTCCATTTCTGTGATTCATGTAGTTCACCATCTCTTCCTCAAATCGTCTTACCAATATTGTCTGTCTGTGGGCACGAAGTGAAATGGGGGCACAGGGAGACCCACCTGTGAGTATCAACAAACCCAGAAAACATAATGTCAGATAAATCTGAAAAAAAAAAAAACAGATTGAATGTTACAAATAATGATCCACATCAGAATCAACCGGGAACCACCTTGCAGAAACGAGAGATTAAGGTCTCGCATTGGCATTCGCAGTCCCCTGACTTGAATATTGCTGAATATCTGTGATTATATCTCAAAAGTGCAGAGCATAAAAATGATCTGTGAATATATCTGAACTAGAAATATTCTGCAGGGAAATGTGGAGCCTCTGAAGCAAAAATGGATGGGTGGCTACAAGAAACTACAAGGCTGTGGTTTGCATGTCATGTTCAAGCGTTCCCTGCAGAGGTTGAATTAACTTCTTTTAAAAAAAATCTGCAAAATCAACAATTGTCCAAGGAAACCAAACTGTTTTCAGAGCTGCTGTGTACCTGCGTTCGTATTATGTCCTCATTCTCTGTATGCCTTCCTTTTTGCCGCTGCTGCTTATGTGCACTCAGTGCATTGTATATCAGTGGATTTACTCCAAATAGCACGCCCCCCCCTGCCGCCAGTCATCCCCTCTATTTTCTGCATGTTACGTGAGTAGCATTGATGTAACATCCCCAGACACTGCCCTGGGTTTCTTATTCAGGAGGTATAGGGCCTCTAAGTAGCCATCTATCAGAAAATCAGTGCCCCAAAACCAGTTCTAATTGTGCTCAGACTCTCTGGTGGCCACTGCCAATGCTGCATCAGATCAAGTGTGTATGACCAACCCATTAATTTCCAATCCATTGTTTGGCGAGTGCTGTAGCTCCGGTGAACGTGAGCGTTGTTTGTTTTCAACCCTTCGCCTTTGTTCCCCTCTCTCCTGTGCTTTCTCTTCTAACTTTGTTAGTCTCCCTGCTCTGACTTCTTCTTCATCCATTTTTTTGCCTCAGCTTTGAGCTTGGATACATGAAAGCAGGGCAGCAAGCCAGTCGCAGCCACGCTGTAGGACATGCTTGTTTGTTATGGATGCCTCTCAATGGGCGAAAAGAAGAGCAGTAGACGGTGTTGCTCTGGGCAACACAGCCCTCCTTGGGTATGGTGACTTGAGTCACTGGGTACATCTGTCTTTATGTCTGACACAAGTGCTTTCAAGTGCCATTAGAGGCGTCCATGGATTTAGTTGCATTAAATCAGGTTTACATCTTAAACTGCATTAAACTCATTATACAAAATGTATGTTGAGTGGCCAATCATTGTTCAACATATCTGAACTTTAAATGGTCAAGGTCATGATGTTTCAAAGTGATCGTGGCTGAGGCAGAATTATGCATGAAATTATGCTCAAGACATATTTTTCATTTGATATAAATAGGTACATTAGGTTTGACTATTTTTAATCCTTGTTTCCTCTACAGTCCATCCTGTATAGTTTTCTTTTTTTTTTTTTTTTTGCCTGCTGTATTTATATGAATTTCTGACCTCTAGAGGAGAGACAGACTTCAAAACAATGTCACAGCAATTTATCATATCCACAGTTGAGGCTTTTCAAGGTCATATAGCTCACGATAACAAACATATTACACATTCAGCAGAAACAGCAACATGGACTTCCCTTTGTAGTCTTTTTTTTTTCTGGTCAATATTCCCTCAACTTTCAGCTCTGGTTTGGTCCGCCGAGAAAAATCTCAGTGTTTTGCTTTCTTTGTCTGTCATTTCGCACCGGGCAGGTAGCGTAAACTCGGCTTGTCTGAGCTTGTTTGCTGGCAATCCCTATAAAGAGGGTCGATAGGAGGCCAGTAGGGAAAAACGGTAGAGTCGGACCGGGCTGGAGGAGCCAGACAATTAGCTACAAGCTGCTATGTGTTGATTCTCTGTAGGTTTGGCCGTCGCGTGCAAGCAACCTTTCCACATTAAACAGACAGTTTAATTACGCAGACATTTATTTAATGTTAATATCGCTTAATGGAACTTTAATCACACCTCTCCTCCATCGGTCATTCTTAATGTGTTTAAGGTTGCAGCTGCCTTCCTCTCCCTCTCTTCCTATACCTTGATGTCTCTTTGCCTCAGTCGCTGCCTCTGCCCTGCTTCACTTTCCTGCAGCCCACCTCGCACTACCTCTCTCTCTTGATCCCTCCAGCAATATTCCACATCTTTGTAACTCTCACTCTGCATCTTTCAGCTCTCCCTTTCGCTCAGCTTTGCTATCCCCTCTCTTTCTCTTTGAGGTGTGGCTGTCATTAGATGAAAAGCTACTTTTTTTGTGTGTGTGTGTGTGTGTCTCCTCCTTTTCCCTCGCTCGGTACATCACCGCGTCTGTGCGACTGCCTTTCTCCCTTCTGCTCTCTCTGCCCCCTCTCACTTCCATCCTAAATCAAGCAGAGAGGCACAGCCAGGAACTGTTCAAACAAAATGCTAATGGTCTACTAATGGATCTCTGCTTTCCATAGCTTTACCTGGTGGCTGGCAAACTATAGAGTCTGCACAAGTTTGCACTGTGCAATGAGACAAAGGCCCCAGCCTGAAGACATACACCTGCAGTCACCTTATTAGGTACACCTGCTTTATACAGAGTGAATAGGTGCTGTTCATGTTTAACTAAACATTAGATTACACAAGACATCTTGTCTAAGCATATTTGAATGGTGTGATGTGCCAGTGGCGGATATGGCTGCACAAGCAATGAGAAATAGTTGCTGTTTTAGCGGTTTTCACTACTCTTTTCATTACTGTTATGTGGCATCCAGATAAATTGAAGACCCCCCTCCAATGAAAATCATGTTTATAACCATGTCCATATTTTGTTGTTCAGATGCTGGGAGACCTTGGAACTGCAATGAACCAATGACAGTCTCAGGAACACAGATTCAGACAGACAGGGTTTCATACGTCAGACACCTGAGGAACTAATCCCGTCACCTTGCCGAGCATGCCGGTATCAGAGGAGAAGCCAGGTGTAGCTACGTATCTGTATTTTGCAAGTTAATCTTCACTATTTTCAAAATGATGGCAAAGACGTGTTCTGTTTGCAAAGAACACATCTGAGCTTTCATGTATGACCAAAGGATCTGAGAATACAAGAGCCAAACTTCCAGAGAAAACTTGGGGTTTGCAGGAGCCATTTTCCATTGAAGCCTGATGCCGTTCCTTCCATTTGTCCTGGGGACATGGCGAGCACGAGCCAACATGTTGGTCAACCGGTAAGTTTCATCCGTTGACTGTGTCCAACCAATCTGCAGTGTGCTAGATAGTGTTAGCCAACATTAGCATGCCAAGTTGCATGATGATTAGTCAAGTGCTGACGGGACATTTTATATGGCTGAAGGGTGTTGAAGAAAGTTACAGCAAATGTTAGACAAAGTTTGTCAGTTAGCAAAGCTGTAGAATTAAATGTGGTTTGTGTGACGAGGCCAGAGAGAGGTAGGGACTATTCGGATTGGAGTGTACTATATGACAGCAAAGGTGTAGAGTTATATCGAAGCCAATGTGAGTCGTGCATGGAAAAAAAAAATTGTATGTAATTATATATTTTAATAAACAGAGATGAGTTTTAGGGGTTTAATCAATGCCAGGAGAGGAACTTATACAAGTCGCTGAAATCCTGGATCTCTGAACTCTGGAGCACGTCGCATCGGTGGTATGGCTGTTTCACACCAACCTGAGTCTCATATGTTAGAGAGCACAAGCACATTTTTTACTTCTCACAAGCTTTTGTGGTGTGTAAATGTAAATCAGAGTTTTTATTTGGGAAGGAAAGGTCATAAACGAAGAGACAGCAAAGTTGCAGGAAGTATGTCAAAGTCTGATGAATCCCTGCTTTAAGGTGCTTTTACATTTCCACAGGATTTCTACTGGCGAAGATGCCTCCAAACTCCTTGGCCCCTCTGATATAGCCCCAGGTGCTCCATGCATCCAGCTATCCATTTTCAAGCCATTTATCCAAGTAAGCATTACTTTGCACAGAGCAACCACAGTAACCCTAACATTATTTTCTATAGCTCCTTTTCCCAACCCCTACTGTGGGACGTCTAAGTGCTCTTATGCAGTCCTTCCAACAGGTGCTTTGCCGGCGTGTCCTCTCACTTGATAGTGCCTGAAAATCTTGGAAGAAAAAAAACGAGTCCCGACCTCTTCTGTCTCTACTCATTGTAGAGCAGCGATCGATCGGCTCCGGGGTCCCTCCAGATGACTGGTGTCCTCACCTTATGCATGTGCAAGTGCTGTTGGTTATTGCAACACGGGTAATTACATTTTTGCGCGAATGAAAAATACATGTATAATTAGAACTGCATAATTATCTCATAATATGGAAATTAAGTGATGCTCAGTTATTAGTCAGTATTCAGTTGTGGAAAATAAATGGACATTTTTTAAAAGGATGCATTCATTCAGTATGCTTGTGTAATCATCTGTATGCAATGCGGGCTCTGTGCCGTTTGTAATTATGTGTGTGTGTGTGTGTGTTGGACTGGCAAAAAGAAAACGGGAGAAAACAACAGCTTTAGTAAAGTTTCATTCTGAGCGCATATGCTGGATGCTGTATAAGGCATCTGTGTGCACAAGGATACAAACACTGTATCTTGTAAGTGGCTTGATGGGCCGAGAGTAAATACAAACTATGCCAATTTGTTTGCTCAGCTATATTCCGTGAATACATTTCACAAAGATGAGAATGCAAATCTGCAGTCAATGGAAAAACCATTCAAGCCGACCTATCGCACTCGAGAATGCAAACAGGCGGCACATTTTCTGAAGTGCTTTCGCGGCGAACATCACAAGAAGAGATGTCAGGAATGAAGCACGGGACGCGGTGATTCTTGATTAACCTGTCGTAAAATACATAAGCAGGCCGGCCCAGGTTGCGCTGTAAACAGAAGACACCTCTTACCCAAGGTGGGCACTCAGTCCTCCGAAAGCCATTTCTCAACATTATCGATTCATTCCCTGCTTGGTGAACTGAATTACATTCGATCCAATTTGGTTTCCCACCTTTTCTCCTCTGCAGGACAGGAGTATTATTTGCATGACGGTGCAATTGAAGTGTAGTGAGTAGAGACGGGAGAATGGGGGAGAAGAGGTTAGACAGGGCCACAAAGCCAGAAACTGAATCACGGATATATTGCTGCCAATCTGCATTTTTTATATAACCTCATCGAATAAAAAAAAGAACTTTTTTTTGCACTGAGGTACAAACTGTGAGCACATAATAAGCTGCAGAATAATAGTAGTTTTGTCATTGAAGCTGCCTGCCATACTTTTAGAACAGCAACAGAGTCTGGTTTCAAACATTCAAACGTTGGCCTTGGTAGTCACCGACTGTATGACAGAGTGGTAACCTTTAAATTAGAGACATTCCTGGGAGGCAAAAAAAAGCTTTGTGGCATCCAGTTTCTGAGTCACACATGTAACTAACAAGAGTCAAAATATGCCAGTTTGTACCTCCAGTCTTGTTTCTTGTTTCCTAAATCACATGTTGCTGCAGCATGTCTGCGCAGGACAGGCCAACTGTATTATCATGATGTGTGGACACCCCTGCCACATTTCCCTCTTTTCAGTGGAACACATCTGGTAAAGCCAGGGGCTGCTGACAGGACAGCAGGTTTATTAATGATTACCTTCAGCAGGTGTCCCGTCGTACTGTATCCTCTGACCTTTCCCTCTGAAGAAAACAGTCAATGGACTGCAGCAGCGCCCAGTCAGATGCCCTTCCTCCTCCTCCTCCTAATGCCCCGCCAGACATGTGAGAAAGCCAAATAAGCTCAAGCAAGAAAGCTCAAAGCTTCCAGATTTTACTACTGGTTTTAAAAAATTGGCAGTTGGTCTGTTTGAAGTGCATCATTACTTCCTGGAAAAAGTGGGGTTTTGAGGACATAATTCTGGGTGTGAATCGGTGCTTTTGTTTCTTTGTGAATTTTTTTTTCTTTTTCTCCTCCTTCCCCGCAGAGGTGCTTTTTCAAAACGCTGCATTCTGTTCTTCATGCCATACAATTATGCACAAATGTGGGTCAACATATCCCTAGGATGAAAACTCAGAATTGATTACGTATCTTGACAAGCACTCCAGCTATGCCATTATCAAATATTGCCTAGAATCCCTAAGCAGCACTTAGGGGAGAATTAATAAATTCACCCTTCATTTTTTAAGACAGTCAAATGGCTTAGCTATCCCCACATCACCTTTATTTTATGCTGACAAAAACAAATTAGTGACAGGTCTTAACGATGCCTCATCTGTTTTCTACCTGTGTGAAAAGTGAGGTGTTATCTAACACCCCAGCTCCCCGCTGAGGAGCAAAGCATTACCCCAAGAGTATCTTTCTTTAATTTCTTGTGCTGTGTGTTCAGAAGAGATATCATGGGTGCCACTGGCCACACTGCTTCTGTCTTTGCTCCTGTTTGAAGCTCCTGACAGGCTATATAGCCCGAATCTTCCTTCAGGGAAACCAGCAGGACATTCCTCAGATAGAGACCCTTTAAAGGCTTCCAGTGGTTAGGGCTCGGAGTGCGAGCAGAAGCTCCAATTAGTGTTACTATTTCACTCAGAGTCCGTCTGAGCCGAGCGTAATTAAGAGGCTCTCCCATTTCGGACTGAAAAAAAAAGGGATGATTTTTGTCTTGCTAATTAGGTAAACAGCTTTATTTGATTTGATTCACGTGTTGTCTTATTTTTTATTCCTACATCAAATACTACCACAATAAAAGATGGAAAATAAGGTCATGTAATCTTTGTGCCGTTTACTGATAACTAGAATTGCTGTAGTTTACTTTTAGAAGAAGCACATGTGTAATCATCATGTAACACTGAGAATGGCTACATGACATTTCCCGCTATCAGAGTCTTGCTTTGGTGCAAGTTTCTTTAGGCTTACTATAATGCATAAATGTAATGGAAGCATCGTGCACTTTTCCTGCCATCAGAGTCAAAATGTCTGCAATTAAAAATGGTCCATTTGCCTAAAATGTGAAAATAATTTCTCATATTCTCATAATGTAATGTCTTGGAAGTCGCTCAGTTACAGTAAATTAAAGATTTGGTGACACTAATGAAAATGCACACTCATAAGTGAGACAAATAAAGTTGAAAGAAATTTTCATGTGTCAGGTTTAATACAGGTCAGACAATTATTATTATGATAAGTGAGTCTGAGTTGAGATGCTGCAATCATTTGCAAACAAACTGAGGATTAGTGTATCCTGCAATCCTGTGTTTGACAAAGTGGTGAACCTCTCTCCATCCTTGCTTGTGAACAACTGAGTCTTTCCAGGATGAACCTTTCATACCCAATCATGATACTATCACCTGTTTGTTGCTCCTGTCCCAACTTGTTTGAAACATGTTGCTGCCATCAAATTCAGAATAAGCAGATATTTACAAAAAACTATGAAGTTGATGAGGTCAGACATTAAATAAAAGGATTGGATTTTTTGGTTGTAACTTATGTTGCAAAAAGACCAATTTTATTCTCATGTATTGTTGGATCATTTGTTGCGACCACGACAAAGCTATGTAATGTGTCAAATGTACTTCTTTGCACTGACAATTAGACCCGCACCAACACTGGATAGTTACTGATATATTTCTTTAACAACACCACAAAGCACGGCCACATAATTTACCAACATTTAATCAGCATCTCCCTCAACAAGTTGAACATTTTAAGTTTCACAACAGTTTTGATTGCGTGGCGTTACATCGCACTGCACTGTGCTCTCGTTATTTCATCCACCGCATGTATGTGCATCACTGTCCTGAGGGAGTCCACACTGAGCCTGTCATCCAATTAGGACTAAATCTGATTTCACTAAAAGGCTCCATCATTTAGGAGGTCTTTGAGAGAGCAGGCACTGAGATGCATTACAACTGGGGGATTGTTTGCATTCATTTTCACAGCAGTTAACACATTCTGCTTCAGCTCTTAAGCAAATCTCTTACTGCCTCATGTTTGAAGGGGCAGCTAGCAGATGCAGACAGAAGAATCTGTCAGAACATCGTGTGCTTAGAGCAGCTATAATAGATAGTTTTATCATAACAACATATTAAAAGACAATATGAGAATAAAGCAACAGTGTAAGAGCGGCGCACGGAGCTCTACAGCAAGTTTCATGTCATTGTTTAGCTGTCTGGTTTGCAACTTGTAGTTTCGCTCTCACCGATCTCAAAGTGAAGGTTTTCGGCCGCTGGTTTTGAAAAAAATCACTGCTGAACACCAAACAGCGGAGAGACACATGTATTCACTAGCTGGTAAAGCATTTAGACAATAAAGAGACAGATATTTCCTTCAGGATTTGGTGGAGACCAGAAACCAAAAGCCAAAAGAGTAAATTCATCAGGTTGCTAGAAACACAAATTTATAAGGTTACATCATACTTAAGTAATTACTTAAATAATCAATTACTTACATAATGATATGTCAAGGTTGTGCCCCCAAATTTAACCAGGCCTTAAAGCTGTGTCTCTCTTCATTATCAATGCTGCAGGTGTGGTTTCAGAGCAGAAGCAGCTTTTGACAACAGGGAGGTCAAATGTAACTCCTCTGTCTGAGAAAACGCTCTAAACATTCAACAGCTCCGCAAATCAGTCTTAGAAATGTAACCTTTTCAAAATGACTGACCTACAACTCCGAGAAATGAAAAGAACTCATTATAAATTAATTAAAAAGTAGAAAAGGCACATTTACTGGGGTGGGGGGGGCTTGCTTTTACTGAAAGGCAGCACATTAATACAGATCACAAAGCTTAAGAAAAAGCTTATTCAACTGCTTCCAATGGTAGGGCAAGTGTCAGGGCAAAGGGGAGTGATAGTAGTAACTTAAGCAGCCTATATAGTGTAAGAGATGGATTTTAACTCAGGACCTTTGGATAGGATAGAGTTGAGTTATAGCATCTGTCATTTTCACAGGCTTTTTTGAGGATGGCTCTAATTAGCCAGACACCTGTGTGAGCTGGATAGTCTTCTGAAAGACAGCGATTTCAGAAGCATCTTTATTAAACAGCAGAAAAGTTGGCCATGCTGAGGACCAGTCAGGGACATTTTTATAGCTAACCGCTGACAAGACATGCCTCCGAGGCAAACTGACCTGTACAAGCGCACACTTTCCTGAGGAGAAAGCTAATTAGCCAAATGCCATGCACTTGTGTGAGACGGACAGTCTTTTTAAAAGCAGAAAGTTATCAGAAGGACATGCAAAATTAAGGCCCTCAATTCAGACGTGTCCCTAAAAATTACAACTTGTAGATTTTTTTTACACTGTGAGTGGGAATATGACTAGATGAATATAATTACATATACATAGCCTTTAATTAAGAGAGGATCTTTAAGTTAAAAAAGGAAGAAGAGGAGAAAGGTTCCTTCCATTTCAACAGCAGCTTGACAGTCGTCTACCCATCAATTAAGCATTAAAGCTCCAAAATTGTTTCTCCTGCGGGTTAGTTTTACATTTTCAGAGAGAGGAGGCTTGTGGGAGAATTTAGATGTATGATGTGTGCGTGAAATGTGGAACCTGTGAGCAGATTCGTTTTATTTCCCAGGTCTTCAATACCATAGCTTCTGCCTATGATGAGCTTCCACTCCATAGACTTTAATTGGAGCGAAAATAGAGAGAAAAAAACTGGAACAAGTTCAATATTTTTTACAACTCAAACAATCATCAAAAAGGTTGCATAGAAGCACTCAAAATGTCCCCCAGAAGCTGAACATTTCAAGGTGCATTTCAAAGTTTCAAATTGAAAATATGTGTGACTAGTTAGGTGCAAAACATTTGTCCGAGAACACTAATTATCGCAACCTCTGCAGTAAACAAGCTGCCAATTTTTCAGGAAATGGAAGTGTGCTGTAGCGCTGGCAGTGTGTTTGTAACTCATCACCTATTAATCTAAATAAGGTCTCCATCTGTGAAAAGCTTTATTTTTTTGTTGTCTTTATCTCTTGCTTAATGACTTGCATTTGCTAAAGCAATGGCCTGCGTGAGCACAGATGCATCAGTTTGACTGAGCCGAGCCCAGAGTGACAGTTTGACACAGAGTCATTCTGACAGCACCCCATTTACAGCCTATTGGATGAAAGAGAGCATATCAATCTCCCACTCTGTCATGATTTTATATTGTGGCAACCTCTGAACACTCGAGGCTTTTTGACCAGCAGGTGCCTGCGCTGCAAACTGGGTGAAATCAATCTGTTTTTCAATGCAAATGCCTGGAAAGCCCTCGTTAATTTTCAGCCATTCAGGAATCACAAGCTTCCTGAATTACGTTCCATATCTGCTCTTAATCTCTTAATCTGCAAGCCTTAAACAGGTTTTTAGTGCCTTTTGCTTACTCAGAATGTGGTCTTAGCACTTATGGTGATTTTCTCTGTGTATGCTGAAAAACAATGGTGCAAATAACTTCCATACAGAGTTGAGGGTTTTTTGTTATTTCATAGCCTCAATTACGTTCAAATTAGCTTACTTATTCCTAAATTCTTGCATTTCTGATAATTGCACATGCACTATTATCTTAAAGATGTGAGAATAGAGTAAAATCATCAAAGAAACATAAAAATAGATATAAATGTTTTAATTACTTTAGCCTCCATACTTCAGTGTCTTGTCTTTAAGAGTTTGACAGTGTTGCCTCTCGGTCTCCACAATCTGTTGGACATATCCTGACTTTGACCTTCAGGAAGATGACTGACACTTTTATAAACTACAGACAATTATCCGAATTGACTTGGATTTGCAAAAGGCCAAAAATGTCAATATGTATCCACTATATTGAGAAGGTGAATATATACAAACATTTTGAGGGTCACAATGGAAAGAAAAATCAATGTGATATATATTTTTTTCTTTAATAGTGAAACATGAAAAGATATCTTCTTGTATCGGGAGCTGGGAGCCCAGGAAAAAGAAGAAACTGGCAAAGGAGTCAATTTCGCCAATATCTCACAGGACGATCTCTCAGCATCACAGTATCAGCTATTACCATCGCAACCCCTCTGTGAACAGGAAATTTAAAACATGATTCATCGAGGTATTTCTAGTTATATTGCATGACTTGCATGCATGTGTTAATGCCGACAAAAATACTGGGCATTATGCATAAATAGGTAAAAAGGTATTAGAAAAAATTGAACTCTGATATCAGGAGGATATTGAGACAAAGATAGTGATAATTGTAAAATGTTAAGGAACTGCAACACAGCCTGTAATAGAAATCACAAAGTCAATACCAGTGAGGGGAATTGTTGCAGTGTTTCAGGCACAGGCTTTGAGAAATGAAAATAGGCTTGAGCACAGTGAAGTGTACAAAAATGTCCATTTACTACCCAAGAATCTTTCTCACAGATTGTTTCGTGGCGCTATTCTGGTGGATTTGGTAATACTTGTTGTGTCTGATGGTCACGTCGATATTTCACACTTCCATCTGGAACGAAATGTAGTATTGACAGAGGGAGCATCAATATGCCTCCCGGCATCTACTCTACCTGGAGATTCATTAGGAGCAGAAGACACACATTTGTACAGCCAGGACCTGCGCATGCACTTCTGCCGCTCTAGGCGAGGAACAATTATGCCGCCCCTTCCATTTGCAACTTACCATACTGGCAACAACACACGAAAGCCAATATGCCATACACATAATCCAAAAACCAGCAACAACACACAAAGGCCAACATCTGCCCTACAGCATATTCAGTCTGCCCTATCGTGTATTCCTATTTATACTGCTGTGTATGCTCTACATGTCTGTCCTTTAGTGTATCTAGCTGTTTATTCTGTATATAATATCTACTACTAGCAAAACTTGTTCTTACACCTGCACTTCATATTTACACTTATACCTGCAATTGCCTGCTGTAACTGCTGCACATGTTGTTTATATCAGATATATATCTATATCTGTACATATTTTTTTAATTTCAGTGTCTTCACATATATTCCTCACTGTTATTTATACACTTCTATACATGTACATTGCTCTGTACTTTCATGCTTTTTGAGATTCTGGTTAGATGCTGAACTGCATTTTGTTATCTTCGTTGTGCTCTTTGCAACGACAATAAAGTTGAATCTAATCTAATTTAATATGCCATACAAATTACACAAATAGTCTAGTGCAACACTAGTGCACTCAAAGTTTTTAACATTATTGTAATAAAATTATACAATTGTATGTGTACAATCATAAAGAGGGGACTAAACGTTGTAATAGAAAAGCATTAAAAAATTGCAGTCAGTTCTGAAAAGTTTGTGTTTTTGCTTAAGACCAAAGTTTGGTCAGCAAACAATGACTCTTGTCAGTGATTTCAAAAAATACATTTTCCAAAGTAACAAGAAGTAAGACTACTTACTTCAAACTTGTTTTGTATGTGGACAAGACCAATATAAATAGCTTTTCTCTGAGCTTTCCGCAAAAGGTCGAGCGTGTGCCCCATGTACCAGTGGCGCATGTGTGGGTCAGCAAATCGTGTTGTCAGCAAATCGTCAAATCCTGTGGTCAGAGATGTTCATAGAAGTGTGGTAGCTCACTCGGTTGAACTTGGTTGATTTTCAATTTGCTGAGTCATGGCAGCACGTAGCCTATAGCAGTTTTCCAAATAATCCAATTTCAGCTCCAGTGCAAATTAGCTTGTGGGAGCTCGGGGAAGGTGGAGCCTGATTGACACATTCCTCTGCAATTCATTGTGCTTACAGATCGTGTACCTTTGCGGGTCTTCACTTGCCGCTATTGGTTGAGGTTAGGTTGCAGTTTAGCTCATGAATTATAGTTGGCCCACATTTTGCCGCCCTTGCCAAAAGGCCGCCTTAGGCAATTGCCTAATTTGTCTATATGGACGCGTCGACAGTGTGTACAGCAAACACCCTCAACGAACCATCATTATATGTTTCTTATATTATTCAGCAACCCTCTCATTAGCCTTTAGCATAGTCTCCACGAGCGCCTCTATTTTGTGTTCGACAGTATGCCTATTGAATATTTGTGTACAGATCATTCTCAGTATGTGCATCAAATTTACATATTTGCTGGGAACCACAAGCGCCCAAGACGACTAACATACACAGCACCGGAAGCACTTACAGAATGCAAATACCACAGTAGCCTGAGTGCAAGACAACATTCATTATAAGACTCATTAAAAGGTCAAAAGATATACAATATTTAATACGCATTTAAATATTAAAAAAAACATTTTTTTAAAAATGAAGTACTGGTAAATAACTAGAGTGCAGCCCATCTCACAGCTGTTTGTTGATTTCCACAGCTTTCCAGAGCAGCTCAATAACGGCTCTGCTGGTTGGCATCTTTCATTCTATTTTTCAGTCACATATACTCCACTATCAAGTTCTCGGAGGCAGCTGGTTTTGGGGCCACAGAGAGATTTCTTCTGACTGGATTTTTAAGACTGTCTTGAAGGATTTGCTGTCTTCTAACATGACGTCCTGTGACAGCATATTTCTTGGCCAGTCCATCAGCTTCCGGAGAAACTTTCTAATACATGGGAATTCTAGACAAAGCACTGAGTTTTCTTATTTCTCATGAAAAACAGGCTGAAATCATTGCTTTTCTGCCATCCAGCAGCTGAAATATTGACACGCCAGAAACGATTTGCACAAATGCACAATTTGACTTCACTGTTTGGTGTGGTCCAGAGTTAAAAGCATCAGAAACCGGGTGGAGATAGATCTTTTGGTATGCTCTACCTGGGAGAAGCTTGTGCTTAAAGACCTGAACACCTGCCAGAACCCTAGGATGAGGCCTGACTTATGCCCTCATATTTTATTACCTCTTGATGAGCAGGCCTGTGGTGCCATTAATCAAACGCGACATGGCAGACACATCCTCTTAAGCCTGGGTCAGGCTCAGCTCCATCTCCTATCCCTCAGAGGCACCAACCTCCGCTCTGCATTTTACCTTTGAAATTACTCGGCAGAAATGCAAAGTAATTTCTGCATTAAATTACTTCGCAAGTTAGTCCATTAATATGACTGGCTACCGAGGCCGAGCACAGTAATCAATGCCTTGGCACATCAACAAGCAATATTTCTTGCTACTCTTGAAAGCTACTCAAAGGCAGGATTTAAAGTCACGTAATTCCATGCAGTATAACAGAAGGAACTATTAATTCAGGAAACAGCTTTCTACAAGAATACTCCCGCGCAGCTAAAGAGTTACAGACCACTAACAGCTTTTTTAAAAGGGAGAAAGTACATAAAAATATATTGGAATTCCTGCAAATGTGTTGTCTTTGTCTTACCTGAACCCCGACAAGAAAGGTCAACCGATCCAAGATGCACATTCCTCCTGTGACGCATGGCCAACTCTCATCCCACCCAACACATCTTTTTACAACAATCATCTTCATTGATCTTGAAATTGGCATTCATGTCTGAAAGCTGCTGTTTTTAATGCATTTTCATCATATCTCATCCACATCAGACGGCGCTCTGATGCAAAACGGCCTCTCCGCAGTGGGTTTCTCTGCTGCCTCAGCTATTGTCAATACGTCTTGCTGACCTGTGGCCTCTCGTCCCCATCTCATTAAAGACCCCCATTCTTCTTTTTTCACAATCCAGCGCTGGTGAGGGTACTGAAATTTCTGGTAACACGCCAACACTCAACACAGTAAAAAAAAAAGCATGCATTATCTATTTTGCATTTGAAAAATTATTTTAAAAATCCTTTTAAGACATTCACAGTGTCCTAATTTAAAATGCAACGCCTGAGCCACTACCATTGAAAAAGAGTAAAAGACAAAAGAGATCAGGGGAAAAAAAGCTTGATGAGAGGAACTACTGTAGTGACAGGGAAGCTGTCGCAACAGGTGTTGCCTGTCCAGATGATTTCATAAAACCAATGTGGTTGTGGCAAACCAAGTGGGACAAGTTATACTCTTGTTGAGTTGCCAGATCCTTTTTTTTGGTTGCTTTGTTTGATTTCTCCAGTGCCTCAACATGCTTTGTTTGAGTAGTGTTCTGCAAAGGCAATCTGGCAAGCTGACTCGGGCTGAAAGCAGTCCATGAGGGGAAGAGTACATTGTCAGGATGAATAGTCATGAAACAGTAACTGAGACATTGACTACTCCTGACCTATGTGTCATCCCTGACTTCTCTCATTTAGTCCAACTCAGGAGGATGCAAAGCTGTTTGAATCCTGTGCCGTGGTTAATATAAATGAAATACATTAAAATATCCCACATGCCCATTAAAACACTCATTGACATTGCTGCTGCAAATGTTTGCATGAGGCTGGTAGATAAACGCGTGTGTTTCTCCTGTGATTTAATACGACTTATACAAGTGCAACATACAAATCACCTGTGAGATATATCATTATTTGTTTTTGCTGCGCATTTATTTCTGTCATCATGAAAGTAAAGCAGCACCCACGGCATTAAAATTCATATGAGCACTAATGAAGTTATTTTAGTCAGGCATATATTTGACCTTGATCAATAATAAACTAGGTCTGTATGAATCAATTGGTTCTAAGGTCTCCATCAGTGCACACTGAGATGCACAACAACAATGTACAATCCTCTTATCAGATCTGAATTGTGCTCCATTTTCTACAGTGTGCAGACAGAAGAGTGTTATTTGTTGAATTGCAGGTGACATTCTCTGCTCTCATTCTCATTCAAATGGCTGTATCTCAATATGTATAACTTACGTCACCTAGATCCACCTAGATCACCGTGAGAGACAGCAGGCAAAGCTCGACATATTGCTAAAAATGATCTGTACAAAGTGCATCCAATTATGGGGATCGAAGTAGGTGCGAAGAGTTGCATGTGTCTGTTCCAACTGAATCCTCCTCCGTCACGAGGATGAAGTCTCTTTAATTATCACCAGAGAAGGTCAAGGTCAAGAACAATGACTCAGTATGTGTGATGTTAAAAAGGTGTGTGTGTGTGTGGTTATCTATAATTAGAAATAAACATAAATTACAATAAATACAAAGGTCTATGGCGTCTGCAATTCAATCAAATAAACTAATTACATTAATCCAATTAAGGCATCCTTCATTGAGGTAAAATAATTGCCATTACCAGTGCAACGTAGCTTAGCATAGCATTGCAATGTCGTACTTCAAACAGCCTCCAAACATTACTCCATTCCTACACAGGGGTCATGTTAGGTATGAGGCGAGGTTTACTGATATAAAGCTGCATCATTAACAAAGCAATATATAAAGAACAGAGATGAAATAAATATTAACATTCAACACAATATTATTCTGCATCAGCTTCTGGCCTGTGAACGTCCATAGCTAATGCTAGTGTTAGTATCATGCTTGTAATGCTGATCGGCAGTGTGCACACAGGTCACTCTCTCTCACAATAACACAGAGAAAACTATTATTATTCTGCTGCTGGTTCAACGTTACTCACATTAGCATGGGTGCATACAGGTATTACAAACTGATAGCACCAAAACTTTTTTACATCTATTCCACACAGTGTGCAAATACAGATGATTCCGTCAATTGACTACAGGGAGTTTTAACAGTAGTTTAAAATGTCTATCTGTGTGTGTGTGTGTGTGTGTGTGTGAGTGCACATCCAACGAAGGATTTTAGGTGTCAGTTGAACTGGGAGGGAAATTAATTAATGTCAGCTCAGTGCCTCCTCTGATGACTGTTTAACGTTTCTGCAGTTGGAGAGACTGACTGGTTCATTCTGACCTAAGAAAACCATCCAGCGCTGTCTCCTGCCTGCCAAATCAATCTGCACTTTCCACTGTGACCACTGTGTTCTAAGTCACCCAATACGCCATGAAATCCCTCACAGGCTGCAGCGGTCTATCTGTTGATATGTGCAGTGTGGTGTTGCTCTTATGAATGCATGCATCTGAATACTGCAACATGCACAGGGACTATATTAATGCATGATCAAACACTATTCCTCTTTTATTTTCAGGTCTGATGTGGTAGCTGAAAGCCAGATATGTGGATGTTATAACAGTGCTGGATGCTGCCCCCTTCTCCTCTTCAGTGAGAGGATCTCATACACATCAACTCTATGTCTAAGCTTTTGTACATTTTGTCCTCAAAAGTGTGTGTCTACCGTTCTTGACCTGAGTCCCGATCTGATGTGTTTGTTCTTCCATGGCTGCCAGTCAAGTTTAGAGCGATTGCTTTTTTTTCCCCATTGTTGCGTTTTGATTCCAAGTCGGTCTAAAGCTTTGTTTATGTTCGGATCACAGAGTGCGACTTTAAAAGCAGTCAGAGAGCGCCGCGGTGGTGTTGAATAGTTGTGAATGTGTGACATGATGGATGCTCGGGGCCAGTGTTGTGGAAAACGTGATTCCACTTCACACCTAATGGACTGGCAAGCCATCCCCTCGACTGCTAGAGTTCCTAAATAAAGGCCCAGACATTTTGCCAAGCTGACAACACTGCTGACATCAAATTAAAGCTTTACTATCTATTTCTACTGTCATGGTTTGGACAAACGCTCGCAGCATGTTGTATAACAAAAGTGCAGCCGCCATGTGTGGAAATCAGCATCTCTTAGTTGCAAAAATTAAAAACTAGAAAATATTTTAGAACTTATATAAACTCTGCAGACATTTAACAGCTTTCATGATGCATTTAGGCCTGAATCAGGCAAAGCGACAGAATCTTGCTCTGGTTATTCAGTGGTGGCAAACAAAATGACAGCAAATACAGTATCTAGTCGTCCTTCTGTTTGAGAATGGTAACATCACAAAGCCTTAAGCTTCAGAGCCACATTTGATATCTTATCTCCATGCAGTGAGCTTTACACAAGAACGCATGGACAGAAGCAGACAGAGAGACAGTGAGACAAAACGCCATCCTGCTTCTAACCTTTCCTTAAAGCTCTCAGACTCCGGCTATTTAGGCATCACAAACAGAGAAGAGAAGAGTGGGCAAACAGGGAGGCTGCCCCGGTCTGACCTCACTAGAAATGGGATGACTTTGATATTCCCTGGGCACACGACACAAGGTACTCAGATTAAAAGCCTTTTATTCACCATGACCTTTCGCTCGCCGTCTTTCCTCAGAGAAATCTTCCCTCCTTCCACTGCCATCTCAGTGACAGGCTATCCCCACCAAAACAAAAGGCCAAGTGGTCGGGTGACACAAAGTCAATATGGGCGACTTGTTCGCGTTTCAACACATCACACAGTAACCTCTGTGTTATTGTTGTTTATACACCAAACGTATAGGGGAGAAAATGCAACCTGAGATGCGACATGTTGATTAATCACCATTGTTCGGCGCCTGATGCATTTCAAACTAAATGTAGATTAACTGTATTCATTAATGCCAAATGTTGAAGTGGTGCGTTTTGTGTTCATCAGATTTTTCATCTCGGGCCTTAAAACTTTAAATTAACATTTTGTTTCAAGACTTTTGTTTCTCGGTTTCGTTGTAATCATTTACATTTAACAACGGGTACTCCATCATCCAGTGTTCTGAGGTTGACAAGACCCGCTGTGACACATACCTGATTGAGTCCCAGTCTCCATCTTTGTCCCAAACGTTGGTCATTATCACCTTCTCGATGTGGACGCGACCTCTCGCCCTCAATGTGTCATGCCTGTGGGTGGACATCTTATATTTTGATGCTTTATGGTGCTACTACAGCTGCTGCAAGGTTTTGGCAGAGCGTTTATGTTAAAGGTTTTTGAGAGGTGTAGTTGTTGACTGCCGGACTAAGAAATATAACAGAAATATAACAGAATATCCTGCCTCAGCTTTTTAGAATGACTGATTAAACCACCAACAAATAAAGTGCTCTTTGAAGCTGCAACAGAGGCCGGTAAGGACATTGGTTGAACTGTGGGACTTTATTTAGTCGCAATTAGTGCCCATACTATAAGTTCAACCGAAATTAAATAGCATTTGTTTGGAGGAGATGGAGAACTAATTTCAATACAGCCTATCAAATCTTGCACAGAGCAGTATGAGTTTTCTATCATAGGCTGAGCCAGTTTAAAGCTCAGGCTGTCTGATGGGTAATGGCAGAAAAAAAAAAAAGCTGCGTGTGGTGGGGCCCAAGGCTGAATGCATTTATAGTAACACATTTCCAAACCCTGTTAAGATTATTAATTAGTTTAGTTTTATTTTAGATTAGATTTATTGTGTGACTCAGTCACTATCGTATTTATTCAAATAAAAGCCGGGTATATTTCCATGACCTTTTGATAAATTCAGCAACATAATCATGCTATTTTCAATGCCTTGTTGTTCTGTATTACTCACCTAAAGTTTTATCGTCTGATTTCAGTCACGTGCTACGAAACACAAGAACCACAGACTTTAAACAACGACCACATTAGCTTTCCTGCCAAAATCTCCTCCTTATCTAATTTACAAATATGAACACACATCTTGTCCAGCGCTTCGGCTTGTTGAATGAGCAAACAAACAAAGATTCACCAGGGAAAAGTGCAGAGCTAACTTCAATTTGCAGACTAGATAGCTAATTAGTTGCTCAACAACAGCACATTAAACAGCATGTAAACGTACCTGCAAATCTCACATGGGTCCGTTTAGGTGCCTTTGTGGTATTTACTCTTCAATACCACTAACAACACGCTGTCTGCTAATGACATGGAAGTTACAGTGAAAGCTTGTTGGCTTCGTCTCTCGTTCTCTACGATTTAACACTGTAACACCAAGCCGCCTCCATTAGGTTTCCTAAGCCTAATCATTGCCATTATACTGCTTTTAACAATCCACAAAAACACACCCTCATTACTTTGGACTACAAAAAGAAATGACTAAATGCGATTTCAGTTGGACTTAAAGGCATTAAATGGGGGCAAATCCTGTCTTGAAGGTGTACTAGAAGAAATCCAAGGGTGTTAGTTTAACAAGAAAGGGGTCACATTAAAAGAAACCCTGGTAGACATAAGAAGTTTAACCACACTGCCACAAATGAAGGTAATGTTTTGACAATAATCTTCATATAAAAGTTATTGAAGTTAAAGATAGTTAAGGCATCAGATGAAGGATCGTTAGCCTACAGTACATCATAACTCTGCCAGGCAAAAGAAAAAAATAACTCTTACATTATTTATGAGTGAATCCCATTAAATTGGCTTGCACTCGAATTTTATTTTTCAGTAAGAAAAAAATAAAATCCTAGTCAATGATACTGCAGAAATTTCACTGTAATAGGTGTTTTTCCACTTTATAATGCGACCACTTCACTGGTATTATAAATTATCATGACCAACAATCTGTTTCTCTTGCTGTTATGTTTCACACATATGGTGAAGTGGCTCAGTCGGACTAAATATTTGTCTGCGAAAACGAATCGCAACTGCAAACGCACACCCACAAACACACGTGAAACCCATCATCTCTCTCTCGAACACACACACACACACGCTTCATCTCTCTTTGGTGCGGAGATAAAACACGGAATATAATCAGAATAATTCGATTTTCACACATTGACATGTATGTTGCTCCCCTAAATTCATTACGGCTGCGCTTTTGGCTGAAGGCTTTGTTTTTTCATTGTCCAATTGCTCCATGCCACCCGCTAGTAACTTTATCTCTCAGTCCAGCTTTCCATCCACCATGGCCAATTCCTCTCTCCCTCCACCCACAAAAAAACTGTCCTCTTTGCACAAGGCCCCCTCATTCATTCTAATTAAGCCAACTGAAACTAAATAGCAGAAGCTTTGTTTACAAGGGGCTAGCTGTGCTCAGCAGTCTGTGCACGGAGGCACTTGTCTTTACAGCCAGTCAGGGGTTTATCTAGAGCTACACTTACTGCTTACACTAATTTACATTTGTGTTTTCCTTTCCACTTATTTCCATATCTGCCACTGTGGGGCTAGGCTGCCGTCACAGGGGAAATTTATCAATCATATTTAAACTATAACTAATACAGATTGTTTCGGCATCACAAAAGCACGGTCGGTTTTGAGAGACTGAAAGGTGATGCCATAACGTCATCGCAGGCGAGGAAGACAGTGACGCAAGACGAGGTCAATGATGATTTTGGTCTTATCAAAAATAAGTAAAAATAACAACAACAAAAAAAATGTAAATTAGACTGTTGGATGAGTTCAAAGAAAACATCAAATCCTGAAAATCTCCTTGATGACTTCACACGGTTGATGAGAGATCAAACACCTCAAACAGCTCGGCACAATGCATTCTGGGCCATCCTGAACTGAGATGAAGACAGTCATCAACATCTCTCATCATTTCATTTGGGAAGACTGTCTTTAAAAAAATTGCACCAAGGCTCCACTTCCTGGTTTCCAAGTACAATTAGACCTGGCACATACCTTCATTTATATATTCTTATTGTACAAAAAGCATTTACAGGCTACAATAAAATTATAAATACAAAGAGATAAAAATATAGTTTTCATAATCAGGGGCCACAAAGAGGCTGTAGACACTTAATTTCCTGTATTCTGGTGACTTTTAATGTATGTAAACAACCACAAAATCTACATAACAGCAAATCAACTTAGGGCAGAATTCTAAACTTTAACTACATGCTGAAATATTTGTTGTAGGCTACATAGCTCTCAACAAATTAATGTTAGACAGAAGTTTACTGACTGCAGTTTAATGTTCATTCAGACCTGTGTTGTTTTCCCACCTGCGCTCCACGCAGACCTGCCTCTACTCTGCCTCTGATGGGCACAAACACAAGCCAATCAGAGACAGAGTAGGGGCAGGTCTTCTCAGAATACAGGTTGGGGAAAAAATCAAGCTACAAACATTAACTAACATGTTGTATTATAACTTACCATGAAGTTTGCAAGGTGTCATTAATGTCAGGAGGTCCCCTCCAGGGTCTCTGGATCAGTTTGAAGTGGATTTCACAGGTAAAGTCAGCTGAACCATGATGTGGCCATCTTTCAAAATTGAGCAAAGAAAGTGGTCTGAAGTGAACAGGAACACTTCAGGGGCCAATCAGATTTCAGCTGGTGCCACTGTGGCCCCGCCCCTTGGTGTCGCTGTCTAATTTCTTGCACCTGTGGCTAATTCGAGTCCATATGTTCTCTTACTCAGCTGTATTGTAAACGAGGTCTCTACCTCAATGTATTTCCAAGTTAGAATAAAGGTTGATGAATATGCAGGTACCAGTGCTGCGACTCACTGAAATGCTTTTGTTAATGTTATTGCTATTAGTGTAACAAGTTGATGTAATGCACTTTACGGTGCTAAATTAATAATGTAAAACAGTGCACTCATCAAACAAGAGAGCTATCTGCTCAAATAACTTGTTGAGGTTTTATAGGCGACTGCGTTGAGGAAACTGTAACAGACCAGGATATTCTGTTCCTATCCAGACACATTATGTTATGTGTTATATTATTTTGGCTATGTAACTTTGCACATATGAGCAACTGTGCATCCTTCCTCCACCTAACAAGAGGTTGCTTAACTGACTGAGTTTAGTTGCACATGGCATACAGAAACACCGCCTCAGCTGTGCACTCGGCAAGTCTGGAACCAGGCTCGGCCCATTTTCAGCAAAAGCAGTAAACATGGAAAGTGCTCGAGAGACCAGCATTAGCAGTTAAAAGAGAGAGCAACAAGGATGAGAAAACTATAATCTGTTGTGGCAGTAAGCAGAGAGCCAACCCAGAGGAGAAACAAAACCCAATACCTGGAAAGCATTTAGCTGTGGCCAATTACACATTAGCTTGATCACCAGGCAAGAAGCTCAAGGAGAAAATGTTCAGTGCGCTCCGTCTTACTCCAACAGTCGATTTTTAAAGGAAAAACATTACTCTTGTAGAATATTGAAAACAAACTTGGGGCGGTGGATCAGCACTGCTTACCTTGCTTATTCCAGCAGTGCAATGCAACAAAATCCACCGAATGCTCATACAAAGCAAGTGTGTTCTCATGCAAATGTTTAGAAGCCAAGGAACACAATTAACAAGAGATTAAGTAACTGGTTAGTCGTGGCTGAGTGGGTGCAAAAATGATGCATCCCTTGGAAAATAAATCTCTGAAAGTTGTATAAAAGACAAAGCCATTTCTTACCCCGCTGCTCAGTCAATACGCTGAGCAGTCATGCCTTTGCTCTGTCACATGAAGATGTCTGTCAGAGCCGCACAGACATCCCTTTATGGCAGTTAAAAATGCGGTTTCAGGCTCCACTTTTGGGTATCTCATTTGAAAAGAATGACTTGAGACACTCAGTTGAAGCGCCACCTGACAACCTGGCAATTTCAGAAGAGGAGGCGAGCAAGGATACGTGGAGGCAAAGCCGCTCCAGAAGTGGGACCTGTTATCCTCTCGCATCCAGTCGAGGCTGCTCGAGCTTCAGGCGGGGATCTTCCCCGGAGGGCACCCTCTGGAGGTGTTCTTCCAACACGAGTGAGGAGACCATGGGGAAGTCTGGGGAGATGCTGGGGGGGGTTACTTATCTCAGCTGGTGTGGAAACAATGCCAGTTGGGCGAATGGATGGATTGACGTGTGCACAGGACTTCATCATCACGGTGATAAAAGCATTCATAAAAAAACGAAGGCTTTACACGAGAGTAATTATCCTGTCAGAAATTACCACCACAAAAATATAATATTTTTCAAAATGCCAAAAAAAATGACGGTTCTACCTCGTTTGCATCCTCTCAAGTGTGCCCCTTTATTAATTTTAATGCAAGTGATGTTATCCCTAAATCACACAAAGGAAACAGGCAAAAAAAAAACATCCACCTGCTGCTCCTGAAATTCATTTTTCTTCATCTATAATATATGTAATTATGGTCAAAGTTTAATTTAGTGAAAACTGTAACACACGAAATTATTGTTCTGCATATGAGTCGGCATATGTTAATGTAATTATACGGTAGGTCCTGTGTGTCGTTACCACATGACAGTGAACTGTCACATATCCAGCCTGCAAAAAGTGTTTTATAATAACAAGCAATTATTATAATAATAACTCGTTGGAGACTGGACGTTTTTATGAAATGGCATGTTTGATAGTTATTGGCATGTAGGAGAGGAAAGAGTGGAGCCAAAGGAGAAAGCATAAAAGAAGACAAAGCTATGTTATATCACCTCCGAGGTGTTTGGGCCACACGTCACCTCCAGAGGTGTCTGCATTTTGAAGGAATGGGATTTGCTCGGAGCACACAGCACTGCCTATAAGTTAGAGGATTAGCCCGGTCCAGGCTGCGGAGGCTCACTGAGGTGTGGGCAAGTATATGGGTGCTTGTGAGAGAGTGAACGTCTGACTGTGGGTGAGAGATGGGGAGAGAGGCTGAGCCTGTACAAAGTCTCGGTGTGTGTAAACAACCTTGTGTGCAGCACAGCGCCTCGGGGTGTGAAAGTCTGAGGGAGAGGCGGCTTTACTCCGAGTAGCTTCGGTTATGCTCGCATGTAGCTTCCTGAATTCAACATGCCCTCGAGGCTTTATGGGCTTCATGTCAGGATCAGTCACAGATTTGCGAACCTGATTCTAAGAAGGGTATTTAAGTGTAGCTACGTGTTCATGTGAACTGCAAACAATGTGTGAAAATATGAACGTTTAGTCCAAATCACATCATTTATATTTATTTTATTTTTAAAGGCTGCAGCTTGTTTCCACTGCTTCTGCACTGCATTGCTTCATTGCTGATTTAATAGTTTCTCAGCACTTTGCTTTACAATGAGGCTCATTGTCTTCTTCTGCTCAGGCAATTCAATATGTGCATTCAGAGAAAATAAAAAAATATAGCACCATCTGGTGGCGGTCACTGTTAATCCATTTATCAGAGTAATTAAATGTAATGGGACGTTTCCCTGCAGCCACTCATTATGTGGCGTTAGCAGCAAAACTAACACTATAATGAAAGCTATACTGGGATAGTTTATCTTTTTAATTTAATCGTCGTCAGCGGTCAACTCTACATAATTGACAGTTTGTGGAGTACTTATGCAGGGCTCAGGGACATACAATTAAACACTTGACCTTTACTGTATATAACCGTATTAGGGTCATTGTTAGACTCAGAAGATGTTAAGACTCTTGTGACTCACATTTTCTCCCACTCACATATTCTTACTTTTCATTTATTTTTATTTTATTTCCATTTCATTTGACAGTAAAGCGTTTTGTATAGCTATATCAATAATAATGTTATTCAAATAAAGGATTGCAAAGGAGTTTGAGAGATAAAGAGTTATGTTATATTAACTAATCAATAGTTGATCTGATCAATTAATAATAACATAGTTAATTTATTCCACAGTAATAACACTATTTTTGAGTTGTAAATTAAGCCCCAAATTAATATAAGACTAAGGAAAAATAAAATCATTATTTTTTTCTGTAGTTATTTTAATGAACAATTTATCGTTATAACCTTATAACCTTTAATGCATCTTTTTCCTCAAAAAAAAAAAAAAAGTGGTATTATAGGTCATCTGTGCAAGCCCAGATTTACGTTTAATGTTGGGTGGCGACCTCTAGTGGCCATAGTAATTACGACAGGAGCGAAGGAGTAAGTCAAGTGAGAGGGGCAAAATTCCCTGTAGGTCAGAGGTTGGGGTGAGTGGACTGAAACACAGGACTTTCACCCAGGAGACGGCTGTTTGTGTCGTGTGAAACCAAAATTCAAATCTTATTTCTTTGGTTGACTTGGTTGACTTACGCTTTAACCCAAACCATGATCTTTTCTTAAAGCTAACCAAGTAGTTTTGATGTCTAAACTTAACTATACTGTAACCATTTCACTACATTAACCATGGGTTTTGTGTCTATGTTGTTTTTGGGTTTGGCTCTCTGCTTTTCTTGTACTTTATATGTTGCAGCTCGATTAGTTCAAACTGAAATCTGTAAACACATATCTGTGTGTTTACAGCAAGAATTCATTCATATGATATCAGAGCCACAGAAAAGAAGGCAGAACATCCAGAGGCGAAGTTGCTGCTTTGGCTTCAGCAAACTTATTATTAATACGGTATATGTTAGAGAGGAAAACACATGTCAAGTAGACGTATTACCCTTCACACAGTGTTCAGAAGATATATGGGCACGATAGGCCTGGTTCTATACTGCATAATAACTGTTAACGTTTTTGAATGCATAATGTTTGGACATCTGACAAAATTAAGAGTAATAAAAGACGGGATGCATAATGTATTTGCTTGATTTTTGAGTGCAGGGCGAAAAAGAAAAATGTGCTAGAAAACTCCAGAAGCGTTTCAGAAAACACAACGAGGTATTAAATCTCTGGACAAATATTTTGGTCTTCTTTGTTGAGTTTCCAATTGCACAACCTGTTCTGTGTGTCAGGTAAGGCTACGAGCTAACCCACACCGTCACCAATTACCATCTGCAGTACATTACTTATTAAACTCATCTTGGTTGACTGAACAAGAAGTTGTTTTTCTAATGGTCTGACTAATGTCTAACACTCTGCTGCCCTTGAGAGCCTGGCAGCTCAGTGCGATGTACATGGTACATGGTCGGAAGCAATTTCCTTTGCAACGATAAGGCCGTCCTTTTTTTCTTCATCTATTGCATTCAATTTCCAAAGGCAGAAGGTGTTTAAAAGAAATATCCTTATAGCTCACAGCTCTGTACAGTGCTGACATCTGTTTTTTCATAAACACACAGACTGTATGACACTGTCAGGAGAAAAGGAAAATCCATCCCTTTCACAGACTCACGCCTTAATTTTTAGAGAACAGGCCTGCGAGGACTGGTTTTGCCCCGAGGTTGTTGTTGCATGCTTTATGCGCAGATAACAAACACATTTCAGCAGGCACGATTTTGCAGAACAGATTCGTCTTTACACGCAAACAACGTCAAGAGGCGAGCAAGAAAGCACACACACACATGTCACATAATGTATCTTGTGTAAGGCCAAATGGTTCCACGGTCATATTTGGAGATGATGGCCATAAACATGTATTGTGGGCTTTGGCTCCGGTCCTGAAAACCCGATTGAATTTTCTATATAAAAAGGAAGAGGCCAAATGGATGAAAACACCATTATTTTCATCATTTCACCCAACAATAAAGGTTATATATAACTCATAACAGTATTATAGTATAATGTTTTATATTCTCTAAGCTCATTGTGACTCATAAGTCAAGCTCTGCTGAATTACATGAAAATAATAACATGTAAAGACATTGCATTATTATGTAAGTAAAAATTATTTATGAAGTCTGACTACAAGCTGATGCTGTGTGAAAAATGCTTCAATCTGTAATTTCCGATTTAGATGAGGAAGCACGTACAAAAAAAAATATATTTTTGAATCCTTGTTTTCATGCTCTCAAAATCTCATCTTTTGGATTCGGAAGCACTTGTGATCCAGGTTTTAATGTTGTGTCCTGCAGTGTGGGCTGCACACTGACAGCAGGCTGCACGCTCATGACACACCACTGGAATTTGGCTTTAATGTGTTCAAACTGTTTTGAACTGTGAGATCTCCTGTCATTAGTCATTATGCCACGCCGTACAGGACGTGTCCACTGCTCAGGCTGAAAGTAGATTTTCTCTCAGTTGAAATTCTCAATGCAACTCAACATTTTTATGAAACCCAGAGAAAAATACAGCTTAAGTACAGTATGTTTTTTCCACTTTGTTTATAATGAGTTTTAGCGTGTGCTCTTTATTCTGCATCAGCCAAGTGTGTTTTATTATTACTCCATGATGTTACTCATCCTGGGAGATTCAAAGTATCCTGGGAGTTTTTTTACTACAATATCAGAAGGCAGTTAAGAAAGACAAAGACACACAAACATTCATCATATTTATTTTATTAAGATAATTTCAGACAAAACATATAGTTCTTCAGAGACAACATAGAATTACATCAGTCGAGTGCTGTCTCAACAAATAGACCCATTTTAAATGTAAAAGGCTGCCCACTCCAGCACAGAAATAACATTTTATAAAGCAGACATTCTGACACGTTGTTAAGGCTTCAGATTTTTTGGTAAAAAAAAAATTCTGCATTTGGACATAGTTAAGAAGCAGGAGGAAGAATCCACTCACGCAAATGTAGGCATAGTTTCTATTGTACACCTACACACAGACGCACACACATACAGTACATATCATGTATAGGCACACACACACACACATTTTGTTAACTGTGTATGAGGAGGAGGATGTTGCTGTCAGAGGTAACGAAGGGATCTGCAGGGTTAACAAGGGAATTAACTGACAGCCTGTCTGATTTTACTGTCAGCGCTCAGACAGAACCTGGTGCTCACGGGCTGGTTCGACTCAGGTACAGAACACCTGACATTTGAAGAAGAAAAAAAAAACATCTAATATTGTGATCCATTTTCTAAAATTAAATGGAAAAAAATGTTCTCGTTCGCTGCCGCATTTTCGCTGTTTTCATTGTGAACATTTCCTGCAAATGGCAAGTTCGTGAGTGTTGAATATTTAAGTGGGAGGCTTCCCTGTGGTGAGAAATTCAGACAATACAATGTCAGGATGTCAGTATCAGCAGAGATATGCCATGTTTTTGGACAGCAGGGTGGATCTTTGGGTTAGGGCAAATGTCGTACAGGGGGAAAACCAACAAACCAAATGTACTGTCACTGACATGCGATGTGACACGTACTGTCTGTGGCTACGATGTCATTGAAACTCGAATCTATATGAGAATAAACAAACAAAGATTACTATACAAAACAAATGTTATGCATTTGATAAGTGCCTTGATTAGGAATTGTCCCAGTTCTCTAAGTAAAAGAACAAAGCAGGTTAAGAAAATGTTTCAAAGTCAGAATATCATACAACACTTACAAAAAAAAGACATGGTAAAAAAAAAAAAAAAAAAAAAATACATATAGACATTAAATACAAGTTTACCTCATCATATTGCACAAATACTCAAGTGGCGATTTGTACTGGCCCTCTTTGTTTTCTATCTCTACACAAATACACAAAGAAAATCAGGAATGCACAGAAAAACGTACATGAACAAACACACCGAGTGGAAGAGGGGTAATAAGCTACATAGGCTCACATACAATGAGGACACATTTTACAAAGGCGGTAGCTGGAATGATTTCGATGATTAGGTCTGAAGGTGAATAAATTATTTTAACAGTCCAAATCAGAAGGTGAGTAACTATCGGGATGTGAATATAAATGCATCACTAAAAGCAAATCAGTGTCAAATATATATAAAGACAGGTTTTAACGTCACAATTTTGATGCTGGTGCTAAAGCTATGTACTGTGGATACACATTGCTTACCACAAGACTTGCGGTAATAAAAATATAAAATACATTTACATCTGTACATCGAAACAAAACAGCGGGTTCACGGATCAACCGTCGCTCTACAGTTGTAGCCATCATGAAAGTCCCCATTATGCATGTATGCAGCTTCTGTCTAGCATTAGCACTGCAGTGGCTGATGCAGCCTGTCCAACGTCGAGAGCAGAAGTTCACCATTTTCACATGGAGGTTTCTCTCAAATGACAGTTTCCATGTCATTAGCCATGTCATGAATTTTTAAAGCAGCCTTCATGGGGTTAAAGCACAACTGATTGACTATTGCAAACAGCACATACACATTGTGGTTTTATACTATTACCATTGATTATACTATGGAGTCCAAACAGGCTGTATTCAGAGCTGGTAACTTAAATCAGACGTTTAAAAGTTGGGGAAAAGTGCAAGTGTTTAACTTTTGAGTTTCGATGCCTGGATATATCAAAATTGACTATAAAGAGTCCACATGTATGAGCTTTTTTTCTGCCAGCTTTCACCTGGAAATGTTTGGTTGTCTGGCTTTCTAGCCCTTTTTGTTTGTGTTGAATCTCACAGATTTTATTTTCTTCTGTGCAAGAAATAATATTTAAAAGTGAATTTAATTTTAGTAATTTTAGCCTATTGCTTGTACCTAAAGTTCCCCGACACAAGGAATGAAAGTCTCTAGGAGTTCGGTCACATTGAGGTGGCGACACTTCAGGATGTAGCAGGGATCCATTAGAGGTTTAAAAATTCTTTTCCAATTGCAAGATGGAGCAGAACATTAGTGCCTGGCTTCATGTTGAATGAAAAGACATTGAATATGAGCAATCAGGTGGGACAGTTTATATTTGCATAACGTCAATCTTAAAACACAAGAAGAGGAACAGTTCCATAAATAGCTCCCTCTATGTCTATGGGGTGATGATTAAACTGGCCTGGAAACACTTTAATGCAATTTATAAAAGTCTTTATCTTTGTATGTGTTTGTGTGTGTTATCACAGGCATCAAGTTTACGGTGAAAACGTGTAGTGTAGTGGTGATGGGCTTATTAGAGATTCTGGCAAAAATGAACATTGTGCAGAGGAAAAGTACTGGAATTCCACCTCCAGACAGACTATTTTGGGGAAACTCCACCCTGTGGGCGTAGCTGTATGAGTGCTGCTCGCTTCCATATATAAGTCTGAAAACTGATGTGCAGAGCTCGGGCTCTTACTCCTCATTAGGGGCACATTACTCAGCTCTGAATGCAGCCATGTATCTCTACATGCCGTACTGTACATTACAAGAGTGATTACTTCTGAGCTCGCATAAATGAAATCACTTTTTTAAATTAATGGTTTATAATTTATTGCTACCTTTGGGCCATAAAAATGATTTAGGATTGCTTTTGTTGAGTTATTAGGAAATCATGTGTATTTCTCTGGGGAAAACTTTGACGTGAAGGCCGTGATGAAGGTATCGGATAGCATTAAAATGGCACCTTTGTTTCAAAATGATCCACAAGTGACACACAGAATAAAAGAAAAATTGAAAAAGGCAGAAAATAAAATCAATTCACCAGAGAAATCTAGTGTTAAGTTTCAACTTAGCTCCAGACTTCGAAATAATAGGAGGTAGGTGTTAATCATTGACCTCGAACTCCAATTAAGACAAATACCCCTCGAGGTGATTATTTCATTGACTTGTTTGAGATCTGAACGTGTTGAGCTTTTCAGACCCCCGAGGTGTTGTCGAGAACTTTTTGGACTGGCCGAGCCAAAAAAGCCCTTCGTATTTTTGTAGCTCAGATGTGAATGCAAAACAGCTTTTCATCTGTTTTTCAAAGTCAGTCTTTTGACTGGTTTGTCTCCTGTCTAACTATTATTGTGCTGCCATCACGCAAGCACAATTCATTGAAAGGAATGCAGTGAATTTCCTGTTAGCTCTTGGGGGATATGGTTTGTTTTTCCTGTCGCTGGGAGCCAATTTTTTTTTTCTCTTGCCCTCTTTAACTTCCTGTCTAGGAGCTTGACTTTACAGAGAGGCTGCAGAGGTGAGCGTCAGAAGCCATTGATTAGACTTCTGTTATCCGTCACCCAGCGCCCCAACCCTCCTCCACCATTACAAACTCCCAGATCACATCCATTTCAGGCTTTGTGTGTCAAAGACGTGGGCTGTGCTTTTTAATGAGAATTCGAAGGGGGCGGGGAAGGGAGAAATGCTTTTTAAGCATCACTAAAGAAGACAAGAGCACAAAACCCGTATAGGTGACATTGAAGGGAGGTGGTGGCCCTGCTGGTGGTGGAGATTACCATAATCTCATGCCATGCTGCTGGTCGGTGTGCTCTGGGTGCTTCCAATGCTAGCGTTGGCGCTGCTGTTCTCGGAGGGGGAAGGGTTGGTGGAAACAGGTTGTCGTTTTGCTCCTGAGCAGGGACATCCTGAAGAAACACGAGAGAGAAGCCAGTGAGATGAAAGTAAGAAAATAGAAGAAAACGAACCAATGCAAAAATAAGAAAAGTTCCATACCAGGAAGATTTGCTGCAGTTGAGCTAATGTCCAGCCCAGTTGGGTATCCTGAATAAAGCAGAACATGACAATTTCAAATCCAGACAAACATCAATTCAGCTCTTAAGTCAACCAGAGTCATGCATTTACCTGTTTTAATTTTGATAAACCACAGCGCTCCAATAAGTAATACTCCAATCAGGAACCCTCCAAATGCAATGCCCAGAACACCAGGTAGGCCAAAATCAAAGCACGGTGGGGCTGAAACATATACATGAAAAAAACAATGTATGCAAGCTTCATTTAAACAACAGTCAAAGTCAAAACTGATGGTTACTATTCATGCCAACACAGTATGAAAACACATTTGCAGGCACTTGAAATGTTCTGGTGAGTCACAATGAAACAAGTTGTTGATGCAACACTGGTGAGATATTATGGTATATTGGTATATATGGCAAATATTTTGCAGAGATGCTGTATAGAACTGAATATGCTTCGCTTGGGTAACAGCAAAAAGTTCAAGATTTGGCTCTGATCCGATTGGCTGATTTCTCCAGAGAACCCTAGTAAACAAGTACTGGTTGCCAGAAGCAAATTATCTTGCAGTTTAACAGAACACCCGAACAGTAATTGTACTGTGTGTCTTGTGAATGCTTTGTTTTCAGGCAAAAAAACCCAGTGAATTCAAGATGTAAGAGTTTCAACAATAAAGGTGCTTTTTAAAGAAAATCCTGCTTTCAACTGCATAACCTTGTAATGGCAATAAATTTTGACCAAAAAAAAAAAAAGGTTTTGAATCTCTACTAGTTGATTTTCATCTGGGCACAAACCAACAGCTATCTCAGAGGTCATTTTAAAGGTTGATGGTGCAGTATAGATTACAAAATGACAAGCAGTAATGTAAAATATATGCAATTTGTAAAATCTACAGTATGGTCCTTTAATAATATTCCTCCCAGCTTTCGCCTTTGAATTACAGTGACAATGCAAGCAAAGTCCATGCAATAAATAAACAGTCATTACTTTTGCAGGGTTAGACCTCAGCCTAACTGGAATAAAAAATGAAATTTGTGCTCCGTCGTTTCCTCTGTTCTAATTTAATGATACAAATTTCAATTTACAATCAAGTCTGGCATCGGTGAGGTTCTTTGGGCGAGCTGTGTGCTGACCTGCCCCGCACGACGTGCTTCGCCACTAACAAACTTAATAGAAAACATAAAACCCTGAGCCAGCAGCAATAAAATATCATTTCCCTTCAATTCAGCTCTGAAAGAGTAAGAGAACAGGCAAACAGTAAAACTCGCTCAAGCCTCTGACATACAGGGCTGTGGCAGAGACATACTGTACTAGCCTGGCAAGGCCATCCCACAGCTTTGCTTCGCTCATTGTGGTCCGGCAAGGCCGCGAAAGGATTACCTTGAGAGAGACGTCATTTCGAGAAGGGTGTACAATAGATCACTGACAGTTTTCCCCTTCACTCAGACACCACCTTAAACTCCAACATCTGATTGTACAAACTAACCACTCACTGGGCAGTTATTGATCTCTGCTTGCAATTTTCAAGCTGGAAGAACATGCCAGCTGTTATTAAATCCTTGAAAAACTTATTTAAAATGTTCCAGCAAGAATCAGCTTTTAAATCATTTTGATAGAGAAAGCAGTTTGGGAGTTTGGAAAGTCATAAATGTGATGTTTGACCTTTTCAGTACGTCTGACCAAACTGTGTCCAGACACAGCCAGTGTGTGCGTCTATGTGTTGCCAATCAAGGAAAACAGTGTGCAAACACATGCTTCTTCACATGCTTTTCCTTCTCCCCTCCGCCTGCTACCCGTAGAGATCCTCCCACAAGTAACCAGAACATTTGGAAGAAACTAATCATCACCTTTGCACGAGTTTCTCTCACCTGCCTCTGCTGCCTCTTGCCTCCTGGTGGAATGTGCTAGGCTAAGAACTATACTGGACTTCTTACATTACAGCTCCCCTTTCCTGAAGTACATTAAAGAGAGGACATGAAGGACAGAAGACAGCGGGTTTGTTTTGTAGAAACTTGCCACCACTCTGTGCATCATGTGTATTTGAATAATTGTGTGTGGTGCAACTGCCTCTGGATGAACTTGATATCAGAACATACAATATTTCAACTTAACTGCATGGACATTAGAAAAGTGCAGATCATGATTTTCTATATGTGACTCCATAATTCTTAAATTTTTATTTAAAATTAAAATGACATTAAATGCTATCATGCTGAGATTTGATTAAACCAAATATGAACTGAATCAACTATGACCCAGAGCACTGAAACAGTGACATCTTGTGGGCATTGTGGCGGACTGCAGTGCAGGCAGCCAACCCACATTGTTGATCTTCCACAGAGGAACATTCCTTGACCCCGAATGGGCCAGAAACATCACAGCAACTCGAGCAGGCTTTCTCTTGAGACTTTTTTTTTCTGTAATCAGTTGCTGTGTTAGTTTGTATAAGCGAGGCTTTGACAGCAAAAGCTGAGTAAACAGGAGCAGGAAGCAGAAGCTCCAGTGCAGGTGGAGAGGACGAGACAGACAGCAGGCCTGTGCTGTGACTCCCTGGAGCCCTCTGTATGAAAACTACCAAACAGGAATGAGTGCTGAACGGAGCGCTCGACCCTGCCCAGCGAAGCCTCGGCACAGACTGCAGCCGGCTCATCCTGCTGATATAACCCTTGTATCTCTGACACTGGGCTAATGAAAGGCACCACATAAACAGATCGACCAAACCGGCATTGTTCTTTTACTACTAGTTCTATTCCATTATTTCAGCAGGTCCCAGTCTCCAGAAAAACATTTCTAATTACGTAAGTTAAAGCAAAACAGCAAAGAAGAGGACAAACAGGACACAGGAAAGCATGGATGAGTAGTTCAGTCAGCTTCTCCAACACATACATACCAACCTTTATCTTTCTCCTCTAGAAGGAAATGGAGGATAAAGGAAGCTTAAGGAATAAACAAATCTGCTATCAGTTTTACAAAAGAAGTCTGACAAACTCCAGGTGTTCCTTTATTTAATCAACATCTACTTCCTGGTGTCTTTTTAGCCACAAATTGAATCATTAGATTTTTCCTGGAGATGAATCATCTGGAGACTGTCCTGTCTTTGAGGAAAGACATCTTTCCTTGTTCGAGCCAACTCTGTCGAACGGTCTGACAATAGCACCAGGCCCAGTGGCTTTGTTTGGACAGCGTACGTAGTCAGACCCCATTGGAAACACAAAGGACTTCGCCCCCCTCCCCTGAGGGCCATTACTTCTGATTGTGGCCACAAGGTCAGCCTGCAGACCTTCCTAAAGGACGAGGCCCTGCCCCGCAACCCTTTACTGGCTTCACTGCATATCCTGAGTTCACTGCTATGACAACCGCCCGCGCAGCACTTGTTGTGCACTGAGAGCAACAATAGGAATGAAAATTATAGCAGCAAGCGGCAATTCACTGGCCGAGCACCAGACTAGCAATTAAGTCCCCAGGGCGAAAAAGGAAATTTAAAAGTTCCACAATTTAAAAGCTTCTGAGAGTTCACAGAGTTTCTTGTTAGAGAATTAAATATGAAACATTCATCTTCATAGTAAGGAGCTCATTGGTGTGAAATAATGTCTTTTTTTGTTTGTTTGCTTTTTTAATAGTAATAAATCACAAGATCAGGATCAAGAGGAAACTGACAAAAGCATCACACACTTAGTGCCGCACACGTTTCTGTATAGCAGCTGAAATTTCATGTTGTATTCGACCGCTTTGCGAAAGTTTTCTGTTGTTTCTCTTTCTTTCTGGGATGTCAGTTTTAGTAAGTAAGTTAGAGAAGGAAAAGAAGAAAGAAAGAAGAGAAAATCAGCAAAATCAATAGACTGGGGCCTGGTCGCCTAACAACAAATTGGGATTTGTGTGTAGACACTACAAGAATTCTGAGTAGAAATCATTTGTTTTATTTAAAAGTGAAGACAAGAGCACTGTATGAGAGAAGATCATAACAATACTGGCGAGTATGTGAAAAGACTAATGATAAAGAATATGAAAACACTGTAGCATCTGAAGTGGACTCATAAAAGTTCAATGATCCATATTTTGGAGTTTAAACTGAACTCACTTGGTGGTTGCAGACATGGCTGGGTAACCTCCAGGTTCCTCTTTACTCTTCCTCCATCGCCACATTTCTAGTGAGGTGGTGAAAGAAAAACCTCAAGGTCACTATGTCACAACCTCATAAGTTTGTTACTCTCATTTGACATGGTTTACTTCAAGTGCTACCTAAAACAAACTCTTACCTCACTGTAGCAAAGTTTGACGGAGCATTCGAGGTCCCATGTGGTGGACGTCAGCTCTTGCAGCTGATCTAAGGAGAAGCTGAGCCGGGTGCTGTTGGGACAAGAATTTAAGGAGCAGGCCTCTGGTATGAAGGGCAGCTCTTTCACTACTGGGCACGAGCCCTTGGAGCGCACGAAGCAGCTGATCACCTTGATGGTCAAGACAATATCCCCGAAAGTGTGCCCTGAAATCTGCAGGAAACAAAGAGATAAAAATGAAGTGCAAGAGAATGGAAAAAGCACAAAGATCTGTCAAATCAGCTCAGTGCAGGAAGTGATTTTGAAATGTTTGGGACAGTCTGACCAATGTTATAGCTTTGCTGCAGGTAAACAACAAACCACCTCACTGCTGTTCTACATTATCCAGCGTGTATTTAGCTTTTTGAGCCGGACTTGAGTTAGAGGACAAACAGCTCAGAGGGTGAATGATTTCTTACCTCGGCATAAATTCTCTTGTCACTCTGCACCTTGGTGTTGGGGTCCAGGGGTGAGCGGTAGTCTGGGGAGGTGTACAGCTGCATCAACAGAGGCATCTGATGAGGAGCGTTAGTCGTAATGGGAATGACTGGTTCTGTTGCTGTTTCTGTAACAGGGAGAGAAACGGCTGAAATTAAAAGATGATCCGCAGAAGATAAAACAAATATATCCACTCTATCACTGTTGATGCAATAATTTCTGGTGAACTCAATGCAAAATAGTTGCTTTGCTATTCCACCACTCTCTCTGAGGTCTTTACCCTCCTCAAGACAAAAACTTATACCGAGGAAAATTGCCTCAAAGGGGTCATTCAAATTGCAGCATGGCATATTTTACATGTAAAATAATACAGTGAATGCGATAATGATAATGGCGGATGGTGAATGTTTGAAGGAGTGATTATGCTCCCGGTTTATCATCTCACTGCTGGCATTGACTAATGTGTATTATGTGTGGGCTGCCACTTTTTCGCAGCGCTCCATCTACTCTCTTCGCAGCAAATGCCTTAAAGTCGAAAAAACAAATTTTGACCTTTTAACGTCTTACCTGCTGGGTCTTCTTTTTTTCTGAGAACCAGTAAAATCATAGAGTCCTCTGGCCTGAGTTCAGTGTAGCTGGTGAAAGTAGTGGCTTTAAAATGATTTAAGGCCTCCCTTTGTACGCTCTCTGCACTGTCATTGTTCACTGTAAGTAAAGGCGGGAGTGTCATGGCGGGCAGCAGGATTTCATTGTTAGACTGTAGAAAGAGAGTTCAAAGAAATCACTTAGAGACTTTCTGGTACAAGTAGTCGCTCAATAATAAGCACATTTTCACAGGCATGGGGAAGCTTATTATGTGTATGAAATCATTATCGTTATTTAGTGAGCTATATCACACAATGTAATCACATAGAGAGAGTTTGTCCTCTTAATAAAGTCTCACATGTGGTGCCGAATCTACTGCAACTACTGGTGTGTGTGTGCACTTACTCCAAACTGAGCGTGTTGTGGGTTGAGGAAGGTCCACGTGGTGCCCTGAGGGCCTCTCAGGAACACGCTGGTCTTCCTACTGTCCACACGAAGTGATACATTGCTGCAATATGAAGAATCAAAATTTAGAGAGAGAAAGAGAGGTTTCACCAAAAAAATATAGGAAAACAATCCATGAGATTCTGTGTCGTGAATCTCATAGTTTACCAAATGTTGGCGTTCTCTGGGATGTTTATGATGTGAAGTTCGGCGTTGTCGCCGGCGCCCTGCTGCTGCGGGGAGCAAGATTTGACCGAGGAAGCCAAGGTTTCCTTTTCAATCTCCATAAAATGCTTCTCTAATGTGTCTTCATTTTTGAGCACGCAGTTCCGAGAGCCAGGTTTGGTTCCTGTAAAACCACAAACATTCATTTTCCATCATTGTCACTCATTGTTCGCAAAACAAAAAAAGACATTCGAGCGGGAATCGGAAGTAATAAAATTATTTCTGCATGCATAATCCTGTGTAATAAAGAAGACAACAGCTCGATTGCCAGCACTTCTGTTTCAATGCTTAATTGTGGCTGTGAGTTTGCTGCTGCAATAAGCAATGACAATTACATCCATTTTTTTATATTTATCACCACACTAGTTTTGATGCCCTGAGAGATTGTTTTGCTTCAGTGTCTAGCAACAGAACTTTACAGTGTTTTACTCGATGGACAGCACTGAGGATGTGCAGCAGGAGACCAAACTGCTGGGGCAGACACATTAGCACCTCGCCTTCCCCGCTATGGAAGATGTTCCAGAAGAAGTCTCATGAGAGTACACACCGCTCAGCCTTTGGCCAATAATGGTGACGGATGGTTTACAGATGCACCCTGGTGCACAGCTCAAATTGCTGTCCACATTTTGTTTCATAACACAATGCAGGAGATGGGGGTGATATAGGTTGTCCCTCATAGAGCCTAATCGCACAAATAGTCGCTTCTTTAAAAGTGCAGCATATTTGAGTGTTTGGACACAGCGGATTATGACACAGGTGTTGAGATTTTTTCTTCCACTGTAAAGATTTCTTACCATAAGAGTGTATTAAGTGTTGCATTCATCCTGACTGCTACTGTCCTCCATTCATAGACGAAACCACTTTTTAACAACATCCTTTCAAGCCTACAGGGGCCTTGAATAATTTTACGTGCAGTATCACTTCAAATTACTTTTAGTTACTACTGTAAGTCCTGGCTGGCTTGTAGCTGGGCAACTAGAATGCAAAAGCAGCTTCGTTAACGCTGCTAAACATGCCTCTTTTGCAGTAGCAATAGCACGACCTGAATCTTAAATCGCATTCAGACATTTAAGAAACCTGAGGATCAGGCATTTTCTCCTCAGCAAGCCTTCAACTTGGCAGCATCCTGCCATGTAGTCACTGCGCAGACTTATCAAACGCCTACAACAAGGCCTACGCAAGCTCACCTAACACCCCATTACAGGCCAAGGGATACAACAAAACAGCGATGTAAACTGCTCCACTGCTTGAGTAATTCGAATGCCCTTGTGGACTATGAGTCAGTGAAAACACCAGGAAACTGAGAGCAGCTAAAAACACAGCATTTTATCCCAATTTCATCAACACGTTTAAAATGGGAAAAGAGCTGAATGCGGCGGCCAGGCAGGGACGTTAACCCATCAAGCTGCTGTAACACCACATAGTTGATAGACCTGGAGAAGGACAGACCTTCATAGAGAGAGAGATTTAAGCTTAATTCATCCCGTAAAAAACACTGGACATAAAAGCAGCCACCACCGTTCCTGCATCACCACCGCTCACTTCTATCTAAAGCCATGTCAGAGCTCTGCTTCAGCTCAGGCCGCCTTAAGGAGGCTTTGTTAGGAAATAATTGTGCTTGCATCGAGCATCCCGCTGCTGCCGCTGCTGGCAATAGCAGCAAATAATATCCTTAATGTCCGGCTTTTGCTCATGCCATGAAAGCTCGCTTTAAATCATAGTGTTATTGTGCCTCCATCTTTGGCGTCGGTGGCCGTTTGTCCACAACTTCCCGTTCCAAATGTTTTGTCACACTCGATGACGTCCTGTCAGGTCACACCTCCAGCACTTTACTTTACCCAAGCTAAGGATTCGCACCACTTGGGATTTACCCATACGACAAGCTTGTGAACGTAGGGGTATTTGTGTTTCTAACATGCAACGTTATAAGAGGTTTGCTGAGCTTTAAAATCCACAGTCGTGCTGCTTATTTCGCAATAAACAGCACAAACATTTTCGGTTTGGTTGCAAACTTTTCTGAGGAAGTCTGCACAGATCGTCTGGTTATTAAATTCTGTTTTGCTGTTATTGCTCATGATGTTGTCTATCTCACTGCTGTGTATGATAAAGGATCAAAAGATTCATTTGTAGAATGGTCACACATAAGATATATGGGCAGTCTGAGTAGGCACATATAAAATATGAAATATGCATACAGCATGGTTGGAAGTATTAAGTGAGGAACTAAATGATCAAATGTAACTTGCTAATTGTGTAGAAATATCTGATCAGGAGGCTGGAATGGCAGCCCCAGATACATGTTACATTAATAAAGCTTTAAGATTTAATACATTATTTTTAATAATGCAAAAGAGTTTCATTGAAGGGAGAAAATGTTTCCCTTCAGCTGCTATTAGAGGTTTCTCCCATATTTCGTATTCAGTATCATAAAGAGGTGAGGTTGAAGATTGCAACCAAGTGAATGCCACTCCCCTCATTCCTCCTTTTCCAAGCGTGTGGGAGACCCTACGGTGGCCAACACTAAAAAAACATGAAATGCCCTCTCTGGAGCCAGTGCTTGGTTTGTCCATGCCAGGCTACTGTGGAAACATGGAACATCACCGATCTGATCATACACGAATGAAAACATACTTGTGAATATTATATTCCATTTCTGAATTAAGTATATATCGACTTGTAACACGGCGATGTATTTCAGTAGACTGTTTCATCATTGGCTAGAGGTGCCTTTTGCAGGAGAATGGCCATATGGCAGCTGGTGTTTGGCCCACACACACAGAAGAGTCCACATATAAAAACAGCATGGGGTCCGGTTTTGTATGTAATGCGGCTTTAGGGGCCAGGTTTTGTTGTCACGTCTCTCAGTCGACTGTGCAAAGCCATCATCTGATCCTATATACTGAGTTATAGGTTTTATGGTTTCACAAGAAAAACATGTTCAAAGCAGCACATTTGTTGTCTTTCAAATTATGTATCTGTGGGTGAAAACTCAGCCCGTGTTGCACCATTATGTTATAAAGAATCAATGTGTTATTTGGAGGTCCTCTGGCTAAAATGTAAAAATCAAAAAAGGCCAGGTCGAATACGCAGGCATTGCCTTGTTTAATGCAATGAGCTCTTCAGCACAGTTTTGTCTCAGGGATTTCATCAGAGAGGGTTTTTTAATACACACTTAAGATAAGAGAAGAGGTTAGTAGGCAGAGAGAGCCCTGGAAACAACACTGCATCCATCCTTGATTGCTGTACTGCAGACCTGCGGCTGAGTTATGTAAGCCGGAGCTGTATGTTGTGCCGACTCTAATTACTTGGCTCTCTTCAGCAGCAGAAATATTGTTTTAGACCAGACAAAGATGCAAAATAGCACACTGCAGATAGAAATCATAGTGTCAAGGTTGAAATCGTTCTTCTTTGTCATAGAATCGCCGCCTCGCACGCATCCTCACTTCATGTTAATAGTATATCAGCCAGGTTACTCAAATAATTCTCACCATTTGTCCCCGGCAACGAGATCGTTTTCAGATTTCGAATCGTGGTGAATGAAGTCACGCCCCCAAACTTCTGTCTTGCCCACTCGACCAGTTCCTCATCTTGAGTGGGGAAGTCTTGCTTGTGGATGTTGTTGGGAAGCTGATTGCTAAGTAGGGAAATTGAGGAGTCATTCTTTACCTGCAAAGAAGTAGAGGCCATTTAGTTTCATTAAAATACTATTCAACACAGCCAGAAAAACCTACGTCCTAAATTGCACGAGTCTGTCTGTTACCCATTGCTGGAAAAACACAGAATTGAATGAGTCAGCTTTATATTTATTTATATTTACTTCACGTCTGTGCACATTTTGTCATATCAAACATGTTTGCCCATCCCTCTCATTCTCTTCTATTACTCCACCCAACTCTCCCTCTATTCTCTGAGCAGGGTCCTGTTAAAAAGAAATGTTTATTATGGTTAAGTATCCACGAGCCCAGTTGCACAACCCTGTTGGAGCCATGGTCTTTCCTTTGCTTCCTGAGTGGGGCCAGGAAATGGGACCTTTTTTAGCTTTGTGCGTCACCACAGTCGGCTGGAATCCGGCTCCATACAAGGTATAAATATATACATCCATCCCATCGACTAGACACTGCTGTTTCCTCGTCTGCGCCAATGGGAAATAATGAAGTTTACATTAAGCTTTGCATGAATAAGAAGGCAGGGGGGAGGCGTTGGGAAAAGAGGAGTGGAGATTGTCTGTAGTTATAGATATGAAAGAATACGCTCAATGAATAACAAGTCGAGAAAGAAAACATGCGCTCCGGTTTTATTTCGGGCTCAACCTTCGATGTATTTTAATCTCCACTTATTTGTCCTTCTCGTCCAGAAGCTGAAGTGGAAAATAAAGTGTTGTATAAGTGCTACGCCTCTTCATTTTGTAAACACTTATGCCCACTGACACTTAAGAACGGCCCATTTTGCTGAAGGAAACTCTCAAAAACTTTTATAGGACACTACACTGAGACAAGAAAAACTTTGAGGAATTTTTAAACTTAAATAAACAGTATGATGTGTGATGTTTGTTTCCTGTTTTCATGTGCTTTCTTTTAATGATTTCATTTATCCATTTTTGAGAATTCACAATACGAGGATGGTGTGATACACGCTTACTGGATTCTGACTCAACGGCTATTCAGCTTCCTTTGTGTCAGCAGTGTTTCCATACTCCAACTACCATACAGATGGATATTTGGAGGAGGCAACACAGCTCATTTGTCACCAAAATGAGGTGAAAGTGAAAAAAAACCCCACTGCGATTGAAGAGCGATGGCGCGCTGTGTAATTTTAGAAAGAACTGTATTTTCTATGAATCACCCTGTTAACGTTTATCGAGTGTGAATATGCTTGTTTAAATAACAAAAATCCCCCTCCTGACCTGTCGAGTACGTGTGACTGTGTGTGTGTCCTTGCGTCACAAAGCGAGACAGAAAAAAAAAAAAAAAAAAATGTTGAAAGCCAAGTAAGCCTGAGGGAGTCACTGGTCTTTCTGCATGAATATTTGATTGACGCCAGATCAAAAATAGCGTGAAGGGAAACTCCAAAAATAAAAGAGGGAAAACCAGTCACGGCAGAAGCAGGCGAAGGGGGAAGGCACGAGGAGACGGACGGGAAGAAAGAGGGGAAACAACAATGGCAGTCATTTTAATGATTGCAGTGGAATTTAACTCCGATTAGTCTCTGTGAAATCAGTTTGATATTCTGCAGGCTCACAGCGAAGTTCAAGAAACTCAAAGATGCTTGGAGAAGAAAAGCACATCTCTGTCTGGAGGATATTACAGAAAGTTTCTCTCTACCTTGTGAAGGATGTATGAGTTATAGATGCAAGGCTTAGATTCTTTGAGTATATTAAAAGTAAGTAAAATACAGTGACTAACAAATTGTTAAATAATACACTGAAAAAAGTATGAAAAGCCTTTAAAGACAAAACTATTCCTGTCACTTTGTTTTGCTTTTTTTAACAACCTCATGCACTCAGGTCAGCTTTGGGAGGCCAACATGAGCTGCGACACTGTGCCAAGCTGTCAGGCCAGTGACGTACTTTCTCGGATGCAGAACAGATGCTGTTTCTCTTACGCTGCAATCTGCAGTAAAATACTATTATCCCCCAGTGATACTGCTCATCCCGCGAAAACATCCTGTAGTCACACGCAATGTTGTCCAGGCTCTCGAACAGGACATGATACAGGATGTGGTATCGCGCTGCTGTCAGCGTATCACTAACTGATGACACTCCTATAAACATTTCATCATCCTGATTGGTCAGCTGTAATTCTTATTTTATTTAGTTGTCTCTTTATTTTACTGTCATCTATATCTGCCAAAAATGTACAATACTGCTGAACATTTTTCAAGCATATCATAGATTTTTAAAGCTCAGTATGAAAGTAGACTGACATACAGGTTATGAACACAGTAAACATCAATGTCTCTGCTTTACTGTCAGTGTGAAATTATTTTTGCAGTTAAAAAAACAAGGTTGTGAAAAGTCTTCCAAGTGATGCGTTCATGTGCAGGAGGAAAACTCCGTGAGAGTCAGCTGCCAAACAGCTTCGCCCTTATGAGCCGCGTTTAGTCATAAGTCTCAAACATGGAAGACAAACAACAAGCCATAACTTCATGACAGAGGCAATGTGAATTTAGGAGCCTCTTACGTTTTAGAGGTTAGCGCTCGGCAGTCGACTGTCAAGTCTCGAGTGTTCCCGAGACGGCGATCCAAGATTGCGCAATGATAATGTGAGTTTGCGGAAAGAAATAAAGCTGATAAAATGTTCATTGTGATTCTTCCTCTCGCGGAAGTTTCAAATCTCAATTCAGCTGTCACGCCGTGCTGATATGAAATACCTCTGAGGTAAGAAAAACACATTAATCAGCGTACGAAAGTGACACTGAAAAGCAAAATGTGTAATGAGGAGTTGACACAACGGTGCAGGAAAACAGCACAGGAGGCTGAAACTGCTTTCTTCACAGTCTGATAAACTCTGGAAAATGTTCAGCAATAATGAAACCTATTGAACCAATTTGAGTTGGTTCTTTAACAACTGGAGAAGCTTAATATATTAATCAAATCATATTGGTTTAATTAAAGTTATTATAACTGTCCATGAGGATAAGGTTCCTTATCTGCGACGGTAGTTCTTGATCACAACTGAAACTAATCAGTGTTTTTCATTAAGAAATGAGGTGTTTCATCATTAACACATGTAAAATTAATAGTCCAGGCAATCTCATTTATTTGGAGACCTCTGTCCTTTTTAATATAATTTCCTGTTTAAGACCGGCTATTCAGTTTGGTGATAAAAGACTGCAGCATATTCGAAGAAGACTTTTCTGTCAAAACCAGATTTAAGGACCGAATGGTTTGTTTCATTAGCAATATTTTTGTGTCTGATTCGCATTGTTAAGTTCATCACCAATGCCAATTTAAATACCAAAATAGTCTGACACACTCCAGTAGCCAAAGTGCAACTCTTTACCCACATGGCAGTACTATTCCTCCATTTAATTAGACACTCAAACAGCTGAATTAAAGTTGTTTTGTGGCCTCACTAGATTTAATTCAAAGATATAATCTGAGGACAGTGTGTAAAAGTCAGAATCTCTAATTTCATTGGAACATTAATTCTACAGCCCCTGTCGTCGGCGGCCGCTCTGAAACTTCTCTTGCCGATTTTTACGGTGTTGATAATAAAAACGCAAAAAAACCCCACAAACTGCCTCGTGAAGAGCAGCCACTGGGGAATATCTACGCAAAGCCAACATGGTTCACAGTCTCTTAACGGGCCCGGAGAGCCGCACAGCTGTGGCAGTTTGACTCTACGTTAAACAGCTGGCACTTGACAGGAGCTAAGTACATCTGGAGAAATTTGAAAATTATACAACAGTGGAAAAATAACCACTCGCATTGGCGTCCCCACAACCTGTTATTATCTCACGAGTAGTTAGCACTTCTTAAACAATATTGTATCAATAGCAGAGGCTGAGGAATTGAATCACACACAACAGACGAATGCACATATTCTGAATGTTGACACAGAAAAACAAAGACTCACATAAATGTTAACGTCGGAGTTGATGTTGTAGACACCGTAGGCCTTTTCTGGCGATGAGAGGATGAGGTGCATCGGTTTGGCGTTGGCCATCTCCAGAGAGAACATCTTGGCATCCTGAGAGGAAAGAAAAGATTTGTTACTCGCAAATGTACAAATGACATCGCAACTACTTTTACAATAATCCTAATGTGCTGCATTTACTTTCACTTCAAATTGTACCTTTAAATATTTAAAGCATCTCTTATTCAGTTGATGAGTTAATGCTTGTGTGAAAGCCAAAGGGTGTGGAGTTGTGTTGCAGACAGTTTGGCAGTGGTGTAAATCTCCAGGTGGAACACTGGGACTGATTATGAACACAAAGAAATCATGTGGCATAAATATTCACTCACCCTGTGAAGCCATCCATATGGGAACTACTGTGCCTGCCTATAATGAGTTTTTTGGTGAGTGCACCATGCTGAGTGTGTGCGCTGTGTTATACAAACGAAGCAGTAAAATCAAAGAATGAAAAACTTTACGAAATGTTTCGAGTACTTCAAATAATACTTGTCACTGTGTTGTCACACAGCACAGTTTAGGGACACGTTTATCTGTGTAGTCTTGTCAAAGGGAACACGTGACAGGCTCCATTAGGGTATAACACTTTGCTGAGGTTCGTACTTTACTGCCAAGATTAAATATTAAAAGCTGACTATGTGATTTAAGCATTTTTATGAAATGTGACCTAAAATATGAGAATCTTGGAAGCATCTGAGCTTTATATCACAAATAAATATACAAAATGAGCAGTAATTATTTTGACCTTTTCTCACAAATTGCCAAATTCTGTGTAAAATGGGATATAACTATCACCCAGTTTGCAAACCTCACCATCTGGCGTGGAGTGTCATTAAATGAACACACCTCGAGTTGACGGAGTAGAGAGACATCTTGCTTGCAGCACCAAGTTTAAAAATAGTTCCAACTTGCAGTTTAATTTTACACGAGTTTGATTCCATTTCTGCCCGGTTGCAAAAATCAGCGGGGGATATGACAATTATTGTTGTTTTTGCAACTAATATGAAATGTCAACACATGCATCTCTCAAGGAAAAGCAGTGCCAGTCATTTGAGGAGGGCTCTTAAAGACAGACAGGAAGCCGTCTTTGCTGTCTGCCTTCGTATTGACAGAAACATTAATGAGGTAATGCAGCTTGGTTCTATTCTTGCATCTCTGCACAGCGCAAGGGGGAAAAGTAAAAAACAAATCAAAAGTTATTAATATTATATATTTAGCTGACACCTATGAGCTTCATTTTTATATTTATGCTGTGTCTTTGCAGCATTCAAACTATGCAATAAAACGAGTGACGGCACAAGAATCATTTTCAGTACAGTATTTATTTAACTTTCAACCCGGTGTTCTCCCATACACGTCTGGTCCTGGCTGTATTTATATATTGTATATAAAACCTCATTAACATAATTTAACACATAATGTAATACCTCATTAGCCACATTTTCAGCTGAGGGTAACACAATGGCGACGTGATTCGCTAATCACCGCCACAGTCACTCTATGAATCAGCCTTAATTACCATGCTCCACATGTGCGTAGGGTAAAGCTGGTACCGCCGAGTTTTATGGATTTAAGTGGTGGTGAGTAAACCTTTTCACTGCAGAATAATAAGTCTGAGTTTAGAGACATTTCTTTTTTTCCCCCAAGACTGACTTAATTCCAATAAATCCTAGTTCTAATTACTTTTACTTCTGTAATAGCCCCAAGATAATTGGGTTGGGAAAAGTGAAAGAGTCATGGATTTGAAATTGGTTCAATTTTGTGACTCAATGCATTAGAAATGAACAACAGCGTTAAATAAATAATTTTTAAAAAAAAAGAAAAGCTTGGAAATATCTCTCCAGTGAGATGCTTTTGCGGGAATTTAACATTCATACAAATTTCTGCTTTCATCCATCTGTGATGCCTTTTGACACCGAATGCTTTATTCTGTTTATTTGAAGGTAGATTGTTTTCAGAGCCCGGCCTGCTGGGAAGACAATGAGCATGCTGAGGAAACAGTGTGAATCCTTATTATTAAATTCATTTACTTGCTACCTGATGCTGCCGGAGCTTCATCCAAGAGAATTGTGATGAGCTCAGGCCTCTGCTATGGAAATTTTCAGACCCCGTACAGAACAAATTAGGTCTAAGGAGACCATCAACAAATTGCCTGTGAGGAAAACACAGATGCATTGGCCCTGTGCAACGGACAGAGGGATTTGTCATGGCCCACACACACACACACACACACCACATCATCAATGTCTTGCACAGAGCAGGTTTTGCATAATGACTCCTGCACCTCGTAAATGTGCTCAGTCCCTTCCTTTTAAAGATTGGCCACAGGGGGCGCTGCAATCCCAGGTGATAACGTGGTGACATTTGTTACTGAATGGACAGGGAAGATCTGCTCGCTGTCGCCTTGCTTTTTTGTTGTCGTCGTTTTAACATTTTAACGAGACACTTGTTTTCCATCTTCACTGCAGAATTTATTCACAATAATTAAAAAAAAAAAGAATATTGCTTGATTGCCCTGAAGACAGAAGGAACAAAAGAGGGACTGAGTTATTATAATGTGAGTCTCTAGTTACCACTGATACTTTGAATTCTATTAACGCAATGTCTTCCCAAAAAAATGTACCTGAATCTTTTTACCAGCAGCAAATGAATGAATGGCATTTCCTACAGAGTTCATTGCGCCTCACACAGAGATAACTCAGCGGTGTTTTCCTTAAATACTCTTCTAATGAGCTTCATTGTGTCTCTGTCTCGTTTCCCTCCCTTCATCCTTTTGTGACTTTCATTCTTTCATTTTGAACTCCCAATCATGACTGTTGCTGACCCTGATCACTCACCTTTGCTACTTTTGTTCCTGTGCTTTCAAGATACAATTGTTTTCCTTTTCGGGCTTTTTCTTTTTTTTTTCTCGAGAGCATTTTTTGAAGGGCCTTTGCTGATGCAGTTTCCAGTTATTCTTTTGGCTCTCTCCCTTTACTTGAATTGGCTCCGTTGGTCTCGTCTCGGCCTCGTGCCAAGACCCCGACTACCCAAGCCAGTGTGTGACATCAATGGGCCCTGTACAAGCAGCTCCTCCCTATGAATTCTCCTGGCCTGTGGCAGCCCCTTGATGCTCCCTTTATAATTCTTTGTGCGGTCAAACTGTGAGAGTCAACTGTCTCTGGCAGGTTGTAAATCAGTATGAAGAACAAAAGGGATTGGGAAGAAGGTGATAAGGAAATTTAAAGGACAAAGAAAGGGGGAGCGAGAGCAAACCTGCAGTCTGACTGGAAAGTTTGGCAAGAGATGAAGTCATTCGCTTTCCTCCATGTTTACACAAAAAATCTGTTCTAAACAGACAGTCAAGCGCAGATAAGGGGTCTGTGTGAGGAGATCTTATGTCCACTTTCCTCTTTCATTTGATAAAAACGTTCACTCATAGTCCCACAAGAGAACAGAATATGTTAACTCTGTACAACATCCATTGCATCACACAGATCCCGAGCCAAATTCCTCCCACAACCCCCCACACCAATTCATACTATTTTAAGACGACTTGCACCACTTTTTGTGCAAACTCGCAAAGAAATGTGTCCTCTCTTAATCTCTGACACAACATACTGTGTTTTCACTCTTCAGGCCTTCAATAAGATGACTGACAGAAGCGTTTCCCTCCTAATATGCTCTAAATCTGTTAAGTCATCAAACAGCTTTTTCTTCTGATTTTCAGTCCATTAAATATGCTGCAATCCATTAGATGAGACTGAAAACTTGGCACAAGGGTTCAGCCATATTTGTGCCAATAGCCCAGTCTTTGAGGGAAACACAATCCTCTGCTTGCACAATGTTAGCACTCTTACTTAAACCTCAGCAAGGGAACAGACATCAGCCGATATTAATGTTAATGTGGGTTTGTGCAACATCAAAACTGAACTTCAGTATCCTGAAACGTGAAATTCAAAAGAATTAATTCTGAAAGAAAAGCGCTCGTACTGTATAAGTCAGCTTAGCTCACTGGTGAAAGTTTCTCTTAAAGAGAAAAATGATGGGGATTCGCTGGAGCTGTCCTAGAAGCAGCTGAAGGATTTATAGATGTGATGGATTCAGGCAGGCATTGTGCTGCACCACGCTGTGATGGCGCCGCGTCTAGTCTGCACATAGCGCATCTGCTTCCCTCCTCATAATCACGACCAAATGAAAAAGAATGACCAGCAGAGTGAAAAATAAAAAGGGACAATAAATAAACAGCAGTTGCTTAACACAAGTTATGTGAAAGTACTACATAAGGAACTCTAAGTGAGAACAAACAGAAGAAGCAAACAAACAGAGCACACTGATAAAGAAATGACTAATGTGAGCTGACCGACAATGTTGGACAGTGAAAAATGGAGTCTGGCACAGCAATAACAACATATAGATTAAAAGTTCTCTGGAGTTACTTTCCGGTGTCATTCCCTAAAACTAAAAGTTTTACAATCAAAATGACCCAACACTATCTGCAATTATGGTGTGTGTTTGTTCAGGGAATTTTTTTGCAACGTTACACAACAACTTTATACACACAGCCAAACTTGCAGAGCAGGGTTGTCACAGAAGCCTGTTTAGTGTTAAAAAACTGTGGCATGCTGAGAAATTTTTCTGTTGAGTCTGGCATCTGTTAAGGGTTATCTGGCTGATAAAGTTTGGACATGGAGTGTTTGTGTTTCATAGTGTGGGAAGAAGGTTTTTGGGGGCTTGTGCATTTAAAGCTTAGGGATAGAGCTTGTAAAACAATATTAACCAAACCCAATGTTGATGTGTAAAATCAGTGGAGTTCAATATACAGTGAAATGATATTTAGTAAGCAATGATCTGCTGGAAACTTGAGACACAGCCATATTTATAATGGAGTGCAAGTTGAGCTACTTCAACAAGCCTCTGATGAGTAGATCAAATCCACCTGAGTGTCACCTGAACACAAACTTCAATGGAGGGGAAACACCTCAAGGAAATCTGTGCTTTTGTCAATGAGTTAAATTGGCCACAAAATGGTTCAAATTTAATTGCTGATCAAGAAATTGTGCAGAATCTTATCTTCTTCATTGACATGACATAACTTCATCAAACCTTCCAATTCTCAGACTTTCTCATTACTTCCAGGTTTGCATGAAAATATTAGAGTCTCCACTGTATGTCAGGCGCTCTGACCTTCCTTCTCGCCTCTTCTGACTCTAGTTCATCTGATAAATCTCTGCGTTGTGCACACTAACCTCTCATTAGGACATTCTGAACCTGCCAGTTTTCACCTGCCTGCCAACCATCCCTGTTGAGTCAGCTCATCACATGACCTCTCACCCGCCTACCCAGCTGCTCCTTGTTTGCAATTAGCCTCAGTATATACAGAGGAGAGCGATCAGTCAGCGTCTGCCAGCTTATCTGAGTTGTTTTTGCAGTCCAGCCTTTTTTATGAATTTTGCACAGCAGCTAGATCGTAGGAAAGTCACAAATGTCCCAGTAAACCACAACAGTGTGCATAATACCAGGGCTGTGGTTGAATAGCCTTTTTTGCTTAGGAAGTTTCCTAATTGAGTGAAATGACCCGGAAATATCAAAGTGGCAGCCATGATAAGAGCTGGTTGATTTCTCTCGCCACTTATCTCCTTTAGCATAAGGTACGCCAAGGACCATCCTTTACAAAAAGAAAGGAGATAATGCCTTTTCACAATTCCTTGCAACAGCAATATTTAAAGAGACGCACATCCACCATCACAAAATAACAGGCTGGTGTACATGCAGTTCTCTTTGCACCATAGTTGTGTTTTCCTCATGAACTCTCCTTCACATCTTTCCTCGACCTCATTACTTCTCTCATCGAGGTCAAGCAAAAGTGACAAGACAAAGAACATAATGTTATTGACGAATCGACCACAGCCCCTGAAACCAAAGCAGCTAAATCAGCCATCATTCATTTAATTATTTACACCTGTGCTTTTCTCGCTATGACCTGTCAAAATGTCTCTTGTGCAAAAAGCCTTTTCTGCTCTCTCTCCGTCCCCACTCAGCTGATAATCTATTTTAAAGGTATAATAATGTTTTACAAAATGCACTTTGGTAGCTTTGCCACCTCGACTTTACCAAAGTTGTCCACATTCTGCAACTGGGACGAAAAACATTCCCACCTATGTAACGTATGTAATCTACACATAGATCACCCTCCAAAGTTTGCTGACTTTTAATGCTGTGACATATTCATGCAATCTGACAAGAGGCTTCAGCTGTGTAAATGTGTAGAATGCATAAGGTAAGCATGTGTGCGATGCAGATTTTCTTTTCACTTCACATTTGCATAATTAGCACAAGTCGCTCTGCATCTCATTTGAATAACCTTGACATGCTTACCGCGGCGGCAAAGTTCAGGTTAAGGATGTGGACCTCTGTCTTGTCCTCGCTGATGAAGCTGGTCCAACAGCCAATTAGCATCTCGCTCACATATATCCACGGGTTGTCATTAACCTTCTTTGGATCGCATGTCTGACGTGAGGCTGAAAGAAATCAAGCACAAATGGTTAAGCAGTGTCAGCAGCACAATAATAAAGTTAAGCTAAAGTATCTCTTGCCTCCGACATCACCGAGCAAGATGCGAGATTACATCTCCATCCACAACAATCCTGTCATATTTGGACATCCACAGCACATGAGTGAAGACCTATATTATAAATGAACCCAGCTGTGTTACAGATTCCTTGTCTGAAAGGGGCTAAATTTGTTATTAGTCATTCTGAAAGCTTTCCCCTGGTTTCAGACTATGGATGTTAAATGTGTGGGTAGGACTACATTGTTTAAAAGCGAATCTGCCGGTTCAAGTTTATCAGACGTGTCAGGATAGCGGGCTGCAGTCATCCATCAAGCCCGCTCACTCTGCTCTCTGCCACGAGCCTGCTGTTTAACCTGGGGATCCGTGTCTCTGGAGGCTGAATTAATCGAGCTGAGGCAGCGCGGTCATGGATGAGGTTGGGTCTAAATGCCTGGTGTTTGACCTGGGCTATGTGTGTTCTATTGTGTTAGATTAGAGTGATTTTGTGCGTGCACATGCTCGCTCTAACCTGTCTGAAGTTGGCACGGACAAAATATTCTCCCTGCAAACTTCCTCTTTCCTCCAGGAGAACAGGGGAGAATACAGTGTCGAGGGTCAGATGTCTTTTCCAACTCAATCAGTGATCTCCTTCCTGGCCCATCTCCTACCTTTTGCTGATTAAAGATGAAAGGGTCTGACGGGGGCATCCTGAGGCATTGCGGCCTTGGTGGCAACCAACGTGGATGACATGAACCACATTTCCACTGCAGGAATTCTCCCCAGGGGCTAAGACGCTAGCCTTGGAGCAACTCAAAGCAGGGACCAGGGTCTAAATTGAGATCTGGGACATTATTTCACCCCCCAAAAAAAACTCTGCTCGGGTGGTCGTACATTTCAGAAGTAGAGGAACTCTGGGGGTGATGCTTGCATCATTGAACATTTCTGATTGGTTGAGTGCTTGCATTTTATGTCAGCCACCATTTCTAAAAAAATGCAGCCAACACATCAACATGGAGATACAGAGGAAAACATATGAAAGATGGACAGACAACAATTGTTGTGAGTCACAGGTAAAAACGACATGTAAAAACAGCCGTCACTTTTTCATACGACTAATTTGCCAAATCTTTGCATGCAGACAAAACAGGCTGAAAGACCCCTTTAATTCCTTGAAAAGTAGCCAGATCTAAAAGTTCTGGGTGCTTTGGGGGTAAACACAGCTGTGGTCTCCAGGCTGGATTTACTCCTCAGGACAAAGACTTAAAGCCACCCACCTCTCATGGGATCAGTCAGAACTACTCTGTCCTGTGCCTAAACATTAGATAAGCATGTCTACAGAAAGATGAATATAAGCAATATACACCTAAGCATCCACTGTGCGTTCCTCAATCACCCCAAAACAGCTGGTGCCGAAGCATATGAGAGAGGAAGTGTGATATCGTAACAGAAAAAAAACTAATTTAGTAAGCAAATGCTGCATGACACACTGCTCCACTGACTTTTATGATGTATTTGGTCTGTTTACCCAGCAGGGCACAATCCCTCAGAGAGCAGATGCGGTGTAAAACAAGCGAGATGAGATGGAAAGAGGAGCAGAGAGGAATGGGTTAATAGGAAATTGCAAAGTTTGGAAGGTCAACAGGATGTGCCTTATTTAGAAGCAGCGCTAATCAAAGACCTTGGTTGAGGCAATGTCAGTAGTGGTGAGGGAGAATGGACAGAGATGGAGATAAAATGGGATAGAAAGTGATGAATGCAATTGGAAAACAGCAAAAAAAGGAGCTGGAACATGTTACATAATCACCTCTTTCTCCCATTTTTGTTGTCCCCACGGTGAAATTTGGTTTGTATTATCAACTCTTATTCATTTGTTGAATTGCTCAGAACATCCCTGACCCACAATTTCACAGATGGAAAAAGGAGGCGCAGATGAGATATTATTTTAATTTGATCATTTTTCAGAATTAGCTTTTTTCCCTCACACAATATCTCAGACGGTGCAAATTGGTGAAATTGTTTTGGAAATGATGCATCTTTTGTTTGTAATTATTGGAAATCTTTTCTCCCTTTCTGGAGGAGTGACACATCATAATACCACTGCTCTTGAGTAACATTTAATGGTCAAATCAAGGACACATTTGGTACCAATTGGGGGACTGAGGGAGGCTGTAACATTCCTGACCCTAAGTCTTCACTGTTTCTCTGCTCAGCTTTGGACTGCAGCTTTTCTTGCAAATCAAGATGGAGAGCCATCCATGCTCCTTTGCCGTCTCTTTTTCTCTCCCTCACCACAGAGGTCAAGGCTGGTTTCCTGTTATTCTGGCCCTCTCTGTTAATGTCTGTTGCTCAATATCCACATCCATAAAGTTATTTCTCTCTTGTTCTGCTGTGACAGAGTCAACGGCCCATGACTGTCGCCCGAGAGGTCTCGGTATAAATCACACTGACTGCCTACGTCTGAGCGTGCGCGCGTGCGAGTGTGTGCGCACACGCGTGTGTCACTGGTCTCCTTTTTACGAGTCACCATAGGATATGAAGAACATTCATTTTGCCCTCTTGACCCCGGAAATGCCAATGGCCTCGCTAAGCGGTTTGCTGGTAAATGAGGTATAGAAGAACCATTCCATTCCCTGTCCTCTTTATCCACTTATATCAGTCCCCTCCATTTCCCATTCCATGAGAAGACATGTTTATGGATGCTGGTGATTTCCATTTAGATGTTAGGTATGAGGGGGAGGTGTGAATGGAAAACATTAGGGGACATTAGGGAGGACAGAAAATGGCCTCAATTCATGAAAGGAGCATATGATCGGATGCAATCTTAAAGTTTGCCTTAATTCTTAATGAAAATTTCATTTTGGCAGTTACACTCTTTATATTAAATTGGTATCAATTAGTTTGTATGCCTCAATACACTACAGCTAATTACCACATTAAAAACACCATATGGCCAAATTAAATCAAAGACTTAACAGGCACTTTTATTTAACTGAAAATGGATTAAAATGTTATAACAAACTGGTCAAATGCTTATAAAATTAAGACCGAGTGTGCAGCCAAGACTGATGATGAACAATTTGCCGGTAGTGAAGCAGCCTTTGGAGGAATTCTTCTGGAATGTGCCAATACCTGGGAGCCATGAACAACTTGCTTACTTCAAACTGCCCTCAGCAGTTCTCCTGGTCTGCAGCACCCTGGAGCCACAACTAAGCAGGAGAGCACAAGCTCCCATCTGGTAACTTCCCATATCTGGGGTCTGTCTGTTCTTTCTTTCCTAATCCTCCAGGGCATTCCAGGAAGAGATAGGTGACGAGTTCACCAAGTCACAGGCCGTCTGTTTTCCACGTGTTCAATTGCACAAGGTATCATCAAGACCGAAGCACTACCATTTTAGGGCATCTCAGGATCAGCTTGATATTAACTATGTTCTTCTTCCATCAGTCACATTAGCATAGTTTAAAAGTATGAACAGACACAGCAGAATCCGAGGTGCAGCCAAGTCTTAAGAGGAACGTTGCCTCACAAAGTAGAGTTTGGTCTGATAAAGCGAGAGAGTCCAGTCTAGAGCTGAGTTGAGCTTGAGATGTAACAGTTTAATATTATTGTATTGATCATATCATAGTTTGCTGGACATAGTCAACTAAAAGATTTAAAGACTACAGTCAACCCGACCAACATCCCAATAAATGATTCTCCATGTGTGCATCAAAGTGTTATCTCTATGGTTTCGAGACGTAAATTAAGACTCTGTAAAAACCTAATTCAGGTTGCAATCCTCAACCTCCTAAATTAAGTTTCACTGTCCACAATTATGCACCACGGCTGCACTGAGGCCAGTAGCTGTACTTGGGCGTTACTGAAGACTTTGAGGTGATTTATCATTATTAGCGATCAAAGGAGGCCTACACGGTGCTGACATCCTGTACCTCTCCATCTCCTGCTGCTTTTTTAGTCAGAAGTGTTTGAACACAAAAGCAGCGAGTCCCTGACAGCAACTGCCGTGATATGATAATGGGGTTACAGACACCCCCCCTACCAGGATGCAAAACTTCTCTGAAGGACTTTGGTGAAACATGATGACTCGCTGAGTGTCTAATCATCACAAAATTTGTTGAATGCAAAAAAAAAAAAGAACACGTATAATTCAAGACTGGGTGGATCAGATGACATTATAGTGTTATGTATGTATTTCCATAATGTGGGTGCCCATAGAGGCAAAAAAAAAAAAATGTATGTAAGGTACGTGAGCAGTGCACCCACGGCTCCATCCCGCAAGCATTACATTATGCTAACTGCTCATAATCCAACTTTAGGGTAGCATTCACCACATTGTTACACACTGTGTTAACATTACGGCGATAAGAAAAACTGAATCTCTTTCAGCCCATCTTATGGAGCAAAGTGGAATGAGTTTTATCTTAGTGTGAGTGGAGAGAAAGTGGAGAGCTGTGAGTAGAAAACCTGGAGAGGCTGAGAGAGGAGTGATGACAGAACAGAGGAGATGAAATTGTCGTAGCTCTACACATTTAGATAAGTAATAACTGACCATACAAGCAACTTGAAGTCACATCAGCAGCTACTGGAAAATGGCACAATGTGACTCCTGACTGTCTAATGACAAAATGCAGAAGTGTCTACATGTAGAGCAGAGTTCATCTCACGGCTACTGTATATCTGACTGATTATCACTTCCTGTTTGCACATATTCTTTAGTGTCAGCATCTCGGTCATCTTGGTCAGCAGAAATGAAGATGAACTTTACTAAGAGTTCTGGTAATTGAGGTAATAATCAGAAGAAACAAAAAGTAACTTCTTAGAAAAAAAAGGGCAATAAGTTTCTGAAAAAGTCAAACTATTAAGAAATTTGATGGATTCAGATAAACGTTTCCTTGAAGTGATGCGTTTTTGCTGAGATTGTTTGTTGAGTTTTTCATATTTACAGTGCTTGACAGCATATGTGCAAATGCATTTGGTGGAAGTGGTGGATGAGGTTTGTTGTTAGTGCTGCTGCCAGGGCTGTTTGTGTTCGCCGGCTACTTCTGCCAGTAAATTAAAGATCTCAAGAGGTGCCTGCCTGTCTGTAACACTGTTGCTTCGACTCCGAGCATCCGTGCTGTGCCGACATGTGCTGAGCGCTGACAGGCAGCAGCGAGCCCTTGAATGTTAAACTTCTATCACACCTTAACTAAATGTTGATTTAGATTCAAGGGATTGAGTACCTGCGGCCCAATAACTAGCTGCCTCTTCGCTCACCTCGGGCGAGCGAGCGGGCCGGCTTGATTTCATGCCCTGTCTTTCATGCCCTCCCTCATTGTCAGTCACTGTGGAAAAGAGCATCAGCTACTTGCCTTGAGTTTAGATTCAAAAGAAAGACTTGTAGAACTCGAAGCTAAAGCGCATGGCTGCATTCGAGAGAAAGAAAGAGGGAGGGGGAAAAAAACAGAAGGGGAAACCCTGACAGCAGACAACGTCAAGACCGACTGTCTCCCTCGGTCCCTCGGGGTAGAGTAAACTGTTTGTGTCCAGGGTCGGACGACGGAGTCATGATGGGGAAGGGGGAGGGAGGGGTCAGCGGTCCTATCAGAGTTAGTCGGAGAGGGAAAGGGGAGCTTCAAGGCTGGCTCAAGTCTCTCTCTGGACTCCACATACACACACACATATACACACACCTATTGTCCCGGCGTTTCCGCAACTGCAGATTGAGGCCTGACCATCCACAGGAAGGTAAACAAGCTCTTATCAGTGCTCTGCAGGGGCCTGCACTGTCCCCTGGCCTCTCACCCCTGCATACTACACATTACACACTCCATACAACACACAAGCTTCCTGACCATCTCTCCTCCCTCTCCTGAAGTCCCAAAATTCTATTAAAAAAAAAAAAAAAATTGCTGATTAGTCTTGTCAATTTAATGGCTTAAAACTTTTCATGTGTGCGCCTGTGTGCCAAGTCCTGCTTCCAATGTTTGCTGGAGAGGAACTGAGGATGTGATAGCGGGTCTGGAGACAGCCTGTCTTCACACTAGCTCTGTTTACACCTCTGGGAGCCATTCGTCCGTCGTCTCGTCGTTGTCGGAAGCCGGCTGAACAACAAGTCCAACAGTGGCTTATGGAAGGTCTATGGCTCGCATCCTCCGTGGTTCGCTCATTCATCTTATGCCCAGTCTACTGCTGGTAATTACCTATTCCATATTATTTGATGCGGATGCATTTGATCGGATGGATTGTGGTTCTTTGTGAGCCAGCAGAAGCTGCAAGCATGAAAAATATACCATCATTTTTATGTTGATGCTCATATGTGCTCTCAGGTGATGTGCTATATTCCAGACGCCATCAGTTACCGGTTATAGTGCATCTTTCCCTTTCACATAGGTGGTTAGTTTTTCCCCCCAATACACTGACAGAGCACGAGCAAAACACAATTAATCATCTGAGCGTTAATTGGTGGATAGACAGACTAATTTAGCAAGTTTCAGGCTAACTGCGAGCAACCGCGGCAGATTGAAGCGTTAGAGATTCATTGCACAGTGGTTGCTCCTAATCATTCAAGATTAATGTAGCTTTGCACAACATATGCTTCGTGTAGAACCAACAGAGATTAGCCTGTTTTTCTTGACTGATTTTTGCCAGTAAATATTAATGCTTTCCGATATGAGGGCGGCATACTAATGAAGACTCTGTTGTTGTTGGGGGTTTTTTAAAACATATTCAAAGTGAGTGAAGTCAAAGGTACAATCCATGATGTAAGTGTGAACAAAAAGAGTGGACCAACCACCAAAGTGCAACATACGAGATCAGAGAAGCCATCACTCCGACATCAATTGCTCTTGAAATACTCCCACACCAGACAAACAGCCAAATATTGATTTCTAATGCTCTAACTTTGTTGATATCAGTAAAAGGAGCCTATTTTCTACTATGATCAACTTGAGAAATGCAAAAATCTATATTTTCTCTCTCATTCAAAGACAACAATGTATGTGTTAAGACATCTTTAAATTTATATGGTCACAAAAAACCTGGTGGGCCAGTAAGAGCATAAAGGGATTATCTCATGCAGAGATCTATGAGATGGCTCCAGGTTTATGATTTCATTTTCACTGTTTAACTAATGGAAGTGTCTGGACTGGGGAGAGTTGTTTGACAAGTGTAACTTTATTCCCTCCGGCGTCTGTGAAAAGATTATTAAGTATCCCGAGTTTGACTGTTGGATTTGTTGTAGTTACAGTATATGAGCAGATTAAAATAATCTGTCAGATGTCTCACGGCTTTTGCTTTGAGTCACATATTCTGCTTTCTGACATATCACAGAAATACGAGCGAAATGAAAAATCCAGTGTCCAAAGCCAGTGAGGATTCTCTCACCACATCAAACATACACACATACTGTGCACACACACACACACACACACACACACACACACACACACACAGTCAGACATCAGAGAGAGATTTCTGCTCTCTAAATACAGATTGACCGGTGTGGCACCTGAATCAACAGGAAAACTACCCACCCAGTGCTTGAATCAAGAGGCTCTGCCATTATACAACACAGAGCTGCACACTGCGAACTGCACTGACCGTTTTAGAAATCAGGTTATGTCAATGCAGAAATATAGTGTGTTCCCTTACAGAAAAATGCCAAGTAATTGCATTAACATTTACATTTATAGTTTTGTTGGCATTTCCTTTAGGCCAAGAGGAAAGTTCAAAGCAAAGCCTCTTCGTTACTGCAAAAACATGCCATGAAGCATTTCAGAGCATTTTAGCTGAGAAGATTTTTGTTCGTAGCTACTCTGCCAGGGACAGATTAAGTGGCTGATTCTGGCCTGCATAACAGCACCCTCATTAATAAAGGTCACCAGTGAATGAAGTTTTAGTAAAATGAAGACATATGATGTAAAATATTCTCTTGTTTTTCCAGAAGCCTCAGAGGTTTCTTTAACCCTTTTGACTTAAAAGTCACAGGTGAGTCACCAAACGTTTCTCCTCCCAGGTACACGTCCAGCATTTGTGCAGACCCCAGGGTCGACCGCTGGCAGACAGACCTAAAGATAAAAGTACATAATGCCATGCCTTATCTGCGCAGACGGCAGGCGTGTTGACATGAGCATAAGCGGTCGCCATGCTGACTAGGCGTTTATCTTGCCCACGACTAATGAGCCATTCGGTGCTCGTGCAACTGCATAATGAAACGCACTGGGCCAGAGGGCGCAAGACCTTGGAGCCACACAGTGATGATGGTGAGGAGAGAGTCAGACGAGACACAGCAAAGTGCCATAATCTAAAATTTAATCGTTCATGACATGACGAACATTATTAGTAAACTCTTCATACTAAATACTAGAATCAGGTTATTAAAGCAGTGCTGGAGTTTAGAATGAGAGGGGCCCAATTATGTAACACAGAGGTGAAGATTAAACATACATATAAAAAAAGTTATCATTTAGAGATTTTCACTCCAAAATACATTTCTTTTTTCTGCATGAGGAAGCTGTTTAACACAATTTACACAAGCTGGCGTCCTCGTATGGCAAGGACAGTCTGAAATGTGTTTCCAGTAATGTAAAGTGAAAAGAAAATAGGGACATAACACAAAAGAGCAGCTGAGTGCACCACAGATTAGCCAGAGTTCTTCTAATAAACTAATATTACTGACAGGAGAAACTGCAGGCTTTATCTGATTTTCACCCAAAGCATACGGATGAATTCAGAGATTCATTTTTTTTTTTTAATCTTAAAATAGAAAACAGATGCCCTTGTAGCATCCTATATCATGCATACTGCACTCAGACGTTTTTTCTTTTAGGATCCCACAAACATTATATATGTCACGTTGCATGATCCTTGATTCACAGCGAAGCAAGAGAAAATCACGTGGGAACAAACAGGAGAGAGGAACACAGCGCTGGTGAGGCTCTCGCACTGCATTCTGTATTCAAACAGAGGAAAAGCAAGGCAGTCAGAAATGGATTGTTATTTGGGAGGGGCATAACATTGGAGGAGATTGAAATCGGTCTGAGGCAGCGACAAGTGGTCGCGTCTCCCTGCCACCCAGTCTGACTGCAGGCAGAGCTGGCTCACTACAGTAAAACAGGGGAAGTGGACTGTTTTGACTCTCGCCATTTTTAACATGACGTTTTTTCTTCTTTTTTTTTTTTTTTTTTTTTTTTTTTGCTTTGGGCTTATTCTACTACAGCACGCCTTCCGAGAAACCTTCATCTCTTCCCATTACTTTTTCAAATCCCAGACACCACATTTCTGTCAGCTATCAAGCTCATTTGTTAGTTAACATTGTTTTTCTCTCCCTCTTTTCTGTAATTACTCATCGTCTTTTATTTTCACTTTTTCTCAACCGGGTCTCCATATCTCCTCAGCTTGATCTCTGTCTTCCCTCTGAACCACTTATCTGCTCTTTGACAGTCACATAAATTTGACCCCCCCCACTCCCTCACTGTCTCCATGAATCAGTCTTCATGAATTCTGTTATCTCTGTTCGTCTGTCTGTCTGTCTCGCTCCCTCTCCCTCTTTAAGATTCATTTTCAGACGGCCCACCCTCCTTCTCCATCGGCTCGCTAATCACTTTTGTGCTTTTCCTTCAGTCCGTGGAGGGAGACTCTGGGGTAGGCAGAAATGCAGCAGGAGGTCTGGCAGTTAACATCATGATGCCTGGCTCCCACTGGGAAAGTTGTTGCAGCAGGGGGCATATTCAACACTACTTCCCTGCCAGGAAATGCCGGGCACATAGTGGATAAAATCGCGAAATACAAAGACTGCAGCCAGACGCATAGATAATTGTTAATGTGTCCAAATGCTACAGGCGGCTTAAGTGGTTGCGCTTATTGTGCTTGCCATTATAAAGTGGTCTCCATATAAACATTTGAAAATCTCTCATATGGAAGTGCTTTATAACTATCTCCCATGTAAAGAGCAGCTGGGAAGAGAAAATCTGAGAACTTCCATTTTGAAGTGTTTAAAGGTTCATCAGCCTAACAACGCTGGCTAAGAAAGACATATTGGAAGCTAAAATTCTGGGTTTTAAAATCCTTAAAAGGACGCCCCACCGAGGAGTTGCCCCTCGTCTGGAGGAGCTTTGTCAAGCGTGAAAAAATAACCCTGATGATGTAATCTGGGTTATCTCAGCTTTGACTTGGAGACTCCAAATTTATAACAGAATGGTGTGGTTTGTAAAACATGAGCGTTCACAGGGAGGAGAAGGTTTGATAAAAGACACTGTCGAGTTGCATTGTGGGAATGTTCGACGTTTCAGAGCTTGAACCATGAAACAAATAGAGTGTGTCAACCTCTGCTGCTTCAGTTTTGACTTTTATGGTTTTTCTAATCTGTCTCCCAACTATTGATAAGGAATCCTAAATCACTCAGGAAGAAATGTAAATTATCTATATTGCATATTCTTTATAGTATGTTTAATAAATCAATTAAATGCAACAGTTGCAAAAAGTGTTGCAACAACCCAGTAGTCATGCACAAATAGACTGAAACAAACAAGATGAACAAAAGAGTAACATCCAAATAAACGAATGAAAACAGACAATACAGTTAGAAGCCCGGGAGAAATGCTAATCCTTTAGTGTGTTTTATTAAAAAAGAAGGACTCAGCTGATCAAACATAGAGGGAGAATGAATTCTGCTTTTGCAAAGGCATCACCGGCTGTATGATCTTGGCACAAACAAATACCCCCAGTTAAATGACTAAAGGGATTTAGACGAGCTGTGGCACCACAGGCGCTCACAGTAAAACCCGTAGGCTGGACCGTCTAAGGCCTTCAAAACAAACAGCAAAATTTGAAACACAATTAACCTCACAGGGAGGCAGTGTAGTGAAACTAAGACTGGTGTGATGTTGTCTGTTTTACTGGAGCCTGACAGAAGCCTGTCCAGAGACTATGGATGAGCTGTAAACAAGAAAGAGAAACCTGGCTGATCCCGACATATATGCAGTTTTAATAATCAAGGTGTCAGGTGAAAGCATCTTTCCTGGGTTTGAAAGAGAGTCACAGCTGATGAAAACAGGATCTTTGTCAAGTTTCAGGGTTAAATTGAGAGTTGTGTCTGGGTTCTGTGGTCTAGTGGTTTTAGACAGAAAGTGAGTGTTTGAACTTAAGCCCTTGAATCTGGTGGGCTTAACAACATAAATACAGTTTTACTCCGATTTCTCTGGAGAAGACTGTGAACCATCCAGCATTTCCCATCAACTACAGAGTCCTTAAATTTTCCAGAATTGGTCAGCTTGTTTATCTAGAACTGCAACATAACAATGTTTTCATCCACTGACATTAGACCAACCACAGCCATAGATATATCATATTACAGAAAAACTAATGCCAAGTAATATGATAGTGTTGAAACTGCACGACACCAATTCCTCCATTAACCGTCACACTGGATCTGTCCAAGGATTGATAAAGGCCAAGGGGTTAGTCTAAGGAAGAATTAAGTTTCCAGTTTCAGGAAATGAAGTGGATAAGCGAGTATATGAGTCTCAGACTTAGACACTGTCCTCCGACTTTACTGGGTCACTTGGCAAAGTTATGTATCTATCATACATTATGTATTATGATATCTACACAGCAGATCTGGCCAAGGAGTGTTTTGGGTTACTTTAACTGTGACCGTAATAGCTGCTATACATTCAAATCGTGCTTCAGACACCACAAAAGGATTTATTAAGGCTGATATCAAGGAGCTGATGGAAGGTCAAACGTATAAAAAGTTTCAGTAAAGCTAAAGCAAAACTGAGCTCGAGTAAAACACAGCACACCATCGCCTGCAACTTGCCAAGAGCGTCGAGGGATTTGATGCAGGCTTCGGGCAATTTTTGATTTACTTTTTCTGTGCTTACTTCTTCTTTCGAGGAACTTTTACATCGTGTCTGCTCCCACGGTGGCATGCAGCTGGCAAGGATGCTATTAAACAAACAGACTTCAAATCACAGCGAATATATGGGTGATGTGTTATTTCCGCAGCACCTTATGCAGCCTGGGAATGTGCAAATTTGATTTTGTGTAGAGCATACCGTTGGCCTCGGTGTGTCACGACCGACGTTTGTGCTTCATTTGTTCCACAACAACACAATGCTAAACCCAGGAGACCATGTCAGAGAAAATGACAAATTAATGTGACAACGCTGGACTCTATAATGATGAATAAACTACGCCTGAGACAGAGGAACTCATACATGTCACACCAATGTTTTGATGAATGCTTCAACATTTGGCACACGGGGTCAGAGGACCCCTGCTGTCTGAGAACAGTGTCACAGCTCCCTCTGGGTCTTCTCCTAAAGCTGCAGTAGCAGAAAATAAGAGGAAGAGAAAATCCTTGGAAGCTCTTTCAATGCAGAAAAAAATGATGGCAAATTCAGGACACATGTGTCACAGGGGCAATTAAGACTGAGCTAAACAGCTCCTTACAGACTCCACCAGAAGACAGCGAGACCAGTCCCCTGCGGTGGGAGCCACGTGAGGTCAACTCTCCACGAGTCTGCCAGTTGGCCAAAAACTACCTCTGCATCCCCGCCACCAGCACCCCTGCTGAGAGGGTGTTTAGCACTTGTGGCAATATTGTGATTTGTCATACAGCAGGTCAGCACCAAAGCCAGATTCAGAGAACAGGCTTGTTTTTCTGGAACACACTCTTTCAACAGCGATGTATGCTTGCCAGGGCCCATTTTCGCCTTATTTAAAAACCAAGTTGGAAAATGCCGGTTTCTTTTTCTGATGTATGTTTATGGAAGCAGAGAATAAGAAAAAAAGGTTATTTGCTATTTGCTTCACCTTCAAGCAAAGTGCTGAAAAATGAATGCAGACAACCTTATTTTGCTGGCAGTTCATGTTAAAACTGTATTACATAACAGCAGGGTGCATTATGTTCTCTTTTATGGCATTTAGAGTCTGAGGGAAATTGTGCTTTACATATACACTCAGCTATTAAAAAGATGCTTGTAAGAGAGTTTTAACAAGTTATAATATAGTACTCTTTGATAGTTCGTTTATAAATTACAAGCACCACATTCATAAGGTTGAAAAAGCCAGTTAATCTCTGACAGATTTAAATCTTCTACCTGTAAAAAAAAACCCCAATATCTTTTAACTGCCAAACATACTGCACTTTGATGCTACTAGTTTTTTAAACCAGATCAGTGGATGTAGAACATTACATTTAAGATACTGGCACAAAAACAGAATAATAATCAAATAATAAATAATTTAGCACCATTTCATTAATGAATGAACTGTGTGGCCACGGCAAATGCCAGATTGCTGGAGGGAGGTGAGACCCAAACACCCCGAAGCAGCAATGCAGAGCACGAGTAAGAAAGACTGTGAGGTTGGATTATGGCCTGAGGGTACAGGGAGGGTTTCAGCTCCCTTTGCCACCTTGTATGGATTACAGGTTTGAATTTGGTATGGGCAGCCACAGGCAGCCGGCGGAGCGGGTGTTAGACAGGGCCAACAGAGGAGGATCACATAAAATCAATGAGCACCCCACATGTTTTTCTTGTTCCTCGTGCCTGGACTGTCTTTCAATAAAAATGTTTTTTTTTTTAATCGCTAAAACCTGAAGAGCTACACAAACAAATGCTTCCCAAGATGACTCAGTGGTTTAATAGTCCGTACGCCATTTGGAGCTACACGTGTTTTGAACTCAGCTCTCGTGGTAAGACATTTATTTCCCTACTATATTAAATTGCGTGATGGATAATCTTGGAGTTGCTGGAAGGATAAACCACCATTCAAGCCAAAACACCTCACAACAATTTTGCACATAACCTCTCTCTACAGACCAGCTGTAAAATCCTGATTTAACGTGCAAGGAAAAAAACACCAGAGAGCATAATAATCTTTTATATCTCGAGAATGAAATGATCTCAGAACGCAAGACAGGAGAAGATTAATATCTGCCTTTGAACTTTAGGTTGACAGAAATGCGTCCTGGAGGCTAAATCAGCGGCCTATGGTCTGTTAAATTGAGGTTACACACTTTGAATTAAACGCATGTTTTAGCATAAAATCCACTAACAAAAGCTCTAAATGCTGAAATCATTTAATACCAGCAGGTCGACTCACCAGAGGCTGCAGCAGAGACGCACAGAAGCAGGACGAGCCGCGCCACGTGACCGTCCATCTCCGTTAAGTTTGAGGTGTTGGTGGAAGCTGAGTCTCTGGGGGTGTGAAGTGTTGAAGGTTGAAGCGTCCTTGTCGAGCGGCAGAGCGGCAATGACTGTGACGGCGGAGGAGCAGACAATTCAAGTCTTTAAAGGTCGAAAGGTCAGGAGAAGAAAGAATCAAAGGAAAAGGAGTCAGTTAGGACACGTGATGATTGATAAGGGTGTGTGAATTTTCTATTTTTAATCTATACTTCCAAGTACTTGTTTTTATCTTTTTATATATATATTTCTCAACTTATATGTTTATTCTTATGCACCAAAACACCAAGTCAAACTCTTTGTATGTGAAAACCTGCTTGGTAATAAAACTGAATCAGATCCAATCATACACACATCACTCTCATACTCAGCACATGATAAGATATTAAATGCATGCACATCTATCTCCTGTCATCCAACACTGACTGATGAAAAGGTTACGCACAAATATTATCTCTGAGGCTAATTACACATATGATCTGATTTGTTCACTGCCACAGAACACAAAGGAATATCTGTCATTTGCACAACACATCCAACAGTGACCGTGAGGGAAATGTTGCCTAAATGTCTTAAATTCCTTCAGTGACAGGTTTGTCCTCCGGAGTCAATCCCACAACACTTCTGCCCGTCTTCCTGGTGCACAATGAGGGTCTGAACCCAGGGGTTATCTGCTGGTCACTAACTTCTGGCTGACTTGTTTCAGGAAGCACTACTGCATCGCTTTCTTTAAATAATACCACAATGCAGAGATCAGATAAGAGTGAGGCTGCTCCTGTTATATGATTCATATAGAGGGAAAGGAAGAGCCTGAGTAAACTGTTTATGGACTTGCAGAGGAAAACAAAAAGTTATTTCCCTGGACTTCACACTGTGGAAAAACTATCTTATCCACTTTAAGGAAATGTGGTTTTATGGTAAATGAAACAGGCTTGATTTGAGAAGTAATAATAACAGAACTGATGCTTAGGAAAAGTAGATCCTTTATATATGCCTTTTTGTTCTTAACTATTTTTTTAATGTTATATAATCTCAACATCGACTTGTAGTTTCATTAGAGACATATAACGGACTGGTGGGGGATTAAGGAAAGTGCTATCAGGGATAATAAACTAAACATCTCTGAACAACACGAAAGTGAAAGTAAACTTAAAAACTTACCCTTTCAGATAAAGTGGATTTGTTGGATGGTGTAGGTTTTATAATCCAGGGGAAAACATGTGGCTGCTTTCAGCTCTGTAACATGAACGATGTGAGGACTTTCCAAACTTTGTGAGCAGCTGGGCGGTGCACATTGACTTTAATACCCCTCCCACCAGCCTCTCTTCCCCCTTTTCCTAGTGAATGCTGCCCCTGTCACACCACTGTCTCATCTGGGCAACACAGCTCATTAACATAGGTGTGAATCTCAACTCAGGTACTATTGTGAGTTTAAAGCACTGGATTTAATTTTATATTTAATTATAGGCCCCTTTATTCTGCTGCTGTTTTTATATATTTTATTTTCACCTACCTCCACCTGTCTTAATCTCCAGGTGTCAGGGTGATTTTTGCTTAAAAAAAAAAATTCATTAACACTTCTTCTATTCATTTGGACAACACAGAAAGTGCTACCTGGGTGGTGCAAATTTTCTTTAACACCCCTTCACAGCACTGCCTCATCTGGGCAACAGAGAGTTTATTAACCTTCGTGTAAATCTCATTTTTAAAGCACTGAGTTTTATTTTAAATGTAATAATAGGTCCCTTTGTTCTTTAGCTGTAGCCTTTATCTATAGATGTGTATAGTCACCTTTTATTATGATGTTACAGCTTGGCTCTTTTATTGCTAAAAAAAAAAAAACCTGTTGCATGACAAAAATTATTTCATTAACATGGACAACACACAAAGTGCCACCTGGGTGGGACAGATTTAATTTACTACCCCTCCCACCGGCCTTTTTTAACCTTTTTCCTAGTAAATGCACTGTCTCACCTGGTCTCGTTTTTAAAGCATTTTATTTAGCATTGTATTTTTCATTATAATAATGTTTAATCTTTAGCTGTAGCCTTTATCTATAGGTAGCTATATATGCTAACCTTTTTTTTTTATAATGTTTCTTTTATTGCTAAAAGCCTGTTATATAACAAATGTTATTTCATTAAAACTTCTCTCCATTTGGACAAGAAAACAAAGTGTTGCCTTTATTATGCATTTCAAATTCCCTTAAGGGATAGTTTGACTTTTTTGGAAAGAAACTTTTAGGCTTTTTTTGCCCAGAGTTTGCTAACTATATATGAGAATGTCAGTATAATCAATATGAAGCTGGTTAACCTACAGCCAGGAGGCAGTTAGCTTTGACGTTAGCTGACTTCAATACTGGAAGCAGAGTGAAACAACCTACCGAGCTGGCTCAGTCCAAAAATTAAAAATTCACCTACCAGCACCTCCAAAGCTTAGTTAGCGTATTAGTTTATGTTAATCTGTGCAAAAACTGAAGCAGTGTCTTGTGTCGCCTTTAGTTTGCCTGAAAATCATTAGAAAACTCCCATAAAACCACAAATTATAATTCTTAAAAAGTGCTCTTTGACATGTGGATAGGTGATTCTTTATGCTAACGTAAGCAACCATCTCATGACTGTACTCATTAGCAAACCTAAATAACAGCAAGACATGAAAGTGGCATCAATCTTCTCATGAACCTCTTGACAAAAAAGCAAATAAGCGTATTTCCTAAAATGTCAAACTACTCCTTTAAACCTATTTTATTCAAACCCAATCCAATATGTGACATGGTTGGATTAAAAAAGGAGAAAACAAATATTAGACATTTACTTTAAAGGTTCCACAGAATAATGATGACAATGGATAAAAATAACAATTTCTGTTATTTTCCCTGAATCTGTTCTCATGTGGCCAGTTGTAGTTTCCAGAGTGGACTCACGTTTGGGTATTTAGACAAAGGGTGGATAAAACAACCAAGGTTTTACCACAGAGGACATCAGTTTCGTGGAAACACCTGATGAGTCACAGTTTAATTTGGCATTGAACTGTTTCCAGCAGAGCATCAGTCATCTATATGAGCGATATCCTAACATTGTTGTCACAAATGTTCTGTCAGATTCTTTTTTTAATTAGGCTATAGGTTCAGTCTCATATGGAAAGTACAATACTGTTGTAGTCAAGCTCCAATTCTTATATTAAAAAGCCAAAAAAAAAACCCTCAATACACACTGTGAGAGAGATGTTCTCACAGATCCACATACATTTCAAGTATATCTTCATTGAAATTTCACACAGTATTTGAAGGGTGTGCAGAAAACTTTGGTTTGTTTTGTATCATTATTATCTGTAAAAAATGTAATGAAATGAATGAAATTTTGTGTTTTAAGTGTGTGATGTTTTCCCTTCTCTTTGAATGTGGTGATTATGATATGAGAACAGCGAGCTCAATGTGTGTGTTGTAATTATCGTCGCATGCTTTCACCTCATATGGTGCCGTCTGACAACAAGGTTCAGGTGTTGACTGAAATACTTAAATGCTACTGAACATATGTGCACATAGATTAGTCAAAGCTGTCCTGAGCTTTCCATTGTTTCATGATGCATCACTGTGAAAGAAATCTCATTTTGTGATATGTACTTTAATTTTCCATTTGTTGGCATATACCTGTTCACATACGCCTGTGTAATTTATAATAATGTAAGTAATGAAGTGAGTTTTTGTTTGCCTCGAGGAGCCAATTTCAGTGTAATTACAGTGTCAATATGGGAATTATTCTTCTATCGTCAGGTAAAGGTCAGTGCTGTATTTTATGGTCTATAGGTCTGCTTAGGAAATTGATGCATAATTTAAAGATGCTCACAAATTTGGTTTAGTGAAAATTATTTACTGTGTGGTAATTAATATGAAAATAAAGAGATTAAACCCCTCAGAAACTTATAAGAAGACTTATTCAAAGGTCAGACTTTATTGTTGAATTACTACAAAACCTGCAACATGAAATGTGTCTGAATTTGGAAACACCGTTGCTATTTAAACATTTTGACTTATCATAGCGGAAAAAGCACTGGTGACACAAATTTCATTAATGGATGGATCAGTTCCATTAAGTGTTTGCCAGCATCCATAACACCAGAACCGTGAAACTGGTGCAGCTAAATGGAATGCAGCCGTTTTAAATGTTAACAATCAATCACCTGAAGCAGGGCCCAAAACAAGTGGAATTCAGCCACCATTAATCTTATTAGTTAGACCTGTGCTTTTGTGGTGTGCTCCTTGAAATAGGTCCATCAAGCTCGGTCTGTACATGCCCACACAGTCCTGAGAGGGAATCTGTTCAAACCAAACCAAACTAAGTGAAAACACCTGTGTGGGTGTACCGTGGGCGTGTGGGCCGACCTCTGAAAGTCAGAGCCACACTCCATTACAAGATTTAGAGATTTGTGTATTTACTTTGAGCCCACTAGAGGTTGTTAGTGGCATGTGTTGTGAACTGTGCAATCCACCTATCAACCCCTCACTGCGAGAGATTTAAAAATAATAATAAAATCTTTCGCGTCATATTTTGTATTCGCGTGTTTAAAAAAAGGTCTTTATTAGTTTATCCTGATGAAAGCATAAAAGAAAAAGCAAAAGGCTTCTCTTTGTGGCGGAGCATTTGTCTTTGGCTACTGTACCGCGAGTCGCTTGTGAGGAAAAGTAGACTGAAGGTGTAGACACAACATCCTTTATGTACTGAACAGACTCCGAGGAGTCATCATTCTGCCAAATCAACTCTCCACGCAGCATCTATTGGCAGAGCAGAGGAGTGGCAGAAAAAGAAAAACACACATAGACGAGACCTCAGCAACACTACAAAAGCATTTAAGGTAATTATAAAAACTGCTGCAGCAAACAAGAATTTCAACAACTGCAACCACTCCACGTGTGTTGTATTAACAGCAGCACTTGTCCGCAACAGGAGAGCAGAAACAAACTCCATCCTCTTCCATTAGCTCTTCAGCGAGAAAAGCCAGTCAAGCTATTTTCAGCGAAATTTGTTCCTAATCCTGGTAATAAAAAAAAGATGAAAGGAGTGTTTGAAGTGAATCCTATATGCTCTCCTATATATAGAATTCAGGAACATGCACATGACAGGAATGAAGCACAGTTGCAAGACGTAAGAAAATCTGCTTGTTACAGATTAAGGCAAGTCTAGTACAAGTTTTGAAGGTGACAGTACAGGACTGCAAAATAATGTGAAACCAAAAACCAATGCACTGGTTTCAACCCTGCGTTATCAATAAGCTGCTCAATTTAGATTTTGATCATTCACATGCACGAAATTTAAAAACAACATATCTGCCTCAGTAATTTCAAACTGAGCGCAATGTGCATTTGAACTAGACACTCAACGGGCCCAATATAGTTAATCCATGAGTGCAGATCACAAGTGTTTAATTGGACTCATTGATATGTTAGAGTGCTAAAATCACACAGTGCATTAAAAAGCAGTCATGCTAGAGCCTTGTTTTCTGAGGCTAGTTGATATTCTGCTCATCGATTCTGTGAACTCGCCTTGACCTCATCCCTTCAGGCAGCGCGAACAAAGAAATGCACGTGGGATACAACACTAAGTAGAGACAATTTCACTCTACTTGTACTCTGTGTTACTTAAATGATTGCAATCCTCCAGTAGTTGACATGACTTGGATTTAGAGGCGTATGCCGCAGTTGGCATTCGTTTTAGGTACTCCATCACATCTGAGGCTGGCCAAGGGACACTTCCACAGTAGCACTCTCCTTCAATGGCTTTCCTTTTTATTGGAGCCTTCCCCCAACTCTCCGCCCCCACCCATGAGTAGTGTTTCAATAACAGGAAACAATCGGCCATCGTCTTTCATCACAGGTTGACGTTGGTTCCCGCACGGTGCCACTGGGTCTCTGTGGTGCCAGCCAGCCAGTCCGCCACAGCTCACAGCAGAGGAGAGAGAGCGAGAGAGAGAGAGAGAATCGAGTCTGCGCGCCAGCTTTCTCGTTTCCTTATCGTCCTCCAAGGGGGGATCTGACGCATGGCCTTGCAGCGGTCATATCCGAGGCTGATACTCGATGAACAGAAGCCTGTCAGCCTTACAAAGTCATTGAATGTACAGTACGTCCACAATCCCATAAGGCGGCTAATTGACAGGGCCTTCATTATAGAAACATCTCATGTCAAAAATCATGTCTCACTTTTAATGCAGGGTTTCTGCTGGAAGTGCAGTTAGGTTTCAGTGATGTGAGTGGTCCTGGTTAATTTAACACCGGAGCCGCAAAGAGGCATGTAATTGTCTGTGACAGTGTAAAAAGGGGGTTATTTTCTCAGCAAGTTGGACATGTTTAAAGCTGTGAAGGTCACCCTTGGGCTCCACATGATTCCCATGAGACACTGCATGACTAGGTTACGTTCAGCCGACCAGCCCAACTTTATTTCTGCACTATTAGATTTTTTTTCACATGCATGCATACATGTACCTGTTTTGAGCTGCATACTATATAACATTTTCCATCTGATGTATTTTACCAGCCTAACTGAGAAAGTAGGTGAAACTGGTATGTGATTTTCATAGCTGTTTGCACATTACTTATTATTATTATTCCTTCTAATTATGTCAGATACTGCAGCCACAGTCAGTGCACACAATTATACACACAATTTTTACATTCATCTTATCTGCCTTGGTGGAAGCCTTATAGAAGTTTACATGTGCAAATTGCTTATTAACAACTTTCTATGGTCATTAAAAGCAGAGTAGGATTTACCTAAAATATGATGTATAGACTCATGTAAAAATAATCAATCTCCATCGTTGACCAACGACCAACTGGAAGTGTGTGGCGGTGTCTTTATCTACAGAGATCCTTCCCACTGCCTGTATTTTCCTATTTTGCTGTGTTCGGGATGTTTCTGGGCATCAGCCTTTGGGCAGTCGGTGCGTAGCCCCCAGCCAATAACAGCTCACAGACAGGGAGTCCAACTTTGAATAATGTCTTTGCAAACTACTACTACTACTACTACATTCTACTCATTCTGCCTTTAAGCCCTTTTCAAGGAATTAACCATTAGTTTTGAAGGTATGTGGACAATAAATTATTTAACATCGACCTAGCTGCATGTAATAGATGAAGAAATCCTCCTCAAGTGAATGGACGAGTGGCTATGTGGCTGTTTATGAAAAGTGAATGCATTGATCATCTGCTATTAATGAATACATATCTTGCCATCCCTTTATTGTAGGGCCTATCCTTCATTTTGATTTGATCATACGTGCCAGTTCATCAGATGAACTTGAAGGCTGAGGTGACAGTTTTATACCAAATTGAAAACGATGTAGCCCTGTGCTGTCTGCCTGACAACCACAGGAGGTCAGGAATGTTCCAGTCCTGTACACAGGGGCTTTAAATAAATTGACACTTGTCCTGAATGTGCAAACGGTCTGCACCTGGCAGTTCACGGGGTTGTCTTCGAACTTAATTCATAATAGATTAATTTAGGGTTGCGATCCCTGAAGTGCAGGACTCATATTTTTCCCCCTCACGTTCACACGCATGCGTCTCCTTCTGTCTCTCTCTCAGCTGTACGTGATAAATATCATCGCCGCCTCCTTTCTTCTCCTTTGTTTTGTACCTTTATGAGGTAAGAGCAGCATTCCAGGCATTCAAGCAGCATCCTCGATGACTTTATGAAAGTGCTTACAGACGCCTCTTCTTGATTGACTTTCCGATGGATGCATCCTGCCCCCCCCCTCTGAAGCCCTTTTCCTCTTCCTAATCCCTACAGCATAGAGTCATGATCAGAGCTGTCCTTGGAGGGTAGTCCGGATACCTGTTGCAGTGTTTGCTGGGCCAGCTGGATGTGTGTGTGTGTGTGTGTGTGTGAGTGTGTGTGTGAGGAAGGTGAGAGGTAAAGGAAGACCTGTTGGTCATCACAGGCTCAAAGGAAAAGTTAGAATAACAGTCGTGAACTATGGCTGCAGCAGCGTGTCCTGTATCCTGTTGTGTCTACAAGCTTCAGCACCTTGACCATGTTTTCTGAATAGAAAAGCGTTTCCTTTTTCAACTTTGAAGTGTCCCTTGTTTGTGTGTGTGTGTGTGTGTGTGTGTGGTTGTCCAAGGTTACTAATAATGTATAGTAATAATGTAGATTGCATGTCATAGAAAGGTGCATCTTTTAAATACTCAAACAAGGTCTCAACTAATAAACTAAAATGTTTTTTCTTCATACTTTAATTTTCTTTTTGTTACATATACCACTTTATAGACACTCATGTTACATGTGTACATCTTGATGAAAAAAATAGTTTCTGTGCTTTAAATATAATTGTAAATGTATGGAGTCCATGATGGATGAGACAGGTAATTTTAAAAAATGTCGTCAGCGTACATGTATGCAGAGTTTCACCAGTTTGTCCACAGTGGGTGATCTCTGCCTTTGTTCAATGGCACAATCATGTAAGAGTTATTTTCCCATGAAGTCTGGTCTCTATAGGGTTAAAGAGGGGAAAAGAAAGATTGCGTAAAGTCCAGGTTTGCCCCAGAGTGAGCATGGTGCCTCAAAGGTTAGGACGCCTCATGTGTACGGTACTTTTTGAGGTGTCACTTGAATACATCCACATACATGTTGAGCACAGAATGGAAGCAAGACTTAAACAAATAGATTTCTAGATGCTGCAGATTCATCGTTGTGTGAGCTTAAAAGTGTAGGTTCCTATTGCTGGAGTAGGAGGAGAGTTAAGGCATCTTTGATCCTTAATGGCCTTCAGTATTTTTAACCACAATGAGTGGGAAGAAGGATTATTTCTGTTGTTGTTCATGTTTTGTCCATATGAAAACTGTGAAAATAAAAAAAAAATAATAATAACAAAACAACAACAACCAGACACAGCTCATCCAGTTATGTTGTTTTTACTACAGTGCATCAATAGCTTTGGAGACTTGGCCGAAGACCTCGTCCACGGGCAGCTCGGAGTCGACCTAAGCAAAGCAAGATGACACCATGTGTGAGAATATACGTATGCATCATATATTAAATTTTCTCCATCATAGCAGCTGTACGCACCTTCCTGACGATGCCACGGCTCTCGTAAAAGGCGATGACCGGCTCAGTCGCTTTGTAATACAAGTCCAGGCGCTTCTTGATGGTCTCCTCGTTGTCGTCGGAGCGGCCGCTGGTCTCGCCGCGCTTCAGAAGCCTCTTGACCATAGTCTCTGCTTTTGCATCAACGTACAGCAGCAGGCAGGGTTTGCCGATCTGAGATTAAAAACAGTTTAGCAAGTTTAAGGTTTTTCCACTGTTGCAGGAGGATGAATTATGGACCAATATCTCATGCCTTCTCCTACCTTCTTCTCAAACTCCTCTCCCTGCTTCACCTCACGGGGGTAGCCATCAATAAGGAAGCCCTTGGACACATCAGCCTTGGCGATCATGGCGTCCTTAATCATGTCTAAGACTGTGTCCTGAAAGCACACCCGAGACATTATGATCAACCTTCACAATGTTACGGCACGTCTGGTCGAAAATACTCTCAGTCGCCAGTTTGTTATCCTGACAGGTGTTCCTGTTATTTTGTCCACCCCATTAATATCAATGAGGGGAGGCTAAATAACAGGACGGCCTCTCTATATAACAACAAGCTACATCCTCGAAAACCATAAAGCTGAATCAACACCTCTTTATAGTTTCAACAAAACCTGAACATGTCGAAGAATCAAAGAAGTTCATGAGGTCAAACCTTAAATATATTGTTTTTGTGCTGTTTTCAATTACGTATGTGTCAAAAAATATCAGCAAGTTATTACATTTTGTTTTATTTTACACAGTGTCCCAACTTTTTTTTTTGGTGTCAGAGTTGTCGGTCAGTCTCTTACCAGTGGCACGAGCTCTCCCTTCTGCATGATGGCCTGGAGCTGCTTGCCCCTCTCAGAGCCAGAAGCCACCTCAGCGCGGAGCAGATCCCCAGATGACAGGTGGGTGTAGCCGTACTTTATAACTATCTTCTCACACTGGGTGCCCTTTCCAGAGCCGGGTCCACCTGAAAGAGAAAGACAGAAAGCATCAGTAGTGCCTGAGGGGGGAATAGCTGTCAGTGCATGAATGTGTCATGCGGTGCAAAATGAGACGGACTGAGTCTACTCACCCACAACAAAGATGATCTTGGCATCTTTAATTTTGTCTGAAATGAGCATGAACAATAAAGGTTTACAAGTGCATACATGTGATATGGCAAAGCTTTTCTAACCAAACAAATGAAAAAAGCTAACTCATAAGTCCAAGATTTCTGTGACGAACCATCTCGACAGTCACATGTGGAGGAAACATGTTCAGTGGAATCAGCAGTGCACGTATTTCCCATAATTTCTCAGTGTGCAGGACACAGTGTCTCCTGGTCAGCCAGGCTGTTTTGACTGTGCTCGCTTTGCTGGAGGTTTGTGCTATTACTCAAACAGTGTTGCCACGGTAACTGTTGTCACCTAATGATGTTTTGTAGACAGGTATGACTGTTCACAAGGAGCTGCAGCAACTGTCTTTTAAAACTAACTAATTAACTAAAAAAATGAAAAGAAGACATATTTGGACTTAATTAAAAAATAAAATGTCATCATATGATAATTGTATCATTATATGACATTGTATTGTTGATTAAACTGAATATAATAAAAATCTATTTAAATAATATTTCTATAAGTGCAGTATCTTTTAAATAAGAAATGTTAAATGCGGGACTTTACTGCATTCTCAAAAATCACCAAAAGAGGGCAGTAGAGTCTAAGAAAACAAAAGTCTGCTTCAGCCTTAACTCATAAGATTCATCATAAATATATGTAATATAAAGAAAATGCATGTTTTATTTACCTGCCATTTTGCGATCGATGAGTGTCTTCCTTCAACTAAGAGATAGAAAAGGAAATAAATGAATATAAGTTCACAACGGCAGATATTTTGATAAAAGCAGAAAGTCTAATAGAGTTTGAGTGGGTTACACTTTATATATTACTGTGTGGTGAACTGACATCCTGTATTTTGTGAAAAGTGTTACATTACAAGGTTTAATTTAAAAGCATGAATGTCACACAAGGAGAAAAAGTAAATGACATTTTGTTATTATTATATAAAATATTAACTTGGACTCTCCAAATAATTTGCTTCCCATTGAAGGATGGTCCTAACTGTTTCTTATTCTCATTGTTGAGGCAGCATTATCAAGGTCCTACAGTTATTTCCCCAGAGGCGTTTCATTTAAACGTTGCATAACTGTTTTATCTATTCAGAAAATCAGTATTACTGTATTTAAAACATCCTACAGTGAATACGGTGAAATACACTTTCTGCTGTTACCAAGAAACGCACTTCTTTGACAGTAACCTGCTCTTTACAGACTGTCTACCTTTCAATTCCAGACCTTTTAACTCCCACTGTGAAGTTTTTCACTTCCACCTCCAACACAGAAAAACACCTTTAGAAGTTGCTGTACTAGTAATGTTATTGTCCTATGCATCTTACCATATTTTCAAGGGTGCACAACTGAAGCATATTTTTGTAATGTAAATATTGAAGAATCAATTGTTTTATAATGTAGCTGCACTTACATATAGCATAACAATACTATACAGCTCTTACAGTATGTCTCATCACTCATAAAATGTTAGTATCATAACGTACTTAATAATGTTGGTTGCACCATTTAATAACAATGAACTCACATGTAGTAGAACAGACAGGTGAAGCGTCTGATTGTAGCAAGTGGAGTTATTTAATGCTGCCAGCTCTGAATAAGGCCCTCAACATTTGATCTGACCAGGAAGTGCCCATGAGATCTGTATTAACAGTAAAGAGTGACTATATCTAAGGGAGACAACAGCCGCGAGGTTTCCTGTTTACACTTCCCTTTTAGCAGACTTGGAGGCAGAAGAATGAGGAAGGAGGCTTGGGGGAGTCATCGGTCCTGGCATGTGTAAATGGATATCTTCAACGAGCTGGCGTGCCTCTGTCATGTGTCTGGGCTTGAAAATGGGTGTGTTTGAAAGAACTGGCTTTAAATAACTTGAAGATTTAGCTCAACAGGTGTTGCCTATGCCCAAAAAAGACAAATCATTTTGCATCTGCTTTGACTAGAGAGAAGTTCTCCTTCACCTGTAAATGTGCTGTGTATGGATTAATATTGTATATCTACTATTATTGCATGTTACAGTGATATTCACATCCCATACAGTCATGCACACTCCAGGTTTGCGTATTGTATTTTCTTATCACTCGGTTACTTACATCACACATACGTGCCCTCTATGGTAATCGAGCAACCTGAGAAGTTGCTGGTTTGAGTTTTGTGAAACCAGACTTGTGACAAAGGTCAAAGGTCTGATTTCTTCGGTTACACAGTGAGGTCCAAACTTGGATTTAAGTATCTCGGCACGGTCACCAGGATGAAAGAACATACTGTACTCAAAAAACCATTAGAATTGCAAATGTTTTTATGGGTGCAGTGTTGAATGTTTTGTGTACAATTATGTATTTTTGAATCACACAACACAATGAAAACAAAGAATAAATAGGTAAATATGAGATACATTTCAACCTCTCTGTGAAGACTTATTTTCTAAGTCTACTTTACAAGTGATACACATAAGGCGAGTGAGATCAGATTAAATTTAATGGGACTTGAATTTGACCTTGTGATAACACGGCCGTTTGCTCACTGGCACATGCTTCCCATTCAAACACTATAGTGCCAGAGTGATAAATAAGCTTTAAGGAATGTAGGGTATTAAAAAGGTGACATGAGTTACTTGGCTGTGGCTCCACTGCAGCAGCAAAATGTTTCATATTAACTGACAGATTTTTATATTTCCAGAGCTAACATGTTTCCCAGTAGTTGCTAATGCTACCAGCTTGTTCTCTGATTCTGCAACACTCCTCAGTACTGGTCACGCTGCTTCTCAGGTGTCCAGTTTTATGTTAACGGACATTAACTCTGTGGCCTGTGTAAATGTCACTCGGAGGATGGCATCTGAGTCAGCACAGAGCCTGTTTGGGAATCCCTCTCTGGCCTATTATGGTGCCATCGTCTGGGTCCCCTGCTTCTTTGGCAGGTCGAACGTGTCCTGGTTCAAATGTGGTGCAAACAGCATTGCATGGCTCTAAGTGTGGGAATTGCTCGCGATACCGCAAGGAATTATGGAACGGAAACCGACTATGAAGTGAAACATTTTACATGGCTTTGCTGCAGCGTGATTGTGTTAGTACATTTCCCAACGGAGGCCTGTCTGTGCTGGAAATGTGGCAAGATGTTTGAACTGGACTTTATCACATGTGGACAAAGCCCTGTGAATGTTGCACTATGATTGGATCTATATTATTTCCCCTTAAAGTGCACAAATCTCTTACAGCTACATAAATAATGTAATACTATGTGAGTGCTGTTGATGCAGTTGAGCATTATAAAGAACCCGAGACACCTTTGAACATGTGATTTTGTAATTCTATCCTTGAATTGAAATACAGAGGCGCTGGACACGCTACAACTCCCACTCCAATGTCACCTGACCCGCTCTCATGTCTTATTACTCTTTTCTAACATCCAGCCCTGCTAAAAAAAGACCCAGTCTGTCTGCAGCTGTTAAGCGATAGCGTGTCGACCATTCTCGAAAAGCACATGGGCACGAAGCTTTCGCTGACTGCCCCTAGAAGTAACAGGGGTTAAAAAACAAAGTACTGACCACATGATCTATTAGTGCATTCTCTCCATCTGCCATTGGTTACTGAGGCTCTCTGCAAATTAATTGAGCGCACTGCCCCTTTAAGTGAGGACAGGGGACGCTTTGACGTCAGTGCACTGAGATATTCCATGATGTTTGTGAAAGGATGGAGCGATGATCACTTTGGTGTTGTGGGCATGTTTGTGTTCCAAATTGCAAGCTTTGGTTCACTTTAATGTGCAGCATCCGCTCACAGGAATCAATAGCACTCAGCCCCTAATCAGATGTTAATGACCATGACTGGGGCTGAAAGCATGGCAGTGGAATTAAAAGGCTTGAGCTCGAGCTTGAATGAAAATGGCCTTTAATGGGTGCAGGTGGAGGAGAATGTTAACGTGTTACCCGAGTGAAGGCAAACCGTGTGCAAGGAAATGTCAGAGCAAATGCATATTTTTTTTTTAGCAAACAGTTATGACATCCATTGAGTGGTATCACTGTGAATGACACATAAGAGCTGCATGCCTTTGCACTATGCATAAAATGCCTCACAGTGTCAACCATTTTAAAACAGTGTGACTAACCAAAGTGACAGTTCACCATTACAGACTCTTGTTATTCTCACCCTCCATCCCATCCAACAGCCCTGCCCACTGTGGCTGTCCACACTCCTTCTCTCTGACATCTCTCCACTCGTCAGTCCCTCTGACAAAGTTAGTCCCTGTCATTTCATGCTCGCTCTTCCTCTATGGAGCCTTTGTCCTCTGTACTGACCTCTCTTTCGTGCTGAGGCTCTAGATCCCAGTGCAAGGGGCTGCCGTCCCTGGATCCCCGTGTGTGTGTGTGTCTGCGCAGTTCCTGCTGCACGGCAGCCCTCCCTCCCCCATGCTATGCCTTTATATAGCTCAGCTGAGCCTGCTCAGCCCGCGCTGCATTCTGGGTAAGAGGGAGGAAGAACGGACAAGGAGAGAGAGGAAGGGAGGGAGAGAGAGGATGACGGACAGGAGGAGGCAGGGGTGAAATTAGAGGCAGAGGGAGAGGAGGGGAGGGCTGTGGCAGAAAGCATGGCTCATTAGCTCAGATGACTTTGTCACTGCAGCCTTCTTTTAAAATTTTGTGTTTCACTTATTATAATTTAGGCCCAGCAGAATATTGGAAGCTGGAAATATTGAGTCATTGGAGCATGTGTCATAATCACAATATTAGAAGTAATACAATTTATTGTTGTTATGAGAGAATTGACACATGCACTTGGAAAGTGTCTCATAGAAGCTGAATAAATATCTGTGTGTTTAAATATATTATTGACATTCCTACGGAGTCTTGGTTATGCAAACGAAACTGGAAGTTAACCAACAAGTATGGCGAGCCCTTTGTGCTTTGTTCCACCAAAGATTAGAGCTTTGGAAATCCATTGATTGTGTTGTTCTCAGTAGGTCTTGGACACATTTTAGAACATACTGAATGTGATATTTATACCAGAGGTCAGTGTTACTCATTTTATTTTTCTAAGCTTTAAAAGAGGAAATGTGTGAAAACTTTACAAAAGCTACCTTATTCATCTTTTAGCCAAAACTAAATAAAAATAGAGCCCAAAGAAACATCTGAAACATTTTATTAAAAGCATGAGGGGACATATTCATGTCCTCAAATGGAACATAAATACAAAATATATTTATATGTACAAATTATGGCAGAGACAAATAGAAGCGTACCGGGTACTTTCTAAAAATGTTAATTCACATAAAAACAGAAAAAGAAAATATTAACTTTAGCTCCCAATGCGTTGTGTATCAAAGATAGATGGATCAAACAAAACCACTATGAACTTCGTACATGATCCATCCTGGTTGAGAATATCTCGAAGGTTCGTAAGCTTTGAGGTACAAAAATGAGGTATGCACTACTTCTGAATAGAAAGCAAGCCCATAGGTAAGGTCAGGTTTTTGTACAGTCCCATTATACAGATGCTCTGTACAGCAAAATGTTTGAAACTCTGATTTTGGAACAACAAATAGATACAGAGGGCTCAACCTGATTTTGAAACTAAATGAAATATAAATGATTCACAAAAATCTCCATTTACGGTAAAAGTTGGCAAACTGTTGTCGCTGAAACCAGAGGAAAGATCTCTGACAAAAATATTCAAGAGTGGGGAAAGACTACACTCTGTATTTCACAGAGGTAATACAAGGTTTTGACCACAAGGAGGCAGCACACCAGCAGCACAAACTAGAATTAGTGCTTCAGTATTGTTGGTATTAGATTCCTCAAAACATGAAACATCCATCTCATCCATCGGCTTCTATTTCTATGTTACGAAAAAATAATAATGGCAGTAAGCAGTAGTCAGATGTTGAGAACATTACGGGCAGCAGGTAGCATGACTTTAAAAGCTAAGCAGAAACATTAATTGGAGCTTGAATTATCAAATGTTCAATCTATAAAATAAGCAGCTATTTCATATCCTTTGCCCAGTAACCTCTGTTACTGCAAACTGTGTGAGGAGATGTATTTTTAGAAATGCACATAAATAGCATTTATGTGGGAAATCACTCAGTTTGTCAATTTAAATGAATCATGTTATTTTTGTCTGTCAGTAAAAAAAAAAAGTGTGGATATCAATCAGTCGACTGATTGTTTAACACTGGATGGACGATCTAATACTGTTACTGCACAAATAACACCAGTTTCCTATGAGCGGAGAGAACCACAAAAATTGAATGATAACAGCGGCATTGATCAGAACTGACCTGAAGACAGTTGGTATTTACATCATCATTCACGTCTTTATAAAACTGGTTCAGATTTCAGTGCAAATCTGTCTGTGTTCGCCTACTCTGTTTCTATCATTGAATCTTTTGGATTTCCCCGACTCATGGTCCACATTAATCATCCATATTAGACTGCATGCCCATCGTGTGGTTCTACAAAACACATCTGACACCAGGAAATACAATCTTGAGTCTGAAAAAAATGCTGATTAAGGCATTAGATTGAGCACATATTCACTTTTGTTGTTGTTGTTTTGTCCCCAAACTCCTTTCTCTGCTTGTCTTCCTGTTAAATTTACACACATTTATAACACAACACATGGAGCAACATTTGACAGGGCACCACCTATTGCACATGGATCTGGTCTTGTTATGAAAAAAAAATCTTGTTAGTTCACCCTTCAGTGCTGTCTTTAAATGTTGGCTCACGCTTCTTTTGCTTCTCTCACTCTTTTATTTTCTTTGACATGAAGTTGTGCAGCGTTCTTCTTCACCGAGTCCTAGCTGGAAAATCCGCCAGGTGGCTCGGGGTCGGGGGACGGGGGGTCGTCCTGGTCGTCTGCGGGCAGCTGGACGCGCTGCTCGTCCATGCGTTTGGCCTGCACCCTCTGGATTAGGCTGAAGAAGTCTTCATCAGGCACTGTGGGGGCGTGAGGGCCTGCTTCTGGCGGGGAGCACCGCTGGTCATCAATCCGAGAGGACTACAGATGGAAAGATTCAGAAATTTACTTTAGAGTTTAGAGGCAATACACCACTGAATCCTATAAAACATTCTCCAAAATCTATTAGACTTATAATTAAGAATCTAGGAGGATTAAACCCTCAGTATGTAAATTGTGTCCTCACCTGGCACTTGATAAGCATGTTGAAGAAGTCATCGCTGGGTTCCTGATGATCTCCCTCACCCACCAGGTGTCCGAGATTGTTATGGGTGATCCTCAGGCCCGGAAGGTTCCCAACATTAACCCGCTGGTCATCAAGACGGCGACTCTGAGAGCTGGCAATCAGATCGAACAGCTCCTCAGTCTGGGGGGACGTGGTAATCGCAGGATCTAGGAGAAAGAGGCTCAGTGAGTTCAAATGTATCTGCTCTCAGGTTTCTTTAAAAGAGCTGACAAAGAAAACTGTTCTCAACCGACCTATCATCTCGTTCAGGGAGGGCACGGAGTTCGCAGCGCCTTCTCCGTTGTCTCCGTTCTGTGGCTCATCAAGATGGCAGCGCTGGTCATCCATGCGGCTGCTCTGGAACTTACTGAGGAGGTCAAAGAAGCAGTCTTCATCGGAGGGGTCACGGCCCAGCTTCTGAAAGACAAATGACAGACAAAGACTGAGCCGCTTATCTCTTGAATTCCTGTCATTTGTTTAATGGCTTTTACTGGAATCACAATTTCCTTCATCTTTAGGTGATAAAACTGTCTCTGAGGAATTCTGCCTCCTTTCCAAGCTTCCACTTGCCTCCATTCCTCAATGTATTTTCTAATAGATGCTTTCATTTCACTGCTCTTTCTCAATGAGCTGAGATGTGACACTGCACAATACAACTGAAGTGTTTCGAGAATATTTACTGTCGTTTGCTGCATTTTTTTCCTGGACTACCTGATTATGTTGAACGAGCCAGGAACTGTCCGCTGCGCAGATAAATTAATTACACCCGATGCCAGTGTGAGTTGGACGAGGACGAGGATTTTCAAGATGGACAGCTTGCGGAAGAGAAAAATAATCTGATTAACTCACGAGGGATGGCCTTCCTGGTGGGACTACCTTGGCCTAGATACTGAAGGTGGTACAACATCATAAAATGTCATGTAAAAATAAACAACCCATTTGTATTTAAATGAAATGGCCCACATACATGGTGCCATGTGAAACCAGATGGAAATATCAACAGGCTGCAGCTGTAGAATATTAATACATGTTCTGTCGATTTGTACTTGATGTCTTCGTTATATTGTTGGTTTATTTAGCTTCTTGACCTAACAAGACAAACGTTATGTTAAAATGTTTTCATTGGTTTAAACTTTCACACATAAGCAATGGAACTGCTAAGCCACTAAACACTAACAATCTTTGATTTCAGATTCAGTTGGCAGTGCTGGAAATGAGCATATGGCTCTAATCAATAATCAGCCGATCGATGATTCAATCACTGATCGACTGAATGCTCTTTCTGTGTTAGATCCTCAGTCTTGGTCAGACAGTGGGACAGTGCTCTGTTTGTTTTCAGATAACACCCAGAGTCGCCCTGAGCTGAAGTGAATAATGCATGCATGAAAGATGTTTTAGCTACAAATAACACTGAGCCAGCAAAGCAGATGTGGAATTTATTATGTTTGAAATATTCTGGCAGTCAGACCGCAATGTTATTGATACTGAATGAGGACTCAATGCAGCGACGCTGGGCCAAAATAAAAGCGGCTGGCCCCCAATCTGAGAGACTGCCAGCAAAGTATTTCCACTATCAGATACAGCAAAAACAATATACTGAAAAACAAGCTTACAGCTGCATCTCTGAACAATATAATAAACTAAAAGTAAAACAAAAGGCGGAATTGTACTTCCTCCAACTTATCATACAAATGTTGAGGACTCTACTTAGAAATGTCTGGGGTCTGTTCCAAGAAGCGCTGAGATATCTGGATAACTGCGCAGAGCAAAAACTGGAATCCTTCAAAGCTGGAGCATGAACAGCAGCCACTTTTACTCAGCAAAGGAAGCCAGACAAATAATTAAAACTGCTTCTTGGATTGGGTTCCTGATCACCTTTTTCCTGTGAGTTTGAACTGGGGAAAAAAACGTAAAACTTTAAAATGAACGGATAAAATCTTAAAAGTAATTTACAACTCGTTAAAATAAAGCTAAATTTGCTGAACTTTCTAGAAAAGGGCCGATTGTTTAAACATTAATAACTAATAAACCTAAGAGTTATTATAATATACTATAGAAAATAAAATAACACTACACTATAGAGGTCAGTTCACAGCAAAATATCATATTGTTTAGTAATGAATTATGTGTCCTCCTAAAACTTAAACAAGGGCAAAACTTGAAAATTAACTAACTAGACGAACGATGGATAAGGACTCAAGACATCTCACACTTCAGTAAAAATGAACAATATTGCAAAAACAGTTGCGAAGCCTAAACGTCGCCAACATGTCCCAAAGCAGGTTAGTGGGAGACGAGGTAAAAACAAGCATCACAGATTGAAAACAGACAAAATCATAAAATCTCTATACTTCTCTAAACTACCTCCATAAGAATGTGCCAATCAAACGTCTCAATTAAAAGTACTCCAGTGTACCAGAATAAGAAACGATACCTTCAACACCAACTAGTGGATGGACTTAAAATTTGCCTTACAGCAAGATGTGAAGTAGGTCAGCGTCAGCAGACACCTGATTTCACTCAGCTCTATTCTAGGAATCTTTTTTTTTTTTTTTTTATTGCAACTTTTGTTTTGGAAAAATCAAACTCCGCCTTATACAAAACAAAACTTTCTATCCATCATAAAAAAGTTCCTCCACCTAAAGTCAACTCCCTGAGAGTAACATACATAAAACATGCAGTAAAAGAACTTCAAATACACACACACACACATCGGAAAACTAAAGGAAAAGAAAGTTAGTGACCTCCAGTGTCCTCTGCACCATGTTGTTATTCAAGCCGTGAAACATAAATGAAACATCTTACCAGCAGCACTTCTTCTCTCTATCTATGCCCCTCTCTCTCTCTCTCTCTCTCTCATGTCTCTCTGAGCTCTCTTTCCCCTCTCACTGCGTCCACACGCCTGGCTCACACCTCCTACTTTCACCCACCACTTTTACATCTCTCTCTCTCTCTCTCTCTCTCTCTCTCTGCTCCCCTGCTAGACTCCCTCCCTCTAATTTCCTCTTGTATCCCTCTATTCCAGCCGCCTCTACCATCCACTCCCTCTTCTCTGTCTCTCTGTCTCCCTCTCTCTTTCTCCCTGTCTCTCTCTCTCTTTCTCCCTGTCTCTCTCTCTGTGGCTCTTCTGCAGGCCATTTTTGTCCCGTTCGCCCACTGTGGGAAAACAACTCATTATGGGAGGCAGGGGGGGTTGACCCTGTGGGGAGGGTAGCAGTTCTGTGATCAAGGTCACATTATCAGCAGAGAGGGGGAGAAGCTTCAGGGAGGGGGGGGACCAAAGGGGGAGTGGAAAGATGGGTGCAGGGGGGTACAGTTATGAGTAAATTGCATGCAACGGTTGCAGCCAGCAGAGATCAGCTACCTTCAAATGACAGGAACCGCAAATGTCAGCGTTCACATGAGAAATCTCCATAATAAACACTATTCATAATCAAGGACTTTTTCTTCCATGTGATTCTTATTTACTTTCTCGTCGCACACTAATCAGCTGTGACTTATAGGAGTCTCTGTCCTCCGTCCTTGGCCCCATGGTCTCTCCTCACTTCCCTCCCTGCATTGTCCAATTAATCAAGTAGGCCAAAGGGACAGAACAAGAGAGAAAGGAACACGCGGTGATGATGAGAGAGAGAGAGAGAGAAAAGAGGGAGAGAGGGAATGAGAGATAGGGTGATGAAGTGTGTGTGTGTGTGTGTGTGTGTGTGTGTGAAAGAGAGAGGAGTGTGTGAATGGAGGAGAATAAAAGACAAAGGCAGTTCTTCATAAATTATATCACCGATGTTCTAACTTCAAATGAGGTATTAATTACAGGTGAACAATGAAGGAACATTTCAAGAAAATTTAAAAGGAACCTAAATCACAATCAACTAGCCATTTGTTAACCCACTCACAAACCCAGCTCATAATCCCCAAATTGATTGAACATACCCAAACATTTTCTAAAATAAACAAGGCAAATGACTTCATTAACTATAGCAACAGTAAACTGGTTCATCACATTTTTCAATATGACATAATAAGTGTTCACAAGTGCACTAGGACACGATTGGAGGCTACATCGCACAACACAACTATAAAACTATTTTCTGCCCTCTGCCTCAAAAATAAAGACAAACAAGGGGACAGCTAAAACAACAAAAATAATAGGTTTTATCCAACTCGATAAACTGGAGCAAGCCTTGACAGATCGAAATGGTAGTAAAGTACAGCAATCCTCTGCTATCAAAAAGCCAAATGTTGCAAACGTTTTTTGTTACAATGAAAATACGGATTTGCAAAAACACTACAGCTTGTGTGTGTTTATAGGGGAAGCCGCGGCTGTGCATGATGGTAAGTCATATCTCCTCAAAGCAGAAAATTGGTGCACCTTTAATTTTCTAACTTGACGATACATCTTGCAAATGGTGGCTTTCTCTCTGATTCATAGCTTTAGGAAAGAGTGGCCCAAGCCCTCAGACACACAGCTGTCTTTAAAAGCCTGGCAGATTTGAAAAAGAGGGATGCTTCAATGTCATCAGGATTACTAACGTTTAGCTCCGGATGCTATTTCCCGGCCCCCGTGATAAACTATCATCACGCAGCCCAGTAATTTTCACTTTCTTCTCGCGTGTCAGCTTGTTGATTACAACAATTAGCATTGCCAGAGGAACACGACATGATTAGGTGTTGTAGGGACACGAGATTTTAGGGATACAACAGCTGCGAAACGGCGTATTCATTAAGAATCTAGTTCACGGCAAATGGAGCACCGTTGGCCTTTAATGAGAAGACACCTTTACACTGTATCTGACATCTTACATCATACTGTATAACCTCATGGGAAATTAAGGGAAAGGTTCCTAATTTAATCTTTCTAATTTCTCTCATTTTCTCTTTAAAGCAGAAGCCCTGAAGACTTTTTTTGGACAGGGGGTAAACAGTCAAGAATGGAAAAACTAGTTAAGTGAATTCAGCAGTCAGCATTTCAGGTCCCCTTGATGCTTTCGATGAGAAAAATTACACGCATCTTTTCTCAGGTGGGCTCTCAGTAATTGAATTAAAAGGTGGGCATATCTTAGATTTATGGCGAATGCGAACCAGGGGCTGATATTACTCATTTTGGTGGGCTGCTTATTACTCTGAGGCACGAAATGAAAAATTTAGAGCTTCAGCAGTCTTTTTTTTTCTGCTGTCAGCAAAAAGTAAGAGGAAACTGCTTAAATTTAATTCTTCATCCTGAGGCTCTTTATCAACTAAAGCTGCAATAACTAGGTCTCAAAACTGAGGAGTGTTTGATTTTTGATACTTCACAGGAAACTGGACGCTTTGTTACGAGTGCAGCAATGTCGTATCATAGACTCAGGTATTATACATCAATTGCAAATTATTAAACACTATGAACAGAATTTTGGAATAGGCAAATATGTAAAAATGTTCACAAGAATCTTTAAAGGAATAATTGTTGGAAATATGCTCTCCAGTTCTCCAGTTCAGTAATGCTGATTAAGTGCAATTTGAATTTCACCAGCAAAGATCCCCACATCATCACACCTCCACCTCTAAGCTTCACGGTGGAAACCAGACATGCAGATACCATCCGATCACCTTCTACACATCTCATAAAGACACAGCAGCTGGAACCAAAAATCTCTAATTTGGACTCGTCAGACCAAAGTACAGTACTCTAATCTGATGTGCTGATAACTGGTGGTTTCTGACGCTGGTAATGGTGATGCACTTACTCTCTGCAGCAGAGATAAAGCTTGGTCTTCCTATCCTGGGGCGGTCATCACAAGAGCCAGTTTCATCATTGCATGTGATCTTGTGTGCGACTTGCACTTATATTCCAAGTTCTTGAAATTTTCCAGACTGAATGACCTTCGTGTCTTAAAGTAATGATAGACTCTCATGTCTCTTTAATAGTTGAGTGGTTCTTGCCATAATATGGATTTACTGCAGAAGTTAAATATGCCTTTTTACTGTAACACTATCTTGTCACGACACAACTGATGGTCTCAGATTAATTTTTGACTGTACATCTGTTAATGGTGATGACATCATGAAGCTGGTCGAGAAAATAGCATGATATGGTGTCATCAAAGCAAAAGGTGCCAACTTTAAAGAATCTAAAATATGAAACATATTTCGCTTTGTTTACACTTTACACGTTTTGACAGTATTAATTTACAATGTAGAAAATAATAAAACTAAACTTCTCTATGGTGAATATGAAGCTACCACCAGCAGCCAGTTAGCTTAGCTTAGCATAAAGACTGGAAACATATGGAAACAGCTAGCCCGACTTTATCCAGAGGTGAGCTTATACCTGGCGCCACACAAACAAATTCAGAGTAGGAAGCTGATATGAAAATAAAGCTACTCACTGGCACTGGAGGCGGGACTTGCACAGTGATGTCATCTGCGTCTACGGGAGAGTCCAACCACTGCCTTTCATCTGATGACTGACTGTCGGGATAGCCTTTTCTTTTACCCGGCTGTGAAAGCTGGCTCTTGGATCTCCTGGGTATACTTTCCAAGTCTTGGTTCTCACCATTCTGCAGTAAAAGAACACAATGTTTGGAGTGAGATTGATAACTCTTTGGGGGGATGTGTGTGGGTTACATTTACAGGCACATTTCTCTCTGGAGTGTCGTACTGAAATGGGAGAAAGAGAAGTCACCTTCTCTGAAGAGTACTTCCACAGTTCGACACTGTCCATGCTGTTTCTCTTGGTGAATTTGGGTCTCGCTCCTATGGAGAAAAAAGTAAATAAATGGTGTTAAAAGAAAATATCACACACCTGTAGGAGTTTAGTATAAAATCACATTAGGCATGCAAGGGCCTCTTTGTCTTTTCCCTGCAGCAGCCTGTCATGTTAGCATTAGTCCCATGATGCTCGGTGTGGATACGTGGTTTAAGGCAGACAACCGAGCAAACAATCTGAATAAGAGTCTGTTTCCCAGCTCTGCACCAGAGAGGGAAATGTAGGACACGGGTGTGAGTTTCTGCCCGGAGGACGATTCATGAATGCAAACATCACACTAATGCCAGGTCCAGATAAAGATCATAAAGTTCATTTTATACAGCTCAAATGCTCCAAATAATCTATAATAATAATTTTATTATTTGAGGATAATGTTGAAAAAACAGAATCTGCTGAGACTGGGGGTAAAAACAAGCATCTTCATCTCACCCCAAAAAATATACACACCCTTTGATTTCTCTCACATTTAGCCTCAGTTCAGACATAACACAGACACCGTCGGTCTGTGATGTCTGTCTCACCCTCAGTTAGTTTTACATCTAAAAGGCCACCTTGTGTACACACACAGTATTCCAGTTAGCTTACTCAAGCCCACACGTTATTTTTATCAAGCGTTGAAGTTAAAAGAGCAGAATCAACCAACTATTTAAAAATAGATTTGAAAGTCTGTTTTGACCTCTACACTAATATCTGTGGTTTTAAGGTGGTTAACTAATTAGTTTCTACATTTAACTCCGGATTACAATTTCATAGAACTCCATGGCCATTATTTTTCAATGTTAATGTGTTAAATTTAACCACAGTTTGCAGAGTGCAAAACAGACAGGTCTCTGTTGTACATTCATGTTCAAACACACAAGTACAAGCACACACGCAGAGTTGGGCTTATTCATCTGCCGCACCCTTTCCCCCTGCCATGACCGAGGAAACGGACAAACTTGCTTGCATAATGTTAAAGAAATCAGGTTACATGAGTGCATGTAAAACACTGGTGGAGAAGACAATAATGACCCCAAGTGAACTTCAGTTCATTGAGTCACTATTTCATTCCACAGTCAGTGAAGGCACCATAAGATCCTGTGTTTGTTTGTCGAATCAAATCTATAGTTGCATATGAATTTAAACTTTATATTTTATGTGACATCTACAGCAGAATAAATCCCAAAGAGAGACACAAACATGAAATCACAGAATTCAATTTACAGTAAACCTAAAATCAGTAGACACCATCTTAAGGCGTTATTAATAATACTAGTGTTGTTATTATTACAATTACTTCATAAGGACATCATTCTTGTACAATGGTTTTGCAAACTGTTTTTTACCGACTAATAGATTTAATAGATAGTAGTTTTACTGCTAAAAAAGCTCTTCACTGTATGCATTAAAAGGACAAAGAGCACAACTCTGTTCACACACATCCCATTATCACATTATCTGAACAACTATAATTGGTGGTAACAGTGATAATGTGATGTTTTAATGAGGTTTCCAGTCTTATATGTGTATCACAAACATACAGTAAATTAAGGTCACTCTTCAATCAGACTCTCCCACTCTATGAATTTGTGTATATATATTTGGTTTAAAGGAATAGTTCAACATTTTGGGAAAAGCACTTATTTGCTTTCTTGCTTAGACTTAGATGAAATCGATACCACTCACACGTCTGTAAATTAAATATGAAGCTACAGCCAGCAGTCAGACAGCTTAGCGCAAAGAGTGGAAACAGCTAGCGAAGGCAGTGAACACCAACTGACACATTGCATCTCGTATAAAAAGGTGAAAAGAACTTTTAGTGTCACCTTGCATCTCAAACTCTGAACTGGAGGGTGACAGGTCACTCTCATTGACCCCCAGAGCCTCCATAAGCTGCTCCACATTCATTCTGGCAGTCAGTTCCCCATTTCTGTCTCCAATCTGAGACAGAGACAAAGAGACAGAGACAAAGAGACAAACAGTCAGGTGGGTCAACTAAACTTTACCAAAGGTGCATCTGTGTAAAAAAAAAGTCTCACTTCTTTTGAGATGTCCAGGTGCTTTCGGGCATAGTGGAGAGCTTGTTTGTGGTTCGATAAAGACACGTATGCATTTCCCAGACTCCAGCAGGCGCGGCCCTCGCCAACTCTAATAGCACACGAACAAACAGACAAATGTTAAGAACGACTCCTCCTGTGCTCACGCATGTTTGTTTGTATGCATTAGATGTTACTCATGCTCACTGTACCTATCAGTAAGCTCCTGGGCTATGTACAAGTGTTTCAGGTGGTAGTCTATGGCCCTCTCATACTGCTGCAAAAGAGTGTAGGTGTTTCCGAGGCTGTAACAGGCCTGAGCCTCCATCACTTGGTCCCTCAGCTGCCTGGACAGTTGCAAAGTTTTCCTGTAGAAAAAAGAAACAGAGGGATAAAGTCATATGAACCATTTTTGACATATACTCAATTAAAAACAGTACAAAGACAATAAATTTAATGTTTGACCACAACAACTTAATAACAAATATCTGCTTATTCTGAATTTGATGGCAGCAACACGTTTCAAACAAGTTGGGACAGGAGCAAAGACTGTGAAAGTTGTAAACAAGTTCATTGGTGACAGGTGATAGTATCATGATTGGGTATGAAAGGTTCATCCTGGAAAGGCTCAGTCGTTCACAAGCAAGGATGGAGAGAGGTTCAACACTTTGTCAAACACATGATTGTATAAAGGAGATACTACATGGGCTCAGGAACACTTCGTAAAAATGTTTTTCTGCAATGATCACATTCTGTTTATATTTATGTTTTACACAGTGTCCCAACTTTTTTGGAATCAGGGTTGTACTTCAGTCCCGTCTTCCAATTTTGAAATTGAAAAGTGAAATCTGTTCACTTCACCTTCCCTCCACTAGATGTCAGGTTCCCCTCTTTCCTCACCTGTAGTACTCTGTGGCTGTGTTGAACTGGCCCAGGAAAATCAGGGCATTGCCCAGGTTGCTGTAGGCTCGTCGTTCTGCAGCTTTGTCCCCAAATTCTTTGGCTATGGATAATCTCTGTGAACAATAGATCAGAAAGGTCACAGTCAAACCAAATTAACACAATAATTTAAATCAGCCTCTTAATTTTAGCAGCTAAATGGCATAAAACATTAACTCCTCATGTCATTTTCCCTCACTTTGAACTATCTTTTAATACAAGCAGAGGCAATTACACAAGATCCAATTGCATGCTCTGTTGGACACATGATTCCATGAAAAGATGTGCTGCTGCAGCAGCGGCGCATCAAATCAGCTCCTCTGATTCCCTTTAAAAGCAGCGTGCTCCCCTACATGGCACACTGATAGATTTGTAATGGGAAAGAGAGGAGAGACAGGCTTCTCCCAGGAGGAAACAAGTGGTTTACAGTGGAGAGTGACAGGAACATGGGGAGCGATAGCCTGAAGCCATGCTTGCCAATGATTCACCAAGAAACCAATTGCCTTCATTTTTTTTTCTCAGGGAGGCCATCAATCTCTGCACACTGTGTGATGGTGCAGCATGAGGTTGATGGTGATCATGCCTGGCTGTGCAACACTGCAATCCCACAAGAAAATAACACAGATTTTGGTCAAACACTCTTTAGCCTCTAGCCACGTCCTTGCACTCTCAGCCACCAATGCCATCTCTTCTACTCTGTTTGTATTAAATCAGACTGTAATTACACATATAATGCAATGACAAAAGTGAGACACATCTTCACTCTTTAACTGGCTGTGAAATGGCAAGTCGTGCTATTTTGCATGTAAAATGATGCTCAGACTGAAGTCTGTGCAAGGCAAACTAGGTAAGATCTTTTTCCTACAAGAAGCAAATACATATAGCATGTGCTCCTTCGCTGAAATCAAGGACAGCGTAGTCCGACTGCATCTAAGGTAAAAACTCCAGTCATATATTTTGTGGTCACCACTTGTTTGCCTCTGAGCTGCACATGACAGAGGAGCACGCAACAGGCCGAAGATGACACACTGCAAATTTATCATGTGGCTTCAGGGAGGACACTCAAAGCTCCCTGGCTGGGGCATCACGGCCACACAGCATGTGCACGAGCCACCAAACCAACCCCAAACCATGTTTTAATGTGTATGCTAATAGTGTGGACAAGGCAAACCCAACAACATAAAACAGGCAGATGTGTTTAGGTTCATGTTCACAGTATTTATGAGGCCTGAACTAAATAAGAGGAGATGAAAGAATTTCATTCATTTTTTGGTAACAAAACTGTGTCTCTTGATTTGTGTTTGCCACAGAGTTACTGAATAGCTGTGGGGGTCAACGTCCTTGTGTCAGAAGCAAAGCTGGGACATTGCTCTGGTGATGCAAGGTCACTGTTCTGTTCTGGCAACAATAACAACAAGGCTGATAAGGCTTATCCGTGCACTAGCAATTTTAATATGATGTTGAATTTCTCACCTGACGGTGGAACTTGATCGCTTCCACAAAGTTTCCCAGCAGATAGTGGGTGTTGCCCAGGTTCCCATAGGCCCTCCCCTGAGCAGCTCGGTCTCCAAGCTCTTTGACTAAACACAAGTTCATCCTACAGAAATAAGTGCACACCAGTTTAGTAGCAGTTTGTAAATTATTTAAATTCAATAGTATACTGTATATGTTGACAGTTTTATTCATTTTACTTCCAGTAATCTGTTGACTTTGGACAACGGCTAAATATCAGTCCGTTTTTTTTATATGACAAGAAAAATTACAAATTGAGCCCTTAATATGTTCCTTGTATTCATGTCCTCTCTTTCACCTGTGACAGTTTCTCAAATTCATGTTAAATGCTTTTTGAGATGAATTATTATAATGGATTATGTTTTGCAAACAAAACCAGAATTGAAATATCAGTGAAAACAGTCCTTAAGTCTTAAGCCAGTCTTTTTTCTCCGCAGATGCTGAACAGAAAAACACATATCCAGATGTGCCACAAAGGCACAGATGTATTCAAGAATAGCTGAAGGGGTAAAACCTGCCACGGTGAATCAAAGTAGGGATCAAAGTAGAAACTTCTGTGTGTAATTTTGGAAAAGCAAAATACTCTAAAAGTCTTGACTGTGATTTTGATTTTCTGCTGAATAAACCTGTTGTCGCCGCTCATGATTCAACAAAACATACTCATAAAAGCCAGTAGCCCTTTGCAGTGTGTCTCTGACATCAGGAGGCAGGTCTCCTGGTTCCTGGGTGCAGCCCCATAGCTGCTGTTTGCCCTTTGCATGAAACACGTTCCCTACGTTGTACAGTGCTCTGGCCTCTCCCACCTGCAACCAGACAATAAAGAGACACGGAAAAGACAGGTTAAAAAAGAGTGAAAAGGGATGCAGAAAAAAGGCAGCAAACTTCTGTATAGTATTTTTGCTTTTTGAAGACCTTTAAGGAGATGCTATAAAAAAGCATGTTTGTTACCTTGTCGCCCTGCTCTTGAGAAATATCCAGATGTCTTTGACAGCACACAACAGCCTCATCAAAGCGCCCCAGCACTTTTAACGTGTTACCGAGGTTCCCACTGGCTTTTCCTTCTCCAATTCTGTCTCCTATTGTTCTGAGAAAGCACAGAAACACATTTTGCACGTTCATCAGTCGGAGCAAAGGCTACAGTTTTTCTATGTCGATGTCATTTAGTTAAACGAAAGCCATTAAGGCACTTTAACAAGATTTAATTGGGAGATGCTGAATAGTAAATTTTTAATTGGATGCTTACTTCCTAGGGCCATGTCCCAGGGGCTCTGGGGAGACTGAAACGTAACAAGGTAAATCTCCCCTGGGTCTTTGATCACTTCCCTGCTAAAGCAGCAGCTGCACTCACTGCAGGGGAGCGGATTACTCATATACACTAAGTATCCAGCTGGAAGTAGTCGAATGGTCCTGTATGAAAGTCCCCTCACTTTTCTTGGAATTATCATTGTCTAACTCACTGTCAGATTTGGATCTGATTAAATAAATAAAATCTGTCAGGGATGGTAACTTGAATCTTGAGAATTTCTGTGTTTTCATTTGTTATAAATTCCATTGTTCTATCTGTTACAGTCGTCGATCAATCAAAAATATTTAAAACAATGATTTTCTTCCAGTTATGCTAACTGTCCTCAGTTAAGTCAGATGAAAACTGATGTAACTGGAAACAAGAAGTACCTCTCTCGCAATTCATGATTATCAATATGAAGTCTGTTTTTTAAACATGACAAAAAAGCACCTTAAGGTTAATCATTTGAATCTTTACTCTGCTCTATTTTCATGCCTGTTAAGTGCCAACAAAGCAAACAAACAAACAAAAAATATGCAATCAGTGCCTCACAAACTGCACTTTTGTATGCATTTCATCTTGTTTTGAATGCTGAGATAAATTAATACAAGGTTTTCCCAAAATACAGTTGAATCGTGTATATCTGACTGGATGAAGATACCACATGGTAAGTAAATTGTGTAACTCACTCACTCCTATTGTAAAAGAAATTTGTTCCAGCACCTATTCTCACAAAACACACAAAACTACTTGACACCAACTTTTCCTATTCAGGAAGTAGCAGCAATTAAAAAAGCTCACCTGGCCAAAGTCAGGTCATGTTTGTGGTATTCCAGGGCTTTGCCATACTCCTTGAGGTAGAAGTAGGCATTTCCCAGCTGGCTGTAGATGGCACTGAGGGTCTTCAGGTCTTCTGTGCCGACCTGGACGGCAGCTTCAAAAAACGCTGTTCCCCCTTTAAAGTCCCCGGCCTTGCAGAGCCGCTCTCCTTCCAAGGCCAACTCCAAGCAGGAGGCCTCCATCCTACACGCACAGGTTTACACACAGAAGGAAAGACGCATCAACATATGAGCGCTATCATGTATCATATATCACAGAACAACGTATAGTTGACATGGACATTTAATACAGTGGCAGTGCAGCATCTTCTCATGTCGAGGAACAAATTGCCAGTATCACCATGACAACAAGGTCTGTAGCCGTATGTGTGGACTGTTGCCTTAGAAACTGAGTCTCTAAGACGAGCACCTTGAAAAGGTGTTGCACACTTTGTTTATTAGTGCACAAATCAGGCTGTTTTTAAGAGTCTAAAGTATAAGGACATACAATTCTTTTGCATTAGTGGTCGACCATATCAAGTGTTATCATGAGATTTAGGAGTGTATGAGATTTAAAGCAGCTTTTCATTATGTGTATAATAATGCTTTAGTAATTCTAACTGATATTGTTCGCAGTCCATGTGAACTAGGGCTGCAACTAACAATTATGTTCATTACAAATCAATCTATCAATTATTTAGTCTATGAAATGTCAAAACATTGTGAAAAATGCTCATCACAGTTTCCCAGAGCCCAAAGAGTGGCGTCTTCAAATTGCTTTTTTTGTCCAACCAACAGTTCAAAACCCTCAATTACTATAAGAAAGAAATTACTATAAGTAAGAAATGTTTTTGATTGAAAAATTACTGAAATGATTCATTGATGATCAAAATAGTTGGCAATTAATTTTCTTTCTATCGACTAATTAATTTCCAGAGACAAAATAATCATGTATCCAAACATTGATGTATCAAGTTGAAAGTGTGTGTGTGACCATGAGAGGCACAACAAGACCCCGTCAGTGAGTCGTGTCCAGAAAGTCGACACCCAGGATTCATTGTGTAATCCAGGATAAACCAAAGACCAGTCAATTCGGTTGCAGCTCTAAATTCCAGATAAGGCACTAGAATGTAGAGTTAAGCAAGGATTATCCTTGAATCTAATCTGTTTTACAAATGGCACCATTCAAAAGTATCGCAGAGAGATGTGGACCATATGTAATTTTCCAAGGACACATTCAAGAAAATACGTCTTTACACTTCCTCCTCTCCCATCCCTCAATTATTTCTTTTCTATTAACCCCTTTTCAAGGCTCTTTCTTATTTACATATTTTTTCAATCTACCTGTTTTCTTCTAATTGACGTGTTGCAATTATCCACCATACATGTACCATACATGACAATCTATGTTAGAGACACTGGCATGTTTACATCATTTCACTTCCACTCAAACCACTTTTTTGATTCCTTGTAATGTTGGTCATCTTAAATTTGATTCATAACAGTTTAACAGTTTACTCAGTACAAGCTCTTTTGTGTTTTTAGCCACTTTGCAGTCAGGTTAAAAAGCAGATGCAAACTCTTGCCAAAAACACAGCCACCAACAGGATTTATTGTAACAGGTAATTAACAGTCATTTACATAACAAACGTGATCATCTAGCCAACTTTTCTCAGCTTGTCCTGATCTAGCATCAGCGTGCTCTCTGAGGTCATTTGGTTTGCAAAACCTTTCTTGCTTAGTAACAATATGACCACACAACTGGTCCTTTTCCAGCAGTACCTGTGTTTTTGCTTGGTTCGTGTTTTGTCCACATACACCTGCAGCTCCAAGTGTAGAGGCCTCAGCATAGCTTGAGGTCGGGGTCCGTGGTGGACCAGTCTACACACAGCTCTCTCAGCTCCAGTCAGAGGGCAAGGCTCAGAGGCCATGAGGTCAAAGGTTATGAAACTGTGTCGAAAAATCTGAATAAATCTGATAATGCAATAATGCGAGACTTTTAGCGATATCAGCTGACAAAGCTGATGGAATTTCCAGTTTCCAAGTCCATATTGTCCATTGAATTACTCCATCATAATCCACAATGTCAGCAATGTTACAGCAAACCTGGACACAATCCGACTGGAATTTCTACATACAGTCCCGGACCAGCCAAGAATCACATCTGCTTTTCAAGTCCTCGAGAACGTTCCAAAAAACTCAACGGCGAACCATCGATTCCCACAGTCAAAACAGTCGGGGGGGAACTGTAGAGAATTTCAAAAAGAAGCTCCAGTTACAATTGAACTTAAATGTCTACAAAGGGCATGATTCACTAATGCAGCTGAATTTAATCAAGAAAGTTGAGACGTCCGTTGCTGTTACATCATTCAGTTCTTACTATCCCCACCAGGAACGCGTTCTCTCCTTTGATCCTCTTCAACCTGCCCTCGGCTGCAACAGCGAGATCCACCGTCCTGCCTTGACGTTACAAGTCACGCTTTTAAAGAGGGAGGGGGGTAACATTCTGGGTGAGAGCAGGGGGGGACTGTCAGTGACCAGCATGACCACTGACCCCAATGAGAGACAGAAAGGAAGGATGAGAAAGACAATTGCTAATCCAAGAACCCGCACCTCTTCATCTGCACCGATTGGCCCAGACTAATCCAACTATCTGCTGACACTGGCAGAAACATTATTAGGTCACCAGCCAAGGCAAATAAGATTGTGAGTCAAGAGGAGGTGAGGGACCTATTAATGTCATGTGAGTGCATTTAATTTCAATTATGTTCACTAAGAATAAACACGTGTGTGGACGAGGACTCTTAATTTATGTTCATGTTTTTCTTGCTAAAAATCTTTAAATGTATTTTGATTCAAACTCTTCAAGCAACAAATAATGTAGTAACAACTACAAGATTTTCATAATGTTTAAATTGTATGCAGATTCTTCACTGAGTAAATGGGTCACTGGATTGACAACACTAAGTTTAGATGGATCCACAACTTCTGAAGTAAATATATTATGATGCGCATTAAATGATGTCTCTCACTCTTGTCCTTTATTTCCACACAACCAACAGCAAAGCATTCATTCATTTTACACTGCCAAAATGCAGATGACCTACACTCAATACCGTGCCTGAATGCATCCTGCATAGAGAAACACCGAGCAGTGAAGCTGCTGCTCACGCTACACCTCCTGTGACTGTACACATGGCGCAAGGCCACGGAAACGTATTGACACAGATGGCAGGAGCTTCCCACAAGTGTGTAATAATAACATATAAAAACATTAGCATTATGGCTCTGACCCATTTTAGTACGTCAGTAAGCCTTGACAGCATGTGTGATACCAAGGTCCTTCCACTGAAATAACTAAATGGAATACAGCCACTAATCATTTTATTAATTATACCTGTGTGTTTCCTGCTGCTGTGACATATAAATGATTGCTTAGAAAAAAAATGTCCATTGAACTAAGGTGGTGTATCATTATCAAACATCAAAATCTAGACATACTGGCAACATACATGTGAAATCCTCAAGTCAGTTCTCTTTGTCGACCTTCTTGTGTGGAAAAAGGTTTACGTGCTCCACAAACCAGATGCTGATACCGCAGGCTGAGATCATAACTAGAGACGAGCGTATCCTCTTTGATCTGACAAAAAAATGATTTTACCTTGGGAGGAACTCACGAAAGCAATGGTCACCAGATGGTCTTTGGTATTTTTTTTTTCCTTGTTGCAAAAGTTGAGAAAAACAATAAGGAAAAAAATCTCAGTACATGTCATTTTATATTGTGGTATCAATATACATCTATGGCGATATAAAAAAATTTGCAGAGAAACTGTTGACACAACCAGACAGGAATGTCAGCTAATCCCGGGAATTTAATATCTGTACTTCACATTGATGCAATAATCATATAAAAATTCAACTCTGCCTTAAAGCTGTCCTGGATGCTGAATTGCAAGTTTACTACAGCCAGAGATATTAAAGGGATAAATATCATGACATAAACAGATGGAAAAAATCTCTCATGTTTTCCAAATGTATATCATCTCACTATATACTGCCAAACCTCGCAATCTTTAATGGTACGATATTATCAGTCTGGCTTCGTGTGACAAATAAACAAACAATAAAAATACATGAAGTCATAAAACTATTACTACAAGAGCAACTGAACTTTAATAAGTGGCAGGTTTTTAGGGCAAGAAACCTCATTCAAACTGTGATCTGAAGTCTCTCTTTGGTCAAAACAAATGAATCTTGCTGTCGTTGGAGAAACATATCCAAGCCCTCGGGCGAAAGTGCATCAACAGATGAAAGTCACCACTTTGGAAAGTGGATGAAAGCGGTTACCAATGTAGATAAGTCAGTCCTTTAAAATGTGCAAGGTCATCTCCTTAGCATTAAACAGGACTTAAAATAGCACTACTTCTGCAACAGTGGAGGGGAAAACTGCAAAGATGAACCGTGGCTTAAAGCTAACAATACATGCACCGAAATGTGGTGCAAGATAAACAGGAAGCATGAATGTGGCACGAGCTATTGCTAAAAAAAAAATATACAAGCTTGTCAAGCTAAAAAGTCCAGTCGCCCACTCGCTAAATGCCAAAACAAGCTGAATGAAGAACAATGGGAAGCTTTGTGTCGTGGTTTTCTCATGGGAGAGAGGATTCTCACATCTCAACAGAATAAAAACCAAGCACAAATCTCGCCTGTCACACACTCGTCTCTCAGGCCTGATGCGCATTCACCTGTCAAAGATGACCACGGAGATATTTGACCCAAAGACAGATAATCAGAGGGACTGAGAGGTGCAGCTTCATCGTCTATCATGCAGGAAACTGAAGTGGAGGACAGTGAGGAAAACTGGGTTTGAGAAGACACCAAAAGTAGTTCACCAATCAGCTGTAAAGACTCTGTAAAGACCCTTCAACTTCACATAAGGTTTCAGGATGTTATCAAGAGGCTCACAGACACAGTAGAATTGAAGGAGATGTTGCTTTCTTTTGTATGCTTTGCTTTAAATACAATCAATTTGGTCAAAAACAAAAAGATAAAAACAAAGAGAGATCATTTTCATAGAAGACAGATTTTCATAGATCAACATAGTAGAAGAGACTGAACTGACAACATGGATGCTGAGGCTTTGCAAAGACGTTCGTCTTCGACTGGGAGCACGACAGCGATAACGAGTACAGGCAAAGATGAGGAGGAAGACATAAGGACACTGAGTCCAGACGGTGCAGGGGCCTCTGGAAACCACGACCAAATTGTAAAAACCCTGCCTTGTAAAACAGACTGTGGAAAGAGGGTGTAGCCTTAAAAAGTGCCCGGCGACATGGTTAAATAACTTAGGCTGTGCAGTTGTAAAGTTAGAGGCCGCAATGTATCATCGCTCATCTCGATCAAAGTCAGTAAACTAACAGCGCTGCATGAGAGGTGGCTGGACTGACACACAGAAAGAAGGACGAAAGAGACCAAGAGTGAGAAAAGGACAAACAGACAACAAGACAAAAACAAAGGATTCTTCACCAGAGAGAGTATTTTTCACAAAGTGACTTTCATTCTTGCCATCTTTGTGGTCGCTGTAAGAATGGATCTGCACAGTACAGTCTGCCATTCTCTCCTCTGATTACCGCTCTAATTGGCCTGTTTGGGAGACACTCATACCATAATAGCCTGCCTGTGGTCTAAGAGAGACAGTCTCCCAGTGCTGTTACCATGGAGGAACACAGCACATGTAACATACTGGACAGGTTTCAGGGGGGAAGTTAAGCTGTTGTGTGTAAGCTGAACTGTGGCGTGTTTGTTCTTTCAGTGGAAAACAGCGTCATTTGAACAATGAACCTTTGTCAGATCATGAATCACAATTTTATTCATTTTTGGTATGAATGCATGAAGATTACGTTCCTCCTCCGTGAACAAAAATTTAGTTATACAGCAAACAAACTTAAGGTATGATTCAGCTTTTCAGAACGACTCCTGAAATAAAGCCTCTATAATGTGAGATGAATAGGACGGGGCCTGGCAGGAACACCGTCAGAAACCACAACCTACTCGTGCCATTCTGTCCATAAATAGCACTGCGCTGTGGCTGCTTTCACATACTGTAGGTTACTGTACTTCTTCCTTTGTGAAAGACAATGAGATTTGGGGCAATGCCGTGTGCACTAAAACAGGTCATGTGCATAACAAGCAGCTTGGAATATTCATGAGAGCGCTCGTAATACAGTAAATAAAGTAGACTCACATATGTCAAACATTTGCTTCTTAAATGTCATGATTTGATGGTTGTCTTTGTAATATAACTGGGCTCAATCACAAAAATTATCATTAGTCGCAGCTCTACTTACATCATTGTAAATTTATTATTTATAGATTATGATGAAAATAATCATATTTTGCATCCATAGATAGAACTTTGGAAAACTAAAATACTCGTAAAACAAATGATGCAATGTGCCTCTTATGTGAATTGAATTGTATTGTATTGTCAAGATGCAAAATAGTACTAAGATCCCAAGTTCTCTTAACTGACTGACTTCCTGCACAGTATCACTCTGCCCGCTGTGCTCAGATTATGAAAAATAATTAAAATTAGTAATCAGATCGAACCCTATGGCTGGCAAACTGTGCCTGCCTGCGGACCCCACTTTGAAAATACCACAGATTACTGTCAAACATATTTAAGGGAGCGACACCCATAAAGGTACATAAATCATAATAAAAATCAAATTTGAATAGTAATGTTCACATCTGCAAACACAACCTGAATATGGGATGACCTGATTTGCTTAAAATTGATTTCTTCTTTGACCTTTTTTTTCCTCTAGGCTCTTCCTTACTATCTGTACTATCTGTTCCTTACTCCACATTCAGGGTTCTGCACTACTGTCCCCATTATTCTTGGCCAAGCTCAGAGACTGTGTGCTCAGAGTAGTAATCCAGCCATAATTACAGAGTGCCACAGTTAGTTGTCAGGGGAACCAAAGAGAAACTCTCTAGGAATGTTTTTCCTCTTGCAGGCCAGGTCTCCTTCAGTCGGAGCAGAGCCGTCTCCCTCTTTCTTCTTTTGTCTGGTTCTCTTGTAAAACTGTTTTATTTGATTTTCCGTGATTCAGTTTCTCTTAACCCTGTTGTCTGTGGCGGCGTTGACGGGGCAGAGACAACACAACGTAGAATAATTGTAATATTGCTCGGGTTTTGTGATTTCCAAGATTGACTAAGTGCATGTCCATTGAAGCATTTGGCTTAAAAATGTCTCAATTTCAATTTTGCTTGAAAAGTCGTTAGCACTGAAAAAGCTGAAGATTCTTGACATGGTCTCTGTAAATAACAGGACATGGATCGAAGGACATGCCCATTTGCAATGGTATTTATTCTTCCTCACAGTGAAGTTTTTGACAGTGAGTCCTTCTATATATCTGATTCAACGTGAGTGGTAGTTTAGGCAAACACTGATTTCCTTTTGGCAACATCCAATAAATACAATTAACGTCTGGAAACAAAGCCCAAACAAAACAAAAAGCATTTTACATGAACTGTTTGTTAACCTCACAGATAATATCCGTTTGTGGCTCATGTGTGTTCCCTCATAAGTTACAAAAGCATACACAAACACACACACAAACGTCAGTCACTTCAGAGGACATTGCATTGACTTACTTTCATTTCCTGGAGACTTACCCTAACCATCATAACCACTACCTGCCTTAACCTAAGTCTTCACCCTAGAATTTAACGATTTACATTATGGGGACTTGCATGAGGAAGGCGAGTCCACACAATGTGAGTGTGTAAACAGATTTATGGACACACATACACAAACACACACACACCTACCACCCTCATTGTAGAAAGGTCATGTGTTGACTTTATCTGTTTGTAAAATAGAGGAAAAGCAATCAGAGGGTAGACCTGGCTGTATGATCATAACCAGCACTGTTAGTCACTCTATGTATTCATCTTTGTGTGTCTGTGTGTATTTAAGTGTAGTATGAGTGTGTGTCTGTCCGTGTCTAAGTGTGAGTGTGTGTGTTTGTCAGGGACATGACAACCTTGCAGGGCTTATGAATGTCACTTCCCGCCTCAACAGTTATTAACATTCCTCGCAGTCGGCTCTGTGACACAGACACTGGGCCTCAAAGGTATTATACACAATTATAACTTCTTTATCTCCACCACAAACAAAACAGCAGGTTATTAACTTACACTATATCACCTTGATTTGACTTGCAGCACTGCCCTCACACCATTTCTTTGGAAAATGTTACCATGCAGTTATTAGGTCTATAATTTCCTCGAGTGTTTGCATATTCTGTGGGTGGTATATCTGATTACTTCTGCTTGACTGGTTAACAAAGATGTGGTAGGATCCTAATATAATCAGTGTTGTGGTGATTAATAATTCTCAAAATGTCAAAATATAAAACAGAGATTTGTCATTCTCACATTCACTCCTTTACCAAAATCTGGTCATCGGTCTAAAATATGGTGTGACAGAAGAGCAAACATCAGATAAAACTACTCCGCGGACCATTTAGTGTAACTGTCAAAACACATGAACAAATAGAAACGATTAGTCAATTAATCGAATAGTTGATTGAGAACATTTTTTGCTTTCAACTTCTCAAATGTGAGGATTTGATGCTTGTATTTGTTGAATATGATAATACACTGATTATTATTGGACTCTAGATCTGATACTACAACAAATCTGAACATCATAATTGGCATGGTACTAATGTTCATCGGTTTGAATGAGAATCAGAATCGGGTTTGCTGTCAAGTAGATTTTTACACACAAGGAATTTGCCTTTGTATATTGGTGCAAAAGCAAGTACTGCAAGTCAAGAAGCATAAATATAAAATTAGTATTTAGATGAAAGAGCTGTGCCGTTTTGTGCAGAAACGTGCAAACATATTGACCAGGAAATGTGTAAAAGTTCACTCTTATCTATGTTATGTCAAAGCTGAAACCACAGAGTGAGATATTGCACATCAGTTCTCTAAGTTGGGCTATAACATGCAAATAACCCTGCAGGAAAAGAGAGACATGTTGCAAATGAGTGGTTCAAGTATATAGACAAGGTGGTTGAACTGGTGACATTTTGACAGCTACACAGATCTCTCTCCACACACACTGTGCATGATTCCTCCTTGCACACATGTTGTGATCCTGCACCCACCTGGACCTGGACACACACACCCAGTGTCTATCTCCCCCCCCAACCCCCTCCCCACTGATGTTCACATCTTCTGAGGCTCCTCTCAGTCTGAACACAGCAGCCACAGCAGCTCACTCGGAGCCAGGACTGAGGCTTGGATCTGGGCTCTGGCTGCCTCTTTGGTCTTTAAATCAGTGAAAGCTGCCTGGTCAAGTTCCGCCTGTTTGGCTCCTCCTCAGTGCGCAGAATCCCTGAGCTGGCACCTTCTATTATTCTACTATGACCCCCCTTTATTTGAGCTCTTCTCCTGTGGATCCTGACAGCCTTTCCCCCTTGGATCCTACCTGGAGTGCAGCCTCTTGCTGGCCAGATCCTGGTCCACACCATTAGAAGCGGCCATGGATGCGCTCCTGATCCGCCTGGTCCGCGTCCTCCCTTCACAGTGATTTCCTCCACAGCCTCCTTTTCTTCCCTGTCACTCCCTCCCCTCTTTTTTTTCTCTCTCTCCCCCTCTCTCCTTCTTCACCGCCCGTCTCCTTTCTCTCTTCCCTCAAACGGCACAGCAATGGCAGCAGCTGAGGAAGTGAGGTATAGCGCAAATAAGCCACGGTCCCGCCCCCTCGGGTGACGTCACGGGAAGAGGGCGTTGCTTATTTGTGAGAGGCGTGAGGAAGGGCAGTGTGTGTGTGTGTGTGTGTGTGTGTGTGTGTGTGTGTGTGTGTGTGTGTGTGTGTGTGTGTGTGTGTGTGTGTGTGTGTGTGTGTGTGTGTGTGTGTCACATGTGGTAAAGCAGAAGAGAAAGGTTGTGTTCTGTATTTTTGTGTTTTCATGAAATGCACTGGAAGCTGGATGTAAACAGTTTGGTATGAACGGAGTCTAGTGCACATGTGGATGAATTCATTTTGTTGAGTGAATTTTTTATCATCTTGTCAAACTAAAGGGTGTCATGGTAGATAGAGGTTCACCCACCGGTAGATCACAAAGAGTTGATGAATATATATTTCTGTTATGTTACTTTTACTGGATCTAATGATGCAAAAACATTTTCTTTAGAAATGATGCAAATTGACATTCTGCCAGGGTTTTGGGTTTAAGTGGAGTTATTTCCTGTTTTATTTTGAAAGAGTATGTCTTCAGGTGTGTTCTGGTTTATTTTACTTTCTGCTTTTGTGTGTTTCCCTCCTTTTTTGTTTTTTTGATTTTTTGTTTTTGTGCTTAGTTTTCCTGGACCAGGTTTGCATAAAATGAAGCGATGACTATTTGCAACCCATTGCAAGAAGACAGTTGCCTATGTCTATGGGTTATGAGCTAGTCAACTAAAAAGTACCTAAATTAATTCATTGAGTGGTTTTTAGAGGCCTGAAGGCGAGTGACGAGGAAACAGTTATCCAGCAATAGCATAGTTATAGTTATCCTGTGACCCCACTGGAGATCTTAATCCCAAAGTTGTGAACCACTTTTCCAGGTTCAATGTGGAAATTTAAGGAAATCAAAAGCCTTCCAGATTTTGTTATGAGGCACTGGTAGCAAAGTGTATGGTCCTGTGTTACACATTTGCTTATGTATTTTTAGAGATGCACCAATGAAAAACTATGTCATTCCAATCAAATTTCTGTCACAGGTATTTGGTTATAACATTGGCATATGGAGTGATTTGTTCATATATTAATTGCAAAATGTATCCCTCATAATATATAATGTCATAAGGTTGTTTTTTTGTTTGGACTAAATATATCAAACCAATTTCATATCACTCTGGGCGTCACATGATTTGAATGCAGTACCATAGATTGACCATAAGAGAGCAGCATTGCACTAGTGAATGACAAGCCTGAAGGAACATTTGTTTCTGAACCATCTGGAGCACATGACAGGAAGTACTGTGTGGACACAATAACATGAACACTTAACAATAAACACAGAGGAATTTGACGCTAAAATACTGTCTTTGCAATTCTTATATTGCTTTCTTATAAAAATTATTATTCATGAGGATCAAATTTTTTTTTCATTTTTAATCAAATGTAAAATTAAATTAAATTAAGCTTGTTTCTCTGTTACACAGGTCACATGAGGTACAATAGATTCCAAGTCTAAAATAATTAAACGCTATTTGGCCACTTGCAGGCGTGGTCGGGGCTCTATAGCTTTGGGACAACCTGCCTCAAAAAATTACACTTCTTAAATATTACTTTTATTATATGTTTCATATTCTGATATTTTGGATTTTTCTCTCATGACTGGACATATTTCAGTATTTATTTTTGCTACTTTATAATTGCTCTGTCACTGTATTTGTTTGAAAATACCTTATTGCACTTTGACTTCTTATCAAAGGATTTTCTGTCACTTTGGGCTCCAGCACATGTCCAACCCTACAGTTCAGCTCCAAGCTGTTGTGCTGCCATGTTGACAATCCTGTTGTTTTGCTTGTATCAGGTCTTGTGGCTTTGCAGCTCCCTAATGCTCCTCTTCTGTGGCATTAATATGCTGATAGCAGCATGACAATGTGTAATGAGATTCAGATAGTATGCGAAAATGATATGAATGCATAGAGCCACACATCTAGGAAACAGGAAATCAAGTGCTCACATTGAACAGAGGATAAGACAGAATGAATGTGTCTGTCAATAACAGCAGGTAGTCTGTGAATTTTATCATTTGTTGTATCAAAATTTTGAAAACAAAACAGCTGAAATTGTCTTAAAGCCAAAATTCTGAATCACATTGTTTGACATGAATTTTTTATCCATTATCTGTTTCATTTTCATTCTACTGTATAAATAGTATTATCATCCTTATTACAGTAACATTTTGTGGATATAGTAATCAAACTAATGTCAGTTTCCTTTTCAGTTTGCAGTTTATCAATAAGAAAAATGTTCCCAGAGGCCACTAATCTTCAGAGTACTGTATGTTTATACTGTATTTGTCTGCTATTATATTATTGCAATAGAAACCACTTATATTAATGAAATTTGTACCTTTGAAATAACAAGCTCCTCAAAATGGCTCCTTCCATTCTGGTGTTTGTTCTCTTTTTTTCCCTCAACTCTTGCTTTACATTTTGTTGTGTTTTTGCTTTAATCCCTCTGGCCGTATATCTGTTGGATCTTGTGCATGGTGGCGCTGGCAACAGCTCATTATAGTCAACAAGGAGCAACAAAATGAGATTGAGGTAAGCTGATTTCAGATTAAAACTGAGCAACTCAAATTTGTTTCTCTTTTGTGAGGCTGCCCATTTTACAATAACAAAACCATCTGCCTATGAGGTGCTCTGAATTTTGTATTGTTTTTCACAGGGTTATATGAACTATAATCAGTATTTATGTATCAATGGGACATGCATTTTCCTTGCTCTTGGATATTTATGTGTGAAAAAAAAATCAATTTTGTCATTGTTACCATGAGTCACAAAGGTCACATTTTTATTCTCTTTGATGCTTTATCTTAAATTATTTTGACTGATTTTGATTATTTTTCTGAAGCACGTTAATAAATAAGAGAAGCCTTGACATTATCAGTGTCTCCTGTTAACAGGAAGTGACTCGCTGCTGTCTCTGAATCCTGCCCAGTTTGAGGGTTGGTTTTGGATCAGGATGCATTTTTTTGAGATTCTCACTTTTCACAACCATAAAAATATTAGAAATACATAATTTACATATTTGTGATTGGTCGCCTGAAAATATGCAGGCACACAGATGGATAATTGCTGCACAATGAAACATCAGGAAATTAGTGTGGATAGTTGATTAAATTCATCTATATTCCTCAATTTTTTTAGGATTTTGAGACATTTGTTTGTGCATTAAATGTGTGATTGTTACCATTAGGATCCATAGGTTGTCTTCAGTATCTGGGGATTCTCATCTCATCTCATATCACAGCTCTGACTGCACAAGCACTTATCGTATGAATCACACAGCACCAACACAACCAGGAGGACAGTCTGTGGTGCTTCTGATGCTGCTGTTGTTGACCGTGGACTGAAGAATCACTCAAGTCTGCAGCTTCAGTACTCTATAAAGATTTTGTAGGAGCCACCTTTTATTTTCCTCTCCGGTGAAAAAGATCTTAAAGATAGCTTTACAAGAAGAAATTTGGGAAGAAATGTACCTTGGCTATTTACAACGTTTATAAACCAGGACACAAAAGAGACTGAAAGTAATGGGATTGGTTGTTTTGTCTGTAAGTGCCTTATCTGTTGGAGATAAGGGAGAGTATCTGATGTTCTGCATCAGCTAATAGAGATAAAGGTTAAAAAAGGAAATAAGATCTTTTTTTAGTTTACTTTGCTTGACTTTAGGCAGTTAGAACAAAAAGCTATGGGTAAATTATTTCTGAAAATCCCTTTGTCTTGAATCCTGAAACTGATCCTCAGCTCAATCTGAAAATCTGGCATCAACAGTGAACAGAACAGAATTCAGTCTGAAAAATAAAGTAAACTAAAAAGCACCAGTTGATTGATTGATTTATTGATTAGCCTTTCTGCTGTATGTGACAAAGTATAGTTGGACAAGCTGTGTGCATCATGGCATCATATGAGAATGTTTGCTTCCCCTTGTAACTGCTGCCATGTGTATTCAGTTGCACTGTTACCCAAGAAAAAAAAGAAGGTATTTTAGCACATGAGAAATCAATAATCAGTGGGTTGCCAGATTTTTTGCCCGGAGAAACAGAGGAATGCTTTTGTCAGCCTACAGTATGTGTATGAAAATGAAGTGAAGGTCCAAACATGGAGTAGAAGTGAGGCAATTGTCAAATACCAGCATGCTTGGAAAATCTTGAAAAAGTTAAGTGAGTTAGAAAATGTTTCACATTTTTAAAGCATGAATCACACAATGGGGCTGCAACTACTGTAAATACCAGAAAGTTCACAGTCTCATGAGATGAATAAACATCTTTTTCCACCTAAGACAGCAAGAGAAAGAGGTGAAAGCTGAACATGGAGTCAGACCTTTATGGCTGCGTGCTGTTAAAACAACACCTACATCATTTGTCCAGTTTTTAAGTTCCAAATGTAATTAATTGTATTTTGCTTACAGTAGGTGTAAAATGTGCAGATTGTTAAATATGTCAATCTTGGGCTTATATGTATAGATTAAGCCAGTTTAAGACCACTTGACCTCTCAGTCTGATGATTACTTTCAATCTGTGCCCTCACTGATTTAATCAGTGGGATTTACAGACATGCATGTAAACCTTTTAACTTTATATTCATTTATTGTTTTGTTATTGTTATTTCATTTTTTGCATTCAATATTTTTAAAACAGTGCAGCAATGTAGTCTTATTCTAGTGAAATTAAGATTAAATAAAGATATACTGTAAATGCTTGGGTTACAGTTTATTTTAGGATCATCTTAATGATCACTGTCAAAAAATGATATGATTTTCTGGCATCAATGTTATATTGCCTCTAAAAAAAATAGAATAAAACAAAATGGAGTTTATGCTTCATCAGTTTTGGGGTCAAAACATACAGATGTGCAACACATATCCATGAAGTGTCGGTGCAAGATTACCCGGAGAATCCATTACAATAGCATCTTTCTCTACCAGTGTTGTTTCTCTTGTGATTACCTGTCAAACATCTGGGCTTTACAGCAGGCCTACAGCACGTGCCTCATTATAAAACACTGTTATAACCTGGCTGTTTTATGTGCAGTTTGGTTCTAATGATCAAACAATCTCAATAATGCTAAGTGAAGACAGAGGGCTGGGAAGGAGAAAACAATTTGCATACTGTGTAAATCAGACCTAATCTCCTCCAGAACCTCAGCCTGGGAGCTTGGAGAGAAGATGAAGGGAGGGTGGGGGGGGGAGCAATGGATGAGCCTTTTAAATCTGAGAATCCAACCGGAGCTGAAGATCTCAGCTCTGTCTTTAAACCTCTTTGAATGCTTGTTATCTTGCAGCAATCCCCAAGACAATGCTTAGACCTCCAACAATCTCCTCATATATGTAGAGCATAGTTGTGTTGACTCTGTTTTTCATAATGTAATGCAGTCATGTTTGTGTCATGGCAAGTAGCCATCTACTGTGTCTTTACAATGAGCTTCATATATTCTGTGTACATTAACTTTACTCCTTACAGATTGGATTGCAGTTGACAGATTACAGATCTTTTTTTTTTTAATTTTACATTTTACATTTGTCATACTGTCTATTTTGCAACAGGATGTTATGTATATATTTTGACCATATAACTCAACATGCACTGGTAGATTTTCTCCTGATGGCCAAAGGGTGGCAGTGTTGTTTACTCCTCTCTGGCATGAGTTTCACCAAGATGGATCATTGTTAGGGGGAAGATTGTAAAGTACATTAACATCATGCAGACATTAAAGAATTTGAAGTTTGATTGAAGTTGAATCATAAATCATGAAATAAAAAAATACTCACATGCACATATTAAAGTAGTTTCTTTTGTCTCTGTAATTGTTCTTCCTGTCCTTACTGACCCTCCAAAAACATTCCTGATGTGATTATAATGTAAGCGATGAGGGATAAAATGTTTATATGTGTAATGTAAAACTTCCTCTTTGACCGTGCTGTGATAGAGGTGTAATAACGCAAAGAAAAAAATGTTGCACTGAAAAGACTGTAAGTTTGGATGATACCCACTTCATTTGTCTAACTCATTGCTCAAAGTCTCATAATGACTGTCTGAACTGAGGAATGCAAATTTGCACAGAACAAGTATTGTGAATTTCGTCCCATTTGACTTGCATTACATTTGAATCACATTTGGAAGAGATTCACAACCAGTATGGACAAGGAGAATTAATATAAAAAACTCAGTGTCAGTGTACTTATGGCCATTTGAGTGTTATTTTACAATAGACTTAAAAATGCAAATCCCTTTAAGCAGCATATTGTGAAGCTTTAATGTTAACACCTAAAAATATGCTTTGCATGTCAGGCCATTGGTCGGAAATTGGAATGCAGCTGCAATATGTGTATATACTTTTTACTAATTCATTTTGCTTGTTTGATTAAGAATATAAAAAGGTTTAACATGCTTAGAAAGTTGGCCTCATTCCTTAAATTGGACCACTTGATTGCAACTACAGTCTTTTAAAGGGCAGAATCAGTTTTGATGTGTCACCAGTCTTTATGGTCTCTCGCTAAAAGTACAACCTCCATCTTCATCAAGCCTTTCTAAAGTTGCCGTTTCATGTCTTCGTCCACAGATTTTTGACCTTTTGGTATTATCTGTACAAGCTTACAGGTTGCCTCGAACAGCATATGGGGAAGAAAATTATTGATTTGTGTTCACAGCTTATACTCAGCCCCTCCTGCCGTACTGAAAACAGGGTGTTATCTCCCATAAGCCGCCGTACAATCGAAGAAAGTTCTTGTCTAATCGGGACAGACAGATAATATGCATAGTGGAGTCAAACATTAAAAGGTGGCTGCTGAAGAACAGGAAAGGAGGCTATGACCAAAAGACAAATACTGAAAGGAGACGTGTGTTTGATGGTTGCGAGACATCATGGAAGTGAGTGTGTGATTTTCATTTTGGCATCTGGGTGTGTCAGCTTGTCGCATGTGCGTCTATACTGTACCGTATATCAGCTTATACATCATCTGTCCATGTGTCTGTCTGTGCGTTTGTGTGTCACTCTTGTCTGTCTGTCTGCCAGCGTGATAATGCTGAGCCCTTGTGAAGCCGCTTGCATCTCTTGTTGTGCCTCCTTGTTCTTGGCCTACTTTGGGTGAGGTGAATTGAGGGCAGCTCGAGTCTATGGGTAAGGGGATTAGGTCTCCAAACATGCTCCTCTCCAGTTTGGGATTTTGCCCCAATGCCAGACACTTAAAGTCTGCCAGGGATTAAGATAAAGAGAGAAGTAAGAGCGGCATGTATTGTGGTGCGCGTGGGGAGATGTTTTCAACAACAAAAAAAAGGAAGAGGAGGGGTGGGTGGTGGTTAATAAAAAAATAAGATGTATGCCGATGATATGATCTAATACATCAATGCAGCATTTGTTGACCTATTTGCCTGCGGCTCGTGCCGTGATGTCGGTCAGTATGTTTTCAAGGGATAAGACACAATAATGGAGAAGCTGTTCTTTTCATTTCCTTTGTATTAGTGGATGATCTCTGCTTAATTCGGTGCTTTAATTAGGAAATGGCTCGGATCTTAGCTCACTATTAATGATATCACAGTTTCCTGATTTAGGAAACAAAAGCACAGTCTTTGCATTTGCACAAGAGCATCCGGTGTTAAGAAGCATCCCAAGAAGAATCATAGTCCTGACATGAAGGTCAAGTTTACAAAGTGGGCATATTTGCCGCTTTGTACCACCGACTCAATTTTGAGTAAAATACATCATCTGCATAATATGACATTTTCGTAGGTCAAAGGTTTGCTGTATTATCTACAAGGAATCTCAAGCACAACAGGTGCAATCAAGAACAAACAAATCCCCCAACTAACATATTTTGCACTGAGAAAAAAGTGGCACATCCTCTGAATTATTTATTAGATGGGATGATAAGAGCATCAGGTTGAGGTATTAGTGTTCCTGAACCTCTTATTTGGCTTTCTGGAGTCTTCACAAGAGTCTGTCTTTTCCTTTGTCTTGACAGAGCGGGGGGGGGTTCCTCCGCCCCACCACCCTGCGTCTGGAGGCTCCTCCTGGGTAAGAGGTCGCTGCTCCATCACGCTCCTCCAGGAAAGTGGGTCATGAGTCTGAGACTGTGGGATTACCGACCATCAGGCAGGCGTGTGCCGGGCCGCCTCTTATCCGTGATGTTTAGTCCCCCCACCCTCCCCTTCATTGGAAAAGAAAGGCAAAAAAAACACACATACCCTCCACCACCACCCGTGGGTACGCAAACATCCATAAGCTTGTTAGTATAAGACAATTCAGAACTGACCCCCAATGCAACCAAACTCATCTCTGACGGAGTAATTGAGGAAAAAGTGCATCAAGTTTCACCTGCAGCAACTTTCTTCACACCAGTCACAACATAGAAAATTAAACAAACAGAAAAAGCTGTTGGCGTATCACCTCCTCAGGATGTGTGATTTGTACAGTGTTCCCAATAAACTGTTTTATAATTTACCGAATCCCAACGAGCTCAGCAATAACGACATCAGATAGCGACACTATGATAAATGCCGCCTTTTAAACAGCTGACCCTGTGATACTAATGGCAGGCCGGTTGTCTCGTATGTTCTGACATGGAGTGTGATTAATCAGCAAATAAATTACTAATAATAAATACATTCATTTTGCAGCAGAATGATCACATCCATCATTCGAGGTCAGTGTTGCCTTGTACAGTCGCTAATCAGTGTCCTTCTCTCTACTTCCTACCTACTGGTGGTGAATAAAAGGGATACGAGGGAGAGTTTGAAATGTGGATGCAAAGTAAGAGTTGGGGAAAGAAAGATGTGGAAGGGGGTTTGGTGGATGTAAGAGAAGTGTGGCTGTTTCATGCAGCCATAATTCATCCGCTCATCTCATTGTTTTGGTCCAGATTGGGGGTCCAGCTCCCTCTGTGTCTGGGAGGGTTCATTAGAGAGACGGAGGGGCGGGACAGAGGTTTCAATTAGAGTTCAATTATAAGCACCGACTGCCACACATGACCTCCTTAAAAATGCAAACACAGCTTTAAATTGAGTCCTGGTGTCTCATTCAACTGATACTTGCAGCTTTTTAGGCCTCATAAAGGTATGTGTACACGTATACATAAATAAAAATATGTCCCTACAAAATTGCATCATTACATGTTACCAAATTTTATAATTGTGTCTTTTACCTCTCAGGTGCCTGGACAAAGATATAAACAGTTTTGAACACATTTCTGTAATTTGTATCAGTGGTAATATATCACGTGATCTTGATGCTCTCTACAGGATGATTGATATGTTTGATAAAAATGGTTTGTTCAAATAGTTCCTTGTCTTCTATTAAATCTAACTATAAATATAAGGCTCGGCACAGAGACAGTAGTGAAGGTTACTATTTATATTATTGTGAAATATTTCTGTTGAGACTTCTCATGCTGCAACAAAGACTTTTCAAATTTGCATTTTAAGTTGTGAACCATGCTAATAACATCAGTAATGGCTGCATACCATATACAGAGATTTATATATAGATGGATAGAAATTTGTCAATGCTGGCTCAGTGGTCAGTCAGTGCTACTGATTACACCAGCACATTCTCCAGCTATGACAAGTAAAAATGTCCATCATGTCATGTCATTAGCTGTAGACTGATCATCTAAGATCACGGTAGAACATATTATGAACATTTCAAATATTAACATTATGATTAAAGTGATTTTTAATGGTGCTGAACACAATTCTAACATAAAATAAAATTTAATTTTTATTTATTTCCCTAAATGTGGTCCAATGGGTTGGTATGTGGAAATTGTGTCAGCTCAGCATTGTGTTAGCAAATGTTTTTAAAAACCACAGAATCCAACAAGATTAAAAAAAAAAAAAAAGAAAGAAACTAGAAATAATGCAGCAATTTTTATATATTTGATTCTGTTAACACAAACCAGGATAGCATCCTTGGCTACATGGATGCCTCTTTTTGATCAAATCATATCACTGTGCAACTCAATAAAAAATATTCTATCAAGCCTCCCAAAGCTGATTTGGTCTGGATAACTTGCTTTAAACCAGTCCAGGTGTAAATCTCATATCACTGGTAAGCTGCTAAGAATTGTTCTCTATAAGTATTTCTACCACCTGCAAACCAGACAGACCCCACAACAGGCCAACATCTGTAATGACAAGCTCGGTCAGGCCTCAGCTCTGCCTGAAAGGTTTGACCTCTGACCTCTCGGGCATTATTGCTCTGGGGCGGCTTATCATTGCTCTAAGAAGCTGATATTTCCCACCCTGGACAAAGACGGGTAAAACACAACGCAACCAGTCGTGTCCCCAGACGGTGCGTCGGAACTGAGTAACAGCATCCCCCCCATATAAATGGACGGACAGTTGTTGGCCTTTATTGTCTGAGCATGAAACTGGGGACACATGTTGGGTGGTAAAAGTGTCAAGGCCTGACTGAAGGGCCATTGTATTGGTTTCCAGTGGTAGCAGTCAGGCTTTGTTCCCTGTGTTGTTCATCATTAGCATATCAATATTCAAAGGGGCTGATGCTGGGCAGAGGTGGCAGCCTTTTTTTAGCCTAAAGTAGACCCTCATGCACAAATAATGGAACCTGCATTCGACTCTTAAGGGCCAGCTGTTGAGTTAAGCCCATAATGATAAGAAGTGTGATGAATTATAACCGATTTAAGCTTTGAGCATTTTATCCTTTTTCTTTAAATTTCAAAGATCATCTTACAGCACACATGAACCCTTTCCAACCATTTCTCCACTTCTCCTGGGTGAATAACAAAAGCCTACATGGTGTCTACCCCACACCACCCTCCCTCCACCTCCCCTCCCTCGACTCAGGCCAGCTGACCCCAGGACTGGCAGGCCGGGGGACAGTTAGCCTCGTGTGTTATTGTGTGTGTGTGTGTGTGTGTGTGTGTGAGGGGCAAAGCCACCAGATAGTGTCGGTTACTCCGAGGGCCAAGCGGAAAAGCGGTTGGGCAGTTTAGCCAGCTGCTGGGGGAGCGAGCCGCGGCTGGCCTGGTCAGTGAAACCTTGCCAGATGGAGCCATTTCAAAACAATGAGAGCTGCTTCGCTATGGTTGAAAACTAGAAGCTGGTTGCTCAGGGGACGCAGAGGGTGGGCCTTTATCTACAGTGATGGACCTGATGCTTGTGTTTGCGATATCGAGAAATATTCTTTCAGGTCTGCAAGTTAAGGTTTTCCAGTTTTAGTCTGATACCTCTGTTGACTTTTCTCTGTAGCAGCAACTAACTCATCGATCTAAAAATGTATATGCAGCACCTAAATAATGTTTTTAGATTTTTGCAGATTCAAATATCATCCTCATGCCATCTTTGACATCCTCTTACTATTTCTCTGTCTCTATCTCATTTTCCCTCTCTCTTCCACACACACTCGTCATCTTCCTCTTTCTCTCCAGACAGCAACAGGCTGAGGTGTCTTGGGACTACTCTGCTGAGGAGTAACCAAGCCTGGGTAATGAGGCGTGTGATTGGTCCCCTCCCTCCTGAACAAGGCCAGTCTTTGGAGGACATGATTGATCATGACAGGAGCACAATGGCAGCCCGGTGTCAGAGGGGTGGCATGGGCGCACACGGACCCCCCGCGGTAACACTCGGTCACCCAACTCAGCTGTGCAGAGGCAGTTACACACACACACACACACACGACATGTATGCACATATATGTAGAGGATTCAGGACAGGCACTTGTGGACATATGCAAGCATGTGCTCCAGTATGTGCTTGTAAAAACACACTGAAAATCTGTCAGACTACAAATTTTCAAAAAATTCTGATACAATCTGAGAAATCTTAACTCTCAAAATGTTTCATTCTCCTCGTATTTTTGTCATTAGGTTAAGGCTTTTAATGTTTTCTTGTCTGGAAAACTGGTTCACGTTTTGCTGATTTCACAAAAATGCTGAATTTGAAATCTGTCAAATTTTGTACATTTTTTCTGTTGATTTAAACATGATCTATTTTGTAAATCAAACTCGAACCATATAGCATATGTAGCTACATTATATATGGCTGCAAAAAAACCCCATCCTTTTCCACGTTGCATCATACATGAAACACAACAGATCTGAGCAAAGATGTGCATTCATAAAACTATTCCATTCTCTCTTCAGGTAAGTGCCCTCACATGAAGAAAAACAGAGGTTTCACATGCAGCATGCCTTTTGTTCTTTTGAAGTAATCCTTGAGGGCCCGGGTTCGTCTAATCCGCCGAGCACTCGTGAGCCTGTTGAACCGCCTCATATTCAAGGTCAAAAATCAAGTTCTAATAGGCGCAAAGGGCCGAGTCTTTATGGAGGACCATTAGTGGCTGATTGCAGCAGCTTTCTCAAGTAGGACCCAGGTGTATTAACACTTTACCAATTTCTTATGATGATGCTCTAGGTTTCACAGAGGGCAAACAAAACAGGATAAAAGCTTCAGCTTGTTTTTGGGGTTGGCTCATTGTAATTCATGCAGGGGAGCTGAGCCAGAAAATGAATGTTTATAAGGAGACATTTTTTTATGTCTGATATAAGTTTTGTTTTTATAGTATATCAAAATAAGAAATTATTATTTGATGACACTTCAAGATTATTTATTCACCTTCATGAGATCATGCATCCACATCTTCAGCATGCACAGTGTCACAGAGGAACAGCAAAGACTATCTCTCTCCTCACAGTGGCTGAGAGGGAAAGGAAAAGCAGCCCTGTTGTTGTGCTTGTAGTCTAAGCTCCTTTGATGCCGCGTTGGCTTTAGGTTACTGTGCACAGCTCCTTCCAGATTCACAAACAGTTGTCCCTTAATCTGCGTAAAGATCCACATTGACTGGCTGACCAGAGATTACCGCCCATGAAAAAAATGTATTTGCTTCTCGTGCATGAAAACAAACATGCACTGGATATTGTTTTTAAAATCATGTGACTGACATGAAAATGTAGGTAAAATCCTGGATGGAGGGAGAGAGGGTGTAAAGTCACTGAGGTCTGGGGAAGAAATAAAAGGTTGATTTCTTTCCAAGTTTGGGAGGATAATTGCCCTGAGTGGAGTAATGAACAGAGCAGCTCTAATTGGCTTACACCACTTGTGAGCTGGCGTGCTGGGCGAGTAAAATTGAATCAAAGCTGTAGGACCACGTCAGAGGAGTCTTGTGCAGTTGTGGTGATAATTGGCACAGCGTCAAAGGCAGGAGGGATGGCGCGCGGCCAAACAGTCGCACACCACTGCGCAGGCGCGTGTTTGGCTTGAACTTTTGCAGAAAAGCATAAATTAGAGTCAGTATTTTTATTTACCTTTCAACTTATTATTATTGTGTAGTGTGTGTGTGAGTGGTCTTACTTCTCAATCTAGTTCATGTAAAATCTGCTGGTGCATCAAATTAAAACAGTATTTAAAGCTTCAATAATTGTAAAGTAAAGCCAGCAGTGAGGATGTGCAGGTAGTTTTTTAAATTTCAGAAAATTTTAGAGAAGAGAGACTGAGAGAAGTTAACTATTATAGGAGGAAGTCATTCAAAGTTGGAGAAAACTGGATTTTGTGTCATGCAATTTTTAAAAAAATGAAAAAAAGCATGTAAAGAAAATAAATATCTTTGTCAGGTTTTTAGAGAGTAAAGGGCCACAATATAGTAACTTTATCACACTTCTCCATTTAAAACAGCCCTCAGAACTTATATATGTCAACAATTGTAACCTCAAACCAACAGTGAGGATGTCCTCTTTTTAAAATTTCAGTGCAGCCCAACCATAACATCATATAAACTATGATAACGGTGTGTGAGCTCCATGCACTTGTGTCTATTTTTAACCAAAATAAGGGGGGACGCAGGACAACAATGTGCCAAATAATGTCCAAATGGCCATTGTGCGCCTTGAAAGACAGACACGTGCACCACAACACAGATAAGGGGGGGCAGAGGGTGTGTGTGTGTGTGTGTGTGTGTGTGTGTGGACGCTTAAAGAAGCCACGGGGGGATCCAGGAGCAGCACACACGCCTCCAGCCCCGCTCAGAGAAACTCCCCCCCCCCCTCACTCTTCAGCACCGCGGACAGAGTCTCCAGCTGAAGTCCAGTCGGGTCAGCTGATGGTCACAGACTGTTCCTCCACCTCCAGCTCATCAGCACGGAACCACAGAGCAACTTGATGCATATTCACAGTTTCCCTTCTCGGTGGCTGAAGAAAGGAGAAAAGGAGGAAGGGTCGACTTTTCTTTTGCAGCTTTTTTGTGTGTGTGTGTGCAGAAGTCGAGCACAAACAGAGCTCCACTCTCTCTCCAGAGGATCAACCTGCAGGCTGTGAATCAGATGCATCCTCAGTAGCCTGTTAGGCTTTTTTTTTATATACTCATTTGAATCACAGGTCGTGCGTGGGAACATCTCCAAAATGCTGCTGGAACACCCGGGGTCAAGCTGTCAAAACACGGGGAATTTCTCCCGGTACAGCTCGGGCCAAGGTAAGAGTTCATTTTTACTAACATCACCGTGCGTTTTGCATTGGATGTGGGGAAGAAACAGGCAGGAATGCATTAATAGATGTTTGTTAATGGTTAGAATTGGGCGTGAAATGAGGATAATGCGGCAGATCTGTGGGACTGAAGGAGGCTCTTGTTTTGCTGACAGGCGTGAAATGGAGCAAATTGTTTGTGCAAAGAAACCACACTTGTATATAAAAAAAAGGACTCTGGATTTTTGTTTTATATTTTTTGATCTACGTGCACCAAAATAGAAACATGCATTAAAAAGTGATGTTACACATGCAACAGTTGCAGAGGCCTTCCTATTATATTCAGCAGCTCGTGTTGGTGCGTGAAGGCTGTTGGGAGTCGCTTCTCCTTGCGTCGCGTGCGGGAGACGTTATGAATGTGTAATGAGCCTTCATTGTTGGACCGTCACACCGACAGATGTTATGCGCATGCTGTCATCTCACACCGGAGCAGCAGCCTGTCGACAGACCGCCGGCAGCCGCACACAACACCGGCGCAGCAGTGCTCAACAGGTGTCACCTTCCTGCCCCGACAGGTGGGACACCTGAGGTCCGCAGCCCGCGGCGGTGGTCGTGAGTCAGAGCTTCCACATGAGAGCTGAATTATCAGTGAAAATATTTAGTGGTATTTCAAGTTTGGTTAGTTTCTGGATTTTTATTTCTCACGTTTTCATTTTATTCTAAAGGGATGGTGAAACGAAAATAGAAATTTGCATCACCTCCCTTAATTGATTTAAACCATTTTTTTAAATGGATGCAAACAAAAAACTTTTATTCCATCTTTGCTTGTTGCATCTCTCTCTCTCTCTATCAGACTGACCATTACTCTGATGGTCATTTCATGGCTTTGTAGTCACATTACTGTCGGGCTCACCTCCTCAAAAGTGGACGATCAATATGACATAAAAATGATCACAAAGCTGAAAAGTAAGAGGGGAACCCAGCTTTCTCCAAAACGCCTTTCATATACTTGTGAAATGCAGGCAAATAGGACATTGATTTCGGATTCATCAGCGGCTGTGGCTCTAGTCCTGATTTCCCCAGGCGCTCTTTTGTGCCAGAGATCAGTGTCAATAAAATTCATTGGGGTGTTGGCCCGATCAACATGTTATTGAACAGCCAATCTCTCCCCTAAATAAACACTTGTCTTGGAGCACTCGGCGCACGAGATGGAGACGGTGTGTGTATGTGTGTGTGTGTGTGTGTGTGGGTGTGATATTTAAAATCACTCATTTAAACTCTGATCTGATACAAAACTTATGATCCACATTGATGTTTAAGCAACTATATTAAATTCATTTAAATGCATTGTTGACATTAATAAGAACAACAACAATAATAATAATAATAAAAGACAACAAATAAACAGAGAAAACAGTCCACATGTTTGCAAAATATAGCAAATATTTAATAATAATAATCGTGGATCAATGATTCTTTTAGTTTTTATTATAATCAATGTTTTGTGCTCTGCTGAAAAATGAGTGACTGAATTAAAAAAGGCAGCTCAAATACAGGATTGCATGGTTCCTTCAGGGCCCAGTGTTTGTCCTTTACGCACGGCTGTACTGGAATCTGAATCCATGATGGTTTGGTCGATTTACATAATAAATCAACAACGTTTTAATATCCAGCTTTTTGGATTTTTTAAAGCTGTATATCTCTCTTTTTTTCGCTAATTGCATCAGTCCAATTTCCATGATCATTTCATGTAATAGTCTTGTTTGGCTTCTGGTTCAAAACGTTTACGAGGATAAAAGAGCAACAGGAAGAAAAAAATATCAGAATTAACAGAAGAATATTTGACTTGTTTAGAAAAGTGGCTTGTTTGCCTCTTAACTGTAAAAGCATGAACATTTTCTGCTTTTTATGAATGAGCAAAAAAAAAGACATCATATATTTCAATGTAATACTAGAAATAAATTATTATAGGAGGAAGTCATGCAGAGCTGGAAAAACTGTATTTTGTATTTTTCCACTTAAACAAGGCTGTAAAGAAAATAATAATTTTAATAATCTTTGTGGTGCTTTTTAGGAGAGTAACAGAGTACAGTATCTGAGTAACGTTACCACCCTTCACTGAGACTTGATTGGCTTCTCCTCTCACCTCCTGCTCATTCTTCTTCCGGGTAAAGGTGCTCGGCAGGTGATGTTAATCTGCCTCCCCGTCGCCCGGGAGACGGCGCAGCGTCATCCTGCACAGGCTTCAACACACTGAGGCGTAAAGACGCAAACTCCTGGCGCACACTGTGTGTCCGCACCGGGGTCTCCTGCTGCACATATTTGAACAACAACCTGCCTCGCGTGGATAGATTATAAACAAACAAACAAACAAACAAGCCAGGTTCGCGTGAATGTGAGTGAATCATGAGCCATGGACGGACGCGGTGAGCGCAACTCTCCAAAAGAGGCAACGCATAACGCGGAGATGCTGCTGGCTTTACTGTCGCACAGTGAGGAGCTGCACAAAGGTAACACATGCACATGTTTTGTGCGTGCAACATCACAAATATTAGTCTTCAAATAGACCTTTAAAAGTAGGACTAATTGCACCGTTGATCATGTGTGCAATAATCATACGTCGTGCGTGATGGATGATGGATGCTGCAGCTGTGCAGGTTGTTTTAATTTGGGCAAATTATCCCGTCGTGAGAATCGGTTAAACAGCTGCTGAGACAAGAGAGGACATGTGGCTTTTTTTGTTGCTCCACGTCTCACTTTTACGCACCAGGTTTTAAGCTTTGATGCAGCTGAATTGATTTTTCAAATTTTGATGTATTTTTATATTTTGTGCACTGTTTGGGGCTAATTGGTTTTTATGCTTTTTTTTTTTGAGTCTGACATAAAGCTTCAGGAGGTTGCACATTTTGAAGATTTTTTATTTTTCTCTCTATGAACGTTTATTCATCTTGCTTCCACATTTTATTTCCATTCTCCCCTGAGGACTGATGCACCAGACCTCACCTGCTCCACACTTATATATTGTGAATTTACCATAAGAGATTTAGATCGAGGAGCTGCATGTATATTTTCAATATTCCAAGTGGGTGAGCAAATCGCTCGGACACCTCATTGGTTCGTACCGTGAGACCACAGGCCGCAGCTTTCTAGTTTTACAGAGCTGAATTAGTGATGAGCTGGATCCACCTGTTCTCGACGTGGCTCCCAGCAACACTTGTGCAGGGCTTCGCTGCTGATGCCAGAAGAAATGCTTCATCAATGTTGCACGAATTGTCCACAACAGAACAAAGGGGACGAGATTCTTTTGCACGGATGGAATATGAAGTGGCTCTTTTAATAAAGAGGCCTGATGATGGTCTGAGTTGATGTTCTGGTTGTTCTCATTTTTAATGCATTCGTTTTTGTTTTGATGATCAAAATGTCTCAGAAAGATGTTCTTAATCCATCACAGGGAGAATTGTTAGAATAACTCAGATGAGGTTTGGTGATGTTACTGAAACTGACTGTAAATGTGGCTGCTGCTTGTTAAAGATCATTATGACTAAATAATAACCAGAGAATCAGTATTCAATTCAAGAAGCATTAAGGATTTAAAACGTCTCTCATAATTTTATTTTTTTTTTTATTAAGAATCCTTTGGTCTGCACAATTTTGCATTTTATTTTTGCTCTGAATTTCATCCATCGGTTTGGGCTTTTTTCAATATAATACATAAGCAGAATAAGTTTGCAAATACCCCTTTATATATATTCATATTTCAATAGCAGTTTATGTGTCTGTTAATTGGGACACAATACATAGTTATGCACAATCATTTGTGATAATAATATATGATGATTTAAAAAAAAAAATTATTTACCAGTGAGATACTGTTATAAAAGAGTGTGAAGTTTTACTTAATTGCAGGTGTTAAATGTGTGAAAATATCTCCCTTGAAGCACAATCCTTTACAGGCCAGGGACAAGGACTGAAATGAAATAATATATATATTTAATTTATGAGATTTTTTTTTTCCTCGATCATGAAACTAAGATGCTGGAATAAATCTTGTAGGTATATCAGAGTCCCAGGTGAGGGAGGAGGTGACAGATGATGTGGACTGTTGTGAACCATGAGACATTTGTACAGGGCTGACACAAGTTTACAGGAGGGATTATTGTAGTTTATTATAATGGTGCAAAACAGGCTTCAATACACCAGATATTTATTTACTGATTTCTTTATTTAGCTTTTGTGTGTTTGTTTGTGTGCAATGCAATTATCATGTTTAGTGGCATTTAGCACCGATCTGTTTCTGTCTGAGGTTAATAATGTATGTGCTTCATTTACTTGCTCTTTTCCATTAACAATTTGATGATTTAGCAAATATGAAAATAGTCTTATAACCTTTGTATTGTTTGTTTACAGTTAGATGGAAATATCTGTGTATTAATAACATATTGAAAGTCGATGGGCTGTGGGATGATGATGTTGATGATGATGATGTAGTGAAGGCAAAGGTAAAAAAAAAAAAAAAAATTCTGAGGTTTGCAAGTCAATATAATTGATCTCCGACTTAAATTTGCTCATACTAAATTTTACATAGTGCTTTTTAAAATCATCAAGAAAAAAAATCAAGCAAATATTCAAAAAATTCGACAACACACAAAAAAATGGAAGGAAAAACAAAAATGGACAAAAAAAATTATGCACATCTCCATTAGGTGTATCCACACTGCTGATCTTTATGTCATCTATAAAATGTGATGCCTCCTTATTTAGAGTCTTGCATGACATACTAATGCACAGTAAGAAGGCAGCAGATAATGACTTTAAGCACGATAATTGTGCACATGAAGCACAACAAGCAGCTTCAGCTCGTTTCCTCCTGCGCGTCTGTGCCAGTTCATCCACACGCATCAAACCCACCGAATATAAACTGCATTGACTGAAGTGGCTCCCCTGGTGTTTTCCCTGCAGAAATCCCGGTGTGTGCAGGCTGCAGTCAGCACATCGTGGACCGCTTCATCCTCAAAGTGCTGGACCGCCACTGGCACAGCAAGTGTCTGAAGTGCAGCGACTGTCAGGCGCAGCTGGCCGAGAAGTGCTTCAGCAGGGGGGACAGCGTGTACTGCAAGGAGGACTTCTTCAAGTGAGCAACCTTCACACACATTTACACACATATTTTTCATTCATTTCTTCCATGCATATCATTATATTTTGATTATAATGACGTTTGGAGAGTTGCAATAAATTGATGGCATCTGCGTAATTTCCCAAAAGGAGATTCGGGACCAAGTGCGCCGCCTGCCAGCAGGGGATCCCCCCCACCCAGGTGGTGAGGAGGGCGCAGGACTTCGTCTATCACCTGCACTGCTTTGCCTGCATCGTGTGCAAGAGGCAGCTGGCCACGGGGGACGAGTACTACCTGATGGAGGACAGCAGGCTGGTGTGCAAGGCCGACTACGAGACAGCCAAGCAGAGAGGTGAGCTGGTTTGACGTGTTGACCACTGCAACCTGATGCACCGGTTTACAAAATGATTTGCAGACTCGTTTCTGTAAGTTATGTGATGCACAGTGCGTAGTTTGATGTGACAATGAGGTCAGCCGTAAACGTTGACCCACCTGTGCTAATTGCACCTCTGCAGCAAGCAAATCAATAGGAAACAGTGGAGGTCTGGTGTGTGTGTGTGTGTGTGTGTGTGTGTGTAAACTCATGTAGTTGAACATGTTAAAAGAATCAGTGTCATTATATTTACATTATTCAAACATGGGGGAAAAACTATTTATGTGCTTGAGGTGCAAATACTGTTTAGTAATAATGATTAAATATAGAAATGTATGAATTGAAAAAGGGAATTGAGTCAAATGACAAAAGGCAGGTTGTGTATTTTCTTGAATTTCTACATTTGTAGTAAATTCACAGTCTGTAGTTTCCCAGTTTTATTCTCGCATACTAGGTAGTTAGCAGCAACTAAGTCTAAACATTAAGAGAGAAATTCCACATATGACTCTAATACCTATTTTAACTTATCGAAAGTTCCTTTTGTTGTTGTTGTTGTTGTTTTGTTTTTTTGTTTCTAATGTAAACAGTTTGGGTTATGAGAAAGAAGGTTAAGAGGAGAAGGACGAGTCAAACGCATAATAAAGTTTTACCTATAAGAAAAACAAACAAGTCACACTATTGAAAAAGCATGAGAACAATAATACTTGTGCTTATATGTTTTCATATATTTACACCAGAAGGATAAAAAATAAGAGCTGTAATAATTGTTCAGAGCAGAGGCATGTTTGCTTATCAAAGTGCAAAGAAATTATAAGCTGGAGATCATTTTCTTATAGGGACATTACACAAATATTTTAATAAGTTAACAAACAGATTATAAAAAGTTAAATTAAGCCATATTAAGAAAATTACGTTCTTACCAAAAACACAGATCTACCTGCTTTTACAACTAGACTGTAATTATTGTAAAACACAATCTACCAGCTGAAACATGTGCATTGCTTTGACATAAGTGATTTGTAGCAGTTAAATATACTTTAACATGCAGGAAATAGCATTTCATATTTTCCTCCAACAGCTTTTATGTCCAAAAACCTTTCCATTAAACACCCTGGTGATATAAACTGAAGCCACATTAACTTTACAGAAAATCCCAGCAGGCTGTGTTCCTGATAGGGCAGACTGGGCATGGTCGAGTTTTATCTCCCCATCTGTTTGTTTGAATTTACTGCCCCACACCAAGTGTTGATTTATGCCGCGAGTTAACGCAAGTTTTCACTAAAAACACACACGTTTATTTTACTAATGAGAGGGCGCAATTACTTGGACGGCATCCATTTGGATGATGGTTTTGTGTTTTGCTGTGCTGGCCAACAGATGTGCAGACATGATGCAATTATGCACAGGATGCCAGATTTTGGTTTATAGGCTGAGGGGAATTTATCAATTTATGTTTAATTAGAAAGTTGTATATTATACAAGCTGGTTCATGTGGTCAGTTTCTTATGAATGTGTTGCTATTTCTGATTTTCATGTTGCTGACCCAAAAAACATAAAGACTCAGGGGCTCTATATGGGAAGATCTCTCTTGTTGAAAGGATTATTTTTATCATCATAAATCATATTATGTTAGAGACAGATATGAATTAGCAGCTGAAGTGAATTGAATTGAATTGATTGTAAATATTTACTATGTGCATTAATTTACCTGATTCTATTGCAAAATTAAACATTCTTTTCTTGAGACTTCAGGACTGAAACCTTTAAAAAAAAAAAAAGTGGACACACATCTGCAGAACATCTGTCTCAGCATTGTCTCACATTGTGTGTCGTCCATTCATTTTTCAGAAGCAGACTCGACTGCAAAAAGGCCACGAACAACCATCACTGCTAAACAGCTGGAGACGCTGAAGAACGCCTACAATAACTCTCCCAAACCTGCCGTCACGTCCGGGAGCAGTTATCATCAGAGACGGGCCTGGATATGCGGGTTGTGCAGGTAAAGTATATTATTATCCATTAAGGACTATTCCATTAGTGTCCTGACTGCATTATGAAGGGACAATTGTGGCCCAACTGGCACAAGCCTACTGTAAGAATAAGTGTGTGTGTGTGTGTGTGGGGGGATTTACGGCTAGATGGAGTAAAATGAAGTCCACATGAAAGTCAGCATGGTTTAAGTGCAAGCTCGTTAACAATGCTAAAAGGGCCCCTCTCGCATATTGTCTGCTGCCGAGGAGCCTCACGCCGGTTGCGAGGTGGTGGTCATATATATTGTTTTATTTGCAAGGACAAAAGTAGAGACGGAAGCCACTAAAATGCTCCTCATTATTCAGTGAAAGGGAAGGGGTGAAGAGGGTTCACTCAGGGCGGAATATCATTAAGGAGAATGTAAAACTGCTTCTTGTGGTTGAAATGAATTAATTTTGTAGTGTAAGACAGGATTAATAAGAAATGGGGTGTTTATTCATTTTGCAGATTTCATAAACAGGGAGGTTACGGGGAGTTTATTGTTGTGGCTGCATACATGTTTTCTAAAGCGTAGAGCTAGAAATTATAGATCAGATCAAAAGTGGATATAGAAAAATGTTAATAGATTAAATCAGTGGCACGCTAACCTGTCTGCTCCCTGGGGTGAGGACAACTTGTAGCTGTCCTGAAGTTAATTAAATGCGTGATAAATCTGGTGGAGGGGGATGCTGGTCCCAGGATTACTGGTCACTGTTTCAGTCTCCCACAGAGGCCACATCCAGACAGTCCTTTAAAAGTAATTTACTTTTAATGCTTTAAAGTGTAATATGTGCATCAAGGAGAGAGGATGTAGAGGACTTTTGTACAAGAGACAAAACATTTTGGGCTGTTTGTTTAGATATGGTCCTCAAGACTGAGAGGAATATGTAAATTATGAGTGTGTAAGGGTTTTATTTAATTTGCTACAGCTGTTGCAAAAGTGCATTTATCAGTAATTTAGTAAATGAAGCTAAATTTCAGACATGATGCTAAATAGTCAAATGCATTTCTAATAAGTCACCAAATCCAGTGCCAGGTAATACATCTGGTCTTTTCACCCTGCAGGTTTGGTTTCAGAACAGGCGAGCTAAAGAGAAGAGGCTGAAGAAAGACGCCGGGCGGCAGAGGTGGGGGCAGTACTTCCGCAACATGAAGAGGTCGAGAGGAAGCTCCAAATCCGACAAGGACAGCATCCAGGAGGAGGGCATGGACAGTGACGCAGAGGTGTCCTTCACAGGTACAGTCAGGCACGCAAAATGAAGAGAGAAGGCCTTTTTAACAGCAGATGCTTTGACACACGGGTGACAGACAGCGAGCCGGCATGAACAACACCAGCAGCCTTAAACTGAAGCAGCTAAATGGAAGTCCACCAACATTTATTTTATTATTTACACCTGTGCTTTTCCTACTGTCACAGGTCAGAATGGTTGACTTGTTTGCAAATAACTTTATTCCATTTAGGTGCTTCATTAGAATATTAATACGAAATGAATAACCAGTAACAAAAAAGCTTATATTTATATACAAATAGAATGTAGTGTATTATAAACCAATTTTTAATGTATATGCTGCTTCTAAAGGTTAAATGGGGGTCACTGAATACACTGTTACTGAGAATAAAGGTGCTAAACAGGAAGCAAGAATTACAGAGACCAGGCTTTTATTAAGTCATTTTACCTCCTTATGCAATTACATTTTTAACTAATAAGCAATTAATAATTTAATAATTTGCTGAAATGGTTGATAATCTCTAACAGAAGTTTAAACCAGTTCTTATTTTCCACCGAACCATTTTATTTTATTAGAAATTGTTTTGTAATCTTGTTTATTCTTTGTTGAACTTGTTGTTGTTGTGATGATATTCAGTTAAGAAGTAAATGTCTAAAGGCCTGGTCACACCAGAAAGTGGCAAATGGAAAATTGCAGTTTTATTAAATGCAGTCCAAATAATTCATGTTATTATAAATATCCTGTATATATCTTTTTAATTTTGATTTTATTCTCTATTTTTTGTCATTTCTACTTTTAAGTCAAAACAGTGTTCATAGAAGGCAAAGGAAGAATTTCATTGTACAGGGAAACTTGTTTCTTTTAACTTTGCATATGACAATAAATGCTTTGACCTTTGACCTCGATAACAAATATCACCTTCTTGTCCTTGTTGCACAGACGAACCGCCCATGTCAGAGCTCGGCCTCACTAACGGCATCTACAGCAGCCTGAGCGAGTCCTCTCCGGCCATGGGGGGCCGCCAAGGGGGCAACAACCACGGCTCCTTCCCCCTGGAGCACGGCGTCCTCCCCTCCCAAGACCAGTTCCACGACATCCGCTCCAACAGCCCCTACGGCCTTCCTCAGTCGCCGGGGTCGCTTCAGGCGCTCCCCAGACACCAGCCCCTCGCCTCCAGCTTGGTCTACCCCGACTCCGGCCTTTCTATCATGACCCAGGGCGGCGGGCCCGGGATCAACCCCGCCGTGAGGGTGTCCATGGGGGCCGCCAACGGCCCCAGCTCGGACCTCTCCACCGGCAGCAGCGGAGGATACCCGGACTTTCCCGCCAGTCCTGCCTCCTGGTTAGATGAGGTGGACCATGGGCAGTTTTGATTGGTCAATGACAAGACATTGGACTTTTTTTTTTATTTTTTTTTGGTTTTCTGTGTCTTCTGTTGGAGTTTAGAAACTGGAAATTAGTCACGCAGGACAGCGATTGTGTAAAGGACTAGACCGCTGTCCTTGGATCTCACCAGTATGTGATTGACAGGTCCTCTCGATGTCTGTGATCTGGATGGAAGGAAGGAAGGAAGGAGGAGACGTCCTTCATTAAAAGCACTTGGCCTAACATTTGTCTTTTGGTAGTAAAAAGCGTGTGTAAAGCAAGAAATCTGTCAAAAATGTTCAGTTTTCAGAAACCACTATAAGCTTTTTAGAACAATGTAGAGACCACAGACAGAGACTCAGACAGTTTAGACATCGACCGTTTGGATTTTCACCAACTCTCCCTGTTTGTTCTCATCAGCTCTGTGTTCAGGTTCAGAGTCTTTAAATGTCTGGTTGTTGCCAAATGTACAGTATATATAAATACTGTATAATGGTTTATCATTGTGGAGACTTTATTTTTATACAAAACCCCTTCTTGGACATGAATAAGAACCCAGATATGAGGACTTTGTACATTCTTAAACAGGGATATAGGCAAATATTTAGATGTTGTCTTAAATGGTACCTAGGGGTCCAATTACTTCTATGCATTTGTGTGTTCTCAGATGTATCTCGTTCGTTTTGTTCTACCGAAAAACAACCCCCTGAGGAAGAACTGCTGTAGCACCCAGGGGTCTGATGTATATGTTTGTTTATGTGGAAAATGTTTTATGTCTTATTTATTCCTTCTGGTAATGATGATGATGATGGTGATTCCTGATTAAATGACAGGAATTTAATAAATTTGTCACCAAAATCAAGACGGAGTTTTATCCTTTTTGGTCGGATTAGAAAATTGTGCATGGTGTGAAACAAAATCAGACGTCTTAATAATATATAAATTTTAAGTCGTGAAACATGAGCCAACAAACCAGGTGGAGTCGTCCTTCACATTTATCTTATATCTTACACGCGGCATCGATCTTATATATTTATCTCACATATCTATAGCGCATCACAGGGACTGATAGTGAAACCAGAGCGAGCACACATTCTGCCTGTGTCTGCAAATTGAGTATCTGGCTAACTACCAACACTGTATCAGGGGTTCAACAGCTCTTTAGTGGAGAAATTTGATGCAGACAGAGAGTCAACTCATCAATTCAGAGATTACTGGGTCTTGTTTGCCCAAATGCCCCTATGGGAAAGGAATCTCCAATCCATTAGCCGAGAAGGGATCAAGTGCCCCTTGTGAATTTCCTCATTTGTTTAGTTATTCAAAGTCAGGTTCAATTAAGTAGATTAAACAGTATATGCGTAGGCAGGCGTGTGCACGTGTGTGTGTGTGTGTGTGTGTGTGTGTGTGTGTGTGTGTGCAGTTGCATGTTTATGTTGTTGTTTCCATAATGGCTGGTGTTGTGTTTATGTTCCAGGCAACTTTCCATGATGGCTGAAACTTTTTCAGCCATCCCTCGCATCCTTTGTGATAATATTTAATCATATAACAATCTATTGTTTATTTAGTCATTTTGAGTCTTTTCAAAGCTCAGTTTCAGCCGAATCATCCTAAATATGTTGATGAAATTTGTTTATTAATGAAAGTAACTAAGAGCATGTACTCAAGTACTGTGCTTAAGTGCACTTTATGAGTACTTGTATTTTACTTCCTGTAAATATTTAAGTTGTATGCTACTATATGCAATACATTTACTGCATTTCCGGGGTAAATAGCTTTAGTTACAGGTTACTTTGTAGATGTACTGTATCTATTACATACAAAACATATGATCAACAAAAACACATGATGTTCATTAGCATAGATCAAACAATAAAGCAGAATATAAAGGAGTTAAAAGTAGATCTACATCGTCCAGCTACAACATTAATATGCTGCTTATACATCAACTCCAATTTTTCATTATCAGAATTTTCAGTTTTGTTACTTTATTGTATTTGGCAGTAGCACTTCTGCAGTTTTACTTAAGCAATAATTTGAGTATTTCTACACTGTGGTATTGCTACTTTTATTAGGATCTGAGTATTTGTCAGATCACTTAAAATAACAGTAAGAGTAATAACAGTCAAACTATTTTATGCTAAGCTTCATTTGTGCAAAATCAGACAATTGTGAACAAAATAACTGATGTTTCAGAACAAAGCATTCAAAGTAAATACTGTTGCAAAGCTCATTGTGTTTCATGGTTGTCTGCATGATTGTGCAGCTTTGTTTGTGCAGATCTGTAAAGTATGACATGCACGAAGGTTGATCGCCAGCTGTCATCAAACCCTTTGTTTTTGGAGCGCAACCTCCGACTTCCTCCACCATTAATGGCCGCCCGCTCTGCTCCTCAGGTTCCCAGAACAAGAAAAGGAACACCAGACAGGATATTCAGCCGAATCCTTCCAGCTGAGTGGCAGGTATCACTGTTGCCTCTCGGCAGCGGCAGGTGTGTAACTCGACCCAAAGAGTGTTTGGCAAAGACAGAGAGGCGGTGAGAGTGAAGTGTGAAAGGCTGTGTTAATCTCTGAGATACCCGGCTCGGTCAGTTTACGAGGCTGTTTGTATTTGGGGTTAGACAGGCTGATTTGTCACAGAGCAAACAGGGAGCGCTTTGTTAAAAAGCCTAATCTGTTGATTGTGCTTCTGTTTAGCTCGATGAAGACGGCAGTTAACAAGGAGCTGAGAAACAGGCCACATATCCTGAAGCTGCATGCACTTGTAGAGGTTTTAAGAAGTCTTTGAATTTGTTGATGGAAGTTTTAAAAATAGTGGATAAATAATTTTATCACACTTTTCTTCACCTTTTGCAGCTCTGTCCCACAGCAGGTGTGAGATTTTGGCGACCATGGGATGAACTCCTCCGAACAAATAAAGGGGATTATCCCACCCCACTCTTTCAGATTGACTTGGAAATCCACCATTTTTTTGAGTAAAGAATTAGATTAAGTCGCAATTTGTCCGATGGGTCGTGTAAGACTGGCCCAAGGTGAGAAAAGGAGCTGTCAGTGAGGTGTTAGTTGTTAACAATACAGATGGCCACAGGATAATTAAGTAAATGGTGGGAAAATGAGGTTGAGGGCTTGAGAAGTGAAAGCATGACGGGCACGACAGGCTGGACATATTAACCCTCCTTCCTGTTGATGGAAGCTGTTGAAGATGATGATGCAATGAGAGATGTAAGATAAAGGTGTCAGTTATCTTGTATGTTTTTTGGCAATTTTGTCCTGTCTTTTATTTCATCTTTGCATCTTTAATCTGCACAGAAATGAGAACATAGGGTCATGAAATCACCTGAATGTGTCACCAAAGTCCCATTAGATATCTCATAATTTTGAGTCTCATCCACCACTTTCAGATTTGCAAACCATTAATGCTTCTCCTCTTTCAGACGACATTAGCGACACCTCAGATGAAAGGCAGATTTTGAAAAGCCTCTGATTGGATTAGCAATAAAATCTGTAATGCAGTTTCAAAGATAGCTCATTATCTTCAAAATATTTAATCTGTGAATGCTTTGAGAATATGTGGATAACTTAATATTAACTGCACAAAGATAAGACCTTTGCTTAAATGTACAGTGTATTTTATGAAAAATGTATATGTGTGTATAAATGTATATATATTATTGTACTCATTCTTTTGTGTTTGAGTAATGATGATTTTTCAGTTTCTAAATTACAACACAAAAATTAAAATGAATTCTTCACAGTCACCAGTGCTGGCAGTATAACAATTATGGAATATAAACTATGGACTAAGGTATAAATCATAAAATATATCATACATTTATATCTCAATGACTGTTATAGTTGCCTATTGCTTTGCAGCTACTGTTAAACTGTTGCTTTTGACTGTCCTTTCTGTAAAGGACTCTAAGCCTGGCACTACGCCTGTTGTCTCTCTCTCACACACACACACACACACACACACCACCACCACCACCACCACCCCCCCACAGCCTCATGTCAGATGGTGCTGAGTAAATCAGGTCTGACAATAACACCTCCCTTGGGTCCCACACATCACAGCTACAATTCAGACCTAATGGAGCAGCAACGGAGGGGAGGCCGCTTGGTGCGTGCGTGCATGTGTGTGTGTGTGTGTGTGTGTGGAAGCAAATGTATGCATGTATGGAAGCAGCGGCGTGCTCCTTTTCATTTTGGGATCTCTGGAGGAGGGGAGGGATGAAGGGATGTGGGGGAGAGAGGAGGAGGAGGAGCACAGTGGATTATCTGTGATACAGATATCAATCAATTAAAGCAACGTGTTAATGAATACGATCCTGCAGCGACGAGGGCTTTGTGGTTGTGTGGAGGCCCGAGACGTGGAAGGAAAAGGTGCTGGGATGTGGCAAACTAAGAGGAAGATTAGTCATGCATGAATAGAAGATATGATTTGGGGTTTCTTTTTTTCAAGCAATTATCAGAAAATAGTTCAACTTTCATGTCTTAAACATTTTTGATATAGACAAACATGTTTAAATATTCCCCCCCAAAAAGCATTAAAGCTTCTTTAAACTTAGATATAAATGACTGGACTTTCTCCATGATGGTGAAACACACAACTCCATGAAACACACAGAGGCAAACAAACTGCAAACACAGCACTGACCAATAGGAGACTTTTGTTTATGCTGGAGATGAATGGCGGCAGCAGCATTAGAGCAATCTAACTAATCAACACGGTCATTAGCGTGTGTTTTCCCTGACAACTTTAATCAAATCCATCACGGCTCCACCTCTCCATTACCCGCTGGCTGCATAATTATCTCTTCATTTCATTCTTAGACGGGAATGCAATATCTGGTAATCTGTCTGCAATGGTTGACTGAAATGCATTCAGGAACATTCATATTAGAAATGTATCGGCTAATGCATCACTCAGCGCTTCTTCTCGCCGCTGCCATTTAGGTGTTTGTCATTTTTTATGCAATCTTCAAAGCACTTCAAACAGGCATTAACCCAGGAGTGTGTGCACGAGGAGCATGCTGATTTTTCGAGTATCATCATTAACGACTGCTTTACGGTTTCGTTTGAGCCGTATGTGAAGCCAGTGACGTCAACCAAACTGCATGCAAAGTTTACAGAATTCTAACAACTATCATTCTTAATTATCGAGTCTGTCTTTTCAGATAAAGTCAGGATGAAATGTCAGTTATTAGTTATCAGAGAACAAGATGATTTCTAATGACGAAAGTGTTTTTGTTCAATATTCAAAAAAGCTTCAAAAAAAAACAAAAACCAGCTCTTTTGCATTTTGAAGCTGTTTTGATAAATGACCAAAAACAAAACAATTATCGAATCTGGATTTAATTAATTTCCCATGGATCAAGTGAATAATTGAGCAATCATTTCAGCATTAATTGTTTTTTTATAGGTAATAAATCTTCCATCTACAATTATGTTCACAAACAACTTCCCCGGTAGAAGAAAACAGCAAATGAGTCAGTTGCTCTGTTTGCACAGACACTGGGAAACATTTTAATAAATTTTTTTACTACTAATACTTTAATATCTCTGTTGGATTTTTCCTTCATATGACTGTCAGGATTCATAACAGCACGTGTTTATATTTGCCTCACAGTGGGATAATCACCCTTTTTCTCATTAGGAGCCTTGGCTCTGCAAAGGGCCATCTTGGGGCCTTTTGGCATCTACGAGGTGTTAACAGCTCCCCACGGGAGGCTGTCTGGCTCTCACATAACCCTCGACCTCCCCGCCCACGAACGCAACACTCACCAAACCACTCAGACTCACAGATGGTCGCTACACCAGCAGCCAGCCATCACGCTTTTCAATTACCGCTACGCCCGGGAGAGGCCATTGCTCAGCTGTCAGCGCTCGGTGACACGGGGGATAGGGGAGGAGCGAGGGAGGGATGGGAGGAAGAGAATTCCTGCATCCAAAACTTGGAAAACCCAAAGGCTCCAGCAACGGCCTGCGTGACAGCGAAGCAGCTGTAACACGTCTGCTGTGACCATCGAACAGGGTCTTCCTGGTCCAGCTCTGATCTCTGGCTGAAGGAGGCGATAAATCACTTAGTGTAATTGTTGTTTTTGAAGCCAGCAGCCGAAGCGGCGAAGAAAGGAGAAGCACTCACGGCTCACTTTTGTTGCCTGCATGAAACGGAGGGAGGGGAGGGGAGGAGGTTGCTTGTTAGTGTTTTAATTTGAATATTGCTTCATAGTGGGGGGAGGGAACGGAGGGCAGGATACTGAGGATCTCAAGTGTTCATAGTCGGCTGTTTTCAAAAATAGAAATGTCTGTGCACTCAAACATAGAAGTTTGATGTGGCTCAATTATTCTGACTCTGCATTGTGATTGGCTGATAGTCACATGATAAAGCGCTTCTACTGGATCTCTATCATTTCACCATATGGACCTTTTCATATCTTTAATGAAACCTATGATCAGCCATCAACAAACAAGAAATATTGGTTTTCTCGCTGAGGTCAATTTATTCTAATGGTTTTGTCGACTCTTCTGGAGCTGAATCCCTTAGAAGCTTCGGTCCCTGAAGTGTAGCAAGTGTTTGATGAAGGCGCTAACTTGATGTCGAGCCAGTCAGAGTCGAACACGGCACATCCATTGTGTGCACCATCTACAACTTATGAGTCTTTCTAATGAAAAGAAGAATCCTGACTGGAAACTAATCAGAAATGTTACTGAGCAGAAAAAGATGCATCAAATTTTTATCTATAGGATTGTAGAAGTTACCCATCTTAATATTTTTGTTCACCAAATCTGAATAAATGTTTTCATCAAAGGATTAGTTAAGCATTTTGGGAAATATGTTGATTTGCTTTCTTGCTGAGAGTTGGGTGAAAAGATTGATATCAATCTCAAGTCTGTCCTTTGAACATGAAGCTATAGTCGAGAGATGTTTAGCTTAGTCACTTACTTCTAAAGCTCACTAATTAGTCACCCACAAATTAGATCTAGTGTTGAATCTAAACAAAAACCAAAAGTATAAAAGTGCACCCAGGTAAGAAATAGCAAAACATATCATTTCATTTTTACACTGATGCTACAATGATATTTAACAGACAAACATGAGAGTGGTGTCAATCTTCTCAAGTGTATTTCCCAAAATGTCCCAAATTTCTTTAAGCTTCAAAATGTCTCACAAGCTACTCAAAAAGCATTAATAATGATGTTATTTGCTCTTGCACTCCAGGTGATGTTATACCTTGAGAAATTGGCTACGGTTTTTTTGGCACTCACACCGCAGTGCTCCAGTTCCCATAAAACACAGTATATCACCCATATTGTGCATCATTTGCTTAATGTTATTACAGTTTACAGTTGCAAAGTAAATCAACTTCCTGCCTCACTTGTTTTTCATTTTGCTCCGTCTGCCTCTCCTCACTTCCTCCCCCCCAGGCCCAACATGTATTTCTCCAGCTTTTTCCAGAGCTGCCGTTCTTCACCTGTCCACCAGATGCCCTCAGACCTTCCCAGCTAATCCTGGTCACCTGACTCCCGCGTGCACCTGCTCACCTGCTGACACACCTGCCGCTCATTTTCTCATCAGTCTTTCAGTGTGTATAACCAGCTCACCAGCCCATTTTCTTTTGCCAGTTTGTCATGTTGTGCACAACTTCATATCTGCTACCTGTGTTTAAATCTGCTTTTTCTTTGACCTTTGACCCCTAGCATGTGCACTGGGGTCCTCAATCTTGTTTCCTCCTCTATATTTTCTAACTCTACCCACAAATTTTGCGCTCACCTTATTCCCCTCACTGCTTATCCCTGTTTGATGCCACGTCTGGTGGGGGGGGGGGCAACAGGTAATCAATGAGGCCAGGAAACATGTGGCAGGAGCCAGGTCTTCTCTCATTAGGCCTAACAAAATGGGGAAGACATCTGTCACATGATGAAGCAACAACAAGACCACAGTTTAGCAGTGCTATTATGCAGGTCAAGGTTTATGGATTTATCTGTCTGAACAGCCCAGGTTTGGAGAGGGAGGGTTTTTTTGTGTGTTGATTGCAGTATGAATTTAGTTCCACTCCACTATGTCCAAATAATAAGTTATCGTATGTACATAGAGTTTTCTTCTGAGGCAGGCGCCATTCTGATGCTGTAATTTTATTAAATTTCTGCGATATGAGCATGTTGTCTGAAAAATCGCACACCTGAAAATTCATTCCTTGTACCCACCCTGAACATGAGTGCCCGGGTTTCTATTTCTCTGTGTTCCCAGCCATGCTATTTGTCTTTCCCAGAGAGAAGAAGTAATCCCGCTTCAGCCCGAAGGCCCCTTCAAGGTCGCCGCCATCAGTCGTCAACGCTCAATCCAGGTTGGAGCATTTGTTCCAGCCCCTCTCTCCCTCAACCCTTGGCTGTTGTTTTCTTTCCTTTTTTTTCATAATTCATGTCAAAGGATCTCTGGAGAGATGAGTGAGGGTGGTGGCGTGTTGGGTTGGGGTAGAGTGGGGGGGAACAGTGGGTGGAGAGGACAAGGGGGTGGAGAGGGCATACACTTAATCCCCGGGTCAAGATGTATTTATTGAAGATTAATAACCGAGCAGCAATCTCATCATGCTCTCGATGATTTTATAATTTGGTTTTTGGGGGTAGGGAGGGTGGGGAGAGATCAGGGACAAAAGCGAGAGGGAGACGCTGAACTATTGTTAACACGGGAGCAGAATACAGTACAGTGCAAGATTTTCATGTTGTGATTTCAAGCTTAGATATCTGACAAAGGTTTATGCAACCTGGTGCAACTTGGAGAGTAACACACATATAGTTATTTGAACAGCATTGAAGGGAATCTCTCAGAAAGTCTATTTAAACCAAACCAAAGCAACTTCTTGCAATATTTGCTCTCACCTCTTGTCCAGTTTTCCACATCGGCCAACTGGTTGTTTCATTTTTTAGATCATAAATATGGCAAAAGTTGATTTCTTGCCAGTGTAAAATTTCTTAACTTTGATCAAGAATGAGACAAATAATTTCATGAAAACCCTTAAATGTGGATTATTTTTTATCATTTGTTTCAATAAGAAAAAATCTTAGTGCCATACATTGGTAAACTGATAGATCCGTCTCACTCTATACTGGAATAAGGTGTTTGTCTATATGGAAGCTGTACATCTGAATATTGCATATGTAGAGTGGCAGCATCCATCTCATTCGGCTAATGGATTCGTCGCACACTTGGACCGAAGACCACGCGAGAGGGAGAGGTAGAGACACCTTTTTGTCACCAAGCAACAGGGATAAAAATGGTAAAAAGATAAATTTCAGCCCAGGGTAAAGGTTCAAGGTTCAAGGTGCAGCCTCCCATCCTAAATTTATTTATACCCCTAATAATAATGAGTGGATTGAATAGATTGTCCGTCCCTGACCTTGGTGATCAGGCAAACCTTATGCTACTATATCAAAGCAGACAGGCAGACATGTCTGTGGTGTGACGGCTGCCACAGTCGGCCCAGAGGTGGAGGGACGGATGGAGGGAAGGAAGGAAGGATATAAGGAAGGAGAGGTGGGGGGGCGGGCGAGGTATGTAGAGCAGAAGGGATGGGAGGTGAAGGGGCACCGTGTTTGCATTTTGTATGGAATGAGGAGCAGGCTGAAGGATGTGTGAAGGACACTAAGGAAGGGCAAATGTGCTGTGTGTTTTTATTTTTGAATGTGTGTGTGTGTGTATTTGTGTACCTGTGCACGTGGATGTGCATGAATGTGTGTGCGTGCATTTGACAGAAAAAGGAGGCCTGGAAATTCTTTAAATTGACGACACTGTGTTTACTGGTCTGTTGGTCGACTAATTGCCATTAACTTTATGTCAGACACACATAAAGACTAAATACCAGATCAGTGCTGAAAGAAGTACTCTGATATTTACTTCAGCAAAAGTTCTAATACTGCAGTGTAGAAATGTTACAAGTAAAAGTTCTGCCTTCAAAATTTCACTTCAGTACAAAAGTATTACATAAACTACCAAAAATAAAAGTACTCATTATGCATAATCATAAACCTTTTCAAGATTCATATATATTATATTATTGGATTAGAAGATTATTGATGCACTAATGCATCCATCACTTTAATGTTGCAGCTGGTAAAAGTGGACCTCATTTTAAGAACTGTATACCGTTTAATCTATAATAATAAATCATTTATTTGTTAATTATATTTTGTTATAATTATCTAAATCTGCAAAGTAACTAAAGCACTGAAATAAATGTGTAGTGGAGTAAAAAGCACATTTCCCTCTAAGCATAAAGTAGCAGAAAACGGAAATAGTCAAGTAAAGTACCTCATAATTGTACTTAAGCGCAGTACTTGAGTAAATGTATTTAGTTACATTCCACCACTAGAGTAGTACAGTGATAATGCACCTAAAGTATTTACATAAATTATTATGGTCAAGATTAGGATACATTTTGTTGTTTTATCACTCTTACCTTGATCAACATACAACATGCTTTTGGTCATGGTTTAGTGTAAAAGCTTTTTTTGTGTGTCAGTTAAAGAAAAGTAAGTACAAATTTCCGCTAATATCAGGCTCCTACTGTACATCATCACACATCATCAAAACCCTTTTTTCAACTTTCTCCTCACACAAACTGAGTCATCATCGGACTCCAAACTCCTTCCTCAGCACATCCCTCCTGAGACGAGACCGTCACTTGAGTCTCAGAGCATTAACCATCAAAGGGCCATCCCCGGCTACATTAAATGTATTTAGATCTTACAAAGTGCTCCCCCTTGAATCCATCACTTCTTTCAGTGACTTAAGAAGCAAAAAAAAAAAAGGAGGATGAAGAGGAGGGGGCGGCCAGCGGGAGAAAAGGGAGCTCGGGGATTTACGGTGACAAAATGCCGGGGTCAGGCAGGGTGTGTGGCGGCGGTATTGATCAGTGAGGCATGCAGCGCACACGTGGCCCGAACCCTGACCCTTAAATAGGGAATGAATCTCAATCCAATAGACTGGAGTGTCTGGTACAGCTTACACACACACAGAGAGACACATAAAAACACACACACCACACAAATATATATGTAGAAATACACTCACGGCCTCGCTGCCATTGCTACTAAACACCACCCCCGAGCAACCCGGATCAATATCAGCAGAGCATGATTTCCACATTATAGATTGGCAGTTCCTTAATAAAAGAAAAGGCGTGCATCTGTGTATGAGCATCGATGTTGTTGCATGTGTGTGTGCAATCCATGCTTGTTTATGCGGAGGAGAGAAGATACTGAAATGAAAGAGACTGTGTTTCCAGTTGGTTTCAGCAGATGCATTACAAGACTTTTTGATCCTCCATTTGTCGAACGCGTAAGAAAATCCAAAAAGGACACATGGGAACATTTTTCAGTCCACAAAAAGAAATCTGTTCCCATAATCCTGAACCATCTCGATGTATCACCTCTTGAACCGTGCGCCGCCTCACACACACGGATGGAAACATGGTGGGGGGAGAAGGTTAATGGGTAAAAAATAATGCAGGAAAAGCCCAAGTCAACCTCTAATTACACTAATTGAATGAAATCCACACAAGGGCACATATATGAGAATTATGGCGTAAGCAGAGCCGCATGAAGAGATATTAACATGCAGCCACAAGGACATGCAGAGTGATAAAAACACAGCGAAGGACTGTGAGAGATTCGTACACACATTCATGAGTTCCATGCATATATGCACAGTTTATTATATTTTTACGCTTTGATCATGAAAATACTTAATATTCATTTATTGGAAAAAGATTTATTCATGAAGTCAACAGTGATCGAGATGGATTATGTGTTGAGGATAAAAAATAATAAATAGCAAATTTTTTTACATTTGGTTTTGGGCTGAATTAATGAAAATTGTGAATGATGATGATTAAAAGAGTTAAATGCATTTAAAATTGATGTTCAGAAAGCACATGCTTTTCTTTTCAATTATGGCCACTTTCTTTCATTTTTTATTGCATTTTTTTTTAATTTGCTATTTTAGCACAATTTAATGATGCAGCATTTTATTTTGCACATACAATAAAAAACACATAATATATGTCTATAAAATTTTAATGAAAGAATGTTTAAAAAAATGTTTAAAAATATGTCATTGTATAAAACATAAAATGGTACGTTTTACAATTTGTGTGCCTGTATGGGATTCCTGGAAGTGCTGTTCTTAAATACGATAATAAAACATACTTAATAAAATAAAGCACATTTCTAATCTTCATTTATGTTTCTCATAAGGTTTATCGAAGTTGAGCTCAGCCTCTGTTCTACATCACTTAGAATATTAGAAATGATTGGGATCGGACCTTTTCAATTCAGTCTCATATGTAGATTGCCTGCTTACATGAGTGCATGGTAAAATCTCCAAACAAAAAACTGCTTGGATTATTCTAATGTCAATGAAAGGCTCTCCTCTTTATTTAATGCCTCTGCCCACTTTGCATCTCCGTGATCTTGATGCTGACACACATTCACCCTCGACCCTACACGGCAAGCACAGGCATGACACAAACATAAGGCTTTACTAATAATCACTTCTTCTATCTTCTTATCCCTCCCAACCACATACATGTGCACACACACACACACACACACACACACACACACACACACAAGAAACACACACATGCATATACCTCCCGCTCTCCAACAAACACAAAACCCTTTTACGTAATGAAATTACATGGAGTCATATGTTACATCGTCCACTAGAGTTATGGGTACATTTTACATAAAATTCACATCGGGTGCATTGTCCAGGATGCATGTGTGCATACGGATTTACATTTTAGAGGGTATTAAAGAAATGAGCGGGGTGCAGTAAAATAGGAAGGGGGGGAAAAAAATGAAAAAGCGGCCCAATTTCCTGTTCTATCATCTCAAATCCTGGCAGCCATAAATAACATGAACACACACCCACTTTCTCTCTCGATCACCCTCATGCACACACACACACTTGCACAGAGAAGAAAATCAAATCATTTGTGCACAAGGTAATTTTCTCATACTTTTTTTTTTTTTACATGAAACAAATTTTTGTTTCTGAAGCAAAAAAAATGTTTATTCATGCACTGATTTTTGCCAGGATCTAATCACTGATGAAGATAAAGAAACATTTTGATGTCAACAACTGGAACGATTACACCATCCAGACTTGTGCTTTTCACACTCTTTTCCCCGTCTCTGTACATCCACAGCCATGATTACCAGGGGGCACGGAGCCACCTCCTCTGGGCCAGCCTAGGCCACCCTTAATCCAACATGGCTCGTTGGATTCCAACAAGCAAATCTCATATTTCTAAACACTGGATTATGCTTTTCTTTTATTACTGCTGGAGCTGGAGGAGAGTCGTGGGGTTAGGGGGGGTAAGGCCGAACTGATGGGATTACCAGAAAAGCCTGTGGACTTAAATATGAAAGGAGGAATAATAATAATAAAAAAAAAACATATATGTTTTCATTAAGATGATGACTGAATGAAAAACCTGAATAAAAGAAGGGCTAAAAAAAATACTGATAAAGGTAAAAGTAGGTCTGACACAGAATAATAATCCCAAGATAAGCTCAAAAGCAGTTCAACGATGACACAGAAGACGGAAAACACACTTGATTACACACAGAAACTTCTCGCATAAGCTCCCCAACAAAGAAATGTGCATATCGGCTGAAGCAAAGGGGAAAAAAATGCACACACAGACAGCACACAAACACAGATAAACCATCGCTTGTGAATGTGGGGCAGATGCTACAGATAACCTTGTCGGGATGCAGCCCTCTGCTATTCCTATATGTGTATATTTTCCGAGTGTTCACACCTTTATGGGCATAATAATACCATCATGCCTCGGCGTGCTAAGAACAGCAAGGAGGAGAAGCTGAGAGAGAGGGAGAGAGACGGTGATGTAGACTGAGAGACGCAGGGCGAAGGGGGCAAAAATGACCTTGCTGGAAATAACAACAGCAACCCTTAATGTGTTGCATTACAAGATATGTGATAAAACACTTTTATGGGGAGGGCTGTAAATGCTGCGGTCTCATCCCGCACTGTGCCCACTCAGCGGCCCATTTCGTCTATATGTGTGTGTGTGTGTGTGTGTCAGATCGGGGAGGGGTTGGTGTCCAGTGTCCAGATCAACAGATCCTGAATGGGGACTAATTGTCTTTGTGGTCACCTTGGTCCAGGTTTGGTAAATGAATTTGTTGCCTCTCTCAAGTCATTCAAACTCTTATATCTTATTCTCGTACCATTTCTTGCTGTTATTATTTTTAAGACCATCTGTTTTCCCTTGAGGCATTTTATTGTAATAACTGCTTCACTGTGCTGTGATGATACCAATATGGGTTTCTTGCTTGAAGAGGTGTTTTCATGTTTTTCTTTTCTGCTCTGTGTGTCTGAGTGTGTATGGGCTGATAGAGGAACATGGAGAATATGGATTCAAACTCAGCATTGCCCCCTGATGGCTGTGCTGCAGAATAACAGCATCAACCTGAGGTATAGTGGGAGTTATATAACCAACAAGGCAACAACTAACACTTATTTTCATTATTTATTCATGCTGACCATTTTCTTGATTTAAATATTAACTGTTTGGTCTATAAAATGTCATGTCACAATTAATAAGCTGATGAGGTCTTAAAGTCAATTTACTGTCACATAAGACAAAGAAAACCAGCAAATCTTCACAACTGAGAAGCTGGAACTAAATAATTTTTGCTTGAAAAGTGATTAATTTGATTATTTTTATTATATATTATGAATTGTATTTCCTTCTGGCATTTTGATCATAAAATATTTCCACTTCAACAGTTTTATATCAAGCATTAAAAGAGAATTGGATTCATACACTCACTTTCTGTATAAGTGCTAAAGATTAAACTAAAGTCCTTCTTTCACCGTCTTCATGATTTTGTTGATCTTAATTAAACAGTTTTTGGTTAATCACCTCTCCTCCATCTTCTTCTCTGGAGCTGAACTTGTCTTTTTCACTATGTTTCCAATGTCTGAAAATATGATTTCCATTCTGCTCTCTCTGCGCCTTTGTTCAAATTTCTGTCTCTGCCTCTTTCAATCTCTCTGTCGCTCGTTTCTTTTTTCGACGCTCACCTTCCTGTTTGTGGACCCTGACACTCCTACCGGCCCTCATATCCAGGCAGTGTAGATGTTAGGCCAGGACTTATCGATCAGACTATAAATTACCCATGCATCACCTCTCCTCTCCTCATTGCGTGTCTCACAAGCCGTCTGAGACCTTATAGAGAGAAAGAAGAGAGGGGTGGGATGGGGAGTTGAGCGGGGAGGGAGAGAGAGTCTCCGGCAAATTGTTAATTAAATACGAATCAATCCTCTGCCATTTATCAGGCCATGCGTCCACCTCACCTTTAAGAGGTGGGGGGGGTAGAAAGGTGGAGGGGAGAGGGACGGGGAAAATCAATAAGGCGGACTGAGGGGAGGGATAAGTGTTTAATCCACCAATCAAACTATATCATGGCCATTATAGAGAGACAACCGGACATTATGGGGTGAACGGGGTGGGTTTAAGCATCTTTGCGCTGACCACGGTATGCAACATTTAGAAAGTACTGCAAAGATATTTTAGGTTGAAAGCACTGTTTCAGAATTAACGTACTACAATTTTTGAAATGTAGTTATTATACACTACAGTTACTAAGGTTACGTTGAAATTTGGGAATTGGATCGTTAACTCTTAAGCGGGAGTTAGATGGAGGTTTGTCAGTGTTTCTGCGTTCAGGTAAGCAGTGCATTTTTTTGGCCACTTGGGGGCAGCAGAAACAGAAATACAACATTGACGTATCATCATCACCTTTTAAGTTGATATCGCTTATTTACACATCCATCTGGTACAAAGCATCAACATCATTCAGTCCAATATTCACTCTCTTTTAGCTCTGTGTTTGGTCTCTACCAACTGAGAGCGGTAAGAATGAATCAAACAGTCAAGATGAAGCTGGACAGCTAAACAATGAGCTCAAACTCATTATACATAAAGGGGAGTGAAACACTATTCGAAGGGGATGCAGACTTTAACACAAGAGTGCATCAGTTTGAAATAATACCACTGTGAAAAGACAAAAATATTTAACTAACATTGCATTTTTATGTATGTTAACATGAAGAGTAACTTGCAATGCTTGCATGTCGGCGTAATTTGTGTATACATGCACATATCTTTCATTGTGTATGTGACGCATGTGTGTGTGTGTCTTGCCTTTTTATTCTTATCATAAACAATTGCCTGTGTGAGTGTGCGTATTCGCGCTGATGTGTACATTATTACAGCACTGGCCGACCACAGAGACTCACCCAAAGTCCATAAATCAGCGCAGACCGAGAATAACAAGGGATCTGACCCTCCAACTGTAAATCTGGAGGAGAGTGCTAAAGTTAGCAGAGGCAGGAAAACGATCCTGATAGGAGTTTTAGCACGTTTACATCGACTGAATGACTTACACGGTGGGTCAGTCTGTGGTCAGAAAACAGTCGACTACTGTCAAGTCGGATTTGATGAAGCGGCAGAGAAGGTTTTTCTGACCTGAACTCCTTTGTGTCCTTTGCCTGTTCCATCATGAACAATGGGACTTTTCTCCACTGGCTTGATGAAATCCATAAATAATATGCTAATATTTTACTTAAAGTATTTAGAATTTATCTTCATTAATTATTTTTTTTTAAAATGGCTTTTAGGGCTTCTTAGGGGGTTTTTTCGGGCCTAGGCTGAACCTGTCAAAAAAGGTTCAGACTCTTATTTTCCTCAACCTCGAGTTTCAATTTGGGTCAGTTGTGTTTAGCCCTTAAAAAACACCATAGGTAACTTTCTTGTGTCAATAAACAAAACTAAAAATCTATTGTCATGCAGCTCTGTTAGGTTGTACTTGGTAAAATGTTGCTAAATGCTAACTTACTCAACGGCAATGTTAAGATGCTGATACTGTTCACCATCTTAGTTTAGCGTGTTAGCGTGCTTACTTTAGCAACAACTGAGGCTAACAGGGATGCCATTAGTTTTGCTTTGGAAAATATATTTTGACCTGATGCTATGATCATCCAATAGTTGTCGATTCACTTCATTCAAAACCACAAGAAGGAGGAGGAGGAGGAGGGATCATTAAAGTCTTTTGATATATCACCAAAGAACCACAAACATATGCACAAGTTTTGTGCCGATCCATACAATAGTTTTTGAAATAATTCAGTCTGGATCAAAGTGGTGGACTGACTTAAACTTTGTTAACAACTAAAGTTTGTTGTAACCCACAAATTCCAAGATTCCAATTTCACCACTTGATCTTTCAATGAACCTTCAGTTTACAGAAAACAAACCTTTTGTCATCCTTACATCCCCAATTGACACAGAACTCTTTTATAACCACAGTCCAAACATGGGCAACTCTCACTTCTCCTTCCTTAAGAACCCTGGGAGCTTAACAATCATCCAACATCTGTCTGGAGCCCAGAGAAAGGCAGAGGCCCAGATGTCACAGAGATTGGTCTTATGGGAGTAGGCTTCTTGGCCCCTTCACTGGGCAGCCCAGTTAGTGAACTAGGATTAGAGTTACGACATATCCTGGAGCCAAACATAGCCGGACTCTATCCTCAGATTTAGAGATCGTAAGAAAAACTCTGCTGTTGTCATCTCTTTGATAAACAGATATAGATAGACATGTTTCTTTTGGACATGTTTTCATCAAATCTCTTAAAACCATGTTAGAAGTTTTATTCGTTTTCACTCGGAACAATGTCCACATGAAAGACAAATGGACAAATGAAGATGTTCCAGATACAAAATATTTCGGGTGGCAAATAATGAGCCTGATTTATGATGTCGGCATAAACAAATATTTATTGCTTGTCATCCAAATATTGCTCTTGGCTCGTCGCCTTGTTGCTGCCCATAATTCTAAAATCCACTTTAAATAGAAGTGTTTTTTAGGGTGGTATCCTGTACTGTAACTCTCTGTATTTTTTTGTTTTCTTCCGCTAATGTGTCTTCCTGGGTGGGCGGCAGAGCTCGTTCCAGGCAGCTGGATTGTCCTCTATTAGTGTTGCTTCTGTTTCGCAGGCGTAATCCTCTCCACTGGAGCCTCGCCTCACTCCTAATCTGAGGCACAATCTCTCCTGCAGATGGTTCTCTCCTTAAGCACCGCAAAAGAAGTGAGCTCATCCCTATCTTTCCTGTTATCCCCCTGTTATCTCTCAGTTCTCTCATCCCTTTCTCCCGATATTACCGCCTCATTTCTCATCCTGAACGCTTGATTTTCCCCAGAAACCATAAAGCACGGAGTGGTTTCAAATATACCATCGGACGGTGTTAGTGTGTCAGCCTCGCTTCCTGCGTTTCTTTGAACCCACACAGACTGCAAGGGAAAAGCAAGCGAAATAAAAATAACTATTCTGAAAAATTCTGGTTTCTTTCAACGTGGGTCTTATTTTCATAGCCAGCGTTTTTATCGATTCTGATTACATTGTACTCAACAAAGCAATCGCTGAGTTCTGGGTATGTGGCAACAGTTCCCAAGTCCAAAGGATGCAAGAAATAAGTATAAGATCATTGAACAAATTGGAAACAAGTCGATGTTGATATTTCATTGCACTGGAAAACTGTGCACAATTACTGCAAGCACAGAACCAGTAAGCTGGTTTTACAAACACAGCTTGGGTAATAATGTTACTGCTCTCCTTAGTTTTCTCTCCCAAATAAGTTTTTAAAAAATAGTTTTTTGTGCCCAATGAGACTTTTAGTGATCTTAACAATTAACTCTGTGAGTACGATGTTATTATTAATGATGGTGGCCAAAACTACCAGGTCATATTAAACTGGAATTTCTGTTTGCTGTTTAAATATTAAATATATTATGATATAGTCATAGGGAATATGAATCCTGATAGCCTCAGTCTGTTTACACTGATTGAATGAAACATATATTATGTTGGATTTGATGATGACCTATACTTTTGTGTATACGCTGCCTATTTTGTATTTAAGATGCAAAATGTGACTTACAATCTTTAAAAAAATAGACTACAAATTAAAGACTTTATTAGAGGTTCTGCCTGTTCTCCCCAATTTATTGTAAATCATGTATCATGCAGAAATTTGAATTTACTTATTCCACTTTTCCACAGAGCCATTGGTTTCCATTCATTTTTATACAATATGAACTTGAATTAGCAGACTCTTAAAACATTCTCGAGTTGTGTGATCACAGTGATATTTTATTATTACTGGAAATTTTTTTAAAGCCTTAAAACCTGCTTACACACTGGTATTATTTATTAATAGTTTTCTTTTGACCAAATATAAAATTAAACTGCTTTTTCCTGCATTCTTTGTCACAAATTATACTATTTTAATTCACACTTGATGTTTTACAATGAATATTGATAATACCACTGGTTAAGCAAAAAAATAATCTAATGTGTTTGTTCTACTTTTTTAACAAATGTGTCATGTTTTAAAACCACGTGAAAAAAGAATTGCTCAAAACAATATTTTTAAAAAGGGTGAATTTGAAAAATCTGTCTGCCTTTCTGAACTGTATCACCGAACTTCCACATCATCCCACTCGATTAGAGAATCATCCAGCCTCTCCCTGGAGGACTTTTACCTTTTCCTCCACTCCTCCCCCAGCAGCTACACTAATAGTCCACAACTGATAGTCCACCCTGAAAGGTAGTTTTCTCTAAATGCTGCGTCTGAAAGGGCAGAGAAAGGGATAAATGACGAGGGCCGACGGACAATAACCCGAGGCAGGTCTCTTTGGCAATAAGGAAATGAGAGGGTATACAATGTGAGCAGAAAACCAGGAGTCCGGTGATCAGGTGCTGTCAGGATACAGGGGGGAAGTAAAGTTTTGGGTGTTGGAAATGGATTGCAGGGCGTGATTCACTGCAGAGGGAGAAGCCCGAAGAGAAACCAAAGAGGGGGGAGGGTGGAGATGAGAGTTGCGGCACCATTTTTCACAGCAGACAAAAACATTTGCTGGGATATCAATTTGAAGCTGTGGAGCAGTCTTCCCCTCCTGCCCCATCATCCATCATCTTTTCGTACTAGCCACCACTTGGGCACTCCACCCCCTCCCCTCTCTCCTCCACCACCCACGCACATGCACACTTAAACACCCTTACCCTCTGTTTCATTCCCACACTCGTGGCTGTACATGCGGGAACACACAAGCTCTTTCTGCAGCCTCATGCAATTACACAAAAGATGCATGCACAAACGCACACCGGATGCAATGCTTATCTCAAACAGGACAGAAAAGCGTGACCCATAGATGTGTGGGAAGAAAATGCAAAGCAGAGTTGAATCGCAGCACAGAGCGTGGTCGAGGTTGAGAAGGCGGGGCCGAGCGTTTGCCACAGCGGCCGTCTCCCCTAGTCTTCTCCCATTAGCGCCAGTAGGGGAGACCCCACCCTCCGGCTGCCCCCTTATTGGCACCTTTGCCTGCACCCCATCACTCATCTCCCAGCCATCATCCATCACCCATCGCGATCAATAGGAGGCCACGCATTCATCAGCCCCTGGGTGCTGATGGGAAAGAGGAGGGTCGGCCGGGGGAGAGATGGAGCGAGGGATCACGTGGTGCAGGGAGGGAGCAGAAAGAGAGGAGAATATCTGAAAGTGAGAGAAACTGGGCGAAAAAGGAGAAATGAAGGAGGAGGAGTCATGGAGGAGGAAATTTGAGAATAAGAGCTGCACTGAGACGCAAAGAGCTTTGAGGCGTAAGGTATGAAAAGGTACATTAAAATGTAAAAAGAATTATAGGAGTCTTGGAGACGGATGAACGCCATTAATGTGGCAATGAGCAAAGGAGGCTTGTCCAATTTGCCACAGTCACATTCTTAGGTGTCAGTGCAGAAGCCATCATCATGATAAGTGGCGATTCTGCGCATCGTGACGAGTGGCATAAAAAATAGCACAATCCTTTAAGGCAAAGAGAGAAATAGAACTGAAGGGAGGTTTAATGTGCACAATTATACACACAGGCGCACAAACATGCACACACACACACACACACACACACATATAGGGAACATAATGGTGCAATGTCCCTGTCAGTCATTCGGCGGTTGTCAGTTTCCGGCAAGGCTCTGCACTTTGCGCTGACAGCCCATAAGTTGTGCCCACACACACACACACACACACACACACACACACGCTGGCTCAGGCCTTTCCCCTCCTGACTGAAGGTGGACCGGAATAGATCGCACTTTAAGATGATGGATGCGCCCTCTGCCCAGAAAGGTTAGGGACAGGGCGATAAGTTACTGAGCGCCACGTTCAGGGCGAGTCGTAGAGGTGGCCAACAAATACACAGTAATTGATATTGCTTGGCAGCTGGGACGTGAACCTCTGTGGCGGCTGGATCGCACCATGACGTAGTTTGGTGGGAAATGTATAAAAAAAATGAAACACTGGATCTCACAAATGCCTGCACGTATTCTTTTATCACATAAAATCCTCTCTGTTCATCTAAATGACATATTTGCCTCTTCATGCAAACTCCCTCCACCTCTATCTCCACCCACCTCTCCACCAGTCATCAAACAGAACAACCTCATTTAATGAAGTTTTTGCCTTAACTTTCTTCATCAACACCCCCAAGCCACATAAAATGTCCAGTCAGCGTTTGATGTGAATCATCATGTAACTTGGCAGACTAATGTTGGCTAACATTATCTAACGGTTGACTAACATGTTGGCTCATACTCATTGATTTGGCGCTCGTATTTTCAGATCCTTTGATAATGCATGAAGCCTCACCACTTTTGCAACTTTGCAACAGAAAACAGAACACGACTCTGACATCATATTGAAAATAGTGACACTCGCAAAACATCCATACGTAGCTACACCTGGCTTCTCCTCTGATGCCGACTCTTTTCACTGTAGCCCCGCCCGCACAGTTTACAGGATTTGATCCTTCAGTATGTGACGTATGAAACCCTGACTGTCTGAATTCATGTTTCTGAGACGGTTCACTGCAGCTCCAAGGTGGAAATGCTCGGCCATGGTGTTGACTTATTTAGCCCATGATATGTCTTGTAGCTCATTTGGACATGTTAGCAAGGTCAAAAACTTGATTTTCATTGGAGGGGTCTTTAAAATTTTCATCTTCAGCATGTTTTCATTTTCACACGCAGTAGAAGGAAAAAATCCAAACCAGGACAGAGACTCTCTGTTGGAAACCGGAGCCTTCAAGACCAGGTTAGAGAGTGTGTTTATTCCAACCACTACCCACTCTGGCCCATTTAAGCATAAGGGGGGCAGAGAGAGCTGTGGGTTAAATGACATGTCCAGAAGCCACACCACCACCAAGCACCTGAAGTCATCCAGTCCCCAGGTCCCCTCTGTGTGTATGAGTCAGATGTCGCTCTCAGGTTTCGAACCCCAGGTTTCCATCTACCGGATGCTCTCATTGGATTATTCAGGAGAGGCTAAACGCTCTTTGTAGCGAGCAGACTTGGACAAAACCCCACCTGGGCAGGATAAGCCACCACAAGCTCTGCAGCAAGTCTGCTCTTGTCCCATAAAAATGTTGGTGCATGCTAAGAATTGTGGAGGAAGTAATCATGATGGGAGGAAATTCTGGTTTTGAACAAAAAAGAAAACTTGATTAGTTGCAACTTTTAATCATAGAGATAGTTTGAGAGCGCTTTTGCACAGAAAATAAAATTAGAAAATTGGTATTTGTTTTTTTTATGGAGCGTAAATGTGAGGTAACATATAAATATAAATGAAACAATAATTGATTTCCTTAACCTATTTTAAAACAAACTATTATGAAATTAACACCACATGCATTTATAAGTGAGATTAAATGTCATGGATATTAAGCCAAAGCACAACGACTGCAGCAAGAGACAGGAAATAAATGATGCCGTTCCAGTTTTAAGCACATAACCACAAAGTTTGACGTTACCTGTTTCTTCCTCTGTCTCCTCCTCTTTCTCCTGGTGACGTGACCTCTAACACCTTACAGGCTATGTGCTGCTCTTTCTTGAATATTTCATTGCGAGTCCATCCATTGTCTTTAGCTCACACACACACACACACACACACACACACACGGACACAACACAACCAAACAAAACACGCGTGCACAGGTAGAGGCGGACGCTTGTGTGCGTGCGTGCACGTGTGTCTCTGCGTGTGTTCCCCATGTAAAGGGAGACCAGTTGCAGATAATAGACGTCTGTTGTTTAATATTGGAGGAGTTTGAGGTAACCGCAAACCTGCAAACCTGGGGTCACCGTGTGTGAAGCTGGACACCTGATCTGCGGCACTGCTGAACACAGCTATTGTAAAAAACGGCAGCCTGGAGGACTGATATCCTTAACCTGATTTTTGTTTCATTTGCTTCCCTCATTGGTACAATTTATGTGTGTTCGGGTTTAGAAGAGATCGGGGATGGTTATAACACTAGGACACACAACATCTATAGCTCACTGAATTTTTAGAGCTCTCAATATTTGACGCTAAGAACCCTTGTGCAAATAGTAATGTTTCCTCCAACAATATCACAGAATTCATTAATTAATTAAAAAAACTGTGTGACTGTGTGTGATGCTGTGTGAAATATAAATAAAGCAGAATGTGATAATTTGTTAATGCTTTTTGACATATTCTCAATTCAAAACAGTGCAAAGACTATAAATGTAATATATGTAATGTTTGACCTCAACAACTTCATTGATTTTTGTAAATATCTGCTTAATCTGAATTTGATGGCAGCAACATGTTTCAAACAAGTTGGGACAGGAGCAACAAAAGACTGTGAAAGTTGTGGACTGATCCAAAAACACCTGTTTGGATCATTCCACAGGTAAACAGGCTCATTGGTGTGTCACACAGTGTTTGATCCTTGTCCTCTAATGTTCTCTAATTTTTTGCAGTATCTGCTCAATGTCACACGGCAGAATATTCTTTGGCGACAGATGGAGGTTCGTCTCATCTGATGGAGGTTTTAGTGCACCTCTAGTTTTTCTCATCCACCGTCTTGGCATGCTGAAAAAAAGGAGTAAGACAGAGAAAATGTGTTTCTCGTTGTTTTTAAAAGGAGTTAGAACCATCCCCACCTCTGTCAACCATTGTTAGCAAGTTGTAGCAGCAGGATGGTTTGAAATCAGGATAGATGAAATGTCTCTCATTCCACCTGAGAAACTACTCTCAGGCCATGGACTCACTTCTTGTGTCAAGCTGGTGACGTTTAACCCGTGAAGGTGTGCAGTAGGGCTGATGGGAAATACTTCCAAAAACAGCATAAACAATGATGTTACATAATTTATTAAAAATGCACCTTCCTTATTTAGACATCCAGACTTCACCACTGCTGAGTAAGGTTATGTTTCATGTCTGGATCTTTAGGAATTTGTATTATTACAAATGTCAGTGTGATTTTAATTGTTTCTGATTTCTATGCAGTCCGATAATAAGAAGAGGCCCAGGCCAATGAACAATAAAGGGGAAGAAATTTAGGTAAGTATGTTTACTATTTCCCCCCTTTTAATCCTTTTATTACTGTGTTGGGGGCAATGATGCAATGTGGTTAGATCACCTGCCTTCCTGACCCTTAACCTTTTGACCCCTGACATCATGTCACTGGGAGCAGCATGTGGAGGTATTTCTTTCTGGTGCCTGAGGCGGATCTGGATCTGGCAGGTTAAAGGAAGAGTGGTATCCGAGCCGGGGTACTTTTGTACTTGCTGTATCATTAATGGGGCACCGATAAAGATACGCAGATCTCCTGGCACTTCGCTACACATTCAGAGACAGGCTTCGAAAACCGATGCGTTTATCTTGTGTTTTCAATCTAGGCCACGTTTTGGTTCAAATCACATGTAGGTCTGGCTTTTTTAAAATTGATGGCTGTAATTGATACAATAGTGAAAAGATGTGGAGTAACACGAGTGGTATATGTTGTCGAAAAAAAATCAAGGGAAATTGTTTCAAGAAACTGATACTGAGTCTGGTTTAAGAAAATCCAACACAAACACACTTCAGATGTCAGGACTCAAGCATATTTTACCACTGTGAAGTAATTTGCAGCATAAATCTTCCTGCATTTAAAATGTTCTCTTGAGCTGGTCAAGAGGGTTGACAGGGCAGTGCAGTCTTGGCGTAAATCAGCATAAGTGATCGGATGGATTTTTCTGTGTTAATGTAACGTAGCTTTGACATGCACAATAACTCACACGGAGGGAGGGAGAGCGAGTGTGTCCACTGTCCGGCCCTCTATTTGCCAAACCAGTGTGGTCGGGTCATCAAATCGACAATGTGATTGACCCATCAATTGACCCCTGCTGACCTCTCCGGCCAATCAGGCTAATGGCGGCTAGTGGTTTGAGCTTTACCTCACTAGTATCCTTTCACTTGCGCTCTTTATTTGTGTGTCCACACACACACACACACACACACACAAATAAACACAGGCTGACATCCAGTCGTATCTCACACCCCTGGTTTCTAACCCATCTCAATTTTAACTGCCTGTATCGGCACCCTCTTCACTGAGGGACTCTCGTTAGCATTGACCTTTCTCTCTCTGCATGCTTGTTAAAATCAACAGGCCTTTCATCAGTTCATTTTATAATACAATAACACATTAGGACCTCAAGCCTGTTTTGGAAACACGACTAATTTTTTGCTGTCAGTTCTCAGTCTTCTGTACAAAATACTGGACCACTTGTTCATATTAATCATAAAAATGCCGAATCACCATATTGCATCAAAACTACTTCATGTGGATCAATATGTTCCTGCAGGCCGAATCTCCATAAAATCAATTATATAGTAAAATGCTGTGTGTGTGTAGATGGGAAGTGGCAGTAGGGGCTGTATTGATCAGATCCAGTATGTGCTAACTGTATCATGTTTCCACTTATTTGATGTAATGGTAGTGTATGGATCCTTAATTGACAAGGGGGTTTAGATCGAGGTGTCGTTCCAGACGTGGTGGGGGTGGACAGGCCAAACGCAAGGTGACAGATCAGGAACCAAGAGGAACTCCAAGCATCCTTTAGATCAGTTGTTTGGGCTACAACAGAGAAAGGGTGGTGGACAAGGAGGGTGTGTCAGCATCGCTCCAACATTGTATGGTATGTGAATGGAAATACATCAAACATGCTAATGCACATCCAGATAAATCAAAACATATCATACGTTTGTTTTTTTCCCCTCACCCTCCCTTTTTCACTCACATCAAAACTTCTAAACTGAGGTATTAACCGAGCAGCTACTTCTGTGCACTGTAGCTGAGATGTGCTGAACAAAAGAGCAAATGCGATAAAACTGCTGCTTTTCCAGAGAGTGAAATGTGTCAAGATGCAGATGTAGATTTCACATAGAAAACAATCGACACAGGTGTTTCACTTTGAGAGACAAACAGGCCAAACAAAAGTCAGCTGACAAGGTAACATCACTGTGTCTTAATGAAGTAACCACATTTCAAGCTGCAGCAAAACAAACCAAAACCCTTTCTTCTGAACTCTTTCTAATTGAAAGTCATGTTTTTCATCTGAAATGTGTAGTTTGGCTGAAAGGTGACAAGTTTGCAGCTCTGATGTTTGCTCTCTGCCAAGCTATGATCTAACTTCATCATGGCCTCTTACAAGAAAATATATAATATAATAAATGATGATTTATGTTAAAAATTTCTTTTTTTACTAAACAAAGAAGGTAAAGTTCACCCTGCCACTTCTACAGTAAACTCATCTCAGCCCTCCTTCTCTCTCTCTCTCTCTCTCTCTCTACAATATCAACTGAAATAAATTGCACATCTTTTCCAAACAGAGCAATTTCTCCACCATCTGTTCACCAACGTAAATCAGGGCTTGTTGATGCAAACCTCCTCCTTCCTCAAACTCCCCCCAGTGAGGACTGAATCAGGCCTAATCCCCCAGTCTCCCCTGCCCTCTAAATCATCCCTGCATATTAATGGATCCATGCAGATAGAAATGAGTCTATATGCAAAATATGCAAAATGCAAAATCTATGCCTTGGTCTTATGGAGCCTCGTGATGAGTAAGAGAAGAAACAGATTTTTCAACATCATTTTTTAAGTTTTAAAAAGACTGAATATCCTGAATAAAACTGTGTGTTTTCTTATTGGATGCATTTAACATTTTCTCCAGGTATATTTAACCTTTAATACCGTTTTTTTTTCCCTCTTAGTTCTTGGTGTGATAAGTGAATTCTGTTGTGCTAAAATGGCAAGTTGAGAAAGGACACACATCAAAAGATTTGGTGATGACCTTCATGCACACCCACAAGCACACTCACTCATAAAGTCTGAATTTAAAGCATGCTTTTTTGTGCCAGTGCAACTAAGAAACCAACCCTCTCATCTCCGATCATACTCTACCTTTGACAGCAGCCTCCTAGCGTCTCTGTGTACTCCCACAGTCCACCCCAAACACCCCCTCCTCCATTTCTAGGTCCAAGCTTCAAAACCCTCTCATTCCCATACAGATGTTTCCACATCAGTCGATAATCCAGCCTAGCCCCCTTATGCCAAGGATTAACACCAGCCAGGCCCAATCCAGCCACATGTGGCCAGGAACAAGGTGGGGGGGGGGCAAGAAAGAGAGACATGACTGACCAAAAAGGAAACATATGCATCAATGAGGCCTGTGAACTGTTCTCTGTTTCATTCAGGAATTTACTATTTATAGGCAAAATTTGCATTAATGAAATAAAAATGTTTAACACTCTTAAATTCCAAATTCAAGCATTTCTTGTAGGTTTAACTCTCTCAAAGTAATAAAGTAAAACTGAAGCCACTGCTGACACATGTGGACTGAACATGTTTGACCGGGTTATTCAAAGTGAGGTTTGTGCAAAACAGCATGCAAAACTTTGAAATAATTGAAAGTAAAATCTGGCCAGATGAATAGTTTGGATGTCTGGTGCAACAGGAGCAGGTTTTAATGACAACAGATGGCTTGACAGGATTATGAAACACACACAGATGCGTGCACTTAACAGACACACATGCACAATTATAAGATGGAAAAAACGCTGAAGGAGATTGAAAGTGTTTGAACGGGCTCGAGGGCTACCTCCTTAATAATTCAACTTTATATAGCAAAGAAACTTAAAAGCAACTGTCTGACCCGACTGCCTGCATCATGTTTTATTTTAATTAGTTTAATTACTTAATCTGCTCTGTAAGGCTTGGCATCCTCCGCACACCTAACTGCCCTGGAAGTGGATCAGCAGTAGGAACCTCTTCTCATCTTTTATTTTTATTTATTTTACTTTTAAGTTTTTCATGAATAATCGCGTTCCTCAACTGAAAAAGCATGCTCGGCTCGAGGGACAGATTGGCAACCACATGCATTACGTTCCTTAAGAACAAATTAAAGCAGGCAGAAACTCCTATTACCAAAGTGGAACTAATGCGGAAGCAGATAAAACTGGGGACACGCATATATTTTCAAATATGTGGCCAAAGTTTGTTCTGACAGGCCTAATGGATCTTTCTATAGGAGATCTATTGAGCCGCTTCATGACGCAGCACAGCGCAAACATGGCTTTGATTAAACTTTCACTAATTAAAGTCTCCCTCATCTTATTAGCCCGACTAATTGATTTAATTTGTCTTAGCTCAACTATTGGCTGTGACCTCTACTTAGTTAATGAATTAATTGATTTAGCCCAAGTGCATTTGGAGGAGTCAAAGAGGATTTTGACATGTTACCCCTTTAATCTTGCTTACTCCAGACACTCTTTGGGTCACCATGGCGATGTATTGGCAAAGTTTTGCTGGGGTGAACGGTGGATCGCTGTGGATTGCGGCTGCCACTCCACAAGGCTACGTAGAGTGGATGCGGCCTTCTGCAGTTCGTCAGCGGATGAAGAACTTTTAAAGCACTGCTCTTCAGAAATAAACCTGCACAGAATCTACTTTCTCCTGATCAAGAAGCTGAGGCAACGCTCCAAAGGTCTTCATGTTTTGGAAGAGGAAAATATGAGTCAATAATATTGCCATAATGCATGATTAGTACCAGTATACATCCTTTACAAGGGCACTTGGATGCCTAAATTACTAGCATCCACTTTATTGTCATCGTTTTTCTTGATAATGGTACGAGACAGAGGAGCTTCCTCAGCTTGGATGCAGTTATTAACCAGATGCAGGGGAAAGGCGGCATCTTAAACTTGGCACTATTTCGTGGCATTTGCTGCTGTAATGGCGCCGCATGCGTCCATTTATCAAAGATAATGCAGGAGCTGGATTTTGTTCAAATACGCCTATATAAGAAGGAGGAGAGATAGCTTGGTGCCATGCCCTTGGATGTGCTGTTCCTCACAGGCACTGGATTGGAAAGCACTGTTGACATGCAGTGAAAGCTGAACAAACAGCGCCATCCAGTGGTGGAAAATCTGAATGTTTTCTCTCATGTATCCAAGGATAGTTTCATTAAACTGCATCAAACAAATATTAACGAAGGAAAAATAACGTCTCTCTGCAGATATTATGATTGACATTTACAGAAATATAAAACTTCTCACAACTTCTCTCAAACATTGTTTAGTTCTGTTTGATCAGTGAGCCTTGTAAATAGGTCATGTGATTAAGAATCATTGAAACAACAGCTGATCTAGTAGGTTGAAGAAGAGTACAAAGATTTATAAGAGTATATGCTAAATCTTGTACGCTTAGACAATCAGATTGTAACCAAATTAACTGCAACCTTTGACATTTCTTCTGACCTTTTTTTTTGCCCTCATCTGATAAATAAAGGTATATTTGCATACAGTTAACGCTTATCTTTGCAAGGCGCTTGGCCAACAAAAATATGAACTCACATGTAGATCATTCTGATGCCTTATCCTTTATCTTTGATCTACCCGTGTCCTCTCCTGCCGTACCAACATCATTTATCACCGAGAAAGGAATCTAGTTCTTCAATACCTGACAAGCAAGGATAACCTTCAAGGTCTTTTTTTTTTCCTAAAAGGATGCCATTAATTTTCTAACCAGAAAGTAGTGCAACCCATTATAAGTACACCTCTCAAGGGAGTTACAGAGGAAGATAGGTGGAAAAGTTTATTGGCAAATGGAAGTACAGCAACTTGCACAGCAGGTTCTGGTCCCAGAGTGGTCCAAAGATCCACAAATCCAATTCAGAGCAGAGATAGAAAGAAGATTCCTCCTGAAAGCAAGTGTGTTCACCAAGTTACTGCCAAATGGGGGCGATATCTCAGTGATTTACGGTGCAGGGATTTCTGTGGCTACAAGTGAACTGTTGTTCATAGGGATCCTCTAACGCTTTCATCTATTGATATTGAAAACAAACTGTCTTTTCATCTGAAGTTAAAGGCGGTGAAAGGTTGTTTGTCACGGTAATGGCATTGATAAGCCAAATATCAAGTTTGCACAGGAGCAATAAGATTGCATGAGCGAATGAAAGAGAGCACTGAAAGCAGCTCCTCTTCCTCCTCAGTGAATGCAACACATGTGCTGGCTTGACCCTGAACTTCAAAAATACTTCATCAGATAACCTTCACGGAGAACACGTCAGAAAAAGAAGCCATGTGGGTAAATGAATCATATACTGTCTCCTGCATAAATAGGATTCATTCCTGACCATTATGGCACCCTGAAGTATAATAGTGAAGTTTGACAGTAGTGCTGCTAATTGCTAATAATTGTGAACTTATTATGTACATTTTTGAGGTATTAAAAGATGTTTAGTTGGACAGTGACACTCTCTTGTGGACAATGAAAATATTCTCCATTTTAATAAATACAGCCATTTTAATTTGCATGGCCAGAGCTGACTTCAGACTTTGGCTGCCACTCAAATTATTATGCTATGGATTTCATTACTAAACTCAATCATAATGCAAAAGCAAAGTACACAGATTAATATATTCAGCTCCGATGACAGTTTTATGTATGTTTGATTAAATATTGTGAGGTTTGTTTTTCTAATTTTGCATAATACACCTTTAAATTCCCAGTAAAGTGATCCAGTGCACTATTAACAACTGTAATAAACTCTTCTTTTAAAAAAGCACGTATTTATTATGATTTATCGTCACCTGCTGCCATCTGGCTGGCTGACAGATAGCCGAGATGTAATCATAGGCCGACCCATAAATCGGCCCATTGAAGGTTACTTGATATACAGAGTGAGAGGCTCGAACACGTCGATGTGGCTCGCACACTTGTGAGGATGTGAGCAAACCGTGCAACCTTGTGTGAGGTTCCCAGACATGTCAATACAAATGCACACAGGTACAGCTTAAGTCGTTGGCCGTTGAAAGTATGATTGTGATTATAATATATGTTTGTGGAAATAAAGGATGAAACACTCTCACATCCATGTTGCAGGTTGATAGGTGATGGCAGAAATACTAAAAAAAAGTGTTAATATTTCCTCATATTTGGAATTAATCAGGAAGTGTTTGGCTGTACATTTGTTTCTGTTTCTTGGTCCCTGAATCTTGTGTTTTTGTGGTCAAATTTCTCTCACACTTCAACAGTGGTGCAAAGTAATTAAGTACATTTACTCAAGTATTGTACGTAAGTGCAGCTTTGAAGTACTTTACTGCACTACATTTAGACTGCTGCACGTGAAGCTTATTCAACACGACACATTGTTATATAGTATATATGGTATGGTATATATATATATATTTATTTTTTGTATTATTATCTATTTATTTTTGCTTGAGACCTCTTACAAAGATCAGTGTGCAATTTGGGCCTCTTAACCAGTTTCCCCCTCTAAACTTCTCACATGCTTTAATGTAAATGATTATTTTAAGTTCAAATAGGTCAAATTATCCAAAGTTGTACAAAAAAGCAAAGATTAGAGAAAAGTGCAAAAAGAAATATGAAAAAAGATTTGTGTAGCAGAACTTTTCTTCTTACAGTCCCTCAGATTTATCTGGTGACCCTTTGGAGGGGCCCGACCCTTAGGTTGGTCTGTTGGTAGGTAGGTCCTACTTCTCATACAAAATAAAAGCTAATTAAAATTTAATCACCTGGAAAATTCATCGTCACAGAACTGAAAACAGGACTGTTTTCTGAGCTCACACAAAGTTGACTTTTTGGAGATAAGTAGTTCTCATAGGACAGCGACAAACGTGTGATCTTATAGAATATGGTGCATTGCTGTAGATTAAACTACCCAATATATATAGTTTAAAATTACTCAACCTTAAAAACAGCAGCAAAATGCAACATGCACATTCATGCACCAGTAATATCAATTCCAAAAAACTATACAAGTATATACAGTAATTGCAAAACATTTTCTGAATAATGAGTGCTTTTATTTTTGATACTTGCTGGGGGAAAAAATGCATTTATCACTTCAGTAAAACATCTGAATTCTTCTTCCCCCTCTGGAAATTTTTCTTGGACCAAGTGGTTGTGAATCGACCTTAAATCAGCCTTTTTTCTAATGCAGTTTTGAACGGTAGGAGCACACTCAGATCACATGACTTTAAAAAGCAAAAGCAAAGCACGAGCGCACACGCGCGCGCGCACACTATAATACAATCCCTGTTTTCTGTAAGTATTTGAAGCTGAAATCTAAAACGAGCATCTTTCCTGCAGCAGCTCTTCCCCTTTAACTCCTCAACTGTCGTCGCAGCACGATGACTCTCATATTGTGCGACGAGACGTTCAAGCACCGGCTCGTCTCATCTCCGCCGCTATTAAACAGTCCATCGTGCAGGAAAACAGAAAACAAACCCCGTGTGTTTATTCACCAGACTCATGTTTATAATGTGATGCCATGCTCCAGTCGTCTGAGAACCGAAGCCCAGCTTGGAAGACGTCCTAGTGTTGCATGTAAGATCTGCACGATCACTTGTTTTTAGATATGCATGAAGGCTCTTTTTTTAATAAGATACTGTATGCTAGCTATGCATGAGTCATTAAAATTTAAAAGATAGCTTCATGCTCAGACTTTGCAATGAACCTGTCTTTTATAATGTATGTATATTTATTGTTTTCTATTCAATGTGCATGCACAGGCCTGCAGAAATGTGTGCATGTGCATTTTTAAACATGCATCAGAAACATGCAATAACAGTGTCATTTCCTCCCAGGACCTTGTTGCATTGGAAGGAGAAAACCTTGTTACCTGGACTCCGCTGCAGACAGACTCTACCAGCAGCCACATCTCACTCCTGGGCTCCTGCAAGAGCCACTTTTTGCTCCACACCCAAATGATGCTGACTGCCTCCACAGAAGCAGCACTCACAGAGGACTCCACCTATAACTCCTGTGCACCGTGCTGGGCTCCAGTAGCCCACCCATGCCTGTGATCCCCATCCCACGGCGGGTGCGCAGCTTCCATGGCCCCCACACCACCTGCATGCACTCGGCCTGTGGGTCGACGCACGCTTCCAAGCTAGTGCGCACCAAGTACAATAACTTTGACCTCTACCTGCGCTCGCGCTGCATGTACAGCTTCCTCCGTTTCCTCCTCTACTTTGGCTGCAGCCTGCTGACCTCCCTGCTGTGGGTGGCGCTCTCTGCCCTCTTCTTCCTGCAGTACGTCAGCGTGCGCGTGCTCTTGCGGCTGCAGTACAAGCTGTCCGTCATCCTGCTGCTGTTAGGGCACAGGCGCCTGGACTTTGGGGTGCTGAATGACCTGATCATCTACAGCATGCAGATCACCATGTTTCTGGTGGGGGGGCTCGGCTGGTGCTTCATGGTGTTCGTGGACATGTAGCTGCGATGTGAGCAGCGTGGGATTGTGTATGATGTGGATGCTTCACACTGTAACTGCAGCATTGTGTGTCGTAATGGGACAACATGCACTGCGCACTGCATCGCTCTGGGCTCTAGTCAAAAAGACACTTTTGACGTCAACCCAAAATCTTATTGGTTTAGTTTCAAATATGATAGAACCCAGTAAGAATCTGTGTAACATCTGTGTGTAAAGTCCTTTAAATATTTGGTCCTGTGTCACTCAGAGAGAAGCCACCTGGTCGCTGAATATTAAAAACAATGCATGAAGTCAGTCAGAACACGAGAGTCGAGACTTGAGTCATCAGGACTCTACATTTGTAAACCATTTTCACAGATTTTAAAAGGGCGTCTTGACTAGAAACTCATCTGTTTACAATAATGGAAAATGTGAATGTCAAAGTCAATGTTGCATGGAAAAGTGACCTAACACATGACTGATGTGCATCATGGCTGTTGTGATGCAAGACAGTCATTTGTGCCAAAACACGAGTTGGGCTCCAAAAGTGTTCCATGGTTCCCAGGTTGAGATTATTTCGATAATGTCGTGTGTGAACACAGTTTCATGTAAACATACATGTGCCACAGAAATGAAGCTGATATACAGTAACTTATGATGGATAAAGTGACCAAAAACAAGTTGTCAGCAGTGTGTGTGTGTGTGTGTAACGTGCTTTCGTGGGGCAGAATAGGAGAAACTGACTAAACTGTATAATTGACAAACATCAACTTTTTTTTGTAAAAGTTATTAAATACATTTTCTGTCGATGAAACGTATTCCCCTTTAAAGTGCGAGTGAATGTGTCGACTGTGTTGTGCAACGCCCACGATGGCATGCCTCGGGCCGTGTCATAAGAGTGTGTGACAGTTCAAATTGAGAACGTCTTTGGGTCAAGTGTTCCATCAGTCGTGAGCTGCTCTGACAGACTTCTCTGTTTAGCTTCCTCTAGCACACAAGCGCCAGCCACAACTACACCCCACCGTTTCTGCCAAGCATAACAATAGAAATGGCTGTGTCCCAATCACCTTATATAGCCTCATTTTCACATGGCATGAAGTGTGCTTACAGGATCTAACCAGGGCCAGTGGTGGAATGTAACTACAGTTAATCAAATACTTGAGTATCTCCATTTCATGCCCCTTTCTGCTTCAACTCCGCTACATTTATCTGACAGCTTTAGTTACTTGTACATTTCCATATAATATGCTGAAACAATTAGCTGATTGGCAAAATTAATTATAACTATTTTGATCATGTTTCATGTAAACACTTTTCATGGTTCCAGCTTCTCAAATGTGCTGCTTTTTCCTTTTAGTTATTTTAATAATTTTGAGTTTTAGACTTGTTTGGACAAAACACGCATTGTGAATTTGACACTTTGTTCTCTGGGTTATTGTCACAACATTTCTTACTATTTCAAGATTTTTTTAATCAATCAGTTAATGAAGAAAATAATCAGCCAACGAATCCGTAATGAAAATAATCACTAGTTGCAGTTCGATACACAAGAGTTCACCTCAACCAACTAAACCAGCAAAATCCTGCTTTTACGTTAATACACTAGTCATATTAATCTAATGATATATGATAGTAAAACTCACTTTTTTTTGCAGTGAGCACTTTTAAGTACATTTTTCGAGATTATACTTACATACTTCGACACAACATTTTCAATGCAGGACTTTTACTTGCAAAGGAGTATTTTTACAGTGTGGTATTAATACTTTTACTTAAGGATCTGACTACTTCCTCCACCACTGACGAGGGCACTACAGGTCGAAGCAGAAATAAAATAAGCTTTTTATAATTGTGAGGATTCTGCATATTTGCTGTCATGTACATGCTTAGACTTCCATGTTTTTTGTTCAGTGCAGGAAACCAAGCAAAACAGGCTGAAAACTCCCGGATGCCTGCTTTAGATATGAACTTTCAACACAGTAGCTGTTGGCCCGACTGAAACATGCTTGAGACTGGTATGGCCTCAGGCTGTAAATGGATAATCATGGGGCAACAATAAGCTTTTGTTCTGGGGATCAACACATCATATGCCTTGTACTCTGAGCCTGGCCCAGTTACAGCAGAGGAGAACTAGAGAACATGGATTGTCTTGTGATGCCAATATAGTGCAATAGGTAGGCTTGATGATTAAGTCACGGTGTACTTGTTTTCATTTCTTCTTTTTGTTTGAAAAACTGAAGTTGTCTGCTTAGTCTGAATGACTTGCCATTTTTTTTTGTGTGCATCCTGTTCATTGATCAACATTGACACCTCTTCTGTGTTTTATTAACTTCTTCCAGTTCAGATCTTGAACCCTTGGATTCCACGTTCATGAAAAATATAAAACACAAAAGACAAATCATTAACCTGTGCATAAAATTTTAAAATTGAGCGTATGTGAAATTACTCAGAATTAATTAGAGTAATCTCGCAGAACTTCCCGTAATGAAAACTAATCTGCTGTGTTGTGATCTGCCCTTTTATTAGGCTACAGTTTTACTAGTGTAGCTGAACAATGAGCCATAATGAAGCATCTTTAATTTCCTCGTAAACATTAATGAGAGAGTAATTGCACTAATGGCATAGACCTAAGTACAATGAGATCATTATAAACTCACCACTGAGTACCACAGACACATGATAGTCCCTATAGGAATATCATAGTAGTACCATATGCTTTAAATACTAAGAGGTACAATAAGAGCACTGTAAACTTTATTAAATGTCATCAACCCCCTGTAAGCTTATACAGAAACATCACAGGACTAACAGGGTGATTCCTGATCATGGTACAGATAAATACACTTTATTTGAAGTTTGAAGGAACTTAGAAGGAATTTCACACAATAAGATGGCAGAGGTTACAAATAAGAAATAATATGTGAAGAGATAAACAGCAATGCTGGATATAATGAAGAGCAAATCAGGATATGGCCTACATGGATAAAATACATTTATTAAATCGATTTACAGTGTAAAAAAAAAAAGGTCATTGTACTTTACATATCTTTTTACTTATTATTTATCTGCTGGCTGTGCTTGCTTTTCCGAAAAGATTTTACTTGCATTACAGTAAAAAAAGAATAAAGTATGGTGGTTTGCCATACTTTAACCTGGGCCATGCACAACAGTGATTCCCAAACTGGGGGTCAGGACCTCTCCATAAGGTCACAGGATAAATTTGAGGTGTCACAAGATGATTGAGGAAACATTTCTGCAACATGAAAGTATGATATTTCTCTTTTCTTTTTACCTCTTTACATGAGTGTTTGACCTCTTCAGGCCTCTAAAAAGTTAATCTTTGCTTAAAGAGCTGACAGTACATTTGAATATGTAAGCTTTGATGAGAGGTTGGGCTTAACTTTGTTTTAGTCACAAGCCACTGACTCATAATATTAAAATTAAAAAAGTTTATTTTTCCTTTTCTTGTTTGCATGTCATAAAAAGAAAAAAAATCAAGTAAACCTAAAACATTTATTTTATTTCTCTATAAATATTTAAATTTACTTTTTGACTCAACTAAAATTGAATATTTTCCATCACTGATGGATTTTACACCGCTGGGTTCATATACTGTAGGTATAGCTATGAGTAAGAATGAGTATGTTAATGTACTGTGGGCTGTGGTGGAAGAAGTAAAAGTAACAATACTACAGTGAAGAAATATCTCAGCACTTAAGTACTTAAAGTACAAACGGTAAAGTACTAATTATGCAGAGTGGCCCCTTTCAGAATAAATTTTCAGGGCAAATTTATACCTACTATACCCACTTTATGTAAATGTACTTCTGGGCAGGTTGTGATTTATAGCAAGGGATCACTATAATATATGTATATCTATATAATATATATATATATATATATATGTTGTATTATTAATCTGAATCTGTAAAGTAACTAAAGTTATCACATAAATGCAGAGGAGCAAAAGTACACTACTTGCCTGTGATACCTAGTGGCGTGGAAGCATGAAGTAGCAAGAAATGCAAATACTCAAGCAAACTACTCTAAAAGTACTTGACTATATGTACTTGTGATTATATTTTATATCATTAATCTGTATCTGCAAAGTAATCAAAGTTATCACATAAATGCAGAGGAGTAAAAGTACAATACTTGCCTGTGACACGTAGTGGAGTGGAAGCATAAAGCAGCAGAAAATGCAAATACTCATGTAAAGTACAAGCACTCAAAAGTACTTGAGCACATGTACTTGTGATTAAGTTTTGTATTATTAATTTGAATCTGCAAAGTAACAAAAGTTACATAAATGCAGTGAAGTAAAAGGCAACTTTACTAGTAAAGTAAAAGGTACCCCAAAAGTACTTGAGTACATGCATTTAGTTACTTTCCACCAGTGACTGTGGGTGATTGGAAATGTGGGAAAAGTGAGGTAGAATGAAGGTCGATGTTGAATAGAGAAAAAAAAATATAAACTAAATGTCGATGCAGGGTATTGAAGATATTTCAAACCTAAAGTTGCATCGTGTGCAGATTGAAAGATGTGAAATGTGCTGCCTCTCCGGAGCCCTGTGGACCCTGCAGCAGTGATTTAGTGGGAGCTCACATTGTTTGCCTGCAGTAAAGAAAAGTTGACTTGAGGTCACACCGCCAGCAGTTGGCGCTTATAATTTAGCAGAGCAGCACACATGCGCATCATGTAGCCTGTTCTGTCAGCACGTAAAGGACACGTGAGGTAACCGCACATGGAAATCTTAGTTAGGAGCACAACAGTCGCCCCTGTCGCACTCAAACCTCCAAATGTGCACACGTATGTTTGATCTCCATCACATACATGTCTCGGATTGTTTGCAGCACATTGCAGGTTTTGCAGCAGTCTGCACCTTTAAGCGTGCAGAGTGCAGCGGGTTCATGTGTCCGTGAAGGCAGCACGACATGACCGCACAGTGCCGAGCGTGTCCGCCACAGTGGGACAGTGTACCTACAGCAAAACCTGGCCAGGTTTCCCCCCCCCACCTATGAAAAAAAAAAAATTGTCTGCGTCTTTAAAAAGCAACTCTTCACGGAGCCGTGCATGATGTCAGGCTGCTTTCAGTCCGTCTGCCGTTCATGTGAGCCGCGTTCACTTCCTGCACAGGGACAGAGGAGAGAGAGTGGGATATAGAGAGATGGCCAAGATAGGACCAGAGAGATAGAGAGACACAGCGGGACAACCTGGGCCTGTCTTTTATTTCTAACAAACTTTCTAGGTGATCCGGAGACATCTGCGCCAGCTGACAGCCGCAGTTTATGGAACAGCGACATATCTGGTAAATATACCCCCCTGTGTTTTTGCGCATTTGGTTTGCATGACGCATAGGTTTTTTTTTTTCTTTATCATGCATTATTCCCCTCGTTTCTATAAGCAGCTGCACACCCCGACTTTGTGCTCACGCCAGACTTTATCGTGTTAAAACCAGCAGCTGAACTAAGTTGAGCTCAAAACTTTCAACTAAATGGCACCAAATGTGGAGATTTTTTTTTTCTGGATGAGGGCTGTTTTACGCACGCGGCACTGGAAGAATTTCAATCAGACGTGATCGTATTTCATCATCAGGATTTTGGATCATATTTGATCATCATAATCTGAAACACACGTGATCGTAGTTTTCTCACTTTTAAACGCAGTAACCACAGGGAATAGTGTTGCCATCAGTTTCAACTGTACCGGTGGAGAAAGTGGCCTGATATTATCTCTTGCGTCACCGTGAAGTCTATATGAAAAAAACCCCTCCACCCATAATGCATCTATTGTTGTGCTATATATGTTGCAGGGAGTATTTTAATGTTTTACACAAATCAGTTGGAGAAAAAAAAAAACAAATCTCCACCCATAATGCATCAATTGTAATGTTATATGTTGCAAGGAGTATTTTTACACAAATCAATTGAAGAAAAAAAAAAGTGAGTATAATCTGAATCATAATATTCTCTTTGCACTGTCTTTTAAAATCTAAAAACAAGACATGAAACTAAACTGCCGATAATTATTTGCAAAATTACATGACACAGGCCATAAAATTTAAAGGTTGCGAGGGTTGTGAAAGTGGATTAGAATAAAAGTAAAAGTTGAAAATATTTGTGCACTTTGCTGTTGTGTCACTCGTGGCCCCGTTTACCTTACCTGAACCCTGCAGGAGCCACTATACATACAAACCCACCCCCTCCTCCTCCCCCTCCTGTGTGTACATGGGTGCAGTGTGTGGCGAGCCGGCATGTAGCTTGTGGCAATTTTCTTCATTTCCTGTCACTTTCCTTCCCTCTCACATGTTCTTGTTCTTATTCTCTGGTCCGCCGTCAAGCCCTGTGTGTGTGTGTGTGTTTTTGTCTCGAGATGACTGTGACAAAAAGAACAAAAAATTCCCAAATATTTGCAAGTTGGTCTTATCTTAAAACAACCCAGCGTGTAGCTTAAAGTATATCTAGCAGGTGCCGCGCAGGTCAAAGGTTAAAACGACAGCTTAAAGCTTAGAGCCATACGAACCATTTAAGCGGTGTAGTGTGTTTAAAAGCATGTCTCTTATTGTTTTACAGTTTTGTGTCCATCTGTTTATGCTTCTCTTATGTAAAATATACCATGAGAAGAGGGGGTAACTTGTACTTCCCTTCTGAATAACTAAATCAGTATGTGCACAGGTGTACCTGCCAGCCCTGAAGGCAACATAAAGACAGCTTTTATCAAAGTGCTTTATGATATTCCTCCCCCCCGATACGTGGAAATCAGTTCGGAGTAATGTGCCGTTCTGCTGCCAAGTTTCTATCTTCAGAGTTTAACACAACATACATGGAAAATGTGGGACTTTTTTTTTTTCTCTTTCTCTTTAAACGGAGGCCTTCCAACACCACTCGTCTTTGACTTGGACGTCTGCCAACGGGTTGTGATGGCTCTCAACAGCTGTATTTGTCTGTGTGTGCGTGTTTGCGTGTGTCGGGGTGTGTGTGTTAGCGTGTGTGTGTTAGCGTGTGCTCTCGCTGTGTCCCGGGATGCCCTTCCTCCATAGGCCTCACACTATACAGCATTCCACAAGGGGGCCCGGGGCTGTGTGCAAGTGGGGAGTGTCAAGGAGAGAGAACGACAACACGGCTTCAAATGCAACTGATGCGGATACTGTCAGAAAGAGGGTGAAAATGCAAAGGCGGAGAGATTCTTGCCTCATTGTTGGTCTTGCCTCATGTCTTGTTAGACCCATAAATGAACAAGAGTTGATGTTGTCTCAACACTTTGGAAAAAAAAAAAAGCATCTTCAGGTTACAACATCTATAAAATTCCTCTAGAGCTTTGTAAGAGATAGATGGTAGAAGTGAAAATACATGCTACTGATATTACCAGCCGAACCGGAGATTTGCTACTTTGCTTTAATAAAAAGATATTTATTTATCGAAATTACATTTAAAACCTTTCTTTTCGTCCCCGCTTGCTTTTTGTGTGTGCGCCCTCGGGCTTTGGTGCACTTTTCTTTGTACTGTATATGCGTGTATACTCAAGTGGGGAGTGTGTTTACGTGCATGATTTTCCTTTCCTGAGACAGTAATGAGTCATTGCTGATGGTATGCGATACCAGTCATACATCATATTCTCATACATTAGTCTTGTGTTTTCTTCGTAGCGCTGAGCCTGTTCTAGTTAAACCCCGATGGATAAAAAAAAAAAAAAAAATCTGCTGCTGGTGTGTTCAGGCTTGTTGGATGCTGTTAATGGAAATGAAATTCGAACAGTTAACTGTGAAGAAATGTCCTTCTACTTAATGTTAAGCCAGAGAGCTCCAGCACAGCTATTCATCAAGAAATCACAGCTGTTGGAGATGTAAATGATATATTTTATTTGAAGCTGATTCTAATTTTATCCGCATTTTCTGGACAGATCAGTTGGTCTGAACTGCAGCACACAGTTGTTTCTAATTGACTGTGTAGGTGTCAAGGTGGTTTGGTGGTGGCGGCAATTAAAATCCGCTTGCAAATTATACTTAACCGTTTCCAGGTCTGTGTGGCATCAATTCTGTTTGGCCGGCGTGCAAGTATTTTGTCATGTAGTTTTTCCTCTTGTGGCATTTTTTTGCACAACACTTCAGCTGTTTAACGGAGATCCTGAAGGAAAATAAAATAGCTTGGTTCTCTTTGTCGGCCTGTTAGTATGAGAGGAGTTCAGAGAGTCTGTAAACCAAATCCAAAAGGCTTGAAAGATACAAACACGACTTAGTTACCTGTGAAGGGTTTCGATTCTCTGAATAGGTTTTAAGGGGATATAAATTCTCAAATCCTAAAATTCACATGAATAGCAAACAAAGCTTGGAGGCCCCGGTGACCTCACCTTGGCCACATATTTTCTTATTAAAGCCAAAATTAAGTCTGCAGTCACATCAAATCAGGCTGCTACATGACTGAAATATACGTAATTTACTTAGATAAACTAAATTACCACCAAATGACTGATGTTCCACTTGTCTGTCTTCTAACTAATGCACAGTAGCTACTCGGTTTCCCACCTCAGTCAATGGTTACCAGAAGATATGTATTTCCCATACTGTGTCTCATCGTCTAAGAGTTAAGTTTGAACATTATACACACAATATGTATGGTGGAGTTATTGCATACAGTTTACATTTGGGTGTAGGTAAGAGTATAAATAGTGGCATGATATGTGTGTATTTACGTTCCTATAGCCACACCTTAGTTTGAGAAAGAAGTGTTGCATTTGTGGCCGCGTTACAATTGTGCCGGTTCTCCCATGAAACCACTGTCTGAGCCTCAGCAATGTCTGCTTTCTCTGTGAAGTTTGAGCTACTACACGTGTAGGCTAACTGAGAGTATTACTGGTTACTGTGAATGTGGATTGTGATATGGAGTATTTCTACAGTTGGCTATGTTTTGTCGCTATTGAACTTTACGACCAGATGTATGGTGTTGATTCTGCAGAGGCCAAATGCCCTATCTCACATGTGAAAAATAATTTGTGTATGCGCTCCATGATTCAGATCTGCTCTAAACTTTAATGGGCTCTTCCTCGGCCCATGCTTCACTCTTCCACCAAGTTTCATGAAAAGCGGGCCAGTAGTTTTTCCATAATCAAGCTGACAAATTGCATTGAAAACATAAAATGTTCGGTCCGGAGGAGGGAAATTAATCCAACAAGGCAGATTAGCTGTTCAAGTTGTCATTTGATGATATATATGTGTAATTTGGCACCAGAAGATGTTTTTCTGGTATGACACTAGTAGTTTTTGGTGTGGAAGGTGATTGCCAAAGCCACGAAAGAGGGTTGGGCAGTTCCTCAAAATCATTGCTCATGTAACATGTAATACTGTAATTTCTTTCTTGGAATTTGCTACCAGCTTTCGTCAGTGCCTCGTACCTTCAGCCTCACTCGAGGAAAACGCAGATTTGAGGATGAGATAAAAATGTAGGAAAATATGTGTGGCTTTAAAATTAATGCCTTATTCCCCCAGTGGCTCATAGTCCACACAGACGTAATAATGTGGCCGTGCATCTAAGTTTCTGAGACCGTAAATTGTCATTTATCGCACACAAGCACACAAGTACAGTTAATACATGTACATGCTGAAATGCAGGAAAGTGGGAAAATAATGAGGGAGCAAATGAGAGAAAGAGAGGATCAGCAAAAGCCATTAGGAATCTCGAAATGTAACTGATTTGGGCTGCTTTGGCTTGCTACGTGCTTTTCAGGAAGCCTTCCAAGAATTTAGACAATGAACAGTAAACATGGCATGTTCCTCAGAACAATTCCACATTAGATCTCAAAGATCACGTGTCTCTTTTTTTCTCAGAATCGACAGCCCCCACAGCGCAGTACATTGCAGATAACTGTAGCAGCTAAATTTCATGTTCCCTGTGTATGTACTGTACTTACACTTGACAAGGAGCTCTCACAAACTGGCAAATGTGCAGAATCTCTCTCTCTCCCCCTCCCTCCCTCTCTTTCTCTCTCTCTCTCTCTCTATCTCACTCTGTCTCAGAGAGATTTCTGGTAAGTGACATGTTTGGCCGTTGGCATAATGCCTAGCAAGATCACATGGCATGAATGTCGTGCCTGTGTTTGTGCGAGTGTGTGTGTTAGTGTGTGATTGTGTATGTCTGTGCATTTGTGCTTGAGCAGAAAAAAAGAAAAGAAAGGGAGCCTGTGCACATTTGATTGTTCCAAGTATTTTCAGCATGAATAGGAGCATGTAGCCATAGCAGAGAATTACAGAGGGCTGAGAAGTATGACGAGGACGTGTTTCTGATACAGTCATGAGATCGCATTCTTAAAGTGGATGGAAAATTAGATTTTGCTCAATAATGCTTCATAGTCGACTCTGTTTTGCCTCATTTGATGGTATTTGTGGCATCAGCACATTAAAAATTCATGAAGGTTATGTCGCCTTATAGTGAGCTTATTTCACTTGTTAATGTATTATGTATTATGAAGCAATTGTGAAAGGCTTAAGGGACTTCCAAGTCGTTCATACTTGTGTAATCACTATTCATATTACCTGTCACTTATTTTCCAGTTCAGGGAACCTTACTTGAACTCTCTTTGCGTATTGAAGTTACAGTACAGCAAAGCTCACGAACCTCAGTTGAACTCCTTTTGTGTACTTAATTCACAGCACGTCAAGGTTCACGACCATAAGGTCACTGCCATTCACTTAAATATCTATAGAGAAGAATGTGTGGGCTTAAATCAACTATTCAGTCGCCCTTTTCTTTGCAAAGGCTTTACTGTAACTGAAGACAGTAGCCTGAGTGGGTTTAGAACAATTTTCTCAGATCCTTAGAGTTTCGGTGAGGGGACATTAGATTTACTGTGAAAGTCAAACCTATAATTCGGGGGATGACGCACACAGACATGCACAAACACACACACACACACATTCACAAACACATAAATAAACCCCACAGAATCATGCAGATACACACACACACACACACACTCAGAAGTGGAGAGAGAGAGAGAGAGAGAGAGCACTGTGGATGGCATTTATCCTTGCAGCCCACCTCAATTTTCCATGCTCTTTTGCTGTGTGCTGTAGGCCTACATAATTAAATTGCTGCAAACTTCAAGCCTCTCTCAAGACTCCTGCCAGTAAACAAAGCTCGCTAATTAGTGCATAAGGTAATAAGTGAGGAAAGCAAACAGGCTGACCCTTTTTTCTGTGGCGATGACCTGTCCTGTATGTGCTCTTCATGTCCTAGCAGCCTGGCAGAATGCTGGTAGGGGTCAGTGGAAAAAGACAGGAATCTGAGGCGGGTAGTTTTCACTACACAGCCCCCACCCCACCCCACCCCCACCATCGCCGCCACCACCACCACCCTTCCCATTTCCACAGCTAACATGCGTTTGCAATTACAGCTAAATCACAGCATTACCTACCTGATGCTTTCATTACAGCTGTGTTCCCTGCCGAAGGTGAAAGCCACTCTGACTTGAAAATTTTTTCCTGACATTTATTGGTTTGTAATATGTTTAAAAGCTAGAAATGTCATTTGTTTTCTGGTTATTCTAATGGCAACAATTAACTTTGTAATCCCCTGGTGTACTCTGTTTTTATACAGTTTCTAAATATTCAAAATAAATTGCTTTTTTGTTTTTTTTTTATTTGCCAATATTTAGATGAGTAGATTAATACCACTCTTATGTTTGTCCAATCAGTATGTAGTTTTTTTTATTTTTATTTTGGACAGAACCAGGCTAGCAGTTTCCCCTTATTTCCAGTCTTTATGCTAAGCTAAGCTAACCAACTGCAGGCTGTGGCTTCATATTTATCGTACAAATATGCAGTATTAATCTTCTCATCTAACTGTTGTTCAAGAGTTTTTTCCTAAAATGTAAAACTAGTGCTTTAAAATAAAAAATAAAAAAAGATTTTGATTGATAAAAAGCCCCTTTTTAGCTACATGAGAAACAGTTTAGGCCGCATTGCTTCATATTCAGTCCTTCAGCAATATTGGTACATATATCAGTGCTATCAATTAAAAGTAACCTGACAGGCACTTAAAGGTAATAAAAAAGTTCCTGATCTTGATTTGTGTATTTTTTTCTTCTTAATGTTGTCTCAAGGAGGACTGTTATAACTATCATACCTTTGCACAGGGTCGCGCAAGACCAAACGCTTGAAGTCACGCAAGTGTCGATTTCAATAGATCAGATCTTGGCAGCGCTATAGAAATCTGTGTCGTAAACATTCCTGTCTTATGCTTTTATGTGTGCTCATGTTGTGGAGATACCGCATGCTTTAGCTGCTGTGTGAGGGTGCTGCCTATTTCCATGTTGTTTATCCAGTTCTGGCTTGAGATAGAGATAAACAAGCGCTGTTCACATAGGTCAGCTCGGGTCCTTTCCAGCGCTTTACCGGTGGGATGAGGTTAACCAAGGTGACATGTTATTTGAGCACATGTGTGCTAGCTTAGTCTGGTGCTGACTGAAAGATTCTTAGGTCACAGTAAGTGTGTGTGGGTGTGTGTGTGTCGGGATGGGGGTCGGTTGCGGTGGGGGTGTGCGCAACTTAAAATAAATGTGTATGTACTGCTGCGCACTTGAACAAACTGTCTTTTATTTAACGCTAGACAACATTATGATTTCTACCGCATGTCATGAGACCTTCTTTTCATTGACCCACCCCGATCTTGATATCAAACAGCGTTTCGCTACCCTGCTGTTTTTTTTCTTCTTCTTCCATGCAGCAGAATGAATTAAAGCATTCTGTCTGCTCTAATTGAAAAATGTACAGTCGATGTGGGCGCCGCTCTCTCTCTCTCTCTGTATGTCTTTGTGTGGGTGTGTGGGTGTGTGTTTGTGTATGCCTGCCTGTAGACAGTGGGGCACTGATGCTGAAAGATGTGTCCTCATTTTTGCATTGCGCCGGGCTCCTCTGGCAGTTATGTTGGGCTGCTCTGATGTCACGCATGTGTCACTGCCGAACATTCAGCTCAGGAACGACAGCGCCGAGTGATCAAAATGGCATGTTTATTCTCCCCATATCTCCATATCACCCTCCCTGTACTTTTGTGTCACTTTCCTCCTGTCACTCATTCTTTTACGGTCTGCATGCGACAGAAAGCCTTGATTGTCATTATGCCCTCTGCCCGCTTTTAGGCGTGACAATCCTATCAGAGCACAAACCTCATTTCATGTGTTTTTTAAATTCCTCTCACCTTGCGTGCCCCTGTCTGATTGACACCGTTGCTGCAGCTGTTATCCACCATTTTTAATTGTTCTCAGATGAATAGTTGCTGACATAACCTGTCACACTCTTCCAACATGTGAATACCTATAGACTGTGTTGCAACAAGTGATGTGTTTCTAACAGGTAAACATGAAATGGCCCGGAGAGTTAAATAAGGGCAATGACACAAGGTAATGAAACCGTGTTTAAACACAGTTTTTTCCCAGGAGAGTTTTGTTTTTAGAAAAGGCTGGAACTTGTAAAACCATTTAGTCTGATTTATGGTGCTGTGTCTCAACAACTGCAAGCATAGGAATTTGGTTCTTACTTTCTAGCAAGTAAGTAATTTTTCAAAGGTACCACCCCCAAAAACTCTACATTACAGCACAGGTACTTTTAAATGACTTCCATTTTGGTAGGTTTTGGATTGACGAAAAAACTAATTCAGTTTGTTCGGGTTATCGTCTTGAAACTCTCCCAACGCAAATTAATCTGCTTGAGGTTTAAGTGCACAGGAGCCACCCACCAGCCAGTCGAACTGATGACGTTCCCTGCCACTCGGCTTTGACATCTAGATAGCGTTTGACCTGGATGACTAAAGATTTTCATAAACCAAGATCGCAATGCTGATACGACCGTCATACCCACTTGCCCGATGTGGAGACGAAAGATATGCAAGACATAGAAGTGAAAGAGATGAGTGGAAAAATCCATGGTAAACCCCTAAAAAATTTCTCATCAAGTACCATCCTCTAAAAACTCTGTGGAGTTTTTGACCACTCGAAGCAAAATGGATCTTCGTTTTTATGAGTGGGTCCCTGTTTAGTTTCTCGGCGGTGGCACAAATGCAGAGAGAAAACATCGCAAAGTGCCAGCTGACGTGAAAAGGAAATATTTGACTCACGTCGTGTAACATTGATATAACCTTTGTTCATTTAGAAGAAAACCCCACAGGACACCTTTAAATAGAGCTGGGACAACAGGACATTTTGAGCTATCATGACAAAACCTATTCAAAAAATCTATTCAGCAGATCAATATTCAAATACCACTCCATTCCCTCGGTCTGTACAAATATAATCTGCACATTTTCTTACCCACTTCATTCACTTGGCATCTCTTCTCTGTAGTATATGCGTGTGCAGGATGTACCACAGCTATGCTTTCATTTCATGCTGATTCATCCTATTTCCTCCATGTTTTACTCTCTCATGCACCACGAAAATCAAATCATGATTGGAACAAATGCATAGGGAGTGTCGCCACTGATACACATACGCTGGCAAACATACGGGCTTCCTGTGAAATCTAACCTAATTGTAGCCCTTGTGTGACAGTCAGTGACACTCAGCAGGCTATCTCATGGCCCCTGTTGTCCTCAGATCAAGGTCATGCTAAAGAGGATAGCAGTCAGATTTTAGGGCCCTCTGCTTTCCAAACAAAGTGCAAGCAGCCGCACAAATTCACCGAGTTTTAGCACACTTGACTATCAGATGTCTTGTGGCGGGGAGCGCTAGTACAGCAGTGACACACCTGCTTTGCAATTGTACTTGCAAGAATAAATTATCATGGTGCTCTAAAGGCAGGCATCAACTACAGCCAATTAGCTCCTTCTTAAACCAGTACACTCCCTGCCATGGCACAATCACAGTTTGGAAATGACGGAGCACACTCGAGATGCCACAAAAGCTTCTCCTGAGTGTAAACCGGCGTCTTTGTCAATGCAGAGTCACGAGGCAGGAGTACAACACCCGTACTGTGATGCCCAGGGCAAATGTGTGTTTCACATAGAGTTGACTTTTTGCTGTTATCACTCATATCTAATCATCTTCTCCATATGTGTTGAGGTTAATTATGCCTTCACCCTGATTTGACACCAAGAGTTGACACCAACTTAAGTTCAAGACTGAACTTAATTGAACTTATTACACAAAGTACTAAATGGCGAATGCATGAATCATAAATGTGTCCGACTTTTATGGTTTTATGTTTGAATGTTACCCTTTGCTAGGTAGCTACAATATAACTAGTAATTAAATCTGGCGTCTTTGTCAACGCAGAGTCACAAGGCAGGAGCACAACACCCGTACTGTGATGCCGCTGACAAATGATCACATGAAGTTCACTTTTCTGGAGATGCAGTTATCTGTTGACATACACCTAAATTTGTACCATGAAAAAAGTCATATAAATATCTCTACAGCTTGATTTATAAAGCTGCTTTCACACTGTTAAAAAACTAATAACCCTCCCCATTTTGTCAGGACAAGAATTTTCATACAGTCCCTAACAGCGCAATTAAACTCCAATTAAAGACGCCATGCGTACCAAAATTGACCCTGATATCAGTTTTCCCTCCACTGACCTTTTCTTTGCAAGTAAAGTCATGGCAATCCTTGAAAAACAGTCAAAGGTGAGAAAGAATCTGCATGGGCCCATCAAAACTGATACTCTGCTGGCAGAAGAGCAGTGCAAACCAGCATGAAATTAGGGCCCTTAGGCTCATGGAAAATGTACAGTTCTGTGTTGTATTTTGGACACCCACCAGTCACATGGCAGCTGGGAGCTGATGCCAATGTAGAGGATTTATTAGAAAGAAACTGCCCCCCCAAAAAAGAGATGGCAGTCACATGGCGGTCATGGTGCAGTATACTGTATCTTTGTGTACAGACCGAACGCTGCTGTTTTACATACACGCATTACTTCTACTGAATCATTTCTTGTGTTGTTTGGACTCTCTCTTCCCTCCTTTTCTTCCTGTGCTGCTTACGTAGTTTCCCTTCAAGCTGAAAATCGGGGGGATTTTCGGTCTTGTGTCAGTGTTTGTTCAAAGTATCTGTCTTGCGTGAGTCCTGGAAACCGAAATAACGTCACGCGTATGTGTTGCGATAAACTGGATGGACCTCCGCGGTTCTGCAATATGAGCTTGATATTACAGAAAAATCTAGCCGTCGTTCTTGTGGTGCGTTGTTTTCTCTTCCCTGTTCCTCTGTCATATAGGAGGATATTCCTTCCCTGAAAATGGCAGTCTGGGAAGCCTCTTTGGTGGAGCTGACATTTTGGAGTCAGTAATGTGGAGGTGGAATCTCTTTTGATTAGAACAAAGTGTCAGTTTGTTGATATCACTTGGCTTCGTCTGGTGCCTTGCTATGAAAAGCAAATGAAATGAAATTACAGCACACACTGAGTTACTGCCCATTCTGATCAAGTTTTGAATGGGAATATGATTGGTAGAGCCAATCAGGTCTATTTAGCCTATTAGTATTCTGATTAAATTTTTTTTTCCCAATATTTTCTGGCCTCTTTTTATTTTTGTCATCCTGGCTCCCACAGTTTGCCTCCTCATCCAGAACTCTTTTTCAGCTTTACCTTTCTCTATCACTCTCTATCCTAATTTCCTCTCTTCCTCTCTTCTCCCTGTGACCGTGCTTCGTCAACTTCTCTCTTGTTCTTTTCTATTTGCATCTTTCACACACACTCCCTCTCTCTGTCCTCTCTCCTTTTGTTCGTCTATCTCCTCTGCTCCACTCCTCCTTTTCGCCTCTCTCCGTTTAATCGCCCTCCCCTGTCTCTGTCTCTTCAACTGTACGCCCCAAAAGTCATCATGTTTGTTCAAGGGTATGTGGGTTGATGTGTTTGTGCGTATGGGTGTATGCAGCCATCCTGATGTCCTAGTCACCAGAGTTTGGTGTGATGTAGTAGCCGCTGCTAGTGTTTGTTTGTTTACCTCCCACAGCCACTTGGAGTTCATTAGCGATGCCTTTGCCTGAGGAGGATCACTCGCACACACACGAACGCACATGCACACACACACACAAACATGCTCTGTCTTTCCCACTGTCTGCTTTTTTTTCTCATGCACACCAACCGCAATGACAAGCTGGACTGACTGGTTATAGTTTTCTGTCACAACTTCATGTTCAATAATGTCCACAATCACTGTGAATTGTCAGAGTTTTATGCGCAATAATCGGTGATGGTCGTTAATTTGCTGCAGTGCTGTCTTCCTCCACAAAGCTGCTGCACATTTACATATGTTTGTGGATATGTGTGTGCATGTAAGCCTCGTCCCCGCACTGGAAAACGGACGGATGGATGTCATTGTTCATTTTGCACACATGGAAATTGAGCCTTTGACTGTTTGATTTTAGGGAATAAATGGAAATAAATGCTAAGTAGCAGCAGGCAATAACATAGTATGTGATGGGGCAATAAACCGAATTTATGAAATGACTGAATTTATGAATCTCTTCCCAATCCGAGTCTCAAACTGCAAATTTAATTTTCGGAATCACATATAATCAAATTGGAAATGGCTGCAAAAATCGGCAGAGCTGTCACTGTTTCAAAAAATCAAGTTAGAACAATTGAGAGCTGAATCGTCATTTGTTTGAATAAATTTGAACACTGCCCTCGTAGTGTAGTCTGAACTGTCTTGTGGAATTGAGTTAACTTACAGTGCGTCCGGAAACAAGATACAGCTAATTTGGTAACATGTAGATAAGCTGATTCATTTTGAGTCTGATATCTTCTTCTATCTCTGTTTTTGGTCTCTACCAACTCCTGAGAAAAATATCTGGCTCTTTAGCTGCTGAATGTTCACCAACTAGCCGTTAACTTCATCTGTCTACTTTTTGGTTTTGGTTACAGGGGATTTATCAAATATTTTTTGCAGAAAATAGCCGCCCGCTGTGGCCAAAACAATGTGCTAAAAGAAGCTATAAAACTCTGTACAGCTGAGGGGAACCACAGTCATGCATAATTCTCTGTGGTCATAGTCATTTCATCCATCGTTATTGTCAAAATATTGATTATAGCTGCTTTAAGTGATAACCTAAAAGACGACTGTCTAATTCATTGTTATCGTAATGATCCATATAATCAATCAGCTTCAGTCCAAAAGTTCAGAAAACTCGTTAAATGGCCATACTGTGTTAATCAGGACAAATGAATCAGAAGTGAGGCAGAGCAAAAATGCTTGTTGTTACATTTAATATCTAACTAATTGTGACAAATTATTATGACACAGGTTTTAGGTCAACATCCATCCTTATGACTTTATTTTCACCTTATCATTTTTATATTGCCACAGGCGGCGTTAGTTAAACCTGAAATTCAGTCTTTCTTTTTTTTTCTCTTAGTCAGACCGCGAGTTACATTATTGGTGCATATTGAGTGAATACAAGTGGAAAGATACCAGACAATATTCAGCCCACAACAAATCATTTCATAGTTGTCTGTTTGTTACATAACTGTATGAATCATGGGGAGATTTTTTTTTTTTTTATAAAGAAAAGATGATTTTGATCCTGACTATGTGCAGACAACTTCACCCAGCGGGGTCTATACACAGAGAATGATGTTGCATTATAAGCAGTGATAAGCAGCCTCTCTCGCTCTCTCTCTCTCTCGACATCCCATAATGATGCTCAGACAGACTCAGGCAGACACTCACTCGGTCCCCGATTGGTAGAACTGTTGCCAGGGAGCGTTTCTGTCTCAACGTGGATAGAATCTGTTGTCTGGTACACTTTAGACATGAGAACAACTGCAGGATCTGAATATTTATAACGAGGGGACTGTTCATATTGAGATTGTATAGAGGGAACATAAGCAAGTCGGGGAGGAGCTGCTCCTATTCAGCTCACTTCAAAATTTTCTTTTTAGTTTGCTTTTTTTCGTGCACTGCTGTACTTTAATTGGGATGTTAATTAATATTATCACTCATTTAATTATCTTCATATATGTTGAGGTTAATTAAGTTTTGTTGTCTGCACCTTGCGTGAAAGTTGACACCAACTTAAGTTCAAGATTGAACTTAATTGAACTTATTACACAAAGTACTAAACGGCGAATGCACGAATCATAAATGTGTATGACTTTTATGGTTTTATGTTTGAATGTTACCCTTTGCTAGGTAGCTACAGTATAACTAGTAATTAAATCTGTGTGTATGTGTGTGTGTGTGTGCCATCTGGCGAATCGTCTCATTTCTTCATATTATTCAAATATGCCTGGACCTGCTGCTACAGTTAATAACACTGTGCGTAGGTATGAATCCTTGATTAAAATGGATGTAACACATTCCAACAAAGCAGACAACAGCAATCAGAACAGCATTCAAATCTCATATATCAGCTCACAAACTATGCACGTACACACACACACACACACACACACACACACACACACACACACGTCTGACATACAGTGCCAAAAGTCACAGCCGGGTATATAACGATGATTATAAAAACACGCCTTGGTATGCGAGAAACTTTGACGTGGAAATGCAAACACACACAGAAGGGAATGAGGACACAAGCAGCAGAGACACACACACACACAGACACACACACATATAATCACTCGTTAGGCAAACAAGTTGAGGGAGTTCAAGCCTTATACTTTTTTATCGGGGATGTGCAAAGTCTATATTTAATGCAGGCGGGAGGAGGCTGCAATTTCCGTGTGAATGTTTATGTGCTTTTAAATGCGTGTGAATGTGTGTGTGTGTGTGCGCGCTTAACCCTCATAATGTACATGTGCATGCATGTTTTATATTCATTCGTGCATACATTTACATGCGGCACTGTGTCTGTGTATATGTGCAGTGTGGCACACCGCCGTCCTGTCTGCCTGACTCAACATATTCTCCGTTCACTCTCCTTTGCTCTTTTTCTCCCCCTCCCTCTTCCTCTTTTCCCTCACTCCCCCCTCCCCTTCACCTCCTCCTCCCCCTGTCCCCCTCCCCTCTCGCTCTTCTGCCCGGCTGGCACGTACATGCATGTCTGTAGACTCTGTACTGTGCTTGCTGCCGTGGCACGCGCCAACCTCACTGCAATGCAGCCCTGTGTGCATTAATTGGCAGAGAGACAGTGGGTATGTGGTATGCAGGGCGGGAAGGATAGAGAAAAGGGAGAGGAGAGAAGTAAGAGGCGATGTAAGGACACAATAGTCACAATAACAGACAGACGGACCGATGGACAAGCAGTGTGGCAGGTTCACAGAGGCACAGACGGACAAGCAAACAGAGTGTTTATTGCTGAGTGTGCACGGGGAGATTACCTGACTGTGTGTTGGCGTGTGTGTAAAAGAACAGGGGGAGTGTGTATATGTCTGTTTGCATTAGTGTGTTTGCGGATTTGTGTCTCCTGTGTTTGACTGTGCTCTTTGTGTGTGCTCACTCATGTGTGCCTATATGTGCCGTGCAGATATCACACTGCTGGGGCAAAGCTCTCTAAACCAAAGTCTGACTCACTGTATTCAACGCTTTGTGATATCCTCCCTTTCATATTTCCGCTGTGACTGAAGAGTAAAAGTTTGCTCAGTTTAGCACAACTTTCTCCACTTGAGGTTTCTTCGGCAAAAAAAAATTGAAGCACAAATGTGTCTGGATACATTCGCTCAGATATAAAAATGATCTGCATCAGCTTTTTTTTTTTTTTTTTTTTTTAACAGATCGTGTGTTGTGAGGTTTTCTGTCTCCATCTCGCTTCCACCAAAATGCAGCTCAGAGGTCAGAGAGCTTCCTCCATTGTGTTTTTGTTTGTGCGAGCGCGCATACTGTAAAAATGCATTTACTCATCTGTCATAGCAATTTTGCATTCTTATCCTCCCACACACATCTTTCTGGAAGTTATCCTCTCTGTTGAGCTGTTGTCTTTTATCTTTCTTTGCCTGTCGCACGCTGTGACATCTGGCTCCTGTCCTCCCTCGTCCGCCTCAAGCAACATTTAGGGAGGCCTTCCATGTGCTGGTCAAAAAACAGAAAACACAGAAATGTCACCTGAATAAGCTGAGCCACCACAGCGGAGGCGTACATTAATCATTTAATTTATCAATTCATGCAGAAAATACAAAATCGTCTTGCGTGAAGACAGAACTTCTCTCCGCTCGTGTGTAGGTGTTTGGCAGAGAGGTCCTTGCATGATTCAGAGAAAATACACAACACTTGCACAAAAAGTAAAACCTCTTTTTTTAACTATTGTCTTCCACAGATTGTAAGAAAATGGGGAATACCTTGAAATGACAGTGTTTTTGAGTGACCTTTTTAATTCTACAATTGGAAGGATTAGAGGATTACTGCATCGTGTATATTAGTGCTTCCAGTTTAGTAAAGCTTTGCTTTACCAAGATGTGACGCATTCTCTCCAGACTTGCGTCAAACAGGGATTTCAGAAGTTTCACTATTTGATGTTCTAATTAATTAATGGTGGCTATGACTTCTCTAAGCTTTTCTCATTTCTCTTTTGTCTTAGTCATCCCCCCCCTTTCTGGTCAACCATATAGGCATCTGTGTCCAGGGGCAAGTGGCAGAAGTTGCTTCAACCTAATTGTCTTTCTCTACTCGTACTGTCCTCAAATGACTTTCTCTCTGTCTCAACTCTCCCCCCCCCCTCCCTCCTCTGCTTCTCGCTAGCTCTGCCCAGTCTCTGTCTCCGTCTGTAACTGTAGCCTGTGTTTTTCTCTCCCTCCCACTCCCTGCGACGTATAGATACTGCATTGATCAGACACACGCGCGCAGACACATGCACACACACGCACACACTGAGCCTCCCACTCCTTTCATCATTGATTCGCTCTGCTCTGCTCTGCTTTCTTTCTCTCTCTCCCCATTCTCTCTCTCCCTCTCTCTCTCTCTCTCTCTCTCTTGCTGTCTCTCCACAGCGGCACTTGTTGAATTCAACCCTTGGAGAATAGAGAGAGGGGAGAGAAACAGAGAGAGATAATGACAGGGAGGCAGAGGGAGGCTTTGAGACAGCGCTAGAACAGACAGTGAGCAGAGAGAATGGGGCTTTGGAGGATATAGAGATAGAAGAAGAAGAAGAAGGAGGCTGGGGGAAGACAGACTGAGAAAAGTCAGACAGCAGAGAGAATCATCTTTGAGACAGTGGGAATGACACTTTAAGTGAAAGAGAGAGTCGACCAGACGGGGTACATCAGAGTGCTCTCCTTCCATCTCTAACTACTCCTCTTCTGTCCTGGTCCTGACTGCTGCTGGTGTGTTTGTGTGTGCCCACGGCTCCATGGTGTGTTTTAACCAGAAGACTGGCTTACACAGGTCAGAACTGTCTGGGATAACAGTGAGCGCTTTTTTTTTTTTTTTCTGCATTCGTGCATGAGTGAGAGACTGTTAGCAGAGGAAAGTCGTGTGCTGGTTTCTCCAGGTGAGAGTTTGCGTGCCAGAGTACACAGAAATTTCCTTATGCAGGCTCTACTGTATATGTGTGTGTGTTTATGCGTGCACACTTTTATGTAAGTAAGCCAGAGTGCATGTCTGTCTGTATGGAGTGCATGAAGTGGGAGAGAGCGAGAGTGTGTGTGTGTGTGTGTGTGTGAGAGAGAGAGGCGGTGACATTTTTTTCAGTTTGTATTCCTGGAAACTGTTCTGCAGCATTGCTTAATAATGAAACTAGTGCGTATATGTAAGTGTGTGTGTGGGTCGGTGGGGAGAAAAAAAACAATGACACAAGGTTCAGGGGAGGAAAGAAGGTGCAAATACGCCTGGAGAACGTTACAGAGAAGGAGAAAAAGGGAGCTATTGAAGTTAATGTGAAATGGTGTGTGTGTGTGGCATGAGTTTGTTATCCAGAGTTTAGAAAGAGGACGAATGCTGACGAAGGAAAAACTGGTTTAGCCAGTGTTGAGAAAAGTTATCAAGGCTCACAGGTCATCTGTACATGCTGCGTGACTGTCGTTCCGATGCATTAAATGCAATACGTGGACCGAGTCCAAGGTTCAGGGAATCTAAGTAATGTAAAACAACATAGCCTCAAGATATTTCACAACGCTCTCATGTACAGTAGGCACGGCATTGTGTTCTTTTTTCTTTTTTGTGGACTGACTTGACTCCTCCTTTCTCTCTCCTGCTTCTACTCTCTCACCCACTATCTCCGCATATCCATCTCTCCTTCACACACCTCTCACTTCTCCCTCAACTGTATTCATTTTCTCACTTTATCTCAACTCTATTTTCAATCTTGTTCTTTGCCTCCTTTAAGGTTCTCTCAATTTTCCCTTCGCGCCTCTCTACCTCCCTGTGGCATGTCTCTTCATCTTTCACGCATTTTTTATTCACTCCTTTCTTCATCACTGCATTTCTCTTCTCCAACGCGTTCTCCATGCCTTCGTTTTTATAGATGCCTCTCTCAGTGGCGGAGTCTGCAGTGAATATCTGAAACCCCATCTTCCTCTTCCTCTGCGGCCAACATGTCCCAGCTGCTCCATGTGGAGATCCCGAACTTTGGAGCCACAGTTCTGGGCTCCCTTAATGAGCAGCGCCTGCTGGGACACTACTGCGACGTATCCATCCTGGTCAAAGGTTGGTTTGTAGGATTTTATTTTAGTTACAGAACTTTGACACAATTCTAGAATTTTTTTTTTATAAATATTCTCAACGTGTTTTTTCTGTTCTCTGTTATTTCCATCAACCAGGTCAGGCTTTCAAGGCCCACCGGGCCGTTTTGGCTGCCAGCAGCCTCTACTTTCGTGACCTCTTCAGCAGCTCCACCAAGACCCAGTTTGAGTTGCCCTCCTCCGTCACACCTGCTTGCTTTGAGCAGATCCTCACTTTCTGCTATACAGGGAAGCTAACAATGGCAGCTAGTGAACAGCTGGTGGTCATGTACACAGCTGGCTACCTCCAAATTCAGCATATAGTTGAAAGGGGCATGGACCTAATGTTCAAGGCAAACTCACCTCACTGTGACTCGCAAACAGCAGGGTCTTTAGAGGAAACAGGATCCGAACCGCAGAGTCCTTGTAATAATGGTAACGGACTGGCGGTGGCTGCCCTTTTGGGAACACCGGGCTGGTCTCCATCCCTACTCATGCCTCAACGTAAGATTAAACTAGAAGGGGGTGAACCAACGCCCCTGACAATACCCTCGACGCAAAGCAAGATTTCGTCTTCAGAGTTGGGGAGTCGTCTGGCGAGGGCCAGTTCGCTGTTCTACTCGACGGCCGGCGGGACCATCCCCGGTATGACTTCTTACCAACTTCAAGGGGCCGGCGGGGGCGGAGCAGGAGCGGGAGCAGGAGGAGTTGAAAGGTCCAGTCCTGGAGCATCCAGCCTGCCGACCACTGACAGCCCTACATCCTACCAGAATGAGGATGAGGAGTTTGAGGAGGAGCCCTATGACGGGATCACAGACGATGCCTACAGCCATCTGTACGGACGTTCAGCTAACCCCTACGGGAGTGAGTATTGTGTTGTATCCATGCTTTTAGACGATCTCTGTGAAGTGCTGCAGCGCTTAGATGTATTTCAAACACTGTTGCTGTATTTGGTGAAGAGCACTCATCACTGAAGCTGAAATATTTTTCATCATTAAAAACTACTAAAAATACTGTAAATCCTCAGCTATAGACAAAAACTAGTATTCCATTTTTATATTATATCATACTCAGGAATATTTTATTCCACTACACTAACTTTTATAGCTTTTATTTTTTTAACTTTGGTAAATTAAAGTGGGCTAAAGGAAAAACTGGTCAACTGAGCAAAGCTAAAGTTTTATTTTTCTGCTCATGAGTGAAGTGAATTAGTTTCTCAGTTGCCCTTGGCTCAGATGGAGGAAATTCATTTGATATCAGAGGGATCTAAAAGTAAAACTGGGCATGACTTGCAGAAATATATAAGAATAAATGCAGGGTTTTTGGAACGTAGTTAATTCTTGTTGCGTATTGTGCAAAAACAAAAAAAGACGCACATTCATTTCATCCCAGTTACATTATTTAATCTTTCATAAATCATGTATCCTGCACATCTTGAAAAAGCATGATGTTGTGCCTCCAGTTTGTGTGTGGGTTCTCTCAGCATAAAGATAGCTTTATGGAGTTATGATTGGTGTGCATCGTGACCAACAACACACTCCTTATCACAGCTACAACAGCTGGTCTGTACTGCTTTTTGTTATGGTTTTTCTACCACACTTTCATACTAGTGCAGATTTGCCTATGCATGCAAGCATAGATTCACTTGTGTTCGCATTCACATGTAAACACACAGGCGCACACTCACACACACACACACACACACACACACACACACACACACACACTTTCCGTCATTCTTAGCATCCTGCAGCTCAAAGGCATCACACAGGTTTGTCAAATTCTAGAGTTTCAGATATTTATGAAATCCACTCTATCTGCAATCAGTCAGAGCACCCCAGGGTGACATTGTGGGATATTTGAGATCCATGCACATCTTTCCTGTGTGTGTGCGCGTGTGTGTATGCGTATGTGTGTGTGTGGGTGGGTATAAGGGTGAATGCACATGCAAATGCATTAATCCACACTTTTTCTGTGTGCACTACGTGTATGTGTGTCTGTGGCAGGTAATGGATTAATTTCTCCTGTTCGCTGCGTGTGTGTGTGTGTGTGCGCAAGTGCATGGAGGTGTGTGCATGTGCGTACACTCACAAGTCATCTCAGAGGTTAGAGAATTTTGTGAGTAAGAACCTAACACCCAGCTTTGGATCTGTCCCCCTCTAAAACTCAAGTTGCTGATACAGCATCGTGACTTATCTGGGATACATCTGCAATGCTCTGAAACATTTATGAAACACAACCAACTTCTATGAGATTACACCAACCTGCTTTATTTAATTAAATTTTATAGCCTCCATCTAAACAGGGGGCATGGAGGATATTTTTTGTAGTTTGTAGACTGATGAATATATGGATGTATACACATTATCTGTTTCTGTTTAGCTATGTAAGACAAAACCCTCTGTGTTTTTCTAAAGCCTTCTGAACTCTTTCTGTTCTTGCTTGCTTTCATCAGTCCAGGACAAGCCAGAGATGGCAGCGGTGCCCTTGGCCTTGGAGAACCGCAACTGTGTGCTGATCCGCAGGGACCTGGTGGCGCTGCCAGCAAGCCTCATCAGCCAGATAGGCTACCGCTGCCACCCTAAGCTCTACTCTGAGGGGGACCCCGGGGAGAAGCTGGAATTGGTAGCTGGTAGGCACGCACATACAAACACACGCATCCATCCATGCACATTCGCTTGCTCACATTTTATCCCATGTGGAGAATAACTTGTGTGTGGTGAGTTTGGAGAGTAATCATGCCTCCACCCTTTTGCACATTTAGATAATTTAAAATTCTAGTATGAATAGTTGGTAAAATTAAATTTAACGGACTGAATTAATTTCAACTAATAAATTCAAGAGCTTAGAGAACTACAACATTGTAAAATAGAAAAGCATTAAAACCAAGAGTTAGAGCAAAAAGGCCATTGACTGGGAAGGTTACCCACAACTCAGTGACCCATAACATATTTTTATGAAGGATATATATATATTCAATGTTTGACTGATATGAGACTGTTGTCAGAGGTTAATCTCTGGTCATCACTGTTTTACAGAAACTGGAAGGCTACAAATCTAGTACTAATACACATTAGTGCAAAAGACATTTTGGATAGAATATGTTTACACATTAATAACATTCAATTCAATGAAAACACTCGTCTGATTGGCTGCCATTGTGGTTTTAACCCACATCACTGTATTGATCTAAAAGGGACAGAACAAAGCTGCAGAGTTTCTCTGCAGAGATTGAAGACCGTGACAGAAGGACAACCATCTCTGCAGTGCTCATCAATCAGGCCTTTATGGTAGAGTGACTCGACAGAAGTCACTCTGGAGTAAAAAGCATATGACAGCCTGCCGGGAGTTTGCCAAATGGCCCTTCCAGGCCTCTGAGAGCATGAGGAAAAAGATTTTTTTGGTATGATGAGACAAAAACTGAACTCTTTGGTCTGACTGCCAGATATTGCTCTTGGCAGTCAGACCAGAGACTTTCAAAGAGACCAGGTACCACTCAGCATGTACCTAATATAATTCCTACAATGGAGCATGGCAAAAAGTTTAATCAATTTAGTATTGAATCTTTTCAGACAAAAGAATCTGCGAGAGTCTGAATACCACCCAGTGTACTTTACAGACAAACACAGCCAAACGCAATGGCACATGCGGAAGCAAAGTTGCAGTCAGTAATCAATCAAAAAACTTGCTCAGATTCAATCAGATCGTAATATAATTAAATGGAACACCACGGAAACTTGTAATTCACTTTGTAGTCTGCATATAAGATACAGAACAAAATACAGTTTTGTGAAAGAGATGATTTTGTAAAGGAAGCAAAACCGAATAATTTTATAGTTTGCTGTTTTTATGGCCTTCAACTTCGATCACTCAAAATCCTCAATTTTGGATATAAGATGAAGAAGACAATACAGTAATGTGAAAGAGATGGTTTTGTAAAGGAAGCAAAACCGAATAATTTCATAGTTTGCTGTTTTTATGGCCTTCGACTTTCATCCACCCATTATCCTCAATTTTGCAATTTGACTGTGGACAGCTGAAGCTTTGTTTGAGTACATTAAAGATTTCCTTGTTAAAAAAAAAACGGACAAACCCAAAGAGTCTTCAAAGACAGGAAATGGATTGTTATATGAGCAGCTTTCTGAGAGGATCCTCTTTTTTTGTGCTTCACCAGGTACACAGGTGTTCATGACTCGAGGCCAGCTCATGAACTGCCATCTATGTGCTGGTATCAAACACAAAGTCTTGCTCCGCCGTCTGTTAGCCACGTTCTTTGATAGGTGAGTATGAAGACATGTACAACTAAGCAGAACAGTTTGTGTTGGTCTTTAAGGGCCCTACTGTAAGATTTGAGTTCTGTGTATGACTCCAACACTACCACTGTTGTCACAATCCAACTTTCACACTCCATCTGTGGCCATGTTGTGCAATGCGGTTAGTTGTGTGTGTGTTCACATGTTTATCTACTGTATGTGCCTGTTGCTGACTCTGCCCCCTGGTGTTGATTCTGTGTTCCTGCAGAAACACTTTAGCCAATAGCTGTGGGACAGGTATCCGTTCCTCTACTAGTGATCCCAGTAGGAAACCCCTGGACAGCAGGGTCCTCAACGCTGTCAAACGTAGGTCTATTGTCCAAATCATCAAATATTTCTGGTGGAATTTTAAAAGAGTGTAGTTTGTCTACATGGAGTTTCTTGTCTTCTCTCTTTTACAGTCTACTGTCAAAATTTCAACCCTAACTTCAAGGAGAGTGAAATGAATGTGATCGCTGCTGACATGTGCACAAATGCGAGGCGTGTCCGCAAGAGATGGCTGCCCAAGATCAAGTCCATGCTGCCCGATGGCATGGAGGTGTACCGTGCAGGAATGGGCATGGGTGCTGCTGTGGGTCTGGGCCTGGCGCTGGGTGCCCCTCAGCCAGGGGTACCCCTCCCCTTCGAGCCTGACTTCAAGACCCTAGAGCAAAGGTTGTATCCAGACCGCAAGGACCCTCTCAGGACTCACCCACCACTGACAGAGGGCAGCCCCGGGTCTGGGGCTGCTGGAGCAGAGGCTGAAGGTGAAGGTGAAGGAGTAGTCCAGGAGGAACAGGAGGAAGATGAAGATGAAGCTGGGTTAGAGGGTGTAGATGGATCACTGGGGGCGCCAACTTTGATCCCAGGAGCTGAGGTGGGCGGTTGTGGTGACACGCCGCCTGAGCAGGAAGTGGAAAGTTTTGGACAAGGTCTGAGGGTGAACGGACAGTAAATGTCCCCTGGGCTGCCTCTCACATTGTGAAATCTGTTTAACACCGCATTTTCTTTTGCTTGCTCTCTTACTCTAACATCTCGTCCACCACTCTTTCTTCTCCTCTGTGCTTCCTCAACAGGAATTATTCAGCACAAAAAGCTGCGCTCGTAGGTCTTACTATACAGGAATTTGTCACACATGCATGTGCACACGTGTGCTCTTGTACACGCGTAATTACTGATAATGGAAGTAGAACAGCGATAGTAAAAGTAGACACAGGCATGGCATTTGCACATTGAGAAAATCAACTCTTTCTGCTCCACCCTTTTCTTCGTATATTCTGTATTTACTCAGTATTTCGGCACCCGCAACAATATTACAAAGGCCTGATAGCAGAACAAATGGCTGTAATGATTCATCATTTCAGTGCAATACAAAAGCAACAGCTGCTTTGCTGACAGTTTATGGAGTGTGGTATAATGGTTTGTAAAATGATTCCGTTTTCTTGGAAAGCTGCATCTGAAAATAACCCACGTAACCTTGGGAAAAACAGGTGAGAGAAACGCAGCTCGCTTAAAAAGCAGCTCACTTTGTCACGTTTGACCACTTTACGTCATATTGTTGTATGATAAATATGTATGAATATATAACAAAGATTGTATTTTAACGTAATTAAAGGTCAAGTACTGTATTACCATTATTAAACAGAACAATCTTCTGTTAAAGCAGCACGTCATTTTTATGGTAAAGATGAGGAAAAGTTTTTCTGTGAAAGCTAAAGACTTCTCCGCTATCTATAATAATTCATCACATGGAGTTGTTTTTCATGCACATTTGCCAGTGACATATCTGATTAGATTGTCAATGTGATGCCTGTGTCTGCTCCAGACCGCCCCTCCCAACCACACACCACACATACAGATACACACACACACACATGCACACATTTCTCACCTTATGATACTAGCCATTAATATCTGCACCAATGCATTTAAGATACACTGTCCGAAAAAGAAACGTAACAACGCTTTTTAACTTTGAAAAATCCTTTTAAATCACGTCATTTTGTCTTGGAGATAACGAGAGAGACATGAACAAGAACACAGCAGCTTGCATGCATGAATACCGACAATGGATACAGAGAATTATTGCAAACAACAACAAAGCCACAAACCTGCATCTAAATATGAAAAGAGCTACTGTTGCCTCAACATATGCCATTAATACGCAAAAAGACTTTTTATCAAGTTCCTCACTGGGAGCTGACCTCAGTCTGACACACGTTAGAACTGACCTGGGTGCGACCCAGGAGTGACTGTGACACCGTATCGATTGGATTTTCTTTTTTAACTACGGAGCGTGCTGTCACCACTGAATATATGGAGTAGTAAGAGGAAGTGCACTACACTGAGTGGTAGAAGGAAACATGTCAGAGAGAAGCACTGTTTTACCTTGATGTGGTGGTGTGATTGGAACCAAGTCTACATAGTCCTGCTTCCATCCTGTTATTTTTTTTCCTGGGGTGGGTCAGGGGGGTAAATTATTGAATAAAACTTATAAGAGCAATTTCTGCTGGCTTATTGCATTTGCACTCAAAAAAAAGGTTAAAGGGTGGGGAACTATGGCAAAATGTGACTGTACTAAAGACTGAAAATTTCCTCCTCATCACCCTGATATGTTATTTAATTCGGGGATTGTGGGTTTGGAAGGAGAAAACTGGAGTGAGGCAATGAGTCGAACAGGGACTTAAACCTGTATTTGTCATACTCATTCTTTTTTGTTTTTGGCATCTGTTTTCATGCTTTCTGCCACGCATAGGGATACAGTCCAAACAGCCTTCCTTTGTTGTTTTGTACATTGATCTTAAGATTTACACTGTTGTATGTTTTCTTCTGGTTTCTGGGTTTTCCTGATCAGTGTGAAAGCACATTTAATCCCACATTTCAGAGCGACAAATTTAGATAAACGGATGAACCCCAAAGTTACTTTTAAGCCAATAACGTTTTGAAAAGCGTAGCTATGTATGAAGTTTTTGAAAAATAAAATGAATGAGGTTTATTTTTTCCCCGCTGCAGAAATTGATGGCATAAGCTTACAACAAAGCAAAAAGCAAAGTCTATGTCCCTGATTTATTTAATCTGTCTGTTTATGCCTACGTGAAAGGTTAGGCCAGATTATTCCGTCTGTGTTCTACGTATCTTGTTTCGGACTCTTTAGGGGAAGCTTTAAGATGGCCCTGCACACGAAACACAGGGTTATAATTGCACTAGGTGATAATCACGTTTACAGTATCTTGTTTTGTTTTTTTCTCTCTTTTGGAAGAAATGTGATCTGGCACAGATAAAACAGGGCTGTGATGGAATGGCTGAGATGGTGAATGAATGTAAATTGTAGCACTGCTTTGGCGAGGGGTCCAAGCCTTAGCTCAATATAGTCAAATACTTTTTATATGACTCACTTTTTCTGCAATTGTGTACTGTTAAAAATGGGCCATAATATAGTATAATTTGACTGTGAGGCAAGGTGATGTCCGACCTAAAACTTTGTGATTTTGTGATTTTTAAACTGATGTGAACAGGTCTTCCAATGTGGGAGCATTTCCCTAATATACAGAAAACTGAGCGACGTTTGAGTACAGGCTTTTTGTTACTTTATTGTTTATTTTTATCCCAACAAGCTCCTAATTTTTAAAAATATTTCGACAGTTATGTGCGTCTCTCATGTTGAAATGTACTGAACTTCTACTTCAAGATTTAGCAAATTTTCTTTGTCTGATTTTTAATTTATTAAGCTTCAGTTCCTAAAGTTGCTCTTAAAAAAGAAAAAAAGAAAAAAAAGAGGATCGCCTGCACTTCTGACAGTCTACAGTCTTCCCAAAATGCAATGAATATAATTTTGGAGTTGAACCAAAATCCCAGTTATTATGTCAGATTAAGAAATAGCTTTCAACTTAATCAACCTGCTGCCCAACAAATTGAAGCAAATGTACTGTTAAACAGTGCAACAAGCATAACATATACGTTTATTCTATTTTTCTCTCTTTGTATTTTCATGCACAATAAATTGTTGCTTTTAGTCTTACTTGCTTTATCTATTTCCTTTATTATTGAACAGGCAGAATTGTGCATGATCACCAGTTCAACTTAGAGGAATTTGATATGACTTCCAATTAAAGCAAAGCGGTAAATAATACAGGGTGGAGAACATTGATAAACTCCACTCTTGTGATAAGGGGGGTGGAGCAGTGCCTTAGACTGTGACTGTGTGGGTGTGGATGTTGCAACGTGCACCTTTATGTTCAGAGACGACAAAGTAGATTGTCAGATTTTTTTCCCCCTTTACTTAAGTTATAATTCTACTAAAATTGGCCTTTGCTCAGTATTATTTTTATGTAATATTTTCTTCACTCATTTCCTTATGTTTGCCATTATCTCATTCTTGAAGGAAGGATTCTTTAAGTTGAGCTTCTTAAAACAGCACATTGATTCTACACGTAAATTCAACAGCCATTCAAAAACAAGCTGGATCCCCTGGACTGACATCCTTACATTATATACATGATCGACAGACAACCCAAAAAAGTATATAAAAATTGATATCTATTGTAATCAAAGTTAACTTTTTCATTTATTTTCCTTGATGCAGTCACATTTCCGCTTTTTGAGGAACCTTTTGAGGAAATCCTTTTTTTTTTTTTCTTCTCTTTTCTCTTTTCTTAGGGTCCGTTTTCGGGGGAATTTGAACACGAATGATGTTGCACTATACTGTAAACTGAGAAATTCTCAGAGAATGTCACGGCTAACCCTCGAGAGGATGAGCTTTGTTTAAGGTGGTTGAAAGAAAAAGATCCTGTAAAATGTATGTGATGCTTTGTATTTTTGCATATGTCTTTGATTGAAACTGGTGTTTCCTTCGCAGCAAACTCTGTAGTTAAGAATTTTTATTTTTTTTTAATTTAGTGACAAAAAACTGTCTTTTGCAATATCTGCCATTGACCTGGATGATCATTAAAAATGGCAAATAGGATTGGATGGGACTGTTGGTTGAAAAGAACCTATTTTCACAAATATTTCTTTGCAAATAAATTGTTTTACTTTCTAAAACATTACATCTGTTCATCCCGCATTACTGTCAAACTAACGGGTGCAGTAGTCTGTGTTCCACTGAGTGGTTTATCCTGAAAACAATACATTTATATGCAAAGAGACACTTGTATCATGAAATGCATGCCATTCAGACACTCACTCTAACCCAATGAAACCTCTGATCTTTGCACCATGTATTTTATGCTGAATAACTGTTGTTACTGTTCGCAAACAAAGACTGTGGAGTCTTGCAATGAGAAAGGTTGTATTTTTATCACACACCCTGGCCTTTTACTGAATGTTTGGGTGAAGTTTAACCTATTATGATAATGATGGCAACGTAGTGATAAAGAGTGGAATACATTGAATAACTACCCAGTTGAGTGTGCATTTGAACCTACAGCAGACTCAGAAAAAAATGCACTAAAAGTTTGTATGTGTATGTATGTGTCCTTGAACATAATGCCAGCACTTTAGAACTACTAGAAAAGGGTGATAGAGGGTTAGACGAATGAGGAGAAAACGCAACTTTTAAAGCCATGTGTTCAGAGCGCTGACAATCAGAATAGGGGTGAGACCCAAAGTGCATTATGGGAGGTCTGACATGACTTGCTGTGCTCTTGCTGTTTGCTTTGTCTTTCTCCAGCTTGCTTTGGTCTGTGCTAGCTTACTGTGGAGGGACATGGTGATGTTAACTCCAGCCTTCTTGGTTGTAAGTGTGTGTCTCTGCAACAAGGACTGATGGATATTTGACTGATACCTTGGTGCTTCGTGAACAGAGCTGTCCCATGTTGACATGGACCATATCTGTAATGCTCTGCTAAGCGTGGGCCGAACTTGGTCCTAAGTCTGGGCTTATTGGTAACCTCTCAACGGACAAGAGTCTATATGACAAAAGAGGATCTTATCATGCAACTCTACACCTTGATCTTGGTAATGTTCTTCACTATCAACAGGGCTTGGACCAGGCAAACTGGGATGGGACAATTTCAGTGTTGATACTGCTTTATGTTTTAAATGAAAAATGTTAAAAATGTTTATGCGCCTTCTGACTCAAGCATCAATAATATATACAACAGAAATGCAAGTTGCCACTTTTGATGTTGCATAAGAATCTACGTTTCATTCCCATCATGGTATTTGCCATCACCAGTTTGAGTTGTGTAGTCCAAGAGTACCTGATTTCTTTAAATGCAATACAGAAAAATCTGCTTTCTAATAAAAAGTCCTTACTTCACCATACACTGCCCTCCTCTTTCATTTGTCTCTGTTTTTATCCTGTTACGTTATTCCTGTGTTTTCCGAGCATAATAGCTACCTTAAGGGATTTATTCACTGCTGACCCACAAATATCGACCCAAGAAACCTTGTTTGAGTTTTTGCAAGTTGTGATGTATTATAGGAATTTATCCCTGTCCAAAATGTAGGTAAGGAGGTGCCAACAGAGGGAAATTAAAATAAACATTTTTACTTATAGTTTCAAATCATATCCCTTCTTTAATGATACCTTTTATTTATAATCATAAACCTTAGTTTAAAAAAAAAAGCATTAGCAGAAAGTAGCACATTTGTATTCCCATAAAATATAGCAGGATGTCGTCAAGAAGCAGGGCAATCGCACATTATCTTGACAAAATCTTCTAACTCATTCTTAACATCAACTTATTTATTTGTTTCTGACAGCCACAATGAGATGTCAGAATAATTTTTGCAGCCAGCATGAAGACTGTCAACCCTTTCATTGTCGGTTATATTCATTTACTGAATGCACTGAGACCTATTATCAAACAATATGCTTTTCAAGAACCTTTCAACATTTCTTTTATTGATATCAGCAATCAGGCAAGCAGTCATTTAGATTATGATGCCTATGTACTAGCACTTTTCAAAATATAAGTGGATATTATTTTCTCAAAATAATATACACTTATAACTTGATTGCAAAGTCCTCTGCTTGTGTTTATTAGTCTGTTATACTGATATTAATCCCAGCAGGACAGAGAAGTGGAATAATGGATCAGTGATGGTGTTTTTGGTGAATTGGTAAATTAAAAAGAAGTGTCTTCTTTTAAATCTGCCTCGGAGATGAATATGTTTTTGTGTTTATCTTTGAATGTAACCCTCAATTATTCCAAAAATACCCAGATATTGTCCACATTGTGTAAAAGTGGGCTGCTCTGGGATCAATTTGTCATCCTGCGTAGCACTGACGCTTTTCTGTAGCAAAACGGCGCGTCGTGTTCGTCTGGTCCTGACAGACTCATGTGTCTCACCACAAATTTATCTCAAATACAGACCAGGAGGGAATAAACTAATACAGAGGATCACCTGGAAAAGCAGCAGCTTCTGTCCTTCAAAATGAGCGACGACACAGACTCCCCTCCTGAGAGGGAAATGAAGGTTTGCTCTCTTATCCAAGTTTGTGTTGACAGGTTAGCATGTGGAAGCTAATGTTTGCTAGCACTGTGTCAGTTCATCTTCAATGGCTCTGGCTAGTTTAGCTGGTTAGCTAGCTGGTTCGGGTTTAGGTTTTCTGTCTAGTTAACACTTACCCAAAAGCATTTACAGACAATATTGATAACTTTGACACGATTCATAGTTAGAGAGGTCGGTTTAAAAGTCTGACGAGACATAGCTGCTGCAACAACTTTTATCTTCAGTGTTTGTAGTTAGCTACTTATGCTAGCACCGTAGCTATTAGCATGTAAACGCTTAATGATATAAGTGGTCATTGGGAATTGAATGCTAACTTAAATTCGAGGTTAGGTGAATTAACAACGTCCTATGTTTAAAATAAAGTAATTAAATATTTGGCATATTCAATTAATGTTGCTGTTACCAGCACAGTTAAGCATTATTAACTTAGCTAATGTGACTACATGACGTGCTAGCTATCGCCCAACATTTTTAAGTTTCGTTTTCAGGCTATGCGCACTTGTATTGTTAACAAACTATTCCAGTTGAAAGGAACAATATACTTGTTTAAAATGGAAGTATGCTGCTTCCTGTTTCGCACGTTGTCAGCACGCTTACAGTGTATAATTGTACTTCAAAGAAGGAGGTTTAGCTCAAGTTCGAAGTTATTAATTTGGAACCACTTATTTACATGTTTACCATCCATAACTGGTCACCCTGATGTAAGAGACTGTGTCTTTGCTTGTGTTTTTCAGGATTTTCAGTTTCGTCAGATGAAGAAAGCAAGAGTTTTTGAGCCAGCTGAAGATTTGCCAAAAGAAAGATCAAGTCTGCTCACCATCTCAAACAAGTTTGGTTTAACTTTTGTTGGGCTCGACAGAACATTCAAAGTTTACCTAACTCAAGACATTCTGGCTGCTGATAAAGTTGATGGCAACTCCAACGAAATAGGTGTGAATCTGACCATATAGATTTGAATTTGAATATTTATCCGCTCAGTTTTAAAATACATTGTCATGTAATTCACCTTTAGTAAGAATACATCTTTAGCTTAATTTCCATTCATGTCTTTTCCTCACAATTCACTCCGATTTTTCCTCTTTGTTCTAGTCGACGGGATTGCAGCATTGGCGGAGGTCACTGTGGAACTGGCTCTGCACCATTTGGCTCTCAGTTGTGATGAACTTACTTTGTCAGTATGTGGCGTGTCTGAGGAGGCGGGCTTGTCCCTCACATTCTATGATGTCCGCACCTTCATGAACAAGGTGACTAATTCAGTCAGTGTATTTAATGTGCTTGTGTATTAGACTTGCATCATGCCTATTTCATGCTCTGGCAGGACGTGTATATATATGTATCTTTGTAAAATAAACATCAAGACACAAGATTTGCCAGTCGTGCTGTACTCTAAGTGAAGGTGTTGTTGCAGCTCTGTGGACCACCACAGTCCTCCAGTAAGTAATTGTCCAATGCAGATGACTGACTCAAAATCAACGATGACTACAGAGGAATTACTGATCTGTTCTAATGAAAATGTTGTGCACATTTTAGCTAATCAACATTATGTTGAATTTAATTATAAATTAAGTCTCCTGATAATTTAAATACCTTTTTTGTTTTGACCTTTATAAATACACAGTTTGTACATTTTTGCTGCAGCGGGGCATGTTGAGTATGCAACTAACAATTATACTATTAGAAGTAAAGAAATAATTCTTTTTAATAAAATAACTTTTTGCAATTAAGTGAAAATTTACAGATTCACAAGAGGAGTAAACAAATTTCACTTTAAATTTGTTTGCTCCTCTTTCCTGGATATTTAGTTATTAAATGTCCTAGTATCTGCCAGACTTAGTCACTCTAAGCATTTAACCTGTTTTTTTTTTTTTCCCCAGGCAAAACCACAAAAGTTACCTTTTGCGTCACTGCTGCCAGCAGTACCAGCCGGAACTTTGGTGCAGGACCTGAAGTGGAATCCTGCTCAGGCATCCATGTTGGCTGCCTGTATGTCTGATGGCAGTATGCAGATTTTAGATGTTGCTGACAGCGTCAAAGTGCTTGCTGAGCTACCTGCCTCAAGTGCCATCACATGCAGTGAGTAATAACTGCTACTCTTGCAACTAACTACTCCATATCTCTATTGTGGCTCAATTGTAGTTAATGTGCTTTGTTATACACAGTTTGCTGGAGTCCAAAAGGGAAACAAGTCGCTGCCGGAAAAATGAATGCCACAGTCTGTCAGTATACACCAGTAAGTGAACCTAGTTCACCATCATTAAAATTAAGGCACTTTTTGCTCCCTGAGAGCTGCAGCATCTAATGGCTGATGAGATGAATAACTGATTTTCTCCTTTGTTGAAAAGGCACTAGAGGAAAAGAAAGTTATCCCATGTCCACATTTCTATACCTCTGACGAACCTGTCAAAGGTAAGGCAAATAAAATTAAATGAGATCTGTTTTGTACGCCCTTTTACTGAGCTGGGTTATTAATGGCATACAATGACAGTATAATTCATATTCTTATTTACTCGGCTTTTACTTTCATTCCTCTGTTTAAATCCCATTTGTGACTAACGCCTCTCTTTCCCTTTATCTCTCACAGTTCTGGATGTACTGTGGCTGAGAACCTTTGTGTTTGCAGTGGTATATGCTGCTGCCGATGGGTCCCTTGAGACCCCTCCTGAGCTAGTGTTGATCTCCCTCCCTGTGAGTACGCCCTACATACATAGTCCACTGAATTCACCCATTTGGATTTTTGTCAGGTGGCACCCCTCCCTTCTTCAGTGCTGTCTTGCTCATTGTCCGAGTCGATAAAGTTTAGCCATATATTTCTTTTGAAATTCACATGAATGTTCCCTATTTGGTTGACAATATTCTGTCCATATGGCCACAACAACAAGGTGAAGAAGCAGATGTAGCATTCAATGCTCATCTTGGTTATGTGTTATTGCTTTAAAGGCAAAATTCTTTGTGGTGTTATCACATTTTTGTGTGGTGGCTCTGTAGTTACATGGAGACTCTTACTTCAGGTGACATGTGCCTTTTTTCATATTGTTAATTGAGCAACATACTTCATGTAACTTACCACTAAGCCGTACGAGGCTTTGCTGTTGGTTTCTTAGAGCCACTTAGGCCACTTAGGTCACAGCGTTTCACACCTGTGTTTGTGCCTGAGGATGTTAATGCATATACTTCATAGTATATCTAGTAGCTTTTTCTGGTAAAAAGAAAAATTATTACTCTAAGCTGCTACCATATAGCTGTTTCATTAATTGTCCATCATATTTATGTACCCAAAGCAAATGAATGTGACAAAGTGTGGTTTGTTGTTGTTTGTTTATTTGTAGAAAAAAGACGAAAGGTGGAGACAAAGTATCTGAATTTTAGCGACACTGTGTACGGCAGCTGCACTGAGCGACAACACCACTACTTCCTTAGCCACGTAGAGGACTGGTAAGAATGATCACTATTTACAAGCATAGATGGTATAGTTGCGACCCAACAGCATGTTCACTGTTGAGATTAAATGTGTAGTTTATTCCTTCAAACTTTTTAGTTAGCTTTATTTAAATGTCCTGTTAAATTCATGTAATGTTTTGCTCATTGTTTATTTCATCCAGGGACCTTGTGTTTGCAGCATCAGCAGCTTCCATTGAAGTCAGCGTCATAGCCAGACAAGAGGACAAGGTACCTAATTAAGTGAAAAACTGAAGATGTTATAGAAATCTGTAGCCTCAATGACACACTGTTTTGAATATAGATAGAAATGAAAATTGTCTCTCACTATGATGAATTTCCATTTAAATTCAAGGAGATAAGTAAACTATAAACTCAGCGTGGTTTTAAAAGAAAAATATGACATTATGAGCATTTGAGATGCTTTAAAGTATCAAGTAGAGTTACATAACTGTTCTACAAAGTTCTTACTCAAAACACTTTCCTTTTAAATCATTTATGCTAGTAGAGTCCTCCATCTGAAGTCAACGAACCTAATGCCATATACTTCACAAGCCCTCTTAATGACAGTTATGCCAGGGCGTTGTGAAGTCCAAAACAAAAGTAATCTTTTCCTAAATTCACAACATGTTTTTATCTAATGAAATATTCAGCTTTAATCAATTTTTGTTGCCATTTAGCCTTTCAAAAACAACATTTTCACTGCGGTTAAAAACTGTTTGCTCTCCTGCTTGCTGCACAAAAATAGAGGCACACAGACTCCATCAAAACTTCATCACTTTCATACCAATGACAACTGTTGAAAGATGTTAAAGAAATCACTAGTTTGGAATCTCTAAAATTGCTGATGACACCAAAAAAGCATGATGCCAGTTTTTAGGGTGATGACTTCAGAAAGTATGACGACAGACATTCAAAGATCATTCAAAAACCTCAACAGCGGTTTAAAATGTAAAAAAAGTAAAATTCGGTACAGCCCTAGTATTAGGTCTTGCAAACCCAATAATCTTGGGTCTTGATTTTATCAAAGCTACGACTGATTACATGAAGTTCTGATGCTCATTTGATTTCAGTTTGTTTGAATGCTTTTTGTCTGGGGTGATGAAAACACACCAAGCGTCTGCAGACTGTCATGACCACGACAGATTGTTGTCCTTTTTAGATCTGGGAGCTTTGGATCCTGGAGGATACGAGTCGGGCTGAGCTTCCAGTGACCGAGACAAATGAAGACACTCTTCCCCTTGGCTTAGCAATAGACTACACCAGCCAGCAGGAGATCCACATCAGTAAGTGAACTTGGCTTTTCTGCGCACTTTCTCATTTCACCTGTCCGACCCCATTCGCACATTCAACACAATGTGGCTACACTTACCCTAATGTTTGTTGTTGAATGTTAAAGTTAATTTGCCTTCATCGAAGCTGGCACTCAAAAATGGTTGTCAATTTGTCAGTTTGGAGCCCAGTAAAGTATGTTTTAGCACTTAAGGGGTAAAAAGGCAGCCTCTACTTTCTTATTAAGGAATTGGGCTGATTTCCAACTGGATTTTAACAGCTTTTTAAGCGTTTGAGCAAAGGTCACAATTTTCTCACAATGATGTTTTAATCAATTTTCTTGTGGTTGGGGAGCACCAGTAAAGGAGAGGTTGGCTTAATGCTTACCAGTTTACAGTGACTTTGCAGTTTTTTAATAAAGCTGAGGTAGATTTTTTTTCTAAACCCTTTCTACTCAGGTAGGACATTGTTTCAACAGTGTGCAGGACTGTTTTATTGCAATTTTGGATTTGCAGGATTTATGCATCAGTGAGGTGAACCTTGATTTGGCATTTTTAATCAACATTATAAGCCAAAACAGGCATTTGGTTTCTGAAAATGTACTTTATCCCATTTTTTTATTATAATCATTATGATAGTCAGTCAATATATATTTGCTTATACTACAATAGACATATTTTAGACATATTGCACCTCTTTGCAACTATATTCTCTGTCATAATCAAGCTGAAACCATGACATCTCCCACTTCAGCAATCAAAAGATATTAAACGCGGTCTATCGCACTTGCAATTACCATTTATGTTTTTTCTTTTGGATATTACTTTTTCACAGTGTTATTAATTATAAATTGTGTTGCATGTCTGTAGTGAAGTTCAATGAATGCACTGGGTTTTTCAGAATATAGTTAAATGGCTGTATGGATGGTGAGGAGAAAATTAAACCAGTTTAGGCAGGTTTGTACACCATCTGCCACAGCGATACCGCCCACCCTGATAAGCCTGTTTTAATGAACATGCATGCTTAGTATATTTTATACTGAAGTGGATAAGATATATGTTATGGGGAGGAGGGCTTATTTTAATTTCATTATAGTTGGTGTTATCCTTTGTACTTCATTCAATTGTCTTTGTATAGGCTCCACAACATTTTATGTTCAACACTCCCCTACAGATCAGATGAAGCTGAAATCCGTCAGGTTTCTTTGTGCATACAGCAGCCACTGCAGTGCTCTATTGCAGCATGTGTAAAGAATAGTGATAAGCTACCGTCTCAGTACACTGTTTTATCTTAAATGGCCTAGTCTGCCAGACATTCACGTAGAGCTGCTGTTGCTGTCTCGTCACATCTCTCCCCGCTCACTCTAAGAACTCCCTCCCCAACAAGAAAAAAAACCTGCAATTTGAGCAACATTTTGACATGATTGTAGTCTGATCAAAACCTTTATCCGAAGTGAGACATTAGATAGGGAAAGGGAAGGGAGAGTAACGAGAGAGTTATCTGTGGAGGAAAAAAATGCACTCATTAAAATGGCTCAGACAAGCTAGAGGACCACAACAAACAACAAAGCCCAGACAATCCTGTTGCAGAATGCTGATGAGCTTTACCGTGTGCCTCTCCCTTCTGTTCGCTCTCTCTTTCACCCTCCGTCTCTTTGCTTCACTTTATCTTTCAAACTATAGTTTCTTAATTGAGATGAAACTAAACAATAGATGCTGCATTTTTGTTCTCTGGCTTGTGTGCTTATTTTGTGGAGAACTTAGGATCACTTCATTTCTTGAAACATAATACTCCTCTGTCTTAATTTGAATATGTATGTATGTGTCTGTGGAACATGTAGGTCTGAATTTATGCAGACAATGAAATGCTAATATACTGTCATAATGTCAAAACCGTACACGTAGTGCATGGACTGAATATAGTCAGTGCAAAATATAGGATAATCATCAGAGAGATGAGTCAGTGGTAATTAGTCAAAAACTGAAATGTACTGAGAAAGCAGCTACTGCTGTCTTCCCCCGATGACTGTGAAAGTTATACTTGACGAATAGTTTTAGATATGAGACACAGCTGTAGAGAGAACAAAGAGGACAAAGTGTTCAGTTAGCTTCTTTGACGTATCTGAAATGACCAGTATGAGCACTGACTAATGCATCTTTAATTTGGGGTGTGAATACTCAGTTTCATCATTTAAATGTTGGTTAGACTGAATTTCCATTTTTGTCTGCAGCCCACAACACACTGTGTGATTTTGGAAAGTTCAGGAAAGTGGGTGTGAAGAGCAGGAAAGAGTTTGGGGGTTTGGCAAGTAGATGAACACAGCGAACTATGTTTTACCAAATGAGGCGTCTTAGGACAGTTGTCTCTGCGCACAACTAGTGTGTCTTTCTGAACTGAACACTGGGTGCTTATTTTAACCACCGGAAGGCAGAATGAGCCAAGGTCAGCGAGATAACTACAGCACTAACATACATACACTCTTTGTGCTCAAATGCTGTCGACACTTTCATGATTAAAGTGACAAGCCGCATTTTGTCGTCATGAACAGAGCAAGCAGAGTGAGCAGACAACACTTGCTGTTAATTATCTCCCTCGTGCAGTGGTGTGATTTGGAAGCACAAAGCTGTGCAGAACGCTAAATAATTTCTCACAAAAGTCTGTTGCTGCATAATGTAGGTTGCACATGCACGTGGCTCTTAATTAATAGACTTAAGACAAAATTTTCTAACAGAACTATAGAGATTCTTCTTGCCTCTCTGATCTGTGAAGGGTTGCAAGATATATCAGAGGGGGAGGAAATGAGGGAGACAGACTGTGTGTTTGTGGGAGAGTGCGTAAGTTTAACTGGAGAGTTATGTGATAGGTATGTTTAGTGAACACATTATCTTTTACTTCACATTATGTGGACTGCAGTATTTCTCTGTCTAAATGTCTTTTGTCTTTACCACTGTCTATATCCCATTTTTCCTTCCTCTCAAAGCTGACGAGAAGACCTTGCCCCCGGCGCCCACTATGCTAATGCTATCCACAGAAGGACTACTCTGCCCATTTGCTCTGCTCAACCTCAATCCTGGGGTTAAGCAACTGGTCTCAGCCCCCACTCCCCTCGCCTTGGAGGGGGAGAGACTGCCTAAGCCAGGTAAGTGAGCCAGCAAACTTGACAGATGTTTTGGTCTAAAATGTTGCTGAGAGGGCTGCACAATTATTCAAGTTCACACATCGCAATGGTGTATTTCCTCAAGTGCTAATCATCTAATGCAGTAATAACAAAGTGTTTGACAGATCCTCCATTTCCTGGTGTGGGGCCATCTGAGGCTGCTGACGAACATGGACATACAGTATTATCTCACCTTTTAGTTTTTAAAAGGGTATTTCTAAGGGTGGGGTTTGGTATCATCTTCTTCTTTGTTGTATTGTGGAGTTGAGTTGGACCGCACAAATAGCACGCCCCACAGCCCAGTCCAACAGCCCAAGAGACCTGTCAATCAAGCAAACACAGCTTATCTTAATGTTTTAAAGGAACATTCATTCTGCTTGAAGGTTTATGTCTTCACTTAATTACAAATCCACCAATTGGTCACACTTGCATAATCAAATAGGGCCTACAAAGATTTGAGTTGTGTTTGAGTGTAGTGGTGACACATTTTTGAAAGCAAAATGTTAATTTTAATTTCTAACAATTGTCAAGTTTTCTGTTCCTGTTGTTGGAATGTTGTGAAGAGTTTTTTTTAATCTAATAATTTCTTGTCGGATATTTTTTGCTTCAAATTCCCTAACATTTATTGAATGAGACCAGTTGTTTTGAGTATGCAGATATCTTTGAGAGAGCCCACTTTTCTATGAAGCTTGAAAACCAATGCTTTTACACAGCCAAACTCATTCAGAAAGAGGCTCCATTTGTGTAAACTCCTTTTAAGTCTGACAAAATGTGGCCGTAAGCATCTAACCATGAAAAATGTGGACTTCTCTTGAAGCCTAAACCAGTTGCTTCTAAAATTCGCAATCTTTGCTTGTAGACAGAACTTGCCCAACATGTAATGAGATCAAATGAAAGCAAATTGCTTCTCTGTTCACAGGTTCTCTGGCAACCCAACCACTCAAACTTGCTGCCTCCATCTCATCTGCCCCAGCAGCATTTCCAAACCTCAGTCTTACTTCAGCAGCTACTTTCACTCCTCCAGCCCCTGCTGCCTCTGCCTCCGCTGCCCCATTCAGCATCGCTCCCACAGCTCCTGTGTCGTCATCATCCTCATCATTCATTTTCTCGGTCCCAACTACATGCTCCACCTCCGCCAATTCAGCTTTCTCCCTGGGGGGATCCACACCTTTTGGCTCAGGATCCTCAGGCTTCTCCTTTGCCTCCAAACCTCCCTCCGACACTCCCTCAGCACCTTCAGCGTTTTCTTTCACTCCTTCCATCAAACCATCAACTGTGGTGACTCCAGCTCCAGTTCCAGCTGCAGTTGCTCTAGCTCCTGCTCCAGCTCCTGCTCCAACGCCCCAGAGCCTTGCTGCTCCCTCCCCACCAACAGTGAAACTGAATCTAAATGAGAGGTAAATCATTTTATTTGACAAATTATTCATTAGGATATTCCAACTGAGATATTGAGGTTTTTATATACGTAATACATAGAAAGAAAAATCTTTCTTCTCTTTCCCCAGATTTTCAGCATTGGAGACCTCAACACCACAGTCTTTCTCCTTCAATTCTTCGCTGCCCAAAGCAGTTGTGTCCATTCCCAGTAGTTTGGCCGCCCCTCCACCCTCAGCCACGAAGCCATCAGCTGTATTAGGTAAGAACATCCTGCCTCAGCTCCTTGACGATTATACTTTGCTCAAGAGTGTCATACTTATTGTATTTTTTATCAAAGGATTCTTTCAATCTTAAGTTTTCCTGCCTTGTGGTTGTGATTCTAATATTGTTGGTTGTGTTGCAGCCCCGGTGCATCCAGTTCAAACCAGCACACCACCCACAGTCGTCCAAAAACCTGCTCCTGCTGCCCAGGGCCGTGTCCAATTTCCTCAGGTCCTGTCTGGTTTTATTGAGATGTTGCTCAAAAATATGTCAAAAGATAAACATATTCACCATAAAGACACACTGAAGGCACAGAGCCTCCATTAGTGCCCTCAACTTCGCTTAGATTTTTAAGGACCATGAAAATATTCAGTAAGACAGCATCTGTATTCTTCGCCTACTCTCTGTTTTCATGACCTTAACCCTTTTCATGTAACTTTGGCTTTGACTGTATAATACTTTGTGTGGAGAATACTAAAATGGAATATATAAATATATGTATGCCTGCACTATGCGTGTAGGTGCACATGCCGTTAGCTAAACAAACTTCTAATAAATGTTGAATATTGCACTTGACCTTAAAAGTTCTTAAAAGAGGCGAGTGTTAAACAGCTATTGGACAAAAGATTTAGACCAAAAGCATAAATGGATTAGTACAGTAACAGTAAACCTGGATTCACAAAACTGTCAAATTGATGACATTAAACAATGGATGTAACAATGTCAGTTAAACTGCAGCTGCTATAGAACTGGGCTGGTTTGCAATGGAATATTCACCTGAAACCAATTGTTAGTGGCACAAGAAATATATGATATAAGATTAGATTACAGAAATCCTCCCTATTTTTTGGTTCAAGTTTATTTGTTGGTGTGTGTTTCTCACTTTACCGCTTCTCGTTGCAGGCAAACGTTAGTGTGAAGGCCCTGGAGAAGCAGCTACAGCAAAAGAAAGACTCTGATCCCATTATGGCTGGGATACTGGAGGAGGTGAGACATTATTATCCAGTCCACACTGGAGTAACATGTACCACTTTTAATTGGTGAACTTGTGAAAAACATGAGAGGCTTGTGACTTAAACCATGTGGGGGGAATACTTGCTAGATGCTTGTGTTCGTGACTACACACTGCAGTTATCCTCTTAGCTGTTAGCTAGCTGAACTAGCTAACTGACAGAGCTCACGTTAGCTTGCAATTGAGTAGACTTTAAAGTGCTTTTCACAAAAAGCACTAACTTAGAAAGCCACACATAGAAGAATCATACCTACACTTACAAACTATTGACAGATAAATTTATTATATGTTTTGGCTCTCATAAAGGTTATTTTTGGAAGTTCTTTTATAGCAACTAATTTACACATTTATATTTTATATTTCTTAGCTTTAATGGTTGTAATTCAATATAGTAAATCACTGGTTTGAAACTTGCTATTGCAGTAAATACTAATAGCTTATGTAGGACTTTACATTAAAGAGTGATGAAGGATTCACAAATAACTCAGCATTTCTTTGACTCGTCATCAGATTGCACATTTCCAGAAGGAGTTAGATGACCTTAAGGCCCGAAGTGCAAGAGCAGACTTCAAAGTTGGCACCAATGAGGAGATGAAGGAGCTGAGGAAGGAGTCAGAAGACCTCCATGTTTTCACCCTAGAGATTAAGGAAACTACAGAGGTAAGACCATAGTTGAAAAACAAAAACATATTGCCTGGACTGACCCAAATCCCTGTTAGCAAAATCAAACTCACCAGCCAAATCCTACCCTCCAGCAGCTGCCTCCTACTCAGAATGCAGCGGTCTCAGAATACCAAAATCACTGTCATAAGTTTACTGTGTTATGCAGAGGTGGGTAGAGTAGCCAATAACTGTTTTCAAGTACTGTTTCCTACTGAAACAGTCATCAAAATAACTACTACTACTTGTACATAGTATTTACAATACAATAGCATTTTCTTAGGTTACTTAAGTACACGTAATGGAGTAAATGTAACTCAGTACTACCCACCTCTGGCATAAAACACCGGCATGTGTGCCATCCAACAAAACAAAGTTAGACTGCAGAGATTCACGTCTTTTGAGTACATTTATTTACAATCAATAGACTGACAAATCTTTGTCCCATCTGTTGTGTTTATCTAGACTCGTTTGTATTGGCAGAATAATTGTGTGAATTGTGTGGCTCTCCACTTCCAACTTTTTTTTTTGTCTGATTCTCAGTCTCTCCATGGGGACATTGGTACACTGAAGACCACTTTACTGGAGGGCTTTGCTGGGGCAGAAGAAGCTAAAGCCCAGAGTGAGCTGAGCAGAGATAGAAATTACAGGCAGCTGCTATACAAAAAACCTCTGGACCCACGCAGTGAGGAACAGCTCAAGGTAGGGTTGGGCGATTGTTTCTATTTTCATTCATCCACTTGTGGCTACTTGAGACATAATGTTTATTACTCTTGTGGAGTGCAGAGCAAAATTTTGTGAGCAGGCATATGGTGAACAGAGATGTGGGGTGTCAGATCCATGGAAAAGAGACGGCAAACTGGTTTGTAATTAAGCATTTAAAATTCACTCGTGCTGGGGCTCAGTGGGCAGACATGCCGCTCCACAAGAAACATCTCTCAATGCACAGCAGGGTACAGATTCTAGAAATTACTTTTATAACATCTTAGTTCTGATAGTATGTTAGTTTAAATTCCCTTCATATCAGGTTGGGAAAAAACAATCATCGATCATCTCTTTAATTATCCATAGTCGATCTGATCACCAGTTGTCACAAACCTAGCTCATGGTGACAAGCAGGAGCATGATAAATGATAACTGCATGAATGAATACTTTACGTAAAGCCTTTACATGAATCACCTCCATACTGATAGCATTTTGTCTGTTGTATTTTGTTTTTCCATGATTCAGGAGATTCGCAGGCTGTACCAGTATGTTACGTTTGCTGTGGAAGATGTCAATGACGTGTTGGATGTGGATTGGGAGAAACACCTGGAGAAGAAGAAAAAGCAGAAGTAAGCACAAAAAAACAGCTACGTGGTTATTGGGCATTGAACAGATTTCGGGTTGGGTATCATTTGTAATGAAATACTTCTCTTCTGCACAGACACATGGTCGTGCCAGGGCGTGAGGGTCTGTTTACTACACTGGCCAACAACCTGTACATTATTAACCAGCAGAAGAACCGATTGGACGAGCTGATTAAGGAACTTACTTCTCTGCGCCTCTACAACAAGACTGCTCCTCCAACTATAAGCCGCAATACTGCGACAACAACTGCTGGGTAGGAGCTGGCAAGAACAAGGAGTAGGAATGCAAGAATATGAAAACAAGAAATGAGAATTGCATGTTGTAGATTTTGAGTTGAAGTGAAGGGAGACTCTGCAGTGCAGGTTTTAGGAATCAGAGACTTCATATTTCAAGTTAACCTTGACTTAAATGGGCTGCAGTTTGAATCTAGAACAGTTTTTGAATAATTAAAATTGAATAAATTCAACTTTTGTTTTCATAACTGCATGGCATAATGGCTAACAATGTAATCACCGTAGTCCATTAATAACATAAAGATTGCACTTGTTTCATTCAGTGTACCAGCCTTTACAGGACATTAACATAAATTTCTTAGTATTTGCATCACTACACTGCAAATACCTCTCAGAAAAGGTGGCGCTCTTTGCAATTTAAAGAACTTCTCTCTGTGTTTTGTGACAGCTTGGAAAGTGAGCTTGAGAGTTTAAGGGACGCGCTCCTGAAAGCTAAGCTGGACACCACCCCTCCAAAGACCAAATCCAAATCTCCAGGTATGAATCTTTATGTATTTTGGATGTAAAAATAATAAAGGAGATCACGTTTCTTAATTTCAACACACTAACTATATGTTTCTCCAACAGCCAAGATATCGCCAGTGAAACAGTCCCAGCTGCGTAACTTCCTCTCAAAGGGACAGATGCCTCCTGTCCGCTCTACTGCCCCAGGTACACATATCCTGCTCAAACTAATTTAACATGGCTTACTCTGATATCCCGAGGTGGGAATCTTTATTGATTTTTCTAGCATGAATTTGCTTTACTCAGTGTAAGTTTGTGGTTGCATGAAAGTTTGCAAATGTAGTTTATCTTTACCATAAACTCTCAAGGGGACTCCATTAACCTAAAGAGATAAATAGTGTGTTATTATAATGTAGCTATACCACAGTTACTGATGAATCTAGATGCTCTTTGTTCTCTTCCAGCCAACCTATCTCGCTCCGCCTTCCTTTCACCTAAATACTACGAGGACTTGGATGATGCGAGCTCCACATCCTCCCTGTCCCAGTCCTTGGAGCCTCACCCGGCTCACTTGGAGCTGGAGGAGGAGGATCTACCACCAGAACCCCTTCCCATGACTGTCATCCCTCCGGCATTGTCCACCCCCCGCCACCCCACAGTCGTGAGGACCCCCTCCATCCAGCCAGGCTTCGGGGCCATTCAGTCCACTCCTTTAACCAAACTTCACTCAGTCCAGGGTATGGGCTTTGGACTCAGCCCTATTGCCAGCCCTGGTGAGTAAATCCTAATAAATATTGTCATCAAAGATGAGATGCAACATTGCAGCCAAATTGTTTGGCATTCAAAGCCACTAGATAACTTCTTTTAAATGTCAGACGTAACAGAGTGCAGCTGCTAAACACCAGTACACAAGCTTTGTTTCATAAATGTTCACTGTATTGATGTTTCAGTTCCAACAAATAAAATCAACCTCAGCGGGGCTGACAGCACTGCTCTGGCCACAAAGACAGTAAAACATGGAGCGCCACCAACTGAGAGGACCATCCCTGTCACCATCCCTGCCCAGCAGGCTGCAGCAACTGCTGCTCTACGCAGACAGATGGCCAATCAGAAGACAGGTAGGAAGAACATACAAGAGTCCCTAGCCTTTTTACTACAATTGAAAAGAATTATTGTTTATTTTTAAATGGTAATGAAGATGTAATTATGTGTGTATAAGAAGCTGTTTGTGTGATATTGTGTTGCTATACCCACTGTAAGTCACCAGGGGGAGACACAGACTTGAAGACTAAATAATGTGAAGCCGGTAGCTTTATGTCCCAACTCAGTGCCCATTCATACCTGAGACTCTCTTACTAAACTGTTGCAGTATATTTCAAACAGGCCTAAATCTCCATGGAAACATTCAATTCATTTGATAAAAATGTCTTGTTTTTCTTCTTTATTTAATGTAAACATTGGTTGTGTGTGTATGTAGGTTACATCTCCACATGTGAATTGCTGTCATATGCATTTGTCTGTGTTCCAGCTGTCGTCAGTGCTTCCTTGACAGAGTCCACTTTGAAGACTGTTCCTCAGGTGGTCAATGTCCAGGAACTCAAGGACAAAGGACCTCCTGTGCCTGTTTCCAATATCATGAGGTAAAAATCCAAAATGATCTTGTTGGGGTTTTTTTTTTATCATTAGGAGGTTTTGGCCCAAGAATATAACTGGAAGTAAAGACAGACTGAGCAGAGGAATTTTAATTGGAATTTGGAAACATTTAAAAAAAAAAAAAAAAAAAAAAAAAAAAAAAATTCCTCAAATGGTGCATGAACCATGTGGAGCCAGATCTATATGTGCCTGTTTTGATGTTTTGTACTGTCCTTCTTTCTTTTGCATTAAATGCGGTATCCTACTGTGCAGAATTGTGATAGTAGGCTAAAGAACAACAACCACTGACAGTTTTCCACAGAGTTTGGATACGGCTCTAATCATACAATGACAGTGATATCACTAAACCTGTTGTATTTTGTCCACAGTACAGAGAGTGTATGGAGAACTGGTAACTTATTAGGATGATTTTGACAAATATGCAGGCAGACAAAACTATTTCATTGTCATTTTGCCAGAATGACTCTAACAAATCCCACTCTTTTTGTACTTTGTAGCCATGGATGACACATTTTAGCTGTTAGGTCCTGAGTCATTGTCCATAGATGTGCTGTTTGGTTCTTACCAAAAGTATAAAAGTTAATTAGCGGATAAAGTTAATTAGCATTTTGCAGTTTCCCATTTTCTGCAGTTTCTCATTGGGATCTATGAAGTACTTTTTTAATCTGTCTTATCTATCTAATCTGTCCTATTTATATATTTCCTGTTTAACATTAAGCATGTTATATAATATTTATGGAGTTAAATCATGCCTGTATCCACTTGGATCTGTTTCTGATACAGTGAATAGACATTCTGTCACTATGAGTCCTCAAGGGGTACAGTGTTTGTTTTGAGTGTGTCTCCTCGGTATAGATTTATCAGGTCACTGACTCCGCCTAATCTTAGTCAATGCACACGGCTGGAAGAGGCCAGCAGTCTTTGAGGGTGTCTTACATCCCAGCTTCTTTTCTCAAGCATCACCTCTCTTATATATTATCTTTATAATCATCTTTTTTTTAAATTTAATCTTTCCATTTCAGTGTTCAATGAGAGCAAGACTGTCTTTATTTCTTTCCCTTTTATCAACCTCCCTTATGTTAATGTGTATGATCCTGTCTATACCACATACAGTGCAGTCTGTTAAGTGTTACAGCTGTATTATCTTGTTTTGCTTTTCCTCCAGCACACTGGATTTTAAAAGAAACAGTGGTTATGATGTGAAAGTACTGACTTTCAGCTTTTTTAAGTATGCCTTGGATATGTTCATACGCTTATTGAGTTAATGGTGTAGAAAGGCCTTTTTACCCTTTGGTTGAGTATTAAAAGGGTACAGGTGAAAGTCAGCACTCTATAACCTTATAGTTTATGAATGGAACCAAAAAAAAAAAATACTGTGAATGCGTAGACCGCACTCTATGTGCACTTGTCTAATGGTCTCTTTTCATGCCATTATCCTCTTCACTTCCCTTTCTTCATATCTTTCATTTGGCTCTTTATTCACTCCATGATTCACAGTCTCTCGTTTGCCCCTTCATGCCTCCTGCACCGTACTCTTTCTGCCTCACTGGGCTCTGCTCTACTTTTGTGCTTGATATTTCGACAGGCCATCCCTCCTTGGGGCTTTTCCCAAATAAAGCCAGCTCACAATAACAAACTAGCTAAGCAAGGCATTGTGATGAGAGTGTGATGATTACAAAAGTGGACTTTTCACTGATTCTACACTAACGTTCTCTGTCAAACACTAATGTTCAAGACATGTCTTCCAATGATTTCAAGCTCGATATAGAGAACAACTATGCATATTTTATTTCACTAGAAAATGTTTTTTTCTTGTTCTCTATTTTTGTGGTTGTGGATTCCTCATTTTAATGAACATGAAAACGTCATGTCACTAACGAAAACACCCTCTTCTACTCTCTTTTCCAGCTCACCAGTACCAGATCCAGCAGCTCAAGTCTTTGCAACAGTTTCTTCCAACCAGGCCAAGCGAGTGAGTGCTATATCTGTCCATCACTCACCAAGCTGTCATTCATCTTTTCATGTATTTGTTCACCCACACAGCTATATCGCTCTATATCTATCATTTAAGTGACATGTCATCCTCTGAATAGTTTATGAAATATATCTTGATCAAATATTTTACAGAATTGAGAAAACCTTTGTAAAACATTTGAAGATAATGTCAGCATTGTCAAAACACCAGAAATAATTTGGGGGTATTATTACACTTTAAAAAAAAAACACCTTATCTGCTTCTCTGATAAACATATTCATTGGTTGAAAGAAATATGAAAATTTTGACTTTCTGCAGAGGTTGAGATTTCTGTGTACAACTGCCAGTGCAGCCACAAATAAATGTCTTCAATGTATTTTAATCATTCACATACTATTACCAAAATACTCAAAATCAAGAAAATATAGGGTCAGTTTCCCTCTCCTTGCAACTTTAAAGAACATTGAACTTGCCAAAATTCTCAGATTGCTGACAGTTTTGCATGTGAAGATACACCATTAACGGCATGGGTGAGAAATGTCCCAGCTCCCTCCCATGTTGATGTTATAAATTGCAGCTGGGTGTCAGGGGAACCCCTCACACAAATCTTCATAACTGTTCAGGCCCAAGTTCAGTTTATTGGGAATGACCTGTACATACTGATCTCCAGCCACGTGTTTATACACACACACACACACTTTGCACGCTTTTGCTCTACATGCGCTTTAAGATTGCATTTAATTGCACCTGCAATGTAACCTACATCATGATTTTTTGATCTCATACACTCTGAAACTGTCTGTGCAGAATCCTACCCAAGGTATCCAGAAGATGCCAACTGAAAGTACAACCACCCCACAGGGAAGCTTCATGTTTGGTAGGCACTGGTTACATATACACGGTATAGTTTTCTCTTACCTGTAGCCCAGATTTGGTTCCACATAAGCAAATTTGCAGTATAGGACATTGTTTATGATTCTTGGCTGTACTAATGTGTATGTAAGGTATATATAATCATTTGACTTTAACAGACTAAACTTCTGTGTCCTTCAGGTCAAGCGTCTAAAACAGACGTGTCCGTGGCTCCTGCTAGCTCAACAGAGCAAAGCACCAGCAAAGGGTTCTCATTCACATCGGGGTGAGTCAATTTATGAAAATTATCCAATCAAATGTGATTCTGAGCCAACCAGCACTTTTCATCATACAAAAATGCACTTGACCTTTTGCGTGTTGCGAGGTTAAGATCAAATTGATTTATTTCCCCCTCTGCCCCTGACTCCTAATGTAACCTCACTCAGAGATTTGTCACATTACAGAAGCTTAAGATGCTCTGACTGTTTCGCTGTGACTTTCTTTTGCAGGTCCGCAGGCTTCAGTTTTGCTTCAGTTACACAGGGAGCTGGAATGTCACAAGGTAAAAACAATACAGCAGCTTGGTATCAGAAAGTTATAGGATGGTGTCAAACATACACACTCATCATTTTTTTCTCATGTCTCTCCAGTGAAGGATGTGAATAAATTCTCCTTTGGTGGAAATGGCAAGATGATGTTTGGCCAGACTGGAGAGGAGTCATTCTCCCCTGCTCTTGGCACTGGGTCTCCCACTCTGCCTACAAACACATCAGGAGACAAACCCACCTCCACCACAACTGCCATCAGGATAGAGCCACAGCCCCCAAAGACAGTTGGAGGAGAAACTCTGGGCAGTTTCTCTGGACTACGTGTGGGCCCAGGAGAGGAAGCCAAAGATTCATCCAGTAAACCTGCTGCTGCCGCCGCCGCTGCCACATTTGCTTTTGGAGGAGCTGGACTTGGGATGGGCAAGGGAGCAGTACAATTTAGCTTTGGTGCAGGTCTCCAAAAGTCTGCAGAAGATTCTACAGGAGCTGACTTGTCTAAGGGAGCAGCGTCAGGTAGTTTGTTCAAGCCTCCTGAATCGAACCCTAAACCAGCCTTCTCTGTTCCCCAGCCTAGCTCAATCGCCTCAGCTTTACCTACGTCTTTCAGTAGTCTTCTTGCTGCTCCTGCAGACTCCTCTGAAGAACCAAAAGTTCCTCTGCAACCTACAGAACCAACACTGCCCCCTGAAAAAGAACCTGCTCCTGAACCAGCTGTAGAGAGTGCCAGTCCCCTAGTAGTATCTGAGTCTACAGCAGACACTGCCACCAGAGAAGCAACAGCCACAGTTACAGCACCAAGCCCTGCACCTCCTGTGGCCACAACTGTACCTACCCCAGATCCTTCTGCCTCCATCACTGCACCAACTGAAGCAGTCCCTCCTACACCAGCCAGTGTAGCTCCCACAATAGATGCCACCCCAGACAGCACCACCACCGATGCTCCTGTGCCCCCTTCAGCTGCTGCCACCCCTCCTGTAGCACCTGTCTCCCAGGTAGCTCCAGCAGCATTCCAGTTGCCCAGTTCTGACAAACCAGGTTCCATTTTTACTCAGCCTCCCCCTGCAACTACAGAAAGCAGTTCCCTTGGAGTTACACCAGTTATCAACACAGTTGCCTCTGCGGCCACCACTTCAACACTTACTGTTGCTAACAGTGCAGCAACTACTGCTGCTAGCACTGTCTTTGGGCAACCTGCTGCACCTCCAGCATCGTCAGCTCCTTCAGCTCCTTCAGCTCCTGCAGCTCCTGTAGCCCCTTCAGCCCCTGCAGCCCCTGCAGCCCCTGCAGCCCCTGCAGCCCCTTCAGCCCCTGCAGCTCTTGCAGCTCTTGCAGCTCCTGCAGCCCCTGCAGCCCCTGCAGCTCCTGCAGCCCCTGTAGCCCCAGTATCGACAGCATTTGGCTCAGCTGGGTTTGGTGCATCAACTGGAACTGGTTTTGGCAAGTCTGTGTTTGGCCAGGTGAGTGGCTTTGGCCAGCCTGCGGGCAACACTGGAACTGCCAGTGGCTTTTCTTTTGGCCAATCAGGGTTTGGAGCAAGTTCAAACACTGTGACTACTGGAGGTCTTTTTGGTGCTTCTACTGCTAGCAACGCCATTTCTTTCTCCTTTGGCACAAGCAGTGCCAACACAGCCAGCAGCACTGGCTCAGGGCTGTTTGCACAAAGCACAGCACCAGTATTTGGCCAGAGCTCTGGATTTGGCCAAGGGACTGTGTTTGGGAGTAACACCACCACATCCTCATCTACAGGATTCAGCTTTGGACAGCCCTCAGGTGAGTGTGAGTCTGCACTTGGTTTCTTACTGGTCACTGATAGAATACTGTAAGAGTGTGTGGCTCATCCCAATCTGAGTGTTTTCTTTTATCTGCAGATACAGAGTGTGATCCAATACCCATATTTACTTAAATGTTGGTTAAATATGTATCTGACACATTGAAATTTAAAAAAATATTAAGAATATTAGATTTTTAAGTTGATGAACTTAAGTTGTAATTTAACTGGGGGAATGTGACCCCTGAAATTAACGTGACCTGATCCACTAAAGGGAAGATGCATCATTCTTTTGGAGCTTCTTCCTTCACAAAAGATCGCTGAGTTTCGCTGGGTGCAGACGCCAGCTTGCAGAGAGTAAGCATTGCACATCAGACAGCTGGTATGACCTACCTGCTCCCTGAATGTCTTGTGCACCGCTTTTTGCTAATATAGTTCGTATAGTTCATCGTAGCTTAGTGAACATGCATTTTGTCAACCCTGGTGTCAGAACTCAGAGTCACTCAAGTACTCCCAGTTTTTAAACATTCACACGCTCTAATTTTCACTTGCATATGCAGCCAAATGCTTCCACTGTTGGCTGCAGTAAAGGAGAGCAGCACTGCAACACTAGCAGGTAGACACTGAACAGTAAAGAAAGGGTTGGATTTTCATCTCCTATATTTTAGCACATACTGATTCATTAACATATGCCCAGGCGATTAGTGTAATCATAAAAAGAATTCCTATTTTCTCAGAATATAGTAAACAGTGTTATGAAAACTTTTGCTGTACTGCTTTCTGCCTTTTTATCAACCCTTCTATGCGTCCCTTTGCCTTTTGATTACATTCCTGACTCTCTCACCATTTTTATTTGGACTAGATCAAAAATAATTACAAAGTGTTCTTTTTGTCAAGTCATTCTCATTCTTGATTTTCTCACATGTGGTATGGCACATGCAAATTGTTATTTTCAGTGTCACTTGATGGCTAAAGTTCTACACTGAACCAGACTGACTGAAGTATCTTCATCTTCAGTTCACCAAATTCTGATTTGTGTGACTCCTTCAGGCTTTCAAAGTAAGGGGGTCAGCCAGAGACATTGTTGTCACTCAAAGTGGTGTTATCTTTTCTAATCAGAACAACACAGCTACAACGGTTAAGTCATGTCTGACAATGTTTAAGCTAACAATGTCTGACAACCCCCTGAAGTATTTTGTTATGTCTGTAAGAACAGTAGGCAGTGAAGGAGACTGTGTCAACCCATTCAGCTGACCAGCCTGTACATATTCTTCTGATTAAAGCCAAATGTGACACGTCTGGTTGACAGGGCCATTATCTTGCAGGAGAGAAGATGCCCAATTCTGTAGTGTTTTGGCAGCCTGAGTAGGTTGGAGGTGTGGCAGTCTGAATAAGGAGGGTGGCATGAGGGGAGCAGTCCCATTCCCAAAGATTCTCTAAATTCCCAGCACAGTATGGGAATGTCTGTCTCTGTGGACAGCTGATGTTAATGTATCAGCTCAGCAGTTAGATGTAGCTTGTCACTCCTGTCTACGGATTTTAAGGTGGGGAGGGGTCGAGTTTCCAGAGTCAGCTCCTTCTGTTTTATGACACTGTGGGAAGAAAAGGAAGTTATATAGTGGCGATGAGGAAATTTATGTGGCTTCACCAGCTAGTGTTGACAGAAAATGTCTCAGTCTTGATTGTATTTTTCCTTTCCTCTTTATACAGCTTTTGGCTGCTCTTCCGCCACGTCTGTGTTTGGCCAACAATCGAGCAGTGGGGTTCTGTTTGGACAGGTATCGTACACTGATTTGAATAATAGTATTACCTTAAAATTTTAAAAATGTTCCCTTTTTTTAACACATTGTATACTAATGTTTCTCTCGCAGCAGCAGCAGTCATCTGGTGGGAGTCTGTTTGGTTCCAGTTCAGCCAATACAGGCGGCTCAGCTGCAGGTGCAGGGTTCTTCTCTGGCCTCGGAGGTAAACCGAGCGAAGACGCTGCCAACAAGAACCCATTTGGCACCACTGCTGCAACCGGAGGGTTTGGACAGCCTCAACCTCAGACAGGTAAGCTCACACAATGTGTACCAGAAACAAACCCCCATTTTAATGTGCTTGAAAGATACATTCATCTGCCTGTTTCTCCTCTAGGTTCCAACAGTCTGTTTGGGAATAGCGGCGCCAAGACCTTCGGTTTTGGACAGTCATCCTTTGGTGAGCAGAAACCGAGTGGGACCTTCAGCACTGGTGCAGGGAGTGTCGCATCCCAGGGATTTGGCTCCTTCTCTAGTCCAACAAAACCAGGTACAGCTTTCCCAGTATTGATTTTTATTTTAACAGTACACGTCTCTACTATTTCGTCCTTAAGATACTCTCATCCACTCACTGAAACTGATGCTTGCTTGTACTTTGCAATCATGATTTTATCAGATGATTTATATTGCTGACATTTTCCAGACTTCAGACTTGTTTACATGTGCTGTTCCTACATCCTTCACGTAGGGATTAATTTTCTTAATTAGAATTGAGCAAAGGACCTAACAAATGTAATTACAGTGTTGCGTAATTCCACGCTAATGTACATTCACCTGATAGGACTCGTATCAGTGATGTTTTATATCCTCTGCTCTTCCACATTTTTCGGGGTCTGGCTTCAGGGGCCTCTGGTTCAGTGATGTGTGAGGCTCAGTGATAGTGCCATGGCCAGGATAGAAACCTTCGTGCACCTATATACATAATCACATTTTGCACAGCGGCCGACTCTTGACATTGCTTTCTCCTTTATCATCTGAGCTACAGCGAGTGCCCTTATCTCCTCACCCCAGCAGAGCAGAAAGTGAGGCAGTCGGGCTCCGTTTTTACCTGCCTAAATACTGCTGATGCAACGTTACCTCTCAACACTGCTGAGTCACAGTGCAATGAGTCAATGATGTGATGTATTTGTTTCAGTATCAGATGCAGATTTGATGCACAATTAAAGCTTTAGATGATCTATTTCAGCTACATTATTTCATTTTATATAAGCCATTGATGGATAGTGGACAGTCACCATTGTAGATTTGTCATGCATGGGTGGAAAATGTGCTGATTTTCTGCTACAATTTACCTTCATCTGGTTTGTGTAACAGTTCAGAGCATGTGAATACGAGCATAATCTAATATCCTTGTTTATTTGTTATGCTATGCTTCGTGAACAAGAGTCACAACACCCACGAGTTTAAGTGTCAAGTCATGTAGTTCATTTGCTCTCACTGCTTCAGAACTGCTGTTTTACTTAGAAGGAGGCCTGACATGTCAGTCTGTGTTAGTGTCAGTCATTCCAGCTGAACCTGTCCTCAGTAAACTTGTAAAAATAAAAAAGGACAGTATGGTCTAAACTGCCTGCTATGATCCAACTATTTGGCAGATTAACAAGTAAGAGTGGATCAAGTGCAAATGAAACTAGATGTAGCACAAGTTTCTGAATTCCTCCACAAGCAGATTACTTGGTTTTCAAAATGCAAACCAAGCTTTGAATCCATTTATTCATGTATTTATTTTTTCATTTCTTGGTAATAAGTAGCTGTAGCTCTAGCAGCCATCCAAGCTATCCCTCTGCTCCACTGGGATATTGGTACCACTCAGCACACTAATGCCCTATCACTGGCCTGTGTACAGGGAATGTAATCTTGTTACATTAGCTCAATCAATTATTTACTGGGGCATGCTGGTAGCCAGGCTGTAATTTCAGTGCACCCTTTCTCCCCCAGCCACTCCTACCTCTGAGGCTTTGAGTGGGAGCGAAGTATTCTTCCTGTCATTAAGCTGTCACATTGTGTTGGTCCAAATGTAAACAGCAAGACACAATATAGGAACTGTGTTTATAATGCTCAGATATTTTCTTATGAGAAACAATAGGAAGAAATATTCACTTTTATTGGGAATGTGATGAACATACAATTCATTTTTATACCTGTTTAGTTTCTATTCTAGTCATATACAGTCTACATGCACATCTGTCCAGCCCAGGAGACCCCCGTGAGAAGAATAATTCCCCCTATATAGGTGAAATGTAAATAAGCTGTAGGTGCACTCAGTCACAAAAACAGCAACCTGACTGACCTTTTTTTTTTAATCTTTCCATTGTAGGAACAGTGCTGTAACTCCCTGTATATGTTCCCGCTGCTTTCTGTTACAAGACTGTTTTAAGCACTTATCTATTTTCGCCTCTACAGGTGGCTTTGGCAGTGCTCCAGTGTTTGGGAGTCCCCCTTCCTTTGGTAGTTCCTCAGCATTTGGTAGTGGAGCATCATTTGGCTCAAATGCTTCCTTCAGCAACACCATGGGTTCCTCAGCTGGTAAAGTGTTTGGAGAAGGAACGGCAGCTTCCAACATGGGAGGATTTGGGTAAGAAAATTCATGTGTTCTGTGAAAGGAAGGTTCGCTATAAAAGATTTTTTAGAATGTAAATCATCATCACATAGAATAATTGAGTACTTAATGCTGGTTTTTGAGCAGCTTGTAGAGTCAACTGCTTTTTTATCACCCATTTTCTTTACTTACATTGTACAAGACACAGGTTTGGCGATAGTATAAATACAACATTGAGATCACAATTATTTAAGGCCATTACTCATTGCCTTTGGAAACATCTTGCATTTATTCAATTTTTTTAAAAACTTGTCTTTTTAAACGGTGGATTTCCCTGAACTTTAAATATAATTAAACTGAAAAACAAATTTAAAAAATAAATGTCTTGCAATAATAATAATAATAATAAAACAGTATAATGAATATTAAAAAATATATTCAAGAAAACAAAATATAACAAAAACCAAATGTATGTGTGTTTTGTCGCTTTTATTTGGTAGATAAAATGTGAGAAAGGATTCTGTAATGTGACTCGTTTTTGGCCGCTCCAAGCACCAGTATGGTGACTGCACAGAAAGATGCAGATGAAAGTCCAAAGGGCGGCTGGCTTGACCGGATTTTCGTAAATGACAGCTCACTTGATGGCAGTGAGCTGAACGAAACATTGGCTGACAGTTAGCTTTGGTTTTTATGGAGGTACAGAAGCGCACTGCTGTAAATGAAAGGGGTGCGCTGGATTTATGACACAAGACAAAATGAGTGCATTATTGGGGCACAAATATCTTTTTATCTTTATGAATTTGTTTTCATAATCATCGGAAGACAAAATCGTAATTGAAAATATAGTTTGATTAATCGCCCAGCCGTAGTTATATTGTTGCAATCAGTAAACATTTGATAATGTCAGTGTCACTAGGCTTTTTATGCAATACAGGGGGGGAGAGGAGCAGCAGGATTTAGCCTGAAGCATGTTTTTTTTTTTTTTCTTTCAAAACATCTGTGATCTCTCTCGCTCAGTGCGCCATCACACAAGCATAACACATAAAGCAGCTGAAGGGCAGCATTCGCCACATTGTTAAACACTCTATTAACATTACAGTGATGACGTGATAAAATAAACCAAATGGAGCAAGTTTTGCAAGCCCCGTTGAATCCTTAGCCATTTACTGCGGGACACTTCTTTTCCACTGTTGAATCTGCTACTAAAATACACACAGCAGTTTTTTTTTTTTTGTCAGTCGAACAGGTAGGAGGTTTAAAATTAAGAAAACTCTAAACTCAAGGTCAACTTACTGAATTCTTTACAGCCCTCAGACAGTCAACCTTATTCCAACTGCGCTCATTTTACGATTCCAAATCAGGCATTATTTATATATATTATATATTTTATCTTTTCCTCCCTCCCACCATCTACTCTCACGATTTCTCGCTTCTTTGTCAACCTCACAATGTGTCCACAATGTGCTTATGTTTTGTTGCAGTGAGCATGGCTATGAGCCCAAAACTATGGAGCTCTGTGCACAACTAGATTATTTGCTTCAGATAATCTCACTGCCGACTGCAGATTAAACTGGCCTGCTCTCTCTCTCCCCTCCCTCTGTTTTGCTTAGTCTCCCTCTTCTGTCCCTTGGAAGTCAGTGGTCGTGGGTCCTGTAGAAGGGATTACTGCTTAAACCCCCATTTCTCAATCCTCACAAACACACACAAACACCATCTGACACCTTCCTCCTTGCTGGCATATAGACGCTATAGTCATTTTTCTTTATTATGTTCTTTTTTTCTCTTTGTCCAATTAATTTGCTGGTTTAAAGCAGGGCTGTTAGTCTGTATCAGATATACATTAATTTACTTGTTGTAGTGGTTGTGCCTTTTTGTTACTGTGGTCCACATCACATCATCTGTGTCTGCTTCCGTTTTCAGGTTTGCCTCACCTCCCAGCGGCCCGTCCTTTGGTGCTTTAGCCAATCAGAGCGCGCCGTCGTTTGGGAGCCTGGCCCAGCAGAACTCTGGCTTTGGAAGTCAGCCCAGCAGCTTCTCAGGCTTTGGACAACAGCCACAGGCAGGAGGTGAGACTGCTCCTTCAGTTGCCCTTTTTTTGTTTTCTTCCCTCATCATCTTCAAATGTCCTCTTGCTTACCTGCACCAAGTTGACTATTGCATCAGTACAGTTGTATAGAAATGACAACAGAGCATCTATGTTCTGGCTCTCCTGCCTGTTTGTGCTCTTAATTTTTGTGGTTGGTGATCTTGCGAAGCTTTAAAATGCAGATGCACATTATTTATTATTAAAATAGTAATGAAAGAAATTACACAACAAGGGTTTTTTTTTTTTAAGAAAATGAATATTCAGAACAGCAAGTTTTTGAGCGCAAGACAGAAAAGGCTTTGGTGCAGTATTTAAACTGTCAGTGTAGATTTTGCACCAGACGAAGGTTTACAAAAGACATCCATTCACCTGTTATACCAACAAATTGTCAGTGAGAGCAAACCAAGGAGTGCAAGTTATTTATCCACATCCAATTTTTTTTGTTTTTGGTGGAAATGATCGTTACCGAAATTACCTTGACATCTTGTAGTGTTGCAATAGTAGTGGTGCTGCATGTGTTCCTACTACCAAATAAAAAGTAAGATAAAAATATCAATTCAGCAGTTACAATTAAAATGATCATCTCATGAGACCTATATTGGATTCAGACATGTCCCATCATTAGGTGTCACTCCGCAGACATGATGTGCAGGCGTCTCTTTGAGTTTGCATGCGTGACCCAAATTTGCTAGCAGATCAGAGTTCTCTTGTCATCTTCCTCCCACTTATTTCTGGAGGATTGTTGTGTCTTTTTCTCTCTTTTGTCTCCTTAACTGGCTTTTCTGCAACCTGTCATGGCTTTATTGTTAGTCATATACATGCTGTACATCACACTGTCCAGGTGCCCTTTTCCTCAGCTCACCTTTCTAACCCTTCTCTGCTTCTGTCTTTGGTCGCCCTGGGTGGCACAGTTTTGCCTGTGTCGGGTCATGTTACTTATACAGCGCACACAGACACAAAGATCTGTTTGTGACAGATAAATCATGCTGTGATGTGAATAGTTTTAGAATTCAATCATTTTGTTGTCATACTGCTTAATTGCTACAATCATCAATTAATGTCTCGATTTCCTTTTTTGTAGGATTCTCTGGAAACACTTTTGGGTCTACAAATCAGTAAGTGTGGTCAACACGTTGACTTTCATTTGATGTCTTTTTCTGTTTTCTGTGTGTGTCTGAACCAATGAGTAGACAGACCCACATTTCTGCCTGGCAGCAGTCTGTTGTGCCTGTGGTGCTTGAACTCTGCTGAAGCTCACATCTTTCTTCCACAACACAGCTCCCGATAGAACCTTCTCAGATTTAATACCACCTCGTCTACCCTCATTTATTTCCCTTTCTCTGTCTTTTTGAGCTTTCTTGCTATTTCACTACTACATTGAAATACATGGATGTTTTTCCTTTTGCGCTCTTGAATAAAAGACACAAACTAAATGAATAGTACATTACATCATGTTTAAATGTGATCTAATCCATAATACAGTTAATGCAGTACAATGCTGAAAATACTAAATATATATCATTCCGACTGACCTCCTCTCTTGCAACACTTTCTTGCTAATTGCCCCCTTGTGATGAGATTTTCATTCTCATCCTACTGTCTTTTCCTTTCTTTCTCTCATTCCTCAATCCCACTGTCTCCCTATCTTCTGCCGCCTCTCCCTCCGTTTGCTGCTGTGTGTCACATGGCAGCCAGTGTTCCCCGGGGTGTGTTCCACTGGAATGCACTCTGAAGTGTGCAGGAGTGTGTGCAGACGCGGCTTAGCCTATTGGACACATTCACATGCTGTTAATAATCCTTCTCTCTTGTCCTTTTTTTTTTTTAGTTTTTTTCATCTTTGTCTTCCTCTTGCAGTATATTCAGCTTCACGCTCATTGTGTTTCTTTGCTAACCTGCACCGTATGGATCGCGGCAACAGTGAAATAACGGCCACTTGTTTTCTTGCAAACGTGCAAAACAAGCGTATATAATTTTTGACTGAAACTCAAAATCTAAAAGAAAAAATAAGGCCACTGTGGTCACATTTATTGGTTAAGAGAATAAAAATTTATTCAGAAACATATTAGCATGTCACTCGCAATGATATTTGATAAATTACACACAGCATGAGAAAATGAGTATTTTCTTTGTGTCTCTTCGTTTATATTTGATATGGAGCTGTCTGTCCAGCTGCATGTTAAAAACAGCAACCGTAGATCAAATGGAAAATTCCGCATGTCTCGTGGTAATATTACTACTCGTGCATCAAATCTCTTTTTCAGTAATCTCTCCCTCTCTGCTCTGTCTGTCATTTCTTCTTCCAGATCAAGGCCGCAAACATTTGCGAGTTGGCGGAGTTAGTTTTGTTAAACCTACATGAGATAGACGTCACTACTTTCTGCAATCAAGCTCTTTGTGCCACACAGTGGGTGAAGGGAAGATTGTGTTGCGTTTGGATTAAATGAGTAAATAAAGTGACTTAGAAGATAGATTTACTTGCATTGTCTTTGTAGAAAACTTTGGTATATTTTAGAAAAAATGTACAAGTTTTCAAGCAGCTTGCGGAGTGCAGTTCATTCTCTACTTAAACATTTATATTTGGATGTTTGTGCTGTTTTACCCGCTCTCAGTATTTTCTTAGGACACAGGAGAATCAATTTTGACATCCAAACAAGCAGAAGACACATTCATGTGCGTGTCTGGAAAAACAGACTTTATATGTTTTTGAAAGTCATAGAAAACTAAGAATAATCTTTTTGTAAACAGGTCAGTGACGTTCTACACATTGATGCAGTTTACAGACTTGTGAAGTTAAAATTTTCTTTGTTGTCATAACATATTGTGTTCCCACATTTTCAAGTTTTTGTTACTGCACTTTTAAACATGGAAATGGAGTTCTGAAAATTTCACTCATTGTGACCATGTGAGTTAAGTCAAACAACAAATGTAACAACAAACAAATGTCAAATGTACCAAAATTAAACAAACCCAACATTTTGAACTATCATTTTAAGCTTTGGTCTTAGGTGAAAAAAAAAAAAGTTCTATTTTCTTTTCCTATTGATTTTTGCAGTAAACCCCCGCTTGATGTATATTTTTACATGAAAAAGTGGAAATAAATGAAATTTCTCCAACAAATTATCCGTCTACTCAAAATTATATTTGTTAATGCAGTCGTGTCAATGGATCACCGATTCTTTCTAATGATTGTGAAATGCGGAACGAAGCAAACATTGTCTGATCATAATGTGATTTATTATTCTAATGCAGTGAATAACTGTCATAGTCAAGTTCTCATCCAAAGCCTTCAGCATGCTCCTTAGATAACTTGTCAAATTATCTTCCAGAAGATGCTACTTTCATTTCATACCGTTTTTATTTAACGTACAGTAAAGCTTGACGCACATTGTAGCAGCACTTCAGGTCATCGCAGTCAAAGCAGGGCAAAGTGTTTCCTTTATACAGAGGAAAATGAAATTATTAGCCATATAAAACTAAACAGTTTAATCCGAGGTGGCATGAAAGAATAGCATGGCAGCGAGCCTTGGGCCATGTTTAGATGCTTCACTAATTACTGCTAAATCCTTCTTGATATGCAGCTCATTCCTCCATCTTCAGTAAAGAATTCATTGACTCACAGCTAAATTGGGCTGTGGGAGAATGCTGATGGGGGGGCGATTTGCGGCTTGTGTCAGAGCCTCCATGTTGTGGCATTTGGCCACGGTCTACAGAATTACTTTCCCGGCTTATGACCCTGTGTGTGTGTGGGGCGCGTCACTGTCACTCTGTCTGCCCTTATCTCCACCCGTCTCTCACCAAGCGGATGGCAGAGGTCCTGGTCGCTCTGAAGTGGGAATGTCAGGGTCATAAAATGTGACCTGAGCCACACACACCTGCTATAATGGTCGAATCCACATTCTCCCAATAGTCTTTAATAGATGTGAACAGTAGACCGGAGCCATCGGCTATAAATCAATTATAAATGTGTGCTTCATTTTTTTAATAAGGATGTTTTTGGTTTTTTTTGATCTACCAAGCAAGCAACTGACATATTTTCTAACTGATGTAGTATTTTTGTCTGAAGAGACAGCAATACATGATCAGAATGATGTGTGATCATCACCACATCTATTTGATGTCTCAGGTAAAGAATTACAGTTGGACACATTGGCAGATTACAGAGCCCAAAGTCTGTAATGCTTTCAGCTAAAGCGGATGAGCTTATGAGATTTTCAGCACCCACTCCACAACTGGCCTCTATGAAAGCATTAAAGGTTGGGGGAGTGTTTTTTTATACTTTTATTAAACCACAAATATAACAGAAGCACTCAGTGGTGACTTCTTTTTGTTTTTTTGAGTCACTGTTGTGGGGATGGGAAGTGCAGGAACATCTCACAAACACTCAGGAGGATGACAGCTGTCTTCATGGAATCCAGATAAAAATAGCTAAACCACCCCTCCCCAACCCCCACCCTTATTCTCTGCCCCCCCACCCCCACCCCCTAGTAAGTGATGATTAGCAGCTCTTGAGCACATCATGCCTTGCTTTGCTGACATATTCATCATCTCTACATGTGAGTTTCCCAGCATGTGCATCTTTTAGGTCTTCGGGCATTTTTCCTGTGAACAGTGTCCTGCTGATTCTGGTCAACCAAAGTGTATCTCATCCTGTGCATAATGTACCAGCAGGGCTGTTCAGGTCACGCTGTTGTGTGGGGTGAGTGTTATCCAGATCGTTTGTGAGCACCAGCTCCTCTGAAAGAGCATGCTACAATTTGCCCTAATGGGTAATTTTGTCTGCACAGATAATCCAAATCCAATAATCCACTAACAGACAAGGGAGACCTCGCCCCCTGTTCCTCTTCCCTCTTCACACTGTGCTGGCATAGTGGTGCACTGCAGACCCATTTTTATAAGGCCTCCACTTATTTGGAGAACATCACCTCCGGGATTTCACAAGGTTTCTTTAAATTTTTACAAGAAAAATAACCAGGAAGATAAATAAGTGAGAGCAACAGGATCCAAATTGAATTTACCAGTTTTTGCTGAGCAACAAAATAAGACTCAGATCACTTGTGTTCATAACATTACATCAAAGTAAATCTGTAAACATATTGATTACATTCAAGGTTTGTAGCCATGTTGGCAGCTTTTGCAATGCTGGTCTGTCAGTCGGTTCACCACTTTGTTCCAGGCTGAAATATCTTAACAGCCGTTGGACAGATTGTTGTGAAGTTTGGTGCAAATATCTGATGGGCAGAGGATGAATCCTAATGACTGATGATTCACCCCATATTTCCTCAGATGTCCTGTGAAATGTCTCAACATCTATGTGATGGACCAGTTTTTTTATGTTTCCCAGAGGATGTATCCCAAAGACTGTGGTGAGCACCTGAATTTTTCTCTGGTGCCTCCATGAGGTTCACATTGGGTGAAATGTCTTAATAATTAATAGATCAATTGCCGTGATATTTGGTCCACGCGTTCATGTTCCCCTGAGGATTAATTCTAATGTAGCACCATCATCAGCCCTAGTGTACTTTGATAGCTGTCAAAAAATTCCAATGTTCATACTAATACTGCACCTCTCTTAGTCCAGACATCATAAAGGTAATTGGATGTATCCATTACCAAGTTTGGCTTTGGCACGTAAAATATTTTTACCAGATATATAAGTAGCCAGTTTTTCTTTTTCGAAAATAACCCACTGCTAAAAGCAAGTGGCACCATTTGCTTCACGCTCTGCCATAATCTTGCATCGTCATATTTTGATATTAATATTGTGTGCAGCTCATCACCTCCAGCTACTTGTTTGTCCCTTCTTTAGCTGCTGTGACACAGTCCTGCAGGTGTACTGGTACTATTAAGATTACATGATCATTTTATATGCTGGTATTCATGCTGAAATGCTGAGCACAGCTTTGAGCATTGTAGCATTGCGCCGACATGAACATAATATATGATAAATAAAAGACGAGCAGCGAACTAGTAAGTTCATCTCGACCTCCCAACCTTTAATTACCTACCTGCCTCAGTTCCTCCTCTTTCCCTTTCTGCCTTTAACTGACTCGCAGGGATTATGCAGTTCAGTGTCATTACTTATCCTGATACTTCAAAGGAGCTTTATACTGAGAGTTTTAATTTCAAACTCCATTTAGGCTTCCAAGTGTACACAAAGAGAAGTCTCTCCGTTAACGTGTGGCACAACATAAACAGGTGCATGCAATTTCAACACGTACTTTGCATGTGAATGGATTACGGAGAGTTGGCTTAAAGTCTTATCTAAAAGACTTGATCATGGATGTCAGGCATTATCACAGATGTCAGAGAGGAAGGCTTTGAGCCTCACCAGAGCCGCACGGAGTCGCTGAGGTTTTTGAAGAAACTCATCGCACCTACCAAGGCAACAACTTCTCTTTCCTTTCTGGTGTCACCATAAGACGTAATAATACTGTTATTCTCAATTCCTTATCTCCTTTTCTATTATTCAAATGCAATCCGTTGATCCATGGGAATATGTGATACCAGACATATAGCTCACGTAGTGATATGAATCATGTGTTTGACAAAGTGTTGAACCTCTCTCCATCCTCGCTTGCGAATGACTGAGTCTTTCCAGGATGAACCTTTCATACCCAATCATGATTCTATCACCTGTTACCAATCAACCTGTTTACCTGTGGAATGATCCAAACAGGTGTTTTTGGATCAATCCACAACTTTCACAGTCTTTTGTTGCTCCTGTCCCAACTTGTTTGAAACATGTTGCTGCCATCAAATTCAGAATTAAAGTTGATGAGGACAAACATTAAATATATTGTCTTTGTACTGTTTTTAAATGAGCATGTGTCAAAAAGAATTGGCAAATTATCACATTCTGTTTTATTTACATTTTCTAGAGGATCAACTTTTTTGGAATCAGGTTTGCAAATAAATGATTTAGCATCAAAACACCAACTGTACTGTGTTCTCGTTTCTGGCAATATTCCCCCTTCTTTGGCTTCCCGCTGTCATCATAATGAGAGCCCTTTATGGCAGAAAGCTTTAACAAGCTGCTTGCACCACTGATGTGAGAAGTCCTCTTCATTTACACTAAAGTGCACTTGAGGTCAGCCCTTCACTTTGGACACAAAAGTTGCTTTTCTTTAAAAGCGTAAGAGCCGAGCTGCAGCTGGCTTCTCTGCGTCGCCTCTAAATTTCCCACTCAGGTGAGCATTCCCTGTTTCTATAGCGTTGGCGTCCAGTTTGAGCTGAAGCTTTTTGTCTCCGTCATCACACAGGTCAACTTTGCCAGAACTGAACCTAAAAGGAAACTGTGTTGGTAGTTTATCCATCCTCCTTGAAGTGTAATTTGATTGTAGTGGTGTAATCAAATAAGACTTTGACTAATTTCATAAATGTCCCTTTGAGGGTTTTTCAGTTTAAGCTCTTGAATCTCCGTCAAGACTTGATTTTCTTATTTGCTGAATCAAGGACTTTCACCTTTTCACTAAGCAAGCATCTTGCATTTGAATGCATCTTAAACACTGCTGGTGTCAGCAGATGTGTTGCACTGCCCGAATTTGGGGTACATAAATTAACTTTTAACTTTTTTGTCCTCTTTTTTGATTATCAATAAAATCTAAATGTCTGCTGATGATTCAGAACAAACAATATAGAGCTTTTACCTTTTTTTAGACTGTGGCATGTTTGAACAGCTTATAGCTTGTCCTATGTACTTAATGTGCATCTTGAAAATAAGTGTAACATGTTAACAACTGCATGCTTTTATCTTGATAGAGTGTTTATTTAAACAGGCAACATACGAGTCACTGATGGGTTTTTTTCTTTCCTGATTGGTCAAAGAGGATCAGCACAGAAATCGTGGGCCATGTGCTCACTAAGCTTTTACATTAATCACATCCAAACATGTCTGATAATGCCAAAGTCTGCCAGCCAACAAAGGCACTGGTCCAATCTGTTATTGTGTCTTTACTTCAGCTCAGTGTAGACAAATGGTGGACACTGTTCATTTTTAGCTTTTGTCCGGATACAACAGCCAAAATCTGTCCTCACTAAAACCCAACTACAGATAAAGTATTGTTTCTATTTTGTAGGACAAATTCATTTGTTGGCTGCCAAGTGTAAATATTGCTTATGCCTACTTTTAAATTGTATATAAATGAGAGAAATAATATGTTTTGTTGGCTGAAAATGTAAACTTTTGAGCTCTATTCCATTTTTTGATATGGCACCCTCATTACTAGTGTCTTTATTAATTGTTAAAAATTGATGTACTCATGTTTTACAGATCAGTTGTTTTAATATTAAAAACTTTTGGGGTTGGCAGGTTGTGAAGAATCCCTTTAATTGGTTGGTCTGTTGCCTTCCAGACCAAAGTCAATAAATAAGCAATTTGATAACACTTACAAATTCAGACTCAATGTTTTGTTTTTTTTAATGTAATTTATACTCACAGGACTGATGAGTATTAGGAAGTGAGAACATTTTAATTGTATTATTACAAAATAGAGAAACACCCAAAATGTGTTCTCGTTAATTGCAACTGATGTATAAAGTAAAACTAAGTGATTTATTAACCGTTAATAAAGCCATTAGTTACAACTTTTAAACCCTTTATAAAATATGTTGGTACCAATAACATCTTTAATTGAGGAGACTTGTCTCGAATACAGTGCATTTTTGTTCGAAGGCATGTTGTTGATGTATGGGGGCGCTACACATGGCACAGCGGCGTGGAATGACGAGACATGACAGTCCACGCCCGTGAATTCTGTTGAAGCAAAATGGCGTCGAAGAATGTTTCACACTTTGTCCTTACAGCCATAAATCACTTTGAACTGTTTGGATGTTTTTGACAATTCTCAACACCCAGAAAACCACGAGAGATTAAAAAGCGCGGCGACACAGGTCGTGCGAAGAATTACTGTATCAATGTGGCCTGAGTGAAATAAGTCTGTAATGAAATTATGAAAAATGCTTCTCCTTTTTTTTTTTTCTCTTTTAGACCCGCCCTCATCCCGGTGGATTTTCACGACCTTTTGTGAGCCCTTTAAGTTGTACAACTGTGGAGTGAGATAAATTAAAGTAACTATCAAATGAAAGGGGACTAAGTCTTATGTTTTATTCATGTGAGTGAAGGTATTAATATTCACAGAAATGAATAATGGACGCGGCAGGTGCAGGTCAGATGAGGTGCTCAGTTTAACTTCGGCTTATGATTGTGTAAAAGATGTGGATGCTTTCCCCCCGAGGAGCTGCTTGTGATGTCTGGGTTTATTACAAAAGCCTTGGCAGAGTGTGGGAGGTGTGGGATCCAGCTACATCACACACCGTAATTACACTGATGGCAATTAAGGTTTGCCTATAAGTACCCCTGTTCCAGCTTGTGGGATGCTCAGCTTTTAATGCCTGCCATTAATTTAAATGGAAAATTACATGGCGCTGTAAAGTAAGCACTTATTGTCCGTACTCGAGGCTTAGTCCCGCGGTCCAGATGTGGTCCTGATGTACATGTTTGAACGTCAATCTCTTACATAACTGTAGGGGTTGTAATCTTAGTGCCTGGCTTAAGCAGAACAATGATTGATCTGCTTTGCTGCGGCATTTCATTTAAATTGAAGTTACGTAATATTGTCTGCAGGGTCTTTAAAATACTTTAGAGGGTGTCTTTAATTGTCGCTGTCACTGCTGCATCTCATGATGGACAAATATGGATTTAGCAAAAAGTTTTACTTGCACCCATTTTCTGTTATTTAACTGGATCCAGGTTGCATTAATTTAATTGATTATATCATCAGGAATTATTGTTATATACTGCTGGAAGGTACTAAAAAAGACAAGCATGTTGTAATAATAAGTAATTCTTGGCTATATCATCCCTCCTCACTTTTCGTCATACTTTCATGCTGTGGCCATCTTAAAAACATTAAGGATATTAAATTATTTTACTTTACCTTTATATTTACTTAATTTGACTTTGTGAACCCTGCAGAAACCCTGTGACTGACATTATCAAGAAGCATCTCAGATCCTGTGACTGAAGGGAATTATGTCACTTAATAGAAATCTTTTGTTGTTTCTCCTTCCATTAGTTTGTCTTATTTGTGTTGACTGAGAAACCACCGGGGCAACAAAAAAGGATGTTGCATCCTTGAAAGCACACACGGATCCAAACACGGTGCAGTTTGTGGCCTCATCACTCTCTGATCATTTCATTAGACATAAATAAGTATTTATTGCTGCACTTTGTTGACACTGTATAAAAACATTAAGCTGCTTTCCATCAGAAATATTTTTTATACATTCCCACAAATGTGTCTTTGAATTCTGAATAGACCTGAAATAAGACCCCTGTTAGCTCAGGGCCCCCTGTGGTTTCACTTACAACCTTACACATACACACAATACTAGACACCAAATAGAAGGTCTATGTATTTTATATATCAACATAAAGGACTATATTCTGTCACTTCTCCAGCCTGTCAGATGTAAATATAGTCTTAAAAAAGTCTACAAATGCTGGTATCGGCCTATACAATGACCAGATGTAAGTTGTACAATGCAAACTCCTCATAGGCTGCCAAAACCCCTCAAATTTCCAGAAAGATAATACATTGATAATATTTTGAATATCTACTAATATGTTTTACTAAATAAAGAAAATTTAAAGCGTCACTTCCGTGTTTGCTAGTGATGTAACTCAGGTGGTGGAGGTGACATAGTGATATAAAACATAAAGTCCTGCTCCAAACAACAAAGTTATATAGAGGTCAGGTAAAGATGAAAGTCTTTTTTTTTTTAAACCAAAATAGCTCGTAGATTTCTGTGGCTCAGTGGCTAATAAGCCCCAGTGTTATCCCGCAGATCACAAAGAATCATAGGGAGCTATTGCGGCTCTTAACACTGGCACCATGGGAGTATTAATAGTAACGTCTGGTGCCAAAGATACAGTGTTACAGTGATTATTTGGTCTTACAAATAGGGACAGGTGGATGTATGCGGGGAGACACCGCTGAGGTAAATATAGCTGTGAATGTGCAGCTCAGGAATGTGACCAGGATAGCAAAGACAGAGGCTGCAGGTCCGACTGAACCCACAGACAGGATCTGCTGCTGGACTCAACGTCTTTTTTTTTTCCCACACATGGTTTTCCACACACAAACGTGGCATTTATATACTATTAACCTCATCAGCCCCTCTGTCTTTTCTTCACCGAGTTTCCACAGTTCATTAAAGCCCCCAGCGGCTAAATCCCAAACTTGTCATAAAAATTTGTGAGTCATTGTCCTTCATATCTGCAGTGATTCTCTGAGCCTGTCCTGAAAGGGATCCGCTCCCTGCTTATGCTTTTGAATACAGATTCATTTTAAGTCATTATCTATGCGTTTAATGTGGTAACATTACACACCGAGTGACGAAGTCAAAATTAAGGAACCCAATAGAGCACTTTGAGAAGAAGAGTTATAGTGGAGGTGCAGTGCAGAAGTGGAGGTGGAAAAGAGTCCTCTGCTATTATTGCTGTTCAGCATACCTGTGCATTCTCTTACATCTCAATTACTTAATTCAGATTCATAAATTTTGATTAAGTTGACCCAATGATTGTGTGTTGGTGGGTTGCAAAGAATTTCAGAAACCACTGAGAGTTAGTCATTTTTCCTCATCTTATGTAATGCAGTTTTAATTCAACTCAATCCTTCTAGATATCCTTTATATCCCCTTTTACAGTATAAATAGTGTAAGTATAAATAGGGATATATTTATGTTTTTCTTATTGTCCTTAAAATCCCATGAAAAGACCAAAACCAACAATGCATTCATCCTCCTAACAAGTATTTCCTGTTTTCTCAACGCCTAATATTGATAATTTTTCGGTAGCATAGACCTCCACTGTTCTCCAGATCCTATTAAAACACATCAGTGAGCCACACTTTTGCACCAGCTTTCTTCGTTATGATGAACATGGGCACCGTAATTTATTTTACTCCCACATACTTTAAATACTCGCACGCCGAATGTGTCTTAATCCGCAACTGAAAAAAGTCCCCAACAAATGCCCTATTTAATTGCGAAAAACTACAGTTCCCAGCTGTTTAAGAAAAATTACTGTTTTAAAAATGAAATAAAACATTAGTGAGATGTTTTTAAAATCTTTGCATGCCACAGAAAGTACGACAAAAGACGGACAAATGCATCCAAGGGATTTCGTGATAATAAGAAAAATATAGAATTCTGCCAGCCAGCAATGTGGTGCAAAGTATAAATGAAAATCCAGAAGATGATGCCTGTGTTCACCCTGGCTATGAAGGCAATAGTGTGTAAATACATAGGTGTACTTGAGAGAATTTGAGGGAAACTACAAAGTGTCTGAAGGTCTACTGGAGGGTTGAACACTGTTCTTCCCAAAACTATTCCCTCATTTGTAGTTTTGATGATGTTGGTAGAGTATGTGTTCGGTAGTTTCAGATCTGGTGACTATGAATGAAAGACTTCTGTGTTTGTTCAGTTTCTTCTCTTACAGATTCATGTTTTATGTCCAATCAGCATAATCCCTGACTGTGGGAGTTTATTTTCTTTTTTATGATTGTACCCCATCCATTCACTCCACTATGTCCTTCTTTTACTGCTTTTAATCGCTGTCATTGGCTCCTATATAGAGCAGTAACATCCTCTCCAACGCTATAGAAATCTGTTGGCTGACTGAGGCGTACAGAACATCGTGTGCTCAGCCATGTATGTATGTGCAGCCTCGGGGGTTTGTTCGTATGCGTGCAGGCTTTTCAGATTTTTCAATGCAGCGCGTAAGACTGCGTATCTTTTGTCCTGGTTCAGAGGGTATCTGGTTCTTTGATTTGTGCAGAGCGAATGAACACACAGGCCTGGTCGGAAAGGAAACCACCCTGAAGTGACACATGTAGGGATGAAAGTAGTAGGTTCGTGCAGTGTAATTGAAGCACTGAAAAGCTGTTTTCACATAAGCCTGCAAAAAAATTATAAAGTTTGAGGATTCAGAAATATTTAAAAACATTTTTAAAAAGTTTTGACATGTAAAATGAAGAAGAAATATTTAAGATTCTGCATTATTTCCAGGTCAGCAATCAAATTTAAGTTTAATGATCATATTGTATTTGAGTATCGCTCTGCAGGATTTAGGCTAAAAAGAAAAGGAAAGACAACAGATAATGTTTGTACATTTTATTCATTCATGAAAAAGACCTTTCATATATTTTTTCAGGGGTTGTTTCCCCAGCGTTGTGCATTTTCACAGTTTTAAATATTTACCAGAACTGACCCATTTTCAAGTATTGGTGTAAAAGTCAAAGCTTGAACAAATAAACACAAACTGCTTCAACTATTTCAGTGCTGTATTTCAGGAAAACAAACCAAACAAAATGAGAAACGCACATAGTCGCTCATATTATCTTATGTGCTACATTTAGGGTTGTTTTTAAACCATGGGATTATGTTATAAGTGAGGAGAATGACGAGATGAACTGATGCTAATTTTTCTTTTTCATGGGATAAAACCAAAAATAAAAGCCAGGAAATGAAGGCAGGTGGTCCTGAGTGTGAACTTTGGATGTTTTATTGGTTTAAATAAAGGGATGATGATTCACTGATGTTTCATGGGGGTTAAATAAAGGACATAACGGTCTGAAGCAAAGGTAGCAGCCCTCAGAAGAACTGTATTGGTGTGGGTTTAGGAGAGGAGGCCTTTCTTTCACTTGGCACAGCCCGACAAGCAGAAAACATGTTAACAAAGAATCTTCCACATGGCTACGTTTTGCATTTGTGATGTTTCTCTAGAAATACACATGTGCTACAACCATGATTCCAAAAAAGACGGGACGCTGTGTAAAGCATAAATAAAACAGAATGTGATCATTTACTAATCCTTTTTGACATATACTCAGTTGAAAACAGTACAAAGACAATATATTTAATGTTTGACCTCATCAACTTCATTGATTTTTGTAAATATCTGCTCATTCTGAATTTGATGAACATGTTTCAAACAAGTTGGGACAGGAGCAACAAAAGACTGAAAGTTGTGGACTGATCCAAAAACACCTGTTTGGATCATTCCACAGGTAAACAGGTTCATTGGTAACAGGTGATAGTATCATGATTGGGTATGAAAGGTTCATCCTGGAAAGACTCAGTCGTTCACAAGCAAGGATGGAGAGAGGTTCAACACTTTGTCAAACACATGATTGTATAAAGGATGTTACTACATGGGCTTATTTACATTTTACATAGAATCCCAACTTTTTTGGAATCGGGGTTGCAAATGCATTTCATGATCAAAAACAAACAGGCCTACAGTTATTAAGTGCCAAGAGGATTTTGAGTTCACTCACAATGCATCCTACTGCATAGTTTTGGCTTTGTCCAATTTTGGCACGTTTTGCCCTCCATACATAAACAAACAATGTGCGATTTTGTTCTTCTGTGGCTTAGTTAAGGAAGCATATAAAGCATCTATGAAGTTCTTCTGTTGTGTGAACAAAAAATAATACACAAATCCGGACACACACAAAAAACAATTAGTGCCCTTTTCCTACAACATAACATGAAATGCTGACAGACATCCACTTAGTGACCTCAGTACTTCCGTTTCTTTTTTCATAATAAAATCTACTCAGTCTAGTTTAACAACATGAAATATTCACTTAATCACTTCCTGTTTATTGGTAAACAGGTGTGTTTGTCCATATGGCTTTGTTAGTATGTGCGTGTGTTCAGACGGTCCACGTGCAGGGCTGATAAATGAGTTCCCACTGCCAATGTGACACTGCTGTGACAATCAGATACCACGCCAGGCCTGCGCCTTTCCCCTCGGGGTGTTTGTGTGTGTTTGTGAGGCCGAGCTCTGTCCCTGTTTTTATGACAAGGACGTTACCTCCCTGCGCTGTGCGTGTTTGTGTGAGAGAGGCAGAGAGAGAAGGAATCATGACTCAACAACAGCAGAAGCACATCAGTGAAACTCCTCATCCTGCCTAAATCCCTCAAATGGGATTTAACACATACCCTCACATGAACACACACACACGTCATGAGTGCCACTGTGCATGTCAAGGTTTAATTACATTAGTCCAGCTTGACTACTAGCCGCAGTGTCCATAGGTCATCGCCGGCATTACGAGGCAGTCAACGATGCAAAGCTGGCCCCTATACTACGCTGGGTTAAAGGTCACCGAGTGCACAACGTGAGCCGTGGCTTTCTCTGCCGCCCTCAAAACAAACCACAAATTAAAATAACTCGTGGTTGACATCCAAGTTGTGCTTTGCAAGTGCCAACGTTATTTTGAGCTGGTTTTAATGTCCAAATGGATTCAGTTTGTTGTCGCCTTCATATTCATTCCCCCCGAATGCCACTCGACTGTTGACATTTTAGCGCTTTGACGGCCCCCCTCTCACAAACGCTTTGACCCTGACCTTTGCCATTTGACCTCGCTCGAGCCTCAGCCATGACTCCGGCTAACCCTGATGTGGCACGGCACGACTCGGCACAGTTCAGACCATCTAGGGCATGTAAGTGTGTCACCACAGATCTAATTATGACAGCAGTCCCCCAATAGCCTTTTTAACTTCTCCTCTCCTTCTCCCTTCACCACCAACGCCCTGCGAACCAGCCTGGAGTGAAGGCGATGGCAGTTACACATGAACCGAGCTGAGCAGGAGTGTCTGATGCAGTTATAATCTGCACAAAGCAGTTTAGCTGGTGGCATCAAATGGACATCGTGACATTATGTCTGAGCTCTGGTTCAGATAGATAGTATTTGACTTTTACTACAACCCTGCTTCCAAAAAAGTTGGGACGCTGTGTAAAACTTGAATAAAACAGAATGTGATCATTTGCTAATATTTTTTGACATATTCTCAATTGAAAACAGTACAAAGACAATAAAAAAGACCTCATCAACTTCATTGATTTTTGTAAATATCTATTCTGAATTTGATGGCAGCAACATGTTTCAAACAAGTTGGGACAGGAGCAACAAAAGACTGTGAAAGTTGTGGACTGATCCAAAAACACCTGTTTGGATCAGTCCACAGGTAAACAGGTTCATTGGTAACAGGTGATAGGATCATGATTGGGTATGAAAGGTTCATCCTGGAAAGACTCAGCCGTTCGAGGTTCACCACTTTGTCAAACACATGATTGGATAAAGGATATTACTACACAGCCTCTGTTTTTATATCTGTTTTACACAGCGTCCCAACTTTTGGATTTAGATTGGATTTACACTCAAAGCCATATCACTCGTAGTTAAAAGAATTATTTGGACATTTTAAATACTTGCTTTCTTGCTGACTTAGATGAGAAAACAGATATCACTCTCTGCATGCTCAATATGAAGCTTCATAAGGAGACAAGACTGGAAAAACCTCATGTAAAGCTTGCCATTTTTAGCTTTGGTTTTTCTGTGAATTAAACAAGTGAGATATAATGTGTTGATTTGTGAGCTTCACAGATGCTGGTAGGTGTATCAGACAAGGTTTCCTTCCTCTTCCGGTCTTGCTAAACTAACTGGCTATAGCTTCATATTGAGAATACAGATGGAAGTGGCATCTCATCTTCTCATCTAATTCATATCGGCCAAATCAAAATTTGACAAAATTCTGTTTTGTAATGATAGAATGGACAGAATATCGTAAATAAATGTGGCCTGAACCAAATTTGATGGATGAATGCTTTGTTCAGTCGATAGTGAGGGGTTTGTGAAATACAGATCAGGCTTGCATGCAAATTATTTCTTTGGTTCGAGCCAAAACACAGAGACTTGCCTAACTGAAAGTGAATAACTGGCCATTAACATTATCATTAGCCGATAAAAAAGCATGTGGAGAGAAATCATTTTTACTCATATTACTCGTGATGAGATTAAAAAATTCGTGGTGCCAAATTCAGCTTTTGTCTCTGCTTTTAAAAGAGGTTGCAGCCGAAGCCCTTCTCAAAGATTAACACTCGGGCATCACCTCCTCTAACGTCGGTATTTAGCTGACCGGCGCCGCTTGTTTATGCTCGTGTTTGCGTCGTACATTTCCTGGTGGTGAAGTAAAGGGAGACAAGCCCCACATTTCTGCAGCGAGAGCTACGACTGGCAAAGCAGAGAAGTGGGTCATCTATATGCCAACCGAGCAGTCAGGATCAAACTTGCATGCCTCCTGCTCTGCTTTTTCAGCCTCGACAACAGATAAAAACCAGAGAAAGAAGAAGGCAAGCGGGGGGAGGAAGGGAGGAAGAACACTGGTGTAGATGAAGATTATAGATGACTGAGGATGAGGGACAAAAACATTGTGAGAGACATGAATTTTAATATAGAAAGAAAAGGGATGTTGATTTAGAAGAAGGCAACAATTTTAAATGCAACGTGTGTAAGATTGTGGCGAAAAGATGACAAAGCAGATATCCTGTTGTTTTAATTTCCAGGCATTACGAGTTATTTACCCTGTGTGCGACTGCTTATTAATTGATTGTTCAATGTGAGCAACACTTAGTTATTGTGGCAAGAAAGAGTAGACCAGACAGGATGGATGAAAAAACAGAAGGAAGTGAAAAAGGGGCCCTGAGATGGAGTGATACACCGAAAGGAAAAGCTTGTTTTCTGATGTCGGATGTGATGACTGCCTATAAACCGAATAACTGAATGAAATGAACTGAGGAGTGCTTTTGAGTACTTTTTGCTCAAGTTGTTATTGCACGTTATTGTGTTGAGTGCTATTGACAAGGGTTGGCTTTGCTGACGTCCTCTGTTTGTTCAGAGCATCTCTTCTGTTGCATAATGCACTTGAAACACAAACTAGTTTGCTCGCTTGTGTAACTGTCTACGCATGATGCTGGTTGTACTCGTGAGACAATACATTTGTCAGATAAATGCAACTGAACATAAAAAGCTCCACACCTTCTTCTTCTATCTTTCCTGTCCTAAACCCACACGTGCCAGCACCAACAGTCTGGAAGAGTCGGGACAAATGAGCAAAATACTGCATTGCACTTTGTTTAAGGCTAAAAAGTTTGCAGTGGAAAGCGATGTAAACTTAAGGCAGCATGGATTGAATGTCTTGCATGTTTGTTTGTTTTTAAAAAGTACTAAAATCTAGTATGTCACCCAATGCAATTTGTCATGTGAAGCACACGACGACAACAACAAACAAAATTGAATGCACTCTCTCCCAGCCCATAAATAAAAACACAACTGGTATTCATACACAAAGTTTGTTCATCTCCATGTATGTAGCATGTGTGCAGACATGGTCATGTAAAAACTTAAATCCACCCACACTCACAAACCCCACCTCACTTGGCCTGAGCAGCCAAAATATAAAATTAAAATAAAAAACAAAGAAATTCTCTAGTTTTTCATTTTTGCAATGACTTCATTTAGCACAGTGCGACCCGACCCAGTTTGAAGGTAGAATGGTTGCAGTTTGTTCGCTCCAGTTTTAAAAGTGTGTTCAAGCCCCAACCTCAAAGCAACAGCTGGTCTTTTTTTTTCTCAGAGCTTCAAATTTTGTTTGTCTCCGCCTGGTTTTTCTCTCTGTCAGTCTTTTTTTTTTTTTTAAACGTAAGACAGAAGAATATAGAGGCAAAAAAAGGGGGAAAGGGTTAAAGCAGTGAGAGCTGGTGACGAGCAGGAACAAAAGAAAGAGAAGAAATAAGAGATGATACTGTTAAGGTATCCAAGGCCAGTCTGGTCAGTGTAACAGGTCAGTATTTGGGTGGGATGACCACCACGGGGTCTCCATTCTTTGGCCGCCACATCAGCACCTGGGCATCGTTGGCGTTGGGCTTGACCATGGCGTTAGTGGGGATGGGCTCGTTCTTGCCCAGGATCTGGGGCTGCTCCTGGGCCAGGGGCTCGTTCAGAATGGCCCTGTTACCCAGAGGCTTCTCCGGGTCCACTCGGATGTGAAGCCGCATCCTCCAGCGGATGGTCTGCAGGACGAGCGTCTCTGATGTGGCCTGGTTGATGGCCACCAGCCAGGTCGTAAAGCTCTGGTCGCGGTGGATGCTGCTAAGCTGAGGCACGTTGCTGTCGCTGACCGGCACGCCCCAGGTCACGCTGGGGTAGAAATTGTCATTCATACTAACGGTGAACTTGCTGTCCTTCTTGGTGGGGCCTACGACGGTGCAGGTCTCCGTGGTGTTGCCGTACCATGGGTAGTTCACCCCGTCTGAGTCGCTGATGGCCTGGATCTTGCCGTCACGCAGGTCGGGCAGCTCCCAACTTGACCTGGAAGTTGAAAGGAGTCACAGATTCCTATCAGTTATGAAACTGGAAGCGAGCATGTGTGTGTAACTGCACAGGAAAACTTCCTCATCCCAAAGTTGAACCAGGAAGCTGTCTGTAAACTGAAATGGATGTTTAATTTGGGTATTAATTTTACTGCTTGTCTTTATTTTCTCTCCCAAATAAGTTTTTTGTCTGACTTCTTCTTATAATGAACTAGAATTATCCTTTAAGTTGATCTCTGGTGTATGAAACCAAACCAGGACAGTCCTCGTTTAAAAAACTCTCTCGTCTAATCTTTTCTGTATAAATAGCTGAAAATTTGCATCTCAATAGTCTGAAGTGTCCCTCTTGATATTACTGTAAATCTAACAACACATGACAGAAACAAGGAGCTGACTCAAAGCCTCACAGTTGGATCTTTCCATCAATTTTCAAACTGCTGAGGAAAAATACAATGCAGCGATAAAATAATGTGACACACACACACACAGCAGGCGACACAGGACGACTTAAGTGACCTGGTACCTCTGCTCTGTCCGCCTATCGATTTTCTGCCCACAGCAGGAAAAAGATTACCTTTCATTCCCCGAAGCAGAGGATCAGCAGGACAGTGAAGATAAGAGTGTGATCTCTAGCCACATGACTTACTGCCTGCTCGGCCTGGCCTCACATTGTGATTTATGTATTCACCGAGGGGGTGAGATTAACATGTCGGGCATGATAATAGCCTGGCCCTTGCGTGTGTGTGTGTGTGTGTGCATATGTACATTTCTGTTCTTAAAAATCATATAATCCTCTCAACTGGTGCCTCCAAAACAATTTGCAGCAATTTTCCATTTTGTCATGACCTCGGACGACTCCAGTACTCTGAAATATTTCACTGAATATCTGCATCTGATTCTCAGAGGAAAACTACTCTATTTATTATTTATGAGCACATGGCTTGATATGAATCTCCAGCTTTTCAACTGTACACACAATATTGACTCACAAGCACATGTGCATTGAAAATAATACACCACGTTACTTAAATGCCGGTTTGTTTGACAGGCGAACTGAGATCGAGGCCTGTGCATTCAAGTGTTTTGTAATGTACAGCAAAAGCAAGAACATATTGTAGTGATGGAATGAGGGTCAGCAAATGCAAGAGCAGACTGCAAGCAGGTACAATGTGGAAACATCTATCGGCCGAGGAGCTTTGATCGTGAGTGGGGAAAGCATTACAGAGATATGGCTCGCTTCCTGTTTGTGTCTTCACTGCCCGCTTTGTCACAACCGAATGGTCTGAAGTAAGTGGTGAGTGTTTGTGACAGAACCGCAGGGATGTTAAAAATGATTCACTCAAAGAAAAAAAAGCTACTCAACTGTGACTCCTGAGCATGTCAGTTATTGTAAATGTTGCGTGCACTCTCAGACAGTGATTCCCAACCAGGGGCACTTGTAGTCCAGGGGGTAATTCTGCAGTTTCCACAGGGCACTTTTAAAGATTGTGGAGAAGCTCACAAAGTTTAAATTATGATTTGACAAAAAAAAATGGTGAAATGGCTAAAAGTAATGGATAATTGGTCGAAACATCGAAATGCAAATCAAATGAAACACTGACCAGTTGTTTGAAAAAATACTGGAACAATATCCACTTTTATTTGATTAATAGAGCTGAATAACATGCAATTTAAAATCAGTTCAAATGAGAACATTTTGACTGATAGTGTTGATGAAGGGGTGAAAAAAAGGTTGAATGCCACTGCTGTAGTATTGCCATTTCCTGTTCACGTATGATTTTAAACCTCCAGTGATGATAAGACCTGCTCTCTGCACATCAAAGGTGTGACTGAACCAAAATGCCTCCACCTGCTTCAGAGTAAAAGAGCCCATTTGAACGCATGCAATAAATGCATCCACAATATATCTGCTTTCTTCCCTTTTTTTTTGCTTGTTCTTTGACAAAGCTCTTCATGGAAGTTGATGCCACGGGCTGAAAGTATTTGCAAACAGCTTCATTGAGAATTTGTGCATCTACTGAGCAACATGGAAACGCAGCTCATTTCCTGTTTCTGCAGCTTTGTCGTCACATTCATTTGCATGATCTGAGCAAATGGTTCGAAGTATCGAAATTCTGTTAATAAGAAGTAAAAAAAAAAAGATGTTTTCTGTCACAGATGGTGAAGATTGGCTCAACGTTGTCGAAGAAATAGGATGCCAATGCAATTAATTAACCAATTATTGCATGCTTAAGCCTCGCCACGTGCATGTGTGTGACCACAACACAGCTCTCCCAAGAATATTTGCAACATGTTTTGTGTCATTTAGCCATAAATGCTGTTAACAAATTGTATCAAACTTTTAGAGCAGATAAATATGAATGTTGTTTTCAGTTTCACTTCTACCACAAACCTACAAAACTGTACCTCAGTAAAGCCATTCTAAAAGACAGGGAGAAGAAAAGGGAGGAGAAACGATGAATGTGTCTAGAATCCTGAGCAGATCATCCAAAGCCAACAGAGAAATCATCCTCATTACCATCCTCGGCTGTTCTGTCCAATTACAGCACGCAGAAGCTTCATTGCCATCAAAGAAACTACTTAGTATGAGAATCTCAGCAGTGAGAGCAGACTCGTCTCTTGCATCCTAAGAGCGACTTAAAAAATGAATATCAAGAATAGGTGGCCTTGCTGTGGTCGCTTCATGACTTCGATATTAGAATATGATGATATATAAATCAATTTTGAGTGCATACAGTTGTAAAAAAGGGGGGGTTGCCTTTGTAAACACTGCTGCAAAGGCGGGTGGGTGCATTCCTATACACTTATATATATAGTGCTATATATACAGTATGTGTGTGTATCAGTTACATCTATGTTGGTCAGATCCAGCTCGTGATTACTGTTCTTTGTTGATGTGGTTTGTCTGTATTTACATACGCTGTCGTGATTTTTGAGAATCTAAATTTTGAGTTTTTTGGCTGCACATGGGTACAGATCATTTCTTTAGAGTAATGTTACCTGTCTCATTTTGCCTTCGAGCACTTAGCATATGAGAAGGTGCTGATTACTGATACCTGACAAAGTGGCATTTGACCTCATATGACCTGCAGCGTTTGCCATTTCAGAATAAAAGTCCTAAATGAAGAGCTTGAGTTATTTTGCATCCTGTTGGTCTTTAAAGGAATATTTTACAACTTGGAAAAGAAAGTTATAATATCGATTATCTGTTGATTCTTGCTCACTGCAGCACACTGGGAATGAATCCCCAGTTTTATGTCCTGGTCTTCAAAATGGGTGGCAGTCGTGCTTTTTGTTTATATCATGTTTAACTTTTTTTGGAGCGTGCTTGACAAAAGAGCCAATTAACCTTCAGCTAGATAAAGGAGTAACTATTTGCAACACAATAGTGTAGCTGGATGAAAGAGGCAATTACTGTAAACAGAACTGCAGTTTACAAAAGGCATTGATCATACTGGACTATTAGAGAGTAATTGAGGTTCTCTTACTGTCTCTCTCTCGCTCGCTCACACACACACACACACACACGCAGGGCCATGCTGGGGTGGGGGTGTTGGGGAGGGGACTCTAATCTTAGACATGCAGCACTCAAACATCCTCAGCTGCAAAAGCTACAGATAAAGCACATTCTGGTACATGGCAGTGTGTGGTTGCCCACTATAGGATATAAGATGAATGTTTCTTGTCCAACACACACTCACACACTAAGAAAAGAAAGAGAAAGACAGTGACAGAGAATGACAAAGAGGCCTGGTCACAACCTCTCCGTGTCATGAGCATATTTTTTCTCAAAGCTGAATTTGCTCACGTTTGTCTCGTTTATAACCGCTGGTGCAAAATAACTGCGTGTTGACAAGCAGAGGGATCCGAAAGGTCACAGCAATTATTTTCCATCACAATGTCCTGCTCTCCTATCTGTCAGGTTTTGAAGTACTTTGCAGCCTGCAGGCATGCAGACACAAGCCCAGATAGCTGAGCTACTTATTGAATATTAAAGCAAACTTATAGACAAGTCAATTTAGTTAGTTGGGTTGTTTTTTTTTTTTTTTGGAATAATGTTACTCATCTTCCTGAATATAGATGTTAATGTGTCATTTTGATGGCACAGACTGATGCTGGCATTCAACTGGGCAACCAGATGCAACCAAAGACAAGTTTCACTACTTTAAAATATTTCTACTTAAGAACAATTTTAGCATTATATGTAATACAAAAACAGGAACACTCTCATAGCTCAGCCCATGAGATTACACAGAAATCTCTTTTCGTGTTTAACACCAACTCTTTCTGTTGCTCTCCTCTCTCAACATTAAGAGAACATGCTTGAGTTGGGTTTTATTTTCCTGAAGTCCAAAATCAAATAGTTCCTCTAATATCAGAATTTCTTGACCTAAAATTTTAAAACTATTTTAGGTGACAGCACTACAGCTTAAACCATCGATCAGCAGAACATAAATCTGCAACTATTTTTGATTATCAATTGATCACTTCAGTCATATTTCAAGCAAAATAATGAAACAAACTTCACAGGTTCCAGCTTCTGAAATGACAGGATTTGATGCTGCTCTTTGTCACATATGACAGTAAACTGAATACTTATAGGTTTTGGACATTTGGTCAAACAAAACAAAACAAGACATGAAAAGGGTTTATTCATCAATGCTGGTGTTCAATATTTCAAATATAAAGCATCAGACTTCTAATATTTCTCATTCATCCAAATGTACTCAACATCCCTGACAATCAAGTGAAAAGGAGCCCTTGTTACTCACATCCCTTTGTTTCCATACGTGTTGTAGAACTCCATGTGGTTACAAGCTTGAATCCATCCGATGGTCCATGTCTCTTTACCGGCCACAGGCGGCACCAGGACCCGGGCACTGGCTCTGAAGTGCGGTGTCCTGTAGCGCAGGACCACGCTGGAGGACTCGTCGATGCTGGTGGGGTTGGGGTCGATGGAGCTGTTCACCTCCAGGACGATGATGCTGTCTCGGAAATTCTTGGGCTTACACCTGATACTCTGGATGCAGCCCATTGCATTAAATTGCAACACAATCCACAACAACGTCCAGAGGTCTGGAGGAGAAGAAAGACGCATGAGGGGGAAAAAAAGGAAAAATCACCACAGCTGGATCCACATCTGGTCCTTCCAAAAAGATATCTCACCACATTAATATCTTACCAAATTAAAAAATGATCCGAAACTACTTTGAGACAAGAAGAAGACAGGCTTGGAAATGCTTATATCTGGAGAGCGCATGCGTTCCGGTGCGTAAAAGCAACTTCACCAAACAAGCACAGGTGCCAACTTTCCTTATCCGTGCTTTGAAATTCATTCATGCTGCCAAGTTACAAATCATTGCCTCCTAAATGTACTTTATCACAACTGGATTTGATCCTCTGGCGACACGCATGCATTGGAAAGCTGTGCGTAAAAGGAGCTGAATAATTAACCAAAAGCGACTCGTGTTACATCTCAGTGTCTTATTCTCTTTTGTGCGATTCTTTATGTCGTTAACAGGTAATTTGTGGTCTATTTAATGGTTAAATACGTGCAGCTGGTGACAGGAATCATAATGAAAAAATGTGGTGCTGGACATGGCAGCAGCTCAGAGGTGGCGCTCGCACAATGTGGAGCAGCCTGGTGTCCATTTAATCCGCACTAACCTCAATTCCTCACAACAATAATAATAAATAAAAGTCAGCTATTTAAGAGTTTTTACACACATGTGCATTGATGGCTCATGCTGTGCAAAATGCATCTATCTTTTTTTTTTTTAAACAACATGCAAAAAGAAAGTCTACCTATAAAACAATTCACTGCAAAGTCTCCAGCCTCTTCAGCAGACCCTGGAGAAATTCAGCTCAGCTCAGCACAGATCTTCGGTCAGAGAGGTAAATCCAAATCTTATCCTCCTTATTTCTCCCCTTATGGATGCAAATTGCTTCACCGTCCCACACAGAGAGGAGGGGGGAGTCTCCACCGGCACCCAGATCTAGTCGAGTTGGAGACGGTGCACCGCAACATCCAGAGGACGCAGCCGGGTCAACTTTGGTGCCCATTTCAGCGGATCCATTCTGGGACTTCAACATAAATTAAAAAAACAAATCGCGCCTCAGAACTGTCCGCTGTCACATAGTCGGTGTGTCGGCTGCGTGTCCATGCCCGTGATGGGTTCAGCCTGAAGTCCCGCAGGAGCCGTCGGTCCTCCGCGCTCGTGCCATCGCAGCCGCGGCAGGTTCACCCCGCTGCGCATCGGTCTAACCCAGCAGCCCTGGAAGCAGCTTTATAAGGCTGTCTGAGACGACACTTCCGCCCCGGGCCGCAGGCATGCTGGGAAATGTAGGCGCAGCCGGTTCGGTGTGATATCAAATAAATGTGCCCGGTGGAGAGTTTCTGTGTGATTATTTTAAGGTAGTATTGTGGCAGTAGTTTTACTGACTACATCATATTTCTTACAGGTTTTACTTGGAGATAAATGTATAGTCACCGTATAATAATATTAACTTGTAATTATTTCATTTGTATTTATATTATTTATTTTATTAAAATGTAATATTCAACAATAGGCTAATTTCTCTTTGGCAACTCAACATCAACATTGATGCCAGTTGATTGATTTGATTGATAAAGAGCTTTTTTGGGCAGGCTGGTGTTGTGCCATAATAAGCACCCCCACCCCGCCTCTGATTGGCTCACCCCCATACACCCCCCGCCTCTGATTGGTTTACCCCTGATATTCTTACCCTAAGCAACAATCAATATGGTTGATTATATTCTGATCTGTGGTGTTGTTTCTTCCTATAGCTGCCACTTCAAAATCAAACCTGTTTCTTTGTAGTGTTAAAAACATTGTTGTGACTAATCTCGACAAAACATTCATTCATTCATACATTCATTCGTCCATCCATCCATTTTTTCACTCATCCATTTATGTATTTGTTTGTTCATTCATTCATTTATCAATTCGTTAGACTATATATTTATTCATTCATTCATTCATTTATTTGAACTTATTGTTATGCTTCTTTTGATTGTTTTTTCTTTATTATTGTTGTTATTGTTTGTTTATTTTTATTGTTGTTGTTGGTTGTTTTTGTTGAGTGCACAGAGGCTGGTGTTGTTCTCCTCTGTCCTGTCTGTTTAAGCACCTTGGAGAACTCCGCTCCGCAGCGCAGCGCAGCGCAGATGCTGAATCCAGACTGTGCGTAAAATACGTCCAATCCGGAAGAAACCAAACGCTGCACTGGCTTTGCTGCCTGGTCTTCACCCTTTGTTGATGATACTGGTTGTTGACTGTTTCTTTCTTGCCTGCATCCCCTGAGATCAGATGCTTAACAGAGGCTGCAGGCTGATGCTTCACATCCATCCTGCAGCTGGTAAGATGACAACATCTCCTGCACATCCTCCACACTGAGATCCTGTTTTTTTCCCCTTTGCATGCACCTGTTAGCTGTGTAGTTGTGCCATGTTGTGTCGTACCAAGATGTTGTTATTTCATCTCCATGCTGCAGATCTTGTTTCACCGGATTGGCCCGAGCAGATGCCATTCAATCCGCTCTCCGTGCGCGCGCGGCTCTCCTTATAACCAGCATGGCCATCGCACATTCCAGCCGGGCTAAATATATCTATTAAGGCCACAGGAGGGGGAGGACTGGTGTGAGGGGAGAGAGAGGGGGGGGGTTTATCCTGGGACATTTCACCGTCGTGGTGAACTCGCACCACAGATTGACCATCGTTGCGCGCACAGAGGAGAGCTTGATCCAAACATGCCAACGAGCTACAATGTGAGGTCCAGGGCTCGGGAGAGGAACAGCGTCCTGAGCAGACCTGAGTTCATGTCCCTGAACCATCAGCCCAACCGAGGAGGAGGAGGAGGAGGTGGTGGTGGTGGAGGTGGTGGAGGAGGCAGCGGCGGCGGTGGCCCCTCGGAGAGCCGCGGGGGCGCACGGAGAGCCGGGCAGGTCAAGCACCAGAGCAGCCAGCCGAGCGAGGAGGCTGCAGACAGTGGCAGCAAGGACAGGAGGGAGCCCAGCAAAATGCCAGAGGAGGACTGCATGCAGCTGAACCCCTCATTCAAGGGGATCGCCATGAACTCCCTGCTCGCCATTGACATCTGTCTGTCCAAGCGCATGGGGGTGTGCGCATCCACGTCCTCCTCGTGGGGCGGCTGCCGCTCCATGGTGGCCCTGCTGGCGCTCACAGGACACGGCATCACCTGGATCATCGGCACCATAGTGTGTCTGACGAGGAGTAACACACTGGCCGGGCAAGAGGTCCTGGTCAACCTGCTGCTCGGTAAATGCCACACCACACTCACCAGCCAGCAGTCCCATACCCACAATGCACCGCATTAATGACGTTCCCTTGAAAAGTGATTCACGTCTTTGTCAGAACTTGCAAAGGTTGACTTTGCAGCCTGTTTTTGAAATCAGTCAGCTGTGACATTCTCCACTGTGTCATCATCACAAAACATGTTCCCAAACTGCTCTAAACACAAAGGTTTAGTCAGATTGTTGTGACATCAATTATTAATGTGTCTTGTATTAATACTTCATAGATCATGGGATGAGAAACAGATCTTGACAATATTACAAGGTTAAAGTAGTTTTTATTACTGCTCCTTAAAGTATCAATACATTTATTATTAACCATTATAAAGCAATCAGACAGTGCTGAAAAGTAACTAAGTACATTTACTCAAGTACTGTATTTAAGTACAAATGTGACGTCAACTTACAGATACTTTACTTGACTATTTTCTTTTCACACCACTTTCTACTTCCACTCCACCACGTCTCAGAGGTGCTTTTACTTCATTACAATTATTTGACACTTTTAGTTACTGGTTACTTTACAAATTAAGGTTTTACATACAAAACATATCTGATAAAATATGATGTTTTATTATAAATTAAACTACCCAACAGTCTATACAAGAACAGCTGAAACAGTTAGTCGGTTACTTGATTAACAGAAAATTATATTTTGATAACCGTTAAGTCATTTTTCATGTAAAAATATTTCATGGTTCCAGCTTCACAAGTGTGAGATTTTGCTGCTTTTCTTTTTCATTATTTCAATTTTTTTTAGTAATATTAGGGTTTGAACAAACATTGTGAAGGCATCACTTTGGGCTCTGGGCAATAATTACAAATCAAGTAATCAATCGATTAGTGGAGAAAATAATTAGCAGATTAATCCAAAGCGAAAATGAGTTACATTCCTGTACAGAATAGTTTAAAATTAGCTCCACTTCAACCAACTACAACAGTAAAACCCTACCTTTACATGAATGCATAAGTAATATTAATCCATTGAGTAGTTTTACTTTAATTACTTTGAGTACGTTTTCCTGATTATACTTCCATAGTTTTACTTGAGTAACATTATCAATGCAGGACTTTTACATGTAAAGTATTTGTGTACAGTGTGTTATCAGTACTTTCACTTAAGTTAACGATCTGAATACTTCCTCCACCATCACCATTAACTACTTAATAACCTTAATGCTTCATACCAAACTTAATACCTAATAAGTTGTGACTTTCTAGAAAGTGGTACCAGATTGTGTTCTCAAAGTTGCTTATTAATCGATGGCATATTTTAAATATTGTGCAGACTGTCCCTCGGCAACAGAGACGAAAAGCAAAAGCAAATTCTGACTTTTCAAGAAGACAAAGGTATTGATACTTACCCATAGCTGAGGTTTATGTGCGAGTATAAGCTTGGGTGAGTCGTATTTGGCTTTACCAAATGTCAATCCTGACCACGTTTTATGGTTCTGTACCAGAGTAGTGAAAGAGAAAGGGAGGAGAGAGATTAAAGCCAGTTTCCTGATAAACTTGTTTGAGAGGTGTTTGTGTGGGAAATGCCAGCCCGTGACCTTAGCTGCGGAGAGAATGAGCTGCAGGAAGGTGGATGCCTTCTGAGCCCCGGTGGAGAGTCTCACCACCACACCAGACAAAACACACCTGACAGTGCAGCCGGGCTTTGTAGCATGCTGTCTGAATCTCTTTGTGCTGCAGAGAGCCTACATGAACCTCAGGCAGGAGCACGGCCCTCTCCAGGCCAGCAGGCGTGAGCATGTGTCGGCCAGAAATAATCTGTTATTCTGTCAAATTCTTTCATTACCCAATTTTTATACAACTAGAGTTAAAGCCTGCTTGACCAAGGTGATCAAGTAGATTTTGATCCTCAGTGTTCAGCAGGTATTTAAACCCTAATGTCATTGTTTTTAAATCTTTTATATGGTATAGTTGACTTAACCAATTTGAGACAATAATAAAACTCAACCTGAGTCATTTTCTGGACTCAATTACAAGTTGCCCATATTTACATACAGCACTACCGATTATATAACACATTTGATGATGTTAATGATAAATCCATCAAGTTTAGCTGCACATATTGTGTCTCTATCCCTGGGCAATACTGCTACACAGCTCACAGGCAGGTTGTCCACTGTGCCTGCAGTATGGCATTCTGGGTAGGCATGTTCATCTGTTGTGTCTGCCATCAGAAGACAGTTTCCAGAAAAAGAAGGAATTTAGAAAAAGGCTTTGAATGATCACAGCCAATAAACTGAATCACTATCATTAAGTCTCTTACTATATAAAATAGAAGTTTAGTCCAGCTATATATTGGAATACAGATGCTGCATTAATGGCGAGGCCTGCATGCCGCATCAGAAAGATTTGAACCAAATCTAAATTTGAACTAAAATTTAGACCCATTGCTCAAAACACAAGATTGGAGCTTTTCAAAAATGTGTGTGGATGTACTGAATGTCAATGGTTCATGATATTATGTTCACCCTCTCAATGTTGTAAATTTATTCTCATTTCTATTTCAGAATCCCCCCCAATATATCCAGACATTAGTTGTTAATAGCCTTCATTGATTTATTTTTTTTGCATTAAAAGATCTTTGTTGTTGTTGATTCGGTATTGAATTTTTCATCCTTCTCTTTTTTTGGTTAAAAAAGGTTTAAAGCAGCTGTACAGCACATTTTATTTCAACATATTTTGGAGCGCAAACTGCATGAGAGCAAATTTTTCAGAATGAATGTTTGTGTGTGTGTGTGTGTGCACAGGCAAATGCACATGTACACACACACATGCGCAGTCTCGACCCAAACACAGATTATCGACCAAAAAGCAGTACAAATCTCCTGGCTGTAGCTACATCGAGTTCTGATTGGAAGCCAGTAAATCTCTGGATTTGGGACACTGTTGTATTGTGTTTGGGACATTGTTCAGCTCCGAATGCTTGTTCATTATTTGTTGGTCCAGGGTAATTTCTACTCTGTCAGGAGAAAATCTATGAACACGCTGAACAGTGGGTGGGGAATTAATATTAAATCTGGCTGAAATTCAGTGTTGTTTTCACCTAACAGGAAAGTAATCAGCCAAGACTGGCCTGTCAGGAATGGTTTAATGCAAGTCACTGTCATAAGCATATGAACCGTGCAGTGCAGAAATATTTTCCAGTGTTTTGAAAACAGTTTTAGTCACACAAGACTACTGAGTATGCAAGTAGACCTTGACTGTGCAGAGGATGTTCCTCAACAACTGCAGCGTACTTCTGCTTTGGTTTCTTCTTCTGTATAACTTAGTTACTCCATTGACCTAGTTACTCAATTTCTCAAAGAACCCAAGTTCCAAAATGACTATGCTTCATACTGCAGATTCTGTTTCAATATCTTTTATTTCAAGAGCGAAATACCATAACTATAACATGTAAAAAACAGAAAATGTTGTATTTTTGTTGATATATTTAATGCATATTTTGTGTGAGTAGATTTCTAACAAATGCTTTTAATGCACATCAGTGGCCAGTGGCAAAAATGTACAAAACTCTAAATTACAAAGCATAAAACGTTGTTCTAATACGGGGCTGCACATATTGGTGCCTGCAGGCCAAAGTTGGCCAGATGTTTCTTGTAAAATAATTATAATGATTAAAAAATATATGATATAAACCGCTGTTTAAGCTGTGAGGTAAAATCTTTAAATATGTAGGATCCTGAATGATTAATTATTTTTCATAATCTAAGCACGGTGAGCAGAGAGACAGATGGGAACCTGGGATCCGAGTACCATTTTGCATCTTAACAACACAGTACAAAACAATAGGTGTTTGCCTTTGGCCCTCCAAGAGAAAAGTTTGGGCACCCTGTTCTCATGCTCCATCTTAGCTTAGTCCTGTGAGAAACAATGTGTGATTTCCTGAAAATGCAAGTTGATCTTTTGCAACCTGACCAATTATCTGCCTACACCTGTTGCACATCTTAGAAATGAAGTTTCCATCCTCTATATAGCAGTTTCCCCTTGAACAGTAAATCTGAGTTCAACACCCAGGATGTGACTCACTGATGGTAACTGTGTCTGGCTGCTCAAAACAGTTTTTATGTGATCAATAACTGTGCGCCGACCGACTGGGCACTGACTTCAAACATGTTATTTCACTGTGCTGACTGCGGTTGTGCTGTCGTTCTGACGGAGTTTCACAGCCAAGAACAGTGAAAAACAATAACATCGTGCAGTGCAAAACAAATCTAACTGGGAAGAAGGAGTCACACAGTCTGCCAGCACAAAGTTCCAGAGGGTACATTTGAGATTTGTTCATGAAAAATCATAATTTTGCACATTCCTGAATAATTCGGCCCTTTAATGTGTCGATGATGCCAAACAAACCTACTTGAGCAAACTAAATTACATTAGTCAGCTGAAGGGCATCACAAGTCGGTATGTCTTTAAAGCTGATGATATGATGCATCATTGCTTGGCTCACCTTCTTCCCCCCTTCAGCACTTTTGAGGCTGCCAGAGGACACCATGAGGCGAACGCCACAACTGTCCTCACTCACATTTCACCAGCTTCATTGTCTGCTTGGCTCCTGTCCTCAACAGTTTTTACTTTTCACAAGCTTCATCTCTTCCTTTAGCATTTCGATTTTTTTTTTTGTTTGTTCCCAGTGAACATGAATATGACACCACCTCGCTCGCCTGCCTTTAAGGAGCTGGAACAGAAGTTTAAAATAACAGCCCCGTTAGGACAGCGAGTGGGCGGCTGGAATGAAGAGTAGGGCAGTACAACCAATATGTCAGACAACTGACAGTCATTTAGCGCAGGGCTGGTTGAGTGTATGTGAAGATGGCAGACTTGAACAGAAGTTAAAGATGGCGATGGGAGGGATATTTTTGGGAGTGCTATGGAGCTATAAAAGGCATCTGCAAATGTCTGGTATGTGGACTCAAAGCAAATGCTCGGTATTGTATGCCTTATTAGTTATTCTTGGTCACCAGGATATCTGTTACATATATACTGCAGTTGTTTTCTGCATTAGGGGAAGATTCACAATATTATGTAAAACAAAACAAAACACAATAGTGTAATTATCTGTGTATTCCTGGTATCACTATTGTTCCCTATTCAAGGAAAGAGAAAATGATAATAATTCTGTTGCACAGAAATGAAATTCTTTTTTGCTTCTCTTTTCTATAATTTTGTTTTCCCCATGAAATAGTGGATAGTTCCATCTCTTCAAGCCTCTAAAAATGTTCAAATGAAAGGAAAAATCCATCTTTGGTTGAACACAATTTTAGGACATGTGGTTATGGGATGACTGGACCAACACTTCATGAAAATGATGATAGTGCAGAACAATGCATTGTGCAAAGGTGGAGAGTAACTAAGTACACTCACTGAAAATACTGTTCATATGCACAATTTTGAGGTTCTTGTAACTACTGTATTTTTTTTACTTCTGCTCCACTACATTTATCTGACATCTGTTCTTACTTGCTACTTTCAGATTAAGATTTTATATTAAAAAAACAAACATTGAAAGGTTTAGAAAATCGGATGGATTATAATGGATTACTATAATGGCTAACAAAATAAGCCTATTGTCCCGTTTCAAATGTGAAGGAATTGTTAATAGTGAAACTTCTTATGTGGTTTACTTTGAATCATTGTTTGTGGCTCAAAGAGGTAAAACTATCCAATGTTTCACAAAGGTTTGAGAAAAGTCCAAAATGGAATATAAATTTGTGTCGCAGAGCTTCTTTCCTTCTTCTTTAGTCATCTAACAAACGTTCAGGTATATTTGAAGGCTAAAACAGTATAAAGTTAAAACTAGGTCCACACTGCTTACACATTAATGCACCAGTGTTAACAACCTAATAATATCTCACTCAGGGGCTGTTTTATGCACAATGACATACAACTTGCATTTTGCTGATAATACTTCTGTCCTTTTACTTAAGAGGGGTTTTGAATGAAGTGCTTATACTTAAAAAGGAGTATTTTTGCACTGTTGTACTTACTTTTAAATAAAGGCTCTCATCCTTTTTTTTGCCTGACAGCCCTCATTCTTGACGTCATGACCGTGGCTGGAGTCCAGAGACTGGTGAAGCGCAGAGGACCCTGGGAGATGACGCCGGGCTTCCTGGACTGCGTCGCCATGGACGTCTACTCCTTCCCCGCAGCTCACGCCAGCCGGGCTGCCATGGTCTCCAAGTTCCTGCTGTCCCACCTGGTCCTGGCTGTGCCGCTCCGCATCCTGCTGGTGCTGTGGGCCCTCCTGGTGGGCATGTCCCGGGTGCTACTGGGGAAACACCACCTCACTGACATGGTGTGTGGCTTCGCACTGGGCATGCTCCACTTTAGCTTGATGGAGACGGTGTGGCTCTCATCAAGCACCTGCCAGACTCTTATTTCGATTAGCACACTCAGCTGGAGCCCCTTTTTCTGAGCTTTTGATATAAGGCTATGCTAGCACACAAGGCTTATTTGATACACTAACCTTGCTACGTCAGGGTCTTGTGAATATTTTTGCAAGGGTCCGAGGTTGTTATCACAGGGTTTGAACACAAATCATTAATATTTAGAATCAGATACTGGCTTGCATGTAACGGCCAAGACAGGCAGGCAAAGACCTTACAAGACTTTCATAATGCTTCACAAATCCTAGTACCTTCATTCAAATCTGCTAACACACACCTCTATTGCTTCTTAACTTCATGTACTACTAATAAAAGGGAAATCAAGACAACTGCAAACTGACAATGATTTGGTGAAAATGTACATGTAGGAGTAAGATTTTTTGATTTTTTTGATTCTCATACAGTATGAATGCTGGTACCATTTATTCATTACTGATCCTCTTTCTATTCAACAAATTCTCTCTTGACTCTTTGTGCCTCTTTCTCTTTCATATCCGACTTTCTTTAACTTCCTCTCCATCTCTGTTACCTCTTCCTCTTTTCTCAATTTTTTTCTTGAATATTTGTGCTTTTAGTTTAGGATAGTGAAATAATGAAACTGTTGAACACTGAATAGAGTTTAGTGTAAGGCTGTAATAGTGGATGTGACACTAAAATATACATAAAATGATTGTTGTTTGGATATTCCACATTGTTCCTGATTGGCATAATAATGTGCTTGTATATTTCTGATGGTATTTTGTTCTTTTTACTGTATGTTTATCAAATATGAACTTATTTTTGATGCCGCTGAATTTCTTATTTTTCTTACAGGGTCAAATATGATTTCCTTCAACGTGCCATTTATGCTTTAATGAGTTTAAATCTTTTGTTTTATAGCAGATATTTATCTTCAGCTTCAGCTCGTTTCAGGCTGCTGCAGGCTGCACATTAGTCAAAAAGATCATTATGGTTTGTCAGTAATACTGATTTTATGCCCCACAAAAAAACTGGCGTGTGTGCGTGTGTGTGTGTGTGTGTGTGTGTGTGTGTGTGTGTGTGTGTGTGTGTGTATGTGTGTGTGTGTGAATGCTGGCACACAGAGTAAAAATATCTGTTTGAAATATCAGTTTTGAACAAATTATACCTTTTTTTTCAGAATGTGTTTTTTTATGGAACTTTGAATGAAACCTGTTGTTTTTTGTGACAAACATATTTCAGTGCATTGGTTTGGTGTGTAAATACAGTTTTGTGTACATTAGTTTGCTTTGTCCTGTACAGGGATCTGTATATCATACTTTGTTTACTTTGTTTCTCCATCTCATTAATAAAACGAGGTGGGCTGTCAGTAAAATGAGAATGCCATTGTGTTTTATTACTTATACGTGTGAACATAAAAAAATGTATTTACAGTGAATAGCAGTTGCTTGCAAGTGTGGGTGTTGCCGTGCATCGGATCATCTTCAATACAAGGATTTGCAAATATTTTAAAATGAAATTTTTGTGTGCCAACTAGAATGAAGAGAACACTATTAAATGTGATTTGATGAATCACGCTCACGAATCAGCTGCAGGAAGTTTAACGGCCTATTTATATGATAGCTTTCCACAACAAATTGCTTTGATTGCTTCAAACATCACATGGACTGTAGGACATCACATGGTGGACAACTTGGTCAGCAAAAGACAAAAGAAGTGTGGAAACCTTAACCAATGAGACAGCTCTGACGTGATCATTATACTCTTTCTAGCAGTGGTAAACTTTAGGAGGAGTTACAAGCTGCAACTCGTATCCTTCTGATGTGACTTTTCACTCCTAAAATATTTTCTGTTTGTCTAATCAAATTATATAAATGTATCCTACTTCTGAAGACACATTTCCTACCCTGGTATCAAACTAAAAATAAAATGTTAAGAGCCACTATTACATCTTACTATTTGCAATGAAAGTGTACTTTTACAAGATTGCTCTGCGCAGTATGCAAATTAGGGGCTCACTTGACATAAAGCTTGAGTGGTTCTTAATCAACAGATAGAGTTTCAGTTGCAGTCTTACATTTCCTATTAACTGCATTAATATCATTTCAGACCAAATTGTCCACTCGACTGAGAGAGCAAACATTCATGTATTGTATTTCTGACTGTCATTAAGCCTGGGTGTCTTCACAGTCATTGACGCTCGTTTCCTGTCACACTATTCTTACCACAGAAAAATCTGACAGGAAACGACACCGCTGCAATGGTGTGTGCTCTGAAACAGTTCAAATAGCAGGAATAGAAACTGCATTAAAAAACACTCCCTGACAGAGAGAGCCAGAGGGTGAGAGATTTCATTCTTATGTGTTACCTGGTTATGAGAACATTGAAAGACATTTTTTTTAAAAAAAGCTGTCAAACATCTGAAGCACATTTGGACCAAATGTCTCTTCATTTTTTAAAAATGTTTTCTTCGAGTGGTGTAGACAGAAACTGTGACTGCAAGACCGACAAAATTATAAGAACCATTTCGAAAAGATGTAGAGTAGAAGGAGTTAAACTTTGACATTAAGTACCACAGCTGCAAACTCTGACATACAGTATCTTGTCAGTCTCTGGTTTAGTCCTTCTAACACTTCTGTACAGAGCAAGATACAATGTTACGCAACATTTGACTAACGCAGCTTTGAAAAATAACACACAGATTTCCTTGAAATTTGCTTTGGACATTGTTTGTTCCCAGAAGGTGATTGTTTGTGTGTATCAGTGTCACCACCAGGACAAACTTTGCACATGAAAACAATGAATATCAATATGTGTGAGATCATTTACAAAAAAAGGAAGTGATAGCTATCAAGCTGCTTGAAGCCTAACTTGACATTGTGTTATATGTGGTTTCTCAAGGTGAAATAAAAGTGGGATCAACACACGAACACACGAGCAACATCACCTCATTACAGTTTGTCCCAGTGCAGGTTTGCTTGGTTTTGCGCCAAATTCCAGGCCCCCACAACCCTGAGTAGCATGTACCCAAAATATCCCTGTGAGTAAGTGCTGATAGTGCTTGCAGGCCTGTTTATGCAGGGTCCACATGCACCGGCTCAACAGACACCACACGTCCTACTGTTATGTCTTTATGCTCTGTTTGTGTCATGCTCTCAGTTATATATATCCAATAGATAGAGGAAATATTAGACACCACAACCTTGTAGGTGCAGCCGACCTCTGTGCATGCTGCAGGTACAGCATGTAGCTCTGAGCTTGTTATAATCCCACACAGGTATTCTGCTGATTGTCAGAGACATTTGCATTTTAGTATATTCAGAAATGCTCCTTCACTGGGGTAAAAACCTACTGTTCAATAGATCACCCTTGAAGGCCCTGCAGGATAATAAAGGCATTCGTCTGCAATAGCTGCATAAAAATGAAATAAACTCCCAAGGAATCCCCAAACTGGTGAAATCATGTATTTAGTGGCACATTAGAAACATCTGATAGACTCCCTGGGAATAAATACTTATGCTATTTATATATTTTATTGCATGATAATTCATGTTAATCCATCATCCTTTTTTGTTTCTAGTTTGAATCTGTGCAATGTAAATGCGACTATGTGATTTTATTTTTTACACCAATATTACTAACATAATGTGATTAAAAAAAAAAAAAAGGCATACAGTAGCTAGTGGATCAGATATTTGTAGCCTTCTGAAAGGAATATTTGAAGAAGGGTGAGACAAGTACTCCCTCTAGAGGAATTTCCAGGGACCTCACTCACTAACATGAGCACCTGCAATGTTCTGGAGAGGTATTTTTTTATGACTGTTATCTGACATTAGTTTACTTGCTGCTCAAAAAAGCGACAACCTTATAATGCATTCTTATTAAATATGACAGACTGTGTCCTGTGAAAATCAGCCTATTAATTGAAAAATGCAGAATGTAGAAAGAAAGAACCCATTGAAATAACATTTGGTCATTGTCGCTGTTGTCCTAGATTTGAATGTTCTGCATCTCTGTTTTCATGCTCATTGCCTAATTTTATCCCTTTAATTTATCTCATATAATTTTGTCCTGCTGTGAGACAAGTTAGGTCACATCCTTCAGCAGAATTTGCTCCTTTTACAGACAAATTTCTTGTGAAATGAGGCAGATGTGATGCTGATTCAATTTTTTTTTTTGAGAATCTTAGAATTAGGAGAACAAATGTGAGTAGCAAAATGAGTGAATTAGATGAATGAAAAGCTGGAAGAAAGAACAGATTGTTTTTATTTTTCATTTTCCAATACAATAAAAACTTTCTTGAGAACAAAGAAAGACATGATAAGATAAGATATTCCTTTATTAGTCCCACAATGGGGGAAATTTACAGTGTGCAGCAGCAAAGATAAATAGTAAGTAAGTAATATAAACAAGAGAAGTATAAAAATAAAATAAAAAGGTATCAACAATTTGACTAGAATAAAAAGTATTAACAATTTAACTAGAAGAAATAAAAAAGTATAGGTTAGACAGTATTAACAAATTAACAAGAGAAATAAAAAAAACGAGATCAATATATATACACAGACAAATGCAGTTGAAAAAGATGAAATGAAATGAAATGAAACGAAATATTGCATAGTGTCATGACCTTAGAAATGAAATATTGCAAATATAGTATTGACATAGCTGGGGACATTATAGTGCAAGTGGATACACTTGTTACTAGACTTGTTACTTTAGTGTGTCTGTCTTCCTCCTTTCCTTTACCTTAGATGATGTATTTTAGCTCTACTTTCATACTGTGTTACATTATCATATCACAGCAAAGAGTTTGCTGGGTAGCAGTGGGTCTCCCATTTCAGCTGCCTTTACAGCTGGATTTATTTTTATCATTTCAATTAACTCTCAATATGCATCTAATATCATAACATTTTATTGCAGTGACATTTACTGCAGTTTGTGATCTTCTAATCATAAAAACACTAATGAACGTCTCTCAAAAATGACCAGGTTGTTTCTGCAAATCAACCAGCAGGGGGAGCTCGTTTCCCCCACCCAGCTCACGTCGTTTGGTGACGTAGGACGCTGTGAGGCGAGCCGCTCCAACCTGCACACAGACCCCGTTCAGTTCCAGGCCGGGTCGGACCCCAGCACAGACTCCGCAAACGGTTCAACCTGTGAAGATTGGGCATTACAATCGCCATCCATCCTTCGATTAGACAATATTTTGTGGAAATACATCGCTTTCGCTGATCAGGAGAAACACTAAGCGTTTGAATCGGTGAGTTCTGGAGGCGGACGTTTGTGTCAAATCTCCACTTTTTCTCGTCTCCTCCGTTTTATTGTTGCTTTGTTCTGTGCAGCAGCCATTTTTAATCGCCTTGTCCTACATTCCCATCCCTGTCGTCTGACCGCTCCGAAAGCTAGGAAAGGTTGAAAATGTTAGCGTGAATATGAGCGTTTTAAACATTCACCCCCTATAAAAAAACTGAAATTTAACAGAAAAGTCGCAGCCTGTCGAGGTTGTTTTTGGAGCATTAGACTTGAAGTTAAACGGGGTTTGCCGTTTTGCTAGTTTTCGGACAAGCTGCGACTGCTAACTAGCAATTGGTCGTGTTTTTGTTATTCTTGCGTGTTTGCTTGAATAAACAGAAACCCACTATTTTCATATATTCATACTAAGATGTTTAACTATCATAATATGCGGCTCTCCAGGACATTAGCCGCTAGCACTTGATGTTTACATAGCTATTTTTCATTAGCCGCCAGCTAGCATATTTTACTGTGATGGCTAGCAACTCAACAAGGGTCCTTCTTGACATTTGTGTTAGGTTACAATTTAAGATAATATTGGCTTGATCTGTATAATCTGCTCAATCAAGAAACAGTTATTTTATGTTTTATTTTATTAGTTAAGATGGATTGTGTTTATGTTTTCGTGCAGCAAACTGACTGGTGTCACTTTCGTGTGCCGGAATTAGCATTAGCTTTCAAAAAGGTAACGACAACTAACGTTAAAGAGGTCAACCGTTATTCTGCGGTCGGAAAAATGTATTATAGTTATAGCCAGTATATATATATTTAGTACATGTGTAATTTCCTTTTAGTTGTCTGGTGGAAATAGCATCTAAAATGTAAACAAAGTCACGAAATGATAACGTTAGCTGCTTCCATATCTTAGAACTTAACGTTGACTAGCTTTAACGCTAAATTTGGGATTCGGTGGTCATTGTAGAAATTCCAGGGTTTTTAGGGAAAATGGCCTGAGATGATCATTTTATTACTGGACTAAGTCGACCTTGATGGACGGATATTTTTCTCTAGAAGACCCGGTAAAACGCCTATGCGGAGCTTTAACCCAGCGGCCTCCTGTGTGATGTGGATCGTCTGATATTCGGCTCAAACGATGATATTTATGTTCATATGATTGTGAATAAAATGTTCAAAACATGAGCTGTGGACCGTTGGGGAATAACCAACTATATATAAACTAAAAAAGTGAACATTTAGCCCACATCATTGATGCTTTGTGTCTGCTAGTGTCACACATCTGTTCGCATACATTGTTTTGGTCTTTGTATTAAGCAATCAATAATCACATATAAATCCTGTTGAAGTTGAAGGACATGTTTGGCAATTAATCATCACATCAAACTATAGAAAACACATGCTGGGGTGTGCACTCCATTACATTTGATTGTCATCATCAAAACCATTTTGTTTAATGTAAATCTACATAAATCTGATTTCTTATGAATAACAAGTTGGTTGGTTATTGACAACATGTTAGTCTTATGTTACTGGGATTGCTTGTTACGTTTACTGCCTTCACTGAACTGTTGTGGCAGATTTAATGTTAAGTGCAGATAAAATTAAGACATGAACTGGAAAATCCCTCCAAATTTGAAATATTCCACCCAGGCCTGAAAAGGTCTGGGTTTCCTGTAAATTTAAATGAGCTCAACTGGTAAACATCAGTTTTCAGTTTACAGCGCCTTTGCATGTTGTTGTTTACTTCTGTCTTAGTGTTGTTAGAAGTTACAGTAGAAGTTACAGTAGTATTTATTGCATTACATAGTGTATGTTGACATATCCCAGTTTGTTAACATTGGGTGTTTGATCTAACAATTTCATGTTATTTTAGTTTTGACTTTGTCAGATGTGAACTCTGGATAAGCACGTAGCAAACGAAAAGTTAACCTGGTGATTTGAGAACATAGTCCTCTTATTAAGACATATGCACTACAAGTCAAAGCAACAAACATAACATCACTTATATGAAGCTCCACAGTAAAGAATAGATGGAAATGGAGTTTCAACCAGGAAAGGGAAGAAATTCTTGGTATAGCAACATCATGACGCTTACTTCCTGCCAACAAGACCTTGGTCTGTCATACTTTATTTTTGTTTGAATAAAGCATTTAACGTGTCAAATAAGTAATTGGTATCTAGCCATACAGATAGTTGCAGTCAAGGTTTTGAGATATCTGCAGCTGACACTCTGTCTTTTGGTGCCACATTTATTTGTGATAAACATCAGTGTGGTTTTCAAAGAATAGAACAAATATACTTGAAAAGTTCAGAAGCAAAGTACCAGAAATTTTGTTTGGGATCATCCACATACCTGAAGTGTTTGCACTGTGAACTATTTTCTGTCAAATGGACAAATAAGTGAAAAAAAATTGGTTATAAGGATGCCCTGATTGATGTCTGGTTTCACTGGTTTTAGTTAAACAGTGGACAGATTTATCATATCTTTTTCAAGCAGATTTGCCTACCTTAGTCATGGTTATATGGAGGGCAGCAAGTCTGCTGTATTGGTTTTAATCTCAGCTGATCATAGCAACTTAATGTTGTTTATAAGATATATATTTGTACAAAATACCAGTAACCCTAGTCGATGACCTGTGCCTCTGACATGTCTCAGACAAGTTGCACGTGTTGGTCTCTCTTCCCTCAGGTCAGGACGTGGAATAAACAAAAACTGAGGTTGAAGTGGAGTTCCAGATGTAAACATGGAGCAAATCACCCTTTTTTCATTTAAAATCAATCACACATTTAACAGCTGGTGGCAAGAAGAATAGAATCATATTTTGTTAATCACATTGTTTACCTGACCACAAAAGTGTTTTTTTCCAAATGTTTGATACTTGTTCTGAGCCGTGCTGAGAGCAGCCGTGATCAGAGCAGGCACGGTGCAAGTTGTGGTGCATGTTTCTGAGGTTGCAGTGGAAATGCTTATGATCTCTGCATGACCAGGGTGCTGACATACAGAAGAACTCGCACAGACAAAGGGCAACTGATGCGTCACCTCACATTGGCTCACATCTTTTGTTAAGTTGCACATGAACACATTGCAAAAACTACACACAGCACCCATCTGAACAGCAACAAGCATGTGCATTTGTCACCTGTGTGAGGAAACAACTCGTCACTCTGTGTTTTTAACCTAAAAAACATGACATGCAAACAATCAGAACAATCTGTCCAACCATATATGTACCACAGTGGATTTAACACTTTCTGAATATGTCAGATTTAAAAGTTGGAACTGGCATTATAAGGATTTGCCTTGCCTTTCTTTCATTTGCACTGGCATGTTCAGGTTGTGCTTTGCTTGTGGAAAATGAAAAGAAAACTAAAAGGGTAAATGGGTTAAGCTGAAAAGACAATCAGAAATCTCTCTAATCCACTGCACCGCTGCCGATTCACGCTTAACGGCCACTGCAAACTATACTGTACACACCGAGCACAAACTATGGCCAGTGATCGGCCACATATGTTAAACAGTGGTTATTTTTAGCTATCAAGCTTCAATTTCTCTTGTTGCAACCTTCATGGGCTGATTTTATCAGCTGTGGCTAATTCATGTGAAACAGCCAGTTAACCAAATTTCAAAAAGAAATCACATGGCTGGGACTAGCTACACAAATATTTTCAGTTTTATGAGAGATGGTCTGTTTTTTTGCCTTGAGCTCTTTTGTTCTGAAACTAATGCTGCCATCTTAGTACAGTGGAGGCAAGTGGAATTTGTTTGTGGTTCACAAAACCTTGAAAATGACGTGACAAAACTTACCAGCAGTTTGTAGCTCCAGAAACAATATCCTGGCTTCAGAGTTCACAGAGCTAACTGTCAACAGTTTTCCTTGATAATATTTATCTGGTAGACAGTAATAACATAGCCATAAGCTGCAAAAGTATGTAACTATACAGCTTGTTTCAGTATGATATAAAAAAACATATTCACTGATATCCTCCACTGTTGCTCATCAGATCTTTTGTATGTAAACATAAAGTCATAAATACATTCACTAAAAAGCTGCTTACAGGTTCTGTTGAATCTTGATTTTAGGGTCAATATTGACATGAGTTATATATTAATGAATGAAATTCAATTACAATTATGTATTATTAAGTTTAAAGGTGAGCAAATCTCTATTAATCCAGTTGATTGCCTTTTGAAAATGAACAAAACGTGAATGTTCATTTGCCCTCAACAATTCTAATTTTATTAATAGTTATCGAATGCATATGATCGATACAGGACTGTTTCTTTTTCAATCCATTCTGCTCATCAACGCTGTCCCATTTGAAAATATTGTGTGAGCCTGTTCAGTCTGTTAGAATATAATTTGTAGGCTGTACTAAGGAAGCTGATGCCCCTATAATTGAGGGGTATTCTGGAGTCATTCTTCAGTGACTTTGGAAAACGTTTTAATAATGGACTTGTACCATAATGAAGGGATTATACCATGTTCAAAACATGTCTTGCAAAGATCAGAGGACCTCTAAGAGATGTGGAGATTTTAAAGACATCATTTGCCTGCAGCCCTTTTAACTTCTTCTATAGTATTGTCATGGTTCAGAAATGTATTTGTGCTGGAACCTGGTATATCCAATTTCGTCTCCAGTTCATATTTTACAGCACAAATATCATTTAAGAACACGTCATTTAAAAAAGGTGGAATATAGTTTCCTGAAAATAATTTTGCAAAATCTTTCTCCAATTTTCCAAACAGTACCTCTTTTTTGATTCAGTGTCACCGTTATCTAATGTAATTTCCACTGGGATTTTCTTAGGGCCCATTTTTTAAAATTCTTTCCAAAGTTGCTGTCGGTTGTTACTTTGTAATCTGTCCAGCTGTAATGCCTATCCTTTTCTGAACTGAGATGCAGAAATTCTTTCCAACCAGTAGAACCTGAAGAAGCGTTTTAAAGTTGAGCTCAAGAATCCCATCAGTATGGGATGTGACTGATCTCAGATAAACCTTTTTAAACTGGTTGTTAGTCTTCAGCTTTTGTTTACACCTAAGCACATTGTATCCTCCATTGTATCGATGGCGGCTTTCGCCACTCCTGAGCCGTTTCGTCTTGCTCACAATTCTGCACTCCAATAATTTCTGGTACAGGATCACATTTCCAGACCAAACTTCAATAGTGCTCTCATTCTGTTATTCAAGTCCTTTGTAAGCCAGGCCCATCACAGCGATTGGAGCAATATGACAAGAATCTAAAAAAATTACTATTGAAAAATCAAAATCAAGATAATACCCACCATCATAAGGTAACAGATGAACATCCTCCCAGCCCTAAGGTTACATATTTTTTTCCTGCAGTGAGGTCTGTACTTAAGGTGGGAATTTCTTCTTCTCTTTGTAGAATCAGAAGGCACTGGGAAGAGGCGCAAAGAAAAATTTCCATACTCGATGACATTACATCGCAATGTCCGATCGTTTGGGGCAAATAACCAAGTCCAAGGATGGGAAAAGCAAGTATTCCTCACTCAGCCTATTTGACAAGTACAAAGGAAAATCAATAGAAACTCAGAAAAACACAGGTACGTTTTTTTTGTTTTGTTTCTTTCGTCAGTACTTCATTATTTTCTCTGTACCCTTGCTTTATCTATCTGTGTTTTCTCTCCCAGTAGTTCCGCGACATGGCTTGCAGAGTCTTGGCAAAGTGGCCACAGCCCGGCGCATGCCCCCACCTGCTCACCTGCCGAGCTTGAAGTCCGAAAACAAAGGAAACGATCCCAACGTGATTATTGTGCCTAAAGACGGTACAGGATGGGCGAACAAGCAGGAACAACCCGATCAAAAGAGGTAAGAGGAGAAAGATTAACACAATGAAAACCATCCTCTTGTCTAATTGTTGTATCAAAGATCAGGTAAATTAACTGTACTACTAGTAATTCTTTATATTAATTTATGACAGTGGTATTCAGACAGCTTTTGTAGTTTTCAATCATAAAACAAGTTAACCACCCTGGGTGCAATGGAGAAGTGCTTTTTAAGAGACCTCATTTTTCAGCATCAGGAAAAAGTCAAATAAGGCTTTGAGCTTTGTAAAGCTGCAAAGAAGTTACCTTTTAATTAGAGACAGTTGTTGTATTAACACCAGCTCAGAGGTCCAGTCTTCTTTATGCTTGCCTTGTTTCAAGTTGTAGTATCCGTGACTAAATTTGACAACACTAACAGTTGTCTTTTTCTTCTTTCTTCTTTGTAGTTCTATTGCATCAATACCACAGCTGCCGGAGTTGCAGCCGCAGCTGGCTTTACAGAAATCTGTCTCCAATCTTCAGAAGCCCTCACCGGTAGTCAACCAGGAGGTATGTATGCATAGCTAAAGTTGTTCAACATGGGACATTTTATCCTGACTTTTCCCATCATGAAGATTGTGTTTAAACATTTATCTCCTATTTGATGTTCAACAAGCCCACTTTAATACACAACTGTGACTCCAGTGCAGATTTCATTATGTCCAAAGAAAAAAATGCTACTTCTGTGCAAGAAAACTCACACAGCAGTCTTTAAATATAGGTGACTAAACAATTGCAAATATTTGAATCAGTTGAACCAGACATTAAACAGACTTTATCCTGCCAGCTTCCTAGTACAAAATCTGATGGAGCCTATGTGTGAATAGAGCAGGTCATTGTCCGGAGAATTCACAGCGAGTGAGCCGGCGTGTTGATGATGCTGATGATGTTGAGTGTAATGGATTCATACTCTTTTCTGCTTGCCTGTATATTGCTTTCCACTCTTGTCCAAATACTTGTAGTATTGATACAAACTCAAAAATAGTCATCATTATGGTTGAGTTCTCCTCCTACTGCATGCAGTCCATCGACATCTCCCCTCACCTGAGCCAGAGTATTTCCAGTACATGATGACCTCCTGTTGTGTGCTACATGCGTGAAAGGGCATCTCAGAACAATGTCTGACCTGATTCTGTCGACATTGTCCTGAGTACATGTGAGAAAACTGCTTCAGTTTGTGAGCAACACCTTCAAGCAAATAGATTTGTCTTCAAAGACACAGAGAGGACGATGCCTAGTCCTCTTTTCTTGTAGTGTGTCTTTGCTAACACAGAAAAGGTCAAGATGGAGTTGGCAGCTGACATTTTAACCACTGTCTTTCCCAACATCATTATGTCATTATTTTAAAAGCCATAACATCTTTATTTAATGTACTTAAGTGAAACTGTTAACACTGTTAATACTTTCTGTATGTCAGAAGAAAAAAAGTCTAGACTCATTCTATGTCCAAAAGGTCAGAGAGAACCAATGCACCTATTAGACCATGACCTCGCTTTTTTAAATTTCCACAGAACACAAACACAGGTGGACCAAAGCAATGGGCCCAGCTAAATGGAAAGGCAGTAGAGCAAGATGGTGAGTTATATGGTTTATCTATGAGAGCGGGGTGTATTTAAAATTGAATGACATGCTAAAGGTGAATGGTATGCTTTCCCTGGATAGTCATCCCCACATGTCTTTGTACAACACTCTTCTGTTTGCACAAGTCAGACAAACATCTTTCTTCATGCCACTTCTTTCAATAAAAAAAATCAGGTTCAAGGGCCTCAAACCGACTTCAGCCCTTCTCTCACGAGGAATTTCCCACGCTGAAGGCAGCTGGAGAACAGGACAGGGCTGGCAAGGAAAGAAGCGGCTTCGATCCGTCGTATGGGCCCGGACCAAGCCTCCGCCCCCAGAGTAAGTCTCAACCCTCAAGAATTGGCTGGCAATCTCACAGATAACTGATTAAAAAAGAGAAAAGTCTGCTGGACAGGAAATTATTAAATTGTCGGAGGAATTTTGACTATCAGGAAGTTTGTTGGCTCGTTGATAAGTGAAAAGACTCAAATTTCAACTAAAATCTCCCTCGCTCCACTTTAAGATGTGACGAGCTGGAGGGAAGGTGGTGGCAGGAACCTTCAACCCTCGTCCCTGACCCTCGGCCTGCCAGCAGATCCTGAGGGTAAGATCACTGCCCTGGGTGAGACTGGCACCCCTCCAGCCTCGTCTCACCCCTCCTCCACCACCGGCACAACCTCTTCTAGTGTAGTGACTGCTCAATCACCAGTCCTTGACCCCAAGGAGCCTTCCCTGCGACCCGCCCAGCCTGTCCGCAGAACAACCGTCCCGACTGCCCTGCAGTACCAGCTTCACCACACCTCGACTGCTGTCTACCATGACATGTTGCCCGCATTTGTGAGTACTATATGACTCCTTCAGGCCATTGTTTGAAGACAGTCTACTGGTGTTAAAATAAGCTGTCACGGCTCAAATCCTTTCAGTGGCTTGTTGTATTTCTGACTCACTCTTTGAACTCATTGTTTCATCCCCCTGTTTGCAGATGTGCTCTAAAGAGACACGTGAAGCCCCAGGTACAGACCATGTTCCTACCACTGTTGCAGCCCCAGCCCGATTTGACAGCAAGCCCACCTTTAGGCAGAGCTACACCAAACCTGAACTTGTCAAGTAAGAACATTCACAATGTGAGAGGGTTTATCCATTCATTCTAAGCAGTTTGTGACATCTGGCAGTTGCTAATTTGTCTTTCTACTGTCTTGGATTGCAGCGGTGATGTGAAAAGAGATAGCCGCTTTGTCCGTGCTCCACCTCGACTCTCTTCTCAGCCCATCCGCAGGCCTGGTGACAGACCACAACGCCCAGCTATCATTAATCCAGAGGACCTGAAGGATCTGGATGAGCTTGACAATGACTGCGAGGATGGATGGGCTGGTCAGTATTTCTTAGGCTTGTTTAACTGCCTCCAGCCCCTCTTATAGTGAGGCCATATGAGGTTTTAGTTTCTTTTTCAGATTCTAAATATTCACTGCAACCATAGTTTGCGTGAGAAGTATTACTGAATAACTTATCATATGTCAGCATTTATTACCATTCACTGCTCTGACTCCACTAATAAGACTTCAACACTATCTCCCGAGCCTGCATCCAAAGTGTTATAGGCCAGCTACAAGATGAAAATAGGTGCATTTGCTCTGGTTTTGAGGCTTTATCTCACATATGCACAAAAATGAGTCAGGTTACAACACATGAAGAGGGAGACAATTTTGCATATTACATCCTGGTAGGTCAGGGTAGCTCAGACAGTTGTTGATTAGATCCAGTTCTGTCTGTACCATTAGCTTGTCTAGTATTATGTGGGTTGCCTCATTGTGTTAAAGTGTGTATGTCTTAACAGTATCAAGATAGGTTAAGTGCATACTCTGTGTAGGTAAACAGTGCTTATTTCACTCTGTTTTATGCATACTAAAGCACAGTTGTTTAGTATGGTTATGGTTGCTGTACAGTTGAGAACATGCTGATGGGATACCAGTGCCTGTTCCCTGTGTGCTGCCTCTTATCCCAAAGCACTGTTGCTGACTGTTAGTTTGTTGTATTGCAGGACTCCATGAGGAAGTCGATTATAGTGAGAAGCTCAAGTTCAGCGACGATGAAGATGATCACGGTGATAAAAGCAAGATATGGTGAGATATCTTTCCTCATAGCTCATTATTGCTCTAAATAATTTCACACTCTTGTTTTTTTATCATCATTTAAATCCTTGGAACAGATGATCCCCTGTGGTAAGATGAAGATTCAGAGGGTGCCTGGTTTAATTTTGATCTGTTACTTTTCAGGAATGAATGGGAGAGGGAGAGAGAGCTCCAGCGTGACTGCCAATCCTCCCTAAGTTCAGGTGAGGTGTCTTACCCCCATGAGGGCCCCGAGGAGAGTTATTCTTACCAACATCACCATCACGAGCCTCCCAGGAAGACCAACGGCAGATATCTCTCTGCAGACACCTTGGTAACTACACACTATACAGTGTTTTTCCACTTTGATCCTCCCCTTTTGAGATTACTTATGTAAGATTAACTCATTATGATGTTATCCACAGTTAAAACGCATCTTGCTCTTTAATCCCTCTCTGACTATGGAGGATAAGACAACACTGCAGAGCATATGAATAGCAGTGTGCCTTTGCACACCCTCAAGTGAGACTGTCATTGTGAATTGGGAGAGATGACCTTGCAGTAACCATAGAGATATCTGTCTGACTACTTTTCACTTGCCAAGCCTTTTGCTTGGCAAGTGAAAAGGATGTCACACACATAATGGAAATACAGATTATGCCTCTGTTTTTCAGCCAGTTTCAATGTGAAAAATCTGTCAGACAAGTACAATTAGAGTTGCACATTTACACGAGTGTCTGAGGCTTTTAAGTTCTCAATGTTAGCAGGTGGGCTTAGCAGACAAAGTAATTCAGGGTATCCTTAAAGCCTAGTGGTCTAAGATGCTTACTGTGTAATGATTATTTCCCAAATGTGAAGATTCCACCTCCATGCATATACACTTTCAAAATCTGTTTATCCTTTTGGTCACTTAGAATAAAAAATGACATTGTTTCTTAGTTAGACCCTTTTCTCCAGGGACACATTATAGATGCATTTTTAGGTACTATGGGGAATGTTTAATTGGTCAAACAGATACAGACACCCTCATGCACGCTCATAAAAACAAAGCATAAAAAACTGAGCCCTCCCCCTTGAACTGCCTCTGTTCCACCTCTAGGCCCAGCAGAAAAACCAAGGTGAGCCACTGGCTGACCAGGAAGATCACCAGCGCCAATCTCAGGCTCAGGGACCAGCAAGGGCAAAATATGTGTCACCTGAGCTGTCGGAAGCTGTTGAGAGGGCCCGCAGACGCAGGGAGGAGGAAGAGAGACGTGCCCGGGAGGAGCGACTGGCTGCCTGTGCTGAAAAGCTCAAAAAGCTGGATGAGAAATTTGGGAAGACTGAAAGACAGCTGTCAAGATCAGAGGAGGGCCAGAAAGAGGGAGATGGCAAAGAAGTTCCACTGTCCCCAAACAGGGAACAGAGTAAAGGCCATCATGAGAACTGGCAGTACAGCACAAAAGGTAAAAAACTGAACATTTAGGCCTTTTATTATATATGAAATAAAGATTATTGTTGAATATAACAGCAAATTCTAAACATGTTTTGCAATCAAATGATTTTCAGATGCAAGTGAATGCCCCCCGGACAACTCTCCTGGCCACAGTTACCGTGAGGAATCTGGCTTCTCCAACTACCGTGGCAGCGAGCATGATGGCCAGGAGCCCTCCTCCCCCTCAGGAGACTACAGTGGACGTCATCCCTCCAAACCCATCCCACCCCGCTTTCAAAAGCAGCCACAGCACCACCAGCAGCAGCAGGTGAGCGCCAGCTGATGCCCCTTCTAACCCATGAAGTCCTAATCCCAGACTAATGCGTCAATGTATTAGTGGCTGCTTTGTGAGAAAAGGGCTTTCAAGAGTTCATGGAAGTAGGGATTGTTTCAAGGTTGCAGTCATCAACATGCAAACATGAAAAGCAGTGAGCCTGTCGCCTGTTTGTCTCTGATTGGATTTTTCATTGTTAATTCTTGTAAGGGGTTTTTGGAGCTCATGCTGTGTGTTTATTTCAAGCAAGAAGTACAGGACATGCAATCAAAAAAGGGTGTATTCAGAAATTAGGTGGCATTTTCCACATTTCTGTTCACCACAAGAGAGTGACATTTTAACACTGTAAGAAAAGCACAGGTGTAAATTATACAACTAATGATGGCTGAATTCCATTTAGCTGCTTTGACTCACACTGTCATGGCTTACTGGGACAAATGAATAGAAGGGAACAATTGTTGAACAATGTTTTTAGTGACACCTTTACTTTTCCTATTATGCCAAGTCAAAATGTCTGTTGTGAAAAATATTGCTTGACTAGTTATACTATATTGCTAGACTGGTTGGTAACCTTCTCCCTCCCGAGAACAGCTGTTGTGATTATGACCATGGCAGCGCCATTTTTACACAGAATTGGATATGTGGATAGTGGATTTTGTCCACCATCTCTTACAAGGGTATTCGTTGCCTACATTCTACAGGAACAAGTATACAAGATGCAGCACTGGCAGCAGTCAGGTCACGGTGCCCCGTCTGGCTCAAGCCACGCCCAGCGAGGCTACTATCCCCCACATGTCCTCGGGTTTGATCCCCGCTGGATGATGATGCCGCCTTTCATGGATCCCCGCATGACCCAAGGACGATCTCCTGTGGACTACTACCCCGGTGCTGTCCACTCTTCAGGTGAGCGCTAATCCAAGCCTTCACTAATCCTTCACATCTGAAATCAGACTGTTTCGTCTGGTTTGCTATTGTGGAAATCTCTGGTTTGAACACTGGTTGCTTTCAGCAGGGATGATGAAACCCATGATGCATCAGGACCACTTGAACAGCCCTGGTTCCGATGAGGGATGCCATCCCAATGTGCACCAGGAGAGAAGAGCCCCTTCAACTGAACCTTATCCTGTGTGGAACCAAGATGGCTACCCCTTGCGCAGCTTCACTCCACCTTACCAGAGACAGCATGAAAGCTCAGACAGTGGCCAGGCAGATGACAGGTCAGTTATTGTATTCAAAAATATCAGAGCCTGTGAATTTTCCAGGTCTTTAATTAAGGAATTATCTTGTATTCTGTTTAAAATGCCTGGATAAAATCAGGATTAGTGACATAGACTCCTCCTGGTGGGTTTCAGTCTGTATTTGTCATTTTTGATGTTTCCCCCCCCTCCCACAGAAGCGATATGGCCTGCTCCCAACAAGACTCCTATGAAGAGAGGGCCAATGATTGCTTGACCCACCCCCACGATGATCTCCCCCATCATGCTTACCAGAGCCGAGGCTCAGACAGAGAACACCATGACCAAGGCCTGCTGACCACTGCTCAGAACCACTCCCAGAATCATACTGATAGTGATTACCCGAAACAAGACTTGAGGGACAAGCATCTGAAAGACGGCCCTGAATCTCACGACGAGTCCTTAGATGGCTCCAAGGACAATTGGAAAAGAGATGGGAGCCTGAAACAAGAGGGGGACTCAACAATGCTCAAAGTCAGTGGTCTGAACCCAGTTCCAGTTCCAGTAGTAGTGTCAGCCAGCCATCTGAGACCAGTGGGCGCCCCTTGACTCGCAGAACTGGGCCCATCAAGAAACCAGTTCTCAAGGCTCTCAAAGTGGAAGACAAGGAAAATGAGAAGCCTAAACCTGAGCCTGAGGAGAAGACTGTCCCTTACCGCCTGGAGAAAGAAGTCCTTACCAATGTTTACGACTTGAAGAAAGATAACCAGCCTGTCAGCAACAGGCGTTCAGCCTCACCCGTTGTTGAAAAACAGCCCGAAGAAAGGCAGCGTCAGTCACCAGCTCCTATCAAAATAGAGAGGCCTCTGAGCACCCACAGTGATGACTCTCCCAAGGAGAACACCTGGGACAGTGGCAAGAGCCAGTCACCTAGAGATAGCCAGGAAAGCCGGGAGCCCCATGCACTACGGCGCAATAACTGGATCTTCATCGATGAAGAACAGGCCTTTGGTGCAATCAGGGGAACAGGTAGAGGCCGCAGTCGAGGCTTTAGGGAATTTAGCTCTAGAGGTGGAACCCGTGGTGGCCGAGGTGGAGACAATCTCCGAGGGGCTTATAATAACAATAACAGCAGCGGTGCTCAGCGCACAGGCAGAGGTCGAGCACCACCAAGGGACCTTGTCAAGGTGGAGGAGTTCCAGAGGGGCAAACCCCGGAGGCGAAATGTCAGTGAGACCTTGAGTGAAGCCTCAGAATACGAGGAACTGCCCAAGAGGCGCCGCCAGAAGGGATCTGAAAATGGAGAAGGCTACACAGAGTCTGGAGAAGTCCGTAAAGCTGACAGAGACTCTTGGAGATCCAACAAGGTGTATACAGATGACCAGACGGCCCCAGATTCCAGAGAAAAGACCAAGGCAAGCAGAGGCTTTGGAGGTCGTATGCTGCCTCCCAGACTGAACACCACTGGAACTTACAGTCGAAGCTTTGGAGGATCCAGGGACATTTCTACATGGAGGGGCCGTGGGCCCCAGTTTAGTAGCAGTGGTGGCTCCATGCAAGAAAATGGTTATGGCCCTGGAGCTGAGACTACTTACTCCCGTCGACCCCCTGTTGAACGTGAGACTCTCAAGTACCCCCCTAAATTCACAGGCTCCTTCATGGAAAATGGCACAGAAGACCGTGAAGGAGAATACTACTTCGACAATGACAACCCCGACAGGCAAATGTTGAGGAGACGGCGTCCACCCCGTCAAGACAAACCTCCACGCTTCCGCCGTCTACGACAAGAACGTGAACCTGGCTCAAACCAGTGGACAAGTGAGGAGTATGTAAATGGAGACTTTGCAAACCCCTGGCCTGGTCGCTCCAAAGGCAGCGGGGAAGACAACTGGCCCAGCGGCCATTACTCTGGTGGACGCTCCAGCCAACATGGTCAGGCTGAGGAATGGGAGACAGGATCAGACAACAGCGACTTTGGTGACTGGAGAGAGAAGCGAGGTGGAAGTGCAACTACACAGGGACACGGTGATATCCCTTCAGACTCTGGCCACAGTGAACCAGGCTCTGGCGAGAAGAGGGAACTTTGCAAGAGAAGCTTCTCCAGCCAGAGACCATTGGTGGAACGGCAGAACAGGAAAGGAGAGCCATCACTGCTAGAAGCAAGCAAGATGGCACGTGCACCTGATAATCCCCCCACCACCTCCTCTAACAGGAGTGACAGTTGGCAGAATGGAGGGACGACTTGTAAAAGGTGAGGTGATTAATAGAACATACGTAAAGTTGAGGTAATTGTAGCTGATACGGTCCTGTACCCACATATATTATTGCTGGGAATAAAGCATCCTCAATACATGCTTGGGAGTTATATTAATGCCTTGGCTTCTTGTTTCAGGTCTGGTTGTTGTACTTGCTTAGATCCAACAATACAGTGTATCTCTTGTATTGTTTTGACTTAAACATAATTTGGCTGACACCCGCATTGACTGACACCAAATTTTTGCTTATCTTTATTTGAGGAAACAAACAATTCTGTTACAAAATGTATGAACGTGAGTGCTTACTCTACATAGAGAAAATGTGATTCTTCAGTAAGGTGCTTAGCTTTCTTTTTACCAGCACTGTTGCCGGTTGTTCTGATTTAGTTGAATTCTAGTTAACGTGCCAGTTGTTAACTTGTACCATTTGTTAGCTTTTGAGGTTTCATTTTGTCCCATGTGGCTGATGTTCATTCAATTCAGCTGCAGCCTCCTGGGTTCAGATTGGAATTGGAAAACAGCCCCATTCCATGTCCACTTTCTCTACCAACACTTGACCAAAATTGATCTGAATGTCACTAGCCTGTAGATGGTTTATTCTGTGAACACTAGGGTTGTGTGATCAAGTCTACGTGCCTGTGCTTAGTGTGACAGTATCATTGACTAAATGAAACACTAAATAAATACTATATTTTCATCGCATTCCCCTAAGCCAAAATTTTAAGTCGTTTTGTTTGTTTTTCTTCTTATTCCATCTGCAGTCTGAAATTAATCGGCTAACTAAAAAATATGTTTTAGAAAAAAAAGATTCTCAGAAGTTTTGGTTATTTTGCCACTGTTACATTTTTTTGTTGATGTTTTAGTGATGCTCAGAAAACCCAGTTACCCTTTTCTCTCCCCTTCCTGTTTTCAGCAGGGGCCCAGATGAGTCAGGCCCAGTTTACAGCATAGAGCAGCAGGAGGAGAGGGAGCCCAGTGAGCCCTCTGGGAAGAAATTAGACAAGGAGCTGAAGCAAGGACCTGTCAAGACAGACATAGCTGAACCTCTGTCCCAGTATGAGCTCAGCAGCTATCCAAGTAAGTCCAATTTTTAAAATTTGTCTTTTAATGTTCTCCATGTTTATAGAAATAAAATTGGCAATTCTAATTGTAAAAAAAAATCCCTTTCCCTATATACACATAATTTTCCATTGACCACACGCCTGTTTTGTAGTTGAGGGAGATGCAGGGGGACCAGTTTCAAATCCAGACGGATACCAGGATGCCTTGTCCAAAAAGCAAAGACGCCCACAGGAAGATGAGCGAAGGAGGAAGGAACAGGGAGCTGCTGTAAGTTAAACATATGCTCAGTAATCTTTACAAGGATGAACAAAAAATGTGCCGTTTGTTAAGCTGTTTGTCATTGTTGTCTGTATCAGGTGCCAGTGAAGAACAGGACTATCACATCCAAGATACCGCCACGCTTTGCCAAAAAGCAGGGAAGCATGAGCATCGAACAAGCTGAGGAAGCGCTTTCTTCTAACAACCTGGGAACAGAAATCTGGGAGACCAACAGCTCAGGTACTAGACAGACCAAACATTGTGTCAGTGCTTTGTTCTTGATTCTTTTCTTGCTGCTATAAAACAGAAACCCCAGAGACTAGAATATTCACTTAAATTGTCTGTAGAGTTTATTTGCACAAAGCAGAATATATCTTTCCAATATTACTTGACAGGATTGCTTGAATGTTAAACTGAGACAAAATTTATGATGATGACATTTTATATACTTCATTAATATTCACTAATAGCATCCATTTATGTTTGTTTTTGTTTTTTTTCTTTAGCTCTTTCAGTACAGTCTTCAGGAGGAGACTCGTGGACTAAACAGGTGTCTTACACTGGGAGCGAGCCCAACTCTGAGGTAGTACAATGCAGTTGCTCATTCAAACCACCTACGCTGCATATATTACACAAGGTTTCTCTAAAATCAGGCCAGTAGTTTTTTGCGAACCTGCTGACAAACAAACAAACCAGACAGAAAACATAACCTCCCTGGTGAAGGTATTGAGTGCCTTTTCCTCTTCTTGGCCAGGACTCTGATGCAGGCCCAGAGCAGACTAAAGAACAGCACAAACCAGGGCCCATCGGAAACGAACGCTCCCTAAAGCACCGCAAGGGCTCAGAAGGTGTTGACAGGCTGGAAGGTGGCCCCATCACACCAGTCAATGGTGTGGACCTCCATGTGGACACTGTGCTGCCTGTGCCTCCCATTGAGTTTGGTGTCAGTGCCAAGGACTCTGATTTCAGCCTACCACCAGGCTCCACCCCAGTGCCCGTGTCCAATCCTGTCAACAAGCTTCAGGATGCACTTACTACCAATGTGAGTGATAATATCTGTACTTTTTTGGTGTCTTGTAAATAAAAAGAAAACTATTGGTGATCTGGTGTGACAATGTGAAATTAGTGGAATTCTTCAAGATTTTGATGCGTACGCACAAGGGGTATTGACTTGCCGCTCATTGATGCTGAACTTTTCTATAATTTTAAACAGACGGCTCTCAATCAGAGTATCCCCATGCTGCGTTCCAACCACCTGCAGCCTGGCATTAACCTCAACCCCATCTCCTTCCCCACTGCTGACCTCACTCTCAAGGTATTTAAATTACAATTCCATGTACACAGGGCTGTATCTTTTCATACATGTAACACATAAGGAATAATCAGTATCTGTTGATGCAACCAAAAATGCATATAAACTTTAAATGTTTCTTTTTCTTCAGATGGAATCAGCTCGGAAGGCGTGGGAGAACTCCCAGTCCCTCCCTGAGCAGGGCTCTCCTGGCGGAGGTGCTTCAGGTGCTCAGCCTCCCTGCAGCGTTGGCTCATCCAGTGGCGTCAGCTACAGTTCTTTTGGAGGGGTTTCCATGCCTCCGATGCCTGTGGCATCAGTAGCACCTTCCATGTCCATGCAAGGTAAAACTGCATTTCATTTTCTGTGTTTGACGGGGGCTTCGTCTTGAAAGAGAGCTAAACTTAAATCCTGTTGTTTCCTGTCCCTCCTGTAGGTAATCATATCCCCCCATTGTATCTGGATGGTCATGTCTTTCCTAGCCAACCGCGCCTTGTACCTCCCACCATGACCCAGCAGCAGACCTACCAACAGGTAAAGAGATAAACACACACACACACACATACAGGCTTGTTTATGTATCAGCATAATTATCATTATGTTACATTTGTTCATCCATTCAGGCGGCCGCAGCCCAGCAGATTCCCATCTCTTTACACACATCTCTTCAGGCTCAGGCTCAGTTGGGGCTTCGGGGAGGTCTTCCCGTCTCTCAGTCCCAAGAGATGTTCAGCTCTATTCCCCCCTTCAGGTACTGCCACCTCAAAATTTTCATTGAATTTCCACTGATCCCATTAGTTTGCTTCACTTTATAATTTTATCTGTTTCATTGATGTGGCAACACAGTGTAGTTTAATGTTCTTCGTTCTCTTATTCTACATGGTGTTCCTCCTTTCAGGTCCCAGGTTTACATGCACCCCAACCTGTCACAGCCCAGCCCCATGGTGCTGTCGGGAGGAGCCCCTCTCAAGGGGCCCTACTCGGCTTTCCCTGGCATGCAGCCCTCAGACATGGTCAAGCCTCAGTCTGGCTCACACTATCAGCCTATGAATGGCAGCCAGCAGCTAGTCTATGACAGCCAGATGAACCAGGGGCCGGGTATGGGTTCCTCCCAGCTAATGGACTCTCAGCTCATCCAGGTAAGTCGGTTTGACAACAGCTCAAGATCCTGTATTTCTCTTGATGCTTGTCAGATTTCAGAGGGATTTATTAAATTATCCATAGCATTCATGTTAGCAACAGTTAGTATTAGCCTTCATACCATAATCAGGCCAGTATTGCCTTAAATGATAACATTTACTATAAAATCCTTTTTTCCATCAGGTGACCATGCCCCTACCTGGCTCTCAGCTGCGTTATGGCTCAGCTCAGCAACATCTCATCCTCCCACAGTCCATTCAGCTGCAGCAGGGACAGAACCTGTCAGTCGGTGCTCCACGTCGAATGCTGCCACCTGGCTCCCAGCCTGCTGTCATGACCGGCAGCCGAGAGGTGTGACTTACTGATCTTATGTTGCTCAACCAAAAACTGTTCTGTTCAGTAATGGAAGTTAAAATCCACTTTATTACACAACAGACAGCTTAGACAAATTTATATAATGCTGCACATCTCTTTATCTATAAATGAACAGTCCACAGTTGATTGTGTGTATTGATGATGTGTCTGTCTCACTGTCCTATTCTCAGGGCTCACAGATGGAAATGAAAGGCTTTCAGTTCTCCGACAAGCCCAATCATTCCCCAGGCATATCGGGAGGGTCCTACAGGTGAGTCGAAATTATAATAAAAGATAATTGTCTAGAACACGCCATGTACTCTGTCAACAAGTGAGATATGGTGTATCACAAATGCACATTTTAGAAAATGGATTATAAAACTAACTTTTTCTTCTGTCTCCCCTCTCCTCATCAGGCCTGGGTCTGCCAGCCCGAGTGGGAAGCCTTCTGGTCCTGGGGGGCCTGTAGGCCCTCTGCCCACACATTTTACTCAACAGGTATTCATCTTTGAAATATATATGTTGTGTATATGTGTAATTATAGATGTGTTTACTTTAAAGTTTAATCAGGGCATTTTTATTCTTTGGCCAATGGGAGAGGCTTTTCAACACCTAAGGCTGTCGAGTGTGGTATGTTTGCTAAAGTGTGAAAGCTTCTGTCAAACAGTGCTCTTATGTCCTCTCAGTTTTGAAAATTAAAGTTTAATAACATGATTGGTTAAAGGCATCCACATTAGCATCACCTGTCAGTATGTACAGTATACAAAACTATATTTTTAACACATAGATAGGAGCGACTGAAGAAACAAACCTGTGACTGAACTTTGGATCAAGTCTGAAAATGCCCTAAGAAATTCAATACTGGCACGCTAATTATATGTTTTCATTTATTTCCAACCCCCTCATCTTCTTTCCGCCTCCTTTCTCCCTCCTTCCTTCCTTCCTTCCTCCCTCCTTCCTCCTCCCCCGTGACCAACAGGTCCCACCTGCTCAGGGTAGCATGGTGATGCACATGCGGCCCCCCACCACAGGCCCTTTCCCCAACCCCATCCAGAGACCAGTCATGCAGGTCAACAAGCCTGTCATCATCCGCTCCCCCTTACCCCAATCCTGGCCGTGACCCTCCCCACTCCACCCCTCCCTCCGCCCCCGAGCCCCCTGTCAAAGGGCCAGAGGATGGCATGAAGGTGAGCCACCCACTGTAAATATAGGTAATTTAATTTAATCCATTTTCTTTTTCTCTATTTGCATTACTTGTTTTATGTATTTTTAGTGTTTGTCTTTGACTTAAAGTATACAGCTGTGGTTATCATATCTAAGAGGTCTTGGTAGGATATATTTTTGGTTCTGTAAGACTTATCTGGGATAGTATACTTTTAATATTAATAATCTTGTGTGTATAGACTAAACTTTACTGTGAAAATGTTTTACAAATATAGCATTATCTAAAATATCCATTGGAGAGTTCTTTTCCACAAGCTAACAATAATGACTTTTGTATTCATAAATATAATAAAATCTGAATAAAGTGTGTCATATATTTTTGGATAGTCTAAAGCTGATCATCCATTTAATTTCATGTGGCGATAATGTGTCAGGAAAAATGTGTCTAATGTTTGTGGTGTTCATGGCACATTAGTATTTTATGGTAATTGGGGTAAAAGTATGATGTTATGGATAGCTGCAAATCTTTCACCAGTGAAGGAAAAATGAGTAAATACCAACACTCCTTTATGGGAAATTTAATTTTTTTTTTTTAGAAATTGTGCAGGCTGAGAATATTGTGAAAAGGCAACAAATGCGTCTGTTGTTTTTTTTTTTTTTTACCTGATGGCTGATCATCAGCCTTGGACTATTCAAACAAATGTTAATGCAATGTTGATGCATTAAATGTATGGTTTACCAGGTGCTGCTGTAGGTCTTTGTAACTCTTCCTCTTCTTTGTGCAGAATAAAACCATGCGAGAAGTGCGCAAGGCAGTGGGTGAGGGCAAGACACCATCCGGGGGTATGACCAGCAAACTCCAGGAGCCCCTGCCCTCCACAGGGCAAGCCAAACCAGCACGCACTGGAGCCATCAAACCCCAGGCTGTCAAAGTAGAGGAGGGCAAGGCATAACAATGGACCTTAAAATCCTCATCACCACCCAGCCTGCCAACACAAGCCCCTTGACCAATGTCTGAGCCTTCGAAGACCCACCTTATCTCGAGGCACCAGGGCAAGGGGCACACATGCAGACATCATAATGACTTACTCCTCTTGAACTGTCAGAACTGGACATTATTATTTCACACCACGTATAGAGATATATAAATATATATAAATATATACATAGACACAAACAGTCTTTTAAGCAGATCTCTTCAAGGTCCTCTTTAATTTATTATTAGTCACTTTTAAGGGGAGATTGGTAAAGAGAGAAGATATTTCTGTTTTTTTCTGTGTTTCTCTCCGAGGTTGGGAAAACGAATGTGGCCAACTCAGACAGATGGTTCATTTTTCATACCATTTTGCCAAACTGTATTTACTCCCTGTTTCTGGACTGTAGCCCTTAAGACCAGGCAGACACTTGATATAACTCACTATCAGAAGTAAAGTCTGTTAAATTTTTTAAACAAATTTGAAATGCAGTGGGGCACTTTTTTGTCATATTTCATTGGCATTTTTGCTGGTAAATAAAATGTTCAAGTCATCATCACCCATTCCTCCTCTTGGTAAAGGACTTCTTTTATTAACCCAGAAAAAAAAATCAGTCAATTTGTGGGCATCATTGCATGTCAACATGGCAGAAGTCAAGGTCATCACCCCTAGAAATGCATCTTCTGGGGTTCTTCACTTGGCCCATGAACTGTGGCAAAAAAAAACTGCTTAGATTGTTAGAAATGATTTCTTAAAACTCTTCTTCTTTGCTTTTACATTCGGTCGCTTGCTCTCTTCTGTATGTAAATTGAAACAAAAAGGTGGACATTTTACCAAAATCATGTTGCTTCCATGGGAACTTCACTGGCATTGATAACAGCGTGTGCATGTGATCTGCTGAACATGTGTAAGCTCGCAGGACTCCTGCCTTGAACCTCGCAACATTTCACAAAGACTGTATCCGAACTCAGCATTCATAGTGCTGCTGTCGACTGTGTGGATTTTTTGATCAACCAAGCTGGCAACAATTTTTTGGCCTCATTGTGAAGTTATGTGTGGGGGAGGCGCTGCATTCACAATTGCTGTAAAGGACCCCCAAAATAGCTGATTGAAATGTTTGCTTTCCTATCGCCTTGTTTTGGTTGTAATTAATCAAATTGTCTGTTAATGAACATGTGATGTAAGTGATGATTTTTTTTTTTTCGTCCCTCATTCTGGGGCATTTTGCTTTTTTCTTTTAAGGCTTTTGAAAGACTTTTCTCTCTAATTCCGTTAAAATCCCACTTAACAGTACTGTGGGGAATTCTGAAGAAAAGGACTCACTCCCATTTGATTTATTCAGCATCTGGTCTCTGAGGTGGCACTAGCAATAACTGCAGCCTAACTATAATCACAATCAGGGTCCAAATAACTATTTTTTTCTGTTAGAAGCTAATGATCACAAACGAAGGGGCGTTTAGCATCGCTTGTTGAATTAAAATACGCTCTTTGCTTAAGCTTTTTTTGTGAGCACTGCAGTTCCAGTGGACTACGAAGGACTTTTAAAGTGTTTGTTCTATATGAAAATGTGAAGCTGTTGGAATCCTCGTTTATTTTGTTTTCAGTTTATTCTTTTGAATGGACACTCATTTTGAGACTCACAATGCCAATGTCATAACTGGTTAAATGTTACTGCTTACCATAATGCTCCATGACACTACAAAATGTTACGATTTATCTTTATGACAGTGTTTCACTGGTATATATGTATATGCATACTTAACTGTACAGTCAAGCCTTGTCAGCAAGGGGAGGCTTAAACCCACATTTCATTTTAGATATTGTGGCACTATAAAGGATTTAACGTTGAAAAAGGTCACTGTGCTTTCAGAATGGACTGCTTTCACTTGTTGATAGGTTTATCGGGCTTGGAGTGTTTTGCCTCTCATCCCTTACTGCAAAAGATCTTGATGCTTCTCATCATTGTACCTGCACCAAAATGTTGCCCTGACTTTTTTTGTATTTTTAAGATGCATATTTCATTTTGTCAGAGGACCAGTGCTTTCTACAGCTGATCCAGCATTCTATTTATCCTATCTGATCTTTATCCTTTCAGATCTTTGGTCATTACTCTCCCTTGTTAAAAAAAAAAAGAGCTTATTGAAAGAAAAGAAATAAAGCAGTTGTGATTTCTTAAATGTACTGTTGATTCTGTATTCTCACTTTGTTATATTAAAATCATGCTTCAAATTCTTGTGAAAGGAGAAATTATGGGGGAATGATTTTAGGCAATGTGTCCAACACAATTTCTGATTGTATGTTGTGTTTGTGGAATTTCACACATGTTCAGCTTGAAGCCAAAGACCAGCATTTCCTCCAGGCACCAGAGCACTGCCAGCTTGCAAATATGTTGTTTGCATGGACAATTTCGCTACGGATACTTTTGCGATAAAACCGTTAAACATAACCTGGTTCTTTGTCAATCTTGTACACCTATTTTAAAGCCATTTATTCAAGGCATCAGAGTGAAAAAACTCTAAATCCAAGACAACTTATGTTTGTGCAGTTTAAAGAACCTTCATCGGTTTGTACTGTTCATCCATGTCCAGCAAACTCTGGGGGCCACAAAGTCCCAAGATAAATCTCAGGAGATTAAAGGGATATGAGAAAGAATTATGACAAAATTATGGATTTTTTTTTTTTGCTTTTTTCTTGTAATGCTATAACTTTCGCATTTTCAGGCCTCTAAAAGTCCCCCAGATGAAACAAACTGGGACGAGTGTCTCTTTGGTTTAACAGCTTGTAACTTATGTCTACACTAAGGACAAATAGACTTTACTTCATGTTCGTTCGTGTTCACAATTTAAAATGGTCTTTAAAACAGTTCTGGACCTCCTCCTCCTCCTCCTCCTTCAGAACATCAACTTGCCACTGGCCCTATTTGTAATCATCATCATCATGACATTAATTCGTCTGAGTGAGAGCGACTGGGATTTGATTGGGTGACCCACCCACTCACCTATGACGTCATGATTCCATCAAATTGAGAATTGGTGGCATTGTGGTTACCATAGAGACAATGTTTGACCTTCATGTCATTCATTTAATATGAATATGTCGTAATATTATTATTAGCCATTTGTTTTCTGCTTGTATAGCCTTTTTCTAAAGAATATTATCAGATCTGTCAGTCAAATCAAATAAACAAACTCAGTGCAAGTTTCCTTTATGTAAATCTGCTTTTTTGTTTTTCAGAAGAAGCTGGACATTTTGGAGTAAGAATAACATATGGCTGAACATGTCAAGTGGAGTAAACAGATATTACCGTAATACCTGAAAAACGCTGCAACTGAAAAAAAAAGCCTACGTGACGCCAGAAGGGTCAAATTTCAGAGTTTTTCAGGACAAAGAAGCTTGTTTAGACGAAGAAAGTTTTCTCTTCGTAATCAGGTATTTAACCGCAGGATTTATTACCATTTGTATCTGCATTTTGAGTGTTTCTACATCAAGGTAACTTCACCTGTGTTTAACTTTTTCTCCTCCCGTAATACTGAGCACAGGCTCCTGTTCATTGTTGTGAATAACTTTTAACATTCAGAATTTACTGTTAGCATTTAGCTTCTTTCTGAACGTACTGATTTGCCTTTTCTAAAGTTTGGAATTGGACCACAGGAAACCTTTAGTTATGGTGGCCTTATTGTGCTTTTAGTTAAAAACATCGAAACCCTTGCTTGTTAGCTGAAATGTTTGCACACAAACGACGCAAGCTAGCAAAACAGTTTTAGCTAAAGCTCAAAAATCTAATATGGTCGTTCAGTGAGATTAAGAGAGCAACGTTAAAAGTTAAATCCATGTTGCTTCTTAGAGGATAATCTTACCTGATTCATTATAGTTGACTTTAAAAGCTGATTATTGTTGTTAGTCAATAATCGACAGGAAAATAACCGTCGACTATTTCGATAATCGATTAGTCGTTTCAGTCATCAAGCAGAAACGCTGAGAAACGCTTCTCTGTTTTATATCATTATAAGTTGAATTTGGGTTTTGTTCTGTTGGTCCAAAAAAATGTAAAGGTTTCACCATGAAAACTCTGGAAAACTTTTGACATTTTATAGACCACACCTTAATCGATTGATTGACCAAAGATAAGATAAAAAGACCAAGATTAATAGTAATGTAGAAAAGCTGTAAATACTTATTGTTTGCTCAAGATATTATTTGCTTTCTAGTCTACAGTGCTTCTCTAAAGCAGATTTATAGTAAAAGAAGCAGTACGTTTACAGCGTTTCTGTTGTCATCCAGTTGCAAACACTATTTAGTTGCTGGAACAAAACAAAATTTGCTGTATTTTCTCATGATCACATACTGGTAAACTTTTTTTAATGGTAACAGTCATAAAATGTCTGTTCACTTTTGACTAGAACAGTGTCATCATTGTGTTACCCATTATTACTTGTATTCAAATCTTGAGATGCACGATTGCAGCAGATTCCTTCCACTGCAACACAGAACTTCCAGTTCACAGTTCCAAAGACCTCCTGGTGGTTTTACTCAAGAGTCAATGTAAAAATGCTTTAATTCTCTGCAAATAAATCTTTAACACTATGTTGAGCTCGAAGGAATCTATCTTAAAAATGTGTCTACTAAATGGAAAAACGTGTATATGAGAATATTGGGATTTTGTTTAAAGAGACATTTGTGATCCAGGATGGCTACTAAGGTTGGCGTCAGACCAGATGAAGGCCTGATGATGATGCAGGAGCTTGACGACCGGCTGAAAGAGCAGATTGACAAACTGGAGCATGTTCGCCTTGCTGCCGTTGAGCTGAAGGACAACTTGTCTGGGGTACATTTGGAAAGCAGTGAATTACCATGGATAATAAAAACTGTTTGATCAAAAATGATTTTCCTTAAGCTCACTTCTGTTTTGATATTAGTTTTTTTTTAAATTATTTTTAATACAGAGCAACAGCGATCTAACCCAGTCTATCGCTGACCATCTGGATTGGTTGAATCACTTGTCAGAGCGAGTGGAGACTCTTCACATGAACACAACTGTTTTTGTTCAGGTAAGAAACAGTAAAGTTCTGATGGGATCTTGGTAATGTGCATACAAAAGTGGGCCCCCTCTGAGCTGCACACACATTTCCCGAAAACATTATGTCCGGAGTTTCAGCAGCCAACCATTGTTCCTTCACTGGAATACTACTATGCCCTTTTATACAGTATGACAGGTGCTTTAGTTGTGCATATTGCCCAAAAAAATGTAATTGCCACGTAAACAACAGACAGCAGTTGCCACTTTGCCTGGTGATTAAAAAAATCCAGATGCCACAGAGATAGGACCCTGGCTGAGAATGACCTGGTCATGGATTCTGGTAACTAGCACTACAGGAGCGTAGTTCAGAAATAATTTACATTGCGTAGTTGATTATCATCTACCAGTATGTGAGAATCAGAAATGAACTAGAGTAGCTAGCTGCTTCATTTGGATCGTCATAATTTTAAAAAGTTAAAATATGAATCCCTATTTTTTACTTGGGACTGTTGGTTGAGAACCACGTCGGACAGTGTACTGGTACATTGGTCTCTTCTCTCATTTCTGCTTCATCTGTTTCCAGACGAATCCCAAACCTCGTGCATGGGCAGGGAGACAGGGTTCCAAACATGGATCCCGCTTGGGACGTCTCTACCAGGCTGAGGACGCCCAGTCGGAATTTGGCTGGTCCCCCATCCGCACACGGCGAAACAGCGACGCTGCCTCTGAAATGTCTTGTAACTGGTGACCTGTCAGACTTGGGCCAGTAGATCGGCAATTTACAATTGATGCAAAACATTGTACAGCTCACTTCCACCAAATTGATGATTTAAAACAAAACTCTTTGCACATTTATATTTTCTACTGGTACATTTTCACTCCTTATGACTCTAAGTTTTACATGTACTGTATTACTTTACATTTTTATATGTCCTGTATTGTTGAACATGGTACATTTTTAATAAAATCATGGCTATCCAATCTGGTCAGTGCGTCCATTTACAAGTTGTCAAAAAAAATGTTTGACACACAAAAAACAATTAGTATACTTAGTAATACATTATTCAGTAATGTCTAAACTAATTTCTAATGAATTACAATGCAGGCCTTATTTTTTTAATTATTTAAGCCTGGACTCTATAAGTTGGTGAACTTTGTTCTCAAAAACAGTCAACAGATGGAACAAACTGATATTTCATAACAAATAGATAAGTTGCAGTATGTTTTCCTTGTCTGATGCAATGGTTGTAAAAGCAGTGCAATGTGTGTTTTAAGGTTTTAAACTTAATGCAATGTGTGTTTTAAGGTTTTGAACTTAATGCAATGTGTGTTTTAAGGTTTTAAAACCATTCCAATCTGTATTTTAAGGTTTTGAAGGCAATGCAATGTGTGTTTTAAGATTATAAAGGCATCTTGTCCTGGGTTGAAAACGTGTCAATGTGGATGTAGGTCATCGTGCTCCACCACCAGATGTCGCTGCTGAGAAGCCTCCATTATCTCACTGTTCATGGCTCTGTTTTAAATAAAGCTTTGGCAGAACGCGTGGGTGATACTTCTGGAAGGAGCGTCTGAAGAAGTCGCACCAGTTTCCCCTCTTCAAAGGGATCATTTTGAACACACGCAGTTGAAATTATTTTTGTATCTATATTAAACATTACGGGTATTGATTAAAGCCCTGAAAAGATGGCGGAAAGCGACTGGGACACCGTGACTGTGCTGAGGAAGAAGGGGCCGACGGCTGCTCAGGCCAAGTCCAAGCAGGTTAGCATGAACACGTCGTCTGTGTTTGTTGTTTGTCTTGAGCAAACTATCAACTATGGGCACCTAAAATGAGCTAAAATGTGGGTTTTAGATTATAATGAACACTCAGTAAAAGGCTAGTTTATCAGTAATAACGATAATTTCTGTGTTTACGAGCAAACATCGACCATGTGTCGAGGTTTAGTTTCATAACAACAGTGGACTCGATTGTTTGTCTCTTTCAGCAACACGTTAGAAACAACCAATATAGTTGGTTATAACAACCAACTATATTGTTGAATTTATGCAGACATATGAAGAATTAACGCCTGTAACAGGACTGTCGTAACAACAAATCGCTCCGGAAGTAACGTTATTGTTAGCTTAACCCAAGTTCAGTCAGTTAGCCAAATAGCTATGTTACGTCCACATATGTAAATTGAAAGCATGTTTTCCTTACGTCTGTCTTCCATTAACTTATTGTCTCTTCGACAAGCCAAACCTCTCTCAGAAGTCATTACCCAAGTCCGAGGTAGCTATCGTTCGTCAAATATTCGACAGGAACCAAAATAGCAACTAACCAGCTAGCTAACATTAGCCAGCTGTGCTAACCTGATATGGTTGCCAACTTAAATGTAGACAAGTAAGGGACGCCTCGCCAGCGGCCTCATTCCCAGGGGTTACAAATCAAGATTTAATCAATGAGATCAATGAGATTTTGAGTGACAAACGCTTCAATTCCTGCTGAATTTTATCCACCGATTTATCTTTTTTATATAGCTTCAAAGTTCACTGCCAATCGGTGGATTTATAGGCATTATAAAATATCATTTTAACCTCGAGTCCAAAACCTTTGACCTTTTGGAATATAAAAGAAACTGCACACTTAAATATGTTTTTGAGTTGTAAACTAAATAATGTGACTGTACTGTAATGAAACACATCGATGCTTGTGTTAATATTGACATTTCTTACCAAATTTCCTGGGTTTAAAATAGTTCAACACTCCACTGTTTCAAATCATCCTGAACCCTGTGAGGCCAATGCTGACTCGTTGTTTGCAACTAACTTGCGTCATGAAAATTAAAAGAATGTTAACGCCTTTTGATCACAGTAATAACAATACACACCCCTTCAGCAGAAGAATGAGTGAGAATAGCTGCAGACTTTAGCTCAACAAGTTAAGCCAATAGCACAAAGCACAAACAACAGTGAGCAGGAACTTTGGGCCAGGTAGCTGATTCAGACTGAAAGACTGAAACATACACTTGTGATGGCTGTTTTCTTGTTTTGTTTACTTGTAGCATTCAACAGAGTGGGTTATAGATTAAGTTTCTCTCACATACACGTGACACACGTCTGATTACACCGTCACAACTGTCAACATGTGTATTTAGGAGAATGGCACACCATATCTATAACTATCACATGATAACTCCAAACACACAGTCAGTGCATTTTATTTTTCAATGTAAGCAGATTCAATATGATACAGGATGGGTGGCAATCCTATAACCTGATAAGGATAATTTGTCAATAGCGAGCTACTCATAACTGACGCTACTCCATAAACACAGTTTTATGTTTTTATGTGGAATAGGACGTCATGTCCAACCCCCATGCAGATGTCTGGTTATGCATGTTTGCAAAACATGTAGTTAAACACCAAAGATCAAACTGTAGATGCGTTTTAGGAGTGAGTAAATGTCCGAGACAAATCCAGCATACATATGTTTAAAAATAACCTTGTGGGGGTTTTTTGTGGGCTGCTTGAGGATTGCAGTGTTACCTGAAATGTTGTGCTCAGGCAGGTTAGGTCAGGTTATCTTTTTTTAACTTGTTTGTTGTTCTGAGATAAGCAGATTCATTACTTATTAACTACATGATTTGTTATATTGAGCCTAAAGCTGAATAGGCAGTATTATACAAGCCTGGTCATGATATAATCCACTGTCAGTAAATCTGCAATATGTTTTGTGCCTGTCCATCTTTTCTCTAGGCTATCACCTCTGCTCAGAGACGTGGGGAGGAAGTTGAGACAACCAAGAAATGTAAATTTCTGCTTTATGTACAATTTTGGTAAAGACCACAGTTCACTTGCAGAGCAACCTTATTTTGAGGCATTTCAGAGATCCTTCTCTTCATCCAATTTGTAGCTCTGTAGACAAAGAATGACAAGCACTAAATACATTTAATGGCCATATTGTAATTGTACTATTTTTACACGTCTATCACCCTGTATGATGCTCCAACATTGCACTAATCTTCTGCTTGTCACACAGGGTCTGCAGGGCAGAACAAACAGCATCTTGTGACAAAGAACACAGCCAAACTGGACCGGGAGACTGAGGAGCTGCACCATGACAGGGTTACCCTGGAGGTGGGCAAGGTCATTCAGCTCGGCAGGCAGGAGAAAGGTCTGACCCAGAAAGACCTGGCCACTGTGAGTATAAAGACTTCTCATAATGGACATTCACAAAATGATGTATAACAGCTGCTGCAAAAGATGCATTTGTCTCCAGTTGTAATATACAATTTTTTAACACTTTATTAGTATGTTGGTGGGTCTGATATTCACTCATATAAAGTGACAGAGCTGACCAAGTAACAGTAAAAAACATAGTCACATGTTGTAATAACATAACTAATACGCAGAGGCGAGGATATAGACAGTAGGCGATTTGTTCATTTTTTAACAGCAGGGTGGAATAGATGAGGTCATTCTCACCACAAATTGGCCAAACTGGTGATGCTGCTTGCATTCCTGTGCAGGGGTGTTAAATATAATTCAAAGAGGTCCAGTTAGAGAAAATTTCCTCAAGCAAAGGTCCAAAACATCGTCATGTCCTATTTGAGTTTCAGTGCCATATTAAATGTTTTATTTTGAGATTTGAGTGTATGTGTTTGCTCGAAAGATGCTCTGTGTGCTTCACATTGCCGCTTTTAATAATCACCACAGTCTTGGAACATATCAGACATACTGGCCAAGTTGCTTTTTATCATGTACTTAATAAAGAAATGTCTACATGAACATTTCCTCTCATTGATTATTCAAACAAGTTCAGGCACATGTAACCACAGTCATTTGAAACATGTTGGTGGGAGTTTCGTGCAATACTGTGATCAATGCAGCCCTGAGATAAAAGAATCCCAGACAAGGAAGTGTTTTTTGTATGCTTGAGTAGTTTAGCTGGTTTTGGACTTGATGGTTACGTAAAATTATTAATTATTTATGTCAATTTTTCTTCCTCAGAAAATTAATGAGAAGCCTCAAGTCATTGCAGACTATGAGTGTGGAAGAGCAATTCCCAACAACCAGGTCATGGGCAAGATAGAGAGGGCGATTGGTAAGAAGAATACTGTTTGATAAAATTGATCTGTCATGTTTATTCTGTCTTTGTTGCCAGTTGTATAACCCACATATTCCTCTTCTGTTATGAACAGGGCTGAAACTGCGTGGGAAGGATATTGGCCAACCCCTGGAGGCAAAACCCAAGAAGAAATGAACACAAAGCCTCGAAATCAGCCCCCCCGTCCCATCTTTCCCAGTTATTAAAACCTGAACCACTTCCCCACCCCACCTCCAAGGACACTCAAAAGCTCTCCTCCTCTCTCCCCCATCCCTTCCTCTTCCTGGGCTGATCTCACCTGTGTCCTGCCTGAGGACACGGTGCTCCACTGCTTTACAAGCTGCATACTGACAAGTCATCAGAAAAACACTCTTGACTACATAATCAAATGACTGATCGAATGCATTTTTCAACATGACAAACTTAAAGTTCTGTGTATTTCTTTTCACCCACGTCTGCTTAGGCTTTGGCATGATGAATTCAACTTTTTGATAGAGATGTAAAATCATAAAAGGTGAATTAGTTTTCATGACCAAACAAACTAGTTTGACTAACTTTAATTATGAGCATGATGTTAAGCCAAAAGTGCTTGATTGCATCTTTTTCACACACTTAAGACAGTGGGTGAATGTCATTACAATGAAATGTGTTAATGCTGTGCTTTGTTTTGATCTTAAAATAAAGTTTGGCAGTTCATGACATTTCTGGATGTGAATTTATAATGACTGTAGCACAGGATGTCCTAAGGAAACTAGTGGCAGTCATAAAAAGTTATGTTAAAGGCTCATTTTGTCTGTTTTTGACACTGGTGTTACCCCCAAATTTTGTGACCCATTAGCTTCTGTGACCCAAATACTAGGAGAAGAGGCAACATGCAATACCACAGTGCAAGTTCCTGTAGAAAGTAACAGGAGGAGAGATTAGAAAGCACAAACCTACAGAAGAGAGATGTCATGTTAGGAACATACATTAATGGGTTAAGAATGCATACAGGTGGAGAGAGAGAAGAAGAAGAGGGACGCGCAGTGCATCATGGGAAATCTGACAGTGTAGACCTATAGCAGCATAACTGAGAGATGACTCGAGGCTCACCTGGGCCAGCCATATTACCTTTTTGTCACAGGTAAAGAAAATCAGTGGTGGAAGAAGTAATCAGATACTTTACTAAAGTAAAAGCACTAATACTACACTGGGTATTTTCCAGCTAATACAAGAGGGGTTAGTAGTTAGTAGTAGTAAGTTTATTGAACTTAAGAACCACATTTGGAGATACATGGTTTTCACTGAATAGGAAGGGTGTGAAAAATTGTAATCTGTGAAGTAACTAAAGCTGTCAGAGAAATGCAGTTGTGTAAAATGTGCAAAATTTCCTCAGAATTGTAGTGGAGGAAAAGTCTAAAATAACATAAAATGAACCTAAAACTAAGGATAACTTCCTTGAATTAGAATGCATGAACAGTAGTTAAGTAATAAATGCACTTGTGAGGACCTTTGTAGTTCACTTATTTAAGTCCACTATGTTGCAAAATACATGTTTATCACAAAGAACACGGAAGAACAGAAGACAAATTGTGTTTTTCTTAAGTTTTCATTCTTCTACACACGCCACATGTCTGCAACATCAACACTGCAGAATATATACAAACATATAAAATAATTCAGAACATTTGACAGATGAATCACAATAAGTCAGTTTAAATATATTTTTAAAATATGTAGATCTTATATAAATAAATACTATTTGTAAATGACTATTTTTTTTGTCTTGGTGGTGTTATTTTCTTCAGGCTCTCTCTTAGTTCCATGAGGGCTGGTGCTTTTATTTTGAAAGAGTAATGCAGGTAGGAAGAGGCAGGTGTGTGCTGCAAAGTGAAGGAAGATGTCGTGCTTTTGTTTGTTTAGCACCTGGCTGATGAGGGCACAAGGTTTGTCAATATTTCCTTTCTTATTATGATTTATGCTGAGTGACTTTATAATGTGCTTTTGTAGTTTGTCTTAGTTGGAGTGTGAGTGTTTGTGTAAACTCACAGAGATGCTGTGTTGACAAGTCATGTTAACAAACAACTAGCATCTCCTTGTTCCATGTGGTCTGAAGAAATGCTGGACTGTGTGTACTGCAGTATCTACAGTGTGAGGTGAAGCACACTTAGATTAGGTTAAAGATGCATTTTATGTTTGATCTTCATTGATGTTGATTGCAGTTTAAAAGTGACATCATTTTTCATCATTTTTAAAGTTAAGTTTAAGTTAAACATGCTGCAGCTCCCTATTTTAGATCAGGTCATTCAGATCAACAGTGGTGTTTCATGCTTGTATGACAGTAATTGATTTTCAATTTAAACTTTATAATGCACAATCTTGAAGCTGTGGTTGAATATTATTAGACTTTTATCAGGTTATATATTTTCAGAATATTTAATCATGGTACTTTTTGTGCTTTGTTTCACTTTTTAGTTCTTGCATTGTGTTTGGTGTTTGAGAGAGTTAGACCCTCATCCAGCTGAGGATGCTGCGCTGTTTTCTTCATTTTGAGCATAATGTCATTTGTTCTGTTGTCTTTTTATTCTCTTGTCTGTTGGTTGGTTGCAGCCACCTGACCAGTGCACGATGTGTGTGGCCTGTAGACTGATGATGCAGCCACCAACATCCAGTCAAAATAATTGACTTATTAAATCTTAATTGAATAATTAAATCTACATTAGATGAAATGCATTGTAACAAGGGACATAATTTAGTCTAGGTCAGCACTCATCTCTGTCTTTTTTGTTTTCCTTGACTGAGCTCTTAGGTAGCATTTCTCAAATTCCCTTTTTCTCTGCAGTGTGTTTCCTTGCTGCCTGCAGCCTTTTCTCAAACAAAGCTCTTGTCCTTGATGTAATAAACAGCCACTTACTCAGAAGAGAGAAACATTCAATGTCCTCCACAAAACAGATTGAGGCTTTAGCATGGGTTAGGAAGACCTACTGAGCTCCAAGGGTACCATACCAAAAGTGTTGTCTTATGAGAAATGTCATTCATGACTTTCTCAAGAATATTAGAAAATGATAATGTTTATGTTCAGCATACATTTGGCTTGCTGTACTCCAAAGAGTAGAGAGAAGGAATGCTGCATCAATCAGAAATCTGAATGTAGTAGTGATATTGAGCCACCAGATGTCACAGTTCCATCAGTTATATATTGGTACTGTTCAATATAGTGTATAAAAAACTTTATGTTGCAGTTAGATTTTTTTGTGCAAAGATTTGATTTCTTAATGCAAAGGTGCTACTAATGTTTCCATTAGTGCATAAGTGGCAAACCTTTTGTAAACGCTACCAATACATATGCACTTTTCATTGCTGTTAAAGAACAGGTGCATGTTTCAAACAACAGTGTCAATTATGACACTTTTTGCAGAGTTATGTTGAATTTTTTTGGCATGTGTAATGTTTCATTTAGAGGCTTAATAATTACCCATGTCTTAAAATCGAGACACGCCTGCTCCTTTCAAACGTACACCGCTCTAAAACAGCCTTGACGACGCTTTGAATAGCTGTGATTTGCAGTGCTTTTCATTCCTCCATACTGTTCCACTTCATGCCATGGCTTATTGATTTGAGTATTACTTTTGCCAGTGGTAAGGCTGCCTTCTGTTTTATTAAAGATTCATGGACCTTATTGTTGCAGAAACACAAACGCAGCATGGCGAGGGGAAGTGCAAGTGGGGCAGAACACATTCAAGGACAAAACACAAAACACTGCAGGAGCGCTGTGTTGATGAGAGCTTGAAGGCTTGCGGGGTGTGAAGGACTAGGAGGGAAGCTGAAGAGGTCTAGATCATTGTGAGGCAGTGTTGCTAAGCCTACTTATGGAGAAAGGCAGTAGTTTCTACAGCCTCCACTTTCTAGCCAGGACTGAAACAGAGGCAGGGCAGGCCACAAATCCTTTCACTTCCCTGCTGCTTCTGTGGGATCTTGATATTCTCCCAGGTCGGCTGTTGCCTTTCTCTGATGTGTAACATGTTGTGCTACACTGAAGGTAATAAAGTCAATAGTAATATTATATTGGAGCTGTGGGATTGCACAAGGACCTTAAAAGCCCTCCTCAGGTTAGACAGCCACAGAGACAAAGGAAGAGCACACAGGGGTCAAACCATGAAGTCCTCTGTCCTGCATAACCTCTATCGAGCCCTGCAGTACAGTCTCTGGTCTGGTGAGATAAGAGCTTGTGATGCCTCTGGCACATCTGTGAATCAATGTGGTCAGCATGAGAAGCAGGCAGCAGAGCGCATGTAGAGAGCTGCAGCTGTGATTGTACATTGTTGGCTTGTTTTGGGGTCCATGGTCCCAGGGGATGCTGGGTAACATGAAGTGCCACTTAAATCTTTTAATGCCGACATGTACATTTCCTAATAGGCCTTTTTCATAGCAGACACTTTGACACAGGTGTCTAATAACATTTATTAACTAAGTCATGACAGTGTGAGTGAGCATGAACAATACCAGGACCCTGAAACTGAATCTTTAATTTTATCATTTACACCTCTGCTTTTCCTACTGTGACATGTCAAAATGTCTTCTCTGAAAAAGGCCTATTGAGCCAGTGTTTGAGCTACATATCTAACTAACCTACAGCCTGAATCTAGTATCTGCCAAACAGTGACACATGCTGTTGCAGTCCATGCAGTAGTGGTGAGTGCTTTACTTGAGTGGGCAAATAGTTGCAAACAGCAGTGAACTAGAACCCACAGGCTATGCTCCAAACATGGACACATCCCAGCCGCCCCACGTCTCCATTCACCTTCATTTGGAAACCCTCACCATGCAGTGCTAAGCGAGCACACTCTAATAAGCAGCTATGTTGAACCACCAGAGCAGCAGCACTCTGGGCGACTGTCAAATCAGTCGCTGGCTCCGCTATAACAATGTGAATGGAAATTTGGCCTGGGAACTTTCCTCGATAGCTTTCCTAAGGCCCGGCTGAGCCAGCCAACACTGAGCATGAAATATTTAAGCTGTTAATGGGGTGAATACATAAATGTGGGTGAAATATGTCTTGTGCCAGTTTGTGCACCGCCCACAGTTATTTATATGTATATATACTGGCATGCGTGCACAGAAATGTTGACGTGCACATATAAATACATATGTTGTGCCTTTGTATTGGGTGCTACAGAAGTATTTAGGTGTAGTGCATGTGCCAAAAAAGTAGGTAGGTGCACTTTTTGGATATATGCAATAGCAGGAGATAATAGGATTTGCAGATAATATAACAAGTTAGGCGTAGTAGACATAATGACAGTGTAATTAGAAAGTAATTATGGCCTGGTGCACAGCAGGGACTCGGATGGGGATTTTAGTCAAAATCATACCTGCTTCCAATTTAAGACCCAATGTCTGATTAAAAGAATCAAATGATGTGGATGGTTGAACAAATATGGAAATACAGTCATTACATTATGTCCATGTTTGGCCACTAATCCCTATAAGAAACCATGTAAGCAAGCAAGAAAATGGACCTGATTGTAAAACAGCAGCAATATATGATAAGTTATATTTGAATTTGAGTGTTTTTAAAGTGGATTTTTCTTTTATGTTTTACGTTACTTCGAATCATGTTTCTCACAGCAGTTCCATTTACAATGTATTCATTCTCAAGTTGTAGGAGGTTTGTTTGAAAGTCTTTGTTTTCGCCTTCTTAGGTCCTGTTCTGAAGACATTTTGCCGGGATGTGTGTTTGCTTGAATCAAGTCTGCAACCTCTGGACCGGTGCTCACTGGACAAACAAAGGAGGGAGCCATGTTGTTACCAGGAGGTTATTCAGATTCCTGCTCAACAGGCTGCTTCACTCGGTGAGTGTGTGTGTGTGTGTGTGTGAGTGAAGGGGAGACGGAGACAGACTGCGTTCCTGGAAATGCCATTTCATTGGTCAAAACACCATAGCAACATAGTCCCACCTATGACAAGGGAGCAGCCAGCGGTTTTGAAGGAACGATGTGAAGCAGAAAGCTGCATGGGGGGGAGTCGGGGAGGGGCAGCGCTCAGGGAGGGATCGGGGTGGAGGAAAAGTCTGGGGTCTGTTTTGGCCTGAGGCTCCAAAGTCAAATTGAGATTCTACCACACGTACAACCTGTTGTGTTGATCCACGAAATGCACTCTGTGTCTCAGCAGATGCTTCTCCTTCAGCTGGTTGGAGTTTTCCAGCACTGCCCAGTACTTTTGCACCTGTTTATATTTATTTCAGATTGAAAGTTGCAGAAATTGCTTTAATCCCTGCACAAATTAGCATTACAAATTCTATTATGTTGGAAAAGTTAAGGGACTAGGACAAAGATTGTGTTCAGTTGTAATCTTGTTTCCTGCTGAAGATTTCCATTTATACTGATGCCTTCACAAATTTCACTGATTATTACAGGGTTCAGGTTGTTCATTAATAGCTGCCACACAGTCTTGCATAATGTTCTTTAGAGCAACAAGATGGAAAATAGAGTAAGTCAAGGAACAAAGCAAAGACTAGTTTACTTTATATGTAGTCATGCTCGTGTTGTACAGCAAAATAAAACCCTACACTTCCTCTGTTACTGGAACATGGGGACCACCAAGCTGTCCCTCATTTCCTGTCATGTCCTTTGAATCTCTAGTAAAGACGTAAAATGTCAATTTGTGCAAATGTTAAAACTCTGACTAAGATTGATAAATTTTACCATATGCAAGGAACACATGTCAGGAGGAAGGAGTGATGAGGAAGGCAGGAGCCATTGCTAGTTTGACCCCTGACTCGCTGGAAGTGATCATGGAGCAAAGAATGGGTAGGAAGCGCCAGGGTGTCATGCAAAGTGAGGATCATTTGATGTACAATGTTTTGGGTGAGCTCTTTTAGCAACAGGCTTGTTGAGATTAATGAAATCCTTTGTACCTGCTGCAGTAAAGTTTTTTTAATGATCACTGTCACTGTTGATGAGGACGGTAATGATCTGATGTTGAGGACTAGGATGGTGATTGTACTGTGGATTGAGGTAATGTTGGTGCCCATGAATATGTTGATCTCATATTACCACTAGCATTTACTAGTGCAGTCACATCGATGTTTACACTGTTTATTATGATCCATGTTGTCTTTCTCTAAGTTGAAATGTTGGCAGTTCATTTGTTTCACAGTTGCTAATAGCTGTATTTTTAAAGAGGATGCATCCAAAAAAAAAGATCGAAACACCAGATAATACTGTGAGAAAATATATGCACAGTTTATTGATGCAAATAGGTGAGGCACACACAAAATAATTCAAATCAATGATGTATTAGTTGTGAGATCTGACCATATTTGTTTTTCTCTTCCACATTGGAAACATCAGTCGGTCATGGACACAAACCTGCATGCAGGCTGTTCAATTCTTGCTACTCTGGACTTTATTAAGAAATTCTTTGCTGGAGATAAAATACCCATATCTTGACATTTTCTCTGTAGCCTACATGAGACACAGGTCTCACACAAAGAAAACAAAAAACAGACCCAGCTGCTGCTGTGCCAAAAAAAAACAAATAACTTGATAATCCACATTAAAATAAACAGAAATTCCAGTGACTACTACAGGATAACAAATTATATCATAAATATTTTTTAACTGCTGCTCATATTCATGGCTTTTAAAGACCTGCTTGGGCTCATCTACAAATCACTGTACAAAACTGTTTCTAGAACATTCTGTGAAAGGCCAGTTTCACAAAGGACGAATGATCAGTAATATTTACATTTGGCTTGAGTCACTGTAACATATACAAAGAACAAAAGGCACTGTGACAAATGTCAAAACATTTAAATATGTACTAAAAGTAAGCAGGAGGAAAAAGTGGGCATCCGTTCAGTAGAAGCCATCGTCAACATTGCCAATTGTCTTGTCAATCCAATTGCTATTGAGTTGTGTTAGACAGTATGGCTTATGATTAATCTATACTAAGTCTTTCTTATGCAATGCTGTTTAACAAAGATTGTGACACAATACAAACTTAAGGAAACCTGCCCTGTCATTTCCAACCAGTACACCAGTATTCACTCAGGAACAGCTATTATTCTGCAACTTTCTGTGGATTTGCTTAAAGAGAAGTTGAATTTGTGTTGTTTGCACAGTTTACAGTACAGCACTATGTGCCCACGAATAAACATGACCGAAAAATGGTGCAACAGTGTGAGTCTGCTAGTGACCTCACTTTTATTAAGATATCGGACAAATGAATAGAGCTGCACATTGACAAAGATACGACACAGCATTACTTTGCAAAGCTGGCTGACACAGAATAAGGTTATGAATTATTAGCTTGTTCTCAGTGGGTAAAATGTCTTAATTGATATTTAATAAATACACACAATACAGTGTCAAACATTAAACTTTGGTAAGTGTATTATAGGATTATGAATACTGTTCATATTCTTCCTGTAATTATCAGCATCACTGGTGCAAAGTGAGTCTAGTCTGTGAGTGAATGTTTTAGTGATTTTGTCCATATGTCTGTTACAAGAACATCTAAAAACAGCTGAATTTTCACAGGTTTTTTTCTTTGCTAGGTTGACAGTCTGTAGCAGGATACTGACAGTGGACGGCTAGGTTGATGCGTGGCTCTCATGCATGTAGCAGTAGCGCAAACAGGTGGGTAGGTTCACAGTATCTCCAAAGAATCACACCATCTGGACCGATCCAGAGTGTCTAGACGTTAACCTTATTGGTCTTTTTCATACACACATTCACGCATTACTTTGTATCCACTCACACACATTTTTAACCCTAAAATGTGCCATCACTTTAGGGAGTAAAGCAGTTCAGCAGTGTGGCAGAGAGACAGGGGGTGAGCTGAGGAAAAGTACTGACAGCACAACCAGTCCTCCAGCTCTGCGTTCCTCTCAGGCTCCAGCGAACGCTCGGCGAACTTCATCATCAGCAGGGCCCGTTTCACATCCAGCCAATTGAGGAGGCCCTCATGTCTGGCTCCACCAACAAAGCCGCCATCCTGTCCGTGTCTCTCAAACTGCTGCTCCATCAGGTCCTTCCTGGGACCCCAGAGCAGGCTCTGCAGTATGCGCTTGGCCTCCTGGATGTGGATGCGTTTGATGGGGTCAGGTTGGAGCAGGAGCTGGGCCAGCCTCTGGAGGCCAGCTGAGTAAAGGGAGACAGAGGGGATTGCGGGCAAGTCCTCACAGCGGTAGTCTTGTTCCTTCAGAGCTGGACTCACCTCAAATGGGTTGGGTTGGTGGAGGAGCTCATAGATCAAGATGCCTGTCTGGAACTCGTCAAATTTACGGTACTGGGCTGCTGAGACGATCTCAGGTGCCAATCTGGCGTGGTCACGTTTGATGCGAGGATCCACAGTGGTTGAGGCAGCGTCCTCGGAGGAGCGACGCTTGGCCTTAGCAAAGTTGCTGATGAGGAGCCGGGGAAGGTGACGCTGAATGTCTACACCACCGTTACTGGTGCTGTTGTCGGTGGTCTGTTGGGGGAACTGGGCGGGCCTGCGGTGATGAGGCACCAACAACAGGTTTTCGAGGCAGAGATCGCGATGCGTGACCCCATGCTCCTTCAAGTGCTCCAGGCCGTTGCAAAGCTGCAGGAGGAGGAAACATACACGGCGCTCGTAGACCTCTGGCTGAGTTTTATGGAAGGCGTCCCACTCCCGAACAAAGTCAGCTGCCGTCTGCTGAGGGATCTCAGAGGTGATGACCACCACTCGCTCTCGGTCTGACTGCTGGCCGGGTGTGGACGTGGACAGCTGAGGCAGTGACGAGGCAGGTGTGGTGGGCAAAGAGATTTCGTCAGAAGGCAACATGCTCTGGGGGACACAAGCGAGGAAGTGGCCACAGTCCTGCTGGAGGTTGAAGTGGGGGGGCATGCTCTGCTGCACTGACAGACCGTAGAGATGGCCCTGTTTGGCCTCCATGGATGGACTCTTACAGATCTGGAGGAAATTAAACACAAAGGACAGTGGGAGGAAAGGATGAAGCGAAGGAGAGGAAAGGGAGAGAGGAGGGACAGAAGAATTTCACACAGAGAGACAGGAAGGGAGTGGAGCCAAGAAACATAATAAAGGAATTCTTGTTAGTCAGGTTCCAAGGTCAATACCAATTCAGTTCCTTCAGTTCTCATTCAAGTGAAATCAATGTCTCTCATGCACATTTAAATGCAATCCTCACCTGAAAGCTTTTAAAAAAGTGTTTTTGAGATATTAGTAGACTAGTTGATACCAGGACTGAACTTGTATTTAAGTAAACTACAAAAGCCCCTCAGTGTCTGAATTTTTAGTGAAGTAAAATGTCCCATCAGAATTTGGAAACAAACATACTAATGTCTTGCATTTGAGTTTGAGCTCTTATTGTGTGTTGGGGTCAGATTTATAAATATAATCTCTTCTTTGTGATTAACAGGTATAAAACTGCTTTCATGGGGTTCAGCACACTGGTATTACGTCTGAATATCAATCCATAAAGTTTTTGTGCTGATGGTCTCCTTCTACACGGTGTGTATTGGGTTGTGCGTGTGTGTGTGTACAAAGTGTGGCCTTGAAAACAGGGGTTTGTCTGACTGTAAATCCTGCCTGGAATGTCAAGATTAATTGGGCCTAGAGATATTAAGCAACACTGCGGGCACCAACGCCGTGACACAACACATACTGTACAAACAGCCTCTACTTTGTACGGCGCTAATGACTTTGAGACAAAGGTCAGTGAGACAGAATCCACACCCTTCTTCCTGGTTGTTTACACTACACGCCCCAAAGGTTTTTTTTTCTGCAGTGGGTGCCATCCCATCTGTAGCCTAAGAACAAACAAGACCACTGCCCTATTTTAATCTCCTCATTCTATCCTCAAACAGTCAAATCCCTGCTTAAAAGATCAATTCACAACACCCACTGTGCACATTATTCCTTAAACAGTGGAGATGATCTCGAGTGAGCTGTGAGCTGCTCTCTTGATAACTGAGTGGAGAGACAAAACACGATCTGTTCGTTACAAAAACTTCTTCACCGCAACCAGCTGCCAAACACAGAACCCACAGTTGTTTACAATCCCACAGTAACTGTCTCCTGTACTCAGTGTTCAAAGTCAGGGCCATCCATGAAATAATGATGTTTAAATATCAGCTACTCTGAAAGACTATTTAATCCCTGTAACAATCAGTTTAACATTTAAAATGTATGAAGTCATGATGATGATGCAAAAATATGGAGATAATTCCACCAGGTATCACCAACTAAATCTGGACTGAAATATTAAGGATTATAACTTTAAGGTGTTCTGGAAGTGATCAGTAAATCAAACACATATTTAACAAATTCAATAAAATACATGTCTTACCTTTACAGCATAGGAGTTGCTGGGGTCTGAAGCACAGGCAGCAGAGTAGTACACAGCATCTCCTGCATTGCAGCTCGGCTTGTTAGAGGTAAGCCTGAACAGAGACCAGTTGCTCTCCTCAAACCGAAGCGGGTTCCTCTGGGAGCGAGTGAAGTGATCCTCACATTTTAGGGCCAAGCGCCGCAGAGACTCTGCGTACAGGCCTCCCAGTTTGGAGTAAACTCCCTCTCTGCTGTCTATGTTACTCAGAAGGGTCTGAAGCTGCAGGCTGGAGCCCAGATTTGGTGCCAGACCCGGTTCTGAGGCTGAGAAGGGAACGCTGAGTTGGGGGGAAGAGGAGCAGGTGACGCTGCTTCGACAGTGGACGCCCAGACGCCCGTGAGTCTTCAGCGGTTCATCCAGTGTCCGGGACCTCGAGGTTCGGCCTAGCAGGGCATGGCAACGCTCCAGAGACTCGTTAGAAGAGAAAATGGGTCTCGGGTCAACAGGGCTGGACGGTAAACTGGATCGGGAATTAGCATCAGCAGGTCGACACACATTGCTCTCCGAGCCGGTGAACGGGAGGCGTGGGTAGGCTCGGACAAAGGGTTTTCCGTTTGCGCTATCGGGAGCCGACACGGTGCGGTTGACCATTTTCTTCTCCGGGAGTGGAGGCGGCTGGTTGGTTAAGCTGTTGAAGGAGGGCGGGTGAGGAGACCCTGGAGCTGAGGCCACTGGACTCCTGGTAAATGGAGAGGAGCATGACATCCGTGTAGCATCTCGGGAACCTAAGAAAAGAGAAAAACATCAGCAAATCGATTACTGAAAATGAAGTGATACGGCATGAAGGTCTCAGTCAAGTACAGTATAGTGCTTCTATAAATAACAGTTTTTTTACATAAGTGTTATGACGCAATTGTACTAAGAAGAACGAAGGTTCTTCAGTTGACAAGAATATAATATAATGACATACCTTGTGTCTGACAAACAAAATAAAACACAAACTTAACATTTTAGAAGATATACATTGTTAAAGAAATAGTTGGAGATTTTGAGAAATGTGCTAATCTTAAAAAACAAATAAGCACATTTCCTAAACTTCCTTCAGTAGAATTAACTGACAGATGTCGACTTGGACAACAGACACACAAACACATAAAGATGCAGACCAATGAACACTGAAGGCTTTTTTTCTTTTCACAGGATTCACAGAATATATATTTTGTTTCTCAGTGTCCTTGTGAGTTCATTTCCTGTAACCTCACAGATTTACAGATTCCTGCGTGACAGCTGTGAATGTGATTTATTTACTACACCCCTTCTGTCTCTGCCTACCGCTTAGCCTTAGTACAAACACATACCTCGTTTGCTCAAAAGAGCTGGAAATTTCCACAATCCAGGGTTCAAGCTGACACTCAAAACATCTTCCATCCAATTATGATCCATTTGTCAATTAAAGACTTAAAGTTGAAACTTGACATTACACCAGAGGAGACAGATACTGAGATAATTGTGCGGTGCGGTCTTCAATAACTGCTTTCACAGAGGGGGAAGACTGTAAAGAAAAAGAAGTACTCTGTAGGATGTAGCCAAGCCCTTTTTCCCCTCGTTATCAGAGTCCATAATTATCTCTTCAAACAACATTGCCCAGGAAGTTACAGCAATTACAAGCGTCTGAGCGCCACAGAGGTTTAAAGCTGATACGTGAAGGATGACAATAATTTCTAAATCAAGGACGCATGCCACTCGCCCAGAGCCATGTCTCAGGTACGATGATTGCAGAAATCTCGAACACGGTCGTGAAAATGAACGGCCGGTCAAAACAAACTGTATTTGCACTTGACGAAAGAGGAAGAGAGGAGATAGGCTGACAGATTGCAGCTATAAAACCTTGCAGTACTCCCTTTCCTCTTTTCACTGTTGTTGCACAGTTTCACTCCGGACAAAGTGCATCTGACGAGCAAGACGACTAACATGTCAACTAAAGTACTCGGATAAACTACAAATTGATTTATCAGATACTGTATCAGACATATGATCCTTGGGCTGCCTGTGCATGTCAAATGCTTCTGCACCATTCAGATATTTAAATTAATCCAGTGTGATTGGTTCTTACCAGTGTCAGCAGTCAGGTTGTCAGTGGAGGCCGTGGGTAGGCTGACGCTGCCCAGGCCACACAGAGATGAAGTCGGGCTCTCTACCGACCCTTGTTGGCTGCAGCGGTCCAGCTCCATGTTGCTGCCGCTCATCTTACCAGACACTCTGTAATGGGGAAAACAACAGAGAAGGTGTAAGTAACATGATGGGACAAAGAAGATCTAAATAAACATGCAGTTGAACCATATTTTTGTATATTTTTTCTGTCTGCATTGTTGAGTCTCAACTTTTCCAAACCAGCAGCTGAGCCAAGTGCAGAGTCTCCTGGTAGTTAGTCTGTAGGTTTTCTGCAGAAATAGACTTTTTGTGCATTAGTTTATGAACGTGGAACCGCTTCAGTTCCCCTCGATGTCTTCTTCTCTGCAATACTTACTAACAAGCACATCCTTTTATTTTAAATGATGAACATGTGTCGTCAGGAGTGGTTTCACTTCCTTGTGAAGGAGGCACACTTCTGATTTCAGTGTTGATGTATGACTGTAACAAACCAGCCTTATAAATCCAAACATCACTGGTCAAAGCTGACCCTTTAAGTGAGACTGTAACTCACACCATCTTTCCTATCCTATCTTCACTTCCACTGATGTATTACTTTCAGTCAGGCTGAGGTGCAGGGCACAACAAGATTAACTCTTCACATATTGTCCATGAATGTGTGCAAAAAATCTTTGTGTTGCGCTTTCTGCTAATCACAATGATTTTAGAGCATTTTGCATAACAAATAAAAGCAGAGAGGGGCCATGAAGCCATCACACTGTCTCCATTAAAGTCAGCAACTACACAGCAACTAGTTAACATTAGCCAGCGTTACCTATTGCTCATGCAAGACCAAGTGCCTCTGCAGCAACAGGGCTCCATTATGGCCTCAGGGTTGAGACACCAACCATGAACTGCAGTGTTCTGAGTTTGCATCCAGCTGGGGACCTTTGTCATATGTCATTTCCTTTCTCTCTCTCCCCTCATTTCCTGTCATCTCTCTACTATAGGCTATAAATAAAGGCATGAAATACCACAAAATACATTTTTTTAAAAAGCAGAAGCAGTCCTGAGTGTGAGCAAAGGTGCATTTTTTTTCTTCGAGAGATACTGTGATATATTCTTTTTTTCTAGAAAGAAGCTTTGCATTCCTCTTCAGTCTGCCTGACTACCATGATAGCCACTTATAATACCAATGAAAACTGTGCATGAGCAGACTCCCTAATCAAGGTGACCAATTAGGCTGAGTGACAGCCATTCACGTGCCTCATTATACCTGCTAATGGCTCAGGGAAAGCAGGGTCCAATCCCATCCCCTTCATCTCCCTTTCCTCTGTTCCATCACAAAATGACTCCTCTATCCATTTATCTGCCGGCCCCTGACTTCAATTCCACCATAAATCAGCAGAACAAACAGATGAGGAGGAGAAAAGGAGAGACGCACAGGAGGAGGGGGGGGACAAGGCAGGTATTCACTGTGGGCAGTTAGCTAAAGGGTCCGCTATCGTTTTACAGACAAAAGAGCAGCGATGAAAGGCGATGGAAACGCTGAGGCAGGGGAGGGAAGATAATGGGTTGCAGGGATTATGAGTCTGTGTGCATGGTGTGCGCCTGTGCATGTCTCACTCCAGATCTCTCAGATTTGTATCCAAAACATGAGATTTTCCCTGGTAAAGGAATGTCACTGCTTATGTCCTGCGGGAGGATGTGCATGGATGAATGAGCCCTCTGAGCAAGGGCATGCAAAAAAAAGACCTTGACTCTGATTAAGACTGCGTGTGAGGACGTGCAAGCATTTAAGGGCTGTAAAGTATTTTCATTATTAATTCATCTGATGATTATTTTAATTGTTTGGTCTAATAAACGTCTGAGGAGGTGAAAAATGCCCACCACAATTTCAAAGAGCCCAAGGTGACGTCTTCATATTATAGTTTGTCTAAATAACAGTAACCCCAAAATATTTAGTTTATTTAAATGTCAGACAAGAAAAAGCAGAAATTCCTAATGTTTGTGAAGCTGCAAATGTTTGGCATTTTTGCTTGTAATAGCCTAATCATTAAGATTCATAATTACCATAATACTTAAATCATCAGCTATTTGTTTTGTAGTTTTATCTACAACTGGACGTAGTCAGTATTAAAATAAACAAGGACTTGAACTGAACTCTTATGTCTCACGTCATCATGACATAAAAAAAAAGCACCACTCATCAGGATTTTAATCGCTTTACTTGGAAAGTCCAGTTTTAGCCTAAACATCTATTACTAAACATCTTAATTGCTTATTTCCTCACAACAGATACAATCTCTTCTTTTGCTATAAAAAGTCTACGTGAGATATCACGATCGCCCCAGTAAACCTGCCAGACAAAGTTTGTATTCTGCAATCAGCTCGGCAACGACAGCAACCCAGATTTAGGATGTAAACAATCACAGTAAGTAACACGCCAGATCTGTAGACACACACACACGCTACCCGGACATGTGTGCGGTATTAATAAAGCTGTGTGAGAGAAGCTGGGGGAGTTTTTAAAAAAGGGATCAGATTGGGGTTACAGCTAACAAGCCACAGATAGCTGTGTGACAGGGTAAAATGAGATCCCGGCTAAACTGCAGTGTTGTTGTTGTGGATCAGGTTCATGCAACTGGTTTCACTTCCTCGCTCTTATTTGGCGCCTTCTTGACAGAAATATATAAAATGATGACATCTGAGAGACGGAGCACTGTGGGTCCACACACGGACAAAGACATTTGCTTTCCAGGCCTTTTTTTATATGGACAAACTAATCTTTTACTAAAAGTCTATCTGGTTATACAACATTAAGAGTGTTGAAATTAAATACTGTAACCGGATTACACCCAACACATTAATCTTGACACATAATTCAGGGTTTTGTTAAAATGAGGTGGAGCAAGAGAAACAGGCTGACTCAGATTGAACTCAGGTGTAGATGGTATCATGAACACCTGTACAATGTAATGCAATCCCCTCCAACAGCCAAGCGACAAACACAACCTTTAAAAAGCTTACAATGTTCAGTTTGTGAAGAGTTTTGTATTACATAAACTCACAAAAGGTAGTGTTTATTGCCTTGCTGTTACATGGATCACAATGTATCATGCATGTACTCGACCTTTGTAAGTTACCATACAAGAAAAGAATGGCATGCATTGTTTCTTTCTCATGTTTGCAGGATAGTTTCCATGGCTATACAACCACATAAACCACATCTTTAAAACAAAGATCCATTAATGTTTGACACCAATCCCTGTTATCTTTTACTGTTCCAGCCTTGCCTCCTTATCTTATTACCCGTCATCTGTCTGCGTCCCTTATTCATTACAACACACTTTCATTTGTTTGCACCACATCATATAAAATAACACACTGTGTACTTAATTAGTTTCACTTCTCCTCCTCTTCATCTTATCACTAGTTTATTCTAGGATGGGCTCAAATAAAAGAGTAAGACAATCTAGGTGGAAAAAGGCTGGGTGCATAAGAGAGAGCAAAAAGATGAACACATGCCATTCGTCACGCAAAGCCAATTCTGAATTTTGACTACCCAGCTTCTGTTAAAGGTGTGAATATAAGCTGAGGCCTGTGCTTACCTCAGAAGGCTCTGCATTATTATGCTCTTCCTGAAACACACTCAAACTCTGCGACCGTTTTCCTGCATGAACAAGAACATCACCACTTCCCTTCACAAGCCTAATGATAGTCGTGTCATCAATTCTAGTGTCTGATCAAAGGACACGGATGAGGAAAAAGATGCCGTCAGGTGCCTACCTCATGCTGGAGAGGCAGGAGGTCCATGTCGGGCTGGCGGGCACAAAAAATGCCCCCTGGATCAGACCTGCGGCTCTCTAAAGCCCCGCCATGTGTAGTAACACAACCCTGGCTCCACACGAGTCATATGTGTATTTAAAGTCTCTCAGCAGAACAGCAACAGCACCCATTAGATGCACAAAATTAAAGCACCCATATCTCATATATAGCATTCACTCATTGACCTAGTAGATGACTTTAGAGCAGCTTTAGGTCTGTCAGGCAACAAGATGCTATCTGTCCTGCTGCACAGAAGGGATCACGGTGGATCTGCGGAGAGGGAGGGGCGGCACGTCTTGGAGCGATAGTTTACAGAGCAAAAGGCAATTCAAACCAAAGTCTAACTCAGTGGACTTAAATCCACATGGCTGATCTATAAATTCTGCTTCTATCTGTGGCAACCGACTGGCAGACCGGGGACAGTTTGGGAGTCGCCGGAGGAAACAATCTGTTCACTAAAGCCCCTCCCGTTGGCAAGCATCACTGACCAGTTAACACGCCTCCCCGTCAAGGAGCACTTACTCACAAACTCATGCATGACATAGGCACATGCACACACACACCTCCTAGACTGACCTACTACATGACATGTAGGTTGACCTGAGAGGGAAATCTTGGTGTTTTCCACTGTGATCCCAAGCTCTAGGAGGCGGGTTTTCTGAACCATCTGTGGCTTTTAAATGATTCAGTGCGTCAAAATGCTGCTTCACAGGGTGCATGTGTGTCTTTGTGTTCTGAATATTTTCCATTCATTCCACACATTCCCTTTTTTCCGTCAATTATAAATCATGCAGTTTTGATTGCTTTGCAGACAAGATCTAGATTCTGACTCCCTGCAGCACTTTGTCATTGGTTTCAAGTACGTGCCTGATGGCCAGGGACACTTAAAAACAAACTAAACCCGCTGATAAACTTGGAGCCCCAGAAAGCCACAACTGTCGCTGTGTTGGCTCGAGGCGTGTTCCCACATGTGTCTCAACAAGGTGTATTTTTATCAGCGCAGAATGTCGGCAATGTCATAACAGGAGAGACGGGTCCTTACTAGAATTACCACAAACATAAGGGCCCTTGAAATGCGATCAGCAATCTGTGTTTTTGATGGTAAAACATTCCCACTCAGCTTTTGCTGACTCGGGCAGCTCAAGACGGGAGAACATCTGTTTCTTTTGAGGAAGTTGCACCTCATCGTGCCGTCCCAGACAATTCAAAGTTTATTTTGAGGAGATCAGTTGATGCTTGAATAACTGCAACACAATGCATGTTTCTGCTTTGGGGAGCTGACTCAAACAGCAGAGTGTATTCTTAGTCTCATGCAGACTCAGGTTAAAGCACGTGCGCAAATGTTACTGCTAATAAATGGCTATGTAGGCCAGGAGCCCTGTGAAGAGTAGGTCACAATAGTTGAATAAAGGTGGACATTTATCATTCTGCATATGCAGGAAGTGATGGGATTAAATACTGTTGCTAAGCCTTAAAAATAACCAGGACATGCATTTTAGCAACATCAAGAATTTAATGCACAACCACATCAACAGTGCAAATATGATCATTCTTTTGCAGAAAGATAGATCTGCTAATGACAGCTTTGTCCCTATATGACAATATCAATGGAACAAGGGCTTTTTTTTTTTTTTTTTTACAGTTCTGTCTATTATGCTGCAGCCAAAACAAACTTACAGCAATGTGACACAGCAGGGGACTATTTAACAGACCCATTTTGTGTGTTAATTAGAATTGAAAAAGTCACATTACTAGCATGAATAGAACAAGGCGTGCATTGAGGAATATGCCGGAACGGTTTGAATGATCACAAGGCGTCAGAATGGAGGCTGATTCAAGGCTGAATAATGATGCTATGAAAGGAGAAGGCACAGCGAGAGTCACACAGATGACTGCAGCAAGATGCATGTATGTGCCCATACGCAGTCACAGGCGATATGTTACATAAGCAATGCTATGCCGCCCCATCAGCAAAAACACATTTATGCATTTAGGCTAAGTGCACAGTGTAAGTGCTAAATTATGGAATATAATGAAACCTGCTTGATTGCAATTCTAATGCAAGTCTCAGGTAGGAGACTGAGGGACAGACATGCAAATATGTGCTATAATGAGCAGTTCAAGTTTGATAAATGCATAGCATCCGTCTCACAGCAAGTGTACCGTGCACTAGAGTGTAATTAAACCTCAATTAGACTTTTTCTTTTTCACAGCTGCCTCATCGTAAACAATATTTAAGACCAACCCCTCCTCGAGAAAGCTGGTGTATTTACCGTTTTTGCCCTGATTTAGCATAAGGAGTATTATGAGAAATTTACAACAGATAATTTGTTGAGACTAAGTTTTATACCACTCAATCTTCTCAGCTGCACTAAGCAAAATAATAAAAAAACAGCATAAAATATAGTTTCTGAATCTGGAAAAAAAAACCTTCACTACTAAAAACTTAAGAAGCTGAATGGCAATAGTGAGGTGAAGAAGAAGAAGAACTGTTCCCTTAAATTGCTTCATGCTGTAAAGTGAATACTTTGATGACTTGTGTCTATTGGTCAAACTGAGTCACACTTCAGCTAAATTCTGACTGGTGTTTTGTCATCACTTCTGACGTTTCACTGATAACATGATTAACTCAAAGAAGTTTAATCAATAACGAATGACATCTATCAAATACAGTCCAGACACAGTACTAAGGTGTATCCTATTTGAGGGTTAATAATTGAATGTATGAATGCCAAACACAAAGTTCTTTGTTCGTCTTACCTGTGCAGTTTCTTAGGCGGGGGAGGTGGTGGATTGGGTTCATTGTTGGCAGCTCCCTTCCCTGCTGCCAGCAGCTCCGATGAGCTGCCGTGCAACGGCTGCCTGGCCGGCATGCTCCCGTTATGCTTGCCCTCCTCCTCTGCACCGGTGCCCTCAGTTTCCCCCTGACAGGCACCATTGTTGGGGGCAGCCGGGGGGGCCGTGCCTGGCTCTGTCATCGGAGGGGGGCTGCTGTGGGCCTTGCAGTCCCTGGCCTCCTTCCAGACAGCGGCACCATTGACTAGGCCTGTCACCCGAGAGGTCGTCCCCGGGTTGGCTGCCAGTTTCTTCTTTTCCCCCTCTTTCCGCTCTCTCTCCTCTTCCTCCTCTTCTTCCTCGATGCGACAGTTCCAGCCAGAACTGTGGTGGTGGGGCTTGTGCCAGCGTTCGGACGCTGCGGCGCTGTGGTTCTCTGTATGGATCTTGAAGTGGCCCTCTCTAGCAGAGACAAGGAAAAGCATAGGGAGTTCAGGGAGAGGAACGGGAGAAGAGATGGATGGTGAGAGGCTGGAGGTGCCCAGTCTAGGAAGATCAGGAAGAGGGACTGGAGAAGACATGGACGGTGAGAGGCTAGAGGTGCCCAGTTTAGGGGAACGGGAGGTCCTTTTGGGGGGAATGGGTGGGCTAGACTGAGGCTTGGGATGGAGAGTTGGGGTGAGGCTGGCTTCTGTTATCAAAGACGGTGCGCTGTGGCTGGGGCTGGGCCAGCGGAAAGCCGGGCTGCTGGGGTCTTTTCGTGCTGTGGGGCTGAAGTGGCACTGGGTGCTGATAGCTGAATCTGGACTGCTCAGGTAGAAAGTCCTGTTATTCTCCTCTGTGTGAGTGGCCATTACAGTGATGGTGGCCCGCTGACCCTCTACTGAAAGCTCAAGCTCAGGGCACTGGGAGGAGTTCTTAGTCTGGTTTGGAGATTCAGGTTGGGACTGCACCCCATTTCCTTGCGGCCTGCGCTTTTTCTTGGTGCTCTCTGCATAAATGGGTTCAGAGTCTGGCTGTCCATTGGGAGAGTTGGGAGCTGACTGTGAGCTACCCATGGCTGGCGGGCTTTGGGGGCTCCCTGACCTAACTTGTCTTCCTCCCAACCCCTCTGCCCCAGGAAGTGAATCTATACTACTACGATAAGAACAAGAGGAGTCCGACAGGCTGGTCTGTTTAGACAGGATGGGAGGAGAGTGGAGGGATGGCGGGGGATTGTTGCTAGTGGTGTCCACACTTAAGGTGGTGGGGGAAGTGCTGGATGTCTTAGTTGTAACAGTAACAGTACTCCCACTGCTGATACCACTGCTATGAACTATGGCAGGACTGGCAGGGACAATATCCATAGAAAAAGGTAAATCCACAGATGCCTGATGGGACTCTGGACAATTTGCTCTCGTAGTCACACTAATTCCATTATAAGTGCTCTTGGTTCTAGTGGTGGTTGTAGTCTGCTGCCTACAAGTGTCTCCGTTGGCATTCTTCTTTAAACTCTGGGAACCTCTACCCTCCTCCTGGGTGACGAAGATATTGCTGATGATCATGGAGTCTTTAGGCAGGATGTTGGGGGATAAGGAAGCCAGAGAGAAGCAGTTGTTGTAGTCCACCTTGGTTTCAGGACTCTGAAGAACCACCTCTCTGCGGGCCTTGTTGCAGCCATTACTGTCAATGTAAAGAGATGACAGGTCCAAGAGCTTCTTCAGGCCTAAATGCTCAACTGGGCTCTTTGTGTTCTCCTGTCACACATAAACATGAGCACAGATTAAAGAACAGATTCATCACATTACATACAGTAATAAACCCTATGGTTTGTTACAGGAAAGACATTTAAGAGAATCACCTGCTCTATGTTCATGTTGACATCAGTCATCGATTCGTTGGTGTCAAGGCTCATCATAGTGGGTTTGACAGCGATGGTTGGCTTGCTGTAGGGCGACGGTGACGTTACTCCAGCCTCTTCATCACCTCCCGGGCTGCTCTTCAAATAAGCGGCTGGCGCACTGCCACCCAGGCCGCCGACAGTCTTGTGGTGCGCACTAAGCGGGTGGAAGCAGTTCTTACAAGAGCCGGGTTTCCACACGTGTTCTGCAAAGTCACTGCACGCTGACATCTTTGGTTTGATAAATTAGGTTTGGTCAGAAGTGGCTGTTGAGTGATCTCACAGATGCAGGATGAACTGTCATGGCTGGCCCACACAAGGTTACAAGATGGTGATCGCAAGGCAGTATGTGGAGGAGAGAGAAAGACAAATGAGGTACATCATTAGAAGAATGAACTCATGATGTCTGTGTAATCACTTGTTGCCCATAGGTTGTATCACAATCATAATCCCATGTGTCTTTTTGGACCAATTAAAACTGCTTACTTTGAACTGTGACTTATCTAAAAATCCAATTCATCCCATCATTCCAAACTTTACAAATAGCTTAACTATTCTGTTTTTTCAGAGCATCAAACTGTTTGAGGGACCAATCCGATACGCCAGATTAGTATTGGCCCAGATACTGATCATATTAAGCAGATGGGTTTCAGCTAGGACTTCACATTAAATACAGTTTCTTTGCCAACATCATATAAAATTCTGTTTCCACTCAGTTGTTGCAGGCCCCTGACTCTTTAGTGCTGTAAATGCTCCCTTACATAAAAATGATTTCAATTAGTTCTACACAATTAGATTTTGAGATAGGTGATGTTTGAGAAGGTTAAATTGGTGCATCTCTAATTTGGCGAGACATCCATGATTTCCTGAAACAAGATGTCTGAAAATTTAGCCAAAAAAGAGAAAGTAAGTAAAAAAAAAAAAAAGCTCAAACACCTACTCAAAAGTGTTCAGAAAGTGATGAGGGAGTCCAGGCTGGCAAGTGTCTCTAAGCTCATAGAGGACCTCCGTTAGGATTTAAGTGTCATCCGGGGATGTAACTTAAGAAGACCTGCTGTCTGCTCTGCTACTTGTTCCCATGGCCTCCTAAATTAGAGGGTATGTGGTTTCTGTTCGACCAAAGGGCCTGCTGGTGTGAGCCTCGCGACATAAAAGCCCTCCAGAGTCCTCTGCAGCCCCCGACACGCTAGAAGAAGACAGAGGAGCCTCAAGCATCCCAGAGGTCGGAATGCCAGGAATGTCTAAAGGCGCAAGTCTCACCAGGGTGAATCTCACACCCACGACATCCTCCCATCCCCCTCCACACACACACACACACACACACAAACCTCCCACTCCACATGTGTGTCCTCCTCCTCTCACAAACAAACTGACCCACACACACACCTCCTTCCTCTCCCTCTGTGTGTCCTGTTAAACCGGACTGACAGTGAGAGGATCAACACCGTCTCGCAGACATCATTTGTTTCCCTGCATCTGGGTGTCCCTCTTTATGTTCTTTACACAGCTTTAATTGCCTCTCAACAAGGTGATGCAATGACACACAGCAACATTAGCCCACCATCTAGACTCATTATCCAGAAAAAAAAGAGGAAGTAAGAGCATGAACAATTACTCAAATGTGGCAACACGCTCAGGTGGCCTAAATATTACTGATATATTAAGCCCCAGTGACCCCTGATTTGACTCTAAATCAACATTTATTTAGTGATGAAAAAATAGCAAAAGATAAGCAATGCTTGTTAAAACTGCTGGTATTTCACGGCTCCAGCGTAACAACCTTGCGACCTACTAATCCCATAGGAATGAAGAGTTTTCCTGTTAATAGAGATAATGCATGTTTACATTTTTCTTTGTTCTGTCTGACTCAGTTCGGGCAGGAAAGCACCCACCGGCTCACTGTTTGTTTAACCGTTCCTGCGACAACAGAGGAAACGGAGCCCTTGCCTAACGTCTTATAGCATTGTGCATGAGTCATATGAAGCGATGACTGATTGGAGACACACAACATTAGGCTACTAGACCTGCTGCTTTAGACTGCCAGTCAAGAACATGTCTGGGGGGGGGGGGTTTATGGGGCGGACAGAGCACTGTCACAGTATGTTTAGTGAGTTAAGACCAAAGTGACAGGGACACTCTAGTCTCTGTTGTTGGGAACACAGAAAACAACAGAAGTGGACATGTGCAAGGTTCACCTGAAATCATTTTATCCATCTCTATTTTCCAGAGAAAAATATGTCACCTCAGTTCAGGTTTATTCGAGCTCTTGTTTACATGCTCAGCCCCACTTGTTTGAACAGAGATAGACCCCGCTGTCTACATTCTCCACACCTTCTCAAGCTCAAGGTCCAATATTTCTCACTTATAAAACACACACACACACACACACACACGCAGGGCATAACCAGCCAGAAGTTCAACCATATGACAAAATTCAAGGCCTGCCTGCAAAAATAAAACACAGACTATGAAAATATCTCACGAGCACATCAGAAATCGGGGGCTGGACAATATGCAGGTGAAAATGATTTGTGGGTGGATGTTAAGTCTTGTGTGGAATTTACAGTTTTACAGTACATTATGAACCTTGAAGTCTCAAACCACTTGTCCACTGTGACCTCTGTCCAACATCACACACAGTCATTTGGCCACTAGATGTCTCAAAAAAACAAATTCAGTTTTGCTGAGAAATTAACAACCCTAATCTGAGGGACATCATATCCTTAGTCATAAAGCAAAAAAAACAAAAACTGTCAGTTTCCCCTTGAAAACACACACAAGGCATTTGCTTTGAGCTAAAAGGCTGCAATGCATTGGAGAATGTGGTCAGGCTGTAATATTAGACAGGAAGTTTAAATAGCCCACAGAAGTAATTAAGGTAAATGTAAGAGGGATTATCAACAGCCAACAGCTGGTAAAACTGCATTTAGTCTGAATCCTCCTGCAGCAAGCAAGCAAGCAAAGACACACCTGAATCCCCCAAACACGGTATTAATGAAGATTATGGTGATGATGAATGGATGATGAATATAGGTCAACTGATGGTTATTATTCTGCAACATAATTCACTTCATCAACCGACTGTTTTTTTTTTTTTTATTGAATTGTTCTGCCATGCCAGAAACAATACACTTAAATGAATGAGATAATGAGAATAACAAGTCCACTCATCCATAATAAAAATAATGAGACAACCATTAGTCTATGTAACAGTCTGATCATCAGTGTCTGTTCACCCACTTTGAATACAAATCCTTCCATGAGCAACATTTGTCTGCCTGCTTCACTCACATGTATTCAGACGGAGGGGTGCCAGTTTTTTGAGATCCTCACTGAGGATTTTCCGCCAAAATCTCACAAACTTTTTGGACAAATATCTAAAAAAAAACTTCCACCTTAACACGACTCATTTGAATGTTTATGCGAGCACCTGTTTTAACGACACGGGCAGCAAACTCCACGTGTTCCGTCTTCAGCCTCCGATTTTAATTGTGATTCATGAAAATTTTGGTTCAACCTGCTGCCAAGTTTGCTTTGGATTATTGCAGCAAAAAAATCCTTTATGTCCTCATGCACGAGGGAAACTGGCAAAAATGCTGTTTTTTTACAACCTGCATTAATAAAAAAAAAACACAAACAGCAAATTTACCTGTAACAACTCGGCTCAAGCTTTAAGGCTGAACCATTAAAATAGGCGCATAATAATAAAGGCTGCAGCTACAATGTAACCATGTTAATCTAGTGCACATTCACTGACTGCTTACCTGCTCGGACTTTTCCCTTCCTGGCAACACAAAAGATCTAAAAAAAAAAAAAAATGAACCAACAACACAGCTGTATCGAATTTGCTCTTCTGGTTCCCAGCAGATATCCGTCTGTCTTATCCCACATGCGACAGGTTAATGATCCAGGAGACTGTGTGCTGCTGCAGCCTTGCATTGGACTCCTGCTCCTCCTGCTCCTCCTCCTCCTGCTGCTGCTGCTGTTGCACTGTGCAGAGGTGGAGCTGTGAGGCGGAGCAGGAGTCCTCTGCAGCAGCGTGGGGAGAGAGCACAAGGAGGTGGGAGGAGCTCCTAACCGAGCATGCAGTCTGGCCGGTGGCCACACTCACAGATTCTCATTAAGGCTTTTTAGTCCTACTGGCTGTCATAAGATTTTTTTTTTTTTTTTTTGCAGAAAATTACATATTATTATTGTGCATGTACTGTAAATGCACCCAAATTTGGAAGTTACAAAGGATGCAAGGTTTTAGAAAAAGAAAGCAAACACTTCTGTGGCTGTGCAGGTTTATTCTGCAAGCAATCATCCCCAAGCCCTTTGATGTGGGGAAGGTGGATGTATACAAGCTTCCCCGGGTTTTGCTGCCCCTTTCCCCCTGGCTGCTCCTGCTTCTGTTCATCATGGCCGGGGTGACAGAGTGATGGGCGCTGTTACTGAGCCAGGCTGAACCCCTGCTGGTTTCCATTACAGGCAGCAAAAGGAGAGGCGAAGCCCACAGAGTGACAAACACAGCCGCTGTGTTGGATGAGGGCAGTCATCCGTGGAGATTAACCTTTTAACTGAGCACCGGCCTCTTATGTCTTACTGAGAAATAACACTGGGACAAGGTATTATCTGTCGACTTTTTGACTCATTTAAACAGAAGCAGCTGAAACACCTTTAGAATCTGATCTGTTTTGTGTCTGTTCTTTCCTTTTGGCTTTCTTTAGTCGGTCATGAGGAGAACAAAAAGACAGGCCCTGAAGAGATGGATAATCACAAATACCCTGAAAAAATGTCAGCACAAGATCTGAAAACCCCCAAAATCTTGTAGCCAATATCCCTTTGGTCTGGACTATTTCCTGTCAAAGAACACATCAATGCATATGAATCGATTGGACACAGAACCCACCAGTTTCCTGAACCTCACTCAAGGATTTATAGCAGAGCTGAGACAATCAGCATAAGTGGCACAGCAGAGACTTGGTCCAGGAAAAGTGATATCTTTTACAAGACCACCTGTTGAATTTGGAAAGAGTCACAATCCTCTCAAGAGGATTAAGAGTTTGTTGCAATGCATCTATTTTTGGCAGTGCAGAGCATGTAATAATTCTGCTAATGGGGTAATTCAAATAGCTCGTGCTGTGCATAAAAATGCGGGAGGACGTTTGGGATGCTTCTCTAGACAGATTCTGCTATTTGGACTTGGCCTGTTTGCTCAGGTAACGATGCAATTTGCAAACGATTATTTCATGTTAGATTAAATTCACGCAGGAAGTGGCATATCCTGTCGATGTGTATTTGTGGCAAGAATCTTCTCGTTAACTATATGTGGCATCACCCTGCGAGCTCACAGGCAGGGCTGTCATATAAAACTGTTTCCCAAGACACACTGAGACGAAATCGTCCGTCACGAGGTGAGATTTTAGTGCTGAGATATTGTGGGAACGTCCAAATTAGAGGAGCGGGGAGGGGAGGAATCACTTACGGACACTGCCGTATCGGAAGACTTTTTTCCCACATAATTTCTTCAGCAGAAATTACATGGTGAGGAAAATTGTGAGTGTAATTTAGAGAGAAAAAGAGAAACGTGGGAAAATATTTTATTTGGCTTGATTCTACCTTGTTTCTCATCATCCATCGTACACTATCCATAAATTATTACAGTGAGATTAAAGATGCCATTACTCTGCATGTATTGCACGAAACACGTACTTGCACATTTCTTCCTTGTGTTGGTATGAGGCTGCAGTTGTCAGGCTCTGTACAGTGTGTCCCGTAAAACATTTGGAGCCGCTCATCCCTCATAACACTCCCTTAAATTATGAAGGGAATAAGAGCCACTTAATGTTAATCCACGGCCATGAGAGCCTGTGCCACACTGTGCACACTGATGAATTAGCAGTTTGTTGACTTGCTGCAGAGTGCTGTGAGTTTGTGAGAGAGACAGAGAGAGAGAGAGACTGGGTTAGAGGCAACCTCTCTGCACACTGCAACATGAGGATGCTGTTGGAGACGAGCCAATCATAAACTGCCCGGCTGCAGATACAACATCAGGATGCTGAAATACGAGCAGCGCTTTGACATCTCGACATGATGAACTGCGTGTTTGCATCTCTCTTGATGCACCGTGACCACTATCACATAAATACAGAAGGAAAAAATAGAATATTTAATGTTTGATGATACAGGTTGATCCAATTTTGCATAGAAAAAATTAATCTCCACACGCCCACATTCATGTGTCCCCAGCATCCAGACTGCTCTACCTGCTCTCTTCCTCCTCAGCGTGAATGAATTATTAAAGGAACAATCATCTTAAATTAAATTCAGCAAGGAGGGATGTGGGTTTTAATGCAAAGTAGCAAGAAATACACTTCTGATGATTGAAGGCATTACTCAGGTCAGATAGGACCAACACTATCTCTCCCCCAAGAGTCCACTGTCAGCCGTGATAAGTAGAGTAATATTAGAGAGCTGAGAATGAGTTTCTGTTGTGAGTTAAAGCTCAGGAGAATGAATATCTCAGGGTTTGAGTGAAGCTGTCTCTCTGCAGTATATTCAGTCAGGAGAGCTGTTCTTTAAGCTTTTAACAGATGCACCTTTTGACACAAACTTGTCCTTAAAATCTATGCTTTCATGTCCTCTGAAATCCAGGAAACATTTAAAAACCATGTATAGTCTAATAGTTTCATTTGCCTTCCTGAACCTCCTACTTTCTCTTGGCGCCCTTATTACATTTTTCAATCTCTAGGATTTCTCATTTCCTGTCAACAAGTAAAGGGCCAAACATTTACCGTTAAGGATATGTGAAATGATTCTGCAGAATAAAAGTCAGACTAAACCATGAATGATGTATAAAATTGACTTTAATCTTGATTGATCTTTTTATGCTGTTATGTTATTATAGAACCACCAGTATGGCTGCAGACAGGAAATGAGGGCAGAGAGAGGGGTGTGACAAACAAAAGTTCCTGGCTGGAATCTAATAATGGAAATTGCCGTTGTATGTATGTATGCGTCTTGACTATCCACTACCAGGTTGCCCCTTGTTTCAACTTTAAAAAAATGTCCCTGCTGTGTTTGGCTGTGTGTTGTATCCTTGTTTCTACCAGCAGTGAAAAATCGTCTAGTACAACTTTACTGACTGACTTCCCCATATTCTATTAAGAAGCTGGACATCTTCATTTGTTCAACAATTAACTTCCCTGTTCTGCTTTTTTAAAGTGTTGAAATACTGTAGATGGCTTAAATTAAAAGAAGTCTGCTTTTGCTTGATTTCTAAATACATGCTTACATGGTCTTTTTGTATGAGCGTCTTTCTGGAAATCTCTACTCATGTAAACAGTCTGTGTGGGCACTGCTGTCCATCAATGTGAAGCCACTTCTCATTACAAGAGCTCTTAACCAAAAGGAGAAGTTCAGAGTTCTGCCCCCTTGCTGTGTTTGTTTGGGCTAATTGACAAACCAGGTATTGTGCTGATCAGGTTTCTGTCTGTTTCTGTGTGTTACTTCCCATTACCACAGGAGGCCCCATAAAAGATATCCTGTCACGACACCAAAAGGTCTTTGTTTGCATTTGGCCTGCATGTGAAGAATACTCTTTAGCCAGTCACTGGAGACATTAAGACTTCCCATTTGAAACTCAATGCTTCTCTCAGATTCCCCTTTTGCTGAAAATGAAAAGTGAAATTTGAACATTTTCAACAGGTGCTCAAAATGAAAGATGAAAGAAGGAATGAAGTTCTGTTTGCAGTCAGTCTGTTTACTGCTTGTCGGAAACACTACAAAGAGCGAGAGGGGCTGAATGTGCACCAACTCCCTCAGGACTCGCTTTCTTCTCCACAGGTCGTCCCTCTTAAAACCCGAACATTCAAAGGTGACCCCCTCGTGTAACTGTATGCCTCTGAGAGCCAGGCACCAGGTTTAATTGTGTGTGTGTGTGTGTGTGTGTGTTAAAGGGAGAGGTGGGTGTCAGATTTAGTGCCTTTTTCCTTCAGAGTTGCCAGAGCAGGAGTTGGTGTATTCAGGAATGCAAAGATAACGCAAGGCAGAGCCACACCTAACACACACACACACACAAAAACACACAAAGTCAAACAATACATAAACCCACCCTGTATACTTTCTATCACCTACACAGTCTGCGATGACGAGGTTTCTCCGCTGCCTCCATCGCTGCATTCCTGTACCTGCCCTTACAGGTTTCACCCTGTGATTATGACACACACAAAACACTGAATTTTCATTTCAACATCAATAAGACACATCATTTGTTTATGGAGATTGAGGGAATTTCTTACGTGATCTAACCTTAAATTACCCAAATTACTGTATAGCATGAGATAATGTATATCTCAATGTTTGATCACAAACTGTGCTATCTCAAAACTTAGATCTATATGTGACACAACTATACTTAGCAATAATGCTGGATAAGCTGCCCCAAATATAAAAACAAACAGTAGAGCGAGGAAGAGGCGATACATTATCTCACCTCACCATAAGAACGTATAGCGATGTTTGGAGCAAATCTGGGAAGGACATGAAAGTATAAAAGATGAACAGCTGCTTTAGAAAATAAATGGTCTTTTGATGTGAAGTTAAAGGTTCATGTCTGTGTACACAAACATGTAAGCAGGGAAGTCATGAGATAATGTATGAGATAAAAATAAACATTAAAGGAGTAGTTTCACATTTCGGGAAATTCACTTATTCACTTCCTTTCCGAGCCCAGATGAGAAGCTTGATACTCTCATGTGTGTTAAGCATAGAGCTAAAGCCAGGAGGCATATTTTTGAACTTTGGGGAGAACTGCTCTAGTTGTTTCCCCCTGCTGCCCGTCTTTATACTAAGCTACAGTGTAAGATAATCGCTCCCAGGCACCAGATCTATACTTAAGAGACAGACATGAGAGTGGAATTGATCTTCTAATCTAACGCTCAAGATAAATAAGCATATTTTAAAGTCAAAGGATTCCTTTAAATGACTGGTTTTGTAGAAACACGATCATACATTCAGCAGTTTAAATCATTTCATTTTTGGATGAAATGAGCAACTATTGTGCAACAGATGCTACATAGCAATGGAGGCTTATGGGCGTCACAGTATTTGCAGTCATTCTAAACTGAACTGAAAAGTAAAATTCAAAACTTTAAACTTTTTATTTACAGTGAGGACAATTTTGATTTTGATTTTAATCAGTAGGTTAGTTAAACTACAGACTCACCTGCTGATCAAAGGAACAGGGTATTTCATGCTGTCATGGCCAAACACTTTTTTTAACCTGATCATTAACATTAAACATGTTTCATATTTTTTTCCAAAAAGTGCTCTGACAGAAGGTAAAATCTCATTTACAGTCTGCAGGATCAAAGCTGATAGATTTATGCTATCAGGCCAGGACATGTCTATACAGAGACGTACCAGCTGGTCAGTTTGTGATTGGCCGCTCATCGGGCTCGCGCACAGACTGCTAATACCTATTACACACCATTGACCTGTTTGTCCTGGGATTGGGCCGGCGCTCTGCTCGAATGCTTAACACACATAAACACAAACACGAATGTTAGCATGGTTGTCACAGATGCACACACATGCCAACACACCCACCATCTGCCAGATGCATTAGCTGTCTGCAGATGCCCAGGTCAGGGTCAGACCGGGCCTCAGCTATCATAGCAGGGCACAGGGAGTGTGTGAGTTCATGGGTTCATGGGGGGTGTAGATAATTTTAACAAGTCAGCCAAAGTCCTCCTTTCGCTCTCTCTCTCTCTCTCTAAAAAAAATATATTAACCTTTATGTAGCTGGAGTGTTTGGGGGTAAAAACACTTGTCATATGCCTTCACATGTGGAAACAGGAATCTAGTACTTGTTAAAGACTGAAGTTTGACCCAAGCTTTCCAAGCCAAAGCACAATTCACAGTGAGACATCCAGGGTTGCCAGATTGGTTTGATGTTTTCTGGCCCAATAATTGGTCAAAATCCACCCGAATGTTCTCTATAATAAACAATACAAATTAATTTAGAAGCAATATCAACATTATGGTGGCTCATCAGAATTTTTCAATATGACAAAATAAAAATAAAGCAACAATGTAAGTATCCACATCGTATAATTCTGATTTCAAAATGTTGACATGCTGTGTATACAAGTGTAAAAACAGAATACAGTCATTTGCAAATGAACTGTGTTTACCAACAACAGTTTTATGACGTGTTCCTGATCCCATGTGTTAATCTCCTTTATACAATCATGTGTTTGACAAAGTGTTGAACCTCGCTCTTCACTTCATTTTACTTATGTTTTACACAGCGTCCCAATTTGTTTGGAGTCAAGGTTGAATACTATAAAACCATTTTCCATTTCTGATCTTGCCTCGGCCTCAGAAATAAAGAAAACCGCATAAATACCAAAAATAATTTATCCAAGTTTTATCTAACTCGGTAAACTGCAATAGAGAGAAAGACAAACAATCCTCTGCTATCAAAAAGCCAAACAAATCATGACGTCATAATGTCGCAACAGGTTTTTAGTTACAATGAAAATACAGATTTGCAAAACACAACAGCTTGTGTGTTTACAGGATAAAGCCGCAGGTGGGTGGTAATGATGCTAACTCATCTTCTCTCAGCAGAATGAATACAAATGATGTCATATCTAAGTCGCGCTGAGTGATTGGATTCTTCACATAATTAAAGAATACGATTTATGAGGATATATATAACTGTAATTTTTTAATGTATTTAAAAACCAGCCCAATCCTGCCCTCCCGCCCAGACCTGTTTTACCCCGCACATTGCTACCTAAAACCGCCCAATCAGGCAGCACTGGAGACACACACTCCATTATGCCATGATTGTTTTGTCTACAACCCTTTAACTGCTGTCTACTGTGTTAAATTTAGTGTGTGGTTAGATTCAAAAACCTGCAGAAGAAGCATATTAAGTGAAACAAATTTGACCCTGCAGCAGATCTGCTCCCCAGATTTATGCCTCTCAGCAACATGCAATAAAGCTGACAAGACCTGACTGATTTGATTTGATGCCTCATACGTGCTGTTGAGGCAGATAACTGAAAAAACAACACAAAGGTTAAAATCTGAAGATAAATTAAAATAACATATACGTTAAAGAACAAAATACCTCCTTATGTATGACTACATTTATGACTGATATCACTAATAAAGTCATATTTTACTGCTGTTCTGTTGAAGCAGTGCTTTTAAATCATTAATGATAAAAATCAAGGCTCATAAATTTCTAAGAAAGATTTACAATGTCACACACGAACATGATTGTGGATATTTAGTTTATATAGACTCAGATATGTTCCAGATATGACAAGAATCCTAATAAATTTCTCTGCACTCTTTATGTAGCCCCAAACAACATATTCCATTCATTTTCTTTCACCTGGTTTTCTTGTAACGGAGGTGTTGGAGTGTTTCCCAGAATGCATCAGCAGAAGACAAGGCCAAACCAAACAGTGGTGAAATGAGGCCAAAGACATCAGCCCAAGGAACAAAACATGCTGTCTTTGAATGAAAATGCAAATGAAATGAAATCAAAAAACGCAGTGTGTGCTCTTGGTGCACATCAAAATGCAAATTACATTTAATAACTTTGCAGCCTTTTTAACACCACTGTGCAAATCAATACAAAAAATTGTATGATTCCCTTTAGATAAGATAAAATAAGATAAACCTTTATTCGTCCCACAGTGGGGAAATTTGTAAAGAGGGAAAGAGCTTTGTGTTTTGTTGCCTCAAATAATCAAATGGTTCAAAACTGACAAGCATTTAACTTTTGTACCAAATACAGTAGCAGGAATAAGAACAGACTTTTGGTTGTGTTGCTTGATATCATAGTTAGACTTGTTGCCACCCTTTTTCTGTCTCACTCAGCGAATGCCAAATCATCAAGCCCCTTCATTAGTAGTTTGGACGCCACCACCTCCAGCCTCTGAAAGTCTTAATAAGTCAAGTCAGCCTCATCACAAAATCCTGCAAAATGACTTTGCATCACAGAGACAACAAGCCTAAATCAAAACACCCACTGGAAATATTGTGATGCAATACACTGAATGCAAAAGAAAACAGAAGGAAGCAAAGAGAAACCACAAGTCACAAGGCAGTCGGGTATTTACCGTCTCTGTCGCTGTCATAACAGCTTTACTGTCCGTGATGGGACAAAACATTAAAAAGTCAAAACAGAAAACGATGAGTCAAATAATGTGATATTTACTGACCCAACCTTCAGGTTTATTCATCCCACAAGTCAGAATTATTAAAGAAAAATATAATACATTACTGTAATACTCCAAAGTATTAATTGTTGGTATCGTTTTCCTACAGGAATGTTTGATGATGTGTCAGTGAACTTCCATAAACTCTCAAACATTACAGCATGGTGTGACTCTGCCGTCTCCTCCCGTCTGCCTCACAGGTTTCCCAGAAGATTGATCATCCTCAGCTCGTCTCTGACATTCCTCTCTCTCTTTCTGACTTGGACGTGCTCTCTCTTATCCATTAAGCGGCCCACTGTTAAGGAATCCACCTAACTATCTGTTATCCGCACAATGATACTAATTTTAGGTAATAATACCAAGGCTTCACTCTCACTATCAACATCGCGTGGCTCATCTAAAACAGTGATTCTCAGTATCTGGGACAGACGCTGACCCTTTGACCGAGGCTCTGGACTCAGAACTGGAGCTGGTCCCGGTTGGGCTTTACCCACAGCTCCCTCTGTATTATGAGGGTCAAAGGCAAAGGATAAATTTTCAATCCGATTTGGATGAAACAAAGGGTCCAAAACAAAAGAAAAGATAACAACATAACAAGCACAACTTTTCTGTTTTCTGTCTTTAGAAGATTTTAACACAAGATCTTAAGAGAATTATTTATGAGCTTGTTGTTAAAAAGGCCTGAAAGTGTGAACGATGCAGTTGGCGTGGAGTTGCGAGCTTTGCGACCACTCTGTCACTTTCAGGTCCTCAACAAAGACACGGAGGCGCGGCGCTCTAATGAGCTCTTTTGTGGATAATAACAACCATCTTCAACTTGTTACTTATCCACTTACTGCCACGTGTGTAGTGAAACATCAGAGGTGAACAACTTTCTAATTGTGCGCTGGCTGTGAAATTGAACTCTTGTTCCAGAGGGGAAGCTGAAATCGCGCAGCTTTGTCTCGTTTTTAACCAGCTTATTTCTCTTCGACTTGCTTCTTTCTGCAGGCTGTTTTGAGAAGAACAAGAGAGTAAATGAATGAGCGATGAACCCTTGATTAGTCAGAAACAGACAAATGAAACGTACAGTTGTTGATTCACAGGAGGTCTTTCTAACTCTCACTCGCAAACACTCAGAGGACTCCAAACAAAGCCCCCTCTCAGTGAAGTGCCCGAGGCTCAGTATGGAACAGAGCTGGATGGTGATGAGTAGCGTGTGAATCACACTTGGTTCCCAGACGCACGTTCGCTCCAGACTTCACCTCCCCCTCCTGTTTTGCCTCGTCTCTCTACCCTCTGATGACCTCCTGGAGGTCAGCGTGTCTTTATATCATGTCAAACACTAAAGACTTCAGCGCTGTTCATGAGAAGAGTTGTAGTCACCAGCCTTCTTGTCCTTCATGTGTGTAATACATCCAGTGGAGTCTTTCAGCGCTGTGTGTGCATCTGCATGTGTGTGAATGCTCATTTTTGTGTTTGTTTGTTTGTGTGTGTGTGTACGCACGTGCACACTGATGTACAATTATATGTATTTAAATCCTCACTCTCACTGTGTTATTAGCTATTCCATAATCCCTTTGCACAACATAGAAGCCAGTGCCTGCCAAAATGTTGCCTGCATTGTAGCTTCATATTAAAGGATTAGAGATCGGATCCATAGGTGCACTTATGGGGCCACTTACTATTCTTTTTACCAAGGGAAATGTAATTCCTGCCAACATTGTGTTCAATGGAAACACTTTTTCCCAGTGAATGAAGTGCTGTTCCCATACTGCATGGAAGCCATAGGGAGATGTCTGGGCTGGATGTTGGGCATGCACAATACTGGACTTTGACTTTGCATCCTGAGTCCCACTTGTGATTTAGTTAAGGCAACAAAAGTGCTTCAGGTTAAGGTTAAAGAAAAACTGTGATTTCTTTTAATTTTACTAAAGTAAACAAATCTTCATGCTTCAGTTCACTTTGACTCTTTCAGTATATAACTCAAATCATCATATTTCCTCAACTTTAACCAGTGAGTACTTAAACCATAAAACCATAAAAGATGAAAATGCTTTAGTCTTTGAACAGATAAATCTATTGCAAGGATATGTTAGGAAACCATGTGTTGTCAGTAAATGTTATATAGATGCTCAATACTCAGATATGCTCAATACAGAAAATTTGTAACTTGGTAAATATGTTCATTAAAAACATTTCCTAATTATGTTGGCGACATTTGGTTTTTGTCAAACTGCATTTGCTCTTGCAAATTAGTAGCATATAAACATTATTTCTGACAAACAGGGTTGCTTTTATTTTATGAAGGTATTACTGTATTTGACATTTGAGCACTTCTAGATGTTAAAATATTTTGTCAGAAAACATTCAGGAATGTTCACAGTTTTGATGGAACTGTGAGCAGAGAGGTTGTTGAGAGGTCATATCTATGTGGTGACTGTACACAAATGATCCTAAATGGTTTCATTTTCCTTTGTGTTTGTTTGGGAGCATACCAAAATATTGAGCAGACCTCAGTCAAATTTGCAGAATGGTGGGAAGTGATTTATCTGTCCATTTTTAAAGCACTTTTAATTTTCAAGTACTAAACTCTGAGGTGTAGAAGTTGCTTGTTTTTTAACCTGTGAAAAGAAATCTGTCATGTGACTGATTCAGTAAGAGCTAACAGAACTTGTTTTGTTGGCTCCTCAGCTCTTTCACCAGCCTTATTCCATCAACATGGTGAGTTGGTGGATTAGATGGTTGCAAAATTTAGAAGAATTCCAGTTTCACCAGATGCATGCACACACGCTATCATTGCTGATGGAAAAATTTAAAGATTTTTTTTTTAATGCCGCGCCTTATTGTGGCTCACTATATTACCTTTAAGGCTTAGCGGATTGGGAGGACATTGAGAACAGAGGTGGGAATGAAGAAATCAGTTATAGGAAGAACAAAAAAAAAACAAAGTTGGGTGAATAACACAAAGAGAGATTAAAATCGAGGGCAATGAGAAATAAGAGAACAGTTGGTGGGAGTAGGAGCTGTGTAATTATAACAGCAGATGTGGAAAAGACACGTCTTGTAAAGTCAGAGACTGGGTGTGATTCGCTTCCGTCTTAATCTTTGCTTGTTAAATCTGCGGTTTAAAGTAGACTGAGTGGGATAGAGAAGTAGAACAAGAGAGGAGGGTATGCTGCGAAGTGGGACGGAGAATCAGTAAACAAGACAGCGATATTTTCAGCATGTAAAAATAGCCAGTCATGTTTCCTGAAATAACTCTTGTCTGTCTGGGGAACAGAGATGAAAACGGCAGATTTGGACGGCTTTACTTCTCGTTTTATTTAGAGGCTGCTGTGTTTATATCACAGAACTTTGTGTCTGTATCACAATGAAATGAAAAAGTTTGGCACAGTTTTTGTTCTTCCTGCAATAACCTGTTTTATGGTCAGCCATGCTAAAAACCTCCACTTGCTCACGAATGCATTTTACCTCTGGGTCAGAGAGTTTTGGATATTGCCAAGTTGCACTGCAGTCATGTGATCCTAAAATAATTCTCAATATGTGAAATCTCCTGTTGACACTCAAATATTACTTTCAGCTCTTCCATCAGACATTGTACATAGCTGTGGCTCAGAAGGCCCCTCTATACTCTCCTTCTGAGATCAGCTCCAGGAATGTGCAACATTTCATATCTCGTCAGCCTCTCGAATGCAACTCGATCACTAAACCTTGAAATTCCACACAGGTTAGCCAAAGCCAGGTCGGGTTTCAGGGAACCTGTCAGTCCAGTGATTCCTCGCTCACTTACATTTGTGTGCTGAACCAGAACCAGAGACAAAAGACCCGGGTTTAGTCAAGCATGCATGCGGCTCCTCACCAGGGTCTTTGTTTAGAAGCCTCCTCTAAAGAACAATGATGTCAGTGTTGAAACCAGGAAAACAGGTATAGAGTCAAGAGAGAAATAGCAAGAGTCTTTACTAAATATATTTAGCTGAGTAGCGATGCAATGGAATGACAGTCTTTAAATACATTTGCACAAAAATATGCATGAAACTAAAGCAGAATATTTGCAACATTGTCTGCAAATGGTCTGTAGCATCTAAGTGCTAAAATCTGCCTCACTGCAAAATCTTCTATCTTAAAATGCTGCCTGTGAGAGAGAAACACAGGCCCAGCAGCATTAATATTAACTAAATTCAAAGGAAATCGATATGTGAAGGTTATTACAGTGCAGGAGCGTAGCACACTAAAACATTTCTGACCAGGCACGAATCAAAGCAAATGTCTTCACAGTGTAAACCAGAATAGACTGTTAATGAAGCGTTGGAGGAAAAGAATGTGAAGGTTTTTTTTTCTTGCAATCTTGTCATGATGGGTAAAAACCTGCTTTACATTTCCAAGTTTCACACAGAGAGAAGCGTCTACAAGCATCCCCTGTCTCTCAGTAGGTCGTCTCATCTGCATTCAAATCAGCCGCATCTCCTCGCGTCTTGCTCACGAGCAGCTGTGGCACTAATATCAAGATTGCTGTAATGATCATGATGATAACGATAATCTTCATAATTACCGTCATCAACATCGTAAATGCACTGTTCTAAAAATCTTTTAATTAAATGCATGCATTATATACTGTACTTGCCAAAACCTGCACATTTTCAAGATTCATCTCATCCTGTTCTCTATATAAAAACAATGAGTCAGAGATATTAAAAATAATCAGCGTTTTTCATATGATGACTGGAGGCGGTTGTGGGAAGCTTCAGCACTACAGAGCAGCAACATTGAGGAAGTGTGTGTGTGCGTGTGTGTGTGTGTGTGTGCATTAATCACAATTACTTTTTAATGGCATGAAACAGGGCTGTAGACACAGGTCTCAGAGGAGACGGGAGAATGATGCATTAACCTCTGCTGCACCCAAACACCTGCCCCACCAATTTAGAAAGAGAGAGGATAGTGGAGAGAGGAGAGGATCTTTTTAATTCAGTCTGATACAGCACACATGTCTGCTCTGGGAATCACTTGTGTTCTCCTTTGAGCAAAAAATCAGATACCAAAAAGAAGAAATTTGTATTTTTCTTTTTTTGGTTTCATGATGACGCCCCGATTTCTTTTTTTTACATTAATTCATCAGAATGCTGTTAGTTCTCTACACAGATGGAGAACTTGCCTCCAATCAAATTGCTTCATCTTAAACCATACTTGCATAAAGCCGTAATGTGTAACTTTTGTTAGTCAGAACCGCAGACTTTGAACAACAACCCACATCAGCTTTCTTACTAAAGTCTCATTCTTATTTAACTCACAAATATGAACACACGTCTTTTCCGGCACCTTATTGAACAAGAATATTTCCCAATTTTTTCTTCTTTGAAAATAAGTTTAAAAAACTATTACATTACATTTTAAATGATTATTTTTGTCTGCAATAAAGGATGACTAAATGGGATTTAAACTAGGCTTTTAAGACTTTTAGATGCAGAACATAACAATTTTGTAACACATCTGCACAAATTCAAACCATATATGACTTAATCATGTTTTTCTTCTCACACAACAAACAAACAGATTTTCCGTCTCCCTCCAGCTGAGCCAAATTACTCTGCTTCCATTTTAAATGTGACATGCAAATTTGGGGTCTGAGCTAAACAACAGACTCCAAACTATAAAGCTTTCACATGTTAAATTAACACATGAGATAAATTAAAACAGCCACTAAGATGCAGCAGATCTTAGAGACGGACCTTGCTGTGGAAACCATGCGCAGACCTCATGTTTGCCCCCATCATCTATAATGTAACAGGGGCACATCTGGCACTCAGTTCGCTTCTCCTGCTGATGGTTGACCACACACATGTACGGATAATCTTGCACACTTGGACGCAAGTTGTTGTTTTTTTTTCTTCTCACTAGCAGATAAGAGGCATTCTTTCTTTCCACCTCGGCCATGTTTTGTTTCAGCCGGGAGCGAACTGGAGAGCAGGAGGTGGAGCGGTTTCTCGACACAGACAGCGGTTTGTGGTTTTGTGCAGCATCTTAGTCATGTTGGGCAGGAGGAAGATGAATTCTGGGGAGGATAAGTTTTATCTCATGGACGCAGGAAAATAAAGAAAAGAGCAATCTAAGGCCTAAGATCAATCCTTCAGACTTACTGTATGTCCACTTTAATAATTCAGATGAGCATAATTTTCGCCCTCATGGGATTTGAAGAGACGACAGGGGAAAACACTCGCTTACAACCTGTCTGCCCAGGAGATCGCATTACCAGCCAGTGCATTAGGATGATGAGAACACCTGCTCTCTCTCTCTCTCATATAGTTATTATCACAGGGAGGAGGCCAGAGTTTATGGTGCCAAATTAAAATGTGGTGATTAATAATTACGTGTGCTGAGGGAGAAAGAGATGAGGAGCGAGATTAAGCTCTAATAGGAGGAAACTCAGATTGGAATGGGGCATCAAAATAATTACAGTTTTATGTGCTGTGATATACAACCACAACTACAACCACTACTAATATTTAACTATGATTAATTATAGCAACAAACCCATTGGTTAAAGACGGTGGTAAACAGTAATTTGTTCTTCTGGATGTATTTTTTCAGGAAGGTATGAGGAAAATAATTATTCTGTTTAAAGGAACATTTTGGGTAATCTCGAACTCTTGCTGAGAGTTCGGCAAGAAGATCAATACCACGCTTGTCAAAGGTCGAAGCAGGGGTGAAAATCTGGCCAGCAGACATAAGAACAGCATCGATCTTTACGTCTAACTCTTGCCAAGAAAGCAAATAAGAGTAAACCCCTGACATGTCAAACTATTCCTATAAGTGCAGCACCATAACTGTGCAAAGCAAATTATGTGTTCTACCTTCTGTTCTTTGCTCATCTCCTCTGTTGGTGCCAAGTAAATCGCATCCCTCTATGGCTGTACTGGTTTTCTGGGTCCGTACACACGCATCGGGCCATGCCAAACTAGGATTTAATGAGTTACAGTAACCATTCAACCAGGCTTAATGAGTGCTGTAAAGTGCAGCAGCGTACAGTAACAAAGGCACACAAACTTTCCTCCAAAGCGTGCGAGTCACCAAACGGCTCTCACATACATACACACAATGTAAAATAATGTAATACATATGTAAAAGCTTTTTTTCTTTTTTTTTTTGCATTCTTCCCGTCAGATGCAAACTGCTCTTGTAAGGACCCCCACAGAATAAATAACAACCAGAAATATCCCATCTACCCACAAGAGGAAGTCCTGTCCTTGCTCCCACACAATCTCACTGATCCTCGATTCATAAAGAACATACCATTCTCCATCAATAACCGCCACAAGAAGAAACCCCCCGGAGCTCTCTGGCTTCACATATCAAACAGCTTCCAGACTAACGACGGGGCGAGGAAATCCACAACAATAGCAGGAATATTAAAAGCAGAGTTTGCCTCAGTTTGCTGAAGGAGTTATTATCACGGAGAATGGGAGACAGATCGGTCGTGGTCGTGAAATGTAAGAGTGAGAAACTTAAAAAGGATTTTCTAATGTAAAACGCAGCTACTTCACCTAAAAGACGACAGAGGACAGAAAGAAACATTTTCAGATCCTCTAAGCCGGTTTCAAAGCCTTTAAGAATTATATGGATTTCCTCCCATCTGTTTGGGAATTCCAACACAGATTCCCAGGAAACTTTGAGTCTCAACAAAGCCCCGTTTTATCTGCTTTTAGCTACTGAATAGAAAACTACATTCATTGCTTCTTTATCCTAAACAGAGCTGAACAGCGTTTGCAATACAAACAAATGGCAAACTGTTTAGATGGAGGAGGGGGGGATGTGGTGACCTGTCCAACATTTCTGATTTTTTTATGTGAGAGGGAATGAAGAGGAAAAGGAGGAAGGTTCTGGGTGGTCTGGATGAAATCTCTCTCTTTCGCTATCTTGCTTTTTCTCTCATATTCAGTGTCTTGACCTCGGCCAAATAGGACACAAGAAGAGGAAGAAAGAAAGGGCTTTGCTCTCTTAATAAGCACCTGTCTGAAGGGAGACTCGAAATTCCTGTCTGGTTTCTGTGTGTGTTTTTGTGTGTGTGTGTGTGTGTGTCTGGTAAGCCCCATCACAACGGAGATCGCTGATCGCCTGTCAGTTGTTGACAGAACAGCCACAGGTGCAGGTTTTTCCTGCTCTATGACTCTTTTTCGGAGTGTGCTCATTTGGAGTTTCAGCCGTTCTCCATTCAGAGGCAAATGTCTGGCTACAGTTGAGTCTTTGTGTCCCCTCCCAACATCTTCAATCTATCTCTCTCTTCTCCTCGGACTCCAACCAGACTCAGTTGGGGAGTTATTCAGAAATTAGACACAGGAACAAATGGCAGTTTAAGTTGGAGGCAGCACAATTTGGCTCAGCTACAGGGAGACAAAAATGGTTTTGTTTGCTGTGTTGGAGGATGCCAAACCATGATGAAGTCATAAGTGAGACGATTTAGATAAATGCCAGAAATTGACAGACATGGTGATACTTGTTTGTATGTGTGCAGGTGAGCTACACATCTGTCATGGTTAGAGTCTTAAGATTGAATTAAAAAGATATCAAGTGTTTGGATTTGATTTGGATTTGATGTAGACATTCTTGAATGAGATGTGGCTATTTCAAGACAGAAGGATCGACGGCAGATATAAGCGCTTGAGAATTTCAAGTAAAAGGAATTACTTTTGTGAAATCGACTCTGGTATCACCTGGCACTTAAAATGGCAAACATTTCCCTGAATAAGATTTGATAATTATTTTGATAATTTAAGTTTAGTGGATTTTCTAAATTTGCATTGACTAATAGGAAGCCATCTTAACAGTAACGACCTTTGAGGGAATGGAGACGTGGAAATTGGATGAAGCTGCTTATTAGCCATGTTGCACCAACCACTTTCATCTAACCTCCTCCGTCAAAGTATAAATTCTGCACGAAACAGGAGACAATAGTTCAGTGTCTTTGGAATAATCTGTTTGAACTTATTGTCCCTGTGAGCGATTAAACTAGTGCTAGTTTGAACTTGACTTCTCAGTGACTCTTCATCAAATGAATGTAAAGTAAAACCCTGAGAATAAAATGCGAGCGATGAGCAAACAACCAAATATAGAGCAAATAGAAATAGGCTTGAAGAAATATGACAAACACGCTGCAAGTAGTAAGACTTGCAGACGTGCAGATTAATTTTTTTTTTTCTTCCATTTTTTGGCCTTTATGCTGATCCGCCTGCAGGCCCTGTGTAAACCTGGGCCAGGTGTTATTAGAAATCCTCTTAATCAATCTGTTTGCTTTGGTTTTTGAGTTAAAATTCCTGTTCTATTCTATTAATAGACAAATAGGCCAGATTTGTATTTCTGGAGCTGGATTGGCTTTAGTGCTCCAGACATGATCAATAAGTTGAACCAACCGTGTCAGACATGCCCAATAAATCTCACAAACATGATGGAATACATTTATAATAGCGACTGTATTTAATGAATGCAATATTGATATTTTCACACTATAAGACATTAGTTCTGTTTTGCAGCGTTGAACTTGCACTGTGCTGCACTTCCAAGTTATTCAATTTAGCAGGTTTACATGCAAAAAGAATGATAGTTCATGTTTAATAAAGAAACAAATAAATGAGGGAAAAGGATGGAAAGCAGATAAGAGAGAAGAAGAGGGAAGCGAGGGAGGAAAAAGTTGAGAGGAGAGAAGAAGAAAACAAAATCCTGAGCGATGAGACAATGGACAAGATCTTCCTGTTGTGCAAACCTAAGCAGCGAGGACGTCCCCTGCAGATGGAGTTTTTAATCACTTAATCACACACATACACAAACACAATGACTCGACAAGATGGAGAAAAACTTGCCCCTGATTTGGCCTGAGAGCATAACTGAACACCGCTCTGTGTTTCACGTCACATCGTCTGAAATAAGATGGAGGGAGCGGAGCAATAAACCGGATCGCTGCGGGACAATTCCTGATTGCTTTTCTAACACGGTGGAAGTGCTGAATCAGAAAATGGGCTCTGTGCAATTACACCGGCCTCCAGCAATAATACATGATACGAAGACAAAGAGACTGACTCTGCTGTTTGGGAGAGGAGGAAAAAAAAACTCTCTCCATAATTGTTTTAACGACTCATGGATGAGGAAACATATTGACATTTCCGTTATTTATTTCTTAGCCTAGCTGTGACCCTGTAAATGGCAGGACGGATCTCGGGTTATGTCCCAAATATACAAACTCCAATAAGCTGAGTCCTGCTTGTAAAACAAAATGGTTTCATTGATATCTACAAAATTCAACAATGAGTGAACTCTCTGCTCAAAATTATGATTTTGCTGTTTGTAACATTTTTGAAAAGCCACTAACTAATAGTCAAAAACCTTTATTCTTGTATAATGAACTGCTGAAATCAGTATAAACCAGAGCACTGATGTGTATCTGAGACCATGTTTATCATTTCTGAGGTTAAACCAGAACATTTAGACCTTCTAGGAATGTTCTGCCATCACCTGTATACCTGTATCTCATTCTTCAGAACAGTAATTTAATGGGCTGTTGGACAAAGTCTGGCTTCTCTCAGACCTTTAAGGAACAAGTTGAAACAGTACGGCCAAATAACATCTAATGCATATGCAGCTGAGTGTGTTTTTATTGCTTAGATATTCAGTCTTGGAGCTGTTTTATAAGCTATCATAAACATTTTGCTGTATTACAAAGCAATAAAGCTGATTAATGCACTGCTCAGAAACCTTGGCTGCGAACTTACTCAGATGCAGTAATTTGCTCCTGTCCAACTATCAAGCTTTTCGTTCTGACCCCAGTGCAGTTTACAATGATTTCAGACACAGGTAGACAAAAGCAGGCTTCTCATTTTCCAGCCAACTAATTAAGCTAACATAAACCCTGTGCAGACTCTTAAATTTGGATTTGATGGGTACATATTTGATATAATGCTAAAAGACTGCACATCTCAGACACAAAGTCAGCACTCTCCCTTTTTTAAAAACGTAACCTGTAACCTATAATACTGCTTAATGCATTACTCACGTGTACAATACAAACATGCATGTGTGCATGTGTGAGGGGATTGAATATTTTTGTGTTTAAAACACATACACACGCCTGTGATCAGCGAATTTAAATGATGAATATCACATGAATTCCTCCAGGGTTTTTGTTCATCTTCCAGAGTCAAGTAAGAAAGAAAAGTCTGCGCACCAAAAATTCTTTTTGATATTTTATTACATTGCTGCAACATTAAAGAAGAACTCATGAAGAGTTCATATCTGCAATACTGGCAAGTATTAGAAGTCTGTTCTGTAGCATAGATTATTTTTACTTGCATGTGATAAATGCAAATCAAGCTTTACTTACTTTGACTTCTGCAGAAGTAAGGAGGACTTAAATGCTTTGTCCTTATATAATTATATTCAGCCACTTATGTTCTGCTCTTTTAGACACTTAATTGAGTTTCCATAAACTGAAAAGAAGAGAAAACCAGGCTACTGGGGAGAAAATGACATATACAATTTACTGACTTGCACCATTTAGACTCCTTTTACCAACAGTAACTTCTGGATTAGCATCTGACACACGTGTGAGACCAGGAACTGAAAGACCTTTGAACTAGCCTGGAAAAGCAGAGTCTTACTCATGAGTAAATTATTAAAAGGAAAGGCCTCAAAATGTGCAACCACATTGAAACCCTCATTTGAATATTCAGTTTTTAACCCAAAGAGGAAAAACTCACATCTAGATCATGTGTTGCTTGATCCATAGTCTCAGTGAACTAATGTCTCAGTCAAGTAATTGTTTCAGTTAAGTAGAGAAAACAAACACCTGCTGCACACACACACCCACCACACACACACACACACACACACACACACACACACAAAACATACACACACATTCTCACCGTGTCCTTGTGTGGAAACTCTCTCCAGCAAGGGAAAGTGGAAAGTGTAATCACTACTTTGTCCTGAACAATTTCTCCCAACGGTGATGATTAGATCTACATTCCTCGCTGACGCTGTCACCGTCAGAGAAGAGACGGAGAACGAACCACCAATCCTCGAGGCTACATCCATTTTTCCCTTCATCCTCCACTGAACAAGGAAGGAACTTGAAAAATCTGACAGCACTCAAAACTCTCTGGAGGAAACAAAGGAACATCTCCCTGTAAATGTCACATAAATCACACAGGGGGTATGAACATGTGTCCTATGTTTTCTTGAACACATGGCGTTCCACATGGCATCATGTCAAGAACGTGTGCAATGATGTTTGTTTCTCTGTGTGTTTTGTTGTGTATCATTATACATTGAGTCTTGAATTACATCAAATTCATAGAGTTTTTGTATTTTAAATAGTTTTGTGAATTATGCGCATTTGCTTGATTGCTGAGAGTTAGATGAGAAGAGTGATACCTGTAGCTTCATATCATTATGTCAGACATGTGAGTGGTATCAATCTTCTCATCTAACTCTCAAGAAGGAATATTTTCCAAAATGTTGAAATATTCCCTTATGTAAGTTTATCTAACTTGTCCATTTTTAGTCAGTCGGTCGATTCATCCTCATCGGAATATAATTCTTTTTTCGGAAGGTCAGCACGATTTTGAACCAACTTGCAGCTCTCATAGAGTTCAGTCTTTTGATTTTAAATCTCTTGAAGCCTTCATCAAATAGAGATAGGAATGCCCTTGAAGGCTGCATGGAATCATCGACTATATACTGTAGGAGTGTGTGTGTGTGTTTGTGTATGTGTGTTTGAAAAGATGGAGAACATCAACTCTGCTCGCTGCTGAATTATTCAATTTCATACAGCCCTGTGCAGGTTGAAGCATGATATCTGACGGGGGGGCGTCAAGACATCAAAACAACTGTCTTCATTTGTATGCATGTCGGCGTCTGTTTGAGTTTGCATGCCTGCTTGCATACGTGCATGTATTTTAAGAGCTGGGAGGTTTCAGGATAAAAGACAAAATAGCTTAATAATGAAGAGGGTGGGTACTGAATTATAAAAATAGACAGACTGCAGCTGAGGCCATTCACACTTATTTTCAGTCTCAAGCCTACTTTTGATTTCTGGATAATTATTGTTATATTATTAATTATTTTCTAAAGCTTCTTATTATGTTCCAATTATGGGATTATATAGTTTGCGTTTCACTTTGTTGAATATCACTTTTAATTGTCACTTTAATTGATTTTTCTTGTTTGAATTTTTCCCTCATGGTTCTGATTTTTTTTGTAACATAACGGTCAACAAGTGACTGAGTGTCGTTTCAGTCGACTTCCATCAAAGTGGATGAACAATCCCACCAATTGGTTAGAGGTGTCACATCCTGACATACTGAATCTCCCAGTAACATATTTCTGGCATCTGTCACCTTTTCTGTCGTCAAGACTTTTGCTGTTTTGGTCTGTCCAGTGTGACGTTACTGCAAATTAATTACATTGCTGTTTGTGCTTGTTACGCAACCTTTTACTACGAGAAGAGAAGTAGTCCCACTTCCTACATTCCTCTATGCTGTTTACAAGGTTCCTTATTAGAAGGTAGGTCAGCTAAATTTATGTGAATAACTAACGTTAAAATACACGCTGCTCCAACTGGTCTAAACCAAACTCCATTTTGAAAGCAGGTGTTTTATGGTAGGGCCGTGTTTTTTCACAGTAAAAAACTTTAGTCACACCATCACGAAGACGCTTTTCTGATTAGCTTTGATCTACAGGCTCATGTCATTTACTCAATAACACCATTACTTATACTTACTATATGTTTTTTTTAACAAATGGAAATAAATTGGAAAATAGCAAGAGACAAATGCATTGACATGGTTCAAAAAAGGAGGACATATTTAGCATGTTTTCTCTGTATTTTGGAGGGACGGACACAACCCGCCCCCTCCAAAAATATGTGGGTATACAACCTAGAAAGAGCTTATAATTCATAGCATATAAAACTGATAATGTCTATTTACTTCACATTTACTACACTATGACAATGGCGAAACTACATATCTTTTTTTCCCCAATATGCAAGACATTTTACACAATGCCATCTTCTCTTCACGCTATGTTTTTTCTACTTTTCTTCACCAACAAACACACAATATGTTGAAGAATCACCAGGTTAGACACTGTATCATTCAACCATTGTCTGCCTGGATGAGTCAAGACATGCCCGCTCCTCTGTCCTGTCTCTCTTTTCTTTCTGTTTTCCTTTTCTTTTCCTCTCCTTTGTCTCATTTAATAATGATTCTTTTCTGCTTGAACAATGTTTTTTTTTTGGGCTGTGTGAGGGGTCAATCTTTGTCCAACCCTCTCTCCCTCGATTTCCCCCGCGGCACTTAATCTCCTCCGTTTTCTCTCCAGTCTGTTTTCTCCTCGCTTCAAAAACTGCTGTATTTTGTGCACCACGTTGTAAGAATTTTTCTGTTTTTGTCTTCGTTATTACTCTGAACTTTTCTTTTTCTAATGAAGGAAAGAAAGTTTGAAAATCAGCCATGTGAATATACATGAAAACCTCTGTCCTCAGGGGCGTTTGAGGCTCATCTTTTAACATGCTTCACTTCTCTAAATAATTGGTATGAGAGACTTTACTGTAACATGGTGCAAAAACATAGAAAGGAGGTACAATCTATGTGAATCACACTAGTCCATAATGGTTGCTGCTGGCCACATTGTAATGTATGCATGGTTAATCTTTTCCCATACATTCAACCAGTGTGTGTCAGTTTGGGGCAGCCCTACAAAAGCCTTTTGTGTGCTTCCAGTAACCCCAAGCTTTGCTGCTCATCTTACTTAATTGGCTATGCTCTGTTTGTGGTATTGAGGGGAGTGTGTGTGTATGTGTGTGTGTGTGTATGTGTGTGTGTGTGTGTGTGAGAGAGAGAGAGAGAGAGAGAAAGAGAGAGTTTGGGGAGAGGGATCACCACTGGATTAGTCATTAGACTTGTCACCGATGCAGAATGCTGGTTTGGGCTGCAGAACTATTTGGATCACTTTGAAATCCTTGAACTTGAGGTGTCTTTTATTTGGGTGTTAACAGGAAAAGAATTATTTTTGTGCACACACACATTCTTCTGAGGTTAGTGTTTTGGGAAAACCAGTCAAGCTTTCTGTGTTTTCATCCAGCACAGTTTCCATGCTAATGGTGGCAGATTCACCAGTGCTGAAATTACATTAAGAGTGTGTCCTTGACTTCAGAAAGAGGTGGACAAAAGCAGGATTCTCATTTCTGCCAACCATCAATTTTGTCTGCGGACATGACAACTGTCTGTTTGGTTGAAAACATGATTTTGTCATATTCTTATTAATCATTATAAAACAAGAGTTCTGTAAAAGATTTCTTAGATATGTCCCTGATGGCTACATACATGGTATTGTGCTAGAAAGCTGAGGCAAAAGCTTCTTTACCAGCTGATGATCCTCATGTAGAAGACGTATAAATAAAAAAAGCAGCATTGTTCTTGTATTGCAGTGTCGCTCTAGTTAGTTTATTATTTTAAATACAATAAGGAAAAATAGAACATCAGACTGTTATTTGGTTCTAACTTAACTGTTCTACTTAGCTTATACCTGGTTGTATTTCAAACAGTACATTTTTGCTTTTAAGACTTTCGGGATAAAGACCAACAGATGTCTTTGTTTGTAATGCTATTTCGGGTAATGCTGACTGCAGTGTAAACTTTCCTAAATCCACTAAGGAGCAGGATAGAACTGCTAACATTGTCTTAAACTCTGAATGCATATAAAAGCAACACAACAGGGAGATGACACAGTGAACGTGCTAGACGTGATCTTTCACAAACTGATAAAGTTAGTTAATTATGTTCTTCTTGGCTTAGAAAGTGACACTCAGTTTCTACTGTAATTAGTAAGTTGAACAAGGATTGCAACTTAAGTTAGAACAGATATAAACACATTGTTTGATTCATTCCTTACACGTTTGCTCTTGTATTTTTTGGTTTTGCAAAGGCTACGAAAAAGGCGCCACCTTCCAAACTTTAAATGTCAAGTATCTCTCATACTGCAGCTCAATGCACAATGCTTCGACATGTGGTTAAATCCAAAGTAGGCCTGCCATGCCTTGTTGTAGTTGCAAAGCCATGAATGAACAATCTCTATTCAGGGCAGGGGTTTATCGATTTCATTCAGTGGCACTCACAAACACACAGAATCACACTGACTTCCTATCTCCGGTGCTCAAAAATACCGTCATGTGCTGACCTTTCATCTCCTTTCCTTAAGGAAGGATCGCTGCCAGCAGGACATCCTGAGCTCTGTGTCATCCAGATCCTTTGGGAGAGGAACCCACAGCTCAGGAATGAAACAGAAAAACAGCAAGGATCCCCCTCTGGTTAAAAATACCCAACAACCAACCTGCTGCATACGATTAGTGCAGGTTACTCACTTTTTAAACAACTTCCTGTTTTATCGTTTTGGCAACTTCACACTCTGATATGTGGAATTCAAATTAGGTCACTGAGGTTTCTATTGTAGCTGCCGCTTCCTTTTGATTAATCCTGGAATTATCCAAATGTGTACCAGCATGCATTATTATTTCCAAACAGCGATGTTGCAGTTCAGCCGAAAATATTCCCACTGCAGGCAAAAGAATGTGGTCCTTTGTTTCCAACAAGCTTTTTTTTTTTTCTTTTTTGATGAGAAAACATTTTGTGGGAAATGTGATAAATTTCGGTCATTATGGGGAATCTGCCGAGCGTGTTTTTTTTGTTCTGCAGATAGTGGAACAATAAGCTCATTTAGAGGACCAAAGAAAAGAGTGCAAGCATTTCTTTGCACATAAATCATGTCTCATAATCACGCACACACTCCCAGGCTAGTCATGCGGTGTGTATGAGTCTGTGTACATGCATGAGTCCTCTTTACTGATATTTTCTACAGTTGTTCATTGTCTGCGGCCACTCTTGCTTATCAGTCTGACTTCCTGCTTTTGAGCTGCGAGGGGAACTGAAACGAGATCAGTCAGCGATCTGCTTCCTGCCTGTGTGATGCCAGTAGGTGACAGTTACTTCTCTTCAAGAACCAGTCACATCATGCCCACAGGAACCTACAGTGTAGTCTGGAGTTTAAACCCATTGTTTTCTGAACGCCCACACTTCCCTCTTTCTTCATGTGTTCGGTCATGATCAACTCTTTACCAGAATGTGATGAGGATGACAAAATGCAAATGAATGACATGTCAAATGCATCAGTGAGGTCGATAAGACTCACAGACACTTTTTTGGTTTTATGTGCTAGTGACTAAAATGATTCACATGAGCACCGACTCAAGGCTTTTTGTGTTTCTCATGGGCCACGTGAATGATGATGATAAACATAGTTAGATGACTGCGAATTTACATTTTTAGACAAACAATGAGTTATTGTCACTTTTTCATTTCCAAAACACATTAATTCCAATGGGAAACATGCTTTTTTTCCCTCAGGGCATATGTGGTTATGTTGTTTGTCAAAATAAAGGTGTTATTGTATCGGATATTTTGATCGTAAATAACCAGGAATTAAACAGGAACTCCACCAATTTTACACATCAAAGTCTGTTTACGGGTCTTGTTGAGTACTACTGCATTTATGGAGAATGTGGTTTATTCCTTTTGTGGCTCCAGAGGGCATGAAATTTGATGTCACTTGAGGCATTGGCAACAAGTTACGAAATTAGAATTTAAAAAAAGGGAGTGTGGACTCTCTTTAACCCACTACTAGGATAACACACTCGAATCTGTGAATGGAATCGAGTTGCATTGTGGGTAATGTAGGCGCCCGTTTCTGACAAAAAAAGATAAGTGTGTGGAATAAAAAAGACAACTGGTTCTGTTGCATCTATTCTGATCTCTTCTGATTTTAAACTGTCCATCATGAGCGTGACAGTGTTATAGGACAGCAATGCTAAATTGGTGTAGTACTCCTTTAACGCATAGAATTGTCAAAGAGTCAAAATCAACAACATGATGAAGATGTGTTTTATGGAGACTAGTTATAATGAAGAAGCAACTTAATATATCAGAAAACTGCACTTAAGGATGTTTTTTTTTATTATCAGTAGATAATCAAGTGAGGATGCATTTATGCTTGTACACAGTTTTTTAAAACTACCTCAACGTAATTATTGACTCGCTTATTTTCTATTCTGTGTTTGTCTCACAAACTCGGGTCTCAGTGGGACTTCCTGAATAAATTTGCAATAAGCAAAGACACCTTTCTTTTGTTTAATCTTGGCGTTGGCTGGCTTCTGGTATGAGAGGAATGTGCACGTGAGAGCTGCTTCAGCATAAAGCAAATTCTGTTGGTCTCCCTCCATGGCGACTGCTTTGAGGCTCCGCGTGAGATTAACTGCAAACACTCGCTTTGACGGAGGCATGACATGACACGTACACTTGTACACTGGCACCGAAACCCGAGCGTAGAAAAACACACACTCACGAAAGCGCTGGTTTGGCCTCAGACAGATGAACATCTAGACAAACACACACCCACAGAAATATGCGGTGCCCACTGCTGTGCCTCCCTCGGTGAAGCCCAGGAGGCAACACCTGGGAAGGTCTACGTCAAACAAGTATGACAACCACAGCTGTCTTATTCACACACACACACACACACACACACACACATCCTGCCATCTGTCTCCTCGTATCAGTGGTTTGATTAATAACTGTGGTGGTTTTGTTAGCTGTCTCTTTTTGTCCTGTGGCACAGTGCTCAAATAGTCATACTGAGCTCAGACACTGCTGTGAAAAATCCAGAAAGAACCACGATATCATAGAGCATAATGTAGAAAAGTGATGCTGATGAATGAAGTTACAGAGCCTTGACACAACTGAGAGTACTTCATAATAAGGTAGGCTCTTATAAAAGAATAGGAATGAATGTTTTATTGCAATCAATAATGAATAACATGCATTAGAAAACCCTATTTGAATATGTTCATTTATAATCTTGGAAATATTCTGTCTTGCTTTCTGTCTCTATTTTTGATTTTTATTTCATTTCCCACTCCTCTATATGTTGGTGTTTCTGTAATACTCATTCAAAACTGAAATACTTTATCAACTAGCCCGCTTCCTCTCCTTTCCCGCATCTCCTTTGTTCCTCCACTTTCACATGAGATGTACAAGAGAAAGCAATACCGTATGAATATGAAATGAACGCGTCTCAAACCTGTAATAAATCATTTATGGCCTCTATAAGTACAAAATGGCTGCTCTCTCTTTCTGTCTCTCTCCCCTTGTAGGGTCAGGGGACTTTGTAAGAAAAGCCTTTACCTGTTGTTTCCATATAAGGATGGAGAGACTGAGGAAGAAAGGTGAGGCGCACAATGAGACGGAGAAAGCGGATTTGAACAGCAGATAGGAGGGAAAACGCAGAGATAAAGGGACAGTGTGAGAGAAAGAAAACTGATGTGGCGCACTGATTGTGAGAAATGTGTTGTGGAGACTCAATAAAGGTGTTTTTGCTCAATGCATAATGGAAATACAGCCTGGAGGAGAAGAAATATTTCACTCATCTACACACTATAGAAAAGTGTATGCATGTATGTGCTTGTTTCATGTTTGTGTACATTCAGTTATGCATTCATTTTTGGCTTCTATAGTCTTCTATGAAAAGCTCAAATACTTTTCTTTTTTTTTTCACAACCTATAAAACCAAGATGCATTATTCCTTTGACAATGAGCTCCTTCATCAAACAGTTGCACGTGGTCCTTATTGCTCCAGGTACTATGTGTTTTACTGAACATCCAACATGTAGCTGCTGGTTTAGGAGTCAATACTGAAAATGCAGAGAAAGAGTGTTTGATCATTTTTACAAAACAAGCACGTATACCGACTTCGCGCCAGGTGTGTGAGCATTTTTATTGCTTTACCCTTAAATCAACCCAGATGTATGCAAAACACCCTGCATAAACAGGTGATGTAGACTAAATAGTGATAAAGTCAGTGAAGAGTGGTGGTTGGGTTTGATGGGCTTTCAGGGGACTGGTGTTTGTTTCCTGTGTGAAACCAAACCTCAAAAATGTGCCAAACTCAAACACTAACAGCATCAAACCAACCAAACAATGAAGGTATATGACAAACTCTGTTTCCAGTAACTTATTTCACACCATCTAATAAAAAAATGGTAACAAGAAACACAAATACAAGATTCATGTCGACCTCTATCTGAAATCAAAAACACATTTAATTCGCATCTGAATTTCAGAAAATGCACTACATCATGCTACGCATCAATATTGCAATATAAAAATACATATACCATGACTTTTTTTTAACATTTATTCTATCTAGTCTGAGTCCAATCCAACAGAATAATTGAGTGATATAGTGATGCTCAGATCAGCACATCAGGACTTCACACACACACTATCTGGAGTGACCTCTCCAAAGGGCAGGGCAGACTCTGCAGATAAATGTCTCTCAGTGATTAAACTTAATCAGGATCGCTGAGCAACATCAGCCACACTTGGGCAGACCCAGGAAATTTTTCATGCTTCGTGCGGCCGGCAATCAAGGCCGGGTCTTTTCAATGAACCTCACTTCCTGGTATTCACCCGCTTCCTTCCTGTCAGCCAATGAGAAACGGTCGTCTGAGTCTTGCGAGTGTCAGATTCCTGGCGTTTCTCTCTGCCTCAGCTGGCTTTTAAGTGATATCTGTGACAACCTTGACCTACTCCAGTTTTCTCTCTATTGTTTGAATGTCGGGATGCACTGAGTGGGCTGAATGTGGGGCAACACGAGGACAAGCAGTACTGTTTTGACAGATGTGGAAAGACATTACATTTTAGTTTATATGACTTAAGTTCACATTGTCCTTCTGGGACAGATGGAAATAACACTATGTGGTGACACACCTAAAAACAACATCCCACCAGCCTGCAGTTACTCAAACTCACCAGGCCATTTGTGCATTTCACCTCAGTGACATTCAGCTCTTTAGATTTAAAATTACACAGGCTTTTCTTATGCTACTGCTCATTGTTACATACATGAGCAGTTACACTTCTCCCACCTATTGCCCCATCCCAGTAATGTGATCCCTGTCACTAAGTGCTGTCTGTCCTATGAATGTTCCCGTTATATAGAGCGTGGAGCCTTGAGAACATAACTGCTCCCTGGGGAAACTCTGGAATAGACCGTGTGATGGGTGTTCGGAAGAGCTGATTCAGCACTCTGCAATGACCTGACCCCCCCCTTCCAACACCCCGTTGCCAACCCCATTGCCTTTCTTTCTTATCACCCCATCACTTTCCCCTCCATCTTTCCTAATACTATACCCTTTATCAACACTGTTCGTCTGGGAACATGAAAGAAGAGACGGACTCTGAGGTGGTGTTTGAGGGAGGGAGGGGCTGGTTCAGGCAGATAAAGACAAAGAGAGAATGGCAGTAAGAAGAAAAAAAAATCACTGCTGAAAAAGACAACACAATCATTGAATTCTTTCCTATATTTGTACGAGTAAAGAAGTTCCCTTTGTTGCTGTCTGTTCTCTCTGATTCTCATAATCTTGTCAACACCTTCCAAAGAAAAGTGTTTGTTTGCATTTCTACGAGCGTTCATCTGAGCGTGCACGTGTCAATGGACCCACAGCGCACAATCTGTGCTTCCTGTGAACTTCACAGACACGCAGGCAAACAGGTATTTCACAGCATCGGTGTCTGTAATTTCTCAGCAGATGGGACTCATGCAGCAATTTTGCTTCAAGTGTTTACACACAGGCCCAAATCCTGTTTTTTATGCAGTAGCGATTTGGGCAAAATCAGCACAAGAAAATGGCAAAAATTACAATGCAGCATAATTAGATGGTACAAGTGCAGTGTAAACAAGTTGTGCACATCAATATGGTTGTCTAACACTATTTTTCTTCATTTTTATAATATGGTCTAGTCGGTGTGAACTTATGTGTATCTTGACTGGTACTAAATGAGTGAAGTCACTCTTTCTATATTTTTCTTTTAATCCCATTAAAAGACTAAAAGCGACAATGTCTTAGATCATCTCTCAACCTGTTGCTTATGATGTAAATCATATATATATATATATAGAATAACTATAATAACATATAACTTTACGTTTAAAAAAAGTAATTTTCTAAAAAACATTGACACTATAGTTTTAGCAAACATTACTCAAAAGGGAGAAGATGCATTTATCAGGGACTATTTTCAGCTGCGGATTGATACACATTTGGTGATATTGTGAGTATTTAGCAGCAGGGCAGACTTCATGTTCACCTTAATGATGGAACATGTCACCCAATGTGGCTCAGTGATGTTCGCTCTTGCTACTAGAGTTAATTTAGACTATTTTGGAGATACAACAATCTTTGAATATACATGATCATGTATACAAACAGTTGTTCCCTTTATCACTTTAACTGTGTAAAGCAGGATTGATGATCCTACATTGTGATCTAAGAATACATAGCTACAGGTGACATTTATAGGTTTTAGGGTCATGGTGACACAAACAAAAACTTTGCCTTTTTTACAAGAAAAATATTATAAAGCACTTAATTCTGATGAATAACAGTCCATTGATGTTGGGCCACTAAAGAAATTTACAATGTGCTTTGTGAAGTGACTACAAACGCATACTAAATCTGATTGGCACCGCACACCAGAGGCAGATTTTTACAGTGCAGAATTAATGGAGCAGGCTCAAAGTGTGAAGCATTCATCTCACTGTTTCACTTTACTGCCTCGACTAAATAGCAAAACACACTGAAGGGGCCGATTTGTTCTGACGTTACACGTGCATGGACTTATGCATGCATGCACATGAACACGCACCTGCAGGGTATAAATCAGGCGCCCGGGTCTTACAGGGCACAGATCTGCCCCTCCCTGGCAGCTGCGGGTGAGAAAGAAAGAAAGAGGAGGAGGAGGAGGAGGAAGGAGGGGTGGGTCCTTCTTCTCTGCTTTGCTTCTTTAGCCCTCTGATGTCAGGGGAGTCTGGTTTCACCAAAATGCTGCTGGTGTATGTTGACAAAGGGAGCTTTGGGGATGCTGCCGTGGGCCTAAACAGCAAACTCTGTGTGTGTGTGTGTGTGTGTGTGCTCATGCATGTCTGTGCATAAATAGACAGTAAAGCGTTTTTCTTTCTTCGGCCCTCTTGTCTGGCAACAGGAGCCTCGCTGATAAGATCTATTTTGGAGCCACAAAGTTCAGGGCAGCTCCACGCTGTTTTCTTTTCTGTTTTAACTGTGTCTCTAATGATAGCCAGATTATCCAGCCCATTTTTTTTTTTTTAAAGCTTGACTGTTGCTGCCCTCTTCTCAAACCTGGTGAAGCTGCATTTAGCATCTGTTTGGATGAAGTATGTTGATTTGAGACACAGCAGTGAAAAACAACAGTAATCCTGCAGTATTACACACACACACACACACACACACATACACGCATGCATAAAACCCACATTCCCTTTTCTAAACTGCTAAATTGGTGAGAAAGTGTGTTTCCTTGCATCGTCTTTTCCAGCATGTCTGGACATGTCTCAGAGGAATGTGTGTTATGTATCCTGGCTGACGGTCAGGGGGTTTTGGCCGTTCGTGCACCACCTATCAACACAAAGACCACAAGGCTGTTGCCCCAAGCCTACCACCTCCGCCGCCACCAGCTACCAGCGCTACCCGCGGCGTGGGAAAACCACACTGGAATGTCTTTAAGAGACACAGCAGCTCAAATAAACAAGCCTCCTCCTCTGCAGGTATGTGAGCAGATAATGGGGGGAAACTGTGTGTATCTGCACGCAGGAGCCTTTGTCTGCACATCGAGTGTTGCTTTTCGGAGGCAACACAGTGTGTCTGTGTGTTTGTGAGCATCTGTGTGTTTTGAGCCATTCCTCATCAGTGAGCAGCGAGTACACACAGTAAGAGGCGGTAATCAGTACCAATTATCCTCAAGCACGAAGAGAGTCAAGAGGAGCATTCCTCCTCAGCACGACAACAGCTCAAGTCAGGCTTGATTAATCTAAATGTCTGTCTGAAGCAGCACGGGGAAATTAGCGGGACTTGAAATTCAAAAAAGAGCAAATTAAGTTGGTTTTAAAAGGCATAACAGCAAAGGATGTTGATAACACAATTACCTTCAAGAAAATACTGGAGCAAGTTGTTTATTAGAGTAGCGTTGCAATCAAAGTTCAATCATAAACATGTTTATGTCACTCAGGATTAAGGAGACAGAATTCATTCAGAGCGCCCTTGACAGCGAGCTTTGCAACGCTGTAGTTAGGACTTGGCCTTGATCGTAACACAGACAGCTTATATCTTTTCACCAAGTGCAAAAACACTGCCAGCTTTCCCACCGCGGATCCTCGAACACGCTGATGCACAAACACTTCTTTTTCCCTCCCCAGTGAGAAGCCGACAGAGAGCAGACAGAGCCTTTGGCAGTCTCTCAGTGGAGTTCGCTGTTTTAATTGACCTGCAGTCTGACACCCTGTTAATGGTGATTTTAGGAGAAAGACGAGAGATTGATCACGGGACTGTGGAGCAAATGAATAGAGCAGATATTCAGAGAGAGAAAAACAAACCAGCAGCACCACAAGAGTTGAAGAATGTGAGTGGAGTCGCCATCATTGGGTTTTATTTTACTCATACTGTTCTTCCTAAACTTATATTTAGATAAGAAGTCTCACCATTTTATGAAAGTTTTTGTTGTACAGTCAACCTACTATTAACAACCACATACTGTAGTTTCTGCAGATGTTTCACAGCACAAACCTTCCACTTGTGCATCATTGCAAAACATGTATTCATATTATATCATGCATTCAGGTTATATAGCAATGAAAGTGAAACAGTGCTTTGGGTTAGAGAATTCGTTGACACTGTGATGCAGCTGCAGGAAGAGGTAACCACAGAGATTTGGCACAAAGGGCTGAAAAAAACCTCTGATCTAAATCTACATCTAAACTATACACTGAGTCATTTTTAAAATGCCATTTTTAGCTGAGGGTGTGAGCCTGAGCTCTCTTTGGTCACCTTTACTGGGTTTAATAAAGCCAATTTCACAATTTAGTTGTTCTCATTTACATATTTTACTGCCTCTGTTTTTAGACAAAGAAACAAGTAGGGAATTATGATTTTATCACATTTCATAAATTTGTTAGCCAGCAGCCATTTCAAAGCTGCTGCACTGCAATGATAAAATTGCTGTTTTATGATTAAAGCATTGTCTGATGAAGTCAACATAAATACACGTTAATTGCTTATATTGATGGTAAAAATGAGGGTTAAATGTGACACAGCCTCTCATCAGAGCCCACAGAGAGCAGGTTTACGTCATCATTTTGCAAAAGCTTTGTTTTCCCCACACACACTGAAACAGCTGGCGTTTTAAGATTTATGCTCTGTTTTTGGGAAAGCTCCATTTTTGGGTGACAAAAACACTGGTTTAGTGAAGATGAAGGGCTGAAACAGAGAGAGAAAAAATATGTTTTTACAGTTGATGGCTCAATGTTGACATAATCTCGTAGTTTTTAAAATGCCTTTTAAAAACTTTTTGCAAGTCTTTTTAAAAACATTACAATCACAGCTAAATGAACAAGTGTCAACAGGAATGTGTAGCCCACTAATTACAAAAGCATTGGCACATTAACCTATTTTGATCTGCAGCTTTTGGGTCCTGATTGTACATATGTCAAACTAATATCAGGGTTAGTTCTAATAATCTGTGACAAGACTTTCTTCAAACTATAAACTATGTTATTTCAGTCATCTGGTATAAAAAGTTAAGTGTTGTTTGGGATCATTTAGGTTCTGTCATGGGAACAACATGGCCTACATACCCAGGGTGCAGTGTTGTGGGTCATCTTCTCTCACCGATGGTCAACAAGTGAAAGGTCAGCGTGAAAGGTCAACACTGGCTTGACCTCCATAACGCTGTGACGAGTGTGTTTTATGTCTGCTTTCATTCTCACTCTTACACGTGTCTCCTGGTGAAAACCCTGTGATCCACAAGTCCTTCATTTCCAAAGAGTAGAGGTGCACACACACACAAACACACACTAGAGGGTATAAATCATGTCCTATTTTAGTGATGCCACATTTGAGTGAAGCATTTTTTTCCTTCTCTTTCCACTTAACTCTCTGTGACTAACATAAACAGTCATAGTTTCTATTAAGGTATTGCCACAGCCGTCTCTCTAAGCAGCTCTGTGGCGTGGTTTCACCAGACGGAGACAACACCCACTTTTGGCTTTCCCAAAATGATACGGTGGAGCCTGGTAGCAAAGAAAAAGTGCACGTGTGCGCATGTGTGTTTATGAGAGAGGAGAGGTTACTGAGGTTTATAAAGAGGGTGTAGTTCGCCCTCCGCCCGTCTCCCTCCGAGTGCGTGATGCATGCAGAGGTGTTCTCGTTTGTTTTAATAACTGGAAGGGCTCCAACAGAAAAACTGAGCTGATCCGTGTGTAATCCTTCGCGTTATCCTGGTGCGACACAGGGGAGCATTTAACACTCCTCTTTTCCTGCTCGCACGCGGAAACGGCGGCTGCATCCGGAGAAGGAAATGGAAAGGGAAATCTTGAGCAGATCCAATGGTGCACAGCAATCAGAAATCCATTATAACGGCTTAAAATATTCAGAGCTGGAAGAAGCACTCAGATATGACAATGTACTCAAAGTATCAAAAGTAAAAGTGCTGACTGGCCCTGGTGACTTTGATATATAACTATATGTGACACTAATAGATTGTTAATACTGATCCACGTGTAAGCAGCATTTACTGTTGTAGCAGATCAAGGTTGAGCTACTTTAACTACTTTATATATAGTGAGGTAGTTTTGTCCAGTGACTCCAAACCTGTGGGTCGGACCTTTTCCTCCTAAGGGACAAATCTGAGGGGTTCTGAGATGATAAATGGGTCAGTTAAGAGGAACAAATTTGGATTCATTTTTTGGACTTTTTTTCCTCTTTGGGCTTCAAACTGTTATTTAAATGAGGCCATATGAAAAGTATGAAAAGTATAAGCTAGTGTCTGTACCTGATAAATAAATGTAGTTGAGTAAATGGTACAATATTCACCTGTGAAATGTAGTGGAGTTAAAGTCACATAAAGTAAAAGTATGCAAGTTAAGTGCAAGTACTGTAAAAGTACATCATTTGAGTAGACGTAATTAGTTACATTCCACCACCAACTTACCTTTTCGGTAAGTATTCTGCGCAACTTTCTTTAGTATAATAATTATCATCCAAACCTCCTCTGTGTAATCAAAGAGACACTTGGGCAGAGTCACTGGTGTTTAGGCTAAGCCATCATTTGGTACGCACGTAATCAGAGACTAAAATAATCTGTTTATAACATGACTACTAATTTACCACAGAGTGACGCCAGACACACGACTCCCTGCATCGTCGTGTGGTCGGGTTAACACACACACACATGGTTGAGGATGCTGTGGATAGAATTCAGTGCATTATGTGTTGAGTGTGTGTGTGTGTGTGTGCGTGTTGTTGGCAGCTGAGAGCGCTGTGGAAAGGTCTCGAGGGTGAGAGGTTTTTCCAGCCAGACCCAGAGGCAGCCAATGTCCCACATACATCTAGTTTCCTGAGGCGGAAAACAACAAGCTGACTCACCGACTGACCTTCTATGTACGTACATGTAACGTGCCGTAGACCACGTTGTCCCGTGTGTCACAGTCCTGAGCTGTTTGTTTCATTTCAAGTCATTTCTGGCCAAAAGTAAAAAAACAATAAGATCATAAACCACCTGTAGAAGCACAGCAACGAACCAGGGCATGGTACAACTTTTCTAATAGAAACTGATATATGTTATATCATTATATTGACATTGAACCTTGATATATTTCTTTGTCAAATGTCCTTCTGTTCATGCAGCCAGCTTGCAGTAGCTGCTCCTCTTCTTTGTCAACACAGACAGAGATAAGCTTCAGCTGAGGCAAAGACTGATAAGACTGAAAGACGGCATTGTTGTATTATCGCATTATTATAATCTCTAATCAAAACAGTAATGAAGGCAGTCCGAATTGCAAATGAGCAATGCAGAGATTTATCATACAATGCATGCTTTATTTTTTATTTTATATTTCTATTAGAAACGGCATTTTAAAGGAGACTTCTTTGGATGATGTTTGCATCATTGTGCTTCAGCTTAAATATTGTTTGTGAATGTGCACGCTGCGACAACAGATCTAGACTAAATAATCTCTTAGATTACAGATAAAGATAGTTGCAGGATAAAATGTGCAATGAGGTGCTCTCAGTCTGTTATAAAGCACATTTCTAATATTTAATACTTTACTTTGAAAAAATACATCCAATACTTGTGTCTGACGAATGCGAATAAAAGGATTAAATGATTAATATTTATATGTTGTAGCTCAGGATGGGTGTTTGCTTTTTTTTCGCATTTACACTTTAAACATTTGAAATCAATGTTAATGCAACCAAGATCAATATTACTGTCTGATAGAAACAAGCAGCAGTGCATTTATTCAGCCTGATGTGGCCTGTCGATGGGGGATGGGGGGTAAGATTTCTTGAAGGAACTGATCCTGAACCCCTTTTGACCTTTTCAGTCATTATGAGGGCAGCACTTGTGTTTTCATATAAACATGGTGTGAAGGATAAAGACAAGTGAGTCTTTGTGCAACAGGCTTCTTTGTGTCTGCTGAAGAAGCTTGATCATGACTCTCATGGGAGCGAGAAGGAGTTTGTCACACTGGTCATGTTGTAGCTGATGGTTTGTGTTTGTAGCCGAGACATAGTTACTGTTATTACAGTATTTTGTTTGTGTGTTTGTGTAAATAAAGTCGAGTGGAAACAAACAGAACCAGGTAAAGGTCCAACATAATTGCCCCACCCGTGTTCTTTAAACAGCTGTAACCTTACACGAGCGGTTTCACGTCGCCGTCGCTCGACATATTAAGCTCACCACAAAAATGCCACCGCTTGTTCCAAAGCATTTTGGGGTTAGTTTCCGTTTTAAGCGGTGTTGCTGGGGATTAACGTCCGAAGGTGGCGTGTCACAGCGTCTGAGTCACCACGTCTGGGATAGATGTGGATGTAAACAAATCTCTGTGACATTGTTTACCTCCATGTGGTTTTCAGAGCAGATAGGGAGGGTCGGATGAAATTCCTAACAATTCTTTAACACTGTGGTGGAAGAAGTACTCGAGTAAAAGTACCACAATGTAAAAACACATACAAGTTTAAGTCCTGCATTCGAATCTTACTTAAGTAAAAGTATCAGTAAAAAGTACTTTTACTTGTACATGTTTTGCAGTAAAATAATGCTTGATTGTCACATTCTACTGGTGAAGCTACTCAACACGGAGCTCGTTTTAACTACTTTACATTCAGGTGTTTCGGTCGACTGGTTCCCAACATAGCTGTCTGGCCCCTCCAAAGGGCCCCAAGATAAATCTGAGTGATCATGATGGCCAAGGAGAGAAGAAAGAAACTCTGCAACATAAATCTGTTTTCAGTTTGGGGATTTTTCTCTAATATTTTCTTTTTTAAAAATGATATATAATATTTTTCCCTATTGTGGTTTCAAACAATTATTTATTAAAGCATGTGGGAAAACTTCTCTTTGTTGGAAGTGCTGACAACTCAGACATCTAAAATGTGTAAGAGGCCCCAACGAGACTCTGTTTTGAAGAGGCCACAAACCAAATGGTTGGAAACCAATGGTATAATTTTAACAATGTGTTGTGTTTTATAACCTTATCATATGTTTTATTATATATTTTAATCAGAAAAGTAACTATGTCTGTCAAATAAATGTAGTAGAGTATAAAGTATTATAAAATGCCTGCACTTACGCATCACTGTTGGTGGTTATGATGAGTTTAACATCAATATTACACTGAACTTACTTAAGAAGAAAAGTGTCTAAAGCAGGAAACGAGACAATCACGCTTTTTGCAAAACACTGAACTACATGTGGTCATGTGCTGTAAATGTATTTACTGTAAGTCTTGTCAAAAGCTCATCCATCATTGACAATAGGGCTCAACTTTGAAGACTAATTGTTTGCAGAAACACGAGCAGGCCATTTGGGAAGACGAGGGTTTCGAGCTATAATTAAAAGCCATTTAAATGAATGATTCACAAGAGTCTGAGAAGGCATGAAGGAGCGATCAGCCGCAGCTGTGACACAATCTCCGAATCAAGTGGAAGCTCGGTCATGATTAAATATGGCATGTGAATAAAAAGACTTAGCTGGCACTTACTGTAAAGCCACGTTTTTGATCTGTTCATTTTCATACATCTTGAGCACATAGGTGTTATCGTAAATGTACTTTCTTTGCTCAAATAACTGTGAAACCACGACCCTGACCCTGACCTTCTCATGAGTTTTTGGTCTGTGTCCATGGGAAAAATTCAGGACAAGTCTGTACAACTTTATATTACTTGGAAAGCAATTTACTGCAGAGCCTAGAGAGAGTCACACACGTAGACACAAATAATGGATCCGCTCAGTGGTTCAGTTTGATTAATGGGCTCGTACACCACATCTTGCTCACCCTACCCAGGAATTCGCTCTGTGATACATAACAACATGCAGACTGCTGTTTACAGCAGAAACCTTCATGTGTTTTTGTCATTTGTTATAAAAAAAAAAATCTCTTGTGTTTTCCTCTTAGTTTTGCAGTTGTGCGTCAGAGGCTACAATTGAAATGATTTTTGGCACAGATAAGATGGATGAGACATTCACGATTACTCAATCAGTCTTTACGTCAGCTTTAATAAGGTGTGGCTTGTGTCCTGCACATCTCTGACAGCTATAGTCTGTTAAATGATGATAAAATAAGGATTAATTTCACAAAACTACATGGTTGTCCTCTGTGCTGGGAAAACATGCCAGTATACTAAAATATGAAACATCTCCTTTAAAACTTTAATGACAATGGAACAAATGGCTGCTTTAATGGTGCTTTAATTTAACTTTACTGTTTTGGTCCCCTCTTTCTGCTTTCATTAGTGTCATTATTTCGAGATGGTTCTGTGACAAAACTCTTTTTGCACAGCACCAAACAGCAGACAAAGTTAGCTAAACAGCTGGATATTTCCCTCAGCAGGTGGCAGAGACCAAAAACAGAGCTACAATTTGTGGACTGATGCAAAAACACCTGTTTGGATCATTCCACAGGTAAACAGGTTCATTGGTAACAGGTGATAGTATCATGATTGGGTATGAAAGGTTCATCCTGGAAAGACTCAGTTGTTCACAAGCAAGGATGGAGAGAGGTTCAACACTTTGTCAAACACATGATTGTATAAAGGAGATTAATACATGAGCTCAGGAGCACTTTTGTGTCTGAACACAGTTTGTTTGTATGATGATCACTCAGGGAAACACAGGTGGTGAGAACAAGCAAACTCCACAAAAATCAAACAACAAACGAATAAATAATTATTGAATTAATGAATAAATGTATCAGACAAACCAGAGAAGCCATGTCAACAATTCATGTTTAAAGTGAGACATTTCGCTATTTTACTGACCAGAAAATCTAATTTTCCACACACCCAAGCCAAGCAAACGTGCTTTATTTTTAGCTGTCTTCTTCAGCCATGCACAAAGTCTTTTCCTTTTCAATTCATCGAATAGTTTTACCTGACCTTCAATTGTTTGACGTGAACGTAAACAGGAGCTGTTCCAAGACCAGCAAACTCTCCATGTACATTTAGATTAGAAACACCAGCCTCATTTGGCTTCACCCCTGACTGACTCCCACAGAAGAAGACAGCGCTGTGGGGTTTGTCCCAGGGGGCAACACATTGGTGACAGGCTTGGCGACCACAGACATAATTGAATAAAGATTCCAGTTGTTCTGAAATCCCCAGTTTTAGCCTCTTGGTCTTTGAGGTGGGCCCCAGAAATCTGAGGAATGAGGGGCCGTCCCTGTGCTGTCGGCGCTGCGGACACACTTTAATCCTGCACCACGAGGAGAATACTGATGAGAAGTGCTTTGATGACGGAGGGGGTGGAGAGTGACTGTGTGTGTGTGTGTGAGTGAGTGTTGAAAGCATTGACAAGCGCTGAGCCTTGACCCTAAAAGACCCACGGCCCTATAATATATTTATGGGAGGTGTCACACAATATAGCTGGGCGATATCTAAAATACAGGCCCTAGAAATAATGTACAGCTTCCAGTGACAACATGCTGCACAAGTCAGAGGTTTCAACAAGCTGATACACATCTCGCTGCTCCGCTACCAACACAAACACAGGAGTGGTCCCGGGTGGAGTTTGTGATGTTGGTTTTTAATACGTCATCAAGTGGCCGTGTCGGGTATTCTGTGTTTTCTGCATTATTATTTATCAGTCCATATTCATTACAGCTTTTGAATCACATCCCCCCAACTGGAGATCACAGTTGTTGCCAGTGGTGGAAAGTAACTACAATTTTGGGGTGCAGTACTTCACTACATTTTAGAAGCAAAAATGATACTTTTCACTCCGCTACATGTATTTGTTACTTTAAGTTACTACAGATTCAGATTCATAATACAAAATATAATCAACAAATAACTAATTATAAATGATGTAATATTATAGATTAAGGCCAAACTTTATTGATCAAGGAGGAAATTCACAAGCTACTGACACAATATACATTATTCTGAAATTGACAACTTTGCTTTATGAGTATTTTATGTATGTTTTTATTCCAATACTACTAGTACTAGTACTTTGACGTAAGTTACTTTTTTCAAGATCTGAGTACTTCTTCCACCTCTGATTGTGACACAGTGGCACGTGTAGTATAAGACAAGGTCACGAAAAGGTGAATGTCATTTTCCACTGGTCCACACCTCAATCAGCCAAGTTCAATGACTAATTTTTAATCAACTTTTATTAACTTTTAAAATGTTTCTTTTTGTCAAGCTCCTCCACACAGATCGACAATTGACTTATCTTTTTTAAATAAGAAAATAAAAAGAAAACATAATATTTCTTATTTCTAGATTATTGCTGTTGATGCAATGTTTCATTCATTAGATTCTTTGAGAGCACGTGTCAACATAGTAAGACATGTAATGGACGACAGACTGCTGCCATCTAGTGGTTACTACTTCACATTACAGCTTGAAACATTGTTCTGTTTTGATGCAGAGATCATTCACTCTCACATTCATATTTCTAAGAGCAGCTGATATAAACGATTGAAAACATGCTGAGATGTTCGATGGTATATGCAGCCAGGTGTTCTTTCCAAATGACACAAGGTTTAGTGCTGCAAGTTTGCTATAGTCTCTATTGGTGACGCCATAATTACTTCCTCACATACTAGAAAAAGTTTTAGTTTCATATGAAGGAGACACAACTTTTTGGCTGTAGCTGCTTCCTACAGTGCTTATTAGAAAGTGTTGTACAATATAATTTTCATTTAATCCGTAAAAGTTTATTCATTTATTGTATACATGTAGCGGATTGCTTCAATTTAAGTGTATTTTTCATTGCTAAGTCAAACCATCTGGCAGCAAAAAGTATCTCAGTAGTAATAGACAGAGCTACTATTGTGCTGATCTGATTCAGTTGTAATGAAAGGTAAAAGGTCAAAGGTAAAACTAAGAGTCAGGAATCTGGAACCACCACCAGGTGTCATGGTCATGCCGGACTGAAGACAGCTGAATAAGAAACATTACATAGTTCACACATAGTTCCTATTTCAACATAATTAATCTTCAGATCATTAGCTCATCATCCAGTGTTATAACAGAAGTTAGTCCAGTTTACATAATTATTTTCAGAAATGACTAGTTTAAAAGTGTAAAGACTTTTTTCATGTCATATTGCATACAGTGCAACCAACCTTGCAACTTCTGTCAGTGTATTATGATGTGCAAAGTTATTGTGAAACTATTAATGTTGCAGTGAATCTAACATGATTATACTGACTAATAACATTCACAGGCTTTCAAAAAGGGTCAGAGCCTGTGACAGAAGGTCAACCTGGTTCATCAATGTTGATGTGTCAATACTTCCATTTGGGTTGGTTTGTGCTGTCAAACAAATATGTTGTTTTAGTGATAATCTGAACTTTCTTTGCAGCTTTTCTGAGCGATTATATATATTTTTTTACTTTTCTGGATGTTTGCAAAGATAAATGCTTTTATAATATTAGGAGATAAAGTAAGTGTTTAAGTGCAGTCCCAGTAGTTGTCACTGTCAGCTCAATATTTTATGACTTTTTCTATAAATATTATGACTTTTTTCTGGATAGGCCTATATTATGATTTTTTTCTCAGAATATTACGACTTTTTTGTAGATGTAGTCTGACTTTTTCCCTTGATAAATAATGACCTTTTCTCGGAATATTTCCTCAATATATGACTCTGAATATTACAACTTTTTTCATGAATAGGTCTGTATTATGATTTTTTTTTCTCCTGAACATGGCGTCTTTTTTATCGAAATTACGACTTTCTTCTCGTAATGTCACGTTTTATTTTTAAAAAACATTTTTTGAGAATATATTCTTGAAATCTCTTTCTGTGTCCTCACACAGTCGCGCTTGTGTTTGCGGATCTGTTTACGTTCACAAACCCGCAGCATCACCTGACGAGCCACAGCGAACGCCACACTCCCACACCTGATTGGCTCGCCTCTCTCTCGCTCGTCCAATCACGAATCCGCGCTGGCTCCGCCCGCCACATCTCCAGCATGGCGGAACTCGGAGCAGGAATTCCGGGTATGCGCCGATGACAGCGCCGTTAACGGGGGCCAACACCGCCGGACTCTGATCATCCTCTGGTGCCCGGCGATGAGCAGCGGTCCCTGCTGAAGTCAAGAGGCCAGCTGCGAGTTTATCCCCGGACTCCCAGCTGTTTCCAGGCGGATGCTCCGAGCTGGACCGCTGCCTTTTCTCCACTTTGAGATCTCGACTGTCTGACTTTAGTTGAAGAGTTTCAGGGATCAGATCATGGATCTGTTCGGGGTGCTGCATCTGGACCAGCTGTCCCACGGACTGGCCAACCTGTCCATGTTTCCATACTTTGACATGGCGCATTACATCGTGTCCATCATGTCTCTGAGGGAGCAGCCAGGTAAGAAAGTGCCGCAAAGTTTTGGCGCATGACAGCGGCTTTACTTTGCACCACATCTGCAGCTTTGACCGAGTTTCATAGGACGAACTAAGCTGATGTGTTTCGCAAAAGTTTGACCTGGTGAAACTTTAACCTTGACAGTAAACCTGCAGCTGATACAGTTTTTCAAACTATCTTTAAGAGATGTTTAAATTAATATAACAAAAACACACTTGAACTTAAAGGGCTGTGACTTAAATAAACATGCCAACATCTGTTCCAAGGGGGCAAAGCCTGGAAAAAAGTGCCCCCCTCACCCCCCTTTAGTTTACTTGCTTAATTCCTGGATGTCTATGGGATCATGATTATGTTATTTAATCCCATAGACACTGAACAACTGAGCACAAATAGCCTAATGTTGCTGTTTGACACAACTACATCAAATACATAAAAAAAGGTCTGTCGTAAGGCATTTATTAGTTTCTGACTCTGGAAAAGTGGGAGAGACTTTACAATCCGCCCAAAACTACTGTAACTCTAACCAAATCTCGCACAAATTAAAATAGCCTGATCTGTTTTATTTGAATTTGTGTGTAGAATCTCTTTCTTCTGTTGTGTCTTTTCTTGTGATACCAAACTGGTCTTGTTGTTATTAAAAGTTAAATGACTGATAAAATATAATAATAGCTTCTGTGAATTCATTATGCATTAATATTTAGTGTTGATCATGATTAACTGGTGTTCTATTATTTTGTCCACCCTAAATACCGCTCTGTGTAATGTAATTGAATTGAACAGATTCACAAACTATAGCCACCAAAATGATCATACTGTTGAATCAACACAACAAAAAAGTTCCAAAAAAAGTTCCAGTCTTGTAGAAGGACAATGTTTTCCTCTGACTTAAAGTATAAGATAGCATAGATTATAATTACTCAGTACCTCAAAACTGTAATTAAGTACAGCACTTGAATAAATGCACTCAGTCACATTCCACCAGTGGTTTTGTCTGTTTTCAATTTCATATGATCTGGCATACATTTGCAATATTGATAGCTTACAGCACCTATATTGTGGTATTAAGCAATTTGTAGTCAGGCGTCTATCATCACTCAGTCACTCATATTTGCTGTCTATGTTTGTCCAACAAACACAGACTTTAAAACAGAAACCGTCTCCCTGAGCCACAGTCGATTGTATCAGCTCAGACCAAAGGCAGGCACCAAGCCAACTATGTCACTGAGATAGTGTCTACAGGGACAGGTGGACTTTAACTGCGACATGACTTTCCACACGCTCACACACAAACATACAAGAACACACACACACAGTCCATTGTAGTCCCGCTGCTGTAAATCTACAGTCTATTTTTGAGCTTGCCTCGCAAAGCATCTGGGCTGCCGTGACCTTTTAACCCTTTGTCCTCTGCTCCCATCTATCTGGAAAGACAAATACACAGAGAGTAAAACTATGGACATGGACGTCCACATAATGTCCCTGTGTGTCCCTGTAAAACAGGAATAAAAGCCAGGACTCAAAGCATTTAGGGAACTAGTTCCAGTTCTTCTTCCCCAAAAAGGAAAGGAATGCTATAAACCCTTCAACCCTCCCTCTCTTTTCTCTTTCCTGTGTTAAATCTTTCCTTCTGGCTCTATAGTTCAGTCTGAGAGTGTAGTGTTGGAGCTGCTCAACACTTAAAAACAAGTAAGATTTTCATTTTCAAGAAGACGAAATCGTTCATCAAGCAGGAAAATGCATGGCTTATTTAATTAGGCCCTGAACACAAAAGCAAAAGTTTCCTTGTCTTGCCACTACAGTTATTTTAAGCAGCTCTGTAAACATCGCTGCGAGTGGATTGTATCGTACTCAGGAGGACAGGGACACGGCAGAGGAGCAGTTACACGTCGAGCCGAAAATAACCAGAGATAAGCCACTTTCTTCTTATCTAGCGCAGCCTGCAACGACTCTGTCCAACGGAAAGAAGGAGAGAGGAGTAGAAAAAGTTCTCAGAAGGGCTATAAAAGTAAAATAATGGAAAAGGAAAATAAGGCATTGACTTACGAGAGGTTGGGGTGAAATTAAACAAAAAATAAAGCTGCAACAATTGGTCCATTAATCAGTTAGTCGATTTAAAGAACATTAAATGCCAACTATTGATAATCAATTACTGGTTTGAGTCATTTTTCAAGCAGATGTGTCAAACATTTGCTGGTTCTAGCTTCTTAAATGTAAGGATTTGCTGCTTTGGTTGGACAAAAGAAGTAATTTGTCACTTTGGGCTTTGGGAAATTTTGATGAACTTTTTTCACAATTTTTTGACATTTTATACACTAAATGATTAATTGACTAATTAGGAAAATAACCGGCAGATGAATCGAACATGAAAATTTGTTGCAGCTCGATCAAAAGGAGCAATGGCGTTGTGGAGGAAAGACAAAGACGGAGCTTGGGAGTTAGTCTTAGATAATGATCAACACAACTGAACAGCTACAAGACTCGTCCTGATGTCCCCTTCATTTGTGTTTGTTTGCAAATATCCGGGCGTGTTTACATTTAAATAAACTCCAGTAAATGCACTAATTTGCAAGTGGCCCTTTGCTCTCATTTAAAATGGCCTCATAGGCAAAACTGATCTTAGATTTCCATATTAGCAGGAAGACAGACAGGTTTCCAGAAAGGGAGCTGTCTTTGGTCTTGTTTTAATTCCTGGGAGAAATTGAGGACATGAGAGGCCAGCCACAATATGAGCCCACTCTCCAGCTTCCCACTGGAGGGGATGAAAAAGACCAACGAGGAAGAAAGAGAGAAAGAGGAAAATAGTGGAAACTGAAAATAAAAGCAGACAGCTGTGGTGTACTTGGCTTGTATCCCCCAGATTTGACTTGTAAATGTGTCTCCTCCAAATACAAACCAGGAGACTGGATCTTGATCTGGTGGAGGTGTGTTTGTTGTAGCGGCATGTCAGAGCAGTCCAAGCAGCGGATCATATTTCAGAGGATGCATTTGTTGTGTATATATGCTGCAGGTTGAAATCATGCTTTGTTTAAGTTATAGTGCAAAAGTTGCCACCTCTTAAATGAAACACCATTTGTGTTGCCCTTCGGAGTTTGGTGCTCAGCCAGACTCAGAGAGTGATGTTTGTTTTGCACTGGTATTGAAAGTAATGACATAGTGAGGCTGTTTACTGTGTAAGCAATGTACTGAACTCTGGGCTACAACTGCTCTAAGACCAAAAGCACTTGTACTGAGCATTCGTGTCAGGACTCACGTAGACTGAGGTTCTCACAGGAGAAAATGATATGTACGCCAGACATATTTTATAACAGCTTTTTCCTGTCTGACATTCAGGTGCGTGTTTTTTCTTGCCATTTTTTTTCAAACTTCCTCCTTCTTCAAGAGTGCTTCCACTTGCAAAACTCAAATCACACACAAAAAGCACCATTCATTCCACTTACCTGTGATATATAGCAGAGGTCAGAGGTCAGACTGTGAGGCGCACCTACCCTGAAGTTGTTGAGGAGTTGGAGGGAGAGACGTGAGGTAAAGACCTTCTGTGAGCTGAAAGGGACAGATGGATACCGGTTAACTAACAGGAAGTTAGTAGTAGTCAGTCAGTCATCAAACTTTGTACTTCTGAGTCATTACTTAGTCAAATCTACACACAGAGACATATTTTTTGAATCAGTGTGACTGACATTCTCATGGGATATAAATGTCTCTGAAAAAACAAACAAACATCCACGAATCTGCTTAGAAATCATAGTACAAAAAGAGGCTTCTGATAACTGCAGAACTTGCCTGAGAATCATCGCGTTTTTAAGTTTTCTTCAGTATCAAAGTAATTCAGTGATAGTGGTCTGTACATCCATGGGTACGCTGCAAACAGGAACTGCTAATAGCTAATTCGGCATACTTTAAATGGTGCTATTTGCCATAATGTAAAAAAATATAAGCTAAAAATGGGACTCAAGTTGTAGCCAACAGCTAATTGACTGACTCCATGCCAATGTTGTACTTCCTCTTTACACCCCCAAAGCTCCTAATTATGGGAAATGTAGTTCCAAAAGCATGAAGCATGGTCATCCCTCAGATCAAAGACAAAGAGTCATAGTCATGACAGCATGTTTTCTGTCATATTCAGTTATGTTTCCATCCTATTTTAGCATCAGAAATGATCATGTTCTTGAATGTCTCTCATTTAGAAACTTAAAAACAATAATTTGTTTTATAATGGGTCATAAATTATATCGCTTTCCACATTCGTTTAGAAGTGAGAGGAAGGTTAAAACATGTGCCACACAGGCTGGATCCATGGGGAGTCTGCAGGGGAGGCAGATAGAGCTATAAATCCTCCTGGTGTACCGATTTCTCTCCAGGAGTCTATAATCTGTCTGTAATCCTCAGATTACCAGTATGGTCCTGTGTGCGGCCATAGTGACTCGGGGCAGGTGGCTACCTGTCTGAGGTTAAGTGAAACACGTATATCATCATGTACATTGGCAGCATTTGGTGGAGTCAGAGAAGTCAGTCTTAGATTATATTGGACTATCTTTGCAAAGGTAGATGAAGTTGCTTAAAGGATAAACAGAATCTCACTGTCGAGTTAAATCATTCTTTCAAACTGAAGCTTTAGAGTAAGAACTTTAAATACCATAATATAATAAGACACAGCAGTTCACATGATTTTGTTGTTTGTTGTTGTAGCTAGCGTGTAAATGGTTTAAGTGGAAAAAGGAATACAGCATTCTAAGTAAATGTGGTAGAAACACAGAGGGAACTCTGTGCAGCTATCTCCAGTGAACTGATATCGTTTGTAACTGTGACTGTCCTGACTTTCCTCTGTACTTTGAACTGTAATCCCGGATGAAATTAGTGCCATGCTTGACAAACCTCTCTCTTTGTTACTCTAACTAGTTAATCATTTTCCAGTACCAGGGATTGGTAGAATCATGCATCAGATAGAGAAACGGTCAAAGTATCAAACCCCACTGTCTTATTATAGCCTGATATACTGTAGACTTCACAAAGCCTGTCTCTAAGTCTTCTCTGTAATGGAGGGATTTGTCTAATCATAGTAATCATGCCTGCGTTTAATCCTTAGTATGGTAAGCATTCAACAACAACAGTGATTGCAGGGTGTTCCCAGGCTTTTGCAGACCCTGTAGGGATGCTTAGTCCTTATGTATGGAAAACATACTATGTATAAGAGACTTCCATAGTGATCCTGCTGATAAATATACTCCTGTTCCTGTGCAGGTGCCCTCGAGGTCTCCAGGGTCAGCCCCTTGGCCTGCTGGTTCAGCTCCATGCTCTTCTGTTTCGGTGGCGCTGTGCTGTCTGGGATCATGCTGGCCGAGCCACCTGTCGCACCTTTGTCCAACAGCACCAGCGTCCTAATTGCCTCGGTCATCTGGTAAATGAGAAATGTAGCATATAGATGGAGAGAAGTGACAAGATTAGTGAGAGGCCCTGTGCAACTTTGAGTCAAAGGGATACACAAGCATGTCGATGCCCTTCCATCTATGCATCCATAGAGCAGAATACAGAGTAATGAGGGTCCCTTGTGAAGAAGAACTGCTTAATTTCCTGTAAAGGAAGCATGAAATGTGGAGGGCATTGAATGAAACAGAGAGGTTATTGTAAAGCTCCAACTTCTTAATATGAAGACTTTGGTGCCCTCTACTGGTGGCACATATAATTACAATCTTCTCATAAAAAACACACAGTGCCCTCTGCTGGTTAAGTCAGGGACTTTAGACTGGCAGGCGATACTGTCAATATATTTAATGAGCACACAGTTAACACTCCTCAGGAAGCTGAAACGTTTGCGTGTGTCCACTATTTATTTGAGCCATATGTGTCTCTACAGGTACCTCGTGTTTTACTGCCCCATGGACCTGGTGTACTGTTGTGCCGCCCTGCTGCCTTTCAGGCTGGTGCTGTCAGGAATGAAGGAAGTGACCAGGACGTGGAAGGTGGTTGGAGGGGTCACCCAGGCACACGGCAAATACAATGACAGTCTGCTGGTAATGATTGCCATCGGGTGGGCGAGAGGTCAGTGGCTGGTGGTGCATGAAGGATTTTTATGACAACAGTTTTGTAAGAATTATGAAGTAACAATTAAGTATTCACTATTTTAATCTGTATCAAACACATGTCTCTTTTTTTACCCACACTAGGTGCTGGAGGTGGTCTGATCAGTAATTTTGAGCAACTTGTTCGAGGCGTATGGAGACCAGAGACTAATGAGCTCCTCAAAATGTCTTAGTAAGTCAAATAATGAGATTCTATTTTTCTTCATGTTTTACACAGCGTCCCTAGCGTTTTTGGAATCAGGGCTGTACAAGAAATTGTATAAACACATTTCCCAGAATGTCAAACTATTCCGAACCAAACACGGGTCAGTCAACAAAGCTGAGGATATTCAGCTGCCACCTAAGTGTGTATAAAAAGGTTATCAAGCATATTCTCTTTATTACCTTAAGGCAGCATTAAAACCTTGGAGTCGTTTACTACTCCAGTTTGGTTATTTGTGCATAATAATTTAAGCATAGTATAAGATGTGATGTCTCTCAAGTGTGTGCATAAAGTTATCAACCTGACATGTTTTAATTTTTTTTTTTTATCATATATCATAACTGCTCTCTTATTGCATGTTTTTTTAAGCCCCACAAAGATCACCCTGATCGGGGCGGTGCTGTTCGCTCTACAGCAGACCCACTACCTGCCTCTCCAGAAGCACCACCTGATGCTCATCTATACCATCTTTATAGTCGTCAACAAGGTCAGTCTGGTGTCTCATCATCTCTCATCTCAACACTGTGACCTTGAGATTAGATACCCAAGGTGGTAATAATTCAGATGCAAAACAGAAAGGGGTCCATTTAATTGATTACTTATGATAAAGAAGGCTATGTAATACCATTCTTTGTTAATTAAATTGATCTTAACTCAGGTATAACAAATGTTTTGGCGCCGCAGCTCCCTCCATATCTGCGGTGTCCTGTCTTCTAAATGACCTTTCTCCCTGTGCTTTTTTGAAGTTTTAGCTGATGTGACTCACATTAGCTCGGTATTACCCGTAGGGCTGGGGCTTTTGCATCATTTTCATCAGCTTGCATCATCCTCTCTTCTCTTCTCTGGGAAACTTGTGCTCTTGACTGAGACACAGATAAATCTACCATGTCTTCTTTCAACTCTCATTCTGTTAGCTCTCTCTGACTCTGATCTGTCAAATTAACGCAGAGCCATTTCATCAGATTTTAAGAGTTGCGTCCAAACCTCCTGTTTATTATTTTTTGTTTCTGATGACGCTGATGTCATTCTCCCATCTCTTAATGAGAAGTAGATACAGACATGTAACACACTTACGTAGTGTGTTTATATGTAAACTAGGCCCTCATCACGTTGACTTTCCACGAAAAAAATGACAAATTACATGGGCGGTCGCATATATTTTTTTCAGTGCCATTTTGCATTTGTAGGAGACTTGACGTCATCACATGATGTTGAATGTCACTTTTTGTGGTTGCTCATTTGTCTGACAACAGAAAAAAAGAGGATATGACAAACTTTCTTTGGCAACTTGGGGACAGAGGAACAAAATATTAAAAAGCAAACGGTTGCCTACTAACACATCCAGCAGACACAGAGCAACACTAGCATTCATCACTAGCATTTGAAGTTGTGTCATTGGCCATCTTATATTATAATAGTCATTCTCCCTTTAGCTCCATTTTTGGTCTCCACCAGCTCCTGAAGGAAATATCTGTCCCTTTAGCTGCTAAGTGCTCCACTTGCTAGTTGCTAATTTTGTTTGCCTGCTCAAAACCAAATGGCTGGCAAACAAAATTAGAGACTGTGCAATGTGTGTCTATGATGAAGTTTGGAAAAGATTAGATATCACATATTCTATTCTAAACCTACAAACAATATTCTCGCTCTTTCCTCACATTTTGACACATTCATTCATTTCTTTTTTTCAGTCAAGGATGATGCTGACGGGCTCCTCCACCTCACCATTCGCTGCCATCGAGTCAGCCATCTACAAGACCCTCTTCTCTCGCTCCTCCCCTTACGCCGCCCTCACTGGCGAGGCACAGAAATCGTGTATGGACAATGGCAGAAGCAACACAACAACCTCCACCTCCACAACCAAAGATTCCAGTGAGAACGGAGCAACGGGGAAGAGTGCCCCGGTTTCTCCTGTCAAGGGACAAAGTGGATCCCTCAGAGCCAAAGAAGAGTCAGAGAATGCAGAGCCGACGAGCTGCAAGAAGACCGACTAGTCAGCCTTTGCCCCATAGCGCCTTTTCACCTCTACGCAGGGTTGTGGAGTCATTTCTGATTCAGATTCGTCATGTCAGGACTCAAAGTTTCTGACTGCTGAAATACAATTTCTTGACTCTAACCAACCCTGCACCTTATTGTGGGATAATCACCCCATCCTTAAAGTGCTGTGACATTTACGACCATCAAACTATCCTTGGGCTGATTGCACACTTGCAGCACAATGTGTAGCTTAATTTTTAATATATATTTATAATGGGTACAAACTATTAATAATTTTATCTCTGGGTTTCGGGAACAGTGCTGAGCACCTGCTGATCTATGAATGTCTATCTTTTTCTCTCTGTATATATTCTGCTTCATGTAAAGGCTATATTTCCTACTCTGAAATGATTAGAAAAATTTTTAAAAGAGATTTTATTCTATGACACACAGATATTTTATTCTATTTATACTAAATAATTGCACTCTTGAATGTATAATGTGTGGAAATGGAAGACAACCTTTTATTGTATTTCGTTTCTTTGGCGAATGCTTTGACTTACCCTTGAAAGCATGAGATTAAACAGTTTTAAATGCGCTATAAAATGTGGTTTTGTGATTCTGGCCTCTCGCTTTATCAGACAGATTTGTACAATACAGTGAACATGGACCCAGCTCTATATTACCTCACTTTAAAGCATCAAACAGATCATTAGTTGCATTTCAAAATGCGTATGTCCCTAAAAGAAAGCTCTCTATTAGCTGCTGCTAAGTTGCTATAAAGCAGCACAGCGTCCAGAAGTAACCTCCTCTATAGGCTGAAACATTGCATCAGTGTAACATCAGCACCTGATTGATACCTCACCCTCTTTTAAAAGCTGCTGGAGAGAAATCCCCCAAATCCCCCCCAATTCTCATCTATGTAACCTCAGACGGCGAAGGATCCCCCAGTGAATACAAATTAAGAACAGGAGGGAGGGGGGGCGTCTAAGAGAAAAGAGAAGACGCTCAAAAGACGATCAAAAGAGATACAGGTTGAGATGATGTACCTGTCTTTAATGTGCCTCAAGTCCACAGACGTCAGATGTATGCATGTCAGTTACAGGCTCCTGTCTCAAAAGTGTTTCCTGCAAAACTGCTGTGCGCTTGCGTGTGTGTGTGTGTGTGTGTGTGTTGATCTTCCTGACTCTAATCGTGAACCGCGTGACCTGGAAAACTGAAAGACACGTTAATAAGCCGCTGTTTTCCTCCTATGACAAGAAGGCAGGCGACATGACGGCAGCTCAGAGCCTGAAAGTTCCCAGACAATTCCCTTAATGAGGTCCGGACCTGTATGACCCCCTCCACAATTACTCAGTGAAGTGAGCGGCCCCCCCGCTGTCGAGCCCCTGCTCCTTTCACCTCCGCCCCTCGCTCCCCGCGTTTCACCTGCCCTACGGCACATCTCCTCAGCCCTCTTTTTCATCCTCAGTCTTCTGCCTTTCCACTTGTCAGGTGCAGAACATTAATCCTTAAAAGTCACAATACAAGCTGGCTTACGCACACATACATGCATTACACACACAATGCATGCACACATTCCTATACACTTGACTTTGAATCCTCAGTGGTGTCTGAGTAGAGGTCAGGGATACAGCAAGGAGGTGGCAGATATATGGCTCAGAAATATCTGATTTTCCTCTACACATACACACAACTTATGCACATAGACACAATGCAAGAATACTGTACGCGCACACATTCCTATACACACGACTGTGAACCCATTAAGTACGTCAGGGACATACCGAGACCATGGCATAGCCACAACAGACACACGCACACATATGGACACAGTCGAAAGAGAGACAGCTTGGCTAAATGCTGGGAGGCCATCAGGGCATGTCTGACACTGACAGCTTGTGTCTGAACGTCAGTAAGATCCTTCACTATCACAAACATGGTTCATCTTGATGCCTTAAATGCTCACTAGTGAATCCGCAGCTGAAAATAGTCCCCAACAAACTCACTATTTACTCCTGTTTGAGTAACGTTTGCTAAAGACTACAGCACCCCGCTGTTTTACGAAACCACTTGTATTTTTTTAAAAAGAGGAAACTATGTATTTGTGATCTATTTTTAAAGATGTAATTTAAAGATTTTCGTCAGAATGAGTTAAAGGCCGAGTGCCACACGCACAGTTGGTTTGTCTTTTGATGGGATTCTCTGTCATTCAGAAAACTTGATTATTGATTATTATGTCAAACCTATCCTTTAATTTGCTCATTCATGGACTAATTTTCTTCTTAAAGTAAGGGGGGATTTAACTCTCGAATTTCAGGACAAAATATTAATAACTGTCACACTTTTTTCAAGGGAAACATTAATTTCTGATTGCAGAATCAGTGACATCTTTAGAAATCAATTCTTAAAATGTATCTTTTCAAAAACACTTCAAGCCCACCGTTTTATTTCCAACATGTCTCATCTTTTTTAAAATTATTCTTATTCTTATCTTGTTGTCAGATACTTTAGTCCATTTTATTCTGTATTATTTTAAATGTCTGATTTGATTATTATTATTATTACAAAGACGTACATCTTTTCTTTAACATTGTCTATAATATCTAGTCGAGTCTAAAGGAACAACCACCTTGATGATGTACCAGCCTGACTTTATTACGCAGTTTAGATTAAATGACTTTTATTACTCATGAGGTTTTATTATAAAGCTTGAAACTTCAGTCCCAGCTTAAACACAGAAACGCTGATTTTCAACCATCAGTGGAGCTATAAACACTTTGGGTAGCATCTCCCCTTCCACTGCTGCCTGGAGGACAGAGGCCCTGCTGCTGAGCGGTGCAGGACAGGTGATTACCACTTGGTGGCGTGAGAAGGCGTCATCTCTGATGGCTTGATGCCTGGGAACTGACAGGCTGGCCAGCAGCTGCAGGCAAGAGGGGATGGGGGACAGGAGGGGACCCTCTTCACAGAGCCAATGGTAGCTGCCTGCACATGTGTGAGTGTGTGTGGTCTCGTTTCGCCGTGCTTGTGGGGAGTGACTTTCGACATTTCACTATTCTTGTGAGGACATTTTAGGTCGTGAGGGCATTTTGGGTCAACCAAAAAGATGATATTAGGGTTAGCTGTTTGAGACTCAACCCCTTAAACCTCAAGAATTACTTTCTAGATGTTTTGAAATGAGAATTTACTTAAGTAGAGCAAAACCAGACAATTTGTGTGTCGACATGTGTGTGTGTGTTTGTGTCGGTGCATGTGACACCGAGAGTGGCAACAAAGGCTGAGTCCATCAAAAAGGCACAAAGAGCTCTGGGGCACACACACATGCACACCTACAAACACACATGCGCCCACACACACACTCTCGCCAAATCCCTCCAACCACCAGCGAAGCCCTTTGTTTTCCTCTCTCTCTCCCTCCAAAGAAACAAACATGACCCACACACACATTCACACCTCTGCTGTCATTGCATCTTTGTGTCAGCCGATGGTATCAAATTCAAATAGTTGTTGTGGAACCATTTTTTTTTTGATGATCATGTAACTACAATGAGCTTTTTTTTTTTTTGCTTAATTCCAGTCGGTCTCCGTCACCAGTCCAGACCTCCCATCACGCCATGAAAATGATTGTGAAAGTGTTAAACTAGCTGCAATCTTCTGGCTTGTGGCTGTGCACCTGCTCCAGCTCAGTGGTGTCTGAACGTGATGTCTCAGGCTGGACGTTGTTTGGCCTCTCACCACACACTGACATGATCTCTATTGGGACCGTGTGCACCCGTTCTCCTTCGAGCTGATGTCTGCCACGCATGATACATCAACTAAAAAGAGAGAAACTAATGGAATAAAAAGTTTTCATAGGTGCTACTTACAGGAACAGAAAAAAAAAACGCATGGTGCAATAATATTTCTTTTTCACTGGCAACTTCTTCCTTTTCAGATTTTTTTTTTTAAATGATCAAAGTGTTTTTTTAATCCAAAGTTTTGTCAAATGACTTTGTGGGTGATGCAATCAAGCTCATTATCTCAAGTGAGATGAAAGTAAGGAGAGAACTGCTCGGGACCACACAGGAAAAGACTCAGTTAGGGAAGTTGGGGAGAAGGAAGGAGAAAGGCAAATAGAGGGCAAGAGAGAAGGAGAAAGGGAAATACTAGTAGAAAAAAAAAGTGGGGGTCGCATAGGAATCAGGAGTCACATCGGGGCATCATGACAAGGTTGTGGTGTTGCATGCATGACATCCCTCTTTCTCTCTCTCACACACACGGTCACATTCACACACACACACACACACACACAAACACAGCGGTCTCTTCATAGAGCTCTAACCGAGCGCCAAACCAAACGGTCGATGTCTTACCACCATTCAGGATCTGACTTGTAAAGAACAGCTGCGAGGAGAACGCCAAAAAATGGAGCTACTGTAATCTGACCAGCGAACTGGCTGTGTGTGTGTGAGAATCAGAAACACTGGAGAATAATAAAAAGCGTGTTAGCGTATGTAGATTTTTCACTTACTTTGCACTTAACGTTTGCGCGTCACTTTATACCTTGTGTTGACACGTTAAAGAGGCATAAAACAGCTGTTATAGTAATGTGGTTTTGTTAAATGGGCTTCCACTGAATCTCAGATTAATCTGGATTTTTAGAAGGACGCAGGATTTTTGTTCATTTTTCATTGAGTTTTATAGAAACCTTTTGCAACTGAAAGGGTCATAGAGATGGTGTTAAGCCATTATGTATATTTTATGACTTTTTTTTTTACATTACTGGGTTGTTTATTTACAACATAAAGATGAACTTACTCTATACTAAAAACCTAAATATACTGTAAGAAAATATATTCAGTGGTCATTATTTAATAATTTGAGGAGCACAGAACATTAAAAGCATCCCTCAATATATAATAATTCACTAAGAATCGCAGCCTCAAAATGGCCATGGAGCTAAATAAACACCTCTCTGACTCAGTGTCAACAAAAACTGGACATGATAAGCTTCACAAAGACAAGCTTTATTGCAGGGCTGTTGCATTGGATTGCATTAGATTGAACAGGTGTGGCTGAAAAACCTGTAACTTTGCGTATGACTAGACTGAACAATAACTTCACTGCTCTTTTACCACTGCTTCTAAAGCTGGTTTTGGCTTGATCTTCATACTTTTATCAAATGACGAGAATGGAAACCCATGAAAACATCTGGATGCAACTACTGTAACTTACAGTGCGTGTCATAATCTATAGAACATATGCACAGTATTTTGTATAATGACCATAAAGTTGTATTTAAAGGATCAAATATTGCATTTGTTTCAGTTCTAAAATTATTAACATGCTCAGATGTCCACATTTCATTCATGCTGTGAAAGAGTGGGAGGAAAGTCTGGCTAAATCCAACTTTTATTCTGAAAAGAAACAAAAAGTAATCTGACCTCAATCTTATGAATCAATCATATGTGTGAAAAGACCTACAGAAAATTATCACCTGAACTCAAAACTAGATGGTGAACGTGATCATTCAGCAGATAAAGAGACAGATATTTCCCCCAGGAGCTGGTGGAGGCCAAAAACAGAGCTAAATGATGCCAAATGAAATGGCATCACGTGTTTTATCGAACAATAATGTTGCTCTGTAACTGCTGTTCACCACATGAACTTAAAAGGTCAATGCTGTTTTCATAATCTGTTTCCACTGATTGGCCAAAAAATCATTTATTGCAGGTTTAATCAATAACAGACTATACTGAACTCATTGGTGCCTGTCGTTTAGCAGCTGTTTTATGTACAATTTAGTCCAAAACATTATTTTCATGCAGTTTGTTGGCTGGGATGGCCTCTAGTTGTTTTTCATTTCCACTGGATGAAGGCAGAGTTGTGAATACGGGAGCTTATCTCAGAGGTCCACGTCTGATGGATCCGACTGGATTTCGTAAGGATTCAGGTTTTGTGCTTCTTAAAAGAGCTTATGAATCTTTGTGCATGAGTGGCCTTTAATACATGAAAGGTCTCTGGATAGAAGCTCTGCCAAATTCAAGTTTTCAGCGCTCACAATATCCAAGTTTTATTAAGACTGTGAGACTCAAAGAGATGCAACGTTCAGTTTTGAGGTCTTTTTTTTTTATGACCATGGATTTATGTTTAAATGAAGAGTTAATCGATGGTGAGGTGCAGTTTTTTTTCATAAAATTAGGACTTTAAAAGCTGACACAAAACAGCACTATAGCAACTACAAATGTATGACGGATACATGCATTTGTTTGTCTGGTATTTTGTCGGCTTTGTGAAGTCATAGTAATACGGTCACATTTCTTGACGATGGCTTGAGTTTCCTCAGATGATCTTTGACCCTGGATGGATGTTCTGTTGGTTCCTCTGCTTTCGTCCTGGTTCCTGGTCCACCTTGGAAATGAGGTGAGCTTTGGCTGTACTTGGTCTTTTGTTCTGCCCTGTATCTCTGTTCACATGAGCATGGCCAGTAGTTGGTACATGGTGTGCTTCTGTCACTCCCCCTCCTCCTCCTCCTCCTCCTCCTCTTCTTTTCTTCTTTCACTGAGGAAGCAGATGGCGTTTAGTGTTGGTTCTTTTCCTTTTCATAAAGGACCTACCAGATATTCTTAGCCCACGGTCTGTGTGGGGTAAATGTGACCTTGTTGAGGAAATGGAATTGGAGTTACCACACCACGATGACTACACCCTACAGCAGGTTATTTACTACAGAGTGGATCTGCTCTTAGGAAAAGGTCGTGCAGTCGTCCAGTTGCTGGGATCTGTTCATATTTCCCATTGTTCCTTTCTCAATTTTCTCCCCGGTTCCTTCTTTCACTCCATCAGTCTGCTTTATTTTCTTCTACTAATCTGCTGTATCTCCTCCTCCTTCCTTCCCCTCCTCTCCCTCCCTCCCTCCCTCCCTCCCTCCATCGTCCCCTCTGTGTCCCTCTCTCACATCCTGGGGGACCCTCATTTCACCATCATTGCCCCTCCCCTCCTCTCCGCTTGGCCCCTCCTGTATGCAAAGCAGGTGTCAGCCAGGACAAGGAGGACAGCGACTACCTCACAAAGGAGGCGACAGGGTCTCGGGGGCGAAAACACACACACACACACACACACACACACTTAACATGTGCAGTCTCCTTCTCTGTCTCTGCTGTGTGCCCTCTCTATCTACATGCACTTCACACATATGTGCTCCCTTTCTTTCACTCACACTTTCGCGCACGCACACACACACACACACACACACACACACACACACACAGCTCCCGTGGGCTGGGCTGGGGCTGGGGACAGGGAGAGCTGGAGCTGTCTGTCTGTCTGTCATTAGTATTCCAGCAGGAGGCTCCTGGCCCGGCCAGACATCTGAGCGGAGCAGCCGCAGCAGATAAAGAAGAAGCCATTAATCCACGGAAGATTACCAGCACTGATACTTTATCCCACCGTAATACAGCAATGCAACCAGACTCATTCCATTTACAATGCCGTCGGAGGGAGAAAGAGGGAAAGAGGAGGTAGAGAGAGCTCACCTTGTGGATGGAAAGATGGCAAGACACACAGAAAGCCAGCTTCCCTTCTTAACTCTCGTGATTTGAATTTCTTCTTTGATGGAGCAGGGGTTGGGCAAATGTGCGTGCGTGTGTGGTCCTGCATTTGATTTGTAGATGTTTTGAATTCAGAATGGGTCACCCCCCCCCCGAATCGGTGTGCCACAGATGGCCACTGTTTCAGAAATCTATGTTGGTCCAAAGAACAGCTGGCTGTCTTTCCTACACCATGCTGTGTCTGTTTAAATCTAATATCCTTAATAAGTGTGTTTGTATGGGTCGGTGCATGTGTGTGTCCCTGATTAAATAAAACAACAAGGAAAAAAATAGTCAACCAAGCAACGCTGCAAGAACCTAACACCAAAATGGGCGCCATTCTTTTAAGGTGAGAGATCGTATCCGGAGTTGAAACCATCAGTCTTGTGATAAGACTATCAGCGCAGTCTGGAGAACATGATACAGTAGAGGCAAGCCATTTGAAGATACAGTGAAACAAAGAAAAGTGGAACAATAGCACAGCAGATGCAAGAGATTAGATCGGAGTTTGATTTGTACACGCTAACCGATAAAGCCCAGTCATGGTTGGGATTTCTGGATGATGAAACAACACCAGGAGGAGGAAGAGAAGAGGATGGTTGACTCGACAAGCGGCGATGACAGATGAGCTGAGGAGAGGTGGCGACAGATAAAGGAGACAAAGAGATCCTGGGCCGGCGAGGAGGAAGAAATGAAACATTCGATAGAGACAGAAAGGAAGACGAAGGGAAGGAGGGAGACGGTGGGAGCAGAGCGCCCGCCGCTGGTACAGTGCTGAGCTCATGTGTCCTGTAAAAATCCAATCCTTCAGACTTGGCAGATAGTGTTACCATGAGAACAGCAGTGGGGTTATTGTGAGGAGAGCGAGGAAGTGAAAGAGAGAGGGAGAGACGGGGAAAGGCCAGGTTTGCTCCAGCAACCATCTGTTACTCCAGCTTACCCTGGCACTGAGATCAACCTGCCTCTGGAAAGGAATGCACAAGTCCCACCATGAGAAAGGCTGCAAAACAGGGCCAAAGACCAAGTGAGAGGACTGACCTACAACATCTACTGCATCTATCCAATGTCACTGCAGCAGTACGCAATGTTCGCAGTTGCATATAACCACCAGTGGATCATCCAGCTGTTTTCATATCAGCCGACTTAAGATAATCGAGGTTGTATTTGTTGCATTTCTCGACCACATCTCCACACAAAAAAAATCAATTCATGTCAGAGTACTGCAGTTAACCTTTCAGCTGCTTCCTCTCATGTCAAAAAGCATGACTAGCTACCACCAGTGTGAGCTCCCACTGTGGACACTCAGCAGAAGGCTCTTTTGTCCCTCCCAGGACAAAGTAAACATTTTGAAAACCAAGTAAAAGCCAAAGAAAATACATGAGTTTTTAAATGCTTGATGTATGAGGGATCAACCAGCCAGCTTTACAAAATCACTTTTGTATTGTCACATCTGGAGAAAAAGAAAAGGTCGCGACAAAGCACACCTGCATCACAACATCGTCATCCACTTCCTCGAATGGAAGAGACATGACTGTGAGTCTTAGAAGACAACCACCGAGCTCCCAGACACCCAACACCTGGCTGCCTCCAACATCCACCTATCCAGTCTCAGAGGACACAGAAACCTGAGATCTTTAGGTCAGTATCAACCTAATCAGGCAGAGAAAACAAACAGCTATTCTCGGTCCAAGCTTTTCTTCGCTACTTGCAACCTTGCATAATGAATAAAACGAACTGGTGGTTAAAGCCATTGATGTGAGGTGCTGAATGGATGTACAGCGACTCCTTTGCATGTCCACAAAGGAACAGAAGTCAGCACTTCAGCTTAAAGCCCTCAATAAATATCTGATGTGCTTCGAATTAAAAATTTCCACTTGGACAAATGTCAGGCGCTGTAACATTTAAATTTCACCTTCACAGTGACTCACATTCATAGTCTTAAAGCAGTGCAAAAAAAAAAAAGTTCACTTTCCTTTTCACTGCGCAGACAATGAGGGGCTAAAGTAGAGCAAAGCGGCTCTTATTGATGTGCAGGTCTCCAGCCCGATCCCAGTCCTCCAAAGCATCAGTATTTATAGTTGTTATTTCTCAGTTTCGCCCACTTGTTTTCAATCATTAATCTTAACTATCTCGGGAACAGTCTTGTGCTCGTGTGTCTGGAGGAACTCTTCATCTTGATATTCTCCCTGGCATCAATATAGAGGCAGATATGCAAGCAAAAACTCGATTAAAGCCACTCAGTCTGGGTGTGATCAAATAAAAGGAAGTCAATGGCATGCAATGAATGCTTAAACTAGTATTTTAAAACCTCTTTTCAGGGGGAGGAACTTTACATTTTTTAAGTGATTCTGACTCATTTCAAATGCCATGATAATGTTCATGTAGTATGGTAACTCCTAACAAATTAATTTCTCTTTCACTTAGAATTGTATTTCTGTGTTGAATTTAATATTCACGACTAAACAAGCAACATTCAGGTTTAAGTTGGCATCTTTTAAGAGTGTAACATACAAGCAAACCCAGCGACATCAGGACTGTGCGGGTGTGTTTTCACTCAATTGATTTTGGCCTGGCGATGTACAACAACCCTGTCATCACATTTTGAGCTTTCTAATTTCTGATTGGTGCTTTGAAGTGCACCAAATCCATTTTGAAAATTTAAAGACAGACAAAAGAAATTCTGAAATGTCTCATGTGGTCAAAATTGTGATTATTTCGGACCCCATCGCTCATAATAACAATAAAAAAAGCTTGCTTGTTTTCAAAGTTATGCCATTCACAACTATCTGACTGTTCACTCTCTTATCAGTTAAAGTGTGTTTGTTTATTTTATTGAATCCTCATTAGCTTCCACCACAGCAGATGATAATCTCCCTGGGATCCACACATAAAAAAAAAATGTCCAAATAGAATATTAATACAATCCTGAAAGTAAGAATCCAAACAAAGTAGCTGATCATAATACAACACCATTAACAACTTATGTGACAAGCAAGTGATATGAGGGATTGGACCCAAAGTGCAGACAGAGACAGACCTGGCAACATTCAAATTTCATTTACACAAAATAAGACTAACAGGATGGTCGGGCAGGAAAGGGTCAAAACTAGAGTCGCAGTCCAAACAGGCAAACAAATCCAGATGGGAGCAGGCAAGAATCTAAAGTTCACAAATGAGTGACGTCCAGGAAAACAAAGTCCCAAACACAAGGAATAAACACAGGGAAAGACACTCGGTTCAAGGACGAACTGGCACAAATTGCAGGCAACACACACACTAAACACACCTGGAGGGGGATGACAGGTGAAAACAATCAGTAATTCCAAAGGCGGGAAAGTCATGAAGTCATCATGTGGGCATCACAAATGTTTGTATAAAATTTCACTGTAATACATGCAACAGTTTTTTTAGAGGTTTCAATCTGGATCAAAGTGCTGGACCAACCATCCATCCATTTTTTAATGTTTTGATTTAAAGGTTGATGCTTTGTATTGTACAAACCCACAGAAAAACAAATACAATACAAAAAACTCAAACACACAAAAAAGACATTGTAAGTTTTATACACACAGACATTTTTTAAAAACCTTTTCCCTTCCTTTCCCCTCTGATACTTTCACTCTCAGATCTCCCCAGTAACATCAAGTCTTGTGGTCTATGTGTGATAATGACAGTGATGATGAAGTATTGAGGACCTGTAGTCTCCAGAGTTCTGAGTGGCTCATATCCACTTCCATCTCTCTCTGATGTGATTGGTCGCTGAGTTAATTGTGGAGGTCACGGATGGATGGGGAATTGAACGTCATCCTTGGAGACCGCAAAAACTAGATCACTCAGAAGGAGACGGCATCATTAAAAGTAAACTATTGCTATAATAATAAAGACTGATTGTGACCATCTCTTTGTCCTTTGTAGGAGATGATACAGGGATCAAAATTTAAGATCAAATTAATGATTTCTAATGTAAAAAAAAACATGAGTAAGTAAAGGGTTTGTGCTTTTTTGTCATTTAAATAATATGCATTTCAACAGAAAGCATATCAAGAATAACACTGGATTAAGAGATGTTGGATGGAGGTTAAATTAATTGTCTGACTGTGTTTTAGATGAATATTTTAAGTGATTTTTACCAAACATTTTGTAAAAGGTCATGGACCATAAAAGATTTTTTTTTTTTTTTTTTTTTTTTTTACAAAATACTGTCCATGAGTGGAAACTTACGACTGCTTGGCTTTTCACCTTGTACCTTTGAATCATGTCTTGCATTCTCGTGGGACCAGAGCAACCCTGTAACCCAATGTGTTATCTCCTCCCACCCTCATTTAACATCATCTGCCACTGGCTGCTTATTTAGTGGGCTGCGTGGTCGATTGTGGCATATCGCCACCTCCAACAGAAGGTCATCGATTTCTTCTTGGGAGACACTTGTGTGTGTGTGTAGGGTGGGTGGGTGGGTGCACTAAGCCCTGTTTTTTGTGTGGGGTCTCAGAATAATAGAGTTTTCTATACATAAAAATTCCCACAGTGCTGTTTCTGTCTTTAGCTCAAACCGGATGTGGTTTCAGTGGGTATGCGCAGGATGTGGTTTTGGTGGTCTGGGGATCAACTAAATTTAAAGGATGTCTTTTCTGTTGTTTTCGGTCAATGCCTCTTTCCTCCCAGGCTCCCCAGAGAGAAGTACAATTTACATTTTGCTGTTGCATAATTTGTCTCATTATTAATTCGTATCAACAGGAATCAATTAAATTTTCTCAAGACTCTGTTATTTAATCATTCAAGCCTTCCGGCATCGTGCATCTCTCATATGTATTTTTTCAAACTTCTGTCTTGTCATACTGTGATGATTTTCTCCCATTTTTCCGGCAGAGCTTTAAAACTGCATCACCATTTCAAATGTGATCCTTAAACACAGGATGGAGAAAAAATGTCGGCGAGAGCAACGTTCTCACACACACACACACATAACACCACCTGCGGTCAGCACATCTTTTGAATCTCAACCTGATCTTCTCTCCTCACCCCATAATCTCATCTTTGTCCCACAATGCGCTTCCTACCTCCTCACCTCATCCTGTTTGCTCTAAGCCGAGAACATCTCAGCCTTGCTTTGAAATCAGGAAATGAAAGAAAGTCTCAGTATTTGGCCGAGTGAGGAACCATTCTTCCATAAACACTGTATGATAAAGGTTACCGAGTCACAGTAAGAGATAGAGCACCACTGTTTTCAAGAAAGGGCTTATTCCCATTGGTGGATGGCTTTTTCCCATTGAGTAAAGCTCCCGGTGAATGATATGGCCTGTCTGTGTTGACAGGCTGGAGATAAGGAAGTGCCCTCAGGTATTAGTTGTCATTCCTTTTCACCGAGAAAAGCAGCTGAGAGTAGCTACCTTATTTTTTTTTTCTTTCTCCTCGGTGGAGCACCTTTCCTCCTCTTTTGGATGAATAGAGAAATTCACAACAACAAAGCCTTCCACTCTCATTAAGTCAGCCGCAAAGCCAAGCACCACCAAGGAGCACAATATCTGAGGCAGATGAGTAATCCCCCTGCTCAATCTAGAAGCTGGCACAGAATTTCAAATGTCCATAATAACTGCCGGAGAAGGAAGTGAAGGACACACACAAACACGCACGCTCACACAGCCCATGCACACACGCATTCACGTACTGTACTGTGATGAAAATGAATCTGTTATTGACCATTCGCCCACTGCAGCAGAGCAGAACTAAAATGTCCTTCATCTCAGAATGTCACACTGTGAGTGTATGTGAATATTTGTGTGCACCAAGTCCTCAAAACCAATATCTTCAAAGAGGCAGACATTGACTCCAGTCAGATGTTTGACTATTTAGTGACCTAAGCTTTTAAGATGACCATTTAATAAATGTTCAAATAGCCTCTTTAAAATTGAGAAATTACCTCATGAGGCAGCACATTTGATAAAATGTATGCATGCATCTGCATTCAAATATATATACAGCAGATTAGCTGCAGCCAAGAGAGATAAATAGGCCTCATGGCTTCAACTCAAAGTGCAGCAATACATTTCAATAGCGTATTTCCTTCTTTTGCATATTCAGCAGTAGAACAAGAAGATAGCTGTAGCCGGTCAGAGGGCAAGGCTATTGGTAAAGCCATTTAGCTCCTGCCCACTTTGGAAATATGGAGCTGAAATGCAGCGATGAGTCAGCTCTTTTCGCTGGGAAGATGAATCATTCATCATGGCCGCCAGCAGGATCCAGGACCGGGATGGAGGGATGGAGGGGCGGAGGAGTTGAAGGGAGGTCGATCAGGACCTGATGGCAAGTTCCTCTGCTGACTCCACACGCAGCGTGCAAGGCTGGATCCTGATGCATCTCCCCTGATCTTATGAGAATAGAGAGATGTGGAAGACAGCAGCAAAAACTTTCATCAAAGCTTTACTCACAGGTTGAATGAAAGGTTGAAAACGTATTGGACCACCTGTTTTTCATGGTTTGTGCCAGGAACTTTGGCTCAATTAAGGACAATCTTACTGCAGCAGCACACAATGATGTTTTAGACAACATAGTGCTTGCAACCTTGTGGAAACAATTTGGCGATTTGGTGGCCTGTTTCCTGTTTCAACATGACAACAACATTGCAAGGCCCATAAAAAAGTTTGGCATTGATGAACTGACCCTTTTGTCAGACAAGAATGCAAACCCCTCATTTAAAAAAAACAAACAAAACATTTTCTTAAAATCAATTCTTAATATCTGCTCCTTGCAACAATTTAGTGAAAGTTGAAGGACAATTTCTTTTGCCAACTAATGTACAGTGAAGATATGGTTAAGAAACTTTGCTAGGATGCAAACTCTGGCCTTCTTCATGAAAATCAGATGCACTACCTCCCTGTTCCCACCCGGACCTCCATGCCCTTAGGTGGCCTACATGCTGCATTAGAACCGCTTGCCGGATGGGGGAATACCTTTGGAAACCCCCTGCACTCATAACTTTTCTGACATCAGATTAGGTTGGACTGCATCCATCAAGTTCTGTAACTTTTCGAAAACCGACAATCTAACATTTAAACTCAAACATTCACTGCAGTGATGGGTCAGTTGTGTGAAGGTCACAAGGTCAGCTAGGTTTGAACTCCTCTCTATTTCTATATAGTACAGATTTTCATGTGCATAACCTAGTGCATGAATGTCCTCAAGGAGAGACTGTCTGAAATGTGGGATGTTATCCCCATATTTAAGGGATTATCACTTTTCGCCCTTCTCCATAATTTTCTCCATTTTACAACAACAAAGTCGGACAACACATTATATGAACTACTTTTTCTCTCACATAACCTAACCCAACCCTTACTCTCCACCTCGGTACATAAAGGGCACACTACTTCCAGCGCTGGCACCAGATGTAAATCATTGCATACAGAATCATCCAATATGAGCATAATTTCAAGGGATATTAGTCTGGGAAGAACTTGGCTGTCCTGCACAGAGTCCCGACCTCAACCCTATCGCACACGTTTGGAACAAACTGAAACACCAACTGCGAGCCAGGCCTTGTCGACCAACATCAGTGTCTGACCACCGACCACAAATGCTCTTGTGGCTGAATGGGAGCAAATCCCTGCAGCCAGGTTCCAAAACCTTTCTTCACAGAAGATTTTTAATGGCCATGCTTGTGAAATGCAATCAAATATAGGTGCAATATTGTCCGCATACTTTTGGCTATGTAGTGTATTTGTGGGTCTTCGCAGTATAGCACAAGACATGATTACTCTGTATTTGTACATGTAGCACATTCCTGACGTTTTTCTCTACGGTCAAGAGTCACATCGCCCTCTGAAGAACCTGCTTGCTGTTATGTGCCTCGTATCGGCTCTTTCTTTTCTCCTGAGAGAGAGAGAGTGTGACAGCGAGAGAGAGAGCTTAGTTACATCCTGGTAGGACAACCTCACCCAGAGGGCTGTGGAGAAGACGAAAGGGGAGGGGAGTAGACAGAAAGGAGGAGAGGAAAGCAGAAGAAAGGAGAGATGGGAACACAGCATATTAGGGAATATGAGGAGAGCAAAAGAGAGCAGAGTCGAGCTTAGGAGAGGCATCAAGTGACCTCCTCCCTCCCCATTGTTAAAGAACATAAGAGCGAGGCTGGCTAGAGGCCACCAAAGGGGTAGAATACATTAGAAACCAGCCAGAGAGAGAAAGGAAAAAAGAGTGAGTCAGAGGTAGAGAGAGCTCAGGCTTTTCATGTTGTAGTAACAGCAAACATCAATACTTGCTGGTCTAATAATGCTTTTTACACAAGCATTCAGGATGAGCTGTAGAACTGTTGCACAGGTCAAGCTGATTGTAAACTGGGGCAAGTGTGTGTGTGCTTGTGGAAATGTTAAGACATGTGGTGTCTTCAAAGGGTTGGCGAGGGGGAGGAAATGGATAGAGATGAGGAGTGAGGACTGGATTTGGAGGGATGATCAGAACAGGAAGAGGAAGTACAACATGACACAAAGGAAATGTCTGGAGAGGACGGGGAAACAGGTGGCGGCACAATGTGATCCAGACAGATCAACATGTGGAGATCTGACTCAGAGGAATGCTGCTTTTGGGAAGTACTGCCAGCAACCTGGAGATGATAACGATCGAAATTGTTGGATCTTCAGTAAGTCAGGTCATCAGCCCTTGATTATCAGTGACTGAACCTGGAATGAGCTGAATAACTTAAATTCCTACAGGGAAGCCAGATCTCTGGTTTCTAAAACTCAGGGGTCTGAGGAAATTCAACCTATAACGTAAGCTAAGCTTCAAACCTCCTTCAATCTTCTTTTCAATGACTAAACAAACGGCTTCCACAGAATTACTTATAACTATTATTCAGATGGTCTGGAAGAGATTTTGTCCAAACATTTATAAGCTTGTCACAGGTCTGCATGCAACTCCATCTTTTTATCAACTACAATCTTTCTCTGACATTAACCAAAACGTTTGGCGTACTAGTAAATGTGCAAATAATCTGATAAACATTGGCATTGGATATAAACAAGTTTGCATCCTGTCACCGACCTTCATCACCTTAACCTTAACCTCGTGTCTCAGTTGTACAACCCTAATCACACCTTTAACAAAATTGGTATTTGATGTAGTCCATGATTAACTGTCTTCTCTGGGGTTGCAACACCATAACCAAAATCTCTGGCCAAATCAAAAAGATAAAAACAAAAGTAAAACATTCATACAGCATCTGGGAGTGTCCTGCATTTCCCTCACCAATCCTGCTCCATTTTTTACAAATCAGTGATCAAAAACATCCTCAAATTCTGCACCACAATCTGGTTCTAATCTGCTTCCTCCTCCTACAACAAGGACAAGCTCCAACATGGTGTCTGCGCTGACGAGTGGGTGAATGGCTGTCAGCTGCCCTCCACGAAGGAGCTGCGTGATGCCAGGGTGACACAAAAAAAGGGCAGGAAGGATTGCCACCGAGCCTGCACACCCAGGCAACCATCTGCTCCGAAACACTTCCTGTGGGAGACAGCACCTCCTCTTCACAGTCCCCTATGGAACTGTCTGTACACCTACCGCAGTCACTGTTAACATGCTACTTACTGTAAACGGAAGCTTGTTTCTGCAGCCTCACAGTATGTGTGAAAAGCCTCTGCTGTTTGTTCAGCTTCTGCAGTGCTTGGTTATCATGCATTTTGTCCTTGTCAGTTTGACTCTGTTATTAAACTCCAGATTTAAGGATTTTCCTCGACACCTGCAACATGGCTGACCTCTGTCACGCTCCTAACCACAATCAAAAAGAAATACTATTAAAGATCGCATCCAGATATGTTTAAAGACATATAAATATACTCTGCTTGGAATAATTAATTGTGTCTGTGTTGAGTTTCACTTGATAAACTTCAAGTATGCAATAAAAAATTCTTCTTCTTTCCTCTTTTAAAAATATAGAATCTGCGAACATGCAAATATTTTTACTTCAAAAGTCTGTCTCCTACTTCACATTAAAGTCCATTTTCAGTGTATGAGCACTGAGGTTTCAATTTTCCAAAGTACGCTTGTGTAAGTTGCATATTTGACCACGATTGGCCTCAAAAGTCTTTGTGATGTCACAGACAATGAAGGTCAAACAACCAAGTGAAGTAACAATAAGGAAAACATATTTTTGTGTGCATTCGTTTTCATATTCTTTGACTCAGCTGTTTGAGTATATTTTCCGAACGTATGTACATAAACAGAAGTAACTGACCCCTGGAAATGATAAAAAAAATGATTAACCAATAATAAATTTTGATAAAAAATGATTTATTTTCCCTTGAATCAGTGCCTGTTCTTGCCAGAAAACTTCCAAGAAAATGACGGACACATAAAAAAACAAGAAAAAGAAAACTTTTAAACTATTTAATTCCCCACCATCAAAGTCTAAATGCAGTTTCAAAGCATCTCCATGGGCCAGGAATAAACTTCTGGTGGAGGAATATTGAACCTTTATTTATTTTATTCGCCTAAAAGTAGCCAGATAGATTCCACTATAAATACACTAAGAAGATGACCTCAGTGTTCTCACAGTCCTGATTGTTTTCTGTACGTTTTGCATCATTTCGTCGGGTCTTTATGCAGCATCCTGGTGAACAGATTTTACCAGCGTGCGCCTCAGAAATAGAGACATAAGCAGATACATGTGCAGACAAACAAACCGAAATCATCCTCCGACACATTTTAAAACCGACTTTCACAAAGTCTCAAATTACTATCATCCTCCGGCAATCTTCTTTGAAACGCTGTTCAATTTCCCCAAACATAATTTGTCATATCTGTGACATACATACTATTTTCCCCATCACAGCATGGAGCTCCCAGTGTGTTTTTTCATCACACCAGAGGGAGCCCCTGTCACTGCTCTGCCATGTTTTGTCCCTCTGCAGTTTCTAATGCCTCATCCCTTATGATGAATTAATGCTGGATGATGATGACGGATATCACTGTGCCAAGGTAACTGCTATTACGGCGTAGTGATTGAAGACCGGTCAACCGAGGCTGTTGCTTATACTGTCTCCCTGGTGTAAAGTGCTGGTGTGGAGCCTGTGTGATAACAAGGGTCATTAGGTATTGGAAGGTCAGCGATGTTAAGCTTATGCACTTAAACTTGATGAAGACTGATAACCAGCGAAAACGTCCAGGTGACTCGTCTGAGCTGGCTCGCGAAATAGCTTTAGTATAGCTATTGCTAATAAAATAAAAGACTCAAGGATAACGCAGCAGTATATAAACACTGAATACTAAAAGTTATACACGATTTAAAACACACTATAATGTAGTTGGAAGCGGATATAAGGACAGTTTTAAGAGTTTAAGCTGTCATCACATTCAGGGAGTTTTCATTTCGCGCACATGAAAAGATGCTCGCAGTGTATTATAAAACATTTGTGGACAAAATCTTAAAAACTTTTAAAATGTTCAGCTTGAAGGTTCATTTTTAATGTCGTAAACAAAATGACACTAGATTACATACAAGCATCGTTCCCGTGAATCCTTGAATCCTATTTTATATGCTCAGTTGTCACGAGAGTGCTATTTATATTTAAAAGAAGAATTAATTCATAAAAAAATATTTAATTACAATAAATACTGCGCTGCTATAATAAATACATTTAATTATATAATACTACTTGCAAATGTATTGTTATTGTTGCTTCCTAGAAGGAGATGCTAACAAATACATGAAAGAATCTTTCAAATGTACTATATCTGTTTACATCTACAATATTTTGTTGTTCAAAAAAGTTCAATACTGTATCAACATATAGAGTTAGCAGACAATTACAGTTTCTCGAAATAAACCCTGTTGACCTTGTACCAGGAAACTATGGTCTGATGTTTCATACCTAGAATTTAATTTGAAAGGAAGTGCTGCTAACAGGGGGGTGGCCAGTGTGTGAAAATGAGATCAATCAAACTTGAGTCTGTGTAAATATGTGTGTGAGTGTTTTGGAAACAGAAAGTATGTGGTGAGTGTGTCACCCACTCAGGCCTCAGAGCAAACCTGAAGGAGCAGAGTTCATGAAGCTTCTACAATGGTGACGAAGAAAAAAGCAAGATTGAGATTTAATTCATCCCTTTGAATCTGAGTCAAGAGTTGACTCCTGGAACCTGAGGTTTCCCACTTGCTTCATCTCGAGGCTTCTGGTGTTGTCGTTACATGTTCCAGACAGGCGTGCCATGTTGTATTTCAGAACAGGTTAGACAACTCAGAGGTGGCATCTTTTGGCATTTGAGTGGGGCTTTATTTCTTCTATGATCGGTGTTGGATCGACATGCATGGACAGACTGGTCCGGGTCTTGGCACATGTGGGCTGGAGGTGTGGGGTTAGCTTCTACCAAAATAAGAGAAATGAGCCTCCAGGTAAGAAAGTCTGTTGTGTCTTCTGAGCTGGCTAATGCAAGCAGACATTCAGCAATCATCTGGGTGATTTACACTGATTCAGTCATGTTGTGCTCCCGATGCAAACTTTGGGAAAAGTCAAAATATTATTATTTTTTTTACCTCTTATCCAGTAACAGTTGCATCTTCAAAGGATTTTTTTAAAACCCCGATGACTTCTGTTTGCCCGAAAAGATAATGGTTTGCCTGGGGTGAAAGCAACATTTAAATCCAATACTTTTACAGCCATTGCTCCGGCAGATTTAACAGACTGTATCAGTGAAGAAGAGCAGAGTGGAGCAGCGCAGTCTGTGGAAATATTGGATTTTAAATGTTGGTTTCTCCCTGAGCAAATGTTTTATCATTCCAGACAGAAAGGAGACATCAGTGAAATCATGAAGAAACTCTTGAAGACTCAACCCGCTGCTGAATAACAGATTGAAAAAAAAAAGAAAAAAGTTTGGACTTTTCCCAGGAGGGGTGTTGAGGTCACTAATGGAGTTTTTCTAAACATGTTAAATACAGAAGATATCATATCGTTTGGGTGTGGAGGCCTTAGAGACAGCGTTGATGGAGCTGAACTGTACTTTGTCATTATCTATTTTTAATTGGTTGTCAGTTTTCAAAGGGCTTCCTGTTACGAGTCCAATGATAATAAATGGGTGTCAATGCAAGAAGGGAACAGGTGGAGCCGACCTGAGTGAGGTTGGACCAAGCTAGAAATCAGGTGGAGCAGACACTGGGAAGCTAGTCAAGCTCACCTTCAGGTAAGGCATAGTTAGTGTTGTTTGAATCCTCTACAACTAAAAATAAATCATTTTACTATTTAGCTGTGATGCAACAGTTGAGTAATTAAGAAAGTAATGTAATTACTTTTTCTGAGTAGTAATAAGCAATTGATTACATTTTCCAAGTAACTTTCCCAACACTGTCCAGAAAATTTTTTTCACAATTAAAGAGTGTGGCATCCAAGTGTAAAAGGTAGAAATGGGATAAACAGGATTAAAAAGTAGGCGGTAAAAAGGGAAGTAAAGTAAGGAAGTAAAAACCTTCGAGGTATAACGCTCAGGGTCGTGCACTGCAACCCGTAAACAGCTGTTGCATGATATATTTTTTCTTTCTTTGCTCTTCAATCATTAAGCTCAATATTCAGCTCCCAATTCTCAACGCCTCCATCTCTCCATCTACTTACAGCATTTCTCCTGTCTGTCATATCCTCTCTTTTTTGCCTTTGCACCACGTCGCTCAATTATATTTATTCATGCATGCCTTGGTGTACAGTATGAATATTCTTATTAGATGCTGTTGTTGAGACCCAATTCTTTATGGGGCGTTGGATTTATATTCATGACCATGGATGCGCAGTCTAAGGAGTGTAATGATGGAGGAGTCATGTCCTACCACACGAGGCTATGGAAGGAATAATATTTGTTATGTTTGCATCAGCTGGAATGAGACAGTGTTGCAGGCACAGGATGACACCTTGACTCAGACGAGGAAAAAAAAAAAAAAATATATTGGATCTGTGTGTGACTCACGGTGGTTTTTGATCATCTAGTCTCACATGTGACGCAGATCTAACATAAGAGAGTTGTTTGTTGTTCGGAGATGAATATTGGATGCAGAGGGTGCAGCGGTTGAGGGAGAACAAAACCTGTTGCAGAAATTTAAAGGGTCTTAAAGTAATGAATGCATATATGTTTTTTTTTATAATGTCATGCATGAATTCAATTAGGGTCCACTTGTTAGCTGAGAGGTGGGATTATGATGCAGCTGGATAGAAGAGCGAGAGGAGACAAAGAGGGAGGAGACAGTGAGACAAGAAGAAATAAGACTTGTGACATTATGATTGTCTTGTTTATGACAGTCAGGTAATAAATCAGAGAATACTAGTCATTTTCTGACATTACATCCTTTTCCATAATTTCTAATACACCAACACTGGTTGTATGAAAAAAAAAAACATCAAAAGCCTGATCTCATGTTTTGCCATTCAACGTACAAAACACCAGTCATTACAACGCAACATTAAGTCCTCACACTGAAGGCTTTATTGTGCAATCACCGATTTGAATGTGTAAAAAAAAAGCAAAAAAAAAAAAAAATAGAAAGGGTCATATGTTTTAAAGCAATGAATAGATACCACCAGCAGAGAGAGTACAAATGAGACAATAACACAGCAGTTGTTCTAATTTTGCAGAAATGAGGGACAAATAGCTGATGGTGGTAGACTCGGGGTAAAAAGAAAAAGCCATTGTCAACATACATCTGGTCTCCGCTGTGATATTCACTCACAAGTAATGCAGGGTCGAATTGTGGTCGGTGAAGGCATTTTCAAAGAAATGAGTGAAACACAACTTTTGAAAAACATCTCAGACACAAACTGAAACAGCAAGTAATATTTCCTGTAATGAAGCTTTGTGACTAGTCTACTTAACAAAAGTCTATTCTATGATGTGACAACACTATGTTTAGAGTTTGGTTAGGTTTAGGGAAAGATCATGCATTGGGTTAAAATCACTTCTTCTTTAAGGTTAGGGGAGCTTTACCATCTTGGTTACAATAATAACCACAAGGTTAGGGTTAGGGAACAATTGTTGTCATGCTGTAGGATCCAGTATTATTTGGTTCAAATTTTGAATAATGCTGGATCCTACACTTCCCATAATGCAGTTCAGTCAAGCACCTATATTTAATTTGATAAGAAGTGTACAGTATCCCAGAGTTTTTTCAGATTGACAAAGCGTCAGTGTCACAGACGACAATATACGATGTTTTCACACACTGAATCGTCAAATAAAATTCACCTTAACATTTAAAATTGGTGTAATGCCCCTTTAAGAAATGCAAACCTTCTCCAGATTTATCACTTGTTTGCTCCATGATGGCCGACTTATCCTGATCTGTCCTGCAGTACTTTACAACAATGTTTTGACAGCGCTAATGTTTTTCTGATGCATGTTTTTCCAAGCAGCAGAAAATGCACTGCATCATTGAAGATGTCCTTGGTTGCAGCGGAGGCGGCGTCACTCTCTGTCAGCCATCATGGGACGACCAAGCCGGATCGGGGCCTGCGTACAGTAATGCTAAACATCTGCTTGCATTCCTCTGTCGGTGCTTTATTCCAGAAGCAGATGGAGGTGACGCTGGCCAGAGCTGCCCTGCTACAACATCTGGAACAATGTCAGTTTCCAGCTTCACTGAAATCCTGAGATTCCCCAGTGAGCTTCCTCAAACCTAATCCTGATTCTTTGACACCACAAGGGAGTTGTTGGTTTTCTTCTCCATGGGAGTGGAAGATGTTGGACTATAGTAAGTACAGTTTCTCCAGGACTTGGAGGAAGCTTGTGGACACAAAGCTTTGGACTTACTCCAGATGTTTTTCTGCTGCAGGGCCAACATTGTCTCTGATGTAGACACAAACCTCTGGTGTGACCCAGCCCAGAGGTGGAATGCTGGAAACGAGTAAATGACCTTTTTTCTCAAATTACCAATTCTCGTCTGTATGTCTTATGTATAGTTTGGGGGAAATGTATCATTTCAGGAAACATGTAAAAATAACCTCCCTATATTTCCAAGCTGAGAAATAATCAGACAGAAAGAATGAATAACAGATGGGGGGACAGATGAAGAGATGAACAGACGTGCAACAAGTCAAGGTAGTAGACAGACAGATGGATAAACAGAGGAAAGACAGACAGATTTCTGCATTTATCATGAAGAAGAAAATATGAGAGGACGCTACGAAGGAGTAAAAACACAATGTTCCTCTTTGGTTGGGAAAAATTGAGGGAAAAACAGCTCTTCACTTCCTGAAGAATAGATTGTCATTATGACTACCAGCTGCCGCACAGCGACACCATAGTGACAGGTCCGAGATTGGAAATATGATTGGCTAATCCTGCAGGATGAGATGAAATACTGCGCCTTTCTGAAGACCAAGGTAAACTTTGTTGAGGACGGGGAGTTAATTGAAGTGTCACTCCATTCCTGATTTGAATGACGTCTTGGACAAATGAGAATCACTGTTCCTTTCTCCCTCACTCCCCTGCTCTGCATAAATCTCTGTTTGGAGGTCACTGACTCTGAAAACAGCATCCGGTCAGTTAGTTCACACCAATATCTTAGTCACTCTCAGGCATAAAATGGTTGCTCGGCTTTATCTGCTGCCAGTGGGCTTGACTGACATGCATATTAGCTCCTTTCTCCCAAGGCTCTGAAAACACATCATATTTTCCACAACTTTCATTTTCTCCATTCAGATTGCGGCCACATTGAGGTATCTTTGTTGCATACTAATTGTGCGTTGCTCACCTCTGAGAACGAGCCAGACATCTATGCAAGGCACCGACTATTTTTCACCGTCTCTGTCGCAATAAAATGTGTCATCCAAGACAGGCTGCCGAATAACTAAGATTCGGTGTCGTCCGTGGAGAAACGGTGTAGATCAAAACACGGACAAATTGTGATTGTTTGGGGACAAAAAGTCTACATGGCAATATAAACCCAGGTTTTGTTCATCTGCAAACCCACTTTTTGTTCCTCCCAGCGTCTGCCGATATCCCGCTTCCCAACTGCTGCTTCTCCCCTTTCCCAATCACCTTTGCTTTTGTTTCTCAATTAAATAACAAAAATAAGCCTTTTGTTTTCTCCCCTGAAGGATGTCTGACGATTCCTCTGATGCATCTCTCAACCTTCACGCTCCCATTGTTGTGCTGTAAGATATGTTATTTCCTGCCCGAGAGAAAAGATGATCACAAATAATGAAAAGCTGGAGAGTCATGTAAAAACATTACAGATCCGGGGAGAGAGGCTCGCCCAGGTGTCTCTCTAGCACAGACATGCACAGTTTTACCACTTAAATAAAAGGTTTGGTGGAGGGACAGAATCTTAGAAAAACTGAGGCCGCATTTGAATGCAGAAAACAGATTTTGTTTCAATAAGACTTCTGCAGGGTGGGACTTTAGTGGTGGAGATAGTGCTTATTCGCCACATCTCATGTCTCTATTACATCTCAGGCCTTTTCATTATGCGTATGCAGGAAATTCTCAAGGAGAATGAGCCACTCACAGAAAAGGAAATGTAAAAAAAAAAAAAAAAAAAAAATGAAGGGCTTTGGTAACCCTGTGTTGTTGCCCATTTCATAGATGGCATGTGTGTGATGAAATATGGTCTGAGCAGGCCTTGTATTTGGGATGAAATGAGTAAGATGTTTTGTGTGTGTGTGTGTGTGTTTGTGTGTGTGGTTTAGGATAGTATGAGTAACATGCTGATGTGTGTCGAAGCCAGAGGATGCATGAGTCGCACTGGAGGACAGAGGAAATGGCAGCTGCTGTGACACGATCACAGAATTTAATACAAAGAAACGTCAGAAAATAAAACTGAGGCCGGTAAACACGCTTTCTCCTTTTTTTTAATCAGTTTTTTTTTTCCTCAGATCAAGATGCTTCTGTATTTTTTTTCTTTTAATTTAACTGATTCACGCACCTTACCCAGCCTATATGAACTGACAAGACACTAAACAGCAACATCCAAGATGGGCATGTACCAGTTCATAATGTATCCTTCAACAAATTCACAAATACTTTTCCATCCAATTTATCAGAGAAAGCAAATTCCAGAGAAATGCCGTAATCAAGGACGCATACTATGCTGCCGTAGCTGCTTTGCTCTTTCTATAAATCTTGCCAAAAAACCCTAATAAAAGCCACTTCTACATACAGTGTTACCTTTCAATAACTAAAACAAACCAGATGTCTATAACTATTTTTTAACCCGGTCATTTACATGGGATGGATCCATGAAAGACAATAAATTAATGCCTGCTCTGCGCCACTTTAGCCCAGTATTTCTTATTGTTTTAACTGTATCTGGTTGTAATTTATCTCCAAAGTGCTAAAATCCATTATAAGGTTTGTTGTGTCGGTTTGTCAGCACACATGAAATTCAAAGTCCCTCATATTATGCAGAACTGGTGACCTTATATCAACAGGTTTGAAACACTTTGATTGATTTATTATTTCAATGAAGATTTAATAAAGTGTGAATTTTCACAGTAAAAAGTGTTTCCTAACTTTCTGTCTCCATGACTTGGGCCAGAGGAATCTGAATGTTTCCCCTACCAGACTCAGAAGGCGATAGGAAGCTGTGAGTATTAGAGTGTCAATCAAGCAACTACAGTGGAGAAAAATGACTGCAAAAAATTAACACAAAAAGATGTAAAACAACTACACACTGATGCAAAACGTCCACAAAAGTTGCACATCAACCACAAAGAGATGTTTTGTGTGTCTTTAAGGCTGGGAGCCTTTCACATGTCTGTGTACAGGGGCTTCTTGTCTCAAAATCTATCCATGGCTGAAGGATATCTGAAGTTACAAATAGAAGCTATTTATTGACAATGCAACTACTGTAACTCAGTGTATAGTTAATTATTGCTAGGGAACAGAGTCTTGACACATTTTCACTCAGTTACTGTGCCCCGGTCTCCCCCAATCCAGAAGTTTCTAAACTCGCCTGCCTGTCTCTCAAGTGTTTCAGATGCCTGTTAGGGAACCATTAAACCAGTCACACATCTAAATTGTAAAGGCAACAGATGGAGGCAAAGTTAGCAGAAATGGATGAAGGTGGGTGGATCTAAAATGCAATATGAAATGTATTTACATGTCTAATTTTAACTGTCTCTTCCTATATAGGAGGAGAAGCAACCTTGTCCTCACTCTACAGTACATTTGTGTTACAGGTAAAGTTACAGGTAAAGATGCCCAGATTATTTATGAACAGATGTGTTTATGTGCAAAGACACAGTCAGACACAGATGTCTGGCAGGTGCAAGTGGGGCCAAGTTGTCAGAGCAGCAGCAGACTCTGTAAATATGAATATTAATGTACAGTAGTGAGGCTACATTGTTATGCTAAAACCACTCTGTCCTTCTGGCTCAGGCAGATTTACAACCAAAATGTACTCATGTACAGTTCACTGTCAGTTTAGTCCATCAATTTTTATTTTGTAATTACAGAGGAAGAGGAAAAAATGAATGAGCAGACATGAAAAAACCTAATATTAGATAATACAACAGAGCATTTTAAAGAGGCTGTATCATTTCTTTATGTTCTGGCTTGTTGCACAGTCTCCAGCCCCTCCTGGCATCATCTGACACATGGTGTGTGTGTTGTGAGAGAGAGAAAGCGAGGGTGAGGGGTCTGACAAAGGAATGTCTGAGTGAAATGAATGGCTAAATCTGCCCATCAATAAGCAGCTTGGGCCTGTGCCACGAGGGCCGCATGCCTCCCTGCAGATGCAGCTCCACTTAAAAAAAAAAAGATACATCTGGATCTCAAATTGTGTGAGTGTGAGCGTGTGTGTGTGTCTGTGTGTGTGGGTATGTGCGCGTGTGCGTGCATGTGCATGCCACATGCAACTTGGTGCTCCTTCCAACAAGGATTAAACTCTCAGACATAGACTCATCTAATCACTGGTGGCCCAAATGGAGAGAGAAAATCCAATCCCCTCCCAACAAAGTGTGATCACAAATACACACAGAAGCAAATGTGCACCACAGAGCATGACTGGATGAAGAGCTTCCCCTCTTTCAGGCCAGCAACTTGTGCTATTTAAAGGATTGGTTCATCCAAATTGTTAAAAAAAAAAAAACAGATATATTTTCTCACTACCTCGAGAACATGGTGGAAGAAGTGTTCGTATCATTTATTGAGTAAAAGCACCAGTGGAACATTGTGAACACACTCCATTACAAGTAAAAATCCTGCATTGAAAATCCTATTCAAGTCAAAATATTGCAGTAATATCAGCTGTACTTGAAGTAAAGGCCCTGTTACTGTAACATTATTAGATTGTTAATACTAATTAATTAATTAATTAATAGCTTTTTAATGTAACTGTGGACCTAATTTTAACTACTTACTACCACTGGTAATTTAATCTTCAACATGTATTATATTTCAAAAGTCTTCTTCTTCTAATCTTATTTCTTGATATACAATCTTAATGGCAGTGAAAGTGTGAAAATATGTTTGGCCAAATAAACTGTTCATATAAAAAAAAAAGAATCAAGAAGAATCAAAGATGTCAGAAGTCATGTTACCTTACAGAGAAATGGAGACAAGAGGAATTCATCCGTATATAGTGTATGTACAGTATACACAAAAGACGACTGTTGTGAGATGCTGTGGCAATACTGCTCATCTATCATTCATGCCAATAGAGCACTGTGAATTGAAGTGAAATTAAGAGAAATTGTGAGGGGGGAAAGGGAGAGCGAGATGGAGCAGATCTGACTTGGCTTTGATTGAATTCTGCACAGACAGTGGCCAGATACACCTGGGTTCCTCTGTTCATCTGAATCCGGATATTACCCCTGAATATAAAACATCAGAAGCCTGAAAAGCTGCCTCCAGTGTTTCTGAGATAAGGTGGAGCTCCTTCAGATGCAGTTCAGATTTTTTTTTTTTTTTTTTTCACGAAGGTGGTGCCTTCTGTGAGCTGTAGTGCCCTCCCACATGATCGCATGCAGACAAGAGAACAACAGAATGTGAAGAGCAACAAGCAAAAGTCAGATACCCGGGGGTCTCAGTCAGTTCAAAACATTTTGGTTGTGAAAACTCTCATGCAAAATGTGTTTCTGAAGCATGATTTTTAATACATGTAAAGTGGTCTTAACACACACTTAGTAAGTATACGTGTCCATCAACAGCAGGAAAATGAGTGTTAACAAATGCAGACGCATATACTTCCCACTGAGGCGCGCCCACCTACACAGCTTTGCTTATTTAAAACAGATATGATTACCTCGCAGCTCTAAAACCTTGCAATTCTCCGGAGCTGCTCAGAGCTGTCATTGTTGATGTACACCAATTAGTTCACAAACCGACTGGATCCTTAAGATGTTGTTTTCACTCCTGCTGCACCGTTGTTGACATCCAAATTTCATTCCACTCAACAAAAAGCTAATTACTGTATGCTTCAAATGTCTCTTTCAACATTTCCTATACGCCGTCTATGGAAGAAGACGCAGCGGCGGCAGAGAATTGACTTTCAGGTATTTAAAGCGCTTGTACGTTTTACTGCACACATTTGATAAAACAGATCATTAAGGAGAACCAAAACATAAGCCATTTCCACACAGCCCTTTAAAATCAATAGCATAGCAGCACTGCAACACATATAATCACACTTTGTCTTCATAACGGTTTGTAGAATTGCAAACGCTCAGTTCACTGTGTCAATGCACCATGTTCCCTTCTAAGAATAACTTTAATAAAATCAGAATATTTATCTGCTAGTGTACACTGAGAACTTATTTTTCATGCATCCAAGATCAAGTGTGCAGTAAATTATTTTTTAGCAACTGATTCATGCGCGTATTTTATTTTAATTCAGTTATTTGCCATAAAGTGGGAAGGAAATTTGTGGCCTTGCTAAATATATTTTATATAAGACTCTCATGCTGGATCTTCTTTTTTCTAATGTTCATTCATATAAACAAACAAAGACAAGACAGAACAATGGAAAAGATTTTGATGCAACTTTCCTGAACTAAATTAGAGTTATTTTCTGTGGAACTAAATGGAAATGAATGACCCTGAAAGTTGTGGGAAAAAAAATCTGTCACAGGGACAAAAATTCTACAAAGGTTGTTATTTGGCTGCTTCATTTATTGCTAGAAAATCAATTTTAGATTTGTGTGTTATTCCTGTATACATATACCATTTAATGCATATAAAGCATTATCTTATGAGGCTGAAACAATGATAAACACTGATTCCTCCCACCACAGTTTTGCCCTTGCTATGACCTCCTCTCACAGAAAGTGTCGCTTCCTATATAATACCACCTCCCACAATTATATCTCATTATACCGTACACCTCCTGACTGATTGTTCTTTCTGCAACACTACAGTACGTGCAAATTACATCTATCTTTGCTGTGACATTCAGCTCGGCCAGTCGTCAGATCAATAACTTCATAATGACGCCCTGTGAGGATTTTGATAGAACTGGGGGGAGGATTAGACTTTTGCGGACCTCTGCTTCAGCTCCGTCTCACTGATTCAGAGGGCCACAGATAAACACCGCAGCCGTAATCCCGATTCAGGTGCTGCAACATTACAGCCATTCCCACAGTTTTCTCAGATAAAAATCTCAACTTATATACCTGCTGCAACCCTCCTGTCATTTCCACACAGTTACATCAGCAGCTCCGTGTGTAAAACCTGAAAGAGAGACTCCTGTCATTCGGTCATGCAAGATTAATGAATGTAAACTTTTTTTAATGGATTGAGCTGGTTTGCCTCTGCGTCTGTACTGTATATAGGCCGATGTGTGTTTGTGTGTGTGTGTGTGTGTATAGATGCTGTGAGGGAGGATGTGGATTATAGCTCTGCTACCTCTGGCTAATGAGCACAAACCTTAATCCACACCTACCAGCTACTAATTCCTAACCTGACTCACCTCACACTCACTTGCAAACTAGAGTATGAGTGTGTCGATGGCAGCAAAACACAGGTTCACGAACGGTGTTATCACCTTATATATTATTATATACCTTATATATTTGATTGTAATTGTGGGCAGGCACTTAAAATAGCTTGTCATATTGCTTCAGTTCGAGTTAAAGTTAACCAGACAAGGGGCCAACATTGTTAGTCTTTGCTCATGATATCTGCTGTCCTTAATATAGCCAAACTGATACTTTTTTTTTTTTTTTTTTGGGCCAATAACAATAAATTGACAACTTTTCTTTTTTTTTAGTCTTACAGATGAAAAATCAACTTGTCTAATCCATGAAACAAACATAAATTTCCCTCGTGTTTTCTAGGTTGTTTTTCACCATTTGAGGTTTCACGCTCAATTAATTATTTCATCTTGTCACGCCCTCTTTGTCTGCAATGGTTTATTGGCACCTGTTTATCTCGATGAACAAACTCCTAATAATTGCATAACAATAGTGGGTGGAAACACATTTGAATTTGAATTTATTCAAATTTGTGTTACATTTGGATGAAAACCTACACTGTTTTTAATTTACTTCAACCCTAGATTGGTACTTTTGGCAAGCGGATATACCTGCATTAAGCTAATATTGGTTGATAGGAGCCTGGACAATTTATCGGTCGATATCTACTCCCTTTTTTGAGATTCAAATCTCAGTGTAACTTAGCAGGGATTTCAAACCGTGCTCCCATCAATTCGTCTGGTGAATGTCTGCTCTCTGGCCAAGAAGATGGATGAACTGCTGCTCCTCAACAGAGCAAACACAGATTTTTGCAGATCTGCCACCCTGTGCTTTGCCTAAACTTGGCTGGGTGTGCACATCCCGGAGACAACACCACATCTGCCGGGCTTCCAACTCCTTTGAGAAGATCAGGGAAAATGAAGGGAGGTGGAATCTGCTTCTGTGTTCACTGTGGGAGCTTCAATTGTTTATTCTAGATAACATGGAGCATAAACACTCAGATTCCCTGCCCATTGTTCTTGGAGACTTTAACAGAGCAAACATCAGCCATGAACTACCAAAATACATTAAGTGTCCCACCAGAGATAAAAACACTCAGGACCATTGCTAAACCATATTAAAGGACGCCCCCTGTGGAGCTTTGGGGCTAGTTCATCCTCTCCAGACTTACAGGCAGAAATTAAAATCTACTAAGCCTGTGGTCAAGACTATGAAGAGATGGACCACCAAGGCAAAGCTGGAGTGTTTTTGAGGCAGCTGCTACTGATCTTGATGAGCTGATAAGTGACAATGTGACTTCGTTAGGTCAAGGAGGAGGGCTGCAGAAGTGTGACAGAAGCTTATACAACCAGACCAGAAACACATTGACAAAGGCTACACTGAAAAGTTGAAATACAGGTTTTCAACTAATGATCCTGCGTCAGTGTGGAGAAGCCTGGAGGACATCACCAGGAAACCATCCCCCCACACTGTGAAAACCCATCAACTTGCCGACAACCTGAATGTGTTTTACTGCAGGTTTGCTAAACTCACATTCACACCCCTCACCCGCTCCGACATCAAACAACCATCTGCACCCCCCTGCCACCCCCTCACTCCTCCCCACTGAACCCCCACCTGCACTCAGGATCTGTGAGCAGGATGTGTGTCGGTTCTCCCAGAGACAGAAGATCATGAAGCACCAGGCCCAGATGGCGTGTCACCCTACTTTCTGAAAGTCTGTGCTGACCAGCTGGCCTACATCGTCACACAGATCTTTAACAGGTCGCTGGATCTGTGTGAAGTTCCCTCCTGCTTTAGATGCTCCACAATCATCCCGATCCCCGAGAAATCCTCTATCTCAGGATTAAATGACTACAGGCCTGTCGCCCTGACATCTATGGTCTTAAAATCCTTTGAGAGACTGTTGACCCACCTGAAGGACATCACAGCCCCCCTGCTGGGCCCCCTGCAGTTTGCCTTGTGGGCAAATAGGTCAGTGGATGATTCAGCCAACATGAGACTGCACTACATCCTGCAACACCTCATCTCCTGAGGGACATTTGTAAGGACCTTGTTTGAGGACTTCAGCTCAGCCTTCAAAACCATCATCAGAAGTCCTCCTCTCCAAATCCAGCTCACTGCGTCAGCCTCCATCTGTCAGTGGATCACAAACTTCCAGCATCTGGACAAGCAGCAGTGGCGCCCCCCAGGGATGTGTGCTCTTCCCTCTGCTCTTCTCCCTTTATACCAACAACTGGAACTCCTGAAATTTGTAGATGACACAATGGTCATTTGCGTCATCCAGGATGGTGACAAGTCTGTATACAAATGAGAGGTTGAACAGCTGGTCCTCTGGAGCAGTCAGAACAATCTGGGGTTGAACATACTCAAAACTGTGGAGATGACAGTGGACTTCAGGAGATGCCCCCCTGCCACTGACCACCATCACCATACGCAACAACACTGTCTCAGTTGTGGAAACCTTCAGGCGTCTGGGATCCACAATCTCCCAGGACCTAAAGTGGGAGTCCAACATATACTCCATTATCAAAAAGGCCCAGCAGAGGATGTCCAGCCTGCTCCAGCTCAGGAAGTTCAACCTGCCTCAGGAGCTGCTGATTCAGTTCTACAACGCACTCATCCAGTTATCTATACTATTACACCAGTTATCATCTTTGTTAATCCATCACTGTCTGGGTTGGATCGGCCACCAAACAGGAACAGATTGGGCGCCAACCTGGCTGCCATTCAGGAATTATACACATCCAGAGTCAGGAAACAGGCAGGAAACATCACTGCAGACCCGTCACACCCTGTTCCAACCTATCCCCTCTGGTAGGCGCTACAGAGCACTGTACACCAAAACACCCAGACACAAGAATAGTTTCTTCCTGCAGGCCATCACTTTGGTGAACAGTTAAATCAGTCAAACACTGTCAATAACCTTCTAACACCAAAACATCCACTTGCTTCCATTATAGATCATATGTTTACAGATTATATTTTTTACAGTTTGAACCGTTGATGCACAGTTTTTAACAGATACATATATTTCTTCTTCAGGAGACTTTAAGGTGTAGTCTAAATAACAAGTAGTATCTTTATTCAGAAATCATACAAATGAGAACAAACCAGCACAGACACGCACACACACACACAGGCCAACATGCACACACGAACCTCCACTTTCTTGCTCACAAACTTCACACACACACACACACACACACACACACACACACAGGGGAGCTACATGATCTGTCCGCCCATGTGAGAACCCCATACAAGTTATCATATCGTTCAGCCAAAAGGACATCCTCTTTGAAAAGCCCCGCTCACAGACACACCATTTTATTTGTCCTTATAATTTCGGCTTACCGCAGCTGACAAGTGTGATGTCCTTTTATACACTAGGCTGAGGGGGGAGAAAGTGCTGACATGGACACTTGTCCCATGAATTTCGAGCCAGCGGCGAGAATCTGCTGACGCCGCCAACTGTCTCAGGAAGAAATCTCAACAAAGAAGTGAAATTAAATGCCGACAACTTCTTCTGTACTTCCTGGAGTTACGCCCCAGCTTTAATATTTCATACCTGCTTCCATATCTTTTTATTGACAACTGTGACCTCTCTAGATCCGGGTTCAAGGAATGAAGGAAAAGCAAAGCATAAAGTGTTCTTTCATGGGCTGTGATTTTGGCACTGGTTACTCCTCATCTTTGCAAATGGCTCTTTAATTATCCTGGAGTTAAAGAGAGTGAATTGGATTATTCAAATATCCATTTGGGCTGTTCATTTTTGCGAGAAAATGAATTTGCCTCCATTAACACCACCTAATTGTTCTAAACTGCATGTTTACAAATTATGTAGAAACATTTATTTTTCCTTTTCTTCTTCACTTATCAAGGAAATTTGCCAAAAATTGGTCTATTGATGACAAATTATATTCTGGGCAATGAATCTTTACTTCCCAACTGTTGAGAATAGTAATTCTATATCTCACACATATAAACTTCTTTTGCTGAGCCAAAAAATATTTTGTCTTCATTCAGCACAATTGTCCTTTTCAGAATTTCATGCATAATATGTTTCATATTAAAACATATTGCGACATCAGAGACAGCATTAGAGATCAGGAAAAGAGCCACTGCTGAGTGAAGTGAAACAAACAAGTCATGTGAGGGAACTGGCCACACAAAGAAATATGGGTCACTATGTTGCCTGGAGTCTTGGATTAGATTTCTTAGATTTGACCTAAAGGAAAAATTCACAAATACTGGAGCTGTCACAGGTATGGGCATTTAAAAAAATGATTGGCAGTTTGGAGTGTCTAATGAAGAAATAAAAATAATATATGATAAAAAAGAATTAAAACAATATTATGATTCATGAAACCGAACGGACAGGTTTTTAAATCCCCTTTGTGGGATTTCAGGAGACCACAGCCCGGCGTTTGTTGTGGTTTCCCCCACAGGATGCTGCATGCTTTTCATTTATTTCTCGTGATTGCATGACAGCCTTGGTGGAGAGATGAAGTGTGACCTTGGAGAGACTGTGGCACCTTGTAGCGGTGCATCACAGATATCCTCTTTATGTACTGTATCCCCTCATATGATGGTACAGTGTTACAAATTCATGATTTTAAAAGGAAATCTACAATGTTATTCCCGCCGTACTGTCCCTTGTGTTTGCTGGGAGCTCACAAGGCTGTTATCAAATAGGACTGGAGGGAAGAACTCATCTCAGATCTCACCTAGACCAAACCCTCAGAGGCTTGTCGAGAGTCTGGTGAAGATAGTACAATCCTGATCAATATACTGAATATACACATATGTCTCTGTGTACCTGCAGACGTATATCTGCTTTGGACTCATTGACTAACATGAGATGGCTGCTCATGCCTTTACAGATCTCCCGTGTTTAAATGTTGGCAACTGACTCTATTTCTGAGAATTGGTCTTTGAAAGCTGAATATTTGTACTTTTTTGTCGTCCACCACTTTGGTTCAGACTCAGGTATTTCAACAACTATTGGAGGGATTGCAATGAAATTTGGTACAGACGTTCATGCTTCAAATACAATTTATCCGAATGAGTTTCCCCCAATTGTTCCTCCAGTGCCACCATGAGGTTTCTGGTTTTATTCTATTCATATAGTGCCATCATCAGATCAAAATAGTAATTTGTCCAGGACTTTAGTTTATGTACAAATACCTCTAGAACTAACAACATTCCCATGAGTCATGTGCAAATTAGCAAATGTTAGCATGCTAACATGCAAAAAATAAATGCACTGAGATCATGGTAGCATTTAGCTCAAAGCGCCATTGAGCTAAAGTGCTGTAGATAAATGTCAAAGTCAGATCAAAAGACAAAGTCAAATCTAATCTTATGTTAAGGCATTTTTCAACCAGACTGCTGTAATGTGCCCAGGTAGCTCCCGAATCCACATGAGAGAGACAACATCAAGGGCTGAGAACAGCACTTTCAGACTTCAGGACTTCCAGATCCGGTAAGATGCACGAGTAGAGGCCACACAACCAGTCAACCCAGTAATGGACAAGGAAGAAAGTACTGCAGTGGAAATGCATGTAGTGGTCCCAAGTGGCGTCAAGAAGAAGGAATATAAGAAGCTGAAGGAATAACAGGGGCTGAGACAGGACCTAGAGAGGATGTGGAAAAAAACCCAAGTGGTCCCATAGTTGATGGAAGCATTTGGAGCTGATATCTTGATGTTGGGATAATGGAAAAAGATAAGATTTAGTGCAGAGCCTTCAAAATACTAAGACTAAATAGGACATAATATAAACATAATCTTTGGGGTTTTTTTAGAGGCAGTCGAGCTCTGTTTCACTAAATGTTCATTAAGTGAACAGCAGGAGGCAGGTCAGCGTTTTCAAATAAGTTCCCAAAGTCAAGTACATCCATTTACAACCTGGGCTTCGCTTGCCAAAAGCATTTTAGTCAAAATTTTAGCTCTGTGCAATTAGTCAATGGAGATATTGATGCTTAGGTGCTTTTGGGAAAGTCAGCCCTTAATGTGCAAGCTTGAATCTCTACAGGACAGAGATGGCAAGGAGAGCAATTTAAAGAGATTTGGTCAGAAGAAGCAAAGTGGAAATCTCAAATGTCCCTCAGTGATTCAGGTGTGATTGTTAGCTCTGAATGTTGCCGTCTTGTTTGTCTCTCTCCTGCACTCTAAACTCTCCCTGTATTAGTCGAGATGCTTTTAAGGGGGGCTGACAGCAAAATGGATTAAATGGGGTTTGCTGACGGAATACATATCAAATCTGCGGGCATGCAATTGTGGGCTGCGGCATTTGCAAGGCTTATGACTTCTGCTGAGGCTGTGGATCCATCACGCCTTGCCTGCTCTCCTCTTCTCCTTGCTATTCAGATGTGGAGGGAGGGAGAGATGGAGGAAAGCGAGAGGAAAAAGGAAAGAGTTCTTGATCACCTGCTTTGTCTGAAGTGAGTCACCTTGCAAATATATGAATAGCAAATGCAGGAAAAGTAATCTGGTGGCGCACTGGTACATCCTCCTATTTGCATACCTGCCAGCCCCTGTAGTTAGCTCCTGCATTTCAGGACTTGGCACCTCAAATACGCAACGGCATGCATATATTTTCTTTCTTTCTTCTGTAACTGTGTCTCTTTTTTCCCTATCTCGCCTTCCTTTGTCTCCTTCTCACTCCTGTCCATCGTTTCCCCTCCTCTATTTGCTTACCCCCACCCCCCCACCCCGCCACCTCACTCATCCTTTTCCCTCTGTCTCCCTCAGACATCAGGGTGTATTTCCCCCCCGGCAGGATGCATGACAGGGGAGCAGGTGGAACGAAGAGCCAATGACAAATCTCTCACTCCGTCCCACCCTGCATCTCTCTCTCTCTCTCTCTCCATCTCACCCACTGTCCTGCCAGAGGCCCTCCTCAGCCTTCCTTCCTCCCTCCTTCCAGCACCTTCCCATCCTATCTGACCACATTGATATTCAAATCTGCCCAGGCTGCATTCCACCTTCTCTCGCCGTGAAGGTCTCGCCAAACCACCAAGGGAGAAAGAAGGTGGGCTAACGTCCCCACCCTGATTCTTAATCCACAGCCAGACATATACAAATGACATATGCTGTAGGTGGTGCTCTGCAGCGCTCACATCCAGCTCACCGGACTAAGATCTGAAGGTGGATAATGAAAGGTTGTGAGACTGCTTAGGTAAGAAAATGGTCCACCTGGGGGCGAATCAACTCATGTCCCAAACTCATGTGTACGTGCATTATGCTTTTATATGTCTGTCTACATGTAACTGCTTCTGCAAGATACAATCCCCAAAGAGAGATGGTAGAAGAAATTGAGAAAAGACTGTTTGTCTGTCTGCCAGTTGTTATTATTGACATGGTCCCACATGGCATGCAAGTGGAGCCAACGTCTCACATCTGGCCATGAGCTATCATTATCTTTGCCTTCTTCTCTCTGATGAATCTGCCCCAGCTCCTTGCTAAGGAGCTGGGCTTTATTTAATGGGCTCTTTCAGCCGTGGTTTGCTAGGCGGAAGCCTCTTACAAACCCATTTAAAGAAGGGTCTATGGATTTCATGGCTCCCCGGGCGCTCTCTCCTTCTTTCAATAAGGTGAAGTCCAAGGCTTTATCCATCCGTCAATGGGCCAGGGGAACAGTGGATGCAGCAGTTTTTAATCCCAGAGATGCCACTGCCCACTGTATGCTTGGCTGTTCCCTGATAGGAGGGCCTCCTTGTGCAGCTCTCACCTGGGGACTTTTTAGTTCCTGTGGCAGAGCAGATTTATTGTTACATAGATGGGGATAAAGACTGGGCACCTTGGACACTGCCTGCAGACAGAAGCAGGATGGAGGGAGAGATAGAGAAAGAGGATGCAAGCAGATTCAGATATTTCTCAAGTAGAAGCTATGAGATGCAAATACATCGGCTTGACGCATCAAAACTTTCACTCATAAGAAGCAACTCAAAGCGCTTTACATTGAACTGTTCTGTGTGTTAGCATGCCAACATTTGCTGATTGCAAATTGAATCAAACTGCACTAAATGCTAATGACTAGTCAAGGTATCACCAACATTATTACAATTCATCCATGAATGTCTGTACCAAATTTCATAGCAATCAATTAGCTGTTGAGATATTTCAGTCTGGACCAAAGTGGTGGACCATCAGACCAACCAACATTGCCATCCTGAGAGCCTAAAACCTAAAAAGTGTTTAAACATTTAAACAGATTAAATGGTTGCAAATGAGTTGCTGTCACTTTGCGTGCAAGTGGTAACATAAACTCACAAAATGCTACATTGAAGAAATATCACAATATCAAAAGCTTGCATCTTGACAACATCAACACAAAAGGATCAAGGCCTTAGCTTTTTTTTATTAACATTACCTTGCTATTTGTTACTTCTCATTCATTTGACCATCTTTCTGCGCCTCAGCCACTGGCATACAAATGAAAGGCTTAGTAGGTAAGGGCCGATCGATGTATGATTCAGTTAGTTAGAAGCAAATAAAATGTGGTCAATTTTTGCCCTTTGATAAATCAGGAGCGAGAACGTCCACTCTTCTCTCAGAAATAAAAGTGTTTTCTATTCTCAGTCTCTTGACTGCACCCTGGAGAATTGTAGGGCAGTGGTTAATGGCATTATCAGAGGCAATCACTTCACTGAGGTCAGAGAATGAGGACTTGAAAGCAATAAAAATCCCCACAATGAGAAATTATCCACCAGCACACACACACATGTATGAACACACAATGGTATTTTTACTGTGAAAAAACATATGCCAAAGCATTAAGAGTTAAAATTTTCTGAGAACAACGTCTTTACATGTTGCATCACATATATTTTCAACTGTGGAAAACAGAAACTAGTAAGTGCTACATATTCTTAGCCATGTTTGCAGCATGCCTGATAGATGTTGGTCAGTCGCTCAGTCCACAACTTTGGTCCAGACTGAAACATCTCAACAATATATTACAAGAGTGCAGGCATTCACAGATCCCAGAGGATTACTCAGATTGAATTTGGTGATCCCCTGACTTTTCCTCTTGCACCACCGTGAGGTCGACATTTTGCCGTGATTGCCATGAAATTTGGTACAGACACTAATGTTTTAATGACAACGCATCCTATTGAGTTTTTAGTGCCAATTAGCAAATGTTAGCATGCAAAGATGCTAAACCAAGATTCTGAATATTATACCTATCATATCAACATGTTATCATTGTCATTGGGAGCATGCATAAGATAAATATTCTAGCACGTTGTGGAGGACTAAGCTCCGTGATTTAATTATAAAACTCAGAGCTATTAGTGTGATAACGCTAAAATGAGCTATAATGTAATAATTATAATGCTGAGAGCTGGCTTGTTGATGATCTGAGAAAAATAAAAAGCAGCACATGCAGACATACTAGTTTGTCTGCACACAGTCCAAGTGTACAGATCACTCCACAACACCATCAGTACCATCAGCACCAGAGCCAGTCAGCCATGAGGGAGGTGAGGGATAAACAGGAGTGATGGAGCAATCCCTCAGCCCTTTAGAAAGGTGATACATCCACTGACACCATCTCCAGATTAGAATACGATAGTCAAATGAGCTGTGAAAAGGTTATGCAAATCACTGGGCAGCAGTTTGCTGGAAGCGTAAAAGCCATACTGGTTCTGTCATGTTTGGGCCATTCCTTTCACATCAGGGAGTTTCTTACAAACTGTAACCACAAGACTGTATCAAGGGTTTGAATGTTAAAATGTCTTTTATCTGCCTTGATGTGTATGTGAATGAATGGCTTTACATTTGTTAGATGCTGAGTGAAGTAAGTGAAAATGCATATTTTGTCTTGTTCAGTTTTAACAATTGATTTTTCGCTGAAGGTCAGAACTGTAATGTCATAAAATGTTTTTAGTTGTCTTCTGATAAAACAATGTTGAGAATTTGCTCTTAATAACTAAAGATGCCCTGTAAATATGATGATTAGGAACATTGTGAGCATTCACATTTTAAGGAAAACAGCAGCATTTTTAAAATCCTGAAAGTAAAAATGAAATTCTCCCTCTCAGTCCGTTTGCTTCGTCTGCCATCACAAATTGTTGTGTTCCACAAAATATATAAAGTGCCCTCATTCAAGTTGAGATTGCTGAAAATTGCATCCAGATTACACAGCAGGTATATGCATTGTTCGTTGTGCTTGTTTGATATGTACTGTAAGTGCACCGTAATGATTGTACCGCTTGTTCTCTTTTGATTTGGAGGAAGATTTTACTTGAAACTACATGAGTACAAAAACCCAGCTAAATAAAGGCTCTGAGGCACTTGAATAACTGGATGTGTTTTTTCTAGATACCTCAGATACAGCTCAAAAGTCTTACAAAGTTACATTTGTAAGAAGAACTTTACAGAGTTTCATTCTTTTCATTGTCTGTATTCACATATTCTTGTTCAGAGTAATGAGGAGCTGGACCCAGCATGCATTGAGGAGATGCTACACAGGTCAACAGTCAGCGTAAACACAGACAAACACATACATTCCTCTGGGCAAATTAGGGCCACAAATTCATCTGATTTGCATCTTTGAACTGTCGGAAAACAGTTGAATACACAGAGGACAAAGTCATGTGAACACAAGGAAAACAAGCAAACATGCAAATGCCACACACTGATCCAGGTCTGTCTGCAACCATTTCTGGTAATCCTGAAAACAGGAAGACATTTCTGAAACATTTCTGACGAGTTAAAGGGCTTATCTAAATGAAATAGTAATTGAAGCATTAATAATTCATGATCGTTTCTCCATTTAGGCACATGCCATGACAATTTGCTGGAAGTAACATCTCTGTCTCGAAGTCCTCGCAGGCAGCAGCCACTGGTTTTATTTGCATTTTATGCACATTGTTATGCTTGTGTTTTGTAATTCAAGTGATCCCTCATGCAGTAGCTGCAGTGTAATTTTTAGGAGAAAAAGCTATTCTGGGGATATGGTGTAGGTACTGATGAAAGAAACAATAATGTGTACTGCCATTTCTTTCATCATAATATAATAGAAAAATCCATTTCAATTAAGAAGACGTGTCAAAATCTGTCTCACTACTGGAAGAATACTGTCGTTCTACTGTCTGTCTTATGAGAGCATATAAAATCAGAAGTGAATAGTTCATATTCATGTTTATGTGCTCATTGTGTATGTGTGGCGATAGCTGTGTTTTATGAGGGAGAGAAGTCAAAGAGGAAAAAAAACACACAGACTTGTAGTTGGAGACACTATCGGGGCGACAATCATTTTATCTCCTCGTATCTCCTCTGTCCCCTCTCCACTGGCACACACTAGACCTCTTGTAATGTTTGCTGACCCATACAGGACTCCGCTGTGTCTCAATTCCACTCTTGGGAACTTTTCAAGGAGGTGCATTTGAGCTCTCACCAGCATACAGGACAGTCTGCAGTATAAGAAGGTCAAAATTTTAACTCACCTCTCAGATGCTGCTCATTTAATCATTTTTAGTTACAAAAATCTGAAGAAATAACCAACTCAAGATGCTTGTTTCTAATTAGCGATAATATTTTCCACTGAAATGGTGATACATTAATATTAATGTATCCAAAAAAATCATTGGCCAACTTCTAAATCTGTACAGCCCCCCTCCACTCCTCCCGCTCTCCCACCGCTAAGACCATCCGAATCCCTGACGAGCGGTCTGTTTTTAGCCGTGCTGGATGGAGGCCTGGCACGGTGTGCGGGGGAGGCCGGACCAGTGGGGATGTCCTGGTGCAGTCTGTCCTCTGCTGTACGCTGGACTCCTGGCCATCCCATATTAATCAGATTTGCCGCAGCAGCCATATGTCCAAGCAGCATGATAAACCCCGGCTGCTACCTGGCACCCACAGGACGCACTGTCAACAACAGTGTGTGTGTGTGTGTGTGTGTGCCTGCATGGGTGTGCGTATTTCACACGTCGTTCCTCCAGAGACTTTCCTTCAAAGATCTGTTGAGACATCAAAAATGTTATTGGCATCAATATTGCAGGTTTTTTTTTTGGTGTGTTTTAATTTTCTTGAAGATGCTCAGAGTAGAAAATAAAAAGCATGAATGAACAAAAGGGCATCAGAGGTAACCCTGAAGGAGGAGGAAGTGATTTTTGGGCCAAGTGATCATTTGCCACAGTGTTTGGGAAATACATGGGGCTATGTACGTCACTGCAACAGGAGAATTGGCACTATGGACCTGCATTTAAAAAAAGGCTCATTCCTGTTTCCATCTGTCACCTTATGCATAACAGCATATTACATATTTCATATTCTCACATGTTGCAGATCCCAAGGTGTCACATATTTTAGACACTGTTTGTATCACACTGCATTGTGCAGAATCTAACCCGGTGTTAGCACTGGTGACACGGAGAGCAGGTTGGTGATACAAAGACTGACTGAATATCATTTCTTATCTGAAGCTTTCTATTAAATTCCACACACAAAAAATACGTATCCCACAATCCATAATTCATAACCGAACACTCGCAAGAAGCAACACCAACACTTGTCAAACATGATTAACTACGTCTGTATCTTACACAAATTTAATTCCTCTCTGTGTCTCTGCCTGTAAATCAGCAAACAATCACTAGTGAGCCAGGCCACAAGATTTGTAGCTGAGGTTTTTCAGGTGTTTGACTGTCACAGTCAGTAAGTAAGTTTCTGGCATTCAAGCAACTTGAAACTGCAGAACAGTTCACATGCTTTAGTTATAATCAGGGCAGATGTTATTGCCATCTACTGTGTGTAAAGGACCAAAGAAAACACACAGCATCTCACCCACACACACAGAGCACAGTAATGACTATGAACAGGTTAAAAATAGATATATTGGCCTTTAGATAAATATGTTACTTATTATAATGTGTTTCATACTAAAAAACAAAAACAGGTAGAAAACTTTTAATGTACTCAAGTTTTATTGTGAACTTTATGAGGCATGATTCATTCAGCTGCAAGAACTAAAGAGCAACTAAGGTCAGTTATAGAAGAAAGTGACTTTTACGTCACTACATTACATACAAATCTTAATATAGTTTGAGTGTGTGGAGATGAGAAACTCTGAAGTGAAACTGAAATAGCGCTTGTAAATATTCTATGTATATTTAAGTGCAGCATTCATGCTCAGGAGCGCCACCAACACATGTTAAATCGTTTTCAGCAGAAGCCATCAAGGCAGATTAACGTTCTCAGATGGCATTATAGTCGCTCAATCATGCAAGGTGGACTCTTCTCCTCACTACCCACCCGCCCATGCGTGCCCCCTTCTTGCCGCTCAACCCCCACCAACCCACCCATCCACCCACCCATCCACCCACCCATCCTTCCACTGACATACATCTGAGCAGGACCCTGTACCTTTTGTCTTGGGCTCCCTCTCTTTGTTAGCAGCTGGTGGACAGAGCAGCAGCCTGCAGCAGCATCATGTCTACTTTACAGTATCAGTGTAGTGACAACACATCAGCCATTTGTTTTTCAGAATGAAGGAGAGATTGAATTAACACTCTTATGCATAATGTTGCTTACTGTTTTGGTTTTATTGGGATGCAGATGATAAATCTCTGGGGTGGGATCATTGGATGGGACTGGTGATTATTATAAATATATTTATATATTTTATTATCAATGTATTTTAATATTTCCTAAAATCTATCTATCTATCTATCTATCTATCTATCTTGTCTGGTTGAAGCAGCAGTATCATGTCTACTTTACATGTGTACATTGTAATGACAACACATTTATTGTTAAGAGTGAATGACAAAATGAATTAACACTCTTGTGCAAAATGTTGTTTACTGTATCAATGTTGTTTGGATGCAGATGATAAACCTCTGGCATGGGATAAAATATAATTATATGTTTTATTATTCATATATTAGTGTTTTGAATAGATGTGTTTAAACTGTATATTAACAAATCTATCTGTTTATCTATCTATCCATCTATCTATCTATCTAGTCTGGTTGAAGTGTGAAGCAGCAGCAATCTTGTCAACAACAGTTTAATGATAACACATCAGCCATTTTTTTTTTCAGAATGAAGGACAGATGCAAAATGTTGTTTATTGTATTAATTTTATTTGGATGCAGATAATAAACCTCTGGGATCAATGGGCGGGACTTCAAATATAATTATATCTTTTATTATTGAATATGTTATTGAATTGATGTGTTTCAACTGTATGTTACCAGATAAATCTATCTATCTATCTATCTATCTATCTATCTATCTTGTGTGGTTGAAGTGTGAAACAGCATCATGTCTACTTTTCAGAATGAAGGACAGATTGAATTAACACTCTTATGCATCATGTTGTTTTTTATTGCATTAATTTTATTTGGATGCAGATGATAAACCTCTGGGGTGGGATCACTGGATGGGACTGGAGATTATTATAAATATAATTATATATTTTACTATTCATATGTTTATGTTTTGAATTGATGTGTTTCAACTGTATATTAAAAAAAATCTATCCATCTATCAATCTATCTTGCCTGGTTGAAGGGTGAAGCAGCATCATCATCACCACCAAAGTGAACTGCAGATAACCCCATGACGTGGCAGACACAGTATGGAAAGCCTATATAAAATGCACAGAGCCTGCATGTATCTGGTGGTGGTCTGAGCCTCTGATAAGGCTTTGCAGGCTATCTGACTTCAGTCTGGATGAAGGATGAGCTTCTCAGACACAGACGTTGTCCATCCTGCTGATGCTCCCTCGTCTCATCGTAAACTCTTGTGCACCCTCTGGTGCTTGCTAGACTCCCAAACTTCTTTGTGTAGCCTGCTTTGCAGATTGTCTTCCTTGTCTGTGTGGTTGCTCATTATTCAGAGACAGACGGATCTCAGGTCATCTGCAGCTGCAGCAAAGGAGAAGCAGGAAAGATGGCGATCATCCATTAGACCGACCGGGCGCACGCATGAAATACGAGGACAACTTTTGGGAGGATCGCTTGAGGAGAAGATTGTACCAGTGAGTTTTTTTTCTCCCACCTCTTGCACTATATTTCCAGTTTCGTCTGAGCTTTCAAGGTCTGCGAGAACGTCGGTATGGTAGATCATGGGATATAATTTGGAGAGCGCCTCGTGAATGACCTGGAAAGAGCTGACCCCCCTCCTCCGTCTCTCCCTTTTTTTAGTCCAGGTCCAGCCGACTTGGGGAGGAGGAAGCCGGGGAGAGATTTTTAGTCGGGTGGGCTCTCCATGCAGCCAAAGTCAAGTGGGTCTTCTTCCCAGCTCGTATCCTAACCAAGCCTCCTTCTTCCTCTATGTCGGTTTGTTGTCAAAGTCACACAAGGAAATGTGTGCAAAAGAGGGGTTTGAGGAGATCCGGAGCTCCGAGTGTTTTGTTATTCTGACATGTCTGGTCAGGGGGAATTACCGGCCCCGGCTGTGCGTCCTCGCCCCGGCCGTGCGTCCTCTCTCCCCCGGCCGTGCGTCCTCTCTCTCTCCCCCCCGGCCGCGCGTGTTGCTGCGCGGTAGCTTCATGGAAGGAGAAGCCATTGCACGGATTGCTCTCCTCTCCCAACCAGCAGCCTCCATTAGCGACACACAGGAGCTGGCATAGCCTCTAGCTCCAGTCACACTATGAGAGCCATGTCCAGCGTGAGGAGCATATATGTGCACCCTCCTCCTCCTCCTCTCTCCTGCTTCCTTTATTTTAAAAAACAGAAACCTTATCTGGTGGCGATTTTGAGTCCACAAGGGTTGGAGCTTTGATGTGTCTTGATGGTGGTGAAATGAATGTAAGCGCATGTGGAAACTGTTTTTTTTTTATTCTAATGTTTTGTTTCCTTTTTTGTTGCTACATTGTTGCACTGCTCTGTTTGGATGCCTTTATTTGCTGTCACTGGTCTCAAGTCAGGTATGTGACACTAGTAGGGCTTCACCATAAAATGGAGGAAGGCAGATGAGTCTCCAAGGAGAAGCCCTGGAGTCAGACAGGCAGGATCCCTCAGAACAAAGGTTGTGTTGAAGAAATAGTCAGCCACATTTCCTCTTCTTCTTCTTCTTCTTCTTCCTCTGCTTCTTCTTCTTTTGCTTCTTCTTCTTTTGCTTTCGGAAGTTCATGCAGGAGGAAGCAGAGGAACTCAAAGTGAGCTTAGATCCTTTTAGTGGTGCTTTCAAGGTTAACTTCAGTGTTTTTTAACTCCATGAACTTCCTGCTTTTATCTTGCACCACCATAACACCATGTGGCTTGTATTGTTGTTTTTATTTTTTTTTTTTATTTTTTACTTTTTTACTTTTAAAGGAGGATTTTGCAGGTGACACTTTTGGACCATGTGTGTGTTTTTTGTGTTTGTGTGCGATGGACATGAGTGAGGGAGGAATTTTAATGCTGAATAATGCAGTGTTTTTGGGGCTGTGCAGGTAGTTAATGTTCAACAAAGTGGTCTCAACACACACACACACACACACACAAACTCTCTCTCTCTGTCTCTCTCTATCGCTCATGTGTTTGTGTGGGAGTGAAGTAATGGCTGTTGCAGATAGTTTCTTTAAGGAAGTTCTCAAGATGATTCTCTGCTTTTGTTTTGGACGAGTTTTTTGAGCAAATCTCACCTTTAACTGTCATCTACTTACTTTGTAAAGCCTTTAAATTAAAAGCAAAGTGTTTATAGTCTTACTCATAATGTCTAGACTAATTTATAGAGTGACTAGGTTTGGTGGCACGTGTGCTTGTTATTGCAAGATTGCTCTTATTTACGTGTAGTTTCAAGCCTATGAAATGACTTTAAAAGTTATTTAGCAGATTTTATTGTTGGTCATCTATTAACTAGCTCTATGTTGTAATGCATCGTGTGTCCATTGTGCAGCCTGAGGTGACTTTTCACACATTATATCCTAAAGGTGTCTGTTGACCAGCCTGTCAGGAGAGTGAAGGAGGTGTGTTTGCAGACTGTAGTGTGTTCCTGTGTGTGTGTGGCTGTGCTACGCTCTGCAGTTCCCCTGGCCACTGTGTGAAATCTTGCTGACAAGGAGACTGTGAGCTTGACACACTGTGCTGCGACAATGCTGGGGCTGAGAAGAGCAATCAAAATGGTGGCGATGCTCCTTCTCCCCGGCGTGGCAGGGCAAACAGGTTCTCAAGGAAGGAGCCGATAGAGGACGGGCCGGGCAGGAATCTGCTGCGGTCGACACATTTGTCTTGCCGGCGGGCGCGGTGGATACAGTCTGCTGGATGTTCTGCAAATGAGCCCAGTGATTTAACTCTGGATGTGATTGTGATGTTTCTTTTGTGGAGGAAGCTCACAGATTGTCTCGGGGGATCCTGACACTGTGTGCCGGCTCCGTGCGCTCAGAGTTCCTGCAGTAACTTTCACAAGTCTTCAACACATTCTTGACTCTTTTCTCAATTGTGAAGCTTATTCGTGAGCTAATCTGTGTGCTCAGGTTTTCACTGCAACTCGACCAGCTAAGGTCATGTGGGTCAGGGCTGCTTTTGCTGAGGCAGAGATGGCATTTCTAGTAGTTTGGCTTGTAGTGGAGCAATGGTGGATTATTAACTGGTCAAAGTGAGCTACTGCCCCAGGGGCCCCAGACTCCCAGAGGCCCCCGAGGTTCTAGATGTGGGAATTATTGTGTTGTAATTTGATTAATTAGATTTTTTTGTTTTACTACACACCACTAAAGTAAATTAAATCTGAAAAGCTCAGGGTCCTAAGGTGGTTCGACCTGATCTCGAGGCCCCATGTCTTGATTGTACAGCTGAATCGATTAGTTTCAGATTAGCAGTTGTTTGATAGACAGAAAATTAATTTGCAACTATATTGACAATCAATGAATCGCTTGCCAAACATTATCTCAATTCATGTTTCTCTGGTGTGAGGGTTTGCTGCTTTTCTCTGTTTTATATGATTGATACAATAGTAAACCGCTGCTTTACTTTGTCATGTTGTATGACAAAGAAATTGAATATCTTTGGTTCACTTTTTTCTTGCATTGTTGTGATAAAAAGATTAATGGAGAAAATGAATCAGTACTGAAAGTAACCATTAGTTGGAAGCATACTAATTCAGATTTAATATCTTAAGCGTTTTAGTAAATATTCTGCCTATGTGGTGAATATCTTTAAATGAATTTGGGTTTAATCAATTTATCACAACTAATCTGGATTGTACTCTAGTGTAGAAACACTGGTCCTTTTCTGCGACTTTAGGTGAAATGCATTTGGATAATATGTGTTTGTGAGGGGCTAAATAGGGGCCCACAGCTCCTTTTGGCCCCAGAGCCCCGTAGCATGTTGATCCGGCCCTTCCTCCAACAGCTGCATATTTCTGAAGTTGCTGTAATTTGTTAAACACACTCCATTCATAATATATTTACACAGCATTGATTTATTAAATGGATAACATAGTATCATGGGGCCTGTAGCTTTAATTGTAATTTCATGACCCAAATGTGTGTCTGACTAAATATGTTTGAAGTGCTACAAAGGCCTACCCAAAGCCAACTGGTTTGATTTTTTACCTCCACATGAAATATTTAACACACATTGTTGCTGCAGCCCGGCTTTGAGGTGACGGGGCAGAACTGAACTATGGTAGATACTTTTAGAAAAAAAATTACATAACTGGATTTTTGCAAGGTATTTCAGGATTACGCTTAAAAAGCTCGACAGAGAGGACAGAGGATTAAACAAGAGAGACTTCTGTGATGGGTTGAATGCTGGAAGGAAGTGGTTGTGAAGCTCATCACTCACTCTGATACTCTTTCTGTGTCTCTTGCACACACACACACACACACACACACACACACACAGACAGCAGCCCTCCCTCCCTCTCTCTCATTCACTCACTCACATTGGGTGATGCACTCCTCCATTCTTCTCTACCTGGGGCAGTGAAGAAGGCCAGGGAGACGCACAAAAGCAAATTGAAATGCTCCAGTGAGTGCTTTCTTGACATGATGCATGGCTCATGAGATGCAGCTTGGCCCTGCTGCTACACTTGTAAGTGTGCTGAAACACACAGGCCTCCAGATCCTCGCTGGAGTCATTACAGTGCAGCAAAAAAAACCCCAAAAACCCTCACTACTTTCTCTTGACCTTCTTCACGGCATAAACACTTTTTCTTTCTTGATTTAGATATTTGATTTAGATATGAAAGCATTGCAACGGTTGGCTGATTCAGTGCTGTGTGTGGAGGCCTGTTTGAAAGACATCATGGCTGGGTTTAAATGCGACAAGGAAGTGGCTTGCTGGAGGTGTCTGTTGCCTGAGTTTCTGTTGTCAGTTGCCACGTCACATCGCTGCATAACTGGTTCCTCCTCTCTGCTTTCCATCCGAACATCAACAGTTCAAGCGTCACCTTTCCCCCTCCTGGGAAAAAAAACACAACGCTTGTAGCTCAGTATAGCTCACAGTTGTATCGTTGCCAGTCTTTGCAGCTCATGTGTTAAGCATATAGGGGTTTAGTTTTTTAGAAAATGAAGACTTCAGGTACAAAGTGGCCATGCCGATGAGACAGTTTGTCCGGTGAGATAAATTAAGCCATTACGCGGCATGCTCAGGTTTCCAGCCTAAATTCAGGATTCATGCCGTTCTCTAGTAAGACACAGTGAACCGACTCTGTCAGCCTCGAGCTGCCTGTGGTGGAAAAAAATCCTGAATTCTTTGGAGACGCCCGTTCCTTGGGCAGTGTGGTGCCACCAGACAAGGCCTTCATTGAGCAGGAACAGGAGTGGTCTTGTAGAAGGGATCCACACTGGCTCGGCCTACGAAGCAACAGAGCTGTCCAAGGACGATTAAATATTTAAGAGCTTGGAAAGGAGGTCTCAGTGGTAAGTTAATATTGATGGGTCTCTCATCTTTCCCTTCTCAAACTTGTTGCCACAAGAGGTCGGTTTGGTGAACCTGCAGAGGAACCTCACCTCTTCTTAGATAAACTCGGCTTCTAAAAAGTTAGTCCAAAAAAAGAGTTGTCTTTCCTCCAGTGATTCTCTGCAAATGATCCAGACTTGAATTTGACTTTTCAACTTTTATTTTTTTCATTGCTTCTCATGTCCTCTTTTGGTCACTCTGAAATACTCCATCCAGACCAGCTTGTAACCTCACCCACTCCCTGTAACTGTAGTAACTGCCATGTCAGGCTTACAAGGAAGTCAGCATTGCAGTGTTTTCTGGCAGTTGTCCACTGAGCACCACTTACGAGAATCTCTTCAGTGCATCTCGCAGCCTTTTCTTGTCATCATTTTTGGGGGGGAATTGGTGGAATCAGATCTCGCTGAAGACCTTATAATAAATAAGAGGAAAACAGGGATGAAATCAAGGTTTTAAACTGTTGATTGAGATGAGATAAGAGCTCATAGTGAGAAGGAAATCTCATCATATAAATAATATACTTTACTGACTTACTGGACTTTTGAGAGCTGACCTTAGTGTGTGTGGTTTGTTCCCAGTTATCCATATATGTCGTCTGAGATAACAGAGGATTCATTTGAGACGGACCCAGATTGATTTACATCAGGAAATGGTTTCCTAGGAGAGATGGACTACAAGGCTGCGTGGAATGTAAGGTTTCCTGGAGTAATTGTCTTTGTGGAAAAACACTTCCTGGTTTCTCTCCAAGATCTGCCCTTGGACATCCTTCACTTGCCCCGACTCTTCAGTGGAGTTTATTTAGCCCGTGAACCCAGTTTTAGGACATCTGAACGAAGCTTATTTTCTGACCTTAAGCACATATGGTTAAGACTTGTTGTGTGTGTGTTTCTTTTTCCATAGCCTACTTGTGTACAGTACTTGATAGAATTCTTTTTCTGAGAATTTTTCTCTTTGAGCTCGAGGGAAGAGACCTCCTGAGAAAACCAAATATATCTTGCTACTCCTTCTCATATAAAATTGTAAAAATAATCACGCCTGAGGCAATTAATTAAATTGTGCACTTAATCATTTTTGGATGGAATATTTAATCATGTTGCTGAGGGTTGCCCCAAGTTTTATCTTTTATGCTTTTCTAAAAAAAAAATGGTTTTACCTCTCTCATAGAAGCACTGAAACAAGATCTTTTTTGGGTCACCTGTATTTGATCATGTTATCTACAGAAGATTAGAGATATCTTCTCAAAGTTCTGCATGACAGGGCGAGTGATTGCTCCATATTTAGAGGCACGGTCCTCAGATTACTTGAGGACGTTGCCTTCAGCTTGTGAGGAACAGCAGACTTGCTCTCTAGGTGGCCATCTTTGCAGCGAACAAAACCACACATCTCACTTCTGCTTTTGCTGACTGCCATGACAGTCTGCAGAGGAACAGACAGGAGGGGAAGCTGCTCGCTCAGGTCTGCGCTCTTAAAGTTAAACACTTCCATCTGTGCAGCGAGACAGCAGAAGCGAGCCGAGGCTGCTCCACACAGCCGAGCAGGACAGTCAAAGACCTTGAGGAGCACAAAATGGTGGATGGCCGTGCCACTGATACTCCGGCATGATTGGCTGTGTCTCCATGGCCACAGTGGGGCCGGCTGTGTGAAATGGAGTCCTCTGTGTGGAGCGTTGGCCCAGCCTCAGCTCTGATGCAGAAGATAATTCTGTCAGCCCCGAGAGAGAGAGACAAGAGAGCAGCCAAGTGAGGTGACTATGCTAAGGGGAGGTTGAGCAGTAGACATCCAGAGAATTCAAACTCATGCATGTCTGCGTGCTTCCCACATCTCATCCTTACTCAACTACTTGATTTCCTGGGTTCTGACTTGCTGTTATTAACTGCATTTTTCATTTGGCGCTTTTTGCATTGAGCAGACATGGTGGCTGGAAAAAAAAAAAAAAAGATCAGCTTTGATTTGGTTTTGTTAACAGGAATGAAGAGAGCGACTATGTAAGGATATTCATTATCTAACCTTCACACCCAGCAGGCTTTAGCTGAGGGATTTACCAGCCCCCTGTTTTATTGCGTTGTGAAAATTTCAGGCTTGAAGGTCACAAATATCTCTCATGATTAAAACGCAAATGCAGGAGATGTTTAAAACTGCAAGCGCTAACATTTTGAATGAAGTTGTTTTTTTGTTTTTTTAGGGTGAGGTTTCACCATGACAACCTGAAGCCACATGGACGATGGCCATTAATGCTTGTCTCCTTCTAATCTGCTTGGTCATTATCTTCCGTGCAAAAGAGGTCAAATGTTGCTCCAGAGTGCTCTGTATTGCAGCCGTCCTCCCTTGCAGAAGGAACAAACTGAGACTTTTGCTGAGCACAAAGGCTACCCTTGGAGCAAGGTTACTTGTGCCATGATGGCCAGCTTCTTTCTGTCTGTTTTTTTTTTTTTTTTTTTTTGCAGCCTTAGAGAGAAACACATAATTAGCTAGTTGGTTGTCTTTTGATTGAGAGAAGAAATGTCTTGGTTTTGCAAAGAAAGAATATAAATAGGAGAGTGAGTGCAGCAATATTAAGTATTAAAGGCCGTCTGACTCGGTGCGTGATGTCAGGTACCATCTGTCAGAGAGAGACAGGCTGACACAAGCACTGTCTGACCTTGCAGTATGGACGACACACACATAAAATAGAAAATTATCATCTCTTCCTGGGATTTGCATAGTATTGCAACTGGGAACCACGCTAATGACATTCCTCCCTCTCCCTTTCGGCTTCTCTGTCTCTCTTTGTGATGTGAGGACTTGCTTGAAGGCCTCAGTCAGCAGAATACTTTGAGGTCCAAAGATCAAAATCCTTCAGTCCTCTAGACTCTGCTCATTGTCCTTTATTGCCGAGGTGGCACATGTTCATATCATGTAATGCATTAACTTTGATGTCGAATCAGATGATATCCCAAGCATGATATCGATAAGTAAACACGTTTTAAGGGCAGTGATATTACATTAGCACTCATTCTGTGATGCAGTGAAAACTTTGCATCTCCAGCTTTATTTTGTTCCTTTAAACCTGCATTCAGTCAACTTGGTGGTAAGCCTGCGCGATCTTCTCCTTTACCCAGAATCCTTAAGGGGTCGTCTGGGCCTGCGGCTGCGAGGTGTTTCTTTTTAACGCCCTCTGAATGTGACACCAGTGAAGGTCAGGCTGCAGACAGATCAGCAAAGCTCGCTGGATTGCAGCGTCTGAAAGGCTCTGCACCTGTATTTACCAGTCCTCTGAGACAATGTGGGATTACCGAGCTGGTTTCCTGAATGTTCACCAGAAATCCAGACTCTTTTTTTTTTTTTTTTCCATTCGGTTAAAGTAACCAGTAAAAGAAGGTGAAACACAAAAGGTTGCTGTTTGCATTCAAAACACTTTGGCTGCATAAGAAGGCACATACCTCATTAACTCAGGGTTGTAATTGTGTTAAGATTCAGTTAGTTGCATTGAAAATCAAGAAGTGAGCAATTTTTTCTGAAATCTAATTAGATCAAATAAAACTAGATTTTCAGTGAATGTTAAAGCCTACAGAGACAAGCATTGACAGCAAGGAGCAGATTCAGATGACATCTAAAATCAGATTTAACACCCTTTAAATTCTGGTGTAAAATGAAGACTAACTTTAAGACATAGATGAATTATGGTATCACCAGGACCTTATCTAGATCAGGTCATCTTTCTGTGATGGATGGTCATGTAAAGAGGAAGCTCTAAAGGAAAAACTACCAAGAGGCCAACAGCAAGCTAAAAATAACTGAAGGACTGTATAGCAGGGTCTATCCACAACAAGCACTTAGGAAGGGTTTTTATGTGCTCTGAACACTTCTGAGCTGAGGGGCAACAAGATGAAGGCTACTTCTCACCAAAAAACACATGTTAATTTTGCAAGCATGTGGTTCATTCCCGTGACAGGAAGTGAACCTTGTGCTGTGATGAAACCAAGGTAGAATGTTTTGATCTTAATTCCTAAATATAGAGACATGACACATGGAGTCCAGGTCATTACCTTAAGGACAATGCTTACTGTAACACACGGCCAATAATACTACACAGCTGTTGTGTTGGCAAAAAGGGGGGGCCGTTTAAGACAGTAAGACATTTTGATATGTTTCCACTGGAAAAAATAAAAGGGGTTTCATATTTTATTATGGCTGAAAAGAAAGATATCATAAATCTACATAAGTGGAAAAGCAAAAGGTGTTTTTTCTTTTGTGTAATGTAATAAGTAAAAAGATTCCAACAGCAAATCCGAAAAGGAAAATACATTTTAAGTAATCATTGTGCTGGAAAAAAATATTTTGAGCAAAAATCCATCAAATGGAAACAAAATATTGAATTAGAATTTAATTTTAAAACTATTTTTAGTGACTTAATACCTTGGGGAGGAAAACTGCATCATGTCTCCAAAAACAAGTGCAGTCAGATGGAGTAGTCCTACGTCATGAGCAGGTCTTCCTTTAGCTCCATTTAAAGTGATTCTAACTTTTGCTGAACAGCTGCAACTGTGGCAATTATGGGATGATGGTAAATGCTAAAATGTAGTTTAACAGCAGCACAAGCGGAGAAGAGGAATAGCCATCATAAGCTACTGGTCATACCAGACCAAGTCAGGCTGCAGCAGCAAAGCCTCTGAATGTGCTGAACTGAGCAATTTTATTTTATGTTTATTTTCATTTGTAAAATATGTAATGTCTCTTTGCTTTGATACAGAGTATGTTAGATCTGCAGCAGATATTTCAGATGGACTTGTGGCTTCAGATTGAAGGAGTGCTAGAAGAATGTTCCTGGTCAAGGCCGTGTCAGCTGGTTAATGGTTGACCTACTTTTTTTGAATGCCATATGCTTCCTGAAACAGATTTGTTGCCAGATTAAAGCCGGCGTTTTTTAGTTAGGTGGTTGATAATATGATAATGTCGATGATTTTGGTCACTCTCAGAGATGTTGTGGGCTCTTTGGTATTTCCACAGTTGGTTGATTCATTATAAACATGATATGGTGTCAGCATTAGGTTCCAAATGTGTAGCTCAATCTGCCATATTCAGCACACTGACCTCAGAGAATAAAAACAGAATATCAAAAATAAAAAAATATCATAGTTGGCACCCAAGGTTTGAATGTAAGCTTAGAATAATTCAAATAAAAAAGTAAAAATGTAAGCTAACAGTTTACATGGAGATGTGTGATGGCATTACTCTTGTATTTCTAGCTCTATTCAGCCTTTTTTCTGCTGTGTTTCATGCCATTCTCATCCCTTTCATCCCATTCCAGCAGATGTCTGATGAATGTTATGACAAAACGTTCATACCGAACATTATTGATTCCTCACATCTCCTCTGAAAAGGCCTGGCCCATTGATCGGCCAGGTGGGATCGATGTCTCATCTCTGTGTATTCAGACTTCCTCAAATGAGCAGCACCATGTGATCACATCATTTAAGGAAGCTCTCTGCTCTGATCACAGGCGGACAGGAGCGAGGTCACTGTCCAATTCACTGTTGTTCTTATCACACGAGAGCTGAAACCCTGTTGTAATGAAACAGATATGCTCATCAGGGCTGCAGTAACAAGATATCTGTCTGTCAGATTCAGGTGGTTAGATTGTGGTATTGTAAATTAATTCCAATGTCAAAGTCTGTCATTACTACCTGTTAAAATAAAGTGGATTGTTATTACATGTTTATGCATGTACAATAATCCAGGTTTTAGAGACCAAAGTAACATTATTAAGCCATAAGGGGTTCCAGACATGTAAATTTGGTGTTTGGTGTATTGTTATTTTCTGATTTTATTTTAAGCATGTGTGTACTGAATCTATTAGTGCTGTTATTACTCGACAGAAAAATAAATGGTAACAATTTTGATAATCAATTTCTCTTTTAATTTACTTACTGTGCAATAACACTAAGAGCCATGCTAGTGTCTAGCTCCGGCTAACATCATAAGGTCATAAATCAAAGTAAATTTTGACCTCATGATGGGACTAGTTAAAATGTCAAGGGATCCCCAAAGTAATTAGGATTCATCCACTGGGCACCATCATTTTCTCCACCAAATTTTCTGTCTAATAGTTGTTGAGATATTTCAGTCTGGACAAACTAAATGGCCCTTACTTAAAAAGCCAAACATTTGCTGTTTCCAGTTCTTCAAATTTGTACTCTTGTATTTGGGGTTTGGACTATTTGTTGTGACACCACACTGGGTTCTTGGAGATTAACTTTTGTCACTATTTTAAAGTAAAAAAAATAAACAGACTACTAATGAAAGTGTTAGTTGGTGCCCTATTCTTGTGCAAAATCAGCACCTCATTTGCAATTTATCTCTTCACTCTTCATTGTCTGAGCTCGATTTGCATGAGGACTTTGTTTACTGTAAACTTTGTTGTCTTCTTGTGGCAGGAAATCCAACACTTTTGGTTGTTAGGGTGCATAACAACAGTGTGAAAATCAGTTGAAATCGATCCACTTTTCAAAAACCTGAAAACAGTGAGCATTAATGATACACAGCACATCCACCTAACATGCTTACGAACACAATATGAGACTCCCATGCAGTGTTTGTATCTGTCAATATGTTCTTCTTCTGTGACGGGATTATTGGAATATGAAGGTCATTCAGGTCAGACCAGCTTTTCTTTTTTTTTTTTTGAACTAGTGTTGTTATCTGCTACAGGGCCGACAGATAAAAGCCTAACCGTGAGCCAACAAGAGCGAAAGCTGCATGCAGGCCAAAGAATGGCTACAAACCAGACGATGTTATTTTGGCAGGTTTACATTTGAGGGATTCTTAATCTGAACTAAAATAACTTCCAAAGTGTGTATCGAGAAATTCTTGGGCAATCCTTTTTAGGGAATAATACTCTGTGACATATTCAAAACCCATTGCTCTAATGTGTGTTTTGAGACCTTCAGGTGAGGCAACGCTATGAAGGATCCAAAACAAGTCGAAGCTGGATTTCAGACCTTTGTTTGTACGCTTGAGGTGGTGATGGTGCTCGGCCACTGTGTGCATTTATGTTCTTTCTCTTGTGAATGTTGTGCATGCATGGCTGAGAGAACGTAGGCACATGCACATATGGTTGCATGCTAGCCGACAGTCTAACAGTCCAAACGTTAATTATGCTTCCTTGTTACCCTTTGGCTGTGGTTTCAGCGCCTGTAGCAGCCCCGTGTCTGTTCACCATGAATAATACAGCAGGAATGTGCCGAAAATTATGACATAAATGTGTCTGACCCATAACACTGTTAATAATGTCATTTCATTTTTTTCATTTTAATCTTCAGTATCTGTTTTTTTGGCCACTTTTGTGCAGTGGAAACAAGCTGTTAATGCAATATTGATGCATCGTCACCTTTTAATTTGATATGGCAAACTTGGTAGTAAACGGTCATTTACACATCCAGCAGCTACAGAATATTATCATTCATTCACACCTCGCCAATGTAAAACCAATACATAGTCTATTGTAGCTCTGTTTTCACATTATCACATTGTTTTTACTATTTAATTTAAATTAATAATAGCCTATAATAGACAAAATGAGTGATCAATAGATTATACAGTAGTTGTGTTTTTACTTCCAGAGTGGTGACAAACTTGAATGTGCAGTCGTTACAGATCAAACTGTTTTGTGGTTCAAAAGGTTGCTGAGGTTAAGTGAGTTTGCTGCAGCTGAAACAGAAATGGTGTGTGTTCAATTTCCCACAGATGTGGAAAGAGTGACTCAGTTGTCTTGACCCTCTCGTCAGCGTCTGTGGTGGCTCTGTTTGCAAGTCGGGGCAGATAGTCTGAACTGTTTTGGTGCTCCATCCAAGTCAGCATGTTCTCAACCTGTTTAAGGAGTCATGTCTAATAAAGTTAGAAACCTGTCAAGTGTGACCGTACGTATTGTCTTATTTGAAAAGATTTAGTGCCCCCTTCAGCATCTTGGAATTTTCTTGATTCTACTCAGGGTATGATAAGGTAAGATTGAAATGCAGTTTTGCACATTTACAGATTTAGCTCTAAAAAGACAGAAACATATTTTCTATAAGTGCTGCACATGAAAGAAACTACTTTTGTAGTTGAAATGCGCTGTGTTTGTGTGTGTGTGTGTTTTCAGACAGAGAACACACAGATACAAAGCAGTAGTCTGGTCTAGAGCCACAGCTAATAGTTTTCTTTGTCATCCATTAAACTGGCAATTATTATTTCAATTAAATTGTTTAACTGTTGATAAAAAAAAAAAAAATTGGTCACAATTTTCTAAAGGCAAAAAATGATTAGTTTGAGTTGAGTTTACCGTCACTTTAGACAAAGAAAGTAGAAATTGAGAAGCTGAAACTAGAGAATTATTGATATTTTGCTTGAAAAATGACTTACCTGATTATTCTATCATCAAAAACTGCAGAGCTTCATTTAAGTAAGCATCCATTCATATTATTTTCGTGCTGAATGACGACTGTCTACAAAACACTGTAATATTGTAACATTACAAATGCAGCTTAAATGCGTATGTAAACCAGCACAGTTGTGAATAATCTCATCGACGGGCTCTAATCATCACTCTGAGTCTTACACCTAATGATGTAGTCACCAGGTGTAAGATGAGCAACTCAAAAAAAAATCTTTGACTTTGAAACTAAAGCCTTACCTCAGTTTTTCTGGTTTCAAAGTCCCTCAGTTGTATCTGGTAAAGAGAATGATTAAAGGTTTGGTGCCAAAATAAATATTTCTTGCTGCTGCTTGACTTGGCCCATACTTGCATCAGCAGATGTTGGATTTCAGGACGATGATTTGAGCCTTTTGATACCAAAAGCTACTGACAGGCTGCACAGGTTTGTCATACTGTGATAAAGACGGGTATTGTTTAAAATCAGCCAGGAGCCAACTTTAAGCAAGTGTTTTATGTAAATGCATTAAAAATCAAAACAAAGGTAAATCAGGGGCACAGTAATATTTTATAACATAACAGAAGATGTAGCGTTTCTTTAATACTTCAGGACTAAAATGTCATCCTTCCATAAAGCACTTGCTTAACATCAGTTGTTTAATTTAAAAAGAAAATAACAAGTGACCTTGAAGAACCTTTAATTACCTAATAAAATGGTGTATGATCGCAATAATGTAATAAAATTGTAAAGGAAAAGCATGAAATGCTACAGATACATTTCTACAGTCTCATTATTTTGACTGAATATTACTTTGTTTAAAGGAAGATTCAGAGACACGGAGGCAGATTTGGCACTTTGAGGAAAAGCAGGTTGTGCCATTAAAGGTTTACTAAACTTAAAAAGTGTGATAACGAGGGTGGGTGGATGGGCTTGCACACAGAGATGGAAGACAATATCCCAATAGATGATCTAATGAAATTTGAAAGCAAATTGATATTAAGAACTCAACTGACCAATATCCATCCACAAATTAACAATAGATTGAGCGTCTGTAGTTGGTCGTTTCACATCTGGTCGAAGACTTACGTTGTTACTGGTAGTTGACAATATTACGAGTATGTTGTGACGTGTGTCGTGGTCAAAAATGTCTCTTCACATAAACTAGAATAAAAACTAAAACAAAGGTGTTCACTAACATGGAAGTAAAAATATAAAGTGAGAAAGAAAGGTGTAAACATAATTGTACTTTGTGTCTCGGTGTAGGGCTGAAAATGATCCATTGATTAATCGATGAGTTGATGGACAGAAACTTGCTTGGCAGTTAATTTCATAATTAATTGTTGACGATGTTTTTCAAGCACAAATGTCAAGCATCTGATCTCAGATAGCGAAACTGAATATCTTTGAGTTTTGGACTGTTTGAATAGACAAAAAGATTGATCTACAGATTAAATGAAAAAGAAACCATTTGCTAGTTGTGGCCTTACTTCAATGTACATGACGTTTCTGCAGCTGCTTCACAGCAAAAGCCTTTCATTTCTGCCAGTATTGAACCTCTTAAAATTTGTCATCATTTTTTATACAAATTCAGCACCTGATGCTGTAAAGTTCTTTAAGAGCTACTTTCTACACGTCATCAGTAGTAATAACCTATTATTACACAAGTCGTGCATTTAACTGCTCATTGTCAAATTCACTCTTCCTGACCAGATGTATTATAGCCTTATCGCAGCATCCTGTCACACGCTGGCATGCTTCATGGAAGAAAGTGCTTTAAAGCGGAACAATGGGCCCAAAAGACAGGTGCATATTATTACTGTGAGGAAAATGTTGGGGTGGGGGAATACTGAGAGAAGGGAATTGGCACTGATGAGACTGTCACAGAATCTGAATATTAGTTATTTACACAGAGAGCCAGGGTGCCAGCATGCAGAAGCTGCTGGTTATGAACCTGTTTGCTTTGTGCCACGGTGGCGTGCAGCAGACTTCTTGTCTCTCATGCCTGTGATGCATTTATGATAAAATAATCACAGCCAGAAACTGAAAGAAGCTGAATTCACATCGCCCTCACACAAACCTTGTACCAGTGAGGTGTCTCTGTGCTTTCTGCTCTCCATGATTTGATTTTAAAGTGTCTAGACATTGAAGCCTGGTTTTGCCATTTTGGATATTACCCAGTTTACAGTTGCAATACGGTCTAATACCTGTTTCCATTGAATGGAGATGGTGACCGTTTGCACGATTTTTCTGAGTGACTCATTCTTGATGAACTTGATTGTTATGTGAGTTAAGTGGTTTGGCTGGAGTTTGAAGCGTCATGTGTGTAGTTTCACCATAAATTTTACTGCTTTATAAAACATTTATTTATGACACTTTTAATATGTTTTACAGTTGAATTTGTATCATAGCTTCACATTTGTCCATGTAGAGCAGGTGGACATATCAACACCTGCACAAACACCAAACCAGTACAATAGCCCTGCAACCAGTATCCTGGTTTGGCCACAGTTTGAGGTGCATTGTATTACACTGTGTTATGCAGTTGTTTGTGTATGAGCAACTATTGAGAACACTGTCCGATCCGGTGTGTTGAGTCCTCCAGGCCTGATGACATCAGAGGACAGGAGCAGCCATCTTGATCTCCAGCTCTCTATCTCCTGTTTGTGCAAGAGGCCAAATTCTCGCCGGTCTTGTGACGCAATGTCTTCTGCAGACACAATGAGATCTTTCTGCCTGCTGGTGTTTTTGTTCTCTTCTGAGAGAACCTGGAGGAGACTGTGGGCTAAATAGATCAGTATTACACTATTACCTTTGCACCTTCCTTCTCTCTTTCTTTTTTAATAACTTTCTTGAAACTAAAAATGTATTGATTTTCCCTCTCATGTTGTCATCTCATCTCTGCAAAAAAAAAAAAAATCAATTTCCACAGAGCTGGTTACATGCCGTTATTGCCACTGCATTTTTCCTTTAAAAAGCAGCCAGTCATTTCCAATCAGTGGGTCATTAATTATTGAGGGTGTGCAGGTTGCAAGATGCACGTCCTGTCTTGTTTGCCAGATGAATTATCTGTAACCAGGATGCTCACCATGTCATAATATAACAGCACATCCGTGGATTTTTCTCTCCTTGACTGCATGAGATGGTAGCACTAACCAACAGTTAAGGACAAAACCTCTGTACTCCTAATCAGCTTAATGCTGGCTTATTCAAAGGCCCTCTTTCAGACAGAGCAGCTGCTGTCAGCCAGTTTGAGTAGAGGGTGTGACTGCTGGCAGAGCTTGCCGATGCAGAGAGACCGGTTGGTGATTAACAAATGTCAGTAGACTTTGGAATCTGGGGAGCCTGGTCTGATGGCTTTGTCTTCTGTTGCTTACCACTGAAGGTCTTCCAGGTGGCTCTGTCATGCTCTCTCGCTGCCTCCTTTCTCCTCCCACCCTTCCCCTCCAGGGTCCTGCTCTCCCCTTCTGCTTCTCTCCCTCGTCTTCTCCTCTGGGTTTACAGAGCTCCGAGATAAAGAAGTTCAGACATGCCTCACATATTTAGACCCCCCTTGTGGAAACGCAGTTGGCAGGTTCTACACAAAGTGTTGGTGCACGCTGCTCGCGCTGACCTATTCTGTCTTTCTCTGGAAACGAGGGTTGTAGCGTTCCTCTGAAAATCTCTTGATGTGAGAGATAATGTCCCTGAGAAATGAAAGGACGACGCAAAGTCAGCCTGGCAGGAGTGTGAGATGTTTTCTGCTGAGCTGTGTGGGCAGAGGGCTTGGGTACAGCGCCGTACATCTGGCAGATAGATTTCTGTCAGCAGCTCTCCAGTGTCAGGCTGCCTGCCTTTGAGGAAGAGGATCAGATCTGTGGGTCCATGTTGTGTGCTGGCTGAACACCTAAGCGCACATAGTCAGCTCCTAAAATGGCTGCCCTTGAAGCTCGGCTCAGAGGAGGATCTGAGCAGCTCAGTCGCTGCCTGTTAGAGCCCCAGCTGACTAGATGAAAGCAGTTACACAATCTCACCCATTAACTTGGTGTGGCGCAGGGACTGACTGGCTGAAAAGACACAGCCAACTCTAAGGCAGATGGTGGTTGTGTAGGAGGATTTTTTTTTTTTTCCTCCCCGGGCATTCCTCTCCCCTTCTCTCCGAAAGGATTCTCTTGATATCCATGTCAAGGAACCTGGCATTAGGAGACAACTTTGTTCAAAACAGCAGTGGACTGCCAAGAGAGCAGGGTGGGGCCCCGTGGTGAGGCTGTAACCTGACCCTGAACAACAATGGATCCCCTGGTCGCTCAGGGACATACTGGCAGCTTGGCCGGCTCACATGGAGCTCTCCACCGGCCGGCCAGTTGGGTGTGGGAAGCAGGGCGGGATTCCCAACTCTCTCTCTGCCTTCAACTCGCCTGAAATTTTTTGGGTTCCATATTCAGATCAGTGGAATGAATTTGATCGTGGTACTAAAGCTATGTTATATCTGTAAGAATCAAAGCTAATTTTGTAACACAACACCCAGTTTGTTTATTTTTAGTGAAAACATTTTTTTTTCTTCACTTTAACATTTTTAAAATGAGGACAAGTTTTCTCAAAAATGAAACTATTGGCTGAATGAGTTAAATCATATTTGGAGATACTTTGCAAACATTGCATGCTAACAAATTTTCTGTAACTTTGGAATTTCATGTCAAATAGAGCAGTGTTTTTGTTTCAAGATACCATGGTGCATTCAAAGTCTGTTTTTAAGTTGGCACACCTAATAACTACAGGCTTATTTTTATAAACATAGATACGCTGCGTCAAACAAAATCACCTGACGCTGGCAACTTCGTCATCATTAGGGGACAGTTAGGAAGGCTCTGTCAGACTGAAAAATACAGATACAGGTTAATCAATATTTCAGTATTGACCAATCATGAACCAATACCCATTCAATATTGGTCCTTGATCCCCATTTCTAATTGGAGTTGTCTGTTAAATGCAACATCAGGATGAATGAAATAAATGTGTTCTCTTTAAAGCTTAACTCTCAAATGAAAAACACATAATGGTGCTGTAACCCAAATGACACTCTTGCTCTGAAGCAGCTTAATAAAGAAGCTTTTGTGTGACTATAACTTAATTAGGATGTTTTTCCTCATTTAAGAGGCTTCAATTAAAGTAGTAAGTATTAATTATGATAGTGTTGATAATGATAGTGATTTATTTTATTATTTTATCATAAAGTTTGAATGTTATTACAGTTATTATATATATAGGAACTGATGTGCATTGTGATATAGACCTTTTTCATTAAGAGCAATCCATCAACAAAGTGTGGTGCCTGCTGTGTGAACCATTAATCCTCTTTGAATACATGCAAAATGTTTCTGTCTTTGCCTAACAGAATACACAAATGAATACTTGTTATAAAGAAGTAGTACTTGGAAAAGTGGCTCTCGAGCGGCTTTCAACAAAATGTGTGTTTTAGTTTGCAGCTACGTTTAATTTAGTTTGAATGAAAGTTGACTTCCTGGCATGGACCATTATGTGTCCAATGTAATAATGATGTCCGTAGTTTGAGTCGATCCGGGGACTTGTGTTACATGTCATCACCCTCTTTTCTCTCTTTCCGTGTTTCCAGTTACTCAAAATTATAACAAAAATATCTTAAGTGACCAATTACTGCTTTTTTAAGAGAAACATGTAAAAGTGTTGTTGCGTACTAAATCTTCTTTCCTGGTTGTTTTTAACAGTTACAAACAGAACTGACAGTGTACACAGCGTGAGTGTACATTTGTGTACATACCCGAGTGTGTGCACAACTTTCCATGTGTAAACTTCATTGTTGTTTTAGTCTTGTATTTCATGTTTTTTTTTTGCTCCATCTGGCATTGAAATGCAGGGGAAACACCTGGTTTTATATAAAGGAGTGAATGAGGGGAACAACCACCTCTGCATTCACAGCTTTAATCCATCTTGTCATAGAAGGCGCAGCTGTATGTAGGTTCAGATATGTTCAAACTGGAAGGTGTTCATTCTGCTCTTCAGCTTACTTAGTGTTTTGGACATGTAATCGTCCTGAAATATGGAAGCATCATGAGGAAGCAGTGTACCACAGGGTGCACCTGGCCCTGTAAAATGGTCTCATACTTTAAGGCTATTGGCCATTATGCATCTATGGAGAGCAATCAGACCTAATGAATCCCACAACAGAGCCATGCCATTACAGATCCTCCATGTTAGTTGTGCATGTGCGCTGTATGAATGAGAGCCTTGTTACAAATTTAAGCTTTGTAAGCTCACATGTACGGTTCTTACACAAACTGGGTCAGAGAGGCGCTGATTCGATTCCTGTTCCATCCATTTGTTGACTTTTTTTTATGCTTGGTTACTGACTACTTGATCTCTTTGGCTCTGGTAAACCTGACACATACACATGATTAGTAAATAGTGATATGATTCACTTTTATTACTGCATTTAAAAACTAAACTCTGTTTCCATGTGCTGTTTATGTGTTGTATGTTTGTAAGGCAATGTTTTTCCCAAAGCAACTGCATTGTGCACCTTGTTGTCTTAAGCAGTGAGTAACTTTTTAACTTTGATTTACTCGTTATCGTGTTCAAAGAAAGTTTGAGAAAATCATATTGATTGAGTTTTGATTTGAGAGTCGGGGTTGTAAACTGTGCCCTTTAACTATGAATCTCAGTACGGGTGCGAGCTACAAATCCTATTTGCGATATTATATGGTTTTCGAGACAAAATGACAGTTGATTAGAAAGCCATGATGAAAGAGCTGTGAAATGATGGCCCACATCATCAACATCCATTTCTCTGGCCAAGTCCAAACTGCAAAGCAGCCCAAAGACATAAAGCCTTCATCTCTCAGTTGATTCATTCAATCTTATTTCAGAGCAGTTGATACAATCTGATGGAATAGTCTGCTCTAAATACTGAGCTGTGGAGCTGCTCTCCAGCTGTTGCTTATCCCAAGGTAATAAAAATGGGACAAATCAGCCCATAATCCCTCCTCAGTCCCTCCATTGTTCTTGGAATGATGCTATGCTAAAAAATGGGACCTTCTTAGTATTCTGAGTAACATCAGCATCTGCTGAATTCTCCTCTTTGTTATGTTTTGTCTGGCTTTCTTTTAGAGTTCGTGGACAGCTACAGGCATTGCGGTGATTGAAAATGCATTTTTATATGGATTTGTGACTCTTTATCCACGTGGTTTTGTCTTCATAATGAGACAATAGAAATTTGTTGCAGTCTTGTATAAATGAACAATCTAATTTTTAAGAAAATTACTTTGCAGTCCGAAAACTCAATAATTTTAATTTTGCATGGTTTGTTTTTCAGAGAAATGTTTGATTTAGTCTTAACTTCATTATGGTTTAGATTTTTATTAACATTTTGCAAACTCATCACTCCCACATATTATTCAACATCAGAGCCATCATAAACAAAATAAATGCACAGCATGTTGTGTCTTAATTTATCCTGATTCAAATTACAGGCACAGCGTACAATCCAAAAAACATTTTCCCTCCAGTGCCAAATTTACTACACCGTGCTTCATTTTGTTGCAAATTCTTGCAAATGCAACTTGAAGAGGCTCTATAACACTAGCAAATGAGACTCTGCTGTAGAAGGATGTCTTTTGGGCATATAATCATGAACATTTGAAAGCATTTTATCTATTGCACCGTCTTAGTTGTTATGTGGAAAAGGTGTATCATCCATCCTGCACTTGATTATTTTTTTGTTCACAGCATGAATTGCCATTGGTAATCATGCTAGATCATCACAAAGCTTATTTTTATGGAAGAGCTTTTACTGAATATGAAGCATTGCAGAATAGTATTACTCGTGAAGTCTTGAGCGGAGTTCAGTCTTTGTAATGGATGTAAATGGAAGCTCCTATGAATAGTTTAACCTCATTCTCATAAATTACTTTTCTTTTCAATCACAACCACTTAATTAGAAATGTATTCTACTATGAACTCTTTGGAAAATGCTGTATGTCCTCATCATTTTTTTTTCTCTCTCTCTTTCTTTGTAGGTTTCCCTGATTTTCCAGGGAGTGCTCCCTCTTTTTAGTGATGGAGGTATTGCAGTGTGATGGCTGTGACTTCCGTGCCGAGTCATATGACGACTTGAAGACTCACATTCAGGAAGTACACACTGTTTTCCTGCAGCCTGCAGATGCAGATGAGTCTGACTCTCTGAAAGATGAGGATGAAGATGAGGAGGAAGAAGAGGAATATGAGGATAAGGATGATGGAGATGACAAGGATTATACGCCTCCTAAAGCTGAAATGAGTATGTCTACCACATTAATTCAGATGTTACAGTTAATTTGTTGAGGATGAGAAAACACTTCTTTTCCTGTTTCAACTCTTCATAGGATGATTGTATACTTTTTATTAGGGAGCATAAAAAATTATTGCGCTGTTGCCAGTCTTACTGAAAGTCCAAATAATGAGAGTGAAATGTTACTGATGTTCTATTTTTCAGCACACTTATCACACACTTTCTCTCTTTTTTTTTTTTAGGCCCCAACTCTACAGACAATTCCAACCAAACATCACAAAAGCAGACAGCTGAGACCCATCTGCCGTTTTACCAGTGCAAGTTCTGTGTCCGTTACTTCAGATCGAAATCGTTCTTAAGAAACCACACCAAAAAAGTGCATAATGTTGTAGAGGAAGATTCCGATGCAAGCATCTCCTCACAGACAGCTAAGCAGCCCAGCTACACTGTTATAATGCACAATGACCATTCAAAGGTGTATTCCTGTCAGTATTGCACATACAAGTCTCCACGCAAAGCAAGGATAATGAAACATCAACTAATGTATCATAACAAAGTTCCCTCAGATAGCGATCCTTCCGCTGAGACTGGGGAGGACTCTGACTCGGCCGCTGGACTCATGAAGGGAACATTTGCCTGCGAATGGTGTGACTATCAGACTGACCAGAAGGACAGCTGGACTAATCACGTGGTGAAAGAGCACAGCGACAAGGTCAAGATAGTTTCCTGCATTGCAGAGCTGGAAGGGGAGGCAGGTGCAAGCTCACCCAAACCAGATTCTCCCTCCGCTTCCCAAAGCCCGAGTAGATCAAAGATGAGTTTCACTGGAAAGGAAGAGTCAGTCGGAAAAACTGCAGAGAAGGCAGTGGAGAAGTCGCTCCCAGAGATCTCATCCTTTAAGTATGCACAGATTAGTGCAGTAACACCCAACAGCACAGGTTCCTCCATTTTGTCCAAGAGGTTTGCTTCATCTGATGCCTCCAACAGTGTCGTAGAGATGGATGCCAACTTACTCAATGAGGAAGAATCTAGGAGCAGTTTGGAGGATGACGATGACGAAGAGCTGGGCGATATGGATGATCCCAACTATACCGGAACCCTGTCAGCAGATGCAAAGCAACTTTTAACTGATGATGATAATAAATTACTGGAGACTAAAGGAATACCATTTAGAAAGTACATGAACCGATTTCAGTGCCCCTTCTGCTCCTTCCTCACCATGCACAGGCGGAGCATCTCCCGCCACATTGAAAACATTCATCTGTCTGGTAAAACAACAGTGTATAAATGTGATGAATGTCCGTTTATTTGCACCAGCCCTCTTAAACTAGGCACGCACAAACAGAGCCACAATTCCTCAGATTTAGAGACAATGGACCTAACAAGCGACAGCCCAGATCCTCAGAATGACAGTGCTGCAGAGCCAGTTAATGGGGGCAATGTGAGTTCCAAAGTCAATGGAAAAAAGATAACCAGCACATCGAACGACCAGCAGAACCCTCATCGCTGCACGCTCTGCAGCTTCTCTACCACCACTCTGAAAGGTCTAAGGGTTCACCAGCAGCATAAGCATTCCTACTGTGATGACCTAGATCCCACTGTCTTTGAAAGCCAGATGACTGACCAGCCAGACTCTGAAGTGGACGCTTCTCCAATCTTCCTACAAAAAACCCAGACCTCCATTTTAGGACTTGCCACCAAAAAGCCCTTAGTTACAGGGAAAAGAGCCAGAAAGTCCATTAATGACTTGCCTTTGGATTTGTCCTCCGTTAAGAAGAGAACTAGAATTGATGAAATTGCCAGTAACCTTCAAAGTAAGATAAGCCAAAGCCAACAGGACATGATCATAAACTTAGATGACATGGATGATGAAGATGCAGGAGAAAATCACACCGGTGCTGATAAAGAGGATAGAGACCTTGACAATAAAAACCCTGTCTTCACTTATAACACACAACAGCTTCATGCAAGAGAATCGATGATCTCTCACGAGGGAGGCAGGATAGGGAAAAGAAAAAGCAACCCTAAGTCAAAACCTAGAAACATTCCTATATCCCTGACCCTCTCAGACGATAGCGAAAACGTCTCTGCTGACCCCAATGACAGCACTATCCAAGAGAACGCTGATTATTCAGAGGAACCAGGAACTACACGTTTCTATTGTAAACACTGTGATTACCACAACAAGTCAGCTCGTAGCGTCAGCACCCATTACCAGAGGATGCACCCTTACATCAAGTTCAGCTTTAAGTACATCCTGGACCCTGAGGACCAGAGTGCGGTTTTCCGCTGCTTAGAGTGCTACATTGAATATACAAATTACAACGATCTTCACCAACACTACATGGATCACCACCCTGAAGCAAGCAATGTGCTCAACTTCAACCAACCAAATCTGGTATACATGTGTCGCTTTTGTTCGTACACGAGCCCCAATGTCAGGAGCCTAATGCCCCATTACCAAAGAATGCATCCAACAGTGAAAATTAACAATGCTATGATCTTCTCCAGCTATGTTGTGGAGCAGTCCCACAAGACAGGTGAATCACAAACCCTGAGGGAAATATTAAACTCTGGCCCCAAGAATTTTAACTCAGCCACGTCAACCCCCAGGTCCTCCTCCAGCCCAGTACTGAAAAGTGTCTCCAAGACCCCTGAGGCCAGTGCTGAGGCAGACCCTCTCAAAGAATCTATGGGTGGCAATGTTGTTGTCTATGATTGTGATGTGTGTTCTTTTGCTAGCCCCAACATGCACTCGGTTTTGGTCCACTATCAGAAGAAACACCCGGAGCAAAAAGCATCTTATTTCCGTATACAGAAAACCATGAAGGTCATCTCAGTGGATCAGTCACAGTCTGCTGCAAACTCTTCGTATAATCTCAGCATGGCTACGCCTCCAAAACAACCAAGTGCAGCACTGTATGGATCAGATGAAGAAATGTACTACTGTAAACATTGCGTGTACAGCAACAGATCTGTTGTTGGTGTGTTGGTCCATTATCAAAAGAGACACCCAGAAGTAAAAGTGACAGCAAAATATATCAAACATGGCGCCCCCACCCCTGGTTTGATGAAATTAATGGATGAATTGCAAATTGCAACTCCCAAACAGTTTTTGAAGCAGTTTCAAAACAATGGTCACGATGGGTCTAACAACTCAAGCCCTAAACCAGGTAGTGGTGAGAAAGGTGAGGATGAGCTGTTCTTTTGTCAACACTGTGATTATGGCAACCGCACTGTAAAAGGAGTGCTTATTCATTACCAGAAGAAGCACAGGGAAACCAAGGCCAATGCTGACCTTGTGCGTCGCCACACTGCCGTCGTCCGGAGTCAGCGTGAGCGTGCACAGATGGTTCAGTCCAGCAGCATCTCTTCTGCCATGATCCCAGCTCCTCCAGACAATGAGAACTCAACATCTATGCGTTCCCTTAAGTGCAGACACTGTTCCTACACTTCCCCCTACGTCTATGCCCTGAAGAAGCATCTGAAGAAAGAGCACCCCACTGTGAAAGCCACAGCCATGACCATTTTACACTGGGCTTACCAAGATGGCATTCTGGAGGCTGGCTACCACTGTGAGTGGTGCATTTACTCCCACGCTGAACCCCAAGGCCTGCTGCTCCATTACCAAAGACGCCATCCTGAGCACAACGTCGATTACACGTACATGGCCAGCAAGCTATGGGCTGGTCCAGAGACCACCCAACAAGGGGGTAATATGGAAACCAAACATTACAAATGCAGAGACTGTGCCTTTGAGGCCTGTACAATATGGGACATCACTAGTCACTATCAGGCAGTCCACCCATGGGCCATTAAAGGGGATGAATCTGTGCTTTTGGATATCATCAAAGGAAATGGCTCAGCTGAAAAGATCCACCAGCAGGTTGCCAAAGAACATGTGTCTTTCAATTGCCAGTCTATTGAAGATGATGGAGCACTGGTCATTGCCACCCCACCTCAAGAAAGCAATCCCCATCATACCCACCCACGTCTTTCCATCTCTAACAATCCTTATCAGTGTACTGTGTGTCTGTCAGAGTACAACAGTCTCCATGGCCTCCTCACTCACTATGGAAAGAAGCACCCAGGCATGAAAGTAAAAGCTGCAGATTTTGCACAAGAGGCAGACATCAACCCCAGTTCCGTGTATAAATGTCGTCACTGTCCGTATGTCAATTCCCGAATCCACGGTGTCCTGACTCACTATCAGAAAAGACATCCATTAGTGAAAGTCACTGCCGAAGACTTTGCAGATGATATAGAGCAAATCTCTGACTTAAATGACGGAGATGACAAGTGCAAAACTCAAAGGCAGGGCTACGGTGCATACAGATGCAAAATGTGCCCGTACACGCATGGGACACTAGAAAAACTCAAAATCCATTATGAGAAATATCACAATCAGTCAGCCTCTGATATGTTCACTCCCTCCATGACAAATTTCTCTCCCGGTAAAGAAACAGAGCCAGTAGCTGAATGCAGTGTGAGTAATCTATCAAGTGCAGCAAAAGTCCAGGAGGTCAGTGAGTTGGACCTTGCCCTCTCCCAGTTACCCATCAGTAAGACAGAGAAACATGCTATATTCAAGTGTCAACTCTGCAAATACTTCTGCTCCACCAGGAAAGGCATTGCTCGCCACTACCGTATCAAGCACAACAATGTCCGTGCTCAGCCAGAAGGTAAAAACAATGTCTTCAAATGTGCTCTGTGTTCGTACACAAACCCGATACGCAAAGGCCTGGCAGCACACTATCAGAAGCGGCATGATATTGATGCCTATTATACCCATTGTCTGGCTGCTTCCAAGACTATGAGTGAAAAGCCTAGCAAAGTGGTGGCACCCCCACCATCAGAAGGGGACAATTCAGAAATGAGTGAAGACTTGCGTTTGGCTGTGGAGAGACGAAGGTGCTCTCTTTGCGCCTTCCAGGCCTTCAGCAGGAAGAGCATTGTCTCACACTACATTAAACGGCACCCAGGTGTCTTCCCCAAGAAGCAGCATGCTAGCAAGCTTGGTCGCTACTTTACCGTTATCTATGCCAAAGAACCTGAGAAGATTGCTGTCGGTGCAATGGCAGAGGAAGACAAGGAAGTGCTGGAGGTCCCGCTTGAACCTGAGCAGGACGGAGAGGCTGATTGGCTGCCATTCAAGTGTCTAAAATGCTTCCGGTTGTCCTTCAGCACAGGTGAGCTGCTCTCTATGCACTACAACGACCACCACAGCAATGACTTGAAGAGGGACTTTGTGGTATCACCCAATCCTGGGGAAGAAGACTCTGAGTTGTACCAGTGTTCTCACTGTGAGCTGAAGTTCCTGGCTCTCCCAATTCTGGCCAAACATCTGTTGAATCACAATGATGACTTTCAGAAGAGGGCCATGAGGCAGGAGAGGAGGAGGCAGCTTCACAGCAAACAGAAAACTGCAGAACCACCTGAGGCCAAACCCGAAAAGGTGAGCGGAGATACGAGTCTCCCTTAAACCTTGTAAATGTGAAAGTTTAATTTTCCTTTTACCATTAATATCTAAGAGCAAACTCTGATGTACTAGTCACAAGCTAGCACTGTCTATCATACTACAGGTGTTCTTTAGCTCCTGAAAATAGCTGGAAAACCGCTCATAGAGACATAATGCATCAGTGAAAGCATTGTTACTCTCTGTTGTCATTGCAGTTGCAATTCTGCCAAAACAGAATGAAAGAGATAATTACGTGTTTTGAATCGCCCCTTCAGTGCCACCAGGAATATATAACAGTGCGTAATAATTAGTTTCATAAATTCATTAAATATACCATTGATCTCATTGAATGATTGTGACAAATATGTCAGCTGGCTTAGATTCACAGGCATTAATGGCACAAGGTTAATTACACTGTCCTTAAAATGTAAAACAATATAAAATAATTTAATTTAAGATAAAAGTATTTATTACAAATCAAAAGTCTTTTTGTCATTCTCTTTCTGTGAACAGGAAAGCCCTGTAAATAAAGCTCCCATAGGCTTCAGGTGTAACTTCTGCAGAGAGGTGCACCCCACCCTCCGAGCCATCTGCAACCACCTTAGGAAGCACGTCCAGTATGGAGAGGTCAAAGAGGGACATGTCAAGGTAAATTGAGTTGGATTATTTTTTAAATTTCTCTAATGCTGTTATAATATTTGTCTTATTCACCTGGGGATTTGTTAAATCAAGTCATATTTTCATATTTACTATGTCAAGGTCCCTTTGTTTAGTTAAACCCTTTGTTAAGCCCTTTTCGACCTACCTCATTTGGCTAAGACTTCTGGACATTTTCGCTTGATCCGAACCAAAATTAAAGGTGTGAAACCTCCCCCTGGACCAAAGAGCTGAACCTTGGTCTAATCAAAAGAGGTGGTCTCAGTCAGCATGAAATTGAACCATAGTTAAGTGCAAACATGCCCATAAAGTTTTGTAGCCAAGTGCACTTGTTTTGTGTCTGATTGCAGTTATTCATATAGCAAAGCATAACACACACACACACACTGAAATGACAGCAACAGAGAGGAGAATAGCAAAGATAAGATTGGCTGATAACAAAAGAGTAAACGCCCCTAATCAGCTGATACGAGGAAGCGAGCAAGAGAGGGAGGGAGAGAGAGAGAGGAATGAGGATGAATGAGTAACATAAGGATAGTCTCCCTGAGTGAACTTATGCTAAGCTTCATTTCAATCAGGAGAGACTTAATAAGATGGAACAATTATTTTATTGACACTTGTACAATAAGAAAGATAAATGTGACGTGGTGATTAGACCCCATCGTGACAGCCCTTATAAATGTCCTTCACCAACTCTCTGAAGATGCTAATAATTTTCACTGTAACTGCATGTGGCTGTGAGTGCTGGTATTTCTGAATTCTGCTTTTTGCAGTGGGCCTCACTTGCACAGAAAGGGATCATTTTTGCACCAAATGTGCAGTATGCATATTATCTAATGTAGATATGTGCAGTTACGAGTGCATTTCACAGTGCTTTTACAGTGATTGAGAATTATAGTTTTTTTGTCTTTTTTATGTTTAATTGACATGTGGTCTGGCAAATACAAAAATTTCAAAAGACATTTCAGTTATTATCCAATTAAATTGAACTGACAACTCGCCAACATCAGATGCATACCTGTTTACAAACCAATCAATTGCAAGTATAGGGAGATGCAGCTCATATAGGTGACAACAACAGGATGTATGTAGGCCATGTGTAGTTCTTCAGTGCACTCGCATACCTACAATGTGAAACCAAAGCAATGCAACCAGAGCGTGAACCTTGACTCAAACCTTGGCTCGGACTTACAGGTGTGAAAAGGCCCTTAACTCTCAACAAGGAAGCAAATAAGTGTATTTCCCAAAACATCAAGCTATTCCTTTAACAAACTATGCAACTGCTACAGTACAGTATGCATTATTTACACCTATTTTGCTTATCAACAGTATATGTCTTAAACAACACTTGTAAGAACCACTTTGTCCATCCCCAGTGTTTCCGTCTTGTAATCTAACTCTCATCCTCCTAGCTCTGCAGTGATCTGTTTTACTCAACTCGGGTTCTGTTTCCCATTTTGTTTATTACTGACGGAGGCTTCTGGGTAGACAGTCTGTCAGCTTCCCCCAGAGAAAACAAGCAATGCTGTCCCATTGCAGTGGAGGTTGAGGGGAGGAGGAGAGGAGGACAGAGTGGTGAGCCATAACTTTTAGGGTAGCGGCGGGTAACCATTCAAACATTAGTATTCCAGTGAGGATGCCAGTGAGGGGAACAGGCCTGAGGATCCAACGCCTCACCCAAATGGAGGCCTGGTTCTCCGTCAGACAGTCAGTCTGTCTTTTATATATTTAAGATGAGATGGTTTGGGGCCACTTAAGAGTGATGAGTGAACTATTCGATTTTGCAGCTTAAATAAGGAGAGTATTCCTGTTTCGACTTTGACTTTTAAGCATATGGGATAAAAGGTTAACTTGTGTTTCTAATGGCTCTTACCCTGTCAGGGTTATGGGTTAGCTGCAGTCATTCACAGCCTTCAACACAATTGCCATGATGATGTACAACATCTCGACAAGATGGTGTATACTGTACTTTTTACAGATTGCAGAGGGTAAAAATGAATGTTCCTTTTTATAGTATCATGAATAGAGTTTCAGTTCGAGAACTGCGATGGTTTCTAATACAGTTGGATGAAGAACAGGCTGACAGTGCAGTCAGGGCAGACTGGATGGCAAGGTTGGGTCTGTGGATGCCACATCTTATTTATGGCTGCATGAAGTGCAGGGTCAGGTCCTTCCACAGAAAGAATGAGCTTCCTCGGGGCAATAAAAAAGTCATGGTGATTGTCTGTCCACTTGTGATGACTACAAAAACCAGCCTGCAGATGGAGGAAGGAGAAATAGATGGAGCAGTTTTGTTTTGCAGTTGGTTTGTGTTATTGCTGGTAAATGTGTGAATGTACGAGGTCCTCTGTTTTATTATTATTTGTTTTGTTGTATGACTCGCTTTGTATCGTCCCATTTCTTTTCTAGGTGATTTTGCATCCGCAGCGTCTAGAAGCAAAAGACAAAGATTATTAATCACTTAGAATAAATGCTTCATATAAGATAGGACTAGGTGCATATTGCGATTGAAAAAAGATGGAGGAGTGTTGGGGATGATATGCAACAAAGCTCCTGGACAGATTCAAGAGGTTGGACTCGGGTTTTCTTGTCACATTCAATTTGGATAGTGCAATCAACTCAATATCAACCCATTGAACTACAGAGTTACAGGTCAGGGTTGGAGGTAGCCTAAGGTTAAAGTTCAGGCTTGTCTATACCGGAATCGTCTTTTTCAGTCGTTTGTTCTTTTACCAGAGAAATATTCTTTACCCTCATGCAGGCCCGCACTGCAGCTTAAGTATTTTGGGTAACATTTGGCTGTTTCTGACAAGTGTCCCAGGAAAATAGAAAGGCTTTCAGGTCAATGATATACCCACATGTTGATCTTCCAATAGTCAGTCCTCAAGCATAATGCATTCGCTTGACAAAACAGCAGGTGGGCGAGCGAGCTGTGACTGAAACTTAACTAAAAATGATTGCAATGATACAGCACAGACAGAAGCAGAGGTGTGAGACAGATGCTTAACTGTTGCTTATGTGCTGTGTGATTCGCCTGATTTGGGAAAAAGTGTTAGAGGTGCCAGACTTTAAGTGATACTTCACTGAACAGCTATTTGTCTCATCTGGTAGTTGGAGTATCAGCATTCAAATAAATTGTTAGACTTAATCTTTCTCCTTTTATTACAGTGTTGTGCATCAGCATAACAAAAAGGCTTTTGACATACAAAATCAACAGGCACAGAAATGTTACTGAACACCTGAGTCTTCTCTTTGTTTTGCAGCAGGAAGTCAGCGAGGTTCCCCTGATGCTCCCCTCAGAGAGCCTAACTAACGGCGACCTGGAGGAGGATGAAGCAGCTGAAGCCGACGACCTCGAGAGATCCGCAGCTACAACGATGTGTCCACCCTTGGTTTCCGCAGCTTCTGGTGGTGTCGCCACGGAGACGTTGGAACCCGAGACGGATGCTGTCGAAGGACAGGCGGCGGCCCTCATGGCTGCGGCGAGGGCCGTGGTGTCGGAGGACCAACTGAAGCGGCGATTAGCAGCAGGGGGTCACCCATGTGCCCAGTGCGACCGAGTCTTCATGTCCATGCAGGGACTGAGATCCCATGAGAGGAGCCACTCAGCCATGGCACTGTTCAGCAGAGAAGACAAATACAGCTGCCAGTACTGCCAGTTCGTCTCACCCTTCAGACACAAGTGAGTGCTTTATATATATATATATTGCACTTTATAAAGAGCAACTTTTCCCATGGTAAAAATAAATTTACTAGAATGTTAATTTTACCAGTGTTTATCCATTGATCCTCCATTAAACATTGATCCTTTCTGACTGTCCAGTTCCTTTAAGTTTTGCACCTTTTTATACTGCAACCAAACAAAATTACCTTGTTTTAGCAAAGATGTTATGAAAAGGTGCAACTGCAAACAATTTCAATGCTGTCCACGGTGTGAGTTGCTTTCATGGCTGCTCCTTGTTCCATTACTCCAAGGAGGGTTGAATCTAGGGCAACTGGACTGGGTTTTAGATACTTTAAAACATTTCACCACTCATCCAAGGGGCTTCTTCAGTTCTTGAGTTCCCCTGGGATGAGAGGTGAAAGATTTTCAAGTATCTACAACCAAGTCCAGTTGCCCTAGATTCAACCCTCCTTGGGTAACCGCGACCCGGATGACTCCTGTGTTAGCTTCAAAATAAAAGCCAGACAGTTAATGCTTTCAACATGAAGCAGCGTCAGTAAATGTTTGTTCTGCATTAACAGTAACTCGATACAGCTTTGATATGGGAACAGTAAACATTTCCTGTGAATCCCTCATGCATTTGAAATCCAAATACAACATTGTGAGGTGATTACAGAATGTACATACAGTGAATGGCTATTGCTAAAAACATATGGACCATAAATTGTTCTTGTGTAAATTTTAAGCCTCATGTCTGTCAAGATTAATGATAGCTGTTCCTTGCTTGTATTTTGAGAGGTGTGTCATAAAAAGCTATGCATTAATTGGTTTTCAGTGACAGATCAGTAAACCATTACCCTTACAATATGTATCTACACCAGCTGTTCTACAAATCGACTGGATGTTAAACTGATTTTGTACATAGCACAATTTTACACCTTACTCTGTTTACCCTTCCACAAGCCCTTTGAATCTTCAATCTTCTCCAAGATTTCCCGCCTCCTAGGAGAGTAAGACAAACATTACAGCGAGACAGACATTTTGGTGGTGTGATTTGTTTTATCCGTCACAGAGACACAGAGCGAGAGGGAAAGAGAGAGTCCTCATCTCCTCTGAGCTCCCAGGTGTAATCCCTCTGTACTGTATGTGCCCTGACCCAGAAAGAAGCCGCATTCCCATGCCACCTAGGAGGCTGGCATTAAAAACACAGCCACCGTCCCCACAGGCATTCACGCACTCATTGCCACCAGGGGATTGTGGGTAGATGAGTTCACCCCACGGCTCCTTGTTCTGTAGTCATTGGAAATGTGAGGCTGTTGTTTTTGAGGTAAACAGAATCAAGCGGTTTAGACGCTGCTGAAAAACCCTGCTGTTGAAATCATCAAAGTGGATGCTGAAGAGTGGAGCTCTCTCTTTTCTTTCCTCTGTTCTTGCCACTTTCTCTTTATCTGCTTTTGTCCTCATTTCATCTATTTTTTTTTACATCTTTTATCCTCTTATGTCATATCCTCCCTTCTTGTTTTTTTTTTTTTTTTTAAATATATTTTGTCTCATCTCCAGTCTGGACAGACATGTGCAGTCTCACCACGGGCACCACAAGCCCTTCAAGTGCAAACTCTGCCCCTTTAAATCTGCCTACGTGAGCCGCTTGAAGAGCCACCTGCACAAGGCACACACAGGTAAAAGCACACACACAAACACACATACATTAAATCACATCTTACAGCTGTATCCGTGACTAACAAGGTGTTCCTGGGCCAGAATAGCAGCCTCCTGTTTATCATCTTCCACATAACGATACTGTGCTTGATTTAGCTTATCCAGCAAGAGGAAGAGCAGCTCCACATTTCACTGTGTGCATTAGATACACCTAATTACACTAATTACAAGAATCATATTCAGATTTTAGCGCAAATAGCCCAGATGAATGTATTGTTAATATTGTTTACTTGGGAACATAGTGAGAAACCCTCAGCAGGCCACAAAGGTGAAGGCACACAGGTGTCTTTAGTTGGATGTGATTCTTTGCCTGTGATCATTTTTTGTTTTTGACGGAGCCAAATGCCAGACAAAGGCACAGACATTCAAGCAAATGCAAAAAAAAAAAAAAGAATCCACATGAGCAATCAATACACGAGCTAAAGAAACAATCTTCAGACTGGCGAACTAGAAAGGCCAATTTTCTAAAGGCATTTGAGTGCTCTCAAATGTCTGATTGGAGAGAACAAGAAACAGCAGTAAGAGTTAAGAACCGCTGTGGATAATTGACACAAACCAGTTTTGAGTTGTGATTACATTTGAAAAGTTGATTTTTTTTTGTACATTTGTGAACACAATCAGCATTACATTTCATCATTGTGGTTCAGTTCTTTACCTTTGTGCCATCGCTTGCAGTCCAAGAAGGTGGAGACGCTTTCAATTGATTGTCTTTTTTAAGCATGTTCTTGCCATAAACAACACAATCAGGAAGCAGTTCCCTTATTAAACTAAAAAAAATGCAACAGTTAGATCAGATTTGGTTGTAATGGCCCCGCTCCAGTTGAACAATGCACCATCACTTCAGAGTCTGTTAAATCTTCCTGAAGGTCTTTTGCAGTCAAGCGGGGGTTTTGATTTGCCTCTCTAGCAATCCTCCGAGCAGTTCTCTCTGAGAGTTTACTTGGTATTCCAGACCTCAACTTGACCTCCACATCATGAACTGAGGAAATGCTACCTTAAAATGCGTTGCTGTGTTGTCACCAGATAGATAGACAGATATATAGATCGAGTGTGTTTATATACATATATGTGGATCTCAGTTGATATGTTATTTCAGAAGTTGACTTTAAGTTCATGTTTATGCTCATGTTTGTGATACTTCAATACATTTCTATTTGAATTTTTGTGGACCTTCAATAAATGTTGCGGCTCAACATTATTTCTGTCAGAATTATGTTAATTAGTCCAAGGGGAGCACTAAGTGAGTACAAGATGACATATTTGTTACAGATTGGCTCAGAGGGGAATAGCTTTGTTTGGATGTGTTTATTATCACTGTTTTGTTTTTTATCATGAATCTTCCATTTACGGGTCTCTGCAAATCTAATATCTCACCTCATACTGCCTTTTACAAGAAATTTCATTAGATTACTTGCTGACTGATTTGATTCCTGATTTCCAGGTGAGCAGCACACATACAAGTGCTTGTCGTGCCCCTTCTCCTCGATGACCATCAGCCAGCTGAAGGAGCACTCTCTCAGAGACCATGGTGAGGCCCTGACCCTCCCCAAACTCCGGGCTGCTACCCAGGCTGCTCATGCCACCCTCAGGCCCTCCCGGCTGGCCAGTAACACAGAGCAGACCTCCTTGGCCCAAGATGGTAATAATGTCATTTTGATAGATATAAGATATAAGCTTGTCAAGCCAAATTTGGAAAATTGAGCATCAAAACAGAATCCATTGTAATACAGAAATATTTAAGATAGAGTTCCTTAACTTTGGAGATAAGGTCCAACGTCGGGTTTGATAAAAAAATGTAATTATATGTTTTAAAAATAGGCCTATCACCTTGTCTATATAATCTATATAATACATATGTATATTAGCTATATTCAGCTAACGATTATTTTTATTATTGATTCATTTTATTGATCTATTAATATTGTCTTTCAGTCTATAAAATCATTTAAGATATATATTATCAAGTGAAAAATGCACATCGTAATCCTCCACTGCTGAGCAGATGTACTCATATATCTTGCTTAATTGGACCAACTGTTCAAAGCCCAAAGAGATTCATTTAACTATCATTATGAGAAAAAAAAAGAAAAAAGCATGAAGTCCTTACATTTGAGAAGCTGAAACCAGTGAATGTTCAGCCTTTTTGCTTGAAAAATGGCAGTATGAAAAATCCATTATCAAAATAGTTGCTGAATAATTTCCTATAATAATATAAATGTAATAATCGATTAATCAGTGAATCATCGTAGCTCTGGGATATATTTTAAAAAATAAGAAATAAAGTAGCATCAGAAATGTGACAAAAAAAAAACGTAAGCACTATTTCATTCACATTTTAGACTTGAAGGACAACGTTTGCACTAAAAAACATTTTCTGGAGGGCCTTTTCATCCAAGGTGGATTTCTTTTTTTGTACTTATAATCTAAACACATTAGATTTGTTTTACATGTGGAAAATCAGCAGTTTGCATCAACATGTCTGTGTCAACATGTCATAGCCTTTGTGCACCCAGATTGAATAAATTATTTAAGAATTTGACCACTGAGGTTTGATTATGACGCCTTTCTTTACTGGATATTTTCTATCAAAGAGGCTCTTTCAGTGTAGGTAGGAGTAGCAGCGAACTCCTTGATGTGGTGTTGTAGGTGTTTTAGTGGCTGTGCAGCCGTGGCTTTAGCTTGCAGACTGTTCTTGGCAGCAGCTGTCACCTTGCTGCTGGAGCTGTGGAATCTTCCCTGGAGCTGAAGCAGGGCAGCATTCCTCAATGCACCAACCACCACTGTCAGCTGTGCCCTACCAAGACAAGTGAAGCATTGAGAAAGAGCAGAGCTGACATATTGAATGTCTCTCCACTGTGCCAAACTGGCTGCCTTCAGTTCAATGTCTAAAATTGTGATGTTTGCAGTGCAATAGAGGGTTTGTTTTGAAAAGATTAACATTTGATTGGCTCTCCTGTTTGCTTGGATTTCTTGGAAAATGGTTTGAATATAGCTGCAGTCTTTAAACAGACCCGAACCTGCTCAAACGATGAATGTAAGATTCAAGTTGTTTGAACTCCATCCTCACTTTTTTCTGCTCCTTTAAAGTCGTCCCTTAAAACATTTTTAAGGCGTATCCTCCTCAATCCATTCAAGAAGACGCATCACCGCGTTCTCCATCTGCTATCTCATCTCCATACATCTCCACAATGCAGAGAGGATATTAAAAGCATGAATCAACTGTGGCATTGTTTGATTCATATAAATTCCTCTGCAAAAGTGAGAAAATGGATCTCAAGCATTTTATAAAGTTAAAGTTTAAAAGTTCTTTCTTCCATGCTTCCTCATACTGTGAGTGCTGAATGAAGCATTTTTCACATGGATAGATATTCTATTAGTGTCACTGTGGTTTATTTATTGATGTGTTGGAGGCTCAAAGTAGGACGAGAAGATGAGCTTGCTCACTGATATTATAGACTCTGGAGAAAGGGAATGAGGAGGGAAGGAGGTAGGGGACAGATGATGACAGTCACTGTTATACTTCTGCATCTGTGTGAGCACAACTGATTTCCAGATAGTCTTGTCCTCAAAGGAACTGATGTCTGCCTGTAGCCTTTTATTAGATATTCTGCATATTTACAGAATATATACATTTTCTGCTTAGAAATAAGCAGATGTCTCTCATAAGTGGAATAGAAGAGGCAGATCAATCAATTTGAAGATACATAAATTATGTTGTACTGTCTCCGTCTGTGCAAAAATATGCATTAGAATAAAAGCACTTTAGATGTACAGTGACTTTGTCTTGACTCTGTTTGCATTAGAACATAATTATGAAAAATTGTGCCTGCATGCATTTTTTTCTCCATAAATATCTCCAGAGTAGAGGTGGATGAAGTACACAGATCGTTTAGTGAAGTAAAAGTACCAATACAACAATGTAAAAATATTCCATTACAAGTAGTTACACCTACTAAAAGTACAGAAGTTTATCAGCTAAATGTAATTCAAGTATCAAAAAGGACTCATCCTGCTGGAATGTCCCCTGTGACTGATATATTGTTATATATATTATTAAATTTTGAATACAGATGCATCAGTGTTGGAGTAGTATTTTCCTGTTGGAGCTGCTGGAACTGGTTTTACTGCTTCATGTCCAGCTAAGTAGTTTAGTACAGTGCTTCCCAACCAAGGGGTGACAAGATAAATCTGAGGGACCGTGAGATGATTAATGGGTTACAAAAGGAGAAAAAACATCTGCTACATAAATATGCATTAATTTTTCAGACTTTTCTCTAATCTGTGCTTCGTTTATGAAATATTGGAGAGTTTTTCCTCTGTGGGTCTCAAACAGTTCATCTGAAAGTGACAAGGACACCCAACTAGATACAGTTTTTTCTAAGTGGTCAGAAGACGAAAGGGTTGTATCGTATTTTGTAAGCTGTTCCATTATGACTTGAATATACACGGTATATTACAATAAACAGTAAATTTCTCTGCCCCTCTCTCAGAGCCATCATACCTGGAGCCAGCGGATGTTCGTCAGCAGCTTAGTCATTACCAGCTGGCCTCCCGCAGTCAAATGTCTTCCGGCTCAACACCTGGTGGTTCAACAGTGGCTGACAATCGTCCAGACGGCGTCCTCACTTGCGAGTTCTGTGAGTTCAGCTCTGGATACATGCAGAGCCTGCGTCGGCACTACAGGGACCGCCACGGTGGCAAGAAGCTCTTCAAGTGCAAAGACTGTTCGTTTTTCACCTGCTACAAGTAAGACAGAGAAACGTGCATAAGTGTGCTATGCAAATTTGCAAATTTCCCCACTGTGGGACGAATAAAGGTTTATCTTATCTTATCTTATCTTATGCTGCAAATTGTATGCAAACTATCTGTATATTAATGTAAAATGATAGTAGCATACATTACAAGGTGTGTTCAGCTGTGCAGATCATGATAGAGAAGTGCTGGATATATTATCTCAATAGTGATATTTCTTTCTGTCTCTGAATGTGTCTCAGGAATACCTTCACCATACACGTGGAGGCCGGTCACAACAACAACGCACCTGACGACCTCCCGAAAGACCTGCGCTGCCCTCTCTGCCTCTACCACACCAAACACAAGAGCAATATGATTGACCACATTGTCCTGCACAGAGGTACACGTCCTACAAAATGAAACCAGGGACTTTACTTTTAAATTGTTCAACATTTTTGTATTGCAGCGTTAGATGTGAAGATCAAGCTTCTGCCTCTTCTGCTGAACTATTTCCTGTTCTGTGCGTTGTTCCTGCTAATTTGGCTACTTTGATTGTATTAGTGTTAATATTGGATTTTATTGAGATGTAACAGCCATGAGATATTGTCACTGTCAGAAAATACTCCGATATATCCGACTCTGAAATTTGGAGGCTGATGTGAACAGTTACTCAGCTGCTCGTAATTCCGGTTAGAATCACTTGAACGCAGCATAACCTTCCATACAATCACAACTTGTTGACAAACTGCAAACATTTTTTCTCCTGATAACATCGATATGCACTTTTTTTTATTATAAGAAATGTAAGCATAATACAAATAAAGTAAACACATGTAAGATAAACCGTATATACACATGGAACTATTTGTTTTAATTGCAAGCATAGAGGGAAGGAACTGATGTGATAAGGTGATAACACTGTTTTGTTTTTGTAGTTTTTATATGAGACTATCATGAGTTGTCAAGAGGTGGTAAGAAGTGTTTGTGTTGAAAGTGAGGAAATGACAAAATTGTGATTACCTTTATCTTTACCACTGTGTCTGTGAGATAAACTGCTCTACCACCCCTCCCCCTCTGCAACCTAATAACCACTTCGCTCTCTCTCCTCTTCCTCCGCCAGAGGAGCGCGTGGGTCCACTGGAGGTCAGCCGCTCCAAGCTGTCGCGCCACCTTCAGGGCCTGGTATTCCGATGCCACAAATGCACCTTCACATGCTCCAGCGACCAGGCCTTGCAGCTGCACCTGCAGAAGCACGCTGAGATCAAACCCTACCAGTGCCAGCTCTGCTATTACGACAGCAGTCGACGGAGCCAGCTAGAGGAGCATCTACGCCTTGAGCACAAGGTCAGTCCACGTGGGATGATGCACATGAAGTTTGGCTTAACTATGTTTAAATTGATATACCTCATGTAATTAGTTTCTACAGTATGATTTAGAAAGTAGGAAGAATATGGCCATGGACCTCATTTGGTAGATGAGGAACTTCCTGTCTTATGACCGATGGAGAAAGTGGTTTATTATAAGAACAGGTTTTAATAATCAGCCTGCTTAATGGCTGTAACATGAGGCGTTTACAGCTCATGAGCTCTGTGATTTCAAACTGTTCAATTATTTCTATATGGCTTTTGCTGGTTTTATGAGAGGTAATCAAGAGGCCTGTCAACTGCCTATATTCCCTCAGTGTCAAGTTATTATGCCACCAACAACTCATAAATCAAACTTGTCCTCAGTAATCAGCAGCTGCATTGTAAAAAAAAAAACAAATATCCTGAAAACATTTGAATCCCAAATACCCCAAACCTTTAAAAAGAACTGATGCAGTTCAGATTCTTTTTATTATTTCCTTTTTTACTGGTGCAAAAACAAAACAGTAGTAACTTTACCGCTACAACAATAATGGAAACAGGGATTATATGTACAAGAACAGACAGAGGAAAAAAGATGGCGCACAGAATTTGACATGATAAATATATCAAACAAAATAAACAATCACAAATTAATAGTCATACCAATTATTATTATTATTACTGTGATTTAAATTAAGTCTAATAAAGAGTGTTTTGGGGAAACAGTGTTGATGATGTATGATTGTGCATGCTCTTGGAGAGAAAGAGCAAAAAATACATTCATAATAATAATAATATTACATGTTTTGACTCATGCTGTTTTTAAAAGATATGATGTACTGTGTTTAATCAGGCAAGTTAAGTAGCCCAGTGCAGATGTTGTCATACAGCAGCATAGTAAATGAACCTATATGAAAAAAAGTATTAAAAGCTTCTAAAATAGTAGCGTGCTAAAAATTAGTCTGTGGCATTTTTATCATCTCACTGCACAGTAAAACAAGAATTATAGATAACTCCCATGACCTCCACATTTTGCAGCAGGTAGGATGAGGACAACAACAATCGATACCCAGTGAAGTGCAGCACAGGAATAGCCTTTGTTTATTTGGTGATTTTAGGTCCAGCTAAACTTCAGTAAGTGCTGGAAGCTCTTTTCAAGCGTGCTGTATTGTATAAAACCGATCAAGTGACAAAAAAAGGAGCTGAAATGTAGCTCAAATGGAAGCTACTCCCAGTAAACACTTCTAAAGCAGCTTCATTCAAATCCATATCAGTCTGCCTTAAATTTTGGCCAGGAAAAGCCTGTTAATGATTCCCTTGCAGCTATTTTGCTGTTTTGAACATGTCTAATAAAACTTTATTAGATGAGAAATTATTAAGAGTCCATTTACAGTTGGATCATAAAGTCAGTCAAGATTATGAAAGTATGTAAACTGTCTAATCTTCCCTGTCTTATTTTTCCAGCTTCCTTTAGAGTCCTTAAATGTGAATATTACCACATGGAGGGGAATTATTAAAACAACAAGCTTATGAAGCCAAAATGAAAGTCTATGTTGCTGGCACATAAGGAGATAAAAATATCAGTGTAATGGCCACTGAATGATACAGTAGACTAAGATGACTTGGTGCATACAGATCAGATTGCTGGAGCTTCTGTATATTCTAACCACATCCAGGAGAGAAAAGGTTTCATCTCTCAGTCTCCCTTAAAAGGGATAATTCATGAGATAATGTGAGAAAGCAAAAGTTAAAAGTACATTAAACTTGAAAGGGCACCAGGTTATCATTTTTCATTCTTTACATGTCTAGATCTCTGATTTTACCCAGTGCATGCTGGGATGAGGTCCAGCCCTCCTGTTACCTAAAATAGGAGGAAGCGGGTATAGATAATGAATGAATGGAGTTTAGTGGCAGACATGAGATGGATTGCAGCTACAAGACGATGACATTAGAGCCGTAATTGCTTTAGATATTAAGATCCTGGGTGGTAGAATATGCGAAGAGAGAATGGCATCTGTGGATCTTTGGTGAAGTAGCATGAAAAGCCTGCAGCTGTTGTGAGGGAGGGACTATTTCTGGAAAGTTTCTGCACACCAGACAGGTGCTTTGGATCAAAAACTCTTACTTTAAAAAGAACGAAAAAAATTCATGCATACTGTCAATCACTGTATTTACTAAATTCTTACTTACTTACTTACTTACTTAAATTCCCTATCTGTTATATGTGCTCATTAGTTTCATCTTTGACACAGGATTTCTATCTATTTGATCAGATTACATGAGCATATGTAGATTGTGTTTACATATATGGTACTGTTATTTGTGAATTTTTTTAGATGAAGGTAAGGGGACCCAAACATCATAAATGAAATGAGTACAAGTGATTGGTGGTGTGCAGGAGTTTTTGGTCTTTTCACATGAAGTTGAAGGTCAAAAAAGGTTCAGAGAACAATGAAAGCAACCTGAAAATACTTTGGATGAATTACATTTTTGGTGAGACAGAAAGCGAAAGCCTCTTCATGGGAGGAAGACTGGAAGAACGGGTGTTTTCACTGCTGGGACGGATGTTGCAGGGCCACATCTCTGAGTCTTCAGGGAGTCTGGGAGGAGGAAATTGCTCAGAAAGAGTGACATCATTTGTGACAAGATACATAAGCCATGAGATGATCTGGTTCTGTCATCAAAATGTTCTGTTTTCTTTGTCAAAATACTTCTGTTTCAGATCATTGTAGTTGACTCATGATCTTATGCTGCATTGTACAGTACATAAATACACCTCTGGCTCGAGAGATGACAGGCCTTCACTTTCAAAAGAAAGTCAGTTGTTGCACTTTGGCCTAATACAAGTTTCAACCAGACTCACAACATAAATGCACTGTTGAAAAATGGGCTGCTGGTAAAACATTTATTTATTTTACTATGGTTTGAACATTGTGTACAGAAAACATTAACCTTGAAAGAGTAAGATGCGCATCAAGAACCAAAAAAACATCAGCTTTTGTAGTTGTAAAATCTGCATACTGTTTTCAATAAGGAGAGTATTATTCTTGAGCTCTAAAATTCATGTATTCACTTTTTAGTTGCAATTCACTTTATCACAAAAGAAAAATTAAGACCTAAACACACGTAAATGCAATTCTTAGTTCAAATATAGTTTCCACTCTTTCTCTCATGTTTTTTAAGGCTTCAACAAATATGCAGTAAAAAAGAAAAGGTTTGTTTTGTTTGCAGGTTAGTTCTCCAAGATAAGTAGTGTTCAGAGCACGAAGTACCAAACTGATAAACATCTCCTGTTTCTCATCAGGTCATCCGGAACTTTGAGCTGATGGGTCGGGTCAACCTGGACCAGCTGGAGATGATAAAGGAACAGGAGAGCAGCGCAGAGGAGGAAGAAGAGAGAGAAATGATGGCGATGGTTGGAGGTGGAAAAGTAGCTGCTACTGCCGAGGAGGAGGACGACGAAGGAATGGACGTGATGGAGAACATGATGAGGGTACAGAGAGAGATGGACGATGAAGAGATGGAGGACCACATCAAAGAGGAAGAGGAGGAGGAGGAAGAAGACGAGGAGGAAGTCAAGGAGGTGGAGGAAGAGAGACCAGTTCTACAAGGTAAATACAGATGAAGTAATATTGATCTTTGCAGCTCTGCTATGTTAAATATTATCTACTAATACTCATATTTACTCTGTTGATACTATAAATATAAAATGATGCATTATTTTAATTTATTTTCAAAACATGGATGGTCACTGTTGATGCTTATTACAAAGTGACAATGTCTGTCAATGACTGATGATTGTATAATGTATAAAATGTAAAAAAAAATTGTGAAAATTTCCTGTAGCCCAAAATGACGTCTTCAAATTGCTTCTTTTGTCCAGCCAACAATTCAAAACCTCCATTTACTATCATAAATGACAAAAATGCAGCAAATCCTTACATTTAAGAAGCTGCAACCAGCACATGTGTCAAAATAGTTGCTGATTAATCTTTGACTAATTGATTTATAGTTACCATTATATTGAGTAACAGAGGCGTCAGAATGCACTACAGAGGTGGACGAGAGCTGGCATCCTGCTGACTGGGGCAATTTTCAGGCTCCTGATTGGTCAACATGCCTTTAGGGTTATAATGCCACCTTTTGGTTTGACATGCTCTTGACAGATATTATTTCTGTGTTTTCATTCTGAGTTTTTTTTTTTTTTTTTTTTCCAGACTGTCAAATACAACCACTGATGTTTGCTTATAGAACAAATATATTCTTCACCAGGCCAGTCAAGACAAGAACACTACTGAATACTATTTAACAGCTATATCCCACAACATATTTCTTTTCCATAACCTTTTGGGATTCCACCACAAATTGGTTTCTGCTGAAAAGCCATTTTCTGTCTTTTTCTGTTCTGTTATTTTATATCAAGTTGTAATCTGTGTGAAATATCTCCTGTGGCTCCTTTTAAGCCAAATAAATGGGCCCATAAGTAATAAGTGATGTGTTTTTGCTATTCTTCATGAGCAGTGTTTGTCTTCCAAAATAGCCAAAGTCACAATGTAATTCTGAATTGATTTTCTCATTTCATTCTTCTCGCTTATAATTCATAGAGTCACTTGACTGGTGTTGGTTGCTCACTGAAGGATGAGTAGATTTCCTGCCAGAATATTACTGATCATCCTGGTCACAGAGAACAACATTAATTTTAACAAATGAAGAATTTGTACTCTGTGATTGTTGTATAATTTTGTATGGGATACTGATAATAAACAATAGCCATAAATATTTCCAATGTTTTCAAACATTTTAACAAATAGTGAAAGAAAGTGTTCTGAGACTGATCGATCATTTGAACTCTATTTCCCAGAGGTCCTTGCGTCTCCTACCAGCAGCACCAGCAGCAGCTCTGGGCCCAGCGGCATAGAGAAGCGTCTCCCCTGTGAGTTCTGTGGCCGCTGCTTCACCAACAGCCTCGAGTGGGAACGACATGTCCTGCGTCATGGCATGTTAGTACTTTCCCTTAATCCTCTTCTTCTTCTCTCTCCTTGTGTGTGAACTTGTGCACTTCCTGTACACAGTAAGCCACCACGGTCCTTTTTACCTGTCTTTCTGGTCTTTGTGCAAACAATGACAACCTTTACCTGGCTCTTTATTTGGTGAAGGCATTCAGACGTTGGGGTTACACATGGTGAGGAAACTATCTCTCTTAAGGCAGTCTTACTAGGAGACAAACAAGGAAGCAGAGAAAAAGCTGGACCACTAAATAGCATTACGTTGTCAGGTATATTTACTGCAAGGCTCATGAAGAAGTGGGAACAGGTATGCATGTGGACGAGGAGAGGACGGCTGACTTCACTATGACCTGCAAAATTAATGACATTACCATCAGCCTCAGCTGTACTTTGTGTTTGTCGGTAATTGGCAAACATGGTAAACATCAACATGCCAGCATTGTCATTGCTTTCAGCCCAGTTTCATTACTGTGTATCTGCTTTATTCAAAATCATGCTTCCTCTGTTATTAGCCTTATGTTTGTTCATATTTTTTCCACATGTTAAAAGCACAAATTCTCCTTCATTTTCAGGATGGTTAACAACAGCCGAATGGACACCAGCACCACCTCTGCAACAGAGGCCTCAGCTTCATCTTCCACCGGCTCCTCTGTCCTGATTGACTCTGGATTGGACCTGTCCAGCAACAGAAAAGAGGAAGCCGATCTATCGCTGGGAAGTCACAGCCAGTATGTGGAAGACAAAGAAATGCTTGACACCAAAAAGGATCAACAGTTTGGTTGAACTGATTGTGGCCTCTTGGGATATTGTGCTAGAAACTGATAACATTGGGTAGGATCAGCACTGAGTTGGATCTTAAATAGGACGTCAAAGGAAGCGAAAAGATTGGAACTGAAAAAAAAGTGACTTCTTATGAGTTGGCGCATTACTAGATTTTAGGTGTTACATATTTAAGTATTAGGTTGTGCTGCATAAAACGGCTGAGCTCTTTAAATGGGCAGTCCCCTAGGACAGATCTTAATATATTGGTAACCAATAGTGAACAGAACTCTTTACTGCTGACATTCTGGTCAAATCTACAGTGAAAGATCCCACCTAGATAAAACTAAGCTATTTATTAAGAATGTTGTCCAAAATGATGAACTAAATTTAGCATTTTATTATTTGAAGCACCTTTTATGCCCCCCACCCCTCCCTCCTCCCGCTCATCCAAAACAGGGTTACTGTAAATTTACCTAAAAGGAACAAACAAGATATGAAAGCATTTACAACCGTGGCCCGCTGTAGAGCTACCTTTTATTGTTGAAATCTGAGATTCTTCATCTTCCCCTTGTGTTAAATGTGTAGAAGTATTCCTTGAAGAAGAGTCGCACCTTATCTATTTTAGTGAAATCACCAAACATGTTTTCTTCATTCGTAGAAATACTGACAATTTTCCCCCAATGTTTGTAGCAAATTGCTATATTTTAGGTCCCTTAATATTATACTACGTATAAGCCTTCTACCTGTGGCACCCTTCGCATTTTGACTGTACTATTTTATTGTCCAGTAATTTCACTGATGTGATGAAATCATGGAAATAAATGGGATTAGTTTAAATCTCCCCGCCCCTGTAGGATATGATGTTATTTGTAGTCCAGGTCAGATAATATCACAGTTAACCTGTGCACTCTGCAGATCAATGTAACAACACAGATATGTTTAATGTGTCATGACTGTATCCATATGATATAGGTATCTGTTCAGCTGAGCATAGCAAGCTTTAGCCTGGAACAGAACTACAGGTTTAAACGACCGTGGTGTAATATCATCATATCATCATGATCAACAGAGTTTACACTTGTCTTTTCAGTGCAAAATTTTGTAATTGGGTATACCAGAATCCAACTCTGTCCTCAAACTGTAGGTGTGTTCACAAATCACTAATAAATTATAAATTAATTGACATATTATGGATGTGTCATCAAACCAGAACCAGGTTGCCCCTGGATGTGGTCTGGCTGACTTGATTACACTGTGCACAAACCACCGAGGCTGAGTGTTGAAGCCAGTGCCCAAGTGCCTTAAAATGCAGTTCCTCTAACGGCCACTATATGGCTTTAATTGCTCTTAAAAAAAAAAAAAAAAAAAAAAAAAAACTCCAATGGGTTTGAAGTAACCAGGAAATCACCCAACTTCTCTCTCAAAATCTAAAGTTTTTTTTCCCAAGGATTTATGGCCTCACCAGCTAATTCCACTTTATTCTAATGTGTGCCTTAGTGGCAATTTGTAAAGTCATTGTTTAATTAAGATCAGATTAAATTAAATTAGATCTGACTTCACTGTAATTGCATTGTAAGTACCAGTACAAAGAAATGTGGATTAGCATCAAACTAGTTGTGGCAAAGAGGATTCTGTGGTTTAAAGTGTTGGATAAAAAATATATATACAAAATCATAACAAAATATAGTATAGTCTTATCAACCTCTGGTGGTTTTTAGCCATGCAAATAGCTTTGGTTTATTTGCCAAGGTTTTGAGATATCTGTCTCTGAGATTTCTGCTGATCCAGTAAAAGTGAATGAAATTTCATTTGTTATACTCACAGCATTGAAAAAAATTCAGCGGTTTTCATCAGATCTAGTTTCTACCAAATAAATAGTCCGTGTGAAAACTGTTGACAGAGTGTTCTGTAGGCTGTTCTCTGTTATCTGGAGTGAAAGGCAACGCTGTTAATGGAAATAAATGCTGCTAGTGAGTGTGTTTTTTAATACTGTGAGCAATACTAATGAAATTCCATAAAATAGGTAGGTTCAGAGCCATGTTTGCTTGATTGACAGATGTCTCTGCCTTTCACAGTCAGCCCTGGTGATTACCTCCACTCCATCCAGGTTCCTCCACATCACCCAAATTCATATTTTTAGGCTCCAATTGACTGACAGGCTGGCATCGAGGATTAAATTCAAACCTAGTGCTTCAAAATATCCCTTCAGAAACTTACGGCTGATGCCACAGAAACCATGTTTTTCTACGGTCTGTGATGCAGTTTTGACCTGATGGGATACTCTGAAAAGACACGTGTAAGCAGGTCAGAAAGCCCTGAAACCATTTGTTTCCACATATATGGAGTGTATTTGTTGATGATTGACTTTTAAAAGGTGTCAAACCCCCCCAACGTTAACCCCTTTAAATTCTCATCCTGTATTGACACAGCCTGCATTTGTGTGCTTCTTTTTAGACAAAGTTGTCACGTTATTGTTGATACTGACAAAAGGCAGAGATTGTATTTGTTGGAAGTTGCTGCTTGAATGCCCTAAAGCCTTATAAGAGAATAAATAGCAATTAAATCAAATGTATGTCCAATTCCAATAAGACCAATAAGCGACGTTAAACAGTCTGAAATAAAACGGCTGATAACTACAATATCAAATTAGTAGAGGAGCACAGTTAATGTAATTGTGTTCTTGGTACCAAAATACTGTATTTACCAAGCCTGCTGTGTTTGCTGCTGTGATTGTCCTTCCTGAGCATTGAACCATTGATGGAAATGGGAAATCTGGGTTTGGACCATAGAATTTTGGAATTCGAGTTCTATGGGTGGAACCCAGGAGAACTACATGTTTGCAGCCATGTATAGAAAACAAAACTACTCGTTAAGTGTTTGAACTGTGGTGTTTCAGAAAGGATACTTTAACCCTTTTTTCCTTTAGGTGTTCTCATTTTAAAAAAAGAAGAAAAAAAAAGAAATCTAAAGATGATAGCTAACCCTTAGGGGCTTTTTGAGTCCCCAATCCAACATTATTACACTGTTGTACAATGTCTGGTTACAATGAAAAATATCTCTTTTTTGTACTGTAATGGGAATGAGCAGAGAAGAAGAGCAGTGTGGTTGTACAATATTTAAAGACATGAAGGAAAATGATGCAGTTCTCTACTAATAAACAGCCTGGGCTTTTATTGTGAAGGAGAAAAACATGGAAAAGTAAGAGACAAAAAAAATTGTTCTTTTAAAAGAGGCATTTACCTAAACTGCTTGGTCCTTTTCTGGGATCGGTCGCCATCTGGGTTCCCAGTCAACCTATAGATCCCTCTGAGATCTAGCTCACTCGTGTCCAATCCGACATCTGACACTCCAGTATCTCCTTTCTATGACCAGTAAGGGCATCAGCTCACTTGTTCAAGTCGGCCTACCCGTAGTCTACCCAGTCAACATTTGGTGAGAATGTAGCCGCCCCGCTCTGCTCCTCAGTCCTTGTAATACCTGAAAAACCGTTTGAGTTGGTGCTGAATCAAGGACCAGCTTGTAGCTTTTTGAAAGTAAAACTGTTTGAAAGCTGTTGTTGTAGAAATAAGCTTTGTAAGGCAGCTTGTTGCCCAGCTTGAACGCCCAGTGTAAACCAGAAAATAAACTGGGACGACCTGGGTAAAGAAGCTGTCAACCCAAAATTGTTTGTTGGTCTGTGATCATTTTAATAGAAATGACTATGAATCCCTCACTGTGTGCAGTCTCAGACTGTAATATTCCCAGTTTACCCAAAGTTACGCCCCTGCTGACAACACACTGGATACTTGTATATATGTTTAGTTTGTTTCCGATGCATTTCTCTTTTCAGACTGTTGTCTCCATAGTTTGACACTAGAATCTCTCCTTCTTGCCTTTCTTCCCATATAAATCTGATTACCTGATGGTGGGTTGTGATGTTGCCTAGAATGATTGTTTACAATTTTATTCCATTTATCTCTGGATATTCTGTAAATATTGTAATTCATTGTCTTTTTTTAACTTGATAATAAAGTTATCAGATAATGGTTAATTGTGTTTATCTCCGTTTTGTGCTCAGATGTTAAGGGTTAAATCTGACTATGTGATCATTTAAATATAGAATTATGGGCACATGCTGCACTTTTACCTTGCGAAATAACTTTTTAAAAATATTTTCTCCAGGCTTGATATCAGACATGATATCACTTCCTGATGTACTGAATGATATATAACTCCTGCTTCTGCTTCTCTAAATCAGTGAATTATGCATATCAGCACAGATGTCAAAGTATTTAAACTCCCTGATAAGCCAGCTTCCTGAATAGCAAATTGAGAATAAGGTATAAGTGAAGTGCATCACTGTCAAGGGCAAAGTGATGGCAAAGGAACTAGTCAAGAAAATACCTTTAATCTCTTCTTTTTTAAGAAACAGTCATTATCAAATTTGATCAAATAGTGTGTATTTTATTACTTGAAGTTAATGTTGGATGTCGAATAACCATCTGCATAGCTGCTTCATCTTGATCATGAATTTAAGAAAAAAAGATGAGATAGGCAATCATTTTAAATGTGTGGCAGTGAGAAGGGTTAAAACTCAGCTACATTTGCATCTGAGGACTCCTCTAAAGGCAGAAAGTGAACAGGGAGAGGAACAAATCCCTGACTTTTACCACAGGAGCCAGCCTTATTTTCCTAAAATGACATTATTTGCTTAAATCTTTGGACAAAATGAGAATTTGGGAATCTTCAGCTGGTTTCAAAGCAAAAGATATTTATAACCATATTACAATATTATCTTAACTATTTTTATATTATTTTTATATTATATCTATTATTATACTTACTATTTAATTGCTATGAAGTTTGCTACAGATGTTCATGGGTGTCCAGAGGACGAATCCTAAAGACTTTGATGATCTCCTGACATTTTTTTTTAGCCCCACCATGTGGCTCACATCTGTGATTTTAAGTGAAATGTCTAAAGAACTATTGGATGGATTGTAGCACCATCATTAGGTCAGACTTTAAATTTGTCAAATACTTTGGTTTGTGACGAAACATCCGATGACACTGCCGACAGCATCAGCTCCACTTTGTGTTGTAATGCTAACTGGCAAATGTAATGCATGTTAACACGGCAAACTTAAGATGGTGAAAATGATATCTGCTAAACATCACCGTGTTAACATTGCCATTGTGAACATGTTCACATGGTGACATTTGCATGTAGATCAAAGCACCAAGTGCAGCAAATGCAGTAGTTCACACATTTAATTTCTCCTCCTCCAAAGTTAATCATATGCTTTGTAAAATGTCTTCACGGTGATCTATTCTAGATTTCGTGCGACGTGTTTCCCATTTGCAGTGACACATAGGATTTCCTTTGTAACATGTCCACAGAGCCCTTGGAACAACCAATAATAGTCCCGGCAGCTTGTCCACAGGAAATAGCTTCGGGCTGAGAAGGCATCTCAGTGGCCTTCACTTTGTGTTACACCCTTCCACCCTTCTCTTACTCTCTCTCTCTCTCTCTCTCTCTCTCTCTCTCTCTCTCTCTCTCTCTCTCTCTCTCCACTCCACACCCTGCAAGAACTCTGCTGACCAAAACCACAAACCCTGCAAATGCCACTCGAGTGTGTGCTGTGTGTGTCTTTGTCTGTGCAATGTACAGGCATGAAACTCTGCAGCTCTTGCACCATAAATACCACAAACCATTGAGATCAGCAAGTTCACTCAGCTATGCTTCCACTTTATCTTTCGCTGTCTGTCTTTTTATTTTGTCAACATCTCCCCCTATCACTAAAAAAACAGCATGTGGAGTACAGTCCCTGGTGTCTCTCTATTGAAGGTCTCAATTTCACACATGTCCCCAGCATTTCCTCTCCTGCCTATTTTAGAAGGGACACAGTCTTTATTTCACATGTCTAACATCATCTCTTAAAAATATCTCCAAGTCACCAGGGATCAGACTGTAATCTCTGTGGCTCACCACTTCAGAGGGGGGCCGATGGCAGACTGACGACCCCTGGAGACAGGAGCAAGCGGCACAGCCACGGCGGGGAGAGGGGAAAGGAGGACACTGCTGCTGCTGCTGAGTGGAGCAACATAAGGAATGCCTGATGAGAGCATGCCCGGTCCAAAGCAGGCGAGGGCACTGCTCCTGTCATAATAACTGGATGGGGAGAGGATTGAGAGGACAGAGCGAGAGAGAGAGAGAAGGGAAAGTCAGGATAGAAGAAGAGTGAGTGTGGCAGAAGGACAAGGAGAGACAGTTGAGAGGAGCAGCAGATAAAGATAAACAGACTCATACATACAGTCATAGAAAGTGAGTGGGAGTGATATGAGTATAAGGGAGAAGTGGCCTGGGGACGAGACCCCATTGAGCTCCAGAGTATTATCTCTAGCACTTAGCAGTCGTCTCAAAGTCAGAGCCGGGCAGCATGGCAGCATAAGAGACAGAAGTCACTAAAGCCTCTGAATACTGAGTGCTGGATATTGAAATTCCTCCATGCTTGAAGGACCTGGGATATGTTCAAACTTGTGATAACAGCATAAAACGCTCTCTAACGTTCAGTGAGGGCGGCATGTTTATTCCACCAATGTAAGTCCTGAGAGGAACGTGATGATGAAGCTCCAAAAACATTCAGCTTATGTATCCAAAGGTAAACTGCAAGCAAGATGTTAAATCAGATTCTTGGAAGATAAATTGAAATTAGCCAGTTAACAATGTGTTTACTTGAGTGATTGAGTTGTTGCTCTGGGATGATTATGTCACTTATTATAAGTTACACTCCATCAGTTTGCACATGATGGAAATAACTGACAAAATGCTTTTTAAAAATTCAATTCATTAAGCGCTCTTTGATGCGAACATGATTAAAAGGCCAAAAAAAACAATCTAGTATGCTATTTTTGAATGATATAATACTTATTTGTAGCATTGGAGGTATTTTACTTTATTCTGTTTTAATGATTTTTTTAATGTAATTGTGGAGCAATTATGCTGCAGAGTGCATACATTTAAACACTTTTAAAAAAATATTTATGAAACAATCTTATTTATGCATTTTCAAGTCATTTCTAGCTCTCAACTTTACTCTTTTCAAATTAATGGACTTAATAAATCAAGTGAAATTGCAGTGGTGGTACATTTACTGATTATTTCCATTTTCTGTTGCTTCACACTTCTACTCCATTGCAGTGGTACTGTACTTTTTACTCTACCACATTTAACTACATTTATAGTTACTAGTTACTTTACATATAGAGATTTTAAATGAAAAGCATGTGACCAGCTTATAAAATATGATGCAGTGTCATATATTAATTTGTATTAAACAACCCAACAGTATATAAAGCCACTAATTGGCTCCATGCTGACAAACTATAACATTTATATGCTGCTTATATATTCATGCATCAGTGATAGTGATCCAATAAAACAGTACACTATAATAATAAAACACGCTGTGAAGGGCAGCTCTGCCTAGTGAGTACATATTGCAGATAACACTTCTACTTTTAAATTGAGGTATTATTTATTTAGTAAATAATGTGATGAATACTTTTTCCATCAGTGAATTAAATGAAATGGCCATTTTCGCTGCAATTTCAAGACTGACCAGCAGGGGCGCTCGAGTCTGACTATCTTCCGTAGAAGAAGAGAGGCGAAAAGTCAAGGCGGTTGACAGTTTGTGATGAGCCAAAGAAAACAGCCAAGATTCTTGCAAGTTGGACATACAACGTTTGAACCAGGACCGGGGACAAAAACTCTGACGCCAAAATGCAGATAACTTTGAAAACCTTACAGCAGCAGACGTTCAAAATCGACATCGACGAAGAAGAGACGGTGAGAGTTGAAAGCTTGTGAAAGGCTGCAGCAGCGTTTACGTTGTGTCCAGGAACCGAGTAGTTTCTAATCGTTTGAAATGATCCATAGATTAACCCGACATGTACACTTTAGAGTCACTACCTGTTTGGGTTAATACGGCTTGTGTTTGAGGGCTTCAGACAGATTAGTGATTTATTAAACACAGGTCAGGAAAGTAGTTAGCAGTTAGCCGTAATGTTAGCTCACTTCAGGTTCAGGATTGGGTATGTGGGGGGGGATTTACAAGTTAGCATTGATTAGCTTTTATGAACCAGCAAATTATGATAAACGTTGGTGATGTTAGCAGCTGATCAACCGCTTAAGCTAATTAGTAAGTTATAAACCAGAACTAAACGTTGTGTTTGGTGGGCAAAATATAATGTTAACATCGATGATTGAGAGCAGATGATCACACTATATTTTAACAGAAATTTGCTTCTTTTCATATTGAAAATTATCTTTTACTTAGCCTGCATAAAGCTACGTTAGTTAACTCTACTGCCACCATATTTAACATTAGTCACACATGAAAACAACATTTTATGAACTTAGGTTTATGCATAAAACTTCATTATATGTGTGTGCTGAAATTCAGTTTTCAACATGGTTTCTGTGGTTGTTCCCTCAGAGAGTCATTTCTACTCAAATCCAGTTTTATGATGGGGTTAGCAGTTAGCTAGTTTCATACTTTGGACTTTATTTTTAACTTGTGCTATAGTCAGTCCTGGGTGATGAAAGGGCTGATTCATTTAATTTTATGTTCATGTGTGTGTTCTGCAAGGTTTAAGAAAAGTAATAAGTCTTGCTTTTCACAGGTGAAGACGTTAAAAGAGAGGATTGAAGAGGAGAAAGGAAAAGACCACTTTTCAGTTTCTGGGTTGAAACTGATATATGCCGGTAGGCTTCATTTAATTGTTGTTAAATCCTCACATTTCTTGTTAAGTGTTTATCCTCTTTCTGTGCAATCAAAACCCAGGGTGTCTTTCTTTTCAGTTCAATCGATGCTTAAATAAAGAGTGCTTAATAATATGTTACAGATGCTCAGTACAGTCAGATCAAGAAACACTTTCTTCATCCAGTGTTTTCATTGTTGACATGGATGTTTATTCTCACTCTCTAGTTGGCACCTTGATTAGAGGATGTAGATATGTGTTATCAAGCCATCTTTGACAGTTTGCCTTCAGTTGTTTCATATTAGGACTCATATTTACCTTGTCACAGCCTAAGTGTGTCATGAAAGCTAACCTGGATCGTCCAGCTAGTAGATTAGATTCACAGTGCTCTTAAAGCCTGAAGTGGGCCTTCATTAAGATTCTTAAAATATTTAAAATGTTCAACAGCTAAGCAGTTCTGCATTAGGAGGGTATCGACTGCATCACCATTTTCCTTTAATGGTTTACTGTTATATTTTGTTACATATCCTATAGCATTCTCTGCTTCGAAGTGGAGAGTGACTCTTTAACCATTGTGTTAAAAAAGATGGGCAAAGTTCAATGAGTTCAAATGCAATTTTCAACCAACAACAGTGGTTTAAAGGTGTAGTACATGTTCAGAGGATTGCACAAATCAAGGCAAAGTGTTTTTCTAACCATAGATCAGCTCGCATCTCTTGCTTCTGCACACTGATAAATAATTGAAACTGCTGGCTGCTGTTTAGTCCCTCGTGGTTCACTCCAGGCTACCTTGCTTATGCCGCTGTGCAGTGTTTTAATGAAGCACAGTGTGGCATTTTTGACAGCCTGAGCAATCAAACAAATAATCAGAAGTAGATCAGGCTTTATAATCAATCGATCAAATCCTGCCTGGATCCTCCGCAATCCTCATCCTGCAGATTGGTTCTGAACATCCCTATTCATAACTTATAGAAATTTAATTCTCATAGGGTTGTTCTACATTTGTAGGCTGCTGTAAACAAAACTGATGTAAACAAGCCAGGCCTGCATGGGGCTTTTCTTTCTTATGCAAATGTTTACACACTAGATTTGTTCTACTTAAGCGTTGAGAGGCCAGAATAAATTTATTTTGTCCATGTTATTTTAGACCCTTGGTGATAATGTACAGATATGAAAATGCAGTGCTGTAGAGTTGCTAAAAGAAGTCTATAGCAAGAAAGCCGCCAAAGAGCACGTCTGTCTGTCAGACAAATGAAAATGTTAGCCAGCAAAGGTTGCAGCTTGGATAAGCACAAGTGTTTCATGATATGCCAACCTTCATTTGTTTGAATAAGCTTTACCGTTATCTGTCTTTCGAAAGGTAGATAAAGCTTAAGGAGAAAAAACAGGTAGTAACTAGGATTTTTGTCTGTCTCAGAAATTCCCAGTTTCCCTGCTGCACTTTGTGTTTCAAGACAATCAAATATGACAAACTCCATGGGAGGTTGAAGACATTTTATAGGCACTGTGTATGTATGAGCATATCTTAGCGATCGGTACACAGAGGTTTGGTGTGACCTACTTAAAGTGGCTTCTCAGACACATATACTGTATAACACGAAACAAAGAACCAGATGTGACGACAAAAGCAGGCGATATGTCTGCTCTACAAACCTCCATTCAATGACAAAATGTGATACCATCTATTGTTACATCCCTGCATGTTGTTTCAGAGTTCATGTCAGGTAAAGCAGACAGAAGTGTGACTCATGTATCTGTTTCTTCCCAGGTAAAATCCTCAGCGATGACAGAGCCCTCAAAGAATACAAAATCAATGAGAAGAACTTTGTGGTGGTCATGGTGACACAGGTATAGGAATTACCTGTGTAATAATAATTACAAATAAATAATGAAATAAACAAAGCTAATTGTTTTATTAAATGGCAGATTTTGTTTGTCAAACAGATTATGCCGTTTCTTTCTGTGCAACGTTATAACCTCGAATGTCAAAATATGAGCCAACAGTGAAGCATGATTAGGTTTTGCAACCCTCTCTTTCCACTGTACTGTCTGTCTGTGTGCTGGAGCTGTTCAACAGGCTCTTTTGGTGCCCTCGTTCAAGTAGCTCACAGTGTGATCACAACTGACTTGGAGAGTGTTGTCGATGCCTGGCTCTGCTTTACTCTTATATATTCCAGTACATTGTGGCTGAAATAAGAGGAAGACAAGAATATCTTTAGAGTCTATCTTGTTTCCAGTGTTATGTGCCACATTTTATTTTCTCCTGCTGGAGATGGAGAGAAGCTGTCTCCTGATCAGACTTTCCTGCTGTAACACATACTTCCAATAAAATATAATGCAGAAATACAATAGGACAGTATAGATAATGATGGTTAGGCGAGAATTTCTTGGCTATCAAGTGATATTGGAGAGGCAAAATGTATTTAGATTTTAAATTGTCTTACAGGCTAAAACGGCCTCAGCAGCCCCACAGCCTTCACCTTCCACCTCAGCTCCCAGCACTACACCTGCCTCTTCGTCCAGCTTGGAAAACACCACAGAGCGTGCAACAACGGACGACAAACCAGTGGGACAGTCTTCCACTGCTGAACCAGCTACCACCCCTGTCAGGTAAGGATGGGCAGGTGTTCTTCATCTCCGGTTTCGGTGCGACTTGTTTTGGGAAGTGCTCACCCACGGTCTGTTTCCTCTTGCAGAAGCTCAGAGGCTTCAACAAACACAAACCTGATTGATGAGGCCGTTTCAACTCTAGGTAAGGCTGCATTTGTCAACATAATTTTTCTGTCATGATCGTATGGCATTGGTGCAAAAATTACTTTTTGCATCAGTGCCTTTAATGCCTTGCTTTGCTCAGAGCAAATCTTGTAGGTTTTAATTATTATGACTCGTGTAGCCATTGTTGTGAATTTGCAGCGTTTGAGGCAAATTGCTTATTTTTATGGGACACAGGAGAGAAAGTGATCTTTTTGTTTGTTAACTCTCTTTTCCTCTGTCGTGTCGCTGCACTTGACAAAACAAAAACTTGACTCACTATATAATGCACTTGGTTTCATGGTGTTTGTGTGCTCCTTCAGTGACGGGCCCATCATATGATGCCATGGTGAATGAGATGATGCTCATGGGCTACGAGAGGGAGCAGGTGGTAGCAGCTCTGAGAGCGAGCTTCAACAACCCAGACAGAGCTGTGGAGTACCTGCTCACAGTAAGAGCAGTGTTCTGTCTGTGGCAAATGTGTCTTCGAGCAAATTGATTGGTATATAACACATCATCATACCATTTCATGAATTTTCGTTCAGGGTATTCCAAGCAGAGATCAAGGCCATGCAACAGGTCCTGATGCAGCAGCACCTCCAGTGAGTGGAGCACCTGCTCCTGCTCCTGCTCCTGCTCCTGCTGCTCCTGCTGCACCCACGAGCAGCGTCAGCGTCCCCGCCAACACTGGCTCCTCGCCAAGTGCCGGAGGAGGTAAGTGGCCCGTACTGTTCCACATATTGCAGCAGCTTCAATGAGCAAAGTCATGTTTGTTTCTGTTATTATCCTTCGGTGACTTTCTGACTCACACCCTTTCAGGCAACCCCTTGAATTTCCTAAGAAATCAACCACAGTTCCAACTGATGCGACAACTGATCCAGCAGAACGCCGCCCTGCTTCCTGCCCTGCTGCAGGAGATCGGCAGGGAAAACCCAGAATTGCTGCAGGTTTAGTACCAACAGAGCTTGATTTGTTTTTATATGACTGTTAGTGCAGGTTTGTTGGGAGGCCTTTGGGGCAGTTCAGATTTGTTCATTTAAAGGAGCACGTCAATGATTTCATTGAACTTTAGTTTACCAGGCACGAGGAGTTCTACTCAGCCTTTGAAAACAATAACCATAATATAATGTCCTCTGTGACTCTGTAGGGAGCTTTCCCAAGTTTGAATTAATATTATCTCAGTTTTAACAAGCCTGTGTTACCAATTGGACAGGTGTGGGGTTTGAATGGCAAGGAGATTTAGGACATCTAATCAAAGGCACTTATGACTTTGAGGGATTATGAGAATGCAATTTATTTACTAATTTAATTTTCTGATAATTTCTTGCTTCAGAGGAATAAGTGCCATGGGACAGTAAACATTCATAACTAAACTGTTCATTTACCTCTGTAGGAGATTAGCAACCACCAAGAGCAGTTCATCCAGATGCTGAATGAACCAAATCCAGTAGATGGTGGAGGTGAAGCATCTGGCGGGAGAAACATGAGCTACATCCAGGTCACACCGCAGGAGAAAGAGGCCATTGAGAGAGTGAGGAGACGCACGGCACTGTCACTAACCTTTTCCCTCAGTCCAAAGTTCAAAAGGGCTGCAATGTGACACACAATTCTGCTGATGTTGCTTAAATTCTCTCTTAGTTTTTATCTTTCACAAAGTAGAGACTGGTAAACATGAAGCATAAACTGTCATTTGCATATTAAAGCATTGTTTGGCTAATTTGCAACTCTTCTCGCTCTAATTTCAGCTAAAAGCCTTAGGATTTCCAGAGGGACTTGTTATACAAGCCTACTTTGCTTGTGAGAAGAACGAGAACTTGGCCGCCAACTTCCTTTTACAACAAAACTTTGACGACGATTGAAAGAGATCTTTTTTTGACTTTTTTTTCTTATTTCTTCCTCTTCTTTTTGATTGCTCATATTGAATATATGTGTAAAACAAGCCTTTTACATTTCCAAAAAAAAAAGAAGTTTTATTCACTACTTCCACATTCACCTTTCTTAATAACACTGGATCATTATCATGAGCTGGTGCACAAGGACAGGCTGTTGTTTGTGATCAGTTTGAAATGAAGGAACAATTAAAGTTCAGTCACTTTGCATTAGAATTCACCTGTGTGCTATTGATTTTTTTTAAATACTTTAGTTAAGACCAATATAGTTTTTTATAAAGAAAATCAATATTGTTTGCAATGTCATTATATGTCACATTATTATTAAGCGAGTTCAGTTCAGGGTAGATCTGAAAGGTTATGACAGTATCCATGCACTCTTATTGTTCTGTTTAAAGTTGACAAGTAACAACAATTTAAAACATTAAAGTTGTGCATGACAAACAAGCAACGTGTATGGCATGGCACTGGTTCTTTTTCTATTCAACATCCCTCATCTGCATGGAAATCAGGACTGTAGACAGAAGTGTGAACTGCGATGCATATGTGAAGGCATTTTAACATGTATATAGTTTACATACATGTGTCAGGGTGTGGTTGCAATGGCTGTCACTTTTACAGAAAAAATAAAGTTTTCAAAGCCAAAATAAGTCGTGCCTGTTCTGCTGTGTTTGCATGTGCTACTGCAGAAATCAGAATGTAGGCTGTGACTCAACTGCAAGTACTTTGCCTGTACCTGTAAGAGTAACTTAGCACTTCATACACTTCTATGTGTTTGTGAATTATATGTACAGTCACTTAATTATAATATCAATTGATCCTGGTATCATTTTTGGTAGGTTTGTGCCTTTTTCCAGAGAAAAGCCTGAAAATTCTGTTTACTATACCCCCAAAAAATCTGATTCACCAAACTCCTGAATTACAGGACAATAAAGAGGTAAATCACTTTAACTGATTTCACAATGAAAACTAACAGGGATCAGTTGATCGTGTAATAAAGTGAATATACATGTGACTAACACAAAAAAGTGAATTCAGTGTTCAGATGTGAGCAAACTGTAGAATTATTTTTAAAAGCCTCTTCCCTCTGTGCCCCAAGGAATAAAAGTTGAATGACAAGAGCCCTGAGTGTGCTTAACTTTACCTATAGGGGGCGACACAGACCACAACATGGTTCCCAAAGTCAACAGCAAGGTGCATCAGTCTGTAGGAAGAAAAGGTAGCAACATATGAACCTTGTTTATATTAATAAACACTTTGAAGCACATTAGTACAACAGTTCTAACTCTTTTTTTAAACACAGTTGAAACATATAATTCAATGCTCTTTTCTGAATGCGAATATTTCATTTCAACCATCAGCAAACAGGCTCTTATAGTGTTTAAACAATTTGTCGCTATTAATAGAATTTAATTCTTTGTTTTCGTGGCTTGTTTGTACAATTTATAAATTTCAAGACGTGTTTTGTGGGGCGTTAGGTTATGTTGCCATAACATACAGTATAATTGCATATAAAAGTGTCATTTTTGAAATAATTTGGAGGTCATGCACTCACTGTTTTAAATCCATTTTACAGTTTTATTACTTGGCCAAAAAAATCTTATTTTTACATGATTCATTATATGTTCATTAAACTGCTATCATTGCCTCTATGCTTTAGAACAACTCAGTTTACTCAGTTGTTGCAGGATTTCATGCATGTACTTGTGTTATGATATTGTCCTGCAACTATTTGTGAAAAAAATCCACATAGATGGATACATTACATAGATGCAACACATAGAATGATGCATAATCATATAGCAGAAACATATCAGGACTCTATCTTGCTGTTGCATCTTTATGGGTTTTATTCGTATTGTGCACCTGAGAGCTGCAGCTCTGAGTGGCGGTCAGATTTGGTGTCACCCTTGAATGTCAGCCAGTAACTCGGTTGTCCTCCCCATTCTTCCCAGTGACAGGTGGAAAGAGAACCCCATGGAAACAGGTCATTGTAGGAGCGTATTTTTTTTGGAAAATCTTTTTAACTGCAACATTGTGTTAGCTTGCCTGCGGCGATCTCACTATTATCAGGGGGGGATATTGCGTGTGAGCTGACTTGGAGCCATTGCCGCCATTTAAATGCGCTTCTCCATTACACCACCAGATAAATCTACAATTACTGAGGCTGCTGATGTTCAAGGAAACTCATTTTCTATGCGACTAATGTTGTTTACTTTATGGTGTCTACATGTTTTCTTGTTTTCTTTTCAATGACATAATGATAATGATGCAGATATTGTAGAAGAGTATTAAGGCCGTTATGGTTTTTCTTATTTCAAATACATTTTATTTTATTATACTGTAAAATACAAAACAATAACAAAGCATTTTTATTCACAAATGTACAAAATTCAAGATTATATTACATATTTTGGCTATAAACAAAAAAATCTTTGTTCAGAGTTCACTCATTCAATACAAAAATATGAATGTCTCATATAAATTATTGCACTTTGCAGCTGCAGTGCATTGAAGATTGCCATCACCATTTAAAAGTGAAGTGTTCACCTGATTTAAGTCCGATTGTGGAAGAGAGGTTTCCGAGAAACACACAAACAACCATATGGCACTTTTTCATAGTTTTCACCTTTTTGTATATTTTCCCTTAATCTTTGGTACCTTTTCTTTAAAAAAAAAAACCTTCTTCAGAGTCACTGAGCACCATTCTGTATAAATTAACATTGTACCTGAAATTAATGGCATTGCAGGTGAAATGTGTGTATAAATATAGATGTATTTATTAATACAGTATTTTGAACAGTGTGTAGTTGTTAACAGAGCCTATATTGGCATGTTGCTGGTAGAAGGCCTCTGGAGATGTTTGTCTGTTGCTCCTGGTTTCCCTGACAGAAATACATTTCCAGTTAAAAGCTGTTGGCACCTGGTCCTCCAAGTTTTGTCGGTTAAATAAGACAAATTCCAGTTTGGTCCCTTTCATAAAAGTTTACAACCCTGACTGAGAGGTCTTGTCAAGTCACCTGCACAATGTGTGAAGACGGGATCGGCCTTGAGAGAAATTCTAGGCTCTTGAGGGAGTAATGCTCTTTTTGCCGTGAACACCACAGCTTGTCTTGTAGCTCGACAACGGCCTGAAGGCAAATTATGGTTTTAAAAAAGTGTAGGTCACAAGTTTGTTCAGGGTTCCACTAACATTTTTTTTTTTTTCTGGAGCCTTCATTCCATCGCCAAGTCTCATAAGTGTCTCTTCATATGGAGAGCAAGGTGGTCTGACCTCGAGAAGGCCCGGTCGCATTTCTGACACTGAAATGGCCGGTGGCCTGTGTGTTTCCTGTAGTGGCGTGTGAGCTCGTCCGAACGTGCAAACTTCCAACCACAGCCCTCCCAGTCGCAGTGGTAAGGCTTCTCCCCTTTGATGGAAACACAATACACACATGGAGCAGTTAGTGCCAGCCCTGAGGTTAAACTGGTCCAACCTTCCCCACCTTGAGGAGAAAAGAGGTTCATCCTGTCCTGCAGCTAGTTTATAAAGGCCAAACAAATCAGCCTGGGGTTTGTATTTGAACAGGGATCAGTATCAACCTGTTTCACTGCACCTGCCAAACAACTACCCCATCCCCCATCCATCTAACCCCCATTCATGACTGAATAATTCAATGCGTTGGTACAATATGCAACAGACATTTAGGATAGTAATTTGCTCTGAACAATGAAAACAGCATGAAAGGACTGTTAAACAGTGTTTAATAGCTACCAAAAATATGCTTCCTGCTACCTGCAGTTGACATCATTTAATTTAAACCAGACTTAAAAGACACAAAAACACTGGAAAGACCTATTAACATACAATTACATACCTGTGTGCGTGCGGTGATGTGCTTTGAGGTGGGAGCTCTTTGTGTACGTTTTCCCACAGCCGACATAGTCACACGTGTGCGTGGCAACTCTCTTCCTCGGCCAGGAGCGCCGACCACGTTTAGGCTTTGGTTCCTCTGGTAAGCAGTCCCCACTAGTGATCATGAGGGGCTCTGTGGGGTCAAAAGATCACGGTCATCATCACGTGTACAGAGAAAATATTCAGTGTTTGAATACATCACATATAACAGGGTGCTGTAAGGTCACGGGTTCTCCTGGTGGCAGATACTGGGCTCTGCTAAAGCAAGCACTTAATGACTTCAGACACAGGTTGATGAACAGTAGAGTGTTGCAGAATGTTTCTCATGTTCCTTAGAAATATGTTTTTTATGTCATCAACTTCAAGATGCAGTAGAAAATATCAGGCTTTTTTTGTAAAAGTCTTGTGAAATTTTTTTTTGTAAAAGTTACTGCAAAGGGACAAAAAATGAAAACTAAACACTGAACCTATGAAAACAACTTCATGACTGTACATTTTGTTAAACATCTGGTAATGCCTTATATCTATTTTGGCTGATTAAAGAACTGCATGAGGAAAAGAAAGTCTGTTCTCCAAGGCCATGGGATGTAGGTTTCAATCCTTTTGAACTGCTGGTTTTTGGGGTATAATTAAAGCCCTTAACATTGTATAAGACGCTTTTAAATAGACTCTTTGTATTCCTGTTGTCTGATCTGTTCTGTGTTAGTGTGTTTTTGCATGAATATGTACATTTTCTTTGACAAGCGGACAAATCTAAATAAAAGTGAAATCCATGTTGAAATTGCATCATTTAGAAGCCACAGAAAGTATATAAAGAAATGTGCACTAACCTTGGTACTGCATGGAGGATGGCTGAGGGTAGGAGGTGTAGCCCTGCGGGGAGCTATGGTGGTATCCCTGGGGAGGTACAGTGATCTGAGAGTGGGGATGCCCCAGAACCTGGTGCTCCCGGCTCAGAGGATGGTCTGGGGAGAGGGAGGAGGACGATGATAACCTGCCGCCTGTCATGGATCTCCCTCCACCGGGGAAACCATGTAGGTCTAAGTGGGCCGGGCGCTGCTGCTGGTTCCCTCGGCCCTGGGAGTTCACCCCAGCCAGGTGTAGGTCGATGGGCTGCGAGATGGTGCAGTTACTGGGGTTCTCCTGCTTTATCCTGTGGCACGGAAAGGAGGGAGAGGCGCGTGAAGGAGTCGGGTCTGACGCGGCATTAACGCAGGCCTTGCTTACGCTCACGCCTTGGCTGTACTCTCCCATGTCCATTGTTGTCTTGACCACGAACTTGCCATGGAGGCTGGTGGGGTGGAGGTACGCCGGGTCCAACTCGGGCCTCATGAGCTCTGCCACAAAGCCTCCAGAGGGCGAAACGTCACTGATATCAGGAATGGTATAGAGCAGCTCGCTGGCCGTGCCTTGAGGGGACGGGAGAGGGTAGGATGAGGAGAAGGAGCCTGGAGAAGGAGACAGGGCCTGGGCAGAGCTGCACGCCATGGCCTCCTCCTGCTGAGGCTGCTGCTGCTGCTGCTGCTGTTGCTGCTGCTGCTGCAGGATCGAGTTCGACAGAATGAAGTCATAGTCCAAGTCCAGATCAGGATCTGTGTGTTTTTTGGACATGCTGGGGCTGGTTGTGCTGGTGGCAGTGGGATGGTCTGGGTCAGAGCAGCTGCTTCCGGTTGGCACACTGGGTCTCTTAAGAAGGGACAACTCCTCCTTCCATCTCTAAAGGAAAGTTACAGAGGCATTAATGACTGCACTCATATAAGCTCACGTCTGTGTCATATTCCTGTTTATGAGATACAGAGAGTAGGCGAGAAAATCACACTTGAGTTCATCCTACTTAGAAACGAGTGCTCGGTTCAAACAGATAAGGACATAAGTCAGTGCTTGAAGGAGCAAAGGCTCTCTGATGGAAAGTGATTATTATGACAGTTCAGCTACAGAGCGAGTCTGGTGGAGCAAGTGTCCTTGGCACGGGGCGCTTCCTGGAATACAAATTCTCATTCACTAAGAACTGGGAGGCACTAGTGGTGTCACTGTGAGCAATATTTGATCAAATGCATGCCATCAGAAGATTAATAGACTATTGAATAGACCCAGTATGAATAGACCCAATATGAATAGGAATAATAATCATAAAATTAGGCTTCAGCAGGGTCTCATGTGTGCTTTCAAGGTCTCTAGATAATATATAAAGTATATATATAGAGTATAAGTACATATAATATAAACTGGCCCCAGCAAAATGTGGTGACTGTGCTCATATAATAACACATTAGAAAAGAGCTTCACTGTACATAAAGTGCACATCTCCCCCCTCACAGATTGATGCCTGTGTCTATTTGGCATGCACAAATAAGTGACCACAGGCTACTCACTAAATTGGCACTTCCTATGGATTTACTCTTGACAGTGGGGCCGCTGGCAAACGTGGATATGGATGGCAGAAGAGTCCCACCTAAAGCCATCTCGAAGTCATTTGGAGGCTGCCTGAAATCAAAGGAAAAACATCATAAATCCATGTGGAGAGATCCTGGATCTGCTATAGTCCAGATGCTGATCGGGCAGATGTTGCTATGAAAAGTTTGATCCGCACCTCATCAATGAGAATCTGTGTGTTCGAGTCCTCGCGGCTGCTCGTCGGCGTGACTCGCTTTAAAAATCCCCGATTTAAAGTTTCACCTCCGCGTCGCGCTTTATTCTATAATCCGACACATGCTGCAGGCTTTTTTAATGATTTCTAACGTTGAAGTAGTTTTGATCGGGAAGACAGAGAGGCGACGTGCAGGAGGGGGGAATCCCTCACGCCTGTTTCCATGCAGCAGACCCGGCAGGCTGAACTGAGGAAAACCGCATGAGACGTCCCTTAAAAGACTGGAAGTGCTGGACCCGCCTCCGTTGCTCCGGAGAGAGAGTGAGGTTTGTTTATGTTCATAGCAACAGTACCTGCTGTTATCCCCGAGAAATGTGGGTGAAGAAGCGCCTTTTCTCAGATGGGAATGACACTGACTTTTGTTTGATTATGTCTGGAGGGTCACCTGTGCGCGTGGGCCTCACCTGGATGACCAAAGGATCACATTAGGCTGCTTCATTAGCTACTGTAAAAAAAATAATGAACTCACACTGAGAGGATACAGGTTATGTTGATGATGTTCTTTTTTAAAAAAAAAAAAAAAAAATCACATTCATCACATAATAATACTTTGTTATAATAAGTGTTAATTTCTTATAATAATAAATACTAATAATAATATCAGTAGGAGCTTCTACAACCCAGATTAAAAATATGAAGAATCAGGTTGATTACCAGTCGATGGAATTCACACTCTTATTAAGATTCTTTTCCCCTTCCTAAAAACAACTAAGGTTATTATTACAGTACATTATTAGATTAGATTATTAGATTGGAGGGTCATCTGTAGGCGTGGCCCACAGTTCAATAAGTGGCTACTTTATAAAAAATATCTCTGAGAGGATACAGGTTAGGTTTATGATGAACCACATTTATCACATAATAACACTTTGTTATCATAATTTGTTATAATGATAGATACGAATGATGATGTCAGTAGGAGTTTCTACAATCCAGATTACAAAAAATATGAAGAATCAGTTTGAAATCCAAGATTACCAATTGATGGAATTCACAATCTTATTAGGGTTATTTTTATCTTCCTAAACCATAAACACAACTAGGGTTATTATTACTGTACATTATTATTAGAACCCTGATTCCAAAAAAGTTGGGATGTTGTGTAAAACATGAAGAATCAGGTTGAGGGGTTCAGTAACTTCATGCTCAGCTCATTTAATCGATTAGAAATTCACAATCTTCTGAAAATTTTTTGTAAACCCTGTAAGATTATCGTTCAACCCTGCTTCCAAAAGAGTTGGGAAAAGCACGAAGAATCAGCTGGTTTGTTTGTATTTGTGTTTTGTATTCATAGTAACAGTACCTGCTGTTATCCCTTTTTCCAGATGGGATTAACACTGTGTTTTATTTGAATATGTCAGGACGGTCACCTGTAGGCGTGGCCCTCACCTGGATGACAAAAAAAAGTCAGGGACGCTGTGTAAAACATAGAGAATCAGGTTGAGGTGTTCCGTAACTTAATGCTCAGCTCATTTAGGTCCAATGTTACCAATCGATAGAATTCACAATCTCCTTATGATTATATTTCTTGAACCCTACACTCAACTAAAAGTATTATTACAGCCCTAATTCCAAAAAAGTTGGAATGCTGTGTAAACCATGAATAAAACAAAATGTGATCATTTGCTGATCATTTTTGACATATACTAAACTGAAAACAGTAAAAAGACAATATATTTAATGTCTGACCTCATCAACTTCATAGATTTTTGTAATTATCTGCTTATCCTGAATTTGATGGCAGCAACATGTTTCAAACAAGTTGGGACAGGAGCAACAAAAGACTGTGAAAGTTGTGGACTGATCCAAAAACACCTGTTTGGATCATTGCACAGGTAAACAGGTTCATTGGTAACAGGTGATAGTATCATGATTGGGTATGAAAGGTTCATCCTGGAAAGACTCAGTCGTTCACAAGCAAGGATGGAGAGAGGTTCAACACTTTGTCAAACACATGATTGTATGAAGGATGTTACTACATGGGCTCGGGAACACTTTGCAAAAATATTCAAAACAAATGATTACATTCTTTTTTTATTTGCATTTTACACAGTGTCCCAACTTTTTTGGAATCAGTGTTGTAGGTTCTCATGCAAATTTTTAACAGTGCACATTGGGTTTATAGCCTTTATTACAAGATTGGAATGTAAGAGGAGCTAACCCCAATAGTTGCAGCTCCTCTACTTGAAGGCCTGTTTCTTAAAGCAGGTAGGGACACAATGTCTTCACTCCCAGGATTTATTCCCACTAACTGTCCCAGTCCATACTACACTGGGAAAAGGACATTTAAGTTTGCTGCTCCTTCTGCTTTGAAATTACCTGAATCATCAGGAGCTGGTCTCACTGGACACATTTAAAGTGATTCTAAATGACCTGCAAGCAAGGACATCTGGCTGGAGATGCTCTGAATGTTGATGAACGCTTTTTGCTATTCATGATTCTGTAACTTGTTCTTTGTTTTTGTCAGTTTGATGTCTGAAACAGTGTAATTGTGCTGCTTCCTGTCCCTTCCATGACACTCACGTAGATACATACATGTAGGTACGTAGACGTGCTGTAGACCCATGTGCACATGTACATAGCAGACATATGAATTATGCCAAGAGATAATCACTCTTATACTCTTTATTATCTTGACATAAATGTCACACTAATGTTATTTATAGGAACATGCAGATATCCAAACACTGGGCTCCTGTATATCTTCTTCTACATTTTAGTTTCTTGAAACAGGTGCTTGTTTACAACAGTTTAATAGCAACTGTAATTAAGCTTATCTTTATTAAACAACCTTCAATAGCCTCATGAAAAATGCTGAATTTAACACATTATAATTATTAAAATTCTGCATGGGGAAAAAAAACCTACCTTACCTGGGAGCATTAAAATGCTGAGAACTGTTCAGTGTTGAGTTTGAATTGGGTTCAGGCAGTGTTTGCTCAGAGCTAGCGAGCTAACACAAACCTCTCTGTCCAACATAATTAGACACATTTACTCAAGAGTTCAGTGCGAGAGCAAACAAAGCGCTGGCTGCTGATCCTGCTGCATCAGGATCTTGTCCGTTAGGCATGTCAACAAACATGCCATCACTTCAGCAGGACACATTTACTGCCAGTGCATGTTGGTGTCCTCAGTCAACGTTTTAATTTGCATGAATGCATGTTACTTTAGTTGGCAAACAAAAACTGGTGGGAAAAATATAGACTGCAATGGCATGGACTTTAAATAGATGTATCCTGTTAGGCAACCGATGATTTATTGCTTAACCGTAAGACACTTATTAGAACATGTTTCCCAACACTAATATTTGTGTTGTCTTCAATTTACTTTTATCCAATTGTGTGGTGAGAAGGTTTGGCTTCAAACCTACAGTGTTTGAACTACATCTCCTGTTCTTGAAGGCCTGTTTCCTACAGCAGGTAGGAACACAATGAAAGCTATGTCATTATAGCCATATTCTTTATGGTGGGAGATAATGGTTTTGAAAATGATCCCGAAAACAAAGGCTCGACTTTGACAACTGAGGTGCTCTGCATCGCAGTAGTGACAGAGCAAAGAAGGAATAGAGCAAAGGAATAAAAGAGGAGAAAATGAGGCCACTGTGTGCTTTTCTTGACACAATGAAGTCATGGTAATTTTGTAACTCACACCAAACCATTGTACAACCAACCATTTCCAATTCATGTAAATAAAACAGAATGCAATAACATGCCAATCCTTTTTGACATATATTCAGTTGAAAACAGTACAAAGACAGTATATTGATTTTTCACTGATTTTTGTAAATATATGCTTTTTCTGAATTTGATGTCAGCAAAACGTTTCAAACAATCAGGATTTTTTTGGAATTATGTTAATGCTGTATTTAGTGAATGTCGTGTTTGTCCACCATGAATTATTTCAAGTATAACATAGTTCCAGATTTTGACATTATGTAAATGGAATCGTAGAATCGGAAGTGGAGATATCGAGGTCATGTTATCGTATCAACAAGGATAACTATTTAGCACTAACAGGATACCGAAGAGGAATGTCATATTTTCCTCTCATTACCTTTAACAAGTGTCTGGATAATGTTTCTGCTTATCAGCAATCAAGTGTTTGACACCTTCAAAATAATTACTGTTTTAAAGGTGAGTTCAGGTGCTGAGAGGTTCGACTACTTTTAGTATTTTCAAAACAGTCACAGTACAGCTGAAACATTCTGTGGTTATGCTAATATTCAAACCAAGATTAAACACAGTTGATAATCCAGTCACACACTTGTGAACATTGATATTATGGAAATAGTGTAGAGTGTAAATAGTTAAATAACTCGACTTCACAACCCCTGAGTATTTCGGCTTCCCCCCTCCTCAGTGTGCATGTGACTGACATGGTTTCCACCGGTGTCCCTCAGTTAAGTTCCCCCTCCTGGAAAGCGCCCAAGTGAATATGAGTACCAGCGGATCATAACTCCAGATATTGAGGTTTTCAGTACTCTCTTCCAGATGCTGTTCAGTAATTAAAAAATAGCTTTCATTCTTTCCTTAATTCTTGAAAGCTGAATCAAGCTTTTTTGATTCTCTGTGCTGCACGTCTCTTCGCTCCACCTCGCATTAGCTCTAATACAATTATACATGTAGGGACTTTCTGTCTGTTTTGTCCCCCTGTGCGAAGCCAAAAAACCTTTGAACAGCTCAGGCAACAAGGCACCGACTGCAGCTCTGACTGTAATAGTTTTTTCCTGCGGCACTTCAGGGTTTTTTGTTTGTATTTTTTGAATAGTAGTGTTCTAGTTTCAAGTCACAATTCTCCATCTCACAAAGAATTTGAAGAATTGACTGGCACTGCACAAAAAGAGCTGTTTTTATAAAGCTATTTTCAATTTAACATTACCAATATAATTCCTACTTTTGCTTTTACGTTTGACACCAACATCTGTTCAAAGATCATAAACTACTATTCAGACATGACAAGAAAAGAACAAAAATGAACACTATGCTGTTGATCAGGTATTTAAATAAATTATGGTGCAAACATCCAGGGCTGCAATATAATTAATAGTATAATCATTTAGGCTACAAAGTGTCAAAAATAGTGGGAAAATGTCCACCACCATTTCCAAAGGTGACAGCTTCAAATGGCTTGTTGTCTAAAACCGAAAAGCAATTTAAATAATGAAAAGCACAAAATTTTCATATTTGAGAAACTAGAAGAAATTAATAATTGGCATTTTTACTTGAAAAATGACTAAAATTATTTATTGATAATCAAAACAGTTGTGATTAATTTTCTTTTTTAAGATTTTTTTCAAGACAGGAAAGGCAGAAAGAGAGGAGGGGATGACATGCAGAACCCAGGCCGAGGTGGTAAGGACTGATGCTCTTCAAACAAGTGACATTTGTTTCATATCACTTTTTGTAATGGCTGCATCTTCAATTGTAACTAAAATCATGTGATGTACAACACTTACTTATAAAATCACCTAAGTGCCCATTTACAGTTGTTATTGTATTATAATCTCTCTGGGATGGCTGACCAGGACTGCTTGACTTTTTCATTTCCAATATCCTAAAACGCTCCGTGATCTAAAAACACATGACGGATCCAGGCCTGGTGTTGAGCTGAGCCCTCATTAGTCCACCACACCTGTTACTGTGGTCCAGACATTCACCAGCAAGTGGAAACCTGGTATATAAATCATCACAGTGACAGAAATTAGCCCTTTTTATGACAAAACAGTTCTGTATTTGTTTTCCGAAGGGCTACCATGCTAACAGACGGGGCCAGTTGACGCTTCTGCTGTGCGATGGTATGCATATGGATGAGGTCTGAGTCAGTGGGTGCTGTTTGTTTGGACAATCCCAGCCAAGCCTCCACAGCCGGACAGAGCTGTGGCCGGGCTGGGATGCTACCAACCCACCTTGAGCTTTCATCACGTCATATAATTTAACGGTGGGCTTCCACACGGGTAGGAAAATGTGGCTGAGACATTGGGTGGTGGTCGTGGTCATGTTGTAGGGCTCGTGTGAGGTGAAATGGGTTTCGAAGAGGAAGCCGAGAAGGAGAAGTCAGTGAGAAAGAGACTGTGAGGGAGGAGAGAGCTCCTGCCGGGCGGCAGGCTGTCCAGCCTTTGCCTGCCCTGGGATTCCTCGGCAGCCTTAAATATGCCAGTTATTTTTAACCGACGACGTAACAGAGCCCAGCGCCGGCCCCCTCTCTTACAATATTTCCTTTCTGTCAGGAGGGGAAATGGAGGGGAGCCACACTTCCTGGTCACATGCTGCAGCTCAGGCAGCCGAATAAGAGACATACAAAAGGGGAAGTGGGGAAGAGCGAATGAGGGGAGGAGAGCTTGGTTGGCTGCCTCATACCCACACCAGCCATATTCACTCAGCGCCTCCTTTCTCCAAAGTTTAACCCCCTCAAGCTGGCCAGATGAGGCAGTCTGTTTTAATCAGATGCTCAGACGTCAGAAGCCAAAGGGACCAGAGCAGAGGTTGGCGTTCGTGAGCTGCGGAGGAAATGAGAGTGTGGGTACAGAACATCAACAGACGGAGGGGTGGGGGGAGGGCCCCGTGACGTCAGACCAGGGACCCGCCAGGATTAGAAGCCTCTAAAAAGAAAAGGCCTGGGACTGTGCTGCCAGAGCTGGAGAAAATGTGTTTCTCTGTCTGACATGGGAGAATCAGGGACTTCCCATGAGCTCACCTTGTTGACATACAGAGAACTTGGATTGGTTCATGTCTCAATCTGCGCTAACCTCACTACCAGCAAAATTAGTACCAGGCTCACATCATAGGCTGAAATGTTTGACTGATTTGTATTGCTTCACATCCAAAGAGGACGCATGTCAGTTGAATGGGTGAGCATGCAGAACATGTCAGCCTTAATTTAGCTGAAATGTACATAAAGTCATTGGATGTTTGTCTCACACAGAAGATCACTGGGTCAAAACATGTTTGTGAGCTGATCTGAAATCTAGCTCATTTTAAACTTATATGCCAATACTTCCTTTCCAGCTTTGAATGTCATTGTTTTGTACAACTCAGAACTTTTTGTGTTGAGCACTCACATGTTGGGATGATTCAGATTCAGAGACAAGTCCAACTGAAATATAACGCTTTTGTAAAACTCTTACTAATAATGATAACCAAAACGACTTCAGCCATAGTTGTGTGTAGGGTTTAGGAAGGGAAAATAATCAAAAGAAAGAGCTCCATTGATTGGTAATCTTGGACATAGATGAGCTGAGAATTATGTTACTGAGCCTCTCAACCTGATTCTTCATGCTCTGTATTTAACATTTTATTTAAAATGTGGCTCACTGTCCAAATGGTAAGTCGTCTGTATAAACAAGGCAGTGTCCTTTAAAAAAATCTATCCAGAGGGTGTAGACAACATAATGTCAACATGGAAAGGAACTTAATTCCTTCAGTACTTTAATCACATTTGCAAACACTGCTTTAAACACGGGTCATCTAAGGTTGAATATCAGCAGCATCTGTAGGTTATAAAAGAGATCTGGCATCAGCTTTTTGATATGAGGTTTAGCATCGACGCAATAGGAGACAATTAACTGAGCTCCAAGGAGGCCAAGTGCCGAAAGTGCAAGTGCAGCAAAAAAAATATGAACCAGGAAGAAATCACGACAGCATATGGTAAACACAGCTGAATCTGAGATACAGTATGATCTTAAATGTCTCCATTATTGTGTCCACCTACCTATGGCTTATAAAGTATATTCCAGAGCAGCATGAGCTATTAGAACAATCTAATTTGATGCAAACCATTTCAGTCATGCTTGTGCCATAAAAGCTGAGGCTGTCAGTAAACCGAGACCACATCTTTACAATGTTAGAGAAGTTCCTATAGAAACATGAGACTTAAACTTTTTTATTTCTCTGTATACGCTATATCAGACCCCTGCTGCACAGCAATTATGGCAATCACCAGCGTTCTTAAACCTTCGAGAGCGCCCTGGCATTGATTCAGAGGCAGCTAATAGGTCGCCCATGCTCTCGATACTCTGCTGCTAAACCATGACTGTCACATTTTCACAACGCTTGATTAAGTCTTGTTCGTGGAATTTGAGATGCAATGTGATAAAGGCTCGACGCAGGCTTGTAGCCTAGAGTTTGTGACTTACACAGCTTTGAGCCTGCGCATCATTGCACTTGGAATTTTAAGCATTCAAGCAAATAAACTTTAACAGCTCTTTGACAGATTTAGTTAAAGCCAAAATACTTTAAATGGATAACTTTTACAGTTAGAACTACCAAATGGCCTGCACGTCATCTGCTGATGATCTCCAGACAGACTGAACTGAGTGGAGGTCTGCAGATAGAGTGCTTGGCATTATAATATGCTGAAATTCATGTGGTAATTGTTGTCAGATTTCAGGGTAGTAGGCCTCTGCGTTCCTGAGAAGGTGTGGACTCTCCTGTTTTCCCACTGGGAGTGGTCGGGAATGTGTGACCTTTTCCACGGATCGCCGTTTTTCAGGGCCCGGATTAAGCCTCTGGAAACATGCCTGAAATTGGTGCATTCGTAGACGTAAAATGACAAAAGTAATTGTGAATTTCAGCACGTAGATGCTGCAGGATGATCCATGGTTTGTAGGAGAGAGGAGACAGTCTTGTTGGGAAACTCCCATCGCTAAAAGCAGGGAACTCCTAATAAATTTGCTGTGCAATAAGAGAGGAGAAACATAAATGTCACCACTGACTCTCCAAACCTCCCTATGGTATGAACTTTAATATTCAAGCATAAATCTGGGAAATACATGGCAAAACTTTGTAAGAGTTGAATAAAAGAGGAATGTTGTGAAGGACTAAGAGGGGAGACATGGAAAATTACAGTCAGAAAAAAACTTTAAAGTTCAAAGTAGAAGCTTATTTTTTGCGTTTTCTCTCACTCATTACCATTCGCTTTCCTTCCTCAGTGAATTTTCTCTTCGTATATATATCCCCAGTAATAGGCAAACAACTTTTATGGCAACATTTTCAAGCCAAGTGTCCAAATCAAAACAGAAATGGCACATTGTGGTAACCTTAATCAAACTACAAATCATTTCAGACTGATCGTCCCCGCTGGAATGCTGAGGAAAGAACAATACTTGACAGGCCCAATTTAAGTGATAGCTTCACCAGTCTGACGTTTTATTGACATCATGCTGAGTCTAATTGAGGAGGGGGGTTTCGGTAACTCAAACCAGATGGGCCACCAGCTCATGAACTAACAGCCCCCCCCCTTTCTCTCTCACTGTGTCTCTCTCTCTTTTACACTCAGAACTATTTTGGCTCAATGAAATACATCACTGTGAAATAAAATGGACCTATTTGCTCAAATTTATATTGATTGAAAGAATCTGATACCGTGCCATTTATCATAAAGACACTCGAAGCTGGCAGGGGAAAGTAAAGGGTGAAAGCATTATCTTTGCATGTCGAACTCGAATATCAGATTTTCTTTTTGGGTTAGACTAATGAATCCCCGTGAGGAAATGGTTCAACATTTTGGGAAATGTGCTTATTCACTTTCTTGTCAAGAGTTAGATGAGAAGATTGAGGCCTCTCTGTGTACTAAATTCGCAGCTGGAGCCAACAGCTGGTACATCTTGTTTGGTTCAATTTGTGTAAAAAGGAAGTTTTGCACGAGGTTATGTGATGAACTATTTCTAAGCTTTGGAGGTGCTGGTAGATGGGTTTTGCTACCTTTGAACTTCCAATCTTTATGCTAAACTAAGATAACCGGCTGCTGGCTCCAGCTACATATTAGATCAGATTAGGTTAGATTAGATTAGATTAGATTAGATTCAATTTAAATGTCATTGTGCAAAGTGCAAGTACTGACACAACGGAATTCATTTTAACATCTAACCAGGAGTTCAAAAAAAGCACTGGGGTGAATTAATACATAAGGAAGTACAGTTTGAACAGTATTAACAGCATTTCTACATCACGTGCAGCAGTTACAGCAGGAAATTGCAAGTACAAGTGTAAATATACAATGCGAATGTAAGAAGGAGTAATATTAGTAGTTGACATTATATACAGAATAAACATCTGGATATGTGCACAATATTGAGCATATAGACACAAGACTGGTATCAATTTTCTCTACAAGAAAGCAAATAAGCATATTTCCCAAAATGCCAAACTATTCCTTTGAAGCCAAAGTAACGTTACAATCCAGAGCATCAGCATGACACACATGTGCACACACATCATACAGAGAGAGAGAGAGAGAGAGAGAGAGAGGGCTACTATACAGGCTGTTCATTAGACACATGGATTTAATGAGTCTGAATAGAAAACTGGCTGCTAGAAGTGAACTAAATTAGTAGGTTCACATTCTTTAGAACCGAAATGGGAAGGTTGCCACATCAGCAAAAACTCAACTTCATTTGCAGGCATTTTTGAAAAGACATCAGAGACTTTCTGATTTCATACCCACTGCGATCAATAATGAAGGCATTAAAGTAATTTCACCAACTGTTAATGACATTCATGATGCAGCTTGTAGGCCATGGTGCTGTAATCAAATAGGCTTGAGAAAAACTGAGAAGTTCTCAAGAATTAAATTAGGTTTCCCCCTGGCAAAAACCTTCCACATAAATGCCCATAAACATGACAAAAGCATGGTAATCATTAAAGCTTGGCCATCAATGGAAATACATGTAAGTCTGTTTTAGCACTCTGAATAGTGTTTCCCACAGATTTTATTGATCTTTGGTGGGAAACTGGGTAGAGATGGCCTAGAAGGGAAGCAACGCTGGAAAAAGTGGTCAGACCACTGGAACTGGTGTAAGATCAACCCTTGATCCGGGTCACATTGGTTGTCTCATTTTTCAGCTACTGGCAAAGGAACACTGTTGTACAGTGTGAGCATGATACTGTTTGAGACAGAGCTTTAGAGCTTTGGCTAACAGTGAGCACTCACTACAGCAGAACAAATATTTAACAATATTAACCTACAAAGTTCAGTCTGTGAGAGATGGACAAATAAATTATGAAACCACAAATTTATTGACTGTGACGTAAGCCAGTTTCAGTTCCCTGTCTGCTCTCGAATTTGCATGCATGTATGTCCGTTAGTGGTGTATTTGCCATTGGAGGAGACTGCGAGCTGTAACGGTAGCAAATCATGGAGTGGTGCTCGTTCAACTGTGACTCTTCTCAGCAGAGCAGAGTAGACGCCAGTCCAAAGCTCCTCAAATCCAAGCACTAAATCTGGAACTGGTGCCCAAAAAACTTGCATGAAAAGGCAAATGCCATTGTTGATATATGCCGGTCGAGATGGTGAGATGGATGAATGAGACAGAAATTTTCTTTTTACATGTTTCGCTGGTTATTGTCTCCACAAGCTGCAGTGTTTAAAGCATAATTTGCTGCAAAGTTGCCATTTTGCCTGTGTGAACACGCCAAATTGGAACCTGAGGAGATGCCAGTCGAGTTGGAGGAATCCACTGCTTCTGCAATTGTTTTTAAATGACGGCTTTCATCACTTGACAGGTTCTAAATAATGTGGATAATTATCTTGAAGCATATCTGATTTTTTCTCAGAGTGTGTTTTTTCCAAAGTTACCTCAAGACTTTTTAAGAGAACTGTGTGACTCACGCAGCGGTCGTGTTTCTAACTATATGACCTCGTTGCCCTGCGTTGGTTCAAAGACTTTACAGCCAGAGTGGACGTTCTCCAGCTTGTTGACGGTATGTGAGAGTGTGTGTGGACTTATTCCACCACCCCACAACGCCAAGCTACAATATGTATGCCTGCTCACATACATGGCAGACGTGAGCCAGCTACATCTGTACCAGGGAAAATGTGATGCGGCGCGCTGTGCTGTGGCGAGATGTCGACATATTATGGAACTTGACAAAACGCCAGTGAGACTTGGGCATGCAAACACCATGTAAGCATATGCACACACACACTCTTGTACACACATCCACTGTGAATGCTGAGGGAAAAATACAACTTTTTGTTTGTCTTGGAGGCTTCGGCACCAGTGTCACCACATTCCCATACAGCATGAAAAAGTCATTTTGCTATTTAAAGCACACCCATGTTAACAATAAAGGGCTTATTCAGCTGGCCTCGTATTTGTATTTCTTGTTAAATCGGTGAAGGACTCCTCTCAGGATGACGTGAAGAGAGAAACAATCAACAGAGTGTGTACCTGAAGTGTCATTAGGACCAAAACGGTTGCCTTACTGTGCTCACACATACCCAGGAGCTATGAGTATCCTCACTTCCTCATTCTGCATGTGCTTTTGTGTGTCTGAAATAGACATATGAATAGAGAAGAGGTGTATTGTACACCTGAGAAGATTATAGTTTACTGTGTTTCCCTCTTCTGTCACAGACCTGGGAACCACCACAGGAGGACATAAAGCTATTTTTAGAGCTCGACCGACAGACTGCTTCTAGTCATGCACTGTGCATAACTAAATAGAAATTATAAGAGAAGATAAGATAATTCTTTATTGATCCCCCATAGGGGAAATTCGGGACTCATCATTATTATTATTAGAATCGCAATGGTTTTGCATAATGGTTTTCAACAAACCTCCAGGTTAGCCAAAGTCTTTTGTATGAAAAAAATATGGGCCAACTGTAAAATTAAAGTCTCAACTGTCAATTGCTAACATCCAACACCATTTACAGGCCAACTTCCTGCTTCAGCCGGCTTACTTAATTGTGCACACGCCAACATTTGAAGTGTGCTCAGTTAGTTTTACCTCCAAATAAAGTGGTTTAGATAATCTGGCTTGGCCTGTCCACAACCTGTCTGATACTGTTTCTGAATTTATTGTGGCGTCACAGATAACTTTGGTGACTACAATGGAATAGAGAGAATAGAAATGATGGCCAAGTTGTATTAAACCATAATTATCCTTTAATGTAAAGCTCATTTTTATGGAGGGTGGATTAGATTAAAACAGCATCTCTTCCAAATGCTGTTTTTCTTTCTCTTCATTTCCTGCTGGTTTATTTTTCTCCAGTACAGTACAGTAACGTGCCTGCATACCACTCATCAACACATCCACCCCGACTTACCCTGCGTTCCATAACAAAGAATCCAGATTGTGTAACTGTCTGTCAAACCAGTTTTTTTCTCCTCACTATGTTAATACCTCACCACAAAGTTGCAGAGGGAGGACCCTTCCCTCCCTGTGACTCATTCTTATGTGCGTAAGCAGCCACTACAGACCTGAGAGTAGTATTCCATTACTCTCACCATTATTGTTGTCTTCATCTTCATCATCATCACTGTTGTTGTAGCTCCCAGTTCCAAGCTGGTGTAAATGACGGCTATGTTCAAAAACAGACTCACTGTGGCAGCCAGGCTGAGATCAGAATGTAGATAAAGCATCTCCATGGAAATGTTAAGCTGTTTAGTTTCTGTCTTTCTTACAGTGTGTTTTTACAGTGTGTATTTTTTTTTCATTGTAAGAAAGGAAGGAGCCTGAAACTCAGATGGTAAAACAGCTACAGAACAAGAAAAGAAATAGAAAAGGGGGGAAAAAATGAAGAGTTGAAGAGAGAAAAAAGCAGGTGTTGGGGACATAGCTCTGGGTTAAAGAAAGATCACTGTCGAAGGGGTTTTCCATCAAGCCGAGGGTCTCTGTAGTATTATGTCACTCTTACAACCCCATTAAGCCATAATGAGGGTGTTACCTACGTAAATTATAATGTCACATTGGACACTGCCAGCAATACTATTACATTTGGCATCACACAGTATCAGGCTGCATCTGCTTGTCCATATGACAATATACAACCCAGCTCTGGTAATGTCCAGAAATTGAGAAAAACCGAAACAGACAGAAACAACGTCAGATGCCATCGTGAGAGAGAAGCGAGGGCACAGGGCCAAACAGTAAATATCCACGATAATGTGCGTGCTGATCTGGTGTACACACCCTCTGCCCACAGATAGGAGCAGCCTTTTATCTTAAACTGTACACACACTGGCTCAGTAACAGTGACAGGACAGAAAAATAGCAGCACTGAGTAGTGAGGCAATGCTAATCAGGCATCTTCACAGAGTATGGAAAATATCGAGAATTAAAAGATACAGCAAAGATGCAATAAATGACTTATGTTGCTTAAATCATTGCGTAAATTCAAGCCCAGACTCGCATTGTGTGTGATATACTTTGCACACGTTTTCCAACCTTATGAGAGAGTCTGTGGGGCTTCTCTGATTTCAGTTTAGGAGTCAAAGTGATTTTAGCTGTTTGCTCACACATTACAGACTTCTTTTTCTGAGGTACTTCATTTTTAAGATCCCTGTAAAAACTCTCATTTACGAGTATGAAAATATGGCAAACGAAAGGAGCCAAGTGAAAGTTATGAGAACCCCCCACACACACACACATTAAACTTGTATATTAAGATAGATGTTAAATGCTTTGACCACTTGTCATTCCTTACCTAAATGCTGTGATAGATTTTGCTGCCAACTCCATAATGTGTCTCATTCAACTCCTTTTCAAAAGGCGCCCTTTTTCTGAGGACCACGGCCTGAGCCATAAAACGTTAGAAACACAGACAGTTTTTGTCGCTGACAGGAGCAATTTCAAGCTTATCACCATATCTGTGCGCCACTTGGTCTCCACTCCACGTCGTGATCATCTGCAGAAGCTGTTTTTAGTTTTTGCATTAGGAAATGTAAAAGTGGACCACAGAATGCTAGTTTCATCTCACAGTCCATCAGATAAAGCTGCAAGACCGCAATGACAAAAAAGCACCTGAGGAGCTTCTCAATGAGACCTTTTGTGGCTTTGTCCCCCTCACTGTCTAAACACAACTAATAACTGTGCTCAGAGCTAAGGTCCATTTCTGAAATACACAGGAGCATGTAATTATTGGCAGCTAATTGGCGAGCCCGGCGTTACGGTACAAGGGCAGCGTGGTCATTAAAAAAACATTTCCTGTTTGAGTTCACTGATGCTTTGATTGATAAGCACAAAGACACAGTTTTGTATCCTCAGAGATTTCAGGCACCAAACTAAAAGTAGAGAAGTTCCATAATATTCCATGATGAGTTGTTGGAAGGTGCTGCAATATTTATTCATGTCAGCCTGTTCAGAATGGTACAAGAGAGAATTCTCTGTCTGTGACCGACAGTTAAGTAGTTTGTGTGATGTGGTCGGACAAAAGTGGAAAAAGTGGAAAAAAATACTCAAATGGTTGATATGAAACAGAGCTAATGAAACAAACAAAAGGCTTAATTTAGTGTTTTAGCATGTTAACATTTGCTGGACAGAGTACAACAGAGGGTGATGAGAATGTCATTAGTTAATACTTTGTGATAAACCAAAGCACGGGACAAGCTGAAATTGTGCTGTCATGCTACAATCTATCCCGAGGGTGACATGAATGTCTGTACCAAATTTCAAAGCAATCCATCCAATAATCCAGATGCCAAAACCTCATGGTGACACAACTGAGAGAAGTCAGGGGATCTCTAAATTAATTAGGATACATCATCTGGTTACAATGGATATCTGTACCAAATTTTATGTGGTGAATCTGTTCTTGGTCTGCTTCAGGTGCTAGACGAAAAGTCAGGAGGTTACCAAAATAATGAGCATTCATCCTCCCAGCACAATGGATATCTGCACCACATTTAATTGCAATGCATCGAATAATTGTCAAGATATTTCAATAACCCAATACAATAGCTCTGCAATAAAAATGCCAACATTGTAATGCTTATCATTCCTCATCATGTTGAGACGGGGTCAGAAGGTCAGCTTTATGATATTATGCGTCGTGTTGAATTATGACATAATAACAGCCTCTGTGTTATTGTTTCCACCTCCTGCATGTACGCCTACTATAACAGGAGCATGACTTACCCTCAGACTCAGACCTACTTTCACTACATCACAGGATGCACTCAGGAAGGGAGGAACAGGCTGGAGCTTGAGCCTGGCTGGAGAGGAGTCGGCATGCATAATGTCGGTCACAGGACGGTGACCTCATAACTTCGTGCCTTCAACCTGTGGTTACGCAACGGCCCCAGCACCACCCGTGTTGGTGAGACCGGGGAGGAAGCGCTGAGGACAGACAGACCCCTCTCTCGCTCTCTTGGGGGGAGGGGGGGACAGGCCAGAGCTCAGATCTGATTTCGCAGGAAGGAAAGGAGAAGGGAGGGGAGCGTCGGATAAGAGCGCTGCCGTTGCTTTATTTTATCCTTTCTCCCTCTTAACTGTGACCCAGGCCTGTGTTATGAATGCCACAGAGGTGGAGTTATTACACACACAAAAGCCGAGCCAGGTCTAATCTTGTTACTATTCTGTTCAGAAACAATGCAGGGCTCCTTTTTACGGGGGCCACAATTCAGATAAGTGTTGTTCAAGAGAAACAAAATGGAGCAAAAGTTATATAAGATCTTGAGCGGCTGCTGCCACTTCAGGCTGATTTAGCTGTTTTACTGATACCCCTTTTCCACCAAATTGCGAATTCCTGGAACCTTGGTGCTATCTAGCGAAGCAGCCTGCGTTTCCAGCAGTTTTGAGCAGGACCATTGTGATCAAACATACATCATCAATGGAGGGCGTTGCACAGTGCATAACGACGTGTAAAATATGACACATCCACTTCACACTTTCGGTCAAGGAAAGCAAGTTTTGGTAAAAATGCTTCGAATGGTTCAAAGTCAAATGCATGAACCAGAGCAAAACCGGTTTCATGTTGGTGGAAAAGGGGTATTATTTGCCTCAGGGCCCAAAGGCATAACATTCCTAAACCTCAAAGCACTTAGCCCTGTCAATTCTCTTTCACTTTCTTCTGCTGGCATTGAGTGATCTTCTTCTTCACTGACTACCTGGTGTTTTTCAAGTGCTTGGATGTTTGTCTGCCCTGGGCGAAGGGGCGCCTCAGTCCGGCTATAAAAAGACAATTACTACAACAGGAAGCTCCTGTCAGCTGGAGGGATACACACAAGAAGGGTCCAGCCATGATCAAGGCATGCACACACCCATGTTCCTGCCTGTGCACACAATTACAAGCACACTTTCGTACATGCTGGATATCTTTCTGTTCACCCAACGACACTTACAAACGACATCCCTGCCCACTCCAAGTCTCCTATCCCTGCATTCATTCATCTGCCGTGACGGGGCACTTCATCAAAAGACAACACAGAAGCTCTCCACCCACCACAGGACGTGGAGCCCCGTGCCAGAGTTTTGACACGGCGCTGGCAGAGGAAGTGAACCCACACCCTGCTGGCCAGGGATCAACCACTGCAGACCTCACTACCTGTCTGGCCCGTGTGTCAGCGTAAGAGTCAGACAGTCATCCCCCAACCAGGCAGCATGTGTGTGGATAGTGTGTTCAAATCTCTTTCATGCAACACTTGAGTTAGTTAATTCTGAGATCGCAGCAGAAATAGTGACAGCAGCTCTTCGGCAACACGCATCTGTTACCATCCCCATACTGCCCCTTCGGGTCATAGCATTAATTTCTAGGATTAGCTACTTGTTCTAACTAATAGCCATCATCAGAAGCAGAAGCTGACTGGGGTTGTTATTGGTCTTCATTAAACATTCTACAACGAAACTACAGAACTAGTTAGCAAATTTAATAACACAAAATATTAGTTACTAACAAATATTTCTCCATTGTATAAATGACTGTGGTGGAGGATGCTGTCTTACATGTTAGTTACTCATAAGTGTTCAATGCAGTTGAGTAGCTGCAGTAAAATATAGAGCAGTCTGTTAGAATTTGGGCAAAGTACATTGGATTTGAAATGAAAATAACAGCTACGAGGTTGGTGACCTTCAGCTTTAATTTGAGGGAGTTTACAACCACGTCAGATTCACTGTGTTGTAACCTTTTTTAAATACAATCGCCCGAAGGGGGTGTGTATAAACACTCCTACAGTTGTTCATCGACTTTGAATGTGAGCACCTTTAACACCCTTAACGCTGACTTCCTGCACTTTAACCTCACAGTCATTGTTTCATTTCATATCCATAATGCTGGAGAAGAGCCAAAACAATCAGTCATATCACTGTCCAAATACTTACAAACTGCATTGTATCAGTAAATCTCCTTGTTTACCATAACATATCAGTTTCCATGTTAACCAGTGTTGTACAATTTAAATTAATAAATGGCTTTAAATCGGCAAAGACCCACATAGAAGATCTGTGTCAAGGTTTTCTAGCACATCTTTTATCATTCTGCTTTGGAGCGTTGCTCAAGTGGACCATGCACACACTGGCAAAGAGAGTTTTCTTTCTTCATCTTTGATTCCCAACTACTAAAGCTGGGCTTATAAAAGAAAATTACATGTCTATAAACTAACCTCCTGGGTTTGTGGGGCCATATTTGAAGTTGCGTCATAGCAGCAAAACAAACCCTGAATTATGTAACTCGCAGTCATGGCGCTCTCAGCTCAGCAGCTGTAGGTATTAAGCTATAAAATATATTTATACCTTTCAAGAAATCTCGCTCACGGCTTCATGATTTTTGTTTGCTTTGTTTGTTTTGCCTGTTTGAAAAAGGTTTCACATTCCTCTAACACACGTGTGAGCAGAAACACGAACACATACTTATGTTGCTTCAGCCTTCAACTTTTTGGTCATTGCTATAATCATTTGCACCTTATTTAGTGACTTGTTAAGCCACAAAATCAAGCAGCTTTCAGTTTAAATCATCTTCTTTCCTACTTAAAGACTGAATCAAAGAGCAATTCAGTGCAATGTATTTAAAAAAGTGCGTAAATGCATAAAAAAATAAAGTTAAGGAAAACATGTGCACAGTAGCTAGTTACAGCTCCGCCGGCGAAAACAGTCAAGTTTTGTCTGTACATCAAATACCAGCAGACCATTGGTAAATAAATCCCTTCTGGACTAACTGGTATCACAACATGCTCTTATCTTACATCTGCTGCATCTGATTTCTGCTATTTGTAGAAATCAGTTGGTAACAATAGTATCAATGGAATCGGGTGCCAAATCTCAGACCTACGTATGTGACCGCTCATAGAAACATATTCTGCAATGTACAAATACAAGGGTGAGGTTGTGATCTGTGGCTGAACTCCATGGTTACATCCCACACCTGAATACCTGCGTGTCTCATTCTCAGGCTGGCCTACTTTCACCCACACATGACTCATCACCGACCTGCTATCTGATAAAGACTCATTGTCCTTTTATGTATTTTGAGGAAACAAGTTTGTCTACCTGGTTGTCTGCTGTTACTTCTTCTCCGGATCCTACCTGTAATGATAAACTTAACTTTATATGTCACTATATAACTGTGTGTCTCTGTCACTGTTATGACAACGTCAAATTATGAACAGCCACAACTGCTGATAGGCTCTTATCGCCTCTGGACTGCGTGGGAGGTTTGAGGTGCAATTTACTGCCACAAGGAGGCCAACCAAAGTCCAAGAAATGACACGGGGTTTACCTCTGTGACAGGAAAAAAACAAGCTTTAAGGGAAACCCACTCCTCTGGTGTCCACAATGGGAGTCTACAGAGATAAGATTAAACATGCAAGCGCAGGTAGGTGGTGTTCTGAATTTCTCACTCCAGTTTATTTAAAGGTTTCCAGTGACCTGCATACCTCACTGGACAGACACACTTTTCATTCACAGCAATAATCACTCTCAACTTCACTAAAAGTTAAGACAACCATTTTCAGCCATGCTAAAGTGGTCAATTGGTCTGTGTGAAATAAACTAAAATATCTCAACGACTATGGGATGGGTTTCCACAAACAAGACATTCAAGGCCCCCAGTGGATGAATCCTCATGCCTTTTATGGCCTCCTGTCATTTCATGTAGCACCACCAACAGGTCAAAAGTTTGACTTAATCTGCAAGGCATACATTCGTGCTCTCCAGAGGATGAAACTTTAATGACTTTACCTCTAATGCCACCTTGAGGTTGACATTAGTGGTTTTGAGTGAAATGCCTCCGCTAAACTACCTGATGGATTGCCATGAAATAGCAGCTTGCCATCACCCTCCTTTCCGGCAGCAGCAGGGTGTGTATGAATACTCCTACTCCTACTCCTTAACGCTGACAACCTGCACTTTAACCTCACAGTCATTGTTTCATTTCATATGCATAGTGCTGGAGAAGAGCCAAAACAATCAGTCATATCACTGTCTAAATACTCACAAACTGCGCTGTATCAGTAAATCTCTTTGTTTGCCCTAACATATCAGTTTCCATGTTAGCCAGTGTTGTACAACCAATTGAGAGAATAAATTCATGGACATTTTTTAATCAAACATTTTTAGATCTGTGTCATGATTTTTCTCTTGTAATCATTTATCTTTCTGCTGTGGAGCAATGAAATTTGTTACACATGTTCATGTTCCCCTCAGGTTGAATTGTAATGGTGATCGCTTTATTTTCTGTATAGCACCATCATCAGGTCAAAATTTTAATCTTCCAATATTAACAAAACTAATGACGTTCACATCATCGTCAGTTGTGCATGCTAATTAACAAATGTTAGCACACTTCCATGCAAACCAAGAACATGGTAAACATTATATCTCATAAGTTAGAAACAACAGCATGTTCACTGATCGCTTAATTCTAATCTTAACTCTTTGTCTTGTATCTTCTTCTATTTCTCTGTCTTGTTCACCATGCATCACTTTTCTATCCTTTTCCTTCCTGCTTTTCTTCTTTCCTCCTCTTTTCCTCCTGCTCTCCCGCCTCCTCCTCCTACTTCTCTTCCTCAATCTTTGCAAAAACGTGCAAACGCAATACCGAGTGTCCATCCAAAACTCTGACTGACTGCAGAGAACCCCAGAGGATACTGCATACTTTCACCCTGCCCTAACATGTGCGCGCACACACACAACACACATACACACACACACATAACCCTCCTCAGCTGCCTGTCCAATCACCACACCCGTCTGCATGACATCAGCCCGTGATGTCATCATGGGACCAATGCTGGCATGCTGTCCAGTGCAACTTCATCATCAGCATCATCATCCCTTGGCAGCGGTGGACGAGCCTCGGATGGGAGGCAGCTGGATTGTAACAATTCCTTCACCCTTTGCACATGTCAGTGTGTGTGTGTGTGTGTGTGTGTGTGTGTGTGTGTGTGTGTGTGTGTGTGTGCAGAGGGAGCAGAGGGGAGGCTAAAAGACGCAATTGCTCTAATTCAAACAATCTGAGCCAGACGGAGCTGGGCTTTCTGTGGCTACTTCGTCCTGTTTATAAAGTGCTTTCTGGGCAGATTTGTCAATATTTCAAGCCCGAGGTCAATATTACATTGCTTATTAAAGAGGCCAGGGAGAGAGGAATGTGAGGCAGGGGAGAGACAGGGATCTGAGGAGGAGGAGGGAGAAAAAACACGGGGAAGAGAGGCAATAGTGTGAGGAAAGGAATAAGATGGCATGGAAGGGATTGGACAGGACAGGATGGGATGGGATGACAGGGAAAGGCGAGGCGTGACAAGACAGGATGGGAGGGGACGGGATGGGATGGGACAGGACAGGGAATGGTACAGTAGGGTGAGGCATGACACGATGAGGCAGGAACGGAAAAGTGGTGCAAAAATGATGACAGGTGCAAAAAGAGGATCGGATAGGTGAATTTAGGAAATAAGTTTGAGAGGAAAGGTAAAATAAGACATGGGGATAAAAAAAAAAGGTGAGAGGATGTTGCTATTGATCTTTTAGAAAATCTGTGATATTACAAAAAGAAAAGGGAAAAACATATATTTTTGTTGTGTGCTGTCTCAATACTTTCCGACTTCCCTACCCTGTCTGTCGCGCTCAGCCTCAAGCACCATTTGTTCCCTCTGAAGGCGTAGCTTGTGAACTTGGTGGGTATTTACAACTGCGGGGATAATAAACTACAGTACCCATGTTGATTGTAAAGTAGGAACATGAGATCCAGTGAAATGATGTGGCTCATTGGTTTGTTTGGAGCTCTAAAGCCGAGAGGTACACCAGTATACTCGTTAGTATCAAACTCACTACAAACTCCTACAGGCTTCTTACAGCCTAAATGTAGACTTTGATTATTTGCATCATAATTATACTATAGATGCAGTTTAAAGGGTTGTAGGTGCTGCATTTTATCGCAGCTTTTCCAAGATACAATACAGTATATAGAGGCAGCTGTGGCTCATTTGTAGTTGACTCGTCCAGTGCATGATTAAGTGTCTGAATACTGAACCCCAAAATTGCTGCAAAGTGCCATTGGTGTGTGAGTATGTGCATGAATGGGTGGGAGCTTTGGATGGAACATTTTTACTCCTGATGGGCAGGTGTTGCCTCTGCTCTCAGTGTATGAACGTGTGCGTGAATGGATGAATGTTGCGTGTGTTGTAAAAGGCTTTGAATGGTTGTTAGACGAGAAAGGCTCTATATAAATGCATTTACAATATTTCCTTCTGTTTTGCTACCTTTGATGTGCATTGTTATTTGACTTCCTGATTGCTTTCTGCATTGTTTTATGCTCAGTCTTTATGATATGTCATAAGTTTTTGGACTTAGTGAAGCGCCATTTAGAACTGTATTTCCCATGTGTACGTGTGTGCTTCATTTGATATCATTAGCAACTCCAACATTAGGGCTAATAACTATAAACTTTGCCTTAACATTACATACGTATATTTGACCGAAGTGTAGAGAGTCCTCATTTCTCTATATTTGATTTTCGGCCTCCTAGAACAAGCTGTCATGAGTGCAATGATCTTCTCAAAAGTTTTTCTCCGCTAATGAGAGCACTGCTGGATCAAATCATCTAACTGTCATTTTGTGACCAAAATTTGAAAAAAAAGAAAGAGTTCAGTCGTTCCATGCGGCTAATGAGCTCGGCACAAGCCTGAAAAGCTCGACCCAAAACTGCCTTAATGACAGTAAACTAAGACTGTGTTACTCTGTGAGTTTGTGTCACTGGCTCATCCAAACCAACTGTTTATGAAAACTTATCGTGAGGAACCGCAGCTCTCTGGCGCCTGTGCAGTGAGTGTATACCCTGGAAACAACCACAGAGTTACAACACACCTGGAGCCCATCCCAGGGACAGAGAGAGAGACAGACAGACGGAGACGGATGGATGAGCCCGTTACCTCAAAGCTTTTGACAGCATCCCAGCTCTCTACGCCTGGATTATTTGCTTCATTTGGAGCAGCCCATGCTGCTTTTAGGGACCCTCTCTCCATCCCACTAGCAGTCAGGCATTAATGCTAACATCATGCTGCCATTCTGCATAGATCGCCTCCAGATGTTGTCATGTATAGTTCACATTCACTAAAGCAAAATAGTCCTTAGAAAGGCACATAACATACATATGTTTGTCTTTTTGCTCATCTGGCTGAGAAGAAATCTAAAATATTGTTAGTTGTGAAGATGTATAGCTGAAGCTGCATTCACGACGCCAGTGGCCTTTAACCCACTTAGGGGTGTAAAGGACAAAAGTATGTAAATCTGATGATCTCAAATATGCTGTTTCTGCAAGAGAAGCCTGAAGCTGCCAAAGGGAAAATACTGCATATCCTGTACAGTGTCCAGCTGACTTCGACAGCAGAAATCGTCAGTGATGAATGTTTTACATTAAGGTAATAAAGTGGACTGGAAGAATCCACATTGGATCAATAGCGCGGGGCAGCTTGCCAAACCATGTCATTAACTGCATATTAATTCTGGCAGCAGCCGCCGAGCCACATTCTGATCGGGGTGGTTTCTAGAGGAGTGTTTACCAAAACAAGACTTCCAGCTCTGCTTAAGTGGTTTCACAGAGCTATCCAGTGACGTAGGAGACCTCGACATATTACTGACTTTATGTACGCATGTAGAAATGTGAGGTCATGTCAGGCTTGTAAGTGTACTTTCTCACCAGAATGTGCTATGTTATGGACTGATTCCCAAAGAAAATGAAAGTCTGGTCCTGCAGTGGATCAAAAGCGCAGTTGTTCCGACACGCTCCAAACAATAAGAGTGTGAAAAGTTGTCGAGTGAAAAACTTTAATGCATTAAACACAATATTGTTCCAGTGATGCAACTGCCCTCAAAGTCAGGCTATTCATAAAAACAGGGCAATCAAAGTGGAGATCATTTTGCTGGGTAAGATTTGCTGCAAACTTAAATGCACCTTATGGACTCTTTAACATCAGCAGTGTATTGAATATCCACCATCCTCCACTGCTGATATCTCATTCTTCTCACTCCAAATATAAGACATGTGTCAAAATGTTCCTCCCTTAATTGACCCCTAATCACATTTGCTGAACACACACATGTCTGGGGGGTCTGTGGGACCTATGTCTCCTGAGGGTGTCATGTTTGCCTCGTCCTTTCCGTCTGGACTCAACTTATTGTAAATGCATCTTACTGTCCATATGTATTTTCTGCGAGCCTCTATTTTTGTCCTCTTCACAGAAATCCAGTGAGATCTTCCTTTTTGCTATTTCATCCGCTTTGAAGAAGATGCACAAGGAAAGAACATTCTAGTTAAATTAAACAAAAGGATGAAACGTGAAAACAAACTTAAATGGAACATAATTCAATGGGAATGACGTTTGAGATTTAATCCCTGCATCCAGAGCCATAGTCTGAAGATGATGGAGGTGAGAGTTCATGCTGATATTTATTATTGGCTTATTAAGATGTATCATGACCCCTGACCTCTCCAAAATCTAAACCACGTGTGACCAAAAGGCGACACTAGTAAAGCTCTGATGAGCGTTGATACAGTCCTGTGAAGGCTAATCAGTTGTATATCTTTTTTCTCTTACTATGATCTTGCAATATTTATGTCACCAGGCTCAAGATCTTTCCTTTCTAGGTGTGAAATATCTGTATAAACAAACCATAAAAATATATTTAAAGATGTTTTTAAATGTTGAAATACTGTATTTGAATTGAAGGAACACATTGTAAAAGTCTTGGCGAATTCACAATGTAAACCCAGCAAGTCACATGTGACTGTTTCAAGTTGATTGATTCCAGTTGGGCTAAAAGTGTTTAAACACTAAAGGGAGACATGTTAATTGGATTTTTATTAAGTTTTTGCTCAAAACGATGAATCTAAATGAATGAGTGGCTACGTAGATTTACTGACTCTTTAAACTCCATACAAAGTGCAGCAGACGGCCAAAAACAAATAAGAGTTAAAGCCATATTATCACGTTATAGTCTAACACGCAACCTGAATCATTGGCTTCAACTTTCACCTCAGCTGCCTCTCTGACTTCAGCCTCAGTAAACCATTGAGAAGAATTTGGCAGCTCATATCTGGCACTAATTAGGAACTCTGTCAGCAAAGAGTTGGAACAGAGAGACACGGAGAAAAGTTGGGGTTTAATTTTGCAATCAGAGAAGTTTTCATCATCGATAAAACGCTTGATATATTTTTGCATGCAGTTTAATTAAGTTCAATACTCTCTCAAAATATTTATGAGCATGAAAAGTTGAAGTGAGGTGTTTTTCCCACTGTATGAGGATGATGTGAAGGAACCAGCCAGTGGTTTTCACATTGAACTAACGTGGCAGAGAGCGGAGCATGTTGTGGTCGGACGGGTGGATGTGACCTTAAACTCTGCTGACCTGGGTTTAATTCCCAGCTCATACCAAGGAGTTTTGTACTGTGAGTCAAGTTTCACTTTTTAGGAAACACATTTTTTGCTCAACCATTAAAAAAACAAATCCTGACTTTAGTTTTTTTCACTTTTAACCATAATCTGAACCAAATTGCTATAGATGCCAAACCATAATCCTTTTCTTATGCCTAGCACTATCTATTTTTCAGATAGTAATCTTCACATGATTTACTCTGTTGACAACATGCAGTCTGGATTTAAGAGTTATGCTCATTTCACTTTATTGGATCATGTGCATATCATTAGTGCAGTACATCCACCAGTTTGGACAGAGCGAACGGCCAATTTCGCTTTGTTAAAAATGTAAGTCTCAATTACAAACCCTGGCTCCGATGACAACATGTTGAACAAAATGTGTTTTATTTTGTCATTGTAGTATGTTATACAGCTGCAAATGATAAAAAGCCATATTATTATTAATGATCTTGAATCCAAACAAACATAAGTAACAATAAAATGGTACCAGCCCTATCGCAAAATGTTGATGTTTGTTTGTTTCAGTGTTGTTTTTTTCACTTAACCGGTTGGTCCACCACTTTGGTCCAGATTAAATTAATTATATCTCAATGATTATTGGATGGATTGCCATGAAAGTTTGTACAGACATCCATGTTTCTACAGAGGATGAAGCCTGGTGAGTTTGGTGGCTTTTTTTCATAGCCTATTCTGTAAACTATCACAACATATGCAAGATGGATTGGCACAAATCTGCAAGCGTGACTCTCCATTCTTAGCCTTGTTCATTTAATTATCCTAAAAAACCTGCCGACTCTTGAGGAATCTTCTTGTTGCTCTCAGTCAGTGAGCCGGAAAAGGATTAACACTGACACAGAAAACTCAATTCTCTCAGGTATGTCCAGCATGTCAACTACTAAGACATTAAAAAATTGGCAATGGACACACATTTACTCAATATGGCACATTTTGTAAACCTGATGAGGCTTTAAGGCCACTTTCGGGCCAAATATATAACACAAGAAAGCGTATTAATGGTTGGCGAGAAAACTGCTTGTTTGGCTGCTGTGTAAAGATTTAGCACATTGACTGAAGAATTGAAGATGTAGTGCAACAGTTAAACAAAAACCTCACACACAATGCCGGAATAGATCTGGAGTATGGATATATACATTGTTGTTGTGGTTTCCTCCACTTTCTGGAACAATCTTTTGTTGCTATCTATCTTGAAAATGCAGCGACAAAAAAAAAAAAAAACCCAGAATGATATTAAGTCGAAGATGATTCGATGGATTCAGGCCAGGGAAGAAAAACAGCTCAATGCTTGAGTAAACACACATTTCACATACTGATGACAGGGGCTCACAATGAGATCAGGGCCATTTCATCCGTCTGCCACACTTAAACAAGCTATGGACACATGCACACACGCGCTCATATACATGCATAAACATGCACACGTCAAGATATTATGGAAGATGGCATTGTGGTAAATTAACTTGTGTAACTGGCGTATATTGGATAATACTGAGCCACGGCAGTTAGATATAGCAATATAACAGCAGATATATAACAGCAGATATAACAATAATTATAATAGAATTAACTATAGCAGAACATTATAGATTGAGTAATGCTTTACTCACCATTATCTCACATTATGTTTGAGATTGCCATTGAAAACACTTTTATAGGCTCACTGCGTTTACCCACAAACACTCTGCCTGAGAGAAGTTATGATTACTATAATGATATAATGTGCTAACCACCTCCAATTTTTTCCTCTCGACACAGAAAGATTGATGGTGGCCAGTCAGACCATTCCCCAAGGAATCCTTTGAAACCCTGCAACAATGTTGATTTAACAAAGATTCATTATGACTTTTGTAAAAGAAGTTGTCCAATAAGATTGTGAAAATGATTTATTGCCTTTTGAGGGGAACATTCCTAATTCCTAATAAGCTGCAATAATTTCAGAGCAATCCGCTTCATCTAAACTAGTTATACTGCAATAGATGTAATGTCTTTTACTTGCTAAATGAATTAGACTTTGCAAACAATGATTTTCTCTGGGGGCTTTAACCGCAGGAATTTGACAAATGCTTGCTCTTAATCCTGGCTAAATACCAAACTCCAGACAGCAAAAATATCATTGTAAGCCAATATAAAGTCTCAGCTGGGTTCGCAGTTGCGTTGTTTTAATGTCGTATTGCCCCAATGTGCAGCGTCATTGCTGTTTCTGTTGCTCAATTCTCCATTATGTGCTTTAAACATGAAAGCTGATTTAGTTTTTGAAGTAGCAGAGGATTTGTTGTGAGTGACTTTTTGTTTCATTGGATTTCAACAGGAAACTGAATTCCAGAGAACATCATATCCCGCACTGAATTAAAGATTTACAGCGTACAAACAGTCAGTGCAGTCGTTCATTCCAGAAAAACTGATCAAAAGCTGAAATTGCGCAGCCAATCATCGGAGGAATCAATCACTCTGTGATCATGTGCCACTGTCGTCTGATCCAAGTGTTGATCTAACTCATCACAAGCTTTTAAATCAGCCCTCAGATCTACTAATTATTCACTGTTACTTTTGCTGTGGTTCACTGGCCTTCTCAAAAATGGATCGAGTCTCTCCTGCTGAGTGAAACATGGTTTCAATAACAACACTGTAACGATTTGACAATCATCATGGTTGCCATTCGCCACATCTGAAATCAGCAAATTCTTGGCTCGATACGTCACCTTGAGGCAGCTCAGAGGAGCCGTACCTCTTGTGAAATGAACGCATGCTCTTCTTATGATATTTCTCGCCAGGGTCAAAGGTTAAAAAGTCTCATCTGACAAATAATACTTACGCTGACCTGAGGCAATCACTTGAAATACTGTTGTGAGTGAAAGGGAGCTTGATTTGTCATTTGGCCAATGAAATGAGCTCATCAGTACCACATGAGGCAACATCTGGGGCGGTGTAATGATCAACTGCACAAGTTCTGATTGAGAAAGTCCTTTCACCTTTGGAAACACACACAGGATTTAAAGCCCCCGAGGACTTGGTTTCAAACCCAAAGTATTTCTCTCTAACATTAAATATTTATGACTAATTCTGCAACATTTAAAGTTAATGTGAAAACAACCTTCCTTGGCTATTATTTATCATTTAAGAGACTACAGGCAAAAATGAATCTGCTTCATCGGGACTGTGTTGCTGCGGTTGCATCCAATGTAATTGACAGTGTCCTGGTACCATTCACCGACTTTCATCACATTTAGATTCAAATTTGCTAAATCCTGATTGTGCTGTAACAAACAAACAACAGATAGAAATCTCTCAAGTGAAACGACCAGAATGGTTCAAACTCTGGCAGGAAACTGTGTTCATGTTCAAATAGGTTTTGGGTGGCCTTAAAGTGCCTGAAAACTTGGTTGCACTTTATTTGTAACCTTAATTACTGTTTACATGACTAAACATATGACGTATAAAAGTAAAAGTTCAGAGAAAGCATCCTCAGATATTATCAAAGTAGGAGTTTAACTGTCAAAAACTCAGGACTGCAGGAGCGGTTTGATCAGATTTAATTGACAGTGACCTTGTAATATTAGCCAACAACTTGACAACCACCCTGACTTTCTGATTCAAATATCACTATATGCTGACTAACTGATTGATTTTCTATCTGAGCTCACTTCAAACCAATGAGATGAGCACAGACACAAACTGAAATCTTTTAATTGAAATAACCAGGACTGTTCAGACTCTGAACTTTGGGAACTTTAGGTTCAGGTTTTGATGTCTGACTTGCTTTTGATTTGCTTTTTTGCTCAGGTGGTGACTAATCTAGTAACGTTGGTAACAATTGGTTGGTCTTACCACTGTTTAAAAAAAAAAAAAAAAAAAAACCTGTAGTTAGTTAATGCAAAATTGGTAAAAGCATTACATTCTCCATAAATGTAATAATGTCAAAAATGCTGACTTGCAACATGTGAAATTACCACAGAACCTTGAAATTGAAGTAAACCACGAGTAAGATGCAAACATGGAAGTAAAATAAAACATCATGCGTCTCTGTTTTCAAGGCTGAGCGCGCTGGACTCAAAACACCACAACCTGACAACATGCTGACAAGAAAAATATGTTACTTGAACAAACACCGAGAAGAATGTCTAGTATGTGTGGGTACGAATGTTGCTTAAGTTTGCTGCCTGAAAGAAGAGGGAGATGGACAGAGGCAATAGAGTTTTACAAGGTGCCATGAAGAGAGGAAAACAAAAATAACATATGTTTCTAAGTAACATGCTTTTCATTACATCCTGGTACTCACAAAATATATATTCCTTTTTATTCCCCTGCCAGGTAATAAAACCCTAATTGATTATTGTGATAAAATTAAATAAACCTTACGCTGGATTTTATGACTCCAAACTTCCTGCAGAGTTTGGTAAGCAAACTAAAGGGTGACTATCAGGGCAATCCACTGTAGTATTACACTCAGAGAATGACCTCACGGCAAACACAGCGGTTGACTTTCGTGATGCTATTTTCTTTTTATGACCATGGTTATTTCATTAAGCAAAACAGTGAAATATTTAGAATTAAAAGGAACATTGAATGAATAGTGTTTTCTGTTTTGTCGGTCAAGAATATCAATAACAATTTCATGCCTGTAGGTCCTACAGGGTGATACCTCCCGGATGTGTTTGCATAGCACACACAAGGACGGGAAGCAGTGGGAAACATCTTCATCAACCACTCCAGTTGTCTGATTGACATATTATATCTCATTCATTCATGAGGATGTTAGATTTTAAATAGTCATGTGTGAATCCACTCAGCACCTCTGCACAGTCTCTCCAGCTGCAGCAGGTATTGCAGTTACATTTCCATTTTAAGCAAGGTGACGTCTCTGAAGAGAACATTTAGGAAGCTACTTGCATCATTTTAGAGATGACTTGCACAAGCACGGGTTATACAAGACATGCAAAAAATATTGTTTTCAATTTTTCAAGCCTCTGAGCCAAACACATATTGGTTGGACTGAAAGCATTAGTGTCTGTAATCCATCTTAACTACAGTCTATCCCTTCATGTCTTAACACATCACCTCAAGACAAAAGTCATCAGTCTTAATACGTTTTATTTTTCTGGAGAAAATAGGTACAGTTTCATAGCACGGCAAATTTGATCTCGTATCATTTAGGAAATCCTCTCGAGAAAGTTCATCCACAAATTTAAACTTCTCGACTTCTAGACCTCTCAGTGAAGCAAAACTGTCATTGAAAACTGAATGTCCAATCACCCAATCAAAGCACATGGTTTTATTAAAATGATAAGCCTCAGAGGCTTTCTACAGTTTGACAGTGATTAGATTCAAGCCAGAAAAGGGTGAAAACTAAGTCAAGGATATCCTCACCGCACCCTGCCTTAGCAGGCGAGCTGCCTGCCGCCTCATGCGCAATGCTATGCTCACTATTTTCCATCCTTAGGTCTTATTCCAGCTCTAATTTCACAAAAAAAAACATGTTTATTTAAAACATGCAGCCCATCTCACACCTCCTTCTCTCTGTTTTTAACACTTTCTCTCCCCCTCTCTCTTTCTCCTCGCCTCCACCGACCTTCTTGTCTTTTTCTCATTTTTTTCCCTCCCCCCTTTGCTTTCTCTTTGTTTGTCCTCTCCGGCATGTGTCCTGTCCTGTGGTCTTTCTTTAGTGTCCATATGCTGTTAGAATTAAAAGGGGCGGGAGGGATGGAGGGAGAGAGGAGGTGGGCAGTTCAACCCTCCTCCTGAGGGAGCATCTGCTTCTCTCTTTCCTCTTGTTCACTATCATCTCCCTTTCTCTCCCTTTCTCTCTCTCTCTCTCTCTCTCTCTCTCTTCCTCTGCGGACTAACAAACAGCTCTGACCTCAGACAGTTGGATGCATTACAGAGGATCAGCATGATATAAAACAAAAAATATGCAGCCAAATGACAAATCAGGTTAGGGATGTGGCCGCACTCCAGTATATCACAAACATTTGCAGATCATTGAAATAACTATTACCCTCATATGTTGTAATCTGACAAAAACACCTTTTCAACTCTCTGATATTGTGCTTATTAACATTCAGGTAACATTAAAGGTTAAAGAGCGACTTGGGACAAATTATTTAATGTCCAACAATGATGAAAAAGTAAATGCATTTTACCTTTATAATAACAAAAGTCAAAGCCATTGTGTTTCAGTGCTTTTGTTATTTGTAAGATTGCATTGGTAACACTTTAAGTCCCCTTATTTAACATTTATAAGAGTGTACAAACATGTATTAAATGTTCAGATAGTTTCAGATGTGAACGCTGTCTCATTGTGAAAACACACATCTTTACTGATCAACTATAGTTTCCACGCATCCATCCATAAACACTGGGAGCAGCTGAAGTGCTATGCACCCAATATGTCCATAAATTAGCAGTGAACTGAACAACACACCCCGAGAAGTCATTTTCCATGAGCTATTCCAGACTACGTGTGATATAAAATTTCATATCTCCAAACGATGCCTTGAAACATCCCGTGAAACACATCAGCCTCGTGCTGCCCATGAGAGGCCGAGCAGCTGTTCAAAACGGGCCAAGTAACAAATTCGGGTCCCTGAAACACAGGCGACATGTAATGTATGTCTCAGCGGGCGCAATAAATACCGCAATAAAATTATGATAGTGTCGATGTTTCCAACCTCCACGAAGGGAGAGAAATGAAGTGAGGTCCAAGCACTTATGTCAGCGACGAGGCCTTTTGTTATGTGAAATGTGAATTTGAATAGGTCCTGTTTATATGTGATATTTAACCAGGAGTATTTAATCAAATCCAGCTAGTGTCTGCGTTGGGTGATGCTTTTCATGCCTGATACATGAAAACCTCCTTCTTCTTCCGCCAAAACTATGAAAATATGGATATTTCATGTCAGTTGATTTTTTTACTGTAAATAATCTGGGAATGATGATTTCATATTTCTGCTTAGCATGACAAAGCAAAGTAGATTATTTTTATTTTCAATAACATGGACGCGTGTTGAAGTCACTTCCATTGTGTTGTAGTACAATAGAACTGAACCCCATGCTTTTCTGTGATTATGTAATTACCTCTTAAATACCATTTCACGTACTATGTCATTAAAGTTGCCTAAACCATAGCTCACTTCTTGCATTTCTTGTGTATTCAATTTTGTCTCCAACCTCCCTTCCATGTCTGCTCTGCCCCGCTCAGACAAACATGGACTGAATCTGCAGGGCACCATTCCCGCTCTGCTGACTCAGACCAGATCAAGGCGTGGGGAGTCTTCTTTCTGGCACCGGGGCAGAAGCGAGGATCTGGAATTACCGGGCATCACGCCATGTGACGATGGTGTCGCACATGTTTCGAGCGTGTAAATGCATAGCTGCACGCTTTACATCAATAAGGCTACACAAAGGGCTTTCCTCACTGCGCAAGAAAGGGTGTCTAAAGGGAGCACGCTTCTGTATGATGATGATTCATGTGCAGGTTTTCAGGTTTGCATTCAACAAGTTCCCACTTGACCTTCATGTGCAACCTCAAGGTGAAGGGTTTGGTCCATTTCTTAATACCATAAAGCTCCGGCTACATTGAGCTGCAAGTGTGATGCAATTGCATCATCGAGGAACAGATGTTTGTGACATTTCGTATCCAAACTCTCCCTCTCTCCCTCTTGCGCTTGGCTCATTCTGCTTTTCCTCCATATACTGTATGTACTTTACCCTCAAACTCATTCTTTGATGTCAGTGCACCTTCTAGGGCATTTACAAGGCTTTCCCATGAGGTTCACTGAACGCATAGCGATGATGCATTTACTTAAGCAAGTTTAGAAGACGCATAAACAAAGCAGCATATCACAGCAACCAGGGTTTCAGCTTGCCATAAAGTGAGGAAAAAAGAGAGAAGGGGAAAACAAGGATAAGGAGTAATGACAAAATCATGCTGTTCGTTTGGCAGCAAACGCCGAAGAACACTTCAGAGGGAATCCAGGGAAACTGAGTAAGCATATTTGCTTTACTCTCTGGAGTGTCTTCAGTATGCATTGCAGTAAAATGAAGATAAGGCTGCTATGTATTATCAAGGTTCGAGTTCAAACTTGAGTACGACAAGTCATCTGCCTGTTGTAGGCTTTTCATGTTCCACGTCTCCTTCTCATACAGATACAAGGTATGGTTCATTAACAGTGCGAGAAATGGGAGCAGATTTCTGTCAGCGAACGAACAACCCTGTGTTTCGAAGTGAGGACTCGACCAGATTTCTCCTTCTCTTACTAATTACAGGCCAGAGGGGGTACGAGCTGAACCAAACAGCTTAACACACATCAGAGAAAAGAGTGTTTCTACCCTTCAAAGCCTCATGAACGTATGTATCCTCAAACCACAAGCTGCTAATACACAGCAAAGAGAGCTATATTAAGTGAAATATGAGCCAAATAATGGCCACTTCTACAGCACAGGCTTCCACATGTTAATGTTTTATCTGCTTTATGCTTTGTCAGTCTTACAGCTATACCTGAATACCTCTATAATAGCTGAGGAAGAGTAAATACAAGACAGGGCACACATAAACCCTTGACATGCAGGTTTCTCCTTTTGACTGAGTTTGACATTTTTGGAAACACAAGACAAGAATAATACTACTTTGTGTTCGTTAAATATCAGGCAACAGCCAGCAGATAGTTCGCTTAGCTTAGCATAAAGACTGGAAGGGAAAGGGCAACCTTGGCTCTGTCAGGCTTTTACTGCTCCTGGCTTTGACTCGGCCAAGAAATAGTCCTGCCTCTCCTAATCGAACACAGCTTGTTTTAACCATTGCCAGACTCAAGATGGACAGTATTTAAAAAAGGATGAAAATCATTTCAGCAGAACTAGAGATGTGTTTTTTTCATTCCATGCATTTGTCTTCCTTTGCAAAAACCTGCCACCTACGTTACCCACAATGCAACTCCACTGCCAACAGCTTGGTTGGAGATTCGGGTATGCAATATTTTCTGATATCTCCATTTACAGACATACACTCACAGTGCCAATTTGGGTTTCAGTATCTTGCCCAAGGACACTTTGACATGCAGACTGGAGGAGCCAGGGATTGAACCACCAACCCGCACTATATCCTGCGCCGCAGCCGCCTCAAACCTTAGCTTATTTGGTGTCTTTGAAAACTACAGGATCACTATGTTCGACTCTGCAGCACAAGTCTGTAACGACTGTTCCTCCTCGTTAAGGAGCTGACACATCAAATGTCTGTATTTGCATATGAAATGTTAACTTTCAGGAAGTTAACCTGAATGTGTTCACCATCAGAGGTGTAACACTCTGCACGCTTCTCAGCCCGTACCCATATCCTGCGACCTTTACCTCCCCCCATTTTCTTTTTCTCCTCTCTCTCTCTCTTTCTCACACACACATACAATGTCAATGCACACACAGGTCAAATAGACGGTTGGAAATCTAAGCTATTGATGGCCACCTTGGGAAATGCTAGAGTTTGGGCAGAATAGACTGAGCCATTTCTTCCCACACCTGCTGCTTTGTGTCACTTTATCCCAGAACATCCTCTCTGGTCACATTATCCTGGCCTTCCCAGAGACAAGTATAGGATGACTGGCAGGGTGATTATCAAGTGCTCCAAAATAGCAGTCATCTCATAAAAATGATGAAGAAGAATGAAAAATGAAAAAGATGTATTTTTAATGTTTGATGTAGTTTCTATTTGCTGGCAAGAATAAATATATTAACTCAAAGCAGAGGTTAAGTGGTTGCAGGTTGATGTGGATTTTACAACAGTCCATCCTCAAGTCCAAAAAAGTTCTGACGCTGTGTAAAACATAAATAAAACAGAATGTGATCATTGTCTAATCCATTTTGGCATATACTCAATTGACAGTACAAAGACTATATATATATATAATGTTTCACCTCATCAGCTTCATTGATTTCTGAATTTGATGGCAGCAACATGTTTCAAACAAGTTGGGACAGGAGCAACAAAAGACTGTGAAAGTTGTGGACTGATCCAAAACACCTGTTTGGATCATTCCACAGGTAAACAGGTTAATTGGTAACAGGTGATAGTATCATGATTGGAAGGTTCATCCTGGAAAGACTCAGTCATTCACAAGCAAGGATGGAGAGAGGTTCAACACTTGACTGTATAAAGGAGATTACTACATGGGCTCGGGAACGCTCAGATTTTCCCCCAGTAGGATACGCAGGTAACCAGAGCAGCCACTGGATCCAGTGACATCGGACACCGCCAAGGAGAATTGACTCTTTTCTCCAAGCTACGGGAAACACAGGATGCAATCTAGGCCTCTCAGTCAGCACGCTACCCAGCGACACAGGCTCAAATCTTGGGTTACCACCTTACCCTCTTCTCTTTGTGCATTCCTCCATTCAGCAGAGAGAGAGCGATAACTAGAGCTGGTTTAGGCCCTGAGGTGGGATTAACAGCTTTTAGTCACCAAAGTGGCTCGCTGTCATTTTAGGACTGTTGTCAACTTAAACATTTCGAAGCACTGTTATGAAAACACTTTATAAAGTTAGTTAGCAGTTAATTCTCACGTCACATCCTCTGTGTTCACATGTGGGAAACACCAGAGGTCTATTTAAACCGGTTTGCATGCTGGTGTGTGTGGAGTAGGGGAGGTTGTACATCTCAGGCCTGGGAAACAAACTTAATCTCAATGAACCACTTTCTCAGAACATAAATTTCTGACATAATTAAACACTTCGCAGTACAACACCAAAGAGGGGACTGATGGCAGGAGTGTGTTTCATGCGTCCCAACCGGAACTGTAATGCTTGGCCGAGTAAATAGAGGGTATCAGCTTTCCCGCAAGTCCAGTAATTAAATGAGGAGGCTTTTTTTAGTGCTGCACTGCTTTGAATCATATCGGCATCAGTTAGATAAGGCTACATCTTAATTTGTATAGCATGACAAAAATACAGGCAAAACAGCTGGGAAATCAGAGAAAATGCCTGAAATGCTTGGTCTCTGAATTTTAATCAGATTTGTTTCCAGTAAAAATATTTGCCTAATCAATAGTCAGAGTTAGAGAGAAAGACAAACAATCATCACACCATGGGTCATTAGGCAAAATGGGCACACGCCTCAATTCGCCTGTGACCAGCAAGCCGACTAAGTTTAGCTCTGCCAGCGGTTTTGATCAGTATTAACAGCTACAATGGTACATACAAAACTGTGCTGTTTACTGTAATGGAAAAGAAGCTTTCATTAACAGAACATAATAACCGTAGGCACCAAAATGCAGTCTGGGAGACAATGGCTTCAGGCCGAGTTTATACAAAACGGTGATTGGCTTCTGATTAAAATATCTGCAAAAATAAAAAGGCATTAGTATGTCACTAAAAGTCAATTTGCCATCCAGTAATTACAGCATTGTTAACACCGCTGTCAGTAAAAATAGCACGGCTGGGAAGAGTCATAAGACGGCATGATTTTATGCAGAGGAAATATGGCGGGGCGAAGGAGGGCAGAGCAGCGGAGGAATGAAGGTCAGGTAGCACCTGTTTAACATCAGCAACTAACAGCAGGGATATGAATCAAACCATCTGGGTACAGCTCTGCCCATCAGATTACTGCCTGGCATGCAGCTGTGTGTGTGTGTGTGTGTGTGTGTGTGTGTGTCTGTGTGTGTGAGAGAAAGAGAAAGACAAACTGATATGTGAGAGCACAAGAAGAGAAAGCCAAAAATGAAAAGCAGAGATCATCTCTAAGGTGGAAGTGCTCGAGGAGATCAACAGGAATCATGTCTCTCTATTAGGATTTAGCCTCATAAGACATAAGTTACTTCATTTATTTTTCAGGGACACACACACACTCATGTACACCAATGTAACGTAAAGTAATTTTACTGCAATCTTCTTAAAATACAAATGCCATATTTCATTCATTCTTTCCCACCGAGTTTGACTGACGCTCTTTCAATTACATCATCTTCTTGCGCCCGCAGACTTTATATTTACAGACGCAGACGTAGCTTCACTGGTTGCAAAAAGAAGTCCGATTGTATGATAGTCTATGAGAAAACGACTCTACTTCTCACTTGATTTATTACCTCAGTAAATATTTTCCTAATAAGCTAATGGTCTCACTTGCTAGTTTCGGGTCTTCTTCAATACAGCATGATGTTCTTTTTGTAAATTATGGTCCGATTTAGAGTAAAATAGATAATAAAGCAGGGTATGCTTTTGGGCGAGGCTACCTTGTGATTGACAAGTTGATAGTACAGCGACCATCAATCAGGACAGAGTTGTAGCAATGCGTATGATTTTCAGCTCCACCCTCTCCTCCAAATACGGTCACTTCTAACTTGGAAAAAAAAAATGGCGACAAACATTATGTCAAACCTGAGGCTTTGAAAGAGTAGTCCATACACCAATGGGTGACGACACAGTGGCTACTTCCACTTTTTTTTTTGATTGTTTCCTCTTCTTCTGCAAAGTATTAATGTCACCTGTTTATCTCAAGGCACTTACCTTCTAATAGTCATTATGAATGGAAACATGCATTAGTTTGCATTTTCTTTTGTGGGTTTTCTGTAACTTTGGTTGCATTACATTTGGAAACCTGACTAATGACCAATTTCTGTCAGTGACTTTTTGTTTTACCATTAAAACTCAGAGACCTCATTGAGACCTGAAGTCTAATATGTTGTATTCATATGCTTGTCCTCTCAGGCTAATACTTATTTGCAATATCTTCAACAGGAGGATGAGATATGTGTTTACTGCAGCCTTGTGGCTCTCCTGAGTAAAAGACTTTTTGGACAGGAACAAGAAGACAGCATGTGCAGGGGCTTCATCTCCCAGAAGAAGGAGATAAATAAACGAACAGACAAGAGATGTAAAAGCGCACACAAGCGGCCTAAGTGTGTGCCAGAGGGTCAGCTCGGCATTACTGCCATCGCAAACAATGCTTCAAGTTTCTTGTTGTGTCACCCAATCTACTGTATGCTATTTTAGTTAATCCCTTCTTAGATTATCACCCCAGGCCTCCCATATGTAGCACCTGTTGTTTACTCCCAGTCATCGGGACACAAACAGCCTCCACGAAAGCCTGACAGTCGTTCTGTGGGGAATCTCGAGGAAACACATGGAGGGTAACATCTTCTGTCCCCACCTCTGCCCTCCCTCCCCCCCCGCTCCCCTCCTCGCGTCCGTCTCTTGCCTTTGGACGCCACCACCGACAGCTGTGGAGTGGAGAGCGAGCTGATGACGTTCTCAGGGGTAATTGCGCTGTAAATGTGAGGTCTGTGTGGGTAAATAAAGAGCTGTGAGCCAGGAACCAAAGTAGTCAGGGTAACAGAGAGAGAGGGAGAAAGCAATAGAGACACAGAGGTGGGGGGAGAGTAACCTGACACCAACCACCACCTCTATTATAAGGAGCATCACCAGCACCACATCTGCCCTATATATAGCTTGTGGGCTGCTTTCAGTTTCAGTCTTCCCTCTCTTTCTTTGTGCGACTCTCCGTCTTCTTTTCTCCACAGCTTCCATCCTCCGGCAGCCTCCCCCCCACCTCCTACCTGTCAGTCACAGAGTAGTGTCAGAATATGTCAATGCAGGCTTATCTGCATTCAAGCCTATGAGCTCATAAGTCAAGGTTTCAGGAACATTGGAAATGATTGAATACATCTCTGGGATGAATTTCAATAGATGGTCCTTTCTCATTGAGTTCGGCTGCATTTGGCTTTTTTCTTTGGAAATGCATCAGTCGGTAAATTTCAGTGTTGATAAGTTTAAAAAAAAAGTCTTTCTGCTTTATAGTCCAATGTGTTAAAAGTTCATACATTAGAAGAAGCCTTTCATCTTAGGACTTTGGAAACTTAGCACCTTAACTGCAATTCATTTAATACATTAAATCAAATTCTTTCACGCACTTTGCTGCAAGAGCTAAAATCTGCTCCATTTACACATCTATCACCAGAGGGGAAGGACATTAGCTACGGCGAGAAAGGAAAGGCGCTACCATTAGCGGGTTTTAATTATCCACACAATAGATTTTGTTATACAAGACATCACCTGAATCATGTGAGGAAATGCAGCCACAGTAATGGGTGAAAACTCTCAGTGTGACTGAGGGCAAAGCAGAAGTGTGGGATATCAGTTGTAAGTCGGGCTAAAAACAGACGAAATAACATTATAGTTTGATCACTGTTGAAGGGAAATACGTTTTCAGGAGCCTGGACTGATTCTTCTAGACTTATATCTACAGCCAGGATTTGTGAAGCTGCACATTTGCTAACTAGCACTTTACTAAAAGTACAGTTGAGGCTGATGGGAATAGTAGTTTTGCAGGTATTTGGTCAACAATTAAAGCAATGGACAAACAAGGAATTTGACCTCATGGTGCCGCTACAGAAAAAGTCAGGGGTCATCAAAGTCAGTAGGATTCATCCTCTGGGGATCATGAATGTGTCTACCAAATGTCATGGCAATCCATCCAGTAGTTTTAGAGATTTTCTGCCTGGATATTGTGGCAGGCCGACCAATCGACCGACCATCCATACAGTCACTGGTGTGTCTGAAAACATGAACCTTCATGGACTAATGGTACAAACTGTATGTAAAAAAATGTACAGTATAGAGTATAAGGACAGAAAAGTGAATCAGAGCCCTGGTCTTTTGCATTAACTCTCACTGGGGCGAACTTGGCAATAAATTCCATTAGTTCAATGTGAAGCTGAAGCCCATTCTTCTATAAGAAAAAAAATGTGTATATACTATTAATTTTTGTTGCCAAATCCTTTAAGAAGGAAATATAATTGCAGCCCTGTAATAGACTGGCAACCTGTCCAGGCTCTTTCCCTGGATTTGCCCATTGCATGCTGGGATAGATTCCATGCTCCAGTAATCCTGAACAGAAATAGGCAATGTCAGCTGCACAGATTTTGAAGTCTGGACTAAAAGTTTTCAGTGCCGACATTATCATAGAAGTTTTTGCAGGCCTGAGTAACAACACACCTGTGATGGAGGTCTTTAATAGAGTTCAATCAACAGCGTGTGGGCCCCTGTTCTACTTTCGTATCATAGCGTATCACCGTCCTGCCGTATCAGCCGGTCATTATCTTGGCTACAGCGTTTCCTTTCAGCGTGTCTGATACACAGCGCCACTCTTCTTTTTCTGTTTCATTGTGACGCTCGAGGAGACATGCAGACGGTTCCTGGTTCCTTGTGGTTCCTCTGGATCCGAGTGGGTGGCTGACTAACTGGTCGCCTGGCATTCCCCCAGAGACACAAGGAATGACAAAAACTTAGAAAAACAAAGGCACACCAAAACCCCAATTGACTTGCACAATAAAAGTCTAATTAGCTACTGGCGATAATGATAATAAAAATATAGTCTAGACATGCTGTATTGAATAAAATGTGGGGATTTTATGAGAGCGTAATGCACAGTTTAGAAAAAAAAACCTCCACAATGTTGTCTGCCATGCCAGTGACAGTGTATATTATCTTGTTTTATGAATAATAAAAAGCTTTGCAGTTTTCTTGTTTGCTGATGTAAGGGGAAAGTATGCCGGTGGGTGTGAGTGAAGTCTGGGTCAGACTTGCACGCTGGAAACAGCTCAGTGTTTCATTAGCTTGCCTACTGTTGCTTTATTGTTATTGAAGTGGCTGTTAATTTAAGCTAACTATAATGCAGAGCCAGTAGGGTTAGGGATCATGGTATACTCTTCAACAGTAATTCTTGCAGAGCGCCTGTGTGCTTGCTTGCAGTATTTGTTTAAAGGCACCATTTTGCTTTTGCTTTTACATGCATCCTAAGCAGCACAGCTAAAGAAGGATAAAAGAGGAATAGAAAAGAATGAACATTTTGGATTTTTTCATGTTTTCGTGTAGAGAGAGAATGAGATGACCGACACCACTCAGACGCTGTTTTCTGGGAAGTTATGTGCCAGACTATTTCTTGGCCAATGTTGTACTAACTCTCTCAAAGAAAGCAGTTAACTATATTTCTAAAGATGTTCATCAACAACATGTTTTACCTGAATCCGGACACCCTTTCATTTACAATCTCAGCTCCTTAATGGAAAAATCACTGCCTCTTTTAAAGACTTCCCACAAAGTGTTTTTGTTACACTTGTAAAGTGGACTCTTTAAAATATAAGAAGCAAGTTCAAAGTTAAAAGCAGACAGTGAGAAATGACCTTTTATTCTCAATATAGAGAGTTAGATATTGAGAGAAATATACACCTTTGACTAATTGGTTTATTTAGATGGATCAACATATACTTACATACACTATCTGAAGGTCAAAGTGCACCTACATGGCCCATTAATCCATACAGGTGCTCAGATGCTCACCTGATTTGCTGCATAAGTTACGTGAACATTGTTTTTCTTCTTTGGAAACTTGGTGTCTCCATGTTTGTAACAAGGAACGTGACTAGACCCTCTGTCAAGTAACTTACTGCCACTGTGTTTTACTGTGTAGAGACAGTGTGGCGATGCTGGTTGTTGCCACAGCGGACGCCCATAAAACAAGTCATTCTCTAAATTTGTTTGTCATCAAATGTGGCAAAATCTCTTGCGCTCTATCTGTCTCACTGTATAAGATATAGTGCTCTGTGGAAGATGTCATTGATGGAAATGTGGAGTGAGTTTTGAGCACGGTTGAAATGTTAAAAAGCATCTATTTTTACCGAGCTCTGGTGAGGAGCTTTTCCTGATGTCTGCTCTGTGCGGGTTCCCTCTGACTCTCTTTGATCTTTTTCTGGAATCAAATGTAATGATTGTGGCTAACTTTGAAATCTGGAAACACACTTGCTATGTCTCATTGCAGAGCTCCTTTGCACGGTTCTCACTGGCACATTTGAGATGCTGTTTGCTGTTGTTTCATTTATGTGGACCTGATTATTTAAGGAATATTCCGTCATTTTGGGAAATGCACTTCTTCGCCTTCTTGCAGAGAGAAACATGAAAAGATCAATAAGATTCTTATACTCTTATTCTTAGATGGAGGAGGTATTTCATTTGACTTAGCATAAAGACTGGAAACAGGGGGAAACGGATAGCCTGGCTCTTTTCAAAGTTCAACTACCAACACCTCTGAAGCGCAAACACAAATGTACAAAAGACAAAATACTGTCTGGTTTTATTAGGACTCTGACTATCTGGAGTCAGATGAAACAAGCAACCAGTGGTATGCTAAGAATTAGTTTGTGGACAGACTAGATGAATTGGATATAACATGTTAATTAGTAAGCTGAAGCGGTAATGGTAGACATATTTTTTACATTTGGACAAAGACAGGCTAGCTGTCCCCCTGCTTCCACTCTTTATTTTAAGTTAAGCCCACCACCTCTTGGTAAAATAGGGTTTTATAGTAAATGTAAACCAGGTTTTATTAATACATACAATCATACACACAGTACAATGTAGGGAAGTTTGATTTTTGTATTTCACCCGTCCCTCAGGTTCAGAAGAAGGAGGTGGTTTCAGTCTGAATAAATTTGAACTGTGGTTCAGTTTCTAGTGTGGAAACTTGGTTTTTGGACCAATTACAGAAAGTTCTTGTAGGGTATTGTCTCTTTGGAGTCTCTACTTCTTTTCCTCCCCTTTGCAATTGGATAAAGGCATAAATTCTTACACAAAACGTCACCAAAAACACAACGATTTTCCTTCGCCTCCACGAGCAAATCCCCTGAACGCTCCAGTTGATTTAAGTCCAAAATGTAACCGTCCTAATTGCTTGTGTGACCAAGCCCTAACGCTACATTGGCGCAGGAATTCATCTGTTGTGATTGGGTGTAATGAAACCTGCGTACCCTCAGCCCTCCATTGCATTAGAGTCTTAATGGACCACAAAGTAAGCAGTGTTGAATTACAAATTCCTGGAAACGCCATGTACTTTTTGTGTCCTCTAATGTTATACAGTTTGATTTGATTGCTGTTGCATGAGTAATGTGTATTGATTGAATCTGCTATGGCTGATGTTAATTGCAACCTCACTTCATACCCATTTTAATCTATTTTCATCTCCTGCTGAGGTGCATTATTTGCACTTGATAATAACATTGTCACTTAGTAATGGAACAGTTTTTTTGATTATTTACTGCCCTTTTGTGTTCACTCTGCGTTTTGTTGTCATTCTTCTTCATTGTGTTTTTCCTGGTCATAAAACTTTATCAAGCACCAGTCTATGGTGAAACACTGATGAACGGAGCCTCTATGTAAAGACGTACTCCCAGTAAAGCCAGGAGTTAAAGCATGTTATGCTATAATGGCAAGTGGAATTAGAGCAGAGCATGTCTTTCATGTGGTAATAGGCCTATTTGTTGGAGTTGGGGGACCATTCCTTCATGTTACTTAAATGGCTTTATGAGACTATATTTCTATATATAAAAAAGATCTTTTTACCGCAGGCACCATGGAGGGTTTTTCATGTGACTGTGCATTTTGTAGTGGAGATAAACATATAGCTCTTGGTTTCTCTCGCAACCCACGACAGTATCATTTAAAAGTGAGTTGTTTTTAACTATGATCTTTCCCTCTAGTGCCACCGGCAGGTCAAAGTTTTCATTTAACCTGAGATATATCTCAACATTTACCAGAAGGATTCTTGGTTCCCAGAGGATGAATCCTAATTACGTTGGTGCTCTCCTGATTTCTCCTGTAGCGCCACCATGAGTTTCATATTTGTGCTTTTGTGTAAAGTGTCTCAACAATGATGAAAGTTTGCACATATATTTATGTCCCACTGAACTGCAATAACTTTGTTGATCCCTTAACTTTTAATTCAGCACCATCATCAGGTCAAAATTGTTTAACATGCATTAAACACAAAGTGCAGCTGAGGCTGATGGGAAAGTTTTAGAAGTTGGGTTTTTTTTTTTAGTTTTCAGAATGTGATTAATTTGGTCATTAACACTTTAATTTACAACCAAATACCTGTAAAACTATTGACTTTCCCATCAGCCTTTAGCTGCACTATGTATTTAACGCATATCAGAAAATGTTACCATGCTAGTATAAAAAAGAATTATAAAGATCTGGGGAAAGTTCGGTAATTTACTAGCAGGTGCTTCCTTTCTGTGTCATTCACAAAGTTGAAGGCAGACACATGATGTCAGTTCTGTTTTCAGTGACCTGTCTCGACTCCGCCAACTCATTCTGTATCTAGACTCTGATTTCCTCACCATAATTATCCTATGTAATGAGTTCAGGGCACATCAGGTTAGGAAGCTCACGAGGAACATAAATCTGTCACTGCATGTGGTTAGACTACTTCACCTTGCTGAGGAGTAATTTGGCAACGTAATAAGTTTTGTAAGATGTTGTCCTCACTTGCTCTTTCGTTTTGCACGCCTTATTTGTCAGTTTGTAGGTGTGATGAAGCTTGAAAAAAGTTTGTTACTTTTTTAAGAACATCTGCACAGAAGCTAAAATCTTAGGTACAAAACATTTATCACCATGACGCACAAGGCACTGGTTGACACATGCATCCAACATCCAAAATAAGAGTTTATAATTTCAGCTGAACAAAGAGTCTATTATGGCCGATTCAGGGGCAGGGAGAAGACGCTGACTGCTGATATTTCTGTTTGCTTAAACTTTTTACTCACAGTGAAACAACATTAATTTTGTTTTGCGGTATGTTGGCGGTCGGGGATTGTGGAGCGGTGTAAAGAACAGATGGTCTGAGTAAAAAACCTGTTCAGAAAACACACAGCCAGTTATGACAGCGCAGCTTTTATTTTCTTCTCTTAATTGTGAAACTCACCGTTCTTATTTTGGCACACAAGTGACAGATCATTGTCGTGGTGAGACAACAGATATTTGTTTTAAGCTTTTGTTTGAGTTTCTGTATATTCAATGCAATACGTTAATCACAGAAGAGAACAAGCCAAAGACACCATACTTGTTTAGCAATCAGCGAACACAAGAGAAAAAGAGAGAGCCCCATTCCCAGCCGTAGCACACACATGGGAGTCTGTTCCCACTAGTGTCTTAAAATAGTCAACGAGGGCTTTTCAATTATACAGGCCACGCTGTAAGAAGGGGCCCAATCATAAAACCAGAGTGTTTACCTCCTCTCTAAATCTTACTCCGCTTTGATTAAGGGGGCAGAAGGCGGCTGGGAAGCTGGAATAGAAAGGACAAGGCCAGGGGGGAGATACTGTAGAAAAACTTTAGGAAACACAATGAGAGCTGTAATTGTCAGCCATCTGTGACCTGAGGCCAGCAGAGCATCCAACGTAATGTTAGTCAGTCCTGTAACACTAGAAGCACAGAGGCAGGAGATGAGTGGGGTCATTGGAGAGATGAAGTTAGGTCAAGGTGCGTGACGCTGAAGTTCAACTCAGTCTATTGTCAAAGGACAGTCCACTATTTTATATAGGGAGTAATAATACACCAGTGAAAACAAGTGTATAATGTCAGCTTGGTCTTGGTGACTGCAAATTTTGACCCGAAAGCTGCAAACTGGGAGTTTTTACAAGATAGGGAGGGTTTAACAAAAGCTATCTGGTGCATTATGGGAAGTGTAGGACTCAGTGTTTTTGGCGCATGACCCATTGCTTTATTCTTCATCTTTCTTTTTTTTCTCTTGAAAGTCCCCGATCTTTATTACTAAATTGCTGGAGTATTTTTTAAATGAATAGCTGCAGTGTGTGTTGTAGTTGTAGTGAGTGTTAAGTATAGAGTTGTGAGTTGGGAGGAGTCCCTTTCATTTTCCCACTGACAATGTTAAGTTGAACCAGTTCTACAGCTTGGTTGGAAATAAAATTCTACTGGTTGACTCATCATATGAAACAAAAAAAATTCAAAGGTACAAACATGTGTACACAAAAAAGTTTGGGATAGAAGTTAACTACAACTCCAGGGAGCCTTTCATGCATTTGGACAAGAAACATCCAGTCACAGAGCTTGAAAACTCGTTGCATGCGTCATTAATAGTGGGTGGAAGATTACAGTGTTGAGAAAAAGTGATTTTACAACCTGCAGCTTAAGGTGATGAGTCAGTCTAATCCAATATACCTTATGCCAAATTCAGCTATTAGATCTTCTCACAGTCTGCGAGCTGTCCATTATGTGTGTGTCCAAAATTGTTAATTTAGTTATTTTGTGCACAAACGCTAATGTGAAAATTGTGGTTTTAGGGGGAGTTACATGCTGTTAATATTTTTTGGATGCAACTGCAAAAAGAAAGAAAGAAATGTCAACTTTTGAAACTTGGAGACCAGGCTAGCAGTTTCCCCCTGCTTCCAGTCTTTATGCTAAGCTAAGCTAAGCACACCCCTCCCCACCAGCTCCAGAACCACGGACATGAGTGCTATTGATTTTCTAATGTGCTTCGAGGTTTGTCCTCAGACCTGCACAACAGGTTTCCCCTTGCTGTCATCATGGAAAATGGAGCACATGCATACAAACGCATGCATGTGAAATTGTGTTACTTAATGTTTCTTTATAGGAATGACGGGTTCATACGAGGGTGTGGATGCAGCGATAGAAAAGGATTCACGCCGGTGTTCCCAGGTTTCATTGTCTGCTGCCGCTTTGAGGAACCAGCTCGACCTGTTTCAACAGGAGTTTCCTCTCAATAAAACGTAACGTAAAAGGACATCTTTTATAGCACACCTTCCCATTCATGTTGCGCAGCAGGTGAGATCATGATGTGCTGCTTTTCACTCAGCTGAACAAGAACTAAACATAATGTTCTCGACATTATAATCCAGGGATCAAACTGTTCACTGGTGGGGTGGAGGCATCAAATCTTCCAATCCTCCAAATCCAAAGTGCTTAAAGACTGTTCACTGTCCTCTTTATTTATTTTTTTCTTCTGCCTGTTATCTGTTCATTTCCTCAACCCAAATGTGATCTTGATAATCTAGTCTAGTTTTTGTCAGATGTAGAAAAGCAGTGTAACCAATACATCTGTTAATAAGAGTAATTGCATATAGAACAAAAAAGTATGTTAAAAAATGCTGAACACTTTCAGCCGCAGTCACCTCTGAGAGTTGACGGTGTCCATTTAAAAATAAATATACAAATCCTTGTTTTTAAATGCAGGACTTATGCATAAATCATTGATGCTCATTTAAGGGTAAATTTGATTTTTGTTGATCTTTAATTCAGCAGGTCAACCTCAGCATAAACACCCCCGTCTGATCTTTTTCTGCTGGCTGGATGCTCAGGGGGTTATGTTTTTTAACGAGCTTCTCCTCATAGGAGGTAGATCATCCCTAATCAATATTTCAACGCATATATTAACATTATCCAAATTGATTAAGTGCCTTTGCATCCTTAAATGTTGTTTATCAAAGGAAAGGTCACTTGATGTATTTGGCTGTCCAACAGGGGTATCTTCCTGAGGACTCCATAGGAAGACATGGTGTAATATTGATCAATGATTTAGCTTAGCTTAGGTTTATCATCACTAATGATTCATAAGTAAATGTTTACACATCTCTTCAGGGAAACAATATGGAAAAACATCAGTGAGTGTGTTTTACATAAAAAGGAAACAGAGTCCAATCAGAAAGGTAAAAATAGAGATTCATAATAAAATCATCGCAATTGCTGCATGCAAATCAAAGATCACATTGGTGAGAAACCATAAAATTTATGTTTAGAGCTACATGACTCATAGTTCACACTCTGCAAAATGTCTCACCCCTGCAGTTGTGTTAATCCTCTGCTCTGCCGGCGTTGCTGTGGTGTTCGGTTTTAGGGTTTTAGGCAGTGCAGTAAAACTAACTACGTTCTTTATAGAGCTTCTCCTGCCTTGAATATTCCCCCCATCAACATCACACAGTTCAAAAGTTTTCTTTCAAAAAGTCACTAAAGCAAAAAACTGATCAATCTCACATAGATGTAAGTTTAGTTATTACTGTTTTTGGAGTCTTTTTGTCAGTTTTTATTTTCTTTTTGTTGCAGTTTATTTGTAATAATTTTGTTTTCCTTGTAAATAATAAAAGTGAGAAGAGCTCCAAGAAACATGACGTGAAAGGTCTTCCTGCAACAAAATGTTCGACCTACTGTTGTAACATCAAACGGGCCTTTTGTCTGATCGAGAGGGAATTCGTTTCTTATAGCAGAAATGTGCTCGTTTTGATCATGAAAACAGCCAAACAATGAAAAGCACTTCTCATCCTCTGGCCTTCCTTTTTTTCTAAGACTGCAGGCTGATGTAAGTTCACTCACAGAGTCTGACTAAGTCCAGCTGATATAACATTTGATTCAATTTGAGAATAGAGCATTAAATTATTAATCCTGGCAGGGATAGTGTTTTTTAATGAACACATAGTGGTGTATGATGCCTCTCTAATGCTCCATTTGGCACGTAGGAGGAGGTAAGATGATGTTACAGGGTGAAACGCAAGCATTAAAGATTTTTTATTATTTTATAAGACGATGGAGAACAGAGGAGCCGTTTAAAGTTTATCAGCGCACGCCTCTGTCATTCTGCCTGTATGTCGACAAGAGATCTCTGGGCAAAAAGAGGGAAAGATTTTAGTAAAGACAGAGCAGGAATACAACTAAAAAGATAGTTTGGGGTTTAATTATATGTGTCTGAATCAGCGTGAAACCATTTTCGTGCTAATCTGAGGCACAACAATGCTGCTTTGATCAAAAATGTGGCCTTGGTGCTCTCTTGTCTGGAAATTCCCATCCAGAAATTTCTCAGATGAAGAAGATCACGCCACATGAACCAGCTTTTTTTTTTTTTTTGAGAATTCCCAGAAGCTACACAGGCTCGCTTGAGGAAAAACCTTCCAGTTTGTGATCCATCGAGCCAAGATGGTCAATTGAGGACTCAGACGCTTATGATCATTTTTGAAAAGACTGACTGAAGCGCGATCAGAGCACTGACACAATCTGCACCATCTGTGCAGGTTGTGTCAGCTGGCATGTGTGAATAAAGACATTTCACGTATTTTAATATCTAGCCATGGTGCTTTTTAGTGTTCCCATAACCTTCTGTTCTCTGCAGTATGATAATACAGCACACAGCTCGCAGCATGAAGACCTTTTATATCTGGTAAAGCATGTTATTTTACTGCTATGGTACAATTGACATTGCTATACATCCAGTCATGTAACATCATATGCAAAAATATAGAAGCCTGCAAAACAATGTGTGCATTTTGTTGCATCATAAACAAGATTTGTACATGATATCCCACTGTTAGATATTCTAAAATATTCTGTTGTGAGATGTGCAGAGACTCTTGTAAGCATATAAAGGCTGAAATTCATTTCTCTGCTTCATACACCAAATCTCCATTTTCAGACAGTCTGAAGTCATCAACAGATTCCCAAAGCGCTAAACAACGCTTGCAACACGGCGGAGAGAAAACTGTGTTGCAATCGCATTCCACATTCTGAGCGAGGTTTGAAAATCCAACCCTCCCTGTCTTTCACAAAACATAAACAAGCCTATGGTTTGCAGCTCATTCATGAATCTACGTCTTTGGAGTTCCTGCTAGAAAGCGCAAGTCTACCAGTTCTGACTCAAAGCCAAGGGACGCCCTGCTTCTCTTTTCTCTGTCTCTGCTCTGCAGCCATTCATGCCCTGTGGAGTGTACGCTCCACCCAAACACTATCTCCATGGTGAGACACATACTGTATATAGACCAACCTTTGAGGTGTGTGTCTGCGTGCCTTTTCTCTCGTTTTTTTTTTTCATCTCTACCTAAGCGGCCTTTGAACCGTGACATGGGTTGAACGACAGCGTCAGCAGATAAGGGGTTTCCCTCTTCACGGCCTCCGGTCGCCCAGGCAACATTCCTGAGTCGACAAACATTGGCCCAGACTTGAGTCGCATACCAGAGGATCTCCCAGGAAGTCCAAAAGGCTTTCCTGTCGTGTTGTTATTGTTGTTGCTATAGTAGTGGCTGCCAGCCAGCGAGTGTGTACAGGTGAAAACAGGTACTGTACCTACTCCTACCTGTTACCTTCCGTTAAAACTTATGAAAGAAATGGAACACCGGTTTTATATATAGACAAGGCCACACCTGAAAGACGTCACAAGAAGTGTGGGCAGAAAACATTAGAGTCTGATATGTTTGTACCGTAGATATAAACAAAGTACCAACATCGTATCTGCATTGAATTGATAGTTGACGAGTAATAGAAACTGAAATGATTTGAATTTTACAACAGGTCTCATCATCTGAAGATTACCTTGGGTCTGTAAAAGAAAAATCATCACAACACCACATAGGTACTCGGGAAAAGAGCTCTCTCACCCGACTCTTGAAAAGTCAATGTACGTGGTCCTGAGTGTGTGTCCGTGTGTAAGTGTGTGTGCACATGGTTTGTCATGGTCACTAGGGAAGCGAGAGGCTTGCAGCCGTTCAGTGCAAACACAAACCAGGGCCATCTGCATGCCTGGATCCCCTCCAACAGCAACACTAGCACACACACACACACAAACACATCCACACACGCTTTACATGATATCATGAATTGGGTGTCAGCGGCTGTAGCACCTCATCTTTCGACGTAAATGTATACAGTCTGGGGCCAAGGCAGATGTTCCCCATATTGTGATAACCTAAAGGAGCTTTTGGCAACTACTCAAAACTCAAGAGATGTTGAACAATTAACATTGCAAATGAGATCATTACGGTTTAAATTAAGCTCCTGCAGTGTTTCTAATGGTTTTACATCACACAGATCGTGAGGTAGATATGTCTTGCCTTAGGTCCTGGTTTCACTGTTGCTGGGTTATGTTGAGAAAACAAGTGAAGCATGTTGTTATGAAACAGTGACTGATGCTGTAGAGCAGCAGGCCAAAGTGAAAATGCCTCTTTCCCTGCCAGAGATTTGTATTGGAAACCACAAATCCATGGCACAGGACCATATAGGCCTTCCTCGAGCACCGCACAGATCCAATTCCACAGGAAAATGTGTGTATGTGTGTTTTCGAATGTGTGGTGCTAGGCCCAACATGCTTATGGGTTTAAAGAGGTTTCATTTGGTTTCAATCGTAACTGTAACCGAGCGTCTTTTCAATTTCACAGAAAGAAATCAGAAACAGAGATAAATGACCTGCAACAGGTTTCCATTGTGGTTAATGAACATCTGATGAATTCACTGTCGTGTTAAAGTTTGTGAGCGAGCCTCGTGAAGCGCTTGGCAGCTAAAACAAAACTTCAGGTGAGGGTAATTCATTTGGTCAACTCAGGAAAAGGTTGGATTTTTTCCCCTAAAGTCGATGGGTCTTCACATGCTTTGGATTTCAAGAAATTTCAAGATATTTTCTCGGACTCATCCCCAGTGCAGAACAGAAACTTGGACTTGATATCTCCTTCCTCTTCCTCTTTGTGCTCTCTCATCTTCAATGGAAATGTTTTGAAGAAGACATCCTTAACTAATTAAGTCTTCGAGGTTGTCCTCTTGATCCACGTTGCTGAGCTCCGCCAAACAACAGCATTGCGATCCCAGCTGTATATACTGTACAGTCAACCATCCATCAAGCTGGTCCTCTTCCCCCTGAAACGCCACGACTTCCCTTTGAACCTACTGTTGTGGACTGAGAATAGGAAAACATATTTGATAGCCGCAGTGTGCAAGTGAATTATTGTCATGACTCAAGACGGTCTGCTGTGTCCTCTGTGACAGCTAATGCATATATTAGTCACCGAGAGTCCAGATTGTGCCGAAGCCTCTTGAGCTGTAGCACAGATTGTCATTTAGTGGAGAACTTTGTTTACCAAAAGCTTATTTGAGGCAAAGCTGTGTTTTTTTTTCTCTTTTCCTTTCAATTTAAATAAGTTAATGGTTAAAACAAATCCAGAAACACTTGTTGCTGAGGGAGAACAAAACAAAAAAGGGTGGTGTTTCCTTCATGTGACACTGAACAGACTCTCATTCTGAAGGGTTTATATATGAACTACTTTAACAAACAATATCTTCCTCAAGCGACGGTGATAACCTTCAAAGACAAAATGAAGCTGTTGAACAGTTGCTCAAAATTAAATGACAACACACTTTGGGAACGTAATAACACTCTTTTTGGCACAAAGGGAAACAGAACAAGCTGTAAACTTAACATTGACATATTATCCCCTTATAAAGTTATAATGGCGAACATGTTAGCAAGCCCTTGCCTATTTCCACATCCAGGAGACATGGAGCACAATTATGTCTCTTCTTCTAACTTTGATTTTGGTCTCAACCAACTGCTGAGGGAAATATTTAGCTCTTTAGTTGGCTGTGTTTGATTTCATTGTGGAGTTAGATGAAAGGCCAGAGGACCATAAATGTCTCTATAAAATTGCCAATCCCTGTAGTAGAAGTTGAGATATTTCACAGAATAGGTGAAAACTTTGTCCATCTGGTGGCACTAGAGGAAAAGTCAGGGAATCACCACCCAGTATAGTTGTGGAGATTTGTACGTTAGTCTGATCTAAGTGATGGACCATGCTGCTAGTAAGAAGGTTAAAATAGTTCAGCTTTAACACAAGAGGTAAGATCTCGTCAGTGAAAAACTAGAATCACAAACCATAAGATATTTCCTGCTCTCAGATTAGATTAAACTCGACTGTTAGTTAGAGCTATCACTTAAATCTGACCTTCAGCGGTCCCTGTTTTTCCAGGTGGGTATTCAGATGAGTCACCCGGACGTTTTGCAGGTTCTTCTAGTTTTCTGTTTGGATTTCAACAGACATGCTAAATTGCTACCAGCATGCGCCATACATCTGATACGACCTCTGAAAGAATCTTATCAGATGTGCAATGACAGTCCACATTGAGAAAGGATTAGACATAGTTAGTTGCATGGAAAAGCTTTATCATAAATCCCAATCACACTCTCACCTCTCATCAAGGAGTTCCCTGCATACGAAGATGTTTTCATGTTACCAACCATCATCACAGTGGGCGTGATACTGCTGATGCTTTCACTAAATGTAGTGTTATGTAAGAGCTATCATTTCGAGAATTTGGGTAATGCCCTCAGTGGGAAACAAGCACATTTAAGATAGTCATTAAACAGAATTTTAATTTCCCAAATGTAAAGTAATTTAGACACAACAGGCGTGTTTGCTTGTTTGATTTTCTGTGTTAGCTTTTGTGTGTTACATTTTTCCATCAGTCGATTAATATGATTTTATAAACGTTACCAGTGACAACAATTATTCTAATACGTATAATACGTATTTTTGATGTCAGTAAGTATTTCTGACACTATATCATATCGTGTCACGTTTTGGAAATGTCTCCATGTTAAACTGCAGATTTCCACCATCACTGATCGAAGGATCTGTCTTTATTTCCTACCAGAAGTTGATTTCTGTGTTAGTCATGTAGCTTCTTCTCCACTGTGAGTCAGTCTTCCCTGTTTTTCTCTCATTCGCTCACGTCACATTATTTCTGCTTCTTAACATATCTGCTAAGAGTCTTCCTCCATTGCTCAGGACTTGAGGTGTGGACATTTATCATTTCTAGTAATCTTGAGGTGACTGTGGACAACAATCTGTTGCGTCAGGTCGATATCACAGCTGCACAGTTCACTCATCTCTCCCAAGATCTCTAAAAGATTTATTACACTTTTTATTACACCATCCCCTCCTCTCATATTTTGAATATTTATCTTTCTTTATTTGTGCTGGTTTCAAAATTTTCAAAACAATTTATGACAATTTATTTTGCAGGCAGAATGTAACATTATTCTGATGTTACATTTATCATTATCATTTGCTCTGATAAATAATTAGTTGAATTTATCAAATATATGTGCAAGTCAAACTGTTAAGTAGACCTATATGGTGGGACACTACTCCGATATGTGACTCTGTCTGCTGTTTCAGTATCTTGTGGTGCCATCTAGTGACCATTTCTCTGTGCATGCACACAACAGGCAGTTTCCATGTTAAAAGGAAAGTTTAATGCACCATGAAATAAATGTGTAAAGACACTGACAGATTTCAGTTTAACCTCAAAAGGAAAAGTGGGTCAAGGCCATAAAAACACAGGCATCCTACACCTACAGCACACAGAGCCAACAAAATCTGTGAGGCTGTGAGAAGGTCCAGGTGGGAAACGTCAGGGTTATTGTAACAATAAAACTGGTAAAGCAATACCATCTGGATCAAAGAATAACTGCATGAGATTTTCACTTGTGAAACCAGAATGTCTGAAACCTTTACTGGTTGGGAGAGGAAAAAAGCGGATCTGAAGAAGTGTTGTGTAAGGTGAGGGTTGATCTGTAAGGTATCACCCCACCAGTGTAATTAACTTAGTCATAGTCACTGGGGTCACTCCCTAAAAACGATCCTATAGCAGGGAAAGTTCTCAAACGAACTAACTTTATCCTGCATGAGTCACAGAAAATATATTAAGAAATTACAGTCGGTTGTAGTGACTTCATTTAGAATATCAAGTCAATGCAATTTTATATATATATAGTTTAAAATTACAACATTATCTCACATCCCCAACACTTAAATCAACACTTAAGTAATGTATATAATAGTGTAATTTTGATGTATGAAAAAGCTATTTTAGAGAAAAGTAAAATTACACTCAAAGTATTTTTGTAAATACTGGGTACCTATGGGTTATAGTACTGGGAAACAGAGCTGAAGTTTTGGGAAAATGGTTTTAATAACGCTGTTACTCTTACTGTGTAATTAAATAACTTAAGGCAAAATGTAAAAAATATTTGCTGTGAAATAGCTGAGTAAATGTGCTAAATACAAAATGTGCTGCAAAACTACATTGAAATATACTAGAGGGATACGAATACATGACTGAATATGTCAGAACCTGAAATCAGCAATCATCCCTTTCATGGTGATCAGAATTACGCACTCTGGGGTGTATTTAGGCGCCTTTGACTTAAACAAATAACGGAAAAGGCACAGAGGCAATCCAGATGATCACCTTTTCACCTCTTGGCTGCTGCACCCTCTTTCAAATTGGAACATCTACCAACGCCCAAGGAGTGACTAACTAACCAGTCATCTCTCGTCTGTGGTCTGCCAAGTGTCTGATGATTCAAAGCATGGACAATGTCCAGGCAAAGGCAGTGAGAGTGAAAGCCTGTGAGCCATTACTGGGACGGATGGGCCACCAGAAGAAAACAGAAAATATGCTGTTGAGAAATTTAGTGGAAAAGACTAAAGTGGTTAAACTTAAACCAATCAAACAATATCCTGGATGAGGGAAGGTGCCTTTTCATTTTGACAATGGAAACTAAAGGAAAGTGTTAGTTTACATGATTGACTGGAGATGCCTGAAGAAGGAGTTATACAAGAAAATGCATATGTGGCAAATTGTAAAGTTTTCAAAGTTTGATCTAATGGTACGACTGAAATTCTTGTTTTTGTTCCACAGCAGCTCAGAATATGCACCATGGACACCTACGCTCTAAATGTGAAGCCACAGAAAATATTTTCTTAGCAGCTGTTGATTTTTTTTTTTTTTGGCACTCTAAAATCCTTGAGATTTCATCATAAGAAACTAAATATTTGAAGGATTCGTCACCTTGATGTTCCTTGTTTTGATTCATCTACAGAGCAAGTGCTCGTAAATGCAGAGAAAACAGAGTGATCCAGGAATGACAAGCATGTTAACTGAATTCATCGATTTCTAAATGACTTGAGAAAACACCGGACTCGAGGCTCCCTTCACCTCTCCGGCACCATCATAAATCAGCAGACAATGTGACTTCTATGGCAACTGAAATGCAGTCAGAGTTACGTCTTCCTGTATCTGAGTGATTGATGGCTTTTAATATCTCTGCTTTTTCTCCAGTTCAGGTCAGTGGGTTCAGATAGCTATAGCATATATCTCACAGTAGGTGGCACTGCACCACATGAAATAAATTCATATCACTTTCCAACACATGCAAGTAATAATAATGCAATCAATGTTCACTATGTCATTATTATTGTTATTATCATTGGTAACAGCAGATATTAGCATCATTATTCTTTTTTTAATATAGGAGGTGTATCATTTGTTTTATTTTACTGTCAGTATAATGTTCAGATCCTGGTCGCTCTGTCTCTTTGTAACTTTAGATCTCAGTTAGTCCATCTTTAATGAGGCCAGACTCGAAATATAATCAAAGATCTGCTGTGAAGTCCTATGCTTTTATTTCATCAGCAACAATCTGGTTTGGACCTCCATGCACACTCCCATGCACTTAAACCCATGCACACACACAGACACACATGCATTGAAAAAGAAAAAAAATGGAAAAGATAGATACAGACACACCAATTACTATGTGACCAGTGGTGACAGCAGGGCAGAGATGCACAGTCACACTGAGGTTTTGATGTTTCTTTATCCATATAAGCCTCTTTATGCCTCGGTGGTCACGGTGTACCACCTGGCTCTGTCTTCCTCTCCTCGTGCACACGCTGCAGCGTCCTGATAGCTGTGTTCAGTCAGCACAGGAGACGATTTCAAAATCTAAATCTGCAAACTGTATTATGGATGCGCAAAGGACGACGTTTAAAGCAACTTCTAACAAGTCATTGTGAATTAAAAATAAATAATGATTCATTCTATGTTGTGTGTGCCTCAATGATGAATCACGAGGGTGGTCATTCAGAGAGAATTAAACACAGAGGAACAAAATACACAAGCGGGACACTTTCTGCTGCTTACGATCATTGTGCCATTTGCATACAACTAAAGCAGCATTTTTAATAATGAAAACTATCAATTGTTTTTTTTCAAGTGGGATAGTCGTGACTGGAAATAACAGCATGTCATTGTGGATTTCTCATCATTGATTGATGAAAGAAACTGCATTTACATGACATACCTCTCTCTAGGTTGGCCATCTACTGCTTCTATCATCGACAACTGTTCAGTGACTACATAAAAAAACAATTATTTTTCATCATCAAAATGATTGATGGTGTTACGGCATGTTGGAGAAAATGAGGCTGCCCTAACGATCTGTAGACGAGTCCAGCTGACAGTGAGATAAATTATATTGCTTTGCTAGCACCCCTGCCCTTTCTGACCTAAAAAACATGCCAGTATTATGTGAGAAATGCTACTGATTCATGCAAAATGTAAAACCAACATGTATGAACTTAATTAAGATGGCAATGTATCGCATGTTCAACTCTTTGTGCCAACTGCTGGCTCGGTACCAGATCTACTAGAGGGTCTATCTATCAGAGAAGAAAGTATAGCTCAGTAGCAGATTAGAGTCACTGATACTGAGTCATTACTCTTAAGTGAAATCCATAAATATGCATAGTTCAATGGCAGCAAATATGTATGAGGCGAACCCAAAGTTAAGATCTGACTTTCTAGTTCAATAATTTAGATCAATGATAACTGGGGTAGTACTTGGTTATTCCTCGGGGAGCACGTGGAAAGATTGTGCAGTTGCTCGATTAAATTGATAAAACAGAGATTACAGTTTGATTTCAAAAACATGTCCACATATTGAAAAACACCAGAACACCCTGTTGCAACTAAATGTGCATTAAAAAAAATAGGTAGCAAGCAAGCAAGAGAAGCAAAGAGAAAACAGTTAGCTACAAGAAATGAACAGTGGAAATTGATAGCTACCATGGAAATAAATTGAAATAAATAGCAGAGACAAATGGTTAAAATTGTGAGCTAATGGATAAATTATTGAGATGATTAGTTAAAAGTGATGGATAAATGGTTGATGAAGGTTGTGGAGGTAAGGATTTCATGTCTGTCAGTGTCAGTAATATGTGTGTGTGTCATGTGTGAGTTATGGTCATTTTAAATCTATAATCTATAACAATCACTTCAATACTGTAGGTGAACTCTATATCTGATTTTAAAAGGCATTTGACCTTATTCAAGCAATTTCCAAATGCTATTTGTCTGTATATTTGTCTCTCTCTGTCTCTTTCCGTCTCTTCTCTGTTCTCTTGTTCTTATGGTCAAAATAAAGGCCGAAAGTCAACAAAAATCATCTTAACCGAGTATCATTGAAATGTGCTTTAATATAAGGCTGCCACACAAGATTGAATTAAAAGTCACAGTGAACCCTCTGTCCCAGTGACAACAATACAAACACAAACACACAGAAAGGCCAGTATAAAATGTCCTGCATGTGTGATTTGAACACTCATCCAGACCGCGGGAGGATTACAGGATTTCTACATACATTAGTATGAAGGAAAGTCGATGTTACGTTGCTATTAGTGTGGAATCCATCAGGACCTTTAATTGAGCCTGTGGGCTGCTGTGCTGCCGCAGCATCGTCCTGCGGCCTGGGGCTCACCAGCACAGGCGGTAATGAGCCCGGCTTGTCCCCTGTAGCTAGTGATAAATGACATGGGGCCATAATGGCTCTGCTCTGTAGCATGTGACTGACAGCACAGTGAGGCAGGACTCGGCTGTGATGCTGTGAGCCTTTGAATACGTAACATGCATCTTCATGCAAATCACAAATATTGATTAAACAGCAGCAGTGAGAACACATGGGCTGCATAAGTTTTGGAGTGTCTTTCTCATCATGTGCTGTTTTCCTTGTCCTTAGGTCGAATCTCTAATTAACCGATTAATGATTTTCTATTGGATAATGATTCAAGTCATTGTTTGGCTCTGGTTCCATTATTCAGGCACATTATATCAGTAATTATGTGAAGATTATGTGTGTAAAACTACAACATATCAGGAGGAATACAAGATACAATACAAGCTACAGATAGCAAATCAATAAATGCTTTGCATACTGAAAATAGCATCATAGTTCACACATCTAGTGTTTGCCAACATTTTTTCATTGTTTGACTGAATTTAATCAACTGTTCAAGCTCGTAATATGATAAATGTTAATCTTAGTGTCTAATCCCAAACTTTTTAAAATAGGTGACCATGATGTCGTGTTAAAAGTAGAAACACAATAACTGTAACTACTGTTGTCTTCTTAGAAATCAATACTTGACTGCAGTGTTGTAGCTAAGATCAACATAAATGACCTTGTGGATGGTAGCACACAGGCTGTCTATTACTCTTATATCCATCTCATAGATTTTTCTGCCCTGCTCTGGATCCAAAAGATAGCGATGCCACTCAGTCAAAGTTTACCTGTTTGTTCAACCAATATCTTGGCAACTACTTGCCAGATTGCCATGAAATGAAATCGCTGTGGATATTCATGGCGGATGATGACTCACAGGCAGAAAACATAGCAACAGACTTTGGCAGGGACCGGGTCTCTGAGTGGGGAGAGGACATTACTAGAAACTTAGAGAACGTAGGGGAGGGAAAGTGTTGAGGCCATCTGGTTTTTCAAGAAGAGAGATGCCAGCTCCAGCACTGAGTTCAATGGGTAACATACAGGAAGGCTTTTCTGTTATGTACGTAAGTCACAATGTGCTAAAGTCTCTCTTGATACATCTTGTCATTTGTGCCTCTTGGTTATTGGCTGATGTGTTTGGTTCCGCTCTCACTCAGTGGGCAGCGTTTCTTTTTGCAAGCCTTTTTCAAAGACACTAAATGGGCTTTACAGTACTGAGGTTTGCCACAACAACGCAGCACCCGGACATAATGACACTATAATAAGTCATAGAAACTAACCAGGGAAATTGTTGCAAACATTTTTTTTTTAAATATGAGGGAGCGGTGAAGGAGAGAAATGCAACAGGATTTGCGTCTCACTTAGAAATAAACTAAAAGAGATGAATGAATCACTGAAGTTATTAGGATTCCTCTGGGAACCATGAATGTGTGTGGAAAACATCAAGGCAATCCATTCAATCGTTTTTGCAATATGTCAGTCTGCCTTTTCAAAACTTCCACGTTCCTTATGTCTGTTTAGACGTGTGTCTGGAGTGAACATGTGATTTTTCTGTGCTATTAAAATAGAAATGCATAAAAATGGTGAAATTCTGGTTCTTCCAAAGCGATACAAATGCAGCACTTTCCTGTTCAGGATGAAACTGAAACCTCTGACACCGCCCAGAATTTGAAAGGAGTGACACATCATTCGAGCAGGTCAGAGTGTGAATGCGTGGCTTCACAATGGTGTCTCACCCAATACCTGCTTTACTGGCTTACTATCCGAGGAAGTACTTTCATTTTGGATGACTCACCAACTTAAGATTTACAGAGCCACTGTTCACTGCCAGTGCAGGAAGTAGTGTGCTCTACCTGACCTGACTTTATTCACTTTGCACAGTTATTGTGAAAAGTAAGAAACTTTGGCATTGGATGTAAAAAAAAAAATTCAGCATTACACACTGACAACCAAATGACCCAAAATAGACTTTTGGACACACGAAGACAGACATCGTGAAAATGAGACATGGAAAGAACACGACTTCGAGAGGACGTAGAGAGAAAGGCAGATGGGATAGTGACTCATGTTTCATGCCATAACGCAAAGTAAATAGTAGTATTCAGTGCCAAGTTCAGTTTTATGATTGTGTCCTAAGGTGCAGTTTATTATGTATACCACGTTATGTTGTACGTATGTTGTACATATCCTGGTTGTTAAAACTTATAACTAACCACTTATTTTATTAATTGATCTGGACCAAAATTGATTAACTTATTAACTTGATGATTAAAACCCTTTATTAATGGCTTATCATCATGTATAACTGCAAACATGATTGCTTATTATAAAGCGGGAATTTTATGATGCACTGAGAAGTTTTCTTGTGAATAAACAAAAGTTATGTTTGTTTACAAAAAACAATCACAACTAATGCTTTATAGCTCAATTGTAAGCCATTAATGAGAACAATTTTGGGGTTGCCAGGTTGAGTTTAGCTTTTCTTTTTGGTATTAATGAGCCATCAATTATGCAGTTATAAGTCATTAATAAAGGCTTTTAATCATCAAATGTGTAGATGGATTTTGGTTGGTTTAGACTGTCCACTGCCCTTTACTAAAAAATAAGTGGTTACTTAAAAAGGACTTGTCACAACCTGTGTTATAAATAATCTATAAAGCACTAATCATTTATGTGCCATTAATAAAGCCATCAGTCACAGCTCATAATCCCTTTACGATATGTGGCACCACTATATGAGTGAAATGAAAAAGTTGATGAGCATTAATGTAAAATTCAAATTGACATGAATGATTGTACACTAATTCCAACGTGGCCTTTAAATTTACAAAAGCTGCAGCTGTGGTTAACATCTTACTCACACGTGGGAGCAATGAGTAGCCCCTCAGTGTTATCCTGCATAATTATATTGTCTCTAATTGGTAGTTTGGCTGCAGATGCATTGAGCCTGACTGATGCTTTTAAAGAGCTGCTGCACCTACAAGCTGTGGACAACCCACGTCCACGGAGGAGAGCTACGTCATCTGTGTGTGTGTGTGTGTGTGTGTGTCACAGACAGACAGACAGTGGAGCATCTCCTCTCTCGCATCAGCATCACAGGCTTTTTACTCGCTCCCTCTTCCTCCTCCTCCTCTTCATCACCGAGGCGCAGGAGGCGTCTGTCAAACCTGTGGAGCGTCTGTCTGTCTGTCTGTCTCTCTCCCTCTCTCTCTGTCTGTGTCTGTCTGTCTGCTTGGAGCTCAGAGTTTGGCAACAATAAAAACCGGTTTCACTGCTCTTTGGGGGAATCTCCCGGAAGACACATCCCATTTTCGCCTTGAAGGAAGTTGAAGCGAACAGGTGCGTAAAAACACTCTTTTATTCCCACTTCTCTTTTATTCCTCTGTTTTTTTAAAATTTCCTCTATTCATCATCTCATCCATCTATCGCCTTGCAACACATTGAATCCATTTCCTCTTTTTTTTTTTCTTACTCTAATTAATAGTAAATCCATTCATGCTTTCATCACTAAAAATCCTACAGGTGGGAGCTGCTGCCACCAAACGCGCACATGTTTCAGCTTTCATTGGCTTCACAGAGACAAAAGTAGGGCGGTGGCATCGGTTTTCTGCGCGTCTTTAAATGCGGGAGTGTCCACTCATTGCGCCTGTTCTCACATCCGCACAGCTGCGTGTGCGTCAGATTTGACCATGGACTCGTTCATCAAGGGTTTCGCCAAAGCCAAGGATGGGGTCGTGGCAGCGGCGGAGAAAACCAAGCAGGGAGTGACTGGAGCTGCTGAGATGACCAAAGATGGGGTCATGTTTGTCGGTGGGTGCTGGGATTTCATTATTATCTCACTGGGGGGAAAATGGAGCTTTGGTTCATTATCATCATAACTCATGTGAGTCTGAATTGATCATTTGTTTCATTTTTACTAATTGAGCCTCACCTGTATTTCCTTCCAGGTACCAAAACAAAGGATGGAGTCACAACAGGTAACGTCACATTAATTCACCTTTAAATGCATGTTTGTTTTGTTGGGCTGAAAAAAAATCAATAGTGTGTAAAGATCCTCAGTTGCTGTGCAAGAGAAATGTGCTGTAACTCAGGTGTGTAAGTGTCATATTTCACCGCCTTACTCAACACAACTCCCCCGTGGGCCAGACCTCACCATTTCTCATACATAACAAGCAGAGAAGCCAAGGGACGCTGCCTGCTGCTATAGGCATCCAGGGATGTGGCTGTGTTGTTGTAATGGAAAGCTGGTGTGTTAGAAGCTGGAATTATAAGAGAAATGCATGATGGTTGGATGTCTTATTAAAAGCCACTAAATGAGGGAGGATATCTTTTTCTCAGTGGGGCCAAGCAGCCTGCATTAGACCTATGATCTGATAATCTTCTGCCAGGAGGTCCACATGAGATGATACCCTATAGCGAAGTGCGGCTTAGTCGTCATTAAATATTATGCGAGCGTCGGTTCCCAACCTTTTAGGCTCATTGCTCCTTAAAGCCCCATGTCACTGGTTGTATATGTACCAGTTGTGACGGTGTGTGTGAGATTGTGAAATGAAATGCTCTGCTAATAATCTTGATGTCTTGATTTGACTTGTGAGTCCTTGTTGGGGCCTTGACAAAATACATTTAACACTGAGTCAGCCTCAATCGAACATTTGTTGTAAATGGATGTGCAGATGCATTTGTAGCTAGAATGTCTATTTATTGGCGTTTTTGGCCTTACTTTAAGAAGGAAGACTCACTGAATTTAAAAATCTTAGAGTCAAATCAGATGTACTTGATATTTACAATCACTGCATCACAATGCAACGTTCAAACAGTAGGAGGCGGAGTGAAACTCGTTTAAGACTACAGACAGAAAGGAAATGCCTCCAGGCTGTGGGAGGGTTTTCAGTTAAATGAAACTACGTGTGATGATCCTGTTTGGTATAATTCTGTAGCGTGTTCAAGGTAGAAGCAGCAGAGTATTTAATCACCTTTTACCCTTTAGACTTCAGGCACAGTAATACAGGCAGGAACTTCCACCACATTTGAAAATGCTATTACAAAAGAGGAAGTAAGCAGGCATTCTAATAACAAGATCTTTTGGTTTGTTTCGATTTTATATTTTATATCTCTGCTGCAATGTTCAAGCAAAAGCACTATTTTACTGAGACTTGTGTAATTTTTGAAAGATGAAATATCACAATCTTTCTCTTATGAATGAATTATAAGAATAAAACAACAGAATAGAGCAATGATAAATTAAATGGTTGGATTATTGTATTAACATGTGACAATCCTTATTTTCATGTATCTGTTTGTTTGACTGTCACCCATATATGCTGAAACCTAGCTGTTGGATTTTGGTGACCTTTTGATTGTTCCTTTAGCGCCTCCATCAGGTCAAACTGAGCTAGTAAAATTCTGTCACCACCCTCAAATACAGTTGAGTCTAAAAGTAAAAGGAAGTAGTGATAGTAATTTCTATTTCCTGTCAACTGAAATTATATTTACTTCCAATCATACTGAAGCTTTGAAATCCAATATTGTATCATGTTTGTGTATTTGTCTACATGTTAATCCTCACAGGTGTTCAGGCTCTTCTTCTTTTGTCCCTACAGTCGCAGGTAAAACTGTGACTGGAATGACTCAGGTGAGCGGAGCTGTGGCGACTGGAGTTGCAGCTGTGGCCCAGAAAACTGTGGAGGGCGCGGGCAACATTGTGGCTGCCACTGGACTGGTCAAGAAGGATCCAGCCAAACAAGTAAGATCACATAAAGAATCCGAATCAGATTTACTGTCAAGTAAGTTTCCACATACAAGGAACTCATCTTGGTGTTTTGGTGCATAGCAATAAATAAGTAGAGAAATATGAAGAAAGATATAAAAACAACTACTTGGTAGCATATATAAATCATCAAAATATGAAAATCTATATGCAAGATGTTATTTAAATGAAGAAGATGTACAGTTTGTGCAGGAATGTGCAAAGTATTCACCAGAATTTACAAAACTTCACGGCTATATAGGAATATTTGAAATGCAAATCCAAAGAAAAAGATGTATGCAAAGAAGGATGCGTTAATAGATCTGAAATTAAAAATCCTTTTTTTTTTAAAGAAATCAAGATAGATAGATCATTGTTGTTTGGCTGACTTTACATGTATACACGTTTTTTTCTGCCCTACAGCAGTGTTCTTCAGTGGCTTTGAATTTTTGGTTCCACCTGATAATGTTGGTCCGATCGTTTGATTGGGTGCATTGAGTTGAAGTTGTTTGCAATTCACACATTATTTAATGACGCCATACATTACTCTGGTTAACAAACACAACGCTGAGGTTATAGGAGTGCTCCCTGCTGTGACTCTTGTTTGATAGTCTGGTCATTTGCCATCGCCACAATTGGTGCCATGAAAACAGCTACCTCAACCTCCTGCCTTTGTAAAACATCAACAAACACATCACAGAAGCAACCGAAAACTTCGCACTTTCCAAGTGGAATACAAATTTAACTGGACGACAGGTCCTCCCAAATGTTGGACAAAGGGGCAGACATCTTAAATTTCTAATGATACATGGGCTTGGTGATGTCTTGTATCAACGTTCGTAGGACTACAACATGCTCTAGTCAATAGCACAACACGCTGGCAAAGTCAATCCTCAAATGTCAGTCAACCACTGCCATTGGAAACACAAACCCACAGGCCACAAGCTTAGACAGATTCTAAGGAATAAACTGTTTTATCATCTTAAAAATTATGCACAATAACTGGAATATCATTGTATCGGAGGTTATATTTCCTGCCACAAACAATGAGAGGACTTCAGATTTACACTTTCTGAATTCTTGCTCTTCTCCACACACATACACTGATGCACTGTTAAACTCACCTGTACAAATGGTCGCTTGCAGCGCGGCAGATCCCTCCATTTCATGACAGTGGCTGCCAGCTATAACTCTTCACTGAGTCAAAATGGCCTCCTGACCTTGAGTCATTTGTCATCACTTCTCATGTCTGCTGTGTGTCTCTCTTGTCTGAAATGAAAGCCATTACATATTGTTAGTTTTCCTGCATTGCTCATCAGTCAGTCTGGCCATCGTTTGTCCAAGGGACGAGGAGGAGGAGGTAGTTTACCATAGCAAACAATTTACTGCTGCTACGCAAGTCAAATATGAAAAATGATTTCTTCTCAGTGTTTGTTTATATTCTATTTTTTGCTGTTTATGTCAAATTTTGCAGATAATGGGGACCATAGCTACAATTTAGGACACTGAGGTCACGTCTTAAGGATTTACTATATGGTTAGAATAGATGTTATCACATAATAAATATTCAAAACTGAATGTAAAGGCGACTTTTGTTTGTTAACAAAAACTCCACAGGGCACCTTTAATGACAACTTGCACAAGATCCCCAACCTAAATCTCTTCAGTTTCACTTTACATCAGCTCCAACTCTTCAAACAAGACAGACTTTATCAGAGGGACAGATGGCACTCCTGATCAGTCTCTGCTTTTTTTACACTGAAAAACAGTTCTGTCACTGTACTTCCTTTGTTGTCCAACCGTAGCACTTCCCCTTGGTTTATATCTGGATTAATAAGGTGTTAAAATTGAATGTAATTCTGAAGGGAGGACAACCCTCTTTTCTCATAACATCGCTGTGAGTAGCAGGAAATGATGAGCCAATCAAATATTTCCCTGGGCGGCGCACACACTTTGTTGAATGTTTGTTGTGATGCTCAGTCTCGCGTCCCTTAATTAGCAATGAAACACAGGGGAATCCACAACGACGAATTTGACACCAAGAGATAATAGCACACACTTACACACACATACACATACACACACTCAACCCTGCCTTAATTGGCTGTGATTAGTGAAAAGTGCCCTATGAAAGATAAAATACCAAAGATATTATTTTCATTCCAACACCTGAACAAAATGATTTCAGCAGTTCTGTCATTGAGAAAATCTAAATTCTAAAGTCCACCGCTTTTCATCCCGTGCGTTTGATCTCACTATCAAAAGATGCTTCCCACAAACTGTCCAATTGCATCCTTTCATCTTCGTTAGCAGTTGTGTTATTAAGGCAGCTCGACAGCTAATCGCAGTATTCGCCCTGAGGGATAAAACACTGATGGAGCTCCACCTGGAATGTGATCAGCCTCATTATGAGGAGCCCTGACAAGCCAAACTGGCAGGCAGAACAGACAAACAGAAGGACAAACAGACGCAGAGCCGACTGACTGATGGGGAGACGGTGGACTGACTGACAGAGGAATAAACACACAGATAAAAAAAAAACAATTTTTTAAAATCCTGGCGAGAGATTGACACGCAGACAGCAGCAGATTGTCCTCATTTAAACGTCGCTCCCAGGCGGCACCGCCATTGAACATCATTAATATTGATTTCATTTAAAAATTGATGCCAGGTTGAGAGAGCCCATCAAAGATTGTCTCCTGTGTCTGACACACACACACACACACACATAGACACACACAGCAAACAGAGGATGGTGGGATGCTGAGTCTGATTAATCTTCTCATCTAGTTGTTTCACCGATTCATCAGCTGCCGGTGACTCATATCAGGAGACGCACAAAAGGCAGAAAGGTAGGAGAGGGAAATGACAATGAGACAGAGGAGGAGGCAAAGTGGTCGGTGGAGTGGTGGGGGGAGCCGAGGAGGGGGCACGACAGGAAATAGAAAATGGTCTCAACAAATATGTCTTATTGCTCAGATCTTTTTCAGCGACATTCAATAAAAAAGGCTGCTTAATTTTAATTTCATCCCTAGGAAGAGATTTCTGCTTGAAAACAATGCAGAGATTGTAGGAGAGGTATTGCTTTGGTTTTAGTCAGAAGATAGTTTGCAAAGATGTTACAGGTTTGATTAGTCCTAAAAAAAAGTGAACAAATCTTTAACTTTTGGGCAAAGTTTATTCTGACTACAGTAAAAGAACAAGACAGTGTTCACGGGCATACTCTGTGTGTGTGTGTTTATACGAGCACACGTCTGTGTGGCTCAGGTGAACAGATGGAGGCTTGATGGGTGGTGTTAAATGCAACAGCAGGTGGAGAAGATGCAATAACTGGTTTAAGGTTATGTCAGCCGCCAGTGAGCGAGTCGCATCCTCACGTGCACACGTCTGTGACTGCTCCCCCATTAAGGAAGGTCACTTCAATGGCATGTTCATTAGAGCTTCATGCCTCGTTTAGAAGACCGATGCATCGTTTGTAAATGCCTTAGAGGTGTATCAGTAGGATGATATTGTTTGTAGGTGCCTTCCAAAACCACAAATCACACCTGAAAAATTAAACCATTGTCTGATCTTACAAACCTATAGTTAAAGTTTGGCCAGAAAAACAACTTTGCTAAGGTTAAGGGACCATCAATAATAAACCGGGTTAAGGTCAGAGAACAATCATGATCATGGTTAAAGGAAACTAACGCTGACTGTTGGAAGAAAACAGAAAGCTCGCAATTGATTCCCATGATGCTTTGTTGACCCATCCAGCTTTTGGATTTCAGATTCAACAACAGTTTCTCCTGAACAACCAAGAGAACTATTTTCTAGTTTTATGTTTTAGTTATGAGTCTTTGTCAACGCATGGTACATTTTTTAAGCTGTACTGGATCCTGGAATGGCAATTTCAAGTGGTACAACTTGGTAGTGGTAGAAACTTTTGCTCTCTAAAGTGTAATTACACTCACAAGCATTCAGTCATAGACTTTCCTAAGGCATACAAGGCAAACCAGAACCACAGTTTAAGATGTCTGTGTATCCCTGACACAATAATAACTCTCAGAGGTATTGTAGTCCCGTGGCAGTGGTGGACTACAAAGATGGGGGACGATGTATAAAAAGCATGTGTTTGTATGTATACATGTACCAAATGGTCATATAGTCTCTCATAATTATGCCACTACAACTTAGCTCAGAGAACACTAAACAAACTAAGTGTTATTTGAATCATGATACTGTGTCTATCTCACTAAATGTTCTTCTGAGGTGGGTCTGTCTGAGCTACTTCTCAGATGACATAGGCTTGTCTGCAAGGGAAATAAGAACATGCTGTCGCTTCAGATAGGTTAGAATATTTCCCCCTTGGATCAGGATTGGTTTAGGCTGAGATCATCACAGATGAGAAGGGCTTTGCTCACATTCAAAGGAAATTGCAGCGTGCTTGTTGTCTAGACTCAGGATGGTGGATCCCAGTGTCTTTGTTGTTCCGGGGTCTAATACGTTCCCTGCTATTACTTATTAAGCAGGGGGCAGTCAGTGTTGGGGGATTAGCTCTTCACAGGTGCTCAGATTCATTCAAACAGCACAGCCTTTTTCACCAAATCTAACTTTATAACCGATAGCTTTAAATAGTCAATCCCATTATTGAAGTGTCTCTGACTGAACCATACATGAATAATATATTTTGGGCATTGGACACAACCAGTCAGCTGATATCAACAAGCTGGTGAATAAGCCATTCATTGTGAAGCATGAATGTAAAGCTGCACATCTGACTTCAATCATGTAATTATGTGAAGTGATGTGTAATTCAAGTGCATTGCAAGTGGAAAAGGAGAAATATTTAAATTTCATACTGTAAGCTAGTACCACATAGTATTAGAACAAGCAAATATATGTCATTTCTGCTAAAAACAAAAGTCCTAAAATGACTATTTGATTATTAAAATAGTGACACTTAAACAAGAGGTTCAGTTACTTTTTAGTGGTTTAATGGAGTAGTGCAAAAAAAACCTACCGAGTCACTTGACAAAGGTCCAAACCAGGAACAAACAGTTCAATTAAATCCAAAAGGGAAGAGGCAAGAATCAAAATCCAATTTGCAGGCAGGGTCCAGGTAACACAAGGTGAAATCCAAAAAACACTGAAAGAACAAGACACTAGGAAAGACTGGAAACCATGGTGCAAAGACAAACTGGCAGAGAGAGAGAGAGAGAGAGAGAGAGAGAGAGAGGGGAACACACCTGGGAGGGAAAGTTAACGAGGGACAGGTGAAACTAATCAGTAATCATAAAGGTGGGAAGCAAGAGCAGGAAGTAAAGTTGACCAACACATCTGAGGACAAACTCTTTCAACATAAAACAGGAAATAACAACTAAAACCCAAAACCATGACATTTTCATTTTCTTTTTTTCTTTTATTATTTGTTCTCACATTGAGCCTACAGTAACTCCCATGAGATCATGCACATCAGTTTATGAATAAAAGTGAATAAACCCTTTTTGTCTTTTTTCCAGGGCGATGACACCTCAGCAGTACAGAACATGGCAGAGTCACCGATTGACACTGACCCCACTGATGCTACAGAGGTGAGACGAACAGCTGGTTGACAAAAAAACCTACAGACACAAACATAAATTGCATCAGTTTTTGTTTGAATTATGTCCCAGTGCTGTTTAATAATACAAACAAATCAACATTTCCAAGGTGAAATCTTGAGAGTAATGAATCTTAATGTGTCATGTAACATTACATCAACCTGGACTACAGTTCCTGAGATGTAATATCATCTTGCTGTATGTTGATGTTTCATTCAAGGTTAAAACGATCACATCACAGGAAGTCATTTTAATGTAAATTCACCGCCCACCTCTTGTCTCTCTTCTCTCTCAGGAGGACAGCGACGACTAGACTGACTGAGATCTTCGCAATCGAAGATCGATGACCGAAAAACATTCCATGTCGCTCTGCCAAGTCCCGTTGTGCCTCGTTTTTGGTCCTTTTACGGAGTCTGTGCCCAACGTCTGTGTGTGTGTGTGTGTGTGTGTGTGTGTGTTTGTGTTATCATGTATGTCTGTACAGCTGTATATGTGTAAATGTAAAGAAAGAGAGATGTTATTTGTGTGAGTGTGTGTGTGTAGTGTATATCAGTCCTGAATGGGGCCTCAGGTGTGTGTCGTTTTTGACCAGCTGTCATTTACAGTAATTCCCTCCCACTATGAATGCCACCTGGTCAGTGTGTATGTGTGTGTGTGTGTCTATATGTACGTTTTAACTGTGGCTATGTCAATAACTCAAACATGGAAATATACCAGAATTTACCACTTCAAACACCTAAGTGTCTCTATATAAATGAACAATTTACAGCGATCTGTTTGAAATGGAAGCATAATGATATTCTCTATTTTTGTCTGTATACTGTCACTGTTTTTTGCGGTGGAGTATAAAGTGCTGAGCTATTTGTGCATTCATATCGTATTTTTTAAGTTATCTCTGCTATAACAAATATATCTCATATATTGAATGGACTTTTGAAAACCAAGAGCATGTAAAACTACTCAGCTTAACCGCTGTGATATGGATTTATTCGGAGTTAAGTGTTGAATAAAATATGCAAAAAATGTGTTGCTGCTGATGTTTTGTTCATTTGTCTGTATGTTAACATGTGGAGTCAATAATGTTTTTAGAGTCCATATAAAAAGTCCCTGTCAGGATTTAATAAGACTATAGACGTGTGATTATTTATCTAAGGATATCAATGGGATGCAGAGATCTAATAATGTATCATAGATGAAGATTTTCAAATTAAAAAAAGCTCTTTTCTTTTTAAAGATGTCACTTTGAATATGCAGTGTTGCCTTTATCATTCTGGATTCTGGTTTCCTTATTGACGCTGAATCAATCAGTCACGTGATTGTAGATACTGAGAATACAAATAACATTACCGTCATCTTTTCAGAATGGTTGATGAAAATAAGATATTGAAGGTGTAATGGATAATGACATTTTCAAGAGAAAGATAATGTGACAATAAAAAGAACCTCATCAAACTAACTTTTCAATAAAAAGGCTGAATCTTTATTTCAAAACAAAAGCTCTTCTAACTATAAGTCAATCTACAGTTGGCCTCAATACATCTCTCGGATTAAATTTCATGTTAATCTCATATTTATGTTACAACTTTTTTGGAATCGGGGTTTTATATGTTAAACTTTGTAGTTTACTCTGTTAATACAAATAAACTATTGCAAGTGCAAAGTAAGATAACTGATAATACACTGTGACGCCTGAACCCAGCTGGACGTGTTATCATCTCATCCCTCTCATTAGTATCTCATGATGAAAGCAGGACAAAAAACAGCCAGCAAGAATAATGTGTGTGTGTGTGTGTAAGTGTGTGAAACAATAAGACAACAGGATGACGTGTTCATGCAACAATAACAGGCTGCTGTTTTAAGGATTTACTGCTATAAGGATGCATGATGATATGTTTTGTTATTTCTGTTACAGAAGAAAACGTGTCTTCAGGGAGAAATAATCCTCCCTGTAACATCGACACATTACTACAATAAATCATGTTAGCCGTCACTGTGTGCTGTACCCAGCTGTCCAACATTGGGCTCTACAGTGTGTGTGTTAAGAAAGAAAGATGAGACAGACGTGCACTTACAAAGGTCCGTCCTTGCAACCAACTCCTCCAACATCTTTCCTCTGAGAGACAGTTCTGCTCCATTAACACCAAGACCACCGAGTGCATCAAGAGTTCTTCGCTGAACGACATCTCACCACCTGTAATGTGGTGTGTCGCTGACTATACATCCATCTACAGCTGCAGTACATCTTTTACTTTTTGTACTACACTACTCAAGAGGAAGTATTTTGACATGTATGTTTAAAGCCAGATGTAAACACGACCTTTTGTGAAGCCTGAATGACATTTACATAAAGAGCTCCCAAGAAAACAGTGACTCATTTTAGTCTCCTCTTTTTACTCCCAGTGCTTGTGCTAATGAATCCTGCAGAGAGGCCCTGGACTTCCTCACTTGTTATTGTCCGTATATCTGTCAGTTGCTGGTTCCTGGAACATCCCTGCAGACTCAAAGCAGTCGATGACTCCTTCTTGTTATTGTTCATCGCGGCTCCATGCAGAGACAGGTACTGTGACAACAACACGATGTTTAAATTCTGTATTTTTGCTTACTCTATAATTCATAAATTGCAATTATGTGAAAAATCCAAATTAAATCCCAGCTCGACCACAGCTTTATGTCACATTAGCCAGTGATAGCACATTAAATTGGTAATGAACTGGCATGCAATGGCATGCGTTGGCAATGAAGTGGCATAAAGCCACTACTATGATTATTAGTAAGTAATTATAATTGCATGCCTATTTTTGACCATTGAGAATATTTAACAACTTTCTGGGATCTAACGGAATTTCAATGATAGTGATCAAAGATTTCAGGTGTTTTTGTACCTTTGTCACAGAGTTAAAATTCAAGCATCTATTATACTGTAAAGCATACCAACTGTGCCCTTTGTGAAGGCACACCTTATGTTCACCAGACACATTAAAGGATCAGTATGATGATATTTTATATTTTCCATACTGTCAACAAAACCCATGATCAAAACATGATGATTGCTACAGGATGATCAGGAAGATTCCTGTTGCACTGGGTGGCCTTGTCCATCATCACTATGAACATGGGAAGGCTAATATGGATTATTTAGTCCCACATAAACTGTCCTGCTGCTGTAAATACTCACTAGCATGTGCAACATACATATAATAACCCGACCATGATGTTACAGAGCTTGATAAGAGAAACATATGTAGGCAGTAAGAAAAACAGAAAGGTACTGTCATTTATTGTTCCTGTATTTAAGCACATCATAGTGATGGGAGAATGCAAACCAAATATTCACTGCTATATTGACTGACACTTCTACAACAGTATCCGATCATCACATCAAACGCCTACAACAGGAATATTTGACAACTTGGTGTCCATTTCTGGCAGATTTTCTCAAGCAGTATAAAACACGTGTTGCCACAAGGAAGTTGAATTTATCCTCATGATTAAAAAATAATCCATAAAGTTCACAGTTCCACAGCCTTGTGCAGGTTGTTATCCACAGCTGGATGGGAGACGTCCGTTTCACAGGGAACAGATGATGGAGAGAAGCGATGAAGAGTGAGATTCTGTATTTCACTTCCTCTTCCTCCTCTTCAAAGCCTTCCACTCTCCTTCCTGAGTAGCCAAGCTGCCGAAGAGTTCCTTCACTTTCCTCTTCCTCTCCGCATCTCTGAAACACGGAACAAGTGAAAAGTTAGAGGCTTTTACTGACAGAAGCATTTCACAGAAATATTTTAGTTCGACACTGTTCTTCCCACCTGTTCATGACCTCATTGAGCTTCTCTCTGGCCAGGAAGCGCGAGTCCTTCCTGATCTCCCTCAGAGCGCCCTTGAACTCCTTCTTGTACTTGTGCTTTAAACGCTCCTTCTCTCTCTCCTCTCTGGTGCTGCCACGTTTCTTTCCATAGTCCAACCTGGCAAATTTTAAAGAAGCAAATTAGCTATTTAAAACAGCTGCACTACAAAGACAATTGAATGCTTTATCTCAATTCATTTACAATCCTGATTCCAAAAACAAATGGACAAAAAGGTTGAGTAAATGATCATATTCTGTTTCCTTTTTTTTTGTTTTATTTGCACTGCATCCCAACTTTTTTGGGATTGGGGTTGTAATTAAAAACAGACTTACACTTCAACAATCTTGGGTGTGAGCAGCTTCAGAGGAATGGGCTTCTTCTTGTCTAAAACCAGCCGACTATGAGTCACAGGAGCACTGCTGATGGTCTCCAGGATCTCACTGTGAAGCTCCTGCAACAAAAAACAACAAACATTATCGTCACAGAGAAAATTAAAACACGAGACTTTGAGAGAGAAAGATAAAAAGAGAGAGAGACGTCACTGTATCAAACCTTCTTTGGCACAAACCTGTAAAAGCTCTGGTAATGTTTGGGCTGAAAGATGTTTGGAAAGCAGCACTTTGATTGGCTGGAAGATGCATGTGAACGACACAAGGTCTTTGTAGAGCAGGCAGCACCGCTTCACCAGGTCCAGGCAAGCAGACAGACACGTCAACCTGCCGAGAGACACACATAGACGAACATCTTAGTTTTGTAGTTTGCCAATCTCCTCAATCTACTCTTCATCTTACTTTCATTAATACTTTGGCAGCTCATCTTTTCTGCCAAAAATAAAATACTTTGCACGACACTATGTAAAGATGTGTATGTTAATGTGAGTGTGTGCACATGATACACGCAAGGACATAAATGTAACGTATACCCTATATATGACCTCTACATGTTCATGCCTCACAAAAAACGTCTCTTCTCTTTTGCCTGAAGAATAGGATAAAAGTTGATTAAGTGACTGACTCAGTGCCTTGCCAAGACTCGACAGCCACACTACCTTCTCTGTGAGGCTGCACTTAGTCACAGCAGTGCTTTGAGAAATGCTAACGCATGTTGGCATGACAACATGTGTTAAATGGCATTAAATGCAAAGTACAGCTGAGCCTGATAATTGGTCATAAAGCAAACTATTGTAGAAATTAGTTTGATGATGCTGCCTGATGAAAGGTCAGCAGATCACTAAAATCAGTGGGATTCATCCTCTGGCCACTATTTGTATTTGAATTTCACAGGACGTATGAAAACTTTGACCTGCTGGTGGCACCAGACCAAAAGCCAGTGGATCGTCAAAGTCACTATGATTCATCCTCTGAGGACCACGGATTTGACGTTGTTGAGTTATTTCAGACTGAACCAAAGTGGTGGACTGATCAACATGCCGGCAAGCCCACATCCCCAGTGCCATGACGGCAGCATGGCTAAAAACAACCAGATGACAAAGGTAACAGTGAATTCTGATGAGTGAGTCCTGCATCAGTGGCCTGCACAGTCACCAGATATCAACCCCACTGAGCATATTTGAATGACATCCATGACAAAAGGTGATGGATGGTGGAAATGCTTCAGACCTAATTGGAAGCTCCTTCCACTTCATCTAGTTATCTACAACAACTGTTCAACATTTTGTGTACATGCATTCATTGTTACACATCTAGACACACTTTTGCTTCAACGCAGTGTACACTCACTCTGTCCTTCCCTACCAATAGGTTGCATCACTCTGGCAGTAATTACCACAGAGACCAGACACAGCTGCTGGTGTCCATGTGTCAGCGTGAGGCCTGAAGGAATGTAGAAATTAGAATATGACCGGGCTCCCAGGTGTGAGGAGCAGGGATCACATGCAGCTCTGTTGCCTCATAACTGTAGAGGAGTCTGGACTGGATCAGACCTCCGGGGGAGGTATTATAAAGATTATTTACTGAGTAGGGATTCAGGGTTACAGCAAGTCTCGGTCTGAGTTATTATGAAGTAAAACACTGTAACAGCAGCTGCTTTCAAAAACATGCTTAATGATTTTTTTATTTCTAATCTTTATAACCAAAATTAGACACATGAATTATTAAATTAAGTATATTATCATAGGTTTACTTATTTTTTCTTTTAAAAATATACCAAATAAATAAAATTCATATTTGAATTTCTCTCTTATTTAACCATGTTCGAGTCTGACTCAGATTGGTTTATGGCATGTTATGAGTATTAATTTTAGTTGAGCACAAATTAAAATGTATATTCTGTGCACAATCATGGTCCGTCGAAGCCTGTTTGCAAGCTTTGCTGTGTGCCCACACACCAGCTGCTGTGTGAAACCACGCTGGCGACTCATCAGAATCACACGAGTGGATGTATGAGCTCGGAGCCACACAGTCTGTACAGGTAAACACAGTTTGATGTCTTTTCTTAGGTTTTCATACCCGTACAGTGGTGCTCATCACACATTTATTCCTTATCATCACTGAGGGACATTTTTATAAAATGTTGTGAAGTAATTGGTTAAAGGAGAGATGTCTGTGAGTGCATGTTTTTGTGCCTCCAGTTCGTCTTCACAGTTTGATTTTTTTTTTTTTTTGCCTAAGAACAAACGAGCTTGTCTTTTCATCACGTCTATAAAGGTGATTAATCAGTCTCACTTTATCTCCTCCTGTCTTGCCATTTAATTTTTTGGTGGCTTTATTCTGGGCCAAACTGAACATGAGAAGCTGTGTGAAGACAAAAGTTTTTTTCTCACACTTTACCCCCCTCTTCCTACTGGGCCTATAATTGTCACCAGGCAAGTGTTCACTGCTGTTATTACATGGTATTGTCACATACTCCAAATGGCCAATTAAGGCACAGTGAGCTCTGTTGTGTGTGAATGTCGTGTCTCTGAGGGTCAGTTTTATATACAGAAGGGTATACAAACGTCTGGAGACAGTGGAGGCTTTGGGCTTAAATTTTGTAATAGAACAGCAATGCTCCACTCATCAAAATCTTTGACAAGCCTGGATAGGTTCACATTTTTCAAGCCTTTTCTCAAAAGATTACTCACATGCCCATATTACAAAGAAATTTCATTATTCCTCCCATCCTTCCAGGCTATGAAGACATGCCTTCCTAATGTTTCTCCAGTGGAAGAGATAAAATCTGCAGTCCTCCTTCTGTACACAAGTTCAACTGAAGCTACAATTCCAAAAAATGAGATGCTGTTTAAAACAAATACAATTGAAGGCTGAATTGACAGCGTTCCATGATACGGTTAGCTCATGTACTGTATTCTGTACAGTAACTGAAGAGTAAAAATGACAAGTTGTGGTTTTACGGGGGGCTATGAGCTGGACTCATTTCTTGGCTTTAATTTTGTATGGATTAAACAAATTAGATAAAATGTCTTAATTAGTGAGCTTCAGAGATGCTTGTAGGTGGATTGTTTTAGCTTTGAAAAGAGCCAGGCTAGCTGTTTCCCAGTTTCAAGTCTCCTGGCTGTAGCTTCATATATTATGTCCAATCATTAGGGTGGTATTGATGTTCTTAAACAATTGGCAGAAAAAAGCGAATAACCGTATTTCCCAAAATATTTTCTAAGGAAAAATGTTTGTTAAAGTTGCCCAGAACATCATTTTACTGACGATGAAACCAGTTTCTTTCCCCCCTCCCCTCTTACCTATGATGATCTCTGTCAAGGTCGTTTTTGAGATCCAGGTGTTGGGTAGCTGACAATGAAAGTTTTTTCTTGCTCCAGCTCTTGCAGGACTCTGAGTTTGACAACATCAGCAGATCACTGCACTTCCCCGATGGCCTGAAGGGCGGCACCACAGTGTAACCTGCAACACAAAGTCAAAGTCTGTCTGCTTGCTTTCAGCTTACGAATGCTCGCACCAAAAAATGCATAATAGTCTTGTGGAAATTAGTTGTGAAACATGAGTGTGCAGCTACCTAAAGAGGTCTTGTCCTGCACGGCCAGATGTAGTGTTCCAGCCAGGAAGTTGACGAGCTCGGGCAGGTAGCGCTTTGAAAAAGAGACGTACTCCACTGCCAGACAGCACAGCACTAAACCTGACATCACATCCTGTAATGATCTCACTGGACACTGAGGACATACAAAAACACACACAGGTATGATTACGTGCTGAACACCAAACATCCATTCACCCTGTGACGTTGATTCTGTGGTATTTAAGAGGAGATTCAACCTAACTGCTATGCAAACATAGTTTCAGCTGCATCTCTGCTAAGAAAAGAGAGTAAATTCATATAGCATATCATATTTATGTTGTGATCTGGTAAAAACCTATAATGAATAACTGAAAATGTTGGAAAACCGATGGAAAACCGCTTCTTATCTGGAGAAGATGCACACAAAGACAAAATGACAGGATAAGGACAGGATGACAGCTGGATTCAAACAGAATGTGAGATGGTGAAACCCCATTAGAGGTCACACACAAACACAGACACAGAGGCAGGCAGGCACAATCAAACCAGCTCTAATAACAACACAGACAATAAACACACTGAAGACTGTGTGTACCTTGGTGAGAGACTGGCTGAGGTAAAGCAGCGCTGGAGTGGTAACAGGGTGTCTGAAGTCGGAGGTAGGAAACAGCAGGGCCGTCACCTTCAGGTAGATCAGCTTGAAACATGAAAACAAAAATGCTGTAGCTGTGTTTGTCATATACAGAAGAAAGAATGAGCCTCCCTGTTTTTTAAAAATCCTATTTATTGTGCATTTTTTGCCCTGGGTTTTGTCTCTCTACATCCAAGTTGCCTTGACTTTTTAGTGGAGGTTGTTGGGCCTTTATGCCTAAGAGGAAGACTAAAGGCAATACTCAGGGTTTTGGTGCATAACAATGAACATATAAGTCAAGAAATATAAGGAAAGTAAGAGTCAAGTTTCATTTAAAACCTCTAAAATCTCTATCAAACCTGGTGAATGTTCAACATGTTTATGTTTAGTCAGAACAAATAATCCATACCATGTCCAGTGTTGGGAAAGCAACGTGCCCTTTGACCTCCAGCACCTCCTCCATGCTATGAGCAGCATCTCCGAGGATGCTCTGCATGGCCTTACAGGCTGCTTCTGGAAACATCTGACACAAAGTGTACAGCTCCCTTCAGGAACAAAAAAAGAAAGAACAGAACAGAAATAAACAAATTAGTTCAGTTTCATTGACTATTTGAATCAGGAGGTAAACCTGAGACACAAAGTCACTTTTTGGACTCACGGTATGAGCCTATCTATGGTGGTGAGTTCAGGTGGACCCCTGGTGGCCAGTTCTCCAATGTACTCCAGAAGAAAGCCAAACAGTTTCTGAAACAAACAGAGATAATGTTTTAAGTTCATACAAAACTGTACAGAACCTGGCTAGACATCAGAAGAAACACACTACTTTACAGAAATATATCACCAAATCCATATTGTACCTGCAGTTTGAGCTTATTGCCTACAGCCAAACTAGGATGGTTGCATTTCTGAGTCCTGGCCACGATGAGGCGCTGGTTGTCTGGGGTGTGGCCATGGAGCAAATCTTTCAGGTCCCTGTAGGTCTCTGGAGCTACAAGAGCAAAAAACATAGAATGAAGTAAAACAGATGAAAAGTAAAAGAACCTTTGTTTTTTAAAATCAGTGTCTGAGTCAAATTAAGGTCGGATTTTAATTACATGGGTCCTGAGTGTAGTTTCGTACATGCATTTCTGTGTGTAGTTACCAGTAAATGTGTATGGCAGCTCTGCTTTAGCCGCCTCCTGCTGAGCCTTCAGCTCCTCTTTACTCAGACTTTTCTTTGCTGTGGTACTGGTCTCTTGATCCTCCTGGTTTCTCTCCTCATCTTCACTTTCTTGCTCAGACTCCAGGTCAGAGTGACCATCTTCTTCTTCTTCTTCTTCTTCACTGCTGCCCTCCACCTCCTCCTCCTCCTCCTCCTCCTCTTCTTCCTCCTCCCCTTCCTCCTCCCCTTCCTCCTCGTCCTCCTCCTCGTCTTCTTCTTCTTCTTCCTTATCTTCCTCAGACTCCTCTCCAATGTTCCATTTTCCATCCTGGACACACAAGACAAATGACAAATCTATATTAACATATAAATCAAAAAAGTGAATATACCAGAAATAAACCAGATCACCTGATAACACACCTGATAAGCCAGGGTCTTCTTGTCTTCCTTATCCAGGATGAAGCCATCATTGAGGTCATCAGCAGACATGTGGACCAGACTCTGTGCACTGTCTCCAACTTCATCTCCCATCATCCTCCTAAGACGGTCAGCCTGGAGAAAGCACAGAGACAGAAAACAATCACACAGAGCATTAAAATATGTAAATATTTATATATTAAAATATATAAAACAAAAAATTGATGTGGTAATGACAAGACAATGTTCACATTGAGATAAAAATGTTCATACCTCTAGCTTCTGCAGCTTCTCCCTCTCCTCCCGGGCGAGCTCCTCCGCGGTTTTCAACTTCTCAGAGGGCTGAGCCTTCATCTCAAAGCCGAGCTCTCTGACCATCATGTCATACTCTTCCGGCTGGAATGCACAGAAGAAGCAGAGAAAGAGAGAGCAAAGAAATATCAGGCTCTGTCACTGATGAATGAAAGCACACATTGTATTGACTACTTTGTGTGAACCTACCTTGGGCTTCTCCTCCGGTATGTCAGCAGATTCACCTTTGGGTGTCTTTTTCACCATCAGAGACTGGATGCTCTTCCACTCTTGATCCAGCTTCTCAGTCAGCTCCTGTGCCTCCTCTTTCTGCACCTGTCGTTCCCGCTGAAAAGCAAAAAAATAAAATAAAATACTCAGAAATAAATAATACAGACGACAAATCACATCTCCCCTAGAATATCATTACAATCATTAGTTCTTAAACGAGAAGGTTGGTGATGTATTATATTTGTGTTGTTGTCAACAAATGCTGTGAACAAAGGAGCAACAGCAGCAACAAAAGACTGTGAAAGTTGTGGACTGATCCAATAACACATGTTTCGATCATTGCACAGGTAAACAGGTTCATTGGTAACAGGTGATAGTATCATGATTGGGTATGAAAGGTTCATCCTGGAAAGACTCAGTTGTTCACAAGCAAGGATGGAGAGAGGTTCGACACTTTGTCATACACATGATTGTATAAATGAGATTACTACATGGGTTTGGGAACACTTCATAAAAACCAAGGTGCAACCAAATTAACCTTCAGAATTGTATCACTGGCTCACCTTCTCCTGCTTGGACTTCTGGATGAGCTCTTCAATGAGCTCCTGTCTGGACTTGGCCCTCCGGCTTCCTTCTTCCTCCTGCTGATCCCCTGATGTTTTCTTTTTGAGGAGGCCCCCTCCTCCTCCGAAGTGGGAGGCAGTCAGCTCGGCTGGAGGAGAAAAAGAAATAGTATCACTATTATGCACCAGCTGTGTAATCTGAAAAATGACTTCAAATGATCAAATCCAGTTGTGGGTTGAGAATAATATATACCAAAAAGCCACCACGTTATCATTATATCATAAACATCTGAGGCTCAGGGACTGACAATAAAGGAGGAACGAAACCGGGTCAAGGTACCACATCAGTCTGTTTTTGATTAATTTTCTGTTCACAAGTGACACAAGTGATACTCACCTGACAAAAGACCTTTCTCTTCTGATTCATCATCGCTATTTACAAGGTCATTGAATTTCTCCATCTCAGCCAGTGACTGGCCATAATGAGTCAGCTCCTCCTCCTCGTTCAGGTTGTACACATCCTTCTTATCATGGACACGCTGACAGAAAAAGCAAAGTTTGGCTGAGAGTTTAGTATACATTGTGAAATTCGTTAACTCTTATCTTATTTGTTAACTCTTATTATAAGTTATTACTTTCATAGCTCAAAGGGAGTAACTCAAGATGAGCTACTAAAACCAGGAGTAGAACTGATGAGACATGGTGCCTGATTTGAAGGTTTGAGAAACAAGCTTTACTTTATTAAAAGATAACCTGCATGCTGGGACTTGACGTCCAGTGTGTCCTTACAGTAAATACAAATGATTACATCACTGACCTGTCTCTCCATCGCGAACCTCTGTAGGATTTTGTCTTCTGGTGCCATCTTGGTGTCATATTCTCCAAAGCGTCTGTCAATTAATTTGTTGGACTTGTTCTTCTGTTTGTATTCCTTCAGGAGGGTTTCTTTTCTCTACAGATCAAACATCAAGACATGCATGTGATTACTGTCCACACATGCACACACACACACACACCACAAAAAACATTAATTCCTCAAATTTGTTCTCTTTGAATTTGATAAGAGTTAAGTCAAAGCTGCTTCACTGATAACCTCATCATGACCCATGACCCATACCCATAATACAATAATGAATTAGAAGTAAAAACTAATAACGCTTGCAGATTCTGCTTTCATAACTTGTTAGTTTAACTTAGTTATGTTCATGCTTCTCTCTGTTCTTACAAAGCTCTCATTCTCTCCCAGCATGATACTGTGAGTACCAAGCTTCACAGCACAGATAGTGTTAAATGGATGATGAGCTGTGACCCATGGCTGCCAGATACAGCGCTACAGTAGAACAGCTTAACTTTTATTTTACTTTTCACTTCACCAGACAAAAGAATTTTGAATCTTTTATTCAGTCTGACTTCATTTTCTTTATTTGCCGTACTGACACAGTTTGTTTTGCACTGACATTTTACACTTCTATTTACAGCTGCAGTTCCCTGGATGTTTGCTCAGTTTGGTCAAGGAACCAGGGCCTATTATTATTATTTAGGAAATTGAAGGTAGCAGAATTATTCTCGCTGTTCTCTTACCTTATTTATGGCCTTGGATCGAGACACACCAGGCAGACCCACATCATGCTTGGATTTTCTCCCCAGAATATCAAATTTCTTCCTGTTGATTTTCACCTCAAAAGGGTTGTTTTTGATCTCAGTGGAAGTCTTGGTTTTGCGGACCTTGTCAGCAAGGCTCCTCTTTTTAGGTGCCTTCCCCATCTGTAACACAGTAATGGACTGATGAACATCACTGATATTACAGACTAGAACTATTCATCAGAGCAGATACACCTCCTGCATCAGTTAAACTTTGTCTCACATACTATGGCTAACATTAGCTAACAGTTAGCTTTAAAGGCATTTTTAAATCAACGGTATGTGTGTATGTGTGACTCTAATGAAGCAAAAAACATTAAGTGTAATAAAAACAATGATTAAATGACAAACAAACTGGAGCTACTTCATAGCAAACTAGCTTCACTGCGAGCTTGTAAACAAACATTATTACAAAGTTTTACCTTTTAACGGCGTTTGTGAGTCAAACGTTATTAAATCCAGGCGGAAGAAAACATGAGACACTAACGCGCTGCCAACGCTGAATTTAATGAATAAGACTTTATTTTTTTTACTATCCACGTTGTTTCACTGAGTTTCCATTCCAGCGTGCACGAGAAGTCTGAGGTCAAAGTTCATATGATGAAGCCGACAAGAGCTACTTCCGGTATCAGTTTTCTCTACAGCGCCTCTAGCGGATGGCTGTTTTATAACATAATATATAATATATATATCGAAAATTAGAAGTTCATCTTTCAAAATAGGATCACAAATTAACCAAAAAAAACCCTCTCGTTATGCATATAAAATCTAAAATAAAAAATTGTATAATTGTATTCTTCATTCCAGGACAATCAGCTGTACTTCAAAAAACAGGTCAAATAAATAATAGTACGTACATTAAATATTTGGATAAAATTATTGTAATTTATTTAATTCTCAAACATAATTGATGTTAATAGATTCTATTTTTCCATCCTTTGTATTTGTTCTCTCTTTTGTTGTTTATTTTCATCTGTGATCCACTTGCATTCTAGTATTTGTTGTGCCAGCATTATTGTACAAGTACTTCTAATATACATCGACCCATTGTGTGTAAATTGTAAAAAAAAAAAAAAAAAGATTACAGTATGAATACTCCTTCTTAGTAATGCTGATAAATTCTATATAAATGACTACAATCACACAATATTGACTTTCATGGTAGTGTTTTTTATTCATGGTTGTAAAAGAGGCAGAACCATGAGAAAAGATAGGTGGAAGTGTTAAGTCTGTAGATATATGTATAATGATGAGACACATTTAAATTGGAAGTAGATCAGACAGAGAATACAAATCAGCATAGCTGTGAGATTTAAAAAAAACAAACTATGGTTGACTCAAATGAAAGCCATGACTACAAGGACTCTAGTCTTGTTATCGGTGTGCTAAAGCTAAAATAAAATAAAATTCAAATAAAAGGGGTAGTTACAGTCATTTAAAGGACAGTACACGCTCTAAGCACTCTACACATGCAGTCCATCATGAGTCAGACATTCTGTGCTTGTATGTAAAGATACACCACCTGCGATGAACAAAGGCCGAGGTTGATTAAGAATCTCAGATTAAGCTGTGAAGCTTCCCGTTAGTTTTGCCTTTTGGTTCACCACTAACCCTTCACTAAAACAGGATGAATAAACACAAATCAGGAAGCAATGCATGGAGATGACCTTGGTATTAATGCCCTTCAACCTTAAGCACAGCTCATTCGCCATCACACCATTGATTACACATCAGTGACATAAAATAAAAATTGAATTGCTTCTCCAGTGTTCATCGTGTCTTTACTGCAACTGGAAACACACAAGTATTTAATGACAAAGTCTATTTGTTCAGAGTGGAGTTTTTACACAGGAAAGTCCAGGTTGAGGGTTCTGAAATATGATTTATCATGCAGCTTCATAACAGTGACATTGTCATTTACATGTTCTGTAACAACTGCATCGATATACATGATGATAGACTGTAACTATCTAAAAGCAACGTGGAGTATGAGTTCCCAGACAGTGGTTTATAAAAGAGGAGGTTCACAGTGCTCTCTCACAGCAAGCAATCATGGCTCAATCTATTTTGTGAGAAAAAGCGCATGTAAGAAAAATTACATAATCAAGAACATAATGAAATACGTAAACTCACACAATATGTAGCAGTTCTGCCCATTTCTGACTTTCAGAGACAGAGAGAAATCAAGGGGCAAATGCAAAACAAAGCCAGGCTCAAAAGATTAGAATAAATGAAAAACATAAACTGAAAATTTGTTTTTACACATTCCTTCATATCAAAGACAGCCAAGAGCAAAATACATTATCAACCCTTGGAATAATCAACAAGCATAATGCTCCCTAACACTTCCCGGGATGACTCACAGCTTAGTTGTGAACCATGCTCAACATCACTAGGTTGAAATAATATCATCTGCAGGTGCAACACTGCAGATGAATCTGGTTTGAGAAATATGAAACCAAATGTCCACATCATATCAAGATCTGAATCAATATACCTCATACCTGTAAGTTAAGGCTGTGACAAATGCTTGTGGGTAGATTTCAAATTTATAAAAAAGAACGTCAAAAAACACCCAGATGTGATTTAGCTTGTATGTGGATGATTTAATCAAAATATTGGATTATGGAAACACAGACAGCCAACTGTAGTTCTCCTGGCCTGCACGTAGGTACACAGATTCAGAGGTAAAATTAGCACTATGCAATTTGTAGTTATCCCTGTCAGAATTTACCACCAGTTAAATGAGAGGGTACAAGCTTCTCTTTCTGCATTCACTGTTTTTAAAAGACACTTGGACATATTTTTGATACAATCCCAATACATTCTAGTGGTTACAACAGTTTAGTAATACTCTTTTTTTTTGTTTAAAAATGAGGGCCATAAAACCCTAAAACCTCACATCAAGCGTGTGGGTCTGTAGTAATAGACATGCATAAAAGGCCAGATGGAGTGGACAAGACAGAATGCATCACTCACTCACAACTAAAAGCCCCTAATAATTAAAAACCTTTATGCAATCAATCATTTTTACACTGTATACAAAATTGGCACACACTAACGAGGAAAAATAGGTTAATAAGCCAGCGACAAATGATATCAAAACAACAAAAAGCATAACTGTGTGTAGCTGTGGCTTGCTCGAAGGGTGCAATGATAGCAGACAATCGCGAAAATGAAAAGAGGCAGAGGGCAGCCTTGAGGACCGATCCAACATTCTCCAAATCTAGGACTCTGTCTTTTTTTTGTTTTTCTTTAGGAAGGAAGGAGTGCGGAACTTCTTTTTCTTTTTGGAGGGTGATTTGCTGGGAGACTCTTCACCCTCCTGGTCGCCGGCGTCAGCAGGTTCCTCCCCCTCGGCTGCAGCAGCATCTGCATCTGCGGTGGCAGGGGCAGAGGCGGAGTCTTCAACAGGAAGTGCTGGGGCATCGGAGGGGTCATCGGGTGTTAAATCTGGAAGGGTCTGTCTCAGGGTGGCTGCGTCGCTCTCATCCTTAAAGGTTTGTTCTGGCAAGGACTCTGGTGGGAGGAGGAAGGGGAGAGTTATTGATCACAGAGGACAAAGCGACGAATCTGTGCTGCTGAGCTTCCACACCATTGAGGCTACCACAAATCAATCACTAAATAAGCTGTTAAATCAACATGATTTTCTACTTTAAAAAGCATCCACTTGTCACTGCATGAGTTCACACAACTTGACCTCTTTAGTTCTTCCTGATGTTTTTAAATCAGTTCAATATAGAGTCGACTCTGAGCAATATAAAGAATGTACTCTTTAGTTTAACAGGACTTAAAACACAAAAATCTAATACTTATACATACAATACATGTACAATATAAAATGGCACTTAAAAACCACTAATAAAATAATACGCCTGATACCAAAACCAAAAGCTAAACCAAGATCCACTGCTTTGCTTGCAGTACATGACAGAAAAGCATCTCTCCAGGACTCACTCATCTTTACTTATAAAGACTTTGCTCTCATTGATCCCTCTTCCTACTTTTATGTTTCATATTTTGACAGGCCCAAGCTGGTACACAGCATTTTCATTTTACCTTCACTTATACAGGGAAATCTTAATGAGTGTAGTTCCCTGGCTCATTTGCACCCTGTGTACAAACAAAGAAAAATGAAAGTCTACAACACAAAAAATACTGCAATGTTTTGAAGATTGCAATAACATAACCACGCGAGTGAGGTTACATAACAAGCTGGGGGAGGGGATACGCTTAAATTAATTCAAAACTGGCGCAGCTCACGTTAAAATTAGGCCTTGAATCATGAACGAGAGTTAGAAAGTCTTAACCAGTGAGTAGAGCATTACATTTGATTGCAATGTAATCCAGTTGCTGGGAGTATTGAAGCTACTTGGAGATGTTCCCTGTGGTCTTGATGAACGCTAGAAGAAAGTTATCATGTCCTCTTTCACAGATATAAGTTTCAACATCACAATAAAGAGTTTCTGTATCTATAAATTCCTCTTGGAATGATATATCAACTTGCTAATACAGATTTTGTTTTTTATTATTTACAAATACTCCCAGCAAAAAAAGTTAAGAAGCAACAGGTGCTGGTGCAGGATCCTGAAGGTCTGCTTCAGTCGACCTCCATGGATCAGTGGCCCAAACAGCATCCAAACCACTGCTCTCAAGCTCTGGTAGAAGCTCACACAGTGCAGTCAGGTGCACCGCTTTGCTCATTTTTAATATTGCTCACATGCTACAAAGACCAGCATTAAAAACCCCTTTGTCAAGGCCTGAGAAAACATTACACATCAGTCTTCATTTTACATCTCTCATGTCTGTCAGAACAGAGATGAGGCCGAACACACAGACAGATAAAATGGAGACTAAACAACACCACACAGCCAAGCACTGGACCTCCACCATCCTTCCAGCTAAACCAACAGCGAGTCTCAGCGAAGCCAACAGCAGCAAAGTTTGGTTCGAAAGCCACACTCAAATAAAGCACTGTGGTTATGCATGTACCTGGTAAAGGACTCATCTGGAAGACAAACAACATTCAAGACATTTTCAAAACATTACCTGATTTTTCCATGGAACAAAAAATATAGTGTCATATAAACATTGATAGAATGTGCATATGTGCAAGAGAGGTTTGGTTAATTTGATTGTGGATCATTGGCAGGAAGGAAAGAGAGGTTAACTAATAGAAAAGGTTTGGCGGGTTGTAAGGTTTACTTCAGGAACATCCTCCATTTTTGTTTAGACCAGGTCACTCTCATTTGGATAAACTGTACTTGAATGCATGTTACAGATCTCTGAAACAACACCGTAAGGAAAATGTGTCAAGATAACTATTTCTTGTTTCTCTTTAAACAGAAACTGGAAAATGGAAAGCAAATTACAAGAGAGGGAGGAGCTCTGAAATAACCCCCATCAACCCCAAGAAAGAGATTCAGGAGTTCAGAGAACAGAGTAAAAACCGACTGAACAGTCAAACCCCGAGTATGGGTTAGTTCAGACCACAGGACAGCTCTACTAGTGAAGCCATGCAAAGAAAAAGGGTAAATGACCAAACAGACATGGAGGGTGGCGGGTAATTAGGAGGGTGGTGAGGAGGTGGAACAGTACGTACTTACTATGGCAACAGGTACTCTTTTGTATTTCCATCTCCTGATTGTAATCGCAGCCACAAAGAAGAAAAAGCACAAGTAGAAACAAATGTCTATGCAGATCAAACCACAGGCACCGTGTTAAATTAAAAGAGAAATTAAAACGTGTAATAGAGAAAAAAAGAAAAAAAAAAAAAACACACACCAGAAGAAAATTTTTTAAAGAATGGTTGGAACCATTCTTAGTAACCCCAAAAAGATGGAGAATGGAAGTGAAGGGGTAAAGGAGATACTGTACATAGAGACATATGTTATATAACAACATTTCATTTTTATTAGATTACACCTGCGATCAAAGCTACTCATTCCCTTCCTCATGCTGACTGTAACGGTTTGCTGACAAGAAAAAATTAATGCATAAATAAGAATTGGAGTAATGCCAATTATTGCGTAAATACAAATAACTAAAATCATTACCACTTCCTGGTATTTTTCTGGTATCATCATGGATGATACTGTTCACTTAGGTGTAATCCAATAGTAATAAAGACCAAGAGGGAGAAAAAGAAAAAGAAAAGAACAAAAATAGACTTCTGCACTCTGGTCCATTATATAAAAGCTAAAAATGTTATTATTTTTTTTCAAATATGGACTATTTCATGACGTCTGGAGGCTGTATTAAAGCCTCATCTCTCATAGCATAAGCCCGATTAAATAATCAAAACCTCTTGGCCTGTTATTACAGAAGACACAGCACAGCGCCCGTACTAGTATTATTAAAGACCACAACATGAACAGACCCCAAGACAAACAGGCAGGTGGACGGGCAGGAGCCTCTGCATTCCCTCTGTAGACCCTAGAAAAGCCCCAAAAACCCAGGCAGAGGACTGGAGAAACCCATGCTGAACCAGAAGAGTCGGGTTTGTCAAGTACGTCAGGCCAACCTACCCTCCTCTGCTCTGACTGGGGTGCTGGGTGGCGTGGTGGTGGGCTTTCTGGCCTTTGGGTTCCTCTTCAGGCTCTACTAGCTCCTCCGGGTCTGAATAAAAATCAGCAGAAATGAACGATCAGAAACTGTTTCACATAAATAAATAAGGGTATTACTAAATAGACGATCATTTAAATCATTTATAGGCTAAAAATTGATTGAACACCACATTTCGTCTCCAAGATCTTAAGTGGTCAACACCAGCAACATTGCAACACAAAGAAAAGGGAGGACGACACAAAAACCCAAACCAGGGAGGAAGCCTCAATCAGGAGAACACTGCAAAAACAAATCTCACTAAAAGTCAACCTTAAAATATCCCAAACAAAACTAAACTACCATTAGCTTAAATCAATCAGAGGCACAGGAGGGAGAGTGGACACCAACAGAGATATATCCAGGACAGGTTAGCAGGAAAAGAAGGAGGACATCATCATTCATGTCCACACATGGGATGCTCTGATTGGATGACTGAGCTCAGACATGGCTTCCTCAAAGGTTAGCACAGCACTCCACTGCAAAAAGCACTTTCAAAGACAGCACCCTCAAAGAGAGGGGGCGGATTTAAATTTCACAATGAGCTTGCTTTCACTCCTCACATCCTCTCTGCTCAGCTTCTCGTCCAATCAAACTGCAGAAACTTATCTGATCTGCCACAACTCTGATGCCTTTGCACAAGACATCAGAGAGGGGGGGTGGGTGGGTGGGAAAAATAATCAAGCAAAGGCTTTGAAGATTGAACTGTGGGTAGGGAGGATGCTCGCGTATGGTAAAACAACAGCAGCAGACTCCAAACCCTCAGAGAAAGGAGAAGACACAGCAGGCAGGGATTCCCATAACTCCCAGTGCAGCGCTATGTAGTGAGACGGGCCAAGGCTGAGCAGGGGAGGAGGGAAGCGGAAGGCCGGATTTTAGGCAGGACTCCGCTTCATCTGGTGTACCTGCAGCCTGATCTGCCTTAGCCGTATCTACCACTGACGACTCCTTGCTGAGGGCTCGCAGCACAGCGCAGTGGAACTCCTTATGTGGGGAACCAGGAGATGAAAGAACCTCGTCTGCTGTGGAAAAAACGTCATCCACGACCCCCTCTGCAGAGCCAGTGTCGCCCAGAGCCGGGTCAGCCCCGGTGGAGAGGCCGAGGGAAGGAGAGGCCTGCTCAGAGGCTGCTGTGGCGGGCGTGGCAGTGGTAGGTGGTGCTTTCTCTAAGCTGGATGTGTCACTTGCAGATTGTAGAGATGTGGAGACAGAGGCTTGACCCCTGGGTCGCGTTTCAGGCTGAGGACAGGGTACGCTGGAGGCTGATCCCTCCCTACTATCGTCTCGTCCCTGCACTGTGAATTCATGCGCATGTGTGTGTGGAGAGATAAGATCAGTTTGTCCAGTCTGAAGTTCATAAGGTTTTTGCATGATTCTGCAAGAAGGTTTGTTTTTTCTTTTTTACAATTAGGGCTGGGCGATAAAAATATCGATATTGGACCTAAGATCTAACAGTCCAGGAAACAGCCAAAATAAACACAACAATAGCCAGTCAGTCTGCAGTTTCTGGCTTGCGCATCAAAGTACTTTTCCATCACCTGAAAAGGTCCCATCCCAGTGACCACACTATTATTTTAGTAAGTTACAATGCAAGCTTCCTTGTATTGTTTTGTTAAGGCAGATAAAGCAACGTTTACATTTGGATGATATTCAACATATTCTTTATATACTATTATATATTTTTTAAGTTTATAAATGATATTCTAGTGTAGTTTAAGTAAAATTTGCCCTAATTAAAAGTATCTTTTAAATTATTCTAATTTGAAGATGATTTTATTTAAAATAACTGCACACAGCTTGAACTGGACACATATGTGCTGATATTCACTTTATTTTGATGTTGTACTTTTAACAGCTGAGGCCATCTCTACTCAGTTCTTGCCTGGATCTTTGCTTGCTGTGCAGACTTATCTAAGTGATATTATATTCTTTCTCTCGGTGTAATTTTCATTTCTAGAGGGAGGTCAAGGAAGACTGATTACAGAAGGAGACAGATGTAAATTACACAAACAGTTCCTTGCTGTACATGCAAAGCAATTTTCCCCTGAGGAGGATTAAAAAGGTGATTAAACTTTCAAGTGCATTGATATAAATGCTGCCTACACTAGTCATTATGCACATGTATCACTATTAAATAAATGTGGAACATAACCACAAGCCATGGCTGAGAAAGAAAAAAATTATCAGAGTATCATATGAACCTTAGAATTCTGAGAAATGCTGTTACAAAGAGGAAGAGGGGGGTGGAAAGTATTTTTTTTTCACATTATTCTAAGATTCATTTCATCTCTCCACTCGTCATTTACCTTCGGGCCCTTTCTGTTTCTGCTCCACCTCCTTGCGGTATTCCTCCAGCTCCTGGTCGGTGAGTTTGGTGAACGGGTTGGGACCTTGCTTGCTGACGATAACCTTGGGCTGGTACTCTTTTTCGATGATGGCCTTGGATGCAGTCACTAGCTCCCCCTTCAGGACACAGAGAAGGAAGGCAGACAGAGATGAGGCATCATGGTTACTGCAGGTTACACATGGAGGGATTTAATCTATTGAAAAGTAGCTGCAGTGTCTAATGCTTGCAGAGAATCTCATACAGTTTAAACACAGGATTATCACATTAGACTCAGTTTAAACACATAACTATTATGCAGCATGAGCAGAAGTATCAGCCATAGATGAATAAATGTGTATCTTCAGAGCACAAGTTAAAGGTAACAGGCCATTTCAAAACTCAGGAAGCACACAATGTGATGGAATATAACACTTTTACTATATGAGGAAAGAGCAGATTTTTTTCTTTTTCATTCCAGCCAATACCACTGCTACATAAAAGCCAAGCACTGACAGATGTGAAAAAGCCAAGAGTACATCACCGGGTGCACAGGAAGCAGTCGAGGTGAAGCAAATAAGCTTGACTGCAGTGAACTAACAAACAAAAACAGTTTTAACTCCACTTACTCTTTCAAAAACTTTTCAAAATGCAATATATTCAGCAAACACCAGCATTAGTGGATCTGATACCTGCTCTCTTTACTGCTCACTTCCACTTGCAACAATATATTTTGAAACAAAGGTGAAAACCTCTCCCGCAGACAAACTCATGATATTAATCTTTCACCTCAAGAATCCTAAAAAACATTAACCGTATCCAAAGTCCTCAGGCTGTGGAGTTCATAAACATGTAGAAAAGACAACTATAGGTTGAGTGCTGCAACTAACCATTATTTTCATTATCGGTTACTCTGCTTATTATTCTCATGATTGATTGTTTGGTCTATAAAATGTCAAAAAATTGTGAAATCACAATTTCCCAGAGCCTAAACTGACATCTTCAAATTGCTTCTTCTGTCCAACCAACAGTCCAAAACCTTCATTTATTATCAGAAATGACAAAGAAAAGCAGCAAATCCTCACATTTAAGAACTTATTGCTTCAAGAATGACTGAAATGATTAATCGATTATCAGAACAGTTGGCAATTAATTTTCATTCAATCGACTAATCGATTAGTCATTGTAGCTCTACTGCAGATCACATGACTGCACAAAAATAACAAGACAGAAAATGGCCTCATTCCTGCACTATTATTCACTTCATCTGCACAGGCCCAGACACAGTGCCTATCTACAGGCTCAGAGGAATGACTGGAGGATGGTGTGAAGTACAGGTGAATAGTATTTGTGACTGGAGCAGTAAGTACCTTTCTAATTGATTTAGCAGGACTATAGGACCCCTCGGACACATCGAGGCCATCAATAGTGTCTGTACAGTCAGACAGAGGGGCGTCCTGCAATAGTAAACCCAGTGAGGGGGAGGCACAACCCAGCTCTTAACACACCAGCACATTTAAATCAGCAGTCTGTCAGGCAGGCATGAGCATGTGTAGATATTCAGGAACACACCACCTTTCACACATACAAAGGTGGAAAAAGTACTCAAGTACAAATACTATTATCCAAGGAATACTCAAGCAGATGTGAGGCTACCTTTCTTAAAAACTGCTCAAGCAAAAGTTGAAAAACAGCTATTTTGGGTAACATTTTAAAGTCACCGTGAAAGGGCCAATTTGTCAATCTGACCATAACCATTTCAATGAGAATGCACACTTAAAAATCAGCAACATGTGAAATGACAATTTACTTTTAAGAGACCACCTTGCAGAAAAGAGGCCCAAAGGGAACAAGTGTTGGTTAGAAAATAAAAAGCATGACTTTTTGAAAAGTAGTAGTATTTTTTCTTCATTAAAAAACAGGACATTTTGGTAAAAGCGGGGTTAATTGAGTTTGTCTTGGATTAGTTACCTTCCACCTCTGTACACACACATACCATACAGACATACACAAACACTGGAAATGCATGCAAAGAGATGGTTCTGGAAAGAGATGTGGGGCTGTGAAAAGCATTGCAGTGACGGAACAAACACCCAAGCTCATGCTTTGTGAAGACAAACTATTCACACAGGGGGCTACACAGTTCATATAATCTGAGCCTTAACACAATAAAAGCAAATCAAGGACTCCTTTGGTCTTACTGCTGACATGCTGGGTCAAGTTTTAGGTACCCCTAAAACTTGTTTTAATTTGCTGATGTCCTGCTCCTCGTGGTGTTTGGGTTAAATGTCCAGGAACATTTACAAGTGGAAAAATTGAGCTAAGCAAAGGGAGGACATACCATGCAAACTGAACTCAGAAGTTAAACTTTTAAGCAGCTTCTCATTTTGCATTTTAGGATAAAGAGTGCATGCACAGAAATAAAACATAAGTATATTAGGTTGTAGTCGGGATTTTGTTGGGAAAGACCAAAATGACCGGCCTACAAGTGCTGAGACAGATAAAAGCCTCAACTCTGAACTCCCGAAAAGAGAAGGCCAAAAAAATTAAAAAAAAAAACAAAGAAATGAAGAAAAAAAAATGTATGAATATGGACACGACCTGAGCTGGCAGGTTTGGAGAGCAGAGTGAGGTTACCTCTCACAAACACTACTCACCTGCCAGATTGACAATCTCTGTGGTCAAAGAATAATGTGACAATTACAAAGTCACCCCATTGCTATGGCACACAACATGGAGGACATGTTTTGCTCTCTGTTATGTTAAATGGTAATGTTGCTTACTTTAAAGCTTAGTGCTTAGTGCTTTCATTAAAGCTTAGTGTCCAGGACAACTTCATGCACAATATTCATACTTTGCAGCATTTGGGTTTAAGAGGTGACTCCAGACCTGGACAGAATATGAGATATTTCTTTGAGATTTAAATGTGTTGAAACTAACTAAAAGAGACCAAATGACACAAAATTTAAGTGTTTTTCAGCGTGAGATGCATATTCATCTCCAGGTCAGGATAGCTGTGGCAGCGAGGGTTTTATATAGTCAAAGACTGACCTGGTTGAAGGAACGCTCCACCACAGTGCCGGCACACAGAACCTGAGACTGGGGCCCCGCCGTCTTTATGTCCTGTAGGTTCTGCTCCCGGATCTAAAAAATAAAAAGATAAACATGCAGTGCATCAGGAGCTTTAGATGGTCTTTGTTTTACAAGAGTAAAGGCAGTGAAAGAAGAAAAATGTGATACCTTATTCCTCATTTCCAGGACTTCTTTTGGGTTGGTGTTCATTGGGATGAACTGATTGGCTACAGCAGCCTGGCGGAGTCCATCTTCCTTTGTCCACTGTAAACACCACATGAAGTGTCAAAAAAACAACTAAAACCGGACGAACTGAATGACATGAAAACCCAAGCACAAAAAATAGATTTAGACAAAATACTATGCAGGCTTCACAATACAAGAATCATGCTGAACTGAAAAGGACAAAGTTGGATGGCTGTAAAAAGGTCTGAATGTAAAAAGTGAACCAATGATGATGAGGCACATTAAGGAAAATATGTGCAAGAATAATTTATATTTTTATAAATTTAGTTGGGAACTGTCTAGATCATTACCTACCTACATTACCTTTCTGATGCGTACTTATCAACCCTTATTAGATTTTACCACTAATGTGGGACAATATGTAACTCAAACAACAATAGATCTCATATTTTGTCTGATTTATAATGGAAAACTGTTGCATAGAGTTGAAATGTCATAAAAATGAAGGAAGAGTTAAAACCATTTAAATTAGGTTTAGTATTTACAGATTATGCACCTTGTTTAGCACAAAAGAGCAAATGGTGGTATTCTGTAATTGTTTTTTTTATGTTCATAAAAGTCAATGCAACACTAAAACTCCCAGATGGACCTGCACAAGGCTGCTGGAAGTGAGAAGTGAAATCACAGTTGACACTGTGAAAGTTAAACAACAGAAACAGATGTTTAAAATGTGTTTTTACATTCTGTCTGACATCTTTGTATATTTTTTGTGCAAAGGAGCCACAAAATGTTTCTGCAGGGCTGAACAATTTATGTAAAGATAAATAAAAAAAATGATAAAGGTAAAATGTGTCACAACATATTATAAATGAAGCATTGTGGTGCTACAGAGATGTCCCAGCCTACAAATCATATCCTCCAGATATAAGACACACACACAAAAAGAGTGAAAATAAAAAGCAAAAAATGCCACTCACAATAGAATTGTGACTCCTATTGTAATATCTTTATATTTTTGCATAATGTTCTGCCCGTACGGTTTTAAAATCCTTCACATGGTTATGCATCCTTTTTGGCTTAATACTTAGGTGATGAGGTGATCAGTGTTGGCAATGCTTAGTCAGAAACTAATGAAAAGATCTTGTGCATGGCATCAGTTTAAGGCACAAGATGCAGCAACTAAAGCCTAGCAGTGTATTTGAACTACTGAAATCCATCTGTCATCATCATTGATGTACCATTAGAATCCAAAAGAAACATAAGGATCACACTGAAGATCAACTGAAAACATCACAGAATGAGTAAAAAGGTGACAGGGGAGGGTAAGGGAGGGAGAAGTGAGGGGTGGGTGGTGGCGACAGGTGAGGGAGAGTGAGGGATGGCTGGGTGGGTGACTGAGATGATGAGTCTGGCTTACGAAGCGAGAGTGGCAGTGAGGGGTGAGCTGGCATCACCAAAGTCATTTCCCAGGCTGATACACAACAACAAGGACGACAGAGATAAGAGAGAAACACACCCGAGGACACTCGCCCACGTTGGAACAAAAAAAAAAAAAAAAAAGGCCATTGTCACAACGCTACAGACTAAGACAACAGTGTATCTTCCCTGCAGAGGATGAAACCTTTTATTGTCTTTTTAGCTGCCATGTTGCTCTTAATGTGAAAAAAATACCCCATTTACTTTTCAGAGTTTTTGTAAACCTGGTAATGCTCAGCATGATTGAAGGAAAAGGTCTGTTCCCATTTCTTGCACCAAACTGAATGAGCAGCGGGTGAATATACAAATCAAATCTTCAGCTTTCATGCAAAATATTTGAACCGTTTTAAACTAGGCATGTAATTCACAGTGGAAAGCGTAAGCTCATGACTTCATTCCTGCGTTTACTTCAAGCTTGGCTGGTTAGCTGCCAAACCAGGGGCTCGATGAGGAAGGGTTTTCTGGATGGAAGTAGCTGGGTTGGGTTGGTTGAGTATGAGATGAACATGTAAACACGATATACTCACTGAGAAAGAGTCTCACAACACAACATTTCCTACTTTCCTAACAGGAGATAATTGATTTAAAAGTCAGGTCAAATTCCATGGCTTTCTTTTTATGTTATTTTTTTTCCCAACTCATGCAGGCCTTAAGTGTTCAAAACCATTTTCAGAATAAACTGAAACCAGAAACTAGAGAGAATAAAAATAATAGAGGAAACAGAAACATAACTGGAAGCAGTTGAAGGTAAGAATTAGAAAAGCAGGCTGCATAACTTTTTTGCCAGGAAAATTTGCTTTGTTGGAAAACAATTATTTTTTTCTGATCAAATGTCTATAGCATAGCTGGCGTTATTCTGGATTCTCAGTCAGACACATGCCACCTCCCTAAATTATGCAGGCAATCTTATAAATACACGCAATCTAACTCGTAGAAGCTATTTGTTGATATGGCCTCAAATCTCACAGTACTTTCTTTATCCTCCTCACTGAATCATGTTTGAGCAGCTAAGCTAATTTCAAGATGCAAAGACAAAACTAGCAGTGTGTACTACGTGGGGTCAGCAGCAACGTCACCGTGTCTCGCCACATTCACCTGCCCACTTGAGGACTCGTGCCACACCCCTCTGCTCGCTCCTCTGGGAAAAACATCAACACCAACAATGCATTTCACTACTACACATGCAGTGGGGCATGCTGGGGGCAGGTGCCCGGCATCGTGAAGCGTTAGGGGACCAGCAGGGGAAAAAAAGAGCAAAGAGGGTCAACAAATAATCACAGTTATGCTACAAGTAATTAACAGAGCAGAGTTAACTGCACTTAAAGATGGGTTAATCGGGCATCTAAATTTAGAGCGTGAGAGAGTTGAAAAAAGTAGTGAGAAGCAGGATAACACTTCCATTTTGAGTCAAGCAGTTATATAAAAAGACTAAATAAAAGATGATCAGAGATTTGTATTCTATATTTTTACTCCCTACTGTCCCCAGAGCCTCAGGATGCTGACCACCTACCCATTTCCACCAACAAGGTAGCTGTAAAATCTATACTATGAACAATAAGGTAGGCACAGACCAAGCAGTTGGTTATACAGCTTGGCACGCAGACACCAGACGAGAGAGACTGCAGCAAGGGTTTGACGTGATCGTGTGTTATGTTCGTCCACACCTTAGGCTTCGACTTGGGGCTGCTGCCGTCGGGCCCGTCCTCGTAGGGCTCGTCGGGCCGGCCGCCGGCATTGAGCCAGCGGGTCTTGTCGCGCTGGCCGCGCTGGAAGCTGTGTTTCAGCGGGGAGCGAGCACCTGAGTCACTGTCCTCGCCGTATGAGTAACCACCATGGGCAGAGGAAGCGATCTCCACATCACTGTATTTTTTAGCTTTGTCTCGCAATGCCGGGCAGCGGTAAGGGTAGCCCGTCCTGTAGCCCTGGGGAACAAGAGGACAAACAATAACAACAGTGGTCAACAAATGATTGTTTAAAGCCAGATTACATGACATACATAATACATTCTTCTTCCCATAAAACATTTAATTTAAAGGTAATAAAACATGATATTGGTAGTAATTCATCTATCCATCCAATTCATATACTCCCATTCCCTTCGCAAGAGTTTACAGTCTTTTCCTTGTACTTACCAAGTTGTCGAGCATTCTCATGAGAGCCTCAAACTCCTGCTCCCCGACTTGCCACTTGGGGTGTGTAGAGGACCCATCGCCAGCTGGCTCTGGGACCCGTGGACGTGCCTTGTATTTCCCCGGGTCCAGCATCACCAGATTATCTGGCCCTCCAGCGCTGGCCAGTGTTCGCACCTGAAAGAAATTGAGGTGGAAGGGTGGAGGGCACAGACAGACAAACCACAAACAGGATGCAGAATAGAGAAGGAAAATAAAATGTGGACATGAGGACAGACACAGACACACAAATACATGAAGGAAGATAAACGTATATAAAAATGTGGAGAGACAAGAGACAAAGACAATTGTTATGAAAAATGCAGACAAACATATGGCGCCAAATATAACAACCCAAATGAAAATACATGGTTCTATACATCATACAGCCATGATAGCAAAGTGATAATCCTTAAGATAATTTGACATAGATTAATGTCTGTGTGCTAGGTGCTACCGCCAAGAGGATGCCTTGTACAGAGCTCAGTGTGACCTACCTGGATCTCACAGGCAGTGACCAGATTGTGGATGTAATAGAAAGCTTCCTCCACTGTTTCACCTACAGACACCAAGCCATGGTTCCTCAGGATGAGCACCTGTGACGGAGGAAAAATAAAAACTTAGCAAAGAACAACTACATTCTCATTTCTTCCATGGACTTTAGAATTTAGCAGGTTACATAATGAATGCATATAAAACTCTGCTGTTACCTTGCTGTTAGGCCCGAGGTTCCTCTGTATGAGAGTTCTTTCTTCCTCATCCACCAGAATGCCATGGTAGTCATGATAGGTGACCTCGCCCAGGGACAGTGCCTCAGGTGAGATGGGCAACAGGCCGCATTTCATGGCTGACACCTGCAACCAAAGGCCACACAACACATGACACAAGGCTATAATGTGTCCTCGTCTGTGTTGGTATAGTTGTTATGTATACACTGTCACTTACCGCAGCACCTGCAGAAGTGTGTACATGCACGATACACTTGACATCGGGCCGTGCAGCGTAGATGGCGGAGTGGAGGATGAAGCCAGCCTGGTTGACCCCAAGATTGGTGCTGCCCCGGTCCACGATCTCACCTTGAAGGTTTACCTTCACCTGGAGAGCAGGGCAGACGACAAAGGGTCACTCAAAACAATAAGTTTCATGACTTTAGCTATGAATCTCATGCGGACAACAAGCAGTTTGTCTTTGTCAAGTACTGACTTGTTTAAACGTATTTTTTCACATTAGACGTAAACTAATCTAAAAGAGAAATCAGGGAAATGGTGTAATTGACTGATACAAATAAGGCATAAGAAAGGACATGCAGTTCTAAAAAAGATCTGCACAGATTCTCACCAGACTGGAGGCAGTGACTTCGCTGTACAGGAGCCCAAAAGGGACAATCAGGAAGCGCTCCTGATCTGAGTTCACCCTGACCTAAAAGGCCAGAGGACAGTCACGTTAGGTTGAACAACATAACCTGACAACATGATCCAGAAGCATTATAAACAATGAAGCCCATCTTACTGTGAGGTGATTGTAGATGAGCTCCGACCAGCCGAACAAGTCAGCGAGCCGATAAAAGGCCGCCAGCTTGCAACGAAGCAGCTTCTCGCCTTTGTCGTAGGAAATGGAGTCTGAGCCACGAAGATCATTCACTGGAGTCACCATACCCAAACCTGAGAGGGAGAGAGGGTGCCAGACAGGAAGACAGGGTTCACTTATAGGAAACAAGTTGAAGAATAATAATAATGGTGAGGAGAAAGACACTAGAAGGGTAAAAATGAAAAAAATCTAATGTTACTCCTGTACAGATAGAAAGCCATTCATAATTCTTTGCTAGCAGGAAAAAAAAATCTCTTTTACAGATAACATTTAGACTGAGTCTGCCTACTAAACTCCAACTGGACCTCTTTGTCTAGAAATTAACTCTGGCATACGCTGCATTACTCATTGAGAGCACAGACATAGCAGGCCTGGGGTCAAAAAGTCGCACACACTCATCCTCTGCTCTGCTTACTCATGTTGAGGGCCGCCATGCCTCCTTGCGGTGCAGCAGGATACATGGAAGGCATGCTGGTGGTCATGAAGTCTGCGATCTGCTGCAGAGCCAACAGGCTCGTGGGCGTCTTCCCCTTCTTCAGCTGATCCTGGATCATTGTCTCCAGCTCATCGCAGAATGCCTGCCGGTCATCAACGTAGACAGACAAAATGTAAGGACAAAAAAAAAAAAAAAAAAAACATCAACACAAAGGAACACAATGACAACAAAAACAAAACAGAGAAGGGGACAAACAGGTAAAAGACACACAGAGAAGGTTTGAGCAATTTTAGAACCAACCTACATATTGAGGAAAATAATATCCTGAAACAATCTTTACAAGCTTTGAAGAAGAGTTACTTTATTCATCCCCACTGAGGAAAATTAATCTCGACACTCCGATTAGTACTTTACTTTCAAACATACACTCTGCCGCCAGATTATTTGGTACAACTAGCTAAAACCTATACAGTCTAGTACAACAGTCCAGCAATAAATCCTACATTGATGAAGGTTATAATGTTCCGTTTTTGTTGATACTGTTTTAGAGAGGTGTTTGAACTGTATAGTCTTTCTGGAGGCTGCAGTTTGTGTTGCTGTTGAACTGTGTTGTGTTATACTGACAGCTATAGTGATACTCATATTTTGAATCAGGACTTGAATACACCAGTGCTTTTCATACATACAATAGGCCTTTAAACAGTGCTGTTCTCTGGTATTCAGCTGGTCACAAACACACTGTTGATGAGGAATAAACTAGATCCACCATGTGATGTTGTGAAGGCTGCTGCCTATACACTAAAAGAGCCTATTCATGTTTTAAAATGCTGGTTATGGCAGTGAGCATTTATCAACTATGACCTCAGTATCTTATCAGTTAATGTACAGCAAATAAAGAGTTTGTTGCCGAATCTGAATAATGGTTTAATGTGTCTGTTCCACTGACCGGGCTCTGTAGGATCATGGAGACCCTCTTCCTCTGCTCCATCATGTTGAAGTCCTGCCGCAGGTCAGGTGCCATGTTTCTCTCCCTCTGGTACTCCGGACTGCTCTCGTCCACCCGGTCGAAATACCGCTCCTTGTGAGGGGCTGTGGTGGGAGGGGGGGCCGTCACCACCCCGGCACCTGAATCGCCGTTCATCCTGGGCTGGCCTCCTGTAGAGGGAGTGACAGAGATAACTTTGAATTGAATTGATTTGAATTCCCACAAATGTGCTTCTTAATTCCTCCCTAAATCTGTATGCATCAAGGTTTTAGTCCATGGCACAGAATTTGTCACAATCACACTGTTTGTGTTCAGCCAGGGTCCGAAAAAAACCTTCTGTCCTTTTACAGTTCAATGTTATGTTCTGGCCTGACAGTAAACTTAAAATATTTCCGCTCCAAAGCTGATATCAGGTTTTCACCCTGATTGTGCTGTATGATACAAAACAAACATCTCCACAATCAAGAAAAATCTGATGGGATGCAGCAGTGTAAAAATTGGTAATGCAATATAAAATCAAAATAACATAAAACATCAAATTTATTAGGAGTAAATCATTTGTCACAGACTAATAATACAACTACAAAATTTTCAAAACTTTTACTGTCAGCTTTAAACTTTGAATATAACATTTTAAAGATTTTGTTTCTTAAATGTGTAGAGTCTATATATTTCATGACTTAATAAAAAATGATAATGTATAAGAGAATAAGGAAGGAGGGGCAAACAGAGAAGCTTTAAAACAGGAAATGAGCATCACAAGCCATTAGACCAGAAAGCCAATCACATACACACACTCTCCCCTACTTCCTGTCAAGATCATGTGACCACTCTTCTCAGCTCAGAGGGGTATTCATTGATTTCCACAATGTGTTTCCTGGAATCACAGTAACATCCAGCTGTCAAGGCTGGGCCAAGGAAAGTACAACAAAAACTGGAAATATAGCCGAAGGCCTTTTACTGTTCAGCTTGATGAACACTGGAACCAAAAGTCTCACTTATCACTCAATTTTTAATGTATGTTGTGGATTTGACTAGTATTGTATACTGTGTGCTTAGGGAACAATAAACAACATATAGCTCAATCTTACCCTTCAACTGACAACAACAGGGAGGGATTGGAGACAAAGAGACTAGAGAGACAGATTTCCTATAGATCCCTGTCCGTCCAGCTGGCTGGGTGTGTGTGAGGATAAACAGTCTCCGCCTGTCTGTCACAGCACAGACTGCTCAAGCCCTGATTCTGAAGGACACACACAGACTTATGAGCATAGAGAAATGTGTGTGTGTGTGCAAGCATGCATGGGTAATGGGAGGGTGCTCTGGCAGAAAGTGATGCAGCCCATTAGTCCACATCAATAAAAGAGCCCCGCCAAAACAACCATGACAACTGCAGACCAAACCCAAAGCATCCAGTATCACACTGAGAGCTGACAGAGCCTCTCTCTGTTTCTGTCCGCTTTGATTGGTGTTCTGAGATTTTCCACAACATCAAACCCAACATTTGCACAAATCTCAGGTCACCTGCTCCAATCAAGCTTTTTTGTGTTTTCGTGCTGTTTGGCTAATTCTAGGCCAGCAATGTTTTGTCCATTTTCACCTTTTTAAACACATTAAATGAAGGGAAATGAAATGATCACAACATGACAACACTGTAGAGAGAAAGCTGAGGTTTAAAGTTTTCAGACTGACCAGGTAAACTGTAACAGGATGCAATACCTTCAAAAAAACTGACATGGACCACAGGTAAGACCTATAAACTGCACTTTAATGGAAATATTAAGGAAAACACAGTATCATTAATAATTATCTTGAAATCAATGTAATAACTTAATTTACAATACAACATATTTAATTATGTCATTTAAAAGAAACTTAACCAACTTGTGAATTCCACTTAAGTCAAAAGCTGATTGATAGCACTGCTACTTTACTAAACTAGGCAAGTTACCTTTTAGCAGGATTAGTTTGGCTGTTTATTTTCTCATCACAAACAGATTTTATGACTCTTACTTATGTGGAATAACAAACTAAACTGCTAAGATTGAAATTATACAATTCCGCTGCATAAAAAAAACATTTATTTTAAAACAAATGTCTGTAACTCTGGTTCTGCTCTAAACTAAATTTAACCAAATTTGTATTCAAGGTTATCTGGATTGAATTCTCAACATCCCCTATAATTACTGAGATTAATATTAAAATTAAACAAGCTATGAATTCTTACGCCTTCCTCGTGTGAAGAAACTCCAAACTGCATCCAGAGAGGACGTAGATGATGTTGAGCCCCATGTCTTTGTGACAACATTCGCCGCAGATTTCCTAAAACCAAATCCTTTCACATTCTTCTCTTTGGTATCTCCTCTCTGCTTTTTTCCTTTAATCATAAATACTGTCTTAAACTTCAGCTACAAAAGAAAGAAGGACGCAAGCTGCTTACTTCCTCTGCAAACATTCAACAAGGAAAACTCTGTTCTGTCTCACTGGTGAGATTAGGACATCAGTTATTGACAGATGAATAAGGACACCAGCAATTAGCCCTGGTGCCAAATACTCTCATTAGTGAAAAAGAGTGTGTCCCTGGCCTCTTATTAATACAAATGCACTGCAAAAAAAAAAAAGAAGCTCAGATCGGCTTGGTGCTGTAAAATCAGCAACAACAGTTGAATCCACATCACAACACGCCGCATAAAAACTTCTAAATATCCAGAAAAGTCACACTGAATAAACAGATATGTTTAAAGTGATATATACAGACAGTTGAGTTAGCATGTCTTAAAAAAAAATAAAAGTAGATGCCAACACTGAAGTCTCAGCTGCCTTTCCAAGACCGGCCCATGTCGGCCTGGTTTACAGAAACATAGTCTTAATGCTTCTAGACTGCTAGTCTGATCTTATTCCCTTGAGTCTGACTTGTTTATGCTGCATTTGCTGTCTGTGGTTCACGTTGGTGTTTATTGCCAGCGGCAACGGGGAAAATCAAACATGTCTGCAAACAACAGGACAAGTGAAAAACAGTGACAAAAGCATTAAATATTCATGTTCTTCCAACTGACTTTTTTTTTTATTTAGAGACAAGGATACACAGAAATCCATCTGAGAGGTCAGTTTTCACTAATATATCTAATGTTACAATAAAAAAAAAACACACAAAAAATCTTCTCATGAAGTCAATGATGTCTGGTAAAACTGGTATTTTAGCATTTATTCCCCTCAGGTCTTAGTGGCCTAAAATAGGAACGATAAATTTAATTACCTAATAAACAATTAAATTGCGTATCATTTAGAACTATTATCAGTATCCAGTAATAAAGCAAATATTTTAATGTTTTTAAAAGACTGCTGACACTTATTTTAAGCACCAGGCAGCTCAACACTGATGTCTTAAGTGGTTGAAGAGGTTCCTACCGAGATGCATTATGACTCCTATTGGTGCCAAAAGCAATTTAAAAATTGGAGGTACTATAATGACCTGCTTCACAAGAGCACATGAAATAATTTTTGCACTAAAACCAGAATGTTTTGTATTAATGCTAAACCTGCTCACAATGACCCATCTATTTGCACTAAAGCAAAGCAGGGGTTGTGTAATAGGATATTTTGACTATCTCTGGGCTGCCATCAGTCCTGAAGGAGTCCAAGTCTGCAGTACACACCACCACAAAATCTGCTAACACCTGCAAATCCAGGGTGAATGAGCAGGAGTATTTGTTAAAGCTGCCGGAAGGATAGAAATAAAAGAGGAGCCGCAGGAGCGAGGAGGATGATATGAGATGATGTGCAGAAAGTGGTAGTGCAGCATTTTCTGCTCTCTGTATATTCACCTCTATGTCAGAGTAAACAAAAGGCAATACATTATGCTGCGTCGTGCATTAACAAATATTAGTAATGGACTTAAAAGAGGCCACTTGCCATCTCGAGGAGCATTCGTTTAAGTAAACCCATTTCCTGCTGCACTCTGCCTGGCCACAAATGTTAACTGAATCACTCCAACTGTGCAATACTAGACACCACACAGCCTGAACATCTCTTTTTTAAACAATGTTACAACAAATGTCCACACCCCAAAATGGTTTATTTCTTGTGGACAGCATAGCAATAACACTGGCCGTCGATGCAGGAAGCTTTTCTCCGTCTATGTAGAAAGCTGTCATCTCACAACCATGGGCGCCCCCGCCTCACCAGACCCCCTACTTCTCATCCTTCCTCTGATATGGAGGTGCAGCGGCTCGGCTAGCCTCCGCTGCTGTTAACGGTGCTATCGCCATGGAAACCAAACACATCACCATGGAAACACGGGACATCCTTTAAAGATTACCGTTATGTAAGAAGAGCCGGAGGCCGACATCACGCTGCAAGCCAGTCCGTGTCACAACACCTTCAAACTCATGTGTTGCTAATTTTACATTTGATTGAAAGCGTGTCGAGCTCAGAAGTGTGCAAGCACTTTTTAAAAATGAATGAGCTAAATTAAAAACAGCACATCTTAGATTAAGATGAAGTCAAATTGGGAATCAAATACTACATTTTAAAAGGAGCATTGAACAAATTAATAATAACAAAATAATCCCAAAGTCCCCAAGGTTACAAACAATCTGACAGGAACTACATGAGCCGGTTATAATCATAATACATGGGAGGAGACTGATGTTCAGGGAAACTAGGAGGTTTTTAAGAAAGTCCTTTCTGTTTGGGAAAGTCGCTGTGCATCAGGAGGCATCATTGTGCATCAGTGAAGGGTGGAGTCACTGCCATGCTACGTCGGGACAAGTCAGAACAACCAGAAAGTGCTCATCACTTCCATCTGAACCTTCTTTATGAGAGACAGGATGAGACTAAACATTTTTAAAAAAAGGCAATATGCTGCAGCAAGACAAGTTCAACCTTAATGATTTTAAAGCCTGTTTGGTGTTGGTCCCTGATTATATCACAGACTTACTAACCCCTTAAAAGTCCGAATGGTACCTGAGATCCTGCAGCAGAGGCCTGTTGCTAATTTCTAGGTCAAGGCCACCACCATCACTGTTTCAAACATTTTCAGAATTGCTTTCTCTTGAATTGGTCTTCCACTTTTACTTTACTTATTTTTACTGTGTACCTTGCATGTGATTATTATTCCACTAATTCCACTTTTATCTGGTAATTTCTATTCTTTGTTAAGCACTTTCTAGCTTATTTTTGAGTGCTATATAAATAAAGTTATCATTATCATTAAGGCAGATTCACCCTGGCTTCCATAACTGCACCCATTAAATATCTGTATTGGAAAGTACCCTGTCCTTATTGAGCGGAACAATGGGTGTGTCTAAAGCTGTAACTCATGCACCACCCAGCACGTGTTGGTGTATTTACAACAGCACCCACTGTCAGTATGTCCTGGTGCAGTTTTGTCACAGTGGCCCAAATACACCCAGAAGCACCTCAGTACTAAGAGCATGGCAAAATGCTGACAGTAGACACATGGATATCATTTTACAGTCTGCAGCAACATATTGCTCAAACGGACTAGAAACGTCTACTGTCTCAGGTAAAAAATCTCCTCTTAATCAAAACCCATGACTTATGTGCCTACCAGGACAATCTGTACACTCGAGAAGGAGAATGAACAGGATGCTGTTGTTGAACAAGAGATTGGATTTCCTCTAAATGACTGACTCAAACTGATGTTTTGAACTTGCTGCGACACCACTCAATACAGATGCTTCCATCCTCTGCAGCAGCTGCAATGAACCAGTGATGGGAGGAGAAAAACATAGAGATACTATATGAAGAGGAGCACCAGGCTCTTTGCTCACCCGCAGTGGCTTTCTTTTCATTAACTTTAAAGCACTGGACGTACATTGTACATATTTCAAGTTTATCATAACGTTCTTTTGAGAGACGGAAGCTTGCACTAAAAACATCTCTTCAGCATGACTAAGCTCTCTGAAAAAGGAAAAAAAAGATCCATTTAGTTTGTTCCAAAAATATGCCAGTCAAGCAATCGGCAGTGAAAAAGATCATTATGGTGTTAAAAAAAAAAGTCTGTAACAGTTCTAGTGTGTGTGTGTGTGTGTGTGTGTGTGTGTGTGTACTGTTGGTGTTTCAAGCCGTTTTCAGACATTTGAGAGAAGCACTTAGACATGGCTCTTTATATCTCTGAGCTGGATGCCTGTCATTACTGAGGACGAAGAATCCACTAGCAACTGCTCTTTAGTGTGTGTGTGTGTGTGTGTGTGTGTGTGTGTGTGTGTGGGTCTTAGAGACCCTAACTACTGTGACTGGTAGGAATGCATTTGGTGTCATTTTAGCAACCCTGTGTACGGTCTTGGTCTTGTGCACTAGACAGTAATTGACACGCACAGATAAGTCGTACTGTTATTTACAACATGAGCTAACAGCACGCAAACTAAAATACAGTGTTACAAAATGAGGAGGCAACAGTACGTGTGCATGTTACTGACCTCACGGCTCAAAACACTTAAGAAGGCAAGAAAATTAGGTAAAAGGAGTAGGCAAGGACATACTGAGATGGCAGCAGAGAGAGAAAGAACAGCCAAATCTGATCTGATGGAATTTCATGAGGAAACTTGGTAAAAATTGTGGCTTTTCCCATCTGGGAGAAAGGAGTCATGTTGAATATGTGACTTATTTACATTGGGCTTTGTTAACTTATAACAACGTGTGGCATAAGTGAATACAATCAAAGCTCATTGCTTTACCCCATGATCATCTTTTTGGAGATATCTTTTAATGAATCACTGGGCAAGTTTCCTCTTTGAAGTCAGGTGGACCGGCCTTGACCTGCTATAGAGGATTATAGTTCATCATCATCCACACACTCAGTGAATTACATTACATTTAGGCTTTATTCATTTTCCACTATATAATTATATCACACAGTGTACTTTCAAGGTATCTGTGCTTCGTCGACGGATGCTAACCCTCTAATTAAACTGAGTTAGAGGAACTAGGATGAAAACTTAAGTGACTATGAATTATATTTCCATAATAACAATGCAAAAAGAGTTGCTCATAGTGATGAACCTACAGAGAGCTCAAACCTGTAACTCCCTCAGCTTAAGGAGGTTTACAGTGCATCTCAGCTCACTGTTTGGCTGTTCAGCTGCAACTTTACTGAGTTGGTTCACGCTGGTGGAGTCAAAAAAACTGAGCAAACAGAGAGTGAAAATTAACATCTGCAATTGAAGGTTGAATTTTTAAACCATCGCTGCTTTGGCAAGTAATGTCAATTTTAACAAGATGTTCAAACCTTTTCCACCCAAAAATAAAAGGCAGAGACAAAACCAACAACATGCTTTTTAAAAACGTACTGTATGTAAGCCTCGCCATCAGCGGGATGACCAGCCTGGGAAATGTATTATCTCCTGCTCACTACCAAGGCCAGACCAGACACTGTGTTGTGTTAGCATGTGAGTACAGTGGCTCTGGGTTTATCTGGCTGTCACATGTCATATGGGACAGAGTGGTGGAAGATTGTGCTCTGAAACAACACACCCCTCCCTGTACAGTTTCCCCTCGTCTCACCCTCAGGCCTGGACTATCATGTGTAGCATTCTGCTGGATAAATATTTAACCCAAACATGGCTTCATACATTGACACGATCTTTAGTGACCTCTGTGATGTGAACGAGAGTTCACGAATGACATTTTCACATCTCCGACTTAAAAAAGTCAAACGCTGTTAAGTGATCACATATGGGGAGGAAGGAAGGAAAGAGTGAAATAGAGAGAACGGACTTGAAATGAGGAACACATTTTCAGCTGCACTGCAGTCGAGGGTGTGGGCGTGGGGAGTGGGAGTAAAACAAACACACTGTATCTAGAGTGAGTGTGTATGTGTGTGTGTAGTAGTGTAGTGTGTGCGAGGAGGGAAGCAACATGGAGCCAGACTGACAGAGCTAAGCTCCCTCCTTTGGGAATTTCACTCATTCTAAGAGAATTACCAAATCCAGGGAGTTACCATCCCTTAACACACACACTCACAGACAATTTATCTTGGCAGTCCGGCTTTGCGAATCCTTGTACAGTATGAGGGGGAAGGGACTTCACAGTGGACTTGAGAAAGATGCCAGACACAGCAACAACTTAATGTTTTGGGTCTAAAAACAACTCTCAGGTTATCATCACCTTGCAACTCAACAAGTTTGAAAAAAATATTTAAATTGCAATCATTTTGACTCTTATTGCAATATGATTTTTTTTATATTAGAATGAATGATCATTAAAAGCATATTAAAATTATTATTATGTGATTTTGGAGGGGATCTGTGCAAAACAAAGGTGTTTTACTAAGTCTGTAGAATATGATGTTTAGGCCAGGAAATGTCAATTTAATTTAAGATGGTATTTTGACACATATTTCGCCTTTGGCACAATTTTTGTCCATATTGTGCAGTACCTCCTACTGACATTCATATTAGAGCTGGACAATTATGGCTGAACTAACAATTGCTTAGTATTCATTATTAATCTGTCAATTATTTCAGCAATTACTCTACTAACCTTTAAGTCTATAAAAGGTCCGAAATGAGTGAAAAAATGTCCATCGCAAGTTCCCAGAGCCCAAAGGTGACTTTGTTTTTGACTGACCAACAGCCCAAAACTTGCATAATCCATTTACAATTATATTAAACAGAGAAAAGCAGCAAATTCTCACACCTGAGAAGCTTTAAGCAGCAAATACTTGTAACTTGATGACAGATTTGTGTCAATCCACAATATCATGTTATAGCTTTATTGCATTTCTGCACTATTTACCTTGTTCAAATGTTGTATAAGTTACTGTATATTTAGAGTATGGTTCAAGTTTTGATTCATGTCTAGTTATAATGTTTGTTCAATGCATTTCACTTAAGTGATGTAACCTGGCTTCTATAGCGACACAATGTCCCCTTTGCATAAATAAAGCTCTCTTGGTGCAAACCAATTTTGTAAAAAAGTAACGTGCACAATCATTAAAATGCAGGACATTGACCAACAGGAAACTGCTCCATCATCACACAACTGAACGCCAGAGTCCATGTTAAATAGTAACAGTAACTGTGCGCATGTGAAATGCAAACTAACACAAGCACAGGCCTGGTCGGGCTGCAAGCTAGCGATACACATCGGGGGAACAAAGTGTGTGTCTGCACAGGACACAGTCTGAGTAGAGCCGAATTCATTTAAAGACACTACAATGCAGGAAGAATCGTTTAACATTATAGAAACATGCACCTCCGCCTCCTCTGCAGCCACCGAGCTGCACATTAGCAAAACAGTGAGATGTCGCCATGCAACAAAAACACTATGGAGCAAACATTAAAACTGAAACACGGCTCAGCGGACAAACACCACAGCTGAGATACAAAACGATTATTTCACAACTTACCCTCTCTTTGATGAAGTGGTGAGATTAAAACGTGTGTTCGGTGAAAGCGGGACGGCGGGTTTCACTGTTTTTCTCCCCGACCCTGGTGATCTCAGAGCGGGTTTATCTCTCTGAGCTCGCCGTCCCTGCGTCGCTCCGCCCTTCCGCCATCATCCCACTTGGGTGCGGCAAACGGGCTAATCTGCGGCTCGCTATTGGACCATCAGGTGGCACGTGACAGAGCCGCGGGGAGTGATTGGAGGACGAGCTCTATGCCCGCCCTCCCAGAAAGAGGCTTTGGGTATAATTTATTATTGGTTATTAATTTACTGCTGAGGCTAAAAGCATAAAGCTGATCAGAGACCTAGATCTTTTACCTAAGTAAAAGTACTAATACACAATTTAAAAATATTTTATTAGGGGAGACCGGGGATGGTTGTAACAAGGGGATGGTTGTAACAGCATCACCTTCACCAATAAGGGATGCCATTAGTGTCATGTGATCAATGTGATCAATGTCATGTGTAACTACTCCCTCCCTGACCTTGCATGTGGATTTGCATGCCTGTGGAAAGAAGTTTTAAAGCCGAAAGAAAACAAAATCAGGTAAGAAACTAATCTTTTGGACCAAGTTTCTATTTTGATTAGTACTGACACTGTTGACGTTTGAATTAGGAAACGTATATTATATTGAAGAGTAGGCTCTAAGCTAACATATGAGTCATTTCATCAACACTAATTTTAAGCTATCATGCTAGTACAGCTAGCTAAACAATGGCTGACAGGGGTGGGGAGGGTTGTCCAAAAAAAATGTTACAACCATCCCCGTAATGACATCTCATATATTTTCTCTATCCTACTCCCTCTTTTCAGTATGCCAAGACGATGGGTGCGGAAAACGAATAGGGGTGTGTCTGCACATGTACTGAAAGCTGCATCCGATGAAGTGAGGCAGGGAAAGACAGTGCGGTCAATTGCTAAAAACTACTCCATCTGCCATGTGACACTGAGCAGATACTGCAAGAAACTGCAAGACCTCAGACAACAAGGGTCAAGAAAGCGACCCAGTGTTGGCTATCGCAGCAGTCAAAAAGTGTTTGATGAAGAGCAAGAGGAGGTGCTGACTGATTATTTGACTGAGGCAGCAGACTTGTTCTATGGACTAACACCACGTGAGGTAGCCCTTCTAAACATTTGACAACTGCAGATTAGTGTGTTCTAAGTATGAATTAGTACTGTATGCATCAATTCTTTATGTATTCAGGTGCCATGAGGTACATCTAACTAACACTACGTTTTTTTTAGGTCAGGAAGTTTGCATATCAACTTGCAGTGGAGTACAACATCAAACACCCCCAGTCATGGGATAAAAACAGCACGGCAGGTCCTGATTGGTTCTCAGGTTTTATGAAGAGGCATCCTAACTTGTCTATGAGAAGTGCGCAGCCAACCAGCTTGGCACGAGCTACTAGCTTTAACCGTAAAGTAAAGCAAGCCTTGGAGGAAGAAGACAAGAACAGAAAGTGTAAGAAGAGAGTGAACACGGATCTGTTTGGAAAGAGGCAATGCAAAAAAAATAATACTGAGAGAAAGTCAGCCAAAAAGACAACCCAGAAGAATGACATGGATGAGGACACCTCAGATGAGGAAGACTTCTGCAATGTGTGCGTGGAGCCCTTTAGCAATTCAAACCCTGGAGAAAAGTGGATCAAATGTTTTACTTGCAAGTTATGGGCCCATGAAAACTGCACCCCAGGAAAACCTACATATATCTGTCATCACTGTGAATCTGATTCTGATTAGACAGATAACACATACAGATAAACAAACTCACATCCATGTTTTATTATTTGTGTGCATGGTTGTTGTTTCTTGAAGTGGCAAACATCTTCCTTGAATTATTTTTGTTAAGTTTTCTGTTCTCATGACTAGCCCACTACCAGGGTAGGTTGTAATACAACCTAGCACTAGCACTCCTTGCCTTTGACATTAAATAATTAATTCTGTGATATAGTTGGAGAAGTTGTATGCATTTCTATTTGTAGTACACAAATGAGGGTACTTTGGGTCAAAATTTGAGAGCCCTACCATGAACACTCTGCAAGTTATAGGAGCTGAGACAAAAAGTGTTACATCCATCCCCGGTCTCCCCTACCAGTAAAAGTTCTGCATTTGAAATGTTAAAGTATGTCTTTCTTACAATTGACTAATCAGCTGCACTTTTGTACATTTTAATATATTTTGTTTTCAAGAATCTTAACTTGTACAGTACTTGTAACTAAAGTCAAATCATTGACGCAGCACATTCATACCATTTATGTATAAGACAAAAAATAATTCAGACTTCAGCTCAGTTTGGACACCACTGTATCACTGCTACTGTTGACCTACACCTAATTGGACATATTAATTGTATTAATGGTATTGCACTAACACTCATATTAATGTTGACAAAATTATACTGTTAACTGTTGTGAAAGTTTGTCATTGTAGTCATGATGTAGTTTCACTTCACAACTTAAAACATGTTTGTTTGTCCACATTTTGAAAAGAGAGACAAAACCATATTGACATGAACAGAGTACTTTTTGCCCAGATGCACTAGATGGGTTTGGTTTTTATATTGTTTTTCTAGTTAATGCAGACCAGTATGAATTTATTTCAGCCAAATCATCTGAGCAATCAAAGAGCACAGGCTTCCACTTTAATCTTTATCTCTTTGTCTCTGTGCAAACAGATGAACAATTTTATTTGTACATCTTAGGTAACTAAGCTGCACCTTATTAAAATTATTAATATAGCAATATAAGTTATTTTAAAACCATCCTGGTGGCCCTTGAGATTAATCACCACATTGAGAGTGTCCACACAGAAACATTGTCCAGTGTGCACAACAGTTTAAAAAATGAAGCTGTGACATTCCACTAGGAGGCGCAGTTGATTGATTTCCTGGAGATGGGAGGCGGGACTTCCGGTGAAAACAACTCAATGTCCCCTCTGACACAATCTCACAAATATACTTTAATACCTACATGGTCTCTTATGGACGTACACTAGATGGCGCTGTTGTGTCACACTGCTGTGAGTCAACCTGTTATGCTTGACTGCAAAATAATGAGGTGAAAGATATGAAACCTGACCAGAGTTTCTACAAAACACTATTGTTGGTTGAGGAAAAACTGTAGGTTAATAATTAAGCTCAAGTTATAAAAATTATATCATGCATGCCTTTGCATTTACTCAACAAGGAAAGTGGGAGAGGAAACTTCAGAGGAGAGGCCAAAGGTTACATAAATACTAATATGTAAGCAGTGGTGGATGAAGTACACAGATCTTCTACTAAGTTAAAGTAGAAACGCCATAGTTTACAAATACTATGTTACAAGTAAAAGTATTGGCCTCGCAATATACTTTAAGTGCTAAAAATAAAAGTACCTATTATGCAGAATGACCCATTTCTCAGTAATAAATATTGGGTTATTTGATTGTAATTATCAACCCATATGCAACACTTTAAAGTTGCAGCTGGTAAAGGTGGAGCTACTTTACTGGAGGGTAGGCTATTCTATAATAACAGGCCTACATCCTCAATTATTAGTTGATTGTTATTGAAGATTTGTGCTATTCTGACTCTGCCTCTGTTTATAACTGTAAAACCTTGCACATTCAGAAATGTACATTGACAATATTTTTTTTTAATTAGTAGCCATAAATGTTATTGCATATTAAAACTTAAGCTCTGTAGACTCTTGTATTAAAAGTCATATGGGAGGTAACTTTCCATTTAAAACCCCTGACTTATATGCTTTTGACATGAGTGGCCCTGACCTCTGAGTCTTGTGGTGTCAATCCTGTCCCGTACCAGTCGACACACACCACACACTCTCCTCTTGACTGATCTCAGACCGGCGCTGGCCCTTCCAGGGTTGTGAATGATTGTGGTCTGTCTTGCAGCATGGATACACCAGCGAGGGACTCTAAATATATCCAACTGGTGTGCCTGAAGAGCTCAGGCATGAGGATCATATATTTACACTGGAAATCTACACCTAACTCTATTACTTTCTCATCCATTGTGTGTGTGTGTATGGACGTGTATTAGTCATGTTGTGGGTACATAAATGTGTTTACACAGTCACATTGTGGAGACTCACCTTTTTTATGGGGACAAAACGCAAGTGTGTAAATGTAAATCATTAAATCTTAGAGTGAAGACTTGGGTTAAGATTAGGGCAGGAAATTAATGTTACTCATGAAATGTCCTCTGACACAACTGTGTGTGCGTGCTTCTGACTCTGTCTCATTTACATGTCGGGCATTTATCTGATATATTTATCTACAGCAGCATTCAAATAAACTCGTCAGCCTGTTCCTCTTCTTTAATCATTTACAATTTAAGCATGAAAATGTAATTCCCAAACAGAGTGTCTGCAAATGAACTACTGACTAACTAAGTGTGCAAGAAAGACCTACAGAGACATTTATCGCGCAGAAATTAGATGAGTACATAAAACATATCTTTAAAATTGCAGATCTGCCTAAGTGGCAACAAATCATTTGAGCTCCAGTATTACGTTTGGGTTTCAGCACACATTCCTCTGTCACCTGTTTTCCCTTAGCAGCACATGTCAAAGAGTGAGTGAAGATAAACCCAGCTGCTTTTCGTATTCATTTCAGGCAGCACTTACCATCCCCTTTTAACTCCGGCCAGCCTTCAACCCTAAGCTCTCAAATCACCAGGGGCTGATATGAAAATAAACAATTTGTAGTATAGCCGATGATGCCCGGGAGTGTTGGCATATTTAGGGGTACGGCCTAATTCTTCCTTGTCGAAATAAAAGGACATTATGGTCTTATTGCAGCTCAACACGTGCAGGTAAATTTCCCAACATTTGTCATTCAGTGAAAGCCACAAAGCAGCCACAGAGGTAGACTGCGACGCTGTTCTATCTTCCACCAGCAGCAATCGGTCTTGTACTCAAAGATGGTATTGTATTCGGCCTGCAGTGCCATGGAAAGCCCCTCTCCCTCCTCCTCTGCCCTGCACAATGAGACAAGGGTCAGCCTGTCTTTCCTCCACTGTGTTTTTGATTCACTCCCCCTTTAGGAAAATGTTGTATAAACTTTGACCTCCAGCAGTGACCTTTTAAACTCACTGGCCCCACCTACAGAGTCGACTCAGCCGAAGGTTTAAGGTAAGTGACTCTTCACAGGGGTTGTAGCTCACTGCCACAGAGGACACTGAGGTCATGTCTTCGGTCATATTTCTGAAAATCTGTGGGGGTTTCATGACGTGACAGGGAGTTAACATTGTGTTATTTGAGGGTAATTTGACATTTAGTGAAACTAAAATAACAGAAAGCGTGATTGTTTGTAGACAATGGCATTACATAACTGAAAATGTAGTTGGTGGTGTCAGAGTGTTATTTTATTATACACTGTATAATATTACTATAGTATTGCCGAAGGTGCATTAACACATAAACACTGTTATAACGTTTTAGCTGGAGGAGGTTGACACCATTTTAACTACTTTAATAACTTTAATAATAACACACCATACTTTATAATGTGATCACATGTTTGGGAGTCAATTTCAAATCTACAATGTAACCAGCCTCTGAAATGTAGTGGAGTAGAAGTATAAGTAGAATCAAAATACTTAACCAAGGTACAAACACCTCAAAATTGTACCTGTGTACAGTAATTGAGTAAATGTACTTAGTTACTTTCCTTGTCCACTTGTAATCCATTCATATGTTATAAAAATAACTTACTAAAATACTTTAAACACTTTCCTTTTTTTTTTGCATTTTTTTAAGAAATACTCGAGTAAAAGTATCAATAACACAGGTTACAAGATACTCAGCAGTAAAGTGATGAACACGTTAATGCATCTATAATTATGATACAATAATATAATATATATGATTCTACATGATGAGTACTTTTATCATTTTGTTTTGATGCTGATACTTTTGCACTTGATTCAAATTTTAAACGCATGACTTTCACTCGTAATGCAGTATTTGAACTGCAGTAGAAGAGTACTTCTTCCACCCCTGACTCTCCCTCGCTCTCTCACCACCTCCTCCCCCCACCCTGCACCCTGCACCCTGCTCCCTCCCCCTGTCTGTGGATATCACAGCCCGGAGAGGTTTGAATCCAGTCGGCCGCCATGCTGAGCTGAGAGACGGCGACACGCCAAACTTTGTCACGCTGCTGCACGGACGCTCATCCCCGGGACAAAGAGGAGAACTTCCCCGCGGTGAGTCGGATCTTCCAGCCTCACATGTGTGCGAACTTTAACCTGGTGAAATCGCCCATCTGGACTTTTTCTGCCTCATATCTCTCGCTTATTCCAGCCTGTTGTATTCACGCTGCACTTGTTGCACCGCAGCCGAAACTGAGACACAAAAGAAGGAAAAAAAAAAAAAAACATTACAATCTCCTTTCAAAAGCTCTTTTGCATTTTGACGGTGCGCAAAACGTTTAGAACTGCTTTTTCACAATGTTGCAAAAACCGATGCGAAAACAATAAGATGTTTGTCGTTGCGCAAAGAGTCGCTGTCAACTGTCCTTGAAGCGCAAAATAACTCGTGAATATAATATCACGCGTCCTGCAGTCGTGCACATGCAAATCTTTTTAAAGCCTAAACTCGCCTTGCACTTTGAAAATGCCGTTCTGGCACCCAGAGGTCATTCAGGGGTTTGTAGCCTTGGCATGCATAAATCAAGGGGGCTCTTTCACTGCAGCAACAAAAGACTTTTATTGAAACAGCACAGTTTTATATGAAGCCTGGCTGCAGCATCCAGTTGCTTTCATGCGAGATGAATACCTGCAGGGTGCACTCTTCTGTCTCTCAAGGTGTTTGTGCCCAGACAGGAGGGCAGTCCTGTGCAGCTGGGGCTCATCAGGATGCTCGTAAACCTTTCACCTGCATGCATGTCTGCTCTTTAGTCGGTGTGGAGATGCTGTGGACCGGAGGGAGTCATAAGAAGTTATGGAGCTGCTTTCTGTCTCACCATTTGCCCTCTGGCCTGGCTGAAGTCCTGTGTCTCTGTGTGACTCTCTTGGCTCTTTGCAGTATAATTCAAACTCACACCATCATCACCGGGTTCCCTCTCTTGGCCTTCTTCAACCCTAACATCAGCTGCAGGCTTTTGTGCTGCTGGAGAACAGATGTCTTCTCCAGCTCCCAGCTCTGCTTTAATTAGCTGATTGACAGAAAGTTATTCTTCACCTACTTTGAAGCATTTTATCAAGGAAGAATTCAAGACATTTAGTGTTCCCACGTTTTCATTCTTTTAGATAAGATAATAAGACAACTAACTATTATTTTCATAATTGATCCATCTGGTGATTCTTTTCTCAATCAGTGAAGCATTTTGTCTATAAAATGTCAGAAAATAGAGAAAGTGGCCATCAGGACTTTCTACAGCCCGAGGCGACGCCTTGTCTATCCCTTATTTTGTCCACTCAAGAGTTCAAAACCCAAATATATTCAATTTACAAAAGACATGTGCTTTTTTTGCTTAGAAAACAAGTACTGATATTAATTTTCTGTCAATTAATTCTTTAACTGACTAATTGTTTCAGCTCCATGTTGTTTAATAATTTTCTTTTCCCAAGCAAAAATGCCAAAATGTTTGATGTGTGCCTACATTTCTATAACTGATTAATCTGCCACAGTTGGAATTGCTGACTTTGATATTCTACTAAGAGTAAGATTTTCCAGCAACATCTAACATTGAAGATCGTGTAAGAAGCTGGAAACATCAAATGATTCAGCTTATTAGATTAAATCGCTGATCCAATTAGTTGCATGGTGATTGAATAGTCGCTTCAACTCTATTGATTGTTGTTTAAGTCATTTTTCAAGCTAAAATGCTCAAAATTTGATGGTCCCAGCTTCTCAAATGTCAGGATTTGCTGCATACATTATAGTAAACATGTGTGCGATCACAATATTTTGTGGTTTTGGATTCCGGGTCAGACATAAAACCCTATTCGATGACATCAGTTTGGTCTCTTTGAGACAGCAGATTGAGATGGCAGATGTTTTACAGGCCAAAGAACGCATTGATTTATCAACAAAATAATTTACAAGTATACTGATAATGAAAATAATCATTAGTGTCAAGCCTATCCCTGATAAACAGAGGAATTTGTGAAACTGCAGCGTCTGTCTTTCCCACATACTCTTTAACGTTTCTTATTGCTTCATGAGAAATGTATGCAAATTAATGACTTCACTTAGCAGTAAAGAAACGCCCCTCACATTACATACAGGCTTATTTCACATTGCATAAGCACTGTGGAATTTCAGACCTTGCCAGCTATTTAGTTTGTCCCTAAATACAGCTGTTGTGTTTTCTAAATCTGTTTTCCGCAGCCTCGTCAGTGACATTAACCCGCCTCGTCTCTCCCTCCTCTTCGCTCAGCGTTTCACCAAAACGCATTGGCTGTGACATCCCTTCCCTCACGGCCTCAATAAGTAATTCTTCTGCCTCATCGAGTTTGATTCCACAGGTCCTTGGCTGGGTCGCATCAGGCATGAGGGCAGCCGCCCGGATCTTGTCAATATGATGGGCTGGCTGGCGCTTCAGTGGCACCCGGGCAAGCCAGAATCATGTCAGCCCGGACCCTCAGGGGGGCCTGGAGAACTAGCCAGAACAGGATATTGCTGTGTGATCATTCACCAGCAGCAGGCAAATCATTAAACCAGTGGCTGCGTGCTGCTGAGGGGTTCAGGCATTTTCTGTCTGTCAGCCTGACTTTCCCTCCGGTTACAGGTTGTGTTTGAGTTGCAAGATTGTCATCGCTTCTAGCAGGTTTTGGAGTTGCCTTTGGAAAAGTTTTAGATTTATTAAGATTTATTATTTTGTGTGAAAATAGAAAGGTAGGAGTACAGATGAATCATCTTTTCTGCTCTGATAAATGAGGTCTTGATTTGCTTTTAGAAATCAAATTTTTTTATGCTGTTTGTGCGTTTTACTGCTTTTGCACACAAGTAACTTTCCCATTTAAGGAAAACAAATTAGTCTATTTTCAACATGCATGTGTCTGTATTTGATTTGTTTAAATTCGATTAGTAGAGAAACTATACATTTATGTTGTTCTTTTTCCCAGCATTCATTGGAAGCACAGGATTGACAAATGAAATTACACAGAACGCTCTCGCTTGTTAATGATAACTACTCCTAAGCACGCAAGCCCTTTGCCTTGTTTTATCTATAATCGATTTAAAATGAGTGGGAAATGGGAATTCAGTCAGGAACTGCGCGGCTGAAAGAGAGCTTTGTTTCAAACTTGAACTTTGTGCAGAAATGGCACTTGTTTTGGGTGACATGAGTTATTTATTTGGATGCCTTGTTTTGGTTTCCGCACAAGCCCTGGCTGGTCATCAGATTTCTCTCTTGTAAAAAAACAAAACAAAAAAGGTTGGAAATTGCTTCTTACTGGAGCGTATCCTGCACTGCATCTCACATTAGGCACACACGTTTGTGTGTCACTCTTAAAATCTAAATGCAATCACTCGTGCACCTCAAAGGAGACCCCGCTTTAAGAGACGTCACGTTTCCTCACATGCCTGCAGAGAGCGACTGTCAGGTAATTGAATGAACTCTTAATGGATTTGAGGGTGACCATTCACGAGCCTTCACAGGCTTTCTTCTCATCCCCTCTGCTGGGTTTGGTCGTCAGCCAGCTCCTCTGGTAGAAAAGGCTGGAGTACCTGCAAATGGGTCTGGGCTGGAGCACTTCACTTCCTGCTGTGGAGGTCACTGTAAAAGGTGCCATGTCTTTGACACAGACGCATACGGCCCCCCTCATTGTTCCCTCCCGCTCATTAGCAATCTAATTATCAGGAATCTCCTGGGAGCAGAGTCAGCAAGCAAGACCCTCTTACTTTGACTCATACTAAAAGATGAGACACCTTTTGGTTCAAGCCTATTGGGTGTCATGACTTTAGGAAACGAGGTGGGCGAGTTTGATGTATGACTCTCAGCAGCCTCATTGTTTTGGTCCTGCAGGAGTTAAAGGGTAGAGGTCAGGGGCCAGTCTGTGGTGCTCTGATGTTGAGGTGTGCTCTGCTGGCTCTGTGGAGCAGACATCTGGGACAACCCCCCACCTCCTTTTTGAAACACACAAACCTCCCCTGCCACACCCAAGTACCCCAACACCCCCTCAGGCTGGAATAATTTCCTATCGGCGAAGAGAGAAGCATCTGGCTCCGTATCAGCAGCAGACAGTGGCATGTGTAGGCACTTTTATGTGCGCGCTTGTGCGTTACTGGCCGTGCCTAATGCTTTTCTGCATTCCAGAGATGTCTTGGCAAAATTGTCGCGTGATTGAATTGTGGTTTTGAATCTGTAAACACTAGACGTTGAGCTCGGTTTCCTGTTTTTTGTTGTCTCGCGTGTTAGATAACAATAAAGGTGAGGAACAGTCCGCACCCTACAAAGCTCCTCTTTCATGCTTTTCATTGGCCCAAAGTAATTATTGTATTATCATCCACAGCGAAGCATCTGTTTATTTGTTTGAAACTGTTGGCAGTAATTGCACGAATGAAAACAACACAGGAAATCCGTGGAGATTCCCAAGATGCTGCACCCATAGTTATAAGTGATTTTTGCTGAGAGTGCAGGAAGCTTACTGATGCATTGCTGCAGAGCTATTGACAGCTTACGTGATGTTTTGAAAAGGTTCCCAGCGTTGTGGTGCTGAGAGCAGGGAGCTGGAAGGGAATGGAGCTGGGAGCCGGTCTACATACAGTACATTCTGTTACTGTGAAGGATCTCACTGTGTGACACAGCTGAACAGAGGAGGTGCTCTCTGTCTTTGTGCAACTTTGATCTGCAACGAAGCGGTTCACTGGTTAAATACTTGGTGCCATTTGTTTTGTAGGCGAAAGTTTTGCATAGGGGAGCTGTTGCATAACAGAAGCTTCATCTGCAGTCAGTAGATTTTAATCAGGTTTGCTTTTATTAGATTGTTGTCGCTCACTTTGTTTGGTGTTTGCATAGTGAGAAGTTAGTCCCAACATCAACCATCCATTGCCTGAGGATGCAAACTGTCTTTACAGTTAGGCTGTGTGTGTATGTGTGTGTGTTTGTGTGCATGCTTTGCCAGTTTAAATCTAATGCCCTGCAACAAACCCTACCTTCATGAAGGTTATAATGTTTTTTAAAGTTTTAGACAAGTCTTGTTTCAATCTTATACAGAAAGGTCTTTCTGTTATGTCCTCTGCCTTCATTGATATAAATGGGTTGGACATTATATTTGAAGCAGCTCTCAGTATGATGCAACATAATTTAGCAGCACCACAAACTACAGGCTCCAAAATAACCATGCAGTTATTTATACACCCCTCTGAAACAGTTTCAACCAATGAGTCACCATTATAAACTTCATTAAGGTAGAGTTTATTGCAGGGTTGGTGCATTGGACTATGCAGTCTTTGCTAGATGTACCTAATAAACTGGCAACTGGATGTACATCACACAGGGCTCAATACAGTGCTGAGAGAGGGCAGCAGCTGGACCTGCAGTCCCCATCCACTCCTTAAAGGAGAGGGGGGAAAAAAAAAAACGTCCCCAACAACAATAGACACACTCCCACAGATGCACACACACACTACCCTAACCTCAACCCCCTCCCCCTTCTCCTCTCACCCACCACCCCAAATTCCCCCTCCCCCTCCTCAGCAATTGTGTGCATTGACGCTTTCCAGAGGCGCGATCTCTGTGCTGTCGCTCTCCGCCGGCGAGCGACGTTTGACTGCTGTGACAGGGAGGAAAAGGCGATCCTGGCCGTTTTGTTAGACGCTCAGATGGAGACAGCGTCTGCCACTGACATGCGTTCAAGTGAAACAAGCCTTTAAGGCAAGCACTATCTCTCCACCCTTTGCTGCCTCTTGTGCTCTTTTTTTTCAGTGTTTATTGTGCATGATAGACAGAGAGAGAGAGAGAGAGAGAGAGAGAGGGCAAAGGGAGACTGAAGGAGGGAGAGAGAGAAGGAGCGTGTCCGGGGAGCAGGGAATGGAGGAGGTGACAGACTGACTAGTCGTGCTGGATGATCATTTTATTTTTGTTTTGCATCTGTCATGCCAGTGGTGACTTTCTCAGTTATAAGAGTGTGACTGAGCCGGGTCTCTCAGCGTTCTTCTCTCTCAACCTGCAGGATCTTCCCACTCAGATTATGGTAAGATTCCCGTCGCAGACAGCCTGTGCAGAGTGTGTTGACTGCTGGCATCTCACAATGTCAACACCTTTTTCCTCTGCCGTAGCAATCAGATATGTCTTCATGTTTACTCTGTGCAGTGGAAAGAGTCTCCAGTACGGTGCATGCTATTTTTACCCAAATCTCATCTGGAAGGTAAATAATTCAGTGTTTTCATGATGCAGTGAGTGGGACTCAGCTGTGTCTGTATTTGAGGAACTGCCCACACAGTTCACTTGGATTGGGCTGTGTGAGCTTAGATTTGAAATGGGGAAGAAGAGAAAAGGGCACTATGTTTATTGTTGTCACTGCTGTCATCTGTTTTCTAGTAAATTTTTATTCGTGCCAAATTGTTTGCCAGATCGGACATCATTCAAAATGCAGTTTTAGGAGGTCATGACGCCTGATTCTTTGCCTCAACAATCTGGCTTGTGACTGATCGAATTGATTTCTTTCATATTGGATATTTTGGTCAGCTGATTTGTAGTTTGAACAGTTCGATGGCTGCTGTCAAAAGATCCATTCCAAACTGCAGTGACTTGGTTTAATATTGCTGATGCAGTATTTTACATGTGAAACTGTAAAATGTAAAACTGTAGCCTTGAGACCACTGTGTTATATAAAACTGAACAGATCAGACTGCATCTTCCAGACATCATTTTTCCATTCATAATCTCTTTTTGTCAACATCGAGGATGCAGCCATCTTGTTTTAATAAACTTTATTGGAATAGCCATTAAACATAACCTTCGGGAGTTCAGTGCTTACATCCAGTGTGATCAGCCATGTCTTTGGTCGGTCAGTTGATCCGTAGAGTGTGGACATAAAAATCTCTGGTTCTGTCTCTGCAGAAAGGCCAATTAAAACCAATACATGGTCAATAGATCAATACAGTTGCATAGCGTCTGCTTCAGATGTGGGAAGGTGTGGCTGGCTGTTTTCAGGGCTTGCCCTACCAGTGTGGACGATTTCCTTCACCATGCTACAAGTTGCTCTCCTTAACATGGCATTGAAACACTCAGAAAAAGATATTTGGATTGATTGTTTGTGAGCATCGGGTTCAGGTAGATCAAAGCTTGCTAATGTGTCTTTTGCAAGTGCAATCGCTCCACTTCAAAGTGCACCCTTTCTGTAGCCCTGAGTAGATCTCCGTCTCTGCTGTGCCGTGGTACAAACCGCCATCTGTTGTCTTTCACGTGACCCGTTTTAAACCACCAGCTGCAAACTTCTTGCAGCACGGCTCGACTGCTCTTTATTGCTCACTGCATTCGGCGTTATGTCCAACGCCGGCATCCAGGCACTATATCATTGTTTGCGTGAGAAGGCAGGAGTAATTTGAGGTTTGGGGTATGGAAGTCCTTGCTTTGCAGAAAAAAACACTGCATACATCACCACAACGGCGAGCATGAGACATATTTCATATAAAGCTCTCATACTTTGGGTGGATTGCCACATTGTGCAAAAGCATGGACTGTTGCATATTTGAACAACTCAGTAATGTAAGGAAATGTCACTTGGAAATGGATGCATTGTGCTTCTCCAGAGTCAGTCTGTGGCATTTCATCAATTGTGGTGTACAGTAGCCTCTTATTTTTTAAAATCAAGAAAGAATTGGAAATTTGGCAGATAAGCCTCCTTCATTATAATTTATCAGCCTTTTTTTTTTTTTTTTTTTTTTTTCAAATTTCCCTGAAGGTATCTGCAATTTTTCCAATTTTGAAATGATTTCCCATAAACACAGTGACTGAGAGACCAGAGGAAATGGAACTAAACTGATTACTTGGGTGTATACAGCGAATGCCTGTTTCTGCACTGAAGACAGACACAGCTACAAAAGTTCAGTGAGCTGCTGTTAGACAGGAAAACAAAAGAGACAGACTGACAGGTAAACACTGCAGCATCAGTTCAAGTTGAGAAATCAGGGGTGATGCAGGATGGAAAAGGTGAGAGGAAAGCAGGGAGAAGGGGGCACACGAGCCTGCTGAGCCCTCACAGACAGACTGCCGCTGGCTGGCTCCGAGGCTGCTGGCTGTCTGTCTGGGTTTGAGGCTGATGGGATTGGGTGGGGCTGAGACCATTACCTCAGGGATACTCGACTTGCTTTGCCCAGGGGCCGCTTTTGCAAATGACAGGAGGCGAGGGGCCACTTAATTAACAAATATTAATAATATTTATCAGAAAAAAATTAAACATTAAAAGGCCCATAAATCATTGTGACTTATTAGCATATTAACTAAATTAACTTGGTTGACAGCAGCCATTTATGACAAATCAAATGTTTTTATGCATTTAACAGCTGCAATAGTTAAAATGCTTTGGTTAAATTTGAAAGAATTTATACATTAAACATAACTGGAACCTCTTCCATCATGCAGTCACTCAAATGCTGGAGTGATTCACAAAACTAAACCATAAACCTACCAGGCCAGAAGGAAAAGCATATTTAAGCTCTTTTAGTGTGAAATGCTCATTTATGGGATTAGAATTATCTTCATTTCTGCCTAACTTTTGCTCCTCTTCAGCTAATAGTGAAGCTGGCGTATCTGTCCCTCTATAAAGCCCTGACTAATTGGAATAAACAACAAAAAAATTCTGGTATGAAGGAATTTATTTTCAATGTGAATTTAAAAAATGGTCAGCAGGTAGTCGGGTATCACTGCCCGACCTCCACTCCTCTGTTTCCCTTCAGTTGTAGCTGACTGATAAAGCCATTAAGTTGTCTTTGGTTAATCAGTGTTGGATTATTACCAATGATTTTGAGGTAACAGATACGATTTTAAAAGCTTTCCCTTTCAGCTTCCGGTTATTAGATAGACTGCTAATATCTAACCTTTTATCTGCTTATAGAACCTAAATCCCACTCTGGCAGGTCACAATCTGTGTTATGCCAGTGAGTTAACACATCACAGTGTATAATCTTTAAATCTAATGTGCTGATATCTGTTAAAGGCAGATAAGCTCCAGTTTTTGGAGGTTGCTCCCCAGGCTGCGGGACACGGGATGTGCCTCGTCTCATCGCCTCATTAAAATTTCAAAATCTGAATGCTGGCAGTGAACATCTGCTGATTTATGTGCATTCCCAAATATGGATCATTAGCAGAGGTGTGTTTTATACAAATTCACCCTCTTGATATTTTTTTTGTTTTTTTATGCAAATAGGAGAAAACCAGCTTTACTGATCCAAAACTGTCATCAATGCTCCTTATATCACACAAAGCATTCTTCTTCTGTGATTGGATTCATGCTGTCTGCAGACTACCCAGAGGATTTCTTGCTGCATTCTGTTTAGGCTGGCTGGCTGTCTGGCTGGCTGGCTGGTGGTTGGTTGGCTGCCTTTTGTAACGATGGTGACAGTATCCCCCAGAAAGCTGGAGAGAGACCAGGCTTTGCTAGGCTAATTGTGAGCAAGTGAAGCATGTCTGCAGAGTTAGCTGCGTAGTATCAGACTGGACCGTGGACCATGTCCTCAATGACTGGTACGACGCAGTCGCCGTCACAATAGAAGTGATTTGCTCAGAGCTTTGTTTCATGAAGAATTTGTTCAGAGAGCATGGAGTTATCCATTTAACCCATATTCATGCAGAACAAAAATGTACATAATTAAAGACTTATCACCATTACAAAGACTTTTTGATGATATGGGGCAAATTATGTTGTGCATGAATTATCAGTAACTGACTTCATACTGTATATTTAAGATAAGATAAGCTGAACTTTATTGATCCCACACTGTGGGGAAATGCACTTGTTATAGCAGCTCAAGAGTGAGTGATAAAGTAAAAGATAAGTAAAACAAGATGAAAAACAAGACAAAAAGAAATAAACCACTTTGTGACTATAATTTCAATATTTTAATAATGAATTCGTTTTGTTTTTTGGTTCTTGCGTCTCATACGAGGATTTCATGTTTTTTTTTTTTAATAAGTCATTTATAATAAATATCTTTGCGTTTTAGAGTTTTATTGAGTAAAACAAGCTATTTGAATACATCAAGTCTTCCATGTCCATGAGTTATGACTAACTTGTGTTGTGAATGGAGGATTTTCCCTAAACTAACATTGCTTCTTCCTTCTCTTGCAGACTCTCGTGGTGTTGTGACATTAGCCCCTGGACCTCTTCCTCAACCATTTCCAACTGTGTGAAGACGAGTAAAAAGAAGTTTTAATGAATCAGTATTCGCTAGCCGACGCCATGACAGACAAGTAAGTGGTTTATCTTTTTCCAGAGTGTGTGTGTGTGTGTGTTTGTGTAAAGAGCCCACTGTACTCTGGCCTATTGTTTACTGTGAAGTTAAGAAGACGATGTTGTCTCTTGTGATTACACTTCTCTCGCTCTGCACAAGATTGTCTCCTGGAAGTGTTTGTGTGAGTGTGTTTCAGTGCAGGATTGGAGGAGAGTCTGGGGGTTGCGATAGCACAGAGAGAAGTGTGTTGTGTTGGGGGGGGCATTGGTATAAAGACAGTCTGTTTGGCCCCTGAAGACGTATGACATTTGCATTTGCATTCTCGTTCACTGTGCTGGTATGTTGCTGCTGCTGCTGTTAGTCGCTCTTTATTTGCCTGACAAAACACGGTCATTTAAATGGTTTTGAGCCTTTGCCGTACTACCTCGTCTTTCACTCCTCTTCTGTATTCTCCCCCTGTTTCTTTTCTCTGGTTCCTCCTTCATCTTTTCCCTTCCCCCTTTTCATTTTGGACCCCGTTCTCTATGCTCCCTATCTCTTTTTGTCTCTTTTGTCAACTTTTCCCTTTGTCTCTCAGACTGCTGTTTGTTGGATTTTTATCCACAGAGGACGGAGAATTTGGGTGCAGTAAGCAAAATAATCTGCTGTCAGCGCTCATAATAAGCGGAATAAGTGGTGCGGGCCGGTCAGCTGAAAGGGATAGGAGCAAAACACGGTGAAGGCCAAACAAGGCCAGGCTTATTCTGTGCTTGGGTTACAGAAAATAGAGCCAGTTAAAAAAAAAAAAAAAAAGTTCAGCTTCAGGATAATGAATGGGAGCGATCGCGGATGCTTGTGCAGGCAGAGGTTTATATGCATGAAGTGTAGTGTAAATGAAATGAGGTTGATGTGATTCAGTGTACTTGTTATTAAAGCACCTGTTGACCCTTTTGAGAGAGGGAGAGAGAGAAGGGGGGAGGTCTAGTGAGTCACCCAGTCTTTCTATTAAACAGACCTCAGGGTAGCTCCCCTGACTAACACCAGCACATTATAATGTCAGTATAAAATATCGTGCATCTAGTTGGTTAGTAGAGCCGGATAATGCTATATTTGCCCCGAAGGGAATTTCTCTTGCAAATTAGAAGGTTGCACCACTTCACCCATTCCCTTAAGGATGCATTGCAATTTTTGCAGAGCCAGACGTTTTGGCTTGGAAGTTTTTTAGTGTTTTGGATGCAACATAAAAGGAAAACAAGGGGGGAGAAAAAAAAAGATGTTCTTGGAAACCTTTTATTTTGAAAACAAGATGCAGCAGTATTTTTTAATAAGCCTCCGCACCAAATGAAAGCAAAGTCAAGCGAAGGTTGGGAGTTTCTAAGTAAGTGATGATGTTGTTGACAGGCCGTCCCGTCGGATGAAAGGTATCCGAGCAACCGGGATGGGCGAAAGGGGGGGAGGGCGGTGAGTTTATTGTGCGCTAGATGCTAGTCCATGTTGTAGGATGATTGTTCGTCGGGGAAGAATGATAAATGTTGTGCCGAAAGGAAGTGAGGGGAGAAGTTGGAGGACGTGCCCCCCGACAGTGACGGCGAACAAAGCCCCCCTCAACATGGGACTACTTAAGATTCATACAAAGGCAGAAGAAGACGGCCACTTATTTTCTCTCTAACACACACGCAAATGCCCCCCTTTTTTTTCTCCAGCTCCCTCATGAGCAAACATTTACACATAACTGAATATCAGTGGACATTCCTGAAGTTAATGTGCATTCCAATTGGTATTCCCAGATACACACAAGCCTGCAGACATATCAATTTCTGGCATGATCCAGCAAAGTGCATATGACCCTCAAGTGCATACAGTTGTGCAGCACAAGAGCTTTCTGTCCGTGTTTTCCATGCAGATGTTGCTATTGATTCAGGAGCTGATTATCCACCAGCTAATGTTCTCTTGCATCCTCAAAAAAAAAAATGAACATGTTTCAATCACAGGATTTTAAGTTCAGCCTCCTATTGTACCAGGATGCTCTGGGATGAGGAGAGTTTCTAAAGCCAGATTTGCTCCGTAGTGCTTGTAGATGGGGATTCTTTCTGTTGAAATTCAAGCCTGCATAATCCTCTTCAACACACTGCATTGTGTGTGTACGTGTGCGCGTGTTTGTGTGCAGAAGTACAGAGTCCATGCGCCCTCCAACCAGGATTTGAATCAACAGGAATTTCACCTAGTTCAGATTTTTTTTCCTTTCAAAATGATTTGCACCAGGGTTCAGTGTATTGCATCATACATGAAGGTAGGACAGAAAGACGATGCCACAAATACACAGAGGAAATGTCGATGTATGAAAATAGGTCAATTGACGAATTACAAAAAATGTTATTTTGCCTAAAACACATTTCAAAGTGTGAATTCTCAGTTGTCCCTCCAACTGGCTGCCATCAGTCTTTGGGGAAAAACACAAAGCACAATGGAAAAATGTGTTGTTCCTTAAGCCCTCAAACCATACGTTCATGTCTCTTTATGCAGCGGTTCCATCCTCCTCCTACTCATTTCTCTTCTTCTCTTTGTCCTCAACCGCTGTATGAATTTGCACGCTCGAATATCCTCTCACATAGCAAACCCTGTTTTCTCTCTCTTCCTCTGTCCCTCTCGTTTTCCTTCCCTCCCCCACCTGTGGTGGTGCACGCTGACAGCCCTGTCAGAGACTTGGGATGTTTATAGACGGTCAGTAAGGATGGCTGCACAGATGAGAATGAGTGTGTGTGGTGGGGTGGGGTGGGGTCGGGGGCTTTTACTGGAATGACCACACTGTCATGGAGTTGAGAGCCTTTCCCAGCCTACTGTATGTGTATCAGTTGAGGTCCCACATGTGTGTGTATTCATGTCAGTCTCAAGGGAGTCAAGATCCAAAACCACCAACAGAAGCTGAGAGGTTTTCAAACTGTCACTCAAAACTGTAGGGTAGTTAGAAACCTGCTGAACTCCTGAATGTTTGGTCACAAGTCGCATCCATAAGAGTGATCCATAAGACATTTGAAGACTGAATGCAAGGATTTGTCATGTCACATGTTTAGCAGACTGATTTTTCTTGAGCAACCCAATTTACAATATGACAGTATATTACATTTGATTGACACTGCTTTTTTCCAGCTTTCCACCAAGCACCTGAATGCAACTGTTTTCTTAAATGGTCTTAACTGCATCACCATGCAACATTGACATACTAAACTAAATTGATGAACATGATAAGCATTATAAAAAAGCCAAAAGCCTTCTGGAACATTGTGGTGACTGATGCTTGAGCTGAGACCTTTCATTTGCTCAGAGGAAAATCAGGTGTCACAGTAGATTGAGCTCAATAGCCCTTCCTGTCAGTATGTTTACCATACGCTGGGATTCTGAAGTACGTCCCATTAAAAAAATTTGTTCTGGCTTGAAGAGTCTTCAAAAGGCCAGCTTTGGCCGGTCCTCATTCAAGTCCACTCATCAATTACAAAAACCCAGACCCATGACATCTCCACTTCCTCTCCGTGCCCTCTCCGGACCACGGTGTCACCAAGGGCGTGGTTTGAGGCACCGCTCGACCCGCACCCAGACTCTACACCCACTCGACATCCTGAATTGAGACATGTGAAGGCGTGGTGTCATTGGTGTCACTTGGATTCGTGGGTGCATGGTAAAAAGTCTGTATCAGCTGTCACAGGGTTTTGTGGGAGCCGAGGGAAACCAAGTCAAAGTGCTTCCTGAGGATGTCGAGGGGGATGCACCCTTTGGCCTACGGCTCATCAATCTTAGACAACTGTCATCTTCCCCCAGCGGCCCATTGATGCTGTCAGAGGGCGAGAGGCAGCAACTCTGCGTCGTGTATTTGTGCTTGCTTGCAAACATGCTTTTTTCTTGCGAAGTGACAGGAGAGTGGGAAAGTCTGGTGGAAGATGGAAAAACACAGGGTGATGCATTGCACATTTTCGAAGGCCTGAACTGTCTTGAAGTAATGTTTTCATTTAAATGTCTGATAAGTCGCCCAGTGACGAACATAATGGCGGCTGAGCCTATGGCCTTTGGTGATGATAGTATTTGCATTTGCTGTGTTGTGAACCAGGTGTCTGTGACAATATTCCCAGAAAAAATGTTGAAAAAGTTACGATGCAAATGTTGCGTTTTGGTAGTATGAAGTAGTCACAAGAAATTAAATGTTTGACAGCGAGCACTTAATGCAGTGGTTCATCAAAAGCGCGTCTACAAAAAAAGACATCGGTTTTTTTTTTTTTAGCATATCAGTTTGAAATATTGATGTCATGGAACAAGAAGGGCAGCCGCAGTAAGATGAAGAACTTCTCAGTGAGCTAATGTTAACCAACACCTATCACTGTGTCCTCCTGTTTGCAGACTCAAATCATTGTTGCTCACAGAATGATGGAAAAAGACCAATTATGTCCTTTATTAAAACAGTAACAGTTTGTTTTGCCACCCCCAGAATTCTGGGAACTGTAGCATTGAAATAGCACTGGCTGTTCCCACCAATAACTACAGTTGTCTCCAAATCAACCAGAAATGACTTTACACACTGCAACTATGAATCAAGACTCTTGACCTTGATCTACACGAATAACCATCCTCTGTGGCTTTGGGAAACTGATGGCAACCGTGAAACTGATCTAAGTAATATGCTGTTATTCTGTCATTCAGTCGGCTAAAATCTATATTTGATGACAGAGATGCAATAAGAAATCTTCGTCAGGATAAATATTCCCCACCGCAACCAATTCATTACAGGATACTGTGGCCACAGCTTATTAATGTGAACCCAGAGGACAGACAGTTAATGTTCATGCACATCCATTGGTCTTAATATGATCCGTTATAAGTGACCTGCCCACAATTGTAGTCTGGTGTGTATCATCTCTACTTAACATAATCTGATTATTCTTTTATACAGTAGATCAGGGGGGCTGCATTACAGTAGCTTACCCCACCAAGCAAATGCTAATGAATCTGCATATTTGGGTTGATTTGGGTGACCTGAATTCAGTTGTCTGGAAGATTTGTCTCCTTGTTCTGGCGGCAGCATTTGTTGCTTTGTCAGCAACGTCCACTCTGACAGCTCCGTTATCTTGAGTTTTTACTGACTTTTTGTTTGTTCATTTAAAGATTTTCAGGAAGTAGAGATAATTAGGCATTGATTCTCTGTTAAAAAGTGATAAAGTGAACTATAGTCAAGGCAAAGTAAATATGTAAGGTCCATGTTTTCCACTCAAACAGACTTGGATTGTGGTGGACTGTGGGAATAAAGCTTGTGTACTTGTGCAGGGAGAATGTATTCAGCCTTGTTGTAAAGGTTTTCATTTTGCTCAGGGAAGCAGTCTAAGGGAACAGACTGGAAAGTGTTGTGAATGGAGGCCCAACCATCTGTCACGATGGCAATAAGAAGATTTCTACTTTCCGTCCCTTTGACTTATGAAATCTTGTTTTCAGGCACTGAAAAGAAAAGTAGAAGAATTTTTCCAGCTGACTGTTCTGCTACTGCTGATGCAGATTATTCCCTGAAGTCTTTGTTCTCGTTTTGATTCATTAGTGATGCACGACTCCAGGGCTGACACTGTGCGAAATTTTAAAGGCCCTGAAAACCCTTTTTTTCCCCCTCAATCCACTTTTTTAAGTGAGAGATTTGGTTCCAACATGAAGACACACTTTTCTGCCAGAGTTATAACAGTTTTGGCTGTTTTCAAGTGATAAATTTTCTGTCTGTGTTATTTTTTTGTCTGCGTCTCAGTGGTTTGAAGTGGGTGGGCCTGAGTTGAGAAAAGGGGAAGTCCCCTACTTGTAAGCACCAATTAGAGTTTTTAGCTCTGAATCAAAATCTGATGACAGTTGTTGGGTTGTTTTCTTATGTTTTCAGTGTCAATCAAATGTAATCAAACCACACTCATACAGCTTACATAGAGTTTTTCAGTGTTAAACTTAAGAGGGAGGGGACATTTAAAGCAAGTAAAAGTCATAATATAAAATAAGAATAGAATAAAATAACTAGTGATGCTCATGTCAGACGATCAGATGTGGTGATCCCCTAACGTTTCATCCTGATATTTCATTTTGCTCCACCAACAGATTAGAGTTTTCACTTATCCCGCAAAATATCTCAAAATCTACTTCTTGGATTGGTCCAACATTTGGTACAGATGTTCATGGTTCCCACATAATAAATCCTAACGACTTTGGTGATTCCCTCCCAGCTTTTCCTCTGTGAGGTTATCATTTGTGGTTTTGGGTGAAATGTCTCTACAGCTAATTTGGACGTGCATTCATTTTCCCCTCAGGATGAAATGTAACCACTTTGATATCTGGTGCCATCGTTAGGTCGAGATCGTTGGAGCTTCAACGAAAGTATAGATTAGTCGATCAACAGAAAATAATCTTTTTAGTCATATTTAAGCAAAAATGCCAAACATTTGCTGGTTCTTGTTCTTCAGTTGTGAGGATTTGAGACCATTTGCCATTTTGGGTTTTGAACTGTTCTTAAATTTTGTATGTAAAATGATTAATTGATGATATAAAATAATCATGAAGAGAGAGTTTTCAGAGGGTTTAGAGGTAAAGTAGTCTTAATGACACATTCACTGCATTTTAGCCAACATGTCTCTGCATTCCACTATCGAATTGATAATCTTTTAATTGTGCAACCTGTTTCTTAGAATAAATGCTCTCCAGACTTTAAGGCTTGGCCCAGGCTGACCTCTTATGGGATTAGCCCACATAGAGCAGATGTAAATCAACAGTGTTGAAGGGAGGGAGCTTTCACTTTACTTACAGCTGCTTGATCTACAGACATGGCTCCACACAGGCTTACATTTATGTTCACATGTCTCAGACAGACCGCCGCAAACAGCCAGACCTCTGTAGACAAAGAAGTAGAAGAGGAAATGAATGTTGCCGTCACAGACCTCAGGTTCCTCTGATGGTATTCACACAAGATAATGTTTATCATTTGGCTGCTCACCATTCATTTGTCCTTGGTTCTAAAATGTTCGCGCAGTATCCTGACAGACATCATACGATATCACCAGCTTAGTGGTCAGAGGATATTTAAGTCACTACGTAATTGTTTTGTCCTTCCCGGAATGCTCATCTACCTCACTTGTGTGCGCGTGTGTTTGTGTGGATAAATGGGTCATATTCCTGTCTGTAAATGTTGTTTAATGGCTGTTTTATTGTGCAACACATTTTCATTGATTCATCATCATATCTGTCTAACAGTGGTCTACAGAACTAACCACACATATGCACACTCAGCAGGCGAACACACAAACTGCTTCCTCCCACTTGTAAGCACACACACACACTACATAACTGTCTTGTCTGATCTTTCTGTCTTCTCCCCCCCTCCCTAGCTTGAGGATTTTATAATTCTCTCCGGAGGAAGAGCGTCGCATCTTGTAAGGAGCCACAGGTCAGAAACTCTACTCCTCTCCCTCCCCTCTCCCTCCGACACTGAGCCGCTCACGGGCCCGCATGCTTCAACACGAATGCTGCATGCTTCTCCAACCCCCCCCTTATAACCACCTCAGGGCTTTACTCCTTTTTTATTCCCCCTGCATGTCCACACCTGGGCAATCCAGCTTTGATTTGATCCTGCCTGGCTTTGGTGCGTGAGGTGCAAATTATAAGTCCTTTGCAATGATACTTTTCCTTTTTACCCAATCATTTTTTCATTTGCCTTCACTTTGTGGTTTTTCCTCCCCCTTTAATTTATGATTCTCTTGTTTTATATCTGCTTGGAAGCCAGCTGATGGTCTGTGTTGTCTTATTTGTGAAGCTGCTTGCTTTCAGTGGCCTTTTGAACAACAAGCTTTTATCTGTACTTTTCCATTGCTGTTGAATATTTGTTAAACCCCTCCCTCAAGCAGTGATTTCCAAGTCAAGCCAGTCAACCTTTGAATTTCTTCAGATACTGAAGCTGTTTAAATTCTCTAAATTCATGATTTTGGGAGATGATTTATTTTTTAGAACCTTTTCAATATCAGAAGAGCAGTAGTGGAAGTAATGGATGAATGAATGTTAATTTCCAACGCCATGGAGCAAATCTTTAGCTCACTACATCATTATGGGGTTAAAGATTATGTTACAAAACACCATCGATATATCAAAGTGAGGATAAAGTTAGTAGCTGGGCCCTGGTCTTTATTCGGTTTCGGAAGGTTCACGCTACAACTAAATAAATTTCAAAATATAATGTTTCCTAAAAAGTATCTCAAATTGGTTAATCCTCAAGTGAAAGATATTTTAAAGTACAAACAATAAAACATAGATCTGACCTCTGTGTTGCCATTCAGGTATGGTTTACTGTAGCTGTGAAAGTATGTAAGAACAAAATAGCATTTTAATTACATGTATATTATTTATAACACTGAACTGTAATACAGATCTGACTAGCTTTGCAACGCCCTTTTGCATGGATCTGGTTTTAAAACGAGTCAACTGGAGAGTTTTTAACCAACTCAAGGAGTCATCAAAATCAACCGTCAGCGGCCAGAAATGAGAAGTCTGCTTTTGTTTACTTCTGCGTGAAATCGAGCACCCATTGTTTAAAAAATTTGACGTTGCATTTCGACTAACGCTTCCCTTTAATGTAAACTGCTTATGTGCCATGTGAGTGTAGATTGCTCGACATGCATTGCAACAACAACTGAGGAGGGATTTAGCAAAGGGTCAACTAATGCCAGCATCTGTTTCCCAGGAACCAACTTTCATAAGTCCTGCCCATGCATTTTTTTTCTTTAATTGCTTTTATTTTGGGTTTAATTGAAACGTTCTTGCTTATTCAGCTGCTTGAATTTCATAAAAAAATTTTAATGGCTTCAATTATTTTCATTATCATGATGATAGGAGTGTGCCCGTCAGATCTCAGAAATCTGTGTGCTAAGCCTTTAAAGTTTTGGGCTTGGCTTAGTGTTGTGTATCCGTCTCTTTGCTGTGAAGGAAACGGTGAAATTAGTGTTTTATCTCCCAGTGTGCCAAGTTCAGGAAGACACACTGTTAGCGTTGTGGCAGCCTGTGGGTGATGGGGTGAGTTTTCACACAGCACTCCAAAGGAGGTTTTTGTCCCTGCCAGCCAAAATTACCACCATGAAATCAGTGCCTGCCGAAGACTGTGCTGAGAGAAAAGCAGAAGAGAAAAGAGTCCTTCTTAAAGGCAGAAAGGAGAGCAGAAAATATAGCAGGTTTTTTAGTGATGTTTACAGCCCCTTCAAATGTCCTCGGACTGGTGGGAAACCCTAGTAACTGTGGTTTGAGTGACCGTTTGTTTTGTTTCTTTATTTATCTCATCAGATTCTTTCACCAGCGCACTGAAAAATCTCTGAAATGTTTGCAATGTAACTAAGGGCGATCATATTTAGACGTTTTTGTCCCATGTCAGTTGATTCAAAACCCAGGCCTGCAGATGTAGTCCACTCTGGGAGCTGAAATCACCTGCCCCTGGATATTGCTGTTTTAAAAGCTACCACCAATGCGACTACCATTCACCAGCTTGGGACCGCAAGGCCTTCAGCTGGGGACCACAAGACCTTCAGCTGGGCTTTCGCAGCTTCCCAAAATAGTCCCACATTATACGCCCCAAGGTCTGGCCGGCATCGCAGTGGCCTCAAGGAAACTACATTAAGTGAAAGGTTGATGGCTTCACTGTGAGTGGTGGCTTTCGTTTGACCGCAGGAAGTGACAAAACAAAAGCTTTTTCATAGGATTTTTACATTTTAGGGCAGAACAATTACTACTGAAATTGTAATATTGCCAAGTGCAAACTCAACTCAGCTTGAAGTGTTTGAAGGTAAAATGTGTCACATATAAACATACCATTGTAAATGAAGCATTGTGGAAAATAAAATGCAAAAAATCTTGACTCATATTGCAATATCTGTCAGAATAATTGCAATATGATTTTTTTTTTTTTTTTTTTTTGCTTGATCGTTCAGAACTACCACATCTGACGAGCACTATCACCTGTGTACTCATCAAAGCAGCTTAGTTTTAAAGTTTAAGTTGTCCTCCTTCAGGAAATATCAATTTTTTTTTAATCCATCTACTACGTGTGCATTATTGGTAATATTTGCCTTGTACATCTAATACACTATTCCTTAAAAGCTGTTGGTACAAGAGTAATGCTTAATTGGCTTCAGGAAAACTGCTTACATTACAGTATTAAAACTGTCCACTTAATAACTAGCTTCTTTTCTCGATGATCCTCAAAAGTCCCTTTGTTATTTTTGCCAGTGCAGATGTCAATAGTAAAACTCCTCCGCTTATTTCCTCCTTTCTAATTAAAAGAAAAAGTGCATGGTGATTATGTTTTCATGTTGGACTACAGAGGCACGCTGGGTACTCGGACGGGGAACACCACACAGCGGGCCTTGTTCCTCTAGTTAGTTTACTTCTCTTGTCTGTATGTTTATAGGGAAGTTTTTCAGATCTTCCAGAGCCATGTGACTCAGAGAAAGGGCGTGTTGTTTTTAAAAAGCTTGCCATCGGCAGACTAAATATACCCTTTACTGGACCTGACCCCTCATTTGCCTTTGCTGTGGCCACTTTAGGTCTACATGCTAGCTCAGCAGGGGCCCTACAACCAGTAATTATATAGGAGGGTTTCCATTTAACATCCCCTGTATAGTGTTGCCTTCACACAAGCTCTTTTCCTCAATTTAGACATTTGGGTTGTCATTGAGGGTTTACCTACATTTTAATTCTACCTACTTCATTTTCTGCACTGGTTTTCATCCTGTTGCACACCAGAAATTAGCATCCTGTGCTCCTTGTCATCATGCAGCCTTAACGTAGATGTGAATTAATGCTGTTAATGTAGCAGATCATGCTCTTAATCCTGGATTGGGCTTTTTAAAAGTTGAACTTTTCCTCCCATCTGTCATCCGCTGAGCTCACCGTGGATAATGTACGGTGACTGCTGCGTCGCCCGCTGCCGTTTTTAGATGATTTTCTCCATATGACCAGTAGTCAGCTGTGCGGCTGAGATCCCACAGCTGTTCACCGGCTTTCAGATGACTTCATGTTAACATGACACGGTGGCTTTGCACTTCACAAGTGATGGCTGATGACTATCTTCAGTGAATTACACGTGGTTCGGACATGGAGCAGAGCTGCAGGTTGAACTGTTGTGTGCTGATTTTTCCAGATAATTTGAGAAATTGACCGACTGTTCATGAAAGTAAGGGGAACTCCACTGATTTTACAGTCTGTTTACAGGTCTTGGGGAGTGTTAGTACTCTATATGTGAAAAAGGTTCTATTATCCTCATTCCAAAAAAGTTGAGACGCTGTGTAAAACATAAATGAAACTGAGTGTGATCATTTGCTCATCCTTTTTGACATATTCTCAATTTTAGAAGTATAGTGACAATATATTTTGTTTAATCTCATCAACTTCATTGATTTCTGTAAATATCTGCTTATTCTGAATTTGATGACAGCAACATGTTTCAAACAAGTTGGGACAGGAGCAACAAAAGACTGTGAAAGTTGTGGACTGATCCAAAAACACCTGTTTGGATCATTCCACAGGTAAACAGGTTCATTGGTAACAGGTGATAGTATCATGATTGGGTATGAAAGGTTCATCCTGGAAAGACTCAGTCGTTCACAAGCAAGAATGGAGAGAGGTTCAACACTTTGTCAAACACATGATTGTATGAAGGATGTTATTTATGTTTTACACAGCGTCACAACTGTTTTGGAATCAGGGTTGTATAAAACCTTTGGTGACTCCAGAGGGAGTTGAGTGAAGTCTGACAACTTGTCTCAAGTGATGTAACTTGAGTCAATGTTGGACGAAAATGAAAACACAACAGTGGGTGTGAAGTTATGAAGAAGTGAGGTTACCAGCCCTCTGTAGCCCACTCCTCATCTCTGCTCGAGGCTTGTGCCTCAAGGCTACATTAGATTAGTCATTACATTACTGACAATGTTATTGGAGTGCAATTCTAGGTTGGTGTAATCAGAGTACTCTTTTAAGAAGCTGCCCATGAGACTGTAGCCTTGAACATCAGATGGAAGTGTAATAGCCAGCTGGAGTTGTCATAGTCCATACTGAGAGACTCTCAAGCCTGGGTTGTCTCCACTTGAAATGTCAAAAACAGTTCACCAGCCTGTGGGGAAACGCAACCCAAAACTCTGATGCAGCTGGCAGTATTTTAAGATGGGCTCTTGGTCCCTGTCTGGTCTTATAAGAGGGATTTGATGCCCACAGTTGGCATTATCGTGTACACATGTGAGCGTGCTCGAGTCTCTGCCGCATCTATAGCCAAACTCCATTAATCTGCAAATGACATTGGAGCAGACATCTGTCCCCATCAGTGTGTCATCCTCTGCGGTCCCAGTATTTTGTTTCAAGTGGAAGCTCTCTCGCTCACTCACTTTCTCATACAGGCCTGGCTCCAAATAACCCACAATACGCCTGGAGAATATAAGAGCAAGCCCTAGTGCTGTTGGAGAAGGAAGCACCAACAGCACCTTGAGTCCAACAGACACCAAAGCTATTTATTGCTATTGCAAAACAAATCCACAGATTTATATTATAAAGGAAATTTGTGCATATGATTGCTGACAAACCATACAATCTTATCATTGACCTAATTTTCAGATGCATTCAAATATGTTTTGGGGGATGCTCAGGGCATTTCTATTAACTATTGCTATCAATCTACTCATTATTTTCTCAATCTATTAATCCTTTAGTCTATAGAATATCAGCAAATAGGAACAAAAATGTCACTCACAGCCTCCCTAAGCTCATGAGGACATTTTTAAAATGGCTTGTTTTTCCAAACAGTGCAAAGCCCAAAGATGCACTTTCATCCAGCTTTTTATTAAATTATGCAGCAATATTGATTTATAGTCATGTGAGCATTACATTGCTACCAATTATGATGTTAAATGACATGATGGGCTTAATAGAAAACATTCAGAAAACACCCTAATTAGCATAAACTGTCAGTGTTCTTATCTCCGTTCCCGCAGCTGGGTGGGTACTGTACAGATGGCCCGGTGGATTAACACACCAGTCTTACAGCTAAGAAAATGTGATGTATGCACTCAGTTTCCAGTTTAGTCTAGTCAGTCTAATCCTGTCTGTCCTATCTTCATGAAGGTTGTAATGTTCTGCTTTTGTTTAAACAGTCTATTGTCATTTCGGAGGATGTAATCTGGGTTGCTGTTGAACTGCATTGTGTTATACAGAGAGGTGTTTCTGCTATTTAGTCGATCCTTATTGGTATTAAAGGGGTGGACAAAATCATAAAAACATCTGTCAGCACAATGCAATACATTTTCAGCCAAGTCAAGTTAATAAACTGATAGATGATTTTAAAGGATGAATGACATGACCAGTTTTGTAAGAGTAGGACAGAGGAAAGAGTATGCATGCTTTGTGATGGTAGCAGCTTGGTTTACTGTCTAAGAAACTGCTGTAGTTGCACAAAAAGACAGTTCCCCCTCCTCAGTGCTTAATTGACAATAGGATATAGACTTTACATGGAGGTGTGAAGCAGCAACTTGACAGCAACAGAGGCTGTTTTCAATAAGGAAGGTGATTAACTTCGAGCAAAGTTAGTGTACAGCACAGCATGGAAATGTCATACTGAGCTCCAAGAAGAGACATTCTTTCCACAAATTGGACTTCTTAAAGCTCATGTCCCATTACGCTGTTTGTTTGTGCGTAGTTAGGCCCATTGATATTACAGCAACAGACGGATCAGGGGGAAAAAAAATGAGAAGCAGCCTCTTGGCTTGGTGCAGCGAAAGGAAGAAGAGCATCTCTGTGCATTGATGCTGATGATGAGTGAGTACATGGAAAAGAGAAGCCAGCGAGGGAGAAGAAGTGAGGGGTTGAAGTTGTTGGCAGGCACTGAATGTCCAACTCCCTCACATCACTCTGTGTATCCTCACATACTCTCCACTCACAGGATGTGAAGCTTCTTTTGCTCTCTGTATTGGAAATGAAGTGGCAAGTGGTGAAGTGGCCACCGTGTGGTCTTGTGTGACAAGTCATCCCACCATTTCATCAGGGAATTAGATGCTCAGTAGCTATGTTCACACATTCACTGGTATCCTGAAATTTTCCAGACATTACCCGGATGAGTTGTATGTGTAAACGCAAATGTCTGAATCAGTTGAACCAGACATTAACTGGCTTTACCCTGCCAGCTCCCTAGCACAAAGTCTGTGTAATGTCTGATTTTGTGAATAGATCAGGTCATTGTCCAGAGACATCACGTTGAGTGACTTTCATGATGTTGGATGGCTTGTATATTGCTTTCCTGTCTCTCGTTGATATTGCTGATATGTCCAAATGCATGTAGTATTGACATCAACTCAAAAGCAGTCATCAATATGGATGAGTCCTCCTCCTTCTGCATAATCTATCCGGGCGCCTCCCCTTGCCTAAACCAGAGTATTTCCAACTCCGGGCAATGTCTGATTTGATTCTCTGGTCATTGTCCTGAGTTCATATGAGAAAATGGCTTTTGAGACAGACACAGTTGGTTTAATTAATACAGCTTTAGTCCACTTAAACTAATTGCTTTCTTTCTCAATAGCTTAAAAAATGACAATCACCACAAACATCACCAGACCCAGCCACCTCTTCTAACACATAGTCACATGCTGATTATATGTCAGCTCGTCCTACTTCCTGATCTCAACACCTGCCTGGAATCAAAAGATTTGCAGAAGTGCATCATGGACTGGAGTTTTTCTTGACCACAGTTCTCGCTTTCCTCACAGGAGTCCACAGGAGTGCTGCCTTTTTTCTTTGACTTATCCCCATTTATTATACTTATTACCTACAGATCCATCTTGTACACCTGTTGGCCTATAAACAAAGATCATATGTGGTATCTCTTATCATTTTGTCCCTTATATGTACACGAGTACGAATAAACAAACTTTCTTCTTTTGCATTAAAACCGTCCAGTTAGGGGAGAGTGTAGTTGTGGTTGGCTGTCCTGGTAATTCAGCAGTCATTGTGGCCAGGCTTAATTTGCCAAGAGCATGTGCCCAAGGGAAAACACAATAAACAAAAAGTATATAGCTGCAAACTAAATCTAGTTATACAGTGATTTATTATGATCACTGACTTGGTCTAAATGAAGTGGTTGGCATGCTTCTAACGATTTGTTTGTGTTTGCATGGAGACAAGCACTTTCCCAATAAAGTAGATTTATACTTTTCTCTCCTTCATGCGCACATTCAAAGTGCTTGTGCACAGATAGGCCGAGCTCCAGTTTCCCCCCTCTCTGTCCCCTGTCGTCAGTGGGCAGCCTGCCAACGTCTGTGCCCAGTTAACAGCACAGTGCTGGGAACCCCAAGGCCCCAAGCAGGTGTCAACCTCCCTGCCCAGCCAAAGGAGCTGAGAGGGGAACACAAAGGGCTCAAAGAGACCTGCCAGCATGGTAACCGTCTTAAATATCCCAGGCCAGCATAGGGTAGCTGCCAGTGTGCTCTTTCTGCTACTGTAACACTGAGTCAAAGGGGTTTGAAGCTTTTTTTAAGCTTTGCCCTAAATGGGGTGGTGAGATTGATAGAGGGCGTCAGGAGTGCACAGATAGAGGGATGAGTCTGGTTTGAGGATTTTATTTATGCAGCGTGCCGATAGAGGATTTTTCAAAGGCCGAAAAACCGAGAGAAATTTCACCCGTCTGGGAGTTTTCATGGATTCAGTGCTGTTATCTCGTCCATTCACAATGTGCACACGTCACTCCCTTTTCTCTCTCTCCCTCTATGCTGTAACAGTTTGTGCTGCCGTCATCGGACAGTTTATGGAGCATCTTTTACGGGTTGCTTCCAGTTCCAGATCTCAGGGGCTTGTGTGATCTTTGAAAACACTGGCTTGGCTCAGGGCTAAGCTGTCCTGGCATTTAAATTGGCAAGACTGTAAAAGAACTGGATGAGAGGGAGAAGTGATGCCTTTCTCCCTCCTTCGCCCTCTGTCCTCTCTCTCTCTGTTCATTGTTGAATACTCTGCAGTGATGATGTGGATGTGATGGGGGGTGGAGTGGAGTGGAGTGGGGGGGGCTACCCTCATCTTCAGTAAACAATAGGTCCTTGTGTATTTGACCCCCTCTTTAGCAGAGTGGAGTCCATGGCTTGGGCTGAAGGCGGGATGGAATTCCATCTTTGCCAGATTTAGTCGGTGGAAACCCTAAAAAAAAACCCAGTATCAGGAGGGTCATACCTCTGGGGCCATTTGTTCTTATTTACAAGCACATCAATAATCAATTATCATTCTCTCCCTTTTTTTTCTCTGGCTCTGTAGGCCCTCATCGATTGTTTATCCGTGCTCTGCCACATGATATATCTCCCCCTCGGCTGGGTGACTGATTACTAACCTATATTTGAGGGGAATGAGCCACAATGGTGCTACTGGGTTATTAAAATGCCGTTGACAATGATTTATTTGTCCTATGACCTTATTAGTTGTTCTGTAATTTTGGTTATGAAATCTAAAATGAGAACAAATGACCAACTAAAGGAGTAAAAATACTTTCTTGTACATCATTTATATTCACTAAATCTTCCTTCAGCCACTTGATTGCAACTTTTAGTCAACACTTTTCAGTAGCTTGAACGCTCCTTGAATCCATATTACTGTGACGTGGTGAGACTGCTTCTTGGTTCCTGTGAGAGAAAACTTTTGTTATCTCAATCCTCGCCTTACAAGACATCCGATAACCTTTTATCCCCCACTTCGCGTGACCGGCCCACCCATTTTGCGGAGGTGTGCTGCTGGTACTTCAGCGTCTTTTGAGCATGTTGTGGAGAACCAGAATAACCTGCTTTGCGCCAGATCACGTTACCTTCTTAGAGAAGCGAACTGCACGCAGTCACCTGACAAGCCTGACCAACCTGCCTTCTGCAACAACACTGGCCTTTGGTGAACACACAGGGCTCCATCTTCAACATTGTAAAAGCCGACTTCATCTGTGCTAGTGGAGAGAAAAGCCAGGGTACAAAGCTGGAGTCCTCACACGTCCCACGTTGCTCCTTTCACATGATTGGATCAAGAGAAAGGAAGCACTTGAGCCTTACAATTGAATTAAGTCAGTTAATCACTTTCTAACTTAATGCCATTTCACTGTTAATAATATTTAGAGTAAAAGAAGGTGATCAGTCTTCCATCCACGTCACAATGAATTTGGTTGATGGTCATGAAAATTGACCCCAAGATTATTTTGCACGTGCCCTGCATTGCAGTAAATTTGGCAAACATTGCATGTATTACAAGCAGGATTGAGAACAGATTTAGAGATTTATTTTAATATTTTACTTAAGCTTTAAAGCATGAGCTTTTTTCCCCCCTTCCAGCTTTTCTGTTGACCTAAAACAGCCAACTTGAATACGGTTTGTTTAACCAGCAGATATTATCACTTTATACAAAATGAGTCCCAACAAAATGACTGAAAGCACAAAAACAGTATTAGTAATTAAATCTTCTATAATTGAGACATAAAAAATAAAATACACAGCATTTCAAGATAAAACCATATACCCATCAATAACCAAGAGAACACTTATCATATCACTTCTCAGCATTTGGGAATATTTTATTGACTTTATCAGTGTACAGATGCTGACTTGCACAAACCTGGGTGCAAATTAAAAAAACATGCATCACATATATGAAGTCAAGTTTTCCTCCTGAGGTGAGTCTGGATAAGTTATACTCGTACACAAATGGCACAGAGCAGCCTAATGGAGTCCTTATCAGGCTCCTCCTCAAGTGAATGTACCAGGAGAGAGCTGTTAAAAGGCAGAAGGATCACGATGCTCCACAAATTGGCAAATGGAAAACACCCGCATCTGATAGGATCTGATGGCTGCCGGGAACGCTGTCATCCTCATGGTCATTGTCGTCATCATCATGTGTGGCGGACGGATCCACCTATGGCAGCGTCTCAACATTAAAGTGCAGAATTTTCATTCAAAGGAATTTTCTTAAGCCCGTTTTGTTAAGTTGTTGCACAACACACTAAAGAGCTGTGCAATGGTCATAAGACACCCCACATTAACGTCAGTGTTAACAGTTGAAACACGCACATTGATTTGGTGTGTCAACTGTGTGTGTAGTTTTTGTGCTTATTGCAAACAAGAGTGGGTGTTTTTCTGCCACTGTAAGTCATGTCAGTTCAGACCTTCATCATGTGTTGCACCTCCTCCTTGTCCCGGTTCCAAGTTCAGAAAGCAACCAAGTCAGATGTCCATTATCATGACAGTATGAATATTGCACAAGGCAGAGTTGTTTTTGAACACTAGCCAGAGTTTACTTCCTTTGTTTTGCAGTGTATTAAACAATATGACTATTGATTCCTGAACTTGAAGGAGAAAGGAAACAAGTAGCATTGGTTCCTGATTCATAGGTCATTTTCCCAGAGAACAGCTGACGACTGTGTACGCAATTTACTTAAAAACCTAAAAGTACACTGGGTTTTCTGACATTTCATAACAGCATACCCAGTGTCATACAGAGCAACAACTATCAATTATTTTCATTATCGTGTATAGTGAAAAACACAGTTTGCAAGATCCTGAAGTGCAAAACCCAAAGATATTTTACTGACTGGTATGTATGTTAGAAAAGAAATAAGCTTGATCTAGCAAATGTCATCACATTTGCTTGAAAAATAATTGAAAAGCTTAATTGATTAATTTTCTTTCCATTGACTAAAGCATTAATTGTTGCAGCTCTAGTGTCGTACAGTGGCCAGAACTTATTTATTCTTTTTGAGAAATCTGTATTTCACATGTGAAAACTTGAATTTCACATTTCCTTTTAAATGAGTTGTCTTTTTTAAAATTTGCTATCTCTGTCCGAAATGTCATCTTTCATTGATTTCATTCAAGTGCATGTGACGTGCTGCACTAACCTCTAAGCGATACAAAAGAGGATGAATCAGTCCTGCCAGCTTTCAGTATGAGGGAAGTGGATTTGAATGCTGTCCCCTTTTAGCGCCTGTGGTGCATGGTAAGATCAGCCTGTGAGGAACTCGCTCTTTTCTACATCCTTGTGAAATCCATTTTTTGGTGCATCAGGTTTTAGTGTGTTGCTTTACTTTTGTCTTGCAGAGGAAACTTCACAGTTCCGAAGTTACCAGAGTCTAATATGGGATTTGGCGTGCTGGGAGTGTTTCTGGGGCTGCTCCTAGAGGTCTCCACCCATGGACCCCACGCTGTGCCTCGAACCTCCTGGAGACACCAAGGTAAGACTTAGCGGATAAGACATCGTATAAATGTAATATTTCTGAGTGATTAATCGATCAGGTGAAAAGTGATGGACCGAAGATTTTATGATTAATCATTACTTTGGTAAACTAATCATTCATTAAATATATTTGCTGATAATAGTAAATAGTATGTTAGCTCCTACTAATGTTAATATGTAAAAGACAAAATACAATAAAGACATATATTGTATTGTGACATTATTGACATTTATTTTTTTTTTTGCAATTTATAAATACATTTTCTAATCAAATATTTAATTTATTAGAATCACAATCAGCTTTATTGGCCAATATTTTGTCCACATACAAGGAATTTGACTCTTTCTTGCTCTTAATGTACTTACACACAGTTCCACGAACAATTAACAGGAAGATTGTTCTTATTATTAAAGGTTTCTGTAGCATCCACCCTATACATCTGTATCCTATTTACAGTAAATTCCCTTCTCAGAAATCTAAACTGTTGCTGGTAAATGTTCTTTTGAAACCCCTCTGCTGAAATTGAAACTTTGCTCGAGTCAGTCTAACGGCACTTCATTTGGGAAGTCAGGCCTGTTTAGACTGAGTCTGTATTTATGAGCTTACTCAATCTTTACTTCACAAGTCGACTTGCTCCTCTAGCAACGCTTTAAGAGCTAAACCTTCATATCAAAACTGTCAACTCGACGTTCACAATACATAGCTCAGTGACGCCGTTTTTCTTTCATGTATCTCAGGGGAATGCCCCTCTGTCTCACCACAGACGCTCAAAGTTGGTGCACTTCCCGTCAGACGAAAGTTCTGTTTGCATACTGCCGTTCACATAAATAGCTGCAGTAACCCAGTCGCTGTGTGAGAACCAGTTCAGCTCACCCTTTAACAAAGTCAAGCTTCTCCACTCACTGTGGCACAGTCACTGTTTCAGTCAATCACTGAGGGGGGATTTGCTTTCATCATTGTGGTGTTTATGGCCAGGCACCTGCAACCCGAACCCACTTGCACCTGGCACAACCAAAGCCAGCCTGACACCAAGGCTCCGCTAGGTTTGACATCAATCACGACACGGAGCGTAACGAGATGTGTCTCACTTAGAAAGACAGAAGCGTTTCTCAAACTTCTATTCAACCTCTATGGTCATTAAAGTTTTGGTGGTTTTATCTCCAGACTGTCACCTTTGTTGACATTGTTGAATTCACCCATTTACTCCTGATGAACTCAAGGTGCAATTTAAACCTATATAATATTAACATATTATCAGCTTATAAAGTTGTTTTTACTATATTTTTTTCACTATATTTACGCATCCGGCAGACATGGAGCAACATTATCATTCTGGAGAGTTGGGTCATAATTATCTGTGCGACACTTCTCACAGTGCACAGTGATTTGATCCATAATCATCCAAATGATTACAGCAGTGTTAAATTCAATTCTCAATACTGTTGATTACACATGTTGATGAGTTTTGGATGCTTAAGTAATGTGTGCCAATGGTTTTGTGTTCAGATTTAGATCTGATGGAGTTTTCAGAGCCTGACATCTTCAACTACTCCACGTTGCTGCTGAGTGAGAAAAAGGATGCGCTGTATGTGGGAGCCAGGGAGGCCATCTTTGAGCTCAGCAAGAAGAACGTGACAGTCAGAAACAATAAGGTAAAAAAAAAAAAGATTTGTGATATAGAAAATACTATAAATATACTTTCATTTTAATTATGATTTTCATTTTCTAACCATTTTCAGGTTCAGTGGACAGTTGCAGAAAACCCTATGATGATGTGCACACTTAAAGGAAAATCAAAAGAGGTTAGTTCATCATTCATATGTTGTTTTGTGTGTCATAACCTTTATGAATCACTTTCTAGTGTTATATATTAATCTACTATAAAACGCCAGTGTATTTTAATAAATTGAATGTTGCCTTCCAGAGGGATTGTCTAAACTACATTCGAGTGCTCCAAGTCGTAGACGATGAGCGGCTGTACGTCTGCGGCACACACGCCTTTCAACCTCAGTGTGACTACTTGGTAGGTTAATGCTCAATCCCGTCTTAACTGGGAACATCACACCGCACAAATAAACATGTGCTCGGGCTCGCCAGTCATCGCGGCAACCTTTAGCTGACATTTAATCTTGAACTCCTCTTTCAGAACCTCGCGGACTTCTCGTTGGACGGTCGGCCTGAAGACGGCAGGGGAAAGTGCTCCTTTGACCCCTCGCAAAGCTTCACAACTGTCATGGTTGGTGAGTTGAGGCCAGTTTGATGCGATTTCACAAAGAGCTCTTTTGGTTGTCAGCCCTGCGGTAAAATGCACAATAATCCCCAATAATCTGGTTTTTGGGAGGCTGGACAATAAATTGCTTTTTTCTCTGTTTTATTCCCTGCTTTTCTGTCAGATGGAGAGCTGTACTCGGGGACAGCTTATAACTTCTTAGGCAGTGAACCGATTATTTCTAGATACTCTCCATCCCAGTCTCTGCTGAGGACAGAGTACTCAACATCATGGCTCAATGGTGAGTTATGTCGATATGTGACGTGATCCAGCATAGATTTAAAGATTGTTAGGTTGTCAGAATACAATACAATCAGGCTTTTACTAAAGCAGATCAATTATCCACGTCTGTTTCCTATACGCCCTTTTACCGTTACCTATCTCTCTCTCTCCTCTCTGCAGAGCCCAGTTTTGTTTTTGCAGACGTGATCAGGGAAGGGACGAACAGAGTAGACGGCGAGGACGATAAAATCTACTACTTCTTCACCGAGGTGTCGGTGGAGTATGAATTCTTTGGCAAGCTGCTCATCCCCAGGGTGGCGCGCGTCTGTAAGGTCAGTACACGTCATGTACCATCTGCACATACCAGCAGCATCCCTCTTTAGCCCTTATGTTCCTGATCCTGTCTGTGCATGCATGTCTTTGTCCCTCCCTCCATTGTCTTGTATCTGTTTTCTTGATCTAACCTGAGCTCATGTCATAGTACAAATTAACTACACGTTGTCAGTTATTTATTGTGTTGTGCCCAGCCCACATGGAAACTGCCAAGACTACTGCCACATTTGCTGAACTTGTGTCGTGTCCCAAGGTTAACAAATAAAATTTGCCCCAAAGAAGACAACATAACCTAAAACATAACTGTGGGTTCAACCAAAACCAGAAATGAATTAACATTTCACTAAAAAGTGAAGCCCTTGAATCGATACATAATTAGCATTAAAACATTTTTTTAGGAGAATATGAGCTGTACATTTTAATATTAGCCCAAAAATATGCAGGGCAATACCTTTTTTTTCAGCCCTGAGTAGTGTCTGTAGGTATTCTGAAGCTGCCTGTATGCAGCCTGAGAGGCGAAAGTCAGGGCAAAAAAAAAGACCATGACACCACTCGTTGCTGCTTGTTAAGCTTATTGCTTTGAGCCAACAATAATAACAGCCCAGACGAGTGTATCAACCATTGTTGTCAACAAATATCTTATCTGGACAGCAAGACCCCCTGACATGCTGATAAACCTGTCGTTCCACAGGGTGACCTCGGGGGGCAGCGCACTCTGCAGAAGAAATGGACGTCCTTCCTGAAAGCCAAGCTGGTCTGCTCCATGCCTGAGCTCAACTTTGTGTTCAACGTAGTACATGATGTCTTCATCCTGAAGGGGACAGACTGGAGGGACACGGTCATTTACGGGGTCTTCACCTCCCAGTGGTGAGTGACTGAAGATCTCGAGTAGGGGTCAGAAAAAGAAAAAAAACTGGGAGGTTGTGATTTAATGCAGTTCCTTTATGTTTGCTTCCCTTCCCTCCCCCACTTCTCCCCTGGTTCCATTATCATCCTCGTCCCTCAGGGGTAATGTGGGTCTGTCAGCAGTGTGTGCTTACAACATGACAGCTGTGGAAGAGGTCTTCTCCAAGGGCAAGTACATGCAGAAGGCCACAGTGGAGCAGTCCCACACCAAGTGGGTCCGGTACAACGGCATCACTCCTTCTCCACGTCCTGGAGCAGTAAGCACCTTTAACACAGCTCCAATAATTAAGACTGAGCTCAGTTTTATGCATGGCACATACAGTGGATGTGAACATACTTTACATTAAAATATTTTCATTTCTCCACCAGTGTATTAACAACCTGATGCGACAGCAGAACATCAGCAGCTCTCTCCACCTGCCGGACAAAACCCTTCAGTTTGTCAAGGACCATCCCCTGCTGGAGGATCCCGTCCTGCCCATCGGCAACGGGCCTCGCCTCATCACCAAAGACGTCAACTACACTCAGATCGTCGTGGAGAGGGTCCGTGCGCTCGATGGGAACATCTACGACGTCATCTTCACCGGAACAGGTAAGAAAACATCAGCTAATACGAATTCCAAACTGTTATAAATAAGGATGTCTTTATCAGGTTTATTAGCCAGTGATGTTAAGACATTGATCAGTCTTAATATAACTGATATAATTCAAATGAAATATGCCTCCATTACCTGTGCTGATGATTCTGCATGTTGTAATCTTTGTTTTAAAGAGACACATTTCTGTCTTCTTCTTTGAATGATTGACATTATACCACTCTCATTTTCAGATAAAGGGGTCCTGCACAAGTCGGTGGTGTTTGAAAGAGAAGTGCACATCGTGGAGGAGATCCAGCTCCTGAAGAACTCAGAGTCCATCAAGAACCTGCTGTTGTCATCTGAGGTCAGTGACTTTACTGTAACGGTTGGTAACACAAAGACACATCAGCAGCACAAGAACTAGTAAATGTCGAATATTAAGTGACCTGAATAAACGTGTGTATGTGTGTTTGCATGTTTTTCTCATGTGCTTACTCTGCTGTGAAAAAGCTGCAGATAGGAAGTGGTCAAGTAGATGACACCACAGTTCACAGAAAAACCAGCAGTTCTCTAAATCAGATGGGGTTGCAGGTTTATCTTTACTCTAGTGTCTGTTTGTGGTTGTCTGGAGTCATGCAGTTACTTTAACTTTTGCAGACAGTAATGTTGCTTAACATGTCCAAGTAGAGTTGAATCTAGGGCAACTGGACTTGGTTGGACTTGAACACGTTTCACCTCTCATCCAAGGGGCTTCTTCAGTTCAGTTTCTTAAAGTGATTTGTAGATTTGTCTTGATCCTGGTAAAATCAATAAGTTGTATTTATATGTGAAAGTCTGTGCTTTTTTTTTCTGCTGGCATATTTACTTGAACGATCTTGTGCTTCCACAGACACGATCCCTGTACACCGGCTCGGACTCGGGTGTAGTCCAGTCGCCTACAGCCTTCTGCGGCAGGTATCTGTCCTGCGATGACTGCGTGCTGGCTCGAGACCCGTACTGCGCCTGGGACCCTCCCACTGCTGCCTGTGTCAATATCTTTGACGTGCCCAGCCAACGGCACAGGTAACTCACCATCCAGCTAGATAGACAAGATTCACTATTTATTCCTCTTATCTTTTTTTCTACATACCGGTACTCCACTCATGCTTTATTATGCTGGTTAACGAAAGCTCCGTCCAGTTTTACCTGCTTTACTGTCTCAGACTGTGTGTTTCCTCATCTCAGAGTGTGTGCGTATTTAAGATCGTCATGAAAATAATACTTGTTTGTTTTTCAGGAGGCTAATCCAGAACCTGAATGGTGACGCAGACAAGTGTCCTTCATGTAAGTTCATGGTCACATACCTAATAAAGAAGCTTAAGAGTATTAAGTGTTTACTCCCTTACTAATACATCAGTGTCTGGAAATTGTTTTTTCCTCCATACTTGTGTCATAATAAAACATCCCACCATATAATTAAATGTGAACCAAGCTACATACTACATTGTGATAAATATCATCCTGGATTCTGATTATTATAATAACATAAGATAAGTATTGCCCAGTCCTAGATATCCTAGATGAAGTCATGTTGAATGATTGTCCTAAACCTCTCATTACACCAGACTTCACCTGCCCAAAAGTCATTATGTTCTCTCTGTTTTGCCTCCTAGTGTCAGGTCGGTCCCTGAAGGACTACCAGAGTGTGACAGTGAAACCGGGGAGCTCTGCTGAGCTGCCGTGCCTGGTCCGCTCCAACCTCGCCCAGGTGATGTGGAAATCCAATGGCTCGGTCCTCACTGAGGCTTCTCGCTTCCACCTCATCGGCGAAAACGGTCTCCTCATTTACAGCGTGGCTCCGGAGGATCAAGGTCACTATGAGTGCTGGTCCGTGGAATGGGCCCCCGCCGCTGGGAAGAACTTCAGCCGCCTCCTGGCTGCATACGTCCTGACTCTGGATCTCCCGCCCAGACCCCCGCAGCAGCCGGGCCGCGTGACCACCACCACCCTCGGCAGCCAGGAGACCTCTAGCGCACAAGCAGCTGAAGGTAATGGTAAGACAGATGAAGCCCCACTAACTTCGGCCCTCGCCTCTCCCAGCTTCACAGCCACAGTCCAGTTCACCTCCCCACCCCAAACTGACTCATCACTAACCCCGCCCCCCAGCAGCACAATCAAGTTCCAGCCAAAGCAGCATCTTCCCCCGAGCTCCAACGCTCCCCGCCCAGACAGCCGGGACCCAGCCGCTGAGTATTTGCAGCACAACAACAGCACGGCCCTCCTCTTCCTCTTCCTCCTGTTCTTCCTCCTGTTCCTGGCTGCACTGGCGTATAACTGCTACATGCAGTACCTTCCGGCCCCCTGCCTGCGGCTGCGAGCCGCTCTGCTGGGCAGCCACAAGAGCGCCCACCAGCCTGAGTACCGGGCCTGTGAAGCAGGTCTAATGGAAGCGTCTACAACCGACAAAATTAACATGACGGAGCAACCGACGCAGAACGGCAGTCAGACCACCCAAAACCTCCGGGCGCTCCGTGACACCGGCTATGAGACCGAGCCGGAGTGCGGCAATGGTCAGATCCCCTCGCACAGCTTCGGTGACAACAGCCCCTCCCAAGAGAAACCCTTCGATGTGGACTGCGAATCTCAGCCCATCCAGTTTGCAGATGCAGATGAACCATACTGCTAGCCACAAGCCTCTGTTCGGCTTTTGCTCTTCTTAGCATGGAGACTATTTTATAGAGGGGGGGTCACACTCTTGGCTGCCTCTTCCCATGAATTCCAAGTCTAAGTGGTTCCTCCATATGAAAGCATGTGTAGTGTACAGCATCACGTGAAGTGTAATCATTATAAGGCTTAAGTCAGGCACCCCACTTGCCTGTAGAGATTTAACTCCTGCTGTCTGATTTAGGACTTATGACGATAAAGCAAAAACTGTATTCACAGAAGCTGCATCCTCTCAGCTTAGTCCAGCAAGAAAAGCTATTTCTTAAATTCCAAATTGGAAACATTGTTTACCAAATTGGTAAGTTACCTTGATGTTTTCCAAATTGGAGTCGTGTTTTTGTACAACCTGGGTGAGAAATAATCTCTTGAAGCTTTTGCTTTTTTTTTTTTTTTTTTTTCAAAGCGACTTGTATGTAGGCTATTGGACTTGGGTAAATGCTTCGACATTACAGTAATTTCTCAGGGAAGATTTGCTCAGTACATTTTAGCCTGGCTTTGTTGTACAGTGTTGCCATCTGCAGCACCTGGTATGTGGGCCTTAATCTCACCCAGTGAGGCGGCACTGTCGGGTTTGAAGGTCAGAAAAAAGAGAAAAACAAGTGGACAAGCGACGACTTGCATATTAGAAAAATGCTGGAATAAATCAAACCACTGTCTTGCAAAGAGTCGTCTTGAGTGACAGTGTTGAGTTTCTCTGTATTTTATTTTTGAATTTGTGAAGTCGACATTCCTACATGGATTCAACTCTGATTGTCCTGTGTATTAACCTCTACTAGTCATCTTCCCTTATGTGGTCTGTTCATAATGTGTTCACGATGCTTGACGATATCAATCATCTCTTGTTCTTCTGCTAAAACAGCCCTGGAAACAATCTGAAGTGGGTTTTTTTAAATTAATTATTTTGAATTAAGCCTTCAGTTTTAGATCATTTTCAGAGAATTATTATTTAAGATGAGTTACATCTGTGGTAATATTGTCTATTGTGCAAGTAGTTGTAATCTTCATTTCTTTTTATTTTATTTATTGCAGCCGATTTGGTTTTAGATCCAAGTTTTCACCCTCCCTCTTGTCAGTTTTGCATGTCGTCCCCTCGTTTCCTACTTTCCTCAATACTCTCTATTTCTCCATCACTCCCTCCCTCGCAGCCTCCTCTCCTGTCGACACTTCATCTTCCCTGTCCTCCTCTGGAAGTAGCAATCCCTCAGCCTTTCCTTCATCTTCCTCTTCCTCCTCTTCTTCCACCTCCTCCTCCTCCGCCAAGCCCCACAATGTGGAGGCCCGGGAGGCAGAGGTTAGACTGTTGCCTCCCCTGCTAAAGGACCAGGCCTGGGGGGTTCATGCCCAGGAGGCTTTCCTGCTCTTCTGCCTGGCCTTGGGTGAGTGGTGCCTGTGACACTGACTCCTCCTCTTGCTCGGTTTGGAAATCCCTTTCACTTTTTTTAACCTTCCCCTTTTATCTGTGCCATTATTTTTCACTCATTCTCTCCCCTTTCTGCACCTTGCATGCTACCATTTCCCAATTAAACTAACCGAGAGTGTGTGTGTGTGGATTTGTTTAAAACAAGCCTGCCCTTTTGCTTTGAGGCGTCTGACTCGTGGAGAACTGTTCATCTCCATTTTGAGGTGTCTCGTAAAGATGCCTGTACAATAAGCAAATGTTAAAAAAAAAAAAAAAGACAAAGCTGGGATTCAATATTAAACTGTCAACCTCTCAGTGATGTGGTTCTCTCACATTTTTCAGTTCTATGTTAATGAAAGGTACAGTTTTGTGTATATTGTGTAACAGCAGTCTGTGAAACGTGTAAAAAATTTAGAAATGGATCCTTTTTTTTTATCCAAGGTGTTGAGAATCTCTCCTCAGAACAAATTCTAGTATGCTCAAATGTCTTACATCTCAGTACTTTATCTAGATCATTTTTCGTGCCTGTAAACAAGTGTAAATATATTTGTATATATGGAAAAATACCTTTGAAGATGTACATAAATCTAGGGGACATTTTGGGACTATTGCTCTTGGTAGGCAGGCGAAATAAATCTTGTCAAATGTTTTCAACACTGGTTTGTTTTCTTAAATTTTTGACTTGCTTGGATGTTTAAAACAATGTGGACTTATTGGGGATAAAAGTACATCAGGGAACTACTGTATCCGGCTATGTGTGTACATTATATATTCACAGCTCAGTAAATCCAAATGTTCGAGATGCACTGAATATCAGAACTGAGATCAGGCATTGTGCATGTTAACCCTGCATGTATATTCAGTCAAACATCTAGAAACCGAACACCACAAACGGACCTACCAAAGGCAAGTACTCCCATTTCATGCACAGTACGTCTATGTGGAGTGTCTGCGTCTCGACCGTCTGGGGTCCAACACGAAGTCCAATTCTGTCCCTCAGGTCCCAGTGATGTCCACATTCACTGGCTAATCAATGGGCACAGTCTGGACACGCCCATCATGGAGTACCGCCGGCCGCTGGGTCAGAGGGAGGTCCTGGTGAGCAGCTGGCTCCGAGAGGGGCCGCTGATCAAGGACGCCCGGTACCACTGTGTCGCTGAGGCCAGCACGGGAAACGACATGTCAGAGGTCGACCTCCACCTCTCCATTGGAGGTATCTGGACCCACTGTGGAGTGCCTGGGATTGGTTGTGAGCGATGCTGCTGCCATTATTTAATTAGTCCAGAGTTGGGCTTTTGTAATGGTTTCCATCCATAAAAGCTGTTGTTGTTTGACAGATGAGGAGAGCATTCCATCCCGAGATTTGAACCAATGGAGAGGTGCACTCACAGAGCATGAGCAACTTCTTAAAAGATGGGAAAAGGCCTGGGTAGGTCTATGTTCTCGCATGTGAGCGTGTTGTGTCCCATAAAAGTTGCTGTGCAGTCGTCCAGGTTGACTTACATCATGTGCACCAGTTTTAACCTGCTCTGCGTGTTTGGTTTTAGGCAAGAGGTTTGAACTCTCTCCGCCAATTTGAGTTCTTCTCAGGAGCATGAGAGAAGTGCAGAGTCCAGATTTATTGGCAAATAATTAGGGGCTCAATGATAAAGCCAGCTGATTGATAATCCATGAGATAAACTTTTTGTCCTTTCAAAATTCTTTCTTCTCCTGTTTTCCACAGTCTGAATTTGAGTTTATTTAACTAACTTACTTGCTGTTCCTGCAGCATTTTTAACTACTTTTAGCCATCACATTTAACTACATGTCACTTACCTGCATTTTCTATTCCACGTGATCTATTAACCATATTCAGTTAATTGTACTGTTGATATTGAAACATTTACATGTTAATTAAATTGCTAAAGGATTCTTCCAAAAATACATGTCTAAACTCTTATGTTTTTTATGGGGAGCAAATGATTAGACCATCAATACACAGTAGATTTGAGTTCACAATTGCATCACAGTTCTTTCTCCTATCACTTTTCCCCCATTTAGATTATGCTGTTTAGCAGTGCCTTTCACATTAAAGGGGACTCAACATGTACCTGTAACTGTAGCTTTACAAGTTTGGATAACATATATGAAAGTTTCCAGATTCAGATCTACTACCTTCTACCTTCAGTTTAGTTTGAACGCAGATGTATGAAAGTCCCTCACAGCAGTTTCCAAATGGTAATGTCGTTTACCTGAAGCTGGATATTCAGATATCATTTTGTTTCATTATGATTTGAATTACTGATAAAATCTGAGACATGGGCAGTGATTCATTGATTAACATTATTTGCATTTCCCTGAACGTCCACCTCTACTTGCACTTGTACAACTCTGCTTTCCCCCCCACAGGAAAGCTGTGATGGCCACTGAGCTCTGTGAAGATGTCATGAGCTTCACTTGCGTTGGCTGAATCCGGTTGGACCTCAGCCCAGGTGGACCACACCTTTGGCACTGAAACTATCATAAGCAGATGGCATACCATGTCCATGTGTGTTACTTCTTAACACGGGAGTTTGATGGACTGTGCAGCAAAGAATTCACAACATCTGCCTTCTGCAGGGGCTCACCTGGTTGTGATGATGGTGTTGGGACTCCTTCCAAAACTGACGAGGAGATGAAGCTTAGCTTGTTTCTATTTTTACTGATGAACATCCTGAAAGCAGTGCTTGTAGGGAACAATAAAACTGATTCTATATGATGAGCACTGATCTGTAAGTGATGCAGCATCTGTGATAGTTCAGGCCTGTTTATAGTTTGCTTTACTTTACAAATGTCTCAGATGTTTACATCTTCGCTGCCTCCCAAAGCCTCAGTATGGTTCTTCAAAGCTACCTTGCAGATTGACATTTTCACTTGAGATTGTACAGTGTCTTTAATCTTTATTTTTTTCCTTCCAGAGAGTCAAAGTCCAAGCTTATTTAATGGAGTAGGCTAATGTGGAAAGTAGGATTCTTTTCAGTCAGACTCTTATGTTTGACATTAAGAAATATTATATCGCCAAAAGTGAAATTCAAACCCCAGCATCCAAAATGCCACGGATGCTTTCTGTCCGCAGTTAGTTTTTGTTTGTTACAACTGTGACTACATATGTGCCTTTGAAACAGAAATAAATGGAGTTTATTTTATCTGTTGCTTATATTGACTTTAACATCAATGCATCACCTTTTTTTGCCATGTGTGAATCAAGCACATATTTTTGATGGATGTTAGACCCATTTATAAACAGGTTATTATTCCTGCAGGAACAAACTAAAGTGCCACAGTGACACGTCAGCCTTTCCTACAGGAATGCTTTCTACCATCTGAATTATTAACCAACCTCCACCGTGCGTTTCTCCTCAGGGTCAGTAATATCCTTGACTGAACACTTATTTTCTTTATAGATGTAGGTTTTAGACCAAATGCTGAGATAGTTATGCCTCACAGATGTATAGACAGATGGGAACGTAATAATGTAACTAGGCATGATCAGAAAATGATTGATCATCAGTTCAAGATTTTTAATGTATAACAAAAAATACAACTGAGAAAAATCCTAAATATGTTCTCTATAGCAAGTTTCTGTAGCACACCAGGACTCTGTAATGTTTTTTTCTTGGCAGCATCTCCCACAACTGGAGCCACAGCACCCTCTTGTGACCAAGTAAAGAAGCACATGCAAAAGAAAAAAAACATGGTGTAGAGAATTTTTTTAATGCAATATTTCATGAGTCAAGTGTCACAGCAGCAAAGTTATCTAACATTGCGAATAAAAGAAATGGCATTCCATGTTTGCAGTAATTTAACAAAATTATTTTACATATTGCTCACGTGATCATTACGTGGTCATTATTGTACCTGTCTGAATAGTATATTTGTTTATTTTTCTGAAAGACATCTTTTCACATATTTAGAAAACTTTAATAACAAACTAATGTTTCAAAGTGACAACAACTAGTTGGGTTTATTGCTTTAAATTGCACAAGAGCTCTGATTGGATGATTTTGATCATGTGACCAGAATCATGTTCCACTCGTCATTAAATCACAGGTGAGTCATTATGCTATTCTCGTGCCTCTGTAAAATATCTTATATCGTGTCATGACTCTCATGTTTAAAAACTTTTTTGTAATTCCTTTTCATGAAGTTTTATCTTAATGAAATAGAGAAAAAAAAACATCTTTTGGGGGGGTTGTAGTTTTTAAGAGCACAGATGCAACGTGGCCCAGACCTCAATGTGTTTATGAACTACAACAACCACAACTCTGAGCGATGAGAGGTGCAGATGTTGCACCTATGCTGCATATATATTTTTTCTTTCCTAGGACGGCGAAGTCAAGTCACGTTGTTCATCCAATCACAGCGAACAAACGGTGTTGACGTCAAACCCTTCAAACGTCAAACCACCACGCTGTTTTTTTTCCCCCTTCAGCTTTATTTAACAATATTACGTCAGGCAGAAACAAATACACAACACAATAATAAAAACAACAAATATTGAAAAATAACTAAATCAGAAGCAAAGTAAATCGATCATTAAATTATTATAATACAAAACTAAATCAAAATCTTAAATCCTTCTTTGGTGGTTAAAGTGTTTGACGTCATAACATTTGTTCACTATGATTGGATGAACAATGACTTCGCCATCCTTGGAAATGAATGTTGCCACCTTATCATCTACATTTTCATGTTGCTCAGAATATAAAACACTCAACTCATACACGAGACAATGCAAAATGGTTTGCACCATATATATAAACATTATTAGAATATAATACTATAAAACTGTATAATATTATATATAAAATTGTGGTTTGACTAATACTATAATTAAATGATTAAGATAAGCTTTATTCTGTACCACAGGTTTGATGTGTGTATCTAAATATATACATCAAATACATGTTTTTAAAGATACATGGAATGGCTGTTTGGGGAAAAAAAGATATTCAAAAATATGGGCTGGTCACACAATATGTAATAAACACTACCAATGGACATAGACAACCTCTGTATCAGATAAAAAATGGAGAATCAAATCCTAACCAGGTTATTCACACAATTACTGTGTTAATTATTAACAATAAACCCAGGAGATGTGCTGTTTTCTCTAAAGAGATTAGATTAAAAATGGTAATTACTAATTTGTTGAATGAGGTTACGAATGGCTTCCATAAATGGCTGGGATGGTGTGTACAGTATATAAGGTAAGTGTATCCATAGGGCCACACACACATACACTCATGCATATGTGATCGTCTTGTGCTTCTGCTGCTTCTGCCACTTTTTTTTTTAATGAACCATTCACAGAAAGCTCAAATGATGCCCCAGACATGATTATGAAAATGAGCTCTCAAGGCTGTGGATGTTATTGTCCACACAGGAAATTCTTACATCACTCTGCTCTCTTCGACATTGTTCCCCATTGCTATTCAATTTATTGTGTTTCATTGAGCTTTTAAGAAACACGATACACAATTGCATAACCACAGGCAATAATGCTATTGAAATGTGGTCACAAACAGGCTCATATTAGGTCATGGATTTAGGGCAAGAAAATTATACTCTAGAAATTCCATTCAGTGTCAACATAATGGTGTTGTGTAACCTTTATTTATATTTTCATCAAACACAGAGGTCCGCCAGGTCCATATGATTTATATAAATGATGATGGGATGGGATGATGAACTCATTACAAACAAATCATTGTGAATGTTTTAATCATGAGTCATTCTCAGTTTTACTTTATTAAGCCTAAAATAACTGTAATGTCTTCTATATATTCTGGTACCTAACTTTGGATTTCTAGCCATTTATACTGAAGGATGAATCTGTAAGACTTTGGGGCATCCCCTGTCTTTTTCTCTACCATTAGCAGCTTCATGTTTAAAGTCTCCTCAGACATTACAAACTTGCATCATGAGCCAGATCTGGAGCTTTTAGTGATGTTGGTGAATAATTCATTTTTTTAATATAAACAAAAAAAAAATGGTCACATTTTACCAGTTGCCTGTGTCTGCCCTTTCTGTAACACTGGTTATTTTGCTTCTAGCTAGTCTGAAAATAACTCCTGCTTTTTTGAATGTTTTTGGTAGCCTGGCAACAGTAGTCAAATGGAGAAGTGTCTGCTTTCCTTACCAATGGATGCTCTTTTCCTCTGTCGCTCCCTTCTCATTCACTCTTAATGTATGTCCAGTATGTTCTGAATTACATCAATTGAATGCTATGAACTTAAGGTGATTATCTGGATGACTTATTTTGTGCATTCTTAGTGAGTGACATTTATATTTATGTTGTCAGAGCACTCTTATTTTGAAAGAAAAGAGGACGATAGTTTTCCAATATGTCGCTTCAAATCTTCATTATAAGCAGCCAGGTCAGACTCCTATTTGCGTTTGTGCCATCTTATTTATTATTTATGTATTAGTCACTCTTTGACCTGTCCGCAGATGGACCCCATCAAACACTACAGGAAGCTCCATGCTGTGGCCCATCCACCTGCCTGCACCACCCACTGAGGGATGACTGGGTTCGTCATAGCAGCTGTCAATATGCAGGAAACGCCCCCAGTGACCAGTCATCATTTATTCCAGTAGGTATTCCAGATATCCCTACTTTTCCTTTTCAACTCACCTTGTGTTTCTCTCCACAGTGACAGGTAAACAGTGGGTGAGCTGGTGTTATGTCCAAGTCTGTTTCCACCGTCCATATGTGTTTCCCCTTAGCATGACCCCAACCACTTATCTCTGCTACACCTAACCATAACTTTTTTGACAGGGAAAGAGACTTCGACACAACGTCAACCTTCAGTGTCTGAGAATCTCTGAGTAAAGCTTTATGTGCCTCATGCAAACAGTACTGTGATGAATGGCTGCTCAGTCCAATCCAGCCACATAAGTATTGGAATAATACATTTTGATGTTACAATGGCACCTTGTTTGCAGATTGAAACCTCAGACCTGCCATGTCGAGGTATGATTGCTAAGCCATGATTGGACAATTGCTGTTTGGGGGAGGGGTTTACTAGATGGTCAACTGGATTTTATGTTCCGCCCTTTGGTTTTAATAGTTGTCAGATTACACAAAACAAGCCTTGTAAATTATTTTCAGTGTATTAAGCATATTCAGTGTATTCAGTGTATTTTCAGTGCTTGCTCATAGCAAGTTAAAGCTCAATTAGACTAAAATATTTCAATTTAATACTGACATCCCTGAGCTTCCATACAGTACTGACTCAGCTTGCTGTGATCCCAGTTACAATCATGCATTATTACAGACAGTTTGTGGCACATATTTAAGTTAATATGAAGAATAACTGCAAGACAAGAGCATAAAACTGGAAGATTAATGATGTTTATTTAAATACTTTGTACAATATTTATTTGGTCTACCAGCAAGGTAAGACTAATATAAAATACAAGCAGATGACAAATACTCTTCCTTGACCAGTAGTGTTTGCTGTTCATTTAAAGTGTATCAGCTGATAAATATGTTTGCCATCAGGAAAAAAACAGATACAAACATTAATGATCACTGTCTCAGAGGGTAATACAATATCAAAGGGTGATGATTAGGATTTTATAATAGACGATTAAAATTCCCAACAAAAACATACAAAATATTAGAGGTTGTCACTCTAATGGTAAAATCAATAGGATGCTAATTATATATTTTTATGTCTGACCATATATTCATATTTTAAACCCAAATTCATTTGTTGTTCTAGTGCATTTGTATACTGCCCTCTTACATATATATAAACAGTAAATTACTAATTAAATGTGTAGGTGATTCATATGAATGTGAAAAAAAAAAGCTGATAATGGTGACAATCAAAATCACAGGGGTGGCTTCTTTTTTTTTTGCTTTTAAATTATTGCCTGGATATTTTTCTTGTTTCTCATTTTGTTAACAGAAGAATACCGTAATAAATTATGCAAACCTCTCATATCTGATGATGCGCGTTTTATTTTTTTAAAGGGCAGTCGAGGGAAAACAGAACGCACACCTGCGTCTGGAATGGTCTCGTCCACTATTCTGCAAGCCTCCCCTGAATGAGTCATCCAGCCGGCTCCTCATTGGATAAGACCATGCCATCCCGAGGGATTGCCTTGCAGAGGCAGAAAGGCCTTGCTTCCATTCACAGAAACATTGGTATGCCAGCCTGCTATTTCATTCACATAAAAGACTAAATATTGCATGCTTTTTTTTTGTCCTCCGCTCTTGTTCTCCTTTGTCTTCTTCGCCTCCTCTTTTGATTTGCGAGGTCCTGCCTTTTCTTCCCTGCCTTTGTGTTTGCCTTTTTTTTTCTGAGGAGAGAAGGCAGACGTGCTGTCTTTTTTTTTTTTTTTTTTTTTTTTTTTTTTTTCTATATTTGCCAGGCAGGAAAGAGAGATGTTGGGAGGGACTGCAGTGCGAAATCTGCAGCAGAGTGAGAGCGGAAGCTGCTTATGAATGAGTGTCAGTCTTTCGGCTTTGCTAGATGCTCCTGAGGACATTTTACATGAATGGTGTCTGGCTGTGTGCTTTCCGCTAACGGGGAGACAAAGATGCTTCATTGCTGCTGGTTTTAAGGAGACTCATGGGCTTTTTCTGTTATCCTTTTGGTTGTTTCATTGACTCATCTGCCTGAGAAACATGCCATTCATATTGTGTTTTTTTAGAGTATCATTCATGGAGTTCAACCTGGACCGAATGCTGAGTATTTTAGACGAGCTGTGAGATTGTATCTGCATCTTAGTTGTGAATTGAATGTTTTATTCCTTTGTTGCAGAATACTGATGGAGAATTAGTGCTGCACGTTAGGCAAAACAATTTTATGACAAAAAAATTGCTTTATTCATTTTTGCATCAATGCCTGATTATAAATATTTTGTGCAGAAACAACAAGTGTATTAGCTAGTCGTTGGTTTGTGAAAGTACAGAAGTGAGAAGCAGGAGTGATGTCTGCCCAGATTCTGCAGCTATTATAAATGAACATGGACAATATATTAATGATGTTGCGTATTTCCGGTCATTCTAAAATTTTACTGTATTGTTGCTTTCAGTGATTTATGGAGGTTTCTTTTACATCTTCCGAGGAAAATGAAATCTTTATGAAACATTTAAAAAGAGATTTTGTTCTTGAATCAAAGACGTCTGTATTTTGGCAGGAACTCTGATCGTAGCTGTCAATTAAATGGATGCTAGTTTTCAAGACTTATTTTATTTATTATCATCCCTGTGATTAGTTTATTGTGCGTGCCATCCTTTTATCACAACTTTTACCACTTCATCCATTTTGCAGTTTTAGGTATTAATTGTGTGCGACATGAATTCAAGCAAATTATTACAAATAATTTTGCTACTAAGTTAAAGAATCAAGCTTCCTCTCATTCTTCATTTCCTTCTCTCAGAAAAACAAATACAAAAGCGAGAATTAGAGGGAATAAATATCAGACCGGGGAATTTAAAAATTGATTGGTTCTAGTGTGCTGTAAGTGGGAGGTTTTTTTTTTCTCCCTCCGACAGGAAGTGATTTGCAGTGTTCAGCAAGCCTTTTGTTGAGAAGGTTTTCTCAGATCAGTGAGTCATGCTTTAGCTCTGAGCCGGCAGGCAGGCAGGCAGGCAGGCAGCAGTCAGAAGAGAGTATTTGCTCTTCCCTCGCAGTATCCGTGATCATCGACAACATAGACCTTTCTCTGTTCTCTTACTTTTTGGATTTTTGAAGCTAGAAATCAGCAGCGGCAGCAGCAGCATCACCGCTGGAAACCAAACAAGCTGCACCACAACACTGGCAGCCTTTTAGAGACATTTCTCTCTCCATCCTCTTCTTCCTCTGCCTCAATGCTGTGTTTCCATGGATTGTGTCTGTATATTTCTCTCTGACGGATTGGATTGCAGCTCTGGATTTCATTGAGAGCAGATTGGACTTTGGCGACAGCAGCAGCAGCAGCAGCAGCAGCTCAACCAAACCACCACTGTAACCTCAATAGAGAAAATTACAGTCAGGTGGCCTGTGATTGCTAAAAGGCGTTTGCTGCCTGTACCACTGCTGCTATGTTACAGGAGAGGGTAATCAGCACGGCTCAGCCACGTCTGCCAGCACACTTGTGAAAGAGGCAGGCTGTGCGTGTCGGTTGGTGGAGAGAGGGGATAGAGCAAGAGAGAGAAGGGTATGCTTCACCGTACCAAATACAACCGCTTCAGGAATGAGTCAGTAACATCCGTCGATGAGCTTCTCCACGGCCTGTCCATGAACCCCAAGGTCTCGGCCACCCCCCAGTCTGCAGCCGAGACATCTTACACGCCCCCGACCGAGGTCCAGTCCTCCTCCGCCACCACTGCTTCCAGCACCCCCACCGGCCACGGCTCTGACCACCTGGAAGATGGAGGCACCACCCTCTGCACCCTCATCAACAAGGTGTCCAGCCTGAAATTCAGCAACTCAGGCAGCTTGCTGGGCATCAAAGGCCTGCCCTCGGCCGTCAAGGACCTGGCTGTGTCTAAGCTGCAGGTGGGTGGGGGATCGGGCTTGGGCAGCCCCAGCGCGGCGACAACGACGGCGGCGGCAGCCTCTGGTGTGGGTGGCTCTCTGTGCAGCTCCCATTCAACCCCCTGCTCGCAGCTGGAGCCGGCCGTCAGCATGAGCAAGAAGAGCAAGCTGGACGAGCTCCAGCCCGGCAGAGTGGACTGGAACCCAGGTGGAGGTGGCGGACTGGTGAGCAAACCCTCCAGGGGATGGCTACACTCAAGCGAGAAGATCTCTGGTCCAGGAGTGACATACATTGTGAAGGTTGGTGGTCTCTCTGTCTCCCCCTGTCTCGTTTTTTGTCCTCTCCCTCTTTACCCATTCTCTTTTTTCTTTCAATGACTCAAGCTTAGCTACCTGTAAGGGGGGTAAAGGAGAGATAATGTAGTTTCAATGGCACATCACAACATGCCCTTGAGTGGGTGTATGTAGGTTGGCTACAGCAGAAGGCTGAGTGAAGGAGCAGCGACCAGAAAATAGACCCTGAATAATTCAGGAAATAGAGAAGGTCAACATTGGGAAAAAGTGGAGGAAAAAGCTGCGATGGGAAAACAAAAAGCAAATATCAGCGTCGTTCTGAGCACGCTGTAAACATTTCGATTCATACAGTATTTCTGTCTGTCTCCTGTATGCGGAGCCGCAGCGTTATGCTTTTGTAACCATGGTGATGTGTTATTTCTGTACATTGTGCATCCCTATGAGCTGTATGGCTGTTTTAGCTGGCGGATAGTGAAATGGTGGAGCAGGAAAAACACACAGCGCCCCATGTTTACCCCATCGCACCCGTACCTCACGTTAATGCCGTTCAGCCGTCATACATCATTTAAAGGAGCACAAGTTGGCGCACAACTACGAGAGCTGTGAATGTCATCATGCCGGCAATGAGTCACTGGCATGAGGAGTGATGATGCTGAGCCCTGACTCTTCAAGGTATAAAGTGAATGAAAAAAATGGAGCAAACCATTTTCACTGACACTGTATCAGGAAAGTGTGCATTTGCCTTTTATTTGTGCAACACATAAAACAAAAGGTAACTTTTATTTTTGCGGGGCTGAATGAGCATAGAGAACAGCATTACTCAGTGAAATGTGTTATGTTCCAAATCAAGTTACACAGTGTGATTGCCATCATATGACACCTACCACAACTTGCCCGAACAAAGCCTACAGTATCTGTGACCAGCGTGACATTCCATTAACCGCATTAAGGACGGGAGCGCTTATTTGTCCAGTCAATGCCGCTGAAAGCATCCACACTGTGAGAGGGGAAATGGGTCTGGTCTGTGCTCCCCCACCTTCTGCTTTTCCTGTGGTTTGAGTCCTGTGTGTATTGAGTTCAACGTGGTGTTATGCTCTCAGCACTTTTAATTAGCGTCATGTGGTCACTCCTCGCACATCACGCACCATTACTCTAAAGGGACATTGATTGACAGTGACACTGTTTACACTCACAGTTTTAGCCCATGGCAGCTTTGTGTTTATGCAAAAAAAAAAAAAAGAATGCACGTTCAGTCTGGATTTTGTCCTACAACGAATTTCTAAAATTAAATAAAAACCACAACAATAAAGCTGCCTAGAGCTGAAGGGAACTGCAGATTTGGGCATTAATTCTCTGTGGGTTGATCACTACAAGTGACCCCTTTCACAGATACATAGTCACGTGACCAATTGTAGATAATTTAATCATAGTTACTATTTTAACTTTTTGCATTTGTTGGGATATTGTAATTATTTACTGCTCATGCTATAATCCATGCCTGTCCATCATCCTTATTTGGACCAGATGTAAGGACTGTATGTAATATAATCTTTCTAACTTATTGGTAGAACAAGTTTTTTTTTAAATTTTTAACCTGAATGGAACTAAATGATATGAGATTTTATATTTGGAAATGAACTAAATTTGTGAGCACATCTAAACTCCATGAAGCGACAGCCAATATGATATATGACTCCATGTTTTCATGTTGTATGTAGTTTTGTTTTGTCAGTGCATGTTACTCGTGATCATTCAGAAGTTGTGTTGTTCACTGGGATCATTTGCAGGCTCTTTAGAACTGGACTCCCATTGATTTTCATAATTAATTTGAAGTTGAGTTCTACTGTGTGAACCATGCACTTGTTTGTTGTACAGCATGAGAGGGAAGCGTCTTCACGTTGTGCTCAGAATAGGTCTCTACCAATTTTAGAACTGTTTTGATATATTTTTGGCCCTGCTGAATCGTGCACTTCAAACTCACAGTTCCTAAAATAGATAACATTAAAAATTTGCAATCGTTGTGTTGACAAAACGGTATTTGTTCGCTGGTACTTGCAAAACGCTCACTGGAGAGACGGGGCCTCATAATGTGAAAGTTATGATTCTAATAACTTAGTTCTCTGTGGAAAGGGGAGTGTAAATTGAAACGTTAGTGTGTCTGGATGTCTGTTTTGTTTACAGGCAGATTATGAATGTGATTCTGATAACAATGGGAACTCGTCAGCACAAAATGTTCCCAGTGTGTGCAATATTAATCAGAAGAGGTGTTGTACTGTGAGTAGGTGGCTGGTACTGAAGATGGTTTTATGGGATAGCGGGACTGCAGTCACCTCATGTGGCACAGTGACACACTGACGCAGTTTCCAAATCACTTTGAACAAGCGTTGACTTAATGTTTTCATCCAACTCTCCATCAACTTTGTGTCACATTCTTGCTGGATATTTTCAACTAGAAAGTAGAAAACCATGATACCAGCAAGTTTATGTTTGCTGATGTCAAACAGGTTTAGGTGCAGCTCTTCAGACTACACAATATTTTTGTCAGTTACAATGTTCACTGTGTCAGATTCAGCAATTATAGAGTAAAGGTTTCTTGCTGTGACAGACTACACGTTGCTCCCAACCAATCACTGCTTGCTGTCTTTCACAAAGTGATGTCACCAGGAAGTGGGTTCTATAGATATAGGAAACAACAATGTAAACAAACAATGCTGGTGTGCATGGTACTGGCTGTCTCGTTTTCAAAAAGCCTCTAAAGAAAAAAAAAAAAGGGCCAATGACCTTTCCTCTGTTTCACAGTTCCCCCTCGCGGCACAAAAAACATTGTTCCTTTTTCATTTCATTACGTTTGCAGTTTTGCACAGAAGAGTGTTCTGTGCTCCTAATGTTTGGAACAGGTTGCTGAATTCGTTGTGGAAGACAAAAACATTATAACGCTGTATTTGTACTGTATTTGTTGTTGCAGCATCGGTGGTCGTCCACTAAGACACTACGCAGGATTTAAATGATCGATTGTCATGGTCATCGTCTGCTGGGTTGTGCTGTTCTGTTGTGTCAGAACCCGGCATTATTTTCACATGCACAAGCAGGTGAAGGTGGACTTGAAGTTGTCCTGTGCTGTTTTATTGTAAACAAACAAATCTATCTTTATCAAAATGCATAAAGTATTTTCAAGCTGGCATTGTTTACATCCACGTTTGCTAACTTCATCTTCACTTCGCCACCTTTACTTGACACAAGTATCACTGGATTAGCCTGAAATTGAATTCGCGTTATGCCACCGTACGCTCTCGGGTGCATGTGCACAAGATGCAAACAGATCAAGGACTTGCTCCATAGCACTGGTAGTGGTCAAAAACTTCACCTTTAAATCTGAGACTCTTTGTTCTAAAAACAAGGCAACTGCATCAATTTGGATGTTAAACAATAAGCTTTGATGGGGTTTTTTTCTGGTTTCTAAATATGAAGTGAATGTTGTAGTGATTTGGTGTACATTGAAGGACTGCAGTTATGTGGATTTAGTGAATTTCGATCGCTAACACAAACCAATCAGATGTGTTTTTCTGTACATGATTGTGTCCTAATCATGAGAATCTCAATGTTTTGTGTTAGGACTAGATTGTACAATCCCTTAAATAGGGATTGTTTCTGTTTAACATTTTATTGAATATGTATTTCACACAGGATTTTATGTTTTTGTTTTCCAGTACCTGGGCTGTATAGAAGTCCTTCGATCGATGAGATCCCTGGATTTCACCACGAGATCACAAATTACGAGGTATTTCCACACACTTTTCTGACTAATTTCCTTTAAATAAATCCCAGTGAATCAGTTATTGCTCCATCTTCTGCTTTATTGTTAATACCCACAAACAACACACATGAGGCTGGTGAATATTTGTTCGCAATAATGACTCAATATAATAAATTAAAAATCAGGTCAGGGTTTCTGAGATACATTTTAGTTGGTTATTTGCTTAACATTTTATAGATCCGATGCAAACTGAGCCTTTACCTGAGCTTGGATTTTTATAACTTGTGTACATCAGCAGATACACAATCATTATAGTGATTAAGAGACCGACAATAACGACTCTGTAGCTTGTCTAGCCGATAAAAGCACATTTGAAATCTGAAAAGACGAACAGCAGAAAACATGTAAAGACAGAATGGCATCATCAGAAATGGAATTTGTTGCATTGTTAGTAAATGAACTATATTGCTCTGTGAAAAAAATCAGTTTAAAAATGATGATATGATTTTGATGTTATATGTATTACGAGTACATTTAGGTTGCCTGTTATCAGCATTTGTTTGCATGGACTCTCCTGTAACTCCACGTGCATCTTTGAAATCATTGACCAATGTGCAGCGAGGCAAAGGCCAGCAGTGAATCGGTTTGTGTCATGTCCACTTTTATGCTTGACTTCCTGAAGTCAGTTCAGACTAACGTTTGCTTGCAAGGCCACACAGCAGTAGGCTCTCTCACTGTGTGTGTGTGTGTGTTTCTGTTTCCCTCTAATAAAGAGAGAGATAGACAAACAGAGAGATAAAGCTGCGTCTCATGCTGCTGCTATTATTAGATTTTTCCTTTTCTAAAAGAACCTACTGCTGTGCGTGATTTATCCAGGTAGAAAGGATACAGAAATTAACATTTCTGTTTCTGTCATGAAACCAATGTTCACTTTGTCTCAGAGGGGAATTTGACTTTTCCGGCATCAAAGCAGCTCTATCTTTAGCCGCTATTTAATCCACATATTGTTGTCTTTTACTTACAAATGATAACATGGCGATGGCCGCTGCAGATGAAACGCTTCACTTCACATCTTAAAGACAGTTTTCGATTTCACACTGTGATGTGCAGCGCTGTATAACAGATACAGTTGCATGGCTTCGAGAGGTGCAGTGCATTTGCAATATTCCCTATGGCACCATATAAAACACTCTGCACCGCATGTTGAATCTTGACTCAGGTCTCTTGTGGCTGAGGTGGTTTTATTTTATGTGTAACAACCTGTAGAGTTCAGGCAGACTGTAAATACAATCCTTTTTTTTTTTTTTTGCTTTTAGTTAACTGTTCTAATTTACATCTTTTTTGCCTTTTCTTTAATTTATTTATGGCTAAGTCATATAATTAATCAGCAATAATAAATAAAGATAGTTATACGCCAAGTCTGAGAAATAAGTAATTGATGGGAAAAAAATCCAAAGAATTTAATCAATGATTCGAAACAACTAAAAGAAAAACATATAGCAGCTTTTGTGCCCTAAAATAAAATCTGCCTGACAACGTCCCCTATACAAGTTAGTACAACGATAAGTCTTTGCAGTTGAAATATTCTAGATATGAGAAAAAGGGCAAAACCCTAAAATCTTCATAATATTAGTTAATTTTTTTGTCATAGTAAGAATTGTAATACCTGATCGAGAAATAGCCTAAATTTAGGAGACGTTTAGCCAAACTAAGCCTCTAGGAAAGGCAGTGTCAGACCACTTTGGTTGAGACTGAAATATCTCAACAAATACCTGATGTATTGCCATGACGGATGTTCATGGTCCCCAGAGGATGAATTTGATGAACCAACTTTGTCCATACCCATGACTTCATCTGGCCACTGTGAAGTTGACATTGACTTTTTAAGTGAATCGTTACAACTATTTGATGGATTTCCATGAAATTAGGTTTACACGTTCACATCTGCCTGAATTATAATAATTTTACTTTTACTTTTCATGTAGTGCCACCATCAGGTCAAAATTTTAATTTGTCTATTTGTTGTCTAATTTGTTGTGTCACTATGTGCAGCCTCACAGAGCTGCTAACACGGTTTTCCTTCCAAGATAACAAAATATTCTTTTTATCATCTTGGCATGAATGGTAACTGTAAACAGAGTCAAACTTAATGTCATAATAACTGTGATTCTGAGGCTGTCTGTGGTCACCATCTTGGCTTCATCCTCCTCTCGCCCTCCCTCTAGGGAAGCCATCAGCCTGGTGTGTGAGGCTGTTCCAGGGACCAAAGGAGCTCTGCGGAAGAGAAAGGTACATGGATGGACGGAGAGGGAAAGGAGGGAGGGAGTGATCACAGGAGAAGTGATGTTCACACTTGGAAAGATGAGAAAGTGAATGTTAGTAAAAAGGTACAGTAGAGAGAAAAAGAGGAAACAGTATTAGATATTCATTTACCCTTCCACGTTCTATATATAGCATCGCCTCTGTAAGTTCTTCCTTCATCCTTCCTTCTTGTAAAAAGAGAGGGAAAACAGAGAGAGGAAGAAATGATGAGAGAGAGATTGTACTTAGAGAAGAGGGATGCTGAGGAGAGAGGAGAGAGATGAAGAGGTATGGGACTGTATGTGCGTGGGCGTAGCTCCAGCCCACGATGCATTGCACACCGCGCGCAGTGCTTAGTGACTCATGTAGTGCACAATATCTGTGATCGGGAGGCTGAGCTTGTGTGTGTGTGTGTGTGTGTGTGTGTATGTGTGTGCTCACGTCTGTCTTCTGTGTGTGCGCATGTACATGTGTGCGTCCGCAGCGTGCGAGGAGACTGTGTCTGAATGTGGGGTGTGAAATGAAGCATTACTCTGCTCTCTAGAGCCTGTTCAAATGTCAGGGAAGAGTATATAACACAAAATCAGCGCCGACTATTTTCTCGCTCGGAATAGATGGAAGATATAAGATAATGTTATTTTGGCTGTGTGACAAATGCACTATGGTGACATGAGCTTCGTACTGAGAATTTTTTGAATGGGTTTAATTTTATCCTCTCTTCATCCAAACGGTATCTTAAATATCCAACAATTTACAGCCCCCTATTATTAGATGAAATTTGCAAACTCTAACTGATGCAAAAATTGAGCAATAATGTTTCCTCTATTTTCACTTACTAGTGTTGAAATGACATCTTTAAGATATGCTGTGTATTTCATAAAAAGAGACTTTGTTGTTGACATTTTTTTTCTTTGTGTGTCTGTGTCGTCTGATCTTCTCAGCCACCATCTAAAGCTCTGTCCAGTATCCTGGGCAAGAGCAACCTGCAGTTCGCCGGTATGTCCATCAATCTAAATATTTCCACCAGTAGCCTCAACCTGATGACCCCTGATGGCAAACAGGTCAGTGTGAAACCTTTGGAAACGATTACAGGATTCTGTGTGTCACATAGATGTAATAAAAATACATCATAGTCTGGTCTATTTGCATGGTCAAACCTCCCAGCAACCACAAACCATATACTGTATATGTTAGTTATGGCTACATACAAGTAATAATGCATTGAGAAAAAGGATATCTAAATAAATTCACTGACGAACGCCATGGAACATGCTTGAAAGCTCAGTGAATAGTTAGTTAGTTTAGATTATTTACTACACATGCAGTATATGTCCCCAAGATCAAGATTGAATCTCCACCTTCAACTAAAAAAATATGACAAACGTGATCAGAGGACATTTGCTTCTAAATTTAAGTTGCTGCAATAGAGGAAATCCTATTTTTAGCTATTGCCCAAATGAATATTTTTTTATAGCGTTATAGATGTTTGCTTAAGGAGGTTTATGTAATAGAAGTTAAAAGAGGAAGACAAGTAAATGCATGTGACCTCTCGAGATGTTGAGTTTGGCAACTTGACTCTCCTCATGCACATCACTATATTTAGCCAACTATATGGATAATGAAATAGTTTTCTTTGTGGTAAGGTTGGTCAGTGGTTGCACTGTGCATTACTGTCTACCCCAGTGTCCTTCTTGATGCTGCCAGCAGATGGTGCCAAAGTAAAAAAAAAATACTTTAAATCCTGCACACAGTAACTCAAACTAGGCAGAATAACACTTGTCATCTGAAGCCAACAAAGAACCAAATCTGGGAACTGACCTGACTCAACCGACCTACCTAATCTTACTGCACCTGCCTATTAGCTGTGTTTTCAACCAGGCAGTGTTACCAAATACTATACTTTTGTAATATAACAACCTGCAAATAACATCTAAACAGAAAGTTAATTACATGTATCAGAAGAAAAATTGGCAGTTGCTGTCAAAACAGCAATATTGACCAAACTGGAACTTGAAGTTGCATGTAAAGAAATTCAGTCAGTCAAACCACAACCTTTTTGTTTTTACATTTCTGCACATATTAAATAAGATTCAAAGTGTTAGATGTGGGTAGGTGGGTGTATTTTGAACACCCAGGTTAGCTGTTTCCTCCTGCTCCCTGCTTCCTATTTGAATTGTGTGTATCTGCGTGTATAAAGAGATTTTGTTCGTTTGCTAACTCATTGTTTTGCTCTTGACAGATCATAGCCAACCATCACATGCAGTCCATCTCCTTTGCATCAGGTGGAGACCCTGTAAGTGAGACCCTATCATAATGCATAGACAATTCATATTTCTACAACCTTCCCATCACTGTTATTCAAAACCAATATGCAATAAAAGTGACTTATCCAGAAAATAAAGGTTGTGTTATGAAGGTTTTATCAGATTTCATAGTTGGAGATTCTTAATAATTGTAATGTGCCTTTATTTTTTAGGACACAACAGATTACGTTGCCTATGTAGCAAAGGACCCCGTTAACAGAAGAGGTAGGTGTTTGTTCCTTTAATACTCTATAGAGTGTGTCATAGCTCACTTGCAACAGGGTCATTAAAATGTGCCGCTCTGACCTCTGTCAGCATGTCATATCCTGGAGTGCTCTGATGGCCTCGCCCAGGACGTCATCAGCACCATCGGCCAGGCGTTCGACCTTCGCTTCCAGCAGTACCTCCAGTGTCCCTCAAGCAAACTGTCCTCCACACACGACAGGTGAGGTTTTCAGGATACACATAACACTCACAAAATTCACTCACACACAGACAGCATTGAGTTTGATGATGCTTTTCCTCAGGGTATTAAACATGGAGGAGTTACCATGGACAGAGGAAGAGGAGGAGTCAGCAGAACATCCTTACTATAACAACATCCCTGGCAAGATGCCACCTCCTGGAGGCTTCATCGACACCCGGCTGACCAATCAGAATGCAGCACCAGATGGATGCCAGGTACCACTTGATTTATGTGGATTAGTCTCAGAGGAATAACTTTTCTCATGTGGAAGTAATCTGAATAACATCACTACTGTTGAGTCCTTTTTAAAATATCAACTCATGAGCTTCATTTTTTTAAATTGAGTAACATGTCTAAAGTGATAACTGTGTGTCTGTATATCATCAGATAGGCCCAGGTTCAGTAGATCAGACATATTACCAGGGGCGGCACTGTGGAGAAAACTGGGGAGATGAAAGAAAACCCATATTCATACAACAGGGTAAGAAAATCCTAAACCTCCTCCTAAATCCATCCATGCAACATCAACACGTTAAATTTGCAGAAATCTATCAACACTGTGACTATGATTGTGTCTCCAAATCTCTACTTTAGGATCGTTTGATATAAGCAGTCTCCCAGAGAGTAAAGGTCAGCCACCAAAAACAGGAGAGATGCCGGCGTATGTGAACACGCAGCAGATTGACGCCCAGGTGCTCGCGGCGCTGCAGGCAGAGGCGGAAAATGTGACAAAGGGCATGGCGGCTGCAGCCAAAGAGAGCCCACAGAAGGACCTGTTCGACATGAGTAAGTCTTGGTTGGTGTGAAGTTTCAGTTTCAGTCACTTCACCTGCTGAAGCATCACAGAGGATCTGAAGAGGAGCTTTGCCTTGCATTCATAATAACATGTTAAGATGACTTTCTAATCACAGCTCTTAATTATAGGGGTTTCCCAGCTTTTGTTTCTCAGTGACCTCAGTGTGGCATTATAATAACACCTTATCAGTGTGAAGACAATAGGAGGAGAGTGTTAAAGTCAGTGCACAGCTGTATTCTTTCCTCCTTTCAACTTCAACCTTAACCTTGCTATTATTATACATGAAAGATCCGTTACATAAAGATGTGTGTAACTATGCATGAAGAATCCATGATACAAATTACATGTGAGCAGTGAACTGTTAAAATATGAACTGCTCTTATATAAAAGTTCAGGCATTGTGGTCCACCTACTGTAGCTCATCAGTTGTTAACACTTCACTTTGTTCCTGCACTAACAAACTAACAGACTGTTTCTGCACACAAAAGGCTTATTTATCTATAAATTGGAGCACACATTTGTTAAAATCCATGTAAGTGAGCACTTCTCCTTTGCCAAGTTAATCCATCCACCTGACAGGTGTGGCATATCAAGATGCTGATTATACAGCACAGGTGTGCCATGCGCTGGTCACACTAGACCACTTTTAAATGTGCAGTTTTATCTTTAAAAAAAGACATTCATTAGGCACTGATCTGTGGACTTCACATGATTAGGGCTATCTTTCTTTTTTGGGAGACATTGTCTGCAGCTTATGCCTGCCCAGACCATAACCCCAACTCTGTTCACAACTTTGACATTAACCCACACGATGCAGTACAGGCTGCCTGTCATCTGTCGGGTACAGTGAAAACTGTGATTCATCTGTGAAGAGAACACTTCTCCAAAGTGCCAGACGCCGTCGAAGGTGAGCATTTATCCACTCAAGGCGGTTATGATGATGAACTGCAGTCAGGTCAAGACCCTGGTGAAGACAACGAGCACACAGATGAGCTTCCCTGAGATGGTGTCCTACAGTTTGTGCAGGGATTCATTGTGCAAAGCAGCTGTCCTGGTGGCATTGTGTGGTTAAAAACCCTGCATTTTAGAGTGGCCTTCTTTTGTGATCAGCACAAGGCACACCTGTGCAGTAATCATGCTGTTTAATCAGCCTCTTGATATGTCACACCTGTCAGGAGGATGGATTATCTTGGCAGGGCAAGGAGAAGTGCTCACTTACACAGATTTTAACAAGTTTGTGCACAAAAAAGATCTTGTGTTATATATCCCCTTCAATTTAAACAATAAATCTGGGTCTACTTTATGTATACAACATTTCTTTTTTCAAAAGTATGGGAAAATGTTAGGATAGCAGGGTGTTTTGAAAGTCTGATCTGACATAGATATCCTGATCTGGGAAAGAGAGAAACAATGCATTTTTAGCATCTCATCATCTTCTGCTCTGTGTTTGATAAATCTCTCCTTATGTAGTTGCTTTGGCTACAGAAATTTACAGTTTCCTTTCTTTCTCTCATGTACCTTTATATAATGGTGTTCAAGCACCACTACAGTGTTTTATATCTTTTGCTTTAAATGCCTACTATTGCAACATGAGGTCACCAGATTTCCTGTTTCCCAAAACACATTGTGTATCCTTAAGGTTTAACAAATGTGTTAAGTGCACTTTCTTCCTCATAAAGCTTTTGCAAAGCCGATTGTTTTAAAACGTTTTAAAACCTGGCTTGTTTACATCCATGTTTACTTTGTCAACAGTCCACTTCTTCTCTGTTTGTACTACTGGTATCCTTCCTTTCTTAACTCATAATTTTGGCGCTCACCTACACCAGAGCCCTTTGAAGATGCCATTCAGTCGCAGTCCCATCCGCCGTCCCAGGGACAAGCCCAGTCCCAGGCTTCCAGTCTTCACAAGGCAGCGTCCGTGGACAACTCGAGCCCTCTTCTCGTGCGCTCGCTGGCCTTCCGGGCACAGGAGGAGCTGGAGGGCCAGACGTGGTACCACGGCAAAATGAGCCGCCGCGACGCTGAAAAACTGCTGAAAGATGACGGGGACTTCCTGGTTCGCAAGAGCACTACCAACCCAGGGTCCTACGTACTGACGGGCATGCACAATGGACTTGCCAAACACCTTCTGCTGGTGGACCCTGAGGGCACGGTAAGAGGGATTAAAGGACACATTGAAATGACTGATTTGTGTAGAGATGCATAAAATAAAATATTTTTCACTGTAAGGAAAAAAAGTCTCTTTGCTTAAATTGCACTTATTTGACCAAAACAGACATTTAACCTCTCTTTCTCTTTTCAAAGGTACGGACAAAAGATCATGTATTTGACAGCATTAGCCATCTTATTGGCCATCATCGTGACAACAATCTGCCGATTGTGTCAGCTGGGAGTGAACTGTGTCTCCTACAGCCCGTTGGAAGGAAACAGTGATGCTTGCAATGCCTGATGGGAAATAGGAAGCTCTGGACAGTCTCTCCTACCATCCTGAAACTTGAAGACGAAACATGATGAGAAGATGCTTAAAGGCTCTATGCGCTGACAGTGTATTTGGGAAATTAGCCCGTGGTTACTTTGCTGGAGGCACTGGAAGACGCAAGATTTGTTTAAGATTTAAAAAAAAAAAAAAATTATTTATAGAACTGTTATTATTTTGTTGTGATGACTGAAATGCTATATTTTTGAGAAGACATAGGTGCATTTGGACATAATATCTTGATTTGGTGTTTTAAAAGATTAAAAAAAAAAGACAATTGTTCTTGTAGTTTAGATGAAGTGCAAATCAAACCTCAAAGAGGTGTTAACAAGAGTATTTTAGAATAAAAACCTGAAATTTTAGTTTTGTCTGTCAAGCACAACCACATTTCTACAGGAACCGTTGGCTAAGAGGTCGAGGAAACAAAAACAGTTTGGACGACAAATGCTGTTTATAATGAATTACTTTAGGAAAAATGTCCTTTAATCTCACCAATAGCGTGACAGCTCACTCAATTAGTCACTATATGAAAATCTGCTTTTATTGGGGATTAGAACTGAATGTGTTTTGCTTTGCAGTAGTCACAAAGTGTTGGGGTACAAACAGACATCCTTCATAGTGCTGTCAATGGCTTTAAAGATAAACTTTTTTTATGAAGTATTTTCTTGTGTCACTGCAGTCGCATGACTTAAAATCAACTGTTCTTGTGGACATTGTTCGTAGACCTTGATACCCCTTTATTTGAAAGAGGTGCTTGTGTATGCTGACACTGTAAAATATTTATGCTTTTCAACCAGTGATTATTTCCCAATTGGTTTTTCTCTGGATTCTTCTTTTTAGGTGTGTAGTCAATGATTAGTTTCGGGGCTTGAGTCATGCAATGGATATTCTCACATTCTTAGTTTTTGGCTTTTTAAAGTTACTCTCATTTCAAATGATCACAAACGAATAGCACAATCAGAAAGTTAGATCATCTGTGTCAGTCGCACCGAGACAAATTACCAATGTGTTGAGACGTAATTTTACACTTTTTGCTTAAGAATTAGACGAATGTTGAGTTCCCACAATGTGCACTCAATGATATTTAATATTAGATCACCTTCACTTATTGATGTGTGTGGATATCTTATGGCATGACTACTTTATTGCCACTAGATGTCATCACAGAAAAGCTTCTTTACCCCTGTCAGTCACACTCACTTTAATTGTGTTAGTAGCAGTGTACAACAGTATAGAGGAAAATCCAGTTTCAACCATTATTGCTTGACAGGTCCGAGTTCATTTGCATTTTGCAGTCCACTGTACACAATCGTTCCTCAGAACATTTTGCTGTATTTCGGTTACACGGACTGTTTTTGTAGAGCGGGAATCAAAATTTTGAAATGGCTTGTAGAAATAGTTCACAGCAGTTCTGGCAACAAGACTTTTTAAATGCTCTCATCCTTACTATTGTCAGTACTCTGATGGAAACCAAATGAATGGGGCATTGTATTTGATATGCACTGGACCACTTCAGTTGAACCAAAATCAGCATGTGTTCAATGAGTTTGACAAGACAGATGCAATGTAATATAACGTGCCTGTATTTTGCTGCAAGAGGGAGTGTACAGTACATGCATCTCACCACAACACATATTTTAGCAAAGAACAGTATTGGGATCGTTCTGAAAATATCCAGCACCAGTTTTTGGTTTAAGCTCTTCTTGATTCTTTATGTCCCTTTTGAAAGGAAGAATTGGCATTTTTGAGAGAAGGGTGAGAAGAAAAGGGCACAAAGAATCATCGAGGGTTTTTTTTTTTTATTTGACAGTTATCCGCCATTAACTTTTACTTTGTCCAATTCTTTGTGACATAATTTCATCAAATCTACTATCTCGGGAGAAGGAATACAACGCGATAAAATTTTTAAAAAGCACTATGCCAATGTAAAGAATTATTTTGGGATTAGTCTTTATTTCGAAGAGCAAATTTGTAGGAATCACTTTGGCAAAATGTGCAAAGTTTTGAACAAAGCATCAAACAGCAGGAACAACTCCATACTTGAATCTCTCTGATAAAACTCGACGATTAGCTGTGTGGCGTAAAGAAATTATACAACCAAACACGCTGGGACACACACACAAAAAAAGAACATGGCTTCTTTCCAGATTTCTGTTGATGAAAATGTGCCTTTTATTTGTACAAATGGTATTTTTATTTCTCTTTCTCTCTCTCTCTCTCTTCAAAGTGCAATAGCTGATCTTCAATGGGGCATGCCTGTTCACTAGAGGTTGTGTTTTGCCCTGCTGCGTGTTGCTGCTTGAGACTACTGTTTTCTCTCTCTCTATCTGTCTCTTTCTCTCCCTCCCTCCCTCTCTATTATATATTATAAATGTATCATTTCCAGATTCTAAATATAAATCTTTGTCGGAGGGGAATCACACAGAAACTCACTATTTTGGAACAGGCATAGTTAAAAAAAAATGGAAATAAAAACAAAGAAGTCCAAATGATGTTTACAGATTTAATCTTTTGGTTGTATGGGTTTATCATTATTCTGTATGACTGTTGGCAATAAAACCGTGAATGTGTAGAATCTCTGTTGTTGTCTCTGATGTAATATAGTTTATATTACACACAGCATTCAGCCAGTTTCCTCTAAAGAGTTGGTTCATCCAAAAAGCCATGTTTTCTAACTTACTTCTAGTAATATCTCACCATGCAGATAGGTTTTATTTATTTTAGCCTGGATTTCTAGGTATAAAAAAATATCCATAAATAGTGTTGCAAGTTTTAATAGTGACTTCTTTTGTCCAATCATCAGTCAGGTTTCTGGATAATCCACATTAACAGTGATGCTTTTTCTATAATGACATGTTATTGAATATTTTAATGTCATTTTCTTGCTGTGAGCAACACAAACAAAAACACCTCCACTGTCTTGTGGTGGCTGCAGAAATTTCACTCTTAACCCGGACATACAAAATCAAAACTACCTGCACGGCTCGATACCAGTGCAAATAAATGAGAAAATATTTACTTATTCATAACTTGGGTGATGTTGTTTTCTCAAAGGAATGAGCACATAACAAGGCTGCTCCGGCAACATGAGGTGATCCAGGTGAATCATCCTCAAATGATATGTTTACTCTTCTTTTCTTGCTCCATTGTGTCAAAGCTAGTATTTAGCATCATATAAATAGCTGCATATAGTAAAGTATTTCGTTTACACGTGCTGCATCCACATGCCTCTTCCTTCAGTTTACCAGCTTCATGCTTTGAAAGTTGATACAAAAACACTTCTATAATGATCAGATAACAGACAAACACACTCCCAACAATTTCAATTTGGCATTAAAATGAAAACTGAAGAGATTCTGTACTGAACATGCAGCATGTTGTGAGGATATCTAGTCAGCATTGAGGATATTAACTGCCATTATTAACCAGCAGGTGGAGCCCTTGTGTCACTTAAAACTACTGATGAACAAACTGCATCAGCTACATTAGTTCTTTGTAAAGTGATAACAGATGCAGTTTGAACAGGATGCTACTGTTAAACTGAAAAGTGAAGTAGGCTTCGGCATGTGTTTTCATCTCATTTACGTCATATATACAATGTATGATGCAGTCTTCATTACAGTAACTGCACAGTGTACTGTAGTAATACTGAGTAAATACAAAATTACATAACACATAATAAATAACTGCCATTGTTTGTCATTACACTATCAATTGTCTACAATCATTCTTCATTACATTATTTTTGCAGAACTATAATTGCACTTTAATTCATTGCAGGTGATTTTCCACTTCTTGTTTGTCTTTGATGGTCACGTCTGTAACCACAGAGGTAAATGTTTTCTTTTCTGTCAGGGGTTAGAGCACCATTCATTTGCAAATCATAATTGTCCTGCGAAAACCACATGCCTCCAAAACATCCCATTTTCATGAGCTTAGAAAAAGTGAACCATCTAAAAACAAAAAGTTGGACAATCTGAAAAAATAGATAATCCAACTTTTTGTTTTTAGATGGTTCACTTTCTCAACCAATAAATGGGTTTATCCTTCAGTTAACTGTAAGAGGACCAAATTTTGTGATGTAGGTTCTCACTGGACGGTGATGAAATATGACCTGTGATATGTGTGGCTTCATACTTTAGTCAGTCTAATGCCAAGTGTGGACATTTTAAGAAGCTTTCTAATTCTGGGTGATGCAGATATATCAAGCACATAAGGAGAAACCAAACTGTCCTGCAGCCTCTGCCTGAAGTCTACATCTCATTCAAGAAATCCTTCATTCTAACTGTATATATCTTCCCTCTCTCAGTCTTTCCTGTCACTCTCAAGGACGGCCTGAGCAGCCCCTCCTGCCACCACTGAGACCTCACCATGGGCCGTGTCTGTCTCCTTCTCCATCTCCGCCTGCCTGGAGCTCCGCTGGCTCTGGTTGGGGTTGTTCTGACTGCTCCACGACTTGCTCCTGCTGCGGCTGGGCTCCAGAGACGGCTTGTTCCCGCTGCCGTTGACAGAAGCCGTCCCCCTGTAGCAAAAGCCGCACACCAGACCCAGGAAGGCCCTTCTCATCTCGCGGCTGGCCAGGGTGTAAATGACTGGGTTCATGGCTGAGTTGAGCACAGCCACTGCGATGAACCAGTCGGCCTTGTAGAGGATGGGGCTGCGCTCCCCACTTGCCACATCCACCAGGAGCAGGACGAAGATGGGCGTCCAGCAGGCGATGAAGACCCCAACTACAATGATGACGGTGCGCAGCAGCGACATGGCGTGCTCAGAGTTTCTGTGCTTGCTCACCTTCCGGCTGCTGGACTTAACCAGGATGTAGATGCGGGCGTAAAGGACGGACATGGCTAAGAGCATCACTATGAAAACTATGATGCAGAAAGCTACATATTTCTTGCTGTAAAGAGGGAGGACTGTGGAGCAATCGGGGAGGTTGTTCAGGCAGTTCCAGCCAAGAATAGGCAAAGCTCCAAGAGATATAGCGATGAGCCAGCAGGTCCCTATGAGCAGAAACACTCTGTAGTTCTTGTTGGCATCATAAGGCCTCATTTTGATCATAGTCAGGTGTCTCTCTATAGCAATAGCCAGGAGACTGAAAATGGAGGCGCCGAGTGCTACAAACATGCTTCCCTCTCTGACGAACCAGAGATGAGGTGTGAGGTGCAGGGTCTTGTCTCCCGACAGGAGCAGGTTGACCAGGTAAGCGACTCCGGCCAGCAGGTCGCACAGCGCCAGGTTGCCGATGAAGAAGTACATGCGGTTGTGGAACCTGTGGTTTCTCCATATGGCCACCAGGACAGTGAGGTTCTCCAGGACGATGAAGCTGCATATGATGAGGAACACCACGGTTTTGGTGTCCACGGTGCCAACGTGCTGCCGGTTAATCAGCTTCCCCGTGTGGTTGTAGTGGAGGACTATCTGAGGGTCGATCATCTTCAAAGCACCGGCTGCTCACAATGGATGTCAGAAGTGAGCAGGGAGTCCAGTGTCAGCAGATCCACCGAGTTCGACTGGGGAGGAACATGTGAGGAACATGGGTGTTAACATGTTTGCGTTATTACAGAAAGCAGCCAACATAGAGTCATTATCCAGAAATGGAGCAATTCATGGTATCTGACTTTAACAGAACAATCTTGTTTTCCAAACTCCTCTGAAAACAAGGGGTCATTAAGACGAGCAAAGATCTGCAGAAAACTTTTTAAAAATATGGAAAACATGTTGTCAGCATCTTAAAATACTCCATGATGCTGTTTGTTTGTTTACACAGGATTTTTTGGATCATTGCCCAAATTATGAGAGGCTCTTTGGTAAAAATGCAAATGAATCTTCAAACATGAAATCAGCTTCATTTTAAAGCACAATCATACACTGTAGTTCTATTCTACTTCATAGTGAATGAAAGCCTGCAGATGTGTTTAGTCTGAGTCGATTGGAGCAAATGAGAGCAGTGAATAAAACTCACCTTTGGTTGCTCGCAGTCAGGCTTCAGTTGAAAGTTTAACTCACACTGAAAGACAAACATTTCATTTCTGGGTTGTAGATTATTTCCTGGATTTGATGTTGAACTTTAATTCCTTTCTCCCTCGGTCAATAGAAGAGAGCAGCTCCTCATCTTTTTTCTGCTCTCTAAACTCCGGAGCTGTGGACGGCTGGCTGGAAGTCACACCCCCTCCCCTCCTCCTCCTCCTCCTCTTCCTCCCCCTCCTCCTCCTGCCCTCCTTCCTCCAGCCCAGGACCCGGACAGAGGCTGGAGGGTCACTTCAATCCATGAAGCACATCCACCCAAACCTGGAGCTTTATGGAAAAACTCATTATGTTTTTAAGACATATTGGAATTATTCAGTCTCACTTTTTTTTTGGTCCCAGACACGTTAAATAGTCCCCAAGGAATATGTTTCTAAAAGTCCTTAAAGTCTAATTTCTATATTCATATTTTAGTAAAATATAATCTTTGGTATGTTTAACACAATTTGATAGCATTTTTTAATCTGTTCAATCATTTTGCCAAACATACCTCCTTAAATTTTGTAATTCATCTTCATATATCTGAGTCAGAAATTGGCTCATTAAAATAATTTTGTCCCTCTGCTTTACAGTCTTTTATATGAGAATAATAGCTAACTAGCTTGCTTGAATATTAAAATTTGATTTAAAAACATAATATAAAGAGTTAGGTATCTTAGATTAATGGCTGAGATAGATGGGATAGATAAAACAGATAGACAGATAAAAGTACTTTATTAATCTCAATGGGAAATTGAAGTAATATTTATAATAGCATAATATAAATTAATTAACAAAAACTAGAATAAAATGAGAATACTGTCTAATAACTAAGTCCACAGCAATGTGATGAACAAAGTTAAGGCAAATTTCATGTGAATGCAACACAACAAAATCTTGTTCCTGCAGTTTCACTGACACGTCATGAATATAGCTAACTTTAACAAAAAGCCTATATCTGTACTGGCTGATTTTCCCTGCTGTGTTTATGCTTTCTGTGAAAAAAAAAGACAAAGGGCGAGCATACAATAAGAGTTGAAGTTAAGATGACTGCAGCCCATCCTTTGTTCTGGTCCTCCTGTCGTGACCTCATATTCAGGAAGGATGGGCAGGGCTGGCAGAAAGGAGAAGGACTCAGAGAGTCTGGGAGGCAGAAAGACAGATGATGATGACTCTTTGAAATAGATGTGGCAAAGTGGGAATCTACACTGCAGAGACTTTAAGACTTTTCCTGACGAAGACTAAACATAAAATGACCAGAATGTGACTAAAACAATAAACTTCATTTCCAAACAAAACCCAGAAATTGCACCGTGAATAATCAGGTCATCAGCTTCGTGCGCTGGATGTGAATATGACTCAAACCTTAAGAATCTTATTGCTTTACTTTATACGTTGCCGCACATTTAGCTGCTCGCAATTTTCCCCAAACGAAGCACATGCTGTACTGTGTCACAGACCAAATCATTAAATAGTAGATCTCTTCCAGTGTCTGTGGTTATTAACCCAGAGGAATGTTTCGTGTGGTTGAATAAACAGCTGTGGTCTGGCATCGGTCCATTAGCATTGTTACAGTCACAATTCTCAGTCATTTCCTGCAGGTCGCACTGTGCCAGCAGCAATGGGAAAATCTCAGGGAAAAAGCCAAATAGCTACTCTGGACCCGCAGCGAAATCTGGGACCAATCACACAGTGGGTCTACGTAAAGGCAGCTGGATTAACAGACCGGGAACATGGTTGGAAAAACCTTGGGTTTTTCAGCAAACTACAGTGATGTTGGGCTCACATCTGCATTTACATAAACTTTGAGCCAAACACGAAACCATCAGCAAGTAGAAACCCATAATATGTGGTTAGAGTGAGTCTATGTCAATGTGTATTCATAGACTACTGAAGAGGAGCATGGGTGGAGGGTTTTTCACTTTTGCAGGACCACCCTCACTAAAATATTACTTTGAAGGCGACCGCGTCTTTGGTTTAAGCCGAATTTTCCTGTCGTCTTTGTCAGCAGGACACTAATTAAAGTTCTTTATTGCAGCCATTTTCCAGCATCAGGAGCCGTGTGTCTCCCCTAAATCATCAATACACCATATGTGTGATTTCCTGCGATTATAATGCTATATTATTTAAGTATAAACCTACAAGCCGCAGCCCCTCATTTGAAAGTTCTGTACTATATAACCTTTCCTTCCCTCTGAGGAGCTGGCCCCACAGCTGGTAAAACCATTCCTCAGGGAAAGTTTCCACTGCTCAACTACAGTCTGCCCTGGACCTTATACAGTATGCAGTATGTGTGACATTGTGAGCGGCTGGAAGAAGTATTCACATCCTTAATTTAAGTAAAAGTAGCAATACCACTGTAAAACTGCAGCGAGTAAAACTAAACGTCCTGCATTAAAATTTACTCCAGTAAAACATCCAGCAAATTGTACAATCAATACTCAAAGTAGTAATTATGAAGTAGACTGGCCTCTGTCAGTGGTACAGTATTATATATCACAATACTTAAATACTATAACTTGTGCATTAAAATATAACCAGCAGTTTAATGTTGCTTCTGTTTAAGGTGGAGTTATAACTAGTGCTACTTTATATACAGTTGGATCTTTTAAACTATAATCATATTAATCATATTTTGTAGGATGATCATGTCAAATATTTACAGCTGCTAAATGTAGTGGAGTAAAAAGTACAACACTTGCCTCTGAAATGTATTGAGTAGAAGCATGAAGTAGCAAAAAATGGTAGTAACTCAAAAATGTGCAGCACTTGAGTAAATGTACTTAGTTACTTTCTACCGTTGGACATTGTTTGACATCGGCAGTAAAAATGAAATAATACATCAGAGATTAAAGATGAGATATCTGACATAGAAGAGAGCTTTGTACGGGATCTGCTCGCTGTTTGTAGACACAAAACATTTAACTAACTCTTGACTAAGTTCATAAACATATCAGCGTATCCATTATTAATCATAATTCAACATGAAAGAGCAATGCACACTCACCCATGCCTACACATATAAAGTATTTTAAGGGCATTCATAATTGATTATAATGCAGTTTATGTGACTTGTAACATAATAGCCTCTCATTCAAAGCAGAGAACTAATGGTTAAATGAGAGTGGCCGGATAGGATAAAGATAAGGGCCCTGTGCTTTAGTACCATAAACACATTACAAAATCTATTTGGCCGCATCACCGTAGCCATTACTTCGCTGGGGTTTGCCCTGTTCGAGCTCTCAACCCTTCATTAGAGTGCGAGAGCTGGGGTCAGAGCCGTGGGCAGTGGGCACATCCATGTGCAATTACATGACAACCCTGCCTTTAATTTCACCCTCGCCATTTTGAGGCAGAAACACACCCCATGAGTCTGGGCTGCAAATCTGAGGCGGACAGTCCCCTCCTGCCCTGTGGCTTTTGTGGCGGCAGTATTTCGAGGCACGGCGGTCTCTCGCATGCAACTCAACAGAACAAGGCCTTGGAGACGTCGCTGAGGCATAATTTCAGCCGTGGCACAGTTTAGTCTAGGATCTGCCAACTTTAGAAGCCCACACAAACAGAAATAGGTCTTCAGTTCTGTCACTTCCTTTCACTGCTGGGATATTTAGTGCTCTTACCTTTAGTTCTTTCACCATTAAGTGCAGCGCTTTTAATTTTCCATTTCATTTGCTTCCAGCTGAGAGATTAATCGCATGGTTTTATTTAGATTCAGCCAACGGGGCTGACTTCAATAATACTACAGTGGCTCCTCAGCAGACTATCCAGTGTCAAACTGGCTGCCATTACCATACAAGCATGAATTTAATGGACTGAAATCACTTAACACTGAACATGGAAAAAAAGCAGAGAAGCCACAGTTTTTCTGTAGTAGTCTCATTTCGAGGGCTTCCGTGATAATTGCATGGTTCCCAGCCAAGGTTACTGCCTGCTCTGCTGCATGTGAGCACACAGAATATCTTCCTCACATCCACGTACATGAATGTGACGACAAAATATCAGAAATACAGTTTCATGTAGTATCAAACACCACCTGAAGATGTGACATGTAATGTGTAGAAAGTTTTTGTGGTACCACTGTCTAATAAGGCTCCATTCATAAAGGGTTTATACATCATAACTAGTGACTTTATTAATGCATAATAATCTATTTACTTATTACTTTTTGCTATAATGCTTTGGGCTGACACCTTCTGTTCGGTTGGTCGACTGATTCATGTGCTCTCGTCTGACCAATGACAATTGATCTGTGGTACTGTAGCCTTTGGTGTTGGCTATTACTTGTGATGTTTAACCAATCAGATGCTGTGGGCGGGACAATGAGCAAGAACATTTTTTTATACGATTTTTACCTTGAGTTAATAGAACCTATACAGAAGTGGTCAATTCACAGTTAAGGCTTTCTGACATGCAACAATACCAATACAGCGTTCGGGGGAACTTAGTGGTTACATCTTACAGTTGTTCTCCAAAAGGGAAGTGTGATTGGTTCCTTGTCTGACAAACAGATTTTGAGGCAACTTTTCTTAGTAGTGCTTTATATTGAAAATGCAGCTCCTGGTATTCATTTGAACCCTGTCTTGACCTTATGTTGACACTTGGAAGAAGAGAAGTTGTCAGTGCAGGCCACTACGCTGCAACTGCATTACATAGCGAGCCGTTTCCTTTCCTTTTTGTTGAGTGCAATTGCGTTTGCCTTCCAAACTGTTAATGTGAGTGTACAGCAAAAGCCCAATAGCTCTCAGGCCCATTATGTCTACAGTACTCAGAGCTTGTTGTATTGATGTCCAGCAGTCATTGGTCATTGCCTGACTTACTGCTGAATGGATGGCTATTACAATGTTGTTAACCTGGAGAGGAGTCTGGAGCCTGTCTTTGTATAAAACCTCAAATATCAGGTTCTTACATATTATATTTATTGATCTTTCCCCACAACTCCTCTCATCCTTTTTCTTGTTATATCACTTAAACTGAACATAATGTGTAATACATAAAGAAAGAAAGAAATGAGAATAATAATAATAATAATTTTCATAGTTCTGGCAGTGATTCAAGCAGCTCTACTTTAACATAATAATCTAAATTGGTGGCAGTAGGTGGCAAACCTACACCTGCTCATTCACTTGAACTCCTCTGCAGTCGTCGACACAGAGACAATCTCTGTTGTTATTTTAACCTACCAAAAAGCTAATGTTGTCTGCGGGTGTGTGTAACCAGAGGACAAACTATATGTTCAAACTAGCCTCAAAAACTGGGCTCAAAATCAGTTAACATACGCTTAAAGTCAATATCGGAAGTTTAAACAGTTCCTCATTTTTGATAACTAAAGTTTATAAATCATTAACTACTCGTGAAACAAACCAATATTTCAAGAGTTCAGCTGTCACAAGTTTGTGTAGGTCAGAAAATACTTACATAAAATTGCCTATTCAGCTGTAAATGCATCACAAATCAATGTTTCTGTCATCACTGTTGTTCATTTTTCATTCATTTTTTAATGCCATAACCTTAAGAGCATATTTAAAACCAGTTATGTCTAAACAAAAGCTTCAACTAACATGCCAATATTGCTTATCTGCACAAGTCAGACAACATTAGTTTTATATAATAAGATTATCTAAAGTAGATGATCTGCTGGATCGATGTCTTGTATTTCCATTTACATCCACTGGACGCAGAGGTGTTGTAACAGCGTGGTAGGTGTACGACATTATGCAATATTTTTATTTTCATTTTTCTGTGTCTGTGTTCATGTCTCATAACGACACAATAAAACATGAAATATTTTTATTGTTTGAAATCAAAAAGTGACTCAAGTCTGACTCTTCTCAAGAAAGAATCTTATCTGTTTGCTTCCTGTTGGTGGAATCAATAAAACTGCTCTTTAGCTATCTTGGAAATTACTAAGATGCATAGTGTACAGGAAACCATTATGGCTTGCCTGATTAAATGTAGGTGGACATTAGGAAATACTACAAGCTCCTGCTGTGCATCTAGGCGATGGATTCTCAATAAAGGCTTTTTAACTTTTGGACTCCAGCGGAGCAGGTGCCTTGATTTTGGTGGTGGATCAATTCCCTCTCTTGTGGTGAAAATGGGGAAGAAGATGTGCACAAAAATTGTCGGTTCGGTCTCTCTGGCCACATTCACTGCAGCTGATCCCGGATGACCCAACCATGGAAAGTGATTTATAACATTAGTAACGCATTGCACCTTAACAAAAGAGTCCACATAACAACACAGTTTCTTTAGTTTATCTCTTCCAGTTCTGATTATCAAATGCTTTTAAACTCAACACACAGCTATTCTTTTAAAAAATGACTGCTTATGTTTCGCTTCAGCTTATTTATACAGACTATATATATATATATATATAGACTTGTGTTATTCCAAGTGTTAGTTGCAGGTCAAAATGTGGGGGAAAGAGAGGATGATTTAGTGATTAACAAAAATGAAACAAGATTGCAGTAATATCTAAAGCTTGTACATAAAGTGGAGTTGCCACGTAAACAAATATTTCGACCACCATAAACTCTCATATCTGACAATCAGGGCTTTCTCTGAGGCCTTCAGCTGCCCTTGAGTGGTTTGTGAGTGTGTGTTGTTTCCAGCATGAGGTGGATGATGAGGAGGATGAAAACTGTACTCTTTACAAAAATCCAATTTTAGCCAAATTGAAAATACAATACATCACATGCTATTGTCAGTTATTGTGGCTCCATCACTTCGCTGTTAAAAATAGATATGAATAAACTATAAAAGCAGAATCAGTCCTCAAGGAGACACTTTATTGTGATTTTTTCTTGTAGATGTCTGTGTATTGTGTCTTATTTCCTGAAGTCTGTCATGACACATTTAAATGGGGTTTGACTTACAGGTGAAAATGCTTTGTGTAGTAAAACCTTCCAGCTGTGTATTCCTTTCCTAAACTGTATACATATTTCATTAGAGACCGTACAACTGGTGCCTTCCTGACCCTGGCCCTCTCAGACACACACACACACACACACACACACACACACACACTCGCACACACTTTACTTCAGACTGCCACTGGCGACTGTGGAAGGATTGTCTCGGAGTCAGAGTGATCGTCTGGTGCCGACGAACAAAAGACAGAGAGGGCGGCTGACAAACTGTCTGCAGCCAAGAAAGATGCCGTACCTGAAGTGAGCTTCTCATAATGTGTTCGCTGTGTTAAGGGAGGGAAAGGTCAGATCAGAGTCATTTTTAATGTCTGTTAAAAGAATGAAGGATGTTGCTGTGAAGTCAAAAAGCCACAAGAGACAGGAAGTTTAAACATACTTCATCCATTTATAAGAACTTGATCTCATACTGCTGTGAGGGTATTTCAGATACACTTGCAGACTGCTAATGTCATCAATTCCAACAATAATCTAAAGTGTATTTTTTTTATTTCCTAACAGTTATTAAACAATGACGCCAATTCACTTCACAAGTAATAAATACTCTTCCGGTTAAAACCAACCCCAGGAATAGTACCGGTTAATTTCTAATAATTTCAACATCTCAACTTCTCGAAATTAAACTTCTCTGATCGTGACACCAAAAAAGGTAAAAAAGAGAATGCTGAATGTTGCATTGCATCATTGTACCCCCTCTCTCTGTCACATACACACGCAAATATAGTTCATAGAGTGAGAGAGAAAGAGAAAACTTCCCATTAGCAAGAACTGTCAAACTGATTCAGAAGGAAACTGTCACAACCCCGATTACGAAAAATGTGATGATGGTGTGTAAATAAAACAGAATGTGATAACTTGCTAATCCTTTATATACTCAATTGAAAACAAAACAAAAACAGAAACTTCATAGATTTTTGTAAATATCTGCTTATTCGGAACTTGATGGCTGCAACATTCAGACAAGTTGGGACAGGAGCAACAAAAGACTGTGAAAGTTGTGGACTGATCCAAAAACACCTGTTTGGATCAGTCCACAGGTAAAACAGGTTCATTGGTAACAGGTGATAGTATCATGATTGGGTATGAAAGGTTCATCCTGGAAAGACTCAGTCGTTCACAAGCAAGGATGGAGCGAGATTCACCACTTTGTCAAACACATGATTGGATAAAAGATATTACTACATGGGCTCAGGAAAACGTCAAAACTGTTGTCAGCGGATGCAGTTTGTTTGGTGATTATTGCATTCAGTTGCACTTTTTTGGAATCGAGGTTGTGTGAAAAAAGTTTCAGAAGACAAAAGAAAGGTGAGGTGCCAAGAAGTTTATCAAATGTGTAATGTGCAAGGGATTGTTTGTAGTGATTTTTTTAAGGTGGTAATATGCTTCATGTAGTTATTTATTTATTTGCAAGCTATGTCTCTTTTGAGGTGAACTTATCTGATTAGGAGTGAGGGTTAATGGGTCAGGAAGTCACATGTCAGTTTCAAAAGGAAGTGTTTAAAGTGAAGTCAGTGCACACTTCCCTGGGCTCTAAAGGGAAATTGTGACAGCCACTATATAACTCAATACAAATAACTTTTCAAAATAATAATAATAATAATAATAATAATAGCTGGGGTGGAGAGACATCCCCTCTCTTTCACCTCTGCCTTTCCTATCTCTCTCCAACTAAAGCAGAAAAAAATATCTTAAAGGAAAAAAAATATTGTGATTAAGTCATCCATCAGCACTGAAAAATTTAGAGCCGCTGACGTGGATGTCAGTAATCTACTTTCTAATTATGTCATACATATTGTTCTTTGCATTTGAGAACTTGTCACAGGCAAACAGTCGCTTTTGCAAGGCCCTTTGTTTTGAAGGTGTTTCCTCGTTGGAAACCCCACAGAGAACATCAGACTGTGTTACCTCTAACAGTCCCTCTGGTCTAACTTGTAGCTGCATTGTCACACAGCTTCCTCAGAGGATTTCCCATTAGCAACGCTTTGTGTGTGCAGGCATAACACACACACACACACGCAGAACCAGACACAGCGAGAGCCACTGTGTGTACCAATGCAAGGCCTTAGAGGATCATCAAGGTGGTGACTGAGTAATAACAGAGAGAGGAATCCAGAAAGGACTGCAGGTTAATGGGTCAGGAAGTCACACATCAGTAGGGTTGATATTGAGGAAGTCTTGTACACAGTGACACACACGCATGCATTTTACACTTTGTCTTGTGTGTGTAAATTTTCCGTAGCTAACACTCTGTCCTTGACTCACACTTCTGCTACTGACGACTGAGAAAACTTAAGTCAGTTCACAGAAAGTCTTTTTTTCACAGCAAGGTGCAGTGGCTCAGTTCACATTTACACAAAGACAAATTAGACCAAGTAAGACCTGACCTTTCTCCAGTTGTTCTAAATCTCATCTGAATCTTTAGTTTGCTATTAATGCCAAACACATTGGAAGACAAAAAAAGACATTTTGACATGTCAAAGTAAGAAAAGCACCGGTGTAAATTCTATAATTAACGATGGCTGAATTCTGTTTATCTGTTTCAGTTTCAGTGTCCTGGTATTGTTCGTGCTTACTGTCATGACTTACCGGGACACTTGAATAGAATGAAGCCATTGTTAATGTTATTAGTAACGCCTTTGCTTTTCCTACTATGACAAGTAAAAAATATCTGTAAAAAATAGCTATTGTTTATGTCTATCCTCACAAATCAAATCTCCAAAATTCACATTTGGCCGTAACACCAAAACAGTACATCTTTTTCTTTTTCTCTGGTCAGAGTAAATTTCTCATTTTTTCTGATAAAATGTTGTGTTTCCTTTATGATGCATTATTCTGTTGTAGTTGAAATATGAAATGTTTTTCTGTCCGTGTATCCTGACATGACTGTTGGCCTTCACCTCAGCTTAAACTTTACAAGAGCTGCTGAACTGGCCATAGTGAAACTGTGGCACAGAAAATAACATATATAGCATTTTTCTTCACTTTAAATAGTTCCAAAACAACTACAACAACAATGTCAACATTTACTCAGAATTTACAGTGCTTTTCTTCTGCTTGGAGGCTTTGTGCATATGTTTCCTTATTTTGTCCTCTGTGTTCTCTTGTGCACTCAGAGCAGCAGACGGGGTAGACACAAATCGGAAAATGATGCATCATTAACATCATCAACGTGTTAAAGAAAACACCAAAGTGATAATCAGCCCATATATGTTATAATTCATTTATATGTTTATTTACTTGCTTGCTTATTTCTTATTATTTTATTATTTATTTTATTTTTATTATTTTCGCAGCTTTGATGAAGGTTAAAACATCCTCAGTTATTTGGATAATAGAGTTTATTCTCCTGTAAGATTATTTCCACACAAGCTTCAGATTTAACTCTATGTACTGCATGCTATTCTAAACATTAATACACATATTTATGTATTTAGGACAGCCCCCAACCACCACCCACAATGAAAAGTTGCCACATGTATGAGAGAAGTGAGTCAACATTTCCTAAAACGCTTTTTGATCATCGCCTCCCCACCTGAACCACGAGTCAGTGCTTTGAAATGAAAGATATTTTCCTGTCAGAAGTTTATTGAAGCATTTGCAGTAGCGGTCTTTTGTTAGTTATACGTGTCTACAGGAATAAATTAGATAAAAATTGCATAAATCAAATTGTCCCGTCAGATCATACAGCTTCAGACCTCCAAAAACCTTGAACATAGCACATAAACATAAACAACGTCTAACGACCAAACAACTTGTTAAAAGAAATTCTGATGCAGAGGTTTGAATTCATTTAAAATGTAAGCTACTGCTTCCTGTGACATTTCATGAGTCACCGCTCTCTCCATTACTGGAGGTGCGCAGTTTATCACAACAGCCATTCATCACATCAATAAACCCTGTGCAAAGAAATAAGTGAAACCATCAGGAAGCAGCTGCTGCAGACCGTCTGAGCCCCACATGAAAGGATGGGGTTTGTGCTGTTGTGTGTGTCCTATAAAAAACTTCCACCACAGTCTCTTTATTTTACATCTTCTTCTTCTATTAGTTTAACAGAATTTTAAAACGAGAAAAGAAACAACACTGTAATGCATTTTTTGTGACTCATTCTTAATGCTGCTGCTTAAGTATTAATGACCTCTCAAGTAACTTCTACTGTCTACCATGTTTGTCTTGCCAGGAGTCAAATTTAAATCTTTAGCGCCCTCCAGAGGGCTGTATCAGGCTTCAAACAGCTTCAGTTTCCAACAGCCAATGAGATTTTTTTACCTTAAACAAGCCATTTGGTGGAAAGTTATTTAAAACTGTGAAAAAGTCAGGAACAATATTTTTTAATGTGCTAATCTTATATTCAGATGTGTATTTGGATCACTTCAACATCAATCTTACTTCATTCTGTTCATTACAGACAAACTTTTCATTTTGAATTTTCTGTCAATATTAGGAAAAGAGTCAGCTGCAGTGTCAGTGACTTTCCACTAGAGGTCAGTGTAAAGAAACAGACGAGTACTGTACTGAACCATATGAAGCACAGCCAATGAAATTAGCACTTGAAGTCATGAAAAGGCTTTTGTGAGAAAACAAGTTGAGTGTTGTAACCAAATACTGGTGGAAAAACTTGCTTTGTGGTGATCATGAATTTAGAAGACGAATAAACTCTCAGCCAATAACAAAACTGCACCACTGTGAACGATCTGACTATAAAGACTTGATTGATAGGTTCAGGACTGAATGAGTCTCAGCAGCGTGATCGTCAGTATTGTTGAATTATTTATTGAGTCATTAATCCAGCTCTTTAAAACACTTTTAAAGAGTGTGTATGTGATGCACTATTTGATGAGCATCTCTATTTGATGATTTAGCCTGTGTCTAACATCCTTCAGCTTGATTTTATGACTAATTAACTTTACTTGTTGTGCATAGTTTACATAGTATATTGTTTGGAGTTTTCCAGTATGCACATTTGCTTGAATAATTTTATTTCACTAAACTAGAAACGAGACTCATGCTCAACTTGAAATAGTGATTTTGATTATAACTTGATTCTCTGACACATTTAACATATCAGATGTGTCTCACCCATCACTACTTCCTGTCTCTGTCCTCTTCATTCTCTCTGTGCTGTCATTATTTATTAATGACAAATGTCTACTTCATACATACTATTTGTGACACAAATGCACGGTTGACCTCAGCAGGGGTTTCAGCTGTTGTGCGACCGAACATCACAGTCAATCCTACCTACCTATTAGCCTCCAGCTGAGGAGTTGGCTCCTTCTCTGGTCTTATTTGTGTGTAGGTGAACAGTATACAGGATATTGGCAGGTGGTGTAAGTACCTACTTTAACAAACCTACGCTTGATTTACTGTATGAAGCTACAGTAACATAGACATTTAGGCCTTTTTAGGTGATATATAATCATGGGATTCAAATGTACGATAGGAAGATGATAAGCTCCCACCATTGCCATGTTTTTAAGATGCTAAATATGTAAATTTAATTACATTTTCTAATATTAAAATCATCCTTAACTTGGTACCTCTGACTTCATACCTATGACCAAAACCTCCTTTGGACAGACAAAACTCATTTCTCTCATTTCAAAGTTCATGTTAAAGTTTGAAAAGAGTATCAGTCATGTAGACATGAATGAATCTGGTGTTTGTAATTTTACTGCGTGATTTGTGTTTTTTGCTCCTTCGTTATTTTCTTGTTGAGACCTATCACGAATCGCTTACTGTCACGTTTTGGGGTTTTATTTTAGTCACTTCTTCTTTTACGTTGAAAGAGTTTGTCCTCAGGTGTGTTGGTTGACTTTACTTCCTGCCCTCGTGTTTCCCACCTTTGTGATCACTGATTAGTTTCACCTGTCCCTCATTAGCTTTCCCTCACAAGTGTATCTAGTCTGTGTGTTCTCCTCTCTCTCTTTGCCAGTTTGTCTTTGCACCATGTGCCAAGTGTTCCAGCCTGTTTCTTAGTGTTTAGTCCTCATGTTCCAGAGTTTTAAGGTTTTTTTGCCTCGTCTGTTTGTGGACTGTTGATTCTTGCCTGCTGTCATTTGGATTTGTTTGCCTGCTCTATCTGGTTATGATCCTTGCCTGCGTCACTGTTCCGTAAGACTTTTGTTCATTGCCTTTATTAATAAATCACTGAGCTGCCGCAGTCCTGCCTCTGTCCTCTGCATTTAGGTTTGATCCCTTGTGTTCCTGCTACTTTGCTTGCAGTGTTACACTTAGGATATAAATGCTACGGTATCACTGGTGTTATATACTTCATAGACAAAATGTGCCCCAAGATAATAAAGTAAATACTTTTATTAAATCATAGTTTTATTCAAGATGAAAAATGTAAGAAAAATCTGCAAAACAAAAAATCACTGGATGAAAACTGGCCCAAGTTGGTTCAATAAGCGCTGACTCAATACTGGGTTAATTTACCAAATACTTAACCTATTTGCTTAACTTATTTAACCTAATCACAACCGTTCTCAGTTGTTGGTTTCAGGTTGTTTTGAAGTGTTGGTTTTATTTTTTATGTTACTTGTGGGTTATTTATCCAAACAAAAATTTGCAGTCATGCACGTATCTACTCCAGCTCTTTTTAAATGTCACTATTTGTTACTGATTGTTCATATGTGTGTGAGTTTTTAATGTCTTTCTAGCTCCTCACTGCCAGTGTATTCTCTTGCTCCTGACCATCACAACTACTTCCCTAACCCGAGCCTTTACCCTAATGGGATGTACACAGCCTCTCTTTTAACCTAACCTTAACCTTAAAACCAAGTCTTCACCTCAAGCAGTGATTTAAAGACCAGCCACAATGTCCTCACTTTCCAAAAATGTCAAGGTCTAAATCTTAAATTGGTCTTCCCAAAGATGGAAACACACACACACACACACAACTTGGAAATTCTATGAAAATAATACTCGCAAACAAGAGCAAAGTTCAACATTTAGTGTCTTTATAAAACAGATTTGCAAAATATAGCCAAGGCTCATTCATTTAAATACGCATAAATAGCAAGAAAATACTTTCCCATTTCAATTCAAATCATTTTTGAACCTCTTTATACACAAATCAGAGATGAACATTATATGAAAAACGGGGGCTGAAACCCTCTTGATTTGTTGCAGCAGAAAAAAAAAACACAAGCATACTGTATAGCTAAAGCGGCAGTTGATTAGTCAGAAATATACATCCTCTGGAGACACATATTCATAAACATTAAAACAAAGTCTTATTCAAGTCTGTCAAATATCAAAGTACACGTCTTTGGATGGATGCCTCAAAGTCTTTTAAGAGCAATATTTTTTTTTTTTTTTTTACATCATCAGCAACGCAACTGTAATTAACACCACCATGGCCAAAAAGTTTGTGTCTATGTACAATAGTGCAGACGAGGAGCTTAAATCAGAACAAGGCAGTGGAAGGATAATAACACATTATCATCAAACATCCTGATTTATTACTTCAAGTGGGTTCCCTTTGTTTTGGAATATTATTAAATAATGTTTGAATTAAACATTACACTTGCAGGACATGTGCCAGACTACGCCCTGCCGTAATAAACCATTTTTAATGGGTTTTTTTAAAGTCATTTTTTAACATTTAAAACACGACTGTCCAAAATAAAAATCACTGTGATTTGTTTGGATGCAGGCTTATTTATTTATTTCACTTTTATTCATGTCTACTCCACTTCCCATTCATTATGAAATGTTACAATAACCCTTTTCTACAATAAATGCTTGATTGTGTTTGTACATGTAATCATTTGTTTTACATTCATCATAGTCACTAATTCAACATTGTACAATTACAATAGCTCCTGCTTTGGGTGTAGATTTATATTTTCTTGCATATGAATACTTTCCAGCATAAAAGCCTCATCTCATCTTGCTGTAGAGGACATTGCAGAATTATGTAGTTTTTGAATTAATAGCATTTTTGACAACCTTGTAGATAAATAATGCAAATAATATATATAACAGCATTCCGATATGTTTTCCTCATTAGCAGTGTCAAACTGTTTGCCTCTTCTTAAATGCTATCAAAATTTCTGTAAACATTCACAGGGCTGAACTCAACATGACATCTGTGAAATTATTTAGTTAGATTGTGTTTTCAAAAAAAAGAAAAAGTCTGTTTTACTACAGCCACATCAGCAGGCTTCAAAAGGTTCATTGATCTGACTCTTTCACTTTTTAAAAAGGTGCTTTAGCTTCCTGGAGCAGAACAGACAGAGATTAAAGAGACTTTCTTTCTTGTCTTTTTTTTTCTTCCACAGACCACAGTTCATTTGGCCGGCTCAGGGATGGGTGGAGCTCGCTCCAGTCTCATGGTCCAGGGGTCAGAGGTCGAAGCATAAAATGGAGAGTGGGTAAGCACTTCTTCTCCAGCCAGGGCGAAGGCAAACACTCCCCTCTGCCTCCCTGCTCCTGCCTTCTCCTCCTCTGCGACGTGCTTCCCCTCTGCTCGCCGTTCCTCCCTGCTCTCCCTGCCCGCACCGTCCCCGCTCTTAAATCCCAGACCCCTGTTGCCGAGGCCGAGCACCTCCCCAAGTCCGTGATTCTTGACTCCCTGGTACGCGGGTCTTAACCCATTCTCCTCAAACCGGTTGGTGGAAGCAGTGGGGGGGCACAGGAAGTTGCTGGTGGGCGTGGACCGCCAAGCGGCTGGCTTTCGTCCTCGCCGGGGGCGGGAGATGCGGCAGCTCTGCCTCTTGATGTGTCGATGTAGGTGGTCGGACCGTGTGAAACTTTTGTAGCAGTGCTCGCACTGGTATGGACGGACACCCGTGTGGATTCGCAGGTGGTTCTTCAGGTCGTAGTTGTGGACAAACTTGGAGTTGCAGTGGAGGCAGATGTAGGGACGCTCACCTGTGTGCTTCCTCATGTGGATCTTGAGTTTGTCTTGTCTGAGAAAAGAGCAGAATCACATGTTTTCATACAGTATGTTGTGGGTGGAAAGGTTAACACATGAATTATAAAGCTGCGCTTCTTTTCCCTTCGAGATCTGGTTGAGTACAAGCGAGTTTAAAAGCCATTTGTCTCTACTGACAACAGTAAAGTTGTGCTCTAAAATACAGGTGGAAAATATGCCAAAGCAGGAGGATGTAGGTGAGTGAGATATCACTAATGCAAAGAAACCAGCGGAGGGGGCTTTCCACTTCAAGCTCTTTGATATTCACATTTGGTGAAAACAGATTAACCTCAGTCAGAAGAGCATGGGGTACTTTTCCACGAACACTGCTGTTTTACATAACCCGGTGCTTTGTAGTCAAAACACACAAGAACATGAAGATCTCAAGATGAACTCTGTGGTGAATCTGAAACACTTATAGTGAAGTAATGAGGAGCTGCTGCTTTACATACCTGGTGAATCGTACTTCACAGATAGTGCACATGTACGGTTTCTCTCCCGTGTGCGTCCTCATGTGTCGCGGCAGTTTCCCGGCTCCTTGGATGACCTTGTTGCAGATCGGACACTGCTGCGACGCTTTGGGCTTCATCTTCCTCTCCTCTTCCAGCTGCCAGGGAGGGAACAGCGCCCCCAGGTGGGAGGCGGAGCTCAGGAAGCTCAGGTAAGACCGGAAGTCGGCTTCATCCTTCACCGGACCCAGAGCGTGGCTTTCTGATGGCACCGACCCAGCGTTCATGGTGCCGCCCAGGCCCGAGCTGACAAACTCCTTCAGGAAGTTGCCGTGGAGCAGACTGAGTGGGACTTCCTCTTTCATCTCCTCCTTTATGATCTCTCTTTTCACAGCTAGGTCGAGGGGCCTGGAGGCCTCGAGCGGCGCAGAGGTGGGGAAGGCGTGGGGCAGCCTGGCTTGCGGTGAGGCTCCTGCATGGGGATGCTGGTGGTGGTTTGGGTCCAGGAGCTGCTTGGGGAAGGCCGGGAACTCTGCGGCCCACATGGAGGGATAGAAACCTGGGAGGAGAGGGGAGAAACTGGCCCTCCTGTCCAGCGTTGACATACGGGGGTAGAGCCCCTCCTGGAGGAGAGACTCGATGGAGAAATCCTTCAAAGCCCGGCTCTCCATACTCTCCTGCAACACAAGACGGCAACATCAGCCTTTTGAACTTCGGACTGGTCATTTTAAGTCTTATTTTTGCCTTGAAAATACAAGATTAGTAACAGAAATGACAGAATATCCAATACCTGTTTTCCTCTCATGGTGTCTGGAGACTGTGACTGGGACGACAGGTCAAACTGCTGGTGGTACGTGGAGGTGCTGGGAGGCGGCGAGTCCTCCGTCCCTGGTGGCGTCTGCTCCCCCCTGCTCTCCGACGACTGCAGCGACCTCTCGCTCACATTGTCCTCCTCCTCCTCCTGCTCGTCCTTCCTCGACCCCACATCCTCCTCCTCGTCCTCCTCCTCCTCTTCCTCCTCCTCATCTTCCTCCGCGTCCTCCTCTTCCTCTTCATCCTCTTCTCCCTCCTCCACTCTGCCTCCTCCGCCGCCTCCACCCCCGCTGTCCATGATCTCCAGGCACACGTTGATGATGCAGGGGATCTCCAGCATCTGAGCCGCGTTCAGGATCTCTTTAACGTTGGACGCCGTCACTGTCAGAGTGGAAGTGTAGGCGAACTCCAGGATGGCTGTGAGAGACTCCGGAGCCACAAAGTCGATTTCATACACAGCAGCTGTGTGATGGTGGTCCCCGCCGTCAGTGGTGGCCACTGTGAAGAGCTTTTTGAAGTACTGGCTGCAGGCGGCCAGAACGGAGCGGTGGGTTCGGTACTCCTGGTCCCGGACGATGAGGATGACATCGCAGAGCAGCCCGTCACGACGCTGCTCATTGAGGCTGCAGAGGACATCACTGCTGTGATTCGGGAAGGGGATCCCAATCAGGTCCTCTTCTCTGTGATGAACCATTCTCCGCTCTCTGTCTCTGCCGATTATCTAGATAGGAGGCAATAACAATGAGCTGTTTAGTGACACTTAAATAAGAAGGTCAAACTGAAAAAGGCATTACTCTGCGGAACCCGCATTTGGCTCTCAAAGCCTCCATTAATCCTCTCTTGTAATTTTATTTTTACTAATAGTGTCGTCTCTTCTCTCATTCGATGTCATTATGTTCGAGTCAGAGAGCTAAGCATCTGTTATTCTGAGCGATAAACCCCTGGTAATCTTTCAAAAGCCCATAAGGTCATTTAACACTTGCAACATATTTTGAAAGTAGTTTGAGAGTCCTTCAAGAGTCTTTTGTCTTGGATCGCCCGGATCCAAAAATGTTCAGTCTGGCACATGATAACAAAGATTTTTAACACATTTTCCAAGTTGTGACTCTATTTCCTAATCCAACAAAAAAAGAAGAGTGACATATCTTGCTGATTTTATACAATAGACAAACAATAACAAAAATAATAATAAATTAGCATTAAAATATAATGATAAAACTTTTAAACACTGATTCATGTTGTACAATTTGTCCTCAGATCTTTCTTGTGTAAACAATCTTGATCTCAATGAGACTTCCTGTATAAATAAATCTTAACAAACTAATTAACAAGTAGATAATGTCACAAGGGAACTATCTTAGTTTGGATTAGAAAATAGAGCTGCGACTTGGGAGTAAAAAACAGTTCTTATTGTGCAACTGATAGAATATTTTTTTGTTCCACACGGACAGAAGAGTCTTTGCGAAATGTGAAAATACCTGGGGAATGTTATACAATAATTAATTTGAACGCGTCCTCTTTGATTTCCTGCTGGCATTTGATGATTGTCATTTTTCACAATGACACAGTGAGTGGCACTTCTCCTAAAATCCACATAGTTGGTTTCTCGCTTCCTCAGCAAACAAACGTAACATTTTAGTTATCACGGGGATGAAGCAGCACCTGGTTTTGCAGCAGGGATTCTCTCGAGCAGGAAGTGCCAGCAGGAAGGTGACGAGGGCATGTTAAAGCACATAATGAAATAGGATCTAAAATGTTGATTTAAAGAATGTAATAGTCCCACGTGCACCTCAGTCTGAAGAGAAGCAGCATCCAATCACTGGATCATTCAAAAAGCATTAATATTTGAATAGATGGAGGCTCTTAGCCGAAACTGATATTGTTAACACAATGAGTGACAGTCTCATTTTATTAAAATATACTGTAGGCATCCTTGTTTGTGTGCCATCTGTGCAGGCAACAAGTGGTACAGCATGTCTCATTTTGAGCAAACATCACATCCGGTAATATTTACTCTCGACTGTGCTGTTACGATTTCTTGTAGGAACTGTGCGAGTTAGGGAAACCCATCATCTTGATAAGACATTAAATGGCTTGTTTCTGTTTGACACTTAAACACGCAATGAGGTTTGATAAGTGTGCGTGAGTTCCTGCGATAGTGGGTGTAACGTATGTCCATCCCCGTTGTCTGTCTCCACCAGATGTGAGCGCGAAGCAAGCTGATACCCTTGTTTGAACAATACAGTGTGCAATTGGGATGTGGTGAGAAATATAGAGAGCGACAAAAGAGGTCAGATTGTACTCTAGATACTGTATCCTGTCAAAATGCTTACTTTGCAGCATGCCCTCTCCACTTGCGTTTGATTTACAGAGCAGTGACTAAGAGCTCGAGACAGCAGATATTGCCTCAATGCACAGACAAAATCTGTTCACTTATACTAAAACCTTCATTCCACAGTCGCCTGAGTTCCTACCTGTTGATTCACTGTGCTGTTGTTTACAGTCACGGTGATAAAAACCTCCTCTGGCAGGGTGCTCATTCATTCACATCTATGAATAGAGCCCCAACTTAGCCGTCCACACTTGGTGGTCACTGGAGGCATGTGTAGATAAATACTTTGAAGCGGGCCCGCTCACCACAGCTGCATTGTTGACTGGCTCTAAATGCGCCAGGGCTGAAGCCACACACACACACACACACACACACACACACACACACACAAAGTGTCTTGCTTTCTCTTTTGTGCTGCAGTGGATCTCACCATAGGAGGGAAAAAAAAAAAAATAATAATTTCAGAAAATCCCTCAGTTCACCTGCAGGTATACAACTTGGATACCAATCTTACATGTAGTTTATTCTTGTCGATCTTGTTGCTAGGTAACTGTGGCTATGTTCATGCCATTGATACAGCGTGGACATAATTAAAATGTCTATAGAGGGGGTGGTGGTATAGGATGTAGGCCCACAGACCTACAACACAGAGCCACCTTGATGGGAAAGCTGGAAAAGAGCGACGGGGAAAGTTGCAGTGGCCGGGCCAGCTGATGAAATTCTACATTTAAAATAGAAATGAGAGGAAAAGGGGATGCCACCTGTGTTCAATTTCACCCAAATGGAAACACACACCACATTAAAACTTCTTCCCCTCATTCTGTCGTGTCCCCTGCAGATTAATGTCTACAAAGATAGAACAATATCCTTTTTCTATTATGTTTCACACCATCCATAAAAGTAATAGCCTGGGTAAAAGGTGAGAGAATCTCCAGCGAGAGAGCAAGGGAGAGATCAGATGGCCCAAAAAGTTCCCTAACAGGTTGCACAAACACCAGCGGAGGGGCCCCTCCCTGTAACAGCCTGCCAAGGCAAACAATAGCGCAGAGCTTGGAACAACACCGAGTGGATAAGAGAGGGAGAGAAAAAGAGTCTGACTGGGAGGGCTTGGCGAACCCACTGTCATTCGTTTGCTCTCGATCCATCCCACCCACTCCTGGAACTATGGGACACGTGCTGCTGTTGCTGTTTGTTCGCCTGGTGCCCCAGCGAGCACCACTCCCCTCGGTTCCCACTGTTTGCCTGCCACTGGCTAGCGCTAGCTCTTAGCGGCCAGCCCCTAATTACAATGTGGAGAGGATCTAAGGAGGATGTGCCACATAGACAGGGAGGGGAGGAGGGCACAGCTTTCCCACCACAAGGTCCTGGAGCGACATTTCATCAGCCAAACAGCCTTAACCCTTTACACACACACACACACACACACACACACACACACACAACCCTCCACCCGTCGGAGCAGCCAGGGTGGGGACGCCTTGTGAAAGGGCTCTGATAATTACTGTTTAAGTCATTTGGCTCTTTATCCATCTGACTCTTCTGGCAGAGTCATGGAAGGACAATCTAACTTTTTCAATACCTTTTTTTATTGACTCATTTAATGGTTCAATAAAACAACCTGCCATGATTATGTGACACATTTCTGAATGTCATAAATAATCATATTTTGTTGCTATCATCAGCTACGGCACCTATTTCTGTTTATCGCACACGCATCGCTGAATTAATCTGCTTAGCAGGAATTTCAGTTCCATGCGTGAAAACTATTCACACCGCGCTCGATTCGATTATTAAACTGACCTCTAATGGTCAGTCTTGCCTTTCTGTCTGTCTCTCTTTCTGCCTGCCTGTACCGGCCACGTCTCCTCTCATGCCTCACTTAGTCACTAACACTTTCAACTCAGCACTCCCACCCCAAATTATGTGTCACCTCCATTCAGTGTCGTCTTTCTCCCAAGAACTTCATCTGCTTTCCGGGCTCTGACCACCATCACCACCACCACCACCTCCTCCTCCTCCTCCTCCTAATCATTCTCCTCTTCCTCCTCTCCTCCTCCTCCTCCTCCCTCTGTCCCCATTGCAGCTGTATCATCATTATGCCCAGAGTAGAGCGGCTAACTTGTCCCCAGCCCTGACCGCTCAGGCCACAAATCAGCAGCTAATGTCCATCTCAACCCTTGTCACGGGCAGACACTCATTTGGCCTGTAAGCTACAACACCCAAAGCCTAGTTTATCCCTGTCAGGCCAGTGCATCCACCTGACCCACATGCTAAATCACCGGCAGCCAAACTTTACCCCTGTCACCAACTGCCCATAGCAAACACCTGCTAAACAACTGTCACAGACGGACAATTGCACGGCCAATAATTTATAGTATTGACAGCCAAAAGTCACCCCCTTATTAGGAGGAGACATTCATTTGACCTACTGTGTAAGGTAGTCCATTATCACCAGTAAAACACCAGTGCACCTGTTTCTTGAGGAGACACTTCCTTGGTCGGGGTTTTAAATGATTGTCTGGAGCCTATAGGCCGCATAGGGAGAGTTTTTAAATTGTGTCTTAATTGCTGTCAATTTGAGCAGGTGAACTGTATATAATGCCAGTTACACAACATGGGTATTTACAATAATGATGAAATGTCGGGGCCAAAATTTGAGCGTTTAACTGCACGAGTTTTGCTTGAAAGTTGAAAACTTGCGTGAAGTTTGGTGCACATTTATACGACATTTACACTGTTATGTAAATATGGTTTAAGGTCCCATAAAAATTATTAATGTAAGTAAAGACTGACTTATATTAGATATTATTTTAGTTGAAAAACGGCCTGCAAGTTTAACACATTTCAAAAAATCTAGCGGCGAAAACCTCACTTTAAACAGATTCTTATTAAAGTTTCAACAGGTGCACCAATAAATTCATTATTATATTTCACTGTTCACTACAATCACTTCAGCAAATAATCAACAATTTATGCCTTTAATTAACACTTAATTTGTATTAATTAAAAATGTGATAAAATGGGGGTAATTTGAAGTAAACACTGGATCTGGTCTCCTGGGATCTGGAGGCCAATTCAACTCGCTCGGCTCCTTAAAGAGCCTGTTTGCACCAAGTGTCACCTCTCGAGCCTTCAGGGGGGCCCACAGCTACACACCATTATCTCTCTCACCCCCAAAGTAAACAAAAGTTTATGTTTTCGCTGCTGAATATCAGTTCAGTGATTAAGAATGTCACTTCTGGACGATTCGCCGTGAAATGAAGGACAGATTATTTATTTTTCTATATCACCTTCTCTCTGTCTTTGGTCTGAATAGAGACCCCAAGATGAACAGAAGAAGGTTGAATTCAGTGCTGAAAGCTAGAATGGCACAATGTAAAATAAAAAAATCTACTTTTCAATTTTATAATTCAGCCTTGGTTAAAATGGATACTTCTTTATTTGTATTTTTCTGATATTCATAAATGGGTCAAAGAAGAAAAAGGTCAGCTTTTAGAAACATTCACCGTGACGTATTGAAGATTTAATAATTAAAAAAAAAAAAGGTTAAGGAACAAAAGTTAAAAGCCTTTCTTACACACTGGCAGGCGTGGGATAAAATCCGGCTGCAGTTAATGAAATTTAATCAGAGTTACAATATGTGATTAAGCAAACATGTCTTTACCATGACATTGATCTGTGATACATTTCCTGTCACAGTTTGTGAGTAGGTGTTTAACTACAGGTACTCTTTTAAAGTGACTTCATAAATGTTCCATCAGTGACAATATAACCTCATGTTATTTTTTTTTTATATGCAATTCCTGGACTTAACTCCACACTTACAGTGATTTGCATCTTACTTTTTTAACAGTTTTCATTTTTCTGCTCTTAATTTCAATAAAGAATTCAGGGAGTGCAAACAAATCTTTATACAAAAGTGAAAAACAACAGCTGATAAACATTTTTAATGGTAATACCGGTCATGGCATTTTGTAACTATGTGAGGTAAGAGGTCTATAAGCCGGCTGACAACAAGCCTGTTGTAAATAGTAATTTACAGCTTAGCCTCAAATCCATAACATGTTTTTATTTTGTCCTCACTCACAAACATCCCCTTTAACTTTATGAATTACCTGCGTATTTATTTTGGCTATGAAGAAGAGTGTCGTATAGATACGGAATATCTAAAATTGAAATGTATAATTACCGTTGGAGACAAAACACATACTTAAGTGCACTAAAACTACCATGTTTGACATTTCCAAGAGGTGCTGTGATGCTATAAACGCTCATGCTATTTCTGGAATCTTATAGCACGATATTTACAGTACAGCCTAAAGAATTACATGCGTCATTAAGTGACTTTATTGACCTGTTTGCACCTTGTCAGGCCTTTATGATCTGGAGCAGTAAGCTCATATAAACACCCTGTAAATAGGGACGCAAAGTGATGCACGTGCGCACACTGTAACAAAGCACAAGTGCAAGCTTGTTCACACACATGCACACTCAGTAACAATGTGATGAATTATTATGGACATATACGCACAGACACACACCCATGTGCATGCTCCAAAACTCTGGCATCCACATAAATTCACACATGTCTTGATACGTTCCCCAGCATTCCACAGCTTTCAGCAACCATCACCTACCGTACCTTCAGTTTCACGATTCCCCTCACGTGTCTTTGTATTTCCAGACTACTAAGAGGCTTTGTTGCTCCTCGCTTGACCTCTCAGCATTGCCCTTTTCAATTGAAACACAGCTGCCTCTCTCTTTGCCAGTCTGTCAATCAGTCAGCCAGGCAGTCAGTCCATTCACAAGCTCCCCACACTGGCCACGGATGCCCATTCACAAAAATGGAAAAAAAAAGAAACACCCAGGGAGGAATATCCAATGGAGAGAAGCAAAAGCAGCGCAACAGAGGAGAGCAGAGTGTGATTCTTGGGTCTGTCTGTGTAGCAGAGTGGCTGGTGTGGAGTTAAGAGTCAGGCTCACTGTTGTGTGTGGCTCATGTAGGACGAGCGAGAGAGTGAGAGGAAGGGAGGGAGGGCAGCAGCACTGCGCTGTGGAGATGTCGCACCACTAGTTTTTATAGCAGGGTGGGTAGCTGGAAGATAATAATACCCCATCCTCCTCCACAACACAAGTTTAAGCGCACTGTGTAATAAGCCCATGGCGCAGACACCCTCTGATTTAGGTCAGACAAAATGAATTTTTAGTTGTGTTAGAGTGGATTTTGGTATAAAGGGACCGGGGCAAAGAAACTCGAAGGGGTTGTTTGGGGAGACTGAGGGAGGGTAAAAAAAGGAAAGGAGAAAGAGAGAGAAAAGTTGAGAAAACTATTTTGTGCACCTCTGTTGGTTAGTCTCAAGCTGGGATTTGTGGGACTAAAACTAGTAATACAGAAGCAGAAACCCAACTGCAGTTTAAAGCCTGCTAGTTTCAGTTTTACACCTGTTTCAAATGGAGTCCTGCTATTCTCTCTTATCTACAATCAAACTAACATTTAACAAGCTGTTTGAAACCCCTGTTTTCAGACAATGCAGGGTCTTAGACGGACGACAAGCGGCAAGATGCACAAGTGCAACAGACTAATTACTGGAAAACATTAACTCACATGTGCCACCCTGTATACAGAGGCCTATAAAACTGTCTGATTCAGTCAATGGTGTTAATTTTAACAGAAATATTACTTAAAAGCTGAGCATATCTGAGTCAGAATTAAACCACAAATGCTGAAAAACACCACAAATGACTTTTCGCAGACTCCTTTTTTGTAAAAAAAAAAAAAAAAACAACAACCAAGGTTTCAGAAACCGGGTTGAGGAGAGCAGAAGGCCAACGTTAGACTCCTGTTGTGAGTCAGAAAGCGGCAAAGCAAGATAACTGTTGGTGAGTGCGGCACCACCTCAGTCTGTGGAGAGGAGGAGGAGGAAGTTTGTGCTGAAAGGTGTAGAAATAAACCATTCTGTATAGGCTTTAGTATAGAAGAGGAGACCTGTTTAGCAGGAGTGTGGAGAGATATTTAAATGTCAAGAAAATGTCGAGAATGGAGAGAGAGAGAGAGAGAACCCAATGGCAGAGAGAATGGCTTCCATATCTGCTTCCTTGGGTTGCATCAAAGTGTGTGTGTGTGTGTGTGTGTCTATGACACAGCGGGAAACAGAAAGAACAAGGTAGAAAAAGTGCTTCCTTTGCTTCCACAGACAAGCCAAATGTTATGACATAGCACATTCACAGGATCTGAAACAGCCATTGGGCTTTCCTGTGTGACATCATTAAGCCACGCCCTTTGTAATACTTAATTTTTTTTTTTCTTCAATTAAGTTTGCTGACAGCAGGAAGGCTTCGCCGCCTCACTGTTATATTGTGCACTCAAAGAGGGCTGCTTTTCTTTCCAAACAACTGGTGCAGTAATCACACATATGATCAAAAACAAACCCTGGCAGTTTCAAGAAGGTAGAATACGCAGTCATTGCCATTGTTATCTTAGTGGTTGCTGGACCTTCAAATCTACTAAAATATTTCTAAACATCCATAAATCATAACCGACAATCATACTGTGAAAACAGTCAAATTGTGTTGAGTTAACCTTCCACAAACAAGTAGACATCAGAGTGTACATCAGACTGCTATGCCCACTTCCCCCTGGGGAAAACACGGACTGAAGCAAACCGCAGCCCTTGCCCTGGTGGTTTACACTGTTTTGTACAGGGTGAGAGCTGAGGTCAGCTCACATTGGCATCTAGTATATATAAACAGGGTTAGCCACTAACTGCAAGCAGGCCAGCCAGACGGCCAGAAAAACAACATTTGCCATCCTATAAGATGGGCTATCTATTCTAAACACGCCGCTGCTGTCATAGCAACACTCTGTAAGTGGTACCTGTGTGGACCGCTTTGTTCTAAACTCTGTAAAACTGCAGGCTGCAAACGCTCATCGGCCGTGATTGACACAAACCAGCGGTCTAATGGCGCAAAATGAGGATGTGAAATGCACTAATTTGCTCTGCAGCTCATTCTTGTGGTGTAAATCACGGCTGCCCAAAGTGGGGTCTGGGGGGTCAAAGTTGGCCCGGCGCCATTAGATTCAATTTGACCCAGCAGGTGCTTCCAGTGAAAGAAAAAGAAAAATTGATTTCAAAAAGTTTAATATTATATGTTGTTTTATCTTTTGTGAGGTAAAAATGCTCTTTATATGTTATTATTTTTCAGAATGTCATAATCATTTTGCACAGGAAGTCAGTCAGTTAAGGGAACCTGTGATCCTAGTACCACTTTGTATCTTAAAAATACAATGCAGCTGGTGTTTGGGCTCCACTTGTGTTTTAACCCAATTGTAATGTGTGCACACATGATAACATGGCTAAAAGACAGGTTGTGATTGTGCTTGCAGAAGTTTTATATATTGTAATCCAAGCATGAAATCATTTTTTATTGTCTAAAGAGAAAGAAAAATTATCTTCAGTTGTTCTCATTTCTGTAGTTCAATCATGAGGCTAAATATTGATTCTTTTCCCTCCCTCTGACTTTCTGGAGTGTTGGGCTACACCAAGAAGTGGTGAGTCTGGTCGCTCAGTCTGAGTGCTAACAGTCACAAGACACGAGGATTCGAGGGGCTGAGTAAGAGTCATCTGTCTGCGTGTCTGTCTGTCTATCTGGCGTCTCAACGTACCTGTTTACTGCCACCTGCTGCGCCCAGCAAGACGCACATACCAGGGCACCAGATTGGCACTTTGGAGGGGGGATGGGGTGTGAAGCATCATTACATAAAGTTGATCTCATGGAGACTTTGATGCTGTGCTCAACTTGGCTTACCGTGTACGGTATCACAAACACGGCGAGCAGATTTCTAACAGAAAAATATCTTGGCTAAAATTGGCTCTCGCAAAAACTCTCGTCAGAGAGTCAAAGTTCTCGTCAGAATGTGTGTTTGAGCAGCAACATACCATAGAGCAACACTGTGCCAGTTAAAAAGACAAAGTCATTAACAGGCTTATGATGAGTTCCTTGAAGGTTAAGTTCTACTAGCCCTTAATGCTGATCACTTAATGAAGTTAATATTATTGGTCATAAAATATCTTTCCCCTTTACAACTCACTGTAAAATTCATTGTGTGATGGCTGTTTGACACACAGCAACCTTATTACAGCTGTTTAAATTTCTACACACATGACCAGAACCAGAACAAATCATGTATTTAGTTAATCCTGTAAATTAAGTGCTCTCGTTAGCTCTACATAGTTTGGATAATTCGGGTTATGCTTGAGCAGAACTAGTTCGTACAATGTGTTGTCTGACCAAGTTGAAAGACCGAAGTGGCCTGGAAAGGAGATACAATAATTGTTTAAATGTGGGGTGAACGGAAACTTCCCAAGAGCCCCAGCTGTTTCAGGAAGTGCCTTACAATGACATACATTCAGGTGACTTAGCCCCCCTAGCAGCCATAGTAATTATGACTCTTTGGAGCAAAGAGGAAGTCGGGTGGCTTGTCAATATACACAAAGTTGACATCAGTAGGACGTAAGTGGATGGATGGGTCAATAAAATGTTAACAAGGCAGCATTTCAGAAGGAGAGTTAACGTTGTTTGGTTCCACCAACGTCCCCCAACCTTAACCATGTGTTTATTATTGTAACCATGCCGACGAAGGTCCCTTAAGATTAACAAATTGGTTTTTTAAGTCGTTTTTTGTCCTGAAACCAAATCTTAATCATGGCGTTGAGATCAGATCCGAAAGTGCGGAGGGAGGGGGTTTCTGAAGTTGTTCGACCATCTGACCAACACTTCTGATGAAGCATACTGGCAGCTTTAATCGCAAGTTGCTGTGAACTTTAATAGTTCACTGGCCAACTGTGCACAACAGGTTTAAAATTATGTGGCAATGGGAACCTGACAAATAACATGGAAAAGGAGTTCAGGGAAGTACTTCACAGACCTTCCCCTGGATTAATAACTGCAGAGACAGACAAACACAACCAGGTCGACTTATGCCCTTTACCCCGGTGCCTCGGCCGCCAGGTGTGGCCTGGTGTGGGAGAGAAGCAGGAAAGGGAGGCGATCATCCCCCCACAGTCCGGAGATAGAGCATCGCAGCAGCCTCCCAGGTCTACACCCCCCGTCTCCAAGGACAGACACACACACAGATGCAGTGTTGCTTAAACAGAAATGAAGGCAGGCAAACCTACCGTACACCCACTAGCATCGCTCAATCACAGACAAATGCTCAGAGACACACCTATCTGTCACCGCACTAAGGTCATTAGAACTCACCTTGGAGCATGCCATTCGGGTGAGTAAGGTGAGGGCGTTCACTTTCTGCTGACCTGTCTTTTTACTTTCTCCTGTTTTGTCTTCTTTTCAAACATCCTAATCAGTTTTGGAAGCTTTGCCAGAAGGGAGGTAAAGTACACAAGCTGCTTATTTAGAACGGCGAGCACTGAAGGAGACAGAGTTACAGTGTTTCACAGGTGGCCATAATGCGTACTATGAACTCACTGCTGTGTGTGAGGATAACTTGAATGTCTGCGCTGATGTTTGTTGAAGACAAACATGATTATTCTTTAAGTTTAAGGCCACTTCTGCGCTAAGATATGGAAATTTATTCTGGACCTGAAACTGCAAACAAAATGCACAAGGAGTCAAACCTCCCAACCACCACTTCCACGCTGCTACAGAATGCTTTTCACTGTTGTTTTCATTTGATTTGCTCGGTGTGAATATTTGTGTGTGAGCTTGTCGGCGTGTTGGGAGGGTCGTGGGGTGAATGAGGACAACTCCTTATGGTGATAACGAGAAGGAGGCCAGCCTTGGCGGGACAGCCTCTGTCTGCCCTCGGGTAGTGTGTGTATGCGTGTGTGTGTGTGTGTATGTGCATGCATGTTTGCGTGTGTGCGCGCATGTGTATGTGTGTGTGTCAGCAGGAGAGCCCTCAGGCACTCTGGCACCTCCTAATTAAAACCAGTCAGGCTGCAGGGCAGGGGAGACAGATGCCTGTCATGTCACACACATACATACATACACACACACACACACACACATGCACGAGGTGACGGACCGCATTCAACCACATGCACACTCACAAATACACATGTATGATGCATGGGTCAGCTATTTTTGGACTCATCCCACCCACTCAGGTATCGCACAGGTAACTAATCTGTATGTGACCCAAAAGAGAAGCAGTGAAATCAACACAGCAGCAACATAAATCATGTTAATAAGGCTGCCAGTAATCAAAGACAAAGAAAATTTTAACATACATGAATGGTTTTCTACTCGACCTGTGTATATGTTGGTTTCATGAGCGAATCCACTACGAATTTTCAGTGACTAGCCTTAGGTTAAAACAAATTTGGCTAATTTGCAATTTGAGTCAATGAACTCTCATTAGTTTTATTTCTACCTTAAACCTGCTGGATTAGGGCCAACGTGTTCGATGACACACACCGAGCGTTCGTCACACTCGCACAAACTCTCTCACATGCAGTCGTGACCCAGAGTAGCTTCCAGATTGACACATCTCTCTTTCTCCTCAGCACAGAATGAGACATAATTGTGCTGAATGTCTGTTACCTGTAGACTCTGTCACATTTTATCTCTGTTCCCCCATGTTTGGCCCAGAGCTGCAGGCGACCACATATAGTACTTAGCAGGCTAACTGCTGTTTGTCTGGGGTGGGTGGGTGGATCAAGGCATGCTGCTCTCCTTTCTCTCCCAGTGATTAGATAGCATAAGCAGGCCAGCTAGCCTAACCCACACACTCATGTCTCTAAAACTGCCATCCAGCCCTGCTTTCTCTCTCGTTGCCTCTCACACACAGGTGGGTGGACCCACTTATTCAACCCAGATCTTTCTTTTAGACATTATGAAATCGTGCTCTTTTTTTTCCCTTTCTTCTTTTCTTCACCTAACTCCCCGATGCTGAATGACATTCGACTCTGTTTCCTGCAACATCTTTACAGCTCAGTTCTAATGAAGTAGAGCTTTAATTTTCTCATTTATTAGGTGATAATCTTGCCTGACTCCAAAGCTGAGAATCATGTCTCTTTGCACTTGTCACAAGGCTGAGACGAGGTGGGTTGCCAGTGGTTATCGGGGCCTATTTTCTATTATCTAGGCAACATTCAGGAAACACCCACAATATCTATGTGAAATGCATCCGTTCGCAACCACATTACAAATTGTGGCTGTCACTGACATTTCAGAAATGTATGACAAATAATTTTTTTTCCACACTGTGAGACACATCTTCACTGTGATTTGGTAAATATCATGCTAATGTAAGAACTATTGTATGATAAGGAATTCATAAAATGTCATGTTAATTAAAAGTTAAAAGTAATTCATGAAGAGAAATGTTGTTTCGTCCTTCAGTAGCTGAAGGTGTGTTGCAATAGAACAGAAGACAGATAAAAATGTATCTCAAATCTTATGTTATAAGCTGATGCACATAACTGATTCTTGCAGGGACTTTACACAAATCAAGAACAAATTTTCTAATAATGCAAAATGCATGTGGTTTCTCATAGCTGTGTGCTTTCTGTAAAAGGTGGGTGTCGAAGATGTGCTCCCAGGTGACCTAGTTGTGTAAGTGTGTGAACATAATCAGTCACTTTATTTAAGAAAAATACTGAAAAGTGATATATAAAAAAAAGCAGCAGCAGGGACAGAGGGAGAAAACAGAGGAGCACAGTGGAAATGGAGAAATTGTAAACGGAAAGAAAGAATATAGCTTGAATAGCAGAGAGGGTGCGATCGAGCCGACCTCTGGGAGTGCGAGTGCCTGCCTCCCTGGCTGCTTTGTCGTTTGAGCCAGGCGCTGTGTTTCGTGAGGAACGCAAAAGTACACAAATCCCACAGAAGGAGCTTTTTTGGCAGGGCTCGGGCCTCCCACCCACGGCAGCCTCTTCAAGCCTCCTCCCATCCTCTATTCATCTGTGAGGGGCGGCTTACTCACCCAGCCCAACTCCACACACAAAACAAAACCTGGACCTCGATCCTACGGAGGAGGGCGGACACGCATGCATGCACACACAAACGGCTACTCGGGCCATTGTGGACATACATGAGACATATAATAACCTGAATACAAGTCGAGTTTTTGAGGGGAGCTAATTGGATGACAGTTTTTGGCACAGATAAGATTCAGTTTTTAGTCGTCTGAGCAGGATTTGAAAACAGCGAATCTGAGTTTAGACAACTGTGACAAGATGACATCTGTGTCTTCGGAGGTTAAAATCAGATTGTGCATCCCTGTGTAAATGCTGTTACATGGACATGCCCACACGCTGTCAGGTGGGAAGAAGGCGTGTGGACTCATTCACTCTGTCAGGCTCATAATGAACACATTGCATCGTTTTGCAATTATGAAACTACATCCTCATTCGCTTGACACGTTCATCCACGACACTCAAGTCTCTCTTTCTCTCAATCAAGTACTTCTGAGCTCTCACACACTTTTACACGCTCACATTTTTGTTCAAATAAAAGGTCAATTCCTTTATACTTCGTGGGCTTATATCATATACAGTTTGCTATAGGTGAGATTGTATGCACATGAATGAAGTCTGCCTCGGGTAATGTTTGTTAAACTCACACAGGCCCTGCAACAAAAGACCAAAAGGATCATGTTCAATTCACATAATCCTGGAGAGAGATAGAGGCAGACAGAGGGCTGTAGTCAGGGTGTGTGATGAGAGTAGGTGTGGTAGCGTCTACTTGACTTTATCCCCATCTAACCCCCACTGTGACAGGAAGAGAGAGCTCTATAGGTTCGGCTTGTTTTTTTTCTTTATTAATGATGAACGCTGATAAAGGTTTCAGGCTTGAGCATGCTTTGTTTTTTGTTTTTTTAAAGACAGTTAACTTGTGTGAAACTTGTCACTAATGTGGTTCACCTGCGGGGAAGTAGCGTTAATTACATTTTTAACTCTTTTCTGTCCACGACTGGGAGTTGAAGTGATTTAATAACTGCAGTTAGTTAATATCAAATGTTAAATATACCATAATTGCCAATACCAAATTAGCAACCAAAGCCCCAGTGTCAGTCTCACAAACAGGAAAATGTAGGACAACTGACATTTAGCTAATTCTGATGATCTTATACTAATTCTACTAATCATCTAATTATAGTGTCTCTGATTTGAAGAGGAAACACTACAGTGCTTATATCTGAGAGACCAGGCAGTAGGGCCTGTTTATTCTCTTAAAGGTTAACAGTTACTCATGCTATTTGATTGGTGGGGGGACACATACGGGAAGAGAGAAATAATTTTGAATGTCGCCCTTCTTCCCCCACATCTGTGGCACAGAGAAACACAAACAGAAGTTAAAAATTGCTCTCAAACCGATAATGAATTTCTCATCTGAGAATGAAAGTGACTCTCGAAACAGATTCCTGGAGGAGCAATGTCACCCCGTTTGTCAACTTTTTACCTGCCACGTCAATTAAGAGATGTCTCAGACTGTATTACGTTTAATCTTACAAACGCCTTGGCAGAATGACAAGGATATCATATAGAGATCTAAATCACGCACAAGAAATAATTATGTAGTTCTATAAGCTGCTGGTACATTAACAAATACAAGTAAAAATGATCAGTCTGTCAGGCTCTATTAGCTTTGTCATGGTTTCACTTGCTTCCTCCTTACTGTGTAGCTGTTATGTGAAGGGGGAGGTTTCATTGTGTGCACATCTGTTGCAAGACACACACACACAGAGGAAAGTTTCTGGAAGCACTGAGAGTAACTGGGCATCCCCTTTTTTTACTGTATGTCCTGTTATAAAAAGTTTGACACATTAAGCGATTTGCAACTTAAAATGGAAATACAGAGGAACCCTATTCTACAAAAGGTCAGCCATCCTTTAGTCTGATTCTGGCGCTCAGCAGGTAGCCGACAGCTCTTGCATGCTTTGAAATTTCACCACAACACACAGAAAATACGAACCTCTCATTATGACTTTTTCAGGATATGCAAAGTAGCAGTACACCAAAGAAAAAAAAAAACTGCTGAAAAGAAAAGAGTTAAGGAAGACAGTTAGATGTTACTGACCTTTAAAGAAGAGAAGTTTTGATTTCAGTTCCTCTCTCGCACACTCAGTCCTTGTCAGGAAACTCAACACGGTCTCGGCTCTGGCAGACTTGTGAAAGTGAGAGCGGGCGAGATAGAGACTCAAATTTGCTCTGAAGGTGTGTCAGTGATTTGGAGGAGTGAAAAGGTACCGTTCCACGAAACGGTTATCTAAGAAACACAACAAAACAAAAACTGCTACACCCACCAGCCTCAGCCAACACCCCTCCCTCCCTCTAAACCAAAAGTATTTGGCAGCGTTCCTTACAAGTCCACCTGTGCTTAGGGGAGGGGAGTGACACACACACACTCACTGGGCCAAGCCTAAAAACCTGCTTGCGAGCTTGGACTGGGTGGTATGGTTATGGCTGGGAGTAGACAGAGCTGAGCCTTGGTGCTGGAGGACAGAGGGGGTGGAGGAGTGAAAGACTACTGGTAAGCCTGACCAGGGCCTGAAGCTCTGGAGCCAGAGAGGAGGCTGGGGCAAAGGCCAAGCCAGGAGCAAGGGCTGGAAAACTGGAGCTCTGAGACTGGAGCTGGTAATAAATCAGCCAAACTGAGGCTGAAGTTCAGCTGGACAACTGCACTGAGATTTCAAACAGGGAACAGGAAAAAAAATTGGGGAAGAGGTTGTTGCAGAATAATGCAGGGTTGAACCAGTGGGTGGGTCTTTGCCTGTGCCAAGCAGGAGCTAGAGGGATTCATATCAGGTATCGAACAAAAGACATATCAGGGGAGAAATGAAAAGAGAAAGGTCCTGTGACAGTATCTGAGTGTGTTTGGGTGTGTACTTCAGTGTACCAGCTCGTACCTGGCAAGACGTAAGAGCCATTGTGCTGCTCTGAAGCCCATAATGCAGCGTAATGGGAGTTTAATAAGCGGGTGTAATCACTGATGTAAATGCTGTTGAAAGTCACATTGAGTGATACAAGAGCAATAGACATCACGGGGTCTGATGTTTCTCAAGCAGGCTCCGGAGAAAAGATTGTGTCATTTGGCAAGTAAAGCAGCACATAATAATAAAAATATCTAGCATATATCTACATCTATCATAATATCTATATTAGCCGTGTTAGTGAATAAAGCCTGGGTGTGTTTCCTCCATTTTAAAATTGAATTATGAAGAATTAATGCTTGCGACAAATAATCAAACAATTGATTTAAAGCGACTATAATCAATATTTTTTGTAATAATGTGAAGACGGTGATTATCAGCTGTGTCTGCAGCTCCCTTTGTACTGTACGCTGATGTTAAACAGGTATGATCTTAGTTTGGCGTGCTAGCATGCTATTTGCAATTTAGCATTAAAGATAAAGTACAGCTGAGGCTGAAGGGAATGTCATCAGTTTTGCATGTATTTGGTCATTGACTAATCAGGTAGATGAATATTCGAGGGGCACTAAGGTGATTGCAATTACTCACAATTACGATTCATCCGCGGGGGAACATGAATATCTGCAGCACATTTCATGACAATTCATTCAATAGTTGACTTTCACAGGATGTCAGAGCCTCCAGTACACAGTATTTATTTACAGATATACACACCTGTCCTGTCCTGTGCAGCGTCTCCTCATGTGGTTACAACAAGGCAGACAAGCGCAGTGTAAAACATGCAACTTTGATTTTTTCAGTCTCTTAAATCAAAAGCACAGATCTCACCTCTCAGAGTTCAGTCTGTTAAACGCAGATTCCCAAACTGCGATTATCTTTTTTTATTATGAACAGGCTGCAAAGACAAAAGCAGTTTAACTGTTATAAACACAGTATTATTGGAAAGAAGTACTGTAATATCAGTTCATAAAAGTACATGAAAACATTAAACTATACTAATTCACCAAAGGCAAAAAAAAAATCTGCTTATAAAAATGTTGAATTATTTCTTTAAGCCAGATAGGTCCAATGAGTTATATGTTTTTCTTTAGGTGGCAGCTGTACAATCACTATTCTGTCTTTTTTTGTATAAAAATAATGTGTCTTTTTTAGATCAACTGCATTATATTCAGTGCCCCGGAGGGAATAATCCGTAAAATCTCTATAAGGGCACACACAAATACAAGACCTTAACACTTGAGGATCAAATCAATATAAAGTTCACACAAAGTCCAATCATGAATCTTTGAGATCGTCCGAAACTTCCTCTCATAGCTCCTTAGAACAACATGATGGGGTGGTTCACAATCATTAGCATAAATCCGTTGGCAAGGTTTGCCACCCTGTTAATTACTGGGGCTGCTCAGAAACTTAAGCAAGAGGAGACACATCAAGGGCAGTGCAGCAGAGCAGAGGAAGACTTTTGAGAATTTTGAATTTCTCGCCAAATTAAAAAGTGAATAATCTTGTGCAAATTCTGTTTTTGTATAAACAAGTTTTCTCTACGGCATGCATAAATATGACCTCCAACACTGATTAGAATCAGGAATTTTTAATTATGTCTCTGAGTGTGTCTGCTAACCTGCTGTTTCTCTGTGTTGTACCGTACATGAAGCTGGGGTCCGGAGTATATGCGAGACTACCGACCCTCCTTTGAATGCAGTAAAGAAGAAGGATTGTAGTACACAAAGCAACAACTCTGAGTTACACCCACATGCTGCTGTTGCTTTCATCCTGCCACCTGTGGAGTGGGTGTGACCATCCTATCCACCAAATCTGTCAGATAGATCTGTTTCTGCTCACAGGCCATGTTTTGGGTGATGGAATCTGTTTTATGAATAGCTTTTGTTGTGTTGTGAGATTTTTTTTTTTGTGTTGTACTGTAGGCTCTTCTGTCCTCTTCCCACACAGTGAGAAGAACAGTAGATATAGTTACGTGGACAATCATTAAGTGGTGGTCATTTGGTGCTGTGAGAAAGGTAAGCTAATCATGCTTATAAATTAAAGAAAGAAAGAAAAGAAAGATGTTTTAATTATGTATTTTGTTGAAGAAGATAGGTGATGTTTAGATGATGAATCTACAGTACGTTCATGAGAAAATATTCAGATCTTCAAAACCATGTGGCGCACACCTGTAAGCAGTCTTCTCATTATAAATATCCATCTGTGGTGAATTGTACTCGAGTGTCCTCCAACAAATAAAAAAAACAATTTAAAAACAGTTTAAAACTTATACAGCACGGAGCAAAAAGAGGTATATATGAGAGGAGAGTAAGAGTAAAGAGAGTAAAAGTAAAATAATCAATAAAATATGATTCAGTGATTGATTATGATTGATTATGATTGATTATGATATAATTCAGCAGAGTTGTCCAGAGATTAGATGGCTGCCATGAAGGAAAGTATAAATATTGTTGGTGGTGGTTTGGGTTCTTAGTTATTTCCTGCTTTATTTTGAATTAGTTTGTCTTCGGTGTGTTCAGCTACTTTACTTCCTGTCTTCATGTGCTTTCCACCTTTATAATTGTTGATGGATTTCACCTGTGATCCTCCCCACTGGTGTATTGAGTCTCTGATGTCAAACCTTCCAGACGCACCAAGTGTTATTTCTCGTCTTGTTTTTGGATGTTTTTGCTTAGTTTTCCTGGACCTGGCCTTTATTTCAGCTTTCTGAATCCTGCCCGGTCCTATTTGGATTTTGATTGCCTGTTTGAACTTATCTGGGTTTGACCTTCATCTGCCTGACGATCCAGTAAGTCTTTTGATTTTGTATATTGAAATATCACTGAACTGCATTGAAATATCATTGATCTGCATTTGCACAGACTCCCTGTATTCCTGCTACCCCACTTGCACACACTGTGACAAACACTAAGTGCAAAGATACTAAATGTCAACAGAAAGGAGAGAAAGTGATAAAGAAAAACACAGAAATGAAGAAATTGATGCTAACATTGTGCAATTAAATTCCTAATGAGCATGAATTACCTTGAAATATTACATTTACTTTAAAACATGTGTAACACACCAACCAAGTTGCAAAGCTGCTGCCTTTGATCACAGATTGATTGACAGCATATATTCAGTGCTGATTGAAGCAATACAAAAAAACATGAAACAACAAATCAAGAGACATGCTGATCACCAAAAGATCAACAATTACTCTCTTTCTAGCCTTCTTCTATCTGTTGAATGCCAAATATATGTCCACCCTTCTTTCTTGCTGCAAACAGTAAAATTGGTCCATCAGGCTAACTGGAACTAGAGGCAGTAACATGGGTCAGAGGTGTGTAGGTGTGTGTGGGAGGTGTCAGTTTGCAACAACATCTCCAACATTATCAGCAGCTCTCTTCACTTCCAAAGGTTCAAACCAGGCCACATATCCCCGACACCCGAGATGCAAACATTTACCACCTCTTTGTCCTCTTCCAGCTCCTCTGGGACGTCTGCAAAGTAATTACAATCAGTGTCCAGATTTACAGTAAGTCCCACCATTACAGTGTTTTTCATCCAGAAACTTTAGTGGACATGTAAGTGACCTATGTGGTCTTCCAGGATCACCACTGACCTTCTGAGGGATCCAAGCAGAAATTTTATTTTCCATTTCCCTTATTCTGCAGTTATCAGCCTACAACCCCAATTCCAAAGAAGCTGCTTATCCTTTTTGACATATACTCAATTGAAAACAGAACAAAGACAATATAATTGATCAACTTCATTGATTTTTTTGTACATATATAATTATTCTGAATTTGATGCCTGCAATATGTTTCAAACAAGTTGGGACAGGAGCAACAAAAGACTGTGAAAGTTGTGGACTGATCCAAAAACACCTGTTTGGATCATTCCACAGTTAAACAGGTTCATTGGTAACAGGTGATAGTATCATGATTGGGTATGAAAGGTTCATCCTGGAAAGACTCAGAAGCAAGGATGGAGAGAGGTTCAACACTTTGTCAAACACATGATTGTATAAAGGAGATTACTACATGGATTCAGGAACACTTTGGAAAACTGTTGTAGCTAAACAGTTAATTTGCAAATGGTTGCATTCTGTTTTTATTTATGTTTTATACAGTGTACCAACTTTTTTGGAATCAGGGTTGTACCTTTTGATTCAATGTCAGATTTAGATGTGTTCATCTCAATGTGTAGTCTAATAAAAGTAACTATGAATGTAACTTTATCAGTTTATAAAATCAAAGTAACAACCCTTGACGCTGTGCTAAATTGGCAAACTAGACCAGAACAGGCAGTTAAAGTCTTACCCATTTTTGGTATTGGCAGATGGTTGACACACACACAGACAGACCTGAATGCACACCCAGGGGTGTGAGTGTTTCGTGACAAGGTGGGATTAACCAAGACAGGTCTACGTTGGTTAAGGGGCTAAAACACCCCTATTCAAAACATGTAACCAATAAACCGTCCCATAGCAACGATAAATGAGCTACTGTGATAATCATAAAACCAGTTTAACATGCCTTACCAAAATAGAAGCCAGAAGTTGGGAGGATGCCAAGATGAAAGAAAGAGGTGACGACAGAGAAAGGTAAAGGATGAAAGAGAGATGGCGTGAGACTAAAAGAGTTCAACTGAAGAGCAATGTCTCAACACAGACTCTGCTCGACTAATTTACTTTCACCGTTCTGCATCTTACATTTTGTCAAAGGAAACAAGGAAAAAATTTTTTTAGTTAATCACAAATAAAAATTGAGCATGTTCTCAGCATTCAGAGTGTTTCCAGAGCTTACTCCTCAAACTCTCCTACAGTGCAGCACAATTCAAACCCCAGAGTTTTTAACCCTTTGAGTATATCTCAAACTTGATTGGCTGCCGGTTGTAGCTTCATATTTAACATGCAGATATGAGTGTGGCACCAATCATCTCATCTAAGTGTGATGAAAATGTTAACTATTCCTTTAAGTTGAAAAAGGCCGGCATTTTGAAGGCTGTTGTATGTTCTTGTTCTTCTGCCACTGATTGATTATACCTGCCGACCACATCCAGGATGGAAAACCACTTCACTCCCGTCCAAGGACTCCAAGTCAAATAAAGTGTCAAATGTTTTTGTGACAAGTGTCTTTGCACATGTTGGCATTAAACTTAAAAAATTGGCCACCTCTTTCCATCAGATTATAGATGCATTCATATCAGCCATGGCCATAGATACTTGAGCTCACAGTGTCTGCGTCTGCTCTCTTAACACTTCTGTTTGCTCAGTTTCTCATAGGGCAACACAAAGTCAAACAACCCTTTGAGCAAAGACTACAATACATTAGCATATCTGTAACAAAATTGATGGCAGTGAAATGCTGCATTCGTGGCGTCTTTGTCTTCGGTGTGGATTTGCTGTACCAAAGCCTTCATATAAAATCTGACACTACACTGGCAACCCTCCACACAATGACTGCATATATCTTGCCAAGTGCACCAAATGGAGCAAATGCAGATATGTTTCACAACAAAATACAGCAGCTTTTACTGCAGGCTTACTTCGATAAAGGAGCTTAGACATTTAGTTATGGTGGAATTTGTATTCATCCTCGTCTCAGGCAGAAATTGTCTCATTTCAGGAATGTCGTGCCCCCTTAATTAAAACATTAGCAGAGTATGAACATGACTAGGTGGATCTGTGGGGCTGAACTTAAAGCGATGTTTTGAGTGAAATGCTAACAACAGCATGTGATGGAGAGCATAGTATGCATTTATCAGCAAATACTTAACAGATTCATCATTTTAGTTACTTGCTATTTGACTAAACACAAAGTATAACTGAGGCTGATGGGTTTGTCATTAGTTTAGCAGGGATTTGGTCATAAACCAAAGTACTGGGCAAATTAAACCTGATGATGAAAAGTTAAGGGATCACCAAAGATATTACAGTTCATCCTGAGGGGAACATGAATGTCTGTACTAAATTTCATGGTCATCAATGCAATAATTGTTTTAACATTTCGCTTAAAACTGCCAATGATGGCTTTGATGATGGCGCTGGATCAAAAGTCAGGTGATCATGACCAGAGTCATTAGGTTCATCATTTGGGAACCATGAATATCTGTATAAAAATAGATTCTGTATTGCCATCTAGACCAGAGTGGTGGACTGGCCGACCGACATACAGCCACGGCGCTGGCACGACTAAGAATATCTTCAAAGTTACCACATGTATTTGGTCACCTGCAAAAAGCCCCTACATGTACTGAAGAACCTATAGCAGAATAAAGTATATTTAATGAAGTGTTGCCACAGTCACAGTGTGATTAAACTTCCCCAACTTCTAAGTCTGCTTGATATGTTTCATTTTGGTAATTTTTTCTGCCTGTTCAAATTATCCAACCTATGCTAAACTGCAAAATTAGTTAACAAGTGTGAGAAAGCCAGAGACAGACGATGAGAGAAAGGAAGGGAAAGAGGAGAAAGGTGGAGAAGAGCTCGTGTGAACCAGCCTCGCCAGTTCAGGGGCGTAACACTGGTGCTGCTTTAGTGAGAACCGTCAGCTCGGCCCGTCTCTCAACCCCCCTCCACCCGTCTTTCACCATATCCATTCCTGCTTCCCCCACCTCTCTTCCTCTTTCTGCCTCTCTTTCTTTCTCCGTCTCTCCATCCCCTCCCTTTCTTCCAGCCAGCCCCGCCACAAAGCCCCACCCACAGCATGAGAAGACAGGGGGAGGAATATGATCTAACCACACTCCCAGAGATATTACCTCAGCTGCCACCCCCACCCCCTACACACACATGCACACACACACACACAAATACACTCCTACCTTCCCCTCTGTCATACCCATACCCACTGTACTCCCCCTCTCCTCCACCACCCCCCCGCCCCCTTCCCTTGCTCTCCCTGATCTCCTCCTCGTCCTCCACTCCCTACAACACTGCTGCCAGGCCGTAATGTTTTTCTTAGCCTCTCCTACACAGTTTTCACACAGTTTCCCTCTCCCTCAACATACAGCAACATCCCACACACCCTGGGCCCAGCTGACCCACTGAGAGAGGAGGTGGGAGAGCTTTGGGTGGGCAATAACGCCATCACTGAGGGACCGGCAGTGTGTGACTGTTTCACTGACGGTTTTTAATCAGCAAGAAATGTGAGCACGATTCTGAGCTCATCCTCTTTGCTTTCAATGAATTAAAAAAAAGTGGGTTTCTTTCTGGTGCATCTTTTTGAGGTTTCAACCCTTCTGCTGGCCCACTTTTTCAATCTGCTTATTCCGTGCTGTTTTTGCAGCAGTCTCGTCGAGGCCGCGATGATGCGGGGTTGACAGGATGTGGCGTGGGGTTCATTCCTCTCCAGAGTGACAGAGACAGCTTTAAAGGTTAAGGTGTCTGTTATCAGCGGGTCTCGATACCTGCCATCAGTCTGTTGTGGTTTTCTCAGTAGGGCCCTTAAACAGGAACAACATTCACCTGTGCATCTCAGCAGACCCCCTGTAGGAGATGAGACAACAGCTCTTGAGAATGAAAGCAAGAAGGAAAGTTGATTGCCACAACTTTTCTCTCTTCCCATCGACTCATATGAAAGAATTGAATTTGGATTTTTGATGTCGTATAGCTTTTTGTATATCATATGTCGTATATCGGACATCTGAAACGTAACAAAGCATCTTACACATCAACATATAAAAACCAAAATCAATCATAACATATACCCACATACTTTCAAGTAACATGTTCTTATGTGTCAAGTATGAAAAGAATTGTGAACTCGAGATGTGAATTGTGAATAGATCATTTTCTGCTCTTCTCCCAAACTTTCTCCAAGTAACTGGCTAATTTAATTATGTCATGTGTGAATAGCAAGCTGTTGTTGTGCATATTTAAAAAAGATTAAGCATGAAGCTGAACTTAGCATCCATCTTAGTTTAGAGTGTTAGCATCGTGATGATAAGTTAAGAGATTATTTTTCCCCAAATGTGAACCTCACGGTGCTGCTTGTGATTCTGTCAATCATTAGGATACATCCTCTGGAAACCATGAATGTCTATACAAACGCAATTTGTGCCAATCCATCTTCTCACCTCTCATCTCACTACACACAAAATTGAGATGTTAAAAGTACAATTAAATTATTAGCTCAACAATCAGCATTTCTTTCTCCAGACATTTTGATTGACTAATATTTTGTCAAGACCAACACTGAGTGGTAAAACACCAGATCTCAGTGGGTATGTGAAGAATCACATTTTTAACTCTCAACTTAAAAATGTGTTGCAGCATTGAAGCTTAATTGAATAAAAAGTTATCGTCGTAAACATATTTTCATATTATGCAGCATACAGTGTTGGTTTATCAGAGGTCCAACTCACAGCTGTCTAATTAACTGCTTATCCAAAACTACAGTCAGGAGTGGCTGTATTAAACATTTTTCACTTAGACTCCAAAAAAAGATGTTTCGCTCTCCAAGCAAAAGTGCACGGTGTTGACCTCAGATCCACGCAGCAGCCAATTTGGGCGGCTGATTTCATTAACTGAGATGAAATGTTCTTAAGTGAGAGGAAAAACAAACAGAAAAAGAAATTCATGATTTTACTTGGTTTCTACATAAATTGAAGTTGTTTTTTTGACTATAAATTGCTTTTTTTTTTTCTGCATTTCCCAAAACTGTCCAAATATGATCTGGATTATTTCAATTTGTTTTGAACGCTTTAGCTGTTTATGATTGCGTGTTTCAGTATAGCCACACATTCTTCAGCTAAAATACTGTGTATGTACATACTATAGGGCAACCTCAGGTCCCAGGGGAATGTAAAAAAAAAAAAAAAAAAAAAGACAAGAGACTGAAAGGATACAGCTCTCCTTCATGATTACTTGTTTACTGTTTTCCAGCCCGAGTCAGTCACATGCGGGACAATATAAAAGTATATTCGGTGAATGATAATAATCCCCCTGGTCTATCAATATCCACATAATCATTATGGCCAACAGAGAGGAGAGGGCGCTGGTCAGTAGAGGATTGTGGGTTTTGCAGTTCAGAGCAGCTAAAATAGCCATGCCACTGGTGGGGCATGTGACTACAGGGACCAGCGGAGCTCGAGAGCGTCCTGGCAGGCTTGATGAAACCACACGCTGACACAAATGACTGGCCTCCGCGCCTTTCATCTCAACAGGGAATCAGAGGCCCTGGTCAGAAACAAGCAGGCAGTTATAGGCCACAAAAGCACAAGTTACGGGTGTCAAGCCGTGCTAGTGAGAGGGAAAAACACACACTGCTGGAAGGACAGGAAATGTTTTATTTAAGCATCTTCATGGTTGTTTAATTGAGGAAGATGCTTGATTTTTATTGGGCGGTGCAGTCCAGTGCCTCACCTTGGGATTGTGATTCTGCTTTCTATACTTTAATTATCGAGATATGCTGACAATAAAGGGTGTTAATAAACAAACAGCTTGACATTTTGTGAAATATGCTTAATAGATTTCCTGCTGAGAGATTGATATGCCTCCAAAGATAAGGTTGGTTAAAGCATCAAAAGCAAAAGTGCTCAATACAAAAACATGACCCCTGTGAGTATATTATCTTTTTTCAAGAGTTCTTTTTCCTTTTAAAATTTCCCTGTGTTGACACTGGTGACTGTCACACACTATAGAAGCCAGTGTTTATTGTATGACTGGTTTAAGTGCTGAGTTAAACATCTGATAAAGAGGCGATTGTGTGTGCGCAACATGGGAACGTTGTTTGACTTGCGCGCAATGGGTCGTGCACACCTGCATGTGTTTGTGCTTCTGTGTAACAGCATGTGCTTTTGCATGTGCGTGCTGCCTTGTGCTGGAGCCCCCTCACTGGGCGGCAACAGGGCTGAGGTAACATCACACGTTTCTGTCTTTCTTTCTTTTTTTGGTTAATATATATAGCTGGAAGTAAAAAGCTCTCATAACTACTGTGGTTTTTAGTGTTGCCAGGTCAACCTGCCCACTCTACACTCAACAGCGCTGGGATGGGATGAGCAGGGGAAGAGGTGAGAGAGGAGAAGTGGGAACGATAGAAAGAATTTTGGGGAGAGAAAAATGATGGCAGCCAGTTTGTCGAGGGGAGAGCGAGGGAGGGATGGCGAGTGGTTTTGGGGGAAGAAGAAGTGATGGGGGTGAGGTACGAGGAGACATAAAAGACAGGGAAATAAAAGATGAGAAGATTGATGCATTAAGGAGAATTATGATGATGAGGAAGTGATCGAGGATGATGAAGGCCAAGGTGAGATAGATGATGATGAGAATTTTCTGCTCCATATTAGCTCCTTTTACTCTTTAACCCCAGCACTTCACCCCCTTTTAACTGCCAGACAGTGCTGTCCCGGCGTACCCTCTATCCACTTATTTTACACGAGATAAAATGTGTGCCTGCGTGCATGCGTTCATGCATGTCACCGTGTGCGTGCGTGCATGTGTGTGTGCATGTGTGTGTGTTTGCAGTGCCCCGGCCTGCCAGCTGCCAGTGTGTAGCACTCAATCCAGCAAAGGCGAAGCCTAATTACAGACGCATGGCTACAGATTTAGCCGGCATGCTAACCATAACGGAGGAGGCAGCAGGGAGGGGATCGTTTGGAAAAGTCACGGCTGGACGGGAGCTTCACAAGAGCGGACCACAGGGACAAGGGAGGGGGGTACTCTATTTCAGGATCCGCTGCTCTCATTATTTATCATAGTAGAAGTCTCGAGCAAGAAGAAGCAACCTACAATTGACTGCATGCATGGGCGCAAAAGGGCAGAGGCTGAGCGAGCCCCCACCCCACCCTATCCCACCCCACCCACACCCTCCCACCCGAGTCTAACCCTAACCCTTGCTATTGACTACAAACATCAAACAAAACAAGCACACAACAGCATTTCCCTTATTTTCGTGCACCAACATCGCCATAACTGCAGTCATAACGCACTTGTCTCCACCAATGTAATACCCGGTACGAGCAGGGTGACACAGAAACATAGTACTCATTACAGGGATAGATTCCTCTCGTGTCTAGCGTATACTAAGCGAGATGGAAAGTTTTCCAGGTTGTCGAGCTAAAACTCTGCACGCAAGTGTGTATGTATGTGCGAGTAAGCATGTATGTATGCAAGTGTGTGTGTGTGCATGTGTGTGTGTGTGTGTGTGACGGACAGTTTGTGAAACCAGGGAGGGTTGGCAGTTAAACTCTGAGCTCACCCACGACTCTACCACTTCCACCCACAGTGTCCTCTATACAGCTGCTCTCACTGAGCCAAACTCACACTTCATCCTCATCCCTCTCTCTTTTTCTCTTTGTGCTTCTCTCTGCTCCCTCCTTCCCTCCCTCCCCCCTCCATCCATCCATCCATCCATCTCTTCTTAATTTACTCTCTTCTCTACATCTAATATTTCCTTCTCCTTCCCTCCATCTGTCTCTATTTTTCTCAGTTTCTACCCTCTACCCACCTCTTTCAGTGTGTTCATTTTTATGCAATCTCTTACCATTGGCAAGTCTTTCACTTACTATTTCAAACTTTTGGACTTTTGACACAACCTATCCCCGTACACTGTCACAGCGTAGGAAGAATTATTTCACTTACGGATGAAGCATCAATTTGAGTTTGTGCTTAGATGATGAGATGATCTGAGGATCCAGAGGGGTCACAAAACAATGTTGGAAGGAGTAAAGGTTTAGCACTAAACCTAACTGCAAATAAACATGTGTTTGCAGAAGTACGCTCGAAAGGTTACAGTATTTCGAAGACAAGAACTCCATCAAATTCATATTTAGCACTTCTTGTGTTCATTCAATTACTGTATAAATAATCCATCGGCCATTTGTATGAAAAGATGACTCAGCGATGAAAAAGAAAAAGTCATCCACAAGAACAGAGGAGTTGACTCAAAAAACAACAGCTCATACTCAAAACCAACTCAGTGTTGTGTGTGGTGCTCTCTATCAGGGATTAATTAACCAGAAGTTGCACCGTGTTATCGTGATCAGGCTTTCATTGACGAAAAGAGGAACTTGTTCTAAGAGTTGCATACATTTCTCTGAGACACCTCGAACCCGATCTGCTGACGCAGCTTCAACACTTCCCATCAGCTTTATAATAAATGTCCATGAAGTAGCGGCTGTCCTCCTGAAGCTGCCAAACAAAATTGACAAAATTGGCTCTTTTTTGGATATAGCGAGAACAACTGTGGTGACAGTGGTGGGTGCCAATTTTGTTGTGTGCCCTTAAAGCAATTTTCGTCATTTAAAAATAGGCTTCACTCGCCTTCAACCTGCACACACAGGTACACACACACACATACACACACGTAGACACACCGGGGCCGATTAAAGGTTTCCGTGATGTCTAATGGTTTTGTGATTTGCACTAAGGGAAGTGGAAAATTTTGTCCTTCTAACAAAGTGCAGAAGGGTTTAAAGCAAAGACAGAAATGTATTGCAGACTTTTAGCTTTTTTATAAAAATTTATATACTGTATGTTTTCTATCTCATTACAGATTACATTACAAATAAAAGTACTGCATTCAAAAGTTAAAAAACAGAAGCACTTGATATACTTAAAGAGCTCCTAACAACTCACACACATCTGAAACACGAGCAGGAGCCCAAACTACACATTGGATTTTCGCAAGAGGTCACAAGTGAAAAAAGGTCACTGGTTTAATCTACATGTAATAATAAGACATGTTGTATTTTATAAACTTATTACATGTTTTTGATGTAAAATATTAATCTGAAAAGTAAATTGAGTAAATGTTACTTTACACCATTGGTACATAACCTGTAAGTGAAGCGATGAAATAGTAAAAGAAAGCTTGATTTGAAATGCATGATTTAAAACTATTAGACTATGTGTCTACATTTTTTATTCATCTCATGTAATGATACACTTGAGGGCTCCACACACTGTATGGTAGGGACATGCACAGACATTTTAACAACCCTAACCCTGCTGCCTATATGTTAGGCCGATATCTAGCTCACTAGGATTGGTTCATGTGATTGCATCATATAATGCAATATTGCGCAACATGATGCAAACCTGGCAAGATATGCATTGTTTGGAAGCATATGTGGAGACGTTCATTTATTTTTACAGGGTATTCCATATCCCATATTTCTATCATTTGTCTCACCAAGAGCCCTTACACAATGGCAACAATGTCTTAGTTTTTAGTTTAGTCTTTCTCGGTTTTATTTTGAAAGGGTATGTCCTCAGGTGTGTTCAGGATTGTTGATTGGTCTCGCCTGTGATCCCCAATTCTTGTGTATGTAGTCTGTGTGTTCTCTCTGTTGAACAGTTCATCCTTGTACCTTTTTGATGTCCGCTTTTTGAGTCCTAGTCCTTGTCTTCCTGCTGCCATCTCTGCCTTCTCTGTGTCCTGTGGAGGTATGCCTATCAAAAAATAAAGTTTGAAAGATGGCGATTTAATGCGGTCTAACTTAAGCAGTTTGTGCTGCTTGTATTTATGCAGCCACACCAAAAAGCAAAAGCAAAAATATAACTTTCTTTTCCTCCAGAGGGGCAGCTCAGCCAAAGAGGGCAAATGGACTGTAGTTAGGGCAAATTTAGCCCGGCCTTGTGCACGTCCTTGCTGTAAGGCATTGCATATATGCTTTGTGATTTATAGACCTGACTTGTACTGTGCATTGCATGTCTTCATCTTACAGTAATTCAGTGAAAGGAAGAAGTTAGAGGAACTGCGAGGAGTTGTATGCAAAATATGAAAAGACTTTTTTTTTTTTAACACATGCCCACAAACAGCCAGATAAACTTTGTCCCTTAAACCCCACTTCCTTAGGACCTTGGTGGTGCTGACAAAATGTGAAACACAGCAACAGCAAAAATATATATACCATATATAAAACTGAAACCAATAACTTGCAGATAATGAAGATAAGTCTTAACCCCAAACCTCACCTTGAAGAGCAACGCCTACCACTGGTTTGAGCTCTACCGTGTCAGCAGTGCAGTATGGGAAATGAGGAGTGGGTGGGTGTGTGACCTGACGACCTATCAACAACTCGCTCAGGGCCCAGCCGCACACCATCAACATCTCCCTGCACTCAGCTCCAGCTCAATCAATCGCCCTCATTTTCACATATACAGAAGGAAGTTGCAAGACGTGTGTGAACTGGGGGAGGTGGAAAGGAAACTGCATCGCAGATGGTTGTTGTGTTTCTTGAACACTCAACAGTTTACTCACCTTCTGGGCTTGTTATCAGTTTTACATGATAATTTTATGAGGGAGAGGACATGAGCTTATGGCTCGTTAGTGTACATCATATTTAACCTTATGGTTAAAGTGCTTGATGGTGTCAGAAAAGCACATTTGTGCATTTAAACCATGAAGTATTTTGTTTTGTTTTTTTACCTAGTGGGCTTCACATTAGAGATCAACATTCAACCACTTATTATTAGAAGTATGTTGCCCACACACCATCCAGATTAGATGACTCTCGATGTAAAGGACAGTAATGATAGTCTAGTTTGATTACATCATCGGGTCTGGGTCATCAGTGAGCTTCATTACATGGTTCATTTACTCTTATGTACTGTAACTTTATGTATAAACTGTGGTTGTGTACATGTGAAAACTGTGCTTGCAATATTATAGTTCAGACAGTGATTGTTGCGAGATATTACTATGCTGTTTTTTACTGTTCTTATATGTGTGTGTCAGCCCAGTACATTAATTTACTGCTTCTTTATTGTTATTTATAGCAGAATATGAGTTGAAATAATACAGAATAAGTGCAGTGAAACATAATACATGCTCTGACAAAGCAGACCGAAATGAAGCCTCAACTGCACATCAAGGTTATGCTGAAACCCCCAGAGAGGTTAGCAAAATGATCAGACATCCATCTTTCACTGTTCAAGGTCACAAGGAGCCTGACCCTCTCCCAGCATGCACTGGGACAGAGGCAGGAACACACCGCGGACGGTCATCAGTCCATCATAGTTCTCAAGCAAACGCGCAATTGTCAATGTGCTCGACCAAGATGCTGGAAGATGTCAGCCCACGATCACAGACATCATGTGTTGTCAGGTAGCTTGGCAGCTCAACAGATGGTACTGGCGTTTCACTCTCGCTAATCACAAAACTCGCACTCAGCAGGGTGGCTCAGTTTTTGCAGAGATGATCCTTCAACCAGAGCAGCAGAGTTCAGAAAGCCTAAGCGGTGCAGTTCTGCAACTGAGCCTGGCGTTGATTGTATCTGGAACGGGGTAAGAAAATAAAAAATTATAATAATAAAAATAGTTTTCCTAACCTTCAAAAAATGAGTATTAACTTACTCAGTTTGGGACGATATGTAGACTATGCATCATCTGTACATGTTTTTTCTATGCAAGTGTTTTTCATGCAAGTCGGGTAACGTCGGACCCAGACGGTGGCCGAGTACTTGATGCATATATAGATAAGAAATGCTCAGAAATGTCACCTATGAGTCATGGGACTGATGAGAATCAGCAGGTGCAATTGCTTTCACAGCTTCTCTCCAAAGTTGGACTCAGGTCCTGTTTCACTTAAGTACAATTTTCATTTTAAAGGTGGATCATTTAGAGAATTACCACCGTCTGAGATACTTTTTTGTATTTGATATCATATTGTATTGTATTTTCTTAGTTAGGCAATTCATTGAAAGACACCACACAAAGTGAGCGATGAACATCTTCACACTTCAGCCGAAGTCTCAGAGTAGTATCAGTATTTCCTCTGTAGGACCGGAGGTTGGGCCTCACACATATCAGGTGTCAACATCTTGACAAACAGACTGAAAAGAGAGGACTCAATGGAATGATTTTTTTTTTTATCACAGCGGTCTAGACAATACGTGCTTACAGTGCATGAGAGAGTGTTTCCTCTGATTCGAATGCAGAAAAGATCGACAGATTTTATGTCTGCTGCACTCTGCTATCAAGATCTTTTTCACTGGACATTTGTTGTATTAGTTATTATTATAATGTTGCATTAGTTGTAGCTAGATGCAACTAATAAACTGGCAACTAAGTGCATCATTTCAGAGGGGGTATTAAGAAAGCAAAGAACTTCATAGGATTCATGCATTAATGCACAGTCGCACAGATACGTTAAGCATCAGTGCTTTCGAATGGTTTTTTACGATAGAAACAACACAAAGGAATCTACTTCGAGCTATTTCCTCAGATCATCATTCAAATCCAGTATCTGGTAGATGTTGTCCTGTCAGGCCGGATGACCATATATATGTGAACATGTGTTAAGTTTGAGAAATGTATAGGAAGCTGTGTGAAACCCACGAGACTGTCCTCCCAAGAAAATCCATGACATCACTTTACATTCAAGTGACAAAAGCTTCTAGAGGCCATAAGAATTATACATATTATATTTCTGTTGGGAGACAAACAGGGAGTCGGGTGATGTTACTGAGCAATCAAACGTCATTTAAATTGTTCATTAATCCCAAATTCTGTTTTTAAAATCAAACTTCATTTATGGTGAGAAATCCTGGAAAGTTTGTGGAAATAATAATTTATTGTTGGTAGGTAATAATGTTAAAATCACAGGAAAACCTTCTACCATTTTGGTGACTGAGTTATAAGTGGAAATGCAACGAACCAAAAAAATGAGCAGGCAGCATAAGGTCAATAGGTGGGATCGCACCCTGAGTCATTTGAAGAGTGAGACTGCCTACAACAGACAGAGATAGGAAATGAAGCATAACATGATGATAAAAAAAAGCATTAGTGTATATGAAGGAGTGAGGACTAGATGTTTGCATGTATGCGCTTGTATGAAGAGAATAAAGAAAGCCGAACAGGAAGCGGACAAAGGAAGGAAAGAAGGAAGCAAGGAAGGAAGTATCATCATGGGAAAGAGCTGCAGCCAGTGTCTACAGCTGATGTGTCAAACACAAACAAGTAAAGTAAGAAAACTGAGGCTGACGTGTGCAACTCTGAATGAATGAAGACAAAAAATGCAATATGGACGAGGACGGCTGAGACTGTTGTGTTTACTGTTGCTGCTATGAATGTTGGGAAAGTGTTGTGATCTGAAACAATGAGCTGAAAGGGGGCACCCAAGGGCCCAATGTAACTAAGTACTGTACTTAAGTACAAATTTGAGGTACTTGTATGTATTTGTATTTAATGCTACTCTACACTTCCACTCAATTAGCAGAAAATCACTTAGCAACTATTTTGATGATTGGTTGAGTCATTTTTCATGAAACCCTGGTTAAAATGTTTGCTTTTTTTCCATATTAATTACTTTAATAACCTTGTAATAATTTTTAGGTTTTGGACTGTTGGTTGCACAAAACAAGTATTGCGAAGGTGCCGCTTTGGGCTCCGGGCAATTTTGACAGCATTTACAAATATTTTCAAGCTTTTATAAACCAAGCAATTAATCGATTACAGGAGAAAACAATGAACAGATTAATCCATAATTTGAAATAATAGTTGCAGTCAAATCAAAGTAGTTAAAAATTTAACTCAACCAACTATAACAGTAAAAACCTGTTTTTATATTAATGGATGAGTCAGAATAATCTCTTGATATAATAGTATAACCATTTTTCTGCATTAAATAATTTTAATTTTAATACTCTTAAGTATTCTATATCTAAAATAGTCTATATTTTTATTCCAGAAAAAATTTGTTGCCTTTTATTTTCTGTAAATTTAATGGATTCTGAGGAAACCAGCTATTCATGAGTCTTATTAGTAGAACTGCATATACATCATACATGAGATCTATACCTACAGTAAATACCATGCATATGTGACACCACAAGTGACTGCCTTGTCTGACAAATGTCACACAACAGGTAGCTATAAGAAAAGACTCTCGTCCTCAACCCACTTACCCAGAATGAGAGAGTTTTCCTCAGAAATGAAAAAAGTTAATGAGCATGTGAGATCCTACTGAGAAACACAGGATTTACACGGTTTAAAGAGTGTTGCCAAAAAAAAACCCTTTAGTTTATGATGAATAGGTTGGATTAAATTTCTCATCAGTTATAAATCATTTGTATTTTCTATATTATACACTGCTTGGTCCATGCATTTTACTGGTACACACATTTCCCCCGTGCCTGCTCTGGCCATAGCTGCTGTATTGTGTGGCGCCAACAAGCTCTAATCAGCTCACTTCCTTGGGCATCAGCCTCTGGCCGACGGCACAAGAGTCCACACTGGGACCACCAGAATCCTTCCTGGCCTCTCACTGCCCCATTAAATACCACAAACACGTCAACCGACACACACAAATGCATGCTCACACACACACACACACACACATGCAAGCAGCCTCACACACACACATTTTGAGAGAGCACACGACTGGATTCACGATTTGGACTATTGCATTAATTTTGACAGTTTGGGTCATATTGTTTGTTAATTTCTTAAAAAAGAGAAACATAGAGCCTCTTAGTTCAACCTCCAATCAGTTGGTCAAATATGAAAATATATTTATACACAATGTAATATAAAATATTGTTATGATTACTTTACTTAAGTAAAAATTTTGTACTTGTGCTTTTATTTTTTGTTTTCTCTTAATGCAACTTTATTTTTCTACTCCACTACATCTCAGAGGGAAATACTGTACTTCATACTCAATTACATTTATTTGACAGTTGCTTTACAAATTAAGATGTAATGTTATGTTATAGATTAGTCTACTTAAAAGTATTTACACTACAGCTGAAACGATTAGACAAAGTTATTTTTCATGCATCAAAACATTTCATGGTTCCAGTTTCTCCAATGTGAGGATTTACTGCTTATTAATTATTTTGATATTATTATTAATCATTTTAATTATTTTGTTTTGAATAATTTTGAGGTTTGGACTGGTGGTTGGACAAAACAAGCATTGTGTCACTGTGGGCTCTGGTGACAGCACTTTCTCACTGTTTTCTGAATTTTTACAAAGCAAATAATCAATTGATTTTAATTAACCCGTAATGATCATCAGCTACATTCTTAAAGATAAGATAAGATAAACCTTTATTCGTCCCATAGTGGGGAAATTCACAAAACGGTTCAAAATGAGCTCCACCTCAACCACCTACAACAGTTAAATCCTGATGTTACATTAATGCAAGTGTTTTTATTTATAATAATTTAAGCACATTTCCCTGATTATATTTACATTATTTTACTTAACTAAGTAGCATTTTCAATGCAGGACTTTAATTGTAAAGGAGTCTTATTACAGTATGGCTTTAGTACTTTTACTTACAGGATCTTCCTCCACCGCTGAATGGGCCCAACTACAAGGTGGAAACTGTGGAGGAAAATGTTGTACCTTACCTGTACTGCACTGATCTACTAAAATCTGCTTTTCTAAGAAAACATGTTGGTTGTTAATGTCGTGAGTTGCCCTCTGGTGAGCTTTATCAAAAGAAACACGTTTGAGCTTGAGACGTTGCTGAGGGCAGGATCTTCAGGACTCAAAGAAATGAATTCTGTATACGACAGGGTTCAGTTTAGATGCATGACAGCCCTCCTTGACAAGCTCAAGTGTTTCTTTACCACTTCTAAACTTAATAAATGTAACAGATGAGGCACGATTATTGTTCAAACAACAGAGATTAGACACGAAACAAGGTCTGATAGGTATCGTTTGTTCTGTCCTGCACAAGCTGCTGAAGCTTTCGCCAGGAAGTCGGATAACCGCCTGCAGATTTTGATATTTTCATAAAACTGAGACTGTGTTTCTTCTTTTTCTGAGAAGATCAGTACAGCACCCAGAGTACGTTTTGCTGTCTGTTGCATTTTTCTAGATAGGTGATAAAGGACTGAGGTTTCTGGGTCAGTACTGTGGGTAGACCATCATGAATTGGGCCTTTCCAATTTGTGTCTGAGTCACACACTGATGGCAACGATGAGAAGGATGCGAACATGATGACCCCTTTAGATTAGAAGAGATCGAGTATGCATTGTGTGTGTGTGTGTGTGTGTGTGTGTGTGTGTGTACTTTCCTAATTTCTTAATTCTTTGATCCTAAACTAAAATTTTAATTCATTCTTGCTTAATAATCATTATATAAATCCATTGTGCTTGTTTTTGACTCTGTACTCTGTACTTTAAGGTTCTATTTACATATTTATCAAAATTTAATTTTTCTTGTTTTGTTGCATTGATAGTGCCCCCTGCATACAATTCTTGCAATGAGAATGTGATTGGAGGCCACTGCTGCTCAATCCCATCTATAATTTGAGCAGTCTGTATACAACCCCATGACTCTATACATTGCTCTATATTGTGATTCAACTCAAGCAGTAACCTGGAATGCTAAGTTTGAAGGACTACTTATTGCTGTGATTTTTGACAGTTGGTCAATGTCCCAACTTTGAGAAATGGATCTTAGGCTATGTGAACCAATAAGCAGCGACAGCAACCAGAAATTAAGAAATGGAAATGGAGCAAAGAAAAGAATAGGAGGGCTGCGTGAGGTCAAGAGAGGGAAATGATGTAATCCAATTAGCACAATGAGCAACTCTCAAATGCCACCCACAAACATTGTTTTATCCTCCTTTGAAAAATTAAAAATGTGCACATTATCTGCAATATGTCCCACCCACTGTCCACCACATTAAACAGGCCTGCTTGGAGTAATTGATCAAGAGTCTGTGGGACATTTGACTGGTTGAACTAAGGTCTGATGGGGATTTTCACCATTGTGACGCATAAGCGCTTTCCCTCCGTGTCCCGTTGGGGGTGAAACTTCACAACTGATATGTGTGTGGTGCACTCTCACCAGCGCTCTTTCCATGTCCTCATCCCTCCACCTCTCCATCCGCCCCTCCCCTTCCGATGTCTTTCCTGCCCGCCTGAGAAGCAGAGGCACGGCCTGGTGGCGTTGACCTCACCCTCGGACCCCCAGGAGACTCTGACCATTACCGCGCCTCCCGGCTGTCTCACAGTCCAGCCAGTTATCCCTGCTCGGACTAAAATAGCATCGGCCACTCACCCTCACATCCTCTGCCTATTAGCAGTCACATATGCCCTCGCCACTGTCCCTGTCATTGTTTTATAGGAGGACTGGTTGTGTTAATGGTACAGCACAGGCTTTACAAAGCGTAGTCAGTAAAAACAAAACATGAACAGGAAAGACAGGAGTGTGATGGCACTGAATTTTCTCAGGGTAAGCGCATTGATTGTTGCTCATATGATTCTATTTTTATTTTTTTCATTTGGTATTTCTTTCTATGAACCATTTAAAGTAAATGAGTTGTTTACAGTGATACAGAAGAAGAACATGAGACTTAACCAGTGGTAGAAAAAGTGCTCTGATCCTTTAAGTACCAATATAATCATGTAAAAATATTAACAGCAAAATGTACTTTAACTATCACATGTCCTGCAGAAACATGTCCCCTGTGAGTAATATATTGTGATATTGAATTGTTTTAGATTGTATTTAGCGTGAAGCATTTCACTCTCATAGTTGACCTCAGGAGGTCAGATCCCCAACAAAGGGTCACAAGAAAAATGTGAGGGGATGTGAGAAGATTTATGGGAGAGGAACCAAAAAAAAAAAAAAATGTTCTGACACACAAATCTGTTGTCATATTTTTGACCATTCTCTAATCTTGTGAAATATTAAACACTTTTATTTTATTTAACTGAAAAAATGTGACAAGTTTAGAGGTGAAATGTCTCAGAAATTTTAAACATGACACAAAGTCACAAGCCAAAAAGGTTGGAAACAACTGGTTTAATCTTTAACAGTGTGTTGTGTTTTATAAGGTTATCATGTGTTTTTCATGATAAATGTCAGATAAATGTAGTCAAGTCAAAAGTATTACAGTTCTTTCTGCAAATGGAAACACTCAGTAAGTACAGTGAGTAAATGTACTGGGTTTAACATGTACAATGATGCAGGACTGTGTGTGTAAATCTTGTGCATGTTCACCCCTGACGTAGTAGAATGAGGTCACCTCTGAGCCCAAGATCAGCTGATCCATCGCCGCTGGATGATGTTTGACATAAATGGAGAGGAGGCGGATGTTATGAAGTGACATTGGAAGAAAACAGGGAGGAGGTGGCACAAGAATTAAGTGTTGACATAATAATGGGTCTAAGTATTTCAGGAAGAAATTTGTAAATTTCTATTTCTATATCAGGATATGACGACAGTGTGAGACATTTCCTTAATGTGTCAGAACAAGTGTCCTCACTGAAACAAAATACAAGCTCCAGAATTGGAAAAAGTGCGTTGGTCCGCAGGTGTTGGGACATCCAGTGGGCTACAGTGCAACAGGAAATCCTTTGAGAATAACATCCAAGAGGAAAAAAGCTTGGTAAATGCATATACAGAACTATAACCACCAGCTCTGGTTTGGTCAAAATCAACATCCCAATGACTGAGTTAGATGTGAAAATATCAGAAGAGCCAGAATATTTTCAAATCTAACTCTGTGAGTTGAGGGTTTATTTTAACAAAACCAGTGTTGGTGATTGTTGGAACAAGACTAACCAAGACAGTTCTGGCATGTTTTGTTATGGAATGTGTGTTATGAAGTGTGTTATACGATGATCTGCGAGGTAAAATTACTGTTTTGGTCAATAGAGTCTGGTGGCTTTGAGGAGCGTGATATAACAGCTGTTTCTGGTTAAACAAAAAGGATCTTACTGTTGAACAAAAAGGTCCATCTCTGTCTATCTTTCCATAATGTTGTCAGACATTTGTCAGCCTGTCAGTGGCAAAAACAAGCACTTTCAGTGGACGTACCCAAAGGATTAGATTGCAGCCCGTTTCGTAGCTGCTGGCTGCAGCGCTCTCACTCAATACTGGACCAGTTTGAAAGATTGTTGTCCCCATTTGTCACTTAGACATAAAAACATGTAAAAGTTTCCTTTTAAGTTAAAGCACGGAAGTATCATTAGCAAAATGTAAAGTATCAAGGTAAAAGTACTTCTCCTACCCCTGTCAGCATGATATTATTAGATTGTTATACTGATGCATCGATGCACAAGCAGCATTTTATTGTTGTAGCTGGTCGAGCTCATATATACAGTCAAGTGATTCCCCTTCGCTGGAGCAGGAAAAAGAAAAAAAGTTCTGCAACAGGAATTTGTATTCATTCTCTCAAGTCTGTAATATTGGAGAATTCCCTCTCTTTGGGCCTTGAACATGTATTCGAATGAAAATAGCTGAGCAGCTGAGAGGAACAACTCATAGATTTCTGAAACATGACACAGGGCCCAAACCAGACAAGAGGTCACAAACCAAAACTGTTTGGAATGTGTTGTAGTTTATAAGGTTATCCAACTTTTTGTGTGTAAAAACTGAATTACTGCAGCTGTCAGATGAATGTAGTGGAGCAGAAGCAGCATAAAATAGAGAAATCAAGTAAAGCACAAGCGCCTCCAAGTCTAATTTGTATCCCTAAATTCTACTTATGTTTTATGTACAACTCAACATCTACTTTCTCTACCAATGTTGACTGAACTTGTAGCTCAATGTGGTTTAGTACGAACAGAATAATGGTCAGATTTAATATGTTCAAAAGTGAAAAAACACACACTCATGCAAAATGTCTCACAGTTTCAGTATCACATTCTGAATTACAAATGATGTTTTGCCCAACACATGGAACATACGCAGGAAATGACAGTAGGGCCTATTGTAAAACCATTTCTTGAGTGACAAACAACAGAGACTACTAAGATGAATATAGACGAGCAGTATTTCAAATTGTTAAATTTTAGAACTGAAAATTGATATGGTTCAAACCTCTTGCCGTTTTATAGTTTCTTTCGCTTCCAGCAGCAAAACAGCAGTTTATTTTAGAGCAAACTAAATCAGAACCTAGTAGTTAGAATGAGCAGGGAGAGCACACAAAACAAAGAAAAAACTGCCACCCAACAGAAACATCATTAAAGGAAACGATTGCGTTTAAAGTGTCCTTGCTCGTGCAAACAGTCCCTTTTTTATATAGGTTAAAGGTGAAAGATCATGTCAGGTTTCTTTTTTTTTTTTTGTGTGCTTCTTTTACACACTGTGCTTTTAATTTAATTAACTTTTGTTCAACATAATTTTTGCTGCAGTTTTTCAACTCAGGAAAACAAAAACTAACTGTTACCCCTTGAATAACTGACTAAATAATTGACTGAGTACCTGCCTCAACAGAATGACTGGCTCTCTCATAGTGAAATATAATAAACACCTACCGAGACATACATAGCGATTTGAAGCTGAGCCATTAGGAACCCAACTGGCCTGATGACAAATGCAGGAGAGAAATTTCGCTGCACTTATCGGGCCCCCTAAATCTTTCATTGTGAACCCCCGCGCCCCAAACCCTCCCAAAAATGAATTGAACCAAAACTGTTTATGCATTCACTCCATATACTCTGTGGCACATTACATTCTGCATTGCAAATGGTGGGTGCAGGTAATGAAGCTTATGCAGTGTGAAAAGGCCAATTACTCTAGTGTGTGGTGGCTGGGACTAGAGTGTGCTTGGGCTCCCTCCAGGCTAGAGACAGAACCTAGTAAACACCTCATCAGCTGATGAGACACACACACACACACACACACTCACAAAAGTATGACTATTGTGAGAGACACACAAAAACACACGCCCCAATGAACAGTGTGCATGTGTGTGTAGGCATGCATAAATGCTCATGTACACGTGTGCATGCAAATTGATAAATGCATTTGAGAGGTATTAAGAATGTGCACATGCATAGATCAGCTTTGAAACACTGTGTACAGTATACAAATGGCAGCAATTATGATCCAACTATCTGCATATTCACAACAGTAACCTTGCCAGCAGATGAGTTGGGAGGAGAGGAAAAGGAGAGGCGGAGAAAGACATGAGCCAAAGATCCCTTCTTTGTGTCTTCTAATACTTTGAATGTTTGCTTCCCGTTTGTCATATTGCTTCGCTCCCCTGAATGAGTACTTGTTGTGTCTTGTCTTTTATGAGATGCGATAAAATTTATAGCTGTGAAAAGTAAAAAAAAAAAAAAAAAATGGCCGGAGAAAATTGAGGAGGCAGGAATAGGGGGGCAGACGGGAGAGGAGAAAAACAGGAGAGCCGTGCAGCAGGAGGCCACTTGTGTCACCAGTTGCAGAGGGTCATGGTGGGGGAGGTGAAAATTAAAGCACGCAGGCGGCGTCTTGCACCTCAACCCAGACTGAACCCCCTCCCTTGCCCTCGGTGGTGTTGCTGACCTGTGCATGTATGTGTGTGTGTGTGTATTATGGGTTTGAGGGGGGAGGGTGATGGGTGAGGGATATCTCAGGGGCGCGGACATGCACAGGTGAATCACAGGTGCAGCCACTGTCGCACACGCTGCATATTTCAGGAGTATCATCACGGGGCGGAGGGGCACTTGAGCGCGGGGCGCGCCATGAGACTCCCTGCTCGTCAGACAAATTATTCTGATGTCTCATTGTGTGGGGCAGGGAGTGTGGACTGGAATTAAGGAAAGAAGTGAGACCTGTTGGTCGTGTTGAGAGGCACGTGTGAGAAAGACAGAAGTTGTAGTTGTGGACTAAAAGGCTTTAATAGAAGAGGGCCGGCCCTATTTTTCAGTAGCCACGTTTACTCCCATGTGAAAGTCTTGCCAATGTGTTGCGTTCAGGCCCAGCTCGTGTGTTTTGAGGAAGCTGAAGGAAAGATTGCAGGTAACAGATGACCCTTCTGGAATTTAGAAGTATTATATGCATAAAGCTTTGTGCTTCGGGCTACATGCTAACATCATCATCAACATGCTCAGAGTGACAATGCTAAAATATAGATATTTGGCAGGTCATCACATTGGTTTCATGATGGCACTAGATGAGAAGTCAGGGAATCGTTAAAGTTATTAAATTCATCCTGAGAGTGACTAACTTTCATGGAATTAATCCAATGGCTGTCAGGACATTTCATACAAAAAACAAACACTCATGGTGGTGTTGGAGGAAAAGTCAGGAGGACACCAAAGACATTAGGGTTCATCCTCTGGGCACCATGAATATCTGCACAAAATTTTAGTTGAATGCATATTAAAATACAATCATCATCATATAAGAAACTGCACTGGTAACAAATGAAATAACATCATCCAATTATCTTGTTATCTTCTTGTTTTAAGCAAAGATTGAAGTCTGAATATTAAAATAAATGACAAGGCATTGATAGGATGTCTCTGCAGCAAGGCCAAGCTAAGTTTTGATTTAACTGGGTTTTCAAAGTGAAAAGCAAAAAATGTAAAATAATGAAATAGTTAACAGACAACAAACTCTGTTTGTGTGCAAAATTCAAACAGTAAAATATTTTTAGACGCAGGTCATAAAAGTATAACAGCTGCCCATATGCAAAAACAAATGTATTCAACATGGTTTACGTGTCATATGAACAAACATATACTATATGTAAAACATGTCATGTAATGTCTTATCAAATTTGTATAAAGAGACCCATCGTCACAAAAACAAAATATAGTGTTAAACAGCAAATTACAGAAATTGCACATTTTTCAAAATATATAATGTAATTTATTTTTCATGAATGATCAGGTTTATATCAATGATGAACATTTTACGCTACAGAACTAAAAAGTATAATTTCAATTGTGAATCCAGTCTGAAATTTTAACAACTCCAATATGTCGCCAAAAATAAGTCAGCAAATTGCTTGTTTACATTTTTACCATGCTGGAAGTTAATGTGTTCATGGAAATGTTCCCATAGTTTACAGCAAACAGGTAAAATTAACACTGGGAACTTTTCCACTCTCCCCTCCGTGTGTGTGTGTGTGTGTTTGTTTCATTCACATCCTATCTTGACCTATGTGACTCAGCATGGGTTTCTGCGGTCGTATAATCGGGATGCCCTAGCACATAAACCATAATCATCTCCCTTTCCATCTCTCGACATTAAAGGCCGCTCATTTTTTTCTACCATGTAATAATAGGGAACTTCCAATTCATGTCTTACAACGGCTTGTAACTTTGTACAAATCACATGCCCATCAATAAGGAGAACGTGACGGAAGCTCGGGGCAGATAAAAACAGAGACGGATGAAGGTCAGCGCCGTAGACAGGAGGAGTGACAGGACACGAATCTCTGAGAAAGACTCCAAATAAAGCAGCGAGAGGGGAGGGAGGAGGGAGTAATCTCTCTGCCTCACCAGAGGAGAGGAGGGTGGGGAGAGCTTGGACCTCATTGCGCACACACACACACACACACACACACACACACATGCACACAGAGACGCGTTTCCATGCAAACAACTTGGCCATGCCGGGCGGTTAGGTGGGAGGATGTAAGGGAGAGGGCTACACCCTTGTGCAAAGCTTTGTTGTGTGACACATAGACAGCCCACCCTAGCATTCCCACCCCTATATTTGGCCTTGAATACAATTGCAGGTTTGAGAGTGACAAATCGGACTGGGGCAGGCAGGCAGGCAGGCAGGCAGGCAGGCAGGCAGGCTCAGCCGAGGACAAGGGCAAAATCATAGGAGTCGAAGGGGAAACCGCTATAGTGGAGTGGCTGTTTTGCAACGATATTAAAGATAAGACAGATATGGTGCGGCACGCATGGTGAAAATTTTTAGGAAGCCTCATTTATTAAAGGATAAACAAGAAGGTCCTGGATTTAAATCTTGCTCCTGTGTGGAGTTTATCAATAGGTGTGAATGGAAGAGAGTTTTTCCATCCATCTGTTAACCTGCTATCCACCCAGTGCATCCTGGGAAAGGCTACAGACACTCTGAAATATAAATAAGTCTGTAAAGAGAAAGATTTAAAAGAGTGTGAAGTTAATGTAAATTCTTTTTCAGAGTATGTTTCAACACATGGGGGTTCAACATTTCACACCATTTATCTTTGTGGTTCCATTACAAACAAGGTTGTTTTATATTTATTCATTTCTGGGTCTTTGGTACAGATGTTAAAGTTTTAATTTTTTCATCTGGAATTTTGGTGTCAAATCCAATGTGAGCTACTTCATTATGGTTTAAATTTTTAGAACTGAAATCTGTTAATTCTGAGAGAGTTTAATACAGTTTTTCTTCGATACTGGGCACACGACTATCTGATTTGAGAAAACGTGAAGAAAATATTAAATCAAGTTTTTAAAATTGCAAAACACAAGATAAGATAAGATATTTCTTTATTAGTCCCACAATGGGGAAATTTGTATGAAATTGCCTTCTGAAAATTAAAAATGGGGAAATTATAACCACATGGAATTTCAAAGTAAAATGCGTCAGTGTTAGTCAGTTAGGTATTCAGTTTCTTTTGCTTCCATCTTCCAAGAGTTGTTTTCCATTTTTCTCTTATTTTAAGCAAAAATCACATTTGTTTTTGCAGCATAGGCAAAAACAATTAAATTTAATTTCCTATCTAACTGGATTTGAAAAATAAAAAAAGCTACAAAATGCAAAATAATAAAATAGTTGTGCTCTTATTTGAATGCATACGTACATACACAGCAACAATAATTAACCCCTGTAAATTTGAACAGAGAAAACAACCGAGGTGTTTGTGTGTGTGTGCAGCAGCCATGTTTGTCCATGCATTGTTTTTTTGTTTGTTTTTCGAGCCTTGTGTTACATGTTTTATCCATGTGTGTACATATGAGTGAACAGTAAGTGCGTGCTTGTGCTGTGAGACTGTGTGTAATTATGTGTGTGTAACTCTGTGCCTATGCATGTGTGTGTGTGTGTGTGTGTGTGTGTTAGGGTAATTATACAGTAGTGGACTGGTGGTGGGACAGTAAATCAACTGTAGAATGACTTGGATTGGTCTGCTTTGCCGGCAGCACTCCTTACCCTAACCGGTCATCAGGGAGGGATACACTCTTAGAATAAATACTGTGCGTGTGTCTACAGTGTGTGTGCATGTGTGTGTCGACAGTGTGTGTGTATGTGTTGAGGTGTGAGCATGCATGCGTGTCTGTATACATCTATGCATACGTTGAATTTAGTGTGTATTTCTGTGCACATGTACACACATGTTTGGCCAGTATGAAGCAGTGGAGTCCGCGTGTGGGTCACGCTGTGTGTGCGTACCTACGTGCACATGCAGTATGGGCGTGTCCGAGCATGAGTGTATTTGTATGCACATAAATGTTGGTTGTGTGTCAGCAGAGTTCCTCACCCAAACAGGTCATGAAAAAGGGACTCTTGACTGCTGCCTTTCTACCGCAGTGGCCACTCGGCCTGCAGCCACACGGTTAACTGCGAATTAAAAACACTCTCCACAAACCCAGAGTGAAAGAAATATTTCAGTGCGTCACTCACAATCTAAAAGCATTTCTCAAATTTTATGAGACGGCTCTGCCTTCAGAAGTATCTTTTTTTTATTGTTGTTGTAATCGTAAAGTCTTGGTTCACCCAAATTACAAAAAACAACATATTTCCTCACCTTCTTCATATCATCCTAGCTGTGCAGATAGTATGTCCAGGTTTTCAGATATCTGTGTCCAGTGGTGGAATAATCATTAAGGTCCTTTACTTGTGTAAAAAGAATCAGTACTGTAATGTAAAATAAAATCCATGATGAGTAAAAGTCCTGCATTCATAATAACATTTTTAAAAAATACAGAAGTATCATCAGCACAATGTACTTTAAGTATTAAAAGTAGAAGTAGTAATGTGTGTTCTATTATTATATATTCTATCTATTTGACCTATTTTATATATAGTTTTTTATACAGTAGATTATTCTCTAACAAAGTACCATATTTCATGTTTAAGTTGATATTAGGTTCATCATTAAGTTCATCTTTGTGTATAGATAATATACAAAGTAAATAACTAAAACTTTGAAATATATGTAGTGGAGTAAAAACTACCTTAACTCTCTCTGACATGTAGTGAAGCACAAGTCTAAAGTAGTACACTGTGTATTGGAAGCTCAGGTAAGTAAGGTACATGTACCTCAAAATTGTACTTGGGTACAGTATTTAAGCAAATGTGCTTAGTTACATTCTGCTCTGTGTCTGAGTCTGTGTCAGTGATTTCAGCTGCCACCAAATGAAGGTGAATGGAATTTTGTTTGTGCTACTCACACCATTGAAAAATGACATTTAAAAAATTCAACAGCTCTTCCTCCAGAGAGAAAGTCCTGATTATTTTGGATAATCTACAGATTTCAGTGTGAATGTCTTCAGAAAAACAGTAGTTTCAATGAAATCTCTCGACAGTGTGTGGTAAAGGTAATTGTGAAACTGTGTACATTGAGAAGTATACGTACGTATACGTGGCCTTAGTTAAACCCGATGACTGAGTTTGTATATTTGTGTATGTGTGTGTAATCGTGATGATGATGAACCTGCCACTTCTGCCAACAAACAGAACGTGACTGACTAGAAAACTCAGAAATCTGAAACACAGGCATGTTCCAACATGAGTCACAATCACACACACACACACACACACACACACAAAAACTATTGTGTGTGTGTGTGTCCAAATTATTGGAACCAGCGATTATTGGCAATAAACAGCAATCAGCTTGCTTGCACGTCGTGTCAGTGTGCGTTTACCTCTTCTTTCACAAAGCAGAAATGTAAAACTTGGATGCACATTACTGTCTCCCTCCACACTGTGTGTCTTTTTTGTACAATTTGCTCACGATGAAGAGAAACCCACACCCCGTCCCTGCTGCACTAAGCATCATGCGTTACTGTATGGGGGTGGTTCAGCGAAGCCACCAATACACACACACACACACATATCTACACACAGAAACTTTGTACTCTTGATTACATCTTTAGCCACTACAGTGCAGCCCCCAACCTCCTCTCATCATGACGGCCACGGTCCAACCACAAACACACACGTACACACGCACACAAACACACTTCTTGCACTTCTCTTGTCTCTGCAGGGCTGTTATTAGGGGTCTAGATTCAGGGTGACGCCCCACAGGTGCTTCACTACTCCGTTCAGGCTTTGTCAAGACTTTAAAATAGCAGCCATGCCCTGTGTATGGAACCTCAAAGTGGTCATAAATAAATGTGCAACTATGACATAAATGTTGAACGAATTATTAAAACTCAACATGTTATTATTAAATGTTGTTTCACGATTCTTATTTTCATAATAAGAGTTTTTATTGGTGCTCATTTTTATTTCAAAATGCCCTTTTTCATCAGTTTTCATACTGGCATTTATCCCACGAACACTTTTATTTCATGTCACTGCATTCATAATATGACTTTTCATGACAAAGGTGTTACCTTTCCCAATCACATGTTTAATCCTGAGTCAACTATCAAACCGCTGCCGTAAATAAACACAGTACACAGACAGAAACTAACATGTCCTTGTATTTACTGGGCTTAAAAAGGCTTCACATGCTGCCTACCTACCTGGTTACTTAGCAAGGCAGGGTCGTGAGCTTGGTTTAGTACTCAGAATCAAAGTGAAAAGCCAGCGTTAATGACGACATTTTGAATCTGAAGATGTGTCTCAGAGAAAGTCACACAATTGTGCAAAGATTAAAAAGGCAGACTTTCACTGTGGTCACTTTTCACAAATTGTTTTTTATACAATTTATCCATATGTTTCTTTACTTCATCGTGCCTTTTTTATTTGTTTGATATTGAACAGTATGGGGTTCTGTACTGGATGCTGGATGTATTTCTTTCTTTTTTTTTATTAATGTAAGGATTTCAGATTATTTTATTGCACCACTTCCTCAAACACTTTCACTGCTGTTTTCATCCTGTCCCCCAGATGCCCTCTAACCTTTTCTCCTGTCATCTCACTCCCACACCCAGCCACTCCCTCCTGCCCTGCAATAACCTCATTACCTCCCGTCCCTCTCACCTGACTTTCCCTGCCCACCTGCTCACCTGTTTCCACTCATCCCTCATCAGCCCTGCAGGTATTTAACCAGATAATTCCCACTCATGCAGTTGCTTTTTGCTTTGTGTTTCTGTTACCTGTGTGCCTACCTGCCTCCCTCGTGGTCATGTAAGCTTTGCATTTGCTTTTTTTGTGAATAAATCATTGATCTGGGTCCTGCTCCTGTTGTCCTGCTCACAACAGCCATGATACCAAAATCAATGCACATAAAAAAAAAAAAACTAATTTCAGCTCAATTTAAAACTCCCTTAAAATATATTTGAATTTCCTTTCATTTAAAGGGACACGAGCTTGTGTGACTTACACTGACGCAGACACAGTTTTAAAAATAACTCTCTAAAGATAAGTCAAGTGAATACCATAGCAACTCTCAGCTGTAAGAGCTCACCTGAGCAAGTTCAGCGTGCGAGTGAACCCTGTGATGACACAGCTTGATGTGCAACTTTTATTCGCTTTAGTTAGTGCTATAAAATAGTTGATGACTGTTCTTACAAATAGAGCGATATAATAGTTAATAGATAAATAGTCATGAAAAGGTAATGTGATATTTAAGGACGCTCTGACTGACTAACACAAAGCTTTACTGACAGGATCAACTTAAGTTTGAAGGTACAAAATAAATAAAAGAATATAGATTTTAATAAATATTACAATGTAATCAGTTTTTCCTATCAGTTAATAGTTCAATTACATTAATTATATTGATTGACTTGGCTATTATGAGCATAATGATGGCAGCTGCTATTCTACATTTCTACATCTCATCTATTTGTTTTTATTAAAAATGAAAAGATTTTACTTTATTAGCAGCTACAATACAATTAGTTCACACTCACATGTCTATATTAGAGACGTCTGGAAAATAAATGTATTTAGCAACCGTGACAACATGAAAATGATTGCAGCCATGACAGACACATGCTCTCTCTCTCACACACACACACACACACACATACAGAAGAAAGTGAGGAGTTTTAATTAAAAAAAGGTCCAGAGGAGCCCACAGTCTCTCAGCCCTGTGTGGGATGTAGTTTGGCTGGGCATGAACGCCATATAACCAGACGCACTCCTTTCATCCCCCCCCTCCCAGACAAGACACAAACAAGCACACACACAGATGTTACAGTATGCTGGGTAATTTTAACACCCTATTCTGACCTGAAGGCACCTCATGCTATCACTGTGTCCACTGTACAGTTCAGACAAGGTCAGTCAGTGGGCTGAGATTTTGGTTTTAACACCCCTAGTTGGAGTCCTCCTGCTCAACACACACCAGAGTCCACACGCACACACCCATACTCACGAGGAAAGGAGTGAAACCATGTAGCCACATCATGCAAAGAAATATGCATGAGAAAGCAAGTTGCTGTAAGACAAAAACTACTCTTTAATCAAAACTAAAGACAGAATACCAGACCTCATATTCATATCAGTAAGTAAATGCAAACAGACAGAGCGAGACGAATCCAAAAATATAAGTTCAAGCGAAATTATAAATTATGCTTGCATGCTTTCACAAAGGAGGTCAAACACACATTTAAGTTGTACTATTGTATCACAGGGCTGTAAATGTAATTCCTCAAATTTTTTTTCAAACTTTCCTTTTGTCTCCAAATGGCTGAAATGACTCCAGCACTTCCTCGTGCCCAGACAGCATAATGCCCCTCCATAGCCCATAAATGAGAGACTAGACTAGACTCGATTAAACTGCCAGCGCACTGACACAGAGGATAATGAAAAATCCCTGAGGGCTGACGTAAATGAACAGGAAACGTGTCATTGACATCTGTCACAAATATTCAGGCGAAAAAAGTTAGTTTAATAGATTTGAACAAACACATTACATCGTATTGGGTTGTGTCTGTTTTCGAGTTACATGAGAATAGGGAGCTGTAGGGTTTTTATGTTTAAGTACTTTAAATGCTCTTGACACTGAGCATGTAGTGGGGTTGGGATCAACTTTGTGAAAGTCCCCCTCGACTCAACTATGTTTTGCTTATTGTTACTTCACTTGCAGAATGATGTATGTTCAGACACTAGAAGACAGTTTTCACATTCATCACTTTCTCCGGGCTCAACTTCAGTTTAGCATGTGCACCAACAAGTAGGATTTTGTGGCATTACGAGTTTGGAAGCCAATCGTGATCCAACATGCATCTTACAAATGTAATCCAGTGCACATTTACGCTGAGAATGGGCTTCCCAAAGTAGGAGGCATCTCATGCACAGCAGTTAAACTACTGAAATTAAAATATTCATTAATATTGATTTTGCAATGAGGGAGAAAGAGTAGATGTAATTTTAAAAATTCTTAACTGCTTAATTGAACTTTTTTGTGGAGAAAAAAAAACGCATCAGACACAAATTATTATTCCAAGCACGTTTTTATATGCTTATGTTCGTCCTTATAAAATTTTTAAAACCATGTCTGGAGGGGATCTTTATAACTTACTGAATTTATATATTCTGATGATAATGGAGATTATTTTCAACAAGTTTCAGGAAGTAACTTATTTTCTAGATATATTAATTGGGGGAAAAGAAAATACTTTTTGACTTTAAAAACATTTGTATTGTCAGCATTTGTACATCAAGTCAAGTCCCAACAGAGCGACTCAGCAAACAAGTGGTGCCCTTTTCTACATAAATGGGTTTTCAGTTGCAGTTCTTCATAACACAGTCGTCTCACTATTCGCTGTTCAATATTTGGATGGATTTTTTGGGGGGATATAGATAAGATAGATATAGGTATAGGTATGATACCAAGAATAAAAAGTGTTGGGCTCAAAGTCAAATCAATATCTTTTTGAACATGATGATAATACTGTAGGAGTTTTGGTCAGTCCCAGATTAGAACACTTCACTGCCAAGCCACAACCCGTCCAACGTAAGTCAGATAAATTATATTTTAGACAATTAACTACAAATAACATCTTTTTGTGAGAGACTATTTCAGTTACTTTCTTGGTCACATCCAACTATCAAACTATTGTTGAAGGTCACAGGAGTGTGTCTCTCCCTCCCTCCCATCCGTCCACCGTCCACCCAAACCCAGTACCCTCCTGCACCTGACATCATTATCACCCCCCAACTCCTCCACCCTCCATCCCTACCTGTCACCCTCCCTCCTACCCCTGCTGCTCGTCGCGTCTCTCTCACCTCTCCCTCTGGTACCTGACACATCTCTCACCTCTCCTACTCCACCTCCCCTTGCCACCCTTTCTCTCTGCCTATCCGTCCCCTCGTCCTCTCAGTTTGGCCTCCTCTACCTCTCTCTGAACCCCTCCCTCTCCGTCCCTCTCCGCTTTCTGACACACTATGTGTCGCTGGTGAACTTCCTTCTGTGTTCCATCTGCCCCTTTCCCACCTCTCCCACTCCCTTCCAGCAGACCCACCTACTCAACGGGTGCTCACCATACATGCAGGCGGGCACACACACAGCCCGGAGCTGTCAACGCACTCCTCAGACGGTCCACGCTCTACCGCAGCTCAACAGCAGGGGGAGTGTGAGGCTGCTGAGGACAGGACGGAGGGGGGGGTGAGACCAGTGTGGCCCCTCTGCTCCTGGAGGGGTAAGCTGAAGGACAAAGTAAAGAGCTGATAAGTTGAGTTTAATGAATTTTTCTTGGTTATTACAAAATAATTATCTTGCACTGTGAATGATCCCTTTTGACTTGTTTGAATTCACTCTTCATCTCTTTTGTGTCTGAAAATGACAAAAAAAACCTGAAAAAAAATACAAGAATTCATTGAATAATTGAATAACATATTAGAAGAAAATGAATCAGCAACTCTTTTGATTAATTTGATTTTTTGATGGTTGTAGGTTCACAAATGTGAGAATTTACTGCTTTACTTGATAAATCTGACAGAAAATGTTATTATTGGATTTTGGACTGACATTTTGGAAACAATTTACTGATGTCAATTTGTGCTCTTGGATATTGGACATTTTATAGATTAAAACAATTGTCAATTAAATATGATTATAACTGACAGATTAATCACTAATGAAAATTGTTATTTGCAGCCCTACATTTATGATGTTTTACTAACAAAAAGTCAGAATAAGTGATACTGAACCAAATTTACACAAACATGGCAAAAATGTAAGTTTTTTTCTCACCTACTTTTTTTTCTTCTGTTCTGCTTGGTTTGACCTGCTGTTACAAAATAAGCAACTGTTATGATATTGAGATCTTAAAATAGTTAGCGCAGACAGACTCGTGAGCCTGTGTGCTTTCGAATTGTGTACAAATTGTCAATGTTGAGGGAGGATTCATCCAAAGTAACAAAATCCCATCTCACTATTCACTGCTGCTTGTTGATAAAGTGTGTTTAAATTAATAGATATATGTTGATGGGTATATGAATAAATACATGTCTGACAGTCTCAAATAATATAATAATACGTTATATGATCAGTTCCACATTATTGCAGGTATTTCGTGTTACAGTAGACTGAGTATTTCATGATTTTCTTTCCACCCCTGTGTATGTAGGTTAGAGTAGATCTATGATTTACTGCACATTATAATAGCCCTGCTCAGTGTACAGTCCTATGATCTGTCTACTGCCCCCACCTGCTGGTTAGAAAGCTATCATGTTTTTGTTACTCAACAGATTGAACCCTGGCCAATTTCAGTGTGTTTATTTGTCTGAGTGTTAATGCGTGTGTGTGAGAGAGTGAGCCTGTGTGTGTTTTACACAAAGAGATGTTCAGTCACTTCCACCCACTTAGTTTCTCTCTATCTGGTTCACAGTGATCTTTCTCCCACACCTACTGTATCTTCTGCACCCATTCGACCTAACAATAAAAGAGCAGAACCGCAGCATCAGAGCCGCTGGCCTAATGAACTTCACATACTGACAAGCACAAATAATCAGCCGCTCTGTTATAAAACCTGCACATACAGTAATAACAGTTTGCTGGCCAGCGTTGTTTATATCACACCGTTGCTCTCACAAGCCACAGGAGAGGAGAGTCTGTGACCTTAAGAGCTGTGGGGCCTGTACTGTCTAATTCCATGTTTATGGTTTTGCCTTTTATAACACACAGACGGAGCTGCCCAGGCCACAAGCACACGGAAATATCATCATGCGCCCTCTCCACTGCTAATTGGTGCCTTGGTACCATCCCTCTGGTGGGGATTCAGCTTTGTGCATTGCGACCTGAGGAGCAAGGCCAATTTCAGCCTTCGCTTCTCTTTCTCTTCTCTTTCTCCTGCTCCACCAAATGTACTCTACCAGCATTGAAATGATTAACTGCAAAGGTCACATTAATACGAAGAGGCCTAACAAAAGAAAACTCATAACATGATTTATGTTACATGTAAATTCATATATAAACTGTTGGTACTGCTTAAAAAGAAATGTGACTGACATCATTGTACTTTAAGATTTGTTTGACCTTGCTTGTTCAGATCCTATACATTTCTGATTACATGCATTAAAACAATAAAAAAAATTCCATAGAAAAGATTTAAATCATGCCTCCTCTGTGGGTGTCTTTAATATTATTAGATGCACTTTGCTAAGGACAGGGAGCAACATGTAAAAAACAATGATAATGGATTCATTTTTGTGAACAACTTTTCAAAGTATTGCGTGCGCTGCAATAAGTGCTGACATTTTTAGAACATTGAAATTATATAGCAGCTCAACATTATGGTTTCCTGGGCAACAGTGCAAATTACATTGAATCTTTTACACCTTAGTTTCACACAAGCCTCAAATCTTCAGCTCAGTTGACTCACTGATTTACAACATATATGATTTATAAGACAGAGAGCAACTTCTTTTACTGTGTTGCTGCGTAGTTTTCTGACTTTTTTTTTTTTTTTTGCTTTGATGGTGCATCAAAGGTTTTACTTTCTCCAGACATGTATCAAAAGACGAAAGCTATAGGTGAGTTCATGTGAGAAGAGATGACAGGAAATGGAGCATCTGCACAGAGAAGACGCACAGCAGTATGGGAGGGAAGTGGAGCGATGAATGGTGGGCGGTGCTGCGGGTGATGTGAAGAGGACAACAAAGTAATTATGGGACGACTAAGGATAGACATAGAACTGGGCGAGGGAGTGGGGAGGAAAGGGAGACTGAGAAGAAGGAGAGGAAGGAGAGGGTGGGGTTGCAGTAACCTGCTGGAGTCTCCATCACACCATGATAGTTAATTAGCCTCTGACTGTGGTGGCAAACATAGCCATCTGGAGCAGGGGGGATTCCCACTCAGCTGTCTGTCTGCTGGTCCACTTTCAGACATATCTGCCTGTCTTTTAAAGCAGAGTTTAGTTCATCTGTCTGTACAGTGTCTCATTCTGTCTGTTTTCTTGGTTGAACCGGCTGCAGGAAGCTCTGTGTCATATTTAAGTGCAGGTCTATCTGTCAGTCAATCTGCCTGAGCTCCATCTTCCAGCTGTCTGCAATACTGACTGAGGACCCTGATAAATCCTATATTCATAATATGTACGCTACACATTCACACTAACACAGAATCACATACACACTTGAGCAAAAAAAAAAAAACACAGCTGCACTTTTCTCGTCATCCACAAGGGGTCGTGATTACATTACAACACTCCAGCAGGTTTTAAGTTGGATCTGCAGTCATTTGTGTTGCGAGGTGGAAACAGACTCTAGTCCTGGTTTAGATATGTGCATGTGTGATTCTGTGGATTTTAAGTTGAGAAATATGACGGAGCAAAAATTTATTTTTAAATGTTTATTTTAAGAAGAGTCAGCTGCACATGTTTAGTTTCACACTCACCCTGTATTAACACCTCAGATCTGACATATACCTCCTGTGTTCTATTAGCCAACTACTCCTTTAACTATTAAGTACTTACTACTTACAACAAATACTTACTTACCAATTATTCAGAGAAATAAGAGGGGGAATTATTCACACATATTTTAGTCGTGGGACTGGATTTAACCTGTTAACAAGCACTGCAAAGACAAATAAAGGAAATTATAACCACAAATATAAAACCACAAAATAAACCACAACCACAAAATATACCAACACTAGCACAAAAAAGTGAAAGGAGCAGAATTTTAACTGAACCAGCCATTAGTTCACAGTAAACTTTGCATATTATTCTCATGTTATATGTATTTTTTGAATGAATAGAAAATGTCATCAGTTTATCAGATCAGTTATTAAAGTGACTTGTTAAAAAATGTACAGTTTGCTAAAATGTCTTGTTTTGTGCATAAAAATCTGACCATTATTCTATTGGTAATGATCCTCTTGTAATTTTTTAAAGGAGTCAGTCAATCTCTGATTTTTATAACCTCAAAATTTATATAATAATATATTATACAGATAATAATAATATACAAATATATAAGAGGATCAGATGTTTTCATAATTACATCACTGGGATAGATGATTATTAGGGCATAATGGATTTACATCATAGACATTAATATAAGATTTAAGTAGGTAGTTAAATCTTTTAATCTAAATTATAAAGATAAATAAAATGTGAGTTTTGCTAATTTGTAATTCTTATTTTATTCTTATTTAATTTTAGTTCATGACCTGATCTTGTATAAAAAAATATGAGGCATCAATAGTGGTTAATCAACTATTTCCTCAAGCGAAACGTCAATAATGAACCACGTTTCCCACAATGCTTCGCTCCTGAGTGCACGTGTCAACGCTGCCGGACTGAACGTCACATTCCTGGATTCCGTTTTTCCTCAGTCCGGGACGTCGGAGTCAAGCTACAGACCGCAAAGCTAATCCTCTTCCCCGGTTCTCTGGTTGAGAAAACGCACCCATGACACGGCGGGTCTGACCCCAGGAGCTGGTCCCGGGTCCCCCAGGAGTCACAGTCTCGCTTCGGGTGAGGATTTGTCTCGGTTTAAGCCGCTGAAGGTGCCTGTTTGTCGGCTGGACTCATACAACCTTTGCAACCACATAACAGTTTCAAGATGCTGGTTTTGCTGCCGGTTGTGTCTGTGAACGACCCGGTTCTGCTTTGAACGCCACTAACAGACCTGTTGATGTAGTTTCGTTGAACACTTGTCGGGTTGGATTCCCAAAATGTGGCCTGTTGTTTACTGTTGTTCTTCCAGAGCTAGCTTAACGTTAGCCGCGCTGGTTAGCCGCAGATCTTGCGTCACCATTGTTACCGGCGAAAGGCGGGTATCAAGGGTGGAGGCGGCTCCAGATGTGGCTTTGTTACTTTGACATAACGCTGCAGTCATGTGGATAATGTTGCCATAAACCTCCTGTCAAGTTTCAGCACTTGGCTAACGGGTGCTAACATCCCAGACAGACAGCATGGGCGTGGTTATGGGAGTGTGAAATAGAGGGATAAAAAAAACTGTTGAATTGTTATGGTCACCTTGATGATCAGTTTGGTTTCAGTAATACTTGCAGGGCAGGAATGAGAGAACAAGCTGATGAAAATGTTAGATGTCTGGAAAGTTCATCCTGTCTCAGTTGTTGACCCAATAACAAAGACTGTAACACAGCTGCTGAGAGTGTGTGGATAAACAGGTAAACACCTTGAACACACATGTAACATAGGATCTCTCATAAAAAAAAAAACTGAAGCAGATACAAGATGCATGGTTTGCATAATTCATAATTAATTCCACCCACATGGGACAAATCGTGCTGGAGTAAAGTCATGATTGAATTGCTTTGGTCACCTTTGCGATCAATTTGGTTTCAGTAATACTTGCAGGAATGAGAGCAATAGCTGAAAATGTTGGATGTCTGGAAAGGAAGTTGACTCAACAACAAAGAGTGGATCACAGCTGCTGATTGTTTCCTGATAGACCTTCAGCTTATAAAACATCTGAAGCTGATCCAAGCAGTTGTTTAGGTAGCTGGTTTGCATCGTTTGTAATTCATTAGAACCATATGGGACAAACCTAAACCATGTTGAATGTGTGCTGAAATAAACTTGTCCTTTCCACTTAAAAATCAACGCAATTATATATTATAACTCATAAACTGTAAGTTTACAAACTTTCAAAACTAAGTGCTCTGTCCTATCTGAGTGGTGAACTGTTTTTAGGTTATAGTCCAGTTTTCTTGCAACATTCCTCAGATTCCTGCTGTGTGGTAATGATTGAATTGTCATGGTCACCTTTGCAATCAGTTTGGTTTGAGTAATGTTATACTTGCAGGACAGGAAAGAGAGAAATAGCCTGTGAAAATGTTGGATGTCTGGAAAGGAGCTGAGCTTGCTGTAGTTCATCTTGTCTCAGCTGTTCACCCACCAAAGAGTAGATCATAGCTGCTGATAGGCAGAACAGAGAGAAATTACTGATGTACCTCAAACCTAGCATCTGTCATCTCTTAGAAAGCAATACAAGAAGTTGTTTAGGTAGCTGGTTTACATCATTTCTAATTCATTAGAACCACATGGGACAAACCTAAACCATATGGAATGCATGCTGGAATAAACTTGTCCTTGCCACCTAAAATAATACAATCATACATCATACCCAAGTTTACTAACTTTCCAAACTAAGCGGTCTGTCCTATTGGAGTGGTGGACTGGAGTTTTTAGGTTATATTTAAGTACAGTTTGCTCGTAACATTCCCGAGATTCCAGCTGTTCAGAGACTGATTGGATCACAGTGACTTTAGTGAGGTAAAGGAATGTTTGCGTGCCACCACAAGTCACACAGCAGAGGCCCTCCTGACTTTAATGACACAGGATTCGCCTCGCTTTGATGCAGAACAGCAAGACCAAGTTTGCATGATTTATCTCAGACAGCCTTTTCGGTGGGCAGTGGATTAATGAATTGTTAATCAAATGTATCCAGTCCTGCAGAGAGGAAAATGTGTTGTTTTGATTAAAGGGTGTCTTCAAAGTGTGTGAGCCTTTCCCAAGTTGCCCGTCATGCTAATTAATCAGTCTGCCAAGTTGCAAGTCAGGTTCAGCCAGAGTCCTATCCTGAACCCTGTATACTTGTATTATCATTTACCCTGGCTAAGTGCCTGGCATCTAAACTCTACCCAGACTGATCATTTGGTAGCTTTTTTCCTTTTGTGAACATAGTAACACATGTAGATTAAGTAAAGATCTATTTCTGAATTAAATGTCAGTAGATATGGTTTAATCATAGCCTTATTTTGATCTTATGTGGGCTTAGACTTAGATTGCAACATCAACAAACTCATAATTCACACAGAATCTGGCATGCTATGTATACTCAGTAATTGACTCTGTTGATACATGTTATACTTGGTGACATTGGCATGAGGTATCATAACCGTCAGGAAATATAATATATAGCACAGTGTAAGCATTGTAGTATAAGCATTAAGATGTTCTGGGTCTCATTCAGATTCACAATTTTTGGATCCTCAGTTGAAATATTGCTATCTCTCATCAATTTGTAATGACTTGTATACGCTGTTGTCACGACTTATCCATGTTCAAATGAATCATAGGTGTCATCCAAACCTTGTAACTACATGCTAATGTTTGCTTGATGACTGAGCTGCTTCGCCTCATGACAGAGGTGCCATGGGAAATTAAAGTAACATTTTGCTTAGGGTCTTCTCCCAGCAAACTGATCTCATCTGTGATTATCATGTTGTTTTTTAGGTTTTACCTGACTACATGACAGCAACAGTTGTTTTTATTTACTCTTGACAGTTAACTATTGAAAGCAGGGAAATATAAAAACTACGAAGGCCTTGACACTGTAATAGAAAAATGAGCACTGCTGATGTTTAAACTTGGCCTGAAATACAGCTTCATTTAGACCATCAAAGCAGAGTCAGTGCAGTGTCATCACCCCAGTGAACTGCAGTCCCAGCACATATGAGTGCTGCATTGATGTGATGAACTGATGAATGAATGAGGCTGTGAACTCTGCCCTCTGAGGTCAAACGGTGACGGGAAATAAAAGATTTGAGTTGCAGCATGTAACCTCTAGAAATGGAGTACTGTTTTGGCCCGTGACGCACGCCCAGTTCTATGCATGCAGCGTTTGAAGAATGTGGAGGAGGAGCGAATGCAGCTGCATGTTATGGAGGGAGTGGGAGTCGCCTGCAGAAAAGTGGAACACCCTGACTCAGCCTGCGTAGCAGAAATCTAGCCTCGTTTCAGTGGGAACTGCTGCTCATTACGGTGCCTCAAGTGTATGGATGAGTGAGTGGGAAAAGAGAAAATGAGGGGAGAGAGATCACGGGGTTGGTGATTGAGGAAAACATACGGTAGCTTTGTAAGAGGAGAGACATCAGGTGATGGCTGAGGACATAAGGCCTTTAGCTTAGTGCAGGAATGCAGGGTAGCTCTCTAGCAAATTACACAGCCTGTATTTTTGTGGAAACAAGCAATTGCAGGACTATTGTGGTCTTTCTATAGCTGACCTTTTGTTCTCACAGTTACTTGTTTTGTCATCTCATGTGTTCAATCCTGACCAATAATGGCCACAGCTCTGTTGCAGACTAACCTTTGTTGCCTCTCCTTTCACATTTGTTGCCGTTCAGCTTTGAGGCCTCAGAACTTCCACCTACGCTCCCATACATGTTTTGAAGCCTGTGAGCTGAGTTACACTCCCTCACTTGTTTGCCAGGATTCTGTGTTTCTGTGTGTGGATGTGGACAGAATAGCATTGTTGGCCTATTGTCAGCTCCGCAGCGCTGCACATGCCCAATCCTCTCCCATTAGGTCACTACAGGGGCATAGGGGCACAATGGGGCTATTGTTTTAAGTGTACACACACATACACATGCCCATGCACATCCCTTTGGACCCCCCCTCTGTGGCATGTGTGCAGACTATCTTCTACTGGTCTGTTCCTCTAGGTTCAGGCCATTCAGCTCACACTCTATGAGTAAACACATTTACTCACAGCAGCTTGTTTCAGTGAATGAGAGGTGGGAACAGACTCCGCTGAAGGTGGTTTGTAAGTTTAGCTCTACAAACACATATTGTACCTGTTCCAACTTTCTGCCCGTTCGCATGTATTTCAGTGGCATCTTGCATGTGTTCTGCATGCTTCCAAAGAGAACGAAGGGAGGCTTTCAATTTCCTGTCCATAACAATCCGGCCACATCAGTTCCACGGTACAGTGGCACTCTGGATGTGAGTAAGGCAACAAGGGTTGCAAGCAATATGTACAGAGCCACTTTGAGTTAAAGATTTTGCCACTGTTTCAGCAACATTTTGCAGCCACACCACCTGTCGTTGAAAGTGAGCTGCTGACAGTTGCAAGTGTTTTGTTCATGCATACTCAGATGAAGAGCATCTACCCATAACTTGTCTAAATCTAATATAATTTGCCACATGTTCATACAATATGTGAGTGAAATGCAGGTGAGCGTACTTCAGAAAACTTTGGATAAATTCTTCTGCAGTGCCACTCAAGTTTTCGCACAGCTGACTTTGATGCATATATAAACAGTCACAAAAGTTTGTTTTCTGACCCTTTGCTGCTAATGATCACACAAATGGTCGCACAGCAAAGTCCATCTAACCTATTTGCTAACACGCATACACATATCTACTAGCAAATATGTCAACTGAATGATTTTACTCAAAAGACACCATGCTGCCATCCTGCTCTCAAAAATAGATTACTCCAAATTAAAGTAAAACCCAAGTGTGAGTTTGTTAAGCCGGCCAGTCAGTAGTAGACCAGATTAGACGTATTAGCAGCTCTCGCTGCATGGGGTGAGAACATTGACTTGGACTCCAACTGGGGAGACCGGGTCTCATGTTCTGCTCTGTTTGGGTTGCGTGGATTATGGTTCTTACTGTTTAGTTGTTATGTAAGTATATCAAAGGTTGCAAATCACTGATGGCTCATAGCTCAGAGCTTTCTGTCTGAGATATATTGTGTTGTTTTACCATGCCATGATACAGCCACTGTAATTTTTAGGAGGTTTAGGAAGTGTCTACTGTGTTGGTATTGTGTCTTTGAACCCCAGGTGAGCAGTATGTCCAGCATACTTGTACTCACTTTAAAATTTCTGATCTTGCTTAAATCCATATCATTTGCAAAATACGTGTGACCCTATTAGAGTTGAGCTTGTTTCAGTGAATCAGAATCCACGAAGAAACACGAGAAGAGAGAGGAAAGCATGTCTTTAACAGTCAATAATGAGTATGAAATAAGTAATGGACATGCTTCATCTGTCTCTAACACTTGGTGATAAATGTTCAACACTAATCATTCAGGAGGCCTGGAAATGTGTGAATTCACCACATTATCATTTCTTCTGAACCCACCAACCACTTTGTTTAGTTTCTCTAAAATAAAAGTGAAGATAACTGCATTATTTCAAATCTATGTTTTGCATGCCTGCATCTGATTCTGCGTATTAGTAATCTGTCTACTCCCTGCTGTTTTGTGATGCATCTCATCCTACATGAAGTACGGATGGTGTAGATGGGCATTTGTCTCAGCCTCACAAACAAAGAAACAGTGTGCCGTCCAGTGCCATGCTGTGTCTGTCTGGCCAGTTTTAGTGTCTGTCTGGATGACGCTGGGCTTCGGCCACAGTCTTCAGCTTGGTTTTACTGTAGCACATGCTGCTTTGCATTTTACAGTGTTGATCTATCTCTGCTGGCCTGCAGTGTCACTGGCTGTCACATATATCCCTGGACCTAGTTTTACTGCACCATTCAGTCAACTCAATAACCTACTCTGTATTTCCTTAGCCTGGTTTCCAACCTCTGAATCACTGCCCACATCTCTAGAATTGTTCAGCAGCAAATTGATTCAGCTCAAATACAAGTAGCTGCCAGTTTATTATGTACACATAGCTAAAAAAAATGAAGTCTAATACAACAACCCCGCAATAAATTCTACCTTCATGAAGTTTATAATATTCGGTCTTTACTGAAAGTGCTTTAGAGGAATTGTTTATGGTCATTTCAGCTGCTACAGTTATAGTGCTGTTGAATTATACTACAATTAAGTGTTTCTAATGATTTGTTCACGCCACTTTTTTATGAATAAGACTTACAATACACCTGCAATACAGTTCAACGGCACTGGAAACTACAGTGTCCAAAATGACCCTACAGTTGAATCACTACTTCTAAAACTGTTTGAACAAAAACTGAACATTAGAATCATTATGAAGGTAGAATTTAATGTAATACTGTTGTATTAGTTGAAGTAAACTTTGAAGTGTCGGATACTGATATGCCAGTTTTTAAGCTGCGGCACAACTATGAAGCTAAAAGTGCGGCAGGCAGTTCTTTGTTGGAACAGCTGGTTGAACTGAGGGAGGGACAGCAATGGGTGGAGACAGGAAGAACCAGGGGAGGAGTCAGAGTATGTGGGAAGGAGGACTGAAAGATGGTGTTTGAAGAGGGGAAGGAGAGTGGGACAGACCAAGAGACAAAAGCCAATACTACAACCCACAGACAACCCACATGAAAGTGTTGGTGGTGCGATGACCACTGCAACCAGTTGCTTCATCAGACATGACTATTGTCTTTCTTACTGACTCTCTTTCTTTGTCTGCACTCCACAATTTGGTTTGTGTTTGCTCACTCACTCTATACCAGGGCTGCAACTAACGATCATTTTCATTGTCAATTAATCTGCTGATTATTTTTTGCGATTAATCTATAAAATGTCATGCTCATCACAATTTCTGAGAGCCCAAAGTGAAGTCTTCAAATTGCTTCTTTTGTTCAACCAACAATTTAGTGTCATACTTGACAAAGATAAGCAGCAAATCCTTATATTTAAGAAGCTGGAACCAGCAAAGGTTTGACAATTTTGCTTGAAAAATGACTCAAATGACTGATCGATTATCAAAATAGTTTCTTTCAACTGCCTTATTGTTGCAGCTCTAATGCTAGCTGCAAAACACTGGGCTAATCAAAGCCCCAGCATCAGTGTATGGATGGATTATACTGTTGACACTTATGGATTATGAGCAAATGACATTTTTGCTTGAAAAAAGACTGAAACAATAAATGGATTATCAAAGTAATTGCCCAATATTTGTTTGGAAATCAATTAGTTGACTAATTGTTGCAGCTCTATTTTAGACCTGCATTTTGTCAATTAAATGAATAGTGAATAGACAGAAAATTAATCAATAACTATTGTTATGATTGATTGACCATTTAAGTGATTTAATAAGCTAAAATGCCAAAAATTCACTTGTTCCAGGTTCTCAGTTCCTAATATTTTCTTTTTTTTGTCCTCTATGATATTAAAATAAATATCCATATGGAAGTCGAGATTTGAGATTAAAATCTCTTTTAGATCACACACCATTACAAAGTGTAAAAAAAAAAAAAAAAAGATGAAACAGCTGCTTTTTCATTCTGTCATCCTCTTTCAGATTGGCAGGAGAGACTAAAAGACCATTACTACTAAGTTAAAATGCAAACAGTTTTATCAGTGCTTATGCTTCCTGTCATCATTTGCATTAGTATCTTGTAATGTGAGAGCCCTCGTCATTGGTTTGTCTTCAAGTGTGTGTATGTGTTGGCAAAACGAGTTGTGTTTGGTAAATGTGAGACACCTTGCGATGTTATTTGTGCACCTGACCTTGCAGAGTCAGTTTCTCTGTTTAGTCAGAGGGGCCAACAGCCTGCTGTCCTCGTTTGTCTTTGCTTTTCTCATGTACACTTAATACAGTAGCCTTTTCTTTGTCTGGGTCAGATGAAATCCCTGCTTTAGTCCTAACCCCAACCTCAGCCTACACCCTACAGGGATGAAGGTAGTCATAGGGTTGTTGACGCTCACATTTCTGATATAATGTTAGAAAGAGAAACTTGTATCTCCTCCAGCAGAGGAACATTGATGCTATTGTTACTAAGCTGAAAGATAAACCGCTGTAAAATGTAACAACCACACAACATATGTGAAAGAGCAGTGCAGGTTTGGAGAGATGTGTTACGAAACGCAGCAGGATCGAAAGGACTTTGAGTCTATGATGAAGACACAGACCCAGTGTTTACTTTGGATTTTAACAATGATGTTATTTGGTCTGATGAAAATGCACGCAAAGGCCTCGTGATTTGTTGGTTCCTTACATGAACGACTATGAAAATATCACACTGAGGCTGAAATTTATAAAATAGATACTTAGACAAAAAGACAGAGAAGTAGATGAGAGGTGCATTAATGGATGGGTCAATAGCTGTTGGCAGCAGTTTCCCCTCAGGCAGTAATTCTATACTACATGTCAAGGACAAACAGTAGGACATCTGACTGAGCTTCAGCCACCATCAATATGCATCAATGTGTTGCAAACATCCAGACTACTATCATTGAATGCTTCTCCATTCATTTAAATTTTGTGGTAATTAATGGATCTCTGCTGCATTCACATTAAGACAACTGGTAACTTAGCGTATGTACAGTATGGTTAACTAAAGAGAGACAGTGTATGCTCAACTGAAAATAGATGCCTTACTTTATAAGGTTTCCACATGTTGTCCAAATGTTGCCAAGTGTACACAGTTCTGTCAGGAGGCTGTTAGTGCTGGCTCAGACTGGGATGACTGAGGAGCTGAAGCCCGGTTGTAGACCTCTAATCTCTGCTCACATATCGTTCAGGGAGTTAAATAAATGAATGTAGTGAAATTAAATTAACTGGCAATTCAGTCTGATAACCAAGCTGGATGAACTGGTGAGTAGCGTGACTTGAATGATAGGGTGAGATCTCTTTTTTTGAGCTGAGGCAGATGTTGGTGTTGCAGCATAAATGGTCTGATTTTGCTGCAGCACATGATCAAGGGGGAATAAGACAGAAAAACTGGGCCAGTAGTTCAGTGCTGACTTATGCTATCAAATTTCTATGAACACTTAAATGCAATTTAAATCTATGTATAAGAGTCTCTGAGTCTTTATACCAATGTTAGGAGTAAGTAATGGAGCAGTTGGAAAAAGGAGAAACTTTGATACAAAGATGAAATGAGTGCAAATATAAGTACATGTACTTAGATGTGTGTGTGTGTCCATACATATACAATATGATTATGCTTTTACTCACATATACAGTAGCTCATGAGGGATACACATCACATGTGCTGTTGTTTGTAGTGAGAGTAAAATATATCTTCTGTAGCCTACAAGCTAGGACTGTCACTAACGATTTATTCATTATTGCAAATGATTATTATAAAATGTCAAAAAAAAAAAAAGTGAAAAGTCTTCATATTGCTTCTTTTGTCTGACCAACAGTCCAAGATCTTGATTTACTGTCATAAATGACAAAGAAAAGCAAATCCTTACATTTAAGATGCTGGAACCAGCAAGTGTTTGACATTTTTGTTTGAAAAATGACTGAAAGGATAAATCGATTATCAGAATATTTGGCAATTAATTTCCTTTGAATGTCGAGCTGCAGCACAAATGCTAGCTACAAATCACCAGGCTAATCAATGCTCCAGCATCAGTTTATGGATTATACTGTTGACATGTATGGATTATACTACTGACACTACTGTAGGTCAGATTAGGACATGTTGACCCTGCAGAGATTAGAGCATTGGTCCCTAAATGTACAGAAAGAAAAGCAGCAGGGAAGTGACGAGTTGGGAGACTGGTTCAGGTTCCAGTCTTGTGCTCCACAGGGGTGCTGCCCTGTTGCTGACCCTGAGGTCTGATCTTTCAATGCAGCATTTCCCTCTTGGTTTCAGTAGTTGTAAACATGGTTTTCAATCTTATCGGCATACAAAAATGAAAAAGATGCATTGTACATCGATACATGTTCTGTTGAAATCATCGGTGTGATCTCAATATTTACTGTTGTTGTTTGATAAGATACTACATCAGAGATATTAGTGCAGCAGTTAGCCAGATCATACTTGAAGTAAAAAATAAACCAAAGAGAGTCTTTAGGATATAACACTCCTCATTAGATAGCCCTGTGGCCAAAACCGAGAGAAAAGGTTCAAAGTTTGTGCGGCTGACTTGTTGGCTGCAAATGCACTGGGCTCCCCAGCGAGTCCCCAGGGCTCAGCAGATACCATTCTGCGTGCTCCAGGGCCATAAATCCTCTTTGCATGGCTGGTGATCAAGCCATGATGTAAAGGAGCTTAGTAGCAATAGACAGACAGGCAGGAAGCTGCTTCCCTGTTGGCCAGGGGTCAGGTGATTGCACTCAACACTGACAGGAGAGAGAGACAGCAGGGGAGAGGTGGGAAAACAAAGAGGGAAATGGACGTGGAGAGGTGTGTGAATGGTGACACCGGAGGGAGTTTGGACAGAGAAATGAGCAGGAATGAATCAGAGGTTTTTTCAATGGATGGATTTGATGTGATCTGAGTGAAAAAACAACCTGGGACTGCTGTCTCGCTGTTGGACACTTTGGAAGCGAGCAGTGCATAAATATGGATGTTTATTGACAGCAGTGAGGTTATGTGCCTTCTTTGAGTTTTGGGAAGTTGAGGGGGACCAAGGTGAGAGAAATCCCTGTTGTAGGGCTGCAACTAATGATTCTCATTACTGACAAATCTGCACTGTTTTCTCTATTAAAGATTCCTTTTATAATTTTCCCACAGCCTAATCAGATGGATTCAAATTGTTTGCTTATTCAGCCATAACAGTCAAAACCCAAAGATATTCAGTTTATGATCATATATGACAAAGGAAAGCATAAAATCATCATATTTGAGAAGCTAGAACAAGAGAATGTGAACGATTATCCGATCATCAAAATAGTCACTGATACATATTTTGTCAATCAACAAATAATTGACTGTTCGTTGCAGCTCTAATGGTGCTGTACTCAACTTGTTGCTGCCATAACTCTTTTGGCAAACTGATATGTAAACACTCTAATCTATCCACTCATCTGGGACTTGGGCTTAATCTGTTTGACAATCGTGCCATTGTTGTGATGTCGGAGATCTTATTGTAAACACAGACCGGCCTTCTCTTCACAGGAGATCAATGCTCTTACATGCAAACTCCTAGTCATGTAAAATTTTTAAGCTCACTCCTCTCTCTGCATCTTTCTCTTTCTTTCTGCACAGGTCACTTTCCTCCCTCCTTCCCTTCCCCTCCTCCCCCTTCCACCCGTCACACTGATCGCCATGGAGAACTCTTCAGTGGCGTCTGCGTCGTCCGAGGCTGGGAGCACTCGCTCGCAGGAGATCGAAGAGCTGGAGCGCTTCATCGACAGCTACGTGCTGGAGTACCAGGTGCAGGGGCTTCTGGGAGACAAGGCAGATGGAGACTTGGACTTGGACAATGGTGGCAAAGTGCCACAGGTCAGAGCCGTGTTACTTAAATGGATGCTCTCATTAGACCCGTATCTGTTCAGTGCAGGCCCTGGTTTGTATCTTCCAAAACACACTGACCTGCATCAAAACAGCTGCGCTTGTTGGTGTGATGCATTTGTAAATCTAGACAAATATGGAGCTAAATTCCCCAAACAGCAGCTGAATATACAACTGTGCACTGTCCATTTCAAATCAGCATTACTGTGTTTGATACTTTTAGTTTTTTACATGTACTTTTGTTTTATTGGTTGAAATGAGAGCTCTTCCCTCCCATTTCTCTCCTCCAGTGGACAGACGACTGTAACAACAAGAGAGATGGCAGCTGGACGTCTTCACGGGGGAGAGGCTCATTCAAGCCAGTAAGTGTGTGTGTCAGCGTTCTGCTCATTTCACAGCTTTGACAGTTACTTTAATTAATGGATTAAATCATCAGTCACGGTCTAGTTATGCATAGCACAGTTATGATTCTACTCAAGGGCTGCAGAAAAAGTTTGGTTAAAGGGCTGTAATGACTAGAAAGATGGACCTATCATTCTCTGTCTCAGAAAAATCATCTGGAATCAAACACAGTCTTTATTAGAGGTCGGTGGTTACTGGTCTGAAGACACTATGAGAGTAGGCTTAGTTTTACCCCATAAACAGGTGCAAGTACAGACCAACCATTTACGTGCGTTTACGCTCCACTACAGCCCTGATTCTACATCCACTCTCGTCTGTCTTCTCCTGTGCTCATCTAGACCCTCTGGTCACTGGAGCATCACATTCATTAAAGCGTAGGTTTGCTCTGCTCTCAGTTCTGTATGTGCAGGTTAGCTCTTCCCTCTCCGTCAGCTGCTCGAGTGCATGATTAGAAGTGACTGCCACACCAGCCTTAAGCGATTCACAGCTCGTCTGCTTGCTTGTGGTCGCTGCAGACAAAGTATGTTCTTAATGACTAACATGGGATACTGCGAGGCTTGAGCCAGTAATTGAATAATCCTAAATGAATGATCAGTCAGTTAGTCTGCTACATATCAGTGTGCGTGTGTGTATATGTCTGTTCTGACTGTACAGTCTGCAGTGATTTAGAGTATTATTGCTCTTTAGAGATTCATTGGTATGATTCACCAGGAAGTGAGTGGTGAGGGAGAAGCAGCATGGGTGAGAGATCCGAAATATGAGGGAGGTAAAGAGAGAGACTAGAATTAAAATGTCAGTATTTATATCAATACATCAAATTCATTTTAATGCAGCAAAATTAGGTAGTTTGCTTTAACAATCAGCCTCCAAGTATAATATCCAAAGACTTGGCAATGAAACGAGACTTCTGGTGACCCTAGTGGTTCCTCTTCCCTCGCAGCATTAAGTGAAACTCAGAAACAACCAACAACAATCAGGAACAATACAACAGAAACAAACGTGGGCGCTATTATCTCAGCCCAACAACCGCGGTTCTCAACAGATTCTGAACAACACAGGTGGTTGTTACACTCCACACTCCTAACATGCAAACAAAACACTTGTAAAAACAGGAGATATGGGACACCCTTGCTCCAGTAACAAAAGATCAGCCAGTTCATTTGCTTCCAGTTATTCATTTATAAGGACAGATTAATCAACATTTCTGTAAATATGCCAGTGTTAGCCAGCAGGCTAACTTTTACCTGCAGTCCTTTGGTAAGATATTCTGGAACAATGAAGTGATGGTTAAAAATGACACAGAAGACAACAAGATGCCAAATGCTCCAACAGAGAGGCAGTTGTTGTCTTTTAACTGTACCAACATGTGGGTTGCAGATAAATTACTAAATAAATGATTAATATCAACTGATGTTATAGATATACATCATGGACACACTCCTCTGTGGGCTTTCATTTGGACCATCTGGTTTAAGAGTATGTCTGTGAAGGTTCTCAGTCATCCAGGTCATGGTATACAAAGAGCAAGCTGAATCAAAGACAACTGGACTTGGTGTTGGTTTAAGACAAACATTGTTGGAGACTTATTTTGTTGTAGCTGTGGTTTCCTCTGTGTTCCCCGCTGTGATGAACTATGACAGATATTTAAACACATTGAATTTACTCCTTTTCTGTCAACCCTTCCTCTTAACTCTGCAGGATGAGTGGGAACACAGCAGTAACGGCAGCACAGGTTCCAGACCCAGCTCAGGGTCGAGACCAGGATCTGGCTCACGTTCCGGCAGCAGAGGCAGAAACAACCAGTTCAAAGGCCCTGCTAAGGTACACATACATCTGTGTGTGTGCGTGTGTGGGTATTCAACATTTTTAACTTCAAATAACAGATGCAATTGAGTTGCATTATGGGAAGTGTAGGATCTAGCCATACTAGGAACTAAAAGTGACAATATCTCTGCTGCTTATATTTTGACCATTTGGTTTGACATTTTTCTCTCACAAGTTTCTGGAAGTGCAATATTAAGTGGGTGGAATACCTTTAATCTGCACAATAAATAAACTGAACAAAAACTGTAGGTGCACAGATACTATAGACCCACAGTACTTTTTATCACAATTGCCAAGCATGCAAGAAAATTACCCCCTTTTCCTATTCATTTCTTTCCAGCTTACTTTTTCATTTTCACTTAAAACCCCCTCAAAATAAATGCTACGGTGCAGAGTACTTCCAATGATCTACCTGTTTATAAATGTTAAATACAAGCTAAGTTAGCAAGGTGCTAAGTGTTTTGTAATCAGACTTACTAACTCACATTCCTCGTGTGCTGTCTAGAACGGGAACAGAGATGGCTCCTTTGACATCCTGGGGACAGACATATGGGCTGCCAACACAATGGACTCACATGGGTAGGTGCCTTCAGTGTTACATAAAGTTAATATGTTGTACAGTCGGCTGGGTCTGAATTCCTGCCATAGTTCCTGGATGATCATATGACTGATTTAGACACACTGTGAGTGTCTCAGCCTTGGCCTCTTGCTCTCATGATTTGTAACAGTCCTTTGTTTCTTTGCTTCTCACTCTCTTCGGCTTCTCCTTTGAATTAGATTAGACCAATTACTTCCCAGCCTTCAGACCCAAAGACCCTGACGTTTCTTGTTGATATCCAAAGAACTAGAGATTAACATGTAATAGGGACATAGGCTCAGCCAGCTCTGTCTCTTCATCCCACACCAACTTGAAGTTAATCAAGAAGCTTCAGTGCTGAACTGATGATGAAATGTTTTTTTGTTGCGGGCGATTCTGCCACACTTATATGACATCTAACCACTGGAGGCTCCACTGCTTCCTCTGGGAGCCTCAATGCTTGAAATCTGTGAGGACCATGTGTAAATCCTTTGAAAAATCGCTTTCAACTCTGGCACGACTAAATGATTTGTCCAACAAGAACCAGACCTGAAACTTAGTGGAGAAACACAAAAAGGAAAGAAAGGAAACGTAAATCAGTTACAGTGGAGGATGGGTTGTCATGGTAACAGCTCTCGTCTACCTGAGATCCGGCCACGTTGGCACACGTGAGCACACAGTGATGAGCCGGCACAGTGGGATGATGTCAGCAGCTCCCCCTGCACGCGCACAGAGGTGTAGTCTTCATTGGGTATTTACTAGATTTACTACAAATTTAATTGCCCATCATAAGAGCTGTCATCTCAATCATTACAATGAATTTCTGAAAAACCAAGAAATTGGGTGGGAAAAAAATGTGCATGTATTACTATCTGCATCAGAAATTGGTTAAAATGAGTTGGAAAATATCAGATATCAGCAAAAATCCAATATTGTGCATCCCTAATAATAAATACATAAATGAGAATAATAATAGATATTGTTAAAACACTGAGCGCTTTGAAGTTTGCTGAATTCTGCCTGGAGTTCTTGAATTCTGTTTGTCAAAACTCCTGTGCCTCTTATATTATTTACTTTTTGGAGAAAACAAATATTTCATATGTATTTAGTGAAGTTTTTTATTGGAGTGAATGAAGGGAGTTCCTCATCAGCCAGCCTCGTAGTGTGTGGTGAAGTCTATTGTGGCATCATGTGGTCAGTGATTGATAGAGCCTCACTACCTCACAGACCTGACCTGGTGTGTGTTTGATGTAATTTAAAGCCAGTGAGTAACAAGAACAAATTCAACGATCGATAGTTACCTTGTGCTGCTCAGACACTCCATTACCTGCGGTCTGATGTAATACAGCATGACAGAGGTGATTAACAACTAACATAAATCTTCTATTTTAAACATCGGCCAGAAGTAATTGCCGAGACAAGAGCCAGCGTCACAGAGTGATTTTTTTTCCCACAGTTTGCTTCTACAGTATTCAGATAAAGTCAGGTTCATGTAAAGAGTATGTCAGTATTAAATTGATCATTATGAATATTAAAGGCCCTGAAAACCTTTTTTTTTGTCAATCAGATTCTTACTGGGAATGATGGGGTCCTACATGAACACAATTTTTGCCAGCAGTTTTGGTTTTTGCCTCTGAGAGATTGTGTGTGTTCTTCATACCAGTTTCAAGTGAGCCCCACCCAGTGACCACCAGTCAAACCAGTTCCGTACGCCCATGCACCAATCAGGATTTATTCATCTTTGAAACTAAATTTGATGCCAGTTGTGGCTGTTTGCTTATGTTGCAAAGCCATTATCAATTAAAATCTGATCAAACCATACCTATATGATGCAGATGAGCTGAGTTTCCAAGTGTTCATTTCTTCATGAATTACAAAATGTCATTTTCCTCACTCTAAGTTTGACTCTTGCTTTGTCTTGACAATTTAATGCTGTCTTCAGGGGTTTTAAGACTTTTATTTTTTGTGCATGTAAAATGTGGAAGCTGTCTTGTACAACATTTAGTCTTTTTTTTGTGCGTATGCATGGAAGCTGGCAGTCTCTAACCTCTAATTTGTCTTTTTGTCTCTTGGTTGCAGAGGTGCAGGTTGGGACGTGCAGCCAGAGAAACTGGACTTCAGCCATTTCCACAGGAAACACTTAAGAGGAACGCCAAAGCACCTGCCACACATTGACAGAGAGGGGTAAGATCTGGACTTTTATCTGGTTTTAGCTGTAGTGTGTGGTTCTACTGACATTGCCTTGCTCTGTCTTAATATTGTTTTTAGTAACCCAGTTATCACTTATTGACATTTCATTGATTCCCTCTGTCTCTCTTGCTTCTATTTCAGGATGAACAAGAACAAGTTTGAGGAAGATGACGGCATAGACATGAACGATATAGAGAGGTTTCTACCCCATCTGCGCTCTGTAAGTCACTGATTGTTCTCTTTTTGTGAAAATGTTTCTGTGTAGGTTGTTTTCTCACCCTGATATGGAACATGTCTTAATGTACAGAATTTTAGTAAACTTGCTGCATTTTGGCTTATCAGTTACAAACACTGATTTGACCCAGTGGACTATGAACTGCAGACAGAGAGCCTCTCACCTAAAGAGCAACCTTATTTATTAGTTGTTAGAGAGCGACCCATGTTGGTGTAATTGATGATAACAGGTGCAATGAAGAGCATGGACGATACAGTCAGGTCAATAGAAAACTCAACTGAATATGAAACATGACAAAAAAGTAGCAGTGATCAATTTTCCTGAATTACAAGAGAAATATTTTTACATTTCTGTTAAAGAACAATTTACAGTAAGAGCAGTCTGTAGAGATGACCTTTATTTTATAAGTGAGACTGTTTGATTATAAATGAGCCTTTGGTGACACCTACTGGTCAGATGATGAGTTGTGACTCAAAAAACACCAAAAGTGCATAAAAGTGTTATTCTGACCCCTGGTGGTTAAATGTACGTACTACAGATTGAGCCACTGAAGCCTACAACAAAGTGATTACATTCCTTTTTCAGGCAGTGGTTGATTCTCAATCAAGCTTCAGCAGCTTTTGAGTTTGACTTAAAGGATAGGTACACATATTTTTCAAGTTTTAGTCTCCAATATTCAAGAAAACAGCATTCACATATCCATATGTACACTGAAATAGCACCTGTAAAAATTTCTCCTCTCCATACTGGCCATGAACAGAGCCCTTCCTAACGTGGCTCCTGTGTAAGTGATGGGGGCAAAATACACTTTTGTCTTTTTGTGCAAAAATGTATTCTATTGTTCAGCTGAAGCTAATATGAGGCTACATGAGTCTGAGTTTGCTTATTAAAGCGTATTTTCCAAAGTTACAGTCTTTTCTTTACAAAATTCCACATTTTTGTTTCAGTGTTTCCTTGCTGAACTTGAGTGGACAGCTCATAAAACAAAGGGTGAATTTTGAACTAAAAGGCCTATAGCTTAGTAAAATATTCACTTGATTTGGCAAACACAGCCTTTAAGAGACGAGCAGTTGCAGAGTGGATCTCTCCTGAGGATACACACCCTCACTGTACTTATGTATTATTCACTCTAAAGCTGAATATCTAAATATGATGTGTCTGGCGTCAACAAGGGAAAATGTAATCTAATTGTAGAATTAGTTTTGCAGATGTGTATACCATTGCAGGCCACGAGGTATTAAGCATTGTGTTTTCCAAGGTGATTTGTGATTCATTGGGGTGGCAGACTTCATTCTAGGTCACCAATGTCAACCTCCTCTCTTCCTTCCCTGCTCTCTGAGCCAAAATGTCTTCCATCCTTCATAGTGTTTGAGCCACAGTGTCTTCCTCTTTCCTTCCCCTCTTGGCTTCGGAGCCGAGCTACGTTTTGCCTCTCATAGGGTTTAAACCAAGCGGGGCCTCGTTGCACTACCAAGATGGCTTCCTCATTGTATAGTTCCTGAGCCAAGATTTGTCGTTTCCGTTCATTCAGTCAGGGTCAACAGAAAGACGGGGTCACCCGCGTTTGTCTGCTGTGCTTGGGATCGGATATGTGTTGGCACTGGGACACAGTAAGGTCAGAGACACAGAGCTGGGGGAGAGTGATTGGCACGTTTTCTGTCTTTGTCTCCCTCACGTTCCTTCAGCCATCCTCACACAGTCTCTCTACCATCATCTGTCTGGTCCTGGGTATCTTTGAGTTTATCCTAAAACTCAGCCAGGTGGAGTCATGCAGCGGTGATGCCTGGCTACAGATGCACAGTTGTTTCTAGTTCTAATAAGAACATCCACTGACAAAACCCTCCTTGGTCCGGGATGATAATAATAATAACAACAATGATAATAATAACTTTATTTTTTTGAAAACACAGTTACAAAGTGCTTCACACAGAAGCCAGGGTTACACAGTGCATTTATACAGAAATATAACAACCGGTAAAGGCAAAAAATAAGTGGAATAGAAATGGTGCAAAGTAAAGAAAATAAAGCAAAATAAACTGAATCTTCACTATAAGAAGGCTTTTTGTATAAAAATAGTTCTCAAGACAGCAGGGAGGGCACTTAAGTTTCCATTTTCCACTTCCAGGGCCAGTAGTTTTAGAGAGACCACAATGAAACCTAAAACACTCCAACCACAATCACTGTAAACTTCAGTTGAACTGAAGTGGAGTGGTTCGCAATCAAGAGCACGGAGCATCTCCAGAGCTTATATGTTGTGTCATGTCAAACGTCCAAGTTTCAAAGCTAATCCTTAACCAGTTTCATCAATATCAAATTGGTAAAATATGTCAATATAAACTGCATTTAAAATCTTTTATAAAATTTTGAGTCTAATGTAATTTCTATACTATTTTTTTTTTTTTTTTTTGGCATTTGTACTAGTGCTGGATTGGGACTGAGTGGGGAGATACTCTGTGGTAAATGACTCAGATTGAGGCAAAAAAAAATCTCATGCAAATCACATATCACACAATGCAGAATATGACATGGAGTGTGTGTGTGTGAGAGAGCTAGAGAGAGAGAGAGAGAATGCTTGTGTGTTAGAAACCATTTGTACTCTGGTTTGCTGCTTTGAATTCATGCTGGGTTTATGTGTACGTGTGGCTGTGAGGATGTCTTCTTTCTGCTGGCACTTTCAGTTTTGTTCCACCAACAATTGGACGGTTTTTGTCCGTTTCTCTTGCTCTAACCAGAACAGTATTATGTGGCAGGGGATTTTTATTTGTTGCTATTAAAACACATGACTGGATGTCACTCTCACTTGTTAACTCGTGGTGGTGAAATTTAAAAAACAGTATCATTACAGTACAGTTTTGAGGTACTTTACTTCATTCTTTCATTTTTATTTCCATTTTATACTACTTTATTCTTCTTTTCCACTACATTTCGAAGAGAAATATTGTACTTGTACTATTGTACTCCGCTACATTTATGTGAGCCCATTAGTTACTTTATCAAGGTGTAATGGGGCTCCATTATGTTTCACCCAAAGAGGCATTTCCTCTCTAAACTTCTCAGACTGTTTAAATGAAATTAACTAAACTAGGATGATTGTGGCCTAGAGAGAAAAAACTTTAAACTTTAAGAAGGTTTAGAGAAAAGATTTTAAATTAGTTTTTCTTCCTTTTTGCCCCATTAATCATCTCGATACTTCTGAGGCTTCACCACCACAGTTAACTATCTAACTGTATATAAGGTAGTTAAAACGAGCTCCTTCTTGACCAGCTACAACAATAAAATATTGTGGCGTTAAAAATCCAATAATGTCCTATAGAATAACATAACAGTCACAGAGTTCATCTTATTGCAGAACCACTACTTTGTTCCTTTTAATCCATTTTGCTGTCAGGACTTCTGCGCTTTTGCTTGAGTATGTGTTTGAATGCAGTAGGATCTGAGTACTTCTTCTGCCATTGGCTCGTGGCCAAAGCTTTATCGTTGCTTGCATTGTGGATGTTTACTGTTTTGTTTCTCGGAAGATATCTGTTTATCCTAAAAATGATCATCCGGCATTTAAACCTTCATAATCCCCAAACAAAAACAATAAGACGTCTCCTTTCCCCCCAGCCATCACCTCCAGCTACTGTATGGCAGGGCTACATCATCCAAAGTCCCCGCGTACGTTCCACACGTCCAGCCAACATTCACTTCCCCTTTCCAGAAGCCAGAATAGACTTACAAATAGCCCTGGGATGTGGAAAACATCTTGTTTGTGTGTGTGGGTGTGTGAGCAGCTCGGTGAGAAAGGGCTTCCTCCTCTTGCCCTCAGATTCTGCTTTGTCTCTGCCGGCCTCTCTGGAATGTCAACCTGCACATACAATAACCCTGCTTTCACATTCAGTGTCAGGTTGTAATGACAGAAGCAGTCAGGGGTCAGAGAGCCAGTATTTAATCTGTGGATCCATGCCAGGTATCTCATGGATTCAGATAACATCAAACATAAACAGCAGGAGTGCACAAGTAATTGTTTTATTGAGTAATAATAATAATAATAATAATATTTTTTGTATATAATTTTGTAAAACCAGCATTACAAAGTATGTTACACAGAATGAACAATTCAAACAAAGATTCAGTAATAAAATAAAATAAACAAGGCAGAAAACCAGACATAAAATCTAAGATGTTAAAAAAACAAATTATTAGAAAATGTTCATAGGCAAAGAAATAAGAATCCAGAGCAGAGGCATAAACATTTAATTTAAACACCATATTAAAGTATTTAAACATCCACATTTTAGATAGTGTTTTAATACTAACAGCGTTTACAGATAATGTTGCTAAGCTGACTTCACAATTTGCAGGCTTATCTGTGTCCACCTTTAGTAACGGCCAAATGTACCATCAAGACCATCATTAGCTAATTGTTTCTCCCTGCTTCCAGTCCTCATGCTAAGCTCAGCTAATCGTCGCCTGGCTGTAGCCTCATATTTACTATACAGACATGAGTGTGCGATCCATCTTCCCATCATAACACTCAGTAACACACAGTGAAAAAGCTAATTTTCCAAAATAAACTATGACTTTAAAACATGGCCCCAGTAAACCAGTTTTCTCTGATGCTATTTGAGTTGTAGCAGGATACAAGTTTATACTGAATATTTATAATTGAATTTTATTTCAAAATGATTCACGGCAAAGAAGTGTTTCGCTTCCACACGGGCCAGTTACAGGATTCAAAATTCTCCAAGACTGGAGGGCACCAGAGTCGGAACAGAAGGGGGTAGGGTTGGACCAAGTAGAGAGGGGGAGAGCGGCTAGTCATTGAGGAGACATCCGGTCTGTGGTCTGTGAACAAAGCCGTCCAGCAGGGGAACAAAGCAGGAGTCTGGAGCTCAGATATTACAGACTGGTTGGCCCCGCTGTCTGAAGTGTACGTGCCGTGGAGCAGGACTCCGGTTGAGAAGGGACGCTGGGGGCGGGGTGGGCTTTTTTGGCGTTCTGTCTGTCAGCTGTCAGTTTGTCCACAATCCTCTCATAGTATTACCTCACACACATTTAGCGTTCCTGCATGTTTCTGCTCACCCTCAAACACACTTTGTATCCTCTGTCTTTTCTATCATCTTTTACCTCATCTCCCTTTGCTTCTTCCTATTTGCTGTTTCCTTTTTCCTATTCTCCTCTGACCACCACCATTACACTCCGTCCTCCCCCTCCTCTCCTCTCCTCTCATGCTGTCCTTCACTCCTCCCCTCCATCCTTCAAAAGTTGGTGGGCAGCAGAACAATATCCAGGGGGTCATGGTGACCGGCAGCCCCCTCCCTGTGGTCTCTTCCTGCTATTGTCCCCGGTCCTACTGCTGCTTGGCTCCTGCACTCTATTAACCGCATACATACAGGCTTAATCACCACTGCTCACCGTTTGGCTTTGGCTTCAATCATGGGAGAAACACTGGAGACCTGAGTCCGTGCATGAAAGCAGGATACCTTGGGGAAATTTGTGACTAATTCCACGGAGGTATTTAATAATAGTTCATGAGTGACTTGTCTCATCTGAATGACGGCCAGAATATGTAAATATGCACAGACAAACAAGATTAACCACATTATTCTATTCTAAATCTCGAAACGCACATTCTCAAACAGATAACTTCATTTTATGCCCCTTTTTTTCTTTTTCCTCCTCTTTAATTATTAAGCTGCTTTATATACAGTACTTGGCATATTAGTGGTGTGCTAAATCCCAAGGCACAAGGTAACCTCCAGCCTGTGCCATAATTAAATTCATTTTCCATCCCTAGCATGTTCATGATAGGTTGACTGCTGCCCACGGTGTCAATTTGCGCCAATAATATAGAAGCAAAATCAGCTTGTTTCAGTGTAAAAAGCAGCCAGAATGTCCTCGCAAGAATAGGGGTCATTAAATAGTCGGCCTTTGCGAATATAATGCAAACCAGACCACGTGCGAACACACAAAGCATCAGGCCCGATCCTGCAGAGAAGATAAGGTGACTGTCAATGTAATGTAACACAGAGAGCACATGTGATTGAAGTCTTTTTTCATCATTCAGAGAGATAGCTGGAGCAGAGCTGTAAGCACGTGAAACCTGCAGCTGCAGCAGTGGTTGTCGCATGATTACATTTCTATAGGGTGCTACAGGTTTTTTCCCTCTTTTTCGCTGACACTTTGATCCCACAATGGCTCCATCCCCTCCTGTAGCTAGACCCCCCCCCCGTTCTTTGATGTACCTGTCTATCTGTCGGCGCTCTGCTGTGGCCCCGGCCTCAGATCACTTATTAAATGAGACGTGCATGTCAGGACCTCACATCTTCGCCTCTTATCACCGATCACCCGCCATACCTGACTGTGGCAGCTTTAAATCTCTTCTTTTGGCGTTCGCTGCAGAGTAAGTTACATGAAAGGCCTAAAGTAGGGATCATGAAACATGAAGCAAATCCTTTACTACAGGGATTTGACAGAAAAAACAATTTGAGAAATCCTAAATGTTAACTTGATTTCTGACATGAGAGAGTTCGACGCATCCAGGATCATGACAGCATGTCAGAGCCAATATCGAATGGCGTAGCACTTCCTGACACTTCACCCTCAGGGGAAAACAGATCTTAGTACAGCCCCCCCCCCCCAGTGCTTCTGAAACCTAAATGTCACATTTAATGATTTTAAATTAAACGGTGAGCTCAGAAGAAATCTCAAAACTGTATATATGTTTATTCTAAATTTTATGCCATTATGTTGCAACAGGAGCAACAAAAGACTGAAAGTTGTGGACTGACACCTGTTTGGATCATTCCACAGGTAAACATGTTCATTGGTAACAGGTGATAGTATCATGATTGGGTATGAAAGGGGCATCCTGGAAAGACTCAGTCATTCACAAGCGAGGATGGAGAGAGGTTTATTAGGAATACGTTTCACAAATTTCAACACTGACAACATTATCTATACAGCTTAAGGAAATCAAAATCTCAGGTTCATTTTCCTTTTGTGCAGCTTCAAAATTTTCTTCCAACTCACCAACATATGAAGAACGGAACAGCTAACTTTTGTATGGGCACAGAAAACAGAAATACTGCCACATGAATGCCACATCATTCATTCGGGCTCGGTCAATGGACAAAATATCCGAGTTATTTCAGCCTGTGCATTCCTGCTTCCCTCTTTATATTTTATGTGCTTGCTATCTTGTATTTACAGTCTCTCGTGTTGTCATACTCGCTCTCTCTCTCCTCTGCTCTCAACAGCCTGTCCTGTAATGCCACCCCTGGGGCAGTTTTAAATTTATTGCTTTTGGCTGACGGCCCTTGAAACATAAATAAGCTGAGAGAAACAAAGGACTGACTGAATGAGCATCATACCAGAATTGTTATATACTAGAAGGGGCAGGAAGACGTGCACTTCACTTTCTATGCTATTGCAGAGAAAGTTCTGTAATCGTTATTCTCCGTTTCTATTCTTCACATTTCCATCCCCGTTGGCTTTTCTCATTTCCTCACTTTCCTTCCTTGTTAGTTATACCCCTTTCACACTAAAGCATTGTCATTGTTATGAATGGATCAACAATGGTATCTGACCCAGGTCAATGACCCTTCTGGCAAAACTCTTGGAAAAATAGAAACTTTTTTAGATACAACCAGGGGTAAGTCATAAAATTTGCCATTTGGGAGTTGGGTCAAACCTTCAAAAGCTAAATTACGCATTACGTTCAAAGAAGATATGCTGGTGTTGCTTGGCTCGGCTACGTGGCTACGTGGAGCGGTTGTAAAAAAGACACATCCTCTCTGTTAGCATCCCAGGTAGCCTCTCCCAGTGACCTGTGATTTTCCTGGAATGCTACGGGGTATGTCAACTTCCTCCCAAGGCCGACGTGCACACCCAAGCACAAAATACAATGCACACACAAACACACACCTCAATCAGGGTTGTAATTTTAACTTGACAACGAATCGATTTGTTTTGTCGGTTGTTGGGTGAGCTGTGGGCTGCAGCTGACTATTTAAACACATTTGTTGTCATCCATGTCAAATTTATCTCTTTAAACTAAATCCAGCATGTTTTAGGCTTTGGTTAAAATGAAAGCTTCACTGTTTAGCACTGCCAAAATTAGCAAGAATCTACAAGCTAACACCACCCGCTCCATCATCTCAAGGAAGTAAAATCCTGGATGGGAAAAGTCCTAAATTCCTCGACAAGCACATGTAAGGCTTCTTCCTCCGTGTTGACACTTCTGGTTATTTTCTTCTTGCATTTTGATTGTGTTCTTCAAACCTCACATAAAACCACGTCGCCAGATTTGTCTTTTTTTAATCCAAAAAACCCCCATCTACATCCATGCCTTTCCTTTTCTGCTCCCACATCTACTCATTAATCTCCTCTGTGGTCTTTGTTCCGGATCTTCTCCAGATTCCTGCTCAGCAATGGCCAGTCAAATATCTGCAAACACACGTTGATGGTAGATTACTTTGTTGCGTTAATGGGGTAATTCTAGGGTTTAGGCTTGTGATTGTCTAGATGGAGGATAAAATGATTGTGGCTGTGATAATTTTCCAGCTCGATAAAATCCTGTCAGTGTTATTAACTGCTGTGTTGCTGTGTTTTGCTGTATGACGGTGGATCTATCACTCCAACTTGACCTGCTGGATAACCTTTTATATTCTCATGCGTACTTGGAGCAACACATTTATCTTTTTGCAATATCACTTTGGGCTTAAAGGTGAAGAGCCATTTTGCTGCCATCATCCACATCAGCAACTCAAACTTACTCACCTTGTTAAAGAAAAAAAATACGCCGCCTCTTGATAACCTTTATAGTCTTTACTCAACCTGTGCTTGTCCTGCAAATATACAAATATAAACAAAACCCATGAACAGAATCTCTTTTGGTTTCTGTCTGTTCTCAGCCGGCCCCCCTCGCCATCCTTGTCACGTCCACAGGGCTCGCGCCGCCTGCCGCGGGGTGAGAGGTCCTCTGGCTGGGGACCAGGACAGCAGACGCCTCTCTTTGATCTGCCCCACACTGGCTGCTACCTGCAGATAGCATTATACGCACACAGCACTCTCCCCATCAGCCACAAAGACACTTCTACGTCTCTCGCTTCCTCCCTCTCTGCTTCTGTCGGACGCATTATAAACTGCGGGTCTAGAGCTTTTCTCTCATGCGCTGCTACTGCTGCTGTCCAAACTGCACTTTTAGATTTGATCAAGATCCATTTTACTTTATTTACAGCAAGAATCTGAGATGCTTTAATTCAATCTAAAGCAGTGATGGAAAAATACTGCAACTTAAAGGGTTTTGGTAAAAAAAAAAAGAAAGAAAAAAAAAACTCAGTGTGCATTGTTTGACCCTTTGTGTGTGGGTGTGTGTGTGCGTGTGCTCACTGTCATCTGGTTACCATTTGAAGGCAGAATTACAGCTAATGATATCCTAGAGGAAAACTACAGTAGCTAAACATGCAACAGTTCCTCCGTTTCTTTCTTTTTCTTTCTCCGCCTACTTTTTCTCCCTGTCAGACTGTTGAAGTGGCAAGTAGTCGATATCCGTAAAGAAAAAAAATAAGAAGCGGCATTTCATCGATTAATACTTTATACGTGAAATCTTTTAAATCTATAAAGCTTTGTATCAACAGACAGATTAAGTGTGTGTTTGTCTGCCTTTTTGGATACATACACATACACACACACTTTCTGCCTCTCACATCTGGATTCAATCAGAACCCAACGATCTCCCGGCAGCCTCTCTAAGAGAGAAGTAGGTTAGAGCAGCAGTGTCAAATATCAAGCTCTCTCTCAAACTCATTTGAATATCTACAGTATGTGTTTCTGGAGGTCTGAATGTACAGTATGTTTGTGCAAAAGAGAAAGTCATAGATATCTATAGACATTTGCAAACACATTTTTTTTCTCTAGTGTGTTTGTGTTCATGTAAAACTGTGACAATGCTGTGCAGATATGTAGTACGAGCTATATGTACACATGAATGCTTCTATATTTAACTAAGCCTCAGTGGGGAAAAAACAGACTTTTTCTTGTGACTGTACAAAATCCACCACAATCTCTTGTTACTTCTCTGCCAGTAGAAACAAAAATGCAAGCAAAAAAACAAAAGCAAAGTCTAACTGGAGAACAAACAAGGAAAGAGAGTTGTGGGGGGTATAAAAAGAGTGGAATAATCCACATAGGCATTGTGACTGCTTTTAGATCCAGCAAAGAGAGGATTAGACAATTATGTGGTGAATGATTTACTGGTCATGAGACAAGATGCACTGAGATCAAATTCTTTGGTTCCGTTTTTTTTATATATACTTTTATCTAGAAAACAAAAAAAGGAAGAAGTGAATGATGCTGTACCAAGAGCAAACGCACAGAGCCCTGCCTCGCTTTCGCAGACTGTGGTCACCTTCTTGCACAATGCATTTGGTTGAGAGTTTGGGGAAATTTGGGGCTTTTTGTTGTGCATCAGCCTTTAACTATTTGCAGCACAATACAGTGCTCTCTGATTGACATTGATGCTAACTGGCTGCAGTTGTTGATGGAGCAGGTGGATGCTTATGCAATGCAGACATTATGCTTGCAACATAATGTCTTGGACTCGCTCCATGTGCACGGCAGTTAGACCGCACGCTCATACATAGTCACACATTTATCTACTGATGCAAACTGTATATATACACAACGCCACCGGTCCTAGGCCACCTATAACTATGGTAACAGCACATAGTGATGCTGAGCGAGGGAAGAGTGTGCTGTTTGATTGACAGCGCTGATGTTTAATGGATGACAGATGACAGGTCTTATTTCCTTTTCACAGGAATATTACCTGACAAGTTGTCTATTCAATGCTAATATCATATACCACAGCCACATGCCAAAAAAGTGCCATATTTAATCAAATTAAAAATATCTGTTGTTTATTTACCTGAATAACTCATTTTGATCTCACTTTGTCTAGTTTTAATACCATTAAATACTCAGCCTTCATCCTGCCACAAGGACCAACATTTGATGGTTCCAGCTTCTCAAATGTGACAATTTGCTACTGTTCTCTGTTTCTGAAGAAATCACCTCTGGGAAATTATGATTATGATTTTTTTTTTTAACGATTTCTGATTAATCGATACTGAAAATAATTATTAGTTACAACCCTACTCTCTTTCCCACTCCCATTCTTACATGCAACTTCTCTTAATCTCTATCCTTTCTGTGCAGTTTTTGTTCACATCTCCTTTGTCTTTTCCCACATTTCACTAAATTTAGAGCTGTGTATGTATTTAATTTTAATGGTTACACAAATAACACAAGCTCTAAAGTCTTTAGATAAGCTTCCTTGTTGCTGTCTTTACTTGAAGTTTATTACTGGTCCATTAATTTAAAACGACACACAAGGCTGTGCCTGAAATCACTCCCTATTTAGTATACAGTAGACTATATCTCCCTGCTGCCATTTTATTGTAGGCCCCAATAAAGTATCACTGTAAGCAGAGCTCCCACTGTTTGGTATTCTCCTGATAATTTGCTGATTCCTTGAAATTCACTTTGCCTCGTCTGTGTGGTGTCTGTTGTGTACAGCTGCTTTAAACAGTATGAAAAGCTTCTCCTTCAGTTCATTAAATCTCTGCAGCCATCTGAAGACAGCAGGACACACATGTAGACAAATCTGCAGCCCCTGATTTGAGACGTGCCACACCAGAGTGCAGAGCCGTTACACACGGCCGTCCGCTGTGTCTACCTAGATTGAATTAGGTGCAAATGACACCAGGCTGCTACAGAAAAACCACACACACACATCAGAAAGGTCGGTTATAAGTCTGTATACTGTAGTTTATTCAGTGTGGGACTGAACTTTTTTTTTTAATTCATTTCTATTGTCATTGTGCTATTTAAATAAAAACCCACAGCGTTTGTCTTTGGCTGCAGATTTGTGGTGCTGTGTGTTCACATCCAGATAACAATATGATATCCCAATGTGGTGAGCTGTTGCTGTCCTGCCTCACTGTGATTGGCTGAGTATATTTATTAATCACCACACTGTCAGATTTATATTCCACTCCATCCTGCCCTGTTGCTCTTTGCACTGCTGCACCTACATGACCTCAACACTGTGCACTTATTGCACTTGCACGATTAAAATAGGGCCTTAAATTCTGAGTATGTAAATCTGTACACTACACAGACCCCTCAAAAGTCCCACAATGCAGTGCTTCGCATTTTATACATGCAAAAATTATTTTACTCTCTGCCAAACACTTGCGAAATAGTTGCTAGTTGTCTGGTTCTTAAAGGTTAATCTATAACATCTAGCCAATCAAATCAAGAATTCTGTGTCCATGGAACAGGATGTTTGACATCTGTTCAACATAAAGATGTATTCATACAGTCTGTTATACAGGGGCTTTAAGGACATTTCAGTGTAGAACATAATGCTAACGTACATGCATGTCAAGGTTCTCATCACTGTAGCCTGTCAGGTCAGCAGCAGCACAGCGAGGAGGGAAAGCATTCAGACACATAAAGCACACAGCAGATATTTAAAATCCATGGAGATACATACAGTAACTCCACTTTTTTGGTCTTGATATGTAGTTTGTTTTGCAGAAATAATACATGGATTGAAATAAAACACACTTTTGTTAATTAACCTAAGATGTCTGGCATTGATAATTGTCAACAGCTTCTTAAGGAAAGAGGCTAGAATTTGTCTGTTTATTATAAAAGCAATCACTCTACTTTTACAGTGTTGATGAAACGGTGATTTATATTACTGGTCTTGACAACCGCTGTCTCTTACTCTATGACTTGTCTCCAACAGGTCTTCCCACCCCTTCCTAACGAGGCCGAGATCGCACACACCAAAAAGCTCTTCCGACGCAGGAGGAATGACCGACGGTAATTACGCATGCAAGCTTTGCAAACACACATACACACACACACACACACACACACCTCAGTGAGAGTGAATGTTTTCTCTGTTGATGTCAGATGTCAGCGCGCAGCCAGTCCTATAGCCTTAACATCTCGCCACAGCCAAAGCAATGTCAAGACAGGAATGCAGGCTCCACACTTCACTGCAGACAGGAACAAGAAAAAACACTGAGGAGACATTCAAGGTTTTTTCACATATAATAGGTCACTCAGGAAAATTTAAGCCAGTTATTCAGTCACCTGCATTTGCCTATAGTACTCGAGCTTTCTTTCTTTTTTCTGATTATGGATTTATTCGTCATGCTTTACAACATCTTACCTCCCCCAAACTCTGCCACCCTGGTGCTAAATCTTGTGCTGGCACATCTGCTCCAATTGTGCACACTCTGAAATCTAATTTTGCCCAAGTCTGACTTCATTGAAACCAGGTCCTTAAGAGAAAGGGAAAAAAAACCCATCTCTCTCTCTCTCCCATTCTCTCGCTCTCTGCCCTGATGTCACTGGAAAACTGCTCTTCAGTTGCTAAGAGACAGGCAAAGAGAAAATATTTGGGTTGTATTTGTAGTTGAAAAGAGGAGAATGTAGCTATACCAAATGGACAAAAGCACTTTCATCCTTGTTTTTAAGTACAGAGAATAATTGGCTATGTCCAGAGCTATTGTGTTTATGTGCAATGGACGCTGTGCGGGTCCGGCAGAAAGACAAGAACAAAACATAAACTTGGTCCAGCAGCAGTTTGCTAAGGATTTCTAAAAGTCAAAAAATGTTTCCCGTTGCTTCTAAGCACACTTTGTCAGTGCTTTAAATTTTGTGTTTGAGGACAAGTTTTACATATACGTGTGTGTATATGTTTGTCTGGTGTATGCAGAAGTGAAACTTTACTTAACGCAGTCAAACAGGGTGGTGGAAATATTCACGCAGATACTTCACTTATGTCAGAGTTAGTGACGTGCACAGGATCTGCTACACATTGACCTAAGATTTGGGCCGCTCTGTTTTATAGAGGCATGGCTTGCATCAAAGCATACCAGGCTAATTTAAAGTCCAAGGACAAGCGACTTTAAAAGAAAATACTGTCTTGCAGGACTTTTCCCTCCACAGACGCTGGCCAAACCTTTCCTGTATCATTAGTAATGATTGAAAAGGAAAAATGTGAAACGTACTATAACAAGACAGTGCAGAGGATGTTCAAACTGTGCAGGAAAGGAACTAATCGCAGAAAGAGTTCAACCTGTGATTAAGGACATATCATTAGACTAAAAATGTAAATTAGTTTCTGCTCTGTTACTTTATGGTTGTGGACTTTTTGATATTTGAGCACATGTACTGAAAATGTCTTTTCCTGCAAACCTTAAACTTGCTTCAGTGGTGTGTGTGTGTGTGTGTGTGTGTGTGTGCGCAGTTGAAGGGTTTGATATTGACAAAACTGTAATGTAATCCCAACATTAGCATTGTATTAGCATTAATTTCTTATGTGGTTATGTTAACATACAGTCTGGGAAAGCCTATTAACCTCATGCCTTAAACCAAAGAGAGGCGCCGTACAGGTTGGACAAATCTGTTTGCACTGTCGAGATGGAGAAAGCAGGATGAGGGTGGGGATGAAAAATATCAAAGGAGAGATAAGGTAGGGGATAAGAAGACTAGACCGACATGAAAAGGGGATCAGCACAATTTTTCGAGCAGACCTTTATAAAGACTGGAAAGAGAAATGAAGCTGTGTCTGTTTTCAAAATGCAGATGTCAACAACTGGCTGAGTGATTCATCAGCCACTAAGCCAAGGTGAAAATTTGGTGCATGTGCATTTAAACTTTAAAACATCCATATGTACACATAAAAACAACACTGACAGTATGAATACTCCAAGTACAAAATACACAGTATAAGAAAAGTACCTTTAGGGGGAAAAAGATTAAAATTCAGTCTTTCAGAATTGAGCAGGCACATTGACTGTAGGATAAATGACAATTTATGTTCTTTGTAGCCAGACTAGCAGAGTTTAAGTTTAGAGACAAGAAAAGGTAGAATGTCATCTTAATTGGGTAAAGCTTTTCTCCACATTTATAAGGATCCAGGTACAAATGTGATGTGAGAGGGTCATTGCGAGTGTCCAACCAAGCGACTGCTTCAGAGCGGAGTATAAAAGGCTCAGTATGAAAGTGTGGCAACAGGTTAATGAAGTAGAGAGTTGCCAGTTGGCACAGAAAATGGCCTCCATGACTGTCATTACCTCACACTGTCCTTTTATGAAGCTTAGCATGTCCATCCATTACCTATAAGCTTATCCTTTAGAGGTCGCGGGTGGCTGGACCTGATCCCAACTAACATCAAGTCACAAATTCTATCAGCATGTCTTTGGACTGTGGGAGGAAGCTGAAGCTTGCATGTGTCCGGAGAGTGTCAGACTCAGACCCTTTCTGCTGTGAGGCGACAGTGCTAACCACGTGCATGTTTGCTCATCAAATACAGTAACTGCATATGCCGGTCTATCAAACATGCAAATCATCTCATGTCAATATGGTCTTTACTTCCCTGACAACACAACCAATAACTTGCAGCAACTGTTATGAGAATCCACACAAATAATGTTATACTTCAGCTGTATTTAGTGTTGTATTATATGTGATGTGTCAACACAGCTGGGTGAAGAAAAGGTTCAAAGTAAACTTGTAAGCCGATCGTGAAATAATGAAATAAATATTGATAATTTGACTATTTATAAGCAAAGCCTGAGTGTTGTACTGAATAAAGCAGAAGAAACACAAATGGTGTGAGACTGAGAGATTGAGTAAAGGAAAAGTGTAGGCTGGCTGTGGCAGGAAGGAAAAGAAAGGGGAGGTAGTGCATGTGTTTCTACTTTAGTATGCACGTCAAGCAGGGCTGAAATTAGTTGTGATTTACTGGAATGTACTGCTTACCGCTATCCGCTCCAAAACAGAAAAGGGGCAAAGAAGGCGCTAATATGCTCCTTTGGCGTCTCTTTTTGCTCTTTTTAGATGAAGATCTGCTCATTATTGAGGAGCTTTTCCACATCTAGACTCCTGTCTGTCTTGTAATTGAAGAAAGATGATTTTAATACCAAACACTAAGCCTGCCCGCCTGGTGGAGCATCCAGTTTCCACACATTGTTGTAAACTGATAAGCCGAACAAACAAGTACTTAAATATTATTTGAGCTCTTGAGAGGGGTAGTTGTTAAAAGAGTTTGCATGGCACTAAATGTCACCACATGGAGCTCCGATTCTGATCTGTATTATAATCGAGATGACGTCTGCTGTGTGTGAGCGTACGGGCGTTTATGCACTCGAGGAAAAGTACACGGCACATCTGCTTGTTTTTCTGCACCTACGATGAACCGCCTGCTTTTCTGCTTATATCCTCTGGCCACGATGACTCAAAGTTATTGACTGTAGTCTCCGGTTTGTGCATGCATGTATGCACACACGTTCCTGAGTTTTGAATCTTAAAACTTGTTAAAAAAAAAAAAAAGCAGCATAAAGAGTAATGCAAATGTTCAGTCAGGCATTCAAAACCTGTCTCCCTACAGTCCATTAAACCAGTGTTGTGGTCCCTGTGAAGCTCTGGCTGTGTTATTGACTGTTTAGCCTGCAGGCTTCTCTGCCCCCCCCCCCCCGGGCCAATTGATTTGCTAGTCTGGGTCAACCAATGGTCCAGTGGGTCCACGAGTTCTCCATCCACATTCACATCCACAGCAACAGCCGTGATCGATCACCTACCTCCTCCCATGATCATATCTGCCAATTCATTTCACCTTTTTAGTTACCACTTCCTGTAGTTCTATGCATGTTGTTTGAATGACATAGTTATCAACCTGTAGTTTTTTTTTGTTTGTTTCCCTTTTTGCTTCTCTTGCTTTTTTCCCCCCTTTATCTTCTATAAATTTCTTCCTTAATGTAATCTACAAAAATTACCCGCCGACTTCTACAAATTGTTCTGCCCCCCTTCATCTATCCCTCATCTCTCCATCCTTCCAATCACCTGCATCGTGGCACACCCTCCTCTCCTGCTTGTAGAGCGGTTGATCAGTTCACCCGAGACCAGTTAACCATACTTCTGCCTACTGGCCCTGGGGGAAAGCGACAAGTCTCAGCCAGGTTAGTGACAACATGAGCCAGATCCTGAGCACAAGATGGGACCTGGATATTAAAAAAGTTTTTTTTACATGTGGCACAGATTTATTCTACTTGCCAACGCAAGAGTCATTATTTTTATTGAAGGGAGACTCCATCTGCCTTCTTTTCCGGGTTTTTCAAATGGAAACTCCCACTCAGCTGTTAACCAAAAGCAGTGTCGTTTGTTACAACACCGATGCCCTCCCCTGGTTTTAGAAGGGCTTTGGGAAAATAGCATTGCGACACTAAAACATACATATTTCGACTAAATTTTGACTGATTAGATTTGAACACTACTGGGTAGCAAAAAAGAAAGAAGAAAAAAATAATGGACCCACCCTTTAAATACTTGAATAGTAGGTTTGATGAAAATGGACCTGGCTAGGCAACTAATTTAAACCTGATTAATACCACCTCATCACCTCGACTCAAAAAAAAGAAATAGTACTTTCTCATTTGATTACATGATTGATCGCGCCAGGGACGATGAAATTTCATCAGTGGCCCCATCATTTATCCTTAATGCAAACATCTCCCCGGATAGTCAACCCGAGCAACACTCAAGCGACTGCAGAGCTCGCAGTCATTAAATGTGATTAACATTTTATTACTGTCTAACGTTCACCTCACCGCATCACCAGTAGATCAGGAGAAAGGCTTATTAGAGCTGAGCCTAAACTAACAGCTAGTGTGGAGATCAAATTAATCATCAGATGAGTGAATGTATGTGTTTGAGAGAGAGACTCGGGGCGTCTCTGAGCAGTCTACGGCTTTGCACAAGATTATGAAAACTCAGCCTCTGCAGTCCTATTAAATGAGGTCTCACGATTCCTGTCACTCAACGTTAAGCGATTATACTTTATTTCTTGGTTAAAATATTAAAACCTTGATAAGCACTTATGTAATAATTAGATGTTTGCTGTAGAAAAGAAAAAAGACAATGAAGGATGCTGATGGGAGTTGCTTGACAAGAGGGTGTCCCCTCATCATTGTGTACCATAGAAGAGAGTTTAGCCATTAAAACTTCAGTCGGGCTGATGAACAAGAAAGAAGCTAAAAAAAATGTCATAGAGTTGGAGGCAGGCCGTTGGGTAGAAGAGAGTCAGAAGATAAACTGTCTCTCAACCTCCCCGAGGGAGTGGAGCAGAGGGGCCAGGCGACACATAAACCAAATGAACACACACAAAAAAGACTATAAATACACTTGGACACATTCACTGTCTGTGTGATTCTTCCAGCGCACGCACAGTCATATATATATACAGATATAAAACAACTGTGGCTTCAACTAGTGATTATTTTCATTATCTGCCAATTATTTTCTCAATTAACCATTTAGTCTATAAAATGTTACAAAACTGTGGAAAAAATGCTCATTACAGTTTTTCAAAGCCCAGTCTGGCGTCTTCAGCTTCTTTGCGCAGCCAACAATCCAAAAGCCAAAAAAATATTCAGAGAAAAACAGCAAATCCTCACATTGAAGAAGCTTGAAGCAGCCAATGGTTTAGCGTTTTGTTTTGGAAAATGACTCAACTGATTAAACAGTTATCAAAATAGTTGCAGATTAATTTTTGATCATCTCTGGAAATATGGCAATTTAAGAGTTACTTCTGTATATTGACTGTTAATTTTTCATCAACGTAGCTACGACTTAGGAAGAAGTGGTCCCCATGCTTGATCTCACCTACTAAACTCTGATTCCTCAACTTCACCCAACCGGTGGAATCAGCCGTTAATGTGCACAAGACCAGAACTTATTTGAATCACTGAAGTAATCCGAGATCTGAGCGGTGATTCAGAGGTCTGGAACCAGGCTACTTTCTGACATAGTGGGCTGAAATCTCCCATAGGTGTTGTTTTAGGTAGAGATCTGACACTGGAAACGCTGTTATTCTGGAAGAGACCAGTCCCATCTTTGTACTGATTTGAAGTTGACCCAAACCATAAAAAGAAAATGGTTCATACTAAGAATCTACATTTGTGATGTTGCTCCTTCTCATTCATGTAGGTTTTTATTTTGTTACCTGTCTTGTATTTACAAGTGTTGGAGATCAAGCAATCCATTTCATCAATACTGCAAGCTATGGCCTCAAAACTAATCACTTTTTAAATATTCTTGAATTCCTCCAATAAAATCTATTACTGCTGCCACGTATCAGTGCTGTAGTTTGACTAGATTTCTGCAAAAATGCAATATATTAACTTCTTTTAAGCTCAAAGAACATTTCCAAGGTTGTACTTATATTAATTTATTTGCAGTGGAATGAACATTTTTACAAAGGAGGTTTGCAAACTCTCAACTTTTGAGTGTGATAGTGCCACACAGTTCCCTTTCACAAGGTAGAACAGTTTATGTGCTTTTGTAATGCAGCCTCGGAAATGTCTGGCTTGCTAATTTATTTTTCATATTTTAACTAAACTAACTAAAAAGTGCAAAGAAAGGCTTTTGTGAGGAATGATGAAAACCCACATTGCAGTCTTGGCATTGATGAACTCAATGAATTGAGTCTTTGCTCATCAATCCAGCCTCCACACAAGATTTATACAACTTGATGAATGTCACAGATTTTGCTTTTGTGTTCCTTTTTTTTGTACTCTCTCTATTAAATAGTTTGTCCCTAGTATTTAAAGAGGGACAAAAGCTACAAGGAGCATTTGCTGTCCCATGCAAACCGACACACCTAATATGATTATTGTTGCTACATTGACATGATGATTCCATTGCTTTTAGATGTTTTACTAAATAGTCAAAGTTTGTACATTTTCCTCTTCTATGGACCTTAAAGTGATGCACAGTACGTGTTGCTGGAAACTGGTTTGTGTGTTCATATGTGTTTCTGTCGTAATGCACCACTGTCACATTTCAAGTCAAGTACATCATGTCCAGTCAAAGTGTTCAGGCCTGATTCTCTCTTTAGCCAGAAACACAAAAGCTCTGTGTTATAATTCCTTAAATTCAAACAAAAATATTGCTATTGATATTTGGCTGTCGATTTCAAACACAAGGACTACAGTGTGTGCAGGTGTGCTGCGAGTTCACAGACTCAGGCAGATAATAGGCTGCCTCCTAGGTGCCAGGGTGACTAATCCCCTGGACCATATGTCAGCGGCTTGTCAAGCCCAGAGCCAGTACAGCAACAGGACAGAGCTATGCAGGACAGGAACACACAGATACACTGTGCATCCACATGTAAGCAGTCATTGGGCTTTTGAATTTGTAGTTACTTTGAGATTGTGTCAGTAGATGGTCGGTTACTGTTTGTGTCTGTGAATTGTCATATTTACAGAAGAGCATGGGTTAGTCGCTGTGGGTAGATAAGGAGTTGAAGATAAAACAGAAATGGGAATTTTTTTACTGAGCTAATGATGAGTCGAGGTGAGTTTTGTGGGGGGGCAGAAGGGCAAAGAGGAGGCTGTAGACCATCATGGTGCCAGTGTGACACAGAGCAGTTTAAGGTACAAGCCAGCTGCTGCTACATCACAATAACTGAAACCTGCTCTCATTCCAGGAGACAGCAGCGGCCTCAGGGAGGAGGAGGAGGAGGTGGCGGAGGGAAGAACCAACCTCAGCTGATACAACAACAGTCACCACAGCACCAGAGGGATCAAACCCAACAACAGTCTCCAAACCAACAGCAGCAGAATTTCACAGAACTGGGAGATAACAGAAACAGTAGCGCTGGTCGACCGCCACGCCAGTATCAAGGTGGACATGGGCAGCGCCAAGGAGGACCGCCACACCACGGATATAGCCAGAACCGGCGTTGGCACCACAATCAGAAAGGTCAGGGGCATGGACAGACAAACACTACAGGTGATAAAGGAATACCCCCACGAACAACCAAAGAGACTGAGAATGTAAGACCGGGCGACGAGCAGATCACACCACCTCCAGACTTCAGCTGTAAGAGTCCCAGTGAATCACCCCAGCCTGAGTCAACGCTCACAACAAACGTTTTCCCAGACCTGTCAGTTAATAAGGAATCTCCCGGCCCACCAGGAAGTGGAAAGGCAAGCGAGGGCCAGTTGGAGCAGCCCAGAATCAGCTTGCTGCAGTCGTCAAAGGAGCGGCTGAGGAGGAGACTAAAGGACAAGGTACTGAAAAGCTGCTTAGTGCCTGTCAGTCGGTATTAAGGCAATCAGGGCTAATGTGTGTGTGTGTGTATACACACGCTACCATTTAGTCCAATAATTACATTTGTTATGTTCACGAAAGCACATACACTGTTATTAATATACAGACATGTAGACAGACTTTTCTTATAAAGCCTTGCTTTAGTCAGTTATATACTTAGTAATTTAGCATTCAGACTGACACACACACTAGCATAGAGGGGGGCACATGGTCTTACTAAGGACATAGCGGCATTAGCTTAACAGTTTTTGATGTATTCCGCTGCGTGCACTAAACTGGCGAGTCAGCCAACTGTGCTGCTGCTCTCAGCTTCCTCTTTCTACAGCTAACTCCTTAGCACCAGGGGTGGTTTGGTTTGACAGCACGGGACTCCCCAGCAGGCCGCAAGGCAGGAATTAATAAACATATCCTCAGTGACACCAGTGAATCAATGGATCCAGTCTAAGAGCCAGCTTTCGCTTCATTAGGGCATTCTGAACTTCAGCAAATTATAGATTTAATATTTATTTTGCAACAATATGCTAGATCTCTAAATAAGATCCAGCTTATTGGTTATGAGTCACAAACCATTGACTGGCTTTCACGTCATGTTGATTATGTCATGTGTAATGTGTCATTTGTCACGCTGCTGCATTCTTCAGCACAGTGGTTCCCAACTATTGGTACTTGTACCACAGGGGTACTTCTGTAGTTACATTGTAGAGACTCTCACACCACGTGTTGTAATTGAGAGTAAATGAAAAGGAGTTAGCAGAGAAGTTGAAGTAGTAGCAAAAAGTAATGGATACATGGTTGAAATAGCAAACAAAGCAAAATGAACTAAACGTTAACAATTCATTTGTAAGAAAAAAATACACAATACACACTTTGATATAATTAACACTGTTAAAGAATTAAATTCATGTCCTATCCCATCTCCCCCCTCAGGAGGAGGCACGCGTGGAGGCATCGGGCTCCGGATCACAGAGCATGGACCGACTGGTGGACCTCCTCAACAGCATGAGGAGCAACAGCAGCGGGGTGGAGCAGCAGCTGGCCTCTTTCATGGAGGAGGCTCAGTGTTCGGCACGCTCCGAGGAAACCCTGGCTCAGGTGGTCAGCACCATCTACTCCAAGGCCGTGTCAGACAGGAGCTTCGCCGCCACGGCCGCCAAGCTCTGTGACAAGATGGCGCTGTTCATGGTGGAGGGGACCAAGTTCAGATCGCTGCTCCTCAACATGCTGCAGGTGAGGCAGGGAGGGAATCAGTTAGTTGCAAGTGCAGTGGAGGAGGGAGGTCTGTGTTGCATCATGCTTTCTTCATCTTTTTCAATATTTTATTCAATATTCAGATAACTCAGTGTAACACACTCAGTAATTTCATATATCTGCATTGCATTGTTTTTAAATGAACACTACATTACTTTTCCCACCACTGCTTTATTGCCAGGGAAGACTGATTGCGCAACAAGCTGCTGTTTTGATACCGAGTTGACAAAACAGCTACAACATGGTTCAAAAATGAACACAGTGATATGACTGTCTCCACTCTGTCGGTGCAGCACCATCATTTTGAATCACCATGGACCTTGTTAACTTTGGTTTGGAATTAGAAAAAAAAGAAAGTGTTGTGTCTGTATATAGTTTGTTGGCTGTATTACAACTTGAAGTGGGATCTCTCACAGGACTCGTACTAGTCCACAAATAAACTGCAAACTACAGTTGATTTACAATTAAGACACAATTAGTCCTGAAACGCTAAGTCAATGGAGAGAAAATTATTCCACAATTGATATTGATATTACGCCATTTAGCGAGCGAAATGGTCAAATTAGTTCTTGTTAAATCTACTTAAATGTGAGTGTTGGCTGCTTCTCCCTGATTTTATATGATTAAAAATTAAATATCTTTGAATTTAGACTGTAAGTCCGGCAAAATAATCAAATTACGGATGTCAATCTTGGGCTCTGGGAGATTGTGAGTGGCCTTTTCCACTTTTTATGACATTTTGAACTACAATGAGCCTGAATTTTTTTATGTCACTTGGATATTTCAAATCTATTGCTTTACTTTTTAATCCCTCCCTTTGTAGCTTCCGCTCAATTATCCCCAGAAATACATTAGTTACTGTGAACAAGATGCTCTCTAAATGCCCTTGTAAAGCTCATTTGAAGCTGGCAGCGCTCGTTTGTGTGTTTGTTTTCTGGCGAACCGGCAATTTTTTTTTATATTGTATGTTTGACCAAAGCCCTCTCTCTAATTTCAGCAGTTTCATTTGACCTTAGTTTTACGAGAAAACACTTTCAGGTGGAAGCCAACTATGTGTGTGATGTTGTACAGTAAATGTCAGTGGGCAGAGCAGCTAATCTGAACACCCAGGGGAGAGAGAGACCCCCCCCCACCCTCCTTCATTTAACTGCACAGTTCCAGTCCTGCACCCATGATGAAAACATCCTCTCAGCCGCTGTATATTTCACCACCTCCTCCTCCCTCCCCTCGTCCCTCATGAGCTCTCTATTACCGCGCTCCCCCCGTCTTATCGCCTCTCCTCACCCAGAACGACACGGGCCAGTGCCTCCCTACTTCTCCCAGCACACCTCCCCTCTTTCTCTCTCTCTCCCTTTCACCTTGTGCTCCATCCTGAGAGTCTGGACGGAGCCAAACAAGACATGCTGTACGCGCTGCTTTGAGATGGCATTCAAAGTCTAAATGTTAACCCACCTGCTGCCTGCCCGTGTCTCCTTCTTCTCCCTCCCTTCACTCCTACTCCTGTTTCCTTCTCCTGCAGATGCTCTTTTTGACTACACTCCTACACTTTTCTTTTTTTCCCTCCTTCCTTCTGTTTTTGTGTTTTTCCATTCAAACACCTCTTTCTTTAGATGTTAAGATATTTATCCTGGACTCAGCAGTAGTGAATCCTGCCTTAATCCTTTTGCCCCCTTTCCCCGCTTTTTATTTATCCCCTTCTTTTTCACAGCTGTGTGGTCTCTCCTCTTCTTTTATTTCTCACTTTAATTCCCACTTCCCAGCCAGCACGGACCCCCTCCTTGTCTTTGACATTTTGGCTTTTTTGCTTTACAACACTTTAAATGTCATAAGTGGGCTCACGAAGGCTGTCATTACCGATTGTTGCTTCCAGACCCCTGGATCTCAATGTGGGGGCAATTAGTCTGTGACCACGCTGCTTATTAAAAGAGAGGCATCCGAGTTTGTTGTTGCTTTGATTAAATGTAGCCAGACTGTTGCCTATCAAAGATGCTGTTTACTTAGCACGGCTGAGAAGAGCATGTGGCCTCGCTAAAGCTGTGGGCGCCTTCCTCAAGATCCTCTTTTATCAAGTCAGCTCTTTTCTGTTGCATCTTTTTTGTCTGCTTCACTATATGTGTCTATGTTGCCATTTTGCTGGCTTGTTGTTTAAGTGTCAATACCACTGTGATGTCCTCGAAGGTGTATGAGAGGTGCGTGTAGTTGTTTTTGAGTGTGTGTGGTATGTTTGTTTTTGACGGTGCGAGTGAGTTTTTTTTTGTTTGTTTTTTTTTTACATCGGATCCATTCAAGGCTGCATATTCTGTGTATGTCTGCATACAAGCAGGCCTGAGTCTGAGAATTTAAGCCGCTTGTGTTTCCAGTGCACTTCAGTCTACAGTAACAGGCAGGGGAAAAAAAGAGAAGTGGAGTGAGTAGATGTGACTGTTAATAAAGTTTCAGTTTGACCTGCCGTATAACATCTTTACAAGTGCGCATTAAGCATTAACCCATATTAACCCCAACACTTTTACAGCCCTGACACAGCTCACTACCCTTCATTTTCAAAGCAAATTAACATATTCTCCTCCACTTCTGGCAGATAAAAGAAATTCATGAATTTGTTTAATGTGTTTTTCAACTGCTTTTTGGCTTTAAGTACTTTAAGCTGCGAGGTTAATACGTGTGCCACCTACAAAAACTCCCATCAGAGAGATAGCAAAGATGTTAATGGTGATTACCACCACTGCTGATGAATTTATGAAACACTTAAAAATGTTATCACCTCCCGCCTACTTAGAATTTGTATTACACATTTACAAAACCTAGATAGACTGTTTCAGTGTTTTTCCAAACATAATCTGTATGTGTCTTTTTTTCTTTCTCCCCACCATCTCCACCTCCTCCTCTCCACAGAGGGACTTCTCCCGTCGAGAGGAGCTCCAGCAGTCGGACGTGGAGAGGTGGTTAGGTTTCATCACCTTCTTGTGTGAGGTGTTTGGCACCATGAGGAGCAGCTCCGGGGAGCCGTTCAGGGTGCTGGTGTGTCCCATCTACACCTGCCTAAGAGAGGTGTGTATCCAGATCTAAACCTTTTTTAATCACTAAGTTTGTCAATAACTGATCGATCAACCTTGTCCATGTGTTCCAGTGAGAGGAAAGCATCCAGCTGAGTCTGTATATCTTGTTCGGTCATATCGATGTGTGGAAGACAGAGTTTCCTGTTTTTGGCCAGACCTAGTCTAGACATCAGACACCACAGTGGGGTTTGGTTAGTGGTGCAACCAGTCAGGACACTGTCAGTTCCAGGAAAACGCATGACCTTAGGTTCAGTTCTCATCTGCTGGTCATGCTGTCTTACACACACTCCCATGATCAACATGGAAACCATACAGGGTAGCCACAGCAGACGTGCCACGATACAGAAGTGGTTAACGACAGATGGGATATTGAAAGGGGAAGTGAGTGAGGGGAGGGAGGGGGAGAAGGAGAGAAGAGAAGAGGTGAGAGGAAGCAGAGGAGACTGTGGTCAGGTTCACAGTTAGTGCAGAGGAAGTTCACTCATGGCATGACAGGTAAAAGAAAAGAGAGAATGGAGAGGGACGTGACAGAATCTGGAGAGGAAATTGTTTTTAATGTGTAGTTTGAGAGGTAGAGAAGAAATAATGGCGGGGTTGAGGCACAAGCCAGGTAGTTTTAATGCCCACGTCCACACCTCTGCCGGTCTGACTGGCACTCAGCACACACCCTGTGTCTCGCAACACAAACACAACAAACAACAAATGCCATCCACGCCCTGTCTGAGCGTATGCCCAGTGCTCTATCTGAGCAGAAGGCCCAGCAGCATGACCAAGGGTGTGGACACACAGTGTAACCAGTCAGAAATAAACAGAAACACTCTCCATATTCCAGCATCAACAGTGTCAAATTTAACCTGATGATGCTTGAGGTCAGAACACACCTGGGAACAATGTCAAAATATTTGTATAATTATGTGTGAATTTGTGTATTTGTGGCTGTGAGCCCATGCGCTTGTTCGACAATCTCCATTTCCCAGAGCCACTGTTCCTGATTTTTATCCATCTGCTGTTTTGTCTATCCTGTTGTAACACGTACTTGTCAGATTCCAGCTACGAGCTTTGTGTGATAACGTGCACTTGCCTGTGTGAGTGTTTGCTTATGAAAGCATATGTGCACGTGTGTGTATGGCAGTGGCTTGCAGCGGCTGTCTAGCCTGCAGAACAGGATTAGGTAACTGAGATGTGTTAAGAAGTGTGTTTGGGTATACATGACAGCTCTACATGTAGACAGAGTGAGTTAATGAGTGATGAGCTCATCCATTCATGATTCACACACAGTAAATGATTTGAGGAACGATGACAGGGGACAACATCCCTCTTGTTAACCTGCCATCCCTCTTCTTTGCCCCTGAGTTTACTAATAGGCAGACCACAGTCCAGGTCCCGACCCAGATGCTAACTAACATAGTTAGTTTGCAAATGATTGCATTCAGCTTTTATTTATGTTTTACACAGCGTCCCAACTTTTTCAGGCTTGTATTTTAACCGCTGCAGCATTTGTAGCCTTTACGGCACTGGTTTAGCTGCCCAGGAAACTCACAGACCAATAGCATACGTTGTAAATCATCTCACGTGATGCTACTCAGCCAATCAAATCTGTGCATTCTAATAAGCATTGCAACTCGAGTCAGTGAGTCAGATACACACACATACACACGGGAGAGACAAGATGATAGACAACAGTCGGAGACTTAAGTGAGTCAGAGAAAAGTAATTTCACATGGTGTGCTCTAAAAAGAGAAAAGTAGACAATGAAAACAGACCTTTTAATCATGAATGGACAGACTCTTACATATCCATTTTTCCCATGGGCAGTTCAAAACCCGTATGTCTCATATGTTCCCAGACTGTGGTGATTATTAAAAGCAGTAATCTGAAATGCTATTACCAGACAAAGCGCAGAGCATCTTTCGAGCAAACATGCCCACTCAAATCTGAACTGAGGGCATAGAAAAATAAAATATTTAATATGGCACTGAATCATAACTTAAGTTAGACATTATGATGTTTCAGACATTTGCTTGAGGAAATTTTCTCTAACTGGACCTCTTTGAATTTTACTTGGAGGCAACACAGCTGTAAACTGACATATTATCACCTTTCAAGTGATGAACGTGTTAAACAGTTTCTTCTTTACACGTCCAGCAGTTCTGGAGCAACATTGTCATTCATTTGCAGTCGTGTGTTTGGTCACCCAATGAATGCAGGTCCAGTATTTGCTCTACTTTTAGCTCCATTTTGCTCACCATGTTCGCATATTAATTATAGCCATTTTTATTAATACACATAGATTAGGTAGATTAGATATTCCCATCACTTGCAGACTGAGGTAAACTTCAAAATGGAACTTCCTTGTTTTCGTCTCACCATATGAAATTGGTGAAGCTAAATTTTCCTTTGTTTTGCTTGTTTATTGGCTTTGCTACTGTTTCAGCATGTTACTGTGGTTACATACTGTCACTTGTTAAGAAACTTTGTGCTGAGTGTGTAATTTTAGAACAGCGATTGAGCCAAACAACATGTGCATTAAGCAGTTTATATACACCTACTCTGGGAAATCAGAAATGAACATTCACCCAGACTGGAGTATAAAAGCATGTAAAGCACAGCCAGCAATAAACTGCACAGGCGAGATGAAAAAAAAAAAAAAAACTGAATTCTTATAATAATTAGAGCTGAGAGTCAATTTTGATAAACCGAGCAAAAATGTCAAACATTTGCTGGTTCCAGCTTATTAAATGTAAGGATTTGTGGCTTTTTTTGTCATTTGGACAACAAGTGCAATTTGAAGACTTTACTTTAGGCTCTGGGAAATTGTGATTTTTAACTTTCTTTTTTTTTTTTTGACTTTTTATAGACTATTTGAATAATCTTTAGTTGAAGGCCTAATTCTAATACCTTATACTAAATAAAGACTAAAGGAACTTTCCTTCTTAAGGAGGAACAGTCCTGCACAGCCTAACAGCCTAAGAAAACCAGAATGTAGGTAGCAGGACACTTGAATTGACGGATAAAACCATCTTTTATTGAAGCAAATGACCTGCATGTGGCCCAGAGAGGCTTTCATCAGGATATTGGTTTGCAGTTGCACACTGCAGAAAGCATGCGCATACACTGTGTCTGCTGGTGACCTCAGGAGCTATTTTTAATGGGCCTTGGTATCCCTCTTTGAAAGTCAGCATGGGCCATCAGAGTCAAAGACGTTCAACTCAGGATATACTGCATATTTGGACAATGATTATATACAAGTCTGCTTTTAAAATCTGGACCTTGACTTTTGTTTATAGGCCTTTTTGTTTAGCAGTTAGCAAAGTACATGAGCACTGATGTGATAGAAATAGAGTAATATTATGTAATGTAACTCCAGGAAGTGCTGGTCCTGATGCTAGACCTGCTGTTGCCATGCAACTATTGGAAACCCAGTTAAAGTTGAAGTAGTTTTAATTTTAACTTTGAGTGTCATTAGTATCCTGATCAAACATGTTTTTCTCTCAACACTTGTACATCCTTTATTGTTTTTGGTTTTTTTGGCCAGGAGAATGATGACAGGTTCAACATCTACAGATATATACAGTCTGTGTTGAAAGACAGATGAAGCCTCAGCAGAAAATTTACATGAATAAGGAAGGTTTTTCTAGTTGACTTCATGGAGTCCCTTGTTGTCATGTTGGATGCATTTCTTCCATTCATAGCTGCAAGAGGATCACAGCTGGCCTAGTTTTTGTTGCTTCTTTGCTCCTGATCAAATGTCTTTTGAATGAAAATACTGTAAATGGAAATCAGAAAGAATCCCAAGGTTTCCCAGTGCAGCAAGCTTTGTTTCTTGATGATGTAACTTATCAGAGATCTGGCTGTGTTCAGTTTCTGTGTGTGTGTGTGTGTGTGTGTGTGTGCGCGTGCGTGCATGCTGGGTAGTCTCACAGTTTTTTTTTTCTGCATGTTCTGGCATAAGAGCGACAGAGGAGAGCTATCACATTGGAGAACAGACAGAGAAAGAAAAGCTATTGCAGAGGATAGGAGAACTGATTATAGATTAGACCATTTTAAACATACTGAGCAAAAACTTGTGCCTGGGCTCCCCGGAGAACTCATTACGAGCTAATCCTGCTTGTCACACAGCTCTCCCGCTCTGGGAACGACGAGACTTGAGTTGCCACATCAAACAGCCACGCTGTCACCACACCCGTCTAAGCATACGGAGGAGCTGACGTCCACACAACTGCTGGGTCTGAATGATAGGTGGAATAGCATTAAGCTCACAGTGTGGAAATCACAGGCCAGCTGGTACTGAATGTGGACCGTAGCATCAGATGGTGCATTCAGGTGTTTCTCATTCTCACAGCAAGTGTTAAAGCTTACTTTAGTTTGTCTGTGCGTGGAATTCTACTACAAGTGTCACAGTCAGACTCTGGTTGACGTTTGATCAAATGTGTGCAGTAGGTGGGCTCCATCAGTTGGCCAGGGCACCTCGGTATCATAAAAGCCAACTAAGAAAACTAAAACTTGTTAGCCACAGTTGCTTATTTACACATCCAGCAGTTACAGAGCAACAAGAGGAGGATCAATAAAGGTTTGGCTAAAAGCTCTAAAGAGTAGCTTCATCACTCTGAACGAGCCCTTTTAAAATTGTCATTTGAAACAGTATTATAAAAATATCAATAACAGCCACTTTGAGTCACATTACAATCCCAGATCCTGCTTCTAAACACTGAGCTCCTGTATATTCACTCCAAAGTCTCATTTATTTTTTCCAGAACTGTGTGCCTGTACCCTGCATTTATACCTTATTTTGCTCACTGAGCAGCAGGTCTGCGCTTCCAAGGTTTAATTAGACATCACTGCAGCAACAAACCCTCCCTGTTACTTCCTTTGCCTCCTTCAGGTTAATCAAAGTAGCACTTTGGAAACAGCCTTGGAGCTGGAAAAGGAGTATTTAGCCAAATTCCTTTCTGCTGTAATCTGACTCTAGATGCTCACAGTCTAGCATGGGAGGCTGTCGTTCTACCTCCCTGTGTCGCCTTCCCTCCCTGCATTGTTTGAAAGTACCAGTTGTGTGCCCATCTGTGCATGGGGCCGGTGTTGGGGGTGGTGAAGCCAGCCAGCATGTTTACCAGCTCTACGGTTTGTTTTTGGCTACACTGTGTGTGTACAGTATGTGTGTGTGGGGGGATATACAGCAAGCCTTGATGTGTGATGGTTAGCTAGTTTGCCAGGATGAAAGCCTGGTGTGTTGACTTCCAAGATTTAAAATGTTAATGTCAAAAATATTTACAATCTGGATTAGGTCTTCTCCTTTTTTTTCCTTCTCTTGTGAACTGATTAACACATACAAACGCTTGCATTTGCTTAATCTCTCCAGCCAACCAATATATTTATATATCTACAATCCTTGTTATAGTTTGCTCACTATGCTGGACTTTTCCATGTTACTACGTTTGGATTTCTCTTGCTTTGTTTTCCTTTGTGCAGCTCTTTGCTCTACAGTGTCCCAGTTTGTTCACACAATGTCTGTTCTTGTCCCTTTTAGCTGCTGGAGTCCACAGATGTTAAGGAAGATGCAGTCCTGTGCTGTTCTATGGAGGTAAGGACCACACACACACTCTGAGTTGAGCTTGTATTCTTGAAATGTATGTAAGAGCAGGGAAGCTTAATTAAATACAGTAAAACATCTGAACAAATGCATCTAAGAAACAAATTCTAACAAACCTATCAAACTCATATTTTATTTTAATGCATAGTAGTTGTGTTTATAACGATGTCAAACACATATCTTTGATATTCTAAAGCAGTCTCCTGAGGGTTATGAATAATAAAGTAGTGCAGGTGAATTTAAGTAGAATCATTGATTAAATCAGACAGACTTTGGTCATTGGACAGAAACAGAAAGCTCTCATCCACCGATGATGATAAGAAAATAAGACAGAGGTAAAACAACAGAAAGAGCAAAGACAGGTGAGCTCTGGTGTGCAGTTCCCAGATGCTCACAAACACATCACCATCGTTTGCAGTCTTGATTACCTACCAGCAGGCACACACACACATACACACACACACACAGCTCTATGGCCAGAGGGTGTGTGAACCTCTGCTGTCTGCAGTAACAAGGTGCCAGACATTGTGTTTTGCTCTCAGTAAGGGACACACACACCTTCTCTGACCTCCTGCCTCCTTACATCCTCCCCTCCCTCCAGCTGCAGAGCATGGGGCGTCTCCTGGAAGAGCAGCTCCCAGAGATGATGACAGAGCTTCTAGCAGCCGTCAGGGACAAGATGCTTTGTCCAGCCGAATCTCAACTGACCCGCTCTCTCCTCATGGAGGTCATCGAGCTGCATGCACACCGCTGGAGCCCCCTGGAGGCTCTCACCACCCAATACTACAACCGTACCATCCAAAAGCTCACCACCACTGCCTAGGTGCCAGCTCCCCGGGAGGAGAGGAGACAAGCCCCCCACCCCCCAACGCCCAGAGAAAACGTTTGCCAGTTGAGCATCAATCTGCTCTTCTAGTTGTACCAAAACACAGGAATTGAATAATCATAACACTCTCTTATCTAAATAAATACATGCTTTACGTGGCTATTTAACTGTACATTTGGATAATTTCTCCACGATAAGCAAACACTGCCACAAACCAACCACACACTACTCAACAAACAGGTAGCCCTGAGCAATCGAAATAACACTTCATGTGGCGTTCAAACAATGAAAAGCATGTTTGACACATATTTGAGAAAAAGTAACGTATATATGGCCAGTAGGGGCGTGCTTGGCCACACAGAATGCAGGGGCCGGTCTGGCTGCTGAAGGATAAAGGAGGGAACAGACAAGAGAGGGGTCACACAGCAGAGAGGAGGAGAGGGCAGCAGCCTGCCCGTAGGGAATAGAGAGATCTGTACCCAAAGATGAATTGGGGGGGGGTCAGGGTAGTCCGTGTCAGTCTCTTCATTGTGTTCATTTGCCCACCACCCTCCCCTTCTCTCTGTCTCTTTCTCCTCCCCCTCTTCTGTCTCTCCGTCAGCCCCTGGGGTCTGTGTGGCTGATAAAAGAGAGAGAGGAGGAGGAGGAGGAGGCAGCAGGGAGTAGACACGATGCTGTCTGTCTGGGCCGTCTGCCCCGCCAGGCCAGGGACCAGGTCAAAGGGCCTCGCTGTGGAGCTCCCCATCTCCCACAGCTCCTCCCTGTCTTTGTCTCCCCAGCTCCCCACTGCCACCGCCACACCCCCGCCAGCAGGAAGCCTTTTTGTGGGGATGAGACAGCGGGCCTGCTGGGCCGGACTGGACTGAGGATAAGGATCAGGCTGGCTAGAGTAGGGTGGCAGATGGCTGCTTGAGCCCATGTGAGACGACACACTCCTAACACACCCCTCTGGCACCCCAGCTCCCTGCTCCCCGAGCTCGGGCCAGTGTCGCCAACAGAAGCAGTAGGAATATTGCAGTTGTGTTGGGGGGGGGCAGCATTAGAAAAGCATTAAAACAGAAACTGCTGTCTGATTCTTTTGTTTTTGTCCTACAGGGGAATGTCTCTTCTCCTCTGTTAAGCCGTGCATGTCAATGCTTTGTTAACCACACCGTTGATATTATTATATTATTTTTTTAATCATTTAGTGTTTTTATTGTTGTCGTTTCATTTTGAAGTCTTGTTTTTATGATAAAATGTATGTATGAGGTATTAGTGGTAGGCCTTATTGCACAGGTTTGATTTGTTTTGCACTGTTTTGAGGCGATTTGCTTTAACATTTAAAAAAAAAGGCGCAAGAGTTTGAATTTGAATCAGTGCTTGAGGATTGACATTAAAAATTTCAGTAGTGAGAGAAATGGGTTGAGGATAGTGAGGGATTTTAGGATGCTTTAATGGACTGGTGGCCTTGTCAATTATCCATTTTTATAGGAGCTCTCTTGTTTCGGGGGGGCCTGCAGGGCCTGTCGCAGCAGAGGGCAAGCTAACGACTGAACAGTTGGACTTATTCACATCATTCTGTTGCTGAAGGAAGAAAAACACATTTAAAGAGGAAAAAAAGTGGTGTGACAACAACAAAAAAACAAGCATGGCACACAGAAACAGAAGTGAAATGCTACTTTAAAAATTTCTCAAGCCATTCTTTGCAGTGGACATTTTGCAAGTGTTTAATATCGACTGTATTTGCTTTGTTTTTGAGAAAAAAAAATGACAACTATTAACCTGTGTATTTGAAGATGACAATGATGAAAAGAAGAAATCTTATTGTATGACCTCATTAGCTAGTCATATGTGACCCTTATTCCAGCTAACGTGTGAACTATGATATTGACGTACCAAGCCAATCATGTACCATTTGTAAATGGGCTCTCTATATAATCTGCTTACAGTATATTTACAAGTATTTAAAAACATTGAAATAGGAGGGGGGGGATAGTACAACAGAGATGTTACACACAGGAAAATTGTGGTTGTGTGGCTAGAAGTTGGCTTTGCCATGCATCTCTATCAGGAACTAGCTCATTGTTTTGGGAGTAGTTGCACACATACATGCACATATGCACATGCACACACAAACTTAGTTTCCCATTGAATCTCTGTGGGCAGTTTTAAGTGTTTTTTATATTATTTTCTGTCTTGCATCAAGAATTAAGATCCTGTGTGGTAGAAACACAACCCAGAAGATTAGCTAGATGAGAAGGGTGATTTAAAGCTCACTAATGTTTTTGGAGGTGCAGCCTAATCGTCTGTAACTGTGTGTCTGCTTAAGAAGTGATTTGTTTTATTGGGTTTTTTTGTCTTTTGTCTTTATTTTATGCCTAGGTTTCTATTTAAATTATATTTAGCTCATTTATATATATTTTTCCTGTCTGGTGGGTTTTCAAGACATCTGAAACAGTTGTGATACCTAGCTTGCTGGCAAGTGTGTAAGTGTGGTATTACTGTGTTTTAGTTTATGACAAAAAAAAACAAAAACAACCCATCGGTGAGTTTCCATTATGCAAAGAGCGACTCGCTCTCAAAGCAGATGGGGGCAGGTGGGGATCGCTCGCCCCCCCTCGTCTGTGGCACTGGAGCCTCCCCCCCTCACCCCACCCCGCGTGCCCTTAGACCCCTCTGCTCGGGTCACATGACTCACTCGACGATTGAATGAGACGCACCTTCATTTGCATACTCTCATAAATGTTGAAAAGAAACGAGGCTCCGGTCGGCGCACAGACAAGCTGTAGTTTGGCAGTAGTGGGTCATCTGTGAGCTCTTGTTTGTTTTGTTTTTCTAAGCAACTGAAAAATAAACTAACAGGAAAAAAAACAAAAAAACATGATGTGACGGAACAAACTGTGTTGTGTTTTTCTGTCTGCTCACTTCAACTGCTCAGTCACACGGCAGTCAGCGTGGTATCATAAAGATATTCAGACTTCACAAAAGGAAACACACACTGTTTCCTCTGCCATTACCAGATAGACTGCGTAACTAATCCTGACGCCACAGTAGGTCATTATACTAACAATTCATACATGTGCACACTGGAACTCCTCATCTGCATGTCTTCGCCTTTACATCGTCACACATTAAACAGACCACACTTCAGAATTTTAACAACTTTGTGTGTTGCAGCACGTCCTTGGCCAGTGATTTGCCTTTGGTTAGCCCTGACACATGCCTGGGGCTCCCTGACTGTGGGCGTCCCAACGGGAGCTCTCTGTGTCGGGGGTTGCCTCCCCACTGAGGACCCCATGCCTAGAACCTATAGGACGTCCTTCAGCGCTCGTCCACATCAATCAACATAATCCCACGTGTCAGAATATTTAAATGGTTCTGACATTGTGACACATGCTTTAAAATCTGCCATCAACACCACGAGAAACTTTGTTTTCCTATTCTCTTATCTTTGTCTTTGACAGAGATGGATTTATGACGACAGAGATGGATTTATGACGACGGTTTGGTTTCATTCAGAACCAGAACACGTGTAAGCTGTTCATTTCAACACAATACAAACAGGGACAATAGGGAGGTATTATACAGTAACAGACCAAGTCATGCAGCAAAAGTAGTGGATAGAAAGAAATCCATTCAGCTGCTCTAGTGGAAGAAGAGAGGGAGAAAAGAAGTGGAAAGAAATGTAGGAGGAGATGAAGTGAGGAAGCGTATAGATATATAGATATATATATATATAGTAATGAGTGAATCTTGGGACAGTATAGGGGAGCCTATTGAGGAATAAATGCAAATGGTGGAAGAAAGGCAGAGCTGACAATTAGAATCACGGTTAATTTGGCTCTGTGCAGTGAAAACAGACAGTTGAACAGGCTTGTTAGCCCTGAGGGACAATGTCTTTGCTGGCCGACTGTGCTGCAGCAGCCGAAAATGGTAAGATACAGTAGCTGCGTCTCTGATTTAGAATCAGATCGCATCACAACAAGATGGTGTTATATGTCTGCAGGCGAAGTGACACAACAAGGGAAAAATTGAGACTTCTAGAGTGAGGTCTAAAAACTACAATACCCATGAGCCTTTGCTAAAGAAGCCAGTGAAAGGTGTGAAGCAGCGCGGTAGCAAATTCAAAACATTTCGTCAGTGAATTTGTGAACAAAACACGATGCCACAGTTGCCGAATTCATCTAAAACTGACTGAATCCAAAAGTGAATTGATTTAAACTACAGATTGTATCAACTGTTTTCTCAACACTGCAGGTATTTTACGCTCAGTGATTAGATGTTTCTTGCCAAAATGCAACTTGGGAGTCATAGTTCTAACATACTTCTAACTTGTAGCTTCAACCAGCTATTTTCTATTCTATTTCCCAGTTGTTTATTTATATGACGTACATCTTTCACATTATTATGACATTTCATAGACTGAACAATGAGTCGTTTCATAAATAAAATAATCGATAATGGAAATAATAGTTAGTTGTAGCCCTATTATGGACTACAGGAGTAAATCTAATCATGCGTCCTTCAAGGCGACATATCATGACTTGAACTTTGCTGGCTCTATGCTGGCATTGATGGATGAATGGATTTTGTGTGTGTGCGCAGGGTGACTCACACTAGTACCATCCATTGTTTGAGCCAGACAAAAGCAGGCTGCATCTCAGCTGGCCTTGATGACGAACCAAAGACGAGGAGGGAGGACACTCACATTAATATAAGCGCTTACACACTCAAACACACTCTCCCACAAACTTAACACAAGCGCCAGCAGATCCTGTCTTCAAGTACCTCCGTGTGGATGTTGTCTTGTATCGTCAGTAGTCTGACAGCTCACACACTCTGTTTTTTAGACCTTTATTTTTTTGTGTGTGCTCGCCCTCCCGTCTGCACAGCATTTGATCAGCGCACAAACAAACTAGAGGAGAGTACTGCACAATCTCTTCTGTTTGGTCCGAGGGGTACAGAGGCCAGATATTGTGTAGAACAAAGTGGAGTTAAAACACACAGAAGCATCCCCAGATGTTTTCCTACAGTACGCTTTGCTGTGGGAGAAATCAATATCTGTGGGCTACGAAGTGGTTTTAGCTCGCTCTCTTGACCTTTCCATCTCAGCAGCAGCAGCTACTGTGCTGTAGTTTATTCCACTGCCCAAAAAACAGATTCTATCTCAACTATATTTGGATTCAGACATTTTAGTCGGCCATCATGTACTGATTCTGGAGTCTAATGTGGATCTCTGAACTACTGGAGTACTTACAGTACTTTTAGTACCACTATATCTTTATGGCTGCTTCCAAATTAAATCTGTGTGTCATTTCAACCTATATACCCTTACATATACTCAGAACTCTACTAATTTTTTACTGTTTATAAAATACATTTACAGTGTGAAACTGAGCCTGACATTACCTCCTGGCTAAAGTAAGAGAAAATTGAAAGATCTGAATGCGGCGATAAAATCTGGAAAGTGCTGCAAACAAGGATATAGGTTGTGTCTATGCAACAGTGTTGTTGCTGTTGTTAACATTATGTGTTGTTTATTGCCACCACCCTCGAATAATTAAGTTAAAAGTAAAAAAAAAAAAAAAAAACTACTTTACTCACAATTAGAGACTGACAGGAAGCAGGGTGTAACATAATGTATCTATTGATATGAAAAGCAGTCAGCAACAGCTATTAGTGCTTGGATACAGCAGCCCACACATACACAAACACACACACACACACACATTTTACATCGAAATGGAATTTTTTCAAGGAAAAGTTAAACATGATCTCAACCAGAGCGGAAACTGGAAAGCTGTATTCCTACATCCTGGACTGGCAGTGGAGGAAATGATGTCATGACCCACTCACTTCCTGAATGAACTGTTTCAGTGGCCCTTTTGGTGAAGGACCTGCTGAGTCAGTAAATCAACCAAATTATTGGTTTCTGGGGCTGTGGATGGACTGGACCATCAGATACTGTGTGGATCTATTTGGCCTTAAAAGGATTAATAATCAAATTCAGACACCCATCAGTCTGCACCTCCATTCAACATCATCATAAGCTAATTCACCAAGAACTTCAATCAAGTATCCACGCAGATTTATCCAAAACTGTCAAAGAGAGGTTTAACTCATCTTTTGAAATCTTTTATTTTTAGAAAAACAGTTTAGACAGCTGCTCTGTAGGGCTGTACTTAAGCACAGTGGTGCTTTTAGCTAACTGCTAAAGTCAGCATGCTAACATGACGATGTTCAGCAGGTATAATGTTGACTGTGTTCAATGTCTTAGTTTAGCATGTTAGCATGCTATCATTTGGTAGCTGAGGGCAATGCAAATGTCAGTTTGGCAGTTAAAGAATAAAATTTAACATTTTAGAGACAATGATGCTACATGAAAAGTCACCAAAGTCAGTAGGATTCCTCCTCTGGGGATCATGAATATCTGTATAAAATTCCATGGCAATCCATCCCAAATTGTTGCAATAAATGAATGTGGACCAAAGCGTTGGACTGACCCAACATTGCCTCTCAATGTCATCACAATAACCCCACAATTCCATTATACAGTACAGACACAGAAAGCATTAGTGTACTAAAACACAAAGAGGGACAAAGTGACTCCAGGACGCATTCTTGCTAAAGGTTAATGAACATACCAACAATAGCTGATCTGGAGTGGCACAAAAGCCATTTCAGTCCAATGAATGCATAAAACACAGCACACTCACAACATTATTTCACTTATTATTGCGCTTTCATGTGTGCCAGTGACAGGTCTTAAAAAAAGCTTGCTTTTAGGTGAGGAAACATGACGTCTTTGTTGCTCAGGAGCATGTGTGCCCTTGCAGTGGCCTGGCTGAGAAGTATGCTGCAGAAGGCTATTCTCACTTTATCGCTGCCAGCAGCAACACACACAGTGCCAACGTCAACAGACGGATCTTCATACAGCGAGACGAGAGGAGAACGAAGGTGAAGGAGAGGGGGAAAGAAAGAAACTTCAGAAACTGGAAGTGGACGCAGAAGAGGTTGACAGACAGGAACCAGTCATTTATGTACAAAGTAAACAAACTGAGGGGAATCACTGCATCATTCTCTCTCTGTGCCTTTATCTCTCTTACAAGGTTCATCTCAGCTAAATGCTTTAATTTATGAGGAATGGCGTGCGTGCGTGCGTGTGTGTGTGTGTGTGTGTGTGTGTGTGTCATTTCCGAGCCTGACCAGACCAGCCACCCAGAAGTGTGTCTTCCTTTGTGGCTGACAAGCCGGCGTGAGCAAAGCTTCCGCTGTGAGCTGCACTCAGTGACTGATCGCTCAAGCAGAAATCAACATACAAACACACACACACACACCATAATTAGCGATGGGAGAGGGACGTGGGCAACATCAACAGAGCCTCTGCTGCTCACTGGAGCAGAAGTGAACACACACATACTGTACACACACACGCAGCGCAGCCGTTGGAGGTCGACGGCAGTGTCCGCAGACTAACAGTGGGAGGTAACACCTGATGTCTTTGTTGCCAGGCTCCCGCCCAGCGACTGTCATTGTGACAACCTGCTGCGACAAGCACGACCCTGTTGCTAGGCAACCTGAACTCCCGTGACAGACAGTCGGAAAGTTTTGCGGCAAGAGCAAAGTACGGAGGACTGGATTCAGACCTGCATGAAACAGGAATAAAAACACTGAGAAGTATATGAAGGTCTGTGGACACAAGCACAGCAAGGACTGACATTTCAATCTTGCCTAAAAAGTGCTGCATCCGTTTGCCTTTACAGACCCACGAACCCTGCGTGCCAGCACTCCTTTGATTTGCGAGGTGGCATGTTGTGCAAGGCGTGTTCCCAGTATACGTGTAAACATACACATAAAAGAGCTCAGCGCACAGCCAGTGGATCACATGGACTCTTGTACAAGACACTGCTTTGTCTGTGGACATGTAGACGCTCCCTCAGCCATTGTGTGTTCTGGTTACACGCAAAGGCAAAACTAAACACATTCTCAACACTAAAACAGATAAAAGTGAAAACACCTCATCTACACAGTCTGGTGTAAGAAGAAAAATGGCAAATTCTCACATTTGAGAACCTGGACCTCTCAAATTTTTGGCATGTTGGCTTGACAAAATAAAAAAATGATTAGTAGAGAAAAAAATTAGTTGATAGAACAGTTATTAAAATCATCATCAATTAATTGTGTCAATTAATTTAACAACTAATTCAGCAGAGCTAAAATAATGACTTCAGATTTCAGGACACAAGATCTCAGCTGCATCACAAGTGGAGACTGTAGCAGACCTCAGCTTTGTTCCATCAGTCCTCAGTGCATCCTCATCAGAATCAGATCCAAACCTTGAACAAGACTAAAAATGCAAACATGGCTCATATTATCAACCCCGATAGCACTACTCACAACTGCAGTACCTCCCACAGCTTACCTCATGAGTACATGTTCAAGTACCTTTTCCAAACCCACAGAATACATGTAGACAGGTTTAGCCATTAGACCATTAGTCACTCTCTAAAAAAAGCTGAGTGATTTGATTCCCTCAGTAACTAGATCACACCTCCAGTCAGTCAATTCAAACAGGTTGGTCACAAAATCCACCTAGCATTACAGGCATATTGACAATAAGCATAACCTTTGGGATCAAGCAATATCATTACCCTGAGTAGCTAAAGCATCCAAATTCCTGTATCTACTGAGAACAATCCGATTCTGATTTGCTTTCTTTAGCCAAGCTGCCAATGAGTTCTCCAGAATCTCCACACCCAAGAGTTTTGCTTCTGCAGATAACTCATCTTAAAATTTTCTTGTTTTCATTCACATTATTTTTTGTCCTTTTTCACAAGGCCAACAGCTATGGTGCTAAACTCATTTTTCAAGGCATGCTGAGACAATCTGGGAGATCATTACAACCAAGTCAGTCTTTCTCAATATTTAGAGCAGCCTGTTGGGGGTTTAGGGTGTTTTAAGTCTCTTCTAAGGTAGAAGATATTTTTCTGACTGGGAGGCGACCACCCAGCAGACCCAAGGTACACTGGATGGACTACATCTCCCAGCTAGGATGGGAGCTCTTGCTGATCCACCAAGAGGATCTGTTTGAGGAAAAATAATGTCCAGACCACTTTGATCAGCCAGCTGTCATCGTTTTATATCCATTAGCAACATCTATTATAATAATATATAATAACAGACCTAATAAAAGAAAAAGATTTATCATTTTACATATAAACTGACAAATTCAGAGGCACATTTATACAGACATGGTAAGAAGATAGTCACCGACATTTCAGGAGTTAAAACAAGTTGTTAAAAAAGACAGTATAACCTGACAGGCCTAATAATGGCCGAGGATGATTCAGAAGTTCGAGCGATGGCAGCACTACACCCCTAAATATAACTGTTAGTGTCCACACTGTATTAGTATTGGCATTATGTGAATACTTGTGATGCGTGAGTCAGGGTGATTTTGACTGGTGAGTGTCATACGCCCACAAGTTCCGGGCATCACTGTAGTCTCTCTGTCTAAATGATGCTGCGATGCAGGGAGTTGTACTACACGATCCACTATCAGTAAGCATGTATTTGTATTTGTGAGTGCTCACTCTAGCTGGACTTGTGGGACTGTGTGATCATCATCCTATATACCAGTGTCATTTTAGATAATCTATTCTAAAATGGGATTATATCCAACTTGTGTTCAGACCACAATCAGGCTTTCTTTTCATTCAGGTTATAAAAATAGCACTTAAGAATATAGGGATTAAGGTTACATGATATTATTCCATATTTCTACTGTCAGGTGCCACCAGTGTTGACAATTCTAAAGCTTTCTACAGGGATTTCAGAAGTGGCAGACAAAAAAAATGAGTCACCTGTAGAAATGCTCAGTGAAAAGTTCACCTTAATTTCAGACCCTGTTTACATTGCAAAGAGAAATGAGAAAATGACGAAAGTGTCTTACTATGTGGCATCCAAAAAAGAGATTAAAATTAAGCTCTAGTCATAAATATGGTGGAATCATTTGTTTATCTGCTTATTCCAGCTCCAGCTTTCAGCAGGCTGTAGTCTATCACAGAACGCAGAGCAACAACCTGGACAGGTAGCTAAATCCATCATAGTGCTCATACAGGTAAAAATACAACCACTTTCACCTCTATCAGTAATCCAGAGTCTCCAATCCACTTGATTCAGGAGCACTGTCTGACCTTTCCACCCTGTCTTCTCTCAAGATATGATGCTTTTATTTAACACCAGCGACTTTATCATCAGAGACTTTGTAAAACATGATAGTAATAACCAACAACACAGACGCTGTTAATGAATGTGCTGTGGCTCAAGGCCAATAGAAAGAGAATAGGCAGCATAATTACACTGAGCTGAGAGCTCGGTTAATTCATCTAATTAAGAGTACTGTTGCAAGCGTATCACTTCAGCACAACATTTTTGGTTTACTCGTACTAGCGGAGCTTTGAAGTCTGCTAACAAAAGAACAGTAAAAAGTGAATTAATAAACACAAAACAATTGGCCAGTGCGTGAATTATTCAGAATGTCTTCATTATTTCTGTCTGTTTCCACTCCAGCAGGTTAACTGCTCTGAAGTCTTTTATCTCACAGTAGATCCAACAGTGAAAGAGCTGTTCTCGTCTTATTTTTTTTTCCCTTCATCTTCTCCCCACCCCCTCTTTCTCTTCCCATTCCGGTTTCTCTTTTACTTGTACGTAACAATAACATGCCCACTTGGCACCTACAAGCAGGAACACACACCACACATGCAAACACAAAAGGAACACACAGACATGAGGTACAGTAGGCGTCTTTACACGGGTGGTCTTCTGGTCTCCTCATGACCAAAGCTGCTGGAGGAGCAAAGCCTGTTTTTTTTTTATTAGCTGTCGTCAGACTGACTGAATGACTGAAACCATGACCACATTAGTGTGAAGACATTTGGAAAAGCATCTCAAAACAAAGCCGATGTATGACTGTCATATGACAAACCTCTCACAAATATGACCGACACACAGACCCCGAATAGAGGAGAACCAGAACAAAAGCAGATGCTTTCGTGCACGAGGGGTCACAGGACAGTTTGATGACTATGAAAGTGAGGTGAATCACATGTTGTAGCTGTTACAGGGAAATTTTGGACTGACATCACCATCACACTCATCACACACAAACACTACCAACACAATTCATTCAATGTTTATACATTCAGGAATGATCTTTTATATATTATTTTTTGTTGGTAGTGGTGGTGGAGTCCGCCACTCGACTGCTGGAATCAACTATGATATATTGATAGAAAAACAATGCACGTATGTAATCTAGTGCAATATTTATCAAATTGATAACAGCCTCACTGTTACCTACTTGCTCTCAGAGCTTTAAACTGGTAATAAAATACATTCATTTGGGAACATGACGAAGATCCCTGTTGGAAAGAAATGTTACTGTTAAATTAAATCTCCCGGGAGCTGCCGTCAGTTTGTGTTTTGATCCAAAGATTTTTGGATGGCATGCTTTACGCCCTGTATTTTACTGTGAAGCAGCCACAGGAAATGCAATGTGTTTGTCTCCACGCTTCATTTTGATCACAATCAAACACACGTTGACAAAACAAGACAATGGTTGCATTTTTCCATCAGCAGATCATTTTGATCGTTTTTGCAAGGGTGTAATGGAACAAGGAGCAGCCAGTTCTCCTCAGCAGCTTTTACGGTGCCCTGCTGTTGTGTTGAAAACCACTTGCTCTGTGTGCAGCCTGGTTCCAGTTACTTACAATCTTCATTAGAAAACAAGTTTATTTGGCAGCACCGTAAACAGATACACCATCTCTCCTGTTGTAGCTCCGTCAAGAAGCGTTTGCTGTAGTATTAAACTACACTTGTTGTTAACACAGTAACCACGGGTGTCATCAAATCACCCAGGACTGAAATCTTAAGGATTACAACTTTAATATTTCTGTTTTTAGCAACATAAAGACGTCACTGCCTTGACAGAATGATACAAATCCACGGATGAGTCATGACTGGGGGTATTTCAGATATGTGTGTAATAACAGCAGGACAGAGAGGCTTAACGGTGGAGACATTTTTAGACAGCAAACATTACAGCTTAAATGACAGCAGAAGAGTGTGTTGGTGGACATCATGGATATCTAAGAAACCCAGTTCTTATTACCTAAATACGCACACTATCCTGCTGGTAAATATTTAATGGGAGCTTAAAAAAAAATCAATGTTTGTTAACCTCACAAAAGACTTGAACTTCTAAGAGCGAGTGTTGTCATAGATTCTCATTTATCCATCTCTAGAAACTCAATTGTCATAAAAAGAAATAACAGGTTGACAAGAAGTGGTGTCACAACTTTGGCACTCGTTGTTTCATCCCTCCAGTAGAGTTTCAGAGACAGAAAGAGGTTATGACAAGGAATTGAAGCTGTTCTGGTGGGTCATGGTGGATGACAGTTGTCTGTTTTGTGGTCAAAGAGCTGATCAAATCACATTTTTACCCTCACACAGTTTGACAACAGAAACCAAGCTGTACTGTATGATTGGCAATACTGATACATAACTGCTTTGATATTGAGTGTGGACAGAAAACTATAGAAGATCTAACAATAAGGACATAAAACCATACAGGTGTTTTTCTCCCTCTCACTTGCATGCCATCATCTGTGTTTCCTAGAGGCTTCCAGCTGTCATCTTGATCCTCTCCCACTATGGGCTCACATGACAAAAACAGCCATGATGCCTCAACCCAGACAACACTGGTTGTCCAAAATCTGACTCCGTCTGACTGACTCTGTTTTGCGTCCTCCCACACACACGCTACACACTGTCCCCGGAGCCCGGCGGGCTGAAGCTCACCTGTCATGGCGGCCACTCAGACACACGTCTCGACTGGCTTTGTCTGATGTCAGCGGGTGGTCAGTGGGTCACCCTGTTAGTCATGTGGTGTTCAAACCACAGCCAGACCACGGGGCGGCAGGCTGGGTGATAGCTATCTGGCTGCATTGCTTTCTGACAGTGAATGCTCCATTGTGTCGAAAAAAACAATTTGTGCCTAGAGAGCTGAGATATCCACAACAATACACAGTTGCTTGTCTTCCCTTTTTTTCCCTCTGTATCCCTGTCTACGAATTCCTTCCTTTCTGCCCTACAGAAAGTCGAGTTCACCGTATTGTGTCTCTTTTTTCAGCCCAAGGGCACTTGGCGACAGCGATGAAGATTTTTTCCCCCCCAAAATTTAATTTTCATGGTGTTAAGCGGTTGAAAATAAGAGCATATTTTCAACAAGCATGAGTTGTACTTCATTCTCGGCCTTGTGAAGCCCCTCCAATAAACCAATGTTAAAAATGAGATTTGTAGTGAAGCGTTGAATTTCCATTACAGCGTCTATATTACTTCCTGAGGTAACAATGTATATTACTGCTCCTTTATGACAATAATAACATGCTTAATGAGATCAGATGTGATACACACTCTATATGGCCTGGTGCTCTTCTTCCAAGAGCCATGCCTTTCATTAAATATGTACTTTTTTTGACATTGAGCCATGAGTGAAATGCCAATACAATATATATGATAATTACAATGTGTGGGCTGAAGCATCTCTCACCTCTTTTAAGTCGTTCATTATCCATCTCCCCAGGTCTCGTATCTGTGCATCTATGCATGTGAGTGTGTTTGTGTGTGTGAGATGTGTATGTTGGTAAATGCTTCACTTAATGTAATCTGTATGAAACCCAGACATAATGTTTCAGCCTGGCCTCAACAAAAGTATCGAGAACCAGTACTAAATTGGTACCAGCTCCTGACTGGTCGGTACCAAAATATTTATAAGCTCCTGGAAAACCAGAGCTGCTATTGGTATTTATGTAACTTTAATTAATTCTAACATACAGGTAGCTGACATTTTCAAATCCCTAATCATCTCCTAATGATGACGAACCAGCTTGAAAGATTAACACCTTCACTACAGTGGAGTCTAGTTGGTTTAGGTAGGCTTTGTAGGCAATTGCTAGCATAGCATAAATTGCTAAGTGCTAGGTAGCCTAAGTTTGCAAAAAGTAATAATAATTGTTTGTTTTCACATCTTTTCATATTATGTCAGAGTATCAATAAGAGTATCACAAAGTATTGTATTGATGAGCAGTATGAGTATCAATATCATTATCAATAAAATCCTAATGATACCCATCCCTATCAAGTAGATGAGTGGATGTTACAACTATGTGTGTGTGTGTGTGTGTGTGTGTGTGTGTGTCAGAGCCTCCATGGCTGCACTTCAGACACGAGGCCCGCAGACAAAGGACCATTCATCTTCCCCATTCAGGCGAATGCGAAGCCTCTCTTAGAGACAGTGGGGCTGACGCCGAGAGTGGTGGCACTGGGCACAACAATAGTGACATTATTTGGTGTCAGCACAACTACGCCACAATTCTCGAAGGAATGACTCGTGGCTGCAGCTCCGAATTCTGAAAACACACACACAAAGACATGCACGAGTGTAGGATGTGTGCGTGATACAAACTCGTAGAAACAAACTAAGACATTGGCATTCGGAAAGTGTTCAGCAGTCGTGATGGTGATGCTTGTTTCTCTTCCCAGGAGCAGTAGGTGTTTAGAGGCATGTTGTCTTGGTAACAGCATATTTCCCATCTCACTCAAGGTGATCGGCTTCGCACAGTCTCACAAACACTCGTTGTTATTTATTTATGGCGTGCAGGTGAAGAGCACATGGTTCGACTCTCCAGTCATTCACAGCCTCTGTGTTTCCTGTCAACATGTCTACAAAAGTCTTCAACTCTCAAGTTTGTTGTCCCTCACAACATGATGACAATTCATTATTTTACAATAGAATCTCTGAAAGCTAATGAGAAAGAATCATCAATTTCTTGGGGCCAGTCTTGATGTATTTTGGTGGTCTGCTAACAAGCTGCGCATCCAAATAATAGAAAACCGATGAACAAGGGCAGACAGCATAAACTAATTGGTCTCTAACTGCTTTAGAAAACAGTGAATGACTTTTGCCTTTTTATTGATCATTCTGAACTGTAAAATGTCACCTTAATCACAAATATGAGGAATATCTCAACTAAAATCAGTTTTATTGACAAACTCTTTAGACCATCAGATAGACGTGATTGATTTTTTAAAACTGATTTGTGCATTATTGATACAGTCATGCTGTGCTTGTTAAGGTGAGACATTATTGGACCTGATTGCCCATCATCAATTTGTGCCTCTCCCAGACATTGATTAAGGTATTGATAGGTCACTATAGAACATGACCATTATGGCTAACATCTCCTCTGGCATGCGTTTTGTCTTCTTGTAATAGCTGATGCTATTGATCTAAATTTTTATTAAAGCACATTCCTTAAACATGTGCAATTTATCACAAAGATCTAGGCATGTGGTGAGATGGGGGACGGTAAAGGAGTCAGAAAGACAAGAAATGAGGGGATATTGATGAATACAGGGTGAAGACAGGAAAAACAAAGTAAAGCAGACATAGAAGGTCAGACACATCAATTATTTCCACCCTGATCTCATTCAGAAAAAGAGAGACTGGCCTCAAACTTAACTTTTCATCCTTGTGATACTTAAATCCACCTTTTCCTCCTGCGTGTATTTACAGTGCAGTCTAACGTGTGTGGGGAGTGACTGCCTGGCCAGTAATTAAACTGGAGTTTGTCTTAACACTCACCTCAGAGCCAAGGGAAACACCAAAGTGTCAGAATTAACATACAGGTGTAAAAACCTGTTCTGCCCTCTGAGCCACAGGCTTGGCTGATATATCCATGTCAACACACATATCTTAGACTGCAGGCTAACTAACAGAGGCTGAGGTGTATTTGAGCGCACATTTGAAAACCTTTAGTAAAGCTGACTAGGGGTCACCTTAAATCAAAAGCCACACACTCGAATGCCAGATGCAGAAGCAGGTAAATCAAGTGCCACTATTTTCTTTTTCTTTGTGAAAACACTGGTGGTTTCAGCTCATTAACTATAAAATGTGTTTACTTTACATTGCTGCTGACCGTTTTTGAAAGCATCTCAAGTTTTTAAAGGCTGTTTTTCTACATTTCAGGGAGCCACTGGTTTGCATTTTTACACACTGAGACAACCAACTTGCACAGTTGTTTTTCACTTGCTTGAGATAAGGAACCCATCCTTCTGTTTGTGTAAAAGTTACAATTTTAGAAATCCTCCCTGATGATGTGTTCAAGGACACGCTAAACAGCAGCTTTTCTAATCCAGCATCAATGTTTTGCTTATTGCTCATTTTCTGGGTTGGAGCTTCTGAGAATACTTTTGCTTTTTGATATTTGACAACCAATTGTTCAAAGCTGAAATGATGAGTTGATCACTCAATGGACAGAAAATTAATCTGCAACTATTTTCATAATCAATTATAGTAAGTATTCAAGCAAAGACACAAAAAGTAATCTGGTTGCAGCCTCACTAATGTGCTCTTTCTCTGTTCCATGTCATTGTAATCTCAATATTTTCGGGGCTTGGACTGGTTGGACAAAATAGGAAGACAGGATGTGGGTATGTTATGTATAGTTTTAACTTTTACTTTAATGTGCTCACATAATTGCAATGTGAAACCAAAGCTAACTGGATTAAATGTATAAAATGTAAAAAAAAATGTGGACATTGGTTTGCACTTTCAGATGTGAAAAGGTCTTAGATTAATTAAGACTTTTAAACTTTTGGTAGGAGCTTGTATCAAATACACCCAAATGTAATCATAGAGTGCCAAGATAGAGCTCAAGCATTACCCATCAGATGAGAATTTGGGAAAAAGAAAGCCAGACTAATGGGAAGGGGGGGATCTGTTTACGACATTGGTGATAAAGTTTAGAGATGCTGCTTTTTGGAGGTTAGGTTTCAGGTAGTTATAAGGTTAAGAGGAGACCAGATGATGGAGGAGGGGGTGAGAGGAGAGAAGATTGAATTTATGAGAAGCAAAGTGTGCAACGTTAGATTTAGATGAGGGAGAACTTTTTCCCTTAATGACAGAGACAGACATGATGGAGAAAGAGGAGACGATTGCAGACACCCATCAGTTAGTTGATATGCACCTCAGCCTCTTGATGTACCTGAGAACGCCTCTTCATGCCTTTTCTTCACAAATACACTCTGTCTATCACCCTCGCTAAACACACACAGACAAAACCAAAACACTATCCTTACATATGCAAGAAGTCATGGATGCCTCTCTTGCACTATGAGCTTTCAAGCATACTGTATGAGTGTGTGTGTGTGTGTGTGTGTGTGTTTCTGTCTGTCTCTTTGCATTATCACCCCTCGACTGCCCTGCGGGCTTCCTGTTGACGAGCAAAGCAAGAAAAGCGAGAAAAAAAAATAAAAAAAATAACTGTGAAGCAGAATGTGAGAGACATGCTGGATGAGCTGTTAACTTCCTCAACCCACCCCCATCCGTCTCTCTCTCTCTCTCACACACACACACACTCCTGCTCTTTGTCCCAGCTCTCTCCCCCATCTCGTTCTCCATTTCAACCCTTTCTCCTCGTCCCCCTCTGCCTCCCCTCTATTCAGCCTCTTTCCTCTCAGTCACTGCCTTTGACCTCGGCACCAGTGTAAAAGCTAACCTTAGACGTCAGAGGAAGGTCACTTGCACACAGGGAGGTCAAGGAGAGGTTGCGTTCGTGCCCCGGGGCGCTGCCTCTGTCCCAAAGGACTGTGGGCAATGTGACAAGGACGAGGCGGGGGGGTGGGTGGTTCCCACTTGACCTGAGGGGGCTGTGGATGTTCAGCTAACACGTATACAGCTGTACGCTTTCAATGCCTGAGCGTATAAGGGTTTCATATTGTCACCATGCTCAATATGGATGTACCATTTATACGATAATGCAGGTATTAGAAAGATTTTTTGTTCAGATGAACGGAAGAGTGGCAGAAAATAAAGCTTCAGATTCACATCTAGAGTGGATGTGTTCACAGTTTATTGTGATTTATAGCATTTATATCCAAAATAAAAATGCTAATAGCCTTTTCTGCCAACAGGGGGTGGATATTTCTTACTACATCTACATATTTTAAAGCAGTATGTCATGAATGTTTTATATTTAGCATAGAAATATCATTCTTACTTTTCTCCATCCTACATTTTCCTCCTGTCTCTGGGGTGTGTGTGTGTGTGTGTGTGTGTGTGTGGTTACTTGTACTTGCTACATAGTGAGGGCCAGAACGAGTTTTTAACCAACAGAATGAGGACATTTTTGGAAAGTGAGGACATTTTGGTTTGCTGGACTTTGTTTAAGGGTTAGGTTAAAATTAGGTTTCGGTTAGAGTTAAGCATTTAGTTGTGATGGTTAAGGTTGGGGTAAGGGGCTATAGACTGCATTATGTCAATGAGGGTCCTCACAAGGATAGAAGTACAAGTGTGTGTGTGTGCGTGTGCGTGTGCGTGCGCAGGCAGTGATTGTCTGCCTCCTACAAACTGATCTGTCTTCCTCAGAGCAGGGTGACGGGTCCCTCTGTGTCTCACAATAGACAGACAACCCCTCACACACACACACACACACACACACACACACACACACACACACACACACACACACACAGTCTCACACTTACCATACAGCCCAGATGGGCTTCTGTCCCCCATCGCCAGACAAATTAAGTTTGGGCCCCCAGATTAATATTCAGGCAAAGCACTGGCTCTATATAATTGAATCATGGTGCCATGAGTGTACAACAGGGGCTACTTTAGATGCAGCCACCATGTGCACACACACACACACCAACATCAACACTTGGCTGCCAGCTGCGCTCGGTATCCTGTCTGCTGGTTGGGGGCAGGTCATGAATACAGAATCACAGTTCTCTGAGCACCACACATTGTTTTATGGTGGATTTTACCCTTCTGTCTCTATTCCATTGATATTTACACCTCTATATTCTGGTGAAAAGAGTGTAAACATACCCATAATCTCTTGACTGTTTCTTGTGTCATCATGAGGGATGCTAGCCAAAATAACAAAAATCTAAATCTAATATATTTTCTATATATATTTTCAGTGTAAATTTGTCGAATCACAAATCATCAAATAAACAAAATTTTACAGATCATTGTCAATGATTTTTGTTTATCAAGGTAATTCTTAAAACGCATTGAATTCATTTTCCTCAAAAACCAAAGTCTTAGAAGGTATTAAAAGATCTTAGATTTAATGAGTTTCAAATATTTCCTGTTGCCATGAATGTTATAATGTTAAAAGTTGATTGTGTTTGCAGGAGACTGTTCAATTCTTTTTGTGCTGTTTCAGTCAGCACCATCAGACCTTCAGCAAACACTGTTACGACCGCTAGCTACAGTAGCAAATGAACCTGAAAGAATGAATCATTTTTAATTGGTTAATCCATCCATTTTATGCCACTTAACCATTTCCAGGCCGCATTAATCTAATTAATTATATACTGACGAATTACTGCTATACATTGCTGGGAAGTAATGAAGAAAATGTGATATAACAAATAATTCTAGGCCATATCCTGTCACCTGGTTTTGCATCATACCTTCATGCTTAGGACAATGAATTGGGTATGACATTGCATTTTATGTGAGATTAAAATGATCTGAAAAAATATTAAACTCTGGTTTATATTATGTTTATCTTAAAAAAGACTATCAGCTGATATGAGATTTTTTTTAAACTCTCAAACATCAATATTTGTATCAGCAGCAAACACTAGAATTAACTTATATTTAATCATTTTGGCAGTGTTGTATCTGAACAGGCTCTACTTCCCAGACGGCCTGGAAGGAGTTCTGAGAGCAGTCTCAAGCATCAGAAACAAACAGAAGATGCCTTCTTCTGTGATGTGTGGTTAAAACTTATTTCTTATTGTGTTGTGGCTTAAAATGCTCAGTTAGCTCAGCCCCGATTGCTGCTGTCCATCTTTATTAGACAAGGAAGCAGCTGGCTGGGGGAACTCCAATTATAGGACTCGCAGCTTCGGTTAATGTCCCTGCATCAATAATGCAGTCCTGCCGTCAAAAAAAAAAAATCCAAAATAAAAAATTCCCTTGAACCTGGGATGTGTTCACGTATTCTTTGCACATATGCTGCATATAGTGAGTGTATGCTATAGGTAAAAGGAATCAAATATTAAGCTTCTTTTGATAAGGATTTCTTTTTGATGGAGTATGCTTTTTGAATGAAAGTTTCGTATTGTGTTTTTGTCAAACATCTTTTAAACAAAACTGATTCTGAGCGATATTTGTAGAGCTGTAAACAACCTTTGAAGATGAATTAAATTCATCATTACCTCCAGGAATTTACTTGAAAGTATACAGTTTTTTTTATTTGGACAAACAACAATGTGGAGACTCAACAATGGTTCAGTGGCTCACTTCCTTCAAAGGCACATGTTTGGTTTTAATATTTAACTGGGAAGGTTAGTTTGACTCCTCGGTGAAAAGCAATTTGGTCCCTCAGGGATCAACCGGGTGCTTCAGGGAATCACTATTGGATTTTCAAATACAGCATGTACCTGTCACGAAATCAAGCTGGTCAGCCATGTCAGCCGTGGTTTAAAGGAAAAGCAGTTCAGGAAAAGGGCATCTTTTTGTAAACAATATACTCTTGATACTGGGAAATCCCACTTCAAATGATACTTTTACAACATAATAACTGTTTATTTCTAATTCAATTGCGTGAATGTGGTTTTTACTTTCCTGAAACATTCTGGAGATACAAAATATTGATCCTAATAATAGAACAAAGTGTTAGTCTGCTCAGCTAGCTGCTAGACTGCCCACTCATCTTTTACCCTCACACACACATACACACACACACACACACACAGACACGTAAACTCACACACACATGCACACTCACACCTCCACAGTCTCCTCTGCTTCCTGTTCTCTCACAGGCTGTCGCCCTCACAAGTTGTGGTGCAGAGAGAGGAGGTGACATGGACACACCCGCGCACACACACACACACACACACATTTCTTCATTTCTCACCAGGCTTTTTCTGTCGCTCCCACACCACCTCTTCCTCCTCCTCCTCCTCCTCTCCTGTCTCTCACTCTCTGTCACACTCAGGGTTCAGTTGTGGGTTAGCTGGCACAGTCGGCACATACTGGATTTCTATGTTTGTTTTCTTCGGTTTTAGCATATTTCATTCGGGTTTCACATGATGTTAGAGGCAAACTCTCAATACTCTTCATGCCTGGATAAGACTGCAATAAATGTCAAATCTTGTCTCTTTCATAAGATTTAAAACAATCGCGTGAAAAGACCTTGCGCCAGCAACGTGGTAATGATTCTTCATCTGCACCTTTTTTGGGTAATTTCATGACTCCTCTTGATGAATCTTCTTCCAAAATGAGCAGGGAGGACACTAGAGACGAGTGAAGGTACCAATCAGCATCGTTTTGGCATAAACACAGCCTTTGCTCCTCCAACTATTCAAACTCAGTCTCAGCACAGACAGTAAGACACGCTAAAACCAAAGCTGTGAAAATAGCATTACTTACAGCTCTCCAAAAATCACATCAGTGCTTCCCTTTGTCAGTTTGATATAAATTCTTCAACTGCTAGACACGACTACACACACACACATCAGTGTGTGATAATGGCCATAATGCCAGTGAGGCTGAGTCTGTTCTGTGTTGGAGGGGTATCTGCCACGCACAGCTGTTTGTATGCTGTGTGAGACCCATCACTTTCAGTTGATTAAATCCCCGACAGTCATCTTATCTGAAGGCAGCAGGACAGGTAAGTGCGCTCCACTGGCAACAGTTAATTTGAGGGATATGCTGCCCCAATTATATACACCACTTCCTGTGTGGGTGCCTTGGTTACATACAGCCCAAAAAACAAACACATATACAAACATTGAAGAAGAGCAAGCCCAAATTAACATCAACACCCAGGAAAAAAAAAAGAGTAGACCATGCTAGTTCCTTAATAGACACCATACACACCCATACACACAAACCTATGATCACATCAACAGATCCACTAATGACATGCTTCATAATGCCGCACCTTTATTAACTCACACTACAACATAACGAACCAGAGATGAGAAACAGAGGCCTTTAAACAGCAGCGCACTCGTCACCCCAGACTCAACCTCTCCCCACGGCACAGAGCTTTGCCACTGTAATCTACTGTACTCTCCCCTGACCAGATGAGGGTATTAGCAGCATGAATAATTAGGCCAGATGTCCTGTTCTGGGCCAGCAATACCCGGCTACTTCCCCAGAGTTCAATGCAGACGCACAGAGGGAGCCTGCATGAGCGGCGAGCATGGGACGGTCGAAGGCAAAGCCGAGAGAGGTGCAGATGTGACGTTGTCGTGGCCACACAAACAACAAATGGTTGAGCATCATCAAAAGAAAGGGAAGACCTAGATATCACTGCGAGCCCCTGCAGTCATGTTTTTCAATGTCTGAACCACTTAGCAAATGAGAGAGACACAGACACAGACAGAGGGAGAGAGAGTGACACACACCACATCTTTCCAACACTAATGCAGCAGGGACAGCGGCAGTTCTCTTGAAAAGCACATGAAGCCCCAAGGCAGCTTTCTGGTCCTTGGTAATCTTCTTCAAATCTCGTCCCTAATGCTCACTCACACCCAAACACCCATCTGAAATGTTCCAAAAAAGGCAGACCAGCCGCCTGGATGACTGGATGGCGGGCTGGATGACTGACTGGCCGGCTAATTGACTGGGTGAGTGAAATCAATGTTGCGAACTGGATGTGCTTTTCGGCTCCACTAACAGTACACTGGTTCAGTAAGAGTTCAGCATGCCACAGTAAATGGTGGGGGATTTGTGCGTGGCTCAGCTGGTAGGACACAGATTCATTGCCGTTACCATGAATTCACGGGAGAGCTTGCTTTACTGACACGTGGTACCAAAAGGTGCAAGAGTGTGTTTTACAATTGTACATGGAGGAGAAAAGAGGAGTAAAGGTGGAAATAACAAATGTATTATATATGTACTTCTGTGCTAAAAAGTTAGAAAGGTTAAAAAATGTGCCACCAGCGCTTTAAAGCTCACTAATCAACATGCACAATACAAAAACTGAAGTATAAAGATGACAAGGTGCTATGTTATAAGGGGTTATTCACAGTGATTTCCTGGAGTCTTGACTTGCTTGCTTCATATTTAGCGAACAGAAATGAGAGTGATGTTGATCTTCTCAGCCAACTCGAGGCAAGAAAGTTTTAGTATTTCCCAAAATATCAAACTATTCATTGAATTAAGTCAAATCTGTTGCTGGCTCAAACTCTTTTGTTAAAGTTCAGTACAAGACTAGACAGGTCAGCAAGCAGGAATCTGTAAGAGTGTGACTCCATCATGATTGTTTCTGTGTATTCTTTCAGACAGCTTTAATGAGGAAGTTAATCTGTCGTTGCTGACCTAAAAGCTAAGAGCTCCAATTTAAACATCTACTAAATTAGTCAGTGACACTAATGATTCAATACACTCAGTTCAGCTCGAGGATTCAGTGGTAAAAAATGTTCATTCATGTATATAAACAGCCCTAAGGAGGAGAAAACACAAGCCCCAAACATTCAAAAAGGAAATTCAAGCCCTGTTTGGTCACTGAGCTGCAACATTTAGTCAATTAAAAGAAAATGAATGGCCAACTATTTTGATAACTGATTAATCCTTTGTCATTTCTCAAGCAAAAATGTCAAACATTTGCTTGTTCTGGCTTCTGAATTTGCTGCTTTTCTTTGTCATTTATGAGAAAAGATTTTGGACTGTTGGTTGGACAAAAGAAGCAATTTTAAGACATCACCTTGGGTTTTTTGACACTGTACAGACTAAACAATTGTGAAAATAACAGGGAGATTAATAAATAATGAAAATAATTGTTACTTGCAGCCTTGTCACTAACAAGATCAACATACAACCAGCAGGAGAGTCAGCAAAGCACATTCAGTGTCTGTCTATGTAAAGACTCAGCTTTAATGAAGTCTTGTGTTTTTCATTCACCTCCACCCCAGTTGGAGAGTACTACAGTGGTAACAAGGCCACTACTCTTTGTAAAGCTCATACAGTCTTACACACACGTCCACACGTGTGCACACACACCATCACACACAGACTGAAACACATGGCCTTGCTGCATTTGGCCTCCTCTTCCTACTCTTACAGGGCGGCAGTGGGATTTTCTTTCCCATCATATACAACCTACATGCGCGCACACACACACACACGCGCACACACACACACACACACACACACACACACACACACACACACACACACACACACACACACACACAAGAGCATCTTTATGTAGACAATATACACTTGATAATGGGTAATCCCACTTAGAATTATACCTGTTATTGCTGTTTATTTCTAATTCAAATGCATGAACGTGGTTTTCATTTCCCAAAACGTTACGTCTCAAGATCAAAGTATTGAAAATATCAGTACATAATAGAACAGAGTTTTAGTCTGCTCAGCTAGCTGCTAGACTATCCACCCATCTTTTACCCTCACACACAAACACACAGTCACACACAAACATCTGCACACTGACACACACATCACTGCTCAGGTGGGCTTCCGCTCTTATATCTAGGGCACCTCTAAGATAGGCGCGACGTTGAAATCGGTCCCCGGGAAAACGGGATCCGTCCACTGCTTAAACTCCACCGACTCTGAGGCATGTAGTTGCTTAGCAACAGCTGAGCTGTATCCCCCTCTCTGACATCCATTTTGGTTCAGTTTCTACATATTCAAGCTCTGATTTTGACCTAAGTTAAAGATCTGAAATCATTCTCATTTATGCAAATACATTTTAGAAGCACTGGACAAAATTTAACAGATAAACAACATCAAATTAAACAATTTTCTAGTCATGATTTGTCATATTATTATTTATACTACACTGAGAGAACAGTTACTCTGAATAGTTTTTTAAATTGTAGGCAGTAAGGACGGTTATAAACAAAGCCATCTCAGAATACTGAGTTGTTAAAATGTACTCAGAACATTTGACATCTCTGCATGCTAACATGTCAAGTGTTTACAGGCTGATGATCAATATTTTGGTGTTGTGTAGTTTGCTGTACTGAGCATGTATTTCCTCCATATTCCAAGCAAACACAAGAGCACAGTAAGCTGACAAAAGTGTGTTTCTGTTCTGATGGAAGTCAGTGCATGTTTTGATTTCATGTCTAATGGGACTGTAAAGCTTAAAGAGACTGTGTGTGTGTGTGTGTGTGTGTGTGTGTTTGTGTGTGTGTGTGTCCACTGCTCTAATCACTATAATAACTTCTGCTGAGCATCATGGTCCCCAAGGGTGTTGTGTTTGTGCATGAGAGTCTAGTAGGTGGGGGCTGAGAGTGACGGGACTGTCCGTGGGTTTCTTTCTGTTTGGAGATCCCTGCACGTCCCCCATCCAACCAACCAACTGCTTTTTTCTTCCCTCCAGCTCTCCACATGGTCACAATCAAAGAAGCTCTGTCTGGTGTGTCGCCAAATATTTGATAAGGCTTCACATTGCCCAGATAGACCCTGAACCTGTGGACAAATTCCTCTGCTAACAAAGGGATTTCATTACGAGAACAGGATTTGCTGCGTGTGTGTGTGCATGTGCTGCTTCAAGTGAGGGACTGAATCAAGCCAAGAGTGGTCCAGTAAATCCTGTGTCTTCTAATCAACACTGCTCACTAATCTCACCATGTCTGCCTCTGCTGTTCAAGTTTTCATGCTCAGCATTTGAGACGTCATTGGTTTCAGAGCTTTGTTTACAACAAGCTTCACACTACACACTGTGCTCTTACTATCGACACAGGTCTTTCTGTTCTCTGTCTATACCTTCTCTTTCTTCCTTTTCTCTCTCTTACCATAGATAGTTGTATGTTGAAAGCAGCTCATTCTTATTTTAACTGTATATTTATCATGAGGTCACTATATCCCATAGTCTGTCTGTCTCTATGGCCATGGCTTGACTAAGAGTGCCTGTCATGGCTTTGGACCTTTAAGAGAGAAACAATTCAGATTCAAACACTGGAGACTCTACAGGATGCCATTCATTGTGAAGTGAACCTCAAAAAACATGCTGGCAATGCCCACAACTACTCAAAAATTCAAAAATCACCCAGCAGCACAATGTAGGTAAGCTGATCGTGGTTCCACTTTATGCAACCTGGAGACAAGCAATTGCACATACTTTGACTCTCTTGGGAAATGGAATAGTTTTTTTAACGTTCTAGAAATGTACATAAAAGTATGTGTGTTTGGTCATGAACCAAGGTGAAGGGAAAAGTGAAATCAGAATGTGATGATACTAGATTTAGAGATAAAAGAGAGATGAAAAAGTCAGATGAAATGTCAGGGGATCAGTAGGATTCCTCCTCTGGGGATGACGAATGTCTGCACAAACTTTCATGGTGATCCATACAATAGTTGTTGAGATATTGAGCATCAGGTTTGTGGCTGCAGCAGAAAATAACTTCACAATGGGAGCCGCTTGAGACTGTATGTGTCAACAGAGGGTAAGACTATTTAAGAGGCTGGAAAATAATTTACATATTTATTACTGGGTATTTTTTTTAAATGCTCTGTTCTCTGTCAGTAAAACAGTTAACATATGTTTCCTTTCACTTCAAAACTGAGCAGTTCCTTTCACTCTAGACTTACATTGTAGCTATAGCTTAATGAGTGAATGGAAAAATGAACAACTAGTCCACATTAATATGGTTAGCAAACAAAAAGTCCCATTAAAAATACTGTTCTTCAGTGACTATAAGGCAAGAAAACAAACACTGGGTGATAGTTGGAACTGTTTCTTGTGTGACTACCACAGTTTATTCCACTACATGGTCGCCATCATCCATCAACTCCTCCAGTATTTTCCTCTCAGACTAAACAGAGAGCAACCTTCAACAAGGTCAACAACCAGTGTCACATATTTCTTACAAAGAATTGCTATCGGTTATTACAGGTCACATAAAACTATCAGAAATGAACCAAATCCCTGAACACGGATCATGTGATGTGGACACAAATGATGTTAAGATTAAATCTGATGTATATATGATGATGCTACCATCACACAAAGTAATTGGACTCGTCATTTTCACCCGTTTGTGAAGTGAGAAATTAAGCTATTGATTTGTTTGAAATACTCCGACAGGGCCCTGCTTGTTTGTCATCTTACTGGGAGTTAGAAGAGAGGATCAATATCAATTTCATCTCTGTGCGTTCGGTTCAGGAATAGGTCTGAGACATGTTTAGCCTAACTTAGCTCAAAGAGTGGAAGCAGTCAAAGGTGCCTTCCAACATCGCAAAGCTCAGTTTTCATCTCAGTGGTTTTTCTACTCAGCGCAAGGGATTTAAATCAAATACAGAGTGTTATTTGATTGAATGTTGATATGAAAACTATTCCTAAATGGAAGCTTTATGATAGGAAGTTTATATAAAAACATCCCCAAAGATCCAGCCAGTCCAAGTCTTGATTCCTCTCTACGTCCTTCCTCTACTATAGACATATTTCAGTACTTCAGTTGCTGTAAGACACTATTTGACTGCATTAAGGTTTTGCTTTTTACAGTAGACCCATGTATTTATCTTATTTGGCTTTCGAATAAAAATGTCCACTTTACTGTAATGTGAGAGCTTGCGGTGAGTAACAGTGGCAGAAAGCTGGAATGAAAAACATTTTCTCAGGCTGTTTGCAGAGGGAGACCTACACATCATCACGCATATAAAGCTTGTCAGCACACTTCTCTCTCCGCCTCTGATTGTTCTCAATAACCCCTGTTGCCCAGATGAATGATGGCAGGTACTGGATGAAAGCCAGCATCTGCTTCACTTCAGCTAAAAGTCTCTCCCTATGTCCAACGTTTTCATTCAGTACCATTCAATATCAGGCATCGCTGCACAAACCAGAGAGTTGATGCGTAATAGAGAGAAAAAAATGGCTTAAGATGAAAGAGCACCCCGGTCACTCACGTATGAGACGCTCCATCAAGTGTGACCAAGGCAATCTAAAGTGAGGTGTTTGTCAATACGCTGTTCAAAAGCGGACCAAAAAAAGTGCAAGGCAACTTTCTATGTGAACTTTTGACGCCAGTTTCAGACTCAGCCACACGTATCAAAACAAAGATCATAAAGGACAATGATTTTCAAAAATCTATTGGCTCTATCAATCCAAACAGTAAAACACTGGCTGACTTGTAAATTAAAGTTACAGTACAATTATACACAAAAAGATTCTCAGGAATAAAATTGAGGTTATTCTCCTACGATCTGATCTGAGAAACCTTGGGGGAAAATATCTATCTATTCTGCTGATAATGTAGAGTATTATCAACTACAATATACACTGTCTGCGTAGAACAGCGCATACAGAACAACTAAATCAAACTGTCAGGACTTTTTCTTTCTCCTGTATCTCATTTTAACAAACAATCTCTCCCTGGTGGTAATGTTTTTTCTCTCCCTCTATCTTGATCTTCTCGCTGCCAGTGCGTCTCTTTCGGCCTCAGCGTGTTTGTTTGGAGAGTACGGCTTGCCCGGTACGACATGGAAGTACGTCAGCGTTGTTGGCTCGTGCTTTGCAAAAGGCAACAGGAAGAGACCACTCAGAGAGAGAGGAGACAGGAGGGGAGGTGAAGGAGAGATGGGTGAAGTCGTGTTGGAGAGGAAAATAGATGAAAAGAGGAAGAGAGGAGTGAGACTGAGGAGCGATTAACATTAGTAATTTTTAAGAGCTTTAAAAGTTTTGGTTTTTTTATGTCTCTCTTTAGCAGATTCATTGCTCTGAACCCTCTTTAAAAGCCAAGCTGTGGATGGGAGTGACTAAATATCTTAAAAGGTTTACAGAAACACCGGCCTGAATATAAGATGACCTTCCCTTCCCTTTACAAATACCGTTTTTTATTGCTATTTCCATTTACGCAATATTTAACAGAAAACTTGTATAGCTTGTTTATCAGTCATTTACTTAAACTTCCCTGTCATGCTCTCTGAGGCAAATCATTTTCTCTGGCTCTCAGCATTTTTAGGCTGTTTTTGTCCTTTTGAAGACTTCATCTTGACATTCTGTGAAACCAGTAATATGCAACTGCTGGACAGATAATTCAGACAATCAGACAATTGTTGAAGAAAGTGACTAGCCTTGTAACATTACAGCTACAAACAAAAAGCAACACACCAGAAGAAACCAGTGTTATTTGCTCCTTTCTGTTCTCCGTCTGTTGTTCTGAATCCAAAAAATGTCCAGTCCAACATAATTCGCATCCCACTTTTTCAAATGTGATTTCAAGAAAGAAAATATCATCTTATGCAGCCATGCAGATAGTTTTGGTTTTATTTTCCCTAGTTTTGAAATCTCTCTCTGGGATTTCTGCCTCCATCCCAATACAATGGAGTTGAGTGGAATGTAATTTGTGGTGCTGAAAGCATTGAAACATTTAACTATTTAAAACCGCTTTTTCCAAAACCTATGTTCTTGTTACTCTGGATCATCTACAGAAATCACTCACAGTTTTCTAAGGAACTATTCGTTTCCAGTAAAAAAAAGTAGTTCCAATGAAAACTGGCAGGTCACAGCACAGTATCAAGGACACAGTCTCTGGAAAGAAAAGTTACTTTTGCATTTATTAAACACTGACTGTCTATATGTGAGCGCTACAAAAGAAAATCCATTCAACCCAATTGTATCTGGTTGAAGGCTGAAAGGTAAAAACTAGAAACCATAGAGGAAAGTCAGTATTGTTAATGGAGTCTGTAAATGATGACCGAGTCAGTAGCACAAGAGAAACTGGATCTTTACCAAGCTCTCAGTCAAGTGTTAAGGATGAACAGACACAGTTTGTGTGCTACTTGTGTTCTTCTGGCATCGAGCAAGGAGATAATTAGAGTAAAAGCAGAAGTTATAGTCGTCTCTTTGTATGTCGTTCTCTTTATCTCTTTCTCCTGCCTGGATCAGCACTACGGCTTTGATCTTGCTTTTCAAATAACAAGGCCCCAGGGTCTACTGTACAACACAGTAGAATCCAAACTTCAGTGTGTGTGTGTGTCTGTGCACGCGCCCATGCACATACATGTGTACAAGTATACATACGTACTTAAAGTATGTGCTGAATATCTTCTTGCTTGTGTTAGACACTCGCCAATTTTTCCCTCAGGGATTAATTTAATGAGGGTTTTCTTTTTCTTAAACGCTCACTCCACTTTTATTAGTGGAGGATATTGCAGTCTATTAGTGATTTTTTTTCTGTGGATGCTTAATTGGCATGAAAGTGCCAATTAAGCATTTCTAAATTGCCATTGCAGAAGGTGATAAATTGAATGTCATTATGTTTCCTTACATTAACTGTAGAAAAGTAACCATGAGACTGGAGCAGAACTGATAACAGAAAGTGGTCATTCTGTGTTTTTGCTCAGGATTTGGGAGTCGGGGAATGAAGGTACAGTGTTTTTTTTATGAATAATGAGGAGATGCACAGAAAAGTGGAAAGTTGCAAGGCAAGGACAGTACGTTCTCCAGCAATCAGAGCCAGCACTATTTCTAGTATTTTGTCAGATTTTGTGTTCCTCTGTGCTTTTGTAAATAACATCATCATCTTCCCCATCTCGTCTTGTTTGTATCTCTCTCTCTCTCTCTCTCTCTCTCTCTCTGGTCAGACAGGATGTTTTGAGGAGGAAGACGGCAGGGTCATGGTCTGATCCAGAAAGTATGATAAAGATCAACCATTTCCTTTGCATCATATGTCTGTGTGTGTGTGTGTGTGTGTGTGTGTGTGTGTGTGTGTATTCACGCCTGGTCTTTTAAGTTTAGTGAATTGAGCATTGTGTGTTAAAATGCAAATCCTCAGTTTGGTGATACTGAAATATATTGATACTGTGGCTGTGGTGGTCGATACCTGCAGTAAAAATGTTGAACAATTTAAATATGACAAGTAATTTGACTTGTCAGTGCCACTCTGTCATCAGTTATACTTCATATAAGGCGTTTATACATGTACGTTGTTCATACATCATTTATTAATGTTTTATAGATAAGCAAAAAGGACAACTTTTGGGTTTCAAGATTGTGAAAATTGTTGTTTTGTTGGTTTAATAGGATGTTCGCTCATTGAGACCAAAAAGAAAAACAGCCAATCATTTAACTGGCTCTGCCCTGTTTGTCTTGATTGAAGACCTTGTAATGAAAAGGCGCATAAAAGGTATTCGTTTTCTGGCAGAGTGTTCTGGCAGAGACAAAAACATTGATACGTCAATGAACTCATATCGGTCCAATAAATGCAAGGCTATTCTTTCATGATGGCTTTTTTTTAAAGAAATAGGATCATTTCAAATCATTTCTACATAAAAAAATTACTTTAATAATTAATATTTTTTCAAAATAATTGCAGATTTGTTTCACTTTAAAGCAACTATTCGATTAACTGACAAACTGTTTCAGCTTAAGAGTAGAATCAATGCTACAGTAGAGACAATACACAAACAAGCACAAGCAGATGAAAAATTTGATTTCTGGAGTGAGGGCAGGAGGCTGGACACTAAGGGCCAGGTTTGGGTTAAAGGAGGGGGGAAGTTTTTAAGTCCCAGCCAAAGTGTCTCCTGCAGGAGGTGGTGTGTCGGCGTGGAGGGATTCCCGCTTCTCTGAAGTCTGGCAGTCGGTATCTGGTTACTCCTGTAGGTCTGCCATGATTACCCTCCACTCACATTCCACAGCCCTCATTTACTCCAGTCCACACAGGAATCTTACAAAGTCTGCATTACACACAGAACAAATACACACAGACGCACACATAAACACAGGGACCAACAAACCCCACAGAACTCCAGTTAAACGCTAAACTAACTTTTAACTCAAAACATTCATCTCAAATTACCACATGTATCGCCCCCACGTATTCAAATTTCCCCTTGCTTTTCTCACAAGCTCTTTCTCAATCAAAACCTGCAACACAGCTTGAGAGTTGAGACGACGACTTCAACTGAGGTTTGTGTTGCCGCTGTAGTGCTAACCTGGTTGTAAAATGCCAGAAATGCTGTAATCCACATGGAGGCGTTTGTCACTTCACACCAAACTGTGAGGGGAGCAGCGGTGATGTGGTGGTTTTTGCCCTCGACCTTGTCTGTTAACCTCCTGCTGGAAGGAATGCCGTTACAGACGCCCAATCAGCTGCTCATACAGCCAACGTGTTGCCAAGTTCCTCTATGATACTGCAACAGGACGTAATGTACTTTCACAGAGACTTTACAATTTATGACATCAGTGTGTGTACACATACTGTATCTGTGTACTCCTGTGCATGAACAGGAGCGTGGTATCTCTGGAGCAGCGTGCCTCTTGCGCATTGCCGTGCCTTCAGCCTCGTACTTGAGAGTCATCTTGTCTCCACACGCCGCTTCCTTCCTTTGAAAATGAATTTCCCATTGCTTTATTAAAGTCAGCTCTCTGTCAGTGAGTCTGACATCAACATTGTTCCTCTGTGGGGGTTTTTTGGCCTCTGGGAGGAAGGCCCAATAGGACATAGGACAGCGCAATTCATAATCAAGAGGAAGGCAAGGAAATGGTTACCTCTTGTGTAATGTAATTGAAAAAGAAAAGAGGAAAGGATATTGTAGTCATCTCAAGCTTGTCTCATGCTGATATTGCACCTATCAATCATATTTCATAGGGCATGTTCTGTGTGTTCACTGACATTTCTCTTGATTTATCAAGTAATAATGCGCACATACTATGTGTATAAATATACAGAAAGAGAAGGGGCAGAGAGGGAGCTGTATGTGATGATTTAATGTGATGTGATGTGAGTGTGGGGGTGTTGAGCGCTTTATATATATAAAATAGGGGTGTCTTCGGAAGAATATGGATGTCCAAACAATCATCTTTTTATAAAAATGTGTCTAAAGATAAAGCTCCTGTCAGATTAGAGCCTGTAATTTGATACTCAAAAGATAGATTTTGAGTGAGGTATCAGTTAACAAAATATTAATTCAAATAAAGATTAATTCTCTTTTATCCACAAAAGAAAGATCCAGCTTGTGATAAAACTTAGATTTCTTAAATTAATCACAAACAATCAATTATTGAGACAGGGTTGTTTACCTAGTTGAGCTTTGGAAAAGAGCAGTTCTTCAGACTTTAAAGTCAATATTGCAAAAGACTGAATGTTGCCAGAAAGATGCAACAGCTGCTTAAATTAACAATGAAATTTAGATATTGTATTTGATAAGAAAGACAACATATTTTTTCTCTCAGCAGGGACATCTGAACCGGCAGTGATTATCCACATTATTGCCTACTGTCCCAAACAAAACAACTACTTTTGTTTGAACTCTTGTCATTTTGCAATTCTGTCACTTTGTATTTGAGTTTTTTAACTGACATGCTGCATAATATATGCAGGAAATTGGAATGAAGGCAAACTAAACAAACATGGAGGCGAGTGAAGATTAAACAGAACGGGGTAACTCCAAACAGGACCAAACCTGCTGACCAAATTCTGTTATTCTGGCTTCAATAACTGACAAAGACGGTGGAGTGCAGCAATCAAACTTAAGGCTTCAAAACATTCCCTCAGAAACTTATCAAAGATGCTACGTCCGCGTTTTTCTACACTATGTGCAACAGCATTTGGCATAGAGATGAATAAGTACTTGCATCTCAACTCACAAACTCTAATTAAAACTGCAAACAGCGCACAAACAGTCTTGCGTATGATCAGAACTGGATCAAAATTGATCACATGCAGGACTTGAGACGTTTTTCTAATGATGATCACTGAGCTGTATTCTTGCCACAGTCAGCTAAAGTTGGTTACAGTGGTTAATACGGCATCAAAATAAGAACTAAGAGGGCCTGTTATTTGAAGCAGAGATCTAAGACAGTGTAACATACTGTACTTACTTTGTGTATGTGCACATATACGATTCAGCCACTGACCATAGTGTGTTTGAGTGTGATTTTCTCTGTGATTCATTGAGGTTAGGAGAAACATGACTGCAGGCCATGCTGGGGCCAAATAAGCATAAGAATGCCAGAAGTGACTGTCCCCTTCTTTAAACCCCCAACCGACACATCCAGCCCATAAACACGGCTAGACTGTCCCCACCCCACCACCTCCATAACCTCCCATCCCAGGCCCCAGCCCCCCTCCTGCTGGGAGCAGGCAGATAGACAGACTGTCGTACCCCCCCTCAGAAAAGAGGAAGAGGGGGATGGGGGGTCTGGCTTTGTGTCTACCGTCACAGACAAGGACTTTGTGTGCAACCCCACATGCATGGATGCAGGCACGTGTGCAAGAATATGTGGACATATATGCACATGAACACACACACACACACACACAGACAGGCAAATAATATATGACACACAGCACGTAAATGCAAGGACAAAGCATACCGAATCCTTTGATCTATATATACCGCATATATAGGATGTCTCAAACAATAATGTAGTTTAAGATGACTCACATTCCAGACAAATCTACAACCCATTATTTAAACAACCAAGAGGATGTTTACATCCGATTCAATGTCAGATGACATTCTAATTAGAAAAAATCATTCCTGAAGTGAAAAGGTCAGGGCAAATTCACACACAAAGGACAGACAACCCCCACTAACCCCACCTAGACAGGCTTGTAAACCCCACCTACAGAGCACAACGCTGTTCATCCTCCCAACCCCCCAGGTCTGTACACACACACACACACACACACACACACATATAAATACACATAAAAACACAGTGCTACAGACAGCATGGGTGTGTTAACCACAGACAAACCGCACACTGGTTTGATTCTTACAAAGGACTGTCCAGCATGTAGGCTGATAGTATTTCATTATATTGTGGAATAAGATGGTGGAACAAACATGGTAATTTTGTCAACATGATATGAAGAGTTTCATGTTGCAGGTTCAAATGTCTATTTTAATACAATAGTCATGGTTGGTCATTGTAATTCTTCCTCCTCTTCATATTGCAATATATGAGATGGGGCTCAAAACCCACAGTCCTCGTTACATACAGTTTAAAGAGTCTTCAGCAGTCTGAGTCAGTCAAATCAAGGTGGTGTCTTCCAAAGTCACCATCTTTAAAGTGCTAAATTAGCTCTTCAGTAATATTTCCTTGCTAAACTGCCGAAGAGGGATGACAAAAAAAAGAGGGAATTTCACACTTAGAAGATTGTTAAGACTGAAGTATCTGAGTAAAACATGTCATCTACAAATGTCCCATATCAAACTACTGCAGCCTCATATTCGTTTTGTGAACTTCAAAATGAAATTAAACATGGACGTTGTCCTCCAATGTACATATATCAGGATACAGGAGGAAATATTTCAGCTAAAAAATGCTAAGAATTTACTGCACCCCGGTTCTCAAATATGACTATTTGTTGGTTTTCTTGATCTTTTATGATAGTAAACTGAATATCATCTGATGGACAAAACCAGTTTGAATAGGCCTTAAGACATTGTGATGGACACATTTCACTATTTTCAAACAACTTTAAGGAAAACAATCATTGGATTAACTGATAATGAAAAGTCATGTGAGATAAGACTTGAACAAAGCTAAACTCATCCTTAAAAGCTGAGCAAACACTGGAGCTCAATAATCCACAAAATATCTCAAAATTTAGATTAGGCAAGACACCACTTAAGACAAATCAAGAATAAAAATTAAAATCTCACAAGCATCAACCAACAACCATCTGCACTGGATACAAACAACCACAAACCACATACAACCAACAGGTGACTGAACAGCCAATAAACCCAAATAATAGTCAGCACCAACAGCAGCTTTAGCGTCCAAATAAACAAGCCACAGCACATTAAACCAAACATGACAACAAGCAGCGAAATACACACATTTAAGCAAACCAGCAGCAACCAAACACACACACACACACACACACACACACACACACATAAAGACATAGGAGATGTATGTAACTCACATTAGCTGATGCCCATTGTCCTGCCTGTCATGGAGATGAAGAGGTCAAAATCCAGGTTATAGTCACGCCCCATTGTACTTGCTGCTGTAAATATTCTTTGGTTGTTGTTCTCATCTCTTTCCTCCGTCGCTTTTAGCTAATTAGCCTTAAAAACACGGTAGCTAATATCGTTATCACTAGCTAAAACTAGCTAAAACTAGCAACCTCTCCTGGTTGTTAACGTACATGTAAACGTTGCTAAAGCTTAAACATTGTTTGTTTTGTGGCCTGAAAGGTTCCTCTTCCTTTTGTCCACTTATAGTTTCACAATAACTTGACTGGATTTGATTGTTTGATAAGTTAACAGCCAAATTTGAAAGAAATGATGCTAACTTCACCTGTTGGCTTCACATTAACTCCAATAACGTCTCAACTGCACGGGGTGTTATACCCTTTTTCACCACACAGACTGAGTAACATGTAGCAGCCGATACAACAAAGAGGGGCGCTGTTTCCCCAATTTAAAGAAACTCTATTAAAAGAGAGACAGGAAATATGTTTGTTATGTGACAAGAATGTTATTATATCTCTTTATTAAAATGACAGGGAGCCTTAATTACTTAGGTAAAATACTACTGCATTTAAGAGGGTGAAGAAGATTTCAGAAATACCCGTGCTTTCAAGTAATTTAATTACATTCTATTTATTCAGTTAAGTGTTGAATTATACTTCATGTAAACTACAGTCAAAATAGAGCTTCAAGGCCCTCTTCACACAGCCAGGAATGCTAGAGCCTTTATGCATTTATTTTCTTAAAAATGTAGACATTTAGAGTCTAATAATGCTGGAAGTAGCTTATAAAATAGGCCTGTTCAAGTGTTTTTCTTGGAAGCCGCTCACAAAAACAGCTTTCATGTCTAACACACACATGTACATGCTGACTAGAGATGCCGCTTAAATCTGTAATAGTTTTAATGGAATTATTGCCTGGCAGAATCAGGGTCACCCTGTCTGAGCGAAGTCATAGATATAAGGCCATTCCTCATATACACACACCCACACACTCACACAAAGCTTCGAGCCGCTTTAGTTGTATTAGCAGGGTTAGGGATTACAGTTGCGAGGGCATGCAGACAGCCATGAGTTTAAAGTGCATGATGTCAAGGAACAGGGTCCCACCATGTGGCCCAACCCCCCTGGTGGGCTGTGTTCTAATAGCCTTTGGTATTATTTGTCTTCTTTGTCGATAAAGTTTTCTCTCTGGATTTTCTAGTGAATACAGAGATACACACAGTACTGAATGTTCTGGGTACAGTCATTAATAAAACAGAAGGCAAAGAATATAAATATGTATCCTCAGACAAGCAGAGACTTTTAATGGTCAGACACAAATATTGGCTGCTGTATTTGTCAATGTGGATTTATGTTCATCATTCTTAGTCTGAATAATAATATGTGTCAGCTAATACCATTCAAATATTTAAGTGTTCAGTAATGATGTGGCGATTACTGATATATACGAGGGATGAGAAATGTGCTGGGCAGTATTGTTTTCAGGCACACATGCTACATTTCAGTCCTGCCTCCATCACTGAGTCATTGTCACTAAATATGCAGTTTTGTCTCTCCTATTCTAAATAAAATTCAAGGTTTTTCAAAGTGCTGGCGAACACAGCGGAGGGTGGGGGTTGGATGGCGTGGAAAGTGGGTCTTGTGAATGTAGGTCTTTGAGACAGTGTGTGTGGGTAAAGCAGGCTTACAGTAGTAATCCTCTTCACAGACACCCATCTGACTAGCAACAGGACGAGGCCCAGACAGACAGAGACATACACGCACGCACACACATAGAAAGTTTTTGTTAGAAGGAAATCTATTTTGTTTTGTCTTGTTGTTAGAAGCACAATAGGTCATCGTGACATACTCAGGCCATCCCTCTGATGTCTGACATGTCTAAATGAAGTTGTAATCTTCCAGTACCTTTTCCAGTATGTGTTCATTTCCTCAGGTGTGGCACCAAATTCTTTGTGTGATTGTTTGATGCATTGCATTCCTTTGTTTTATCAGCCATTACAATAAAGAGGCTCCTCCAGGAAGCCGGACCCTCTGTGACTTTATTGGTTCATGAAATTTGTCATTACTGCTTCCTGGTTGTGATGTCATCAGTCGGTTAATGACAGAGAGGAAGAGGAACATTCATCCAAAAATAACTCAGAAAAAACAGACAATTTTAAAAGGCGTAATGAGCCTGTAAGGACAGGGACAATGAGTTATGACTCCGCCACAGTCTGCCTAATTTTGTCTCAAAGGGAAATGCTTTTACGATCCACAACATGACATCAAAGTCCTTCAGTGGCACAAAGATAAGCCAGTGTTGACTTTGTTAATAACGAAGACACAATGTTCTCCCAACAAAACAAAATTAGAAGGGTTTTAGACAGTTGAAATGTGGATCTATTCTATAATCCAATTTGGATTATGCACAAAACTTTGAAAAAAACTAAATGACACCCCCACAAACCTCAAGATTAAACATAGACTGGACAAGAAAAGTTATTTGTATTTTTTTTTTTTATTTTGGCATTTCTTTGTTTTGCATTTATATTAAGCAAAGTGCATCTTATTTTCTTTTTCTCATCAACACATTGCACAATACATAAATAATGATGCATATAAAACGTCTTCATATTTACAATTAATAATATATTTATATATAACATAAAATACATTTTTCGCTTCTTATTTTATTTAATTAAACCTTAGTCATTTATTAAACAAAGTCCGTCAGAATCTTATACTTTCTTCTTCTTCGTTTAAAACGTTTTTTTCTCTCTGTTTGAACCTCTGGAACAAAAAAGGAAAGTGGGTGTAGTCTGTTTGTGAGAGGGGCAGAGGAGGCGAGGAGGGTGAAGAAGAGGAAGGCTGCTGCTATCGGGTGTTGAAAATGACTTCCAACCAGCACGGGCAGCTACTGATGAACTGTCTGGTGTAACACTGTCCCCAGCCTTTCACAAAGCTTATCTGCACCGTGAAGCCCGTGCGAGGCTGCTGCGTGAACTCGTGGTCGTTGGGCCTCTGCAGGCTGCCGGCCTTGTCATAGTCAAAAGCTTTGATGGAGAAACCGGGGAACACCTTGTGCACCAGCAGCGTGCGCGAGTCCGGGTTGTCCAGTGTGGCCGACTTAATGAAGATGGGGTAGCAGCTGCGGTTGTAGACCCACACCCCGTCTGGCTCGCGCGTCAGCTGGATGCCATAGCCGATCTTGGCCCGCACCATTTGCACCAGCTGGGACTTGTTGTCAGAGCAGAGCTGGCCCAGGCAGAAGCCGTTCCCCTGAGGTAGATCATAGAAGATGTCCAGAGAGGGCTCCTGGACTGAGTAGAGGCGCCCGACACGTGTCTTCTCCTCCCAGTATGCCACCACGCACCAATGGGCCCGATCGCCAGACTCCTGCAATGCCAGGGAATCTGAAGAAGGGAACAGAGAGAGAAGATGGTTAGACTACTGGGAAGGTGCACAATAAAGATATGATGACACTGAAACATTAGACAGTAAAACATGGAGATCAAGAAGTAAAGGAAAAGAGATGAGAGGAGGAAGAGTTGAGCGCAAAAGCAAAGGCTACACCAAGCTTCTCACACATCACTACTTCTTCACAACTTCTTCCTTATCCCTGTTTTGGGAAATGGAGAATTTGCTTTAGTCGAGGGCCAACACTAAACTGCCATCCTCAATTTCTGCCATACAGGAAAACCATGTTGGAATTCCTGGACCTCAGACAAGAGAAGCAACTCAGAGACACTGGCAGGCAAGCGTCCACACGCAGTACAATATTTGTCTAGGCATTAAATGCTTATCTTCTGTCTGGCTCGCTGTATTTTTGTAGCGGCGTGGCCAACAATGCAGTGACGTCAAGCGACTGCCCTGATCATCTCTCTTACAGCAACGTGCTTCGCCCTGCTGGAGGAAATTAGAAACCATCTTTGAATTCATGCTCAAAGAAACGAGGCCGGAGTCAGCCAGCAACAGCAAGTGACTCTCACATAAGCACATAAACCATTCCCTGTCTACGGTGAAGCACATGGTGTTTAGCTGAGGAGCAAAGCAGCCCGTTAACTCTCGAACCCTGGTGTCTGAATCGTTGACAAGCTAGGCCTCTCCAGTCTAAAGTTTCCCCTGAGCGTAAAAGAAGTGTAGCATTGGCCATGCTCCAGTTTCCAAACACCCCCTCTCCCTCCTCCTCCCTCTCCCGTCTCCCTTTAGTGTGCCTCCTGCGCCGTCCCTCTCCCCCTTCATATCTCTATTCCACAGAAATCTGGCTCCCAGCTACTCCCAGCTAGAAAAGTGGGAGCCAGTCAGGCGCAAGGGAAATAGAGGGAGACGGAGAGAGCGCGAGAGGAAAGAAAGAGGGGGCGGGGTGGGGAAGAGAAGGAATGCTTTTCACATATTTTGACTGTTACTTTTGCAACTTTGCTTCCTCTCCTGATTCTTTAAGCGTCTCTCGTGCTTTTAGCGGTCGTCACCTAATTGCCGCAACTTCTATCAACCCGCTCAACAATCTTTTATGCTTCCGCTCTTCTCTCGCAGTTACACACATACACAAACACTCAAAATCCAGCCCTGATGAAAGACACATTCAAGGGTTAAGAAAGCTCGAATATGTGAGGGAAAAAATTAACAGAGCCCCTCTCAGAGCCATTTCAGTTCCCATCCGACCCCAGCCTCCACCCGCCCCCTCCCCCTTCCCTCTCCTCGTTTCATCTGGCGGTAGCTGTGAATGTAACTGGTAATTTGGAAGGTCCCGTCTGAGACAAACTGCAACGTTAATGCGGCAGGATCTCTGCCGGCCCGAGCGGACTCACCACGGCCTGTCATTAGCCTTCATTAGACGCAGGGAGAAGGAGGGGGGAAAAAAAGGAAGAAAAAGACAACACTGGGAGAAGAGAGACAGAAACAGAGAGGAGGGGAGGGAAAGGGGGGGAGAAAAACTGAAAGCATGCCTTCCATAAAACAAGAGGGGCTGTGTTCTTTGAAGTTGGTCAGAACCGTGCCTCGGGGAGTTTATCGTAAATCCGTCCTCATGGGGAGCTGGGGGGGGAACTAAGTACCCAGCTATCTACCTTTGACTAAATGGAAGGAAAAAAGCATTTATCTTTGAGATAAGAGGCAGAAAGTGTCTTTTGCGTCTCAGGGCTGATGTCAGACAGAGTCCCCGATCCTGGCCCGAGCTTTGCTCTCGGGTCTGCTTTACATGTACGTACAGGAACAGCCAGGGTTGATAAGGAGAAAGACGCGTTGGACTTTCTCAACAGCTGACAGAGGGCCTGCTGGTGGAGCTCACCTATGGGGCCCTGTGTGTGTTTGTTATTGCTGAGAGAGACAGGGCCTGGCGTCAGAGGTCATTAGAGCGGCTGCCTGTCTGAGCCTGTCATTGCAGCCTGAAAACACCCTGCTATTCAGGACTACACTAACTGCCCCGCTTCCCCTCCCTCGTCGCCTCTCCTCTCCTCTCTTCTCCTCTCAGAAACTCAGGCTGGTAGCAAGTGAGAACCGCAGAGGAGAGAAAAGCGAGGGAAGGATAAAAGCAAAGGGTTAGGAGAGAGACAGAAAAACAACCAAGGGAAATATTTTGGCCAGCAGAAAGGGTCAGCGAGTAAAGCAGTGGCGTAAGAAGTATTCACAGCCTTTTCTTATGTAAAAGTTGAAGGAAGATAGAAGAAGAAATACAACATTGCAAGTCCCGTCTTGCAAGAGACAGATTAAAAAAGAAAAAGTTAATAATCGGGCGAGACGTCCTCACTTTTAGTCCCTAATGTGGGCCAAGCTCCAAAAAACACTTCCCACAATGAAACTCAATAGCCTCTTTCATTGGACCCTCCCTGACTGGTGAACGTCAAAGTCTTTCAAACTACGTGCCCCCAGGTTGGAACACACTGTTATAGTTTTCAAGTCAGATAACCATCAAAGTAGCATGAAATTTAATTATTCATGTTAAGTTTAAGAACCAAGAAATCGATTAAATAGTAGTATTCAGTTAATTTCCAACACAGTGGTCAAGTGATTTTGGGGCTTTTTGACCAGGAATGTGAGAACAGCTAGCCTGAATTCTTCCCATTCCTCAGCAACAGTTAGATAAGAGACAGACTGAAAGCTAATTTGAGAGAATATATATAGTTGCAGTATTCTGTAACTGTGCCTACAGGTAAACAAAACCAAACTTTTTCTGTCCAGTATGTCAGCAGAGAGAAAGCGAGACAGGCAGACTCCTCCATCTGTGGGGCGCAGCCTTGTGAAGACTATGTTCACAGCTTGTCCTGACAGCAGATGAGCTTACACCTCATGAGTAACGCTGCTAAACACGTAACCACACACACACACACACACACACACACACGTATAAACACACACACTAATGTGAGTGGCCCTGTATCAACACACCTTGTTCCGAGTGCAAGGCTCATTTAAGTGAATTTTAATTTTTAACACGTCATGTGTTTGCGTGCTGGACGCGCTCCTCATGTTACGCTCTGACACTATTTCAGGTGCTTCTCGCATAGGTGTGCGAGCGCGTGTCAGACGGTGTCGTCAGAGTGTCTGCCCCGAGCCCGTCTGTCCTTGGAGCGGTGTGTTTCCATCAGCTCCGGCCCCTGAACACTTACAGAGCTGTCTGTATTCTCTGTCTGTACATCTGTCTGCTTTCTGGATGTCTGCCTATCGACGCATTAGTCCGTCTATCTGTCTGCCGCCCCCACCTGCTCGTCTGCTCTGCAGCCTTTCAGTCCATGTGTCTCGGGCTTCTCCTCGCCGGAGATAAGCGGGCTAGCTGGCAGCCTGGGGCCATCTGTCACTCCGGCCTTTTCTGCTCTGCCCCAGTCAGTTGTCTGCTGCTGGTCTGTCCCAATCTGGTTTGTCCCATGGGGCCCACATGCAACCCCCCACCCAAATAAACTAGACTTTCCCTCCTCTATAAAGCAGCTGAGAGCTAAAATGTTGAGAGATCATTGGTGAAAGATACTCAAGCAGATTGGTGTGGAGTGCCTCATGTGATCATGGATGATGATAACGATAACAGGCCTTGTTAAAAGTGTTTTTCCTTTTCTTGCAATGTAAGAAAGCGCAAGAAGCAGCTGGGGAGAGCTAATGTGGACGTTAGCCATTAGCAACACTGTGCAAACAAAACAGCATATTGCTCCCATGTTTTCTAGGTATTTAATGGATGATCAGCTTATGGTCTGCGAGGTAGGGGGCAGTGGGGGTAGACTGCAAATATCTCTGATTAAATAAACCCCCTGTGCAATGCAAAATATTTAAAGCCAAGCACAAGGAGGGCAGATTGACAAATAGACACACACTGCAAGCTCCCCTGTGGATTTTACTGGTGTCTTAAAGAGTGGACTTGAAGGGAGGAGGGATGACTGGGGGGGGGTGACAGACTGGGTGCTTCTCCCAGGGCCAGAAACACAGTCTGGAAAGGTTAATCATTACCTCTGTCTGACTCCACACGCACACCCACCCACACACACACACACACACACACACACACACACACACACACACACACACACACACACACACACACCAGGTCGCTACTATACTTAGAAGTCAACACAGTCACAGAGCAACACACCTACACCCTCATGCACACACACACGCAATTTTCAACCTTCACTCCTGGACACGACACTATCAACATTGGTAAATAGTGAGGAGGCTCCTGAGAACTGTCTCGCATCGATCCCTGAGAGCCCTATATATATGTGATATATGTGTGTGTGTCTGTGTTTGTGCCTCTCTCGACTCAGACATGTAATGACCCCGTCGTCATCAGACACACACAGCGGCTGAGGAGAGGAATGGGGAAGGCATGAAGGAAACAGCTCGAGGGGGAAGGAAGGACTCTTCATGGTGCCTTATTTTCTAAGTCAACACCCTCTCTCGAGCGGGGGAAAGTCTATTCCAAAGGTCAAGGGTCACCCTGGAGGCATTCCTTTTGTTCTCCCTGCCATGCCGTATATGTTCAGCCCTGTGTGTGTGTTTCTGTTTATAATGAAAGCCTGTGCGTTTCACTCTCCATGTTCACAAAAATATTTGGTCTCATTGATTTTTTGGGAGTTGGTACAAGTTAGAGTCCTCAACAGAGGGCTTGTCGCCTGTTGTGTTCACTTCACTTTCTTCTGCAGCGAGAAATTCAATGACAGGCGACCCCTTCAGAAAGAGAAAGGTCAGCCGTTCTGTGCAGTGAAGACAGAGGACGGTCCTTGTCAATACAACAGCCTTGTACGTTTAAGCCATCATGCACACAGTCTGGTTTGGTTTTTTTTTAATGTTGAAAGGTAAATGACTCAGTCTGCTCTTGATGTGAGCAGAAGAGACGAACAAAAATGTAATTAAGGCTAAATTATGTTTATCAGCTGGACCACACTGTCTTAAAAGAGTATAACAGATTTTTTTGTCAGACTCTTTTTATTCCATCATTCATAACATCACTTGAAGCAACTTATCAGACTTTCCCTCTGGAGCAAAAGGCTTTATGCAACTCTCATATATGCAGCATTATGTATACCTGTAAATAGACTTTGAAGAAGAAATGACATATTGTTCAGGCCTAGTAGGTTGATAAATAGACAGACAGACAGATAATGGCAGTGGGTTCAGTAGCCGACAGAGGAAGTGCCTCTTTAGGGTGGCAGGCGAAGTAAGAAGACGAAATCCTTCCCCCCACTTCAGGAAACGTAAATAAGCCCTGATGGCAGGAAAACCACACAGGGGAGTGGCACAGTTTCGCTATCTACAGATCTGACTCCTCGCAGAAACACAGATAGAGAGAATGAGTTGCAGACACGCCATCTCTAACATGAACCATCCGGCCACGACCGGGAGGAGATAAGAAGAAGAAATGGCGCATGTTTTCCTAATGCCTCCATCTACAGTATAATTTTCTCTGAGTGGAAGTTTCTGCTATAATTACACGATGCACATGTCTTGACGTAGCTCAGGCACTGTGTGTTTTTCTCAGTTTGAGATTAAAAAAAAAAAAATACAGGAATGTTTCATAATTAATTGGGCAGCATCTTTCATTTGGCTCTACGTTATTGCAAAACTGCAGCAGAAATTTTTCACTAAAGGAAGTTTCCAACACTTCATCATGCTGACCCTCACACACACACACACACACACACACACGATCCCCCGTAGCCCAGATTTCCCAGGGTGACAGGACAAATAAACACAAGCTAGTTGGATAAAGGTGCCAGGCAGGCTGCACTGATGTCATCAGCTCACTTTTGCAAACACACAAGTCAGAAGATCACTCGCGGGCTTGGTATCTCTTTACACACACACACACACACGGCGCTATGGACAGATGGACAGACAAGCCGAAACAATCACCCACATTGTCGAGGCGCTAAAACACCGTGGGAACTAAATAATACAAACACCGCAAACAAAGAGGCAGACAACCAGCAGAGCCAGTTGTGTTCGGCCTGAGGTTTGTTGTGTTGTTGCCGTCTTATTAATAATTATGCACCTGAGTGTGTCTGTGAATGCGTGCGGTTATACCAACGCCGGAGTCTGTGATAGAGATGTGGCTACTGACAGCGCTGAGATAAAAAGACACACACATACGCACCCTCCAGTCTGAGCACACAAAAGACAAACTGACTACATGAATGAGCAGGCGGGAGGGTGGAGACAGCGGTGTCTGTGTCACACAAGAAATCTGACACACACACACACACACACACACAGGTTTACAGGAATGTGTCTCCACTTATTTCCATTTCCGTCTTTATCCGGCTAAAAAAAGGGGGGGTTGGGTGGGGGGGTTCTCTTTTCTCCCTCACACACACACACACACACACTCTCTCTCTCTCTCTTTCATATCTTCATACATTGAGGTAATGTCAAAATCCACTTCCACAGAGTGACTGCAAACCAAAACAATGTTCATCTTGTTCTGGGCTTCCCTCCAGCTCTGGCTCCGAGCCAAATCTGCATAACCCACCTTTCAGTCAACTGGCTCTGCGAAGGTAGGGTAATGTTTTCAACTGTAAATGCCATTTTGGTGCAACAAATCTTCAGCAAAAATCTAAATGCATGCGAGCTAGGCACACTTTCCTCTGTCCTCTCTTCTCTTTTTTTTCCCTCCTCTCTCCATCCTCCACTGTCTCCGGGTGCTGTTTTTTCGATTTGTGCAGCATAATGACACAGGGTGGGGAACAGAGGACGGCCAAAACCAAAATTAAGTCCCTTGCCAAGAGGCGGCTTGGCTGCCGCGCAAGGAGAGGAAGTGGGGAGTAATGAGAGATCCTGGCCCGGCACGGAGCGGCCCGGCTCTGCTCTGCTCAACTCGCTGGCTGAACACACAGCCTCCAAATTATAGAGAACAGAGCAGAGCTGCCGGCCATCTCTCCCTCCACCCAAAGCCGCCATCTTCTCTCCCTTTTCATTCCTTCCTCTTACTGTTAAAGATTCAACCAAAGCAGCAAAGGTTTTATGTGGAAGAAAGTGTCTTTTAAATGAGTTTCTAGTGGCAGGTCACGTGACAACATCTACATATCTATCTAGAATTAAAACTAATTTCTTTCTTTTCTTCTTTGTTTCACTCCCTCCTTCTTTCTAGCCGGTGCACTCCAGTGTTTGTTTTCTGTCACGAAGAGGCCTCGGCTGCCTCCCTGTCCGCTCGCCTTTTCCTCAAAGACATGAGGTCATATCCTGCGCAGCCCTTTCCTTTCCCTGCTAACCCAAACAAGGCAGGAATGCCGAGAGAGGGACGAGGGAGACTGAGGGTGCTCTGTTCCTGACTTGTGTAGTCGATTGCTGGAAGGTAGCCTCCAAAAAAAATTATAAGATTGTGTCTTAACATTGGCGATTTAAACTTCACTTCCTGTGAAAAAAAAAAAAAAAAAAATGCGGGCCTTTTCTCTCACTGGGTTTGCACCAAAAATGGGCCATTTCTTCAGGGCCTCCATATGACAGCAGAACTAGTTTGATTTAATGAGCCAAGGTGCCAAGACTAAATTTAATCTCTGTCAGAGCCCCTGATGAAGGTTATACCTCCAGCCGATTCACTGGATGACTAATTGACTGACTGAAGGGCTGGCCGACTGTCTGTCGACCGAGGTGACTGGCTGGTGGTATAAGAATACAACTCAGCCTAAATTTAACCTGCAGTGGGAGGAAGCGCCTGTGTGACAGTCGGCCGTGCGCCAGGGCTCGCACCAGGTCATTCTATCTGCCTGCCTGTTGTGTATGTGTCGGCGTGTGTGTGTGAATATGCGCGAGTGTGTGCGTACGTGTCACTGCAGCCCGACCGGATCCTCTTACACACAGGCACTCCGGGTCAGTCCCCGATGGCACCAGCAGGCACGCCACTGACACACACACACACACACACACACACACACACAAACCGACGCTACACATCCAATAAGGGCTAGAACAGACGTCTATAAATCGCCTTCAAAGAAGAGTACATGCATGTACACACTATGATTGGGTATTGATCCTTGATACTGACTGACTGAAATGTATCCATATTACAGATTATTAAAAACTATGTCTGGTCAGATTCATAATCCTGTTTACTTTGATCAGACTGTACCAGACTCAATTCCCAATTTTGCCAAATTTAGAAACTTTTAACATTTGAGATCATTTGGATTCTTCTGTTAAGTGAACAAAAGGGAATGTCTCAGTATTTGTACCAAAACTCAGGTGACACAGCAGCACTGGCCTGGAAAGATTATAAAATGATACCCAGCCCTCATAAACAAACATCCACGCTGTGTCCCACACCCAAACTCTCAAAAAACTTGACCTCTGTGAGCTCTATAAAATGCACGTCTGGCTACGTGGGTGCCACCTGAGCCGCTAGTAATCGATCTAGTCTCTAACAAGTTTAAATATTACTTAACACTCCGCAGATTCATAACCAACAATCCAGTGCCCTCTTAACCCCGACCCGATCTCCCATTTCCAAATCTCTTTCCTGATCTCTCTCCTCAGTTCCTGGGTGAACCTAAACCCCTGAGCTAAGCCCTCACCCCAGCTCAAACCAAGATCAGCACCCTGACACCCAGCTCCAGGCCTCCAGCCATCGACCTCCCCCCCCTCCTCTCCTCTCCTCTCCTCTCTTCCCTCCTCGCTGCTCTGTTCCAAGCTGATGACGTGAGCCAGCGAGAGGAGCTTTGGAGCTGGTAGCCTGGCAGGCAGCCTAGTTTGCATTTGCGCTTGTCGCTGTGTCGCAGCTCATTTAACTCCTTACAGCCTGGACGGTCTTGGCTTTTTCCAAGATGGATAAAGGGGGAGAATAAAAAAAGGAAAGATGGGAGAAGATGATGTTATCTCGAACCTCATCTCATGGGCTCTGTCTGTACTGTGTTTTTTAGATGAAGCATGAGGATTTATTTTGGGTAATTTTCCGCTCTTGCTAAAGTACAACTCCATAGCAGGGCTGCTTTACCAATTACACCCCAGCTTTTTCTTAAAGTCGAGCATTTAATTATTCTACTGCAAAGTAACAGTACAGCTCTTGCTGACTTCAAGCCTTTGCCACCCTCCTTCCCTCAAAGCCACCCTCCTCTCTCTTCCTCCTTCCTCTCTGTAAATATGTCTGGAGAAGAACATAAAAAGGGCAGAGTGAGTGAATTAGAAGGTCAGCAGCGGGCCTCTGGGAGAGCCATGTTTCTTTTGTCAGGGCCCCAGAGGGAGGGAGCAAAGAGAGAGAGAGGGGGGAGCGTGAGCTGGGAGGAAGGGAAGGAGGAATGGAGCAGCCTTTTTTTTTTTTTTTTGGGCCTTGCCAGGGAAATCATGAGGGCACAGCGCTTCGGCCATCCCGCCCCGGGCCGTTCTACCTCTACTGCTTTTACTGAGGAGGCCCATTCACTGTAGCGCTGGCCGCCGCTGCCATGTCATCCTCGCCAGGAAGGAAAACAGGGGAGGAGGAGGGTAGTGTGTACGCCTTGCTGAGGGAGGGAAGGAGTAAGGGAGGGAGCATGGGGGCGCCTGTTAAGACTCCGGTTCTTGGGTTTCACAGTTTGAACTGGGTCTAAAACGTGTCTTTAGTTAATGCACACAGGGAGGACTTTAGTGTCCATCTGAAGGTGTGGAGGAGGGGGAGAGGAGCCTGATTTTTAGTTCCTCTGTTCTTGTAAGCACTACTACAATCTCTTCCCCCATCTAAGGACACACACATATGCATGCAGGCAGGCTAACCCCCCCACCCCCCTACCACCAAACAAAGGAGGGGGGAAATGGGCAGCCAACACCAACTGACATAAAACAGGCTTTAAAGGCCCAGTAATGAGAACCATCTGAGGCAAAGGAAAGCAGAGAACAGCACAGAGCAATCTCAGGCAGTGGAGAGCAAACTCCTTCTCTCGTGAACACCATCTTATTCTGTAGCCTGCGGACAGGGCGCTGGGTAAGGAAGGCAACGCTGCCAAAGGGGATTATGTGAGAAAAGCTGAGGAAGCCCGAAACACGTCCTGCATGAGAGATGGAAGAAAGAAAGGCGCCTGTGTCTTATCCACACACCGAGCCCAGAGGAGAGTTAACTGTCCACAAAGACGTCCCCTATACGCACAAACACACCCAAACAAACACTCGCGTGTCAGTTGAAGCGCCGCTTTCTTTTTTTTCTCTCCCCCACAACACCGCACGCACAGAGCATATTCTTCTCCAAACAACGGCTCGGCGTGTTTGTCTTCCATTACAACATAACACGGAAAGGGATGAGAGGGAATGGGGAGAGGAAGAGGAGAAGAGAGGAGCGTTGTTCAAAGAGCCAGGAGGGAGGAATTTATGTGGATGTGGGAGAAGCACACCACCCTCCTTCACTGGCTTTTTTTTTTTATTACAGAGGGGAAGTAGGGGCCCCCACAATCACTGCCTCATCATCACAAGTATGGAGGGGAGACGTGCGTTGGGAGGAATGCACAGGAGAAGGGAAAGAAAACAGGAGAGGAAAATAAAATGGCAATGGGAAAAGGGAGGAATTGTAGAAAAAAAGACAAGAAAATGGGAATAGGAAATCTTATTGTTGGAATATTTACCTGAAAGCCCCACAGGGGCCGAGTATGTCGTTCCCCCAGTATCACTGGATGAAGGTCCAGAGTCTGGAGAATCTAATGGAGAGAGAAAGAGAGAGTTTGAATTAGCTCTGTGTGTGTGTGCTTGTGTGTGTGTTCCTGTGTGTGAGGGGAGAAGGCAAAGCAGCAGCTGTGAGACCGTCAATCACTCCGGTGAAATCAATGCCTAATGAAGACGCTGACGACGAAGCTCACGCTCTCACACACACAGAGAGGACTTACAGAGGAGAGTTTCTTACACCCCTGATAATCCCCCATAATCCACTGCTTCAGGAAGAACGTTAGCCCCGCATCTCTGCACAGACAAGCTGCTGATCTGGAAAGAGCTGTATTCTTTCTGCTAATGACTGAGGCGAGGGTTTGGGCCGGAGACTTCTGATCCCCGCTCAATAATCGAACACAGATCAAACATTGGATGACTGCGCAGCATTTTGTCTTCTGGGTCTCCGCTTTTAATAGAGATGCAAGCTGGTCTGACAAATCTGAGCATTCACACCAACAGCAAAGGCAGCAGCAAATAAGTTATATATGTGTTTGTGAGCTTAGGCAGAAGCTGTTTGCCGTAAATTTTCTTCACAGGCAGACAACAGAGAAAAACTACTCATTCTCTCCCTCTCTTTGCATTTGAATGCTTTACTCCCACTAAGACTCGTAATGTAGACTAGTTTCAACATGACGCCTGAATGGAGTTTTAACAAAACCGCTGTGTGTGTTGAGCGGAGCAGCACACCGCTGGGAGCAGGCTAGCTCTGCTGCAGAGCTGCCGCTGGTAGCTTGGTATTCACTAATGATACATTCCTCTCGCTGCACGTCAACGCTGCACTACACCTACTATCCATTGAACCAGAGTGTGCAGCGGTGGTCACCTCCACTCTGGCTGAATTATGCTTTTAAAGTGCATTTTTTTCCGATGGTTTCATTGCAAGCTGTGCACATTGCCATTGCTAAAAAAAAGCATAAATGAGCATTTCAGTGAAGTTGCTCTAATTTGAAGTTGATTGCAACAACTGCTGTGGATGCAAACTGGAGATAAACAGTGAGTGGGGGGTCAGTATGCATTTAATCCACATATGGCGAGGAGGAGGAGGAGCAGGAGGAGGAGGATGGTATTTCTGTTGAATACTTCCACTCTACATCTCCTGTTTGACTAAGAAGAGCTGCAGTAGCTATGAAGTAATAAAGAAACAGCGACCAGAGCGGTTTCACTGGGAGCCCTCCCCCCCTTGCACCCCTGCCCCCGTCCGGACGCGGACCGTGCCGCTGTGGTCGCAGTAACGAGATGCACGGGCAGCCTGCCGCGCTTTCATTGGCTGCCAGCAGCCTTGCCCTGGTCTCCCGGGCAACAGTTCACAGCTGACCACAGGGCTGAGGGGGCATCAGAGAGAAAGAGCCGAACACTGTGTGATTTATATTCCCCAGAGCTGAAACAAGGTAGCGTTTTACATCTCGGCCGCTTTCATACTGACCACCGCTGCCGGAGCGGACAGGCACCCTGACACATATAACCCCACTTCCTGCTGACTGGAATCATAAAACCATCATCATAAAATCCATCTTCTTCCGCTTCATGCAGATTTTTACAGAGTCTGATTGCCTTTCTTAAAGTTTACTATGCAAATTCTCCGAATGTCATGATGATTTAAAACTGCAAATACAGAGAATACCATAGAAAATTGTAATGGCCTCCAGTAATGGGAAGGTTGATGATTGACAGCTCCTCGAGGCCATGGGGAAAAACCCTGTCTTTCTGCATGATAAGTTCATCTGTCCTCTGTGTGTGTGTGTGTGTGTGTGTGCCCTCCAGCCTGCTCCATTGTCCTATTAATATATGTTGTCTTTCACCATCCCTCACCAATAGAGAGACAGACACAGAGTCTCCTTTGATTAACCACAACTGCAGCTGCACTGACTGAATGCTATCAAATGAGGAAATAGCTTGACAGGTGAGATCGAGTCGGCTGCACTTTCTCACTTGAATACTAAAAAAATGTGACTTTAAATAAAGGCATATTTAAACTTTTTAAGTGTAATAACTTGAGAGGCAGGAAAGTAACCTGATGACATTTCCCATGCCTCATTCTGTTCTCGTTGGCAACATTTAATTCCCACACAGTCAAACCGCTTCGAGTTTTTCACTTTGCTCTGAGAAGGGAAACAGGGTGGTAACATGAGTTGTATAACCACTTCCTTTGTCTGCATCCAGCTGTATTTCCTATTTACCTTCTCGTTTCCTTTCATCAATGGACGGTTTCCAACTGAACTCATACAAAGATGTTAGCTCTATCTCAGGACGGGTGTCGCATCAGGAGAAGGTTTCACTGTTGATCACTCCATTTTCAACATTTTAGATAAAGTCTCGTATCTAAGGCTTTGGACATGCTTTTCAGGTAAGGCCTTGTACATAAAGACAGAGAGGCGGGGGGCTTTGAAGAACCACAGCTGCAGCTGCAATGACTTCCTATTGTTTCCACTCACTGAAAGCCACTTTCTCCTTCTCCTGACTAACTGGCTGACCGGTCATTGTTTAACTCTAATCTTTTCCTGCACTGACAGACAGAAAGACAGGGGTAAATGAACAAAGGAATGAGGTGGAGAGTGAGAAAATCAAAAGCTGTGGGTCTCAAAACTCCTGCACTCATGCATTTATATCTTGGCCACCCTCTGTGTGACATGAAGAGAAACTGTTGAGCAGAGCTCCCCGCTCTCGCACTATTCTGGTTATAGCCTGAAATTTAACACACTTCAAAACCAACTTAATAGGCGATGACATAACCTGATGCCACTTCCTGGCACTGGGGAATAGGATGACAACCACAGCATGTGGAGTCTGACGCAGGTGGAGGGAGAAAACAATTAAGCAAGAGCAAAACTTGTGAAAGAAATCAAACATGCGCACACACACACACACACACACACACTAAAACAAACACATCCAAACAGAAATGTGGGTCGGTGACACACACACACACACAAGTCCTCAACCTTAATCTGTTGATTAATTCAGCTGATAAAGGCTGGCTGGCTCCAGAGACGCCGCTGTCTGTGCTGCGATTCACAATAGATAGACAGACACACAAACAAACACCCATACAACTCCCCATCCCCCCAGTCAGACACACACACACACACACACACAGTGCCCCTGGTGACACGCCAGTCAGTCTATAGCTGGTATCTCAACTTTGTGCTGCTTTGCCCTGGCTGCCAGCCATGCTAGAACTGCCCAGCCGGCCAGGCGTGCCACTCCACTGCTATCATAAATCACAACATAACATGGAGCCGTTTCCTACACACACACACACACACACACACAAATGCACTGCAGGGGTAGTTTGCAAGACTATATGCATATGCAATGTCAGACATATAGGCAACACATTCATGAATACAAGATGGCCTTTTAGTTCAGATGCGTGTGTTTTGCAAAACAAATGGCTCTCAGACAATAAAGAGAATGTATACATGAAGCTCACCTGGTGGTTTAAGATAGTCCATGGGATAGCGAGAATATGGAGGAGGAGGGGACTCTGCATGGAGGAAAGAAAAAAAGCAAAACATGAGAAAAAAAAACACACACACAAGGGAGAGATCTAAACTTTAAGATAAGAGTTGTCATTCTTCTGGGAAAAGGTTTTGTGTCTGTCAGCTCAGCCTGGAGAGAGAGAGAGGCAGGCAGGGAGGCCGGCCGGGCGGCTATTGCCTTTCATTGGCAGGCAGATAAACAGGGGGCCGCCTGGCGCCAGGAGGGCCACTATCAGCGTCTAGGACAAACTGAGATACGGGCCTCTTTTGGCCCAGGACACACAGGCCCTGGAAACTTCACCGTGGAAAGACTGTAAAGCCTGGGATGAGTCCCTTTGCACTTTGGATGTGCCAATTGTGAAATGCTGAAATACCAGATGGGCTGTTTGTTTGAAAGTCTCCTCATATAAGTTGGAATAAACAGCTTTTAAGTGCCAAAAGCAAGAAATCAACATATTTAGTGCTTAGAAGTAAATAATAATACAAACAGCGGATGTTTAAGGAAAAAAGATGTGCAAGGTGCCAAATTCATATTTAATGACAACACAGTGTATAAATGATGAAGAGGACCACTTGGCACACTTATGAGTTTGACCTTATGGAAACACAAGTGTGCCAAGAGAGGTGATGTCATCTGAATTAGGCTAATTATCCCTTTAAGAGTCTAGTAATTCTGTGACACAATGACACAGAGTCTTGATTCAAAATGAGGCCTGACCACCAGAGAATTAAAGGCAATTTCTGAACTTCTTTTTTTTTTTTTTGTTGTGTAGTTGTTTTTTTTTTTTTTTTGGATTGAAAAAAAAAAAAAAAAGCTCACCGAGTTCACACAGTCTGCTCATGTGGTGCGGGTTGCAGCAAACGAGCTCTGGGTTGATTTTCCCGTAGGATTCACAGCAAGACAGCCTCTTGAGCTCGGAGGAATGCCTGAGGTCCGGCCACCTGAACACCTTGTAGAGCAGCATGGGGAGAGAGTAAGACTGTTGACCCACTTTGGCGTCCACTTTGCTGGGCAGGAGCAGGCAGGGGCTCCGGGCGCCCCCCTTGGACTCCACCGCCTGCAAAAGCACCTCTAATTGTTTCTCTTTGATCTTTTTCAGTATGGAGTGGGTCAACGCCTTCAGTTCAGCCTCCGACCCGGCGTTGGACTTGGCCACCTTTGTCGTTTTGCCCATGCAGCAGCCCCCGGAGCCATGCGTCCCTCTATCCGCCTCCCCGTCGCCCTCGACGGGCGCGCGGCTCCTCCAGAGTCGCCGGACGAGCCCCGATCGTTTGGTCCTAAACATGCGGGACGAAAAGAGGGTTCCCCGGCTAAAAAACGAGCATGGTGTCCGCAAATCATGAAGATTCCGGGATCCGAGTCCAGGCGGTGACAAGGAGAGGATACGGTGGAAAAACTGGGAGCCGGAGAAGCGGAGGAAATCTGAAGCATGCGCCAGTCTCTGTCCCCGTCTCCTGCAGACCTGATCACCGAGAGGCAGCCGAGCTTCACGGGACAGTCAGCTGCTCCTCCGGGGATGAACCACCATCACCTCCGGCCGCTTCAAATCTCGCCTGTAATACCGAATCTCGCACTTCTTCACTTGGCGACGTGCAGCTTTGCGCAGCGAACTCAACCCGATTTCCAGCATATAAACATAGTCAAAACATATTTCTGTCCATGCACATGAGCTGTGGTGGAAATTAGACAAACCGGGGCCTAATTAAGCCTGAATGCATTCACAATTATCCCATGAAAAACCGAAGCTGCTCGAGAATTAATCCACAAAAAATCCTCGATCCGACTGCGCACAGGAGACCCGGCTGGAGGAGGCTTTTTTTTTTTTTTAAAAAAAGATCCCTTATCGTCCAAATGTGGCACCAGTCTGCAGAGGATGAAGGAGCAGAATCCAGGGACTGAACCTCTCCAGAGTTTGAGAGAAAGGCGAGAAGGAGAAAAGGAGCCTCGGCTTTGCTTTTGCGCTCCGAAGCCCGGTCACCTATTTTATCCCTTTTTTAAATAATCCAATATCTCACACACAAGTTTGCGAGTGTGTGGAAGGAAGAAAAAAAAAGCCGAGCTGAGGAGTGATCTCGGTGGGGTGTGAGAGGCTCTCTGTCTGTAAATGAGGCGGATGGTTTGGGTGCCCTTGCTCCGTCTCCAGTCTCCAGTGCGCATTGACGCGCCCGGTCACGTGTGCGTCTAGACACCCTGTCGCTTAAAAGAAATGTGATTGTGTTTGCGCAAACAACAGATGAAGCAGAGCCCACAGTGCACGCGCGCGCACACACACACACACACACACACATTAAAAAAAAAAAAAAAAAAAAAAAAGTAAAATAGCAAAGTTAACATTTCCCAGAAAAAGTTGTGTCATGTTGAGAAAAGGAAACAGCAAAGATACAAAGAGCATTAAGAAAAAGAACAAACACAATTTTGCAATTTTAGTACAATTAATGTCTAATCTTTTATATTATTTTATTAGCAGTTTACTCATATTAAAGATGTGTGATTTAAAAAAGTGTGTATTAAAGGACCTGGGAATCAATCAAGTATATGTATATATGGATGACAACAGTCTGTAATCTTATAATAAAACATTTTGATATTCTCATCAGGATAGTTTTGGTTAATAATCATGTTATTTGCCCTGATTTTAGCCTCTCAGGGAGCCACCATGAGGTACAAACAACCAAATAGTTTTTTAAGTTTTAGTTAGCTCTTGTTAAAGTTAGAGTTTCAAAGAAATGTAGTCAGGTTTCTGCATAACAAGCAAAGGAGCCAGGAAAGAGCAGTTTTGCCTGCAAGGCTCAACTCAGGGCATAAAGACCACCTTAAACTCGTCCTAAACACAGATGAGAGCGCACTGCTGCCGCCCTCTGGCCGTTTAGCCTCCAGGTGGGACAAACACAAGTGTCCTTTGAGTTTGTCTTAATTAGCAACACAACAGTTTCCACCCTTCTTTTATTTATCCAGTCAAACCGTCCATCGGGTGGAGATCAGTTTCCTTTCTTGTCTGACAGGAAAACAGGATCCCTGCTCCCTTTTATTTATTATCTCTATGAGCCAAAATCCATATTTAACCTATTGTGGCAGGGAATGATTTGATGTGCTGAACTGTGTGAACCTTATAACCTCTAAAACACACCAAACTCTGTTGAAATAATCTCTCATGAAACACCAGAATGGACGAACAACAACTGTGGCTGCAGCCTGTCAGTGGACCTCAGACACTTGCAGCCTCAGTCACACAGAGCTCCGTTAACATGAATGCTTTTTTTTTTCTTTTCTAATATGTATGCGTGTGTCTCCTCTGCAGCCTAATTGTGTTCCCCAGACAGACAGTAGTCCAGGGGAGGAGGTGCAGGCAGCAGTATGTTAATGTGCCAGTGAGCCAGTGTCGCTGCAGGGCAGAGGGGGGGGGCTGGCTGATAATGATGATGGGAGAGACGTAGGGGAGGGCTGTGTGTGTGTGTGTGTGTGTGTGTGTGTGGATGGGGGTAGTCAATAGCTCATCCCCACATTGTCCCAGGATCCCCCACTGGCGCCCAAACGGTTCAGAGGACTGCGCCGCTTTTTAAGGTAGTCTGGAAGCAATCAGTCAGGGGAAAAGGTCTGTCAGAGGGATTGTGGAAGTGGCTGCAGACGCACATTGTCCCCTCCCCTCTCTCTTACATCTCCCTGCCCTTCCGTTTGTGTGTGTGACTATTCTCCAGACTCCAGGAAGCAGCCAATTTTATCTCACCGTTTTCCATTTCAGTCTGGCTGGAGGAGCCTGTCTGCGCCCAGGCCTGCATAAAGGTGCAGGACAGGGTTTTATTTAATGTTTTGCACCACCGTGCTTGATCCCCAACACTTGTCTAGGCCTGATTATTGAATAATAAATGTATTTAATGGTGCATTCAGCTGCATAGAGGGGTCTTGATACAAGTCTTTGAAGTCTCCTCTCGACTACACTGTAAAAACAATATGACAGTGTTAAACTGGAACATGTCTAATCGTGTGCCCCATGATAATAATAATATCTTCACAGAACTCGCGATCATTTTGCACATTAATAAAACAATGATGTAGGGACAGAACTGTCGAACCTTTATATTGCAAAGCAAGGATGAACGGAAATAGAAACAACTGCTATAACTATACCTTCAACCAAAAGAAAAATGACCCTCCCCTTTTCTGACTCCCTCTCTCCTACTAATAATTTTCACACAGTCCCTTAAGGCTGGACCATATGATGATATATCCTGTAAGATCATATGAATTAGTCATAATTTCTGAATGAGTTTATATCAAGGTATCTCTCCCTTTAGTGTCCAGCTATAATGGGACATTGTGGGCAATGTTGCAAATCAATGAGCAGCTCTGTTTAATGGCTTATTGGCTTAATTGACTTTTTATGAGATTTTTGCATCAATGAGATGAAGCACCTTGACTAGTCGGGTATTTAATTTGCTGGAATTGTCAGAAATTGACTTTCCTGTCTGCTTATTATGTCCATAAACTGTTTCTCAATTGATTTTTCCAGAAAATATTCTGACCTGATATTCTTCCAGGCATATTGGATTCAAACTTTGTGGCTTAAATGAAGAACTGGATTGTGTTTCCTCTCATTTATTTCACTTAATGGATGCAGTACTTGTTCTTCTGTACCCATATATATGTAACTTTAACATATGTCTGTGTTTGTTTTCTGATGTGATTATAGTGCATGGGGTGTAGGAATTCCCCTCTGGATCCTCATTTCAACTAATTATCCAATCAGAATTGTACACCTGTTCTAGGTTGCCTCGTCCTAACATATCTGTAATTTATTTTATTTTATTTATCATTTTTTATAGATTTCAAAATGTGGCCCTCCCTTGCGCAAACATCTGCTTATATAGTTTATACTGTGTGTTAAGCTCAGATTAGGCCTCCTGTGCCAGATTTTTTCCCCCATTAAATAACTAATCTCACAAGATTTGATATGTGACATGATTTACCAATATTCTAGTAAAAATGTAAATTTCAGGTCCGAGCACACAATAAAAAGTTTAATGTCCCCTGCTACAGTCTATCATGCGCTGATTCAAAAGAGAGTATGCAATGGATTAAAACAGCATGATAGAGGAAGAAGGATGATTAAAATTCTAGATAGCCGTCCTGGCCTTTACTATAATTTATTGACACAGTGACTGCTTCCAGACAAGGGGTCATGCATATGCAATTAAAGAGGCTTATTCTGTCTGAACCGCAGTGCTCAGAACGGGGCGAAGGCGGCACGCACGGAGCTCGTCACTGCTAAGATAAGGACAATAAAAAAAAATAAGACAACTTTAATTAAAAAGATATTGAAGACTTTTTTTTCTGATCTGATATCCTGTCAGGAAAGAGCAAAAACACCCACATTGGTAAATGTCACTGCATAATTGAAAATTAAAAAAAATCCTGGGTTGAAAAGCGAGAAGTTGGATGTGCTTCTGTTCTCATTTCATTGTGTTGGGAAAAAAAAAATCTACCATTTGTCAACTGTCTCCAACTGTGGTTTCACCATAATGAAAGAGACAGAGAGGGGAGATGGTGTGAACACGCTGTCAAACCAAACAGTGACCCAGATTTTACCCAGAATTACAATATTAGTTGTAAATCTACCTGTCTTACACTCTTCTCAGCCGACCTTTCAGTGGGGTCAAAGGTCGCTTCACATTTTTCTCTCCTCTCTCTGTTTAAAAGGAAGTTAATGAGTTTTATTTCTAAGTCAGGAGATGTAGTTAAGATTTGTCCTGTTTCCCCCTGAAAGTGAAAATGTGTAAAGTATAATGAGCCGCCACTGACAGCTGGAGGTGAAGCCCACAAAGGTCTAGCAGCTCATCTCAAGAGTTCACAAAGGGAAAAATTACTAAGTCAAGTGAAGAGAAAAGGTCCAGAAATTATTGGTCAGTGATGTTTCACCTCCGGGTGCATGGAGAGACAGATACTGTAGCTACAAATTACAGAAACTGTCAACAACATTTATTAATCGTTTGGTCTAAAATGTCAGTAAATAGTAAAAATACAAAAGCTACAGGGGATGTCATGAAATTACTTTGTACTTACTTACTCCAAAAGATATTCTCATAGTACAACAATGACTAAAGTAGAAGAGCACACATTGTAATTTTAAGATCTCGTGACAATTTCGGTTTCAATTTCAGTCATTTGAAGCATTAACTCATTCAAAGCACAATCAAACATATTCTGAGGAAGAGCTGAATGCAAACAAATCCTACAGATTCTCAAATACATATTCACACAGTCAGCTCCTGTTTTAATGTGTTATTTAAGCAATGAGAGCAAAAGGCTTTATTTTGCAATTCAACAATCTTTCTCTATAAGTTACATGAAATAGACAAACTGATAAAAGCCAGGATTACAAAGCATGTTATCTATAACTACAGTATATACACGTAACCTTTTAATTTGACTAGCAACATAAGGCAAATTAACATTATACTGTTATACAAAAATGACAGAAAGGAATGTAAATGTTCGTGCCCTGAGGCAGCGGTTTCCAAACTGGAGGTTGGAACCCCCCCAAGAGGTCGTGAGATACATCTGAGGGGCTCTGAGATGATTAACAATGTGAGGTGAAAAAAATGTATGACTTTGATGACTTTTTTATACAATTTTCCTTTCTTCATTGAACAATACTGCATAGTTTTACCTTTGAATTGTGTCTTTGATTTAACAGCTCACAACTTACACGATATATGCAACCTGTGATAACGTCTAACATATATATGTGCTAATTTTTGTGTTAGTGTGTGTGAATTTCATGACTCGATGACTCTTCTCTACTTCTCTACTTCTTTTTACATTATCTTTTATCAAGGTCAATGGTTTAATCACATAAGTAAAACAACACCTCTGCGACTTAAGACACTAGAGACGAGACAATTCAATCCAACAGCAATGTGACGATTCTTTCAACATTCAGCATCTTTCGTTTTTGATGAAAATGTATGAGTGCAATGCTGCAGATGTGAATTCAAAAAAACTAAACCACAAACAAAATTAAACACGTAGAAACCTCGCAGGGACCAGTTCAAAACTTCCTCTTCAACGACCAACAACAGCTCAGTCTGTAGTTCTGAGAGATGGAAAGTGGAACAGAAACACATCACAGCCTGCAGACAGGAGTTAATCAATAAAAGAAACACCTTAATACAATATTAATTACTTTTAATCGATCCAAACTTTTCAAATGGATCCCACTCAGACTGATGCATTGTGATGCATCAGTGGGTTTTTTACACCCCTACGTACGTACCCCCATCATACATTTACGTAAAAAATTCATACGAAGCCAATCATCACAAGCAATTATAAAATCCATTGAGGTGGCTGGTTGAGAGAGACATGGATATACCAAAACCTTATATCAGAGTCTTCACTAAGGCTTTTTGGTGCTATCCAACTATAAGAAGCTTTTTAGTCATGTCATCTTCACCTGGGCGTCATGCTCTGTGTCTTATTCAAGGGGCTTGGTTCAAACATTTTTCCATTGTGGGGTGGATGTCTGATGTCTATAAGCTGTTGTTTGAGAGTCTTTGCTCATTGTAAAGAACAGGTCATTTTACATTCTTATTCCTTTAGTCTGGTTTTGTTCAGAGATTCAATTTGTGACATTTTATCAAAGTAGCTGCAGGCCTCAGTGACCCAGTTCTCTTTATAGGCCATTAGTGGGAAACAATTTTGAGGATCTGCCTATGTGTAATTGGTCTACATACAAGGGTACCGAGGCCAAATGTTGATAGCAATGTCAGTCGGTCCGTCCAACACTTAAAATGTAATGTGAGATTGCTTTTAAATGTGGTTTGGACGTTCATGGATCCCATGAGGATGATATCAGTATTTTTGATGACCTCTTAAATATTTTCCTGGCTTCACCATCGTGCAAAAATATCTACTCCTACGTAGGAAACATACAAAATGTACTGGGCAGATTGCCATGAAATGTAGTACATTCATGCCCCCAGAGGATGAACCATTTACAAGCTTTCCTCGTACGTCACCTTATGGCATTAATGTCAACTTTGCAAAAAAAAAAAAGACATAATATAGCGTCTTTGCGTTAAGTGCATTATTTGTCCAGTTTTTCGAAATGCTTGTTTTCTATTGCCATCATGTTACATTGAGGGTTTTCAAACTTTGAGCTAAATGCAGCATGCTAACATTTTCACAATGACAATGTTAACATACTCATATGTAGCATGTAGCTTAGCATGTTCACCATCTTAGTTTAGTATGTTAGCATGATAACATTAGCACAAAACACAAAGTACAACTGAGGCAATTGATCCTATGATTGTTGGGATATTTCACTCAAAACCACAAATGTCAGCCTGATGGTGGGGGATCACCAAAAACATTAGGATACATCATCTGGGAACTACGAACGTGGGCAAGTAAATGTTATACTTTGATCTGCTGGTGGTGCTATATGTAAAGTAATGTGATCACCAAAGTCAGTAGGATTCATCCTCTGGGAACCATGAATGTCTGCGCAAAATTTAATGACAATTCATCCAACAGCTGTTGACATATTCCAGCGTGGACTAAAGTGGTGGAACTGACGACCAACAGACCGATGCTTTTTTAGACCGACGTCTAAAAAAATGAGCTCTTACATTTTCTCTTAGCTTGACTTCTATCAGCTTCTATCTTAGATCTGTTAAGCAGTTGACTGGCGACCTGGAAAGAACTTGAGTAATTTGATCGCTCAAAAATAGAAAATAGTTCCATTGTAAAATATAAACGTGAGATAAGCTACAGTAAAGGCGTGTGACTTGTAAAATATTTCCTCAGGTGGGAGGTTGTTTCCTGTCTGTAACCTTTGACTACTAAAGGTTGGTTATCTGATATCTTACAGACATCAAGAGCATCTGTCTCTTCTTTATATCTCTTTGTGAATTCTGGTTTTGTTGTTCCATTGACGGTCCAGCCCATAGAAACTGTTTTCATTCCGGTGAAGATTTGCAGAAATATAAAAGACAGAGGCTGAAACTGTTATCTGTTTAGTTTTATATTTATATATAACTCATGCTGTGACCTCAACCTAAAACCGTTGAGCCTAACAACCTTCCATCGTTACAGTTGTGATCGGTCATATTAATGAGCTCCATGTCACAAGGGGCAACCAGTACTTAGCAGAGAGCCACTTCAGCAAACTGGTCTCCAGTGCCCTACTTTTTACATCATTCAGTAGACGCTGATCCGGGCGCGACCTCTGCATCTGGAGCTGCGCCGGTAGACTGCAACGCCATCTCACCTAGACCTTGAGGTAAATGTACCAGCTTCTGAAAGAAATAAACTACCCTTCCCAGAATCCCACGCTCCATCCATCTTCCTGCTGTCACCTGAAACGGGAGCCTGTGGTAAGGTGACCCCCACACCAACGAAGGAACAAGGAGGGCCATGTCACTTTGTGAAAACCTCTCCTCAACCATCTGGCACTGTGATAATAGAGCTGGAAGCAGGTGAGAGTCGGCGCAGGGAGAAAGAGAGCGTCTGTCCTCGGGCACGCCGTCTAACTGTAGCCTACCGATGACCTCGCGTCGAAAATGGGCCATTCTTTACATCTAATTGCATCCATTATATTGTCCTTGAGAATGAGAGAATTTCAGGCATGAAAATCACTACAGTAGAGACGAAATGCATGAAATTGTGCGATTGCGCCATAAACTTTTCCCCTCAAAGTGGTTTCACTCCTCTGTTTCTGCCGCCTCTGCAGCTCTGACCACAACAGGCACCAATAAAACCTGCGAGACACATACAGCGCTAACATTTATTCATATTCTTTGATGCAGATATAAACAGCATGTGACAAGTCGGGTTCTTAGGCTGATTTTTCTTTTGTGTGCAGAGTAAGGAAGCGCTGATGAAGTCCAAAAAGAAAAAACAAAACACTGTATGTATAAACTCCTGCTATGCATAAAGACCCCCCCTAACCAGGTGGGTTACAAGATAAATTTGGGTGTGTTTGAGAATCTTAATAAGGTAGAACAGATGCAAAAACTGTATCTGCGACACACAATGACTTTTTCCTTTTTTATTGTAAAATATCAGACCGTTTTATCTCTTCAGGCCCCTAAAACAATCAGTAATGGGAACATCACTCTGGTGGAACTGTTTTCAAGTTATAGACAAGGAGTCATAAAAAGATATTGCATTGCTTTAAAGGAAATATTGGACATTTCGGGGAAAACACTTCTCTGCTTTCTGGCCTTGAGTTAGATGAGAAGACTGATACTATTATGTCTCTATGTCTTAAAAGTTAGCGAAGCACAAAGAATGAAAACAGGGGCAAACAGGTGAATAAATCCGACCAGCACCTCTAAAGTTAACCAAACAAAACTTGACTTATCGTTTGAAACCGGAATGTAAAAACAATGATGTGGTTTTATTATTGGGTATCTGCTTTTTAATAAAAACCTCCCCTAAGATACTAAACAGGAGACACCGGTTTATTTGATAAAATCAGCACTGGCAGCTCAGATGTGTTCAGTGCTCTGAAAGTCCCTTGATGTCCATGTTCTTCCCTGAATGCTGCAGTATTTCACTTTGCTTAATAACCATGTGACACTCGCTGCTTTGATTTTAATATTTTTATTTAAACTCCTATTTTCAAAGTAATATTCGCCACAAAATGACAGCTGTTGTCATATTATATGTAATAATATAAAGCCAGTTTCCCACCTGGGAAGAATCAAAGTATAGTACCACCGTTTTTTCTTTCATTAGTAGTAATCGTTTCAGTACTACTACCATTTTACATTTTGAGGGGCCGATTATATAAAAAAAACAATATACATGAAAATAAATAATTTAATACAAAGTCTCTAGTTAAACATGCAAATAAAGTGACAAGTCAAAGAGACAACTGTAATTATGCACAATAGGACAGGAGGTTTAATGACTTGTCCTAGTTTAAGTACTTGCCTTGGGTTACCATCAGGAACAAAATGGAAACGACAAAGACAGGGTAAAGTCAAATAAATGGGCTGGAAGCAACAATGAAATCACATGAATCAGAGCGATGTGGACTGATTATATTATCCAGGGACTGATATAAGCATTAATTAAACTGTAATTCAACGTGGATTATTGGACGTGGCCACCAAGCAACACCGGTGGACCCAAATCAGAAAACCCTGCGTGTTACGGCAAAACAGAGGACTTTCTGTTGGCTCTCTTTGAAATCTATTTCACAAACACAAATCTTTTATACAAACCCACTGCATTCAGAGAACAATGATGGTCAAAATAAAAATTCTAATTCACGAGATACTCATACTTAAAACTCAATATCATATAAGTTATTCATGAAATGTATGATGTGTCTTCCAAGACATGTGGCCTGTCTTGAATATTAAGTTGGTACTATTACTTAGCATTCAGTGCAGCTGTCAATGAACGTTCACCAGAGCATGTGCAACACTTGGTGGATGTGTTTTAATTGACCTTTTCTTTATGAGCAAGAAAAAATGTAGGATTATCCATCGCCAGTGTCCTGAGCTCCACACAATAACAAAATGCTTTACATAATAGATGTAACTCGGCGTATTCTGTGGAACCAGCTGAAGCTGCTCAAATGTTAAATAGGTATTCCCTACAGGACTGAGTACATGAGTGGGTGCTACTGTGTGAAGCTCGCAGATAAAGCTTCACAGTGTAGAAGCAGAGGAATTATTATGATATGAGGGAAAAATGTGCTGCAAAAAAAAAGAAGAAAAAAGAAACACCTTCTGTACAAGGTTGAGGCACTTTCAAAGCAGCGTGCACACAGTATAAAGGGCAATGTGCACACACCCACCCAAACACGGACACACACTGCGTCAGTCTTTTTTTTCTTTCTATACTGAACGGGGATGAAGACGCACGCAGTCGGCTGCAGCAGGTCTTTCAGCCGGAGTCCATGCTGAACAGCTCGATGCCATGCGGGCTCCAGTGGAGGCCGACTCCGGAGTTAAACACCAGGGACCAGACGTAGGGAATGAAGAAATCCTCCGGCTGGTCTTCCTCCACATACTTAAACTTCAGCTCCGGGAATTTCTATTCACACAAAAAAGAGAAAGAGAGATGTTGTCATGATGCACAAGGGATGAAAAAGAAAAAAAATGTTGGCAGAGGCTCAAATGCAGAGGCCTTTTTCACAGAAAACATTTTGACTGGTTTTACTAATAATATTAACCATGCAATGATTTTTCATCTGAAATGAATGAGAGAGCTGCAGTTTTTCACACAGATGTTGATTTGAACATGGCCAAAGATGTCAACGCTACCAAAACACTGCCTCCAAACACATTTGATATTTATAAAGTGCTGCATGATATCCCTCTCAGAAGGACAGAGGTGGTGTCATACAGGTAGGTTAACTTGTTCAGCCCCTCACTACTCACTTCGTCAGGTACAGTAGCTCACTGGCAGATGTAATTCTATCTGTCTGAGGTAAAATTGCTTACAGGTATCACTCTGTGGTCAGACCACTGACCTCTTACAGGGCTGGCTAATGTGATCATGTCACTTTCTGACCCCAGCAGGCGACTGAATATTGACAGCTACTGTTTGACGAATAAAGCAGCCCGACTGTCGCTCGTTGCTCGCCCAGAAACTGCCCAGAGAGAAACGAGAAAATAGCTCTGTTACAGAAGGGAGTTGATTTGCCCGACCTCAATACACAACAAGTAAATACATACAGAACAAAAGGTAATGGAATAAACTGGAACCAAACATGGAGGTGTAATTTTACAGAGTAGTCTGTCAGCCATTGTGACTTTATTTTTTAGACCCGTGGAGAAGTGCTGACTAAGTTGATTGCTTTGTTATAGCCACCAGACCCTCAAGGTTCAACCTATTGAAAAATTGATTCTTGGATGCATTGTGATTCTCTCCTGAAAGATTTTGTCTCGAAGCAGTAATATCACATACATATTTAAGTTAAGCAATTAGTAGATTGACAAAAAAAAATTCTGCAACTATTTTAATAATCAATGAATCACTTTCATCTTTAAGCAAAAAATGTGAGAAATTCCCATTTCAGCTTGTCAAATTGGATGTGTTTTCTATGTCTTTTATGATAATAAATTAAATATCTTTGGGTTTTTGGCTTAAAGTGTTCAACTCTAGGGCTGCAACTAATGATTATTTTTATTATCAAAAAAAGAACTTCAAAACCCCAAGATTTTCAGTTCACGGTGATATAAAAAAGAGAATTAAGTTAAGCTAATCATTGCAGCTCCATTAGACACAATCTCCTTTTTTACAAGATATTGAGCTCATCTCTGAAGTGTTTGCATAAGTCTTTTTTCAAAGCCTGCTGGAAGCAAACACAAGCCCACTTAACAGCAGGTAGGTAGCAAAAGAAGAGCATCAATAATACAGGGGTACCTCATTATATCCTCCTGTCTACACATGCACGTATATGCACACACGCAGCCAGTAATCAGTCTGCGGTGAAAGACAGACGCTGAGGGCCTTTATGCCATGGTCCCAGTCCGGTCTATTGAGTCCCGGCTGGCTCTATTCACAACCACACTATCGGTATCATAATGACACAGACAGAGAGGCTACGGGGTCACAGGCCATATGCCAGGCTACTGAGGCTAGACCACACACACCACCGCCATTGTGACGGCGAGACACAATGCAGGAGCTGTATTATCTGGCTGGTATTTGTGTGTAGGTGACTGTCTCGTAGACAAGCTGACCAACTCATCAAATGTTCATATGACACTGATACCGACAGTTACTCAACCCAGGCTCACTTTTACTTGCCAGCATGGATGATGTAGTATAGTTTTAATTTTGAGAAGGGAATTTTGTTTGTATGTAGCAGGTTTATCGCCTCATGAGCACAAACAAACCAAAACAGGAGGCGGCTGAGTTGATTAATGGCCTGCCATATTTATAATTATAAACGAAACATAAGCAGTTATGCTAATTATGTCATTAAGATAATTAAAGCATTAATAAGCAAGCAAACACTGATATGTCAACACACTGTGTGGTATTGTGATTAAGGAATCAAAAGTTTCCCCTCATTAACTTGCAAATATATTTAACAGTGCTCCAGTAACTAATCAGATCACCTATATGAGGATGTGGTGTGAGCAGCAATGTAATGTCTTTAAATTATTGTTTTCATGAGAACCCATCTATAGACACACACTGTGGCTACATAATGTTGCATATTACAAGTTTCTGTAGTGGCTAAAAGAACAATATTTCATTTTATATGCTCCATCAAACTGTGACTGGATTGCAACTGAATACGAGGAGCTCTTCATCATGACCTCTGCGGCATTCACAGTTTACAGGAATAAGTTAAACAAATCAGAGCTTGCCTATAAGCACACAAATGGCCTTTTCTCAGCCACTACTGCATATATTTGAATGCTCTGTGCCTTTGTAAATAAATGTATGAGTGGCCCAACATCAACAAAGGCGGAGGATTCCTTTCAACCGCTGCATTATCCAACATTTTCTCTTTCAATCAAGTACATTCCTCTCTCGGGCCTCTCTGGTTTATTATGTCATGGAAAGGTTATTGTTGGGAGATAAAGAAACATCAAGAAACACATCATTTCCAACTTCGACATCTAAAAAACTGATGCCGATACTCATATCATGAAACATCAATATACACAACCTTCTTCTGAAAATATGGGCATTTAACTCAATAGTACAGGATCATTGAGGCAAAGAAAAGGAAATAAAGGAAAGGCTCAGTATTTTGGGAAATGCGGTACTTTGCTTACTTGCTGAGAGCTAGATGAGAAGATATAAACCACGTCTCTATGTTAAATATGAAGCTTCAACCAGCTGCTGATTATCTTAGCTTAGCATAAAGTCTGGTGACAGAGGGAAACAGGTAGCCTGGCTCTGTCCAAAGGTAACAAAATCTGCCTACCAGCACCTTTAAAGCTCACTAATTAACAGGTCATATCTCCCAGCTGAGAGTCCAGCACATAAACACATTGTAAAAGCACCAACTGCCATTCATACACTTCAGTTTTTGCACAAACGAAACCAGCTAAGCTACGCTCATCTAGCTCAGGTTTTGATCTCATCTAATTCTAAGCAAGAAAGTGACTCTTTCCCAAAATGTCAAACTATTGCTTTAATGATAAATGAGCTGTTAGCGTGGTGTCATATCAGTAAAGCAGGCAGAACATAATCTCACAAGGTGTCAAGAGACTGAAGAGCAAGTGAAAATGATGCACCAAGTGCCACTAAAACAAACATCTTACATCCAAATGAGAGTTTGACGAGACAAGTATGTAGTGGTGAAGAAATTATGAACCTAAACGACAGGAATATTAACTCCCCTGTGCACATGCGACCATTTTCTTGAATCATCCTTGAATCACAATGGCCAACATTTTTCTTCTCACTCTTATATTAGACAGAACCACCGAGGGATTTAGTGCTGCGGGAAGTCTAGGACATCACTATATGCCTCACAGCTAAAAAGTCCCTTCCACGCTCCAGTGCTCTCTGAGAAAAATCAGAGCACCTTTGGACTACCACAACCCATCCTTAATATTATCTCCGTCCCTCATTCTGTCTTTACTGTGGCTTCCTCTCTGTACGTATCTCCTCCGGCTTTCTGTTGCCTTCTCTCTTTCCTCCCCTCCTCTGTTTTGTTCTCAGTCTGGCAGCTGTCTGGGCGCACTTGGCCCGGGCTCATATCAGTTAGTTATGGGTCCTGGCGGGTCAGGCCCTCGCCCCTGAACACAGACTGACTGGCTGGCCTCATATCTTCACTCGGGACTCTGTGTTCCCTTCCCTCCTCTGCACGCCGCTGTGCTGTCAGAGCTCGGCCAGACAGAGAAGAATGCGGCTAGGGAGCAAATACGAACTGAATACTCACAAACACACACAAGATGCAGGTATGTACACAAGCATTGAAAGGTTACATTTGATCAAACTCACGGCCGCTGCCTGCAAATTCTGTGATTTAAAACATTTTATGATCATGAACAAAGTCCTTGCATTAGTCATTCACTTGTAATAACAACCCTAATGTACTCATATAGTTTTCTTAAAACTCTCCTGTCCAAACTTGCAGTTACAATGAAGCTGTCACTGCAACATTTACATCAGCATCAGCAGGTTCCAGCTTCTCAGTTGTGAGGACATGTTGCTTCTGTTTTCTGTGAATGCAAATTGAGTATCTATGGGTGGCTCCACCACTTCAGACTGAAATATCTCAACAACTCTTGGATGGATTGCCATTAGATTTTCTACAGACATTCATGGTCCCAAGAGGCAGAAACCGATTTCACTTTGCTGATCCCCTGATCTTTTCATCTAACAGCACCAGCAGATCAAATTTTTCACTTATCTTAATAGAAGGTCACAACATTTTGTACAGATGTTTGTGGTTCCCAGATTATGAATCCTACTGATTTTGCTGATCCCCCGACTTTTCCTCTAGCACCAGCATCACCAGGTCAAAATTTCAATTTGTTCAATGATTTGGTTTGTGACCAAATACTTACAAAACTAATTAGATTTCATATTGTACATACATACTATGTAGCTATATGCCACATCTTATACATTTATATTTATGCAATCCACCAAGAAGCAAATTGAGATGTGTGCAACTTATGAGCCTTACCGTTAACTTTGTTTATATTTTCGTCATGTATATTTTGGATATCTGTTTTTCACTCTGTTCTACTTTGCTCTGCAACTGCTGCACATCAATTCCCCTTAGGACAAATAAAGTTCTATCTTATCTTATTCAAATCGCTGCAGCTGTAATTGGCACTTAGGGCTCATTTGCAAATGTTAACATGCAGACATTAGCATTTAGCTCAAAGCACCGCTGTGGCTACAGTACGGTCTCACAGAGCCGTTAGCATGGTTGTCGACTCAATGTCATGTCTCTAACATTTTATAGACAAAATGAAGAAGCGGTTTTGAATGTAAATAGTTGCAGCCCTTGGGTTCATAGATGTATTATCTTTATTTGAATAATTTCTGAAATGTTAATGCAACAACTCACATTCTGAAATCATGTTCAGGTATTGAAGATTGACGGGAGCAAGGTTTATAGTTAAGGGAGCTACAAGGTGCCAGTTACTTCTACTATATGGTTAAAATAATTCTACAGCAACTTCATTGTGTCCAAAGATCAGTTATGTAGAAGTTACTCCATTGATCTGAAAGATACCTTAGATTAAGAGAATGCATATACTCTGTGTTGTAAATGTGTGGGAAAGTCGCGCTGACCAGCCATCAGACATATATAGGCCCAGGTACTGAGTAACAGCTGGTAAACCCCCCAGTGCACCCACCCCCTCCGTCCTGTCCTGAGGAGCCAGAGAGTCTGTAGGCTATCACTGCTCAATAAGGCAGATTTCAGCTGGTCAGGCTAAACAACACATTCCACAGGCACTGCCCATGAGAGCCACTCAGCCTCACACACCCTGAAACAACACACACACACAAAGAATGAGAGACAGACGGTTGAGTGACGAGGCACTGACGGTCGCCCCTGGGGTATTTACCACCTCCTTTTAACCCTTTCTTTCAGTTGGTGGCTAATTTGCATGTCCACATCTTTGTGTAAATGCTTTTAAGTCCCTTAAGTAAACAGGCTTTTTGTCGTCTTATGTCTACAATGTTCCCCTCACCTAAAACAACATGGTTCTGTTTAGCCGGTAAATTCTAAACAAAATTATGTACTTTGCAACTGTCAGTTTTTAAAGCAGCATATTTAAGCCATGTCTATGCTAAGGTTTACATATGGAAATGACTCGCGTCCACACATTGGCAAACTTCTCTGTCCATACTGAAATGCAAACATAGTAGTAAAATCGCTAAATGTCTTTGTCTTTATTTTATAGTGACATATAACAAAACTGTCCATTATAGCCATTATCTGGTGAGGAGACAAAAAGTAAGAGTAAGTCCACACTAAGCGGGTAAAGGCAACTTTCTCTCTGCTTCAGCTCTCTGTCCAGACTAAAATGTTTTTCTTGCCCGAAAAGTGAACATTCTCAAAACCGTCTCCAGAGTGTATAAATCTTAAAATGCTGACTTGGTGATTCTCTGTGTACAGGGGAAACAGAGGTTTGGCAAAACAATGATGTAAACTGCGCAGCGAGGGCCAGGGGTTGTGTGGTAGTAAAGTTTAGAAGGACTTTCTGTCACTTCTAACTTTCTTTGTGATTGATCATTTTAAATGTCAATACGGCTGAAAACACAGTGCAGCTGTTGTCATTAACCTGTGTGACTTTATCATGGCAGCGCAGCAGCTTGGGATTGATTGCTGGTTAACAGGTAGCACTCATGAGCAGCGGGTGTATCGCTATTTCATACTCGTTCCATTGTCTGACAGCAGAAAGAGAAAAATATGTAAAGGAGAGCAGCTATATTGTGAATTTGGCTGTATTAAAACATAGTATATGTGACCACAGAGAGCAGGAGGACAGCGAGCAAGTAATGGGCTGTCTGTTGCTGTCCAGCCACAGACAACTTTCTCTGTGATCACTCATTTTAAATATCGATACAGCCGATGATACAGCACAGCTGCTGTCATTAATCTGTATTTATATGACTTTATCAGACGACGTTGTGATCATAAAATGATGATTTGGACAGCCGATCAACTCAGATGTTGGCTGTGATGCAGTTTTGTTGTTTCTCAATGGCGGACAAAGAAGAAGAGATTTAGCTGTACAACAAACAATAGTGGGGACACTGATTTCAAAATTTAGACAGCATATTTATGTTACATACTCCCCAGATGATGCTGAAACTTGATGTTGCTGGGCAATTTTGGTAATGAGTTCACAAAATCTTATTGCGGATGGACTATTGTTTCCATGCTTTCTTTCAATCACGTTAATTTATACATGCATATTTAAGTATATGTATCTATGTATCTATAAACAAAGTGTCTGTGCCACAAAGCTGCAATGGGGTTTTCAGACTCCTCTATTCTGTTTTCTCAAAGAGCTCTGGTTTTGGTCGTGAAGGACAAAAGGCCAAAACAGCGAGAGAAGCAGTTCAGGAATTTAAATTTCAACACAACGCTTGTTGGATTAACCATTTCTTATCTGATAAAGCATTCATTGGCATGCATTGTACTACTATTAAATGTGAAGAATCACAGGGTAGAATTACTAAGAAGCCAGCTGAGTAACATGATTACACTCTTTTTTTTTTAAAGAGGAACAAACATCCTTACAGCTTTTTCTTGTCAGACCTTACTGAGACACCAATGCTCCCTTCTAAGAGCTTTTACTGAGTAATTACCAACTTATCGATGATTCCGCACAACATTAATCCAACCTATAAATTTTTTGCGTTGGGAGCTGAATAGTAAAGTGAGCTCATAAGATGAAGGGAAGCGAGAGGTGGAGAGACAGCTGTTTGTTTGAGCGATGGTACCACGAGGCGGCGAGGACTTCTCCCCGAGGAGACATTGCCCAGATATTGTCTTTGGTTCATGTCACCCTGTAGAGCTGGAAAGCACTCAGATGGTGGAGAGTCAATGTGGGACTCAACAACACTTTTGCACAGAGACAAAGAGTGACTCGCATGGCTGCATACTCATCTGCACACACAGTAACGCGTCTGAACACGGCGACACACAAACTGTCATCTGCAAACACACACAGACGTGCTCATGCACCACATACACATATTCCAGCTACAGCTGCCGGCGTAAATGTGTGCTACAGGTGCAGCAGCATCGCTGAAGGACATGGCAGGGTTATGCACATGTCTCCATGTGTAATTCTACGGCTCTATGGTCGATGGCTACATTAACGCTCCAAGGTGCCGAGACAGAGAGAGCACATGGACCCGTGGCCACGCACCATCCCTCTTCCACATTGGCTAGCGAGACAAATGCCTTGCAGCCAGCCGCCAAGTATAGAACATGAAACACATGATGAAACATGCAATTAAGAGCTTCTGTGCTGGTGAGGAGCGGAGTGAGGAGACCGCTGGTTACATATTTCCTCACTGATTAATGGAGGAGCACTGGGAAGGGCGGGGGTTAGCGAACCCGCCAGGAGTGTTGGGAGTGTTGGGTAACGAGGCACGGTGGCAGATTTATGTCCCCCCCCTCACCCACCTCCCCCAGATCTTATGTGCCCATGACAAAGTGCCCCCCAGTCCCCCATCCCATCTCCTTGAAATGTCATTACATGTTCGCATGTAGCAGCCCAGCAGAGATGGAATGAAGATGGGCATTAATGCTAATGAGAACTGGGCTTTAGCCTTTTGTCTCATGTCCCAATGGCTCTTTCCATCTTTCCCTCGACCCAGTCCACATCCCGACCCCATACCTCTCCCTCTCTCACCTGTCCAGACAAACAATTCTCTTTTCTTCACCTCTACAGCACCAATCCACCATATCTTGCAGCCTTTGGAAATACATTGTAGCCTCTGCACTAGCACCTTGATGTCCAATATATACCACTTTTCTTTTCTTTTCTTCAGCCAGTCTCATATTTCATTGTCCCTCGTCACTGTGCTCTCCATCTGTGCCCCTACTGTGCGTCTATGTGTGTGTGACAGATTTACCTTCAGTCTGTCTGTAGGCAGGGCCTGGGCTCCTTTCATGATGACCTCCTGAACCCTCTCAACTGACAGGTCACTTCCAGCCTGCTCCAGACGCTGACTGAAGAAGCCGATCACCTAAAGGTCACACAAGAGGAAACAACCAATCATAACTCAAAACCTAAATTTGGCTAAAAAACATTTGGTCTGATAGATGTGATTTGTAATGCAAATATAAAGAATGATGATGAATGATGAAGTTGGTTTGTGGGTTTATTTTTAAGTGAGCAGTTTAATATTTATGGAAATACGCTCACTCACTTTTGTGCTAAGAGTCAGATGATAACACTCTCATATCTGTCAGTTAAAGACGAAGCTACGGCCAGCAGCTGGTTAGCTTAGCTTAGCTTAGCATGAAGACTGGGGGGAAAACAGCTTGCCCACAAAATTAGCCTCCCAGCACCTCTAAAGCTCTCTAATTAACATTTTATATCTTTCTCTCTAATCAGAAGCTAAAAATAATAATAAATGCTTATGTACAGTTGATTTAAACTTTTCTCTATTTAAATAATATAAATTTGCTTTGTATGTGGTATTTATAGATATTTCAAATAATTACATTTTATTATATTTAGTTTATTTCAAATATCTTTACTCAACACAAAATGTTTGGCTATGCTCTGCCTCTATGTAAGAAAACATTGGCTGATATACGTGACATGATGTATTGTTATCATATTGCTACTACTCTAGTATCAGTATCGGCCTCAAAAATCCAGTATCGGTCGGGCTCTAGTCTTAATCTTCCACCATTAAATCCAGTTCCTGTTTCTAAATACTCGGGATCTCATGTCGTCCTGATCTCACTGAGGTTGGATACCAACTCCCAGTTCTGTCATGAAGCTCTTTGACTCTTGTAATCCTGCTGTTTGGAGCCGTCACACTGATATTGCAGCAGCCACACCCTATATGATGACACTGGGTGCAATATGGAGATCACAGTTAGAACAAAGTGGCATCATGCTACATATAGAGGGCCTTCATCCTGTAAACAATAACACTGGTGAGTGTTACAACCCGTTAACATCATGACATGCTGTCGACAGAAAAACAAGCTGGTTTGTTTTGATCTGAGAGAACATTTTGCTACTTTTACATCAACAGCCTACAAGATGTATGAATGGGTTGTCATGTTTTCCTACTCATAGTAAGTTGCTCTGAAAATGTGTCTATACTATGCAGGGATACAGAGCTATGTATATTAATATTCATATGCCAATTATATAACAATACTCATTGAGAATCTTTGCGAATAAATGGATACAAGTTGCATGCATTGCATTGCAACTGCATGAATTCTGCTTCTAGAGAGCACAAATTCAAAATGCTATGAACATGGGCTCACATGCCTTTAGGCTACAGACTCAGAAAAATACATACATACAGCATTTCAGATTACAAATTCACCATAGGGTTTGAGCATGTTTCGTCCCACTTAAAATAAGCACTTCACTGGAGCTCAAATTATCTGATGCCTTCTGGGTTTAAGCCCAAACAGTAGATCAAGGAAGCGGCGTTTCCACTGCTGTGCTAGGTTCTTCCCCGGAGAAATGTTTGATATTTGATAATTAAAAAACTGTAGGTATTAGTGATTCTTTTTAATGTTTTCTTTTTGTCAAACCAACAGCAAGAAACACATCTAGAGGCTATGTTTTCTCTGCTCATGTTCTGTGCTTGCTTTAGAGAATTCAAACACGCCACAGCCTACACGAGCACTCTGTGTGTGTGCGTGTGTGTGTGTCTACATCTATCTAATACTAATCTCTTCATTAACTCTGAAGGCCTCCCATATGGGGTTAATTTAGAGGAGCAATGCAGCCCCTCATCTTGAATCTCATGCTCACACACACGGATTTGCAAGCACAGGGAAGGCTTTGGAGAATAGCCTTAGGGAGACTGACTTAACTGAGGGATTCTAGATAGCATGCTTCCCTCATACTTATGGATAACAGCAAAGCCCATGGCAATGTATGCAGCAACCCCCATCCCTTACACATACACACTCACACACACCAAAGCTTTCTTTCCTCCTCTATAGGACTAAAACAGCTATGAATGACAGCTTTCTCTCGCTGTGTTCCTTCCTCACCCATACTCCAAACACTCGATAAATATTTGACACAGAGCCTCTTGACACAAGGGGACTGATTAATTCATCAATACTACTTAAGCTCACAGAGCTCTCAGCATGTCGTACAGTCCGGTTGCACACTATGTTAACCATGCAGTTTGCATATGTTCCTGGATTTTTGAAAGTTTCCCTGCAGACGGGGAGGACACTGTGTAACCTTGATCTGTGGAATAATTACCACAAATCAGCCAATAGCGTGAGGGAAATCGCTCCAAGGTTCAAGCTTCTCTCAATTCATCTCTGATATTGACTATCAGGAAAAAAAGCAGACTGACCGTGTCCAGGTTCTGCATGATGTCCTGGAAGGAGGGGTGCATCCTGAACTGCTCAAAGAGTTCCCTCTTATAGAGCAGAGCGTACACCAGGTTGGGGTTGTGGTGTAGAGAGTTGCACAAGCAAGAGTTGATGATTTCCAACATCATGCGGATCACCTCCTCAATCACATTCAGGTCCTGGGCCTGGGGGAGAGGGAGGATGTAAAGGTTAATTGGTTTCCCACTACACTGGTTTCACTTATAATGGTGTTTTTAAATGATTGCTTCTTGATAGATTGATCAGCAGGGGGGAACAGAGAGGTGGCAGAAATGGCAGGAGGAGGGAGTGGAGGATGAAAGGAAGGAAGGAGGAATGAAAGATGTTACTAAGTTGTCGACCAGCGTCTTAGTGAGGGACAGATAGGTGACCTTGTAAGCCACAGATCAGGTCGTGTCACAGTATGTTTCCTCCTGCGGCAAAGACAACTGTCACTAGTGACAGGTGACAGTATGGGAAGAGAGGGGTGTGGGAAGGAAAGACAAAGGGAGTTTGCAAAGTTCTTCAAAGTAGGCTTGTCAGAAAACAAAATACAAAGCAATGCACTTCATAAATACAGATATCAAGCAGAGAAAGCAATACATCACAAAGCTGTAAAAAGCAGGAACTTTTGTTTATTTTGTTGTTGTTCCAAAAGCAAGTTCAAATCTCAAAGGTACATTAAATGAATAGTTTTGGGAAATACACATTTGTTTTCTGGAGGAGTGTTGCCACCAGCAGCCAGTTAGCATAGATTAGTGCAAAGACTGGAAATGGGGAAAGCCTGGCTCTGTCCACTACATCGACAAATTACCATCACATGTAGCTAGGAACAAAAAAAATAAAAGAAATGCTGAGCCTTAAATGGAACTTGAGATGCTTTAACAAGAAGGGTTTGGGATTTCTGGGATTGTGTATGCGTGCCAAAATATGCGGCCAACTATTAATGCTTGTTGTAGCTTTCGTAAATCACTCAAGTCAATAACACTTTCTGTTATTCGTCAGAACCTAAAGTGCAAAAATTATTTTTTTTATAAAACAGTCAGACCTGGTCAGAATAGACCTGAGGACTCAATCGAAAATGTAAACCTGAAAAGAGGAAGAACACCAATGCTGACAGATCTGATTAGACTGAATGTAATTCAGAACCTGGCCTGACTTGGGTCCCCTGTGTTGGGTGTAATATATGGGAACTGAGCGGACCAGTGAAGACTGCTAAAGGAATCTAAGACAGCTATTTTATGAATTCTACTTTTATGAAGTTTTGTTGACAGTCAGCTTGTTGGTGCTACAAAACCTTTGTACCAACAATTGTAGCTCTTAAAATAGTTAAGCCACAGCCCTATATTACTACTTTGAGGAGATTTCGTAGTTCCAAGAAGATCCTTGTTACCATTAAAATAGAAATCTAAGGCATTCTCATCAGATCATCTGCTCTATTTGGGGAACTTGTGTCTTAAGAGCAAGAGATTCTATGATACACTGCGCTCACAACAATGTGCCTACACAGAGAGACAGACGGACAGACAGACAGACGCCACCGTGACGAGATAACATCCCACATGGCATGTTCCATGGTGGCACTGAAAGGAAATGGCAGAGAGACTGTGGGAAAATGAATAATCTTTAAACAGATAAAAAGCAGGCAGCGAGGAATTGGCAAATGTAGTTCAAGAGATGATGTACGATTTCCCATGGTGTGACAACTGCGGGCAGAGCTCTACAAAATCTATCATGCACTGATGGTATTGTGGATAAGATCCCTAGATGATGTTTCCATAAAAAAAAATTCAAAGCAACGAACAGCACAATGCTTCAGGTCAACGAACACTGCTAGAGGCACCATGTTGTGTTTTTTGTTTGCAAAAAAAGCAAAACAAATATTGTGACAGACTTACAATTTTGTCCAATTTACTGCAAGGGTATTTGAAAACGCCCATAGCTGCTTGAAGAATCATTTTCCCTGAGATGTAGCTGCTCTATAAACAGTGAATCTATGTTGGGTAGAACAGAGCAAAAAGACCGACAACAGCTGAGAAGAAGCTGAGACAAAAATGCAGACTAAGAGAATTCAGGAGTCAAGAACATTCAAAGCAGCTTAACTTAATGCGATAGCGTACTAATGAAATAAGTCCAATGGTAGAATGACCACCACTGTAACACACACGGCAAAGATTCTCTAGCTGGGTTCAGTGCTGATCCTGGGTCTGTATGATTAGCAGGAATAGCATGGCTGAGTCACACTGAGAAGCTGTGAGTAAATCTGATACCCATACACAGACCAAAGTACAGTTTGTTTTTACAGAAACACAAAGAAACTCAATACAAAAACTTACAAGGACTTTTTTCACAGCAGACATGTTGACTGGTCATTGAAGGAAAAGCACAGGTGTTACTATTAACATGAACAATGGCTCAAGTGTAAACCATGACAGTGTGACAGACTGTGTGTTATCGATCGCAATGTGACAGTAGCTCAGTAAGGGAGTGAATCTCAATCAAGGACTGAGAAATTCAAAAGATACACTGATACACACAAGATAAACACTGGAAAAAATGGCAAAACATCAAAACTGCAAGACCACAATAAATGTAGGACTGTGTAAGACATAAATAACTTCTTTAAAAGCTTCAATGACCAGTTCAACCAACTGGTCGAAAAACCAGCTTTACAGGAAGCCTCGCCTTGAACAGTACTCATCAGCAACTTCCTCTGGGGTTGCATCCTGCCTCATTTCAAGCTTAAAATGAGAAAAGTGTATTTCCCCTGGAAATACTGTAATGGCTGTAAAATGCATGAGAATAAGGTGCTTAGCAGGTAATTTAGCCTTTAATGTATAGATTTACAAATCAGTAAAGCTTTATGATAAAAAAAAAAGCTTGTTTTTTCCACACTATGAGGCAATGGTCATAAAATCATAAAATCCACGTTACAGTGGAAAACCAAACAAAAAAGAAAAGATCATGTGTCTTTGTGTTCTCCATAGCAAGACTGACTGGTAAAGATTTTCATGACGAACATCATTGTTCTGATGATGACCTGTTTTGACCAAGAATTTGCTAATACCAGCTAAGTCCAGATTCAAAACAGCAGCTCAGCGAGACTGCAACGGCAAGCTGATTGGAAGCTGAGATTCCACCTCCAATCTGGGCTAACCATCTGTAACAGAACTGCATGTGGTAGCATTTTATATTCAATCTTCGGTGCCCTTCTTCGGAAGTAAGTCCTTATCTTATAAATAAATTTGCTTGCTGTGTGGCCCCCTTTTTTTTGCTGTAGCCACACATAAGCATATTCACAATCTCATGCACACGAACATGAAAGTAGGCAGGGGGATTAGGATGATTATAAATAACTGTATTCTATTGCACGTTGACCATGAATCAGGCTTGCCACACAGACGCAATAATGCATTGCATTGATTTGCACAGGCTGGCGGATGAAGGTGTACGGTGGTGTGGAGCTTTAACAGGCAGACCTGAAGAGGCAAGTGGAAGGCAGGAGAGACGGCTATAATGAGGATTGATTGTGCGTCTGGAAGCAGAGGTGGCTCTCTGGGCTCGACTCCACTGCCTGGCTAGACCTGCTCTACTCTGTTCTGCTGTGGCAGCCCATAATTAGACAGAGAGCAGGGACAGATATGGGAGACACTGAGTAGGAGGCAAAAAAGGCAGAGGAGGGAAGACGGCAACAAAAATGGAATCTAAGAAGAAGAAGAGTATGGTGGGGGTAGGGTGATGGAGAAAGTGATCGCGATAAAGACAAAAGGAGGAGAGGAAGGCAAAGAGTGAGGAGATGCCTAGTGTGTTTGTTCTCCAGGTCTGCACCCAGCTTAATGAGATTAGCCTGGCAGGAAAAAAATGCCACACTAGGGAATTCAGGTCACATGAAAATAGGCTAGCTAGACGTCTGCCTGGCCCTGTGTGTATGTTTGTCAAGTGGATGAGATTAAGAGGTCCATGGTCTACTTGAAACCCAGACAGGATTTAAATATATTGGCTCCGCCCCCCCTCCACTTCCCACTCTGTTCTCTTGCACTTGTTTTCCCCAAAATTTATCTGCTAGACAGCCAAAAAACACCTGACACGTGTTTGTATGACTGCATGAAACCATTACAGCCTTTCCTTTCTTTCTCTCGCTCCCCTTCCTCATTTTTTCCTTCCCTCCCCTCATCTTTTGTGCTCCTTCTCCTCCAGTCATGTGCTATTTTCCAGCCTCCTGCATTGTCATTTAGTCACAACCACTCATGCCGCTATTTAATGTCTTCTCTCCACCCAGGAAAACACAGGCCTCAGACATGAGCCATATCATTAGTCTCAATGATCCAGCCCCATTTTACTTGTTTCACCATTCAAACAAACCCTACAGGAAGCCTGTGTGTGTGTGTGTGTTTCTAAGCTCACCTATCTATCTGATTCTGCTCCTAATACTTCAACATGCTGGGCACAAATGTGTTATGTCTGCAGGTATGTTTGACCTTTGCTATCTGTCTGACAAGGAAAATTATAGTTTACCGATGCAATCAGTGACTAGGAAGGACAGTGCCGGCACTACACTATCTGTGTGTGTGTGTCTAGCCATCCTATCATACCCATGCGTGTTTTTATGCAAGTGTTTGTGTGTGTGGACAGGGTGTTTAGAGACACAGACATGCAAATCCCTGTAAAGTAGGAGCTGGCATCATTAAACCAATAGCTTAGTGATTCCCTGGCTGGCCCCGCTGCTCACCTCAGGCTGTTGCAGGGCAGACAAACCAGACATATTAAGAAAGAGCACTAACAAAGACAAGGGCATGGTGATAAACACAGACAGATACACAGAGAGACGAACAGAAAGAGCCTGTTTTTTTCAATGTCACAATACAAACCACTCAACGGACATAGCAACAATATTTGCATTTTAGCCTTGATGCAATATCATAATAGGCAAAAAGAAAAGAGGGAAGGTTGGAATAAGAAAGAAGAGAAGAAAAAAAAGCATCACGTGGACAGACAGAGAGGGTCAGACTGGCTGAGTAGCAGCAGCCTGCTGTGTCTTTTGGGAGTTTTTTTAAAATAGGTCATTGTCTGACCTGCATTATGGTACCATGGCCATGTCATAATCACACCATTTTGTAGCGCATTGTGCCCAGGTCAGCCTCTTATTACCCCATAGCCTCACAAAACATCCTTTGTTGCACACACACTCACGCCCCCAGAACTACAGCAACAATGCAGACTGGATGTGTTTAGGAAAGACTGTGTTGGTCAATTGCTGCATCACTGTCTGTGTGGAGGGGAAGTCCAGCATATTTGTTGACAGACACCTTATTATGTGTTTAAACAAGCATACTACCTCTCAGAGACATGGCGAATGCTAACAGTAGGGGGGCTGGGGGGGGGCAAAACAGCAGTGATGTAGGTGATGACGTGAGCAATGGTGATAAAAAAGATGACGCCAACAGCTGCAACAGCGCTCTGGCAGATAGGTGGGCAGTGCTAATTGATCTGCTGCTAGCTGTGCTCTGTTGTGCTGTGCCTCGATCAGGAAAAGACCAGGGCACAGCGGGGCTGCCCTAATTACCATTTCGAAGCAGACAATCATTAGGACCCCAGAGCACCTGCTGCCTGCAGGGGTGGCACTCCCACTGCCCGAGAATAAACACAGAAAGAGTCGGGGAGACAGGGAAGAGGCGATAAGAGGCTGACAGATATACAGAGAGACAGGTTAACAAGAAAACTAACAGCCAGGCCTAGCATCGTCTTCACTAGGCAGGTGAGGACAGAAGAGACTTAAAAAGAGGAGGGGGGGTCAGAGAGTAAGTCAGCTCTCAGCAGGATACCGTCTTAATGAGAGGAACACAAGGAGACAGACTTGACAAAATGAACTACATAAAGAGTGGCACCAGTCTGAGAGGTTACTTTGTAAAGCTGTACCTCATTATAGACATTTCATTCAGTGTTAACCTTTTATAAAGACCACCAAAGACTTGGCTATTGAAACTTTGAATATGGCTCATTTAATGCAGGTGAGAACCACAGCTTTGACATTATTATTATTATTATTAATGTCATTTACAGGGGCTTGTTACTGACAACACACCCTGCATTAAAGAAGTGCAAGGGTCTGCGCCGACGGGGGTGCGTTGATTCAGGTACCAGCGAAACAATGAAATATGATTCAGAAAGTGCTGTTTGATCCCTGAGGTTGAAAGGCTGTCAGACACTAAAAACCCTGCACAGCAGTTTGTACGTGGAAATGTTTTGCTACTCTGGAGAGTTATCACAGTGGCAATCATTTTATCTTTCAATGCGGCACTCTGGAGGTAAACACTAGAAATATGGAGTTGACATTACAACATAATCTACCAAGAATGTGTGCTTGCATATATTGGAGTGGAAAAATGTTTACAGGTGCTGGATCTAAAAACAAGACAAGGCTATCATCTCTGCGAGAGAGAAACATTGCTTTGTTAAAATAAATTTGTCGATGGTCTGGTCTTTCATGGGGTGATGTCTGTGAGAACACAGCCTTAGAAACAGCAATGTATATTTGATGAAAGCTTGAGTAACAGTAAAAAAAGTGACTACTATTACCTTCTGGAAAATGACAATCAAAGAACGGCTTTATTGGAAACTGAAGCTGCATTTTAGTTTTTTCTGTGTGTTTTTAAAATGTGTAAATAAAATAAAAATTTGTTTCATATCTTTGATTTTGATGTGCTGACACTAGAAAAGCGAGTAAAATGCTAGCATGCAATTCCAAAGAACCTGATACAATAACCTAGTTAATAATCCTCATGTGATATTGTGCAGCACTCTAGACAATGAGAATTGTTCAACTATAGGCAAATACATCAAAGGTTTGATATGGTGTGAAATTAAGTGAAGTAAAATGCATAGGCAGTCTTTACCTTCCCCATTTCTCTCCCCATCTCTCCCCTCTGGGTATTTTCACATGTAATGACAAGTAGCTGCCGTGTGAATTGTAACCTCTGATTTCGGGGGAAGTGGTGTGATAATGTACATCTGTCTTGTGGGATGATTGGTTCTACATCAAAAGACTATAAGAAATGTGACAGGATAATGTAACATTCACACTTCAATCAATCAGTTCCTACTTTCAGGTAAAACATGTATGAGAGGAGAGGCTGATAAGTTCCTTACAGATGATGTTGTCCCAGAGTCTCCATCAGCACCGTGGAATTAGATGAAATGGACATGGAACAAAGTCGGCATAAGGTCGGCAGATGAAACTGCCATATTTAACATTCTCAGAGACTCAGAAGTAAGAGTTTGAAAATACATGAGATTCCCATTTGTGATTGAGCCATGTGGAGCCTACACTTAACACAGACAGACATTTGATATAAAATATGCAGAGGGGACAAAGATCAGGAGAAGATGGAAAAGTATGGAAAAGGAGACTGGAACACTTTATTTGCGACACAGTTCCTGAGCTATTTTCCAGCAAACGCAACAATTTATTTTAGCATTAATAAGCAGTATATAAACATTTTTAAATGGTTTATAACAAACTATAATGTCATTTTAAGCAGATATATATGTTTACTATTATATTGTCAAAGACTATAAATTCTATTGTATGCAACTATAAATTCACCTACATATACTTCAAAGACTGTACAGTTATAAACTTTTTTTGTTTCTAATCTTCAGGAATCTATGAGCTATTGTAGTATTAATGGAAAACTGTGGATTTAACAAAACAATTTAGTAGCCTAATATGAAAGTGGCAAATTCCTGGAAGGCCTGATAATAAACAGAAGGCATAATGTTTATTATCTGTTGATATATCCTGGGGCTCTGCTTTTCCCTAAACAAGAGGAATGGTGCTACAAAGCTAATGCATGTGTCTACTCTGGCTATTAAAAAGAGATCACAGATTGTGACTCAACCAGCACACATAAACACGTAGACAGGGTGGTCCAACATGCTTCTGGCTCTGTGTGTGTGTGTGTGTGTATGAGTGTGTGCGCTTGTCGTCTCTTCCCAGAAATGTGCAACAGTAAACAGACTAAGAGGCACAGAAGTAACATTACCACTACCACTGGCTGGGAGCATAAACAGTGACACACAACGCAACGCAACACAGCACATACCTCCCTCTTTTTATGTTTGCTTGTGTGTAAGAGCACATACTACATGTCACTAGGCATATCTCAAAGGGCAAGAAAAAACATCTGCAATCAAAAGGTGCAGAGGCTGCAGAGAGAAACCCCGGGGCCTCCTGAGAGCTGCCCTGGTTGGACTGGGAGCCTCTGGCTGTCCCCTGGGGGCTCGAGGGGGCCCTAACCCTTCACTCTTTCTTCCCTGACACTAACCAGACACAGCAGCACAAACACATAAGAGGATGGGGGTTGTTTGGTGTCTGTGTATATATATATGAGAGAGAGAGACAAAGACCAAGAGGCAGACATCAAGAGGGAGAGAGGGAGGGAGGCGGAGGGGGAGACAGAGAAACAGAGGGAGACATTAACACATAAGCAGAATGCACCCAGCTTTAACCCACAGCTTAGAGCGTTTGACGACGTTTTTTTTCATATCCTCCTCAGTCTCTCCCTCGTAAAGAGAGCAATTACATGTCCAGGACAATCCCACATTAAACAAACATTAGTTCTCTCTCCAGAGCCAGACTCAGCCAAATTACATTGTTTCCAGATGCCCATCACAAACCCACCCTCTTTCCAACAACCCCCACCCCGCCCCAAGTCCTCTCCTCTCCTCCTGCTTGTTTCTCAGCTTTCTATTATTATTTTTTCCTCCTGTCATCTTTATCTCTCCCTATAGTTCCCTAAACTTCCTCCCTTCTCAAGTTAAGAGGGTTTGTGAAAACACGACTGATTTCAATTATACTACTACTGGAGGAGAGGAGGAGATGGAGAAAACAAACGAGTCGGCACGATCAGACAGCAGCCCTTCTTTTAGACGACACATCTCCAAAGATCATTATAACTGATCAGATAAGAAAAGCTATGCACAAGATTTTAAGCAAATTTGCCAGAGGATGGAAAAAAGTGGCTGGTCAGCTAATGTTTAGCCTGTAGATAAGGTCTGCAACCATTAACGTCAGTTCAGTAAGCTTTCTTTGGTATTTGCTGATGTATTAAATATTTAACTAGCCCTTTATTTTTCATCTACAATCCTCCACTGATATGAACAAATGAGTCAAATATGTAGTCTATATGCAAAGACAGTTCACTGTCACACACATTCAAAATCATACAGTGTTACCATCCATGAAAAAATCTGACAAAAATAATCAGTCATAATTGAAATTCGCTGCAGAATAATGGGTTAATTTGGTTGTTTCTTTTAGTTTTTTATTAAATTACCTCATCAACAGAGCAGAATTGATCGTCAGAAAAAATAGTCAGGAGCTGTTTTTGTAATCGATTAAGTCATCTTACAAGTAAAAATGCCAAAAATTCTCTACTTGTAGTTTTTCCAATTGTGATGACTTCGATCCATAAAAGGACATACTGACAAGTTGAGCACAATCAGTGTGATTAGCAAAAGACAACAAATGATTAACAGCCAGAATCAAGGCCGGGCTAGAAGCCCCCCCTCCCTCTGAACAAGGACCTTCAAACCTCAAAAACAACACTAGGACCAAGACATTTACTTCTGAATACATGGGAAAAGCAGATTGTGCACTTCTATGTGAGCAAAAAACTCATGAAACTCAACTGCTGTCCAGACACAATTTATATCTCTGAGTGGGCGTATGTGGGCACACGCTCAGAAGCTAAACAATACAATATGTTCCTTTTAATCAAGAGGCGTTAATCAAGTGAAAAGTTGACTTCTAGCTGTGAACAGTAGCTGCATGAACTCTTGTAGACATGGGAACCAATGTCACATTGAGTTAGTATAGTCTAAGCTCAAGGATAACACCGATATCAGAAAAGTTGACCAGCTCTGTCTTAAAAGTCTATGACCCAGACTGCATGTCAGACACTATTCTAGGAAAAAACCCTTGTTGTAAAATTCCCATGAAATAATAAAACTGGAACTGCCTTGTGCCCTTGAGCAACACACTGAAACTCTACCAAAACCAGTGAGCTGTTGTGTAGCAGACCTTAAACTCAGCGTGTGTGCATGTATTTGTCTTATTACTGTTGTCACTATTATCATATTCGCTGTCTCGCTCTCTCCATGGAGAACAGCTGGCCGGATTGATATCTTTAACAGAGAAGATTTAATCATGGCAAAGTAATCTCGCCTCATGTTTTTCTTTTCCATTTTCAGTCACGTATAGTGGGTGTTTATGCATGTGTGTAAGTAAAACAGGGCATTAAAATGAGCCCTGAAGGAAGGAGGCATAAAAACAAAGCTGGATAATTGCATTTTATGTTTTTATGATTGTATGTGTTTGTGTGTGTGTATAGATAAGTGTCTGTATGTAAGGGGGCTCATCAGACAGTCGCTGCATGGTCGAGGGAGCACTCAAATACTCTCACGTTTCCCCAACACCTCAGGGCATCTACGGGGACCTCCTACTACATCTCCGACCCCCAACACACACACACACACACACACACACACACACACTCTTATCTAGGACCATGCAAATCTAATGAGACAGCCAGACTGAGACGTATACAGACAAACCTGAAGGCAGAGGTGCCTGAACGCAAAAACAGACAACCATACACAGTCAATAATAAGAGAGTGCACTCATTGGTCAGATGTGGCAACTAGTAAGATCCATAGATACTTGATTGCATTGGGACAACATCATGTTTAATTTATTGGTTTCAGCTCGAGCAGTTAGTGACTGCTGTGGTGCTGTTAAGATTTTAATTTCAGATTAACTCTGACATTTCAGAGAAATTTCAATATTACTTTGGTGCCACTGTGAATGACTGATTTTTACATTTAATTTTAAAAACGCTCAATACTTTCATCAAATATTATTCTACAAGTGGAGACTCCATTTCAGTACAAATTAAATGTGTGGGACGTGGGCTGGAAGAGTAATGAGAAGGAGACAAAGGATCGGGGCAGAGAGAGCAACTCGACAGCGGGCCTGCAGCAACAGGCCTTAAATGTGACGCTTTCCAGAAGCTGAAAACGTAGAAACAGCATCAAACTGTGCACCACATCCTCAAATGAATCCCAGTGAGTACTTAAATTGGTCGACACAACTGGTGCCAGGAGAGAAATGTGGAGTTGTCTCAGTCTTTTACAGCAGACCAAGAGGGACATCAAAAAACATTTCAAAGTCCATGATGAAGGAGACACTAAAAGGCAGATCTGTCATGGGTGACAGAATATGGCAACATGTTGTTTATATTTACTATAGCAGGATCAAATAATGCTGACCGCAGGTGATAAATACATCAGCTGATGAACTGAACATGTATTGATTATAATTTAGATGATTAATTATTTATAGTATTTTGATGGTTACAGCTTTGAATTCAAATGCTATAATGATTGCCTGTTCTTCAAAGCATTATAAAATGTTAGCATAAAATAATTAAGGTGACTTTGATGAGGAGATCAATATCACTGCCATATCTGTTTGCCAAATATGAGGCTTCAGCAGCTGATTAGCGTAGCTTAGCATAAAGACTGGAAACAGGGGGAAGCAACTAGCCCAGATGTGTCCAAATGTAACAGAATCCACATATCAGCGTCTCTATAGCTCACTAATCAAAAACATATGTTGAATCCGCAATGTGAGTTTTATTGGTATCACGGGTGGAACTATTTCTTGGTTGGGAAGCTTTTGTGCGTTGCCAAGAAAGAGTCCCGTGCATAAGCAAAAGATTCCCCCTGTTTCCAGTCTTTAGGCTATGCTAAGCTAACCGGCTTGATATTTAAAGGACAGATGTGAGAGTAGCGTTGATCAAGTGCATTTCCCAAAATCTTGAACTATTTTTTAAGACAAAATATGGAGTTATAGTAATGACTGATTTATCACTTACTAGACAAAAAGGTTAATTGATGATCATTTTCAGTCGCAGTTGTATTAAATTTTTAAATGCTAAACTTGGCAGTATAAAAGTCATAATTCATGTTGCTTCTAGTGCTAACTCCAGTAACCACCACACTCACAGAACCGAAACAAATGCCTATCAACTTCTGTTCCTTATCCAAGTAGACATAATTTGGCAACTACTAATAAGCTGTGTGCAGACAGAGAGTGTGTGTGTGTGTGTGTGTGTTTTTACTCACATAGTCGGGCAGGGCTGTGTTGTCTCCCTGTCTGCCTCTCAGAGACTGTGTTGCCTGCTCCAAAACCTTGTTGTGCTTTTTGGAAAGCAAAGCAAATAAACTGCAGGAGAGACACAGAGAGGGGAAATGGAGTGAGAGCAGCAACGACAGATGAATTAGATGCTTCAGCAAGGACCAAAGAACCCAAATACACAGTCGTCATACTGCACATGTCACCAGTAATTAATTCACTGTAAATACACAAATAGTGGTCTTTACTCAGCTTAACTGAAGAGAGAAGCCTTTATTTAAGACAGATTATTATCAGAGATGGGCCTGTTTTGCTTTCTAAATGAGGCCTTTAAAATAATGAATAATAATTAGTCTTGTAATAACAAAATAATCATGAAATTGGCAGGAGACAGCTTTAGAAATCACGTGTCCAAATACTAAATATTACGCTTATTTCACCATCAATTTACAATCATGACTCCTTTTTTGAACCTAGCTTTTATTTGCTTGAACAGGTCACTTTTCGAAAATTTCCAGTGTTTGTACATGTGTGCATTTGTTGCTATTGTAGGTGACAGTCTGCCATTTCACCTGCTGGTTCGTGGCACAGCATTGACGCCACAGCGAACTGGTTTACTCAACATGTGTGGTCATGCAAGAGACTTGAGATTAAAAAGATTTGCTGTGTTCAGCTTTGAGTGACGCCTGTGCAAAGAAGAGATCCTTTTCATTTGGAGTTGTTTTTAATCTAAAAATGAGATAAATAAGATTATGAGTTCTACTATATTTGTTGTCTAAAAATGTAATCTTTTTCTATTGTTGAGCTCTTCATTACATCTTATCTAGCTTATTACAGAGTCTTATTTCTTATTCATTGCAGTGTTTATTATTATAATTATTAGTGACCTTCTGCTTTAATTACAACTTTTTAATAGTCCTTCTAGGCACCCAAGGGTTTTGAATATTTAATTTGTGTGTCAATCATGGAAAAAATGCAGAATAAATTAATTCAATGACAGTGAAGGGCTAGAGAAAGTCAGATGCAGGAACAGAGCTCATCTATGCCCCTTAGAGCTACACCTGTCCATCTGTCAGCACTGGAAAACGCACACACAAAATCTCTCAGCATTCGTTATCCAGGCTAATTGGTCCAATGATAGCTGAATGGAGATATCTGAGCAGCTATGAGGGGGTCTACTTGTTATCTACAGGCCTAATGTCAAAGGCCCTATTAGCCATGACTATGTAATAGGGCCTGTCGTACTATCAAGTCAGTTTTTTTCTATTTCAAATAAGAGACCACCGACCAAGTTCCACCTGGGACGGTTGCCCACAAGAAAGCACCGTGACTAGTTGCTCTGTCACGTCCCCTCCATTTATGTCGAGGCAGCGACGAACACGGGCCAGGAAACAGTGACACAGAAGGATTTCCACCCTGCTGGCCTGATCCCAAAATCAGTTTTGAGGCTGAAGCAATGACAGACGTGTTCCACCCCGACACACTGAAGATGTAAAGGTGCTCTGTCTCTACAAAGTCAAATGATTCTTTTATATCTGGACACACACACAGTGTCTGGTTGAGTGCTGTCGCATGTATGAGATAAGTTTAATTTAACATAATATAATATTGCATGAGTTTAAACTTATGTTTCCATCAAAATGCAGCTCAAGTTTTAAGAGACAATGTAGAGTAAGATCACATGATCAATTAAGCAACAGTAGCTCTGATACATCAGGGCATTTTATTGTTGCTACCCATCAAAAAACTGTGTGTTTTTAAAATTATCTAATACTTTCCATTTGTACTTTGTTGTGTTTTATCAGCCACTACAGTAGAAGAAGCAAATCTGTCTTCTATCAGGCTTCATCACATTTTCTCTTTTTCAATATGACAGTATTTGCATTTACATTTTACACTTTTGTCCAAAACAACAAATGATGTACAAAACTTTTTTACCTGAGGGAAGCGTAAAAACTTTTGCATGCACATTTCTTTTTAATTGAAAAGTACGTTAAAGTAGGTTTGGCTATTTAACTGTGGCTGAGTTGAAGCCCTACTGTGAACTAAACTGTGCCTGTTGTGTCTGCACACATTAGTGTAATGAGTTACTGAATGGATGCATGTGTGGCAATATGAGTGAGAAAGGGAGGAACAATGCAGCAGAAAGGGAATTTTGATGGAGAGAGAGGCTGAATAGGAAATAATAAGAAAAGATACAGGTGGTGGTTATGATGGAGGCAGTTTAAACTATGCCCGTAAGTAAACAGCACCAAGCGTCATTCTCTCTGAGAGTCAATTAAGATGCAGAGTTCAGCGCTGCCTGGCAGACATTTGGAAATTCCTGGCAGGAAATTCCCTTTAGCCAGCCAGCCAGTTTAGCCCAGCCCTAGCCATCATAGTCATCATCATTATCATTATCATCAGACATGGAGTCAGTTGCTCTACATCACTACAGGACAGACATGCACACATTTACAGACAGTGTTCCTCTCTGACTCAAAACACCAGAGAGTCACAGATATGGAGAGAGACGCAGGCAGGGAGATAAGAGGATCCTTGAGTGTGCGTGAATGTGTGCACGTCTTCAGGGAAGGAAACATTCCTTCCCGTTCGCCTGGAGTTCACAAACAGACATGAATGACTTGATGTGTGCGTGCGTGTGATTTGGACCTTGTCCTCTCAAGTCTTCCGTCTGCTCATTGGCTTTTTTTCCCCTCAGTTCCCTCATGTTACATAATGTTCTTCTCTACACATGCACACACCACCACTCTCTCAATATTTCATCTCTTAGTCTCTTCTGCTGCGGCGCTGCCAAGTTACTATAACAATAAATATTTTGTGGTGATTCAATATGAATCATTAAAATGAATGAGTGTGCTTGTGTATGAATTAGAATTTCCGTCCCTTGTCTCTCTTCTGGCTTCTTTTCTTGCCTCACACAGATGAAGACTGTGTCGAGGCCTAACACTTACTTGAGGCAACCATTGATGTAGTTCAAATACACACCACCTTGGTGTGATATACACTACTTATACTGGTGATTTCAGTACGTGAAACTACAAAAACAGACTGTATTCACATTCATGTTCAAGGAAAGGCCTCTGGCTGAAATACTTTACTGCTTTGATGGTACTTTATACCATTTAGCACCCAGTTTCTCTCTCTGAAATTCACACCGACTGTCTTTTTTATTCAAATTGTCAGCCAGCACATTCAGCTCAGTTTAGAGTTGGCTGGAGTGGACAATATAACGATACCGTGAGATTGGAGATCAGGAGATTTTGCCATACCATTTATAGTGCGGTAGTCATTTCTAATCATTCCTAGTCATGTTAGATAATTCTTGGACAGGTTGAAAATGAAATAGCAGGACTGCATTTTTGTATGCATTTTGCATCCTTGTGATAAAGTATTTTGTCAGGCATTGGCCAAAAACACACATTCCTGTCTGGTTATTTTATCCCTTAACAATTTCTCAATTTATCATATCAAAACATGTATCAATATTGTGATATTTAATCATGTATACTGACTGTATACTTTATCTATATCACTCATCCCTAGTTGGAGGATATAAAGACTGTCAAAAAAAATAAAAGTCAATAGACAGATTCAAATTTAAACCAAAAAAGCTGAAATATTCATTGTAAAAGAGACGGATGAACAAAGGAGCTACCAATTAACATATTATCCTCGGGTCTGTTCTGTCTGCTTTGCCATTTGTACCCTACAGCATGTACTCACCTGATGATGCGCTGGGCAGCGTACTGGTGGAGACAACGAAACTGGGCTGACATGTTGGCAAGTGCAGCCAGACAGTTGGTGTGGAGGTACTTATCCTAGAGAGGGTGCACACACAAACAAACACAAACACACGTTACCTGATGTTATTGTTAACCTGCAAATGACTCCATTATTTCAATCTTTTTCTATGTGGGTATAGAGAAGTGTCTGTAATTGATGGATTACTGAATGCAGAGCTGCTTGCTTTGCAAGTGCACAAACTGACCCTTGTCCGGGTCATGTTGAATTGGATGGTGCGGATGACCACCAGGATGAGCAAACTGCCAAGTGAGATCTCTGTCAATGACCTCTCTGTGTACCATGAGATGTTCTTCAATACCTGTGAGAGGGAGAGAGACACAGAAATGAGGTGTACCAGTTGAAAACATCAGGTATGATTATTTCAGCCATTGCAAGTAATGGAAGGCTGCAGTGGCAATATGTGAAATGTGAACAATGTGTATTAAACTGTGTCTACCCACCACCTCGTGTATGGAGCGATTGAAGGCGTCGTCCTCTGTAAGGATGAGCAGAATAATGAGGGCCATATAGACATGATGAGAATTTCTGTCCTCCACGTGGTAAAGGATCTCGAGGATGGGCAACACCTGAGAGGAAGAGAGGGAGAGCAGGAGGAAGAGGCTGAGCATGTGCGTAGGTGTTGTCACAGAACTGACATTCATTAAATCCTTGTTACAAGATTTCCAACGATGAGTGGCTCCACCACTGCAGTGTGTGCGTTTGTCTGAAGATAAAATTAGCCATGTCCGTGCTGCACAAACTTCTAGACTATTGGGGTGCTTTTCTTTCAAGAGCAAAACTAAAGCAAGTGTGGGCCTTTCCACAGCCCTGCAAAGCTCTGTCAGTTACATTTCTTATTCCTTGTTGTAAGCTTTTAATGATTACTAATTAACCACCATGTTTTTCTCATTTTTGGTGCCTAGGACAGTAGAGAATTTGTGGACGGTGGAAGCTTTTGGTGTTTTGCCAAGAGGCTTTGTCGAAGCTTAATCTATCAACTAACCCAATAAGACATTATTACCTGTGGTACATAATAGTCTGTTGCCATAGTAGTGTTTCCACCTGTGGTGTAAACTGAGTATCAAGTAAAAAAAATAGTTTACATAATCATAGCTGCTACATTATAGGAGTAGGCAGATGTTCTATTCAGAAGTATCCAGATGGTAAAAGTGATCTGCTAATGACAACAGTGTGCAAAAGATTTAATTCTCAGAATCATATCGTCGGAGTGAAAGCAGTTAGTAGCCAGCCCGGTGAGCAATGAACACACACAGTTGCACTGTTAGCTCATTACACTGTCGTGCAGCGGTGCTTTATTGCTCAGGAGAGAAAGTGGCTAGACTCATTAGCAGCCCACCTACATAATAAGCTCCATCTAGATCTGCTAATGATGATATTTTATTATAGCAGCTATAAATAGCGAATAACACAGACATGCTACACTGATATCAGACCAAAGGAATTAAATTGACCTGCAGTTTCAAAATGTGATTGTAAATTAAAGTCATTATGTGCAAATTTGGCTTCTGTCATTGAGGTTTTCTGTTGCAATTAGTTTAACTCAAGTCTCTTTTTAAACCTGGTGCAGATATACAACACTTAAACTCCAACTTTCACTCGTATCCAATGAGACCAAGTTATTTAGTGTTACACTGTGTGAAATAGCCTCATATGGGACCATCTACCATATTCATATGTGATACCATCTGACATGCCGAGCTTAAGACCGATTTTCATTCACTAAATGCCTCTGTACATTCACTCGACTATAAAGAATAACTGGCACTGTCCCACATGGACAGAATAGGACCAGCTGCTACTGCATACATCCTCGCTGTTTACTGAGCCATAGCATTGATCCTAGATGAAAGGATTTCATGGCCATACCCATATGGGCAAGGAAAGACTGTATAATGTGTTTTGTTGAGGATTATCCACTCACACTTTGATTCATTCTTAACGGTGTTCTTTTGCCTCGACAATAAACGGCAAATAAAATGTCAGATTGAGACAGCAATAATGACTGTGCATGCATTTGTGTCCCAAAACTGTCTTTAATACCATCCTACCCACCAGATTGTCCATGTCAGTTCTGGAGAGCATGTATGTCCTCATGTTGGCGTTCTGGTGAAGGAGGGTGTACAGTAGTAGTGTGGCCTGGTCAGAGCGCTGCTGCTCACACAGGGCTGTGTACAGGCTGTTGAAATTGATCTGGAAAGTGTGAGGTTGCTCCACAGACAGCGACGACGTGTCTACATGAGCAGAGGTAAATATTATCAGCATTATTATCTTATTTTATGACATCGGTTGCCTTCTGCAGATGTCATACACATGAAAAACCCTCAAATATGAACATTGGATTAAAATAAACAAGTATGTTACCTTGTGTGTTTCTGAAACAAGTAATAGCCTGTCTGTAGGGGTTGGGCCAGTCGGGTCCATCTGTCAGATTGGCTAGGACCAGAAGTAACAAAAGGCTCTGATTGGACAAAGGTAATGGGTTGTGTTCCTGGTCTATTCCGGCTCTGCTGCCAGCTCCGCCCAATGTAAAGACGCTCCACAGCCCACCTGGAGACAGACAGACACATAAATATTACACAGACAGAAATCCACACATACATATACACAAAATAAGTCTTATGTGTCTTTCCATTATTTTTTCTGTATTATCATATATGACATTCATTCTGCAACCTGCAAGAATTGATTTTTTGGCCACCTGGGGGCAGCAGAAACAACACTGACATATCATCACTTTTTACGTTGATATGCCAAACTATATTTATGCATTGAGCAGTTACAGTGCAACATTAGCATTCCTTTGGAGTTGTGTTTCTGTCCAAATATTTACTCTGTTTTAGCTATGTTTTTGGTCTCTTCTCGAGGGAAGTATTTGGATCTTTAGCAGGTAAATGTTCCACTATGTTCACTAGCTAGTCGCTCGCCGATCAGCTAATCAATAAGCTGAAACTCAATATAAAGCTCCATAAGCTGATGGGAGCTGCAGATTCAGGTGAGAATTCTCTTTACAGAATTCTCCTTACACATCGTCATTTGATATACTGTTAGTATAAAAACAGATTATAGCCAGTTTAAATACGGGAAAATCTATCTTCTCTAAAACACCTCTCCTGGTGTTCTCTAGATTTCATCACAGAGAGTTTCAGGACTGGCCTGAGACTGCAGCTCTTGTTCAGTACAACAGATGGGTAATCTGGGCAAGATACAATTATGAAGAGCAGTCAGTTTGTGTATGTCAACCTCTTTATAGAAAGCACTAAAGTATTCTTACCACTTTGCTGCTCTTCAGCCTTATAACTGATTTACCCTTCATAGGGGAATGAATGCAAAAGAGTATGTGCAGTCAGACTGATGTAATCAAGGCCAAAACGGGCACAATGGAGTCATGCACGATGGTTTGCGGCACCTGAAATTTGAAACAACATAGACGGCGCCACAGAACAAAGAGAAACTAGAACTACTGGCCGGCTGGAGTGGGCTTCCTTTTTCTTGTTTGGGGATGAGAGGGAGCTGAATTTCCTACAGAGCCACTGAAGGGCTGGTGCTTTCAAGCGTCATGAGAAGCACGAGAAGCATGAACACCAAGGTACACAGATGACAGTCTCTGGCTCCTGCACGTCTAGCCACACAGAGTGCACGAACCAAGCACTGGTGTGAGACAGTGTGAGTGTGTTGCAGGTCCACAATTGGAGGAGAAACCGAGTAGATTTGTTGCCATCTAGTGGCGGAGAATGTAAGAGCAGATCAATTCTCTGACTGATTTGCACACTCTCTCCTTGATGTGAGGGTATTGTCTATATCCTGATACATCCAGCTAAGTCACACATCATCAGTTTACTTGGTTGTTGAACCCAAAAAGATTTAAGTCAACTTAAGAAAGAGACATTCGTTCAAAACATTACAGGGGTGAAATGAAGCATGTACACCGATATCTTACTAGACTAAAAAAATTAACTCAAGAAAAAGAGAAAATGGGAGGTCATGTCTTGGTGTCTTCTATTTGTGCTGTTTTGAAAGGAAGGAGACAGAACAAAGGGGGAAAAAATGATTAAAGCTGGCAGGCAGAAATTTTTTGACGTCATTGGGCAAAAATTCCACAATAACCTTTCAACATATTGTCAGAGAAAAGTAGACTTCTGCACCACCTCTTGGTTCTGTTTTCATGCTTCTAGCCCATGATGGAAGACTTTGGCCAATCACAGGTCATGTCAGAATGAGGGCGTTCCTATTGGCTGTTTTACAAATGCAGATGCGGCTGCACGTCCTGTCAAACGGTGAAAGTCTGAGTCAGTTGTGGGAAATCCTGCAACTTCCAATACCTCCTTTGATTACAACGGCGTTATAATATAAAACAAGTGTGTGAACATGTCCTGGCTCCTCATGGAGATTCGGGCTCATTATGTTCGATGCCACGGTGCTCATATTGACAAGTGGCAAAGAGGCATGATGACAAACAGTGGGGAATAACTTTTGAGAGGGAATAGTGTGGTGTACTAGCCTTTCATCCCACTGTTATACGGTGCTGCCTCTGAAGCCTGGGGCGCTCTGCCCTGGGATTGTGAAGCACCAGAGGGACGTCTTTGAGAAGACGAGTCACAACAAGAGTGACTGGGGTCTTGGTGAGGCTCACGCCGTGGAGCGCAGGCCCCTACGAGGCCTGAGGTTTCGCAGGGAAGTCGACTACTTCTGCTGCCTTTCAAACTTGTGAGTTTGGTGTAAAGACGAGTAAAGACGCTCTATAACAAAAGATGATGTATTACAACCTGTGGCAATAGTATGAAATGATATACTAACTGGGCGTGGTTGGAAGTGTTGCTAATGTCTTGTGGATGAATGAAAGCAGATTGGTTTGTGAACAACACAAACAATACAACATTGGTTAAAGTACAAACTGAATGTTTGCGCCTTATTTTGCTGCCCATTTTTTGCTCATCTGCTCGCTTAATATGCTTAATATTGTTATAGAGCATTTTTGAAAGAGGTATCTGTGTTGCCAGATCTTGTGAGAGTGTGTTGCTGAGACAGAAACTGGTCTTGAACAAATTTAATTTTCTCCTGATTTGTCTGCCTGGAAAAATTACATTTTAGTGCCAGAATGTTATAAGGATTTGTGGCTTGTGAAAAATTGGTCCAATATTATCTTTGGTGACAATGAAAGAATATGTGATCATGTTCACTTCTTCCATTGGAGTGAGTTGACTCAGGATCTACCACTGGTCTCCTAAATGGGCGGGTAGTGGTAAAACCATGTGACACAGATACAGGAAATGATTCCACATGCGCCATCTCCTTTCTTTAAGATATAAAATTAAGAATATGAAGCAAATGGTTTCCACAAACTTTTGCTCTAAGAGTTTCTTGATAACAACTTGTGACTGTTTATAATTTTAATAACATCCATGGTTTATATGTTGGCTTGCCTCTAAATTCACTAATGGCTAGTAAAGAGAGCCACTCCAACACTCTGACTTTGATTATATAAATGTGTATGCAATACCAGTGAGGAATGGAATGAATTTGCTTATATTTGAGCAAAAGGACATCAACAAGAAAAAGAAATCCCCAAGGGAGAAATGGCACAAGTTACACTGGTCAGTTTGTCTTGTCTCTCTCTCCGTGCATGATACTCTTCAGTCCATCTACTGCTCAGAAAGTGAGTGTGAGAGAAAACAAGATCTAGAGAGAGAGGGCCAAGTTGTGACGGAGCCCTGTTCATCTCATCACTGGCACCACAGTGACTAGCCCAACAGTGTCAGAGAGCTCGGTCTGGCAGCCACATTTCCTGCACTCTCACGCACACACATACACTTACTCACACACTCACAGAGCTCTATTTTACCTTAGTGGGTGCTGTTTGTTATCCGTCTGGCTCGGTTCCCTCTGCCTGTCTGCCTGCCCACCACATAAACCCAATAATGCTACACTGCTTAGGCTGCTCCGGCTCTGGCCAGCCGCCCAGTGGAAAAAGAGGAGGAGAACATGAAGAGGAGGAAAGGGAAGGGGAAAGTGAGGAAAAGAGAAGGTCACACACGGACACAGAGGCTGGCACGCTGAAATCAGAATCTGGGCTTCGGGACTCGGGGGCAGTGAAGGCATCGCACTGTGAGACACGCAACACAAGTGCACCCACAAAGTCTTACTTCTCAGTCTGTATCCACAAAAGCTTTTGAATCGATCTGTTCATCTCTGAAAACTCTTTATGCCCTACAAATGTCTACAGGTTTCCTCACAATATTTACACACTGTAGGTGCTTATTAAAATCTACTAAAAACAGTTTCTGCAACAGAAAATGAGCTTTTAATGGTCAACCAAGCCTTGGTTTTAGGACATGAACTGCTGGCACAAAGTCAGTTTCTGTATTCAAAATAAAATAGCATCATATAATCAAATATCTGTGCGGTCTTTCCAAATGTTGTGACACAGGCAGAAAACCATCTCTTCTAAATCCACATCTGCCCCCTGACATCTACTTCACCCGATCCTGACCCCGTAGCAAATCCAGATTCATATCACGGGTATCATCAAACACACACACACACACACTCCAGCGAGGCACTTAATGATGCTGCTGTTATTAGACTGTTGATTGGGGGAAACTTATTACTTTACTTTCCTGCACTGCACTACTTCTTATTTTCAGTCTGAATGAAGGTGGTACACACACCTTTAATATTGTTATTCACAAAAAAGTCACAATACACTCACATCGACGCAATCACCCCTCTATGCCTATGACTGTGATACACAGTAGAATAGGTATGGTAGGATAAGTAAAGGCTAAATGTAAATATGTAAATACTTTTATATCACATTCAGAATAACCGATAAATGTAGATAATTGTTAGAAGTAAGAAACTGAGAAAATCTGGAATTACATAAAATTAAAACTGCTGCCTTTCTTTAATCCACACCTTCGCTGAAAAAACAGTCTTGTAAAAAACAAGTCTTGATGTAATTTACACAGTTGTGCTTTCAGTCAATATGCTCCCAATGACAATGCTCACATTCTGACGATAGGCAGATAATATTTACCATATTCACCATCTCAGTTTACTAATTGGCACTAAACACAAAGTACAACTGGGGCTGGAATCCATAAAAGACATTTCTCAGGATAAGTTAAAACCTCGACTTGCAGATGGCGATAAAGGAGAAGTCAGGGATTGATCCCCTGGTAAAGATGAATACCTGTACAAAAGTTTATGGCAATTCGATAGTTGGTTCAACGGTTATTGAGATATTTCAGTGTGGACCAACAGACCAACATTGCCATCGATGGAGTAATGCCACTAGCATGGCGAAAAATATATATAGTACACACATCACCAAAAGTAACTAAATCTCTGTGAAACAGGTTAAATATCTGCTTTTCCATTTCACTTGGACCACAACATATACTTTAGCAGCATTGTGAACATGTCAGTGGCCTGTGGAGACCCCAGAGAAGGGAGCTGAGGTGGGAAATATTTTCTCATAGTTACAGCTGAGAACATACGCTTCAGTGCAGACAGAGATGTGAACGCCCGGTGAACAGAGACAGACAGAATGTGCTACTTACTTATTTACTTGCATAACAGTGAATGAAATATGACATCAGGGCTTCAGGCCAATGCCTTGGCCAAGCACGCAGATACACACACACACACACACACACACACACACACACACACACACACACACACACACACACACACACACACACACACACACACAAACACAAGTGCGCCAAACTTGTGATGATTATCCAAAAAAATGCACATGGGGAAACACGCTGTACAGACAATAAACAAACACGCTATTCTGATAATCTCACAAATCAAAATATATGCTCAAAGCACTTTCACCCAAACCCAATCCAAAAGCCTCCTAACATAAACAAAAAAACATGAGAACATTCCACAGACATAGAAAGATTCGGTAACAAATTATGATAAAAAAAACTAGCACTGAAACATTACAGGAATCTTCTAATATCCTTTCATTTCCTTTCAAGTGTGCTATACTAATAAGGATGTAACCCACATAAATGTAGACATAACAATGTGTCTTGTGTGTATGGGGCTGTCACCAGTTGACAGAGTTACTGTTAGCTTCAATATACGACAACAGTGTAAAACGTGAGGACTGAACAACGGCCGACTTAGCTAGTATTGTGTGTGTGTGTGTGTGTGTGTGTGAGAGAGAGTGTTAAAAGCACACAGAAAATAGATGAGGAGGAGAGAAGTGTAAAGTAGGGTAGAGCAGAATGGAAGAGGAAGAAGAATGACTTTATTAATCGCCTGGGGAGAAATACAATTGTTTTCTCTTCATTGTTGTATCTTTTATACACACAGGCCCAAAATACAGACATGCACACACAAGCAGTTGTTGTGGAGCGATGTCAGAGTGATGGGGCTTGGTAAAGGGCATCTCAGCAGTGACCAGGAGGTGAACTTTGCACCTCTCCAGCTCCCAGTCAATACAATGTACTGACTCACAGACTTCCTCCTGGTGGGCCAAGGGAAGGTGAGTGATGCTGAGTGGAGTAGAGCAGAGCAAGTAAGAGTCGAGTCAAGTCAAATAGAGGAAAGAAGAGGTGAGTGGACTAGAGTAGTGTAGAGGAGAGGATTGTAAAATTGAGCAGAGCAGAATAAAGGAGAATGGAGGAGAGGAAAGTAAAGTAGAGTTGAGTAGAGGGGAACAGAGGAGAAGAGAGTAACACAGAGTGGAGTACAGTTTAATAGAGTAAGTAAGAGTCAAGTCGGTAAACTCAAGGAGAGGACAGTAGAGTACAGGAGAGGAGAGGAGAGGAGAGGAGAGGAGAGGAGAGGAGAGGAGAGGAGGGTTAAAAAGTTCTGAGTTGCCAGTCTGGGTGATAATCCCCCCTGCAGACGTTTGCTCAGACTCAGACAGAGTGAGTAAAAGCAAGAGAAGAAGAGACATATACAGTACAATACAGACGGAAATCAAGCCCTGCTTGCTTTGCCAATGACCAGTGTTTGGTTCTCGGGGAAAATCAAGCCTGTCTATGAATGTGAGTGTGTAGGCATGAGTGACTTTACATGCTACTAATATGAATAATATGACTTTCAATTTCTATAAAAAGCAAGGTACAGGAAGTAGAATAGTCTAGTCTACATAGCTGTAGGTGGATTTACAGACTTTACTCACAACAATAATGTAACTTTGACAAAGATAACGCAGATGTCATGGACATTGATATGGATTACAAGACTCAAGCATGAGTAATGTAATTTATTTTCATGCCAAAGAGAAATTAATTAATATCTGTTGATTTGTAAGCTAAAACATGCAAAATCACCGGTATGCTCCATTAAAAGGCCACTGCAGCCTGCAACTCACAAGTTCAAGCTAAAGAAGAAGGTTTGAAATTTCCTGACTTCTAGTCCTAGAGCTCCAGAAATGCTGGATCCTACATTTCCCATATTCGTCATATTGCCTGGTAAAGCCCAGTTTGTAACACAGGCTTTTCTGATGATATCACTAGGACTATTTTCTAGGATTTGACCAAGCTCCTCCAGAGCCACAGAGGACATCACACAACTGTTTTCAGAGGCATTAAGATACTAACCGTGACTAATAAACTGACCTTTAATGTGTTAAATTAGTAGAGTTCCCATTTAACTAGCTGAATATTTGCTCATGCTGCAAAGTTTGACATTCAACTGAAACGTAATGTTACTATAGAGCAACACCCGTGCATACACCCATTTAGAACAGTCAAATTAAAGTGTACTTGTGTATTCTGTCAGTCCACGATGGCTGTGTGCGTACGAGACAGAGAGACAGAGAAAGAAAACAAGTGTTGTTTCTGAGCTTCGAGTATAAGAGAGCTTGTGTCTTTGTTGGTCTGTGCGTGTGTGTATAAGGGAGGCGGCTGCAGACAGACAGGCTCTAGGGGATTACAGAACAGGACAGGGCACCATAACTCATCGCGCCGATCACTGGCCACAGACAGACAGGCTGGGGTGAATGCTGATGGCTCACTGATAGGAATCTGCCACCAACAACCGACAAAGAGCATTTATCTGCGGGGGAAACCCAGCCCTATTCTCACACTCAAACAAACATGCATTCAACACATACACACACGCACGCACACACACAGCACATTACCAATCTAATACACACACGCACATGTTCAATTTTGACTCATCACATTCATCTACGCAGCCATGTCTGTCAACATGTCTCACACTTTCATTTCTCAGATTAATCATATTTCTCGCTTGCTCGTTCCAAGGAAAAAGAGAAAGAAACTCTCAATTATCGTTTTTTTCTAAACTATCTGGCTCTTATTTTTGTAATGTGGCTCAAGAATCAAGCGACATGAGTGGTAAAAATAATGAGATATAGTAAAAGCAAACACAGAATTTTAACATATAATCAAAGTCTTTGGCTCCCAACCTAAGGGCCGCACCCTTTAAATAAATATAAGGAGTTGCATGATGATTAAAAGGATAAGAAAAAAATATATATATACATTTCTCTTACATAATATTAGTTGTTTTTTTTCCGTTTTCTTTTTTTTTCTTGTGAAATATTGGCTGATTTTACCAATATCTTCAAATCCCCTAAAAATGATCTGTTCACTCTTCGATTGCACTGCTCATAAATCATGGCTGCATGAATGATAGTCATAATCTGTGACTAGAGGTCACAAGTAGACATTGTTTCATTTTAAGGGGTTGCAAGGCAAAAAGTTTGGGAACCACCGATGTAAGCCATATAGTGAGGAAGAAAACGCACATTGAACGCATCCAAAATTCCTATTAGACTCATCCAATGCAATAGATAACTGATGTTGGGTGAGTTACTTGCATCCAGACCTCAGCAATTGTGTGGTGAGTAAAATGTTATCAGAAGTGTACAAATGAATGCCAAAATTCTGATCTAGGTTGCACCAGAAAAAAATGATTTTCCTTCTGCTCCTTTGTAATTGTTTCCTTTTGTTTTGTTCGTGTGTGGATGTGTGTACTCGTACTTGCTACCCCAGATGCCAGGCCGTAAAGCAGGCCTCCCTCGTCTTTTGGCTCAAAGATGTGGGTTGCAGGAGGTGGACATTTCTCCTGCCTGATGAAGTTATAGAGCAGGGTCTTCACCAGTCGACTGGTCAAACACAAACTGGGGGGAAAGAGAATAGAGATAATAGAGATTTAAAAAGACAGCAACATCATGAAGAATGTGAAATATCTGAGGCATTAAGGAAGGACGACAGAGGATGAACCTCTTGTTGAATCTTCTCCAACAGCTCCTGCTGAATTGTGTTGAATGCAGATGTAAATTGTTATTTTTGCATTTCACATATTCTTCATACTGTGAATAATTGCACATTCAGTCAATATTTCACATATTTCATCCTCTTTATTTTAAATGCTGTACAGCTCTGTACAATTGATGTAAGAATGTGAACACAACGATTTGAATTACTCCCACTAATGCTATCAGAGAGGTTGACAATCCAGTCATTCCCTTCATATTTTAACAAAAAGCAAACCCCAGACACAGGATTCCTTCTTCTGTCCATATCAGGTGTCAATATGAGACTCTGCTTCCTGCCTCATCACATCAGCTCTCTCCCAATGAGTGACATACATATAATTGGTGGTGTACAATATCCAATGTCACTGTTTTTTAGTCACACACAGCTTTTCTCAACAGACCAAATGGTAAAACCATTTTAGATCACCTTCTCATCTGTTTTGCCAACATCAGCTACTTGGAAGCCTTTCTTCAGCTCCATGGCAATTAATCCAAAGTGCTCTCGTTTGGCTCTTATGCTGAGAGAGCCCTAAAAGAAAATTACTTCCATCCTCTGTCCACCCATCTTAACTGCACTAGTAGACTTCGAAATACATTCAGTATTACAGCATTTATCTGCATGTATTAATAATATTCCAGATAACTATGAACTACAGAAAATTGGGTTCAAGCCATTTGAAAGAACAGGTCAACATCAGAAGGTTAACTGTTGCTTTGATTTGATTTTACTGATCTTATCACCACATTTTAATTTTTGCATTTTGAAGTTTACTTATTACTATCATAAAAAAGAGAGACTTGCTGGTTCACTTTCCCTCAGAATCACAGACTACAAGGTCACAGTGGAGACAAAGGTCTTGGCTGACTAGATTTGTTTCTTTTATGCCTTTTGGCATCTGTTGAATAACACATGAAGACATTATTTGGAACATGATAAGATTGACTGTAGGCACAGAGACAGGCTAACTGTATCAGAGTCTGGGTAGAGGAACAGTAGGCTGGATCAGACGGTGTCATATTGGATTGGAGAAGATCCAAAACGATCTGGGCCTGCGTTCAAAAAAAAGTCGTCAACAGATTGTGGACGACCCAGATTCAGAGGCAAGCGAGAGGAACTCATGTACCAGTCGAAATTTTGGGGTTATGATTGTCTTGATTCAGTTTTGTTTAAATAGGAACAATTACTGTTTGGTGCATGAAGTTATCCTCAGTCCAAAATACGCGTGCATGTACGTGTGTGTGTGTGTACGTGCGTGCGTGTGTGTGTGTGTGCGCATGTGATTTCTCACCATCGTCCCTTCATGATGTGCTGGTAGATTAATCCATCTCGGAGGATGTCTTTGTGGAAGAGCTGATAGGAGAAGAATACCAGTAGCGTGGTCACAGCTTCAAACAGGATGCTATAGGTGATATCACTACAGGAAAAGACAGGTGCATGTTGAGTTAAAGTGGATGAATTACAGTTTCTTGTACCACAGCTTCACAGGTTTAAATGTATTTATAATAAGACAATGCTTAGATATGCTAATTCTAGATAAAGATGCCTGCTCTCTAAGCAAAGAATAGCAAGGAACTTGCTGTTTGAGTATCAATGTGCGTCAACTGCCGAATGGAAATATGATGTAAAAACTACTGACATGTATCTTTCTTGTACCATTAAGTCACAAAAGGATTTATCCCAAGCTTACAATCTCAGTGCAGAAGCCTGTTAGGGATTTGGGGGAGCTATACCAAAAGAATGGTAATATTCCCATCCAAACCAGAAGCACATACAGAGGAAATGGGCCGCCGGCCACAAAGTGGTGGTGGAAGAAAAACAGGTAGAGTCTTGAAGCTCGGAACAATGAATAATGTTGGAATGCTGGATGCATTTACACAAGAGAGCCAGGGTTTGATGTCCGGAGACAACAGAAGAGAAGGATAGATATATAGATAGATAGATAGAGAAGGAGAGAGAGAAAGAGGAAGTAAAGGACATCAATACTAACGAGGGAAAAGAGAGGAAAAGTAGAAGATGTTGCATCAAGGAAACAGCAATTGTCAGTCATGTTTCTGTGAACTTATTTTGACTCTGCAGGGGATTTTGTCTACAGAGACGTACACACTGCATCTTTGTCTCTCTGTGACAGACTGAGTGACAGGCAGGAGATTATTCCACCATTGATAAGTAAATACACTGAAACATTCACTCATTAAAGCAGAGTGTGTTAGCGTGCACACCGCCCACAGGGACTAAATGCTGATACCATTTTTCAATCATTATGTTCCCTGCTCTAACCCTCATTGGCGCCACTCCTAATCCAACTTTCATTTCAAGCCTTGTCTCTTCCGAAAGCGCAACCGACACTTTCTCTCTTTCTTTATTTCAGTTAGTCATATCCCCTCCTTTTATTATTTTGCCCCTTTGTTCATCACGCTGCCAGCTCAGTGCTCCAGCATGTCAGTCTGGCTGACGACTCTGGAAGTGAAACATGTGGATGTTTGAGCCTAACCTTGTTCCATAATGGATTTCAGCCTCGCCTGGTTAGTGAATCAAGGAGCGGATGAGCAAGAGAAGCACGCAAAGACAGAGCTACGCATACAAACTTGCTGCTTTTCATTAACTGCTCAATGACTAACATCCTACACACTTAAACAAACAACAAACGTATAAAAACAAAGAAGTCAAACTAAAGGATGGGCTGGGCTGAGAAACTGCACAAAAGTCGCCAATACTTGATGTTTTCATGTGAATATCATGCTGATAATGTAATGTCAAACATGTGATCTTGAACAATTGGCACTGTGACATTAACAAATCACCGTGTGGGGAAAGTCAGGACAGCGTGAACAACCAAACTGTGTGAAATGTCACTTTACAGTTTATCATGATCTTACTTTTTAGTGTATGTGAAACACAATGGGGTGTTTTATTCAAACGTCTCTTTCTCACACACACACAGACACTCATATGTACACAAACAAGGGAGATACTTACAGCAGGGGCACTTCAACGATCAAGTGAACAAGGTTGGACAACAGCTCCTCAAGGAGGTCCTGGCTGCCTGTTTCTGCACAAGAGGTTGAAGGGGTTATTACATGAGACATATATGGCAGCTGTTGATCATAGTCAGTCTCTCTTTGCTCCTTCCAACTCCCCCTGTACCAACCTCTCTCTATCCTCCCCTTCATCTATATTTCATGGTCACTGTACAGAGGAATGGCATTGAGGGAAATAAGCTAATTGGAGTAACAGGATTTCTGCAGGGTTCACCAAGTTAAATTCAAGACTTAAGACACAATTTTTCAGCACTTCTGAGCAGCATACAACAATAATCCCTAATGATATAATTAATTAAAGTATGGAAGGATGGACTAACAAATTTAAAATGATTAATTAAGTGAGGATCATTGAAGTTTTTGCTAAAATTCACACTAGCAGTAGTAAGGGTATTTGCTGCAGGTCTGATGGTGCTTATTTAAAGCCCACAAAAAAGATTGAAAAGCTTCCTGCGAACATTAGTCGCTCTCGCAACATTTTATAACCAACATTACTGCCTACATTAGGCAAGAGAAAATATTAAAGACTTTTGTAAATTAAACTGAAAACGTTTTAATACCTTCTAAAGCCTTTTCAAGGAGAGTGTACTCAATGCTTTTTGAGATGCTTCAAGACCTGTAGATGCCCTGGATTATCTTCTTTTTGACACTTTCAGCTCATCATCCAACAGGGCAGATCTAACCCAAGGTCTGTAGGGACCAAAATTTTTTTTTTTTTTTTTTGCTTTCCTTTTAACGGTATTTTCTTTATCTCTGTGCGTGTGCTCCAAACAGTGTTCACATTTATGAAGGTCATCAACAGGGACACATTTTTAGAGTGTATTTAGGGACTTAGACAGAGCTGTTAGTTGTTAGTAGCTGGAGTCAGTGGACGCAGAATCAGACTTTTATTAACAGAGTCTCTCTGAGACAGCTGATCCAGGTCAGCAGCCAGGGGTATTTGTGCTCAATTAAAAAGCCAATTTCTTATCTCTCCTTTGGTATGACGGGAAGTGTTACACACTTGACCCTTATGATGATATTGTAATAACTCACACCTTATGAGACTACGGGGAGCCAAACACTTTCAAGGATGTTGTTGATAAGAGTCATCAGCAGATGATGTGGATTTTTTTGTAACGTACACTCAAGTAAAAAAAAATTGCTCATGTTACTTAAAGCATTTTCTTTTTTGTCTAAGATACCTCTGCTAGTCACTCCATGTACAAAATCAGAGGCGTACACTCAAAATCAGTTATTGAATCCTGTGAAGCTGCTTTCTTTATGTAATTTGACCCCACTTCAATCTCCCTGTGGCATACTTTCCTTCTCCAAACAAATCTGTGATGGAGCTCACCTCCACAGGAGCCTGGTGCCCTCTCCTGGTAGGTGAACTGTAGGTGCAGCTCTTCTTCACTCATCTCCCTGATGAACACCTTGAGCAGGCAGCGAATCATGAACAGTGCGTTGTGGGCCTGCCAAATAAACAGCTGACTGCGGAGCAGAAAAAGAAAAAGGACATTATGTTCAAGGTCAAACAGAAAACTGTGACAGAAATAAAAGCTATGACAGGGCTGGCTATTTGCTGTTGGTGTATGTCCTAGATTCACTGAAGAAACCTTGGCTGACCATGTATGCACTATAGCACTTTGAATGAAAGCTGCTTTACACATAAACTTGCCTAACTTCACTAATGGCTTTTAAGTTACTGTATATCTTATGCATCTCCCTCTGTACTTTTCAAAATGGTGACGATGGAAAAATAAGAATAGCTTCCTCATAACTGCAACTTTCACTTTGACAACCAAGAATACTGTGAGAATAAAGTCGCCTTCACCAGAGAATATAATATAATATAATTACTATATATTCACATATGACAGAGACAAATTTGGGACAAATTTGGTGAGAAACAAATGAGGGAGAAAACAAGAAATGATTGGAAACATTCAGTGCAAGCCACAATATTTCACAACCACTAAACGCCAACACAGGGGTGTCTAATCAGTCCCACAAATTGCTAATTTGCACATGCCAATTATGTCAGACACAGAAAATTTAGATTTGTTTATGGGACAAAATCTGTTGCGAAATGTGAGAAAAGTAGATGGGAGTGGATGAGGAGAGATAACTCCAACCTCTAATGATGTTAAATAGAGAATGAGGAGTTCCCACCCGAAGTATTTGGTGACTTGGGCAGGGTCAATCTGTGGAAATGGAGTTTGGCAGGGAGTGCAGAATAATGCCACATGTGCTGATGGTTATACCTCAGCAGTTTTCTCATGGGAAACTACAACCACTTCACTGTTTCTCCCCTGTAAAAAATAAGGATTCCCTGACTGCCTGTGATCAAACAATAACTGGCCTGCACTCCTGCACAGCGAACACTGACATGCACAGGGTCTATCATTACTGACACGGTCATCTGAGTTCATTCTCTTCTCTAGGGTTCCCATACTCACTCTTGGCATTCTGTAGAGATTTTCAGCTCTTTGGTTCTTCCCAGAAAAATTCTCACAAGAGCGCCAAAGTTCCCCGTTCTGGGATTGTTTTCAACTTGGAGAAAAAAAAGGGGGGAGAGAACTTATCAGCAACATTACATAAGCCACAGAAACTTCCCAATTTAATGGTTTGGCATGCAAACAACAAGAAGAAACAAATGTTTGTTTTGTTATTTGAACTCTGGACAAGATGATATTCTATTCCATTCCATTGTGACCAAGGTATTGACCAGTAAATAATACACATGAAGCATATTAATATAATAGGCAACATACTGAGGATCTTGGCCAGGGGGATGACAGCCTCTTCCAGCAACTTGGAGTCTCCACTGTTTAAAAAAAAAAAAAAAACGGGGAAGAGGAAAGTTAGAAAGAAAAGGAGAAGATACTTAAAATAGATGCAAGGAAAATGGATCGGAGGAGCAGATTGCTGTATCATCTACTCTCTGTTGTCATGCTAGAAACCTGCAGTATAATCAAACACCAATAAAATTCAGACAGACCGTGTCTGCAGTGACAGAAGAAGTTCTATAACTGCTCTGTCAAGAGCTGTCATGTCATGCTGTGGACTTTACTGTGATCATGAGCAAATTAAGTTTTTTATGAGCCAGAGCTGGCAGGACCTGCTGCTTCACACTAAGATCTGTAAATAAACAGTTTTACATTTTTTTGCAAATTTCCCCACTGTGGGACGAATAAAGGTTTATCTTATCTTATCTTATCTTATTTTGGGAAACACTTTTATTTGCTCTTTTGCAGCAAGTTAGACGAGAACGTTAATACCACTCTCATGTCTGTATGGTAAATGTGTAGCTGGAGCAGGCAGCCAGTTAGCTTGGCTTAGCATAGAAATTGGAAACAGGAGGAAACAGCTACACTGGCTCTGTCTGACAATAACTAAGTACACCCAGCTGCACCTCTGTTACTCACTAACATTTATACCAATTAGTACTAGTGTGAATATATTTTGTTACCTTTGGTCAGAGCCAGGCAGTTTCTACTGTGATGTTTTAAATGAATTTAGTTTTTATCTAAAAATTCTGGCCTTCAAAACTCTCATTTGCTAAATCCTAGACTTAAACACAGTCTGCAGCAAAATAATTTTGATTGTTTTTCTTTGTCTTCTTTTGAAGCATTAGCTGATCATTGATGAGCCAGAATGATACATAAAGTAGACTATCATTAAAATAATTATTGGTTGCAACCCTGACTTAAACCACTCTAATAATCCTGTTTTCTCATGTTACCCCTAATGCATATATGTTCACTTTATATCTTTATGCTTGTGCTTATGTTAAAATAAATACATTTTCTTTAGAGAGTTGGGTACAATCGTCATATTTTTGATTATATCAGGAAAGTGTAGTCAAATAATAAACAGGATTGGTGCACAAGCTCTGTGCACAAGCACAAGCTCTGCTCCGCTGTCACAGAGATGAATAAATGAAACACCCTTACTAGATGAATAATTAACATCAATCACAGTCCAGCTGTAAGAGGTCTTTACTTCTCAGCACTATTTACGAAGGCACTAAATGTTAACTAGTCTATTCTCAGCCAAGCAGGACATTAACACTGTTGGATCATTGCTGAAGGGAGCTCAGCAAACATCCTGTCTACAGCTTAATGTTTGATCCTGGCCAGGATCTTGAAGGACTTTTTCATTGGAGGGGTCGTGTGCCAAATGTCTGTTGGTTACCACAACAGAAATTATTTGGTGCTCCAAAATTCCTGAATGAATTAAATTTGTCAATTTCAGATTGCTGATACTGCGGCAATCTGAAAGCACTGAAATGCAACATTCTGGCACATGAAACATAATTTTTTGTACGTGTGTGTATATGTACCTGCTGGTGGGACTGATGAAAGTGAAGGAGATGAGTTGGTTCCAGAAAGGGTCATTCTCCGATATGGACTCTGTGCCCACCAGGGCCTTGAGGCTGGGGTTATCTGACAAGTCACTGACCTGGCTGGTGTTGGCACCCATCTCTACTGGCTCTGCTCAGCCAGACTCGCCACTCTTCACTGTTTTTTCACCAGGCATATGCCAAATCCTGGGGAAGAGGAAATGCTTTAATTACTGGTGCCATCACATGGTTTAATAATTAATTCACCACACAGCACATCTGCCAATTGTTGTTTTTCCCAGAAAAAGTGCAATTAGCTCAGTAAAACAAACAGTCACAACATCCAAGCCAATCTGACGGCCGTACACTAAAGACTTCCTCACAGGAGAACATGATTTTTCATTTTTCAGGCATCCAGAGTTTGACTTCTCTCCTTACTTCTCCCCTTACAAATATCCTTGCCCAGTAGAAGAGTCAGTAGAAGATGTAACTAGCATAAATAAGACTCATAATATTACTTACATTTGTGATCAGATCAGATCTAAGTTAGTTTAACTTATCTATAACAAAGATGTATCGCAAGTGGCAGAGATATCAGTTGTTATGTGTAAAAAAATAGGAGGCACTGAGCAATACAAGAAGGCATGCTGCCTATTAATGTGCATCTCCAATCTTCCTATCCATGCATTTCAAATCAAATTCTGACATTTATTCAAGAGAGGCCAAGATCGCTACAGGATGACACATAAGGAACCAGGACGTGTGTTTTATTTACTTCAAATGACACACCTTTAATACACAGGTGCAGCCAGGTGGCCAACAAAAGCTGATGTGAACTGGAGCATACCAGAAACACAGTGATAGTAAACTGAAGGTAGCTGGTGCCTCTCATGTATTAAAGTTAACACATAAAAGGAACCAAAACATGCTATTTCTCATGTTCTTATTGTCATTAGTAAACAGATTATTGTGACCTTGTCAGAGCAGCATATATACCTAGATTCACTGTGCTATCTTTAGCTGTATCTGCTCATAATGTGCATCTGCTGCTTCACCAACTTGACGTTAGCTAGCTCATCCTATTTCAAGCGCAGGAAATACTCGACAGTTATGACTGTCAACGCAGTATCCTGACACCCAAATGAGCATGAAGCCATAGCTGGATAAATTACTGACTCATGACCGTGTCCGGTTGACCGGTGCTTGATAACTAAAGTGTCCAGAAAGCAGCTAACGTTCACGGCTTGTTTGATATCAGCTGACCGCTTACCTGTCAGAAATGCTTCTCGCAGTTTCCGCGGCTCTTTCGTCTCCCACGACTTTTAAACAGCGACTATTTTTAACACTAATGTGGAGCTGAGTCCAAATTTTTTATCAAGTGTAATTCACAAAGGCAAATATGTGAAATTGTGTGGAATTTGAGACAATTAAGTTTACTCTACATACTCCTGTCCTCCATGTTTTCCACGTCGCCACCCCTTGCGTAATGACGACATATGGGCGTTGATTACGTTGTGACGTCGCAGATAGAAATAGGGCCAATAGATCCTGAGTGACTGATCTAAACTTGCTTTTCTAGCTACGTACAAGTTCTTTAAAGTCATTATAAACATTGTGTATCTTCCTCAGGATATACTCATTTTACACAGGCACTCATATCACATTTAAACTATCTGAATATAATCAATATGAACATCAAAGCACTTTTTAATAAGTCACCAAACAAGTTGATATGGAGGAACTTTTATATATAAGATTTTGACAACAGACAACAGTGGTATAGAACATCTACTGCTCATCTATTTAAGATCTATTTGTAAAAGTAGTAGGAGCATTTTATGTGTCACTTTAAATTATTGTTATCAAGGCCAAGCATGTTCTACTTCTAATTCCCAGCTCCTCTCAGTTCCTGCCCCATTGCTCTTCAGGTGTCAGTTGGCAAGTACCAACATGAAGATGGGAATGCAAAATGACTATGTAAATGCACTGTGGGTTTGAATATTTCAGAACAATGATTGACAGACTGCAAAACCCTGGTACTGTGCTCAAAAACAATCATACTTGCTGTCACCATACCCTGCTTGAGTGTCTGAATTCTAACTATAAACCATATCCATCACAGTACCCTCAAAAAATCCAACAATAAAACAAAGAGTAGTGTTGACATGTATGTGATGCTTTAAATAAACTCTCAATTTATTGCTCAGTATAGAGTACAGTACTAAATGTCTGTTATACAGGCGTGTGATTGAGAGTGATTGGTCAACACCACAAAGTTGCTTAAATTTGATTGCTGACCTAGAAATAGTGCAGTCTTAATAAACCTTCAATTCTCAAATTTTCCATTTATTTTCAGGTTCACATGAAAATGTTAGATTTTCAATGTGGACCCCACAACTCTGCTTCATGTGTCATAATGCATGTCTAAATTGTTATAAAGCTGCTGAAATCTTCTTTTCTTTCACATTTGTCATTAAAAATGACAAAGACAATGATCAATCTCAACCCAATTTAATATAGGTATAACATTGCTGTCACATTTTTATTGTTCAAAATATCATAAAACAGAAACAAAATCAATTCCTAAATGACTTGAATGAAGTGAGCAAGCTGAAGTGGAAGCACAGCTTCATGAGAGCAATACATGAGAATCAGCACTTGCTAGTGTAGGTTTTCTTTTATTCATTTTATAAACTGCAATTTTAATTAAAAAAAACTATCCCACGGAGACTGAATATTTAATCCAGTAAATGCAAGTATCAATTCATGATTAACAAGGAATATATATCAACAATAATCAATTTCTAAAAGTTACTCTAAATGATAAAATTAAAAACAAGGTACACATAATATGGAAGGTTATAAAAACCACTCCATTCAAAGAAGACTGATAAGTTAATTGATAGTTTCTCTATAGTACTGTATATTAATGGAATATTTACACTGTTTTTGATGCATTATTATAAACATTTGGAGCAGTCAATCTGTCTTCTTATCTGCTGCTACAGTGGATCCATTGGCTGTGACCTCTCCATTGCTTTCAGCCTGAAACACATGAGAAAGAAATAAACGCACAAATAAATAAAGAAAAAAGGGCTTAATTATTAAACATGTCACATGTCAATAAAATCAATACTTACCTTGCAAGTCCCATTACTCATTTCATTAACTTTTTGGTCACTTGTGCCACTCTCCTTTACCGCTTTTTTGTTCCAGAATGTATTAATAATTGGTGAAATTATGGGGTAGAGGAAAGGCTCGAGGAACCTCTTGTAGACCCACAGCAGGACAGGAATCACAATGCAGGGAATGCACACCATGACTGTGGCTCAGACAGGCCGCCAAGAATAAAGAACCTGAAGCAAAGAAAGAAGACAGATTCACAAATTAATAAGGTGACCATTTAACTGATTAAACACCTACATACTGTGTCTGTCCATGAGGCTGCCTGAAATAACAAAGTCTTCACTGGTTCTGTCTGAATATTGATAACTGAGAACATATAAAGTGGTTATTGAACTTGGATACAATTTCTGAACAGTTCACAAAATCTTGAACACCTGGACAACTGTTTTCTAGAAGTTATGCTAGATGGTTGTTTCAGTATGTGACTGCTTCAATGTTGTGAGATATTGCTCCAGAGTTTTCATAGGGGTGGTTCATGCTAGGTGCTAAGATCTGTGTTGAGGAACTTGTAAAACAAATGCTTCAGAAGTGTGATCCATTTATCTTTCAGCACTGTGGATAGAGCACCATGAAACAGGATCAAAATCTGGATTTTGATGCCTGACTAAAATATTGCCTTTCTAATAAACTCAACCTCAGCAACTCAATTTCATTTTGATGAATAGAAGAGAAAGTATGTAAAGACTATATATAGAATTACAAAAGTTCTGAAGCAATACAATTGTTATGATTAATTGTTTGTTTGTTTCATAATCAATATTTTTTGTGATGATGCGCCACAGATGATTAAGAGCCAATGAGCCATCCACTAGATTATAATGAGCATTTAGTCAACCACATGATGATAAATCCTAAGGGTGATCTATGTAGTGTCCAACTGCGATGAAATCCTTCAGTGGTCATTTATTAGTAATGTTTGGCAGAGCTGTGGCACAAAGATAAATATTTGCTAACCTGACTGCAGTGTTGACAGAGCTGCACAGGGGGCGTCAGTACAGTGGAAATAAAAGTATAACAAGCTGAATACAAATGTCAAGATACGATCTGATAAAAGTTTATTCTCGATTATTAAGCACATTTCTGTTCTCCCACCAGTTCACTATGAGGTTTGTCACCGGCGACCTGTCAGAGTTGGTGTTTAAGAAGCTAATGCTAGCTGTTAAAGAAGCAGAGAAGAGGCGGTGTTTTCATCTCTTCTTAGTAACTTTAATCATCGACCTGTTGAGGCCCTTCCAGAGAGACTTTTGTGTGTCATTAACTTGTCTTGTTACTGATCGACAAACACGAATCACATCGGACTGGCTGTTAGCTAACGTTAGCTTCCTGCCTCCGCTCGGTGGTGAACGTAACAGGTATGAAAATTTGTAACTAACCTGCTGACTAAACAACATTTTAATGGCCATAAGACTTACACTGAGTAATAATTCTCACCTCTGTGGATTACAAAACACCGCTGTTGTCAAAAATTGTCGATGAAGACGGGACAATTCTCGTGTTTTGGAAGCAGATGCGAAGTCTCTAGAAAACGACTCACACATGCGCAGAAGCTACTTCCGCAGACGAGAGCAGCTAGAAGCGGAAGTTGTTACATACGGGGCGCCTTTCTTCAAAACAACCACACGAGTGTCTGAATTACAACTTTGTAAGTGACTGACACATAACCACAGCTGCCAGTAGCCTTTCTTAAAAGCTTATTTACCTGGGATGCAAGATAAAACACTGAAATTAGCGGCAGTTTGCTATTTATGTGATTTCATGCGATGAGCTGCTATATAGTCTAGCTTAAAATATGCTAATAACAGTCAGCAAAATGAGAAGTTTCCTTCGTATACTGTACAGTTTACTTAACATTTTCGCCTAAGCTTTCGCTCTTCATTTGAAAATTAAAATAATGTCCAAGTTGCAATGAAAGAAACATCCTTGTTAACAATATTTTCGTCTGTTAACTTAGCTGCTATTCGATCGTTTTCGTTCAGTTTACATGTGATGTTCTATCTCTTCGTTTCAGTGCCACCATGCCTCTGTCAACCCAGTCGCAAGCCGATGACGAACAATACGTTTTAGTGGCCAGTTTGGATAATGCTCGCAATCTGTCCAACATACTGAAAGCAATCACCTTCAAAGATCACGCCATCTTCAGTGCTACACCCAACGGCCTAAAGGTCACTGTGGAGGACTCCAAATGTCTGCAAGCCAATGCCTTCATCCAGGTGTGTTTGCTTTAAATATAAAATAACCCCTATATTTGTTTATTGAGTCAACACTGAGGAAGTGATCCACTTGAATGTAGCAGAGTCTTGATTTCCCCCAAATTTAGTTTCTGGCAAATCTCAAGAAGATTATAAACAAGAAGAATAGACATGTCCTCTTTTCATTCTAGGCTGAGATCTTCCAAGAGTTCACCATAAAGGAAGATTTGGTGGGTTTTCAGGTCAACCTCACTGTTCTGCTGGACTGCCTCAATATCTTTGGAGGAAGCACAGTGCCAGGTAAAGATAGGAAACCTGCTTGGAGAGTGAGCGAGCAAAAGACAGAAAAACGGATAAGATATAACTATAGTTAAACACACTTCAATTTTTTAAAATCTGTTCATCCATTTCAACATTTTCATTTGACGTCGTGATGTTGCAGGACTATCAACAGCCTTGCGGATGTGCTACAGGGGGTACGGTTACCCTCTGACCCTGTTCCTGGAGGAGGGTGGGGTTGTGACTGTGTGCAAGATCAACACACAAGAACCAGAAGAACCAATTGACTTTGATTTCTGCAGCGCCAACGTCACAAATAAGGTGGACTTGCATTATTTCATATCATGAAATATATGTACATAGATTTGGCAGATTAACAAAAACAAGCGATAAACTCATGAGAACCCATCTCTTCAGTGACTGCATGTTAACAGTGGAAACACGCCTTTTCTGTTTTTTGGAATGACTTGCTTACTTTCATAACCCATTAGGAATATATGTACAGCATCTGCAAGTTTTATGAAAACAGTTGATAACTGACTACTTCTCATGTACCTCTGGCTCTTTTCAAAGGCGATCCTGTTGTCAGAGAGTCTGAAGGAAGCCTTCTCTGAACTGGACATGACCAGTGAGGTGCTACAGATCACCATGTCCCCCAGCCAGCCATACTTTAGGTGTGTTGTCAGAACTAAAATAGCTTTTTAAAGCATCACTATTTGTTCTACAGTATAATGTTTACAACAACAAAATGACATTTGGCTCATCATTATATTTGTAAAACCCCAAAGATCCATGTTTAAAATACAGTTAACCCCATTTCAATAATTTATTAAGGAAGCACACTTTCTTCAGAATTGTACAGGTATTGCTCACAGGCACCTCTTACATTGTTCTTTCATTTGTTTTGCTCTTCAGGTTGTCTACGTTTGGGAACTCTGGAAGTGCCCACTATGATTATCCCAAAGACTCCGAAATGATGGAGCTGTTCAAATGCACCCAGACACAAACCAACAGGTTAGCACAGAGAAATAAACTATACTGTTTCCTTGGAAGAGGAGAACTGGAGAGAGGAATATTTTGCAATGTCCAAGATAGAATTCATGTTAATGTAATGCATTTGATTCAGGTGTGCAGACTTAATGGTAATGTATCGTGTAGAGTGTGTATTGATGAGGCCAGCTGCAAAATTCTACAGTCTTAACTACTTTTGTGATAGACTTTTTTATAGCTGTAATTAATAACATTGAGTGCTTTGTTCTATTTGTCTCACTGAGCCACAGTGAATGACATTTAACAATTAGTAGTATTAATTATACCCGTGCTTTTCCTACTATGCCATATCAAAATATCTACTGTGAAACAGGGGATTTCAGCTTCAGTTTGTTTCCACGTAGTCTCACACTGTGATGTCACACCGAGGAATATTCTTGTCTCTTTATCTGCCTGCAATGACTTTAATTAAAACTCTGCATTTTGTTAACTGTGACAGGTACAAGATGTCCCTGTTGAAGCCGTCCACCAAAGCCCTGGCTCTGTCCTGTAAAGTTTCTGTGAGGACGGACAGCAGGGGCTTCCTCTCTCTGCAGTACCTGGTCAGGAACGATGATGGACAGATCTGCTTTGTAGAATATTACTGCTGTCCTGACGAGGAGGTGGAGGAAGAATGATTAATATCAATTGCATTCTGCTTTAAATAAGCACTTAACTTCAGAGGTGGCCAGTCGCTTTGAGTGAGAAGGCAGTCTGCCAGAGGAGGCAGTGCAGCCAGTGGGGTGCACACAGGAAAAAATGCTCGACTTAATGGGCATAATGGATAATGGACACAGTGGTTCATCTTTTGATAAACAGTCACATTTGAGTAGAGCACTGCTACTTGATTTGTGGACAGATAATGTCGCCTACTGGTCTTGTTATGTACCTGTGTGTACTATCATACCAAGTTCATAATTTCATAGACTGAGAAGAAGTTTGTATAATTACTGTATATTGTTTTGTTAATGTGAAGATTCATGTATATGACCACGCAAACACCTACATGGCTTATAGTCCAGTTGCAGCTATGATCTGTATGTGTGCAGTATTTGATCTCCTGTTTCTGGAGCTTCTCCTGCCTTTGTCCCTTTGATTCATACAGTGAGCTGGTTAACTGCCCATAGAATGAGACATTTAAGACATGGCACATTAATATATTTTTCTTAAGGTATCTGGTGTTGTGTTGGTACAGTAGGTCTCAACAGACCTTAGATTTCTCTGCAGCTCTGCACATACATTGACAAGCATTTGTTTGGAATATAGTTCAGATGATACAGACAGTATGTTTGAATGGTTTTATTTCCATGACATAGAAAACAACTGTAGTCACTCAAAAGCAATAAACAAGTTTTTTTTTTTAGACTTTTATGAATATTTTGTTTTATCAAAAACGATGGGCCAGTATTGTAGCCGCCATGATTTTTATGGCCAGCTACAATCTGCACAATCCTCCTGAAGGAGGGAGCCAAATATATATTGTGTAAATCCACAAACAATGGCGACAGACGTTGAACACAACGTGCATATTTAAGATTTTCTCTCACACTGTCAGATATGTGATAATTGAATGATAACATGTTGCACAAAGTCTTTGTAACCTAACAAAACATAACTCATAACATTGGACTTCAGACCTGACTGCTCTGTTGCATTACCACATTTTCTGGACACAATATTGAATCATGGCAGCAGTAAGCCATTCAGTCAGCTTATTCCAGTCCATCTAGTTACCTGCGTGCCATCCTTTGTCTTTTGAAAGCTTTGTGTTTGTTCTTCTTCACCGGTTTGGGCTCAGGTGCTTCTGTCTCGATGTGAACAGGCTTCTCATCCGCTGGTGTTAGGAAGACGTCAGCTGTAACATCCCTGGCCAAATCCTCCTTTGCTTCAATCCTCTTCATTTTCTGCATCTCCTTCACCATCTGCTTCTCGCGCACTTTGGCTGCTGCCGCCAGTCTGAGCTCTCGCCGGTGCTGCAGGTGTGTGAATAGAAAGGTGATGTAGCATGGTCATGGACCAGACACATTAAATATGATCCAATAACATCATGTGCTTACAATCTAAATTAGCATGCACTCAATTTTACCATGTTAGGAGACTGGAAGTCTGGGTTTTCATAGAGTGTAGGCCCACCAAAACTCCCCTGAAAGATCTTGATGAGGTTAAGAACAAAACGAGGGCCGATCTCCACTAAAGACGCATCCTCTTCAATGATCTGAAAGATTAGACAGAGACATTAGTTTAAAACAAACACATGGAAAGAGAAACTAAAAATCTCTGAATATTGATCTCACAACAGACGATTTTACTTCTCAAAGCAATAAAATATTTACTAAAAATGCCAATATTGGCCTAGAATAGTGAAACATTACCTGGTAGTTTCTAAACCATATCCTGTTGTCTGCAATGGTGAATGTGAAGACGTGGTCCACAAAAGGCTGACTCTTAGGGTGGTAGCGTGGAGTGGAAAATGTCTGCAAGAAAACATGATGAGTACTTTGAAACTGTAGATATAAAACCTACTGAGCCTCCAAACAAAGTAAAAGCTTGCTTCTAGTTATGTTTGCATGACCAGTGTTGACACAGTCATATTACATCAGGAAAGGTTTTAGCAATATGATCTGACACCATTTATCTCAGTTTAAATAACACAGTTGCAAATTTGCACATGCAAATTTCCCCACTGTGGGACGAATAAAGGTTTATCTTATCTTAGTGGCAACTGAATGTTAAATTGTTCTGTTCCATCTCAGATTTTGATTTTTCCGCAATGTCATCTTCTGGCTCCAATGAATGCAAGGTCTGCTTTGCAAGGCTATTATCCAGGATTAAGGAATGTATCTTGTACACACACCTGGGTGAAGAGCTCCTTCAGTAAAGCATAGTGGGGCTCCTTGTCAAATTTCTGCAGGAGAAAACAAATAGCAGAGGAGACAAAAAAAGTTTAGCTCTTGTTCGTGTCCTTATACAGTTTACGGTCCTGACAAGTTCGTACCTGATCGATCATCTGCAAACATACAGAAGATTGCACTCCTTTTCATAATCAAGTAATAACATTTAGGTGATTTATTAAGCAAAAAAAGCCAAACATTTGCTCCCATCAGCCTTTCAAATATGAGGATTTCCCTCTTTACTATATTTACTGAGTTATATACAATGTCAAATTAAACACAGCTCCCCCTCACAGACACGTACTTCTAATACAATTATATTATCGACAAAATTACTGACAACGTGTACCAGTGCTACTCACAGGATCGAACGAGAGCAACGGCCTGGATCCTTTGAGGCAGTTGCCTGTCATCTTGAGTTCAGCCAGTGTATGAACTGTGGAGGAGACAATAATATAAATCAGTTTTTCCCCATCACACATGACAGCTGTTGTCTACTGCACTTCAAAGACTATAATGGATGTAACTTACTGTTTTGAACCAGAAACTTTGCAGAAGGTCCATGAGGGCTGTTTGAAATCCTGAAAGTCAAAAACATCATTGAATTTACTTTAAATTTGTTCTATAACACTAATTACATAAAGTCAACTTAATGTTTAGAGACTGTAACAAAGATGAAGTACTCACCACATATAGAAGTCCTGCTTCTTCTTGGCCTCAAAATAGAGGCATTTGTTGCAGTTTTTCATTTCACACACCTGGAAACAGTACAAATGTTTAGTTATGGAATAATACATATGATTATATATAAAGTGTGTCCAAAACTGAAACAACAAACTTACCTCATTAACAACAAACAACTTATCCTTTCTGTCCATTTTTGTATCTAGCAGACAAAAGAAAAACCTTCTTAGTAAGTCTGATCAAAATAAGTGACAATCTAAGTGTCAGCAGATGCAGTTTGGTGAAATAACACGCATATGAATGAGTCCTAACCTGCTTTTGAATGAGGCATCATGGTCCTCAGGTCTTGCATCAAGTGTCTTGTTCTGAAGTTGATGCCTCTCGAGGAGAAAATGAGAACCCTTTCCTTGTTGGTCCATTTACCCTGTTGGAGAAAATGTATCTCATAACACCAAAACAAACTTAAACACCAATCAAAAGGTGTTTGCCCTGTTTTCTGAGTGTTGATCTCACACTGGGCATGTTGTGATTTAACATTAGCAGAGATTACAGCTACATTAAATTACACCATTCACTGTGTTTGTCATAGCTACAAGGTGTTATGCGTTTTAGTATATCAATTACATTAAATAACTTAAGCAAATATACTCCAGGTGTGTTGCTGGACTTAAGTTAGCTAACTAGCTACAAACTTCATTGGCTAATAACAAGCACCAACTCTCACCAACGAAACCGGTGCTGGAATCGTGACTTCATTTTTGTTCTCCTGTTCGACTTCATCCGGTGCTTCACCTCCATCTGCTACAAATTTTACTTTCTTTGCCTTTTTATCGGCACGAGCCTGTCCTCCACGTTTTCTCTTGAACGCCGACATGTTTGTTAGCCGACACAAAATCTCGCGGAGTCAAAAGTTCAACCGTGCGGACGAAGCCGCGGGAGAGACCCCCCAGCGGCGCGGAGGTGGTACTGCAGGTACTACACCACCACCACCGCCACTCCTCCTCCTCCTTTTTGTTCTTCTTTGAGATTGCATCCTTACTGTTGTATTACTGTTGCCATCCTCTGCCACTCTTTATTAATTGAATGTAAATGTGAATTCCCCTTGCTCCTGATGTTTTTTACATAATAATAATAATAATTATTATTATTGTATGTTATATTATTAATGATCAAATACAACCAGTAAATTCTTCTCCATATGAGATGTTATAAAAATAAGTCATGTGTTTATTCAAAAGTTTCATGATGAGGTGTCCTGTTTTAAGGTTTAAATTCAAGGAAAGTGCAAGTCTTTGTGTCACCACTAGAGTGCATCCCCATTGCCTTATGAGCAAAGGAAAATAAAGAGATCAATGTATAGAGTTGGACTAGATTGCTCTTGGTAAGGTTGTGTATTTCTAAATTATATAGACAAGCATCAATACATGGAGAGTTTTTTTTTTTACTACTTTGTTCTTTTCCTGAGAGAGGAGGGCCCAATAATATAAAATCCATCAATCAAATAAGCGCTTGATCTAATTTCGAACAGTGGGGGGCAGCAATACACGATCATAACTTCAAATTTGCCGAAAGTATAACGAAGAAGATGAACAATTCTCGCGAGAGTTAGCGGCACCAGACATGGCATGTTGTCCCAACAACCGGTGAAGGTAGAAACTGTAACTGTAGATCTTAGTGTATACAAGCTGTTGATCGTTGATAAAGAATATTGGGCTCATTTGAATATGTAACACGAAAAAATATTGTTGCCATCACCTGAGAAGTCTGGATTATTTAAGAGCTGGACTAGAGATGCTGCCCGGACGCTAGCATACTACAGTTAGCCGCATGCTAAAGTTAGCATCGTCTGGGACAACGTGAACAACATTTTACTGAGTGTTTATCCTAGGAGCAGGTTTGTCTTTACAGTTAGCTAACGATGAAGTGTCACTATGAAATCTTGGGTGTGAAACGAGACGCAGGAGACGACGATTTGAAGAAAGCTTATCGCAAATTGGCACTGAAATGGCATCCAGGTAAGTTGTGTTAAAAGCTTATGGATTTGCCAAGTAGGATGCGAGTATTTCTCATGTAAAAGTGTCAAGATCGTATTGGATGGATACTTAGATCATAGTAAAATTACTGAATTCACTTCCATATAGTGTGTAATATTTACTATAGAAGTATGGTCAGTATTAGTAAAGTGAATAGTAGTATGTGCTAAAAATTGTGTGATATATTACAGTACAATATATTTTATGACCATTTGTTTTACATTATAACCTTATACTGTAAAGTCACAACCACACTTGTCAGATAAGTGTAACATTAATCAAATAAAAGCACAATATTTGACTCTGAAATGTAGTGAAGGTATTACTTTTTTTCTTTCCAATTGAAACTAACTTAAAACAGACTCTTGGTATTGTAGTTGCACATCACAACATATTGATTGCATTGTGTTTATTTATTTACCTCCTCTGGCTACCCTGGGTGACCTAATGTGTCTTGTATATCCCTTCTACCTTCAGTTTTTTCATTTTTGCATCAACATGTGATATTGTTGACTTGAACCTTCTGGTTTCCTTCTGAAATTTTCAGATAAAAACTTGGACAATGCTGAGGAGGCGGCAGAGCAGTTCAAGCTGATTCAGGCAGCTTATGATGTCCTGAGTGATCCACAGGAGAGAGCTTGGTGCGTGCAAATTTATCTCAACATGTGCAAAGAGGTCTTACAGGCTGACATTATCTTTACTGTTTTATGTGCAAACTGTGTGGGTTAAGTACCTCTTAGTCTGATGCCTCTGTCTCCTTCTGTGTGGCAGGTATGACAATCATAGGGAAGCTCTGCTGAAAGGAGGACTGAGTGGAGATTATGAAGATGACAGCATTGACCTGCTGCAGTACTTCACGGTCACCTGCTACTCTGGTTACGGAGATGACGAGAAGGTTAATATTCAGTACTCACTCAACGGTTACATATAACCTTCAGCCAGGACAAGAATAATGCCAGAAACAGGATTTCAGTCTGCCCAAGAAATTTCATTCAAACATACCCTGTAGTCTCTTTTTGTGGAGGATAAATCAATTATGATTACCCTCTGATATTTGGTCAGCATAACCTAATCTCTCTCTGCTTTGTCTATGTTATGTCCTGAAGAAGGGAGAAAAATAAAAACTGTTATGGTTTTGGAAGCCATTAAAGAAATACTGAAGTTGCTTAAATGTGAAGCTGTACAAGTTTAGCCACAATAAGCACAGAGATAAGTATGACTGCCATACGAATGACCTCGAAATGGAATATTCAACTCAAAACACACCAAACAACTTGATTGGATGTCTCCTGATTTTAAAAAGTTAACTTAACCCAGGAGTTGTGGCACCACGCAACTAAATAACAGGTCAGACTGTCTGTCCTTGGTGGATGAGTGTACAAAGTAATGAAATTATCAAAAGGCTGATTAAAGGCAAAGGTGACATTTACACCAGCTGCAGGAATGTGGGCATGCTGCTGAAATTATACCCCACTAAAAAAAACCATCCAATCTTCCAGAAAGATACAAGATTTGATGAAATGGGATGTGACCAGAATTCTTTGTGCGGTTCAGAACATTATTTCCCTTTTTGTGTTTAATCCACTCTCTCTCCATAGGGATTTTACACAGTCTACAGGAATCTCTTTGAGTCCATTGTGAAGGAAGAGATGGAGCACGGCAGAGTGGAAGACGAGGAAGAGGAGGAGGAGTTTCCTCCCTTTGGAGACTCTGAGAGTGACTATGATACAGTAAGCCAGCCCTATGCTTAAAACACTTGTCTTGAAGTTGTTCCTCTGTTGCATGACGTAGGAGTTCTTTATACAATCCAATTACATTTCTGTGCTACTGTCTCTGCATCAAAACAAAAATTCAAGATTAAAACACCTGAAAGATTAATACTGAACCAATAAAGATTTTCAGTAGACTGGTATATTTAGTCTGTCTCTATTTCCTTATTACAGGTGGTGCATGTGTTTTACGGCTACTGGCAGAGCTTCTGCACCCGTAAAAACTTTGCCTGGAAGGAAGAGTACGATACAAGGCAGGCCTCAAACCGCTGGGAGAAAAGGGCCATGGAGAAGGAGAACAAGAAGACCAGGGAGAAAGCTCGAAAGGAGCGCAACGAACTTGTGCGACAACTAGTGGCTTTTGTCCGTAAGAGAGACCGTCGCGTGCAGGCCCACAGGAAGCTGGTGGAGGAGCAGAACGCAGAGAAGATCAAGAAGGTGGAGGAGCTGAGGCGGAAGCAGAAGCTCAGCCAGGCTAAGTAAGTAGCGGATGGATTGTTGGGTAAATGTGACATTTAGTCTTCTCCATTTCTTCCTCAAACTATCCTGTATGTCTATCCAAGGCTGGCAGAGGAGTACAAGGAGCAGAGCTGGGCGGCCATGTCTGAGCTTGAGAAGGAGCTGCAGCAGATGGAGGCTCAGTATGGAGAGGAGTTTGGAGATGCATCAGAGAGTGAAGAAGAAGAGAACAGTGAAGAGGCAGGAGGTCAGTGAGACTGTGTGTTTGAGATTTAAGCTACATGGGTCAGGTCCTGTGGCTACACCATGGCTGAACTGAAAAATGTAACTACAGATTTGGGTTACAGAGATTATTTTTGCTTTATTCTAACCTTTATTCTAACCTTTATATTAGGGATGCACGTTATTCGATTTTTGCCGATATTTGATAAGTGGATAATTTCATTTTGGCCCATTGCTGATACTGATATATGCACATATTTTTCATTCACAGATGCAGAGCAGCCTGATGGAGACGAACTGACGATTGACTATTATGATGATCTATACTGCCCAGCCTGTGACAAATCCTTCAAATCAGATAAAGCGTGAGTAACATCCCACCCACTCCACCCAGCAGCTGTTTTCTGGGCCTGCATGCCAAGTCACCTTGCTAAGCTATGATTGATTTTATTAGTGATTTAGCAGCACAGTGTCCAACTGCAGTGGGGATGACCTCAAATGCATTCACTTAACTGTTATTGTTTCCAGCATGTCACTAGAAAGTTCAAAGAAAGCTTATCTTCATCCAGAGTGTTTGACCATGGAGAATAATAAAACAGTTAGTGTGATGTGACTGCATCTATTTGCATCTGTGCCTGATGTAAATAACAGACTGACTGAAATATTTGGGCCACATTTTTATTCAGTATCTCTGTTAAATTGTATCATAAACACAATGCATGCATGTGCGACATATCTGTACGGCTGTGGGTGAAGGCATTTTTGTTCCTGACAATGCATCTGACTATTGGAGAAAAAAACTTGAATGACAAGGTCAGTTGTTTCATTTTTTTTTTTATTGATTCGGTTCTGACTCATCAGTTTGCTCAGAGCTGTTGAAGCTTTTGTTTGTGTCTCTTTTTGGGTTTTTTCCTCAGTGGTACTACACACTTCAGACAAATGGTACAGTGTGAAATGATTCATTGCTGTGTGTTTCATTCCTTCATTTAGGTTTGCTGTGGAGAAATGTCAAGAATTATTTTCAATGATTAAGTTGTTGACCTTTTACATCTCTTTTGTTTCTTTCCCTTCCTTTCCACAGCATGAAAAACCATGAAAAATCTAAAAAGCACAGAGAGATGGTTGCCTTGCTGCGGCAACAGCTGGAGGACGAAGACGAATCCCTTGGTTTGAATCTGGACGGAAAAGAGGGACGAGAGGAGGAAAATGAACAGGAAGAGGAGGAGGAGGAGGAAGAGGAGGAAGACAAACCGAGGCAAAAGTATGTACCTGGATGTAATAACAGGAAAAAAAACTTACTTGTTTCACCCCTTTCTCAGGGTGGTTAGAACTTCTTTAGTGCTTCAGAGTTGTATATAGTTATAATTTCTTAACTGTCTTTCCACCGACGCAGGCTGTCCAAAAAGCAGAAGAGGAAAAAGAAGCAACAGAAAGTAGTACATGTGAGTAAAATCTTTTCTTTCTCTCTTCCACTGTGCCTGGTTCAGTGTACTCATAATGCCTGTGAAGTGAACCTTTCTTAAAAACCTCCTCTCTTCTCCATTCATGCTCTCCTCCCCCATAGCAAAGCGCTCCGGAGGAGGAGGAGGAGAAACCAACGCTGACCACCTGCGAGGAAGATGCCCCCAAGACGTCAGCGGACCCTACAGAGCCAGAGAAGCAGGATGATTTAACTCCCACGGAAGTCAAGAGGTCAGACCAGGGTTTTTTTGCCATCTCCAGATCTGTGAAATGTTCCTCATGGTACCAGATTCACTTTCTCTGGATTTGTTCAAAAGTGATGCCACAAATTAAGCCTTAATAGACAAGAGTAAAGTCCCCACTGGCTATTTTATGTCATGATGCAGTAAAAATTTAACTCTGGCAATGATTACTGATTATTTTCTATTCTACTTCTATAGAGGGACCAAGAAAACAGTGGTACTGAATATTTCAAGCTGCATTGATTCATTATTTTGGCCACTTGGGGGCAGCAGGACTCTCCAACACAGTTAATTACTGAATTAAAGTAGGCAGGGTAACGAGTTATATGAGATTTTTAAAATGTAATCGTCGTTGTTGTCTTGCATTTTAGAATCAGATTTATTTACTAATCTCTCCTCTAAATGTTGCCTCAGCAGCTCTGGGAAGCCAAAGGGAAAGAAGGGAGGAGGAAAAGACAAACCAAAGAACACAAAGTCAAACACAGGAGGAGAACAGCTTCCTGAGGTTTGTACAGGAAAACTTTTTTTATTGAGGGAATGATTTGCATTTATCCATTTAATAATTTTGATTGTTACAAATCTCTTCTACCTATTAATCATCTTACCATTGGCAGATCAACAGCATCAGTTTTTACTTACCTTTAAGTTATCAGAAAGTACCTTAAAATAATGTAACATTATTTTACTGTTAGAAAATGATCCATACTGATATTATTAAATCACTTATCCCCATTTCCACCTTCAGAAGGAAGTAATCCTCCGCTGTGTGACCTGTAACAATGAGTTCCCTACAAGAAACAAGTTGTTTGACCACCTGAAGACGAGTGGCCACGCCTCCGCTCTCCCCTCAAACGCTGCTCACGCCTCCATGAGCAAGAGCAAAAAAGACAAGAAGAAGAACAGATAACACATCTTTCATCTGGGCTGATGATCCTGAAAGAGTTTGACTCACCAGGGACACAGGAAAGGACGTTGTGAGAAGCCTCTCAGGTGGAAGATAAACTGTAAAAAGTCTTGTCAAAGTGGACTTTAATGGACTTGATTAGCTGAACGAGAGCTGATAGTTTTTTTTTAATTTACACACTCGTGTTTGATGAGACAGCTGTGTATATGTGAGAGACTCCTTTTACCGTTCTTAGTCTTCCAGATTGTAATGATTGAAACGTTTTTCTGTACCTTTCCAGGTAATTTATCAAATTCTCCCTATTGATAAGCCGGTGGAGAAAAATCATACAGGATGTGCACAGGAAACACCTTTACCCCTATTATCAGATCCTTTGCCGTTTTAGGAGTCTTGGTTTGTCATGAAGCGCTCCGTTGTGGTATTACTGCATCATAAATTTAAAGTGATACTGCATGTTGGTATTTATACAACAACTCTGGAATGATTTGCATTAATGCCTCAAGTTACACTTCAAAAATAAACTACACTATGTTGGACATGAACAAAACATACACCTGTACCTTTTTTAAAGTTTTTTTTTATTAAATATGTAAAAGCACAAATAGTTTCATCAAACTTGAGATAATATTACACTCAGATATACAGTATATCAGTGACTATATCATACAGTGACTATATATAGTGTTCAACTGCAGGCTGACTACAAAATAATGATTCAGTAGATCTTAAAAGAGCAAAGTCCAAGTTAGAATGACATCTATATATATATATGCATATTTTTTTTTAGAGTAGTAATGTTTACTCAGTCTTTACTGTAAAAGAAAGAAATGTTCTAAAGCAGCATCGTAGGTGTCTTCATAATTACAACCTGCAAATCACAGTTAAGTGCTACACTTTTACAGAGGAAATAACACAGCAAAAATGATTAACAATTAAAAGGTTTACAAAAATCCAGTCCACTGCTGATTTTCCAGGTTTTGTCCATGGAGTCACTCCTCTGACTCCACTCATTTTCTGTCCATGTAGTTGTGGACGGCCTTGTCAAAAACTGCCAGGAAGAAATTGACATCTTCCTTTGTGATGCACATGGGGGGTTGGATGCGGAAGGTCTGAAGTTAGAAAACAGAAGGGAGATTGTGGAGCAGATCTCAAAGAAAACATGCGTTGCCAGGTCAGGTGCTTTATTCTGTGTCATATACTGATGGCAAAGCAGGCACAGACATAGTTCTTAATAAATACATAAAACATAAGAGGCTGAGATGGGAATATTCATCAGTGTAAAGTGCACATTGGTGTTCTGTGAACTTAGGTATTTAATTTATTGGGTCTCATGTATGGAAAACTATGCCATACTACAACTGTTGTACAACTGATTTTTAACAGAAGATGCTCTTAAAGGCCAAGGTGATGAAAAAGGTATAAAGCTGAGAACACCAAATTCTAAAGAGGATTGCTGGTCTATTCATTGTTGCTTTGTGAATAAAAAAACTTTTATATAGAGTGAGTTCCATATACAGTGACTTAAATTATTTCTCTTTTTGGCTTAAGATGAGGTGCGTAGATGTGGCAGTGACATTTTGACTCTGCAGTGAATGGACTATTAAAAACATCTATTTTTCTTCTAGTATAATAATCACAAAAGAAAAAAAAATACCTGTGCTATTTTATTTTCCTCAGCCTGTGAAATCGACCTGCTGCTTTTGCAAAATTACCAGAGATGATTTTAATCAAAGTCTACAACAGCAGGAGCGAACATTCACAAACTGTTCATAAAATGTACCATGTTCCAGCGAGGAAGAAATCTCTTGGTGAAATGAACACGAGTCTTTGTTGATGCAGAGTGAAAAGGGTGTATTAAAAATGATTTAAAAAAATGAGGTGAGGGCTGTTACCTGTCCGTATATTCCTCCTTTCCCTATCAGGACTCCCATGTCCTTTATGTCCTCATTGATCTCGCTCATTGCCTCAGGAGGCAGCGGCTCTCTGCTGGCCTGTGGACGATGGAGAAGAGGTAGAAATGAGTGGATATGTTAGTCAGGAAACTAAAATTTAAAGAGTCTCTGTGTGCTTGTGTCCAAGCAACTAAACACTTATGCTAAATGAAAAACAATTTCCAGGTTATTAATAACAGGGGTTCAAACAAGGCAGCAGAAAATGATGTCTTCAAAGTATTAATTCAAAATATTAAAGGGTATTTTTCACAAAGAAAATTTTGTAAGATGAGACATTTCTCCAATGTCACTAAATTGACATGAACAGTGTTGGATATTGCGTCTGATGGATTGGATGGTCGGATTATTTCACTGTGGGTAACGTCTATAGGGGCTGGACAAAATGACAGAAACAAATTAATAAATCTGAAAGTAATACTAAATGGATGACAGGAAAGTTTATCCAGTCATTACTCATATTTCAAACTGTAGTTTTAATCAGGGTGGGTCTTGATGAGGGTCTAATCCTCTTTGCCAGTGGGTTTTTCCAGTGTTTGATATTTTGTAAATTTCTGGTTCTGTCTGTTCCCTTTTCAAAATATATCTGCCAGATTTAACTGAATGAATAAACATGTGAGAGCTTCAGTCAGTACTACATGTACTGCAGCTGAAACTGCTCTCTTCACAGTTACAGATGTTCACTGCTGCTCGGACCAAAGGTTAACTGGGGCACCCATGAACCGTGACCTCGAGGGGCCACAACAAAAACATGTAAGGAGATCTGAGTGTCACTTCTGTTACAAACACCTTGTCTTTGACCATCTCCACACCGATCTGCAGGCCTTTTCCTCGGACGTCGCCGATAATCTCATACTTGTCTCTGAGTTTTGCCAGTTCTGTCATCAGATAGGTGCCGACCTCGAGACTGTTCTGCTGCAGTCCGTCCTCTTTGATAGTCTGTTGAGTAAGAATCCGTCATGAAACTGCAACTGAAATAATCTCCTTTTTTGCAATCAAGAACAATGTTAATCAGTAATCATCACTATTAGTGTTTTTTTTTCTTCACCACTGTATACAATTTCATTTAATAAAGTTCTTAAAGTGGGAAAAAAAAAGCTCTGCAAAAAATAATACCCCTTTTCTTCTCTGGTGTCTGTGTTTGATACAGAGGCTGGCAGGCTAAGCCCCTGCAGGGGAACGAGAGACAAAGCAAATGAACTTGTGCTGTGGCTTACTTAAGTCATGTTGTGTAAAAAATCTAAAATAGAAATTTCTCCCTTGTTTTTCCACACAAAGGATGTGATTTACAGAGCAGATACATGTATGTACGCTGTAGCAGAAAAGAAAAGATGCAGCGTTATTCAGTGTGCTTGTGATGGACTTTTCAATACATGACTGAATTTGAACTCTCTTGTGCTAATGAGCAGGACTGAAGAAGAAGAGGAATCCTTACATCAAGCACTGAAGAAGCAACAGCACAAGCTATAGGACTTCCTCCAAAGGTGTTGAAGTGGGAGGCCTTGTCAAAGGAGGAGGCAATTTCTGGAAAAGACATAAATGAACAAGCTCACACCTCCACTCACTGCTGCCTCAAATTAACATTCAGACTTTGTCAGTGTTTAACTGAGTTCATCATTCCTATATATAAAGGTTGATTACTAAGAGAGAGCTACTCAACATGTAATACAGGAACAGCCTGTGCTCAAGCTGATGTATTTGATGAGTTGGGAGTGAGAACATGTTGCAGCAGCATATGAATCAATGTCAATGTTTGTCTTCTTGTCTTTTTTGTTTTTATCTTGGTGTATTTATTGTTTGTTGGTTTCTATATCCTGGTGCTGGTAAGAACAACATTTCATTCAGCTATATTTGTTTATGTTTGAAATGACAAATGGACTCCAACCTGATATATATAAAATGTACCACAGATGTTGATGAGCGACCTGCAACTACTGAGGTATGAATATGTAGTTATAACAAATGGAAAATGCCTTTCCAATACATACAGAAAACAATTGAGCAGACCAGACAGAGATCATCTTTCTCATCTCTTCTTGTATGACTGAATAGTAGTATTATTATCATTATCATTTATTATATTTGATGTTTTAATGAGATTTTCAATGTGTCACCGTATTATCTCACCAGGTGTTGTAACAACTGCTCCCATTGGGAATCCATTACCAATTCCCTTTGCCATCGTAACCATATCAGGAATGACTTCATGACCCTGGAAACCCCAGAAGTGGGTTCCTGTTCTTCCAAACCCAGTCTGGACCTGTCGGGTGCAAAATAAATGAATTTCTTTACATCTTGAAAAATGTCCAAAGGATTCTAAAAAACAATACCCACTAAAGCCACAGGATGTTTACCTCGCTGCCATCTGACGAGCTATACAGAAGTAGCTATAGCTATTTTATTGTTCATATTTTATTCTAATTCAAATATCTGAATATCTGTTCACATCTTTTGCAACGGTGATGGCATGGGAGAGGCATGGAGGGGGCTACAACTGCATTTCCTTGTGCAATCCTTTATAGTACAATGACAATAAAACCTTGAATTTTGAACCTACTCTGAACATATTCTACTAAAACCAGACAGGCTGTGCCAAGTAGCTTGCTATCACAAGTTTCTATCACGCTGTCTCGTTGACTTTTACCTTTAGAGCCTTATACGAGAATAATTGAGGCCATTAGTGTCTGACTTTAGCCTTGTTATATGGTGTATCTGACCTCATCAGCAATGCAGATCCCTCCTCTCTCTCTCACGAGCTTGTAAGCCTCCTTAAAGTAGTTTTTAGGGTACTGCACAATTCCTCCCATTCCCTGTACAAAAAAAGGACATATGTCACAGTCCCATCTTAATGAACACAAACATTGGTATTAAGCAGGAGACAACAATGAATGTGGATGTCATGATAACAAAATTCTGTCTTTTTGATTTTGGTACAAATTACTCTGAATGAATGTTTTTATGTGGAAATATCACAACCATGACATGCAATGAATCAAGTTAGATAAACAATACCTGGATGGGCTCTCCAATGAAAGCAGCAATTCGACTTGGGACGCTGGTAGCAAATGTCTCCTTGAGCTGTCCAATGTAGTGTTCATTTGCCATGCAATGACCTGAGGGATCAAAGAAAGAAAAGTTTGGTAACACACAAATTAGCATGAATAAATGGAATATTTCCAAGAGAGCGCTTATCACTTTTCAACAGTTTAGGGTTAAATAGTTATTCAATAAATTGTTTAATGTCCTCTTATGCAATACAATATTATACAGTTCAATACTTTTGTACTACAAATCATATCACAATATGAAGACAGTTCTAATGTATAAATGAATGACAAGTTAAATCAGACAAAAATCTGTTGCAGCATGAGATTTTTCAATACTTGAGAACAGACGCTTTCTGAAAGAACTAGTATTTAGGATTTAGTTCTAATTTGGGATGAAGATGAATCCAAGTTCCTCTGATATGAAATATTTTTGTAAGTAATTTGTATTTCCTAAAAAGAGGCAATGCTGTAATCATTACATATATTTATATTACAGATATTATATTACAGCAGGTTCCTTTTGTCTGATTTTCAGGATTAAAACTTATCTTCCCCCCTCATGACTTTCAGGGAAAAAATTGAAAAAGGAAACAGATCTTGTCAAATTACTGAGGTCTATACAGAAATATAAATTATTACATTATAAATATCCTTTCACCCTTCAACATTCTCAAAGGTCAAGCTGTCTTACAACGCAGGAGGTTTCTTGTGGAAGTTGCATTAATTTTGTTGCAGGAACATTGCATTGAAGGGATCCTAATGCTTAGTCTCACAGATAACGGTGGTGAGTTTGCCCATTTATGAGATCAGCAGCAGAGATGAGCTGAGCGTGTTGAGCCGTGGTTGCATGTGTTCGTGTACCTTGGGCGCAGTTACAGTCTCTGATGGTTTGCACAGGAGAGTCCCTGCAGTGGCTTCCTCCCCACAGACCTCTGAACACATCAGGACACATGACCTGTTCATCGGGCAGAAACTGAGTCAGCTGGATCAGCCTGACAGCAACAGTCACTCATGAGCACAAAGACATCACATTTTTTTTAACACATCTTCTGCTTCTGTGAGATGTTCATATGATCATACATGCATATGTCCTGCAGCATATGGTTCATTCGAGAGGTTGAAAGATGCTCGTCTTGTGAACCCACCCACGATTTTTAGCCATAAAATCTAACCCTTTCAACTGACCCGACTATACTGAATCACTGTCACTGAACGAATAGCAGCCAGCAGATCCTAATACACAGTGTGTTACTTCCATGGAAGAGACTGACAATCCTGATCTGATAACTGTGTTGTAAAAATAGTCTGATGAGCTATAAATCTTCTGTACAGTGCTCATGCTGGTGCATACCAAAGAGCTTGGACCAGCATCAGACTGAATGAACTGAAGTCAGAATCAGCGCTGATGCATTCACTTACTGATGTATGCATCGGCGTGTCTTTGATTTGTGGCTTCACAAGAGGACATTTTATGACGCTGGTGCAGCAATATATTCAACCTCGTTAATTTTTATGCTGTGTAATGACACTGCAGTAGATTAATGTATACATACATGTGTGCAGCCTGAACTAGTGGCGATGGGGTATTTATATGGTGAGTTGGAGGTGAGACCCATAGACTGTTGGGTGCCACCGTGGTATGATCCTCTGGAAGATTAAAAAACAAACAGAACCATCAGAAACATTTCGAACATTAAAAGCAAGCATTGTTAAAACATTTCTTATTTTTCTTAAGACTCATACCTGAAAGTGATGATGTCAAAATTGCCTGTGTGAAGTCGAGACATCAACATAGCCAGGTCATTGGCTTCTGAGCCGCTGTTGGTCAGATATACGACCTGAACAAGGAAACACAGACCAGCAGACAGTTTAATTACAGCCTATATATTTATTTATTTAGAACTAATGAAATCCACCACAGTACCTTAAGAGGATCCGGTAAATTGGAGGCTAGTTTCTCACAATACTCATGAAGAGTAGGATGGACGTAGATGTTTGTAGTATGCCACAGTGTCTTCAACTGCTTCTCGGCGGCTGCTGCCACCTTCCTGTACCCACAGATATCAGAGATGGAGCAACCATAAATGTTTTTGACTTCAAACTGTACATCAGAATAAAACATCACCGCAAAGAAAAAAGGGCCTTACGGGTGACAGTGGCCCACACTGACGGTCGCCACACCAGCAAACAGATCCAGATATCGCTTCCCGTCCACATCCCACAGCCACTGCATGTATCCCTGCTGGATGAACACCTGCTTCTTATAGTAGGTTATCTTCATGGTCACAGGGCTGCAGTTCTCCCTGCGGATCTCCAACATCCGTTCTTTGGTTAAACCCTGAATCGACATAAATACACAGGAGAAGAGTTGCAGTAAAGGAGGATCATGACCTTTTTTTTTAAATACTGAGGACAGAATGTCTCAATAAAAGATATAGGTTGTGTGTGTTTTCAGTTCTGAGTGAAATGTCCCAAAAACTAATGGATGATTGAATTTAGTACAGATTAAGGTCCACAGAGGATGACCTGAAAATTTAGACGACCCCCTGACTTTTCTTGTTCGTCTGGATGCACTCTTACCCTGTATTCCTTTGGTTTGAAATTGCATGGTGGAATCTCTGGGAGGTCTGCAGGGCGGTATTTGACGGCTGGTTTCTGACACACGGCACCTGTGAAATGGTTTCAGTTGAAATTCACAAGAGAGAGAGGTGAAAGAGAGAGTCAGTTTTTGAAGAACTCCATGAGCTGATATGACATTTCTGTGACATTTTTTGTGACAGTCTGTTGTGACATTTTCCCAGAGGTCTTGAAACTTTTAACTTTGTTCCTAATGTAGAGCCTATATTGTAGCTTGATGATCAGAGTGAATTGCCATTTACAACTGAATTAATCCACTACTCAATCGGAAATGTGAGCAGTAAATCAGAGATTTCAGGTTATTAATTACCTCCAGAAAATACACATTTGATGGAAAATTAATTTGTACCTTCTGTTGTATCTTCAGATTATAACCTGGTTGACAGTTTAACCACATTAATTATACGTCCCGTCTTTCCTAATCCACTGATGGCTAGAAAATGTCAGAACTGATCTGACCGGCAGACACTTTTTTTTATGATCAAGTAGAATTTACCTCCTGGGTCCTTTTAACAACTCCTGTTTCAAATTAGATAATATGACAATTGTATTTTACTGCATTATATTATATATTTATAATATATAATAAAATTATATATTTGCAGTTTTTTGTACTGTCATTTAATTTAATGCAGTTGCCTCAATTTCTATGTCACAATATCAAATCTTGTTTGTGCAAAAAGTTTATAATGATATATAATTTTATATATATATATATATATTAAAGGTTACAAAGTACAAAAGCAAAAAAACCCAAAATGAAATAAAACACTTTAAAATAAGGTTAAAAACCCTGCAGCCTATAATAACTGTCACATCATGTTAAACTAATGTTCATCCCTGAAGTTTACAGAGATACACACAGATTATCTTGTCCTATAATTATATCAGCCAATAAATTCATGAGCCAACAAGCTGATAAAATTTACCAGAAAAACTGATGGTGTCTCCTTAGTCTCTACAATGATAAACATAGAGGCTATATAATAGACCTCCTCTACAGCCTGTGTAAGCATCAGCAACAGACCATGATCAAGAAATTATGTTTTTGTTCGTCTCCATGGTAACTCACCACTTCCCAGGTGAAATTTGGCCAAACCAGGTGAAAACCAGGACTGTCCCATGAGACCTGCATAGCGGCCACTTAGACAAGAACCAACTTTATACATGTTGAGCAGGTAGAGTACAGGTAGAGGGAACTCAGCTATCCTTCACTTCAGCCTTTCCCTTTTCTACAAAGTCACAAGGATGGGAGGACAGTGCCCAGCCAATGGCACCCTGGTCCCACCAAACTACAATCATTTCTCTGCAACGTCACATAGATGAATATATAACCAAAGGTACCTGGTGACTATTTCCATGACATGCTCACTGATTGGGAGTTTAGGAAGAAGGCAAGACACTGTAAATTGGATGGTTCCGGTTCTTTCCTGTTGGAGGCCGGAGGAGACGCTGGCCTCCCTCTGAGGTGAGTGGGAGTGTGAATCAAGGTTCAAGATTCAAGGTTCAGACTTTTTGATTTGTCATTACACAATGCAGGATTGCACAATGAAATGCATTTGAACCCCCCTTAATGCTTCACAGGCACAAAATATATATATATTCAATATAAACATATATTCAAATATTTAAATTAGAATTTAATATAAACAACAAAATAGGCAATAAAATAGAACAAACTATATTAAAATAGCACTAAAGGAAGAAATAGGTGTGACACCCCTTCAAATGTCTTGGAGGCTCTTCTCACCTCACCAGACACCTGATTGACATGGGAGGCTCATCAGCTGATGAAGCTCACCTGGGCAGGTGTCCACTCTGTCTCTCCCTTCCTGCAGCTCACACCAACCCTGCATTTTGGTTCCTCCACAGCACACATGCACGCAATGCTTTCATTGCTGATCTACACACTCCATTGTTCATGCGAACAAACTCGGCATAGGAATTTTGAATTCTTAAGTTTCCTTTAAAAATATAGTTCATAACATATTCTCTGTGATGCTGATTCCCAGGAACCTGAGACTGTCCACTTGCTCAGCTCCACTGCTGTAAACAGGGGTGTGTGCCTTTGCCTCCTTTTTTCTAAGATCCACAGTTGACTCCTTGGTTTGCTGATGTTGCGCAGTAGGTTGTTCTCTGTGTACCACCCTGCAAGATCCAGCCAATGATGGTGTCCTCATGACATAATTCTTTTAGAAAAATGTTAAATTTTAACAAAGACAAACTATGAATGATCTGAATATGACTTGTTTTTGTCACACTGAACTGGATGTTACCATAGGGGTGTCAGTTCAAACAGTAAATATATGAGAAAATTATACCTTCGTGTAAATTGGTGGGAATATATTAAACTCTATATCTTTGAGAAGCCCCTGTTCTGAAATCAACTCCACTCTGTTTAAGGCTTGAGATATTGCCAGATGATGGAAGACATGGCAAAGTCTACTTCAACACCAATGTTTGGACCCAAAAGCACAACTCAGAGACCAGGCAGGTAAAGTGAAATGTTCAGCTTTACTTGTAGTCAAACAACAGGCAAAGATCAACACCAGGTCAACCTCAGCTATAGGATCAGGCAAAGGGATAGATATCTATAAGGCTCAGGTGTGCAGGGGAGGACAAGTGATGTGAATGGCAGGCATCCAGGTTATTACAGGGCAGGAGGGAGCTAAAAGGATCTGAAATCAAAGAGGAGTTCATGTATGGCAAGGGCAGAGAGCAGACAGTAAATGTTGCGCAAGAATCAGGCTGACACTTGCAAGAATCAAGTCCTCAGTTTCAGCTTAGGACTGGATCAGTTGCTACAGTCAGGTAGAAATGGTGACAGAAAATAATAATAACACAATATGAGCAATTGTAGCTCTGTGAAGGTTGATCTGGTCGCCCTTCAGTGGGCAGCTACTGAAAAGCTGAATATCTGTTAGGTCATCCCTGTACAGCGTTCACAGAGAATAACCCAGTATGCCATTTAGGCACTGCAAAGCTTGGTGCTATGGAATTGATCTGCTTTAGATCCAGAACCAAGAGAAAGGGATAATCTTAGTGGAAGATTAAAGGATGGAGGGATTAAAAAGATAATTAAAACCACAAATGGGGAAAACCTATTAATAGCCACAGGGGGCAGTGTGACCAATGTGTAACAGCATAAATGACTGTTCTTCAAGCAGAGATTCATTATTATTACATTCATTGCTATAATCAGTAACAGCGTGTTCCCAAAGTACAAATTATAAAACAATTATCCAGTGTTACATCCAAGTGTGATTCAGAAGATCCAAAAAGAGCAAAATGAACATCAAGTTAGTTGTCAGAAAGGCACTGCAATATTTTTGTGAGGTATATTATGTATTAAGTCTTCTAATTAAGACTATAAACATAGTTTAGTTCCCTTTTACAATGGCTCTACAAAGGCTCAGAAAATAATTAATGCTGACATTTTTAACATTTTAGAAGATGTACAGAAAATGCAATCCACTGCTGAGCAGCTTTCCAGATTTGGTCCTTGGCACTGAGCAATCCAGCTGACCCTTTTCTGACTTTCATCTTCTTTCCATGTAGTTGTGGACGGCCTTGTTAAAAACTGCCAGGAAGAAATCTGCATCTTCCATTGTGATGCACATGGGGGGTTTGATGCGGAAGGTCTGAAGTGGTGAGAAAAATGGGAGACAAGAGGGGAGATTAATTATTTAGCACCAGAGATTACAAGGAAAACAGGCGTAACCAGGTCGGCTGCTTTATTCTGTGTCACATACTGACAGCAGAGCAGGCATTTCTGGAACATATATTAAGCAGCAAAAATATCAGTATTCATAAGATAAAGGTTAAAGGTTAAATTGTGCTGTAATTGCAGGTGAAATGACAGAAGAAAATGCTCTCAAAAGGCAAGGCTGAGGTAATGACTGATGTTTGTCTGTCTGATTGCCATTGTAAATAGCACTCTTCATTCTAAAATTGTCCTTTTAAGCTGCATTTCCACAACATGATATGGCTCGACTTGACTCGCTTTTGTTTCCAGGTATTTTCTCTAGTTTGTTTTCCACTGCAGATACTGTAGTACTGGGTTCTTAGCTGATCGCATTCACCGTCACTCTCTGCTGCTCGCTCACTCACACTCGCTCAACCACATACTTGCTACACACACAAGTTGCTAAGCTGCTCTTATAACAGAGGACAGTGAAGGGATGGTGTACGTCTGGCTGAAAGGCTACAATAGCTGAAGCAAAGAATCACAAAACAGTGAGAAAATTGTTTTTTGTCAAAGCACTATGAAAGCAACCATAAGTCTTTGTTCATGCAGGAAAAAGCTCTACTTAAAATGCTATCCAATGTGCCATCTCAGCAAAAAATAAACTGACAGAGGGACAGAAGTTGAGTGATGTTACCTGTCCATATATTCCTCCTTTCCCTATCAGGACTCCCATGTCCTTGATGTCCTCAAACATCTCATTCATTGCCCCGGGAGGCAGCGGGTCTCTGCTGGCCTGGATGATGGAGAAGAGGTGAGGATGTGGCACAGTAACATCATGAACACTGTCTAACCGTTGTCCAATAATGATTTGATATTAACCCACATACCTAACCTTTAATTGCTAACTGGCTTGAGATACTACACATCTGAATATTGGCACGGCGAATTTCTGTGTGTGTGATTTCCACTATTAGTCAGCTACATTTACAATTTCCAAGTTAATTTTAGCAGTTACTGAATTGAACTGTAAACTGAATGGTATCTTTCATACAGAAAATGGGAGTGGTGGGATGCAACGATTCTTCAAGTCTATACATCATGAATTGAGTCAAGTCAGTCTTGGTGTATTGTCTACATTTGACCGTTATTCCTTCTTGCCATTGCAGTTGTCCTATGTTATCGGTTATCATAAATTTTGCTCTTAAACAAACGGAATAAAAAAGCATGAACTTCAGTCAGCAGTACATGCACTGAGGCTGAGATGGCTCTCTTCACAATTACAGATGGTCACTGCTGCTCCAGCTAATGGTTAACTGGGGCACTGCTGAACCATGCCCTTGGGGGACACAGCAGAGGCAGACACGTTAGTCAAGCATGTGAGGGAAGGTGAGTGTCGCTTCTGTTGAAAACTCAATACCTTGTCTTTGACCATTTCCACGCCGATCTGCAGCCCTTTTCCACGGACATCACCGATAATCTCATATTTGTCTCTGAGTTTTGCCAGTTCTGTCATCAGATAGGTGCCGACGTTGAGACTGATCTGCTGTGTGCCGTCCTCTTTGATAGTCTGTTGAGTCAAAATATATTAGTCATGTTTGAATTATAATTCTGTTTGCTTCTGCGGTTGCGATTGAATTCTGATCAAATTTAACTTTCTCTCCTGATGATCAGGACTGATTGCACAACATGGAGATGAATTCTTACATCAAGCACTGATGAACCAATAGCACAAGCCACGGGATTTCCTCCAAAGGTGTTGAAGTGAACCCCCTTGGCAAATGAGGCTGCAATTTCTGAAAAACACATGAATGAACACAAGCTCACACCTCAGACCACTGCTGCTCTGAAATCATAACCTTAGCCAAAAATAGATTTCCTGAGGCACCACATGTTACAAATGATTGTGATGGAAATAGCAATGTTTTTATGTTGGTTGCTGTACCTTTATAGAAATGTCACCAAATAAGACATGAAAAGAGAAAACAGTGGGGTCTGTGGGTGCATTAAAGGTTGACTACTAAGGGCCCTTTCACATCTACCACGTTTGGTCTGGACTTTTCAGTTTGGGCCGAACCACACTTACAGGTGTAAATCCCTTTCCTGGACCACAGTCTGGACCAACCAGCTGAAGCTTGGTCTGACTAAAAGAGGCAGTCTCGGTTGGGATCAAACTGAACTATGGCAGGCTATTGTCAGAACTGGAAGAACAAAATGAGCCGCAGTCACACATGGGGAGAGGAGGAGAACAAGGGATGAATTCACAAAGAATGGACTGCGGCCACTAATAGCACCATGAATTTCGCATCACTTGCAACCGCTATCTGCCCGTCTAAAGGTCCGGTACACAAAAGATATTGCACTAATGATATTACAGTACAAACACTCCCATAAACTTTAGGAGCTGAGTGCAATTTGTCCTTGTTTTCTGTCCGATTGCAATTATCCATATGACAAAGTATAACACGCACACTGAAATGACAGCAACCGCGATGAGAACAGCAAAGATAAGACTGGCTGATAGAGATCATGGCGAAAGAGTAAACACCCGTAATTAGCTGATATGAGGAAGCAGGGACAGAGAGAGAGAGAGGGAGGAATGAGGATGAATGAGTAACATAAGGATAGTCTTCCTGATTGAACTTTCGGTAAGCTTCATTTCAATCAGGAGAGACTTCATAGGAGTGAACAATTACTTTATTGACATGTGCACAATAAGGGTGATAAATTTGAAGTCTTTGGTGATTAGACCCAATTGTGACAGCCCTTATAAATGCGTTTAGCTACTACCAACTCTCTCAAGATGCTAATAATTTTTTACTCTTTCTTACTCTGTGTGGGGCTGTGAGTGATGGTGTTTGAAAATGTGACTTTTTTTTTTGCAGTGAGGCTTATTTACATAGAAATGGGTATATTTTGCACCAAGATGCTTGGCAGCAAAGTTGCATTTTACTCTTTGCTTTAATTTACTGACAACAGGATGTATGTCATGTATAGTTCTTAAGTGTACTCGTATAATTGTAATGTAGAGTCAAAAACTAACCAGATCAAATATATACAGATTAACAAAAATGTGAACCTTGGTTTGGACCTTGGTTCAGACTTTGTGTGAAAAGGCACTAAGAGAGAGCTGCCTTAATGAATAACACAAAGAACAACACGTCACACGTCCACTGCCAGAAATAGATGTACTTGTATGAAGACATAAGGTCAGCTCTGACACATACAAAAGAAGGTAGAGGGCCATAGGAATGAGCAATAGAGGTTAGGGTAAATAGAGCTCAGACTAAGCTCAGACTAGCATTGTTATAGTATTATACTGTGGTGTTTATTTGCTACCAGGGTACCAGACAGCCACCTTATGTTCATTGGTATGTTCTCTATAACTTGTGCAATTTGACACTACAGTCCATCAACATCATAGGTATTCATTAACACAAGCGTGTACTGCATGTGTGTTCTCTGGTGAGTCATAGACAGAGAATCTATAATTTAATTTGCCCACATACACTCAACTGAAGTGATCAACCCCATAATTACTCAGTTACAGTAAATGTATGAAATGTACCTGAGGTGGTAATAAATTACCTACACTAGTAAGCGAGGGTCAGGAAGTTGAAAATATCTTAAAATGCAGCATGATATCTGATCTGCCTAGCATCAGGAAGTGCTTAAATTAGTTACACAGTATGTTTTTTAAATAAAAAGCTGCTACATTTAATCATTCTTCTTTTTTAGTAAATCCATCCAGCTGTGTATCAATGGTTGTTATTTTGAGTCTGTTTAGTGGAATGAGTCTAAACTCTCATGCACCTTGCAAATTTAACAGTGGAAATAATGCTGAACAATACACTGTGCTGTATTTAATCTTATATGAACATACAAGCAGATTTTCAAACAGGGGTTTGTGTCTCACTGTATTATCTCACCTGGTGTTGTAACAACAGCTCCCATTGGGAATCCATTACCAATTCCCTTTGCCATTGTAACCATATCTGGAATGACTTCATGACCTTGGAAACCCCAGAAGTGGGTTCCTGTCCGCCCAAATCCTGTCTGGACCTGCCAGGTGCAATATAGATGGACAGAGATGGAAACAAAAAAAAAAGAAACCATGGCAGTCCATTAGCACTTAACCTTAGAAAGCCTTGTTAGATTGTGTTTGATTTATATGCCTTTCTATTGGGCTCACATCATGAGCAGAAATCCTTATCTAAGATAGATAAGTACACCTGTCAAGATAAATAACAAGCTGACCCAACTCATTTATTGACCTGTTGTCCCATGACAGGTAGCATGACCAATATGTATTATATTTATATACATTGCTCCCAGTTGGCCAAATAATAAATTAATGCAGATTAGTAATAACAGAATCAATACTATTATACTGATCCAAATTCTAAATCCTAATTTGACTGGAAATCACCGTATCATCATAAAATTATTTTAGAACTATATTCATTCGGAATAGTCACATTCAGCATTATGACAGTAAGTATATTTTAAGACATGGAGTTTCATTACTCCCAAACTACAGTACAAATAAACAATGAAAACTTAACATTGTTAATGCAAATTCAAGCTCCAATTTTTTTTGAAATATTGGATCTGTTAATTCAAGTAATAGTGAGTATTTTTGTACAAATCAATATAGTTTAAATTTTAAACAGAAAATCCATCTGTAAAAATATTTAAATTACATAAATTGCATATCTAACCTCATCAGCAATGCAGACCCCTCCTCTCTCTCTGACAAGTTTGTAAGCCTCCTTGAGGTAGTTTTTAGGGTACTGCACAGCTCCTCCGACTCCCTTAATTAACACAAGCACACACAAGCAGTCCAAAATGTCAATATGTAATGTGGCAAAGCAACAACATGTTGACTCAAAGACTACATTGCTTGTAATACTCCACAACAGAATATTGTACCTGAATCGGCTCTCCAAAGAAAGCAGCAATTTGACTTGGGACGCTTGTAGCAAATGTCTCATTGAGCTGTCCAATGTAGTGTTCATTTGCCATGCAATGACCTGTGGGATCAAACAGAGATAAGTCCTTTATATCAAACTAATACAGACATTAGCATGTGTATACAAATGGAAAATGGGCTGAGCAATTATTCAGTGTATTGCTTATTACCTATCCATAAAACAGTATTGTGAGAAAATTCTCATGTTACTAAATGCTTCACAGCTAATGAATGATAAGTTAAAGGTTACCAAAATCAGTCCTAAATCTTTTTTAGGTAGATAGGACTGTGATAACAGCCACGATACTAATTGTGTCCAAACTGCCCACCACTATAACAACTAACAACTATATTTAACACACAGCATCAAGGTTGTAAAGGATATTGATCTTTCGTGTAAACAGTCATACAGATATGCAAACATACTGTGCTGACCATTTCCACGTAGACTCTGTAGCTGAGATACAGGAATCATATTTAGCTAAAATTCCAGAAAATGGCAGGTCAAAAGGTCAAAAGAGGTAAATGATCAACAGTGGGAGACTTTAAACTTTATTTAGGCAATTCAGTACTTTGTTTTCAGGGTTACCAGTGACCCTTTTCCCCCCTCATGGCTTTCAGGCAGATTTTATAGAAAAGAAACACAATTTGTGAATCGCTACCCTACATAAGTTAATTAAAATGAACATCCTTTAAGCTGTCACAGAGGTCTGAACAGAAATATAAAACCGGGCAAACACTTTCAAATGTTTGTAAGTCACAAAAGACAGAACACTCAAAAAAGTCAAGCACTCACTCTAATACAACATGCAGCTCTATATGGATGTAAACACATATGCAATTAGAAAGGAACAAAATGAAAACACACCTGACCCATGTCTGTCGCTGTGCAAGAACACAACACAATGAAAGTAAGGTTAATGTTTTGTAGGACTATTGCAAAAGTGATCATAATGCTTAATCTCACTGATAACAGTCTTGTTTTTTCCGGTTTATGAGAGCTGTGTCAATGTGTTGAGCCATGGGTGCATGTGTTTGTGTACCTTGGGCACAGTTACAGTCTCTGATGGTCTGCACCGGAGAGTCCCTACAGTGGCTTCCTCCCCATGGGCCTCTGAACACATCAGGACACATGGTCTGTTTATTGGGCAGAAACCTAGTCAGCTGGATCAGCCTGACAGCAACAGTCACTCATAAGTAATGCAGCACAAGGAATTCTGTGAGATGTTTGTCATTCATGCATGTTGTCCATTACTATCACCATATTATATATTAACCTTTATTAAAATATTTATAATGTGCATCATCAACTGTATGCCTTTCTTATGATATTCTAATACCCTAATGTGTACATACATTTGTGCAGCCTAAACCATTGGCAATGGGGTACTTATATGCAGCGTTGGAGGTAAGACCCATGGTCTGTGGGCTGCCACCGTGGTATGATCCTCTGGAAGATAAAAAATCGATCAGAAAAATTTTGATCACATAGAACTTTTAACAATCAAGCTATCAAGCTAGACAACGTGTGACATGTTGAACGAGTATAATATGAAAATGCACATTCACAAAGAAGATTTTTTCACATTCCTGAGGAGGAGCTGTAATCATAAAGTTTGCCATCTATTGTTCACTCAAACTGTCTCATAAAAGGTTCTATTTTTGTCCTAATGGCATCTTGAATTAATGGGGAATAAGAACAGAATACAGCAAAAATAATTTATACAAATAAAATAATAATAATAATAGAATCTATCACCAGGCTGGGAAACAATTAAAATGTGTATGTGAAGCACATAAGGATGTCTCCCTCTATCAAAAGTTCTCAGACTTGTACCTAAAAGTGATGATGTCAAAATTGCCTGTGTGAAGTCGAGCCATCAACATAGCCAGGTCATTGGCTTCTGAGCCGCTGTTGGTCAGATATACGACCTGACAAGGAAACAAAGACCAGCAGACAGTTTAATTACAGCCTACATATTTATCCAGGCTCCTGCCCTCACTTGATCAAATCCACCACAGTACCTTAAGAGGATCCGGTAAGTAGGAAGCTAGTTTCTCACAATACTCATGGAGGGTAGGATACACGTAGATGTTTGTAGTATGCCACAGTCTCTTCAACTGCTGCTCTGCAGCTGCTGTTACTTTCCTGTACCCGCAGGAATCACATATAAGAATACCAATAATTGAACACAAGTTTTTATTCCAAACTATATATCAGAATAAACATCACTGTGCGACACAGCAAAAGCAAAGGACCTTACGGGTGACAGTGGCCCACACTGACAGTGGCCACACCAGCAAACAGATCCAGATATCGCCTCCCGTCCACATCCCACAGCCACTGCATGTATCCCTGGTGGACGAACACTGGTTTCTTATAGTAGGTTACCTTCAGGGTCATGGGGTTGCAATTCTGCCTGCGGATCTCCATCATCCGTTCTTTGGACATACCCTGGACAGAGATAAATACATAGGACAGGGGTTACAGTATAGGTATTTGTGTGCTTGAGTCTGTGAAAATGCCACGGTGAATAACATTGACAATGAATGTACAAGCATGAAATATTTACTTCTGACACAATAACACATTTATATTTATATTCATTACTGAGGCGATGACAGAATGCAGGGCCCGACAGTGCAAGATAGAGAGGTTATATGCTTTGAGAATATTGCATTTACCTTGTATTCCTCTGGTGTAAAATTGCATGGGGGCATTTCTGGGAGGTCTGTGGAAGGGTGTTTGAAGGCTGATTTCTGACATAATGCACCTGTGAAATATTTGCAAGCAAAGTTCATAGAGCAAGGTAAAAGAGAAAGTTATGCTTTGAGGAACTCCATGAGCTGACTGCTTTACTTGGCTGAAGGCTGATAAAAGCTTTACTATGACATTTCTGTGACATTTGGGAGTCAGTTGTGAAACAACCTGTCAGCAAAATTTTACCTAGGAGTTTTACAACACTTATCATCCTTTTAAGCTCTTATTATCTACAAAAAAGACACACATTAATAATTTTTATACATTTGAATTAGTGTTGGTGCTTTTTGTGTTTCCTAACTTTCAGAATGTTCTTGCTAGTCTGTAATTAGATTAAAGCTTGGCTGACACTCTGACTAACCTTGGTTCACCTTGGACTGCACATTGTGCAATAGAGGATAAAGTGCTGTCTGTTTACACTTGGTTGAAGAATAAAGAGGTAGAAGGAGCAGTGGTCTGTTTACCAGCTATTCAGTTTATTTGGTCAAAGCAAAATTGAATAGCTTTATGAAATGCTATAGGTTAGAGAAAGATTTAACTTGTGTACAGAGCAGGCAGGATAATGTAAAGGTACAAATATGTGCTTAAATACTCCCTCTTCCTGTGCAGCTTTGATTGATCTAATCCTGGTGATGTGACTGAAAGTATTGTAGTGCAATTACTATCTTTTTATGTCTTTGGGTGCAGTTTAATTTGATGTAGTTAATCATAATCATAATCATTTTAGGTCACCTGATCAAATATGTATGTCTTGTGTACGCCTTACTTTATACTTCACTACATTTCAGAGAGAAATATTGTACTTTTTACTCCACAACATTTATCTGATGGCTGGAGTTACTAGTTACTTTACAGATAACGCTTTTACAAACGAAACATGTGATACATTTATAATTAAAAACATAATAAAGCACTATAATAAATAATATAATAGTATAAGTACATTTGCTGTTAATACATTTTTGTACTTGATTTTACAGAGCTAATGTTAAAAAGTACTAGCTCCACCACTGACTATAAACTCTATGAAGGTTTATTGTAGGACTGTTGCATTAGACTGCATTAGTTTGAGCTAGATGGGATGTTAGCTGATAAACTGGCAACTGAGTAACTTGTAACGTGTTAGTTTCAGTACATTTTTAGGTAATGCATTTAATTTGGGCTAAAACTAGACAGAATGAACGTTATTGGCTTGCTACCGACACACAGGCTAACCTAACTTAACTTGACGCGGCTAACAGCTAATCATACTAATTCTGGAGCCGGCTCGTTTCCATGGTAACTCACCACTTGCCAAGTGGAGTTTGGACAAACGGGGCCGCCAGCACGAGCGGCCGCTGAGACGGGAAATTACTTTAAACATGTCGAGCTGATCCTACCACCTTCACCGAGTGACACTCAGAAGTCACTTCAAGCTTTTCTTTCTTTAACCAAGTTTTTTTTAGGGGTGGGTCTTCCGCCGTGGGCAGTCAGTGGCCCTGATTGTACCCCTTCAACGTCACAGGATGCGCGCGCACGCCCATACGTCCCGTTTGTAAAGTGTCACATTGCTAAATATCTCAATAACATGGAGATCTGCATTGATATAAGAATCCTTTGATAAACATAAACAAAAGACAACAACTTTTAATTAACAAACAGGTAAAGATCTAAAGCCACTTATTCATAAATATTCACTCCATAAGGCATCACCCAATTTACTTTGTGTTCTATAACAAGTGATATCATTTATGATATCTCTGTTAAAAAGCAGTAAAGGAAAAGTGTCTTTAACTAGAATCACAAGTTAATGATCAATCAGAGGTCAGCATGTTTTTTGTTTATGTAATTATCAATATACTAGTAGACACAAACATCCACAACATTCAATTACGGTATACTGTAAATTTATTATAAGCAGGATTTTTGAGATTTGAGTACTGGTTGAAATTGCATTTTCATATGGGTGTCTGACTTTATAAAACTATACATAGACACATATACATGCAAAGGAAAAAAAATATCACTGTTAAAGAACTTGAGATTAGTGTTGTACGTGGTCGACCAAGTATAATGACACTATTTTCCCTTCGAAAAAAATTAAACATCTTTGTAGAAATAACTTCTTCATTTTTATTTTGCCACTTAATTATTTAAAGCAGTAATAAATGCATATACAAATAAATGTATGTCACTACAGGATGTAATGTCCCTTTTTTTTCCATGGAGTCTATTTTTAGTTGGTCTTGGTGAAAAAATGTTGTATTTCAGGTTATTTTCTAAGCCATTTTTTTGCTATGGCCAGTTATGTTCAGCAGCTCCTCTAAACTTTTAGCTGAGATGAAGGCAAGCAGTCAGAATACAGAATGTACCATATTTTTCATACTGGTACCACAATATAATTGTGCATCCACAAAAACTCAAACACATTTTCATAAAATAATAATTATGATTATTTATTAGTTAATTTTTAAAATTTAAAAAGGTAAGATTAATTGTTTCACTCTGACCAGCAGGGGAGGCTGCTGCCCCAGCAACTCTCTTCTTGAACTAGTGACTTTAAGATGTAGTGTTCTACAGGGAGCAGAGAAAATACTCACTATAAAAATTGGCTATATAGAACATTTGATGTCTGAGCTTTCTGCAATTTAGGTTTTTTACACAAATAATTTAACAGTTGCTCACATTACACCAGTATACATAAATATATTTCAGTAAAAAAGTTGGTGACATGAAATGTGCCTGTGACGGAGAAAAAGATTTATGACAGACGTACAGTGGAATTAATCATAATTACAGAAAATAGTACCACGTGATTTATACAATCAATCATATTCTGTATAAAGTTGAATGAAGATTATTATTCAGATCATTTAATCAAATTGTCACTTGTGTCTGCAATGTCACTGCAGAGTAATCAGTGAAAAGATGCCTCTTAGAAGATGGAAAATAAATAACAGTAAAATATTGTCTTTGCAGCCATTTTTGAAGGAGTCATTCACCATTCGTGTTTTTTGTCTCAGCCTTTAACAGGTCTTGCAATGTCCCAGACCTGCCTGTTGGGCTTTCCACCTAGTAAATGGGTGTTGTGCACATGGTGGCAGTGTCAACATAACCACTCACTGCCAGGACCCTTTCGTCCTGTACCGGCATGGCAGTGTGAATGCAGGCTGTAGGCTTCTGTGTAGTGGTGACTGTGGACGATGTGCAGCAGTTCCCTCTCACTCCATTCGTCTCCTGGTGTTCACAAGGGCAGCCATCTTCTTCCATCACCTCTCTCTGGAGCAGCAGCATGTTGTCCCTGTCCACCCCCTTCACCTTACTATAGTCCTCCCCCTGGGACATCTGGGAACATCCTTCGATGCGGCCTGACGTAACAGGCTGTAGGAGCACCTTGTCCTCCTCGTTGACCCTCTGGACCTCCACGTACTCAGTGGACCGGAGAGCTGGCGAGCACAGACCAGCAGGCTCCTGTTTTCGGCCGATGCTTGAGATGTTGATGTCGCTGTGGGCCTGGAGTTGCGAGCGGGTCTGCGTCTGGGTATGGAGGAGATGAGGTTGCTTGTTGCTCAAACAGAACTCCCAGGAGCTCGGTCCAAGAGCCTCCTTGGTGCCGTGGCCAGGCTGGGTGAGGTGGGAGGATGTGGAGCCTGAGGGGAACAGGCTGTCGGAGAGGTAGTGCTGTTTGGCCATCTCAATTGAGTTCTGTTGGTCCAGTGGGCTTGAGTTGTACTGGGGTAATGGAGAAAAGACAGAAGGCCAGGTCTTCACCCTCCCACTGGACATGTCAGGGCTAACCATGTCTTCATGAGCACAGGCCTCCTCCTCCCAGTCCTTCTGGTGCCGCTGTGCCTCCGTTCCCAGTCTTTCCTGATCTGTTTGCCTCTCTGTCTCTTTCACCTCTCCACATTTATCCATCAGCAGAGTGTGGCTGTCGCAGCTGCCCCTGCCGGAGTCGCTGTCAGACGTGGAGCCCTCAGATTTGAGGCAACCGTCATGCAGATCCTTGCTTTCCTCCAGCATCAGCTCCTGCTCCTCGGGGATGTACACCTGCAAATACTCCACCAGCAAGTCCTCATAGTTAAAGGATGTGGTTGGAGGGAAATCAGACACCACCAGTGCACTGAAGACCTCCTCAGACTTGCC